>CM060928.1:220720921-225720921 GCA_030765085.1 Allium cepa
ACTTGGAGAATTATTATAGAAATTTCGTAAGTATTATTTCGAAAATTGTTAAATAAATTATTCGAAAAGTATTGGTATACTCGCATGGCGTAAATCGGAGGCAGTGAGTGCCTGCAGTTTAGTTTTGAATTTCTCTGAGATAGAGACGTAACCATTGAGCTGTGATCCATGGTTTGATACCACAGCGGTACTTTCCATATTATTTAAAGGGTTTCCAAATATTTTGATAAAAAAGAAGATAATTTGTGAATATGTCGAGTTCAATAAGATAAGTGTATATTTTTGGATAAAGAGATTTAATTTATTTAAAATGTAAATTAAATAAGCCTTGGTTTTTTCAGTGAAAATGAAGTTTTTGGTTGAATTCATTGTTTTACTTGATAGTTAAATAACCGACTATCAAAATCTGGACCTAAATATAACTTATCTAGAAGAAATATGAGATTTATATAGTACAATTACCGTTCGAGGTGCTATACTGTACATATAAACTAATTTCCTTCTTCTAGGACGTTTATAAGAAAATCCGTCCACCAACGGTTAGGAAGTGATCTCCGATCTTGTTTTCGTCTGTTTATTTCCTAAAGAACCAAGGTTGAGTTTAAGGGGAAATATCGAACGTTGTTTGAAAAGACCGGGATCAGATAAGTTATCCGAAAACCACCTCGATCCAATGAGTATGTTTTCGATGTGAAAACAAGTGAATGGAGTCGAAGATGGAGTAGTGAAGTGCAAGGGCTAATCGCTACTAATCCTGAGAGTGATTCAAAAATGGATGTAGTAGCAATAATTCCATCGGTTCCTTTCAGACCGGAAACAGACTTGTATGGATGAATGCTATCAGTACATTGTAAATGAAGGACAATGAGAATTCTAAGTGAATATTTCTAAAAGGGTAATCGTACCCTCTAGCCTCATCAACTGGGAATGATTGAAAATCAGGAGAGATGCAACAAGGCTAAGTGGGTTGCACCAAAGTAGGGTATGTTTATCATCTTTCTAGATACCCACGGATATTACTACTACGATGTATCGTAGTATGGATAGAGCTCGAGAAAGGGTGGGAACACCCGAGGTGATAACATATTCGGTCTATCCAGGTTAGGGGTAGGCCGGTCCTGTGTTGCAGGGGATCCCAGCCTCGGTACACTGTTCTAGACATGTACTGTGACTGGTGGTACCCTAGTGCCTAGTCATTCATGTGGAATCCTTTTTCTAATACTTGCCTTTACAGTTTTGATTGTGGGGCCTTGTATGTTGGAATTTAATTAATGTAACAATTTCAGCTATTTGAATAAGTATTTGAACTTAGATACTATTATAATATCAGAGGATTTGATATGAAATGTTTTGGTTATCGTAAGGTGAAAACCCGTCGTGTTTATTTATGGCATGGTCATACGAGATACCTTTGGTTTTCAAAAGATTTTAAACTTTAATAATTCAAATTGAGTGTGTTTTCTCACGCTGGTTTTCCAGAGTGACTCGGGTGTTATTTTACTATAATGCTCGGGTTAGACCGAGTATTACAGATTCGAGATAGGATTCTATGGAGCTCAGGAGACGAGTTGGATGGCGAAGGCGTATTTCACATATTTGATTTTATTCCGTTGTGTATTGCAGGCTATATGTTCAGATTTTGTAAGGACAAGTTGTTATAACTATCTGGTATTGTGCTATTGATTTGTATTGTACTCTGATGGTGTAATGTATAAAAGCAGTTATAGTTCTTTTTGTATAAAGATCAGTTGTTATCTATTATAAATTGTTCCGCTGCGACCGTGAGATACTATGTTGTTATTTCTATTTTCTTCTTCTACCTCTTTCTTCTTTTCCCTAACGATCCAGTATTTTCAGCATTCGGTTCTACGATATGTAATACAGTGGACGTATTGATGTCAATTTTCGAGTGTCGGAAATCCCATTCATGACACTTGGTATCAGTGCTGAAGGTTAGGCGAGAACCTTGGCTCTGCTGGAAATTACTCATTTGAGATAGGGTCAGTAGCACCCTGGAATGAGTTTGTGTGTATTAATATATATGAACGCGTATTTGTTAGTTAATGTAAAACAGTTTTATACTGTGTTGATTGGTTTGATAAGTGGCTTATGGATTCTGGTTAATACGAGTAATTAACATTATCGATAGGGATCTCTACGTATTATAATAGAGCAATTCGGCTCGGTATTGTTTTAAAATAGGGTAAATGAAATAATTTTATCCAAATTATTTTTATATATAAAGGAATGATTTTTTTCAGAAAAATAATTATAGATGTAAATGGTTTGCTTGGTTGTTAGGAGATGATAGTATTAAACTATTATCATTAGTGTTGTGGAAGTTAAATCAAAAGTTGAAATTATAACCAAAAGTTAAGAGAAATAATTCATACAACAAAATGAATTTGTAATTATGAGTTTATAAATGTGATTTATAATTTGAAATGAAATTCCATAGGAATATTTAAAATAGAGATATTAAAGAACTTAAAAAGTGGGAAATTCGAAAATTTAAATCTCGTGGATTTGAAAATGGTTTTCGAAGTCTTGGAAGGTTTTAAAGGGACAAAAGGACCGAACTCACTTCGGTCGATAGAAAATAATTCTGATGATGATCCCGACATCATCGGTGTTCATTTTCGAGTTTCCAAGGGAGGAACTGCTACCTGAATATGTGAACTGGAGTTATTTGCAAAATTGGTTTTGGTTTTGAAATTCAAAGGGATGATTGATATATCAAGGGATTTTGTATTTCAAAAATGATTTTTAAATAATAAGCGATTGTTTAAAAAATCTGGAATTTTTTTTAAAATGCTTATGGAATATAAAAAAGTTTGAAACTTATAAAATTTGGAACTGGATTATAGGAATGGAATTAACTCGAATTAAGTTAAATAATGGAAATTTGAGGAACTAAGCCTAAGTAGGCTAAATGAAATAAGAGTTATTGAAATAAAATTTAATAGTTAAAATAAATTATAATATGAACAAATAAATTTAATTTGTAAGTAAAAGGAATTGAAATTGAATATTGGAATGATATTTAGCTTGAATTATGTTAAATAAAGTGAAATTAAAGAATTAGTTCGAGTAGACTAAATAAGGTAAAAGTTTGGAAATAAAATTTGATTGGAAATAAATTAGTGGATGAACTAATTTAAATTAATTAGTGGACTAAATATGGTTTGAGAGACAGTTGATAAAATTCAATATTTATAGAAGGTAGATTGAGTTCAAATGGAATTGAAAATTTAATTTGAATAAAAATAGATACAAAATTAAGTGGTAAAGTGAGACTTAAGAAAGTAAATGGTAAAGCACTTAAGTA
Source organism: Allium cepa (assembly GCA_030765085.1). Taxonomy (NCBI): domain Eukaryota; kingdom Viridiplantae; phylum Streptophyta; class Magnoliopsida; order Asparagales; family Amaryllidaceae; genus Allium; species Allium cepa. The sequence goes on from CM060928.1 coordinate 220,724,250, forward strand.
AAATTGGTATTGGGAGTATACTGAGTGAATATGTTAATGAAGATTAAACAAAAAGTTATGTAAAGGATAATTGTGGATAAGTGAATGGAAATGTAAGTAAATGTGAATAGAAAGAATTAGATATAGCTAATAATCAATTGGGAATTAATTTGCAAGTTGTACGTATATTATTTTATTCGCATAGTGATTTGATCTGATCCAGATTCGAGCACAAAATTTCAAGATAGTTTGTATCGATCCGAGTTAGGATTTTTCACTCGATTTTCGATGGCGAACCCTGCGTATGGATTTTTGATTGATTCTGGAAATTCTCTATCATAGTATATGACTACGCAAGGAGAAAGATGGTTTCTGATCAACAAACTAGATCTGAGTCCGCACTACAGAGTCATGTGAATGATACTAGTTCAGAAGTGAAATTGAATGATCGAGCAAGCGATCAGATTTGATTTGCGTACAGATGATATATGTACATCGTACGGGCTTGTACGATATAAGTATTGAAAATTGTGAGAAGGAAAAAGTAAAATGATTTTGGAATTAAATGATTGGATATCATTGGTAAATAAGGTGTAGGTAATTAAAAGCAAAAGCTAAATTGATGTCTTCGATTTCAATGGAATAAGATTGCCTGACAAAAGGTACGTGTTTAAATTGCTATATGAAATTGATGGTTTTCTGATCTAGCTAATTGGCTTTTGTTTCTTTTGAAAATTTAGGGCCGTAGAGGCAGTTTTATAGTTGTTCGGATCTAGCCGCGTAAAGGAGACGCTGGCGAAATTTTTCGAAAATTTAGGGAGTTTGAAAATTTTAATGAAAATTTTGATAGTTTAAAATTTTGTTTTAAATTACAATTTAAATGATTGAGGGGGTAATATTAGTTGAAATCTATGGATGTGTTTGGGAAGTTAGTAAGAGTGAAAGTGTGGTTTTAATAAATTGTTTTCGGAAAATAGTTTAAAGCTGTGTGGTTTTGGGAAAATAGTTAACACGTTTGGACCATTCTTCTTACCTAGCAATTTTGAGGACGAAATTCTTATAAGGAGGGAGGAATGTAATGACCCGGGATTTTGGACATTTGAAATTGGAATATTTAATTGATTCTAAATATTTAAAAGTTAATTTTTAACTTGAATCTCAAATATAAAGATTTGTTTGATAATTTAATTATTGAATTAAATAATTGGGGATTGGGTAAAATATTTTATCTGGAGTTTAAAGCTTATTAAAAATAATTCAAAGGCTTATAAAACTTATATTGATAACACTAAAGATAATAAAAGCTTTAAAATTGAATTTGAAAGTGATCTATTCAGTTTTAAAAATATATTGTTTAAATTGACATTTAAAAAAATAGCCTTTCGAGGCACATTCTTGAAATTCGAAAAAACCAGTTCTATTAGATCCATAATAGTGTATTATTATCAGATTTCAAATTTCATAGCATTCAGAGTTAACGTGTATATGTACGGAATATAAATACGCTGAGATTTATATTGAAAATTTAATACAATAATTGGGTCCAAAAAGTTATCTTCTCCATACGATTGAGTTAGGACTCGAAACCTTTTCCATTGCATTCGAAATAAGGGTATAACATTATAAATGCCTAGTGGCATGCCTCGATAGGGGTTCAAGATTTTGAGTTGCGTACATTTTGGAAAGTAATTATATATATATATATGTGTGTGTGTGTGTGTGTGTGTATTCAACCCTTTAAATCTGTATTCCCATCAACCTTTTTCATCCTTCATTCAATCACTATAGATTAGCCATTCAAACACGTTTCTCTCTTTTTAAATCGGATCTCCCTCCTCTTTCATTTCTCAGAAAAGAAAAGAAAATTGATCGGCTATGATAAAAGAACAGATAAAGAAAGTCGCTCGTCTTTTCTTCATTCCCCTTCAAATCGAAAATTATACCTTTCCTTCCTCCTTCATTTCCAATTCAACAAAATGAAACGATGTCACAAAAAGAGAGAAGAGAACGAATCGATGATAAAGAAAAGAAGTGGTGGCCGGCTTTTGAATTCATGCTCGCTCAGGAAGTAGGAGCTCGCGGACAAATGGGTTGCGACATCAACGGGGTGGTGATTCGAGTGGACGCGAGTTGTTTGAGGAAAGGCGAACGACGGTTTCGCAATTTGGGGTGCTGATCATTGGCGTACATGCACGATAGGAGAAGTGATGGTGCGTTGTTCTAGGGCTAGGACTCTAATCTGAAGCGATGTCGACATAGGGCAATAGGTTTGGGTACTGTCGCATTTTTTCTGGTGGTCGTAGGGCTGTGCGACGTTGACTGGCGTGTAGGTGATGTCGAGAGGTGGAGGTGGATGCTAGTGGCATCATTAATTGATGGTTAGAGGGCGGTCATTGGTGGTTTGAATTTCTGGTAGGGGCTTTTTCATTTTGGGGAGAGAGTGAATCTGGTATGGAGCTTTTGGTTAATTTAAGGTAAATTGAAAATTTTAAAATTTAGTTAAGTTTAATTTTATAATTGGTTTATTAATTAAGAATTTAAAAATTGAAATAGCTAATAAAAATTTTATTAAAAATTTTTCGTACATGGTTGTTAGCACCAAAATTGGTCACTAACATCCTTGAGTAGAATTATGTAGAGAGATTAATGAAGAAAATAAATTAAAACAAAGGAATATCATATTAGAATGCAATAAGAACAATAGGCGTAACTGCCTACATCCACTTTGAATGTTAGCTTTATTGCTTCTTCAAACAATTGAATACAGATACAATCCGTACACAAACAACTTGAGTACAAGTTTTGACAGAAAAGCAATGAGTATTGAAAATGGCAGAGTCTCCCTAGAGTTCTCGAAAAGAAGGTCCCTTCAACTTTACCCCTGCCTCTTTATTTATAGACGATGACAGGCTAGTCCCTATGCAGGCCCATGACCAAGGTATCTGACCCACAGTAAACAATTCGTATTCATCAAACCACGTGCACCGGCCCCATATGACCAAACAATTAATCCCCGAGCCACTATGGTCGTACGACGAGTTCCTCGTATATGACTCGAAGCGAAGTCTCCCATGACTCGGAGTAGCTAGTGATGTAACCCGAAGTAAAGAAAGGCTAACCACATTGCCCCGTTGGCAATCTGCTAACTTCCTGGGCCGAATGATGAATGGCCGATCCATCCTAGTCTTCCCTCCATGACCGAGCAATGAGTGGACGATCCACATTGACCTTCTCTACATGATCGAGCGATGAGTGGCCGGTCCACCTTGACCTTCCCTCCATGACCGAGCGATGGTGGACGGTCCGACTTGACCTTCTCTCCATGACCAGGCGATGAGTGGTCGGTCCACCTTGACCGAGTAACTTAGTCTTTCCCACCTTAGCTATACTCCAACACCGATACAATTTGGCCGAGCCAGTGCTAGATACGCCGATCCACGTGTATAGACCGACCCAAACTTAAATTACATCTGTCGCTCATACTTCTGGCTGTCTCTCAGCTTGAGTACCATCTAGGTTCAACTATAGGTTCCGCGACTATTGCCATGTTGCCGGGCCGAAGTGCCGGGTAACATTTGCCCCCAAAGCGCGTTGTGTGACTCAACACGATGAGCTTTGAACCATTAAGTAATCCGTGCCTTCGAAATCTAGTTCTAACTCTCCAAAAGCTGAAGCTACCTGATCTTTTGAAGGTTAAACTGTGCTAGAGTCCAGAAAAAAATATTTTCCAACCGACTTGATGACATCTGTCCCCTTGTATAATCTCATCTTGCATCACCATGATGCGTTTATATGCTCATGTATAACTTTTCTATACTTCAATCGTTATTTTTACCAATTCATTCACCATTCATTCATATTTTTTTAATTATTTTTAACAAAACTAGATCTACACACGGAGACCAACCCACTTGGTCGACCCCTTTGAAAAAAGGTGGGCCAGCATACCAATGCCGACCCATACGGTCGGTACTTGCTTCACCGAACCAGTAAACATGTATTGCTAGGTTCTATCGTGTATAGCCCATTCACTTTCTCCTCTTACCATATAAAAGCCCCGTCCTTTGCTCCTTTCTCTCCTTCTTGCTTTTTTACTCTACTTTCACAAGCCCGCGTCCTTCTTATCTTCCCAAATTTACCAACTCGTTTCTCATCGAACCTTGTACCTCTCCCTTTGCTATTTCAACTATTCTCGAATTCAATCAACTCCTCAACCTAGCATCTCGAAACTACAACAAATTCCATTAGTACAAACCTCCTTTCAAACTGAAATTGCGTACGAAGTTTTATTGCTCGAGTGGGTGGCTTCTCTTTTTGTTTGGCTTTAGGAATAGGTAGACATTAACCGAGAAGAGAGGAAGAGATATATCACGAGGAGGACTGGAATTCAAGTTAAGGCTTCAACTGTCCTTGATGGTTGACGGCAACAGTTTCTTAAAAGGAGTAGTCGTAGCTTTCAAAGTTCGAGAGTCATGACTTAGGAGGAAGAAGGAAGGTATTGCTTGGTGGAGAATCCAAAAGTGGAAAAAAGGGTTCAGTGATCCGAGAGTAAGCGCTGGTCAGTCATGCTGAGAGAAACAAGAGTGTAGTTCAGTAGTTGTGTGTGGCGTGGTGGTTCGGTCAGAGTCCAAAGAAGCGGGTCGATATCGCGAGCGAGGGAGTCATTCGGTCATGAGAGAGAGCCTGGGTCGGTAGGAAATTAAGGTCAGTTTAGACCTAGTGGGCTATTAAGTGATTAGAGAGTGAGTGAGGAGAACGAGTGTAGTGAGTGTGGCTCGGCATCTGGCCAGGTGATGTAGGTCGGTAAGAGTTTAAGTGAGTCCGGTTGGTAGTGAGGGTGAGATAATGAGTGAGTAGGTCGGCACTAGCAATTTTAACTTGAACACAACATCCATTTGGGTAACTTACCTTCATAACCAAGCATAGCATAATGGACAATGACAAGTAGTAAAACATATTAGTCTAAGAACTTAATTTGAACTAAATTTCCATAGCTTGAATAAACTTAGATGCAAATTTAACCCATCGAATGCAAATAATAGCCTAAACACTCTATGATGTCAATGTTCGATTCCAAGACTTCTACTACCCATCATATGATAAACTGCAGGAGACGGTCAATGATGACTGTCTCCGAGGACAACAACTTAAAGTTCTATCACACCTCACTTGTGTTTAAAACTTTAGTTTTTTCTGCACTCACGTTGGAGTCGTCGCACTAGTTCAAACACAACATGGGGGGATATACACTACAAGAAATTTTATTTTTGGTGGCACACAAAAAACGATACCAAAACTTATGGTAACGTTTTGATAAACGCCGTGATAAAGCCCGCAACTAAAAATCCATGGTTTTTAGTTGCATTTATTTCAATGCCGCTATAAATCCTTTCATTGTAGCGTTTCTTAAATGCCACCAAAAATCTTTTTGTAACATTTTAAAAAGGCCACCAAATGGTTTTTTGGTGCTACAATAGAGTTTCCAACTTTACCCCTACTTTACGGTTGCGTTTACTCAACGCCACTATATGTATTTCAGTAGTGTTTTTGAAACGCTACTAAAAGTTGTTGATCATTTTGCACCATTTTTTCATGCTATTATTTCCTGTTCATGGTCTATTTTTTTATATCAGTCAATAATCACTCATATAATCATCATATTCAAACAATTAAAAAACATATTAACCATATAATCAAATAAGATATCCATAACCATTCTAGTACAATAGTTTTTTGATAAAATGACCAAACTCACATACAATAACCATTTGTATACAAATTTACACACCTAGTACTAATAAAATGTTATACCAAACTGGTGCTAACAAAATTCTTGATTTCCCATAATTCTTTATTGCATGCATAAGTGAAATCTAGCGCCATAAAATTTCAACTATGCTCTCTTCGAAAATCCAATGCTGGCATAAGTGAAAGCACAACATATAGTCAAACAATCATGTTAATTCGTAGGACTTCAAATCTAATATCAAACATCTACAACATTGTATGAGCATATCATATTATAAATAATGTCATATAAATAATCAAAGTTATAAACGAAATGAAATAAATAAAGTCCAATCTTATAATTATATATAAAATGTTGTTAAATTAGTTATATTATTATTTATAAAATTTTGTTAACTTAAACTTAGTTAATTTTATAAAACTTGTGTAATTTTAACAAAGCCTAGTTAATTTTTATTAACTTGGTTAACTTAATTTATTATTATTATTATTATTATTCAAACTCAGTTAACTTAATTATATTATTATTATTATAAACTTGGTTATATTTTATAAATTAAGTTAATTTATCACCACCGTTGTTATTTATAAATCTTTGTTAAATTAGTTATATTATTATTATTTATAAAATTTAGTTAACTTAAACTTAGTTAATTTTAACAAAACTTAGTTAATTTTATTAACTTGGTTAACTTAGTAAATTTATTATTATTATTATTATTACTAAAACTTGGTTAATTTAATTATATTATTATTATTATAAACTTAGTTAATTATTATAAACATAGTTAATTATTATAAACATAGTTAATTCATCTTCATTATCGTAATCATTGTTATTATTTATAAAATTTTGTTAAATTAGTTATATTTATTTATGAAATTTAGTTAGCTTAAACTTAACTAATTTTATAAAACTTGTTTAATTTTAACAAAACTTATTTAAATTTTATTAACTTGGTAAACTTAATTAATTTATTATTATTAATAAAAAATAAGGTTAAGTTAATTGTATTATTAGTATTATTATTATTATTATAAACTTGGTTAATTTTATAAACTTAGTTAATTCATCATCGTTGTCATCATTATTATTTATAAAACTTTGTTAAATTAGTTATAGTATTATTATTTATAAAATTTAGTTAACATAAACTTAGTTATATTATTATTATTATTATAAACTTAGTTAATTTTTATAAACTTAGTTAATTAATCATCATCATCATTTATAGAACAATGTTAAATTTGTTATATTATTGTTATTTATAAATTTTAGTTAACTTAAAACTTAGTTAATTTTATAAAAGTTATTTAATTTTAACAAAACTTAGTTAATTTTTATTAGTTTGGTTAATTTATTGTTATTATTAATTTATTATTATTTCTCACTTACAAATGAGAAAATTTGGAACTATCATGTTCAAGCTACAAACTTATATTGTGAACAACTTGTGCACTAGTTGTTGAGCATGTGATATTATTAAATAAGAATGTGAAATTACCTTAAGAATATCCAAGGATCCGAAGCTAATGCAAAAACAACACTGGCTATGATTCATATTACTGGACTGATATCATCGACTCTGGTAGAGGATCAAAGTTGGGATACTCTTAGAGAGCATAACATAGAAAGTTTCCTGAGACATAAAGGCACCATTTCTAGTATATCAAAATGAAATTTTAGAAAGGTAATAATACCTCAAGCACTTTTTCCAAGATATCAGGCTTAAATCCCACGCCATTACTGGTAATGTGATGAGGACCTAGCAGAATCAATGTTAGTCGATGAACAAGCGTTATAAAATCTTTAGTTCCAAAGTAAAAAAGAAGACTGGCTTTAAAAAATTTCAACTATACATCAAGTATGTATTGTTTGATTACCAGGTTTTCCTCCATTTAGTATATTGCTTTATGCTGGTTCAACTCCATATATCTAAGACCAATATTTGATAAAGAATCATGATTCAAACTATGATATCACTCTATAGTAATTGAATTATGCTAACTAATTACAGTGTTTATACCTTGACATTGGGGTTCATATCTATGAGATATTTTCCAACACCAGTAACAGTGCCACCACTTCCTATTCCCTCCGCCGTACCATTTCAAATTACAATGTTATACCTTGACAAATTAGAAATATATTGACAACTTCACAACCCTCTGCCATACCATTACTATGAAGAAATCTTTGAGAAGTTTGTGAGGGCAAATTTAAAAATATCATGTAACAAATTAAGGTACATACTTGAAATGGGTTCATCCTGCACAAACAAGAAAGAAATAACAGATCTAAAATACCAATGAGTTAACTTACCAAAAATTGTGAAGTAATAACAAAACAAACACAGGCTGATAGATAATCCAAGCATTATCCAAACATTGGAAGCTAATTGATGCACAAGTAATACAATCACAATATTGTGTCTGTATATTTTGAAGAATGATTTAATTGGACGACAATTTGGAATATACACTGTCAAGATTCAAGAAAGAGAATCGTAATTTTTAATTAATTTTGATGGAAGAAGTTTACAATGATTTACAATTTTGCACAAATAGACGTAATAATATTTACAGTTTTGCAAAAAAAAGCACATACATAAGTGTACTTAAGAAAGGAAAAAAACATGGCACTTGCTACGTTTTTTTTGAATTGATTACGTTGGTTGTATCAATTATAGGAGATTTTCACATAAACATTGATTATGTTGGTTGTATCGATTGATTACGCTCTTCACTACCATGTTTTTCCCCCTATATTGGTATATATTGAAAATCGTGACTTCTTTGGTTTCTGACTAGGATAATGGTAGCTGGTACAAGATCATATTTGCACTCAAATATACTCTTTTATCTTGCTTAGAAGATAAGGTAGTGGCCCTTCATTTAGGATGAGATGGGAGTCATAGAAAAGAAAGGAGAGGGGAGGTGGCTGGGGGATTGGGGGTATTTGGTGTGGAGGTGGCGGTTCTTAATATTATTTCTCCCTACGTGCATATATGTTAAGAAAAAGGTTTGGAACTTTGTCCCAAACCTTTTCTTATAATAAAAATTCATAGTTGATGCCAAGGGGATTCAATCACGGAACATCCAGATTAATAACTTAGACTCTTACCCCTGTGTTTGTCGTCCTCCATTTATACCTATGATACGTTTGTTTATTTTTTTAAATCTAAATGGAGATGGAGGAAGCTGGATATATAGCTCATAATGTTAGGAAATAATAATAATGAAGTTGAATAATGCAAAAGCAGAAACCAAAGCTCAAGATTTCTACCAACATGCCAAAATTCCCGGTTATTCTTAAATAATCGATTCCTACCAACAGTAAAACAAGAATGCGACTGGATTAGAGTTGGATAATGTAGCATTGAGCATGTAATCATTTTATCATTTTTTATTTTTTAAAGTTGATATCAAGCAGGTAATCCACCACATTTATCATGATTTAGGATTTGAAATGAGATGAAAATGATGGAATAAGAGATATTTTGATTTCAGAAGAAAATAGTTTGTTTCATTTTGTACTTGGGTTTTTGGTTGATTTTTTTTGTTAATTAAATTATACATCAAGTGATTACAGACCCAATTCAGCATACAGTAGGTCTATTGATTACAACTTGAGATATTGGATTCTATGGCATTATATTTGTTAGATTTAGTACTATTCAACCCAATCTTCTAAATTGCAAAATATTATACTTGTTAATTATGCTTATTAAATATTCTTATTCGTTAAGACATAAAAATGTATTGCAAAATAAAGAAATCGAAATCCGTAATTTTCGAGAAGGAACTGAAATTTTGAAACTTTAAATGATCCCATAAACCGAAATCGAAATGTAAAATCTTCGTAGAAACATGGTATTTATTCCTTCATCATGAAGGATTTGGTATTTTCAGTTCAGACTCTAAGGCACAATTTTACAGTCTTTTAGTGGCTCTTGCAAAAAAGCAAGATTTGAAACTTACTAATCCTTTCATGGATCAAACAAGACCTTTTTCAATCTCAGCATTCTATCGCCAACTGTTTCCTCGTGGGAGATGACAAAGACCGAGTTATTAATTCGTCTAAAATTTGTACATTTTTGTTTTACATTTATATCTAAGTTTGAATTTAGGCACTAAATATAAACATGTATGTGCCATTGAAACATGGAGTTATATTGTGCAATAGGGCTGGATATGAATCCATCTAGCATCACATATTCTAAGCAAATAAAGTTCCAAAAATCATAAATGTGAGATAAATAGGAAAAGACGGGGCTAAACATATATTTAGTCAAGAGTTACTACCAGACATTACCACCAAAACTAATGTTGCGAACAGGTAAAATAAGTACTTGATTTTTCTGTGTTTTCATGATCTCAGCCTGCAGAATTGAAGTAACATATGGAAATTAGAGCATATTCCAACATAAAATGCATATACAGCGGCTCATAGAAGCTATAAAAGTTCATTGATCTTTTGCACAACAAAGTTCAAAGTTTCATATATAAACTACTAACTTCCTTGCAGATGCCACTAAATGTTTGCAAGTTCAGGAACAAGGTACCCGTTTCTTCTCCAATTCCCGGTTTTGTTCTTTCAATTTGGTTACTTCAGCTTCCACCTCCATGGTATAAGCCTAATAAGATAAGAGGAGTAAGATTAAAAACACAAGCACTTGTAGAATATTGATAGCATGTTGACCCTTATTCATTCATGGTTCTGATATACATACATATATATATATATATATATATATATATATATATATATATCAGCGTAAAGAAAAATTTTGTGACTAGGATGCTTCATATGACACATATTCTAGTGAATTTGATTTCTATTTGCTTATTACTACCAACTTATAGATCTTGCTAAATTGCAACTGATTTATTCATTCGTCCAATTATTTATTTCCTTCTGATATCTTAAAGAACCAAGCTTCCGCTTATAAAACCCAAAGGAGTATGCAATGAACCCCTAAAACATGTTCCAAATCACAGGGCTGGTGACGATGGTTGTCAGATGCAAGATTTGAACCTATAACCTAGGTTAGCTAATTGTGCAACTTACCCACTGATGAATCCCGTGGGGTTACAGATGTTCTGTTTAAATATTCAAATATTCAAACAAAACATCTGGGTTGTTTTGAAAAATTCATTTATTAACATATTTTAATCTCTTGAAACTGGTGCAAAAGGTACACATTAAAGGTTACCTGTTTCCTTTCTCGTGACCTAGCAGCAGACTTATGATTTTTGATCATCCTCTTTTGCCTACTCTCTATAACCTTCTCCACTACATTTCCTACTCCTCGTACCCGACCCGTATACATTATACGGATCGGGCCATAATGATGATAGATATCCATTAGGCTTCCCAATCTTATCAGGGGACCTAACTGTCTCAACTGTTACTCCACCAAAACCCTGTACTCCATTCATCAACCCATTATTCGTACCCTGATCTCCAACCACAACCATCCTTTCTCTTCCATTATCCACATTACTTCCCTCTTGCAACTGTGCTTGATAAGGCCCAGCAGTCCCTACACCACTTGAATGTTGACCGAACCCTAGATCAAGTCCCTGGTTACCATTACCAAAAAACATAAAGTTGCTATTATTCATGCTACTCTCTTGTGCTCTACTACTTACAACTTGCAACTGCTGTTGAACATTAACGTTGTTTTCTTCTCTTACAACACCATCTCTACTAAAAACAGAATGTCATTTCATTGAGCGTAATGACTATATTTTGATATTTCAAGTATGCTAACTAATTACAGTGTTATACCTTGACAACTTCATAACCCTCTGTCGTACCATTTCAAATTGATAAACAAAAAACAATTTATGTACCTTGAATCAGCTATACAAAAGAAAATCCTCATAGCAAACAGTATCAACGATGGGGATATGTGGAGTTGTAAATCTGATTTGTTAAGGAGCGAAAGCGAAAATTTTGTCAAAGGATTTGATCCATCTTATTTGTTAAGGGTATCGAACAGGCAGAGATGCGGAGCAGAGATCTGAAAAAGGAGCGTTTACAGAAATTTTAATGAAGGTGGAAATTTTGTGGAGGAGCGAAGAAGAAGGAAGTTGAAGCAAGGGAGGGAAATTTTGATGAAGGCGGAAAAATTAGGTCAGTGGAGGGAAGGCTTGAAAAATAAATGTAACAAGCGGCAATGTTTCTCCAAAATTAGAATAGAACATAACCAAGCCCCCAAAAAAAAAGTAGAGACAATATTAGTTGCATTCACACCACAAACGCTACTAATAAATGCAACTAAATGTAGGTTTTCTTGTAGTGCATCCAAGCATACAAATAATAATTTATCTCAACACATATATCATATAACGTTAACCCAAAGGTGAGTTAACTCATTAACATTCCAGCTGACGCTTACACATTCCTTCTCGAGCTGAAATCAAATGACGTTCGATTTTAGCTCAGAATCCTACGTGCACCAAACCTAACGAAATCAACTCTAGTGCGTACATAATGCTCCTATAAGCGCAATGCAAAAGACCATATCTCGATTGGACATTGTATGCACTATTGATTTTCGGTCTCACTATCGATATTAATTCGAATAGTTATTTTTGTATATTTTTCAAGTTCACCATTATCTTTTATTAATTAAAAGGAGTTATTAAGCATTTGAAATAAAATATTTAAATATTTAAAGTTAACTAAATATCAAAAATCAAAATGATAAAATTTTGGGTCCTTGCATTGAGGGTGCTTAACAAATCACACAGTATATTAGATACCTTAGACGGATTATTTTTTGATTGTCTATGGGAATTTTGTAATCATTGTAGGAGATCAATAATGTAATAAAATATTCTTGCCATCTAGGAATTGTATAAATATTACTATAAATATTATGGCTTGAGGGCGCTCAACAAGCATAAGTACGTGTAGTACTCTATTTGTATTGTAAATAATGGAGAGAAACATTATTTTAAGTTTATAATTTAAAACAATAATAATCGAGTATTATCCACATTTAAGGAAGATGGGTATAATATCTCATGACATCATTTATCTTTACATCTTATGTATACTACCTTACGCCTATATGGGTTTTAATTCATTATCTTTCCTCTAATACATATTCGATATATATAATTTAATTTAGTATAAATTTATGTTTATGATGTGTATGTGTGTGTGTATATGTACACACTTATGCATTTGTTTGTATCTCTTTATTAATTAAACTTTGTAATAAGTGTAAACCCAACTTTTATAATTATGTAAAACTTAATATGTTTTGACATTTTCATTCGCAACCTTTATAAAAATTTATGTTATTTAAATACGAAAAAAGAATATAAAATTTAAGTACTCAAATACATATATTGGAATCAACTTAAAACACAAAATAATTTTGGGCCTTCCACTAAACGCATACCTATGAGTGGACCACTTCGATGAGCCAGGCAAGGTCCAGAAGATCCAAGGTTTTCATTCATAAGAATGTTCCTTAATTAGAGTAACATTCTCCTTAGCTAAACACCATTGTCCTAGATATCCATCTTACTGGATTTTTCAACATATTGCCCCATATATTGGTTAATTATTCATGTTTACATGATGAGGCTCTAATACCATTATTAGATCAGGTGCATTGTTAATGGAGAAAAAGGGAAAATTTTCAAAAAGAAAAAATTATTTCTTTTGTTATTTTTTACACCGAGTCTTTATTTTATGGTTATATGAAAATAATTAGTTTACACTAAATCATATTCTTTGTATATTTGATAATAAGGAGTTCGATATTTAGAACTAATTCTATTTTATTTTTGTTTTGATATTTGGGTTTATTAAAATATAGAATAACTAATTTAACTATAATTTTTAATTTAATAAGTTCTACTTTATTTGTTAAAAATTTGCATTCATAATATAAATATGAACATAGACATAAATAAATCAATCTAAATAATACATGAGGTGAACAATATAGTGTATTTGGGATCATTGGGATTTATGATGACATTGTATAAAATTAGCATATAATGATTAAGTTCGACATAATATCTTCTTAATATATGTGGGCATATTCGTAAGATATACATATATAAATGTATCCTATATATATATATATATATATATATATATATATATATATTGGCAAGGCCGACGGGGTTGGATGGTCCCCGACCATTTATTGCAGCACCAGAGATTACATGACGCAAACTACAACAAGTTGAGCAAGAGCTCATCGAAAACGGAGATAAAACATGGTGCTACAAGAACAAAGGAAGAAAACCGACAAAAACAAAAAATTAAAAAAGACACAACATTTACATTCTATAGTTCAGACCTATCCCTGGATCAAAGGTGAAAAGTAGCTTCAGGGAAGTATCAATTTCATGCATAATCCATAGCCTAAAGTCAGCAGTAGTCTTTGCCTTGGAGACATCAAAAACTTTGCAGTTACGCTCTCTCCACACCGCATATATAAAACTCTTCAACGCGACACCAAATATTCTCTTTCTTCTTTGCTTGTTACCTGTCTTTGTGTATATCTGCTCCCATTCAGCTTGATTATTATTCATGGGACGTTTACTTTGTAGTTTAATCATCACCTCAGTCCACAACAGTTTGATCTCAGAACATTCAAAGAATATGTGCTCGATAGTCTCTGGTTGAGCACAACAAAAAGAATAGTATATATCAACATTCATGCCTATACTGACAAGCTTTGCCTTCGTCAGCATGGATCGGTTCAAAATTTTCCACAGCGTAAAGTTCTCTCTCATGCTACTGTCTTTGTTCCAAGTTCTCTTCCACCATTTCCAGTTTTGGTTAGCATTGTTCTGCATCAAAAATTCGTAAGCTTCACCAATTTTAAATTTACCTTTTTTCTGTCCCCATACAACTAAATCAGAAGTAGGAGTCATAGGGGAAAACTTTGTTATTCTATCCCAAAGTTTTTGAACTCTTTGATTAGAAGAAAACGTTTGAATCCCCTGAAAGTACTCAAGAACATCTCTGACTTTTGTATCAGCATGGACACCAGTCTGTTGAATTTCATTGTATGTAAGTTGCCTTCTAAGAATGATACCAATATCAAGCCATGGATCATCCCAGAAGCTAACGTTGTATTCATGGTTGGTGTTCATTTGAATGAGAGGAAGAAAGAGTTCCTTAGTCTTGTACATACTCTGCCAGGTCAAGCTTACTGTTCGTCGACGGAAATTCTATCGGTTTAGAAAATCGTCGAACGAATTTAGAGATAAAAATAACCGCAAGCGCACGGTGTACGAATGTAGCACGCGGCGAATACGGGTCGATCCACAGGGAATTGATGATTTTAAAATTCTATTCAATCAAATTATACCGAAGTCGAGAGTGAATAGCTAGAAATGTAAGAAACTAACAAAAACTAGCAAAAGAAAATGATAAAAATATGAGAGTTAAGAGAACAATTTAGAGATAAATCCACTCTCTAGATCATATAAATCAACAAAATGAAGTTATGATCTCTCTTTTCTTGTCATTAGTGAATTAGTTGATGTGCTTATCATAAGTATGGTATATTTGTGCTATTAATTAGCTCAATATAAACCATCAAACTATAACACAACCACTAATACACATTTAACTCTCATGAAATATGACAACAAAGTTGAAAGCAAAATCTATTTTAAGCATAGCCTATTAACTATTGTTTAGAAATATAGGCTATCAAATTTCAATTTCAACATTCACTTCTTTGCCATAATCATATTTAGATGAAGAGGCAATTTGTGTTATGTTTGTTTAAGCATAGCCTATTTGTTATAAACAACATAGACTATCAAATTCAAAGCTAAACAACATCATTAAACCACTTCAATCATTCTCATTAAGCACAAAAAGAGAGCATAAACAACAAAATGTTGGATCTACATACTTGAGAGCTTCATTACCCCTAAATTGAAGGGATTAAGCTATCATATTTGTTATTATATGAACAAATGTAGAAAACAACATTAAACAAGAAGAGAAAAAGAGAGCAAAATGAAAGGAAAAATTATTCTACTTGCATAAAATAAAAGAGATCTACACTACAACATGAAAGTAAATGAACATGAAAAGGAAAGAGCATGTATTAAATTGCATAAAATAAAAAAGATTACATAAAATAAAAATGGCTAAGTAGCCATGAAAAGAGAAAGAGGAGCTTTCATTTTATTTTTGATCTAAACTAAACTAAAGAGAAGGAGGCCTAAGAGAGACTAAAGAAGAGATGTTTGCATGAAACATAAGGGGTATTTATACAAGTGTTAAAACCCTAATTCATTTTTTTGGGGAATGCCCAAAATGCCCCTTAGGAAGTGTGGAGGCCAAGTTATCATTAACATGTCTTAATCCACCATTAAGTGTACATGAAGCCATTATCTCCAAAAGCATGTGCATTAGCCTTTAATTTGTACATTAAGGTAGGTGGGTAGGTGGGGTCCTCCATTATCATGCCTTTGAATTATTTCCATCTTCATTTGTTCTATTCACCCTTGTGCATACATATATTTTCATGAAGCCACTTGTGTTTGAATTTTAATTCCTACAAAACACATAGAAATTTTCAATTAAATTTTCACAAATTAATAAATGCACAAAAAAAAGACAATTTTGTCCCTATATGAAGATGAATATGTGACAATTTGAAAATAATTGGAATTTGGTTTAAACAAGTTAAAATACCCAATATGATCATTTATTTAATTTAAATAGAATAAATATGGTGGTAAAAATATGCACATTTACGTGCACATCAAATACCCCCACACTTATCTTTTTATTCGTCCTCGAATAAACTAAAACTAAGGTAAATCCGTTTTCGTAGGGAGCACGATTGCATTGAGCGTATGCAATAAGCCGTTAAACCTCTGGGTGTCCCCAGTAGGACGAGTGTTGTCTCGTGAGGGTTTTCAGCGGATACTACCCACAAAATCCAAATGCATGATGAAAATATTTACAAAATGCACGATTTATTTACAAAGAGATGAATGCAAAATTTTGAAAATATTTACAAATGAAGGATTTATTTTTAAATTGACACAAATAAGTTAAATATAGGTTTTGGTTATTATCTTGAAAATTTATGTCATTTACTCGTCAAAATTTTCAACAAAAATCAAGTTATCATAACAAATAGACAATAGTTTAACTTGTTGTTTCGGTTGATAACAAAGTGTAATTATAAAATGGATCCTTAGTTGATTATCAAAGTTTATCAAAGTGGTATTTTCATTTCTTTTCAATAACAGATCAAATCAAATAAGTAAAAATAGTGCTAGGATTTCAATTGCTTGCTCTCTCATTATTTGCAAGAAAAATTACACACCTAGCTCAGGTAAACTGAGGCCAGATATACCACCCATGCACTGCCTTTCGGGCTTATGTGAGGGGAGTACAGAGCATGGCGAGTGCACACACTTTCGTGCATACACCTATCGACCGTAGGTGGTTTTTTTTTTTTTTACTTGTGTTCCATACATGCATAACCGTGAGGACTTTTAAATGAGTATGAAAGCACATAATCAAAGATTCCAAGTAATTCACCCATGCATAACCGTGAGGACTTTTAAATGAGAGTGAATACTTGGATGTTATTATTTTTTATTTTTATATTTTTTTGAGAGGGAGTTTTGCAAAATCACCTTAGCACCATTTAACTTAGAAGACAAAAAAAATGTTATATCCTTTACATTAAATAAACCACTTTTTAAAACAAAGATTTTCAATTAGGATGTACTTCATAATCAACACGTATGAATCTTCCTATATACTAGTTAAACCAAAATTATTTGTAATCAAACTTCATTTTTATTTTTGTTAAGACCAATAAATTTTCAAAAATTTCAATTTAATAAACCAAAGCATATATTTATCTTATAGTGTTTCTTTTAAAAATAAATCAAAAGAAAATTTGTGTTTGGGATTTTTTTTTAAATTTTTTTTTTTTGATTTTAAAGCAAAAATAAACCATGAAAAAAAAAATGAAGATGAGTCTCCCCCCACACTTGATTTTGACTGTGTCCCCACAGTCAACCTAAGTGAAAGGGATGCTTATTATTATTTACATGAAAACGAAAGGTATTTACACGAGATCAGAAAGTATATTGTCAAAAAGTAAATGAAACGGTCTTCCAAAAACCGATTCATTTGTCTCGTCGAGTATACGAGACACAGCTTAAGCTCGAAAAACCAAACCATAAAAGATTTTGAAGTTGAATGTTGATTTGGAAAAACGAATGTCGTTTTATTGAAAATTGAATGAGTTGTTTTGTTTTCGATGATTTTTGGGGCAGATAAAACAAGTGATTGAAATTCAAGTTTATTTTCACCAAATTGAAATTCAAGTTTGTCATTGAAAAATTCTTCAAAATTATTGATTTCAAAATCAAAATGGTGATGTAAATCTTCCCCTTCATAATTTAACAACTCATTTTCGAAAAGTCCAAAGAATTCATGTTCATTAAATTCGTCTTCCTTTGTTGAATTATCAACAACTTCATCGCATATATCCATTTCAAAATCCAAAGTTGTTGTATTCAAATTTTCAGAAAAAGGAAGATCGAAATTTAAATCGAGTTTCTCACCCTCAAAAGAATTGAAATCCAACTCAATTACCGTTTTTTCAACAACTTTATTAAGATTGTTATTTTCAGTTTTAAAAGTTGTTGTTTGAAAATCGTCAATTTGGGTAAAAGATGGATTATCACTTGACTCATCACACGTTGAGATTTGATTTTGTTGTTCACGTTGTTTCATATAAGTTTCAAACAACAAATCCGTGTGATCATCGTAAATTTCATTCATTTGTTCAATAAAATCCAATCTATAGTTATTAAATTGAGAATTTTCGATTTGGATTTGTTGAGAACAAAAATTTTCACTCGTAACATGGTTAAGATTATTCCCATTGCCAAATTCGTTTGAAAAGTTGTTCCCATTTTCATGTTGAGTTTGGAATTCATTTTGGAGCTTGAAATTAAATTGGCATGGGTTATAATCGTAATCGTTTGAATTTTGAATTGAATTCAAATTTTGAAATCCTCGACTCGAGTTATTACACAAATCAGAATTACATAAATCATTTATCTCTTGATTTTGTCGTGTAGAAAGTTCGAGTAAAGATGAAATCATTTCAATTCTATTTTCAAGAGTCGAATGTTGGTCATCGTTTTGAAAATTTTGTTGTTCGAAATTTGAATTATTTACACAATAGTTGTTGTTAAAATATCCATACGAATTTGGAGTGAACTCATATGGATTATATTGATTTTCACAACTAAAATCAAGTGAGTAAGAAAAAGGAAACTCGGACATTTTTAAGATTTTTTTTTTTTTTTTTTGGTTTTTTTTTTATAAACAAAAATATTTACAAGTAGAATCTAATTTTCAAAATCGAAAATTGATTTTTGTTTTGTTTTTGGGTTTCAATTTTTTTTTGAAAAGATTTTTTTGGATTTTTGATTTTAATTTTTTTTTGGATTTTTGGTTTGAAAATTTTCAAAAGAAAAGAAAAAAAAAAATTAAGTTAAGAAATATTAACAATTTTTTTTAGTTTTGGATTTTGAATTTTTTTTGTTTTTTTTTAATATGCATGAACTAATGCAACTAAGTGAATGCAAGGGTTAATTACAAATGATTTATCCTAAGTTAACCCAAAATTGTATATTCACAAGTTGTCTTAGATAAACAAGATAGTTCTCAGCCAGGTAACGGGCAGGATTTATCGGTGCACCACGAATCACCGTAGCAATGCAGCCGAAGGTTTAAGTACCTTCAGAGGAACAACCACTATAATATTTACGAATCATCGTAATATTTATAAATGGTTATTACTCTGCCGTAGCCTAGACACCAAGAAATTAAATTGTTCAAAGAAGACAACTGTCAATATACAATTAAGCGAGTTTTTATTTAATCAAATTCTAAGATGAAATGCAAAGCTGAAATAAAACGTGTATTAATAATGCAACTAGAATGAAATTTTGTTTTTGATTTTGAATTTTTTTTTTTGGTTAATGCAAGCAACTAACAATGCAAGACAAACAGAAACAATAGATATATACAATGCAAGGAAAATAAAAAGAAAATTATAAATAAGCAAGCAATTTTTTTTTTTGGCAAGCTCGAAGGCAACAATTTATTTTAGCAAGCAAGTCTCCTCCTTCTGCAATTCTGCTTTGGCACCCTGAAATAAAAACAAGATATATACAAGTTTTTTTTTTTTTTTTGGAAAGGAAACTTAAAAGTAGGGTTTTACTTAAAAAAAAAAAAAAAAAAAAAAATTTTTTTTTTTAACCAAAGAAGAAACGAAAATAAATGAAAAGAAAAACTATTGAAATCAAATGAAACCAAGCAAAACAAATGACAGTGAAAAATGTTTTTTCTTTTCAAGTAATAAACAAAAGTTCTTCACAATTCAAAACAGTTCAGAACACACAAACACTCAAAGCACACTGTAAAACAACTATCCTCGAAATAAAATTAAACCCGTTCAAATGCAAAATATCGCGGCCCAGTTAGACAAATAAAATAAAACGATTTACCCTTCTCAATCAACAGAACAAAACAACAAATAATCCCCAATTATGAAATTTCCAAAATCTCCAATCGAGTTGAGAATTGCCAAGCGAATACTCTTTATTTTTATTTTTATTTTTTTTTGTTCACAAATCGAGTTGGTTCAAAGATTGAAAAACTTGTTCGCGACTGTTCGATTCACTGCGGTGGGACGAAGTGGTCGCGTGTGGATGAGTTTGTTCGCTTCAGGCACGGCGTCTTGGTCAAGTGAGTTCGAATTGGAGTGTTTTGGTGATGACAGTGGTTCGGGTTAGAAGATGGAGGCGATTGCGTTGCGTGCTCGCGGTTCAATGAGGTGATGCGAACTGTGATTTCTGGTTGTGGTGAGGATCGCTGTGGTTCGATTTGAGGATTGGTAGATGGTCTTCGCGATTTCGATTGATTGTTGATTTCTTTGGATGGGGGTTGCTTCGGTGATTGGCTGAAGGTTGGTGGTTTGCTTGGACTGCTACGTGGTGAGGTCGAAGGAGATGGCAGAGGTTGATGTATTGGCAGAGACAGTGGTGAGGGTGTATGAGTGATTGGGTTGTTGAAGAGCAGAAGTAGTGTTTTGTTCAGGCAGAAGTATGGGTTGTGTTGGATGGAGAATGAATGCAGGCAATAATGGGGATGTCAGAAGAAGGTTGCTGGTATTGATTGTAGAAGGAGATGAAACGTCAGTGACATGGTATGTATGCAGTGCAGTGCGAGTAGTTATTTGTTTGAAGGATGGTACTGCTGTTGCAGTGATGATGAGGCTCTCTGCTTGTTGTTGATGGTCGGTAGGGTAGTAGAGATGAATTGTATGTTGAAGTTTGTTGATGAAGTGTTGTATGTAAGTCGTTTGTGTATGTGGTGGAGCTGCTTTGTACTTGTGAAGTGAGGCAGGGGAGTGAAGTTGTGATGCTGCAGTTGCTTGTAGTTGTTTGGGCACTGTTGCGGAAGTTGATGTTGTATGGTCAGTCGTGTTTCAGGAGGATGGCAGAAGGCTGGTAGCTGTAGAAGCAGAAGAGAGTGTGAATGTTGAAGTAGTGCTGTGGAAATGGAGAAGTTTATTGGGTTGTTGGATGAACAGAGACATGATGCTGCTGTGTTGTAAAACTTTGTATGAAGGGGTGGAGATTGGATAGTGGTTTGGGTACAGGGTTATGGCTGATGATGTTTGTTGGATTTTGGGCAGTAGTGGAAGTTTTTCAGTGGAGATGGAGATGACTGTTGATGATGATGGTGGGTTGTGATGTATTGTGTTGCAATGTTAAGCGGTGATGGTTTGGAGCTGTGAAGATATAGGGGAAGAATGGTTGATGTTGCTGTAGGAAGTTGTAAATGATTTGGCTCAGTGGTAAGGGAATAAGGCAGTGGGAAGTTGTGTTTATGGGTGAGTTGGTGGATATGAAGTGTAGAGGTTATGAAGTGGGTAAATGGTGACAGTAAGGCACTGGATATGATGTTGCAGCAGAAGGTGTGTAAGAGCAGAGAAATGATTTTGCAATGGATGTTGAAATGATGGTCAGTGATGTGTTTCTTGCTGGGTGGTGGAGTTGTATGTGCTCTGGTTTGAGAAGGACAGTTTGAACTTGAAGTTGAGGGTGGATTGTCTGAAGGGATGTGTGCAGGCTGATGGTAGTTGAATGTTATGCAGGGGACAGAGGAATGGTTTGATGTGGTGGTTGTGAACAGAGAAGGTATGAAGGCACTGTGAACAGACAGTGAACAGAAATTGCAACTTGAAATGTGAATCAGTGAAATATGCAATGTAACAGTGCAGGTTGTAAATACAATGATGGTTGTAAAAATGAAATGCAAATTGAAACAGAAATAGAACGTTTTTGTTTTTGTTTTGTAATTGTGAATGTTTTTTGTTTTTTGTTTTTTTTTTAATAGAAGAGCAAATGCTAATGAAAAAGAAACTAGCAACCTACAAACAACGAAAATCAAAATGCACACAAACACAAACTTTTTTTTTTATGTACAAACACACAAAACAAACACATGAAAATCAAACAAAAATAATTCGAAGAATAAAAAAATCAAAATCAAAACAATTCCCCGGCAACGGCGCCAAAAACTTGTTCGTCGACGGAAATTCTATCGGTTTAGAAAACCGTCGAACGAATTTAAAATTAAAATAACCGCAAGCGCACGGCGTACTATCGTAGTACGTGGCGAATACGGGTCGATCCACAGGGAATTGATGATTTTAAAATTCTATTCAATCAAATTAACCGAAGTTGAAAGAGTGATTAACTAAAACATTAAGGTAGGTGGGTAGGTGGGGTCCTCCATTATCATGCCTTTGAATTATTTCCATCTTCATTTGTTCTATTCACCCTTGTGCATACATATATTTTCATGAAGCCACTTGTGTTTGAATTTTAATTCCTACAAAACACATAGAAATTTTCAATTAAATTTTCACAAATTAATAAATGCACAAAAAAAAGACAATTTTGTCCCTATATGAAGATGAATATGTGACAATTTGAAAATAATTGGAATTTGGTTTAAACAAGTTAAAATACCCAATATGATCATTTATTTAATTTAAATAGAATAAATATGGTGGTAAAAATATGCACATTTACGTGCACATCACTTACGTTTTGCCGTTTACTCATGTTCCATATCCTCCTGCATTTTAGTACATTTCTTTTGGACCACTCAGCCCAAAGGCTATCTGGGTAGTTAAACATGGTGTCAACATGCTTAGCAAACGCTACCCTGTTCCACTGTTTTAAATTTATTAAACCAAGGCCTCCTTTGTTCAAAGGCTTCTCAACAGACTTATACTTAATTGGAGCAATAAATCTTCCTATAGTTCTTCCAGACCACAGAAATCGCATAATAGCACTTCTAATCATGTTTATTAATTTGGATGGTAAAACAAATGTTCTGGCCCAATACACTTGCATTGCAAAGGTAACTGACTTAATTAAAGTTAATCTACCAGCTTGACTCAGTTTTCTAGTGGTCCAACAATTTAGTCTTGCAATGATCTTCTCATACATCGGTAGACATTGTGCAGTTGTGATTTTTGACGTAGTGAGGGGCAGACCAAGGTAGGAAACAGTCGATTGGTTACGGGGTAAGCCAGTTAATTGAGTTATTTGAGTTGCCTGAGCTATGCTAACTCCAGCAAGAATGATGTCAGATTTCAGAACGTTGACCTTTAACCCCGTCATAGAATAAAAGAGTTCAAGGTTTAGCATAATGTTTTTGACAGTTACGGTGTCAGGAGAGCAAAACAAAATCAGGTCATCAGCAAACATCAACGCCGAGATTTGCGGGTCTTTACATGATGGATGAAATTTAATTTTCCCTTGTTGAATTGTTCTGTTTATTAATCTGGTAAGTAATTCCATGACTAGTATGAATATGTAAGCTGACAGTGGGTCTCCCTGCCTAATGCCCTGCTTACTTTTGAAGAATCTTTTGGCAGTACCGTTGACATTGATAGAATAAGTTGGTGAAGAGATGCATTCATAGATCCAAGCTATAAAATGTGGGGGGAAATTCATATACC
The DNA here is from genome assembly GCA_030765085.1 of Allium cepa. Taxonomy (NCBI): domain Eukaryota; kingdom Viridiplantae; phylum Streptophyta; class Magnoliopsida; order Asparagales; family Amaryllidaceae; genus Allium; species Allium cepa. The sequence continues at coordinate 220,748,075 of CM060928.1, forward strand.
CCATGATGCGTACAATACTATCCCCCTGTAACATATCGAAAGCTTTCATTATATCAAGCTTCATCATAGCTTTAGGGGGTGAATTTTGGCTTTTATATCCTTTAATTAACTCATGAGCGAGCAGAATGTGGTCTAGAATATTTCTACCAGGTAGAAATGCAGCCTGGTTGTTGGATACAATATATATTTTGACAACACAAATATATATACCTAATTTAATTTCAACCTTACATAAAAATGAAACGTATATTTTTTTGACTAATAGGAAAAGTTATTTTTTTACAAAACTTTCATCATAAAAAATTTAAAAACTTATTTTCTTAAATAATATCATAAACATATATATTTGATATTTGAGCATCTAAATTATTTAGTTTTATTTTGGGTAACTTTTAGTATATTTATATATTTATTTAATTTACAAATATATATATACACGTCTTAAAATTAAAAAATTTAAATTATTGTAATACCTCATGAATTTTAATAATATAGTAATAATAATTAATATGTGAATTAAAATCCATAAATTAATTAATCAAAATAATAGAGGGACAAAATGGTCATTTTTCCAACTTTGGAATTTGATGATGAAATTTATGCCAATGAGATCGACTTGTTTTTTTGATTCCTATGGTTTAATTTGTCAAGTTGGGATGTCGTATGAAGGAGATACGAGTGAATTTGTGATTAACCCATTTAATGTCAACGATTCCAATTTAGTTTAAATATTAAAAGTGGTCATTTCTTTTTTCCCCACATATAGCCCATAATTCGTACATTTCATCTTTAAACCGTTTCATCTCTTTTCCTTCTTCCCTCTTCCTTTTGAAAATTCAAATGGATATATCTCACTCGTTTCTTAGTGATATCGAGCGAAAACAGCAGAAAAACAAAGCATATGGAGAGTATTACGCACTAATACCGAATTAGAGGTGAAAATTGGAGGTTTGGAGGCAAAGCAGATCTAAATAGTGAGGAAAATAGTGGAAACCCCATATATCATTTCCCACCATAGATTTCAAACTTCAAAATGGCATATCTCCTTCATTTACTAATGGAATTCGGCGAACCACCCATTGAAATGACCTGAAGATGAAACCAATGATTTGGAAAAAATATGAGGCAAAATAGAGAGGTTCTTAGTGTGATGACCCACCTTTTCGACACCTGAGAAAGACGCTTAATACGTCCAAGGTATTCGTATGCCATTGCGTAAGTGTCTAAAAGACATGTGGTCTTGGAAAAAAATAAAGAATGTAATAAGACAGAATAGAAAAAGCTCACAATGGAATGGTTACATAATACAAAATGATACAGTACAAAAGGTTAATCCTTACATGGAGCTATCAGAGTTAACAAAAGTACTACATCTAACATATTTGCAGCTATACACACAACTTTTCATTTTTTAGATACAAAACACACATACAAAATCATACAGAAGAAACAAATAACTAGATAACAAAGAAGCTACCTGCTTGTATGTTGTTTTCAAAGAGCTCCAAAGAAAAACCCGCTACTCTCGAACTACTCAAATACAATTAAGTATCTGAGAGTTTAGGAAAAATAAATAATTTGGGTCAGTCAAAATGTTTGGTATGAGTAGAACTTTAAAACAAATGGGAGTGTATTTAACAATCATATGTGAGACATTGCCACTAACAGATAACGGGTTTTCTCCCACAAAAAAAACCAAACATAAGAATTGAAAAGAACAATATGAAATAAATCCAAACATAGATGATGAGAAAAAATTGTATAAAGATCCAGATTTGAAAGAATGGAAATAGTCTGAACAAAATCCAAAGTGGGCAGAATGGATAAAACAAGATAATAGTCCAAACTTGATAGAATAGACAAAACCTATAATTGAACATCATGAAGAGTTGTTGACTCTTCCCATTGCATTTACAGAAAAACAATTCGAAGGTTAAAATCAAATAAGGAAAGGAAAATTTTGAACAAATGACTAGGAAGGTGCACCACCCTTGAATTATACCTCTAGTAATATACTTCTGAGAAACATATATACTCCTTGACTCTTCTCAAACAATGCTAAGAAAGACCCCCAAACCTTACCAAGAACCCGAATATTTCTACATCTAAGTGCACAAGCGAATCCAAACTAGATGAGATATGAAAATACCCTTTTAATTGGAGCAACCCTACAAAGCTTGGCTTCCTCTCGTGCTTTGGGTTCAGTCATTTCCGACAAAGGATAATAACCCTCAATGGAGAAATAAATCATTTTGGAATGACGATAATAAAGAAGCTGAAGTAACCAATAGTTTAAAAACCAACTATTAAGGATATAAAACGATTATATATGGAAACTAAGTCTTGTATATTTACCATCACTCATCGAATTCAAACTTGTACTATTTCTTGGCTAAGAATAATACCGGACAAGTCAAGGTAGTTTTACCTCAAAATCATGTCTCATGATTATTCTTAACTTTCGAAATAACGATAAGTCTACTTCTTTGATGTTTAGTGCTAATTATACAAATAAAATCATTTTCATATAAGTGAATCGCCATTACAGAAATTAGTTCATTTCCATAAACGAATCAAACTTTTTCTTTTAAAAACCCAATTCCATGTTTGGCTTTATATTACAAGTATTAGCTTTTAGACACTTTGTTAAAAGAGTTCATTAACTTTAAACATCATTATAAAAAGGATTTAATAAATTAAACCATCCTCATTATATTAATTAATTAACTTAAACTTCATTAACTCGGTTGATTGACTGACTTCATAGCCCTTAATTCAAAAGAAGTTAATCACCTTTAAACATCATTAATTTAATTAACTAATAAAATTAAGTATAATTAATTAAATTATAAATAAATATCATTATTTAAAATGATTAATAAATTTAAACCATTATTAAGAAAAGATTAATTAAAGTTAAAACAAGTGGATTTCCTTTTAAAAGTCATTAATTAAAAATATTAATTATTTTAGAAACATCATTAATTAAGCTTAATCCATTATTATCAAAAGATTAATTATTCTTAAACATCATTAAATAAAATGATTGATCAATTTAAAACATCATTAAAGAAAGATTAATCAAAGTTAAAATAAGTTAATTAACTTTTAAAAGTCATTAACTAAAAAGACTAATTAATTTTAAAACATCATTAGTTAATTGATTAATCAACTTTAATGAATCGTTTTTAAATGATTAATTTTCTTTAACATCAAAATAAAATGATTAATTAATTTTAAAACATCATTAACTAAGTAATTAGTTTAATTTAGAACACATCATGAACTAAGTAATAGTTAACCTTAATCCTATTTAATTAAATAACCATTATTAAAATGGTTAATTACTTTCGTAAACATCGTTAATCAAAATCTTCCTTAGCTAATAAAATAATTTCAAACATGAAGATGAAACCAAACGGTTTCGATAAAAAGTGATTTTTTGAAAGTGCCGATATAGCGACTATCGCTATATGGGCAGTTTGACAAACAAGTATATGGCATTATCATTACAACAAAACATTGCTTAGTAGGGACATGAGCATATATACATGGTAATTTATTATGATACAACATGTAGTAAGCATGAACCAACATTATAAGCAACTTTTACTTACTAACTTTCCAAGTTACTAAACTACAACCAATATGTCAACTTTTCGAAGCATGGATCAAACAACAATTATCATACTACCAAATACATACAACAAGCATTCAATAGCACGAAATATGGACATAAGTATGGTTTAAAAACTTTTGGTTTAAAGGTGAAGTTTTACCCACAAAAATGCAACCAAACTAAGCCAAACTCATGCAATAACTTGCTAACACACGAGCAACATTCCACTCAAGCTCGGACTTTTAGGCTCTTAAACAGGCTATTTGGGTTTGGCCATGGGCTGCAATGGGGAGTTAAGGTAATGTTTTGTTAAGTAGAGTGATGTAGAGAAGGTATAAGCTAGTTTTAAGTGGATGAAAGTGAAAATACGATGGTTTTATGCCATGAATATACAATGGAAGCCATGGAAATTTATGAATACATGAAGAAGATGGAAATGAATATGGATGTAAAGTGAAGAATGGTGAGAGGAGGCATGTATTTATAGGCAAATGAAGATGGTATTTTAGTAAATAGACTTAGGAATTAAATAATACAAGTGTGTATGTATCATACAACTCCATACCTCCTCCATCCCTCATATTACAAGTGAATTGTTACCCTCTCCCTCTTTTTCCTCTTCATGAACATGGTAAGGCATGATGTTAAGGTGTAGGTGCGCTTTAGGGTACTTATGTGAACTTTTATAGCTTATTTTAATACATTAAGGTCAAATCATGTTTTATTATTAACTAAGCATGATTATTAATCCTAACCAAATTATCAACTTATCATGGTATGTGTATATTATGTGTATACATGTACACAAATGTGCATAGCATTATTTGACAATTTTATGGTGTCAAAAAGTTGAAATTTCGAAAAACGATTTTCCGCCACATTTTTTTGTTTTTATCTAAACTAACTATTTTCTTAAACAAAATTTGAAAATGATTTTAATATAATTAATTAATAATTAAAATATGTTTATTTAGTTATTAAAATCTATTATTTAATATTTAAAGATGATTTAAATATTCAAATAAAAACGATTAATTTTCGGGTCATTACACTCTCCCCACTAAAAGAATTTCATCCTCGAACTTATTATGGAGTGGAAGAATTAGTAACCATCCGGGAAAACCGATTTACTTCCTTGGTTTTCAGTAAACCTAATTGATTATATTTTCCTACCATAAACATATGCAATATAAACGCTATAACAACCATATGCAATCAGGTAACATGATGCAACCAAAAGTAACTTAATAATCATATGTAGCAAATTAAAGAAAATATTCTACAATAAATGCTATGCATCCAAATTCTTTTAAAATACTTCCAAAATTTAGAACTAAATGCCCGAGTTTTACATGCAAAATATTTTCAAAATTTGTTTTCAGATTCCTCAAAAAGAGAAGTAAATCAAAAACTAAAATAAAAAAATATCAACGAGGGGGTCCTCCTAACAAAACATGTTAAACTCTAGAATCAAAATAATGGAGCTTATTTTACGATGGAATTTCTATTGAATTAGAAAACCGTCGACAAATTTTGAGATGAAATTATACTGCAAGCGCACGGCATACTATCGTAGTACGTGGCGAGTATGGGTTGATCCGTAGGGAATTGTTAGATTTTAAATCTCTATTCAACCAAACTAACCAAAGTTGAAAGTGTGATTAGCTAAAAAATGTAGAAAACTAACAAAAAAATTGATAAAAATACGAGAGTGTTAAGAAAATTTAGAGATAAATCCGCTCTCTAAATCATATAGTTCAACACACATGAAATTGTGATATCTTTTTTTGTCATTAACTTAAATGATGTGTTTATCATAAGTATGGCTCATTTGTGTTATTAATTAGCTCAACATAAGCCATCAAACTATAACCCTTCCTTTAAACCACTTTTAATTCTCATGAAAATAACAACAAAGTTGAAAATGAAAATCTATTTTAAGCATGAGCAGTTAACTATTGTTTAGAAATATAAGCCATCAAATTTTGAATATTCACTTCTTTGCAATAATCATATATAGATGAAGAGGAAATTTATGATTCATGTGACTAAGCATAGCCTATTTGGTTTTGAACAACACAAGCTATCAAACTCAATAATAAACACAAAATTACATAAACATCATTTTCCACGAAGCACAAAAAGAGAGCGTAACATCAAAATGTTGCATCTACATGATTCAAGAGAGCTTCATTACCCCTAAATTGAAGGGGTTTAGCCTCCCATTTGTGTTATCATATCAACACTTGTAGTATGCAACATGAAAAGAAAAAAAGGAATATGAAAGCCAATGGAAAAGAAAACTAATCTAATTGCATAAAAGAAAATCTACACTACTGGCATGAATGAAATGAACATGTAAGTAAAAGGAAACAATAATTAACATTGCATAAAATGAAAAGAAAATTACATAAAATAAAATGGCTAAGTAGCCATGAAAAGATAAAGAGAGATTTCTTTTATTTATGAGCCAAAACTAAAGAGAAGGTAGTCTAAAGAAGAGATTAAGATAGAAGAGGGTTACATGAAACATAAAGGGTATTCATATATGTGTTAAACTCTAATTCATATTTTTAGGGAATGCTCAAACTACCTCTTAGGAAATGTGGTTGCCAAATAACCACTAGCATCCAATAATCATCCTTTAAGGGGGCATGAAGATTTAATGGCCTTTTAGCATGTGCATTAGCTCCTAAGTGTACATTAAGGTAGGTGAGTAAGTGGGGTCCTCCATGATCATCATTTTGAATTATTTCCATCTTCATTTGTTCTCTTCACACTTGTGCGTGCATATATCATCATGAAACCACTTGTAAAATTCACTAAATTTCCTACAAAACAACATAGAAAATTCCAAGTAAATTTTCACAATTTAATAAATGCACAAAAATGACCATTTTACCCTATACGAAGATGAATATGTGATAATTTAAGAATAATTTGAATTTTGGTTCAACAAGTTAAAATACCCAATATGATCATTTATCTAATTTAAATAGGTTAAACATGGTGGTAAAGATATGCACATTTACGTGCACATCAAATATCCCCACGCTTATCTTTTTATTCGTCCTGGTTTAAACTAAAACTATGATAAATCCATTTTCGTAGGGAGTACGATTGTATTGAGCGTATACAACAAGCCGTTAAACCTCTTGGTGTCCCCAATAGGATGAGTGTTGTCTCGTGAGGGTTTTCAGCAGATACTATCTATAAAATCCCAATACAGAATGAAAATATTTACAAAATGCAAGATTTATTTACAAAGATGTGAATGCAAGTTTTAGAAAATATTTACATTGAAGGATTCACTTTTAAATCGAAACAAATAAGTTAAATATAAGTTTTGGTCATTATCTTGAAATTTTAAATCATTTAATCGTCAAAATTTCCAAAAAAATCAAGTTATCATAAAAAATAAACTATAGTTTAACTCGTTGTTTTGGTCGATAATACAGTGTAACTATGAAATAGATCCTTAGTTGATTATCAAAATTTATCGAAGTGGTATTTTCATTTCTTTTCAATAACAAGTCAAATCAAATAAGTTAAAATAGTGCTTGGATTTTAATTTCTTACTCTCTCTAAATTTTTATTTGAAAATTTTATTGATATTAACATTATTAACATATGCCTAGGCAAGCTGAGGCCAGATATATTACCCATGCACCGCCTTGCGGACTGATGTGAAGGGAATACAGAGCGTGGAAAGTGAACACACAATTGTGAACACTTATTGACTGTAGGCATTATTAGTAAAAGAATTTTTATATACACACCTAACTCTGATAAACTGAGGCCAGATATACCGATCATGCACTGTCTTTCGGGCTTACGTGAGAAGGGTACGGAGCATGGCAAGTGAACACACGAGTGTGAACACATGACTCTGGGTGTTTATTAAAAAAAATATACGTATAAAAAAATATAATTTTTGTTTTTGTATTTTTTGTAGAGAGGGTTTTGCAAAATCATCTTGGCACCATTTAACTTAGAAGACAAAAATATGTCATATCATTTACTTTAAATCAACCACATTTTAAAACGAAGATTTCCATTTAGAATATATTTCATAATTATCTCCATGAATCTTCCTGTATCCTAGTTAAGCCATTGTTATTTATAATCGAACTTCATTTTTATTTTTGTTAAGAAAAATAAATTTTCAAAAATTTCAATTTAATAAACCAAAGCCATATATTTATCTTATAATGTTTCTTTAAAAATAAATCAAAATGCTTAATTTTTTTTTTTTTTTGAATTTTGGAAAAAAAATGAAATATTAATCATGAAAAATCAAATAGAAGACGAATCTCCCCCCACACTTGATTTTGACTGTGTCCCCACAGTCAACCCAAGTGAATGGAGAAAAATAAGACAAAAGTAAAAAGATGACCTATATTTACATGAAAATTAGCAGTATCTACACGAGATCAGAAAGTATATAGTCAGAAAGTAAATAAAACGGTCTTTCAAAGATCGATTCATTTGTCTCGTCAATTATGCGAGACACAACGTAAGCTCGGAAAATCAAAGCGTTAAAGATTTCAAAGTTGAATCTTGATTTGGAAAAACGAATGTCGTTCTGAAAATCATACGAGTTTTTTTATTTTCGATGATTTTTGGGGTTGATAAAGCAATTTATTGAAATTGAAGTTTATTTTCACCAAATTGAAATTCAGACTTATCGTTGAAAACTACTTTCAAATTATTGATTTCAAAATCAAAGTGGTGATCGACATCTTCCCCTGCAAAATTCAACTACTAGTTGTCGAAAAGTCCAAAATTTTTATGTTCATTAAATTCGTGTTCCTTATTTGGATTATCAACACCTTCATTGCGTATCTCGAGTTCAAAATCCGAAGTTGCTGTATTTAAATTTTCGAAATCGAGAAAAGGAAGATAGAATTTTAAATTTGGTTCCACACCCTCAGAAGAATTGAAATCCAACTCAATTACCAAATTTTCAACAACTTCTTAAGAGTGTCATTTTCAGTTTTGAAAGTTGTTATTTAAAAATCGTCAATTATTGTAAAAGATGGATTATTATTTGACTCGTCACACGTTGGGATTTGATTTATCACATTGTTTCATATATATTTCGAACCACAAATCCGTGTGATCATTGTAAATCTCGTCCATTTGCTCAACAAAATCCAATTTATAATTGTTAACATGAGGATTTTCGATTTGAAATTGTTGAGAACAAAAAATTTCACTCGTATCGTAGTCGAGATTATCACCATTGCCAAATTCATTTGAAAATTTGTTTCCTTTTTCATTTTGAGTTTCAAATTCATTTTGGAGTTCGAAATTGAATTTGCATGGGTTATAATCGAAATCGTTTGAATTTTGGATTGAATTCAAGTTTTGATCACTTTGAAAACTTGGTCTTAAATCATTGCACAAATATGAATTACATAAATCATTTATCTCTTTATTTTGTTGTGTAGAGAGTTCGAGTAAAGATGAAACCATTTCAATGCTATTTTCGAGATTCGAGGGTTTTTCGTTATTTTGAAAATTTTGTGGTTCAAAAGTCGAATCATTTAAACAGCAATTGTTGTTAAAATATCCATACAAATTTGAAGTGAAATCATGTGGATTATATTAATTTTCACAACTATTGTATAACTCATGTGAATATGGAAACTCTGACATTTTCGAGAATGGTTTTTTTTATAAAGGAAAAATATTTACAAATAAAATTTATTTTTCAAAAGGGTAATTGAATTTTGGTTTTTCAAATTTTTCCTTTGTTTTTGAAATGGTTTTATAATTTTTTTTGGATTTTGAAATTTCAAAGAAAAAAGATTTAAAAATTTCAGAGGAAAAGGAATATTTACAATTTTTTTAGTTTTGGATTTTTGAAATTTTTTAAAAATATGCATGAACTAATGAAAATATATGAATGCAATGGTCTAATTACAAACTATTTATCCTAAGTTAACTCAAAATTGTATACTCACCCTTTGTCTTAAATCAACAAGATAGTTCTCAGCCAGGTAACGGGTAAGATTTATTGGTGCACCACGAATCACCATAGCAATGCAGCCGAAGGTTTAAGTACGTTCAGAGGAACAACCGCTATAATATTTACGAATCACCGAAATATTTATAAACGGTTATTACTCTACTGTAGCCTAGACACCATGAAAATAAATTGTTCAAATAAGACAACTTGTCAATGTACAATAAAGTGTTATTGATTTCTAACCATTATTAACAAATTCTAATATGAAATGCAATGCAGAAATTGAATGTGTATTAACAATGCAACTACAAATGGATTTTTGTTTTCATTTTTGTTTTTGAGTTTTTTTAAAAAGAAAGGAAACTACGATGCAAGACAAATAAAAACAATAGATATATACAATTCAAGGCAAATAAAAAGAAAATTATAAATAAGCAAGCAGGTATTTTTGGCGGTAGTTCTTCTCCTTCTGAATTTCTGCTTTGGCCACCAGAAATAAAAACAAGATATATATTTTTTATATAAAATAATTAAGATGGAACTTAAAGCAAATTAAAGCAAAACAAAACAAATTAAAACGAAAACAACACAAAAATACTTGAAGCTTGTTATTTTTATTTTTTGTATTGAAGGAAAAACACAAAAATTCAATAAATTAAAATAATAAAAATTAATAAAATAACTTCAAAAAAGTGAAAAAAATTCAAATTTGGCTCAGATCCGTTAAGATTCTCAACACCTTCCCTATTTGCAAATGCCAAATCTTGACGGGGCATGGAGTAAATTTTCCCGGTATAAGCAAGATTGGTTCTACGTACGGTGCCTCTCGGCTTTGCGAGAAGATGGCTGGAAGGGAGTAAGTTTCATTCTTAGACTAACATGTGTCTAGGGCTCGAAGTTCTTCCTTTCTAAAATTCTTTCGACTTTTATTGGTGTCCACTCAAGACCTGAAGGCGCTAGATATTCTGTGGCCATCGAGGCCATTTTGAGCTATTCTTGTGAGAGACCAGGAGATTAAATCCGTTATCTCTAACGAATTGCTTTCAAAGTTTGGATTATTGGCGGAGGGTCGTCGAACTAGCTTCTTAACTGGCGCCACTACAACCGGATCCACTGTGGAAAGAGGCAAAGAGCAGGCCAGACCTTCGGAACACCCTACAGGAGGGGCACCTGATACATCCGAGGAAGGTGAAATTAAAAAGGTCGGGGTGCCAGGAGTCTCTAATGAGAATATAAGTCCCGACTCAGCACCGGTAACTGACGCACCCAGCATCGATGAACCGCCTCCTCCTTCGAAGAGGAAAAAGAGCCTAACCTACAAACTGAGAAAGAAAATAGTGGACGGAACCTCAAATGTTACAATTACTCCAGTTGAGAAAGAATCGTCTCCCCAACATCTAGAAGGTTCACTAAAAGGTCTATCGGACTTGACCATCCCTGACGACTTGCTAAATTATGGCTTTAATGATCCAGAGGCCATGGGACTTAATTCGCCCACGAGAGGCGATGAAGGCGATCGGGCTCGTCACTAAGGGGAGAAAATCCCAATAAGTAAAGAAAAAGAAAGTGTCCCATTGGAGGGAAACACTAGGACATACAATAACACTTGCACTTCACCCTACACTAAAATTTCAGCCATCGTACGATTCTTACTAACTCGTCCTCACTTGATGTCGGTGAAATGAGGCGCACACACCACATTGACCGTCTCTGTGGATCCTCTATCTTCTACCACTCCAGTCTAGATTCAGGAACAGGTAGAGGCCGAAATAGGGATGACAGCGACGATAGAGACTACAGTCCTAGAGATTCATCATCTTCCCAAAGGAAAACTTATAGCCATTGCTCATATCCCAATGATCGTCTAACTCAATCAGAGCACTGTAGGGAGAAATCTTCCCAGAAAGGATCTTAATTCGAAGCTCCCTATGACCAACACTTTGGCTCATCCAGCACCAAACAATCTCATGAGCCTCATAAGAAGTCCATGATTTCGGCTAGGCAGACTTCCTCAGCCTCCGCAGCCGATCCATCGACAGTAGAAAAATAAGCTGAGCTTAAAGCCACGTTTTCGAAGATATGCTTCTACGGGTTAAATTTTCATCCTGCAATTCATCATATTCCTAGGCATGTCAAACAAAGCGCCATCGCCTGCAACAATGATGTCTATATCCAACATGACGCGTTCGTTCACTTGGCAGAAAAAGTTTCAGAAGTTTCTATGGAACGTCAACACAAAATTGATCGCCTGAAACTTAAAGCCATTCATGACAAAGATATCATTAAAGCCCAGGATGAAGAGCCGTCCTTGCACAAATCTCAACTTGAGGCCACCAAACAAAACGACAAGGATACGTCCGAGGCAATTAGTCGTCTGGAAGCCACTCATAAAAAGGAAATTGATAAGGTAGTTCAACATAGTGGTGCTCTAGCTTTAGAAAAAGACTCCATCCAGAAAGAAAAAGATACCCTCGCTCGACGAGTTAATGAATTGGAGGAGCTGCTCCTTAAAGAGAAAGAAGAGAAAACTGCTATACAAAAAGAGCCATAATGATATTGCGATGAAATTGTCGCAATAAGACTCCTAAAGACAAAGCTTGACAAGGAACTTTCTAAAGCTGAAGCGCTAAAGGAGGCAGCTCGTGAGAAGGGTAAGTGAATGGCGCTTATAGAAGTTGACTCTCGCCTCCAGGCAGCTGCTGAAGCTGGTAGAGAGAAATCAAGTGCTTATTTGATACACTCATTGCCGAGTATACTGCTTGAGTTCTCATGCACCACGACCTATCCTTTCTAGGTGAGGGTTACCACGAATCATTGACCGAAGCATGGGACATTTTAATAAAAATCAAAAAAGTTGAGTTGGGAACCGAAGAGGTTGATGAAGAAGCTCTTGTGAAGGAAGTGCTTCGAGGAAACAAGCCTTCAGACCTACCTGCAGCAAAAGCCCTCTACAGTAGAGATTCCTCGTCATCCAAGGGGGAAAACAACATTACTGGCCCGTCTAGGACTTAATCTCGAGTTCCCCTTTCCACTCAGTCGGTCGGTTGCTCATCACTCGATCCTTTTGTGCAGCATGTTGGTTATGACCCAGAGAAGCTTGGGCTTTATGTTCACATTTTATACCCTATTCCAAAGAGTGAGACTTCCAAAACAGTCGAGAGTCAACCGAAAGCCGGTATATAATTTTTCTTCTAAAGTTCAAAGAACCATCGCTTTTGGCGGGTAATGGATGTATTCTAACATTTACGTTTTGTGACTTCATGTAGGTCATTCTGATCCTGAACCAACTCCAAGGAGCAATGTCGCCACAGAGAGGGAAGGGAAAATGGCAGAAGCATCTCACACTAGGGATACTCCTAGACCTAGACCCGATGCTCAGGTGATCGGGGTGCTCGATGAGGGCAAACTCGAGAATCCCTCGCTTGTAGATGAACATAATGAGGTTGAAATCATAGGCGCCTCCGAACATACTTTGAAACTGAGCATGGAGGAGAAAATCATGGAAGAGGGGAAAAAGAAAGCTGAAGTTAAGGCTGAGCCTCAGGTGGTGGAACTCGACGATCCTCTAAACAGGTCCCTAAAGATCATTCTCCCTGGTGGGACCACACCTCTAGAAGTTTCTTTTCCTTCCCCGGACACCACCTCACTAGGAATCAAGGCATCCAAAAGAAAACGTTCGAGCGAGGAGCCTTTGAAAAAACCGAAAAAGGAGAAAAAGTCAAAGAGGTAGCTATCATCTTGTTACACCTCGCTCACCCTGAATAAACCTAAATCATGTTGTAGCTTTTTTTTATAGTCGTTGTAAATAGAATTTTTCTTCGAACTTTGGGGATGTTGTAACGGAACTTAATCTTCGATTAGTAAATAAATTTTTGTTTCTTTGTTTTCGATGATTTTCATTGTTTAGCTTATCATCCAACTAGTAATTGAAATCCAAAGTTTCGTGGGTCATGTAAGCATCAGTTCGCTTCCACATGACTTGGAGGTTACTGAATTAATTATACGTTAGCTGTGCTCTGGGGAATTAGATATTTTTCGAATCATTTATACACTAGTCCGCACTCCGAGGACTCAGAGCATTTTAGTCTGCGCTCCGGGGAATTGTAGATTTTTTTTTAGATCGTTTACACTCTAGTCCGCACTTTAGGGACTCAAAGTACCCAAGTCTGCGCTCCGGGGACTTAGAGATTTTTAAATCATTTGTACTCTAGTCCGCACTCCGGGGACTTAGAGTACTCTAGTCCACGCTCCGAGGACTTAGAGATTTTTTAGATCGCTTACACTCTAGCCTGCACTATGGGGACTCAGAGTACTCTAGTCCATGCTCTAGGGACTTAGAGATTTTTAGATCATTTAAAATCTAGTCCTCACTTCGAGGACTCAGAGTACTCTAGTCCACGCTCCGGGGACATAGAAATTTTTTGAATCGTTTATACTCCAGTCCACACTCCGGGGACTTAGAGTACTCTAGTCCAAGCTCCAGGGACTTCGAGATTTTTAAATCATTTATACTCTAGTCCGCACTTCGAAGACTTAGAGTACTCTAGCCCGCATTCCGGGGACATGGAGGTTTTTTGAATCATTTATACTCTTGTCCGCACTCCGGGGACTTAGAGTACTCTAATCCGTACTCCGGGGACTTAGAGATTTTTAAATCGTTTATGCTCTATTCCGCACTCCGAGGACTTAGGGTTTTTTTTAAATCGTTTATACTCTAGTCCACACTCCGAGGACTCAGATTACTCTAGTCCGCGTTCCAAGGACTTAGAAGTTTTTTAAATCGTTTATACTCTATTCTGCACTCCGAGGGCTCAGAGTACTCTAGTACGCACTCTAAGGACTTAGAGATTTCTAAATCGTTTATTGATTGACTTTTAATTTTGTGTGTGTGTTTTCATACGCCATACAGAATAATGTAATTAAATTTTACCATGGAATTATACCACATGGGATATCAAAAATTCATAGAAAAAACACTTGAAGCCTCTATTGATCATAAAAAATAGGAACAAACTGAATTGCCTTATTACATGTCGAAAACAGGGAACAAAAATAGAAACATATACTGGAAACAATTGCTATGAAAATGCAAAAGAAATAAACTAAGTGTAAGAACGGCGCAAATGCTCACTAATCCATGCACGGGGGAGCGTCACGCCATCAATGGTCGCTAGCTTAAAGGTTCCTTCTCCAAGCTTCCGTACGATGACGTATGGAACTTTCTATGTGGGATTCATATGTGACGGGATTGGAAAAACCCGTTTCGAAACAAGATCACCCACATCAAAGATTCTCGGTCAAACATTTTCATTATAATATCTAGCGATCGATACCGATGCGCAGCCGCACTTAAATCACCTTCTTCACGTTTTTCGTCGAAAAAATCCAGCGATTCCAGTAATAGATCCCGATTCATCCTAGGATCATAATAAGTCATCCGGCGAGAGGGAACTTCAAGTTCCACGGGTATAATAGCTTCAGTGATGTATGCCAAAGTAAATGGACTATGGCCAGTCGCGGACTTGTAGGTGGTTCTGTAGGCCTAGAGCGTTGTCGGAAGCTCATCCACCCACTTGTCTCTGGCCTTCTCTAAACGTTTTTTCAATATGGACTTGATTATTTTGTTTACGGCTTCAACTTGTCCATTGGCTTTAGGATGAGCGACTGCCGCAAACCTTTCTTTAATGCAATATTTTTGGTAGAGTTCTTTGAACTCCCTACTCTCAAATTGAGTTTGTTATCCATAATGATAGTTCATGGGAGGCCAAAACGGCATAATGTTTCACATGACAAAATTAATGTCCTTTTTGGTGGTGGTCGTAGCTAAAGGCTCCGCTTCTGCCCATTTGGTGAAATAGTCGATCACAACAATTGCATATTTTGCACTACCTTTGGAGATTGCCAAGTAGCCGATTATGTCGATCCCCCATATTGCAAATGGCCAGGGACTAATCATTTGTGTGAGTTCTGTCGACAGATCTCTCGGGATCTTTGCATACTTTTGACATTTCTCGCATCTTCTTACATAGTCCACGGCGTCTCAAATCACGATCGGCCAGTAGTATCCATAGCGGAGGATCTTTTTGGCTAGCGTTTGGCCTCCAGTATGTTTGCTACATTCTTCTTTATGAACTTCTTTTAAGACTCGCTTTACCTTCTCGTGGGCGATGCACCGAAGTAATGGAACCGAGAATCCTTTCCAATGCATTATCCTATCTTGCATTATATATCGTGAGGCTTTGCGAACGACTTGTTGTCTCTTGTTCTTTCTCTCGGGCAAAGTCCCCCATAGCAGGTATTGTTTGAACGGGATTATCCACGGTGCCCTCTCAGTTTCTGTTTCTAACACAAAATTTACTTCCATCTTATTTGTACTCGGGGCATGTAAAATTTCGATGGGAACTAAGCTCATATGCTGTGCATCACCTGTACTTGCAAATTTTGCAATGAATAGGCTTCCCCATTTTGTTCACATGGGATATGCTAAATATCATAATATTCAAGGTCTGCCAATAGTTCTTGTACCGAGTAAGGTATGGGGCAAGTCTCTGCCCCTTGGCTTGATACTTGGTACACCACCAATTGTTAGTCACAATAGTTTTCAACCGATTTTACTCCGAGTTCCCTAGTAAGTTTCAAGCCAGCAACTAATGCTTCATGCTCGGCTTTGTTATTCGTGGTTGGGAAATTGAGCTTCAAAGCATAAAAAATTGATCGGTTTTCGGGAGTTACAAGAATGACATCAGCCCCAGAACAATGGTCGTTGGGTACCCCATCGGCGTACAACTTCCATCAAATGGGGGGAACTGCATCACCACTACTTGGCTCGTCCGATATGGTAAATTCTATAATGAAGTCTGCTAGCACTTGCTCTAGGATAACCCTTCATGGCAGGTAGGTGATATCAAATTGACTCAACTCAATGTTCCATTTGAGAAACCTTCTTGAGGTTTTTGGTCACTGTAGCACCTGTCGCAGAGGTGGATCGGTATAAACACTAATCGGGTGTGCCTGAAAATACGGATGGAGATTGTGTGATGCAATCACCAAGTAGTAGGCTAGCTTTTCAATCTTAGGATAAGTTATCTTCACCACCATTAGACATTTACTAACATAGTACACTAGCTTTTGAATTCATTTCTCCTCACGAACCAAGCTGTACTGATGGCATGCTGAGATACGGCCAAGTAAACATATAATTCTTCATGGTGTACAAACTTTGACAGAACCGGGGGACTGTCCAAGTGTCTCACCAGAGCTCGGAATGCATCCTCACAGTCCAGCATCCATTCAAAATTTCTCTTCCCTTTCCTTATCACATCGAAGAAAGGAATACACTTGTTGGTCACTCTGGATATGGATCGACTCAACACGGTGACTTTTCCATTCAGGTTTTGTACTTGCTTTATAGTTCTAGGCGCCTGAATCTTTTTTGGGTTAGCTTCGGTTCCCCATGCATTGACAATAAAACCCAAAAACTTTCCCGATGCAACGCCAAAGGAACATTTTAGTGGATTGATTTTCATTCCGTAGTATTTGAGTATATCAAACATCTCCACTAAGTCTCAAATGTGGTTGTTTGACTGTCGTGACTTCACGAGCATGTCATCCATATAGACTTCCATTGTTCTACCAATTTGGTCTTTAAACATCCGATTCACGGACGTTGATAAGTTGCTCCTGTGTTCTTCAACCTGAAAGGCATCATTACATAACAGTACAGTCCGACATCCGTGACAAAACTAGTATGTTCTTGATCTGGAATGTGCATCGGGATCTGATTGTATCTCAAATACGTATCCATAAATGATAATAATTCGTGTCCTTCTGTCGAGTCGACCAGCTGATCAATCCTGGGTAAAAGGAAACTATACTTAGGGTATGCCTTGTTCAGATCTGAGTAGTCAACACATGTCCACCATTTCCCATTTGCCTTTCGCACCAGTATGGGGTTAGACACCTAGTCAGGGTATAGGGCATCATGGACGAATCCATTGGTTTTGAGTTTTTCCACTTCCTCTCTGAAAGCAACAGACCTCTTTGGGTCCATACCTCTCCTTTTTTGCTTCACCGGCACGTACTTCGGGTCTATGTTCAACATATGACTTGCGATGACAGGAGAAATCCTGCATATATCATACTGTGTCCAAGCGAAAACATCCAGATTCGCTCGAAAGAAATCAGTAAGATCCTCAATCATTAAGGGGTTAAGTTGTGATCCAATCTTAAGCTCCCATGATGGGTCATCATGGCTGACTGGAATGTCAATTGTCAGTTCAAGCGATGCTGCTTTAGCCTCCTTGGATTCTTCATCATCATACCTCGGATCTATGTCTCTATAGATCCGACCATGTTGCCCAAGCCAAGGCTCAGGCATTACTTGTCAATTCTCTGCAACACAAATGCGGAAAGATTTGTCCGCACCCTTGCCCTTCTCTCTTCGTTGGGCCTATCTTAGCTCCGCCACATAGCATGCATGACCAGTAGCTTGGTCGCCATGCAC
Source organism: Allium cepa (assembly GCA_030765085.1). NCBI lineage: Eukaryota > Viridiplantae > Streptophyta > Magnoliopsida > Asparagales > Amaryllidaceae > Allium > Allium cepa. The sequence goes on from CM060928.1 coordinate 220,766,171, forward strand.
CACACTAACCCCTCTATCTGCTAGAAATTTCAAGGTCAAACACCACGGGGCCAAAGCTGCCCTAAATTCTGCCAGGGCCGGTCGGCCAAGAAAACATCATACTTGGAATCAACCTCTAAAACAATGAACGGTAGGATCTGCACCCTCCTACGTTCACCTACCCCCTAAGTTAACTGCTAATTCAATGAAACCTAGTGCATCATTGGCTACACCATTAAAACCATGAATGTGGGCTTTGGATGGTTTCAAATCCTTTGCCTCCATCTTCATTTGGTCTTATGCCTTTTTGAAGATAATATTAACAGAACTCCCACAATAAATTAGTATCTTTCTCACGAATGCCTGTTCAATCGTGGCCGAGATGACCATCGGGTCAATGGTAGGTGCCTCCACCTGATCGACATCTCTTCTCCTGAATACTATATCATCCGCCATCATTCGATGCTATTTCATTGGGGCCCCATCTTCTGTGTTTGAACAGCATTCAAAGTCCACATGCTTCGGGGAACTAGCATAGGTTCCATTTCTTGCCAACTCTTGTCTGTCGGGTGAGGTCCACCGACTATCGTGTTTATGACAAGTCTACCTCCAGTCCAAATGGGTTCCTAAGGTCGATGTGGAGCCTGCCCGCGATTGGGGTCAGACATCCCATGTCCGCCTTCTTGTTGATTTTAAACAAGCTACTGTAACTTTTTCTGTCGAATCAGCTTTTCTATAACATCATGGAGGTGTCTATATTGCTCACTATTGTTCCTGTAAGTCTCATGGAAGCGACAATACTTTCCAGTCTACTTTTGTTCCTCAGTGGATTCTTTTGGGCGCAGCTTTTGTTATTGGAATGTATTACAAGTAGATAAATAAACAATCTCTAAAGATGCGTTCAGAGGAATGTATTTATCATAGGTTAGGATCCTTGGTTTCCACTTTCCTACTTCCCTCTTTTTTCTGGAATTTCCTCCTCCGGATCCTTTAGACTGCTCTGGCCTGTTTTGAACATTGACCTAGACCTTTCCAGAGTTGTCCCCAGATTGTTTTACTACAATGTTGCTCTGCACCATCTCCTTGCCAGGCCCTGACGCACTACCTCGCCTTGTTCACCTGGCTTCCTCCCTGCTCATAAATTGGTTCGCCTTTGAATAAAAGCATTCCAGGGTAGTTGGAGGTTTTCCTACCAGCCAATCACCAAATTCCAAATCTGGATCTACTCCTTGCATCACGGCCATTAGAATAGCATGTTCTTTTGGGTTGCTAACTTCGGTAGCAACAGCGTGAAATCTCTACAAATACTCCTTTAACGACTCCCCTAGAGCCTGGATCACACTGGATAAAGACATCACGTCCTTCAGATGAGTGATATAATTCCTGAAATGCTCCATAAATTTCATCGCGAAGTCATCAAACCTGGAGATCGATCGCGGAGGAAGTCTGGTGAACCACATGGTAGTGATTCCAGAATGGTTATTAGGAAATATCTACATTTAGTCGCATCATTTTCTCTAGCCAAGTCCATCATCCACTCGTATCTCATTACATGCTGTCAAGGATCAGTCTTCCCTTCATAGGCTAGAATAGTCGGCATACTAAACTTCCAAGGGTACTCATCCTGTAGGATAGCGTCTGTAATTAGAGTGTGGCTCCTAGATACGCCCCAATCAACATTGGATAAGCCCTGATTTTCCCTCATCAGTTACTTAACCATAGATGATAGGTTCGGGGTTTGTATGGGAGGTGGCAAGTTGGAATCCATTCTACGTGATCATTCCAACTGGTTCCTCCTCAGTTGGTGATCTACAAAATGCTTGTCCTAGGGACCTGCTTTGTTACGACCCTAGTGAGCCGGTCAGCCAGCTTCCACTCGTGCTCTAGATCCTAGTTTTCCCATTCCAACTTGAGTCTGATTTCCTAGGTGCAAGTGAGGGGCCATGGCTCCAGGTATGGAACCTGGACCATTCCTGTTGGATTGATCCACCGCACCTGTTTGCAATGTTTCAATTCTGTGGCATCTACGCCTATGATATTCATCAGACGAGGCAGAGCTGTCGGATGATGAGTAGGAAGTGGGGCTTCCTCCAGTATTCTGATGCTATTGTTGAGTAAGCTGGGTCAAGAGATTGGCATTAGCTTGAATTTGCTCGTTAAGCTGTCTCATACTTTCCACGAGTTCTCTCATCAGCTCGTTGAACTCTGTCCTGATGACAACTTCTGTTTGGTTTAGGATGGTGGCGGTTCCTGCGCTTGCATTAGCTTGTTGATTGCTGGGTCCTACTTGTTGGACGTTAGTGATCTCGTTGACATCTGCATTGTGGGAGGCTGATCTAGTACGTGGTCTTTCCATTTTAGAGTTATCCATCGGAACTCTGAATAGACTCTATGTATTTTTTGAGAATAAACTTGGATCTCCTTCGGGGGATTTCTTAAATCCAGTAGCGACAAAGTAGATCCTAACAGCCTGAGAATGCAATCCTCAATGAAAGCACCAAAATGTTAGCACCAAAATTGGCCACTAACACCCTTGAGTAGAATTACGTAGAGATATGAATGAAGAAAATAAATTAAAACAAAGGAATATCATAGTAGAATGCAATAAGAACAATAAAAACGAGAGCATCAAAATTATAGTGGTTCGGTGTAACTGCATACATCCACTTTGAATGTAATCTTTATTGCTTCTTCAAACACTTGAACACAGATACAATCCATACACAAACAACTTGAGTACAAGTCTTGACAGAAAAGCAATGAGTATTGAAAATGGCAGAGTCTCCCTAGAGTTCTCGAAAAGTAGGTCCCTTCAGCTGTACCCTTGCCCCTCTATTTATAGACGAAGACAGGCTAGTCCCTATACAGGCCCGTGAACAAGATACTTTGGCGCACAGTAAACAATTCATATTCATTGAACCATGTGTACCAACCCCCTATGACCGAACCAGTAATACCCAAGCCACTCTGGCAAAACCACGAGTTCCTTATATTTGACTCGAAGTGAAGTCTCTCATGATTCGAAGCAGTTATTGATGCAACCCGAAGTAAAGAAAGTCTGACCACATTGCCCTGTTGGTAATCTGCTAACTTTTTGGGCCGAACGATGAATGGCCGATCCACCCTAGTCTTCCCTCCATGACCGAGCAATGAGTGATCGGTCCACCATGACCTTCTCTCCACGACCAAACGATGCGAGGCCGGTCCACCATGACCTTCCCTCTATGACCGTGCGATGAGTGGCCGGTCCGACTTGACCTTCTCTCTATGACCGAGCGATGAGTGGCCGGTCCACCTTGACCGAACGACTTTGTCTTGCCCACCTAGGCTATACTCCAACACTAACCCACTTTTGCAGAGCCAGTGCCAAATACACCGGTCCACATGTATAGGCCTACCCAAACCTAAATTACACCAGTCTCTCATACTTCTAGCCCTCTCTCATCTTAAGCCCCATCTAGGTTCAACCATAGGTTCAACGACTATTGCCATGTTGCCGGGCCAAAGTGTCGGGTAACAGTGGTTAAAATCAAACGGAATGTGAAGTAGAGTCAAAAATTAGATTGATCAGCAAATTCAAAAATAAAGGTGAGTTAAATCTCACTCAACTTTGGATTAGCACAATTAATTTTAATTGTTAAAATTAATTATTGATTGATTGTTGAATTGATAAATATTTATAAGTTGAATGTGATACTACATATAGTAGTGTATATATATAGCGGTGTGATTGATATTCTCGCATTTATATAGAGGATGAGACCTTATGCGCCCCATATAATAGCGGATGACCATATATACCGCGATATCCCCCTCGAAGTGGAACTGGTATTTTTATATTGTGCAAACATATGTGGATGCAGGGAAACAGGTTGGAGGGATCCGACTGGATTCCTCAAAATGTTGAAATTATTTCCATATTCAGTTATATGATTTATTTGAATAATCTATGATAGGCTATATTGGAAACTGAATTTATTGGATGTTATGGTATTATTGGATAGATTCTTGGAATTTTAAAATATCAAAAATATGAAAATTGAATTTTTAGAGGAAAATAAAATAAGGGAATTTTAAAGTAAAGTATTTATAGTAAAGTTGGATAAATTAAAAAGTAGTGAATTTGGAAAAAATAAATAGTTTGATTTTAAAATCCTATTTAATAATCCCGAAATATGGAAAAATAGAGATTTTTGGAATAAAAGTGAAAAAAGGGTTTTAAAAAAAAATAAGAACTTAAGGGATGTTGTTTTAAATATAAAAGAATGCTTTTTTTAAGTTTAAGACTTAAATAGTTTGGGAAGAATAAAAGGGGAATTTTGAAAATAAAATATGAAATTGATGCTCCAAATTTAAATAAGATTTTAAATCATAAAAAGGAAGTGAATCTGAAATTAATGGGTTTTGGGATAAATTTGGGTTAACTAAGAAATTAATTTAAAAATGGAAAGTAATTTGAAAATCGATGAAAAATCGATTAAGTGTTATAAAACAATGATGAAACGGGAAATGAGCTTATAGAAATTAGAAACGGAGTTTATAATATAAAGTGAAGTAAAATATCAGTGGGTAATTTGAGATTATAAATTCACGGTCGGAATTTATAAGGAGATGGGTAAATCGTTTTAAAAATAAATATTAGTTTTATTTTTAGAAATGTAAGGAAGGAAATTTACGGGATTGAAACGTAAATTAAACTGAAGATAAATCAAGAGGGATTCATAAATGATTAGATTGGCTATATTGAGGTTGAAAATGTATTTTTCTAAGAAGTTAGTTATTTTAAAAGGAAAGACTTTAAAGTATTAATTAGAAATTTTAAAAGTGTTTATAAGAATGTTTTAGAAAATTTATTATTTAGTTGTTTAAAAATTGCAAAGTATTTATAAATTAAGTTAGTTATACTAGTTATTTATTATTAAAGGTTTAATGAATAATTATTGAATATTTATATTTTATATAATAGCTTTTATTTAAAAGGGTAGCTTTTGTCTAAAGTTTTACTTAGAGAATTATTATAGAAATTTTAAGTATTACTTCGAAAATTATTAAATAGAGTTTTCGAGAAGTATTGGTATACTCGCATGGCGTAAATCGGAGGCAGTGAGTGCATGTAGTTAAGTTTTGAATTTCTCGAGGATAAAGACGTAATCATTGAGCTGTGATCCATGGTTTGATACTACAGCAGTACTTTCCATATTATTTAAAGGGTATCCAAATATTTTGAAAAAAGGAGAGATAATTGGTGAATATGCCGAGTTCGATAAGATAATTATATATTTGGATAAAGAGATTTAATTTCTTTAAAATATAAATTAAATAAGCCTTGGTATTTTCAATGAAAATGAAGTGTTTGGTTGAATTGATTGTTTATTTGATAGTTAAACAACCGACTATCGAAATCTGGACCTAAATATAACTTTGAAAATATCTAGAAGAAATATGGGATTTATATGGTACCGTTACCGTTCGAGGTGCTATACTGTACATATAAACTCGTTACGTTCTTCTAGGACATTTATAAGAAAATCCTTCCACAAACGGTTAGTAGGTGATCTCCGATCTAGTTTTCATCTGTTTGATTCCTAAAGAATCGGGCTTGAGTTTACCGAAAAATATCGAACCTGATTTCGAAAAGATCGGGATCAGATAAGTTATTCGAAAACCACTTCGATCCAACGAGTACGTTTTTGATGTGAAAACAAGAGCATGGAGTCGAAGATGGACCAGTGAAGTGCAAGAGCTAATCGCTACTAACCCTTAGGGTGATTTCAAAATGGATGTAATAGGAATAGTGAATTCGATTTCGTTCAAACCTGAACGGACTTGTAGGATGAATGCTATCAGTACATTGTCATTGGAGGACAATGAGCATTCTAAGTGAATATTTCTAAAAAGGTAATCGTAGCATCTAGCATCGCCGACCGGGAATGACTGAAAATCAGGGGGATGCAGCAAGGCTAAGTGGGTCGCACCCAAGTTGGGTATGTTTATCACATATCTAGATACCCGTGGATATTATTACTATGATGTATGGGTGGAGCTCGAGAGAGGGTTAGAACACCCGGGATGATAGCATATTCAGTCTATCCAGGTTAGGGGTAGCCGGTCTTGTGTTGCAGGGCATCCTGGCGTGGTCCTCGGTACGCTGTTTTAGACATGTACTATGACAAGTGGTAACCCAATGCCTAGTTATTCCTATGGAATCCATTTTCCAATACTTGCCTTTATGATTTTGATTGTAGAGCCTAGTATTATGGAATCCATTTTCCAATACCTGCCTTTACGATTTTGATTGTAGAGTCTAGTATGCTGGAATTTAATTAATGTAACAATTTTAGCCATTTGAATAAGTATTTGTACTTAGATACTATTATAATAGCAGAGGATTTGATATGAAATGTCTTGGTTATCGTAAGGTAAAAACCCGTCGCGCTTATTTGTGGCGTGATCTTACGAGATACCTATGGTTTTCAAAAGATTTTGAACTTTAATAATTCAAATTGAGTGTATTTCCTCACGCCGGTTTTTCAGACTGACTCGGGTGTTACTTTATTATTATGCTTGGGTCAGACCGAGTATTATAGATTCAAGATAGGATGCTATGGAGCTCAGGAGATGACTTGGATGGCGAAGACGTATTTCATATATTTGATTTTATTCTGCTGTGTATTGTAGGTTATATATTCAGCTTTTGTGAGGACAAGTTGTTATAAATATCCAGTGTTTTGCTATTGTTTGTGCAGTACTCTGATGGTGTAATGTATAAAAGCAGTTATAGTTCTTTTTGTATAAAGATCAGTTGTTATCTATTATATATTGTTCCTCTGCGATTATGAGATTATGTGTTGTTATTTCTATTTTCTTCTTCTACCTCTTTCTACTTTTCCCTAGCGATCTAGTGTTTCTAGCACTCGATTGTTTGGTATGTAATACACTAGACGTATTGATGTCGATTTTAGAGCGTCAGAAATCTCGTTCCTGACATGTGTGTGGCCGACGGCGGCGATGAGGCAGCTACGACGTTGGTTGAGGATGCGATTTTAGGTGGGTAACATGCCGCTGTAGGTGGTGTCAGGAGTTTAGGAAAATGATGTTGGCATGGAACTTCTTTTATGCATGAATTCCAAGGCACAACAAGGGTTTGGGGGTATAGATGGCTGTAAATGAATATTCAACAAGCTAATGGTTAAGGTGAGATAATCATCTCACACAACTATATCCAATGTCTTTGATATCTGAATTTATTTACTGCACTGGCTAAACTTTTGAATGGATGAGTTGATTAGTTGAAGTATATAAAAAAAATTAGAATTTGTGTTGCTGAGCACAATCACGCTCTATATGCACAAATATAGGTATTGGTTATATTTAGGGTACTAGTAGGACCTGATATGGTCCCTACTACATTCTACCACTCGTTGGAACCAACAACAGTCGATCATCCAACCAAACTTTAACATTTGAATTCAACCTGGAGCAGACTGCTCCAGGAATGTCTGAGGCGTCGACTTGTGAACTTGTCCAGTCGACTATTGGGCCGCATTTAGAGCGGTTTTTCTCCAAACCTTCATTGATGTGTTTGTAATCATTTGATTATCTTTTTGAATTTTTAGTTAGCTCTATGGAAGTGGTTTTGATCTCTGGAAATATATATTGAACTCCTAAAATTTTGATTTATTAAATAAGGATTTTTTAAGTAAAGTACTTTTACAGAAAGCCATAAATAAAACAGACTTTCATTAGTATATTGGTTTGAAAAGAGCTATGAGTATTTATATATGTATATATACACATATACACCAGAAACTTGCTTGAAAAATAAACAATTTTTCCTTATAATAGTAAATAAGAAATAATCTTTTCTTATAATAGTAAACGATGATTTTTAATTATAAATAATATAGTTTTTATAATAATTTAAGAGCTTTGAAAAGATTATTAATAATACCTATATATTTTTAAAGAACTTTTCTTACCATTTCAAAGTTATAAACCAAAGTAAGTTCTTACTAAATTCTTCTTTTGTAGAAAATTTTCTTATTGATTCCATTTGATTTTAAATGGGACAATTAGATGATTTCGATTGCTATTGGATTTCGTGAATTTCTAAGAAACAAAGAATATTAATAATCGATTGAATCGTCGAAATTGTATTATTATTATAATTTGTTAAATAGAGCTTGAGTGGAATTTACTAGCTTCTAGTAAATACTAGAATTTCACTTCCTGGTATGGGGCAGTTAGTTAGATTTTAGTGATTACTTGAGCGACAATAATTAATACTTTAGAGTTGTATTATCTTAGGGTGTTTGGATCTTTTACGGAGATAGATCCCTGAGAGACAATATTTGCCTATTTGATTGGGTTAATTTTATTAGGTGTAATGTAGTTATCCTTTTGTTGTTTGGATAGGTCTTACATGCAGGCCTATCGGCTTATTTGATTTACAGTTAGACAATATTTGCCTATTTGGTTGTGTTAGGTAAATTCACATAGTTTGTCTACTTTGTTGGGTTAGACTATTACACTATGTGGCAAGGTCTATATTGTTTGTTAGACTTATATAAGTTTATTTGGTTTTAGACTCCATTTTGCTGTATTAAACTAATAGTTGACTACCATTATTTTTTCATTATGGATGATTGTTTCTTTGATATTTTTGGATGGATATTTAATATCTTTCGGCTCTGGAAAATTTTGAATTATTATCACCATATTTTCGATGACAATCTATTTAAGACTTGATACGAATTTATGAAATGGTGATTTTAGGTTATATGCCTTATTATGATTATTTGGTTCTAGGTATATTTTTATTTATGACTTATTATTATTGTTAAGTCATAAAATTTCAATATCATTATCCAATCTGTTTATTAGATATAGTTTGACCCTTTTATTTTAAAATACTTAGGTTTGGCCAAGACTCTACAGGTACAGGGACTCGTTGACCTCTGAATTTTGGGCTAGGATTGAAGTTTACTATTTTGACTGTTTTAGTTTACTTCATCCTTGTGTATACTGACATTTAGGAGTTAATGTCATGTATATTATTTAGTAGTCATTAAGTACCTGATACTGTATTTTAGATGTGATTTATATAATATATGGGTCTAGTACAAATAATTTTTGTAGACTCGCAATTTTTATGTACATGATGTATAATATTCCATTATGATCTATGATTCAGATTTTGATTTATTTATATTATATATTGTTCTGAATATTTTTAATCGATGTGTTTACTACTTTGTAGTAATGCTATACACCTCAGTATTTTCGATGTAGATCCTCAAAAGGTAATAAAGACGTTTTAGTGTATATATAAAGATATATTCACATACGATCACCCTTAACAAGTCATATTCTCTGCGTTATTAGAAGATATTACTTTTAACTATTTCAAAATAAAGCTAAGTGTAATTGTTTTGGTTTTATAGTAAATAACGTTTTAATGACATTTGTTTTTTACCCTTGTTTTAATACACTTAGTACTATAATTTGCCATTTTAAAAGAATATTTCAAAGAATATTTTTAAAGTATTTTGCAAAATATTTGGATTGTGAAAATCAAGCACAAGTATGAATCAAATGTTTTAAAATTTTATTCATTTATTTGTGCTATGTGCATGTAAATTAATTCCCATATGCAAACCACTTTGTTATTCCCGATAGTGGATTTATCGACTATTAATTTCGATTATGCTAACCTCTTCGTATTTCGTTACTCCGAGACGATGTATTGCTCATTTGAGCTTTATTATCCGTTTTAAAATGACTAAACCCAAAACGTGAGTAGAAGCCAAGATATGTGGGGTTGCTCCCATTAGCGTATTTTTACGTCCACTCTAGATTGGATTTAGTTTTGAACATAGAGATGTGAAATACTCAGATACTCTATAATCATTGGCGGGGTCCGGCTTGGACGTGTCTAAGAGCCATCATAGTTCTCACGTATATATTTTAGTGGTATACTTTTGGTGAGGGGTTTCACCCTTGTAACATCCCACTTCCGAAGGCTCAAAACTAACTGCTACTGATGCTGCAGTCATCCATAGGTGTTATTTTTGAGTGACCGAAATTAGAATCTTGAAACTATTGGCAACACATAAACACAAGAATATAAAAAATTAAACTTCAACAAAAAAGTATTTCTCATTTATTATAAAATTTAAAATTTAAGATTTAATTACATAATCCAAGACGTTAACGACGTTCAGATCATATATACATGTACAAAATACGATAAGAGTGACATATGAAGATGTCCTCCTATGATGATCAGAGAACTAATAAATATCTTTATAGTTCTTAGTACATCACAGCGGAAAACACAAAAAAACTCCTGTATGGCTAACACTGCCTCCTACATGTCTCTGGAAGCTTATTAGTCCAAAATCCTGAAAGTCTCCTACTCTCAGACTACTCAAATTAATTTTGAGTATCCAAGAGTTTATGGAGAAATACAAACTTCGAGTAAGATAATAAGTCTGGTACAAATAATCCGCTATCATCTTTTATCATAAATAGATATCTAGTGAGACTACGCCATCTAGAGGAATGGGTTTTCCCCTTACTAGTATCCCAAAAAAACAAACAAATTATTTACTATGCCCCTGCACCTAATATGATTAGTCTTAACATAGTATGAAATAAAGCCATAAATCATATACATTGGATATCTCATCCACCCATTTATTAGATATCCCAGCTAAAACCAATATATTAGGTTTCCCATCTAAAATTTATTTATTAGAGTTCCCTTCTAAAATCTTTAAAATAACTATCCGTCATAATTTAATAGGACTAGCCATCTCAAATCCATTTAAAATAAATGCAGATTATCCATCGTACATTGTTTTATAAAAGTTGGTGTGGGCTATCTACTGCATACTCCATAGTTTTCCTAGGATGACTACGAACCCTTAGGTGCCAAATCCCGAGGCTAAGCACCCTGGCAAAACTTTCTTTACTTTGGAAAATGGATATGGGCTATCCACCGCACATTCCATGGTTTTCCTAGGTTAACCAAGAGCCCAACACTTGGCCAATTAAAATATCACGATCACCATGATTATTCATTAAAATTCATGATCCTCATGAATATTATTTTTCCCATGTATCCCACATGTTTAACCTAGTCCCACCGGTAGCCCCTATTAGGTTAAATTAAATAAAAACACATTGATAGCCTCAATGTTTATTTTCGAAAGCATATTTTTGTTTGTTACCCCAAACTGTGTATTGAAAACATTAAACCCACCCCGGTGTCCCCAAGGTTTTGTAACATCCAATTTATATAAGGACCCCCTTTACATATTCAAACCAAGATAAGTATTATATGCTATAACCCCTCGAAGTACCCCCTTCAAATTAGCAAAACTATACTTAATAAAAATGGCTAAAAACTGTTATTTGAACCCCTTCGAATGAAGCCCCATCGAAAGAAAATAATCATCCGAAGTTAGCCCCTTCGGAAGCCTTCCTTTTGAAAGCATCATAAAATCATATCGATCTTGTCGAAAGGTTTCTTTTCGACCTATTCGAAAAGTTCTACCTTTCGACCTTGTCGGAAGGTTTTATTTCGACCTACTCGAAAGGTTCATGTAACGGCCTGCATTTTTTTGACAATAAAACTATTGAATTTAATCAGGTTTTGTTATTTAATATTAGAAGGAAATAAAATTTATGATTTATTAATGAAAATAATAAATAAAATGAAATTTAATAAAGTTAATTTAAGGCAATTGATAATTATTTTAACGCAATTTCAATTAATTGAAATTATTGTAAACATAAAATTTGGTTATAAATCGCAAATAAGGAAATAAAACAAATGTTGTATTAATTGATGAAATAACATGTAATTAATTGTAATTGGATAAAATTAATGTTGTGTAAGTAGTTATAACATTTGTTTGCAAATAATAAACTTATAAATATGATTAAATTAAGTAAAATGTAACAATTGTTATCCATTTATATAATCTGTTGAATTAAATTGGAAACCAATTGCAACTAAAGGTAACTAAATATTACGTTAATATGAGTTAAGACGATAATTATAAAATGTGAGTGTAATAAAATATATAGTAATGTTAATTATATCCATAAGGCAATAATGTGACGGCCCAGAATTTTTGAGCATTTGAGATTGGAATATTTAATTGATTTTAAATATTTGAAAGGTTAATTTTAACTTGAATTCTAAATATCACTATTTATTTGACAATTAAATTATTGAATTTAATAATTGGAAGTTGGGTGAAATATTGAATCTTCAGTTTTAAGCTTGTTAAAAATAATTTGAAGGCTTTTAAAATTTACATTGATAGAACTAAAAATAGTAAAAGTGTTAAAATTTAATTTGGAAGTGTTTTGTTCAGCTTTAAAATTTTGTAGTTCAAATTAAATTTAAAAATAGCCTTCCGAGGCACAGTCTTGGAATTCGATGAAACCAGTTCCATTAGATCCGTAAATATTGTATTACTTTCGAATTTCAAATTTTGTAGTATTTGGAGTTGTCATGTGATCGTACGGTAGATAAACACGGTGAAATTTATATCAAAATTTAATATAATAACTGGGTCCAAAAAGCTATCTTTTCCATACGATCGAATTAGGCCTCGAAACCTTTTCCATTGTGTTCGAAATAGGGGCATAACATTATAAACGCCTGGCAACACACCTTGATAGGATATCAAAATTTTAAGTTGCTAAAACAAGATATTTTGGGAAATAAATAATATTTTGTAATTTCAAAGTCAAAGCCCTACCTTATGTAACACGCCATTCCATCCCAGTATATAACCGCATATCCTTTCCCTTATCTCCTTCAATTTGAAAATGAAATCGATCTTCTCAAAAAGAAATTGAAACAAAGAACGAAATAAAATTCTTATGGCCACACTTCCTCTTCCAGTTCAAAATCTAAACGAAGGAAATAAATTCATGGCCGAAGTCGGAACCCTCCCTCGTTCAGTAATTTAGGGGCATGTCTTCGTTGATCTAATTGAGCGTATGTGATCGAAGTGAGTGGATGCGGTAAGTTCGATGCGTCCAGGGTCAGAAATCTCGCGCATACGTGGGCGCGCACGAGCGGGAGTTGCTCGCTCTCAAGTCCTTCGACAGTTGGTCGATTTTAGGGGTTGCGTGAACATGTGGGAGAAAGGGTTTTCGCGTGGCATGGCAGGTTGGAGGAGCGACGCAGGTGATGGTGAGGATGGAGGTTGTCGAGCTAGGGTTATTGGAAGTCGTAAGGGCCTAGGTAGTAAGGTATTTATGCCTATTGTTTTTGAATTTAAAGATTTACACTTTTATTTAAATTTTATAAATTAACAGAATGAAAAAAACTGTTGACAGTAAGGTAGATTTTGAAAATAGTGAGTTTAAATTTGTGATTTCAAAACAGTTTTGTTTTTATAAGGTTTAAACAGAAATGTAGACGTGAATAAGTAAAAAAAAACATAGGATTTTAAATGCTATAGAGTTTATATGAATTTATATATTGTATATACATATTTAAGTAACAGAAGTTACTATAGATTTTGAAAATATAAGGATTTAAATAAAAAAATAATGGAAGTGGTGGTTAAGCTGTTTCAATTAACTTATTTAATTTTTGGACTAAAAATAATTGGTTTAAGGAAATTTTTAGTTTAAGAATTTAAGTCAAATTGTAAGTTAAATTAAATAAGTGAATGATAATAAATTGTTTGATTTAAAATTCAAGTGTTAATAAATTTATATAATATTTATACAAGGTCCGAATGCTGATGGAAACAAGCTGGTTTATAGTGGATTGCAAATTTAAGAGCAAAGGTGAGTTAATCTCACTCTTCTGAATTGCTATTTAAATTTAAATGGTTAAATTTAAATAATTGGTTGAATGATTGAATTGATTCGATGTGCTATATTATATATAGTAGAATATAAATAGCATATATTGGAGTGATTGATTTCCCGCATTATATAGCGGATGAGACCCTATGCGCTGCATAATAGCGGATGATATTATATTTAAAACCCATATACCGCGATATTCCTCCTCGAAGTGGAATTGGTATTGTGCTAACATCTGTGGATGTAGGGAAACAGGTTGGAGGGATCCAACTGGATTACTCAAAATTATTTAGATTGTTTAATATTATGTGTTATGAATGTTTAATATTCTATGATGAATTATATTAATAATTGGAATATTGAGTATTGAATGCTATGGTTTGCTTGAATATATTTCAGTTCACTGAGTTATCAAAATATACAGAATTGGATTTTTGAAAGGAAAGAAAAGAGCGAATTTAAGTGAAATAATTATAGAAAAATTTGAATAAATTTAAGAATGAATTGGAAAGGAATATAGTGATATTTAAATCCTAATAAATTCCGGGTATGAAAAAGGAATTTTGAATAAACAGAGAAATAATTAATTTTAAAACTCAAGTGATACTATTTAAAGGAATAAAGAATTTATTTTAAAATTCAAGGTTTGAATTTATTTAAAAGGATAAAGAAGGAATTTAGGAAAATCTGAAATTAGTATTTTCAGTTAAATAAGATTTTTAAATCATAATTTAGAAATAAAATCTGAAGCTAACGGGTTTTGAAATAAATGAGTAAGTAAAGAAATTTATTTCAAAATGGAGTAAATTGGAAATCAATTTGGAAATTGATTTAAGTGTTTGAAATTGAAAATTTAAAGGAGAATGTGACTTGGTATTTTGTTTTAAAAGAGAAAATCTAGTTTTATACTTTATAAAGTAACCTCATTTTAAATATTCCTAAAGTACATATTTTTAATAAAGTATTGAAGTAGTTTTCAATTTAAATGTTAAAGTATATTTTATAATAACGTGTTTTAATTTTTTTCCAAAATCTAAAGTTTTTGTGCTTTATGTTTTCAATGGAAATAAATATTTAGAAATTTATTTCATGAGAAAAGTGTGGTTTGAAAACTGTTTTCAAAAGGGTTGAAAATGAAAATATATCTTGCGAAGATATTCTGAGGTTAATAAATAATTCAGGAGAAATTATTTATATTTGATGGTTGTTTGTGAAAGTCAATTGATAATTAAATAACCGACTATCAATATTGGCCATTGCACTGATTGTTTCGAAGAGACTGGGATCGGGATTAAATTCTCGAAAACAACTTTGATCCGGTTTGAATGTTTTCATGAGGAAGACAAGAGCTAGGAGTCGAAGATGGAGCGGTGAAGTGCAAGGGCTAGTCGCTACTAATCCTGAGGAGGTTCCAAAATGGATGTAGTAGGAGTAGTGCCTTCGGTTTCGTTCGAACCTGGAACAGACTTGTATGGATGAATGCATTCATAACATCGTCAGGTGGGCGATGAGCATTCTAAGAGATGAGTTCTAAAAAGGTAACGCTTAGCCTCGAGCCTCATCAACTGGGAATGACTGAAAATCAGGGGTTATGCAACAAGGCTAAGTGGGTAGCACCCATTAGGGTAAAGTCATACCTATCTAGATGTCCCTTTTATTCGGCTTAGTGGTGCGGTTGCTGATCCCAACCGTGGGGTGATCTTACTCGAGATTATCCAGTAAGAGGTAGTCCCGGTCTTGTGTTACAGGGGATTGGGAGTAATCCTCGGTACGGTGATCTAGGCCACGTACTGTGACAGGTGGTACCCCAGTGCCTAGTCATTAGTTGGAAATCCATTCTCCCTACGTGCCTTTATGTTTTTGTTTGTATACCTTTTAGCTGGAATTTAATAAATGTAACAATTTCAGCTATTTAAATAAGTATTTGTATATAGACCCTATTATAATATCAGAGGATTTTATAAGAAATGTTTTAGCTATCGTAAGGTAAAAATCCGACATGTTTATTTGTGACATGGTCTTACAAGATGCTTTTGATTTCAAAGGATTTTGAAACTTTAATAATCCAATTGAGTGTGGTTTTCTCACGCTGGTATTCCAGACTGACTTGGGTGTTATTTAACTATAATGCTCGGGTCAGACCGAGTATTATAGGATATAGGAAAGGATGCCGTGGAGCTCAGGAGACGAGCTGGATGGCGATACGTACTTCCGTATTTGTATGAAATATTCCGTTTTGTTAATTAGCTGTGCATTCCGTTTTGTGAGGACAGGTTATGATTACTATCAGCTATGTGTTATGTATACTCTGATGATGTATTGTATAAACATATATATTTGTTTTTTTGTAAAGATCATTTATTATCTATTATATTTTATTCCGCTGCGATGGTTAGATTCTGATGTTGTTTTCTATTTCCTTCTTCTACCTCTTCTTCTTTAACCCTTATGGTTCGGTTTTTCGGCATTAGAAAATCGGGTCGTGACATTTTGGTATCAGAGCAGGTTGGTGATAACCTTGGCTCTGGTGGGGATTACTCATTGAAAATAGAGTCCGTAGTACTCTAGAATGAGTTTAAGCGTATTAATAGATTTGAGCGCGTATTTGTTAGTAAATATAAATTGATTTAATATTGTGTTGACTTATTGGTTGGGTGGAATATGAATTCTGATCGAGTAAGTTGGCCGCTATTCGAGAAGAGTTTATAAACATCTGACACGATAAACTGACACAGTATTGTTTTAAAAGTGGGTGAATGAAATAATTTTACCCAAAATATATTTTGATATAAAAGAAATATTTCCTTAAATTGTTATATAACTTGGATGTTTAAATGATAATATTTTGAACAAATAAGATTATAAAAATTGGAATAACTTGTATAATCAAAAGGGAATTTGTATGAGCATAAATTATAAAAATGAATTATAGTTAAAATTTGATTTGAGTCAAGTCTGAAAATTTAAAACCCGGAGATTTTGGAAGTGTTTTTCAAAGTGCTTTGAAAACGAATAATAGCATTATTATTTGAAAAGTATTTCTGAAAGGAAATTGTTTCAAATAAATTTTGGGAAGGGATATAACATTGAACTCACTTCAGTCCTGGAAAATAACTTCGGTGATGACTGCAGCATCATCGATGTTCATTTTCGAGTTTCTAAGTGACAGATTGCTGCCAAATTGATTTGTTCAGAAGAACTAGTTGTTTTTGAAATTTCAAGAAAATTTGTTGGGGATAAAAACCAAGATCGGTTTAAAAATTTGAGAAATGTGATTTTGGGATGATGGTGGTTGCAAAATGATTTGAAACAAAGGCCAGGTGTTTGAATTCCTGAATCCTTATTTAAACTGATGAGGTAAGCTATAAACTTGTAAAGTTGAGATGATTTTTAAATAAGGGAGGAAAACATGAGATTTGAATGTTGGAATTAAAATGTAAAGTGAAAAGGTTAAATAAATTTAATTTGAATTTTTTTTATTAAATTGTGGAAAATCTAAAGGATGATTGGAAGAAATAATTAGTAAAATTTGAATGTGATCGGAATGCGAAAATAAAAAAATTAAATTTGGATTGAGAAATAAAATTAATTAGAATTAAATTAACTTAAGCAGAGTTAATAATAATGAGTTGGATTTGAATTAAGTTGAAATTGAATTAAAATGAATAAATTGAGATGTAGATGATATTAAGTGAAAGTAAGTTCTTACTTAATTTAAATTCAAGTGGATTGAGTGGATTCAAGAGAATGGTATGATTCTAGATTTAACTGAAGTTAAGTTAAATAAAATTGAATTTAAATAAATTCAGTTGAGTTATAGATAATATTGAATGAAATAAAATTCTTACTTAAATAAATAAGCATAAACTAAGTAAGTGTTGAATTGGGATAAATAAGCTTTGGAAGCTTATAAAAGAATTGAAAAGCATTGGAAAAAAATATAATCCCTAGTTAAAAGTAAAGTGAAAATGTGATTGAGTGTAAATGGAGGGAGAAGTATAAATATTAATAAGTGAGCAGCTTATAAAAATGTAAAACAGGAATAAATAAGTCGAAATAAAAGTGTTGGAATTTTGAAAAATGAAAGAAAATCCAACTGGAATTATAAAAAAAATTAAACTCAGGAAAATTTAATGAAGTGATTTTTGTAATAAAATCAAATGTTGATTTAAAGGTTGGAAGTAAGCTAATTAGCTAAATAAATTATTTGATAGAGTATGTTAATAAAATTTAACTCGGTTAAATAAAATGGATTGTAAGTTAATAATGAAGTTTGGAAATAAACTCGAATTATAAATAGAATTCGACTTGGATTGATAATGAATTAAATAAGTGGATATGTTGTAAAAATAAAATGGAATTGGATTATAATAAAATGATTTGAGTTACAAATAAAATCTAATTCAAGTATAAATGAGTTAATTATGTGCTTGGGTATTATTTTGATAAATTAAGAAGGTGAATTAAAATAAAATGGATGGGCTAACTGGATTAAATGGAATTTGATTAGATGAGAATCAAATTTAAATAGAAGTGAACTTAAGTTTGAAGTTTGAACAAATTAAAGTAAATTAACTTAAGTTTAAAATTTATAAAAGCTTGGCTTCGAGGAAGGGTGAAAGTTCAATAAATAAAAGTTTGGATTGAATTAATTTCGAAAATGGTTATTGATATAAGCATGGAATGTGTCGAACTAAATAAAATTGTTGTGAATGAAATAAAATGGAAGGAATTAAATATAAATTGAGTTGGAATCAATTTAAAATGGTTATAAGCTTAAGTAATTATTTATTCACATGAACATAGTCGAATTGCGTAGAAATAAATTGTCTTTTGACGAAAACGAGATTAAATAAAATTCTAATTGACAGAAGTGAAATAAAATTGATTTTGAAATCAATTGAGTTGAATATAAGCTTGTTTGGATTAAAAATAAATTGAATGTAAGAAATTGAAGTGTAAACCATTAAAATTGAATAGAATGGCACATGAATTGGTTGAAAGCAATTGAATTAGTTTTGAAATCATATAAATTGCTCGTGGAAAGTGTTTGGTGCATGTTGCTTATGAAATGCATGTTTTTAGCTATTAGAAGTAAGTGAAATGTTAATAAATTTCGTATATTTAGTGCTTACATGTTTGAATTGAGTAAGTACAGGTACTGCAAAGCCGTTTGGCTGGATTTGGATGCGTTAATTGCTATAATACTAAGTTGCTTGCTTAAAACGCTAAATAAAGGCACGCCTCGGTAAAAATAGGAAATATGAACTGTTTTTGTTTTTCCGACCACGTGGGTCGATGTATATATATTTATATCTCTTGTCAAATTTTAAAAGCTTCTCCGTACAAAGGAGACTTTATCAAAAAATTTCGAAAATTTTGGGAGTTAGAAAATTTTTGAAAATTTTTTGTTAGCGACAAAACAATTTCAAATTGGAATTGAAATAAGGGATTTTGGAAATGGAAATTGAAACTAATTGTTTAGTTGGAACTAAAGGATTAGGAAAGTGAATTTGGGATTTTTGATTTCAGAGGATAAATTGAATTTGCTCAGCAAAGGTATGTATTTAAATTTTTGTATGAAATTTGATGATTTTCTTGTCTAGCCACTTGGCTTTTGTTTTCTTTTGAAATCTGAGGGCCTTTAGAGGCATTTTGTAGTTGTTTCGAGCTAGCCGCGCAAAGGAGACGCTGGCGAAATTTTTCGAAAATTTAGGGAGTTAGAAAATTTTGATAATTCAAAATTGGTTTTAAATTGAAATTTGAATGGTTGGGAAAGGGATATTGGTTGGAACTAATGGAAGAAGTTTGGAAAGTTAGTAAGGTTGATGATGTTCTTATTAAAATATTATTTTGGGTATTGTTAAAAACTGTTTGGTTTGGGTAGTTGTTGAAACTAGATTGATTAGGAAAATAGTAATGGGTTACGGACCATTCCACTTAACTAGTAATTTCGGGGACGAAATTCTTTTAAGGGAGGAGGAATGTGACGACCCAAAATTTTTTAGCATTTGAGATTGGAATATTTAATTGATTTTAAATATTTGAAAGGTTAATTTTAACTTGAATTCCGAATATCACTATTTATTTGATAATTAAATTATTGAATTTAATAATTGGAAGTTGGGTGAAATATTGAATCTTCAGTTTTAAGCTTGTTAAAAATAATTTGAAGGCTTGTAAAATTTATATTGATAGAACTGAAAATAGTAAAAGTGTTAAATTTAATTTGGAAGTGTTTTGTTTAGTTTTAAAATTTTATAGTTTAAATTGAATTTAAAAATAGCCTTCCGAGGCAAAGTCTCAGAATTCGACGAAACCAGTTCCATTGGATCCGTAATATTGTTATTATCGGATTTCAAATTTCATAGTATTTGGAGTTGTCATGTGATCGTACGGTAGATAAACGCGCTGAAATTTATATCGAAATTTAATATAATAACTGTGTCCAAACATCTATCTTTTCCATACGATCGAATTAGGCCTCGAAACCTTTTCCATTGTGCTCGAAATAGGGGCATAACATTATAAACGCCTGGCGGCACGCCTCGATAGGAGATCAAAATTTTAAGTTGCTAAAACAAGATATTTTGGGAAATAAATAATATTTTGTAATTTCAAAGTCAAATCCCTACCTTATGTAACACGCTATTCCATCCCAGTTTATAACCGCGTATCCTTTCCCTTATCTCCTTAAATTCGAAAATGAAATCGATCTTCTCAAAAAGAAATTGAAACCCAAATCAGATAAGAACGAAATAAAATTCTTATGGCCACACTTCCTCTTCCAGTTCAAAATCTAAACGAAGGAAATAAATTCATGGTCGAAGTCGAAACCCTCCCTTGTTCGGTAATTTAGGGGCATGTCTTCGTCGACCTAATTGAGCGTATGTGATCGAAGTGAGTGACTGCGGCAAGTTCGATGCGGCTAGGGTCGGAAATCTCGCGCGTACGTGGGCACACACGAATGGGGGTTGCTCGCTCTTAAGTCCTTCGACAGCTGGTCGATTTTAGGGGTTGCGTAAACATGTGGGAGACAGGGTTTTCGCGTGGCATGGCAGGTTGGAGGAGCGACGCAGGTGACGGTGAGGATGGAGGTTGTCGAGCTAGGGTTATTGCAAGTCGTGAGGGCCTAGGAAATATGGTATTTATGCCTATTGTTTTTCAATTTAAAGATTTAACTTTTATTTAAATTTTATAAGTTAACGGAACGAAAAAAAATGGTGGCAGTAAGGTAGATTTTGAAAATAGTTAGTTTATATTTGTGATTTCAAAACAGTTTTGTTTTTATAAGGTTTAAACAGAAATATAAATGTGAATAAGAAAAAAACATAGGATTTTAAATGATATAGAGTTTATATGAATTTATATAATGTATATACATATTTAAGTAACAGAAGTTACTATAGATTTTGAAAATATAAGGATTTAAATAAAAAAAATTATGAATGTGGTGGTTAAACTGTTTCAATTAACTTATTTAGTTTTTGGACTAAAAATAATTGGTTTAAGGAAATTTTTAGTTTAATAATTTAAGTCAAATTATAAGTTAAATTAAATAAGTGAATGATAATAAATTGTTTGATTTAAAATTCAAGTGTTAATAAATTTATATAATATTTATACAAGGTCCGAATCCTAATGGAAACAAGCTGGTTTGTAGTGGATTGCAAATTTTAGAGCAAAGGTGAGTTAATCTCACTCTTCTGAATTGCTATTTAAATTTAATGGTTAAATTTAAATAATTGGTTGAATGATTGAATTGATTTGATGTGCTATATAATATATAGTAGTATATATATAGTATATATTGGAGTGATTGATTTCCCGCATTATATAGCGAATGAGACCCTATGCGCCGCATATTAGCGGACGATGTTATATTTAAGACCCATATACCGTGATATTCCACGTCGAAGTGGAATTGGTATTGTGCTAACATCTGTGGATGTAGGGAAACAGGTTGGAGGATCCAACTGGATTCCTCAAAATTATTTAGATTGTTTAATATGCCGTGTTAAGAATATTTGATATTCTGCGATGAATTATATTGATAATTGGAATATTGAATATTGAATGCTATGGTTTGCTTGAATATATTTCAGTTAACCGAGTTATCAAAATATATAGAATTAGATTTTTGAAAGGAAAGAATAGAGTGAATTTAAGTGAAATAATTATAGAAAAATTTGAATAAATTTAAGAATGAATTGGAAAGGAATAAAAGTGATTTTTAAATCCTAATAAATTCCAGGTATGAAAAAAAGATTTTGAATAAACAGAGAAGTAATGAATTTTAAAACTTAAGTGATATTATTTAAAGGAATAAAGAATTTATTTTAAATTCAAGGTTTGAATTTATTTAAAAGGATAAAGAAGGAATTTGGGGAAATCTGAATTTGGTATTTTCAGTTAAATAATATTTTTAAATCATAATTTAGAAATAAAATCTGAAACTAAAGGGGTTTTGAAATAAATGAGTAAGTAAAGGAATTTATTTTGAAAATGGAGTAAATTGGAAATCAATTTGGAAATTGATTTAAGTGTTTGAAATTGAAAATTTAAAGGAGAATGTGATTGTGAAATTTATAAACTGGGTTTATAAAAAGTAAAGTAATATATGAGAGGATATTTGGAAGAATAAATTCACGGTGCGAATTTATTAAGGGAATGAGTAAATTTGTTTAAAAATAAATAGTGATTTATTTTTAAAAGATGTGAAAGAGTAGCGTATTTCCCTAGATACCAAGTACGTTTTCAAAGTAAATTGTTAAATATAAGTTAAAGTTTTAATGTTGTTGTAAAAAGCATGTTTTAGAAAATTTATTATTTCTAAATGTTTAAATTCTAAAGTAAGTATTTTCAAATCTATTATCGTTGTAATTATTTAAAGGTGACTTGGTATTTTGTTTTAAAAGAGAAAATCTAGTTTTATATTTTATAAAGTAACCTCGTTTTAAATATTCCTAAAGTATATATTTTTAGTAAAGTATTGAAGTAGTTTTCAATTTAAATGTTAAAGTATATTTTATAATAAAGTGTTATAAATTTTTTTCAAAATCTTAAGTTTTGTGCTTAGTGTTTTCAGTGGAAATAAATATTTGGAAGTTTATTTCATAAGAAAAGTGTGGTTTGAAAACTGTTTTCAAAAGAGTTGAAAATGAAAATATATCTTGCGAAGATATTCTGAGGTTAATAAATAATTCAGGAGAAATTATTTATGTTTGATGGTCGTTTGTGAATGTTAATTGATAGTTAAATAACCGACTATCAGTTTTTTTCCAATGCGCCGATCGTTTCGAAGAGACCGGGATCAGGATTAAATTGTCGAAAACCACTTCGATCCGGTTTGAATGTTTTCGTGAGGAAGACAAGAGCTGGGAGTCGAAGATGGAGCAGTGAAGTGCAAGGGCTAGTCGCTACTAATCCTGAGGAGATTCCAAAATGGATGTAGTAGGAGTAGTGCCTTCGGTTCCATTCGAACTCGGAACGGACTTGTATGGATGAATGCTTTCAGAACATCGTCAAGTGGGCGATGAGCATTCTAAGAGATGAGTTCTAAAAAGGTAACGCTTAGCTTCGAGCCTCATCAACTGGGAATGACTAAAAATCAGGGGTTATGCAGCAAGGCTAAGTGGGTAGCACCCATTAGGCTGAGGTCATCCCTGTCTAGATGTCCCTTTTATTCGGCTTAGTGGTGCGGTTGCTGATCCTAACCGTGTGGCGATCTTACTCGGGATTATCCAGTAAGGGGTAGTCCCAGTCTTGTGTTGCAGGGGATTGGGAAAAATCCTCGGTACGGTGATCTTGGCCACGTACTGTGACAGGTGGAACCCCATTGCCTAGTCATTAGTTGGAAATCCATTCTCCCTACGTGCGTTTTACAGTTTTGTTTGTATACCTATTAGCTGGAATTTAATAAATGTAACATTTTCGGCAATTTGAATAAGTATTTGTATATAGACCCTATTATAATATAAGAGAATTTTATAAGAAATGTATTAGCAATCGTAAGGTAAAAACCCGACATGTTTATTTGTGGCTTGATCTTACGAGATGTTTTTGATTTCAAAGGATTTTGAAACTTTAATAATCCAATTGAGTGTGGCTTTCTCACGCTGGTATTCCAGACTGACTCGGGTGTTATTTAACTATAATGCTCGAGTCAGCCCGAGTATTATAGGATACAGGAAAGGATGTTATGGAGCTCAGGAGACGAGCTGGATGGCGATACATACTTCCGTATTTGTATGAAATATTCCACTGTGTTGATTAGCTGTGCATTCAGTTTTGTGAGGACAGGTTATGATTACTGTCCAGCTGTGTGTTATGTATACTCTGATGATGTATTGTATAAACAGATATATTTGTTTTTGTGTAAAGATCATTTACTATCAATTATATTTTATTCCACTGCGATGGTTAGATTCTGATGTTGTTTTCTATTATTATTCTTCTACCTCTTCTTCTTTAACCCTCATTGTTCGGTTTTTCGACGTCGGAAAATCGGGTCGTGACAAATAATTTATTTAATAATAAGAGTGAAATCAAGATAAATGAATTTATTGGGATTTTAAATTATAATTAATGAATTTACAGTAAAAATTGAACACTATAATTAGTGTAATATTCAACATTGAATTGCTATGGAAATTTGTTTTAAAAGATTATAAGTTGCCCAGTTATCAAAAATGATAAATTCTGTTAGTTATTAAATTTGAATTTGAAAAGTGATTTAGTTGGTTTAATAATAATTTATGTAATTAGCGTGAAATTAGCCATTTTGGCCACTGTCGCGGATTTCAATGAAACCAGTTTCATCGAATCTGTAACAGCAAATTATTATAAGGTTTCAAGTATCGTAGCAATCGAACTTGTCGTTTGATCGTACGGACTCAAAATACGTAGAAGCTAATTTAATTGAAATCAATTTGAAATAAGCCGATTTTAAAGCTAACTTCTTTTTACGATGGAATTAGGATTTGAAACCTGGTCTATTGAGTTTAAAAAAATCGCAAATGTCTATTTTGATATAGTGACCCACTTTCGTTACGGAGGCAGAATGGGCTTTTCAGGCTGTTATTGTCAATTCAGATCAATTCGGGTATTATTCATTCTTATCGGACTTTGTTCGTATAAATAGTTCTTGTAGGATTGATTTCACCCTAGATGGGATGAATAGGGTGATGTTGTTAATTATAAAAATTACTGCGGAAGCTTAAAAAAATATTTCAACACAGATATATCAAAATAATAGCAGCACAGATAATAGCAGAATAATAAATGCACAAATAGAATGACACAGAATTTACCCAGCTTCGGCAAAACCCAGCCTACGTGCTGCCCCCAAGGTTTCTACAAGAAATTAAGTAGTCACACGCTTACACACGTAAACCCGCGACACCCGCTGCTGACTAACCTAACTCTACGCTCAAAACCCTGCCACAACTCAGCCACTGAGTTGCGAATTCTCAAACTACGCCACGTAGCTTGTCCCTTAGTCACACGACTAGTAATTACAATGGTTTAAAGGCAAAATACAAATTAAAAGACAATTAAAAAACAAAACCCCTAATTCATAAACTAAAGCCTTTGTTAAAACAATAAGGCCGGCCCAATATTATTCTCTTTATATATTCGGTCTGCTTCCTTGTGAAAAATGGTGGCTTTGTTTGTTCACATTCGTTCCTCTTTGATTAAAAATTAGGGCTTTGTGAAATCGCCGCTTAAATTGATGGTTGGTGCTTCGATTGCTTACTTCAATTGTTTCATTCGTGGCTCTTCCTCCTTGATCGAGTTCGACTTTGATTTGGTATGTAAAATTTTCTTTTGCTTCTTCTGATTTGCTTGCTTAAACTCGATTTTTAAATTGCCAATGATGTTTCTGTTTATATAGGATTTGAACTCTTATATATTCATTCTTATATGATCATTTGACTTCATCAATTTATTTATCTCGGCCGTATGATTTTGTATTGATGCTTGGGATTGATCTCTGACTTGTTCGAATTACATGAATAACACGGTTTGACTTGTTTCGATTCCTTGATTGACACAGTGTTGATTTCGTTCGTTCTCGTTCTCGTTCTTGTTGTCCTCGGCTTTGACTTGATTTTGACAATGTTGATTTTGTTCGACTTTGCCCATACTGTTCACTACCTCTGGTCATTTGATTTGATTTAGTGTGTGCACTTGCTTGGCCATTCGACATCCATATTGTTTCGAGCTGTTGTATCACTAGATGTTGTAGTTTACAATGTGCATTCCTGTATATGTACTTGAGTCCGATACTTTTTGAAGCTTGCACTGTCCAGTTTCATTTAGTTGTTCACTGGTGCATTATGTTGTATATTTTGGAGCTCAAGTTGCTTCACTCGTTTCATTGTAGTTTGAATTGGGTTGTTGTGCACTGACTTGAGTTCGAGCCTTGTTCATGGTGATGTTTACACTGCTGCACTGTATATGTACATTTGTTTCTTGTTCCACTCGAGTCTGTGTCATTTGATTCACCGTGTATTAGTTCGTTTGAAGTTGTAGCCTTGTTTGCTGGTGCAACCCTTGACTTGTTGACATATCTGGTATGTGCATTTGTGTGCTTCCAGTTAGAGTTGTACTACTGCCTTTGTGCACTGTTTGGTTCATGTTGCATTTGTACATTTTGATTTTGGTCGAGGCTTGTTGACATCACTAGTGCACTTGCTTGCTTCCCCGACCTTTTGCAGTGTAACCTTCATGTGTACTTCTGGTTAGCATATTTAGCTTGGTTGTCACTAGCTCATCCAAGCTTGCACTCATTGTTTGTCAATTTTGCTTGGGAATAGGCTTCTGCCTGACTTTGTTATTCATGTTTCTAGCTGTGGTGTTGTTGTGAACATGCCCATTGCATTGTTGAGGCTGTGTTGCTTTGATCGAGCATTTTCACTTGTACTTGGCAATTTTGTATTGCACCTGAGTTGAATCCAGCTTAAAGCTCGGTTTTGACCTTGTGATGATATTGTGACATTATTTTTACTGCACTTGAGTTGAACCCAACGTTTTGGGTTTGACCTGTGCTCACCTGTCCCTGTAATTTTATCAACTGTATATACCGGTGTGCACGGCCTTGTGGCATGTACAGTGATACACTGTGCATGTCACACGCTGTTCGTTTATGATGAATTCGAATTTAAATGATTATGAACAACCCAAATAACCGAGGCAAATATTATTTTTCAAAATGCACATTTTATTTTATACTGCAAAAATATTTTATTTTCAATTTAACTGCGTCAATGTATATTTTTGCAGATTTCTCAGATGCTGGATTCACATTGGAATGAAGTTGAAGATAAATATGAGTGTGAGTGAATGAGTGATATGTAGTGAGGTCAAATGTGAATTGTGGTGTAATCAAAAATGTATTGAATTGAAGTTGTGTGTATATATAGTGAGAGCTTGAAATTTGTACTATTCAAAAATTGTAATAAATATTTGTTTGAATTAAATATCCGTTTGAATTCAAATTTTTTGTTATTTATTTTATTCATCAAATATTTATTTAATATGTGAAAATAAAATAGTATATTAACAAATACATTTAAATGAATTTATATATGTTTATTATCATTAAACAAAAATCATATACTCGCATATTCAACAATCTCCCCCTTTTGATGATAACAAACATATATTTAAGATTTGAATTTGTTAAATGTATTTAATCATTTAATTTGCTCCCCCTATTTGAATGCTTCCTCTCTACACAAAGCTCCCCCTTCATATATGCATACAATTAAAAATATGCAAATTAGCCTAGATGCAAATAGAAAATATTTGTCCTTTGCTCGATTTTATTTGACAAAATATTAACTTTTCTCTTCGTCTTTTGTTATCAGCAAAAGAGTAATAGTGTTATAAAAAATAGAGATAAAGTGATCGATATTAATACAACATTAAAACTCAATCGAATATAAATATTAAATTTCAATAAAAAAATCAAACATAATCATAAATACTCTGTTGGGCGCATATTCCACTTTTAGAATGATGGGAATGATGTCATCATATAAATCCAAGCAGTTGTGTCTATTTGTGGTATATTTATATCAGGAATTTGAATATCTACCAACCATGCATAACCGTTAGGACTTTTAAATTATATTAGTAGTATTCCAATTTTATTTTATTTTTAAAAAATGAATTCAAGTATCTTCTAACCACGAATAACCATGAGGACTTTTAAATGGCATTAGAATTAACTTGTTTATTTAAAAAATTAATTTTGATATGCGTTCCATACATGCATAACCGTGAGGACTTTTAAATGAGCATGGAAGCACATAGTAAATTGCAAGTAATTCATCCATGCATAACCGTGAGGACTTATAAATGAGAGTGAATACTTTGGATTTTATTTTATTTTTATTTTTATTTTTATTTTTATTAATAAAATGTAAAATGAAAAACGGATGATTCCTGTTTAAAGTACCACATATTGACAAACTATATTGAATTTTGATGAGTGATGGTCGTTAGAAATATGATAGGAATAGAGATGGTCATGGAATTTTTACCAATAAAAAGTGTTATAACTCTTGTTTAAATTTCTAAAGAAATTTACTAATTATACCGTCTCGAGTAATAATATATGATAAATATCAACACTTGTCACTTTTTCATTCACTATTTGTCTTTTTGAAAATCATTAGGGAGTCAGATTAGTCAATGTTGTTATTTAAAATCAAATTCAAAAATAATTAAAAAATCAATTTTTCTAAAAATGACCAATCTGAAAATAAGGTCGGAAAAATGATTTTCTAGAAGGGGTTTTATGAGAAAAATTTCTACTATTTGAAAATGATTAGAAATGAAAAATATGCAGATATTTTCTTTGAAAAACGATGCAGTTACTAAATGTCTCAATATAAATCACGTGTCACTAGTAATTTTTCTATCAACTAGATTACCAATGTAATCTGCATCTAAATTTTTCTTTTACTCAAAATTATCATTAATTGAATTTGATAGACCAGACCATGAAGTGTGCATCAAAATATCTTAAAATCAATTTTAACAGTTTTTTAAATGACATTCCCTTGAATTTGAATTGAAACCATGTAAATAATCAAAAACCGCGAATATAGAGTTAACCGTAAAATAATCAAATGTATTATCATCCAATAAACACTATTATTAATCCAAACTAATATATAGAAGTAATTCAAAGACTCTACAAATTTTTATAGTGTTCTTGGCATAAGAATATAATTGGCCAACTATTTTGAATAAGTCAGAATCAAAAACATCATTATTTCATCATCACATTATTGGCTGATTTAACTCAGATTACGGTGCAGATTATCACATTTAATATATCTTCAAATAAATATACCATTACCTCTTTTACCTTTACGATATTTTTCGTTGTTGTCCATTGTGATTCTATCACCTTTATACTAGGCTAAGAAACTTTGTATTGTCGCCCATTGTATTTCTGGAATAGCCGGAATCCAAATAACACTGTTGTTGTTCCTTAGCCTGCCACCACACGTACACGATGGAAGACTTTTGTGACCTATTTGTTTTTATAGGTCCATGATTGTTAGTGGCAGAATATTTTGTAAAATAATTTTGTGGAGACCCAAAACTATTTATATATGTTTCTTTTGGCACCAACATTTGTTTAACTTTGAGAGATTTTATATTTGTGCCTTTTGGAATCCAAATTGGTATAGTTTTCATGTGTTTGAGTCTATACCAACAATTGTTTTGATTGTGTCCAAATTTTCTACAAATTGTGCATATTGATTTGATTTGATTAATTTCATTTCTAACATTTTCAGATTGATTATATCCAAGTCCTTGTCTAACTGTACTAACAGTTTTCTTCCCTAATAGCATATTTGATGATTTTTCACTTTTTGAAAATTTATCTAAAGTTGTTGACAATTGTTGGACTTGTGTTTTGAGAGATTCATTTTCGTTTAATAATTATGTGCACTTTTTAATAGAATTTTCTCTTCTAGTATTTTCACTCTCTTTCTGTGACGCCCCACCTCTATGCTCACAATAACAAAGAGTATTAAAGAAAATATTGTCTGTTATCACGAAGAATAAGGCTGGATATGAGCGGCCATCCGTAGTTAGACCTTACACTAGTATTGGTTATCTCGATAAGAGTGGTATATATTTTTATTTTTCATCTCTTACTTAATTACTCCCGTCGACATACCCAATTCCATTATAAAATGAACTACGATGGTTCGTTCATAATAGTTTAGGACAATATATATAATAACAACACAGATAATATAAATGCGGAACACAGATAAAACAAAAAGTCTCATATATATAATAACTAATGTCAGTTACAATACATTTTGACACAATACATATGATACAACTACAACAGTCGACTCAGGAAGTTATATATACAAGTACATTATCGACTAATATACATGAATATATATCAACCTATACTACGACACGGCAACTCCAAAAGATATGAAAAGTCTTCATAGCTCAAACAGCAACCCAAAGCAAGATATCTACAATCTGAAATAACTTGGGTCTAACCCGAGTATTAAATTCAAAAGAAAATAATACACGGGTCAGTCTAATTCAAACTCAGTTATTAGTGCACAGAAGCAATAATAATTAAGTAACAAATAGACGACAGTCACACTAAATCTCGTCTATCCGATCCTTAAATAAAGAAATCGGATAATGATAAATATAACACGTAACAGTGTTAAACAACAAATCAACAAATCCAAATTATCAACGAAGATAAATTAAAAAGAATATCAATGAAGATAATTTAGAAAACAACAGAATTGCCAAAACGGCAATTAACGACAAAATCTAATTATTAAGTAAAAAATTAGAAACTCATAATCTAATTATCAAATTGATAATCAGACAACAACAAAATCATCAAATTAAACCAAATCAGAATACGACACAAAATATTGAAATATCAATTAAAATGTCAATTCGGGTAGGGCTGTAGTACACGCACGCGTGTACTGCCTCGCCACTACAGAAATTAAATACGCAAAAGAACAATAAATCAAAACAAAATAGAATATCATAAAAGCCATACCGTGTGGCTGCAGTTCACGCTTGCGTGCACTGCCTTGCCACTACAGTGATGATGTACACAAACGGGCACAAGGTCAAACCCAAATTACCGGATTCAACTCAAGTGTAATTCGGAAAACAAGCAAAATGCAAAGGTCAAGTCACCGCTGTCATGACTCAACTCAATTGGACCAAATGGAACTGTGATAGCCGGGATGGCGACATGCATTATGGAACTATGAAAATTGGATAAATGCAAGTATCAGACTCGAGCATAAAGGCACGGACTCGAGTGGAAGTGAATTAATTGACACAAATCAATGCCAACAACATGGAGGAACCCAAACTACTACATGAAACAAGTATGCTAACTGTCTCAAATGGTCAAGACAGCTGAAATGAATGATCAAACTCGATGAAACCACACTATGGATGCAGCACAGTTCATCTCAATGCCCAACACAAATGAGCTACATGATGTACAAGTGTGCAGTGACCAATGAACAACTAAATAAAACAGGACTAAGTTCAACTTCACTATCAAATGCAGACTAGTGAACAAAGGCAGTAGTACGTCTCAAATGCAAACTATATCATACATGATACTGTAATTATATGGATGTATGCAAATTAGTACATCTCAAATGCAAGCTATAACAAGTCGCTGTAACATGACAGCAAGAAGTGCCACAAATCCATCAAGTTACAGCGTTAAATATTACAACTCACAATAATTCAAAGTTAGTGATACTAGATTACCATATGTGATCTAAAACTGATGCAAGTTGAACAAAGCAATGCCAAAATAACATAATCAAATTAGCTGAAACAATACCACAATGCATCAAATACAAGGATGCCAATGAACAATGTACAAGCCGAATGCACTAGCCAAAACAAGTAAAACTGTTCATATACACTAATTAATGTCAACCGACTCAATTTGTTAGCCAGAAGGAAAAGCATTAGAGGAAACATGGCACATACTGATATGCCTTTTTGTTTTTGGACAACAAGATGATTATGTATAAAATATTTTCAATGCAGTAGTTCTATCAAAAAATGCTACAGGAGGAACAAACTCAATACAATCAACCTGAATGGTCACAGACATGAACACACAAATGCATATATGCAAACTGCCTCAAAGGTTAAGACATATACCATTAATGATCAAACTCGAGGAATATTTCAACTACAAATGCACAACAAATATACTTGAAGGCTAGAGTGTGCAAGGTGGAAACATATGTATGAACTGCAACTGTGACTGGACAGTGCTATCAGAAATGAACACTATGGTCAGTAAGACTAATATGGCAACGTAGCAAGCACCTGAATGCACAGTGCAGACTACAACCAAGTGATACAACAATTCAGTGAACAAGGCAAGACCCACAAAACAGAGGCAAGCAAGATCAACACAGCGACAAAAATTAATGCAAATAGTTCATAGTTAAAGTGAAGACTACAAATTAAACCCGACCAACAAGCATACATGAAGACATAAATGAAAGTATCACTTTTGAGCAAGACAGAGAACCAGCGCAGACGGTATTACATAAGCACAAGCTCAAGAAACAAGTTCACTGCAAAAGCTAAGAAATAGGCAGCAACAAGTATCATATCAACTTTGATATCAAAGCTCAAAGCAAAACAACGCAAAGCTTCCCGAGGACTACAAGCATCCAGACCGAAGTCAAAATGAAAAACAAGCCGTACTGGCCAAAGAGTTTGAACATTTCCAAAAATCATCAAAGCCGTGAAAATGAACCAGTAAAAATCGCAAATATCATTTTATACGAATTCGATAAATCAGAGAAATCATCAATATCCAAATAACTTCGAACGGCCGAGCAAATAAGTTAACAAATTCAAACAATTTTATACGAACGAAAATCACATAATTTAAACCCTAAATAAACTTGAGCTTTGAATTAAAGATGTGAGTGAATGAAACACTCACCTTGCTTCCCAGAGCTCAAATCAAAAGATTGAACAACTACGAGTCGAAGCCGAAGCCAACAAAGAATCGAGCAAGAGAGCCGAATAAAATCGAGAGTCTGGGGTCGCCATTTTCGAATTCACAAAAGCCCTAATTGTCGAAGAAAGGGGGAACGAACGAGAGACAAAAAAATAATATGATGCCGCCGTTTTTTTTCGTTTAGGGTTTGTAATTCAGAAATGAAGGAACGGGTATGGTTTGCCTTTGATAAACACGACACCAAGATAAGTGGGCCGATATTTTTCTTAAAGCCCAAACACCTAACCAATTAAAACATGGCCCAAGATTATTTAAGTCTACAAACACTTTAACAAATTTTTATAAAAGAATTTCAACCAATTTAAAAACTTCAATTAGCAATTAGCAATAATATTAATCGTCTAATGACGATAATAAAATAATTGCGAAATCCCTGGGTGTTACAGACTCCCCTCCTTATAAAAATTGCGTCCCCGCAATTTTCATAATTAAGGTCGTCAATAACACTTATTTTTCTAACATAAACTGGTTAAGCTAGAAAAATAAAAGTCGAGAATATAAACACCAAAGAAATCTTTTAATTTCATAAAAGTAATTCACAAATTCTCAACAAAATCTAATTATCAGTAGATAATTCAGAAAACAGCAAAACTGAATAAGTACGATTATCAGCAATATTTAATTATCAATTAGATAATTAGAATACAGAAATCACAAAACAATAATATCTAATTATCGATACGACAATTAGAAAACAGCAAAATCTAATTATCAACAAAGACAATTAGAAAACACCAAATCACAATCCGCAAAACTGCAATCTAGTTATCAACCAGAAAATCAGAAAAATGCGAACTCCCAGAGATAGATAGAAAACAGCAATTATCACAAACGATAATCAAATCTCAAATCAACAAATATTTAATTATCACAAACGATAATCAAATCTTAAATCAACAAATATTTAATTATCAAAAACGATAATCAAATCTTAAATCAACAAATATTCAATTATCAAAAACGATAATCAAATCTTAAATCAACAAATATTCAATTATCAAAAACGATAATCAAAAATCTCAAATATCTAATTATCAAAAAAGATAATTAGAAACAACAAATATTCGATTATCCAAAAACGATAATCAAAAATCTCAAATATCTAATTATCAAAAACGATAATCAAATCTCAAATATCTAATTATCACAAGCGATAATCAGAAACAACAAATATCCAATTATCAAAAACAATAATCAGAATCAACAAATATTTAATTATCAAAAACGATAATCAAATCTCAAATATCTAATTATCACAAGCGATAATCAGAAACAACAAATATCCTATTATCAAAAACAATAATCAGAATCAACAAATATTTAATTATCAAAAACGATAATCAAATCTCAAATATCTAATTATCAAAAACGATAATTAGAAACGACAAATATTCGATTATCCAAAAACGATAATCAAAAATCTCAAATATCTGATTATCACAAGCGATAATCAAAAACAACAAATATCCGATTATCAAAAATGATAATCAGAACTCATAACATCAAATATCTAATTACCTGCAGATAATTAGATTCAACAAATATCTAGAAATCAATTAAGATACTCTAGAAAATCAACATAAAAGGTTGGATCGATCCCATCAGATGGCGAGTTTTAGCTATGCCGCACGTGCATCTCAGAGTGGCCGAAGCCTACCAAGTACTATAAATTTTGGCGCCCATCAGATTGACCCAAAGGTCTAGTACTGGTATTTGACCCGAAGGTCCGCAGAGTGGCCCGAAAGCCCAACAAATGACCCGAAGGTCCAGCAGAGTGGCCCGAAAGCCCAACAAATGACCCGAAGGTCCATCATATGACCCGAAGTCCAGCAAATGACCCGAAGGTCCATCAGAGTGGCTCGAAAGCCAAATAAAATCATCAGAATCATCAAACAGCAAATATTTCAATTAACGAGTCCGGAATTAACCAAAATAGCAAACGCACATGTCCCATAACCATGATTTTCACTAAATCGTTTAATTCTCTTCATCGTTTTCTTGAAAGTGCAAAATTGTTTATTCAAAAATAACATTTCACATTCTCAAACGGACAAGTCCGGAATTAAGCGAATCAGTAAAAGAAAGGGGCCATAGTCCTCGATTTTGCTGAAACGTTTAAATCGCTTCCTCATTCTTTTGAAAGCGCAAACTGCAAAACTTTTGAAAACAATTTCATTTACTTTATAAAAGTAATAATTTACATTCTCAAACGAACAAGTCCGGAATTAAGGAATCAGTAAAAGAAAGGGGTCATAGTCCTCGATTTTGCTGAAATGTTTAAATCGCTTCCTCATTCTTCTGAAAGCATAAACTATAAAAATTATGGAAAACAATTTTATTTTTAAAACGATTTGCAAATCCATGAAGATAAAACAGCATCATTAATGACAATTTCGATACGAAAATTGTACTTCTCAAAACACCGTAGAAGCTGATCTCAATATCAGCACTGAGGGATAACCGCTTGAAAATCCACTTTAAAATATGACGGATACTGAAGTCAAAGCGACAATAATTTTTAAACGTCAAAATCTCATCAAAATAATTTGCATCAAAATATAACACCAGAAAATTTTCATTCATTAAAATGTCAACAAAACACCGGGCTTCAAAAATTTAGCACCGATGTAAAAATTTCGTTATAAGAATAATGGCAACAAAGTACGTTAAAAACCAAACATCGGTTTAACGTAAAATTTAATGTAGTAACATGCAACTTAAATTTGCACATACACCACAAAATGAACAAAGAAATCATTCAAATATATCTTCAGTGAAGATAATTCAAAACAACAAAATCTTAACAAATTCACATAACTGCAATCGCTTCGGATCCTTAATCGGATTCGAAATTTTAAAGAAAACAAATTAAACACAGCTATGTAAACAACAAATGAAATTTATTTCAATTTCATATTTTGATTTTTAAACCAAAAGGTTACCAGCCCTACTCAGCGAAGACAGTCACTGTTTCCGTTGTGCACTCTGATAAAAAGAACACACTCAATCAAATCATCAAACATAATTTCACTTTTATTTTTAAATAAAGATATTTAAAAATTTCAACCTATTTTCAAAACTTTAGTTTTGACTCAAAGCACAATAAAACATCGACTAATAGTTGTAACACACGTTCCATCTAAGTTATGTTTTATATTATGTCCATAAACCCCAAGCTCTGATACCAACTGTGACGCCCCACCTCTATGCTCACAATAACAAAGAGTATCAAAGAAAATACTGTCTGCTATCACGAAGAATAAGGCTGGATAGGAACGGCCATCCGTAGTTAGACCTTACACAAGTATTGGTTATCTCGATAGGAGAGGTATATATTTTTATTTTTCATCTCTTATTTATTTACTCCCGTCGACATACCCAATTCCAGTATAAAATGAACTACGATGGTTCATAATAGTTTAGGACAATATATATAATAACAACACAGATAATATAAATGCGGAACATAGATAAAACAAAAAGTCTTATATATATAATAACTGATGTCAGTTACAATACATTTTGACACAATACATATGATACAACAACAACGGTCGACTCAGGAAGTTATATATACAAGTACATTATCGACTAATATACATGAATATATATCGACCTATACTACGACACGACAACTCCAAAATATATGAAAAGTCTTCATAGCTCATACAGCAACCCAAAGCAAGATATCTACAACCTGAAATAACTTGGGTCTGACCCGAGTATTAAATTCAAAAGAAAATAATACACGGGTCAGTCTAATTCAAACTCAGTTATTAGCGCACAGAAGCAATAATAATTAAGTAACAAATAGACGACAGTCACATTAAATCTCGTCTATCCGATCCTTAAATAAAGAAATCGGATAACGATAAATATAACACGTAACAGTGTTAAACAACAAATCAACAAATCCAAATTATCAACGAAGATAAATTAAAAAGAATATCAATGAAGATAATTTAGAAAACAACAGAATTGCCTAAACGGCAATTAACGACAAAATCTAATTATTAAGTAAATAATTAGAAACTCATAATCTAATTATCAAATTGATACTCAGACAACAACAAAATCATCAAATTAAACCAAATCAGAATACGACACAAAATATTGAAATATCAATTAAAATGTCAATTCGGGTAGGGATGCAGTGCACGCACGCGTGTACTGCCTCGCCACTACAGAAATTAAATACGCAAAAGATCAATAAATCAAAACAAAATAGAATATCATAAAAGCCATACCGTGTGGCTGCAGTTCACGCTTGCGTGCACTGCCTTGCCACTACAGTGATGATGTACACAAACGGGCACAAGGGCAAACCCGAATTACCGGATTCAACTCAAGTGTAATTCGAAAAACAAGCAAAATGCAAAGGTCAAGTCACTGCTATCATGACTAAACTCAATTGGACCAAATGGAACTATGATAGCCAGGATGGCGACATGCATTATGGAACTGTGAAAATTGGATAAATGCAAGTATCAGACTCGAGCATAAAGGCACGGACTCGAGTGGAAGTGATTTAATTGACACAAATCAATGCCAAGAACATGGAGGAACCCAAATTACTACATGAACCAAGTATGCTAACTGTCTCAAATGGTCAAGACAGCTGAAATGAATGATCAAACTCGATGAAACCACACTGTGGATGCAGCACAGTTCATCTCAATGCCCAACACAAATGAGCTACATGATGTACAAGTGTGCAGTGACCAATGAACAACTAAATAAAACAGGACTAAGTTCAACTTCACTATCAAATGCAGACTAGTGAACAAAGGCAGTAGTACGTCTCAAATGCAAACTATATCATACATGATACTGTAATTATATGGATGTATGCGAATTAGTACATCTCAAATGCAAGCTATAACAAGTCGCTGTAACATGACAGCAAGAAGTGCCACAAATCCATCAAGTTACAGCGTTAAATATTACAACTCACAATAATTCAAAGTTAGTGATACTAGATTACCATATATGATCTAAAACTGATGCAAGTTGAACAAAGCAATGCCAAAATAACATAATCAAATTAGCTGAAACAATACCACAATGCATCAAATACAAGGATGCCAATGAACAATGTACAAGCCGAATGCACTAGCCAAAACAAGTAAAACTGTTCATATACACTAATTAATGTCAACCGACTCAATTTGTTAGCCAGAAGGAAAAGCATTAGAGGAAACATGGCACATACTGATATGCCTTTTTGTTTTTGGACAACAAGATGATTATGTATAAAATATTTTCAATGCAGTAGTTCTATCAAAAAATGCTACAGGAGGAACAAACTCAATACAATCAACCTGAATGGTCACAGACATGAACACACAAATGCATATATGCAAACTGCCTCAAAGGTTAAGACATATACCATTAATGATCAAACTCGAGGAATATTTCAACTACAAATGCACAGCAAATATACTTGAAGGCTAGAGTGTGCAAGGTGGAAACATATGTATGGACTGCAACTGTGACTGGACAGTGCTATCAGAAATGAACACTATGGTCAGTAAGACTAATATGGCAACGTAGCAAGCACCTGAATGCACAGTGCAGACTACAACCAAGTGATACAACAATTCAGTGAACAAGGCAAGACCCACAAAACAGAGGCAAGCAAGATCAACACAGCGACAAAAATTAATGCAAATAGTTCATAGTTAAAGTGAAGACTACAAATTGAACCCGACCAACAAGCATACATGAAGACATAAATGAAAGTATCACTTTTGAGCAAGACAGAGAACCAGCGCAGACGGTATTACATAAGCACAAGCTCAAGAAACAAGTTCACTGCAAAAGCTAAGAAATAGGCAGCAACAAGTATCATATCAACTTTGATATCAAAGCTCAAAGCAAAACAACGCAAAGCTTCCCGAGGACTACAAGCATCCAGACCGAAGTCAAAATGAAAATTAAGCCGTACTGGCCAAAGAGTTTGAACATTTCCAAAAATCATCAAAGCCGTGAAAATGAACCAGTAAAAATCGCAAATATCTTTTTATACGAATTCGATAAATCAGAGAAATCATCAATATCCAAATAACTTCGAACGGCCGAGCAAATAAGTTAACAAATTCAAACAATTTTATACGAACGAAAATAACATAATTTAAACCCTAAATAAACTTGAGCTTTGAATTAAAGATGTGAGTGAAGGAAACACTCACCTTGCTTCCCAGAGCTCAAATCAAAAGATTGAACAACTACGAGTCGAAGCCGAAGCCAACAAAGAATAGAGCAAGAGAGCCGAATTAAATCGAGAGTTTGGAGTCGCCATTTTTGAATTCACAAAAGACCTAATTGTCGAAGAAAGGAGGAACGAACGAGAGACAAAAAAAAATATGATGCCGCCATATTTTTTTTTCATTTAGGGTTTGTCATTTAGAAATGAAGGAACGGGTATGGTTTGCCTTTGATAAACACGGCACCAAGATAAGTGGGCCGATATTTTGCTTAAAGCCCAAACACCTAACCAATTAAAACATGGCCCAAGATTATTTAAGTCTAAAAACACTTTAACAAATTTTTATAAAAGAATTTCAACCAATTTAAAAACTTCAATTAGCAATTAGCAATAATATTAATCGTCTAATGACAATAATAAAATAATTGCGAAATCCCCGGGTGTTACACTTTCAAAAGCAAAATTTCATTTTCAAGCGATTTAATTTTGATTTCTGATTTTTTAATTTCTTATTCGAATGTTGGACACTTATCACACTTAGGGATCCTACTTTGATAGGTTTTAACTAATTGGTCAAGTTGTTTATTTAAATCTATCAAAGTATCTTTTTGTGATTCAAGTTTGGCATACTTCTCCCTAAGTCGTTCAAAACACCCATTTACCTCATGAAAATATGTAAGTAATTCTGAATGAGTAAGTTTTGATACCTCACTTGGCTCGTCATCATCACTGTCAGTTATTTCACCATGAAGACACAAATTTTCTTTTTCACTCTCATTGCCAGTGCTATCACTTCCATCTTCGTCGCTTTCATCCCAAGTAGCTACAAAACTTCTCCTTTTCAGTTTCTTTCCTTGACTGAGTCGATTTTGGGGACAATTTGGCTTGAAATGACCGGGTTTATTGCATTTGTGACAAATGATTTTTTGTTCTTCTGGGTTGTCTAGTGCTTTGTTTAATCTGCTCTTTACTTGTTGATTTTTGATTATTAATAGTGCTAGTTCTGCTTCACCACCACCACCATCATCATAATCGCTTTCAGTTGTACCTTTAAGAGCTATTGATTTCTTTCGAGTGTCTCATCCTTCACAATCTTCCTTGAATTTCGTCTCCAGCTCGTAAGTGGTGAGGTTTTCGATGAGTTCTTCGACTTTTATTTGTTTCAAATCTTTTGATTCTTGGATGGCAGTTACTTTGGCTTCAAAACTTCGTGGAAGGACTCTGAGAATTTTTTGGACTATCTCCAATTCTGTGTATGATTTTCCAAGAGCCTTTGATTTGTATATGATATTGGAAAGTCGTCCGTACATTTCTTTGACATTTTCTTCCTTTGCCATTGTGAAATTCTCGTATTCGCTACGTAGCATGGCAAGACAAGATTCTTTGACTTGAGATGTTCCTTCGTGAGTCACTTCGAGTGTATGCCATATTTCTTGCGCAGTTTGTCAATGTGAGACACGATTCAATTCAACCTAATCTAATGAACAAATAATCGAATTCATAGCTTTGGCATTAGTAATCTGTAACTTATTTTCTAGATCTGTCCATTAGTCCTTTGATTTATTTATTTCCTGATTATTTACAATTATAGTTGGTGCTCTATACCCTGTCTCAACAATATCCCAAGCGTCAATGGTTTTCAGAAAAATTTCCATCCAATTTTTCCAGTAAGCGTATTCACCATTGCACATTGGTGGTCTGACTGTGGATTGACCCTCAACAAAAGTAGTATTAAAAGAAGCCATTTTAAAAATTCAAATTTTTAAAACAAAAATTTAGTTTTTGAAAAAAAAATTAGAACAAAAATGACTTTTGTACCTTGCTCTGACGCCACTTGTAGGATCGATTTCACCCTAGAGGGGGGTGAATAGGGTGATGTTGTTAATTATAATAATTATTGCGGAAGCTTATAAAAATATTTCAACACAGATATATCAAAATAATAGCAGCACAGATAATAGCAGAACAATAAAAGCAGAAATAGAACGACACAGAATTTACCCAGCTTCAGCAAAACCCTGCCTACGTGCTGCCCCCAAGGTTTCTACTAGAAATAAGTAGTCACACGCTTACACACGTAAACTCGCGACACCTGCTACTGACTAACCTAACTCTACGCTCAAAACCCTGCCACAACTCAGCCATTGAGTTGTGAATTCTCAAACTACGCCACGTAATTTGTCCCCTAGTCACACGACTAGTAATTACAATTGTTTAAAGGAAAAATACAAATTAAAAGACAATTAAAAAAAAACCCCTAATTTATAAACTAAAGCCTTTGCTAAAACAATAAGGCTAACCCAATATTATTCTCTTTATTTATTCGGTCCGCTTCCTTGTGAAAAATGGTGGCTTTGTTTGTTCTGGTTTGTTCCACTCTGATTTAAAATTAGGGCTTTGTGAAGCCGCCACTTAAATTGATGGTTGGTGCTTCGATTGCTTACTTCAATTGATTCGTTCGCGGCTCCTCCTCCTTGATCGAGTTTGACTTTGATTTGGTATGTAAATTTTTCTTTTGCTTCATCTGATTTGCTTGCTTGAACTCGATGTTTAAATTGCCGATGATGTTTCTGTTTATATAGGATTTACTTCTATATATTCGTTCGTATATGATCATTTGACTTCATCAATTTATTTATCTCGGCCGTATGATTTTGTATTGATGCTTGGGATTGATCTCTGACTTGTTCAAATTACTTGAATAACACGGTTTTGATTTCTGACTTGGTTCGATTCCTTGATTGACACGGTGTTGATTTCGTTCGTTCTTGTTCTTGTTGTCCTCGGCTTTGACTTGATTTTGACGGTGTTGATTTTGTTCGACTTTGGCCATACTGTTCACTACCTCTGGTCATTTGATTTGATTTAGTGTGTGCACTTGCTTGGCCATTTGATATCCATATTGTTTCGAGCTGTTGTATCACTTGCTGTCGTAGTTTTCACTGTGCATTCCTGTATATGTACTTGAGTCTGATACTTTTTGAAGCTTGCACTGTCCAGTTTCATTTAGTTGTTCACTGGTGCATTATGTTGTATCTTTTGGAGTTCAAGTTGCTCACCTGGTTCATTGTAGTTTGAATTGGGTTGTTGTGCACTGACTTGAGTTCGAGCCTTGTTCATGGTGATGTTTACACTTCTGCACTGTGTATGTACATTTGTTTCTTGTTCCACTCGTGTCTGTGTCATTTGATTCACTGTGTATTAGTTCATTTGAAGTTGTAGCCTTGTTTGCTGTTGCATCCCTTGACTTGTTGACATATCTAGTATGTGCATTTGTGTGCTTCCAGGTAGAGTTGTACTACTGCCTTTGTGCACTGTTTGGTTCATGTTGCATTTGTACATTTTGATTTTGGTCGAGGCTTATTGACATCACTGGTGCACTTGCTTGCTTCCCCGACCTGTTGCAGTGTAACCTTCATGTGTACTTCTGGTTAGCATATTTAGCTTGGTTGTCGCTTGCTCCTCCAAGCTTGCACTTGTTGTTTGTCAATTTTGCTTGGGAATAGGCTTTTGCCTGACTTTTTTATTCATGTTTCTAGTTGTGGTGTTGTTGTGAACATGCCCATTGCATTGTTGGGGCTGTGTTGCTTTGATCGAGCATTTTCACTTGTACTTGATTTATTTGTATTGCACCTGAGTTGAATCCAGCTTAAAGCTCGGGTTTGACCTTGTGATGATATTGTGACATTATTTTTATTGCACTTGAGTTGAACCCAGCGTTATGGGATTGACCTGTGCTCACTGGTCCCTTTAATTTTATTAAGTGTATATATCAGTGTGCACGGCCTTGTGGCATTTACAGTGATACACTGTGCATGTCACAAGCTGTTTGTGTATGATGAATTCGAATTTAAATGATGACGAACAATCCAAATAGCAGAGGCAAATATTATTTTCAAAATGCACATTTTATTTTATACTGCAAAAATATTTCATTTTCAATTTTACTGCGTCAATGTATATTTCTGCAGATTGCTCAGATGCTGGATTCACATTGGAATGAAGTTGAAGATAAATACGAGTGTGAGTGAATGAGTGATATGTAGTGAGGTCAAATGTGAATTGTGGTGTAATCAAAAATGTATTGTAATTGAAGATGTGTATATATATAGTGAGTGCTTGAAATTTGTACTATTCAAAAATTATAATAAATGTTTGTTTGAATAAAATATTGTTTGAATTCAAATTCTGTGTTATTTATTTTATTCATCAAATATTTATTTAATCTGTGAAAATAA
The DNA here is from genome assembly GCA_030765085.1 of Allium cepa. Taxonomy (NCBI): domain Eukaryota; kingdom Viridiplantae; phylum Streptophyta; class Magnoliopsida; order Asparagales; family Amaryllidaceae; genus Allium; species Allium cepa. The sequence continues at coordinate 220,809,546 of CM060928.1, forward strand.
AATAGTATATTAACAAAAACATTTAAATGAATATATATATATATATGTTTATTATCATCAAACAAAAATCATATACTCACATATTCAACAGTACTTTCTAAACTCTAGCTGCCTTTCTATTTCATATTACAACACGTAATTCCATCTGTCTGCTTCTCCTTCTCAATGGCAGAACATATTCCAATTTTAAACCCTATTCCAATTTCAAATTCATTTCCAAAACCAAACTCCTCAACACCCTCACATAGTATATACCGATTTGAAGCTCTTGATGAGCGCATGCTAGATCTGTAGTTTGTTTTTCACTTTGGGTCTCTATGTGTCCAGAATTAGAGGAATTATTTGCGACCGTTCATGTAGAAGATGATCAACGGGGTCAGATCGTCGATTCGATGGTACTGGTTTGTGGGAGTGTCATGCGGAGTTCATCGGTGCATGTCGTTCGTCAGATCAGCAGCCAGATCATCGTTGAAAATTTGAATTAGGGCTTAATAGCATGGCAGAGACTTTCTTCATTTTGGGTGAACGATCATCGCAAGGCAGGGTCCCGGATGGTTGGAAGGCATGATGCCTGGAGTTGACAGCGGTGGAGTAGCAAACGAAGTACGAGGCTGCGGCGGTGGCTCTAGGACGTTCTACGGTTTCAGTCAAGCAGGTCGATCATGGCCATGTTGAGATGTAGGATGCATGAACGTTGGAAGAAGGATGCTGATGTGGCCTATTAAGTGATGGTAATCTCTTTTTTTATTCAAATTTAAAATTCAATCGCTCTAACTTGTATATCCTTTCCATACGAGCTCGGATTCATGCGCTGTTTGTTCCGCTACGATGGTATCAAAATTCCGAACATTTTGAAACTGGTTGGACGAGTTATAAGACTGTTCAAATTTGCTTATTTTAGATTTCAGATCAATTTGAAATCTAAGGTGAGTGTTTTAACCTACTCACAACTACTAATTGTCTTATGTTGGTTAAATTAAATTTATGATGTGATTACAAATTTGTTTGGTTGATGTTTGGATATTTTTAAATGGTCATTCCAGTTAGATATGCCTTTTAATGCATTTAATCTCCATTTGATTTAATATTGAATTTAATTGTCAATTGAATACCCGTTGATGATAATCAGTTAATTGATGTTAATTACTAGTTGATTAAATGGTGATTGTGATGGATGTTTGACTGTTGATATTGGATGACTGGATGTTATATTTTTATATTGTTATAACACTGCAAGTTTTCTATGGGTTGAAAAGATACATACTCGGACGATCTGAAAGATCAGGGAGAAATCGTTATGGGTTGAAATGACAGACTCGACCGATTTTATGGATGTTATTTTAATTTGGGATTGCGAGTTGAAATAATATATACCCATAAAATTTAAATATTCGCGGATTGAAATGATAAATATCTATATCACTTGACCATAGGGTAGAAAATTATATACGGACTCCGGGTTGGTTAAATTAAATGATTTTAAATCCTAAATTTTTGAATTCAGATAAATGATATTTTGAAATAAAAATTTGATATACATAAACTGGATTATTTTTGAAATCCAAGCTTTAAATCTTGAAATTGGAATTGGTTAAATGAATTGTTTAAAGGACTTAAATTGAAATTTTAAAGTTGGACATGGTCCAGATGTGTTGAAATGAAAGAAATAGTTTAATTTGATATTAATTTCAAATTTATTATTTTAACATAGACTATTATAAAAATATATTATTTTAAAATCCTGATTATTAGGATTTTCAAACTATTAAACTAATTTAATCTGTTTTAACTATTTTAGACTATTTAACCAATTTTAATTTATTTTAATTTGTCATAACCTATTTAATCCAATTTAATATTTTTCAACATATTTTAAACTAAATAACAAATTTATTCTATTTTAAATGTATTTAATCTATTTTAAAACTATTTAATATATTTTAAACCTATTTAATCTATTTTAAAACTATTTAATCTACTTAAAATATATTTAATCTATTTTAAAACTATTTAACCTATTTTAAATCTGTTTAATCTATTTTAAACTATTTAATCTATTTTAAACTATTTAATCTATTTTAAATCTATTTTAAATCTATTTAATCTATCTTGAAACTATTTAAAATATTAATGACTATCTAAACTATTTTCAAAATTTCAGACTGTGTAAAGTTGAAGTGTTTGTATTTAAATCCTTGATTTTTAAAGCGGATATGGTTAAAAGATGTTTTAATCTAAGTTGGGATTTGAAATGATAGTTGCTAATGATATGACATATTTGAGTAAATTTAATGATTTTGAAATGAGGATTTAATTAATCTATCTTATCGATAATGAATATGATTTCGGAAGTGAATATGATTCAGGAAGTGATATGGTTTGAACTGAATTTGATATTATGATATCAATTATGAAACGGCTTGAAAATGTAAAAGAACCATCCCATGTGAAATAAGAGTCTGGTTGTTAAAGAGACCGGGATCAGATATTGCTCTCTGCCAATACTGAAAACCACTTTAACAATTGTGTACGTGGTGGAGAATCCAAAATGATGTAGGATTGTTTGGAGAACGATTCTGTATGAGTTATTTACGTAGCCCTAACTCCCTTGAGTTACCTTGTTGTGGCTAAATCGGGAGCCACGCCAGGCCAAGTGAGATCGCTCCTCCTATCGGGCACATTTCTTTGATACCATATTATGACTTTGTGATTGGTTTGGTGGCTACAACTTGATTTGATTATGGGAGTGTGTTCCGAGGCGGGCGGTAATAACTGTTATGCATTACATCAGTCCGGATCCGCAAAACGGTAGTATCCTACCCTAGGCATTACCTTGTGTGCCTTGTTACGTGCCTTGTTGTGCCTTCTACGAGTTTGTTTTGTACCATACATATGGAGTACCCTCTGGGTGGCTAAATCACCGGTTTGGTGGAGCTTACGGTGCTGTATAGATTACGGGAATGTATAAAATGTGCTAAGGGGGACACAGGTAATGCCTTAATGCTATTTTAATGCTTTACTTCCCTATAGACACTATTATAATAGTGTATTGTACTATGTATGTAGATATATTAATGGATCCTTAGGAGATGGAAATCCCGAACACCTCTTAAGTTATTGCATGCATGTTAGACACTGGATAGGAGATGTTAAAACCCATAAACATCTCTGACGCCAATACACTCATATTTATTTACTGTTGATTTAACTTACATAAGATCTTTTAGTTCTTACTCGAGTGTTTTGTCTTTTCAATTCGCTCGGGTCGGTCTGAGCTCTTCAGTATATCGAAGAATGCTTTTGGAGAATGAAGAAGGAGATTAGTACAATTATTATTTATTATATCTATCCCACTGCATTATGTTGATCTACTGCATTGTTATTTATTTCTGTTGAATATAACTCTGATCTGTATTGTAAAAGTGTAATCAATTGTTATTTGTAAAACTGCTTCATGAACCGTTTAGTTGATTATTACATTTTTTCATTCTACTATAAGATTCCATGTTTATTTTTTTCCTTTCTCTGCCTTTTCTTATGTATCTCATAACAATCTTCGCATTTGAATGGTTTGAGTCTGACATATATGGTTTATCGTCGATTTAAACCATCCAAAAGGGTAGGTCGTTACATTTTGTATCAGATGGTCCAGCGACAACCTTAGCTTTGTGGGGTGTAACTCATTAAAAATAGGATATATTAATACTCTAGAATGAGTCATTGAGTGTACATATATGAGGAAGCGTATTTGTTAGTGTTAAAAAAGATTTTTGTATTGTGTTAATTTATCCTGTTTAGTATTTATAAATTCCAGATGGTACATAAGAAGCTATGGCATCGATAGGGTCAATAGGGCAGACCAACACAATATTGTTTTGAAATATAGGTAAATGAAATAATTTTGCCTAGTATTATATTTTGTATATAAACGAATAATTTTATAAATAACATAATTGTATGTGGTGTGTTTGTTTATTTATTAAAAAGTGATATTTTATACATATTACTTGTAAAATGGAATTGTAAATAAAACGAATATAAATTAAAATTTTGAGAACTTAAGTTCTGGGATTTTGAAATTGTTTCCAAAGTTTTTGGAAAATGATATTAGTATTATTTGGAAGTAATATCTGACATAAATATTTTAATGTGATTTGAAAGAAATGTTTTAAAGGAAGTTTTAAAAGGAAATAAGTTCTGTACTCCCCTTTCTGTCGTTGGAAAATAATTTCGATGATGAGTGCACACATCATCGACATTCATTTTCGAGTTTCAAAGTAGGAAGACCACTCTAGTAGCTTACAGCACGTTTGTTTTGATAAACAAATTTTAATTTTATTTTCTGAGTATGATTTGACATATATGAAATATATGAATGTGTGTGTGTATATATTTGATTTAAAAAGAAACCTGGAATTCAGTTCTTAAAACTTTTTGATAATTAGTAATTTTCTATTAGTGTAATAAAATGAAATCTTAACTATCTTAATAATTGGAAACTTCTAAATGTAAAATTAAGCAATTTGATGTTAAGTGATTAATGAATATAGAAGAAATTGAAAATCTGTAACTTGTAGATATGAAAATTTAGAAGATGTAATTACTAAACATTTTGTTAACTAAACGAATAAGATAAACTTGGGAAACATTCTATTACATCCTAAAAGACACACACACGCGCGCGCGCGCGCGCACACACACACACACACATATATAACTTACCAAAATATTAAAAGTTGAAATGTTAATAAGAATATGCAATAGAATATTATATAAGTAAAACTTAGAAAATGAAAGTTCTCAATGGAATTACTCCTATAAATAAGAATTCTAAGTTATAAGATGTTATAAACTTAAGTTAATAATTGAAATGCTACTAATTAAATGAAATTAAAAAAATGAATACTGTAATTAAATGATTGTAAACTTAAGTAATGATTGAAACCAATTATAATTAGAGTAAATAGTAAAAGTGGATACTATATATGAAATAGATGAATGTGGAAAGAAAACAATAAGTATGAGTTGCTTTATAAATGAATATTAATTGCTAAAAAGGAAATCAACGTAAATAACAATGGTAAATTAAATTGTAAAGAGACTTACATAATAATGGATAACCTAAATTATTTGTAACAGCCCGCAAATCCGTACCCCTTGAGTCAACAGTATTCTACCTAAATCAACTCAAGTTGTACAGAAATACGAACCATTTAGGTTAAACAAGAAGAGGCAGAAGAAGAAAATAGAAAACAACATCAGAATCTAACCATCGCAGTAAAAATAAATATAATAAAGGATAAATAATCTTTACTCAAAAATCAAATATATCTGTTTATATATTACATCATCAGAGTTCACACAACATCAACATACAAATGGATACACAGCAACTCAATCACAGCGGAATATATATATATATATATATATATATATATATATATATATATAAACAAGTACGAATGTACGTATCGTCACCCAGCTCGTCTCCTGAGCTCCACAGCATCATATCCTGTATCCTACAATACTCGGTCTGACCCGAGCATTACAGTTAAATAACACCCGAGTCAGTCTGGAATACCAGCGTGAGAAAATCACACCCAATTGATTATTAAAGTTTCAAAAATCCTTTGAAAACAAAAGCATCTCGTAAGACCACGCCACAAATAAACATGTCGGGTTTTTACCTTACGATAGCTAAAACAATTTTTATAGAAATCCTCTGATATTATAATAGGGTCTATATACAAATACTTATAAAATAGCCAAAATTGTTACATCTATTAAATTCCAGCTACTAGCCACAGAGTGGGTAATTCAAACAAAACTCGTACAAGGCTCGTAGGGAGAATGAATTTCCAACTAACGACTAGGCACTGGGGTACCACTTGCCACAGTACGAAGCCTAGATCACCGTACCGAGGAGTACATCCGCTCGGGACTACCCCTTACTGGATAATCCCGAGTGAGATCACCCCGCGGTTGGGATCAGCAACCACCCACTAAGCCGAAATAAAAAGGGACATCTAGACAGGGATGGCCTCACCCTGCTTGGGCGCTAACCACCTAGCCTTGCTGCATAACCCCTGATTTTCAGTCATTCCCATTTGATGAGGCTTGAGGCTAAGCGTTACCTTTATAGAACATATTTCTTAGAATGCCCATCGTCTACCTGACGATGTTTCACAAGCATTCATCCATACAAGTCCGTCCCGGGTTCGAACGGAACCGAAGGCACTATTCCTACTACATCCATTTTGGAATTATCCTCAGAATTAGTAGCGATTAGCCCTTGCACTTCACCGCTCCATCTTCGAATCCAAAATCGTTTACACGAAACGTACAAACTGGATCGAAGTGGTTTTCGAGAAATAAATCTCGATCCCGGTCTCTTCGAAACGATCAACGCATTTGGCCAATATTGATAGTCGGTTATTTAACTATCAATTAATGTTCACAAACAACCATCAACCAATAATTTTTCAAGTTATTTATTTATCTCAAAAATATCTTTACAAGATATATTCTCACTTTCAAATCCTTTTGAAATCAGTTTCAACTATTTTCCCTTCCTCGAAATAAAGTCTGAGTATTTCCATTTCCACTGGAATCACCAAGCACAAAACTTTAGATTTTTAAAATAATTTAAAAACACTTTATTGTAAAAATCTATTTAACATTCAATTTAGAAAATTTTACTTTAATACTTAATTTATAATAATACTTTAAACGAAATACCAAATCATTCTTTAAATAATTATTTCGATAATAGATTAAACAAAAATACTTATTTTGAAATTTACTTTTAAACATTTAAGTTAAAACTACTTCAATAATTTACTAAAATACATACTATATACACATTTGAAGATGAAGTTACTTAACAAAATATAAAACTAGATTTCTTCTTTTAAAAAAAAATACTAAGTTACCTCTTAATAATTACTGCCATAATAGATTAAAAGAAATACTTACTTTAGAATTTAAATATGTACAAATGATAAATTTTCCAAAACTTGCTTTCTTTAGAAACAACTTTAAAACATTTAATATATATATAAATTTACTTTTAAAAACATGTACTTGGCTATCCAGAGGAAATTCCAATTTCAATCAATTAAATCAATTTTCCCCAAATTGATTTCCAATTTATTTTATTTGAAATAAGTTTCTTTAATTTCTCAATTCATTTCAAAATTCATTAGTTATAGACTTATTATTAATGTTATTATTTTCCGTTTGATTTTAAACCTTTTAACTGAAATATACAAATTTCAGGCTTTTCCCAATTTCTTCTTTATTCCTTTCAATAATTTTAAATCTCAATAAATGTTTGTTCTATTAAGTAATTTCACTGAAGTTTCAAACTTCATTAACTTTCTGTTTATTCAAAAATTCATTTCTATATACAAAATTTTATTAGTTAGTATTTTGAAACCACTAATATTCTTATCCAATGCACTTTAATTTATATACATTCTTTATAATTATTTCTTAAGAGTTCACCTCCTTTATTTCCTTTCAAAGTCCAATTCTAAATATTTGGGTAAAACAGAGTACCGAAATATTCAAGCATACTATAACATTCAATATTCTAATATAACTCATCACGGAATATCAATTAATCATAGCAGTGGATATTTAATAATTTAAATAAATGTTGTGGGATCCAGTTGGATCCCTCCAACCTGTTTCCCTGCATCCACAGACGTTAGCACAATATAATGCATCAATTCCAAAATATATCATACAATAGCACATCAATCAATTCAACCATTCAACAATTATTTAAATTTAATCATTTAAATTTAACTGAGTGAGATTAACTCAACTTTGCTTTGCTGTTCTCAATCCATTCCAGACCGAATTGTTTCCTTGATTTTTACACCTTGTATAATAATTCATGGTTTATTATTATTTGAACCAATCAAACAATTATTCACCATTTATTTATTTTGTTTACAAATGATTAAATTTTAACCTTAGATTTAATTTAACCGAAGTAGTAAATTTTAAACTAGTTTTCCTTTATATATATTTTAATTCAATTTAATAATTTGTACTTTAACTAAGATAAATTTAATGGACTAAAAATCAACAGATTAAACTCAGGTTTAAACTTGAGTAATATCAATTTAGAAATTCCCAAACTAATTTACCACTTCATCACAATTTATTAATTTGTAAATATTCGTTTTAATATGATATTATAATATATAAATCACTTTAATACTTCTTTAAAAAATGTAAACAGCAAGATTAAACACGTATGTATATATTTAAATTTTTTTCTGTATCTAACAAACAAAAATTCCATAAACCTATATACCTTACAATTCTGTGTATTCATACATATAATTTATCTGCTTTGATTTTTTTTTTAAAAAAACAGCAATACCTCTACTCGATGATGCCGAACGAACCACAGCCCTATACTTCACGACACGAACTCGCCGACTACCCAAAGATTCCCTCTTCGCCTTCACGTACGCGACTACCAAGAACACTATGCTCGAAAACTCTAGCTCACTGCCTAACATGTACACGCGAACCTAAATCGAGACCACCCAATCCAGATCTACGCCCCCCCCTCGAACACAAGAAACCCGCGCCTCCATCTCTATTGCACACGCGCGCGAATCTCGATCTCGAGTGAGATCGTCCCCCCTTGCCGCCATACAGTTGCCGTTCGCGACGAACTCGAGCTCGGCCGCCATTAATATATTGAGAGCGAATACGATTTAATTTTGAGGAAGGAGAGTATGCGGCCATTTATTGGGTTTTGATTTTTTTTTTTAAAGTTCAGCTACGATATAAAATAAAGGAGAGGGGAAATATGATTTGGACCGATGGAGAGAGAAGCGTGCTTGAATAGAGAATTCTAGCGTGCTAGAGAAGGATCAGGAAAGCTTCAATGTGAAGAAATCTGGAACAGTCAACAATATAGTAGATTTATAATTGAATTTTCGATATAAATTTCAACGCATTTATAAGTCGTAAGCTCACACGCTAACTCCGATCAATACGGAATTTGAAATCCGATAATAATACACTATTAAAGATCCAATGAAACTGGTCTCATCGGATTCCGAGCCTGTGCCTCGGAAGGCCATTTTCAAATATCAATTTAAATGATATATTTTCAAAATTGAACTAATCACAGTTAGATTCAATTTTACCACTTCCATTATCCTCGGTATTGTCAATATAAATTGTATAAGCCTATAAATTATTCTTAACGAGCTTAAAACTCCAAATTCCCCATTTACCCAACTTCAACTTATTTAATTCAATAATTTAATTATTAAATCATTGGTGATTTTTGAATTCAAGTTAAAAATTAACATTTAAATATTCAAAATCAATTGAATATTCCAATTTCAATTGCTCAAAAATTTCGGGTCGTCACATTCCTCCCCCCTTAAAAGAATTTCGTCCCCGAATTACTAATTAGGAAGAATGATCCAATACCCATTTCTATTTCCCAAAACCAAACAGTTTTATCAACTTGCCATAACATATCTTTTATCAAAGACCCACTATTACTTCAATCAACTTCCCTGAACCTTCCATAGTTTTCAAATAGCTTTACTTATTCAACCCTCTAAACTTAAATTTAAATCCAAATTTAAATAATCAACATTTCCTCAAAAAATTTCTAACTCTCTAAATTTCCAAAAAATTTCGCCGGCGTCTCCTTTGCGCGGCTAGCTCGGTACAACTACAAAAGGCCTCTACGGGCTCCCAAATCCAAAAAGAAAACAAAACGCCAAGTGGCTCGATCCAAAAACCCAATCAAATTTCACAGAAATTTAAACACATACCTTTTTGTCGAGCATTTCAAATTTATCTTCTTGAAATCAAAAACCAATTCTCTTTTCCCTTTATAAGACCTACATATCCTGCTTAACACTAATATCCAACCACAACATTTCAAAAACATTCTATTGACTCCCTTAAAAATATCAATATCCATTCAGTTCAATATTATCTTAGATTATATTAGTAATATCAATTTTTCATTTAAGAATCTACCATTCCCTCTTAAGTTAGTATATTCATGAAATATGTTCCTTATATTCATTTTCACCTTACCACTTTAGTTTATATCTATTTCTATTCAAATTGATTCTTTCATTTTCATATGAATTTCAATTTATCTTTAACTCTGAATATTTTAATTTTATTCTTCATTTATAACTAATTTATGTCATTATTTTAATCAGTGTCATTTACTAATTAATTTTAGTATCCAATTTAAATTCGCTTTGTCATTAACAAAAATTTCCTAAAAATTTTCAAATTTTTTTTTCTAACTCCCAAAATTTCTGAAATTTTTTGGCAGAGTCTCCCTTGTACAGAGGAGCTTTTGCAATTTGACAAAAGATATAAATATATATACATCGACCCACACGGTCGGAAAAACAAAAACAGTTCATATTTCCTATTTTTATTGCGTAGGCGTACCTTATTTAGCATTTTTAAGCAAACAGCTTATTAATTTAGCAGTTAGCGTGCCCAAAATCCAGCCACACGGCTTCCCGGTACCTGTACTTACTCAATTAAAACATATAAGTGCCAAATATATGCAAATTAACAATATTTCACTTAGCTGCAATGGTTAAACATATGAATTCTATAAGAAATTCACACCAAACATTTCTTTATAAGCAACCTATACAATTTCATCAATTTGAATGATTTAAAACTCAATCGCTTACATTTAATTTATTTTCAAGCAAACTGAACTCATATTTAATTCAATTGCTTTCAAAATCAATTTATATTACTCCTATCAATTCATAGCATCTTAATTACTTCCATTTACATCAAATGACAATTTATTCTATGCAATTCGTCGAGATTTATGTGAATAAATAAGTACTTATGTTTTATACTCAATTGAAATTGATTTCAACTAAATTTACTTAATTCTATTCCTTTTTTTTGTTTATTCACAATCCATATATTCTCATTTTCATTGCATTTTAAATTTGAATCCATTTACTTGCATTTCCTTCTATTAACCAAACTAGTTCATACAAAACCATTAACATCTTAGGTTCGTCTTCATTACCAATCAAATTTCCCTTTTATTTTAAATTCATTCACGACCATTTATTTAACTCGACACATTCCATTTCAATTTTATTCACAATCCATTCATTTACATTCCATTCCATATTTGTTTATTCCAACCTATTGTATTTAGCTCGAAGACAATCCAAGCTATTGCATTCCATAACCATTTCTCAACTTATTTAAACCACACTTCATTTTGATTCTTATTTATTCAATATAGTTAGTTTACCCACACAATCCATTAGGAATTTTCATTTCTTTAAATATTATTTATAACCTACCAATTCCATTTCGATTCGAATTTATTTTCACTTGATTTAAATCCAACCCAACATCATTACACTTAGTTTTAATTTGAATTTAATCTAACTCTACCATTTGTTTGGCTTAAGTCAATTTACTTTATTTTATACTTAAGTTCATTTTCATTTTACAAGTAAATTTTTTTTCTCTTTTCTATTCAACTTAATTCTCTCTCTATTAAATCTCATTTTAAATTTGCAATTTCATTTGATTGGTTATTTTAGAATTTAACTTCCCAGATTCAACTCATTCAATTTATTACCTGGCTATTTTCCAATTTATCTTCACTTATTTGGATTTTATTTGCAATTCATACCATTACTATTTCAATCCAATTTCATTTTTATTCGATACCTCTCCAATTATATTTAATTTGTTAACACTTCAAGTTAAATTTTAATTTATAACTCAAGTTCTGATTCCACTATCCATTTTCAAATTACCATTCACTTTTATGAACTCACAATTCAATCTCATTTACTTCACCAACAATTTGAGTCGAATTCAATTTATAACTTGAGTTTTATTTCCAATCTTCATTATTAGCTTATAATTCAGCTTCTACTTTACTACATTGAACTCCATTTACACATTTCATTAACTAATTTATTATCTAATTAGTTCTTCCCCTATTTTTAATCCAAAACTTGATTTTTAGCTCCAAATATCACTTCATTGATTTTTCTTAGTTCAATTCAGTTTATAATTCAAGTTTTGATTTTCATTTTATTCTTCAATTCATCAAAAATATTTATTTTGGGTTTCCTATCCCACTTTTCAAATTTTATAAGTCACAACTTATTATTATTATTATTATTATTATTATTATTTATACAATTCCATTCATCATAGGCTTGAATATATTCTTCTTTTATTTTAAACTCAAGATTTGCGCTTATTTATAACTCAAACATATTTTATTCCATGCATTTTAATTCTTTTACAAGTCATTCTAATTTATTTATTTCAATCCAATCCTTATCCAACTTATTTTCCAATTACTTAGGTAAGAATATAATTCCACTCCTAATTCAATTGAATTCTTATTCCAATCCAATTCTATTTTAACTCAGTTTTATTTAACTCAATTCGATTTTAACTTGATTCGAATACAACTGGATATTATTTTCAGCCTATCCAATTAATTTTAATCCAGTAAACATTTTTATTTCCTAATCCAAGTTAATTTCATTTTTAAATTTCCACCTTAAATTTAAATTTCCGACATTCAAAGCTTATATTTCCTTCCTGATTTAAAAATCATCTCAATTTATAAACATACAACCTATCTCATTAGGATTTTTAAACACCCGACTTTTGGTTTCAAATCATTTTGAAATCTTCAACATCCCAAAATCACACTTCTTGAAAATTTTAAACCAATTGTGGTTTTTAATTTCAACAAATTTCCTTTTGAAATTTTCAAAAACAACTTGCTTTTCTGAACGCATAAATTTTTGGCAGCAATCTGTCACTTAGAAACTCGAAAATGAACATCGATGATGCTGCAATCATCATCGAAGTTATTTTCCAGTGACTGAAGTGAATTTAATGCTATATCCTTTCCCAGAATTTATTTGAAACAATTTACTTTCAAAAATACCTCCAAAATAATATCGCTATTATTTATCTTCAAAACACTTCGACAAACACTTCCAAAATCTTTGGGATTTTAAATTTCCAAATCCTGCTTAAATCAATTTTAACTATAATTCATTTGCATAGCTTATGCTCATACAAATTCTTATTTGATCATATTTTCAATTTATAAATTTCATTTATAATTCATATTTATGAATTTTATTTTATAATGAATTTATTGCCTTAAACTTTGGTTATATTTTCAGTTTCTAGTTAAATTTTTACTTAACAATGATAATAATTTAATGTTATTCTTCCTAACATTCAAGAAACCATATATTAGCTAAAATAGTTTACAAAAGCTTTTCTTTATACCAAATATATTTTTGGGTAAAATTATTCCATTCACCCACATTTAAAACAATACCGTGTCGATTGTTCTATTCAAGTTTTTAGAAACTCCTTCAATACAGTTGCGCAGACTGTGTCGACGAAGGTTCATATGCTACTCAATAAACCAATCAACACAATATTAAACAATTTATATTCACTAACAAATACGCGCTCATATCTACTAATACGCTCAAACTCATTTTAGAGTACTAGGGACTCTAATTTAAATGAGTAATTCCCACCAGAGCCAAGGTTATCACCAACCTAAGCTCTGATACCAAGTGTAACAGCCCGCAAATCCGTACCCCTTGAGTCAACACTATTCTACCTAAATCAACTCAAGTTGTACAGAAATACGAACCATTTGGGTTAAAGAAGAAGAGGTAGAAGAAGAAAATAGAAAACAACATCAAAATCTAACCATCGCAGCGGAAATAAATATAATAGAGGATAAATAATCTTTACTCAAAAATCAAATATATCTGTTTATATATTACATCATCAGAGTACATCATAAGAGTTCACACAACATCAACATACAAATGGATACACAGCAACTCAATCATAGCGGAATATATATATATATATATATATATATATATATATATATATATAAACAAGTACGAATGTATGTATCGCCACCCAGCTCGTCTCCTGAGCTCCACAGCATCATATCCTGTATCCTACAATACTCGGTCTGACCCAAGCATTACAGTTAAATAACACCCGAGTCAGTCTGGAATACCAGCGTGAGAAAATCACACCCAATTGATTATTAAAGTTTCAAAAATCCTTTGAAAACAAAAGCATCTCGTAAGACCACGCCACAAATAAACATGTCGGGTTTTTACCTTACGATAGCTAAAAAATTTTTTTATAGAAATCCTCTGATATTATAATAGGGTCTATATACAAATACTTATAAAATAGCCAAAATTGTTACATCTATTAAATTCCAGCTACTAGCCACAGAGTGGGTAATACAAACAAAACTCGTACAAGGCTCGTAGGGAGAATGGATTTCCAACTAATGACTAGGCACTGGGGTACCACCTGTCACAGTACGGGGCCTAGATCAACGTACCGAGGAGTACGCCCACTCCCCTGCAACACAAGACTGGGACTACCCTTACTGGATAATTCGGAGTGAGATCACCTCGCGGTTGGGATCAGCAACCGCCCACTAAGCCGAAATAAAAAGGGACATCTAGACAGGGATGACCTCACCCTGCTTGGGTGCTACCCACCTAGCCTTGCTGCATAACCCCTGATTTTCAGTCATTCCCATTTGATAAGGCTTGAGGCTAAGCGTTACCTTTATAGAACATATCCCTTAGAATGCCCATCGTCCACCTGACGATGTTTCGCAAGCATTCATCCATACAAGTCCGTCCCGGGTTCGAACGGAACCGAAGGCAATATTCCTACTACATCCATTTTAGAATTATCCTCAGGATTAGTAGAGATTAGCCCTTGCACTTCACCGCTCCATCTTCGAATCCAAAATCGTTTACACGAAACCTACAAACCGGATCGAAGTGGTTTTCAAGAAATAAATCTCGATCCCGGTCTCTTCGAAACGATCAATGCATTTGGCCAATATTGATAGTTGGTTATTTAACTATCAATTAATATTCACAAACAACCATCAACCAATAGTTTTTCAAGTTATTTATTTATCTCAAAAATATCTTTACAAGATATATTCTCACTTTCAAATCCTTTGGAAATCAGTTTCAACTATTTTCCCTTCCTCAGAATAAATTTCGAGTATTTCCATTTCCACTGGAATCACCAAGCACAAAACTTTAGATTTTTAAAATAATTTAAGAACACTTTATTGTAAAAATCTATTTAACATTCAATTTAGAAAATTTTACTTTAATACTTAATTTATAATAATACTTTAAATGAAATACCAAATCATTCTTTAAATAATTATTTCGATAAAAGATTAAACAAAAATACTTATTTTGGAATTTACTTTTAAACATTTAAGTTAAAACTACTTCAATAATTTACTAAAATACATACTATGTACACATTTGAAGATGAAGTTACTTAACAAAATACAAAACTAGATTTCTTCTTTTAAAAACAAAATACTAAGTTACTTCTTAATAATTACTGCTATAATAGATTAAAAGAAATACTTACTTTAGAATTTAAATATGTAGAAATGATAAAATTTCCAAAACTTGCTTTCTTTAAAAACAACTTTAAAACATTTAATATATATATAAAAATTTACTTTTAAAAACATGTACTTGGCTATCCAGAGGAAATTCCAATTTCAATCAATTAAATCAATTTTCCCCAAATTGATTTCCAATTTAATTTATTTGAAATAAGTTTCTTTAATTTCTCAATTCATTTCAAAATTCATTAGTTATGGACTTATTATTAATGTTATTATTTTCCGTTTGATTTTAAACCTTTTAACCGAAATATACAAATTTCAGGCTTTTCCTAATTTCTTCTTTGTTCCTTTCAATAATTTTAAATCTTAATAAATGTTTGTTCTATTAAATAATATCATTGAAGTTTCAAACTTCATTAACTTTCTGTTTATTCAAAAATTCCTTTCTATATACAAAATTTTATTAGTTAGTATTTTGAAACCACTAATATTCTTATCCAATGCACTTTAATTTATATACATTCTTTATAATTATTTCTTAAGAGTTCACCTCTTTTATTTCCTTTCAAAGTCCAATTCTAAATATTTGGGTAGAACAGAGTACCGAAATATTAAACCAAACTATAACATTCAATATTCTAGTATAACTCATTATGGAATATCAATTAATCATAGCAGTGGATATTTAATAATTTAAATAAATGTTGAGGGATCCAGTTGGATCCCTCCAACCTGTTTCCCTGCATCCACAGACGTTAGCACAATATAATGCATCAATTCCAAAATATATCATACAATAGCACATCAATCAATTCAACCATTCAACAATTATTTAAATTTAATCATTTAAATTTAACCGAGTGAGATTAACTCACCTTTGCTTTGCTGTTCTCAATCCATTCCAAACCGACTTGTTTCCTTGATTTTACACCTTGTATAATAATTCACGGTTTATTATTATTTGAACCAATTAAACAATTATTCACCATTTATTTATTTTGTTTACAAATGATTACATTTTAACCTTAGATTTAATTTAACCGAAGTAGTAAATTTTAAACTAGTTTTCCTTTATATATATTTTAATTCAATTTAATAATTTGTACTTTAACTAAAATAAATTTAATGGACTAAAAATCAACAGATTAAACTCAGGTTTGAACTTGAGTAATATTAATTTAGAAATTCCCAAACTAATTTACCACTTCATCACAATTTATTAATTTGTAAATATTCGTTTTAATATGATATTACAATATATAAATCACTTTAATACTTCTTTAAAAAATGTAAACTGCAAGATTAAACACGTATGTATATATTTAATTTTTTTTCTGTATCTAGCAAACAAAAATTCCATAAACCTATATACCTTACAATTCTGTGTATTCATACATATAATTTAACTGCTTTGATTTTATTTTTTAAAAAAAACAATACCTCTTCTCGATGATGCCGAACGATACACAGCTCTCCACCTCGCGACACGAACTCGCCAACCACCCAAAGATTCCCTCTTCGCCTTCGCGTACGCGACTACCACGAACACAACGCTCGAAAACTCTAGCTCACTGCCTAACATCTACACGCAAACCCAAATCGATACCACCCAATCCAGATCTACGCCCCCACTTCGAACACGAGAAACCCGCGCCTCCATCTCTATTGCACACGCGCGCGAATCTCGATCTCGAGTGAGATCGTCCCCCCTTGTCGCCATACAGTTGTCGTTTGCGACGAACTCGAGCTCGGCCGCCATTAATATATTGGGAGCGAATACGATTTAATTTTGAGGAAGGAGAGTATGCGGCCATTTATTGGGTTTTGATTATTATTTTTCAAAGTTCAGCTACGATATAAAATAAAGGAGAGGGGAAATATGATTTGGACCGATGGAGAGAGAAGTGTGCTTGAATAGAGAATGCTAGCGTACTAGAGAAGGATCAGGAAAGCTCCGATGTGAAGAAATCTGCACCAGTCAACAATATAGTAGATTATAATTGAATTTTCGGTATAAATTTCAACGCATTTATAAGTCGCACGCTCACACACTAACTCCGATCAATACGGAATTTGAAATCCGATAATAATACACTATTACGGATCCAATGAAACTGGTCTCATCGAATTCCGAGACTGTGCCTCGGAAGGCCATTTTCAAATATCAATTTAAACGACATATTTTCAAAACTGAACTAATCACTGTTAGATTCAATTTTACCACTTCCATTATCCTCAGTATTATCAATATAAATTGTATAAGCCTACAAATTATTCTTAACGAGCTTAAACTCCAGATTCCCCATTTACTCAACTTCAACTTATTTAATTCAATAATTTAATTATCAAATCATTGGTGATTTTTGAATTCAAGTTAAAAATTAACATTTAAATATTCAAAATCAATTGAATATTCCAAATTCAATTGCTCAAAAATTTCGGGTCGTCACATAATTGAAATGAAATAGCTTAAGTAAGCAAACAAATGTAAAGCAATGAAAAGAGAAAATGGCATTGTATGGATGAATAGGAAATGAATTTTTAAGTAATGAATGTAAATTAAAGAAAAACATCATTGAATGAATGAAATCGATGAACAATAAATAATATGAAAGGAGATCTATAAGAATGAACTTAATGATACTTGAAATCCTTGTTTGTTTTGGCTTATGTAGTTTGGGAAATGATACTTCTAATTGTTAAAGATGCATGAATAAGCTATTAAGTTTTGTCTAAGAATGTTGAGTGTATGACATACTCAGTAGTTTATTTATCATTTATACAATTAAAAGTTTCTGAATCCGAAAAAACCATTTGTTTTGGTTACTATGGATGTATGATTGTATGGTTTTGTTGCAAGTGACTACTGTTAGGTTATATTATTTACTTGTTATTAATTGAAACAATTTAGTATTTTTCTTTTTACATAATTATTAACTCTTTTGGGTTATGTTAGCACCGGAATTGGTCACTAGCACCCTTGAGAAAGATTTTGTAGAAAGATTAATGAAGAAAATAAACTAAAATAGAGGATTGTGTGCTAAATTAACTACAAAAATAAGAACACCGGATTTATAGTGGTTCAGCATAATTGCCTACGTCCACTTTAAAGTTTGATCTTTATTTCTTTCACAAATAATTGAATATAGATACAATCCGTACAATAATGACTTGAATACAAGTACTAAGTGAAGTAGAATGAGTCTTGAATGCAGTAGAGTCTCCCTAGTATTCTCAAAAAAGGTCCCTTTCACTGTGCCATGCCTTTCTATTTATAGGCGAAGATGGACTGGACTTCCCTCACGGGCCCAGAAACAAAGTATCTCGGCCCCTAGTAAGTGACTTCTACGCACCGAGTCAAGCATATCGAACGAGTCATGCCGAGTGACCTTGTCTAGTGGCTATGCCAAATGATTTTGCCAAAGAATGCGAGCGATGGCAATGCCGAGCGATGGTGTCTAAACTTGAGGTGCCGAGCGATGGTGTCTAAACTCGAGATACCGAGTGATGGCTTCTGAACTCGAGATGTCGAGACGATGGTGGTCGAACCAAAGAATGTCGGGCGGTGGAGTTTAAACCAGGGAATGTCGAACGAGGGACTTAGGCCAAACGGAACTCAAGCCAAATGATACCTAGGCTGAGCAATACTTGTAGGCCGAACGACACTCAATATTTTCCTCTTTCAGCCGGGCCAAGGTGTCAGGTAACATTTGCCCCACAAAGTGTGTCGTGTGAAGCAACACGACACGCTTTGAATCAGCAAGTATTCCTTGTTTCCAGAAAGAAATCCATCATGCTTCTTGAATAGTCATTATCCTTCAATTTTATCCCCCCAATGTGTCGCATCCTTCTTTGGTCATCATGATGCTTGGTCGATTCCCAATATTATAAATCCAAGGTAGTAGTTCATCAGTGGCCATATGCGTCCGGTTCTATAGGGCTAATACGCTTCGGCTAACCGATCCAGTTTTTTCTTAATGTACTTAAGTGAGAATTCAATTTCTATCCATTTCAAGAAGTCGAACTTTTCCGGATGTACACATGCATGTTCGGGTACATGTTCTTGCCATTGGCTCTCGGATGCATTTTATATGCTCATAAGTCGTCACCAATTCCGTCTAGTTTAATTACAATTCAATTGCAATTCCTTGTTTGTATTTTCTCAGAGCAGTAAGCATGGGCGAATGGAGTACAGCCAGTCACAGACTCATGGGTAGTTCTATAAGCCCATAATGCTGTTGGGAGTTCATCCACCCATTTACCTCTAGCCTTTTCCATGCTTCTTTTCAGAACAGACTTTATGATTTTGTTCACAGCTTTGACCTGTCCATTTGTAGTTATAATGGATCATGGAAGGTCATAAAGGATATGACGTACAATGAAGTTGATTATTTTCTTCATCTTGGTCGTGGTTAAAAGTTCTTTATCTGCCCATTTGGTGAAGTAATCAACTACTATGATGGCGTATTTCGCACCACCTTTAGGATCGGTAAGAAGATGATGTCAATGCCCCCAAGTGGCAAATGGCTATGGACTAGCCATTTGAGTAATTTCCATGGTCGGGGCTCCCAAATTTTTTGCAAACATCTTGCACTTGTCGCATTGTCTAGCATGATCAACCGCATCTGGATTAATAGTTGGCCAGTAGTAACTACAGCAGAGTATTTTCTTTATCAGGGTTTTTCCCCTGCATAATCGCCACATTCTTCTTCATAGACTTCGCTTAAGACACATTTGATATCATCATGGGTGATACACCGAAGCATGGGAATGGATAAACTCCTTTCTACACACGGTTTCTTCTTGCATGATTTGGCATGAAGCTTTGAGGAGGATCTTTTGTTTTCCATTCCTCCGTTCATTAACAATTCTTCATTGTAGATAGTCTTTGATAGGAGTCAACCATGACCCCTTTTCTAGCTCTGTCTCCAAGATCTAGCCGATCTCTATCCGTCAATGCTTGAAATATTAAGTATTTCAACTGAAACAATGTATGTCCGTTGCGCGTCCCTAAAACTGGCCAGCTTGGCCAGTAACTGGACTCTTTTCATTTTGTTCATTGAGTATGTGTGTAATGATGTAAAACGTGAAGTCAGCTAGTAGCCCTTGGACCTGGCCGAGATAAGGAGCAAGACAATGCACCTTAGCAAGATCAACTTCCCTAATTTTTCAAACTATCAATCATGAATCACAAAAGATATCTAAAGTTTCTACTCTAAATCCTCTAGCAAGTTTGAGGCTAGCGGTCGAGGCTTCATACTAAGCACCGTTGTTTGTTACAAGGAAATTGAATCTCAGGATATAGCAGATTGGTCGTTCCTCAACAGTCATTAACATGACTCTTGTGCCATAACACTGATCACTGGATGCTCCATCCACATATATTTTCCATCTATTGGTTGGTTCTCTACTACTCTTCGAGTAGTCATCTACTGCAGTGAATTCAGGTACGATGTCTGCTAATTTCCGTCCTTGGATAGTCCTTCGAGGGAAATAAGGGATATCTAATCGGCTTAGTTCGGTATTCTATTTAAGTAGTCTTTCAGACGTCTCAGATCGTTGTTTGCCCTGTCGCAACGGCTGGTAGGCATAGACACTAATGGTTACTCTAGTCGAATCCTAGAGTCTTGTCATGAGTTATTAAGTCTAATAGTGAAGGGCTCTGAATGCTCTAATCGATTATCTGCAAATGGCCAAAGATCAGGCTTAAAAGCACGTTGAAGGAAATGTCGAGTAGGGGTCAGCCTCGAGTTGCGTGCAGCTGCATAGCTGGATCTTGCTATGAGTTTAAATTTTCTTGTACATTCGAGCAACGTACTTTCTATTCAATGCATTCACGATTCTTTACCCGTCCTTCGGGTTGGAAGGACAGCTAGTTGCCCACGAGCTTAGGCATCCATTTAATGATTCTATCTCTAGGCATTCTTTCGGTCGTAGCCTTGAGTAGCTGTAAGCACTATACTTAAGTTTCAATATTGAGATATCGTAGCCAGTCTTTGGATGACCATGCGTCTGCTCCCAGTCTCGGGTTGATAAATGTACTGCATGGACGGTTGAGTCTTATCCTAGCAATGTTTATATTCCCACCTAAACTCCAAAGACATAGAGTTGATCGGTGAATATTCGGTTCACATACATCTTGCTTCTCGCTCGCGCCCCTAGGTCTGGGGCATATACCGATAAGTAGGAAGGCCAGCCATGCCCACTTTAGCTTTACTCTCTTTCCCGTTGAAACATGGGATCAGGTCAGTCGAAAGGAGGCTGGGTCTCGCCTATCTTGGATTGTATTGTGGTTTTTCATTTGAAGAGGAATAATTCGATGCCTCGTTAGTTTTAGGAACTGTACGGTCATCCACGCCACTTTGGTTCATGTTTTGTAATCAGATCTTAGGGTGATGTTGGCTCAAATGTAGTAAGGCCATGCTCACCCAGTTTCATACTCCTCCTGACTGATCGAAGGAGGGTGCTGGAGAATTTTTGATGAAGTCTTCGTGGTTTACTCTCCTTTCCACATTCTAGAGGTCATATTTTTTCAAGAAACATCCGAGTCACATTCGTATGTGCTTGGGGCAGATCGGTATTGACCCTTGATCTGAGGTATGATAAAGTCGGTCACCCGTAGCTTTGGATGCCGTTTCGATTGGTTCTGTATTGAGGACTCTCTGTAGTCGTTGCCTTAAGTTGTAAAGAACGCCAAGCTAGAGCTATAGTAAGCTGTCTTATTCAGCTTTTAGTGATTTGTACTCCTTCTCCCAGCATTGATTTGGTAAGGCCACTAATCGGTGGTCGAACTCCATCCCTATTGAGTTAATACTCCACCTGTCAGTTTCAGGCCGAAGTTTGAGGAATAGAGAATGGTCGGAATCCACTCGTCTATTTATCGATGTTTATACACAACTCTGCACTCTGGTGACTAAGTCTTATTCTCCCCCCAGTCGACTCATGCCCAGTTCGTGTTCATGCTTCGGTCCATGGTCCAGGGACTTAAAGATTTGTCGTTTATGCTTTAGTCCATAGTTCGGGACGTAGAGATTTTCGTCAATTCGTTTATACGTTAGTTCACACTCCGAGGACTCAAAGTACTCTATTCCTCACTTTGGGGACTTAGAGATTTTTGAGTTGTTTATACTCTGGTCCACACTCCGGAAACTCAGAGTACTCTAGTCTGCTTCAGGGACTTAGAGGTTTTTAAGTTGTTTATACTTTAGTCCACACTCTGGGGACTCAGAGTACTCTAGTCTGCACTCTGGGGACTTAGAGATTTTTAAGTTGTTTATACTCTAGTCCGCATTCTGGGGACTTAAAGTACTCTAGTCCGCACTCCGGGGACTTAGAGATTTTGGAGTTTTTTATACTCCGGTCCACACTCCGGGGACTCAAAGTACTCTAGGCCGCTTCAGGGACTTAGCGGTTTTTAAGTTTTTTATACTCTAGTCCACACTGTGGGGACTCAGAGTACTCTAGTCCGTGCTCCGGGGACTTAGAGATTTTTGAGTTGTTCATACTTCAGTCTGCACTCTAGGGACTCAGAGTACTCTAGTCCGCTTCAGGGACTTAGAGGTTTTTAATTTTTTTAATACTCTAGTCCATACTCTGGGGACTCAGAGTACTCTAGTCCACACTCTGGAGACTTAGAAAATTTTAAGTTGTTTATACTCTGGTCCACACTCTGAGGACTCAGAGTACTCTACTTCGTGCTCCGGAGACCTAGAGATTTTTGAGTCGTTTATAGTCTGGTCCAAACTCCGGGGACTAAGAGTACTCTAATTCTCGCTCCGGGGACTTAGAGATTTGTCGTTTATACTCTAATCCACACTCCGAGGACTCAATGTACTCTTGTTCGCTTCAGGGACTTAGAGATTTTTAAGTTGTTTATACTCTAGTCCACACTCTGGGGACTCAGAGTACTCTGGTCCACACTCTGGAGACATAGAAAATTTTAAGTTGTTTATATTCTAGTCTACACTTTGGAGACTTAGAGTACTATAGTCCGCACTCTAGGGACTTAAGTCATTTATACTTTAGTCCGCACGCTGAGGACTCAGAGTAATCTAGTCCACTCTCTGTGAACTTAGAGACTTTCGAATCATTTATACTCTAGTCCACTCTTTAGGGACTCAGAGCACTCTAGTCCGCTTCAGGGACTTAGAGGTTTTTAGGTCGTTTATACTCTAGTCCGCACTCCGAGGGCACAGAGTACTCTATTCCGCACTCTGGGGACTTAGAGGTTTTTATATCATTTATACTCTAGTCCGCACTCAGGGGACTTAGAGTACTCTAGTCTGCACACTAGGGACTTAGAGTTTTTTAAGTTGTTTATACTCTAGTCCACGCTCAGGGGACTTAGAGTACTCCAGTCCTCTTCAGGGACTTAGAGATTTTAATGTCGTTTATACTCTAATCCTCTTTCAGGGGACTTAGAGTACTCTAGTCCGCATTCTAGGGACTTAGAGATTTTTAAGTCGTTTATACTCTAGTCCGCACTCAGGTGACTTAGAATACTCTAGCCCGCTTTAGGAACTTAGAGATTTTTATGTCGTTTATACTCTAGTCCACACTCAGGGGACTTAGAGTACTCTAGTCCGCACTCTGGGGACTTAGAGATTTTTAAGTCATTTATACTCTAGTCTACGCTCAGGGGACTTAGAGTATTCTAGTCCGCTTCAGGGACTTAGAGGTTTTATGTCGTTTATACTCTAGTCCGCACTCAGGGGACTTAGAGTACTCTAGTCCACTTCAGGGACTTAGAGACTTTTATGTCGTTTATACTCTAGTCCGCACTCAGGAGACTTATAGTACTCTAGTCCGCACTCTGGAGACTTAGAGATTTTTAAGTCGTTTATATTCTAGTCCGCACTCAGGGGACTTAGAGTACTCTTGTCCGCACTCTGGAGACTTAGAGATTTTTGTTAAGAGCGGTCGTATTTCCACCTGTTTAATTTGCATTTCGTTTACCATATCGAGGCTAATGTCGTCGAATGAATGATTGAACCATGTTTGCTCATGGAATGGGACTCTGCCCCCATCATGAAGGAAAAACTTGAAAAATGGATGGTCGATTCTCGTTTGCTTGGTGATTATAGCTCTTCCAATCAAGTCAAGGAAGGAGGTATATGACAGATGGTTGGATCACATCCAAGCTGGCTTAAATAATCAAGTCTCGCATAATTTGCTTCATATCTCTTTCTAAGAAATAAGGATAACAGATTATTGAGTAGACAACGTAAGTTGCATATGTTTCAAGGTACAGTTGTTTCCATGTATTGAGAGCAATGGTTGACGAGTAGGTAGTCCATCACAGCTACTCCACGTCGGGCTTTCGAATAATCTTTTTTGTTTAGGTTAGGATTTGATGTGTAGATGATCAAATCACGTCTACTCTAGATAGATACCCACGTCACTAAGCTTCAGGAGAGGCATTTGTATTTGCGAACTTTGTTTTATGACTCGACTTAGGTGGATGATTGGGCCATATTCATTCCAAACCTTACTTAGGTCCTTAAGTCAATTGTGGAGGTCAACGAATGGACGGACGGTTATGTTTGCTTTGTATTGGGCTCTGATTATGACGAGATTTTCAATCTCTAGTCCATAGCCCCAAATCGAAGGCATATGGCTGATGGTGAGTGGTCGAATCATGCTCGTCTTGATGAAACTCCACAGGTCCGATCACGGTCTGCGTGGATCGGTTGGCGGCCAAATATGAGTACTTGGTCACCTGCATGGTTTTGAAAGAAGTTTAGTTCAAATCGGTCATAATTCAAAGCATAATTGAAAATAAAATCCAAAGACGGTTGGTATAAATCTCATTGATAAAGGGGCAGTATCGTGTGCTCACTATTCAACTCTTCCCCTAGCCCCTTCTAGCGGGATGTCCACTACCAATGGTCTAATTGGTAATTACAGTTCTTTATTAATGGGGATCCGAGGGTCCTGGCTCTCTATTCTGCAAGGATTGCACGTACTATTGAAGCTTTCTTTTTGAATCTGCTTTCTGATGACACCTCGGAGGTGTTCGTAATTGCCAATGTTAGGATCAATGTGCATTTTGGAATATACAACATTCCCCCGATTCCTATGGACTTCGATGAACTCTCTTGAGGGTAGTTTTCAGTTCCACTTTGAGTCATGAGTCTCCAAATAGAGGCTATCGATCGAATCTTTCAAAGAGCATATGAGGCAAATTTTGAGATCTTCTTTTTTCTACTGGAATCAGTGTCCTTAGCTGACGGGTCTGTATTGTTATTTTTCCTAGTCTGCTCCACTCCTCCTCACTTTGGTTCTGATTCATTTTGTAACAGAAACACTACATGGTCGAAGGAGGCTCTCCAGCTAACTAGCCGCCAAAATATATCTAGAGGTCGACTGTCCTCAAATGCGATCAGTATGTTATCTTTGTTAGCATTTGGAATAAATTTCTTAGAGCCAAACATTGGTCTGCTTGGAGTCACTAAATTTGAAGTGCTGGGTCAGTGGAGAATGGTGATTGGAGTCATCTTGGCATTTACCTAGAGTCATATCAACTATGTTCTCCAACCTTTGGGAGTATCGTTTGAGTAGCAGTTGCTTGTTCGTTCTCTTGTTGCCGTTCAGAAGCTTCCGCTGGATCCTCTATGCCCCGGTCGATCATGAGATGTAAGGGAAGTGGATAGGATGTTCCTTTATTAAGTTGAGTTTTAAATTCACTATCTGGAGGCACTACGCTGCAGTTAGGGTTCGACCTGGGCGGGTCAGCCAAGGTGTAACTTAAGTTTTTATCCACCAAGAATGGTTCGGCCAAGGCGGGTCGGCCAAGGTGGCTCGGCATGGAGTGGCTTGGCCTGGATGTGGCTCGGCCTGGATGAGGCTCGGCATGGATCCAGCTCGGCATGGATGCAGCTTGACCTGATGCGGCTCCGCCTGGATGGAGCTCGGCCTGGATGGGGCTCGGCATGGATGCGGTTCTGCTTACATGCGGCTCAGCATGGAGTGGCTCGGCCTGGATGCGGCTCGGCATGGAGTGGGTTGGCCTGGATGCGGCTCGGCATGGATGGGGCTCGACATGGATGTGCTCGGCATGGATGTTGCTCGGCATGGATGTGTCGTTCGGCATAGAGTTTTTCTGGAGCGGTTGGCTTTTCTGGGGCAACGGCATGCGCCTTTTCTGGAGCGGGCGGCATATGCCTTTTCTAAGGCGATCGGCCGAATTGCCTTCAGAGGTGGGTCGGCCTTCATTCAACTTGAGTGCAAACTTCAATGTCCAATCCCCAGATCTTGCATACATCAGTGAATCCAATCTTTGGCTATTAGCTTCCTTTAGATTTCTTTCAAATCTGAGTAGAATTGGAAGTTTTCTAGTAAACAACTGGATCTATCTCGCGAATATGGAAATCCACTAGCAGACGATGAGATCCAATCAAGCTGAGAATTCAATTCTCAGTGAAAGCACCAAAATGTTGGCACCGGTATTGGTCACTAACACCCTTGAGAACGATTATGTAGAGAGATTAATGAAGAAAATAAACTAAAACAGCGGATTATGTGCTAAATTAACTACAAAAACAAGAACATTAGATTTATAGTGGTTCAGCATAACTGCCTAACTTTAAAGTTTGATCTTTATTGCTTTCACAAATGATTGAATACAGATACAATCCATACAATAATGAAGTAGAACGAGTCTTGAATGTAGTAGAGTCTCCCCAGCGTTCTCGAAAAAGGTCCATTTCACTGTGCCCCTGCCCTTCTATTTATAGTCGAAGATGGGCTGGACTTCCCTCACGGGCCCAGGAATAAAGTATCTCATCCCCCAGTAGGTGACTTCTATGCACCGAGCCAGGCATACCGAACGAGTCATGCCGAGCGACCTTGCTGAGTGGCTTTGCCAAACGATGTCACCAAAGAATGCCAAGCGATGGCAATGCTGACCGATGGTGTTTGAACTTGAGGTGCCGAGCGATGGTGTCTAAACTCGAGATGCCGAGTGATGGCTTCTGAACTTGAGATTCCAAGTGATGGTGGTCGAACCAAAGGATGTCGGGCAGTGGAGTTTGAACTAGAGAATGCCGAATGAGGGACTTATGCCGAGCGACACTCAAGTCAAACGATACCTAGGCCAAGAAGTACTTGTAGGCCGAATGACACTCGATATTTTCCTCTTTGAGCTGGGCCAAGGTGCCCGGGTAACAGATTATATAAGTGAAATATAGGTTTATGGAAGCAATAGCTACTGCTTTTGGTTTCATAAATAAGCGTTGTTTGCCCGATAAATAAGTATGTTTTCGGATTACGGTTTTCCAACAATATTATATTATTTTCCCATGGTTTGGGATGTTTATTTTGAAATGTGATATATATGTATTATTATTTATATTATTATTTCTTTCGGACCTCTCTATACAAAGGAGACTTTGCCGAAATATTCCGTGAAATTTGGACTAAGAATTTTTTTGTGAAAATGGAAATGTTTTTCAAACTTTTATTAAAGATTTAATTTTTTTAAATTGATATATCTTATTTTAATTACTTAGATATGTAAATTAATTGCTTATAAATTGAATACATTGAATAAGGTATATTAATTCCTTAATCCCTTCTTTTCCACTTTTTGAGGACAAAAAGTTTTGAGTGGGGAAGAGTGTAACGATCCGCATTTTTCCGACAATTAAATTATTGAATTTAATAAGATTTTTTAATTTAATTTTGGAAGAAATTAAAATTCGTTATTTATTAATAAAATATTAACTAAAATGAAATTTAATACTATTAATTTAAGGAAATTGATAATTATTTTAACGCAATTTCAATTAGTTGAAATTATTGTAAACATAAAATTTGGTCATAAACTGCAAATAAGGAAATAAATCAAATGTTGTATTAATTGGTGAAATAATATGCAATTAACTGTAATAGGATAAAATCAATGTTATGTAAGTAGTTATATTATTTGTTTGTAAATAATAGACTTATAAATGTGATTAAATTAAGTAAAATGTGACAATTGTAACCCATTTATTTAATTTGTTGAAAAATTGGAAATCAATTGCAATTAAATGTAATTAAATATTACATTAATATGAGTTAAGACGAGAAATATAAAACGTGAGTGTAACAAAATGTATAGTAATGTCAATTATATTCATAAGGTGATAATTGTTTTAATAATAAGAGAGAAATCAAGATAAATGAAATTATTGGGATTTTAAATTATAATAAATGAATTTACAGTTGAAACTGAACACTGTAATTAATGTAATATTCAACATTGAATTGATATGGAAACTTGTTTTAAAAGATTATGAATTGCCGAGTAATCAAAAATGATAAATTTTGTTAGTTATTAAATTTGAACTTGAAATGTGATTTAATTGATTTAATAATAATTTATGTAATTAGCGTGAAATGAGCCATTTTGGACATTGTCTCGGATTTCGACGAAACTAGTTTCATCGGATCTGTAACAGCGAATTACTGTAAGGTTTCAAGTATCGTAGCGATTGGACTTGTTGTTTGATCGTACGACCTTGAAACATGTAGAAATCAATTTAATTGAAATCAATTTGAAATAAGCTAATTTTAAACCTAACTTCTTCGTGCGATGGAATTTGGACCTGAAATCTATTCCGTTAAGTTTAAAAATATCGAAAACATCTATTTTGATATATATTCGGAGGCAGAACGGGTTTTTGGGTCGTTATTGTCATTTTAAATCAATTCGGGTGTCATTCATTCTTATTCGGCTTTGTTCGTATAAATATGTCTTTCCAAACTCTAGCAGCCTTTCTATTCCTTATTACAGTACGTACAATTCTAACAGTCTGCTTCTCCTTCTCAATGGCGAACATATTCCAATTTCAAACCCGCTTCCAATTTCAAATTCAGTATCGAAATCAAACTCCTCAAAATCCTAACATATTATACATTGATTCGAATCTCTCGACAAGTGCAAGCTAGATATGTTGAATGCTTTTCGATTTGGGTCTCCGTTTGTCTAGAATTAGAGGAATTATTAATGGCCATTCGTTTAGAAGACGATTAACAGGGTCGGATCGTCGATTCAATGGTACTGGGTTGTGGAGAGTATCACGCGGAGTTCATAGGTGCATGTCATTCGTCGGATCAATGGCCAGATCATCGTCGAAAATTTGGATTAGGGTTTAATAGCGTGGCAGTGGCGGTCTTCATTTTGGGTGATCGATCATCACGAGGGGGGTCTCGGAGGTCTAAAAGGCGCGACGCCTGGGGTTGACAGTGACGGAGTCGCGGGCGAAGTACAAGGTGGTAGCGGCGTCTCTAGGTGTTCTAGGGCTTCGGTCAAGCAGGTCGATCACGGGATGTTGGGTGCGTTAACGATGGAAGAAGGCTGCTGAAGTGACCTAGTAGGTGATCGCAATCTCTTTTATTTTATTCAACTTTCAAATTCAATCACTCTAACTTGTATATCTTTTCCATACGAGCTTGGATTCACGCACGGTTTATTCCGCTGCGATCATATCAAAATTCTGGACATTTTGAAACTAGTTTGGATGAATTCTGAGATTATTTAAATTTAAGCCTTAATTTGGATTTCAAATCGAATTGAAATCAATGGTGAGCGTTTTAACCCACTCGCAACTACCAAATTGTCTTATGTTGGTTAAATTAAATTTATGATGTGATTAGAAATTTGATTGGTTGATGTTTGGATATTTTTAAATGGTCATTCCAGTTAAACATGCCTTTTATCACATTTAATCGCTATTTAATTTAATATTGAATTTAATTGTCAATTGAATACCTGTTGATGATAATCAGTTAATCGATGTTAATTACTAGTTGATTGAATGGTGATTGTGATGGATGTTTGATTGTTTATATTGGATGACTGGATGTTATATTTTTATATTGTTATAACACTACAAGTTCCCCATGGGTTGAAATGATAGATACCCGAACGATCTAATAGATTATCGAGAAATCTTATGGGTTGAAATGATAGACTCGAGAAATTTTATGGATTTTATTTTAATTCGGGATTACGAATTGAAATAATATATACTCGTAAAATTTAATTATTTGCAGATAGAAATGATAAATATCTGTATCACTTGACCATAAGGTAGAAAATTATATACGGACATCGGATTGGTTAAAATAAATGATTTTAAATTCAAAATTTTGAATTTAGATAAGTGATATTTTGAAATAAAAATTTGATTTATATAAACTAAATTATTTTTGAAATCCAAGCTTTAAATGTTGAAATTGGAATTGGATAAATGAACTGTTTAAAGGACTTAAATTGAAATTTGAAAGCTGGATGTGGTCCAGATGTGTTGAAATCAAAGAAATAGTTTAATTTGATATTAATTTCAAATTTATTATTTTAATATAAACTGTTTTAAAAATATATTATTTTAAAAATCCTAATTAATAAGACTTCAAACTATTAAACTAATTTAATATGTTTTACCTATTTTAGACTATTTAACCAATTTTAAACTATTTTAAACTATTTTAATATATTATAATTTATTTAATCCAATTTAATCTTTTATTAGCTTATTTAAAACTAATTAATTAGTTTAATCTATTTTAAATATATTTAATCTATTTTAAAACTATTTAATCTATTTTATATCTATTTTAAAACTATTTATTCTATTTTAAAACTATTTCATCTATTTTAAAACCGTTTAATCTATTTTAAAACAATTTAATCTATTTTTGAACTATTTAATCTATTTTAATCTATTTAATCTATTTTAAATCTATGTAATCTTTTTAAATCTATTTAAATCTATTTAATCTATCTTAAATCTATCTTGAAACTATTTAAAATATTTATAACTATCTAAACTATTTTCAAAATTACAAACGGTGTAAAGTTGAAGTGTTTATATGTAAATCCTTGATTTTAAAGAGCATATAGTTAAATGATGTTATGACCTAAGTTGGGATTTGAAATGATAGTTGCTAATGATATGACATATTTGAGTAAATATGATGATTTTGAAATGAGGATTTAATTAATCTATCATATCGATAATGAATATGATTTCGAAAGTGAATGTGATTTCAGAAGTGATATAGTTTGAATTGAATATGATATTTCGATATCAATTATGAAATGGCTTGAAAATGTAAAAGAACCATCCGGTGTGAAATAAGTGTTCGGTTATTAAAGAACTGGGATAAGATATTGTCATACTCGTGGCCAATACCGAAAACCACTTTAACAACTATGTATGTCATGGAGAATCCAGAATGAAGTAGGATGGTTTGCGAACGATTTCGTATGAGGTATTTACATAGCCCCGACTCCCATAAGTCAGCTTTATGTGGCTAAAATAGGAGTCATGCTGGGCCAAGTGAGGTCGCTCCTTCTATCAGACGCATTTCTTCGATACCATATTATGACTTTGTAATTGATTTGGTGGTCACCCCTCGATTTGATTACGGGAGTTTGTTCTAAGGTGGGCGGCAGTAGCTGCTATGCATTACCAGTAGTCCAGATCTGCAAAATGGTAGTGCCCTACCCTGGGCATTGCCTCGCGTGTTTTGTCACATGCCTTATCACGCCTTCTATGAGTTTGTTTTGCATCGTATTTATATAGTGCCCTTTGGGTAAACCACTGGTTTGGTGGAGCTTACGGTACTATATAGACTACGGGAATATATAAAATGTGTTAAGGAAGATATGGGTAACACCTTAATGCTATTTTAATACTTTAGTTAACTATAGACACTATTATAATAGCATATTGTACTATGCATGAAGATAATTTAACAGATCCTTAAGAGATGGAAATCCCGAACATCACTTAAGTTATTGCACGCAAGTTAAACACTGGATAGGAGATGTCGAAACCCATAAACATCTCTGACGCCATTAAACTTATATTTATTTAATGTTGATTTAACTTACATAATATCTTTAAGTTCTAACTCGAGTGTTTTCACTATTCAATTCGCTCGGGTCAGTCTGAGCTTTTTAGTACATCAAAAACTGCTTTTGAAGGATGAAGACGAAGATTTAGTACTATTATTATTTATTATATTTATCCCACCGCATCATGTTGTTCCACTGCATTGTTATTTATTTCTGTTGCATTTGACTCTGATCTGTATTGTAAAAGTGTATTCAATTGTTATTTGTAAAACAGCTTCATGAACTATTTATTTGATTATTATATTTTGTCATTGCATTGTGAAATTCTATGCTTGTTTTTTTCCTTTCTCTACTTTTTCTTATGTACCCCATAACAATCCTTTCTTTTGAATGATTTGAGTCTGACGTGTGTGGATTATCGTCGATTTAAACCATCCAAAAATGTGGATCGTTACAGTTCTATCTTTATCTGGGGTATCCCCTCTTACAAAATCATTTATAAACCTTTCGAAATTAATGAAACTCAAAACCTTTCGAAATTAAAACCTTTCAAAGTCATTGAAGGTAACCCCTTCAAAACCTAAAACCTTTCGAAGTTATTGAAGGAAACCCCTTTAAAACCTAAAATCTTTCAAAAACATTGAAGTGTTGGTATTTGATCCAACCCTTCAAAAACAATAGAGAGAGGCGGCAAGTTTTAGAAAAGAAAAATAACTTATGAGTCCATCTATGTTAAAAGGTTTGGAAGCAGCAACTATGCTCCCGACCCTGTCAAAAGCTAACCTTTCGACTTTGTCGAAATGTTTCATTTAAAACAAGAAAGCAAACTAATCGAAAACTTTTCTTTAAAACATTTGACAACGTCGAAAGCTTTTGGTCAAGAGCTAGCAGGTATATTTTCTTTAAAACCAAAACAAAGTTTCATCTCCTTCGAAAGCTCTAACCTTTCATCCCTAAGCCTTTCGACCCCTTTTAATTCACTACATACCAGTCGCCTGATACCATGTGCAGACCTAGTCGAATGTTTTAATACCTTTCGACCTTGACGGTAGGTTTGGAATGGAGGCAGAAGCTCTTTTCGAAAGAGTTGATATGGTGACAATTGTACTTTAAATAGTTCATTTGTACCTCACCTGCTTTGTTTGTCTAAATCTGATTGGTTGCTAGAATTTTGTGTTCAAAAATTACTGTCGACTTTCCTTATTTGGAAATTTGAATAAATCTAAAAATGCCCATTTCTCCTTTATAATTAGACAAAACATTTAAGTCACATTCCTTAAATAATTTTATATAACTATTAAAACATCATGAAAAATTCTAGAAAAAATCCAAAAAAAAATCAACTAATATGTTCCCTTCAACATATTAAAATTTCAAAGCTTATGAAGATCAAAACAATTCGGAATTTAACCAAAACCAAATAAAAACATGTTAATTAGCCCATTAACGTTCAAAAACACCAATGTCTTATCAAATAAAGGTTTTAATGGTTATATCCTAACCAAAAAACAAACAAGAATTGGGTATAACCCATAGCCTATCCGAACAGAGAAAAATGAGATGATAAACATGATTATTCACCTTAATTAGTTGATTGAAAAATGAGATTATTTCTAGCTTTAATTCCTTAGCTTTTATCTTCAATTTATGTTCTTCATGGAGCTTTTAATGGCCGGCCGAAAATTGATGAGGAATTATGAATGAGAAAGTGAAAGTTTATTAAGGTGGAGGAAGAGATATATATTAAGAAATGTAGCCCTATTTCCAAGTTTACCACTTTGGAAAATTACTCGTTCTAAATTTAGTTAAGTCTTATTTTAGTTCATTCATTAAGACACGACCATTAGATTTATTAATCTCATCTCCCTAGTTATTCATATTATTCTATTTAATTTATCCAATTAAATATCTCGAACAATGTTAATTAAAATTCAGGGGCATTACAGTCTCCCAACTTAAAGAATTTTGTCCCTAAAATTCCAATAAGGACAAAACAACAAGCATATAGCCCATGCAAGCAAAGCTAGTATAACCTACCATCCAAATTCTATATAAAACCTATATAGGACATGCCATCTGAAACAACCAAGGAAAAGTAGCCCTAATCCTATCTTTTGTCTCCCAAGTACAGTTCTTCGCATGTCGCTCCACTGAACTTTCACCTACTTGATTGTCTTGTTCCTTAGCCTCTTCTCATCTTTTGCCACAACACGAACTAATTGCCTTACAAAAGTCATATCCAGTTCCACCACTAAGTCCTCTAGTGCCGTTGAAGCAATAATAGTTTCCGGATCATGAACATACTTCCTAAGACGAGAAATATGAAACACATTGTGGAACCCGACCAAACTGCTCATTAAATCTTCCCGGTATGCGAGTCCCCAATCCTCTTTGATATAGGAAATGGTGCAAAATATCTCGGTGCTAGCTTTCGGGTCTTCCTGAACCGAACCACACCTTTCATTGGCGATACCTTGATGAAAACTCTATGACCAACTGAGAACTCTAGGTCCTTATGCCTTTTGTCTACGTAACTCTTCTGCCTAGACTGAGTTTCCTTCATTCTTTTCCATATCAACTCGATCTTTTCCGTCGCCTTTCTCGTGAAATCTGGACCAAGGACCAATCTGTCTTCACTCTCTAACCAACATATTGGTGATTTGCATGACCTTCCATACAAAGCTTCAAAATGCACCATTCCTATAGTAGTCTGATAACTATTATTATAGGAAAACTTCACTAAGTGCAAGTGGTCTTCCCAAAAACCACTAAAATCCAGCACACAAGCTCTCAATAGATCTTCCAATACCTTGTTGACTCTCTCTATCTGCCCATCCATCTGAGGATGATATGCGGTACTCATCTTTAGCTTAGTGCTTAACAAACTCTATAGGATCTTCCAAAATTTGCTAGTAAACAAAGCATCTCTATCATTGACGACACTATTAGGAATTCCATGCAGTCTAACGATGTTCTTCATGAACAACTTAGGCAAAGCAGGTGCCGTCCTGGTTGACATTACCGGAATGAAATGGGCAATCTTGGTCAATCTTTCCACTATGACCCATATACCTTCATTACCCCATTTTGACCTTGGAAACCCATCAATAAAATCCATGGATATCGAGTCCCACTTCCAAACTGGAATATCCAAAGGTTGAAGCAAACCACTTGGCTTCTGATATTTAGCTTTTACTTGCTGACAGTTCAAACATTGTTTTACTCATATGCTAACATCCCTCTTCATTCCTTCCAGAAGAAACTTCTCTTCATATCCTGATACATCTTAGTCCCTTGGGATGAATAGTAAACTTCGGTCGATGTTATTCCCTAAGAACTTCCTTCCTAAGGTTCCAACATCTGTAACACATAACCGTTCCTTCATTATCAATCAACTCCTATGTTCAAGAATAAAACCCTTCAAATTATCAATCATGGTTCCGGCTTCTAACCTTCTAATTCTCTCGGCTAACACTGAATCCTTTTTTTGCCTACAAGCAATCTATTCGATCAGAACTGGTCGAACTTCCAAACAAGAAATTATGGAGATATTTCGACTAGATCCAGCAGTCGACCTCAACTACACACTGCAATGAGCCAGTGCTTCTAAGTCTTTCCATTTCTCCAATATAGCTAACACCACATTCTGATGTTTCCAACGAAGTGCATCTGCCACCTTATTTCCTTTTCCCGGTGTATACTCGATGCTAAAATCATAAGCTGCAACAAACTCCAACCATCTCTATTGTCTCATGTTTAGCTCCTTCTGAGAGAATAAATACCATAGAGATCATGATCCACGAATAGCTCAAACCTTTTCCCCAAAAGATAATGCCTCAACGCCTTCAATGCAAAAATAACTTCTGCCAACTCCAAATCATGAGTAGGTTATCTCACTTAATGCGGTCTAAGCTGTGTAGAAACATAGGCAATAACCTTCCCATTTTGCATTAGCACGACACCTAACCCAGTAACACATGCATTGGTGTAAACTACCAACCCTAATTCCCATCTGGAACTAATAACACGGGCGCATTGGTTAACAAACATTTCAACTTAAGGAATGTCTCCTCCCATTTGTCAGACCAAACAAACTTCACGTCCTTCCTGGTTAGCATGGTCAAGGATGCCTCTATCCACGTGAAATCCTAAATGAACCTTCGATAGTATCCTGCAAGCCTAAGAAAACTTCTAATCTCATTTACTGTCTCTGGTCTCTTCCAATTGTTAACAACTTCGATCTTATCTGGATCAACTGCTAAATCCTCCTCAGAAACTATGTGACCAAGGAACTTCACTTTCTTACTCCAAAAAAGACACTTGGAGAACTTCGCTTCGAGCTAATGTTGCCTTAGAGTCTCCAACACTATTCTAAGATGATCTATATGATCCTTCTCATTCTTAGAATACACCAAAATGTCAACAATAAAAACCAACATGAACCTATCCAAGTGCTCATGAAAAACTCGGTTCATCAAATCCACGCAGAAAGCTGGCGCATTAATAAGCCCGAATGGCATAACCAACCATTCGTAAGACCCATATCTGGTCCTAAAATCGGTCAAAGGAATACTGTCCTCTGCCACTCTTAGCTGATGGAAACTTGTCGCCAAACCCAGCTGGGAAAACACTCTGGCTCCACTCAACTGATCGAATAAGTCGTCCATTCTCGACAAAGGATACCTATTCTTGATCGTCTTCTCATTCAGCATATGATAGTCAATACATATCTTAGCGGCCAATCTCGCTTCTTTACGAATACTCAACTGTTTCCCAAGGCAAATTTCTTGGCCGGATGAAATTCTTTCCTTCCAATTCCACTAGCTGCATCTTCAATTCCTTCATCTCGGTTGGTGACATCCTGCTAGGTGGTCTATTTACAGGTTCAGCTCCTGGTAAGAGTTCGAAACTCGGTCGTTCTTTTCAACGGCAAGCCCGAAACTAGTTCGAACACATCTGTAAACCTTTCAAACTCTCTTGACAACATAACTTTCTTCAACTCTTCTTTCGTTCCCATGGCACCCAATAACACGTAAGCATTTTCATCCAAACTCCTTACTGAGTAAATAACTCGGTTATGGTATCGGGGGATTCAATGATATTTCCCTTCTTGGAAAAATATCCTAGCATCATATTTATCTAACCAATCCATACCCAATTTGATCTTGAAACCCACGAAATCAAAAACATAAACTGCATGCAAACATATGACTTAACAAATCAAGTTCTAACTAGTCATATCTCGTTCCCAGAGTTGCATACCCTCTTATAGGATCCGCAACACTTGACTAATAAGGTATAAAGGATCCCAGCATAAGCAGTCTGCCAAATATTGAGATATAAATGAGTGTGATGCGCCGGTATCAAATAGTATCCTAACAGGAGTACTAAAAATCATAACCAGACCTTCCATCACAGTTTTTCTTTTCTCAGCAGCCGTTGGTCTAGAGGATGATGGTTCCAAAGAAAAGACCTTTCCCATTCCTACTTTACCAGCCTCCGGACACCTGTCCTTGTAATGCCCCATTTGGCCACAGTTGTAGCACTTCACGTTTGGCCATACTACAACTGCTCTTCTATTGCCCGAGTGACAATCATTAGCATAGTGACCCTTTTTATCACACTTGTAACAAAAAATATTAGCCTTGCTCTTCTTGGTTGCGGCCTCCTACCAAGTTCCTTTCTTCTTGAAGAACCCCCGCTTCTTAACCTGAAAATTCTACACCTTAGCTGGTTTCTCTTTTCCAAAAGTAGAAAGCATCCCTTCATTCCGAATAGTCATCTCAACAACAATATGACACGGATCCTGGAGGTTTGGCATGGTTGCCATGGCGATCTTAGGATTCAACCTCTTGATAGACCTATCATTCCTATAACGACTTGGCATTTCAAACCGTTGAAATCGACAATCATCCACATATGTCAGACTTGAATTGCTCAAAACGATAGATAGTTAATTTGTATTTGGCAAAACTTGGAATATACAGTAAATAAATCAATCTCAAAATCACAGATACAGAGTAATATAACAATAACCAGCGAAATAGATAAATCGTAGTTCGTGAAGCTACTACAGAACATCAGAGTTCAAACAAAATACAATAGAAATCTCGAATACATAGAAGTCTTAATACATAAGCAAATGACAAGTCTGAACATAAAACTAGAAATAACCGAAAGCTGAATAGATATAAGACAGATCTCCAAGCAAAGCTCCAAGCTCCAAAGGTGAGTCTCAAATGCTGTAACATTCAGTCTAACCCTAGCATAAAGCAAAACACAAAATACTCGAGTCAGGATTAACATTCTTATGCAAATAAATCAACTCAAGTGAAATGTCCAAGTGAAATACACATAACATTAAGGATGTTTGGATTTCCCATGCTTTAAGATCCGTTAAACTATCTACATACATAGTACAGTACACTACATAGATAGTTTCTGCAGCAAAGTAAAATATTAAAATTGCGTTAAGGCATTACCGATATCCCTCTTAACATATTTTTATATATATATTCCCATAGTCTATACAGTACTGTAATTCTTCCATAGACTGAAGGGCTATCAGAGGGCACTCCATAGGTACGGTACAAACCAAACTCATAATGGCCACGAAAAGGCATGTGATAAGGCATGCGAGGCAATGCAAGGGTAGGATTTCACCGTTTGCACTCCCAGACTGGTGGTAACACATAACAGCTACTACCGCCCACCTCGAGACACACTCCCAAATCAAAAATGCACCTAATCAAATCACAAAGTAATTGAATGGTATCGAAGAAGCATGCTCGGTCGGAGATGCGACCTCACTTTGCTCGGTATAGCTTCTGTTTAGGCACATAAAGCTGACTTGCCAAACCATCCTACATCGTTCTGGAATATCCACCACGTACATAGTTGTTAAAGTGGTTTTCGGTATTGGCAGAGAGTATGTCAATATCCGTTCCCGGTCTCTTTAACAACCAAACACTTATTTCACACCGTAGTTATTTTCATTTTAAACAGTTCATACTTCGTATCACAATATTATATTCATTTTAAAATCATATCACTTTCGAATCATATTCACTTCGAAATTATATCCACTTCGAAATCATATCACTTTCAAAATTATAACCATAAAATAGGTTAAACCATCATATCAATATATTCGCATTTAAATCCATTAAATCTAAATCATAACAGTTCCAACTTAAATAGTTTGCATATTGAAAATAGTTTATATATATTGAAATAGTTACAAATTAAAAACAGTTTATATTAAAAATAGGTTATAGATTAAAACTAATTTTTATATTGAAAATAGTTTATATATATTAAAAGAGCTTATATCACAATAGTTTCAAATTAGAATTGTTTCCTCCAAACTCACACAAAATTCAAATAAACTTTAGTTCCAAAATTCAATTCAAATCAACCTCAGTTCAACAATTTCAATTAGAAAGGTTAAAGGTTCAATTCAAATTCTCATTAGAACCATTTTTAATTTATATTGGTGTCAAATCCAGGTTTGAATTACAAATTCAAACCACTTCCAATTCAACAGTTTAAAATTTTAAATATTTAAACAGTTTACAAAAACTCAATTTGAGAAATTTCATTTATATTAAAAAATTCAATTTTAATTTTATTTATATTTGAAAATATTGACTTAATCAATTTTATTTAAACATTTATACAAAATCTCAAATTCAAATTTAAATCAAATTAAATTTCAATTTACCATTTATTAAAATTTAAAAATATCACTATTATAAATATTAAATAAAGTTTCAAGTTATAAATTTAAATAAAAATTAAATATCAAATATCTAACTTTATTTAAATTTGAAAATATTCATTTAATCAATTTTAATTAAAACAAGTTATAAAATCATACCCTTCAAAATCTCAAAATCATTAAGTTTCCAATCAATTCCTATTTATACTCAATTCTCAAACTAATTAAATTAAAAATAAGTTTCAATTATTTTTCCAACCATAATTTATTAAAGTTATTACAAAATCTATTTTTGAAAATATTAATATAAAATTAAATAAATATTTAAACATATTATATATATATATATATATATATATATATATATATTAGTTAAATTAAACCTTTACCAAATTAAATTAAATTAAACCATTTTATTTAAATCTATTAAAACCTAATTTTATATATTTTAAAAATAATAAAATATAAGTAAAACCTTAAAATTTACATTTTCAGGTTAACTTGTAATTTTAAAATTTCCAAGACATATAATTTAAAAATATAAATTTACAGACATATTAATATTAAAATAAAACCTTTACATTATATTTAAAAATCAATATTTATTAAAATACATATATTTTCTTTTCAAAATTTTTGAAATCATTTAAAAATAGACCAACGGTGTCCGTATATAATTTTTAATCCTATGGTCAAGTGATACATATGTTTATCATTTCAATCCATAATAATTTAAATTTATGGGTATATATCATTTCAACCTGCAATCCCAAAATTCAAAATTAGTAAAATCGCTTGAGATGATCATTTTAACCCATAACGATTTTTCCTAGTTTATAATATCGTTCGGGTATGTATCATTTCAACCCATAGGGATTCCTAAACTAACAAAGAACTTGCAGTATGAGAACAATAGAATAAAATAGCGTAACATATCA
Source organism: Allium cepa (assembly GCA_030765085.1). NCBI lineage: Eukaryota > Viridiplantae > Streptophyta > Magnoliopsida > Asparagales > Amaryllidaceae > Allium > Allium cepa. The sequence goes on from CM060928.1 coordinate 220,850,552, forward strand.
ATTACAAGCCTATATAATCATTAATAATTGAAATTTAATATATATACTAACAGGTTATAGTGTCATATGTCAATTAATGTAGGTTAAAAAATTTAAATTATAACATATCATATTCAATAATTTTAAATAACCAAAAATTCCAATTTAACAATATATTTCAACCGTCATTTCATGTGACTTAAATTTACTAACAATAAATATTAATCGTGAGTGATTTCTCTCCTTTCGAGGCTATGAAAATAATGACGGCGAAGAAGGAGATACGAATAGGCAAATGGATACGGACACTCATAACAACACTTAGAAACTGCTGCGACAGGTTCGATATCCGCAAGCAAAGCACCGAATTTGATAAAATCAAATATATATATATATATTTCTTTTTTTAAAAATAATATTTAAATAAAACCCATACATCTCTTTCAAAATTCATCAAATAAATATTTAATCAAAAAATATATATTAAAGTTATTATAAAAAATCTATTTCGAAAATATTTGACATAAATTTAACCAAACACTTTTCTTTTATATATAGAGAAAGTTGCAAGTTGCTCGACCAAAGGAAGTTAGGTGGCTGTGCTCGATGCTTAGGGTGATGGAATTGCTGCTCGAAGATGGGTCTGCACTCGAAGAGGGTGCTCAATTAGGCTGGGTGATGAGAGGCGGAGGAAGGTGGTAGGTGACTACTACGGGAGGGAGAAGCTTTGTGTGAGTGCACGGGATGATGTTGGAGGCTAGAAAGTGGATGGAATTGGGTAGGCTCGGCTATGGCTATGGGTGGCAAACTAGGGGTTCTTGGTAGGGTTGTGATATGGGCGGAAGGCGGTGGGATGCTGCTGCATACGGGAAGGCTCGTGAGAGGGGAATGACAGACTGTGGTGGAGTGAATTTGAGATTGAGGCTCCGTTGGTGTGGCAATGTGAAGGGAAAGAAGGCGGAGAGGCACGATAGTGGCGGCGGTTGGAAGTGCATTTGGTCCAGGCTGAGATGGAGGCAATTGATGGAAAAGGTAGCAAGTCTAGGTTTGTATGACGGTTCAAAAGGCCATGCGGCTATGGCGATGTTGTGGGCACGGAAATAGGGCGGAGGAGGGGACGCAAAGCTGTAGTTCGGTCGGGGTGGCTGTCGCTTCGACATTAAGGTCGGTGGAGTGGTGGTTATGGTACAATTGTTTGGTCATGGGATGAGGAGGCATTGGCTTCGGTTGTTGGGTGGGTGGAACAAGAGGTGGCGTGTGATGGTATGGTGGGCACAGAAAAAGGCGGACGCGACAAAGAATGGACGAGCAAGCTTCAGCAAGTAAAACCGAGTTTGATATATATATTTATTATATTTTTCCTTCTCATAAAAAAAGTAGGAACCGTGAAAAAAAGGGACGAGAAAGAAAGTGAGCAGGTAAATTTGGTGGAAGAAACAAAGGGACATGCCTTTTGATATACATAAGCTACTTAATAATTATTATTATTATAATATCTATTACTTAAATAGGAAAGAAGAAACCAAACAATTTATATGCCAATACCTCTCCTATTTCTGCAATATCCATTGATTCTGAAATATATCCACAATCCATCTGTACTAACCGTTGGTGTTCATTTTATTTCATTCCCCCAAATCCCTTATTCGCTCCATTGCTCTCATCTTCCAAATATGAAAACTGTATATTAGCGGACCCTAAAACTATCTCTCTCTATTTCTCTTGGCGTACCGACTATTCATACCTCACCAGTCTCTGCATTCATGGTTTCCAACCATCGGTTCAATCATAAATTCGACAAATTCGAAAACTAGGGTTTTCTCCGGTTAGTAATTTGGTACATTTGTAATTAAAATCTAGGATTCTATATAGATTTGATGGTTTACTGTGCCAGCTGTATGGTACAACATAATTTCATGATCTACTGTTATTCCTCTATTAGGTCATGTATGTTTTCAGTTTCAAACTAATTTTTTTGCATAAATCTAAAGAGGTAATTTATTAACGGACACTTACTAATTGCAAGCGGAGTTGTTCCCATTACTTAAGCTATCAAAGTGCCATGTTTTTTAACTTTATGTTTTTCTGTGAACAGGTTATGAACGACTTACATAATATTGAACTGTGGTTGAAATGTATGTAACATGTGAATTTGTGTTATGGCAGCTCTTCAAATTTGGTAGATTTGGCGTACTGTTTGTCAATTATCCCGAACAAGGTAATTTGACATTTTTGTTTATTGTGCATGCGTAACATTTGTAAATGCACTTACTGCATACATATGTACTCTGTCTGTGTATACAGATAGCGAGCATATGTATGTCTACTTTTATTTGTATAAACTTTTCTGTTCAAAAGGTATGATGCTTACAGCTGTCTCAGAGTATGCGCTGTTGAATTTGGTGGCCCTGTTTTAGTGAGTGTGGTTCTGTTAGGAAAAACATGTACTATTATGAAAGAGACAGGTTTGAAATTATTTATTTTAAATAATTAATGACGAAAATGAATAACCTTATAGATATTTTTATTATCCATACTTGAATTGCTATGTTTGAATTCTGTACTTGAAGAGTTTCCTTGAATGCACATGAAAACATTTTTTTGATCATCTACAAATTTTTTGCCAAAATCAGTACCCCTTAAACTATTAGTATTGGCAAATTGGGTATTCTTTGTCAATTGAGTTGGAAAATTAACCTTTAAGTTAGTATTCAGGGTAGTAGTTGTACTATGAAAATTTATACGGCTTCTTTGCAATAAAATTTCAATCACTGTACAGTCACATTTAATGAAAATTTATGCCGTGCGATGAGTTTATGTGGAAATTACCACTACGTCGTTGTTCACCTACAACCTCTGATTTGTTTTTTGACTAACTCGCTGATAAGATTTTCAGATGCAAATCATTGCCACTTTTGCTTATACCAATTCATGCTTCGTTCTGTCCTTCCGTATTTCTTTTTCAACACAGTTTGTGCTTAGAATTTCTTCGAACTGAATTCCATTCAGTTATTGATACATTAAACCAATTTTTTACTGCGCATGTAAAAGTTAATCAGTTTTCATCTTCTACTCTACCATCCCCCATCAACATCATCCTGTTTTTACATACACATGTATCTATGTATATGTACGTACATTTGTATACATATCGCTATATATGAATATATATACGTATACAGATCAACATTTATATGTATACATAGGTATCTAATTGCTTTTAAATGGTAGGAATGTTTAATTTTCTTTTCAGTCATTAAAGGGCATTCACTAATTGCAAGCTGAGTTGCTTTCGAAAACTTCAACTGTCAAATTACCGTGCTTTTTAAGTTTAGAGTTTTTTTATGAACATAGATATTATTGATTTACAGGATATTGAATTTTGGTTGAAATTTATGTAATATTTGACCTTTTCATCGCATTTCTTCAAATTTGGTAGATTTGGTATACTGTCTGTCACCTATTCTGAACAAGGTAATTTGTGCATAACATTTGTACATACCTTTACTACAAACACACACACACACGCACCCCATCTGTCTGTAAGTATCTGTCTACACATACAAACACTGAGCGTGTGTATGTCTACGTTTATTTGTATAAACTTTTTATGTTTAAAAGGTGTGATGCTTAGAGCATTATCAGTATATGCGTTGCTGACTTTGGTGACCCCATTATAGTGAGCCTGGTTCTGTTAAGAAAAATATGAACTATTACGAAAGAGAAGGATTTGAATTTTTTTTACAAAGAGTAACGAAAATGAATAAGCAGACGGATATTTTTATTCTCCATATTTGAATTCCTCTGTTTGAATTCATTAACTTTTAATATATAGGAATGTAAGATGGAATTTTTAGTGACAATTTCAGTCTCAATTTTTTCTGATGCATACTTGTCATTACTATGGTATATGTACAAATTATGAATACATTTCAGAAATTCATTCTACGAGTAGTATGCTGCATTTAGGTTTTCACCATCAACTGTTTGGACTGTGAAATTTCACCGATTTAGAGCAGTTTGAAGCTACTATATACTTTTTATATATTTGGAAGCAACTGATGCTTATTTTTTCTATTTTAACACAAACATGAGTTTATACATTAATTTTGGTATGCTTTTATCATTTTATTATAGATGCTACAAAGGAATCGGTAAAATATGGTTGCCATGAATCTGCGAATGCATCACTTTTTACTATGCCATGTGTTCGAGATGATACCTGGAATTCGTGAAGAAGGGTCGCCATTAGAGAAGCGTCGACAAGGAAGGAGGAAGCCCTAACCCTAAGTGGAAGCAAGCTCTTGGAAGAATTGTCAAACTACTGTTTTGGTTCGGTGGAGTTGGAGCGGTGTTGGATGGAGACCGAATGAGCTACTTCGTTCGGTGGTGTTCGTTCGGTTAGTAATTTGGTACATTTGTAATTAAAATCTAGGATTATGTAGATTTTATGGTTTACCATGCCAGATGTGTGGTACAATATAATTTCATGATCTACTATTATTCCTCTATTAGGTCATGTATGTTTTCTGTTTCAAACTAAATTTTTTGCATAAATCTGAAGAGGTAATTGTTAGGGATTGTTTAGGTAGATAGACTGATGGTCTATTGTACCGATAGATTACAGTCTCCAACTAACTGGCTTCACAAATCAAGTATTTAGAAACTTCTATTTTTTGCAAACTTATTTAGTTTTGTTTTTCATAATAGTTGTTTCATGTGGCAGCCATGGTTATTTAACACTTAGTTTTTAATAATATATTCATTCTCTTTCAATGTGCATCTTTATCCATTTTTCTTTTTTCCAAAATCTCATTCAGCTGTACAAATAATCATTTCACCTATTTGTGAAATGTTATACAATTAAAACCCTTTACATCAGATTATGAATAGATATAATACACATGGTTGATCAAATGATATCATGGTTAGTAGGCATAATTTGTTTACTGTGATTCCAAACAGTATTTTAGGCTACATTATTTGAAGTGTTTGTTTTATTTTCTTTGATATAACAATTTTGAACAATATTTTTTTTATTAAATTATAAACAGTATTTGTTTTATTTGGATTCCATCCATGTATATTTGGATGTTGTTTTGTTGACATGTATGTGTATGAAGATTCTTTCGTAAATTTTACGTTTGATGAAGCGATTTGGTAAAAGACAATCTGTTGGATAAGCCCTATTTCATATGTTCATATAGCAGGTTATTGATCGGTATGTAAATTGCTTTCTTACTCTTCATTGAAAAAACTATTTAGGTCAGGTTACTGACTTGAAATTTGAGTATTTTGTAGATTTACATTACCATTTGACAAATGTATTGACCCATTATTCCAGAGTAAGTTATTTCAATTATTGTAGTAATATTTTAAAAGTATGTATGCAGCACAATACCAAATACAAGTATAGTGAATAATGAAGCATGCCATTATTTTAGTCCATATTGCCTCAATCCACAAACTAACATACAAGAAATAATTAATTACGTCTGTGCAATTATTTGGTTAACATTCAAAATTTATTGTTCAAAAGTAACAAAAATTAGCCAATCAAACTTTATTTCAAACTATTTACCCAACCATCTTCATGATATAGACCAAAATTATCTTATGGTTAGTTTACAAAGGGCCATTTTATTATTATTTACCAAACAAACTATTTAACAGAACCATCCATGATCATGTTGTTTAATTGCAACAGATTCTTGCTTATGTTGTGTTATTATGACTTCCCCGTGCACTAAATCATAGACTGCTTTAAAAATTGCTTCAGATACAGTGATGATTTATTTTAGCGATAAAATACCAATTTTAGGCCTTGTCTTCAATTTCTAGAAAGCACAATTAACAATATTTTAGTTGCTCCCCTTATCTCTGATATGAACTACAGAGTTTAAGCTCTAATTCTTAATTATATCATTGTACCATTTTTTAATAATTAAATTAGTCTATACGTAGTAATTAGTATTTTTGATATACTACTGACACTTTGTGATAAAATTAACAATAATGAGAATTTTACGCAATGGAGATGTTCATGTGGATGAAACTGTACCTACCTTCTAAGAACACATTGTCTAATGATCACATAAATCTGTTACAAATTTTTATATTTTTATTTGCTTTGCATGTTTTTTATTACATAGTAGCCTTAAATGTTATATATAACATCCAATTATTAGTTACAAAATGTAATATTTAGCTTCAGTTTCCTTCTATATCTATAAGATAATAGATTATTGGTATATTTAAGTATACAAAGAAGATGTAGTTAAAAATAATAGTTCAGAGGCAATTTGCTATATTTTTGTACTGTGATGAATATTAGAGTTGGCCATTCCATCTAAGATGGAGAAGATACCGATCATGCATAATTGAGTGTTAACTGACAATAATACATCTAAACGTTATGCTCTTACTGATGTATCTTTTCTACTGTGATATCTTAGGACTTCATGGTGGATACATCATCTCTTACTTAAAATATTTACTTTTGCTTGCCATAGTATTTTCTATAATTTGTTTAGCACTTCCACACATTTAACACTGATCCTTTATAACCAAGTATTTTGTATCACTGCCTTTGCATCGTCTGTTCGTATTCTAACTTCTATTATTCGTACAAAAATAAATGGCAAAGAGAGTTGGACGATCAGTGGTGCACTGTCAGTTTTCAGTAATGAAATGTGAAAAAATAATTGTATATCCTAACTATTTCCTGGTTCTGCCTGCGAAATATGGACCGTTGGTGTGTAAACGAATGTTACAAATTTCATTAAACGATAGCCAAATAGTATTAGCCTGACATCTCACTTTATGTGTTTGAAAAGAGATGCTAACAATTTTGTTATGCATTTTATTAGCCTGCCATTACTTCCACAGTGCCGAGTAATAGCGTTTTCAGTATTATCATTTATTACCTCTCTATTTTCTTTCCAAAATTAAACTTTTTACATGGAAATAATTTAAGCTAGAATATATAATTAACTGTATGAAAATATGATAATTGATACAAGCAAATTTTAATATATTCCCATGTATACAAATACTTACCTAATTGTTATATACAAAAAATCCATAGATAGTCTATATTATGCACGCAAATATATATATATATATATATATATATATATATATAGTTTCAGTACACTGTTTTGTTTCTAAGGAAAAGTTAATAATGTTGGATCCTCTGTACACTCCAGAAGAACCCAAGGTTTCCAAACATCTTGCTTTACTTCAAGATTACAATAGTGAAGCAAGTATCGTATACCTATTTACTTCTCTCTACTTTGTTATTATATATATATATATATATATATATATATATTTCTTTTTTTCAACGCTGATATAAAACCTATAAAACAATACCGCAATAGGAAAATAACAAAGAAATGAAAGGGAAGATAGCAAAGACGGAGAAGATGCTACTGAAGTTGCAAATAAAAGCAAACTGTAGAGGAAAGAGAGGAGTGCACTCAAAATCTGATCAAGGCCATAAGAGGAACGACAAAGCAAAGAGATAAAGCAGGGCATCAAATTAAGCTCCTACGCAGCAACTTCGCTCTCCAGTCTAATAAAATTTAAACAATTCATAATAGCAGTTATAACTGCAACTATCATTGGAGACTTGAACAGAGGGTTGGGTATCTGTTAGTGTTTTTCCTTTGGATCAATTTCTTTTCTGGCTTCATTCGGTTGATTGACTGATATGTTTTCCGAATGTTCGGAACGGATTTTTTTCTGGCTGCCACTATCGTTCTCTAAGATAACTTTACTATAATTTTTTTATCAAACGCATTTTTAATCTAACTTGTGTAACAAGATCGATGTTGGATGGACTCCACTGCCAAAACATATTGTGTAGACAACATTCAGGTAAGTACCAAGCTGCATCTTAGATTAAGCTAAAAAGTCCTGAATAATTTCTATTCCTGAATATATGTCTTTCATTTATGTTTGAAGGGGTATAAAACCTATGGCTCCACTGAATAATTCACATGCAATGACCGATAACGACCTATATTAGCATTTCCCATTTTAGAGACTTGAAACACGATAAATCATCTTGGTCCATACTTACCACGAAAGTTGGAAACTTTGTATGTTTTTTGAGTGGTGTGGTAAGCTTTGTTACCTGTATGTATTGTGCTTTAGCATTAGATTGTACGATATTGTAATGTTCTGTAAATTGGTTCGAAAAGTTGGTATTTTTCTTTTTGAGAGACGAGGTTAAATAATTTATGCTCTTGCTTCTCAACAAGGAAGTAACAAGTGGTTTACTTCTATAGCCATTTATTTAACGGCCAACTGTACCTTTGGCAACAGTGACACACATATAAAGAAACACAAATTATACGAAGTTTCAACCTTTCTGTTACATCATCCAACCGCTTTGTTGTATTGTTGTTATTTATTGCTAGCTTGATAACCAATCATGTCAAACAATTCACACAAATATACGATTGAGTTTGTGAACAAAAACAAGAATATTAATTATGTTTGGTGCATATAAATAGATCAGCCCATGCATTCAAAAACATAAATACATAACATATTAACAAACCTTTGTGCTTTTGAGAAAATTATGTGCATTCATGATCAACATTTGAATTAAATATTATACGGTAGTAATCATCGCATTTTTTCAAAATAATCATTTTTCTATGATACTTTGAGCAATTATAACTCAACAAAAATAACAATAATAATATTTGCATATAAATCTCCTTCATGTAAAAATGAGATACATTAAACTCAACAAAAACTTATAACATCCGCATCTACTCGTGTGCGTAGCGCGGGTCATGCACTGCTAGCATTATGAAATGTTGTCTACAATAAGAGATTTAAACTGTAAACTATACGGTTTGAACTTTAAATCAAAATGACACATCACTACGAGTTCAGTTTGCGGATAACTTCAAACATTGGAGAACTGTCTTCTTTTGATATATGTATTTGATAACTGAAGGTTTAAATATACTTATTGGGTGGGTCTACATGCAAAGGCATATGATGCGTTCAATTTCATGATCTACCTTGCTAAAGAGATTGATAAAGTAAACCTTTTGCTATCCTCTTCTTCCTAATATTACTGTTTATTGCAACGTCTTGAGACGATGATTAGCTCAATCTTTAGTCAACTCAATTTGTCAAAGTACAACTGTGCATCTGTTATAAGATTTAAGAGACTTTTTAGGCAATATAGGAATAGATCTAGGTCAGACTCTCATTTCCCAGACGAAGGTGGCAATATATTTCATTTCCTCTCTTTTTTCTCTTTTTTCACATGCATTTCAGCTTACCCTTGCAGCTCATTGATATAACTTGGTGCTCCCTATTGCAACTCATTAATTTATTACTGTAGTTTTGTAAAATACTCTATTTTCAATTTTCCTTTTTTTATACTGTTCAGTGACCATGGATTAGATAAGTATGGTAGGGATGTTTTTTCCGCATTAGGAGGTGTTAACGAAGCTATTTGAGATAAGAGTTCGATGCCTAAATTGGTTGTAAACTATGATTGTAGTCACAATAGTTTTTCATTAATCTTTTTCTTGACTCCACTATACTAACTACATTATGGTATATCATTTATTTAAAGGCAGAGATTTCTCATACTTTTACTATTTGCAAACTTCTGAGCAGGCACCTAAACACTTCAGGATAGTCAGCTGTAGGCCTTCGCTACAATTTACGTATGTACTCCTGACCTTGGCAATAGCTTCTGTAACCCATCTACGGTGCGCAGAAAATTGTAGAGCAGCCCTTCTGTTGATTCAAATTGATGATTGTACCGTTCTTATTCACGCTGGCAGTTTGAATAACAATAATGCACCGAACTCTTATCCAACGATTACTTTTTCAAGTGTGCAATACAAAAACACGGTCTGCACTCCACACAGGTTTTTCGTCGTCAATTTTTTTTCCTTCCCAACCTTAAAGTTTAAGGAGTTACTTTACATTTTAATTTGTAATTGATTTTAGTTCATACACACATATACTTCACCACATACACACACACATAATTCGGTATGCTGACTGACTGCAGTTCCTCACACCATCCTCATCATCTTCCAGAAATATACTTTCCACTACTGCATATAATCATATTACAATGGCACATCATACCCTAAAACAACTTTAATTACCTACCTAACTACCAACACTGCCCGTGTGCGTAGCACGGGCCATGCACTTGTTTTATATATATATATATATATATATATATATATATATATATATATATATATATATATATATGAATTGGAACAAAAAAACGGAGAAGAGGAGAGAGAATAGCAGGCAACGAATATGGTATAAATTGAAACAAGGGAATAACAAAAGTCACGGGCATGAATTCTGGAAATTATATTAAAGCTACAGACCATTGGTTTATCATGGGTGGACAATGAAAAGTCACAGGGAACCAATAGTTTAATACTGGGTACCGATATGGCTAATCGTTTTGCAGATTTCGCCGTGTACTTGATGCAGAAACACATAAATGAATATACCGCAGAGATCGGCACGACAAGACGAACAGATTGTACACAGACATGAGTGATACGATCATCCTATCAAAACTTAATATTTTGTTGCTAAACTACTGCTAATTCGTCGCAAATAAGATAAAACGGGGCTATATTAGTTCAGATTTGGTGAAATGAAATATAATGTCTCACTCGGAAAATGATTTACATTTTTACTATAAAAATATTCAGATTTCGAAAATATTTTATTTTCATTAAATTAACTGATTTAAAAATTAAAATCATAAATAAACAAATTTTATATCGATTAAAATTTTACCATTTTCTATGTTTAAATAGACGTATCACAAATATCAAATTTTCATTGCAAAATTTTAATCGTATATTTTCATGAATTTTTTTTAGTTAATTACGTTATAAAAATCATTAAAATTTACGGGTCAACACACTCTCCCCACTCAAAACTTTACGTCCCCTGAAAAGAAACGAATTAGGAGAATAGAAGCAACAGAAAGGAAAGATAGATTCGAAATACATAGCAATTAATTAAAAACCATAAATTTTATTTATTTATTTTGTTTTATTCACATAGTATATTTCCTATAATGTCAATATCACTTAACTAACCCTCCAACAATTTTAATTAAGTTTGATATTAACATTCCATTTTTATTTACTTAAATAGCATTTTTCCTTTATTCTATTTATTTCTCTTAACATATTTTATAACACAAATTAGGTGTATAAACATTTATTATAACAATCAATCTCAAAATTTCATTTTTTGAGAACTTATTACTTATGTTTATATTGTATATTATTTAGTTACAATCAAACCTTTCCAGATAACTTTTATTAATTTTTTCGAAGGTAATTGAGCACTATACAAATTTACCTTTTTATTTACAACAGTCCTATTAAAAAAAATTTGTTTAAACATTTTATTACTTAAGTTTTCTCTTATATATCCTTCAACTACAATTCACATTAATATTTTAACTTTTTAAATATTTCAGGTAAGTTATATATGTTTTATAATGCAATTGAATATTGTACAAATTAATTTTATCTTAGTTTACCGTTTTCAAGTTGTTTAAATTTCATTTCCCATTTTAAACACTCCAATTATTCAAAAAAATTACTTCATTTCAAGAATTAAAACCATCACTCAATATAAATTTTAAGAGTTAAATTTCCGGTTTCACTTCAAACCATTTTCAAATACATACATAAATACATACATATACACACACACACACACATACATACATACATATATATATATTATACATCATGTCATACTCAAGAAATACAAATCGAATCCATTTTCCAAAACAAAAGTGTAGCAAACCTACTAAGTGATTTCTCCACTTTGAGACTCGAAAATGAATGTCGATGATGCTACAGTCATCATCGAAATTATTTTCCAGCAACAAAAGGAAAGAGCACTGACTAACTTCTTTTAAAATTTCTATGAAAATAATTTTCATTGGAAAATATTTTCAAATAATATATTTTTCAAAACTTTGAAAACCAAAATTTGAAAAGAACTAGAAATTTAGTTCTCGAATCCCTAATTTAAATTCACTTCATTTGCAAATTAGATTTATAAACCATGTTTATAAAATTTCGTTTCCTTATAACAAATAACAACAGTTAATTTAGGAACAAAATAATAAATGATAATCTAGTATTATCATTTCTAACAACTAATTTATTTAACTATCTAATCCCAGAAAATCATACTTTTATATATAAAATATAATCATACATAAAATTATTTCATCTACCAAATTTAAAAACAATATTCAAGTGTTTTGGAATTCCTATCAATAATGTTGGCCAAACGAATCAACCGAAACCCAAAATTCAAATTTAATAACTCAAACAACACAATATAAAATATTTTTATATCAATTACTAATACGCTCTTCAAGAATGGATTTTAAAACAAGGATAGAGATTCAAATTTAGAGGAACCTTAATCAAAAAGAATTCTATCTAAGAAGATATTCTCGAAAGAAAGATAAGACAATCAATTAATTACGGCGACCTTAACCTGGTCAATCGAGACTTAGAAAAATGAGAATATCGTTAATGAAAACCAGGACAAACTTGTTGAGAACATCGTGGAAAATGCGATTCATGGGATCGATGAAGAAGGCAGGAGCATTGGTTAATCCAAACGGCATGACTAACCATTCATAGAAACCATTCTCCGAAAGGAAGGACAACAGGTTGAGCTCTAGGAATAAGATCAATGCGGAATTCAGTTTCTCGCTTGGAAGTAAGAGAAGTGACTTCACCAAAACATCAGGATAATTCTAGACTATCGCGGAGTCAAGATCACTAGGCTGAGAATCAAGCGAAAAGATGAAACTGCCTACATAGTCCTAAGGCAATCGACATTCGATCATAAGAAAACTGTCCCGGTTGTCTACTGGAGAGATGGTTCGGGATTTGCAAGAAAATAAGAGCATCAAAACCGAGGACGTAGAAATCTCTAATGAATCAACGCTTGTTGTAAAGGAATTTCACCTCCTTTACAAATCATACTATGGTTGGGGGACCACGGATGGGATTAGTCACACGAAAGGATGAAGTTTCCAATTGAGATTGCAAGATATGCTCAAATTTATTAAGTGATCAACAAAAATAGAGCTATGGGATGCTCCGGTATCAAGTGGAACCCGAACAGGAAATGGCACGAATGGATTTCAGAACAATAGGAAAGTTCTAAAATTTAAAAGATATCGTAATCCAGGAGGATCCTAACGATGAATTTCAATCTTGAATGAAGATGATTCTATAATTAATTAACTCATTCTAGGGTATTACTACCCTATCTCTAATGAGTTTTTACTCCATATGCTAAGTTTTGCCAATGCTAGAGCTCTGATACCACTTGTAACGACCTAGCATTTCAAACCGTTCAAGTCAACAATCGTCCACATATGTCAGAGTTAAATTGTTCAAAATAAAAAATTGTTAATTTCTATTCGGCAAATATTAGCATATACAATAAATAAATCAATCTCAGAATCACAGATACAAAGTAATATAAGAATAAATAGCAGAATAGATAAATTGTAGTTCATGAAGTTCCATATAACATCAAAGTTTAAACAAAATATAACAACAAAATATAACAGAAATCTCGAATACATAGAAGTCTCGATATATAATCAAATGACAAGTCTAGACATAAAAATAGAAATAACTGGAAGCTGAATAGATATAAGACAGATCTTTAAGCAAAGCTCCAAGCTCCTAAGGTGAGTCTCTAATGCTATGACACTCAGTCTGACTCAAGCATAAAGAAAAACACAAAACACTCAAGTTAGGATTAACATTCTTATGCAAATAAATCAACTTAAGTGAAATACAAATAACTTAAAGGATGTTTGGGATTCCCATCCTTTAAGGATCCATTAAACTATCTACATATATAGTACAATACGCTACATAGATACTGTCTGTAGTAAAGTAAAATATTAAAATAACGTTAAGGCGTTACCCATACCCCCTTTAACACATTTATATATATATATATATATATATATATATATATATATTCACATATTTTATACGCTACTGTAATTCATCCGTAAACTAGAGGGATATCAGAAGTCACTCCATAGGTATGGTACAAACCAAACTCGTAATGGGTTCGGTAAGGCATGTGACAAGGCATGCGAGGCAATGCCAGGGTAAGATTCTACCATTTGCACTCCCGGACTGGTGGTAATGCATAGCAGCTAATACCGCCTACCTCTAAACACACTCCCAAATCAAAGGAGCACTCAATCAAATCACAAAATAATAGAATGATATGGAAGAAGCATGCTCGATCGGAGGTATGACCTCACTTGGCCCAGTATAGCTTCTATTTTAGCCACATCAAGCTGACTTGTGGGAGCCAGGGCTGCGTTCACACCTCATATAGACGTCGCCAAACCATCCTACTTCGTTCTAGAATCTCCACCACGTACACAATTGTTAAAGTAGTTTTCGGTATTGGCATAGAGTATGACAATATCCGATCCCGGTCTCTTTAACAACCCAACGCTTCTTTCACACCGTAGTCATTTTCATTTTAAACAGTTCATACTTCGTATCACAATATCATATACATTTCAAAATAATATCACTTTCGAAATCATATTCACATCGAAATCATATCACTTTCAAAATCATAACCATAAAATAGTTTAAACCATCATACAAAATATTCGCATTTAAATCCATTAAATCTAAATCATAACAGTTCGAACTTAAACAGTTTAAATATCGAAAATAGATTATGTATATTGAAATAGTTATAAATTAAAAATAGTTTATATTAAAAATAGGTTATAGATTAAAAATAATTTATACATTAAAAATAGTTTACATATATTAAAAGAGCTTATATCATAATAGTTTCAAATTAGAATTGTTTCCTTTAAATTCACAAATCAATTCAAATCAACTTTAGTTCCAAAATTCATTTTAAATCAACCTTATTTCAACAATTTCAATCAAAAAGGTTAAAGGTTCAATTCAAATTCTCATTGAATCATTCTTAATTTATATCGATTTCGAATCCCGGTTTGAATTACAAATTCAAACCACTTCCAATTCAATAGGTTTCAGAGTTTAAAAATTTAAACAGCTTACAGTAACCCAATTTGCTAAATTTCATTTATATTTCAAAATCAATTTAAATTTTATTTAAATTTGAAAATATTCACTTAACTATTTTTATTTAAACATTTACACAAAATCTCAAATTCAAATTAAATATTCAATTTCAAATTTATTAAAATTTGAAAATATTCACTTTTATAAATATTTAAATAAAGTTTCAAATAAATTTCAATCAAAATTAAATATCTAATATCTAACTTTATTTAAATTTGAAAATATTCATTTAATCACTTTTAATTAAATCAAGTTTTAAAATCACACCCTTCAAAATCAATAAGTTTCCAATCAATTCTTATTTATACTCAATTATCAAACCAATTAAATTACAAATAAGTTTCAATTTATCTTTCCAACCTTAAGTTATTAAAGTTATTACAAAATCTATTTTTCAAAATATTAATATAAATTTAAGTAAATATTTAAACATATTATATATATATATATATATTAGTTAAACTAAATTTTTATCAAATTAAATTTAATTAAACCATTTTATTTAAATCTATTGAAACCTTATTTTATAGATTTTAAAAATAATAAAATATAAGTAAAATCTTAAAATTTACATTTTCAACTTAACTTATAATTTTAAAATTTCAAAGATATATAATTTAAAAATCTAAATTTATAAATATATTAAAATTAAAATAAAACCTTTATATTATATTTAAAAATCAATATTTATCAAAAACACATATATTTTCTTGTCAAAATTTTGAAAATCATTTAGAAATAGACCAACGGTGTCCATATATAATTTTATATCCTATGGTCAAGTGATACAGATATTTATCATTTCAATCCGTAATAATCTTAATTTTTGGTTATATATCATTTCAATCCGCAATCCTAAAATTCAAAATCTATAAAATCGCTTAGGTAACGATTTTCCCCTATATATAATATTGTTCGGTTGTGTATCATTTCAGCCCATAACGATTCCTAAACTAACAAGGAATTTATAGCGTGAGAATAATAGACTAAAATAACATAACATATCAATTACAAGCACATGTAATCATTAACAATTAAAATTTTATATATATATATATATACTAACAGGTTATAGTATCATATGTCAATTAACATAGGTTAACAATTTTAAATGGTAACATATTTTTTGCGCCAAAATTGGTCACAAACCCCAGAAGTAGTGAAAGCACCAGTGTTTACATACAAATTCTTAATATCCAAACAAAAATCCCAGATCCAGATGATGAGAGAGCAGAAATGAAGCAATAAGAAAATTACAATGAGCAAGAAAATAAAGAACACAAGGTTTATAGTAGTTCGGCTATCTCCGGCCTACGTCCACTTTGAATTAGTCCTTTTATTCCTTTTATACTGTGATTACAGTTACAAACCTTTGAAATCAAAAACCAAAATGACAGAGTCTCGCCTAGAAAAGTAGAAGAAGATCCCCCCTTTAGTAGTCATGGAATTTCTATTTATAGGAGTAGAATGGAAAAATCTGCCCCAAAACTCGAAACACCCTTTCTCATGAGCAGGTGGGCCCACATGATCAATCCAAGGTGGTTTGAGATCGATCCCTGATCGATCCACATCAATTTCATATCGATCAGGAATCACTTCGATTAGGCTGGGATCGATCATGTTCAAAGACAATAGTGCCAAGTTGCTCTCCAAATTTCGTAAAATTCCAGTGTGCAGTTTGTAAGATATGATCGATCCAAGTTTGCGATTGCAAGTTCAGGCTGATGATTTCGTGTCCATCGCTTCGTATCCATCATCTAGTATCTATCACTTCGTATCCATCAACTTGTATCCATCACTTCGTATCCATCATCTGGTATCCATCACTTCGTATCCATCATATGGTATCCATCATTTCGTATCCATCATCTAGTATCCATCACTTGGTATCCATCATCTAGTATCCATCACTTCGTATCCATCGGTAGGTATCCATCACTTCGTATCCATCGGTAGGTATCCATCACTTTGTATCCATGAACCGGTATCCATCAGTTCGTATCCATCAGCTGGTATCCATCACTTCGTATCCATCAACTGGTATCCATCACTTCGTATCCATCATCTGGTATCCATCACTTCATATCCATCATCTGGTATCCATCACTTCATATCCATCAGCTGGTATCCATCACTTCGTATCCATCATCTGGTATCCATCACTTCGTATCCATCAGCTGGTATCCATTACTACGTATCCATCTTCTGGTATCCATCACTTTGTATCCATCATCTGGTATCCATCATTTCGTATCCATCATCTGGTATCCATCACTTCGTATCCATCGTCTGGTATCTATCACTTCTTATCCATCATTTGGTATCTATCACTTCATATCCATCATTTGTTATCTATCACTTCGAATCCATCAGATGGTATCCATCACTTCGTATCCATCATCTGGTATCCATCACTTCGTATCCATCATCTAGTATCCATCACTTCGTAACCATCACTTTGTATCCATCATCTGGCATCCATCACTTCATATCCATCATCTGGTATCCATCACTTCCTCTACGTCATCTGGAATCCATTATTTGGTATCCATCATCCGGTATCCATAGTGACGAATACGAGAGCATCGATACGGGCCAGTTTTTTTACAAATATTGATTCATCCGTAACTTGAGCATATGAACTCTAATTGACCTAAAATTTGAAGTGTATCCTTACCAAATCTTGTTATCATTCCCAATTGATCCCATCTTAATTGGATTTTTGTTCAATTTTGACAGTATCGATCAAAGCCTTGTTTCCAAGCGATCATACGAATATTAGTCTATCCATAACTCGAGCATATGAACTCCGATTGACTTGAAATTTGAAGTGTAGCCTTTCCAAATCTTGTTTATCATTCCTAATCGATCCCACCTCGATTGGAGCTTGGTCAATTTTGATGGTATCGATCATAGCCTTGTTTCCAATCAATCATACGAATATTGATCCATAAATTACTTGAGCATATGAACTCCGATTGACTTGAAATTCGAAGTGTAGCCTTACATAACCATGTTTATCATTCCCGATTGATCCTACCTTGATCGAAGCTAGGTCCAATTTTGACAGTATTGATCGTAGCGTTGTTTCCAATCGATCTCACAAATATTGATCTATCCATAACTTGAGCATATGAACTCTGATTGACCTAGTAGCCTTACCGAACCTTGTTTATCATTCTCGATCGATCCCACCTTGATTGGAACTTGGTCCAAATTTGACTGTATCGATCATAGCCTTGTTTCTAATTGATCTCCAATCCTGATATCCATCATTTTTAGCCAATTTTTTGATATCTCGGCCTTGACCAAAAGGTAAGGTAACATTTTCCCCCCAAAACATGCCTTGCGGTAAGAATGCATGTTTTGAATAGCTTTAAATCCAACATCCAAAGTCCATATTCCATCCTTAGCCACATCATCCGATCCCTAACCTTTTCGGGTTCTTGCCAAGCATAATCTACATTCGATGACCTATTATAATAAATGATAGATAATATGGGGCCTAAGTCCCAGGCCGAATCCTGATCTCTCCGGACCTTTGCCGATCATAGTCCATACTCGATAACCTGAAATAAGTTGATTCGCCACTTTCGGACGAAGCGACTTACCGCTTGCTTGGCATAATCCATATCTGAAGACCTTTTACAAAAAACCAGATAAAAATCCAATCCAAATCCAATCCAAAATCTAGATCAAACCAGAAAACCATAAATCCATACCAAAAATCCAAACTAAACTAAAGAACTAGCATCCAAGCCAAAATCCAAACTAGAAAATCAACAATACCAAGAGTCCAAACAAAACTCCAAAACCAAATAGGAAAAAGAAAATGTCTAAACCAAAAAGAAAAGCAGATTTGACATACTAGGGTATCATGGTTTATCATCATCTCAGAGCATGCCTAGAGGTTATCTTCATCCCTGTACATAAGTAAGTGACTTAGCCGCCTGCCCAGAGTTTGCTACTTATTCCATACCACCGCAATCAGTTGATGACCAACCGACCATCATTCCTAGGCCTTTTACCATCGTTATTTGAGGTAGACGGTGGCTGCTCCTATTCCACTGCCACATTCTGAGTCTCGACGTACTACTGCAACTGACCACTCCTTACATGCTCCTCAATTATATCCTTTAGATGCCCGCACCTATTAGTATCATGCCCATCAAGGTAATGAAAGAGACAGTGCCTTTCGGATGCCCTCTTGCCTTCGGAAGGTTCCCTCCTTGTCGGCCTTCGGTAAGGAAGATAATCTCGAGTTTTCATGTAAATCCTTTCCAATGTCTCATTCAGTCCCGTGTAAGTGGAAAATTTTGGTTCTCCCCAGCGCTTCCTTGCCTTGCCAGAATCGTCATCCCACTTCCTCTTCCCTTTATCCTTATCCTTTCCCAAGCTTTCACCGGATGGTCCTCCATCCTTGACCATGTTTACTTCCTTTGGTTTCATATCTAAACTTGCATCCTCCAGTCTAAGGAATCTTTCGGCCTCATGAAAGAATTCCCTGAGATCCATTGGTGGATCCCGTATCAATGATATCTTGAAATCCAAGTTGTCTCTGACTATTGACATTGCCGCCATTTGAACAATTGATGGATCCGGTCGATCCACCGAAGCAACCGCTGCATTAGATCAAGTTAGGAAAGTCCCGAGTGACTCTCCTATCTTCTATTTTACCAGTGTCATCACATTCTTCGGCCTTTTGATATGAAATCGAAAGTGCTTCAAAAACCTGTCCACCAATTTTGTCCATGTCCTAATAGATCCGTTTTCCAACTGCCTGAACCATATAGCAGCTATGTCCGTCAAGTATAGGGGGAAAAATGTTCCATAATCTCCTCTAATGCCCCAAGAACTTCCACGTGTCTTGTGCACCTCATCAAATGATCGGTAGGATCGGTCATACCATTATATACTTCCAAAATAGGCAGCTTGAACTCTGGTGGATTCCTAGCCAACCTGATGTACGTGTAAATAGACTCCTGTTTACCCCTTTCAGATCTCTGTTCGTCAGTCCTCCATGCATATTTGCCTGATAATCTCAGCAAATCCAGTGTTGTCCACCAAGGATTGCCCCTCGAATCCCTGAGGGAATTCTGGTACGTACTCTTCATCAAGTTCTCTCATTCTCCGGTCGGCACCATGTTGTGCGGTGTCTCCAAAAACCCCTCCATGGATTGGTCTATCATTGCACGGTGGTGTGCCCTCGAGTCTGGATCCACCCATATTAGTAGTTGTGTGCTGATTGGGGGCTACGCCCTATTAAGCTGCTCCACCTGGTTGCCTATTGAGTCCTTCTGTTACAGCTCCGTGGATCTGAACTCCAGCAGCTCCTGCTGCTCCTACCTGTCCGAACTATCTGAGAAGGTTCTGCATCATTTCCTCTTGCCTTTTCAACAATCCTTCCTTCATAGCATCCATCAACATCTCCATCTCATCCCTGGTGATGAAAACTAAGGTCTGATTTGCTCCTGAGGAAGCCTCCTAACTCCCTTTATGCTTACTCTTTTTTGCCACCTGTCACCTTGTTGATAGCCTAACCATGGTTACTTCTAGATTCAATTATTTAAATTTCCAAATTTGAACTCCAAATCTAATATAGCGGGTGCTAGTCTTTCTCAGTGAAAGCACCAAAGTGTTTGCATCAAAATTGATCACAAACCCCAGAAGTAGTGAAAGCACCAGTGTTTACACAAAAATCCTCAATAACCAAACACAGATCTCAGATCTAGACGATGTAGTGAGCAAAACTGAAGAAATCAAAAAATTAAAATGAGCAAGAAAACAAAGAACACAAGGTTTACAGTGGTTTGGCTATCTCCGCCCTACGTCCACTTTGAATTAGTCCTTTTATTATTTTTATACTATGATTACAGTTACAAGCCTTTGAAATCAAAAACCAAAATGGCAGTCTTGCCTAGAAAAGTAGTAGTAGGTCCCCCCTTTAGTTGACATAGAGTAGCTATTTATAAGATTAGACCGGAAAATTTTGCCCCAATACTCAAAATATCCTTTCTCATGCGTAGGTGGGCCCACATGATCGATCCAAGGTGGTTTGGGATCGATCCTCGATCGATCCATATCAATTTTGTACCAATCAGGAATCACTCCGATTAGGCTGGGATCGATCATGGTGAAAGACAATAGTACCAAGTCCTTGCTCTCCAAATTTCATGAAATTCCATTATGAAATTTGTGAGATATGATCGATCCCAGTTTGAGATTGCAACTGTAGGCTAATGATTTCATATCCATAACTTTCTATCTATCATCTGGTATCTGTCACTTCGTATCCATCATCCCGTATCCATCACTTCGTATCCATCATCTAGTATTCATCACTTCGTATCCATCGTCCGGTATCCATCACTTCGTATCCATCAGCTGGTGTTCATCACTTCGTATCCATCGGCCGGTATCCATCACTTCGTATCCATCATCTCCATCACTTTGTATCCATCAGCTAGTATCCATCACTTCGTATCCATCAGCTGGTATCCATCAGTTTGTATCCATCATCTTTTATCCATCACTTCATATCCATTATCTGGTATCCATCACTTGGCATCCATCATCTAGTATCCATCACTTCGTATCCGTCATCTGGTATCCATCACTTGGTATCCATCAGCTGGTATCCATCGCTTCATATCCATCATCTGATAATCACTTTGTATCCATCAAATGGTCTCCATCAGCTTGTATCCATCACTTCGTATCCATCACTTTATATCCATCAGCCGGTATCCATCACTTTGCATCCATCATCTAGTATCCATCACTTCGTATCCAACATTTGGTATACATCACTTGGTATCCATCATGTCGTATCCATCACTTCATATCCTTCAGCTGGTTTTCATCATTTCGTATCCATCAGCTGGTATCCATCACTTTGTATCCATCTTCTGGTATCCATTACTTTGTATCCATCATCTGGTATCCATCATTAGGTATCTACCATCTGGTATCCATTGTGATGGATATGACAGCATCGATACGGGCAAGTTTTTCACGAATATTGATCCATCCATAAATTGAGCATATGAACTCCGATTTACCTGAAATTCGAAGTGCAGCCTTACCAAATCTTGTTTATCATTTCCGATCGATCCCACCTTAATTGGAGTTTGGTTCAATTTTGATGGTATCGATCACAGCCTTGTTTCCAATCGATCATACGAATATTGATCCATCCACAACTCGTGCATATGAACTTCGATTGACCTGAAATTCGAAGTATGGCCTTTACGAATCTTATTTATCATTCTCGATCGATCCTACCTTGATTAGACCTTGGTTCAATTTTGATGGTACCGATCATAGCCTTGTTTCCATTCAATTATACGAATATTGATCCATCCATAACTTGAGCATATGGACTCCGATTGACCTGAAATTTGAAGTGTAACCGTACCGAAACTTATTTATCATTCCCAATCGATCCACCTTGATTGGAGCTTGGTCCAATTTTGATGTTATCAACCATAGCAATGTTTCCAATCGATCATACGAATATTGATCCATCCATAACTTGAGCATACGAACTCTGATTGACTTGAAATTCGAAGCATAACCTTACCGAACCTTGTTTATCATTCCCGATCGATCCCACCCTGATTGGAGCTTGGTCCAATTTTGATGTTACCGATCATTGCCTTGTTTCCAATCGATCTCTAGTCCTGATATCCATCCTTTTTAGCCAATTTGTTGATATCCCGACCATGACCAAAAGTGAGGTAACACATATCATATTCAATAATTTTAAATATCTAACAATTCTAATTCACCAACATATTTCAATCGTCATTTCATGTGATTTAAATTTACTACAAATGAGTGTTAATTGTGACCGATTGCTCACCTTTCGAGGCTATGGAAACAATGATGATGAAGAAAGCGATACAGACACGCACATGGATATGGACACTCCACAACAACACTAGGAAGCTGCCGCGAAAAGTTTGACAACGGCAAGCAAAGCACTAAATTCGATAAAATCAAATATATACATATATAAATTCTTCTTTTTAAAACAATCTTTATATAAAACCCATATATTTCTTTCAAAATTCATCACATAAATATTTAATCAAAAATATTTATTAAAGTTATTATAAAAAAATCTATTTTCAAAATATTAGCATAAATTTAATCAAAAACTTTTCTTTTATATATAGAGAAAGATGCAAGGTTGCTCAATGAAAGGAAGTTAGGTGGCTGTGCTCGGTGCTTAGGGTGATGGAACTGCTGCTCGGAGATGGGTCTGCACTCGAAGAGGGTGCTTGGTTAGGCTGGGTGATGAGAGGTAGAGGAAGGCTGTAGGTGGCTGCCATGGAGGGAGAAGGTTTGTGTTAGTGCACGGGCTAACGTTGGAGGCTAGACAGTGGATGGAATTGGGTAGGCTCGGCAGCGACTACAGGTGGCAGTCTAAGGATTCTAGCAAGGTTGTGATATGGCCAGAAGGTGGTGGGATGCTGCTACTTATGGGAAGGCTCGTAAGAGGGGAAACAATGGACTATGGTGGAGCGAATCCGTGATGAAGGTGCCAATGGTGTGGCGATGCGGAGGGAAAGAAGGCGGAGAGGCATGGTAGTGGTGGCGGCTAAAAGTGTATTCGGTCCAGGTTGATGTGGAGGCTGTTGATGGCAAAGCTGGAAGGTTTGGGTTTGAATGACGAGTCAGAAGGCCAGGCGACTGTGGCGATGTTGTGGGCATGAAAATAGGGTAGAGGAGGGGATGCAAGACTATCGTTCGGCCAGGGTGGCTGTTTCTTCGGCCTTGAGGTCGGGGGAGTGGTGGTTATGGTATGGCTGTTAGGTCAAGGGATGAGGAGGCATTAGATTGGGTGGCTGAATGGGTGGAACAAGAGGTGGCATGGCAATGGGATGGTCAATAAATAAAAGGCGGATGTGACAAAGATTGGACGAGTGAGCTTCAGCAAGTAAAAATGAGCTCCATATATCTATTTATTTATTTTTTCTTTCTTTGAGAAAAAGTAGGAACCGTAAAAATAGGGAAAAGGAAGAAAGTGAGCAAGTAAATTTGGTGGAAGAAACAAAGAGACGTGCCTTTTGATATATCTATGCTTCTGAAAAATTATTATTGTAATGTTATACATTTAAATATATGAATTGGAACAAAAGACAGAGAAGAGGAGAGAATAATGGGCAATGAACAGGTTAAAACTGAAACAAGGGAATAACAAAAGTCATGGGCACGAATTTTGGAAATTATATTAAAGCCGTTGACCATTATTTTATCACGGGTGGACAATGAAAAGTCAATGGAACTAACAGGTTAAAATTGGGAACCGATACGGCTAATCATTTGTAGATTTCGCCGTGTACTGGAAGCCAAAATAAACAAACGAATATACTATGGAGATCAGCACGACGAGATGAACATAATGGTACACATATATGAGTAATATGATCACCCTATCAAAACTCGATATTTCGCTACCAAACTGCTGCTAATTCGCTGCAAATAAGACAAACGGGGTTATACCAGTCTAGATTTGGTGAAACGAAATATGACGTCTCACTCAGAAAATGATTTACATTTTATTATATAAAAATATTTAGATTTTGAAAATATTTTATTTTCATCAAATTAACCGATATAAAATTTAAAATTTAAAATTTCGCAAATGAAAAACTTTCATATTTTCCAATAAAATTTTATCATTTGCTATGTTTAAATAGACGTATTACAAATATCAAATTTTCATTGCAAAATTTTAGTTGTATATTTTCTTGAAAAAAATTTAGTTAATTACATTATAAAAATCGTTAAAATTTACAGGTCGTTACAATTCCTCTGAATGTCTGTATCTATAGTATCATATCTACAACGATACAGCTCATCAAACTCCATAGCATACTCAATCACCAATCTATCCCCTTGGACTTCAACAAATTTCCTAAGCAATGCTAACTTAGCAACATCTGATAGAAATCTTTCTTCGAACCTCCTTCGAAATTCAACCCAAGTCAAATCTTCCTCTATCTCTCCCAATGTAACTTCGTTCCACCAAAACAATGCTGCTCCCTGCAATTGGCTTGAACCAAGTCTTCTCTTCTACATATCCATCAAGCCGGGATCTGCAAATATTCTTTCACAATGAAATAGCCAATTCTCCACTCCTACTGCATCCTCGATTCTCGAAAAAGGCTTCCCTCCAAGACTAGCATAATCCCTGCTCAGCCTGGCATAATTGTTGTCTACTATGGCCACCGGATTAGCTCCTCTAGTATTCCCTATAGCCAGTCCTGCAGCTGCTCTAGCTTACATCATATTCACGAAGAACTAGTACATTATCCTCATATCAACTAGCGGAATCTTGGCACCAACATTAGCATTTGCTTGGGTTTGCATTTGCCTGTCGACCTTGGTTGCTCCTAGTATTGGGTCGAACATTTCCACTTGTTGTGGTGCATCTTCCACCTTGATTAACTCTTTCGTTTCCTGCCTCCATATCTTACTTCCCTACTACCTAAAATCCAATCTTTGTAAGATACAGAAGAATAGTCTAAGAGAGTGGGGACATACTTAGTTATTTATAGCAAAGTACACATACGTTATTATAACGCTTACCCAAGCCCAACCGTATTTTAGATTCATTAGATTATGCTTTAAAAATCTTTTAAGGTTTAAATTCCTTTTAAGTACATAAACCATGTTCTGATACCAACTTGTAACATCCTGCTTTTGGAGGTTGAAAAATAACTGCTATGGATGTTGCAGTCATCCATATGTGTTATTTCTGAATGATCGAAATCGGAATCTAGAAACTATTGGCAAAGCAGAAACACAAGAATATGAAAAAAAATCAAACTTCAACAAAAAGGAATTTCTCATTTCTTATAAAATTTTAATTTTAAGAATTAATTGCATAATCCCAGACGTTAACCATGTTCAGATCACATATACATGTACAAAATACGATAAGAGCGACATATGAAGATGTCCCCTTATGATGATCAGAGAACTAATAAATATCTTTATAGTTCTTAGTACATCATAGTGGAAAACACAAAATAGCTCCTATATAGCTAACACTTCCTCATGCACGTCTCCAGAAGCTTATTAGTCCAAAAACCTGAAAGTCTCCAGCTCTCAGACTACTCAAATTAATTTTGAGTACGCAAGAGTTTGTGGAGAAACACAAACTTCAAGTCAGACAATAAGTTTGGTATGAATAATCCTCTATCATCTATTATCATAAGTAGATATCTAGTGAGACCATGCCGCTTAGCAGAACGGGTTTTCCCCTCACTAGTATCCCAAAACTAAACTTGCAGATCATTTACTATGACCTACACCCAAATTGATTAATCTTAACATAATATGAAATAAATCCATAAATCATATAAATTGGATATCACATCCGCCCATTTATTAGATATTCCATCTAAAAGCAATATATTAGATTCCATTTAAAATCAATTCATTAGGGTTCCACTCTAAAATATTTAATAGGACTACCCATCATAATTTAATAACTATCCATCTTAAATCCATTTAAAATAAATGCAGATTATCCATCGTACATTGTTTTATAAAAGTTGGTGAGGGCTATCCACCGCACACTCCATAGTTTCCTACTTGGGTGCCAAATCCCGAGGCTAATCACCTCTGGAAAAACATTATTACTTTAGAAATTTGATGTGGGTTATCCACCACACATTCCATGGTTTTCCTAGGTTAACAAAGAACCCAACACTTAGCCAATAAAAATATCACGACTCCCATGATTATTCATTAAAATTCATGATTCCCATGAATATTTGGTTTTCCCATGTATCCTACGTGCTTAATATATTCTCGTTGGTAACCCCAATTAGGTTAAATTAAATATAAACATGTTGATAGCCCCAATTAGGTTAAATTAAATAAATACACCTTGATGCACCAGTGTTTATTTTCGAAAGCATATTTTTATTTGTAACCATAAACCATGTATCGAAAACATTAAACCCACCTCGGTGTCCCCAAGGTTTAATAACATCCAATTTATATAAGGATCTCATTTACATATTCAAATCAAGATATGTATTTTATGCTATAACCTTTGAAGTACCCCTTCAAATTAACAAAACTTTACTTAAGAAAAATGGCTAAAAAGTGCCCTTTGAACCCCTTCGAATGATGTCCTATTCGAAAGCAAATAAACATCCGAAGTTAGCCCCTTTGAAAGCCGTTCTTCTGAAAGAATCATAAAATCATGCCTTTTGATCTTTTCGGAAGGTTTCTTTTTGACCTAGTCGAAAGGTTCCACCTTTCAACCTTGTCGGAAGGTTTCTTTTTGATCTATTCAAAAGGTTCTACCTTTCGACTTTATCGAAAGCCTAGAGTATCCCCCATATAAAACCATTTATAAGCATTTCGAAAGCAATGAAACTCAAAAACTTTCGAAATTAAAACCTTTCGAATTTATTGAAGGTAAACCCTCTAAAATTTAAAAAAATTCGAAGTTATTGAAGATAACACCTTTAAAACCTAAAACCTTTCGAACCATTCAAAAACAATGAAGTGTTAGTGTTTGAACTAACCCATTGAAAACAATGGAGAGAGGCGACAAGTCTTAGAAAAAATTAACCTTTGACTCCATCTGTGTGGAAAGGTTTGGAAGCAACAACTATGCTTCTGACCCTATAAAAAGCTAACCTTTCGACTTTGTCAAAAGGTTTCATTTAAAAAAAGAAAGCAAACCAATCGAAATCTTTTTCTTTTAAACCATTTAACAACATTGAAAGCTGTTTTTCGAAAGCTAGCAGGTGTATTTTCTTTCAAACCAAAACAAAGTTCAATCTCCTTCGAAAGCTCTAACCTTTCATCCCTAAATCTTTCGAATCCTTTCAATTCACAATATACCAGTCGCTTGATACCATGGGCATTGATTTTTGACCTAGTCGAAAAGTTTAATACCTTTCGACCTTATCGGAAGGTTGGGAATGAAGGCGGAAGCTCTTACCGATAGAGTTGAAATAGTGAAAATTGTACTTTAAACAGTTCTTTTATACCCTACCTGCCTTGTTTGTCTAAATCTGATTGGTTGCCAAAATGATATATTCAAAAATAGCTGCTGATTTTCCTTATTTGGAAATTTGAATAAATTTGAAAAAGCCACTTTCTCCTTTATAATTGTACAAAACATTTAAGTCCAATTACTTAAATAATTTTATATAACTATTAAAACATCGTGAAAAATTTAGGAAAAATTCAAAAAAGTTAATTAATATGTTCTCTTCAACATATTAAAATTTCAAAGCATATGAAGATCAAAACAATTTGGAAGTTAACCAAAACCGAATAAAAACATGTTAATTAGCCCATTAACGTTTAAAAACAACTATGTATTATCCAAACAAAGGTTTTAAATGGTTATACCTTAACTAAATCATAAACAAGAATCGAGTATAACCCATGGCCAATCCAAACAGAGAAAAATGAGATGATAAACATGATTATTCATCTTGATTAGTTGATTGGAGAATGAGATAATTTCCTAGCTTTAATTCCTTAGCTTTTATCTTCAATTTATATTCTTCGTTGAGCTTTTAATGGCTGGCCAAAAAGTTGGTGAGTAGTTATTAATGAGAAAGTGGAAGTTTATTAAGGTGGAGGAAGAGATATATACGAAGAAATATAGCCCCATTTCCAAGTTTACCCCTTAGGAAAATTCCTCCTTCTAAATTTAGTTAAGTCTTATTTTAGTTCATTCATTAAGAACAACCATTAGATTTATTAATCTCATATCTCTAATTATTCACATTATCCTATTTAATTTATCCAATTAATTATCATGAATAATGTCAATTAAAATTCATGGGCATTACAACCCTCCTAGTCATTATTGGAAAATTCCTTTCTTTGTTATAAATTAAAATTTTGAATTATTTCCTTAATTGCATTGAGAACCGCCTTGTGCTCTTCTCAATGTTTAATTGTTTGTGTCCATTCTTTCAAGTTTCAACTTTTACCTTGTTTTTCCATTCTTTCAAGTCTAGCTTTTGATACTATTTATGCCCATTCATTAAGTATGGGATTTGTTCTTTCTTGTACCCTTTTTTTTTATTTGGATGTGTTTCTATTGTTTATTTCTATTCTTTCTTGATTGGATTGTTGTTTTGATATATTTCTCATTTCTTCATCTATGGATGTCGTTCTTGTAAGGTAAAAACCCATTCCACGCTTTGCATCATGGTCTCGTAACTTTTTATATGTTCATCATTTTACTAGAGTTTTCTTACATTGGTTTTCTAGACTAATCCGATTGTTATTTATTATAACGCTCGGGTCAGACCGAGTAATTTCCCAGGTTGGCTTTAGGGATATGGAGTTCTTAGAGAAGTGCTGGATCTTCACATATCATAGTGTTTTATTCTCAACTGTATTATATGGTATACATATCAAAAATTGTAAGGTTAGAATTTTATATCTGTCCAGCTAATAAGGCTTGTTTTAACTCTGATGTACTCTGTATTTTGTAGTGATAGTTTTTGCTAGCTTTGATATATTATACGTTGTTGTTTCCACTGTAAGATTTTGTTTTACCTTTTCTATGTTCTTTTCCTTTTATTTTATCCTAATAATCTGTCTTTCCAGTGATTTGATATTCGGCATCTGAATACCATGGATGTAATTAGTGTTGATTTTCGATGGTCGAAAAGGTAGATCGTTACGGGTATAGCGGTGAAGTTGTTACAGCTTGGTATTAGAGATGTGTTCAGAACACTATATCTATAATCGACACAGAGTCAAGATCTGAACCTTGACTGACCTAGAGTCTCATCCCTTAGGTGTGCAGCATAGAATATAAATTTATTTCCTATTTAAGATATAAATATAAATTTTTATTGGGAATAATCAAAGGGATGTATTTGCAAAAATTTGAATTACTATATAAATTATTATCATGAAAATGATTTTAAATTTGGAACTCACTTCTATGAGGAGTGAGATTTAATAGATTGCATAATGAGACTTTAGATGGCTTATAATTAAATTATCGTGTCATGATCTGTTAAGGACTAGAGTTGCGCAACGAAAGCTGGAAGATAGTTTTCCACTAAAAGCAAATGTTAATTTGTTTGATTGAAATGTATGTTTTTTGCATCAATGTTTGTTTTATTAATGTTTAGTTGAAAAATATGGAACTAAATAAGGCATTATCACTCAAAGAATTGATAATCCACTTTGAATCTGGACGAATCCGATTAATAATAAAAGCCAACGGTTTCTACTAAATAGAATTGCTAGGGATAGTAAAAATGTCTAAGCAATCAATAGTTGTAATATATAGAATGATAAATTATGTATACCTAATTAAGTTTGGAATTGGAAAATATACATAATATATATATATATATTAATGGTTGCTTGTTGTTGTGAATAATTGAATATGGTGTGATGTATTATTTTGAATTCAAATGGTTGATAATGAATGTGTGTAAATATATAACATCATAAGTTAAAGTTTTATATAAGCAAGCAAATGATTTGAGAAAGTATGAATATTATTTTCTAAAGTGATTGAAAATTATTAAAGGGTTATCCCGTGTTAATAGGTCCATTGAGCGGTTTATGAATACTGGTCGATACGAGTTGCTAACATATTGGCAGGGATTTCTAAGCGCTTAAATGAGGCAGAATCGACACAATATTTTTGAAATGTAACAAGAAATATGCTATTTAGAGTTTACATTGTTTTATAAAATAGTATATTAATTTAGAAAAAGGGAAAAATTGTTTATAAATTTAAATATTTTCGAACAACGTATGCAGTTAAGGGATTAATGTGGAGCTAAGATGATGGCGAGGTATTATTGATATAAAATCCTAAGTAGTCAATATTGCAGCCAATTGGTGAAATGGATTGCTAAAATTTATGTTATGACAACGTTGTCTATTTTAACACAAAATTTACTTTATGGTTTATTGTATCTAAATATGGAAGTTTGTTTAAGATTGAATTAAAGTTATTTTCTAATGATATATCATAGATAGTTGAAGAATTAAATGGTTATTAACCAGATAATACTAGGACTAACATGCATGTATGTAATTGGTGTTTCATATAGTGTTGTTTACATTATGAGATAAATAATAAGATATAAATGAAATTAAAGAATATAGCGAAAAATTAAAGTTTAGATTGCATATCACATACATGACTAAGATAAAATGAAGAAACTGTACATTTTAGAAGCAAGTTAAGCGAAAATTTTCTCCATATGACTCAAGCTTGCCTAAATAGCCAAGTTGTTATCGTCGTCGTTATTTTTATTATTATTATTTCCCACAGCATATGGAAATTGAATTTTATAATGATGTTGCTTGCATCCAATAAAGAAACAAATTTATGAAACTTAGAGTTTAATGGTTATGAAATAAGTTATATTTTTTTCAAGTAACATTTAGTTTATTAATAAACAATTGATTTGTACTCATAATGATAAAGCTTGTGTTGATTTTAATGCTTATATTGGGTTAACATTGTTGGAATCTCAATTCTGATTATGACAAGCTATATAAAATATCTGTGTATACTAATCATTTTTGCAAGAGATTTGTCGCAGATTCATTTTCAGATTTCTAAAGATGAGTATGTTGTGTCTAGAGTTTGTATTTTATTTAGAATTTTGTTAAAATCTCTCCTGAATCGATATATATACATATATATATATATATAAATATATGCACACACATGCACAAATGTCTAAATTCAGACATCTGAATGCATTTATTCAGAAGTCTGAATGCTGAAACTAGAATATTGTTTCACAATATTCAGACGTCTGAATGAAAATATTCAAACGTCTGAAAAAGGTCAAAATTTTCCTAAAAGCTTGCTGTTTTCATTTTAAACTACTTCATAAGTATGAATTATTTCAATTCAGACGTCTGAATATTCCTAACTGCTATTTTCTTGAATATTCGCTTCTCTTCACTGAAGAGAAATATTTTCAAAATCAATGGTTGCACCTATTCTTTTCAATACAACTTTTCATCTATAGTAGCAACTCTTTATACACAATAAATATATTACAGAATTCAACAAACAATTAACGAATTTACTTTTAATATTCTTGGATTCTCATCTATTCTCTAGTTTTCAAATTGCTTACATACTTTGATCATTGATCACTTTATCTTTCACAATTCCCAAAGCATATCACACTATATATCATAAAGGAGAAGATTATAGAAGATTGTACTTAATTGACTTATCAGTGTTATTTAAGAAAACACTACAATCAGATACATTTGTTATTTGTAAAGAAGTCCTATTCGGTTGCTCAGGCGGTAGAAGTCCAATTCGGGTGCTTAGGCGGTTGAAGTCCTGTTTGTTGCTCAGGCGGTGTAAACCTATTCCTTTGGGTTAAGTGAGGGTTGCTAAGTTACATCCAGATGGAGTTTGGGACTGGACGTAAAACGTGAGTTCGAACCAGTATAAAAATCTCTGGTGTCATTTACTTTACTGTTTTTACTATTCACTTACTTATTCTGTGCAAGTAGTTTATCCATATTACTCATTCCTATAGCATAGTGACTTTCAATTGGTATCAAAGCATTGGTCATCATATAACCGTAACATAGTTATTTGATTTTTCTCATAATATGGAAAATAACACCAACACTGTTGTTAACACTACCTTCTTAGAAGGATAATCTACTGCACGACCACCACTGTTGGAACATTATGCAGTCTAAATATATTATTCCTACTACTGAATATTCAGCATGGTCTAACACACAAAAACTAGATGCCATTGCAAATGCTAAAGCTATGAATACGTTGTATTGTGCATTAGACAAAAATGAGTTTAATAGAATAAGCATGTGTAAAACTGCTTATGAAATTTGGCGTACTCTTAAAGTTACACATGAAGGTACTAACAAGTCAAACAAAGTAAAATTTCTATGCTCGAAATTCAGTTGCAGAATTTTAAGGTGAAACAAGATGAGACTATAAATGAAATGTACTCTAGATTTCAAGACATATATCATTGATCGATAGCGCTAGGAGAAACTAACACAGATTTTGATATTGTTTCAAAAATCCTCAACTCACTGACGGATGAATGGGAAAGAAAAGTCTTTCGAAGAAGCTAATGACATTTCAACCATAAGACTAGAAGAGTTGATTCAAAATCTAATGTGTTATGAAGTTAATCTCCAGGAAAAACGAGTACAGGCTCAAGATAAGAAAAATATAGCATTCCTGGCAGAAAAAGATGAATCATAGTCAGATGAAGAAGCTATGGCGTTCATTGCAAAAAAATTCAAATTTTTTTTGAATTTAAGAAAGGGCAACAAATTTAGATTTAATAAGAACAACTCCAGTAGTAATAGCAACATCAACAAACCATCTTCGTATGCTCTAGAATGTTATGAATGTCACAAAAAGGGTCACATCAAGAAAGACTGTCCTGAGAAAAGGAAAGACAAATATAAGCATAAGAAAGACAAATTCAAGAAGAAAGCTTTTACAGTCACGTGGGATGAATCAGATTCTTCATCTTCTGAAAGCGAAAGCGACAGTGATAATGAACAAGAAAATGTATGCTTCATGGAAAAAGATAATGAGGTTATTGATCTAACTTTGATGATATGATAGAAATAAGCTCAGAACTTTTAGACACTTTAAAAAGTCTTAAAAGAAAATATAAAGAAGCTTTGGAAAATCAAAAAAGAGCAGAATTCGAAAAAGATATGCTTAAAGATGAGAATAAAATATTAGAAGAAGAACTTGAGAAAATTCCAGATTCATTCTCTAATAATTCTCAACTCACTCTTTTAAGTCAAGAAGTAGAAGCTCAAAAAGAAAAGAACGATATCCTAGCTTCTGAGAATCATGAGTTAAAAACAAAAATCAAAATTGTTGAGTTAGATAACACTAATCTAAAAACAAAGCTAGATGACATTACCAAAAATATTTCCAATTTTAATAAAAGAAGAGAGAATTTATCCAAAATTATTGAAAATTCTCAACCTGCTTCAAACAAAAAGGGATTAGGTTATGTTAGGAAATCAAAAGCTCCACCTAAAAATGAAAACAAAAGGAGAAATGATTATAAACCTTTGACTACAAAAGAAACTTTAAAAGGAAACTCTAATCTGAAAACTATAAAAATATGGGTTTCTAAACAAACAATAGTTTGATTAGGAAGATATATATATAAATTATTTTTTTGAATCTGTGCACAAAAGTAAGAATTATTTTTCATTGGCAATACCAAACCCTCTTATGTTTGGTTTCCTAAGACCTAACTCTTAGGACCCTATTAAAAAGTGGGTACCATTGTTATTCTTTATTTTCTTGCAGGTCCCACTTAAAAAGAGAGGAAAATGGATTCTCGACACCGGCTGCTCAAAACATATGACAGGTGACAAATATATCTATCAAACATTACTTACTCAGATGGAGGCTCTGTCACTTTTGGAGACAATTCTAAAGGATACATAGCCGGAAGAGGCAACGTCTACAATATCGGTACATCTAATTTACCTCTTATTTCCAATGTTTTTTTGTTAGAAATTTAAAACACAATTTACTTAGTATCAACCAATTGTTGATAAAGGATTCAAAATCACTTTTTCTAAGTGTAGCATTTTTTATCAATATAATAATCTTATTTTTGAAGGTTTTAGAGATAAAAATATTTATGTCTTAAATATGAATATAAATTATAATTCAAATATGCGTTTAGTAGCCAAAGAAAATGATATATGGTTGTGGCACAAAAGACTTTGTCATATTAATTTAAAAATTATAAATAAATTATCTAAAAATAATTTGGTAAAAGGTTTACCAAAAATGAACTTTAAAGTAACCAATATTTGTGATACTTGTATGTTAGGAAAACTATCAAAATCATCTTTTAAATCAAAGAAAAATATTTCTACTATACAACCATTAGAACTATTACATCTAGATCTTTTCGGTCCAATTCAAATTCAATCCATAAATCACAGTAGATATGTATTTGTTATAGTAGATGATTTTTCTAGATTCACTTGGACTATTTTCTTGAAAAATAAAAGTGATACTTTTGGAAATTTCAAAAATTTTGCAAAAAGAATTCAAAATCTCAAAAATTTAAATTTTAAAAATATTAGAAGTGATCATGGAGGAGAATTTGAAAATGAAGCATTTGAACATTTTTGTAATATAAAGAGAATTTACCATAATTTTTCTTTTCCTAGGACACCACAACAAAATGCTATTGTAGAAAGGAAAAATAGGACATTACAAGAATGTGCAAGCACTTTGTTAAATGGAAACACATTACCAAAATATTTTTTGGGCAGAAGCTGTAGCAACTGCTTGCTGTGTTCTAAATCGTGTCCCCATTCGACCTTTAATAAAACACACTCCATCTGAACTGTTTTATCATAGAAAACCAAACATTTCTTATTTCAAAACTTTTGGTTCAAAATGTTTTATTTTAAATAAAAAGGATCATCTTGGAAAATTTAATCCAAAATCCGATGAAGGAATCTTCATAGGATACTTAGATCGAAGCACAGCTTATCGAATTTTCAATAAAAGAACTAAAACAACCGAAGAAACACATCATGTTTCATTCAATGAAAATTTCAAATTTAGTAATTTTTTTGATAATATTCCTAAGACAATCAAAAGTGTTGTTCCTCAAAATAAACTTGAAGAAGACGAAGACTTTTCTAATAATACTGAACAAAATGTAAACATTGATCATAATGAAAAGAATTAAGATCTCCTCCAAGGAGTTTACGTGACCACCCAGTAGAAAATGTCATTGGAAAAATTTATTCACATGTTAGAACTAGAAATCAACTTAATCAAATGGGCCATGTAGCTTTTCTTTCTAAAATCGAACCCAAAAATACAAAAGAAGCATCTACTGATGACTATTGGATTATAGCAATGCAAGAAGAGCTAAATCAATTTGAAAGAAACGAAGTTTGGGAACTAGTTCCTAGACCAAGTAAACAAACAGTCATTGGTACTAAATGGGTATTTAAAAATAAAGCAGGTGAACAAGGAAATGTAACTAGTAATAAAGCTAGATTAATCGCACAAGGATATAATCAAGAACAAGGAACTAACTACGAAGAAACATTTGCTCCAGTTGCACGACTTGAAGTAATACATATCTTACCGGCCTTTGCATGTTTTCATAATTCCAAACTTTTTCAAATGGATGTTAAAAGTGCTTTCTTAAATGGTTATATAAAAGAAAATGTTTTTGCCGAAACTTAAAAATTTCCAGATCACGTCTGTAAACTTAAAAAGCCTTATACGGATTAAAACAAGCACCTCGTGCTTGGTATGATCATCTTAAAACCTATCTAATAGATTCTGGTTTTGAAATTGGAAAGGTTGGTCAAACTCTTTTTATTAAAAGAACTAAAAAGGATATTTTAATTATTCAAATCTATGTTGATGATATAATTTTTGGTTCTACAAATGAAAAGTTATGTCCGGAATTTTCAAAATAATGACCAAAGAATTTGAAGTGTCACATATGGGAGAATCATCTTATTTTCTTGTATTACAGATTAAACAAATAGTAAATGGAATTTTTGTTAATCCAGAGAAAAATTGTAATAATCTAGTTAAACGATTTAATATAAAAAACACATCTGCTAAACCAACTCCGATGAGCACAACAATTCATCTCGATAGAGATGATGATGGCAAAAGTGTTGACCAAAAATTATATCGTAGTATAATGAGATCGTTACTTTATCTAACAGCTAGTAGACCTTATATAATGATGAGTGTTTGTCTGTGTGATCGATTTTAAGCAAATCCTAAAGAATCACATATGCGAGCAGTGAAACACATATTGCATTATCTAAGAAAAACCAAAGATTTTGCACTTTTCTTTCCGAAAGAATGTCCTTTTGAATTAGTTTCATATAGTGATGCTGATTTTGAAGGATGTCGGACGGATCGAAAAAGTACAAGTGGGACTTGTCACTTCATTGGACAATCTTTAGTCTCTTGGTTTAGCAAGAAACAAAATTGTGTTTCACTTTTAACTTGTGAAGCAGAATATATCTCTACTGCTTTTGCTCATGCTCAAGTTATTTATATGCACAAACACTTCAAGATTTTGGTGTTCACTTATCTAAATCAACAATTTTCTGTGATAATACTAGTGCTATAAACTTCTCCAAAAATCCTGTAAATCACTCACGAACTAAATACATTGACATTCGTCGTCATTTTGTTCGTGATAATATTGAAAAGGATTTAGTTAAACTAGAATTTCTATCCTCTGAAAATCAATTGGCTGATATATTCACTAAAACCTTTAAATGAAAATATTTTTATAAAATTAAGAAGAGAATTAGGAATCATATCAATAAAGGATTTGAAAAAAAGGAGAGTTTACCAGCACTCGAACTCAGGATCTCATGCTTGGTAGTTTACTGCTCTACCAGTACTCTACTTTATCTTTTCATGAAACCTTGGTTTGTTTGTATATTTCTATTTACCTTTCATTCATCCTCTTTTTTCTATGATTATTATAATCCTAACCATAAAAACCCTTTCTATTATTATTTGACTCTAACTATATATATCTCTGCCTTCCTTTCTTCCTTTTGCACCAGAATTCAAATAAAAATTTGGGTTTCAAATATTTTTTTAAAATGTCATCTCAATACAATTCAGAATCATCTGATTTCTCTTATACTTCTCCATCCTCTGGATCGGTAAATTTACCAACTCCAACACCAATTTACGAACCGGTTCCGATTGTTCCACCTTCAACTCATACTAGATATACTCCACCTACTAAAAGAACAAAACGGTCTCTCTTTTTTGGTTCACCATCTACAAAAGAGAAAATAGATGATATTCATCACTACCAGACAGAAACATTAGATTTACAGCGCGAGCTATACTATGAACAAAAAGTTAATGGCAAGCGGTTGAGCTTTTTGGAACAAGTCGCGTTAAAATTTTGTGTTCTTCCTCCAAAGACACTGTTCATCAACCGTCTGTTGTTCGCTCTCCAAATCGTCACAATCCTTGGTAACCATCACCACAATGTCCACCGACATCACCAAATTCTTGGTTAAGTGGCAGCAGATGGTCTCCACTTCGACCATTTGTAGAGAACACTAAAATTGAAGAAGATGCATATCATACTCCAAGCTCTTCTTCCAAATCTCTTTAATTTTTTAATATACTATTGTTCATTTTGTTATTTTTTCTTTTTTCTGACTGTTCTAAACTTGTATTTTTCAGAATATTTATTTATATATATTGTTTACTATAATCAATAAAGCTGATATATGCTTCTGTGCAAATTTAGACGGCTGTTTAATACAAAACAGACATTTGAATATTAAAGGAAGAAAAATTTTACCCTAGATTTAGACGTTTGAATCTATTAAAAAAGACGTTTGAATTAGGCCAAAAATGAACTATTTCTTTGCGGGTTACAACTCAGAGCAATTCAGACTTCTGAACATAAAATTTTAGATGGCTGAATTAACTCTGAGTCATTTTCCTTCCTACCTCTTTTATTTTCTTTCGACTAATGCCTTTACTTTTTAACCCACTATATGTATTACCTTTTTTACTTCATTCCCAATTATTTTAGAACCCTTGCCCCCATTTTCAAGTCTTTCAATTTTTTTTCTCTTTCCTCTTACTCTCTAATGGCACCAAGGTCAAAACGTACTAGAGAATCAACCTTCGAACCATCCAAAGATCAGATTCGGCAATGGCTATGGAACGATGTTGTAGTTTCCCGATATAATTCTATGAAGAATTCCAACATCTTCGAAGGAGCATTCATGAAATTCCTGGATTTTGCAGCTTACTGTATTAGAGAGTTGGCGGAACACTTCCACTTTGATAGCTTAATTGGTTATACTCCTAACAATGTCAAGATTAATTATCTTACGATCAAACTTTTTCTTGCAAATTTAAATTTGGATCATCATAATCCCCAAAATCAACAAGATTGTATTTGGTCAATACTTTATGGTGTAAAAATCTTCTTACCTTTATAAAGACTATGTAGTATTCTAACCCTATCAAGGAATTGATATTAATGATATTGATGTTGATATGGATCCTCGAGACGAAGTTTCATATCGTTTCTTATCCAATTAACTTACAAATTTAGGTAATTTGAAATCTACCTTCTTAAGGCCACAAGCTCAACTCATTCACCATGCATTTATTCGTTCTTTACAAGAATGGGGAGTTATGAAAAAGTTTATAAAGAAAATTTCCAAGCTCTTTGTTCAATCTACTTCAACCAACAAGTGAATTGGGGAAAAATTATTTTGGATGAATTTCAAGACATCACAATTCGAAGAAAATATAAAACCACCATTATGGTACTTATATTATGCGAATCCTTCTTAATGTCGACGTTCTAATGCTCGACTCCATTTTACAATTATTAGTGAGTTAGGCGCTAAAACGTTAGGATTGATGGGTCTTCCACCATGGCCTCCTCCTCAATAAATCATCTCCTTTCATCAATGGTCTCAAAATGTTCAACAAGGTGTTCCTCAACCTCGAGACACTAGTATTGCTTCTTCTTCTCATACTCAACATGAAGAAGAAGAGGAGGATGATGATACCGTTCATGAGATTGGCTCGGACACTTCTTCAAGACAAGCCATTATCACTCTCTTCCAAAATCAATCAAAGATTCATCGGGACATTAAGTCACTTGAGAAGAAGATGGAGAGAAAATTCAACTCGATCAAAGGCTTTCTCAATAA
This sequence comes from Allium cepa, assembly GCA_030765085.1. NCBI lineage: Eukaryota > Viridiplantae > Streptophyta > Magnoliopsida > Asparagales > Amaryllidaceae > Allium > Allium cepa. The sequence continues at coordinate 220,890,469 of CM060928.1, forward strand.
AATATGGGATCGAATTTCTTGCTTCAGTTCTTCATCCACTCAAACTTACAACTCATCCCCATTTCAGTGGTCCTCTTCAAGTTCAAGTTCTGGTAATGATGTTCCGTCTATTTCTAGTCAATTTTAATTATCTTGCTCTGTTTTAAATTATGTTTGATTTGATTATGCTTTAACTTTTTTGTCAAGTTGTATGAAATATTTTTAACTGTTTTCTATATTATTCCTTCGTGTATTAAATATTCTGCATGCATGACTTTATTTCTTTTTGTCGATGACAAAGGGGGAGAAATCTAAAAATTGTGCATATTGACAGGGGGAGTAACAATATTTTGAATATTTATATTATTTGATTATGTAGTTGTCATTTGTCATCAAAAAGGGGGAGAATGTTGCAATCTCGATTTTGATTATGACAAGCTATATAAAATATTTCGTGTATACTAATCATTTTTGAAGGAGATTTGTTGCAGATTCATTTTTATATCTCTAAAGCTGAGTATGTTGTGTCTAGAGTTTGTATTTTATTTAAAATTTTGTTAAAATCTCTCTCCTGAATCGATATATATACATACATACATATATATACGCACACACATGCGCACACATGCACAAATGTCTAAATTTAGACGTCTGAATGCATTTATTCAGAAGTCTGAATGCTAAAACTAGAATATTGTTTCACAATATCCAGACGACTTAAAAAGGTCAAAATTTGCCTAAAAGCTTGTTGTTTGCGTTTTAACCTAATTCAGAAGTCTGAATTATTTCAGTTCATACGTCTGAATATCTCTAACTGCTATTTTCTTGAACAATCGCTTCTCTTCACCAAAGAGAAACGTTTTCAAAATCAATGGTTGCACCTGTTCTTTTCAATATAACTTTTTATCTATAGTTGTAACTCTTTATACACTATAAATAGATTACAGAATTCAACAAACAATTAACCGAATTTACTTTTAATATTCTTGAATTCTCATCTATTCTCCAGTTTTCAAATTGCACTCAAAGTTCTTACATACTTTGATCATTGATCACTTTATCTTCCATAATTCTCAAAGCACATCACACTATATATCATAAAGGAGAAGATTATAGGAAGATTGTACTTAATTGACTAATCAGTGTTATTTAAGAACACATTACAATCGGATACATTTGTTATTTGTAAAGAAGTCATGTTCGGTTGCTTAGGTGGTAGAAGTCCTATTCGGTTGCTTAGGCGGTTGAAGTCCTATTCGGTTGCTCAGGCGGTGTAAACGTATTCCTCCAGGTTAAGTGAGGGTTGCTAAGTTAAGTCTAGAAGGAGTCTGGGATTGGATGAAGAACGGGAGTTCGAACCAGTATAAAAATCTCTGGTGTCATTTACTTTACTGCTTTTACTATTCACTTACTTATTCCACACAAGTAGTTTATCCATATTACTTGATCCTATAGCATAGTGACTTTCAATCAACAAGGGAGCTGTGTGATGGGGTGTACGTTTTTATCAATGCGTTACGCTTCTTATTCTTTATATCTGGCTTTATGTGTCACTTAGAAATTTATAAGATATATGAGCATTTCCATTGAAACATGGTAGATGTGTATATGTTAACTTAGGTAGGTCCATGTGCATTTAAATCCAGTAATGTAAATTTAGCTATTTTCAAGTATTTATGGAAAATAACGATAATATTTTGGCTTGTTTGTGACTACTTTACTTACTTCTTATCTCATGCCTTGAATTAGAATATGTTTTTCCTATTATGACACTTGTATCCTTGTTATCTATTTCTTCCACATATTCGTTTTAGTGCTAAAAGAGTTAGGTTATATATTTGCATATAATTTGTGGATATTGATCAATAGGTTGATAATATGGAATAAACTAAGGATCAGTAAGTTGAGAATGAAGTCGAACTCTTACCATTAACAGTTCCCTTAATTTTGACATTTGAATTGACTTTTTATTTGTAAGAAGAAAAAACACAGACCTATGTGTAGTAATGTTGAATCGATAAATTGGGAAACGTTCATCGATCACTTTGCAAGTAAAATTTCTTTGATTGGCTTTAAGGTAAAGTAAGACAATTGGCTATGAAATACGTATAATTTTAATATAACAAAACAAACCTTTCACTATATGTATGTAAACAAGAATAAATATGGAATTGACATGAATTGATAAGCTCTTTTAACTATTTTAAGTTAGTGCTAGTTATATACCATAATTGACCATCTTTAATTGCCCATTGCAAATAATATATTGGTTTTGGACAAGTTAGAATAATAACGATGTTTGTATTCATAACAAAATTTTGGTATCGGTCCTTTAATATTAATTATTATGTGATAAACATAAGAACAAATGATGAGTTGTGTGGTTTTAAGAATTAAAGTTAAAAGTTTGAATAAATGAAGATTTTAACTAAACATTGAAATTCTGTGCTAAATCAATGACTTGATTCAATCATAAATCTCAAATCATCAATCCATTCTCGATGATTTTAAATATATTAGAGAGCTATATCCATATAGAACAAATTTTCTTTTAAATGAAATGTAAAATAGAATGATCTACTACGATTAAAAGTGGAATTTCTAACCAAGTGTATCATTCTCTTGAAAATTTAAACCATTTAGAAAAGCTTTGAATTCAGTTGCCAATAAATTTTGATTGGATTATTCAATTTTAATGAATCCTTTTATTTTTGAGAGATATTTTAATACAGGAAACTTTTATGTTAATCACTTCATAAAATTTTGAAGGTAACTATGGTGTAAACATGGGTTAATAAAAGAAGTGATCACCGTCCCTGCAATGGCCTAGAATTATAGTCATTTGAATTTGAAATATTTAATTGATTTTAATTATTGAAAAATTAATTTTATATGTTAAATAACTTGAATTTCAAATATGGTTATTTATTTGGTAAACAAATTATTGAATTTAATATTGGAATTCTTTAAATAATTAAGTCCTGAATTTAATATGAATTAAAATGATTTTGAAAGTTGATCTAAATTCTATTTAGATAAGAATGAAGATGGTAAACATTAATTTAGATTTAAAACTGATTTATTTAGTTTTTGAAATATTTTGTTTTACTTAACGTTTAAAAATAGCCTTCTGGCACTATCATGGATTTATGCATTGAATTTCATGGCAATTGGATGTATCATTTGGTTGTGCAAGATCGAAATGCATATAAATTAATTTTGGAAATTAATTTTATAATTAGGTTTAAAAATCTATCTTCTACATATGATTGGGTTAGGCCTCGATGCTTGTTCCATTGCATTTGGAATAAGGGTATAACATTTGGAATGCCAAGCGACGCATCTCGATAGGAGTTCCAAATTTTTGGACGTTTTATAATTCGATATTTTAAATTGAAATATATATATATATATATATATATGTATGTATATGTATATGTACATATAATTTATTTTATAATCGCCATACTCAACCTATACCTTCCCATGTTCAGGCCATCCCATACCTCCATATTTAAAACATGATGTCCTCTTTATTTACTTTTAGCAAGTTTCAAATTTGAAAAAAAAGACAAACTTTGAATTTGAAATCAAATGAAACAAAAACAACAAATATTAAAAGCCGGTCTCTTTGAGTTCAATAGGTGGAGATCTCCATTTGGATGTGCAAAAGGAGGAGTGGGGCAGTTGATTGGTGTTGCTTAAACATGTAGAGTTGATGTTTAGATGATAACAAACTAGGGCTTTGTTTATTTGGGAGTACACTCATCGATTCGAGTAATGGAGTTGTTTTTTGAGTTCGGGAGTTTATGCGGCACCTAGGGTTTTGTTTTAAGGAACTTTGGTTGTTGGTGGGCGGGGCTGACATGAACACGGTCGAGAGGAGAATGGGTTGTGTTGCGATGGCAGGGAGGGGCTCGAGTGTAGGGTAATGGTGGTAAAGAGGTAGAGGTGGAGGCGAGGGAATTGATAGCGATGTCGGTGAAGTTGTTCGTCGAGCGGAGAGGAAGAATGGTGGAGGCGAAAGCTTCAGGTATGGTGGGATGTTTTCTGGAGTTAAGCGGGAGTGTGGATTTGAGAGAGAAGGAATTTATTTTGGATTAATAAGGGTAATTAAGAAATAAGAATGAATTAGTTTGTTTAATTATTAATTTAAATATTGATAACTTAAAATTCTGATAACTTCTTCATGCGAGGTCCGATCGAAACAAAAAATTTTGTATTGCGCTCGCGATGACATAAGCCTCGCAATGAAACTAGTTTGGACAAATTTATTGACAGTTGAAATTGGACTAAAATTGGACGATGTTTTTAGTTCCAAATCCGAACGCCTCGGTGACAACAGAAATTTCGATGAGTTAATCTAGCCTTTTTGGTTAATCAGAAAATATATATAGCCGATAAAATTATTTATTGTGTGAATATTTTGTTGTTGGATGTTATTGACTGATTGGTTAATTACTGATTTATATTGTTGGTTTGGATATATTACCGCCCTTGGAGCGGATGAGACCCTACTACGTCTCCGTGTAAGAGCGAATGATCCTTTATAGACGAATCCCACCTTGAAGCAGTTCATTAATATTTTATGATTATATATAGTTGTTATGTAGGGGAATAGGATGGAGGGATCCAACGAGATTCCTCGCTATTGTTGAATTATTTTAATAATATTCCTTTTATGTGGATTATTGAATAATGAACCTGATTGTGGACACTATGGTTATAACACCGTTATTGTTTGAAAACAAAAACCAAGAAGTGATAGAAAATCAATATCAATATTGGTTGAACGTTTGGTAGCTATTGGCCTGAAATTGATATTTTGAAATACTATAAATCGCCAATGAAGTTGGAATTGAATTTTTGAGATAGGAAATGATTTTTAATCCAAAAACTAGGTTTTCGAAAATATTTTATTTTAAAGATTTAATATTCAATTTTTCTACCTATTATTCTATCTTTTCCTAAGATATGTATTATATTTAACATTGTTTAAAAAAATTTACTTATCCATATTAAATATTGCTTTAAATTTACTTATTTATAGTTAATATTGTTTAAAGTTATTTATTTATATTTAATGTTGTTTTAAAAGTTATTTATCAATATTTTAATATTTTGAAAACTAATTCATTTTGAATAATTAATGTGATTTAAAATTAATATTAATGATTTATTACCACTGTTTGAAAACTAATTATTATTATTTATAATAATGTTGAGAATTAATTATTAGTGTTTCATTAATAATGTCCTTAAAAAATTTAATTATTATTTTAAGATGTTTAAGGTTAAAAATCATTACTTATTTATCTTTAATGTTATTGTTAATAAATTATTATTATATAATAGTGTTTTTGATGTAAATGATTTTTATTTAATTATAAATGTCTCCAAGACGTACAAATATAGGAGAAGTTTTATAAAATGGTTATAAGACTTAAGGGGAGTTTATTAACATGGTGAAAGAGTTTTATAAATGGTTAGGTATCTATAAACGAGTTTAAGAAAGGATATATAGAATATGAAAGGAGTTTATAAATGATTTATGGATTTACAGAGAATTTATATATGATTTTAGAAAATGTACGAAAAGAATTATAAGCGATATAAATGGATTATGTATGGTTTTTCGAAGATTTATAAAATGGTTTATAAATGGTTTTGGAGAATTATATGGAATTTATAATTTATTTGAGAATCAAATAATAGGAAAAAATTCTTAATTTTACAAATGTACTAATACCGTAGAGATAAGTATATGAGTGCATTTCCTAAGATATGAGGTGTAATGTGTGTGAATATACTTATACCATTGAGATAAGTATATGAATATTTTCTAAGTATTCGAAATATAGGGATTTGCAAATATACCTTTGTAAAAGTATTTTTAAACAAGTAATTTACAAAATGATTTTAATGAATGAATGATTTATTAAAGAAGGCTAGTGTTTGCTTATGTGCTTGACTTATGTGGGTTTTACCTTATGGAATAAATCCCTGATTTGATGTGTATTTGTTGATAGTTAAATAACCGACTATCAAATCTTAGCCTAAATATGTAATCCTTCTTAATTTTGGTGGTACAGAAATAGTCCCTACTTAATGCTGAAGGATTTTAACTCAAAAATTATCTTGAAGAAACATGGAAACTATATCGTATAGTTACCATCGGTGATGTTATACTATGCATATAAAATCGTTTTGTTCTTCATGGACAAATGAAGAGGAGATCGATCTACTTAAATGGTTAAGGAGTGGTCCCAGCTCTTGAGCATTCCAAAAAAACGATGATTGGTTTTTGGAGTGACAGGGAAGCAGAAGAGTGTACTCTTAAGAGATGAATCAAAAATCATAACCATTACAAAACCATATACGGTTCTATAAAGCAGTTTCGTGATATATTAAGATGTTGGAATTTATGTATGGTTTCGATACTCATTAGGGTATGGGAATCCATGTGGGATTCTATGATCTATTTTGATGGTAGTGCGTGAGATGGAACGTTGGACATAGCCTCATCAGCAGTAGTAGTTAAAACCAAAGATAGGAGGCATCTCCTGTAGGGTTGGCAAACCCATAGGGTGCAATCGGCTCCACTAAGACATTACTTACAGTTGTTATGCATGCATGGGGCGATGCATTCAGTTTTAGTGAGACCAACTATGTTTTTCCTATACATCACTAGGGATGTATGCTGCTTCGAAGTAATAACTCTGATTCTTGTGCAGGAGGACCGTTTCTTAAAGTACCGAGGGCATCTCCGTGGAATCCTACACAATTAGTGAACGTGCCTTATCGGTTTTTTTTTATACACCTAGTATTGTTGTGATGTACACTCATGAGCATCACGGTTACTTGATTATTATTATTATCACCTTCGGCATTATTATAATATCAATGAATTTTCTATAGAAATTTTTTTGGTTATCATAAGGTAAACCCTGTCCGTGTTTATGTGTGGTATAGCCTTACGAGATACTTTTATTTTCAAATATTTTTATAACTTTAAAATCCATTTGGGTGTGGATTCTCACGTTGGTTTTCTAGACTGACTCAGATGTTATTTTATTATAATGCTCAAGATCATGCCGAACATATTTACATATTTTAGTTGGATGCTTTGGAGCTTCTGGAGATGAGCTAGAGGCCCAAAGACATATTCACGTATATTTTTCCACTATTTTCACTGTTGTATTTATCAGCAACTATAAGATAAGTTTATATAATTGTCCGGGCTGAAATAGGTTAATATACTCCGATTGATGTCTGTGTAAAGATTTATTGTACATTACAGATAATTCATTCCGCTATGAGATTCTGTGTTGTTTAGTTTTCTTCTTATCTTTTTCCTTATTTCTTTTTCCCGAACAATCGGGTTTTCCAGCATTAGATTGCTCGGCACGCAATACGGTGGAGTATTAATTTCAATTTTCAAGGGTCGAAAATCACGGTCGTCACATTGGTATTCGAGCTGAAGGTTAAGCAAGAACCTTGGCTTTGGTAGTGTATTCATTGGGGATAGGGTCAGTAGCACCCTAAAATGAGTTTGAGTTTGTGTGTGTGTGTGTATGAGCGTATATTTGTTAGTGATATAAAAATATTTCACTTTGTGTTGATTGATTGGTTGAGTGGCTTATGGATTCTGGTCAATATGAGAAATTAACGTTATTGACAGGGGTCTCTGTAACAACCCGGTATTTCGCATCGATTTATAATCGACTTAAATGATTAATATTATTGCAAATTTCCTTTTGAAGTTTTAAATTTTTAATTTTAAATTGATTTATAAATTGTTAAAAGAAATTCTTAAAAATAAAATAAAATAAAATTTGTTATGTGTTGTGAGCTTTGAAATTTGTGATTACCGGCCATTTATTTTTGAATGTCGTTCGACCCTCCCCCATTTTCTCTTTTCATTTTCGAACCCGCCCCCTTTTCTTTATTTTTTTTCGTTCGAAAACCTAATACCATCAAAAAAGGAGATAATGGCGGCCGTTCCTTTTCTTCCTCTTCGACATTTAGGGCTTCGCGTGAACTGGGTCGCCGCTTCATCCCGATTGCTTTGGTGTTCGTGGCTACCCCAGTTCTCGATCGAGTTCAAGCTCGGCTTCTTCTAAATTCGTCGACAAGGTGAGTGCTACCACTCACATCTGATTCGACTTAGTATTATGCCTTGCGTTTGATTTGGTTTCGTTATGATGCTTTCTCTGATTTATCGAATTCGTGTATTTTGTGTTACTTGGTTAACTCGGCTTTGATTTTGTTTTGATGATTCACTGTGGCATTTGGCTGTTCATATGGTTTTCACTTTTCCTGTACTTGATTTTCGGTTGTATGGTGTTACTGCATATCACATGGAGTTGCTTCTTTGATATTGGTTGGGTTTGCTACTGTCTCGGCCAGTTCACTTGTTTGTGCTTTGGTGGTTTGTATGTTTTGTACTTGGTGGAGTTCATTTGTTTGTGCAGGTCGTTGTGCTTAAGTCCAAGCCTCGACCTCTGTTTTTACTTGCACACTATTTCATTGAAGCCTCATTCATTTGAGTTTCTACTGAGTATGCACATACATATGTGGGCTGAAATTCTAACCATTTCAATGTTACTGGCCTTCAATACATATGTATATATATATATATAGAGTTCATTAGTCGTCCATTTATATTCACTGGTCTTGCAACATTTTTATACACACTGTTGCATTATAACTGGACTTCCCTTGGGTCTTTGTAGTTTGGTTTGAGTTGTATTTGTACCACTTTTGGCTTGTTGAATTGAGTGGTATTAGGGCCTTTGCTCTCGAGTATGACATCTGCTCTGTTCAGATTCACTATTGCGTATATGTCGTATCCTTTGCCGTGGGCCACCAAGTCACTTGCATTATTAACCAGTTATTCCTGCAGTTCCATGTTGCACCTGAGTTGAATTGCTGAATTGTTAAGGCAATGCACATTATTGTGTGTGTTCCCTTCTGTCTGCGGTAGATTTGTTTCGTGGTGACTGTATATTCGTAGCCACTGCATATTTTAAATTGCATGCTCAAGTACAGACACGAGTATGTCCTCCCTGCAGTTGTTTGCATACCATATTGTTCAGGTTGCTTTCCTTGATATGCCTTCTTCTTTAGCCTGAACCATTTTGGGTACTGTCCAGTCTCATTTATTTGTATTCTTGAGCATTTTTTTTTAGTGCACTGCAACTTCTGTTTGCATATTTAAATTGCAGATAGACTTGAGCACTTTTGGTTCAACTTTAGGGTAATTAACTTGTACCTTCTATTGCTTGGCTTCGGCATTTGACCTGAATTTTTAAAGTGCTGCTGACCTTGGTCATATGTCTTGGCAATGTTGATTTCGGCATTTGAACTTTTCCCTGGAGCATGTTTGATTTTATGGCATTGCTCCATCATTTGTGTCCACTCCATTCTTCGTTTCACATCAACTTGTTGCCGTACAGTTCAATCTCGATTTCCTGCATATTGATGTTAGGTTACTTATTGGGTTTCCCACTGTGTCTTGTTCAACATTGTTTGTTAGCACTGTTTCATCATGTCACTGCCATGTGCATTTGGATTGATTTTCGTATTACACTTGAGTTGAATCCGGTGACTCGGGTTTGATCTTGTGTTTGCCTGTTAATTTTCATTGGGTACATCATCACTATAGTGGCAAGGCAGTGCACGCAAGCGTGAACTGCAGCCACACGGTATTGAGTTTTTGGGCACGACATCACTATAGTGGCAAGGCAGTGCACGCAAGCGTGAACTGCAGCCACACGGTATGGCGTGTATGATATTCTTTTTGTTTTGACTTATGGATCTTTTTGCGTATTCCATATTCCGTAGTGGCGAGGCAGTGCACGCGTGCGTGTACTGCAGCCCTACTTGAATTAATATTTTAATGGATATTTCAATGGTTTGAACTGTTTGTTCATTTCAATTCAATATTCTGAATTGCATTCTGATTTGGTTTAATTACTGTCGTCTATTCATTATTTAATTATTATTGCTTCTGTGCACTAATAACTGAGTTTGAATTAGACTGACCCGAGTATTATTTTCTTTGAATTTAATACTCGGGTCAGACCGAGTATTTCAGGTTGTAGATATTCTGCTTTGGGTTGCTGCTAGAGCTATGAAGTTCTTTCATATCTTTTGGAGTAGTCGTCGTTATTTGTAGTAGTCTGTAAAATTGTATTGGAAGATATGTGTTCATGTATATTAAATACGTTAATGTACTTGTATATGTAACTTCCTGAGTCGACTGTTGTAGTTGTATCATATGTACCGTGTGAATGTATTGTAACTGACATCAGTTATTATATATATATATATGAGACTTTCTGTTTCATCTGTGTTCCGCATTTATATTATCTGTGTTGTTATTTTATATTTACTGTTCTAAACTATTACGAACCATCGTAGTTCGTTTTATACTGGAATTGGGGTATGTCGATGGGAGAAAATAAATCAGAGATGAAAAATGAAAGAATATATATATTTATATCACTTCCATCGAGATAACCAATACTAGTGTAAGGCCAACTATTGATGGCCGCTCCTCAACAGCCTTATTCTCCGTGCTAGCTGACAGCACTACACCGTAGTGCTCTTGGCTAGCGTGGGTATAGAGGTGGGGCCTCATAGCTTGGTATCAGAGCCTGGGGTTTAGAACAAATATAAAACATAACTTAGATAGTACATGTGTTACAACTATTTGTCGATGTTTTATTTCACATCTTTATCTTAAGATCATCTTTGATTTGTTAGGAATGAATTCCTAACGCTTATTCGTGAGCATTGCTGCTATTCTCTGTCGCACTTGCTCACTTGAGTTTACACTTCTAAGTATCAGTGTATATATGCTCTATCAAGTTGCATATTGCTGCAACTAGTACCCACTTCGATTTGAACTCGCATTGTTTATTCGAACTGCTTTATATATGCATTCTTATCTCTGATTCGTGTACTTAATGCAGTTTCCATACAATTGGGTTTTGGGTATCAATCTTTGAGACAAATTGCATTCCAATTGTCGACTCTGTCTGTTTATCCATGGTTTGTTGGTTTTCATGTGCCTCTCTCTGATAGTTTTAAAATTTCTTTGGTATAAAAGAAATTGTCTCGGTCTTTGCCTTGTCGATATCGACGTTGACTTGACTTTTACTTTTGCTAAAGTCATTCAAGCATTTATACTCGTTCTGCTTTGTTTTTCCAATTGTTGATCGGTTCTTCTTTTCCGGTTAGTTGTTATCACCTTTGTCGACTTTGATAACTTCTATTTCAGGAATTTTGGGTATTCCTACTTTGATGGATTTGGAATCGAAATTCTTTGTATTTTATTCACGTCTTCGAATGTGAATCTTAGTGAATTGATTTGGTTTTCGAATTTAATCGATTCTTGATTTTTTTCCCGATTTGTTGCTATCATTTATTAGCAACTTTGATGACCTTTTCTTCGGGATTTTTGTGAACATACCTTTCGATGAATTCGGTATCGATTTCTTTGGATTCTATTCACGTCTTCGTATGTGAATTCTTGTGATTGATTGTTTCTACAATCATTTTTGTGATTTGTCACTTTAAAAATATAAAGGTTTCAATACTAGTAGTAAATATCAAAAACTCTTTTATCAAAATGTTTTCAACTCTATTTTCAATACCAAACTCGTTTTGAAACTGTTTTTCAATCTATTAGTATATACAAATCTTTATTTCACTCGTATGAGAAATCTAATTAAACGGCTTAGTAAAACAAGTGGTATGAAACGCTTGCGTTTACTTCGTCGGTTAATTGTTGGACTTGTTCGATTGAACCTCTAGTGACAAATTTTATTAGTGAAGATTTACAGTTTGTTCGTAAATATTTAAGTTAAGTAAGTGGTTATGGGACATGATGCTAAACTTTTACATTTACTGACTTAGCGTAATTGACACTTCTCGTTGATCATGACGATCATTTTTACGGTTAGACTAGGCCTCATCGGTGTGATTTCGTCTCACACATATCTCTTGGGCTTTGAGGATTGTCTAGACACCGCTTGTGTGATTTCATTCACACATACTTTTCTTTTGATTGTGAGGTTAGACTAGACACCACTTGTGTGATTCCACTCACACATACCTCTTTTGATTTTTTGGTTAGTCTGGACCTCAATCTGTGTGATTTCGACTCACACATGTGGGGTAGCGCCCCACGGTCTTCGGGCCATTCGTGTGTCAAAATTAATGGCTTGCAACCATGAGATAGCGTCTCGTTATGCGTTGCACGTGTTGATGATTTTTCATGCTCGCGGGTAGGTGAGATTCCGTGCTCCCGTTCTCGCTTTGCGTTGCACGTGTTGATGATTTTTCATGCTCGCGTGTAGGTGAGATTCCGTGCTCCCGTTCTCGCTTTGCGTTGCCCGTGTTGGTGATTTTCATGCTCACGTGTAGGTGAGATTCCGTGCTCCCGTTCTCGCTTTGCGTTGCACGTGTTGATGATTTTTCATGCTCGCGGGTAGGTGAGATTCCGTGCTCCCGTTCTCGCTTTGCGTTGCACGTGTTGATGATTTTTCATGCTCGCGTGTAGGTGAGATTCCGTGCTCCCGTTCTCGCTTTGCGTTGCCCGTGTTGGTGATTTTCATGCTCACGTGTAGGTGAGATTCTGTGCTCCCGTTCTCGCTTTGCATTGCACGTGTTGGTGAGTTTTCATGCTCGCATGTAGGTGAGTTTTCGTGCTCCCGTTCTCGTTATGCGTTACATGTGTTGATGAATTTTCATGCTCGCGTGTTGGTGAGTTTCCATACTCTCCTTTGAGTTTCCATACTCTCCTTTGAGTTTTCATACTCTGTTTGAGTTTTCATACTCCGTTCGAGTTTTCATACTCCGTTTGAGTTTTCATACTCTGTTCGAGTTTTCATACTCCGTTTGAGTTTTCATACTCTGTTCGAGTTTTCATACTCCGTTCGAGTTTTCATACTCCGTTTGAGTTTTCATACTCTGTTCGAGTTTTCATACTCCGTTCGAGTTTTCATACTCCGTTCGAGTTTTCATACTCCGTTTGAGTTTTCATACTCCGTTTGAGTTTTCATACTCTGTTCGAGTTTTCATACTCCGTTTGAGTTTTCATACTCTGTTCGAGTTTTCATACTCCGTTCGAGTTTTCATACTCCGTTCGAGTTTTCATACTCCGGTTCGAGTTTTCATACTCGCGTTCGAGTTTTCATACTCCGGTTCGAGTTTTCATACTCGCGTTCGAGTTCTCATACTCTTAGCTTGTGTTTTCTGGATTTCTTGTGAGGATTTCTAGAATTTGTGCTTCACCAATTTTCGTGATTTCTATTGATAAGTTTTATCAATTCTTGTGCATTGGTGAATTCGTGTGTTATTGACTTGTTATGAATACAAGTTTAGGGTATGATATCCCTTTCTATCTTTGAGAAGATTCTTGTGACCTTTTTGATGAACGAAAATTCATTGGTATTATATTTTGATGCCAATTATTTCGATGAAATTTTGACGTATGTCGAAGTTGCTACTGACATTGCTATGTTAATCACGTGTTTTAAAAATTTGTTATTCTTCAAAATATTTCAAAATATAAATCAAAATTGTTTTCAAAATCTTTACGATTTGCGCTTTCAAAAGAATGAGGAAGCGAATTAAACGTTTCAGAAAAATCGAGGACTATGACCCCTTTCTTTTACTGATTCGCTTAATTCCGGACTTGTTCGTTTGAGAACGTAAAATGTTATTTATTTAAAATACACAATTTTGCACTTTCAAGGAAACGATGAAGTGAATTAAACGATTTAGTAAAACTCGTGGTTATGGGTCATGTGCGTTTGCTATTTCGGTTAATTTCGGACTCGTTAATTGAAAATTTTGTGATTTGAAATTTGATTACCGTTGTGGTAATTTCTGATTATCGTTTTGATAATTGGATGTTTATGATTTCTGATTTATCGTTTTTGATAATCAGATAATTATTGTTTCTAATTATCGTTTGTGATAATTAGATATTTGTGGTTTGATTATCGTTTGTGATAATTAGATATTTGTGGTTTAATTATCGTTTGTGATAATTAAACATTTGCGATTTGAGATTTGATTATCAATTGTGATAATTAAATATTTGTGATTTAAGATTGATTTTCGATTTTGATAATCGAATACTTGTTGATTTGATTATCGTTTTTGATAATCGAATATTTGTAATTTGAGATTTCTGAATTATCTATTGATAATTAGATTTTGTTGATAATTTGTGAATTTCCTTTATGAAATTAAAAGATTTCTTTGGCGTTTATATTGTACTACGCCAGTGTACCGGCTCAATTTTCTACTATTCATGACGTTTTCTACGTCTTCCAATTACGGAAATGCCTTAGGAATTTCCGATTTCTATTTTTGAGCCCGGTATTATTGAAGAAATTGAAGTTTCACCAGATTTGACGTTGAGCAACATTCTATTCACATCAATGTTTCGGGGGTTCGGCACCTTCGAAATAAAGATGTTTTCTCGTGAAAGTTTATTGGTTCTCAAATCCTATGAATTTCACTTTGGAATCCAGAGAATTCATCGAGCAATCACGATCAGGCTTTCTCTATCATGCTCTTTATGGTGAACTTCCTACTTCGAATTTCTTCATCATGTGATGACATGCTTTTATGGTTGTTACCTTTTACCCGTTTGTTCCTTATGATTGCGAGGACGCAATTTCTTTAAGGAGGGGAGTCTGTAACAACCCGGTATTTCGCATCGATTTATAATCGACTTAAATGATTAATATTATTGCAAATTTCCTTTTGAAGTTTTAAATTTTTAATTTTAAATTGATTTATAAATTGTTAAAAGAAATTCTTAAAAATAAAATAAAATAAAATTTGTTATGTGTTGTGAGCTTTGAAATTTGTGATTACCGACCATTTATTTTTGAATGTCGTTCGACCCTCCCCCATTTTCTCTTTTCATTTTCGAACCCGCCCCCTTTTCTTTATTTTTTTTCGTTCGAAAACCTAATACCATCAAAAAAGGAGATAATGGCGGCCGTTCCTTTTCTTCCTCTTCGACATTTAGGGCTTCGCGTGAACTGGGTCGCCGCTTCATCCCGATTGCTTTGGTGTTCGTGGCTACCCCAGTTCTCGATCGAGTTCAAGCTCGGCTTCTTCTAAATTCGTCGACAAGGTGAGTGCTACCACTCACATCTGATTCGACTTAGTATTATGCCTTGCGTTTGATTTGGTTTCGTTATGATGCTTTCTCTGATTTATCGAATTCGTGTATTTTGTGTTACTTGGTTAACTCGGCTTTGATTTTGTTTTGATGATTCACTGTGGCATTTGGCTGTTCATATGGTTTTCACTTTTCCTGTACTTGATTTTCGGTTGTATGGTGTTACTGCATATCACATGGAGTTGCTTCTTTGATATTGGTTGGGTTTGCTACTGTCTCGGCCAGTTCACTTGTTTGTGCTTTGGTGGTTTGTATGTTTTGTACTTGGTGGAGTTCATTTGTTTGTGCAGGTCGTTGTGCTTAAGTCCAAGCCTCGACCTCTGTTTTTACTTGCACACTATTTCATTGAAGCCTCATTCATTTGAGTTTCTACTGAGTATGCACATACATATGTGGGCTGAAATTCTAACCATTTCAATGTTACTGGCCTTCAATACATATGTATATATATATATATATAGAGTTCATTAGTCGTCCATTTATATTCACTGGTCTTGCAACATTTTTATACACACTGTTGCATTATAACTGGACTTCCCTTGGGTCTTTGTAGTTTGGTTTGAGTTGTATTTGTACCACTTTTGGCTTGTTGAATTGAGTGGTATTAGGGCCTTTGCTCTCGAGTATGACATCTGCTCTGTTCAGATTCACTATTGCGTATATGTCGTATCCTTTGCCGTGGGCCACCAAGTCACTTGCATTATTAACCAGTTATTCCTGCAGTTCCATGTTGCACCTGAGTTGAATTGCTGAATTGTTAAGGCAATGCACATTATTGTGTGTGTTCCCTTCTGTCTGCGGTAGATTTGTTTCGTGGTGACTGTATATTCGTAGCCACTGCATATTTTAAATTGCATGCTCAAGTACAGACACGAGTATGTCCTCCCTGCAGTTGTTTGCATACCATATTGTTCAGGTTGCTTTCCTTGATATGCCTTCTTCTTTAGCCTGAACCATTTTGGGTACTGTCCAGTCTCATTTATTTGTATTCTTGAGCATTTTTTTTTTAGTGCACTGCAACTTCTGTTTGCATATTTAAATTGCAGATAGACTTGAGCACTTTTGGTTCAACTTTAGGGTAATTAACTTGTACCATCTATTGCTTGGCTTCGGCATTTGACCTGAATTTTTAAAGTGCTGCTGACCTTGGTCATATGTCTTGGCAATGTTGATTTCGGCATTTGAACTTTTCCCTGGAGCATGTTTGATTTTATGGCATTGCTCCATCATTTGTGTCCACTCCATTCTTCGTTTCACATCAACTTGTTGCCGTACAGTTCAATCTCGATTTCCTGCATATTGATGTTAGGTTACTTATTGGGTTTCCCACTGTGTCTTGTTCAACATTGTTTGTTAGCACTGTTTCATCATGTCACTGCCATGTGCATTTGGATTGATTTTCGTATTACACTTGAGTTGAATCCGGTGACTCGGGTTTGATCTTGTGTTTGCCTGTTAATTTTCATTGGGTACATCATCACTATAGTGGCAAGGCAGTGCACGCAAGCGTGAACTGCAGCCACACGGTATTGAGTTTTTGGGCACGACATCACTATAGTGGCAAGGCAGTGCACGCAAGCGTGAACTGCAGCCACACGGTATGGCGTGTATGATATTCTTTTTGTTTTGACTTATGGATCTTTTTGCGTATTCCATATTCCGTAGTGGCGAGGCAGTGCACGCGTGCGTGTACTGCAGCCCTACTTGAATTAATATTTTAATGGATATTTCAATGGTTTGAACTGTTCGTTCATTTCAATTCAATATTCTGAATTGCATTCTGATTTGGTTTAATTACTGTCGTCTATTCATTATTTAATTATTATTGCTTCTGTGCACTAATAACTGAGTTTGAATTAGACTGACCCGAGTATTATTTTCTTTGAATTTAATACTCGGGTCAGACCGAGTATTTCAGGTTGTAGATATTCTGCTTTGGGTTGCTGCTAGAGCTATGAAGTTCTTTCATATCTTTTGGAGTAGTCGTCGTTATTTGTAGTAGTCTGTAAAATTGTATTGGAAGATATGTGTTCATGTATATTAAATACGTTAATGTACTTGTATATGTAACTTCCTGAGTCGACTGTTGTAGTTGTATCATATGTACCGTGTGAATGTATTGTAACTGACATCAGTTATTATATACATATATGAGACTTTCTGTTTCATCTGTGTTCCGCATTTATATTATCTGTGTTGTTATTTTATATTTACTGTTCTAAACTATTACGAACCATCGTAGTTCGTTTTATACTGGAATTGGGGTATGTCGATGGGAGAAAATAAATCAGAGATGAAAAATGAAAGAATATATATATTTATATCACTTCCATCGAGATAACCAATACTAGTGTAAGGCCGACTATTGATGGCCGCTCCTCAATAGCCTTATTCTCCGTGCTAGCTGACAGCACTACACCGTAGTGCTCTTGGCTAGCGTGGGTATAGAGGTAGGGCGTCACAGTCTCTAAACACTTGAACAGAGCAATTCGACATAGTATTGTTTTGAAATTAGGTAAATGAAATAATTATACCTTAATTATATTTATATATAAAGGAATAATTTTACAGAAATTATTATTGTATATATGGTGTGTTTGGTTGTCAATGAATGATAGTATTTGATTATAATCATTCGTTATTTGTTGTTTGTGTTCTAACAAAAGCTGTTATTATTATAATGCAAACAAGATAAACAATTAAGAAATGATTTTATACAACCGAAGTGATATTATATAAATATGGTTTATAAATTAAAAAGGATTTAAAAGTGAGTTTTGAGAGTTTAAAATCCCATGATTTTGAAAATTGTTTCCAAAGTTTTGAAGAAATAATAATGGTATTTTTATGGAATGTTTTGACTAACAATATGTGTGAGAGGGTTTAAAAGAAATAAAAGCACTGAACTCACTTTGGTCGTTGGAAAATAATTTTGATGATGACCGCAACATCAACAATGTTCATTTTTTGGGTTTCTAAGCGTGCAATCGCTACTATTGGAGTTTTTTGGTAAAAACAATTTTGGTATTAAAATTCAAAGGTATGACTTGAATTACAAAGAAATTATTTATAGTATTGTTTCAAAATAATTTGAAATAAGAATAAAATGTTTAAACTCTGAAAATTTTCATTCAAGTATTTTATGAAAATACGAGAAAAGAAGTTTTATAACTTTAAATTTTGAGAATTAGTAAGTAAAACAAAATTTTAAAAGTTTTGAATATGAATGTTGAGGAAAGCAAAATTGGAATGAATCTTAACTTAAGTTAAATAAAATGAATTTTGAAAAGAAATTTAGCCTGAGTTAAGCTAAATGAAATAATTTTTGAAATGGAATTGAATATGATTTGAAATGAACTAATGAATGAACTAATTAAATGAATTAGTGAATTGTGTATAGTTTAGGATGTTGTGTGATAGAATTGAAAAATGGTGTGAATTTATGAAATAAGTTAAATGGAATTGAATTTGATTTGTAATGAACTAGTGAATGGATATGGACTTAAGTTATAAAGTGGTAGTAAACATGAGAAGTGTTGTATAAAATGTTTATAATAAACATAAATTTTGATGGAGTGGTTCTTAAGTGACATTAGTATTGAAAGAATATACTAAGTAATAAGTGAATGTGAATAAAGCAATATGAATATTGAATGTAGATCAATTGAATATGAATAAAATGAAGGAAAATGAAATGAATGTGAATAAATAGAATCAGGGATAGCTAAGAAATCAATTGAAATAAATATGTAAGTTGTATGTATATTATTTTATTCGCATAACGGTTTGATCAAGATTCGAGTACATGATTTCGAGATGATTTACATTGGTCCGAGTTGGGATTTTTCACTCGATTCTCGACGGTGAACACTGGATATGGATTTTCGGTTGATTCTAGAATTCTCAATCATAATATATGGCTATCTAAGGAGAACGGCGGTTTTCAATCAAGGAACCAGATCTGAGTCTGCACTAGAGTGTCGTGTGAATGATACTAGTTCAGAAGCGAAATTGTGTGATTGAGCGAGCGATCAGATTTGAGATTTGCATACGGATGATATATGTACATCGTACGGCTTTAGTAAAGCAAGTGTTGGAAATTGAAACTGTAGAATAATATGATTATGAATTATGTGATTAGATGTCATTGGTAAATATGATGCAGGTATATAAAATAAAGAGCTAATTTGATGATTTTGGTTACATAAGAAAATTTTGGTTGTCCGAGTAAAAAGGTACACGTTTAAATTGTTGTTTGATGGTTTTATGATTGAGCCACTTGGCTTTTGTTTTCTTTTGCTAGTTTGGGACGTAATGGCAATTTGTAATGGTTTCAATCTGGCTGCGTAAAGGAGACGCTGGTGAAATGTTTCGTAAATTTAAGACGTTTGAAAATTTTTGAGAAAATTTGGAGAAAATTTAATAATTAAAATTTTATTTTCACTTATAACTTGAAATGAATGAATGGGATGATATTAGTTGGAAACTATGAATAAATTTGGAGACTTAGTAAAAGTAATAATAAAGTTTCAATGAGTTGATTTATGGGAAAAGTTAAAGGCTTAAAAGGATTTGGTAAGTTATTTCAACTATTGGTTTTAAAAAGTAACGTGTTTGGGGATTTTTCTACCTTGGCAATTTCGTGGACGAAATTCTTTTCAAGCGAGGAAGAATGTAGACCCATAATTTAGTCATTTGAATTTGAAATATTTAATTGATTTTAATTATTAAAAAGTGAATTTTATAAGTTAAACAACTTGAATTTCAAATATGGCGATTTATTTCATAATTAAATTATTGAATTTATTATTGGAATTATTTAAATAACTAAATGCTGAATTAATTGTAAATAAAAATGATTTCTATAACATCCCAATTTTTATCAAAATTAAAATTAGTAATTAATATTAATTTTCGAATTAAATTGGAATAAATTTGAAAATTAAAAAAAACAAATTATATAAGTATTGAATAATATATATGAATGGATTGTAATTTGAATTTGAATTTGGATTTGAATTTAAAATTTTATATAAATGTCTTAGTAAAATAATTTGGATTTAAAAATAATATATATGTAGTTTATTTAATGTGCGATTAGTTTTAAAACATTTTCTTTTAAATAATATATAATAATATAAAGTAAATGTATTTATAAAAATAAGGAAATGTAATATAAAAATATATTTAAAATATTAATGCATGCATAATCCAAGTGTAAGGAAATTAAGATATGAAGTTAACAAGTGGTAAGATTTTAGAAATAAAATTAACAAGTGTAATGGTTTTTATCATTTAATTTAACAAGTGTCAGTTGTGTATTTTATTTTTGTTTTTAAAAGAAATGAAAATCAAGGCATTGTATATATTTCCATTTCTCCTCTTTCTCATTTTTGTTTCTCTGTTCAAAAATCAAGCGTGTACAAACCAGCAAGTTTAAGTTATAAACTAGAAAATATCGAAGCAAAGAACCACTTTAACCTGAAAACTGAATCAAAACAAAATCAAAATAAAAGTCATCTCAAATACCAAGTAGTCGAACAATCAAGATCTCACAAATACAACTACTTCAATTCTTCAACAAGTTTAGATTCAAGCAAGTTATCAATTCTATAATTCCAGTTTCAAGATCAAACATCAACAATAAGCAAATCAAAGTTTCAAGAATCCAATTTTCAAAATCAAATAAGCTCCCAATTTTTCAAATTTATCAACTTCCAGGTTTACAGAATTCTCTATTCTTCTTTTAACAAGGTGAGTAAACTTTTTAAAAACTGAATTCTACTTGTTGTTTGAATCATGCTTGAAATAAAAATTGTAAAGTACTTACATGCATGCAAAGATGTGTATATGTATATGCTAAGATGATTGTGCATGTCTGATATACAGGCAGAGATACCCCTGTTGTTTCTAGGTTTTCAAAAACCTGTTCAAAATTTGATTGCTCTTCCTCTGATCCTTATTAGACTTTAGGATCTAAACAAAATTAGTTTGTTTTAACATGTTTCAAGTCTTAAAAATAAACATGAGCAAAAATCAATTTAAATTTTGCTGGAAATTGAAAAATATAGGCAAATTCAAAAAAAAGTTAAAATTTCAAACATCATAATTTCTGGTTCAGGTATACCATCTGAAATGTTTTCGAAATTAATGATTTTTGAAAGTAAAATCAAGATTTTTAATGAAGTATTGATCAAGAAATTTGAAGTTGAACAGTATTGTGTTTATTGGCGAATTCTGGCCATCGGTGAAGAATTGGATCTCGTATTCGTGGTTGGAGCAGGCATGGTCATCAAGGATCATCAGAAAAATGCTCGGTGAATTTATAGTTCACTGAGCTGGTGATGCAAGTTCGACATAGGGTTTTAGCCCAGTTTTGAGTCGATCCTGTTCTCAAAGCAATCGTGTCTTAAATATCGAATCGGACTGCATCGGGAAGGGTGCAAATGAAGCATGGAACGTCGACGAAGCTTTGGACACGATTGCGGTGCCACTGGTGGTCTGAGGCGATAAAGCGAGGTGGTTTTTGGTGATCGCGGTCTGTTCCAGTTTGAATCAAGTCCTTCGATTTCGAATTTGATAGGAATTCGTTGGTCTAGATGATTTGAAGGTATAAGTAGATGGATGTCGACATGTCGAAGGCGGCAGGATTGACTGGAGCCTGTTGGAGCTCTAGTGCATGTGCACAAACCTCTGGTGTGTGTCAGAAGTTCAAGTTTGGGAAGAAGGGTGAAAGCTCGAAGGAATACTCGAGGAAACGGGTTACTGGCTCGAGTCTTGGCTCGGGTAAATTGGTGTGTGTACCGGGTTTATAAGACTTAAACAAAAAAAATCAAATTCTGAAAAGAAGATACGGGTTGGTTTGGGGGAAGACACGAAGCAAATGGCTTTTTGACTCGGGTAATAGCGACGACCTGGAATTTTGGACAATTTAAATTGGGATATTTAATTGATTTTAATATTTAAAAGTTAATTTTTAACTTGAATTCAAATATCACCATTTATTGGGTAAGTTATTAATTAAATAATTTGAAGTTGGGTAAAATGTTAAATTTGTAATTATAAGCTCATCAAAAATATTTCAAAGGCTTATAAAATTTATATTGATAATGCTAAAGATAATAAATGGGTTAAAATTGAATTTAACAGTGGTTTGTTCAGTTTTAAAAATATATCGTTACAACTTTTAAAAATAGCCTTCCGAGGCATAGTCTCGGATTTCGACGAAACCAATTTCATTAGATCCGTAATAGTGTATTATTATTGGATTTCAAATTCCGTAGCGTTTGGAGTTGTCATGTGATTGTACGGTAAGTAAACGCGCTGAATTTAAATCGGAATTTAATATAATAACTGGGTTCAAAAAGCTATATTCTCCGTACAATCGAATTAGGACTTGAAACATTTTCCATTGCATTCGGAATAGGGGTATAGCATTATAAACGCCTGGCGGCATACCTTAGTAGGGGTTTGGTATTTTATGTTGCCATATACGAGATATTTTTAATATTATAATATATATTCAAAGTCGAAAGTCATTATCTCCTAGTCGGCCTATCTTCCTCTCGAAGACTCAACTCTTCAATTTTTTATAGCAAAGACTTATCTTCTTTCAGATAACTGAAATTGAAAAAAAATATAAGAATCGAAATTCACAGATCTGAAAAAAAAGGGTTCTCGAAATCAAAAAAATCAAATTCAATTGAATCAAATCGTTCGGCCTCACGTATGAAATCAAAGCAGGGACGATCGAATTCGAGGTTTTGGGAGGGGCTTGGTAGGTCGATGGTGTTCGCGATGAAGCTACGAAAAGTGCAGCGACCTACGGTGTAACAACCCTAGATTTTTCATATATTTAAATTTTACTTTATTTCATTTTGAAATGATTTTAAATTTGTTTTAATTGTTTGATATCATTTCTAAACATTTTTAAAATGATAATATAATTTTTCCAAAATTTACTGTATTTATTTCCTATTTTTAAAGGCTGTTTTCTAATTTTCTGTCATTTTAAATTTATTTATTTTATTTTAAAAAAAAAATATTTGTGAAAACTCATCTCTAAATATTTTTAAAATAATAATAGAATTTTTCCAAAAATTACTGTATTGATTTCCTATTTTTAAGGGCTGTTTTCCCATTTTCTGCTATTTTCTGCATTAAAATTTTATATTTAAATTAAATTTTAAATATTTATTTTGTGAATATATTTGTATTTTATGTTATTATTTATGTTTAAAAATAATTTACAAGATTATATTAATTTTCTAAAAATTATTTCATTTAACTCCAAATTTTGCTAGTCTAGTTCACTGTTTTAACTATTTTCCTTAATTTTACTTTACATAATTGATAAATATTATATATATTTGTATATTTGTGAAAAATTTTGAAATCTTATCTGATATTATTATTATTTCAGAAACATAAATTTATATAAATAATAAAAGGTAATTTGAAAGGTTTTGTGACTTTTTATTTCTTAAGGCTCTTTGTATTCTCACCTTTTCAACTCCAACCATTACTTTTCATTCAATTGGCTGCCTTAACTCATTTCTCCAGCCGACTCCTCTATCATTTCACGTGATTTTCTTTCTCAAACTCAAAAAAAAAACATACGGCCATTTGTTGTAGAAGTTTGGGTAAAAATCTCTTCTCTTTTCCTTTGTTTTTCATTGTTTTAATGGTTTTGCACTTGTCTCTTCATGCTTTGCTTGGCCATACTCCTCCCCCGCCTCCTTCGACCAACCCCACCACTGTCCATGGACACTCCACCATCCTTTCCCTCTGACTTGACCAGGCCATGAGCCCCCTTGAAGCTATCATCACCAAATGTGGCAAAATCACCTTGAAACTAGCCTAGCCGAACCATTTATGCACATACCCTTCATTTTTCACCTAAACCACCTCCTTGGCCGCCACCACTAGTCCCTCCACCACCTTTGGCCGACACTCCAGACCCCACATGACCTTCACCTTGTAGGGGCCGAGCCCAATGGTCCTTTGGTTGAGCCATGGTTGCACAAAAGCCACTTATTTGCCTTAAACCCTTTGTATTCACACCTTGTAACTTCCCCCACTTCACCACACCCTTAGCCGCCCTTTGCACCACCTTCTCCAGCTCATACCTGAACCAAAACCACTGCCACACCATCTCCTAGCCTCCAGCAGGTCTGGCCATGCCATTTGTAGCCTTGCCCGATGCTTGAAATTGCACAAAAATCCACTTGTTTGCCTTGTACTTGTATTTTCATACATAGCAACTTCCATACCTTCACTACCCTTGCTAGGACGACCATATATGACCCATACCTGACCAAATACACCCCATGGCAGTACCTTATCACCCTATAGGCTGAGCATAGTGATGGTGGAAGCAAGTGCAAGTGTTTGATTAATTGTTGTTCCTTAATTTCTAGCATCGTTTATCGTATTTTTGGTCTGAAACCTTATAATTGTTATATTGTTTGTTTGATTTGTATTCAACGGAATTAATCCTTGGCTCCTCCATTTCGTATCTGTATCGTGCTATTGTGCTTGTGTAGATCCCGTTGTGCAATTCGTCGTCGTGTCATCAGCTCAAAACAGTGAGTTATTCTCACCAGACAATATGTACATATATAAATAGTAAATTGACCCCTTTTGAATCTGTAAATTGCATATCATCCTGTTATAACTGCTATATTATGTTCATATGATGTTCACACCTATATTTACACCTGTTATATCATATGTTACTATTATTTCATGCTATTCTGTTACTTTCATCAGTTTATCACACTGCAAGTTCCCTGTAGACTAGAATCACTATGGGTTGAAATGATACATACCCGAACGGACCTTAGAATAGGAGAAAATCATTATGGGCTGAAATGATAGGCCTGAATGATTTTCAATTATTTTCTTTTACTTGGGATTGCGGGTTTGAAATGATCAAACCCGGGTTTTCTTTGTAAATTACGGGTTGAAATGATATATTACCCGTATCACTTTACCTAGGCTAGAAAATGAAATACAGACCCGTTGTTAAAATATGTTTTTCTAAAATTTTTAAATTATTTTAGAAATGTAAATATTATAATATTTTGATTTAAATTTGATTAAAAATGATTTTTGTAAAGCATTATTGATTTTCTAAAAATTTATAAGTGAAATAAATAAATGGTAAAGTTAGGAAATCTGAAATGTAAGTTATTTTGGAAATTATAATTTGGTGATAAATAGAAATAAAATTAAATATTAAAATATGATAAATTTATGATATTTTGAATTAAATGAATTAAAAATGATTTTTATAATATATTAATGATTTTTTGAATAAAGTTAAAATGTGAAATGAATGAATATTTAGATTGAAATTTGGAAATAGAACTAAAATTGGAAATTTGTGAATTTGGCTTAAAAGTGAATTTTAAGTTAAGTAAATAAAAATGAAATTAAGTTATATTTGAAAATTTTAAACTTAAATGTTAAGTTAAATTTAATTTAATGAATTTAAAAATTAATGTTGGAATTTAGTAAGTGAATTATTATCAAATTTTGATTTTTGTGAATGGAGATTTAACTTTATAAAATCATGAATATAAGGGTATTTGAATGACTGTTTTAAAAGTGAAACTATATGATTTTATATGCTAAAAGTGATTTAAATAAAAATATGATTGTTTGTGAAACTATATTGAATACTTGAAGTTAATTAACTACATTTCTGAAATGCTATTAATTCTAATATAAATGATAATACAGCATTTGTAAATGCTGTAGTTGATAATAATGAACCAAATGGCTAAGTTTAATTAAACGTTATTATAGCATTTTTGTAAATGCTATAATTGTTGAATTTAACTAAGTTTTATTTGAAACTAATGTCACCCTATTACAACATTTTTAAATGCTATCTTTTGTTAAATTGAACTGTTTTGAATGTAACTTTCCGTAGCAATTTCTAAATGCTGCGAAAGTTGAATTTTCATCTGTTTTAATAAATTAAGTGAATAAATGAATTTTGAAAGAATAAAATTTTGAAAATTTAATTATTAAATATAATAACTTCATTTTATGATTTAAAATGAAGTAATTTGTTTCGAAATATAAACTATTTTGAAATGTGTTTTTTAATGGTATTTAAATTAAATAAAAATGAATGTGGTTTGGAAGATATTATATTTTTAATATTTTGAAATGGATTTTGAATGATATTGAATTTTGAAATGATATTTGATTTTGAAGTATAAAATACCATTTTGAAATTTTAACCACGGGATGTAAAATTTATAGTTTAACTGATTCTTAAAGGATGGACGATACCAAGCATCCTTTAAGTTATTGTGCATTTCTAATACAGTTCACTTGAGTTGGTTTACATTATATAAGTATATATTGTCCTGACTCGAGTGTTTTGTGTTTTACTTTACGCTCGGGTCAGCCTGAGTATTTACATGTTAGCTTTGGATTACTTTTCTGGAGCTAGGAATCGTTGGAGATTCTGCTTATCTACATTTATATCTACTCTCTGTTTCAGCTGTTCTAGTTTATCTCATGTATCTGTAAACTTCTATGTAATTGAGATTTCTATTGTATATGTTTTTCAGACTGATATTATGTATTTTATTTTGAGAGTTTGTTATAGTAGCTTCATGAACTACTATGGTATTTTAATTTCCGCTGCGAGTTATTCTGATATTTCTATGTCTGTGATTCTGTGATTGTATTTCATTTGCTCCAAATTTATTTACAACGCGGTATTTTAAGCAATTCAAGTCCGACATGTGCGGATGCGAATGGCTGAAAATATCGGGTTGTTACAGTTGGTATCAGAGCTTTGGTTTTAGGCAAACCTTAGCCCGCGGAGCAAAAACTCATTAGAGATAGGGTATAAATACCCTAGAATGAGTGAAATCAATCTCAGAATCCTTTCTTTGTGAGAGAACGTATTTTCGAAGTATAAAATGATTTCCAAATGATTTTTAAAGGACTTTCAAAGATTATTTTGGTATAAAATT
Organism: Allium cepa; assembly: GCA_030765085.1. NCBI lineage: Eukaryota > Viridiplantae > Streptophyta > Magnoliopsida > Asparagales > Amaryllidaceae > Allium > Allium cepa. The sequence continues at coordinate 220,917,667 of CM060928.1, forward strand.
TTTCTTATTTTGGAATCAAGATTTTCTGAACTTCATTACTTCTGTATACACCTTGTGAGAAATCTCTTGGTTAGGATTCTTATCGATTAGGATTCCTTGAACTATGGAATGCCCCCACTCGTTCTGAAATCCAGTCTTGTCTTCCCTATTTTTACCCTTTTGATTTTGGGCATTCCGTAACCCCACTTTGGAATGACCACTCTAAAGAGCAGTGATTCCGTAAATCTTTGAATGATTTGTAAAGGGGTGAAATTCCTTTATATTTGGCATTGATTCACCGGATATTTCTGTATCCTCGAATGTCGATGCTATCTATCTCCTGCTCTATCTGAATCCTATATCTGGCGGTCGAATGTCGATTTTCCTCAGATTTCCATATTGGTTATATTCCGGAAGTCACGGTTGACCATTAATGTTGCCCGCGATTTTTATAGGCTTATCCATCTTTTGTGATAATTAAATTATCTCATCTTCGTTTGAGTTTATCTTCGAACTAGAATTCTATTTGATTAGAGTTCCTCTAATTTTGAATCTTTGTTTGTTTGAAATCCTTCCTTGAATCAACCTTTGGAAATTTGTGTTTGGTTGTATTTTGAAATTGTGCATACATCGAAATTATTAAGGATGACCATATTTTTATATATAAAAGTGAAATGTTTTCAATAAGGATTTTTATCTTTGGAAAATGAAAATTTGAAGCTTTGAAAGGATTTGAAATTTTGGAAGTTTATAAGAAAATGTGATTTATACAAAAATGATTTATAACTGAAGGGTTTTGAATTTGAATTTCGAGGAATCAAATTCCGGTGTTTTGAAATCGGTTTTAAGATTTTGGAAAATATATAATAATAATATGATTTAAAGATATATATATATATATATATATTCAAATAAGAAATGTTTCAAATGTATTCGAATGAATTTCAATGATTTCGAAGGAATTTCAAAGAAGTTTTTCAAAGTTAATTGAAGTCCAGAACTCACTTATGTCGCTGGAAAATAATTTCGGTGATGAATGCATGCATCATCGACATTGATTTTCGACTTTCTGAGTGAGAGAGAGGCCACTCTAGTAGCTTTGCTATGCGAGTGATTTTGTGAAACCAATTTTGATTTTAGATTTCGAAGTATGGTTTGATATTCGAAAGATAGATCTGTATATATATATATATATATTTGAAAAGATTTAAAGTAAGCCGGTGTTCAGTCCTCGAGTTTCAGATTTTGAAACCTAACTTTTGAAATTGATTTACTGATTTAGTGTTGATTTCCAACTCTTGGATTGAAAATATGATTTCTTCGACTATTTTGAAGGTTCGAGCACTTCCAAATCAACTTTAGCTTTTCAAAGCTAAATTTTTTTGAAAGGTATAAGATATTTGATAAAGAATATAAGTTTAGTTTGTATGTTTCAAGTATGAAATAATATGATTTTTATAAGTTGAAACTGTTTTGTTAAGTAAATAAATAAGACTATTTTGAATTATACTAATATGAAATTTAGTTTTGAAATGTTTTGGATAAAAATTAGTCTTCAAATGTTTGAGAAAAATTTGGTTTTAAATGTTTAACTTAGTAACATCTTTATGAAACTATTTATTTAACAAGTTGGAATAGATACATAAGTTGTACGTATGTTGTTTTATTCGCATAATTAATTTGATCCAAGTTTGAGTACACAAGTTCGAGGTGAATTACACCATTTCGTGTTAGGATTTTTCATTTGAGTCTTGATGGCGAATATTTGATATGGATTTTGGGCTTGATTCTAGAGTTCTCTGTCATAGTATATGGCTATGCAAGGGACTGATGGCTTCTATTCCAGAAACCATATCGAAGTCCGCATTAGGGAAGTCGAATGGACAATACTAGTTCAAAAGCGAACTTGTGTGATCGAGCGATCGAATGTAATGTTGCGAAATGATGACATGTGTACATCTTATATCCTAATATCATTGGTATACTTGACGCTGAAATTGAAAGTTGTTGGGTTGGATATCTTTGTAATTTAATTGGAATTTTTCTTTTATGAAAAACCACTATCAAATTTAAAACCATTTTTCAAAACTATTTTTCTTTTTCTTAAACTAACTATTTTATTCTATTTTTCATAAAAACTATTTTATACACAAAACTATTCTTAATTAAAAATCTATTAGTAAGCAAAGATTTTCAATCCCATATGGCTTTCCATGCAGCGAAATTTATTTTTGAAATTTTTGATTCTCATACAAGATAAACTTTATGTAAGTATAAAATGATTTTGAAAACCATTGATTTTGATAAATCAATAATTGAAGCTTATATTAGTATGAAAGGATATTTGGTTTACCTGTAATTTGAGTTTATTTAAAAATAATGGATTTATGAAATAAATATTTCAACACTAAGTAATAATGAAGTAAAATTTGAGATATATGAAATTATGAAATTTAGTTTTGAAATATGGTATATTTAAGCCTTGAAACATATTTAAGATTTAATAGTTTATTTTGTAAATCAAATCTACATTTGAAATTGATAATATTTGAAATGGTTTTGTTGGAAAACTAAATTAGAACTAATGGTTTGAATTGAATTAAAATTGGAAATTTTAGATTTTGGTTTAATTGAAAAAAAATTTGAAATGTAAAGAATTGAGGGAATGTTTTATGATTTCAAATGTATCATTTCAAAATGTTATGATTCTCAATGTGTAATGATTTCAAGTATATGGTTTCGAAAGATTTATAACTTTGAAAGTATTATGATTTTTGAAGTGAATATATGTTTGAAATGGAAATGAATTTGTTTGACCTAAATTTTGTTGATTTTGATTATTTTCTAAATCTATGGCTTTAAGAAATTGAAACTGAATATATGTAATTTGGAAGAAAGGATTTGGTGAAATCATACATGATTTTTTTGAAACTGAATTGATATTGAGCGAATTAAAATTGAGAACCTTGATTTACTAAATACTTGATTTGGGAGTTATCAAACTTATATAAAATGATTTGTATAAGTAAACTATTGATTTGAAAACTGTTGATTTGAAAAGGTACTCAATTTTGAAAAAATGAAATCTTATATAACCGAAATTTATATAAGTGTGATTTGATATACTATTATTTTGAAAAGTATTTAATTTGAAATTAAATCTTATATAAAATGGAATTTATATAAGTATGATATTTGAAAGTGATTTTGAAAGGTACTATATGATACATATTTTCGAAGTAAAGATATGGAAAGTGCCTTCTGCTTGATATCCGCTTTGTGGCCACACTGTGGATTCATTCTATCGATATTATTCTCTCTCTTTGGTTTGGGTTTTCCGGATATGATACTCGAGTGTCCATCGAATTCCATGGCGATCTCCATGGTCTTATGATCGCGACTACATAGCACAACTGCCTGGCTGAGTCTTACCTAGGGGTACGGATTGTTTCCTGGGGGATCCAGGCGTAACCATTGTGTATCCTGCAATCTGTGTAGGTCGCGAAGAGTAGCGCAAGTGCCTGGCTGAGTCTTGCCTAGGGGTACGGATTGTTTCCTGGGGGATTCAGGCATAACCATTGTGTGTCCTGCATTCTACTCGTCATCATGGCGTAACTCGCAGGGCTGAGAAAGCTTACGGATACGGATTGTTTCCTGGGGGATCCAGGCGTAACCATTGTGTATCTGCGGTCCATGGTTAGACAACTGTTTCGGTTTGGTTGATTTGTTTGGATTGTACTTTCTATATATGTCTTTAAAGGTGTTTTCATTTTTTCACTGGGTGTTGAAACAAGTCTACTAAGTACTTGGAGAATTCTAGCTTTGCGCTTGATCAACGCATAGCCAGAGTCTGCAGGAACGAAAGTAAACTTGTTAAGACATCGAGTTATAAAAGTATTTTGATAAAGTACTATATAAAGAATATTTTGATCAGTTATTCTCCCTTCTAAAGATTTTAAAATGTTTAAAAATTGTTTACTTTGAACCATCAAATTTGAATCAAATGACTATTCATCATATTATAAAATGTTTAAAATATTATGAAATTTTAATTGAAATGTATAATGGTTTAAATAATGGTTCATCCTTGTCTTTCAACCTGCTTTCCCTCCTAGCTACCTTTTCCCTACCTTCTTTCGAGGATGTCTTCCAACCTATTGTTCTTTCTTGTTGTTTTTCCGCTTCCTTCCTTTTCGAGGACGAAAAGATTTGAGTGGGGGAGAGTGTAACAACCCTAGATTTTTCATATATTTAAATTTGACTTTATTTCATTATGAAATTATTTTAAATTTGTTTTAATTGTGTGATATCGTTTCTAAACATTTTTAAAATGATAATATAATTTTTCCAAAATTTATTGTATTTATTTCCTATTTTTAAAGGCTGTTTTCTAATTTTCTGTCATTTTCTTCATTTTAAATTTATTTATTTAATTTTAAAAAAAAAATTATTTACTAAAATTCATCTCTAAATATTTTTAAAATAATAATAGAATTTTTTCAAAAATTACTGTACTGAATTCCTATTTTTAAGGGCTGTTTTCCCATTTTCTGCTATTTTCTGCATTAAAATTTTATATTTAAATTAAATTTTAAATATTTATTTTGTGAATATATTTGTATTTTATGTTATTATTTATGTTTAAAAATACTTTACAAGATTATATGAATTTTCTAAAAATTATTTCATTTAACTCCAAATTTTCCTAGTCTAGTTCACTGTTTTAACTATTTTCCTTAATTTTACTTTACATAATTGATAAATATTATATATATTTGTATATTTGTGAAAAATTTCGAAATCTTATCTGATATTATTATTATTTCAGCAACATAAATTTATATAAATAATAAAAGGTAATTTGAAAGGTTTTGTGACTTTTTATTTCTTAAGGTTCTTTGTATTCTCACCTTTTCAACTCCAACCATTACTTTTCATTCAATTGGCTGCCTTAACTCATTTCTCCAGCCGACTCCTCTATCATTTCACATGATTTTCTTTCTCAAACTCAAAAAAAAAAACATATGGCCATTTGTTGTAGAAGTTTGGGTAAAAATCTCTTCTCTTTTCCTTTTTTTTCATTGTTTTAATGGTTTTGCACTTGTCTCTTCATGCTTTGCTTGGCCATACTCCTCCCCCGCCTCCTCCGACCAACCCCACCACTGTCCATGGACACTCCACCATACTTTCCCTCTGACTTGACCAGGCCGTGAGCCCCCTTGAAGCTATCATCACCAAATGTGGCAAAATCACCTTGAAACTAGCCTAGCCGAACCATTTATGCACATACCCTTCATTTTTCACCTAAACCACCTCCTTGGCCGCCACCACCAGTCCCTCCACCACCTTTGACCGACAGTCCGGACCCCACCTGACCTTCACCTTGTAGGGGCCGAGCCCAATGGTCCTTTGGTTGAGTCATGGTTGCACAAAAGCCACTTATTTGCCTTAAACCCTTTGTATTCACACCTTGTAACTTCCCCCACTTCACCACACCCTTAGCCGCCCTTTGCACCACCTTCTCCAGCTCATACCTAAGCCAAAACCACTGCCACACCATCTCCTAACCTCCAGCGGGTCTGGCCATGCCATTTGTAGCCTTGCCCGATGCTTGAAATTGCACAAAAATCCACTTGTTTGCCTTGTACTTGTATTTTCATACATAGCAACTTCCATACCTTCACTACCCTTGCTAGGACGACCATATATGACCCATACCTGACCAAATACACCCCATGGCAGTACCTTATCACCCTATAGGCTGAGCATAGTGATGGTGGAAGCAAGTGCAAGTGTTTGATTAATTGTTGTTCCTTAATTTCTAGCATCGTTTATCGTATTTTTGGTCTGAAACCTTATAATTGTTATATTGTTTGTTTGATTTGTATTCAAGGGAATTAATCCTTGGCTCCTCCATTTCGTATCTGTATCGTGCTATTGTGCTTGTGTAGATCCCATTGTGCAATTCATCGTTGTGTCATCAGCTCAAAACAGTGAGTTATTCTCACCAGACAATATGTACATATATAAATAGTAAATTGACCCCTTTTGAATCTGTAAATTGCATATCATCCTGTTATAACTGCTATATTATGTTCATATGATGTTCACACCTATATTTACACCTGTTATATCATATGTTACTATTATTTCATGCTATTCTGTTACTTTCATCAGTTTATCACACCGTAAGTTCCCTGTAGACTAGAATCACTATGGGTTGAAATGATACATACCCGAACGGACCTTAGAATAGGAGAAAATCATTATGGGCTGAAATGATAGGCCTGAATGATTTTCAATTATTTTCTTTTACTTGGGATTGCGGGTTTGAAATGATCAAACCCGGGTTTTCTTTGTAAATTACGGGTTGAAATGATATATTACCCGTATCACTTTACCTAGGCTAGAAAATGAAATACAGACCCGTTGTTAAAATATGTTTTTCTAAAAATTTTAAATTATTTTAGAAATGTAAATATTATAATATTTTGATTTAAATTTGATTAAAAATGATTTTTGTAAAGCATTATTGATTTTCTGAAAATTTATAAGTGAAATAAATAAATGGTAAAGTTAGGAAATCTGAAATGTAAGTTATTTTGGAAATTATAATTTGGTGATAAATAGAAATAAAATTAAATATTAAAATATGATAAATTTATGATATTTTGAATTAAATGAATTAAAAATGATTTTTATAATATATTAATGATTTTTTGAATAAAGTTAAAATGTGAAATGAATGAATATTTAGGATGAAATTTGGAAATATAACTAAAATTGAAAATTTGTGAATTTGGCTTAAAAGTGAATTTTAAGTTAAGTAAATAAAAATGAAATTAAGTTATATTTGAAAATTTTAAACTTAAATGTTAAGTTAAATTTAATTTAATGAATTTAAAAATTAATGTTGGAATTTAATAAGTGAATTATTATCAAATTTTGATTTTTGTGAATGGAGATTTAACTTTATAAAATCATGAATATAAGGGTATTTGAATGACTGTTTTAAAAGTGAAACTATATGATTTTATAAGCTAAAAGTGATTTAAATAAAAATATGATTGTTTGTGAAATTATATTGAATACTTGAAGTAATTAACTACATTTCTGAAATGCTATTAATTCTAATATAAATGATAATACAGCATTTGTAAATGCTGTAGTTGATAATAATGAACCAAATGGCTAAGTTTAATTAAAGGTTATTATAGCATTTTTGTAAATGCTATAATTGTTGAATTTAACTAAGTTTTATTTGAAACTAATGTAACCCTATTACAGCATTTTTAAATGCTATCTTTTGTTAAATTGAACTGTTTTGAATGTAACTTTCCGTAGCAATTTCTAAATGCTGCGAAAGTTGAATTTTCATCTGTTTTAATAAATTAAGTGAATAAATGAATTTTGAAAGACTAAAATTTTGAAAATTTTATTATTAAATATAATAACTTCATTTTATGATTTAAAATGAAGTAATTTGTTTTGAAATATAAACTATTTTGAAATGTCTTTTGTAATGGTATTTAAATTAAATAAAAATGAATGTGGTTTGGAAGATATTATATTTTTGATATTTTGAAATGGATTTTGAATGATATTGAATTTTGAAATGATATTTGATTTTGAAGTATAAAATACCATTTTGAAATTTTAACCACGGGATGTAAAATTTATAGTTTAACTGATTCTTAAAGGATGGACGATCCCAAGCATCCTTTAAGTTATTGTGCATTTCTACTACAGTTCACTTGAGTTGGTTTACATTATATAAGTATATATTGTCCTGACTCGAGTGTTTTGTGTTTTACTTTACGCTCGGGTCAGCTTGAGTATTTACAACTTAGCTTTGGATTTCTTTTCTGGAGCTAGGAATCGCTGGAGATTTTGCTTATCTACATTTATATCTACTCTCTGTTTTAGCTGTTCTAGTTTATCTCATGTATTTATAAACTTCTATGTAATTGAGATTTCTATTGTATATGTTTTTCAGACTGATATTATGTATTATAGTTTGAGAGTTTGTTATAGTAGCTTCATGAACTACTATGGTATTTTAATTTCCGCTGCGAGTTATTCTGATATTTCTGTGTCTATGATTCTGTGATTGTATTTCATTTGCTCCAAATTTATTTACAACGCGGTATTTTGAGCAATTCAAGTCCGACATGTGCGGATGCGAATGACTGAAATATCGGGTTGTTACATACGGCTTCTCTATTTTGTATGTGTGAGTTGGATGGGGTGATAGCAACGTGGAGGAAGGGCGACACAACTACTGGTAGGCGCGCATGACTTGGGGGTTTCGCGTGCGTGGCAGCGAAGGAAGGGTATGGCGAAAGTCGCGACTGCGACTTGGTGGTTCGAGTGGATCTCGATCAGGGCGGCGCTCGATGTGTGCGGCCGCTAGGCAGTCGTGATGGCTTCGAACTGGAAGTGAGGTATCGTTCTTATTTAATTCAATTTAAATTGAACATGTGATATCCAAGGTTTATATAAATCGGATTGGAGATTAAATTGTTCCAATTAACTTATTTAATTATTTAGTTGCTAAAAATATTCTGTAAAAGGAAATTAGTTCAAATTTAAAATTTATTTGTTTAAATTAAATCATCTGTAACGTTCTAGGCTTTTCAACCGTCGACAGCGATCACAACCGGTAGGCTTTTCAAACATCCCAGCCCCACCGTGGCTTACACTGATATCCCAGACTTGCTTTTACGGCCAGCCTCTCGACTGTCTCATGTTACACCTAACCAACCCCCTAAAAGAGGATGTGTGGGAGTAAGAGTCTCCCGTTCGCCACCTAACCGCGAAGCGAGAACCCCCCATCACATAGCCCAATAGCTTAACAAGACTGGTGTGGGTTATAAATATAAAGAAAAGGTTGTAATTTATATATTAAAACTCGTGTAACTTCAAATATTCATATCTTTTTCATACGAGGTCGAAAAAATGCAAACTCAGTTGCGTTGGAATCGTATGGATGAGCACTACGCGATGGAGTTGGTTTGGAGCCGTTTGGAGTTAGTGAGAATTTTGGGTAAAATTAAATGTCTGTTTAATTTTATTCGAAATAAATCGCTAAAACGGAATTTAAAACCAAGGTGAGAACTTCTCACTCAATCGAATCAGTTTCGATTTTATTTTAAATAGTTAGATTTAAAATATTTGAATGCATGTTTGAATGTTGATTGATATCTATTGATTGTTAAAATAGACATTATACGCCGTTAGTAAGCGGATGTTATTTAATAAAAACATATACCGCGAATATTTCATAAACAGTGAAATTGGTATTATAAATAATAGCAATATATATATATTGGCATATGTATATATTGGAGTTATTGATTTCCCGCATTTTTTTTGTTTAGCGGATGAGACCCTATTACGCCGTTATTAAGAGGATAATATTTATTAAAAACATATACCGCGATAATTTCGTACTGGAGCGAAATTGGTATCGTGCTAATGTTTTTAGATGCAGGAAAACAGGTTGGAGGGATCCAACTGGATTCCTCAACAGTATTTATTTGATTATGGATATTTTGATATTCATTGATTTTCATATCGATATATGATATCGTTGTAGTCGTGATTGACTATTTGGTGTGTAGCATCATTGGACCCAGATTTTGGGATTTTAAAATGATTTTTAAAGTGATCTTTGAAAATATAAAATATAAAATATTTTTAGAATTGATCCATTCTAAATAAATAAACGTTATAATTTTTAAAGTTATAAAAATTATGATTTTTAAGAAATATAGTTAAAAGCTGATTTTTTTGGAAATAAGGAATTAATGACTTTATAAAATAGTTAAATTGGGATTTCTGAAATAATTGTGAAAAGTTTAAATATAGGATATATAAAATTTGATTATTCTATAAATCAAAAGGATGAAGTTTTTAAAGGAATTCGAAGACGTTTTAAAATATTAATATGAATTGATTTATATAAGAGATTTATAAATGGATATTTATAAATTGAGATATTGAAATTATAAAACGAGTTTTTATAAGTGTTTGAATGAAGTGCAAATGGATTGCATAAGTGAATGGAATTTATAGAGTTATAAACAGTGAAGTTATAAATGGATTTTTATAAACAGTAGGTTTATAAAATTTATAAAGTTATTGAAAGAATGAATTTTGGATAAATAAACAATCTTATAAATTAGAAGATTTATGATTATGAAGTTTAAAAGGAACGATTTTGTAAATAATCGTTTTATAAGTATTTAACTTATAATATGAACTTTTAGCTTATAATTAAGTTATAAACTGGAATAGGTTAATAAAGGAATTTATAAAAAAGAAGTTTTTATAAATAAATAGAAATGGAATTTATAAACGTTGTTTTATAAATCCGCAAACAACTTATTCTGATAAGTTAATTGTCATAACTTATTTGATGGAGTTATATTCACGTTTTGAACTGTGAATAATTCTTTTAAATAAAATGTATAAAAGGACGAAATGTGTTAACGTAGTATATTCACGTTCTTGAATAGTGAATAAGATGTTAAAGAAATTGTTTGAATGTGATATTTCAAATAGAATTAAAACGATCTAACGATGTTTTAAGATATGTTGAGATTCGAAACCATAGATTTCAACATTGATTGTTGAAATAGACGTTTTCGAGAAATAAAAGGAAATAGTAGACTATAACACTGTTGTTATAGTAAATGATTTCCGAAAGGAAATGTTTTGTATAGTATTGGGATTTATATATCTATTTTAATTTCGAATCCCTATACTAGTGATTTTTGAGTCGTCGTAACGATGTTTTACGCAACATTCGTTTTGGCCCAAATAAATATGTTTAAGAGAATGATTTCCTTAAAGAATGAAATATATACTTAATTTCGATTTAAGTATATTGAATATTTTCTAAGTGTTGAAAATAAATAAAATTTGTGAATTACTTATTAAATAAGTATGGAAATGTTTTCCAATATGAAGTGATATTTAGAATTTATCTTTTTGAAGATAAATTGAAAAGAAATATTGAAATGAATAATTGAAATCGAATATTCATTGATATTTTGGAATTATAAATTCACTGAAGAATTTATAAAGGAAATGGAATTTGTTTAAAAGTAAATATTGATTTATTTTTGAAGTGTTGAAATAATATATCTAGTGAAGATATTTTTGGAAAATAAATAAATTGGAAAATTATTTGGAATCTGGTGATGTGTGCATGTCCAGTGATAGTTAAATAATCGACTATCAATATTTCCCTTTGAATGGGTAATTGATGTGATTTGTTGAATGTGAATGCCACACTTATTTTTGAATAAGCGCTCACTATTCGGGTTAGCCGGGAAAGGACCATGGGGTCGTATAACCCATTCCGAATATGTGATACGTCGTTATGAATTGCATTTGAAGATCGGTGTTGAAGACCGAGTATTTGCGAAAGCGATAGGATGACCTATCGATTGTCTCTGCACTGGGTAGCTCCTGGTATAGAGATCTCCTAAGTGATGGGAAATTCGATCGGGATTGTGAATACCCGGATTGCAAGGGCTTCGTGAGAAGTGCCTTCGGTTTTGTTCGAGCCCGGAACAGACTTGTATGGATTGTATGTCTGACATTACAAGTTGAGATATAAAGCCGATTTCTTTCAAATATATTTCTGTTGGTGGCGGAGAATTTATTCTTTTAGCTTAACACCCTTCTCTGAGACGTATGAGCTCAGAGATTATATAGTTGAATGTTATCAGCGATATATTCCCAATTTGGTAATGTGACATGCTGAGTGATGCTGAAATGATCATTGTGTTGATTATTTGTGATAGGATCGTTTATTTGATCGTCTATCCTTGTGATCATTGTGTTGATCATTTGTTGACCCAAAGCATGTTGAAAACACTTTGTTATGATTGTGTGAATTGATTACGAGCGCTCGGTGATAAAGGTCCCAAAGGACCGGGGGATGGCATATTCGGTCAGTTGTTACTCGGTTAGGGGTAACCCGGCCTTGTGTTGGTAGAGATCCGGTTTGGTTCTCGGGGATGTCCATCCAGAGGCATTCTCATGTGGCAATGGGAAGTTCCTTGGCCTGATCATTCGTTGGAAATCCAAAGAAACAATACGAGACTTGTACGGTTTTAGTTGTATAACCTGCTATGGAATGTGGCGGTAACCTGCTATTGAACATAGTTAGCTATAGTAGGCATACGATAATGGTCGTATGTTGGCTAAGATTTATATTCTACTTTCGAAATGAATTTTTCCTACACTATACACTAGTAATAATATAAAATGTTCTTTTAAATGCGTATCAAGCATCTTTGACTATCATAAGGAGAAATCTCCTCCGATTCTGCGTTTGCATGTGTGTGTGTGCGGGAGGCCTTATGGTAGTCTCATTTTTAAAAGCATTGCGAATTGACTTTAAAAATATTCCTCTATTTTGATTTTAAAGATAAATAAACTGTTTTGAGTTCTCACACCAGTCACATGACTGACTCGGAGTTTATTGTTTTCCTTCCTAAACTCTGGGTGCCCACCAATTTTCCACACGGGCAGTTAAGAGTTAGGTTTATCAGGATATTCTGGATATTCTGGATTTGCTGGAGGCAAGCTGGATGGCATGGCGTATTACTAATTATATAGTATTTCTTTTTCCGCTGTTTGTTTGATATTGTATACTCTGATGACATGATGTAATGCAATGTATAAAATGTAATAACTGATAGTTCTTTGTTTAAAGATTATTCATTTATTATTATATGTTGTTCCGCTGCGAATTGTGAGATTCTGATGTTGTTCTGTTGTTTTCTGTTCCGTCCTATTTTCTTCTGTGTTCCATTTCCTTTCTCTTCTCTTTTCTTTCTATTTTAAAATTTTCTACCTTCTATTCTGTTTTCTATTCTCTCTAATTTCTATTTTCTATTTCTATTCCCTCTATCTTCTACCTTTTTCTCTCTTCTTCTTCCTTTTTCTTAAATTCTTTTTAAAACTCATAACATTCCGGTTTTCGGCCTTCGAATTCTCGGCAGTCGATAAAGTGAGTATCGATGTTGAATTTTTCGAAAGTCGAAAACTTTTGGGGTGTTACATCTGGTATCAGAGCTTATGGTTAAGCGACAACCATGGTTCTGTTGGGTATTTCTCATTAGAGATAGAGTCAGTGGTACTCTAGAATGAATTTGAGTGTAATAATAGCTATGAGAGCGTATTTGTTAGTGAATATAAAATTGTTTTATATTGTGATGATTGGTTTATTGAGTGGCATATGAACTTTCGTCAGCGTGGTCCGCAAGACTATGCCGAAGGGGTTTCTAAACACTTAAATAGAACAATTCGGCACAATATTGATTTTAAAAATTGGGTAAATGAAATAATTTTACTTGAGTATATTTTATATATAAAGAAATAATTTTTCAGAATTATTAAAGTGTATATAAGTTGATTGTTTAGTTGTTTGAATAATCTAAATAAAAGAAGAATTGTATAAGCAAAAAGAATTGTAAGAATTGAATTATAATTAATGTGATTTACAATTGTGAAATAAACTTATATATATGAGAAGTGAAACTATATGAATATATTTATGAATATGAATTGTAAATAAAAAAATGAATGTGAACTTGAGTTATGAAATGAAATTCAACTGTTGTAATTGAATTGAATGAATGGATTGAATGTTAATCAATTGAATGTGAATAAATTGGAATGAAATAATGAATATAAGTGTTAATTCATTAAAATCTAATGTTATTAGAAAGTTGAATAATTGAATGAAAATCAATTAATTAAACCAATTGAAAGCAAAGTAATTTGGTTGTAATTATATATACATTGATTGTTATATGATTGTTAGTTGACTGTATATGAATTCGTTAAGTGTTAATGAAAGTGAATTAGCGAAATTGGAAGCTATGAAATTGAATTCAAATTAGAAGTAAATAAATTTGAATAGAATTGAACGTGGATTGGATTTAATTAGTGAATGCAAACTAATTAAAATTGAGAATGAATGTTGATAAAATCCAATGTAAATAAATCAAATGTGATTTGAATTGAAAACCCTTTCATTTAATATTAATGAGAATATGAATGAATATTATTGATTATGAATGGTAGTTGGTTGATGGTTGAATATATATTGCTATTGAATGCATTGCTATGTTAGCATGTATAGTTATTATGTTGCTATATGTTGTATATTGATACTATTATCATATATGCATGTTCTCATGTTGTTTGTCGAGTGATTAGTAGGTGCGGATCGCGTTTGCTTCGCATTTGGAGCTCGCTTTTGCGCTATATTAGCCGTATATGCTTGCTAATAAAATATAAGGTACATATCTCGGATTAAATACAGTACTTTTACACATTTTTCCCTGCGGGATGCCTCATTACTTGATGAGATGTATATTTGTGATATATATACTGTCATTTTTTTTCCGGATCGAGCCGCGCAAAGGAGACTATGGCGAATTTTTCCGAAAATTTAAGGCGTTAGAAAAAAATGTAAGAAAATTGGAATTTTTTTTTGAAAACTTTAACCTTTGATTTTGGAATTGAAAGTTAAACAATAGTAATTGTTTTTGAAAAGATAACTAAGTATGATTTGAAACTTAGTAAAGTACTGTAAGGAATTTAATTATGAATTTTGGAAAATTAATAGATTCTGTAACTTTCTTACTTATAATTTCGAGGACGAAATTCTTTTAAGTGGGGAAGATTGTAACGACCCAGAATTTTTAGAAATTAAATTTTGAATATTTAATTAATTTTTAAATATTAATAAGTGAATTAATAAGTCAAATAAATTTTAATTTGAATTATTGGATTTAATTGAATAATTAAATCAATAAATTAATATGTTAAATTATGGAAATAATTGAAAATTGAGTTAAATATGATAGAAAATGATTTGTAAAATTTTATTTTATCATATTGAAGTTAGAACAATATTTTAGAACTTTTAAAATCGAATTTAAAGTTAATTTGTGAAAATTGAATATTTTAATATTTAAATCGACTAGTGAAAATAGCCAATTTTTGAACAGTCTCAGAATTGAACGAAACCAGTTTCATTGGATCCGTAATAGTTAGTTATTACCGGATTTCAATTTTCGTGTCAATCGGAGTTATCGTTTGATCGTGGCAGCTCGAAACGCATCGATTTATTTTTAATTTTAATTTGGCGAGTTAAAATAGCCATTTTTCAAAAAGTCTCGGATTTCGACGAAACCAGTTTCATCGGATCCGTAATGTGATATTATTGTAAGGTTTCAAATTTCAAGTCAATTGGATTTACCGTTTGTCCTGTACAAATTAAAACGCCTAGAAAATCGCTTAAATCGGTTTAATTCAAATTGAGCGTTTACAGCCATAACTCGCACATACTTTCGAATTAGCTTCCGAAACCTGTTCCATTGTGTCCGGAACGCGGGATAAACCCTAGGTACGTCAGTTTCGGCGCCTAAATCGGAGTTCGGAATTTCCGGATGAATAGTGTCGATCGGTTCTCTATAAATACACTCCCACACCCTTCATAAATTAAAAAAAAATATCAAAACCCTAATTTTATAACCCTAGCCGCCACCCTAACATTCAATGGCCAGAAATCACTCTCACTTCTTCATCAATCTCTCTCAATCCGTAAGGAATTACGCGAAGTGTTCAACACGGAAGTCGTAGAGCACGACGAGAGCTTCGATTCCATACGGTGATGATCGGAAATGGTGCAACGGAGAGGGAGCTAGGGGGGGCCGTTCTCTTCAGGTCACGCACGCCTTTATGGGCTGTAGAGCAGGCCGAGCTCAAGGGGGAGGCAGGCGTGGGTAGAGGAGGTGCTGAGCTTCGCGATGGCGGTGACGTGATCGAGTATAGTCGAGAGATGAGGATGCAAATTGAAACCCTAAATTTTGTATATGGGTTCGTGTGCGACCTGATGATGTTGCGTGGGTTTGGGAAGATGAAGGGTGCGGTGGTGATTGCATGATGAAGGATCCTAAGGCCAAGATTGATGTAGGTTATAAATATAAAGAAAAATTTGTAATTTATATATTAAAACTCGTGTAACTTCAAATATTCATATCTTTTTCATACGAGGTCGAAAAAATGCAAACTCAGTTGCGTTGGAATCGTATGGACGAGAACTACGCGATGGAGTTGGTTTGGAGTCGTTTGGAGTTAGTGAGAATTTTGGGTAAAATTAAACGTCCGTTTAATTTTATTCGAAATAAATCGCTAAAACGGAATTTAAAACCAAGGTGAGAACTTCTCGCTCAATCGAATCAGTTTCGATTTTATTTTAAATAGTTAGATTTAAAATATTTGAATGCATGTTTGAATGTTGATTGATATCTATTGATTGTTAAAATAGACATTATACGCCGTTAGTAAGCGGATGTTATTTAATAAAAACATATACCGCGAATATTTCATAAACAGTGAAATTGGTATTATAAATAATAACAATATATATATATTGGCATATGTATATATTGGAGTTATTGATTTCCCGCATTTTTTTTGTTTAGCGGATGAGACCCTATTACGCCGTTATTAAGCGGATAATATTTATTAAAAACATATACCGCGATAATTTCGTACTGGAGCGAAATTGGTATCGTGCTAATGTTTTTAGATGCAGGAAAACAGGTTGGAGGGATCCAACTGGATTCCTCAACAGTATTTATTTGATTATGGATATTTTGATATTCATTGATTTTCATATCGATATATGATATCGTTGTAGTCGTGATTGACTATTTGGTGTGTAGCATCATTGGACCCAGATTTTGGGATTTTAAAATGATTTTTAAAGTGATCTTTGAAAATATAAAATATAAAATATTTTTAGAATTGATCCATTCTAAATAAATAAACGTTATAATTTTTAAAGTTATAAAAATTATGATTTTTAAGAAATATAGTTAAAAGCTGATTTTTTTGGAAATAAGGAATTAATGACTTTATAAAATAGTTAAATTGGGATTTCTGAAATAATTGTGAAAAGTTTAAATATAGGATATATAAAATTTGATTATTCTATAAATCAAAAGGATGAAGTTTTTAAAGGAATTCGAAGACGTTTTAAAATATTAATATGAATTGATTTATATAAGAGATTTATATGGATATTTATAAATTGAGATATTGAAATTATAAAACGAGTTTTTATAAGTGTTTGAATAAAGTGCAAATGGATTGCATAAGTGAATGGAATTTATAGAGTTATAAACAGTGGAGTTATAAATGGAATTTTATAAACAGTAGGTTTATAAAATTTATAAAGTTATTGAAAGAATGAATTTTGGATAAATAAACAATCTTATAAATTAGAAGATTTATGATTATGAAGTTTAAAAGGAACGATTTCCACACGGGCAGTTAAGAGTTAGGTTTATCAGGATATTCTAGATATTCTGGATTTGCTGGAGGCAAGCTGGATGGCATGGCGTATTACTAATTATATAGTATTTCTTTTTCCGCTGTTTGTTTGATATTGTATACTCTGATGACATGATGTAATGCAATGTATAAAATGTAATAACTGATAGTTCTTTGTTTAAAGATTATTCATTTATTATTATATGTTGTTCCGCTGCGAATTGTGAGATTCTGATGTTGTTCTGTTGTTTTCTGTTCCGTCCTATTTTCTTCTGTGTTCCATTTCCTTTCTCTTCTCTTTTCTTTCTATTTTAAAATTTTCTACCTTCTATTCTGTTTTCTATTCTCTCTAATTTCTATTTTCTATTTCTATTCCCTCTATCTTCTACCTTTTTCTCTCTTCTTCTTCCTTTTTCTTAAATTCTTTTTAAAACCCATAACATTCCGGTTTTCGGCCTTCGAATTCTCGGCAGTCGATAAAGTGAGTATCGATGTTGAATTTTTCGAAAGTCGAAAATTTTCGGGGCGTTACATCATCAGATAAAACAAATTTATTAAATGTTAATTAATTTTTCGATTATTTGAATATTAATGAAATCTTATATAATTTATGTACAAGGTTTAAAAATCGTGAAATCAAGATGAAAAGAATAATGGATTGCATGCATAGCTAAAGGTGAGTTAATCTCACTCATTTGGGTTCTATTTAAATTTAAATGGTTAAATTTCAATAATTGGTTGAATGATTGAATTGATTTGATGTGCTATATTATATATAGTAGGATATAGTATATATTCGAGTGAATGATTTCCCGCATTATATAGTGGATGAGACCTTATGCGCCGCATAATAGCGGATGATATTACATTTAAAACCCATATACCGCGATACTCCACCTCAAAGTAGAATTGATAATATATATTGTGCTAACATCTGTGGATGCTGGGAAACAGGTTGGAGGGATCCAAATGGATTTCTCAAAATTTTATAGATTGTTCTAATAATTTTGTATCATGATTATTTGATATTCTATGGTGAATACATTGATAATTGGAATATTGGATGCTATGGTTGAAATTAACATATTTCGGTATACTGAGTTATCAAAATCTACAGAATTGGATTTTTGAAAAGGGAAAATAAAAGAGTTAAGTAAAATAATTATAGAAGTTTGAATAAACTGAAGGATAAATTGGAAAGAATAAAAGTGAATTCTTTTTATATAAATAAAATTCTGAATATGGGAAAGGGGATTTTGAATAAACAGAGGAGTAATGAATTTAAAACTTAAGTGTGATTATCTAAAGGAATAAAGAATTTATTTTAAAATCCAAGATTTAAATATTTAAAAGAATAAAGAAGGAATTTGGAAAAAGGGTATGAAATTGGTATTTTCAGTTAAAAAGGGCTTTAAATCATAATTAAGAAATAAAATATGAAGTTAATGGATTTTGAAATAAATTGAGTAAGTAAATAAATTTATTTCAAAATGGAGTAAATTGGGAATCAATTTGGAAATTGATTTTAGTGTTTGAAATTGGAAATTTAAAGGAGAATGTGACTATGAAATTTATAAACTGGGTTTATAAAAGTGAAGTAATATATCAGTGGATATTTGGAAGAATAAATTCATGGTGGGAATTTATTAAAGGAATGGGTAAATTTGTTAAAAAATAAATAATGATTTACTTTTAAAGATGTGAAAGAGAGGAGTATTTCCCTGGATAGCCAAGTACGTTTTCGAAGCAAATTTTGTTAAAAGTTTTTAGTTGTTTAAAAAGTATGTTTAGAAAACTTATTATTTCTAAATGTTTAAATTATAAAGTAAGTATTTTCTTTAAATCTATTTGTAGCAGTAATTATTTAAAGGTGGCTTGGTATTATGTTTTAAAAGTTGGAAATTTAGTTTTATATTGTACAAAGTAGTTTTATTTTAAATATTCTTAAAGTATATATTTTGAATAAGTATTAAAGTAATTTTTAATTTAATTGTTTTAAAGGATATTTTACAATAAAGTGTTTAAATTATTTTAAAAATCTAAAGTTTTTTGTGCTCGGTATTCTCAGTGAAAATAAATATTTGGGAATTTATTTCATGAGAAAAGTATGGTTTGAAAACTGTTTTCAAAAGGGTTGAAAATGGAAATATATCTTGTGAAGATATTTCGAGGTTAATAAATAGTTCAGAAGAAATTATTTATGTTTGATGGTTGTTTGTGAATGTTATTTGATAGTTAAATAACCGACGATCAATATTGGCCAATGCGCTGATTATTTCGAAGAGATCGTGATCGAGATTTATTTCCTGAAAACCACTTCGATCCGGTTTGTACGTTTTCGTGGAAAAACGAGTTTGGATTCGAAGGTGGAGTAGTGAAGTGCAAGGGATAGTCGCTACTAATCCTGAGGATGATTCCAAAATGGATGTAGTAGGAGTAGTGCCTTCGGTTCCGTTCGAACCCGGGACGGACTTGTATGGATGAATGCTTTCAGAACATCATCAGGTGGGCGATGATCATTCTAAGTGATATGTCCCACAAAGGTAATGCTTAGCCTCAAGCCTCATCAACCGGGAATGACTGAAAATCGAGGGTTATGCAGCAAGGCTAGGTGGGTAGCGCCCATTAGGGTGAGGTCATCCCTATCTAGACGTCCCTTTTTATTCGGCTTTGTGGTGCGGTTGCTGATCCCAACCGTGGGGTAATCTTACTCGGGATTATCCAGTAAGGGGTAGTCCCGGTCTTGTGTTACAGGGGGTCGGGAGTGATCCTCGGTACGGTGATCTAGGCCACGTACTGTGACAGGTGGTACCCTAGTGCCTAGTCATTAGTTGGAAATCCATTCTTCCTACGTGCCTGTACGGTTTTGATTGTGCCCAACTATTGTTGAAATGTGAGATGCAAGCATTTCAGCTTGATTCTATTTTACTTTCTATAGACACTATTATAATATCAGAGGATTTTGATAAAAAGTGATTTGGCTATTGTAAGGTAAAAATCCGACACATTTATTTGTGGCATGGTCTTACGAGATACTTTTGTTTTCAAAAAGGATTTTGAAACTTTAATAAACAATATGAGTGTGGTTTTCTCACGCTGGTATTCCAGACTGACTCGGGTGTTATTTAACTATAATGCTCAGATCAAACCGAGTATTATAGATTACAGGAAAGGATGCAGTGGAGCTGGGTGGCGATACGTACTCCCGTATATGTTTTAGATATTCCGCTGTGTTGATTAGTTGTGTATTCAAATTGTGAGGACAGGTTATGATTACTGTCCAGTTGTGTGTTATGTATACTCTGATGATGTAATGTATAAACAGATTTGTTTTTATGTAAAGATCATTTATCATCTATTTTATTTTATTCCGCTGCGATGGCTAGATTCTGATGTTGTTTTCCATTTTCTTCTTCTACCACTTCTTCTTTAACCCAAATGGTTCGTATTTCCATTCATCTTGAGTTGATTGATGGAGAATAGTGTTAAGGGGCACGAATTTGCGGGCTGTTACACTTGGTATCAGAGCTTAGGTTGGTGATAACTTTGGCTCTGGCGGGGATTACTCATTAAAAATAGAGTCTGTAGTACTCTAGAATGAGTTTGAGCGTATTGATAGATATGAGCACGTATTTGTTAGTGGATATAAAAATAGTTTTATATTGTGTTGATTGATTTATTGAGTGGCATATGAACCTTCGTCGGCACAGTCTAGACAACTGTATCGAAGGGGTTTCTAAACACTTGAATAGAACAATTGACACGGTATTGTTTTAAAGGTGGGTGAATGGAATAATTTTGTATATTTTGATATAAAAGAAAGGTTTTTGTAAAACTATTTTAGCTAATATATGGTTGTTTGGATGTTAGGAATGATAATATTAAATTATTATCATTATTGTGTGGAAATTTAACTAGAAATTGAAAATATAACCAAAGGTTAAGGAATAAATTCATTTATAAATTGAAATTATAAATGTGAATTATAAACGTTATTTATAGATTGAAATATAATCAAATGGGAATTCGTA
This sequence comes from Allium cepa, assembly GCA_030765085.1. Lineage (NCBI taxonomy): Eukaryota > Viridiplantae > Streptophyta > Magnoliopsida > Asparagales > Amaryllidaceae > Allium > Allium cepa. The sequence continues at coordinate 220,939,050 of CM060928.1, forward strand.
AGAGCATAAATTATACAAATGAATTATAGTTAAAATTTGATTTAAATCAAATCTGTAAAATTTAAAACCCCGAAGATATTGGAAGTGTTTTTCGAAGCGTTTTGAAGATAAATAATAGCATTATTATTTTGGAGGTATTTCTGAAAGGAAATTGTTTCAAATAAATTTTGAGAAGTGATATAGCATTAAGCTCACTTGAGTCGTCGGAAAATAATCATGGTGATGACTGCGCATCATCATCAGTATTCATTTTCGAGTTTCTAAGTGACTGATTGCTGCCAAATTGGTTGATTCAAAAGAATTTGTTTTGTTTTTGAAATTTCAAAGGAAATTTGTTGGGGATAAAATCAGGATTGATTTGAAATTTTGAGAAGTGTGATTTTGAGATAATTTCAAAGTGAATTGAAAACCAAAGCCGGGTGTTTTAAATCTTGAAATCCTTATTTAGACAATTTAGAGATCATCAGGAGATGAGTTATAAACTTATAAATGGTAAATGATTTTGATGAGGAATATAGGGATTGGATTTTGGAATTAAAATTTAAGGGTGAAAGTTAAAAAATGAGGATTTAACTTGGATTAAGATTAAACTTTGAAATTTAATTGATGATTAGAAGAAATAAATTAGTAAATCCTGAATGTGATTGGAATGGGAAAATAGAAATTAAATTTGGATTGGGAGATAAAATTAAATTGGATTGAAATAAATTGAATTAAAATGAAAACAAAACCCAGTTGTACTTGAATTAAGTTGAAATTGAATTGAAATGGAATTAAATTCTTACTTAAATAAATAAGCGTAAACTAAGTAAGTATTGAATTGGGATAAATAAGCTTTGGAAGCTTATAAAAGAATTGAAAAGCATTGAAATAAAAATATAGTCCCTATTTTAAAAGTAAAGTGAAAATGTGATTGACTGTAAATGGATTGAGAAGTACGAATATTAATAAGTGAGTAGCTAATAAAAATGTCAAAAGGGAATAAATAAGCCGAAATAAAAGTGTTGCAATTTTGGAAAATGAAAGAAAATCCAAACTGGAATTATGAAAAAAAAATTGAACTTAATGAAGTGATTTTTGTAATAAAATCGAATATTGATTTAAAAGTTGGAAGTAAGCTAATTAGCTAAATAAATTATTTGATAGAGTACGTTAATAAAATTTAACTCGGTTTGTAACAACCGTGATATTACTGCCGTTAAAAAAAAATAGAAAATTTAATTTGAGATTTAAAATAAATAAATAAATAAATAAAAGTGAAATCCATTTTTAAGTCAGTGAATGCTTCAAGGTGATGCACGTTGAAATGCATTACCTTTCCTTCACGTGCATATGAGAGTCGTCCAATTTAATAGCAAGTTGGAGCACATTTGCCTTTGCTGTTAGCCTAATATTGTGAAACAAAAGTTGGAACAATTCACCTTGCTGCCACAAATTTTGTAAAAATTAACAAAGATGAACAACTACTATCACACTAAGATTTAGTAAAAGCAAGTGAACACACACTTTTCACCATCATTTCTTTATATTTGCAGCATGTCCTTTTCTTCTATTTGAGCACGTCTAGATTTAAATGCAATTATACAAAACTCATTCCATCACATCTTTCATTTTGACTTGTACACAACTGTGAAAAGGAAAAGTAGCCTTCATCACTTTCATTTGTTTAAATTTCCAGCAGCTGCATCAATTCTTTTCGTTTCAAAATTTTTCAGTAGCTCGGGGAGATATTAATGGTGGTTCCATAATTTTGTTCTCTCATTTAGACCGTAAGTTGCTAGTTGATTTGGAAGTAAATTATATGTGAGTTTTATACTCACATTTCTAATATATTCAGATCTTTTGATATTTTTGATTTACTTCAAAAACCAGTGCATGCGTGAAAAGTTGTTGCCATATTCATTTTTTTGCTAGTTGTAGTTTGTCTTACATCAATCTTTAACATACTACATGTCATGCGCATGTACAAATTTTGCAAAGTAATTCTAATGCCATGCATGATTTCGTTCATAGTATGCATCTTTAAATTATTTTTGCTTATTTGTTGTAGTTTTAATTTTAAGTGTAACGGAGCTTTGCATCAATTCATGTTCATATATATATAATGTTTTATATGATTAAGAGATCAATTCGTGAAAATGCCAGCATAAGAAAAAAAAAATATAAAATTGTATTGCATAAAAAGTATAGTCCAGGCTACCAATTTGATGTGCATACATGTATGTTGGTTAGGCCACCTTCCACTTTCAAATTTTTCACGTGAGAGGTAGGAATATGCCAGACAAAAATTTTAAGTTAAGTGCATATTTTTCACTTTTACATGCAAGAAGCACATACAAGTATATGCCCAGCCCAATATTTCACTTCATGTGTGCATATACATTATTTTTAGTTTGCTCAATAAATATTTAGGGCCTGGCCATCTATTTAAATACCTCATTTTGCATGCAAAATGCAAACTAAGTTCCAGGCACTGCTTGTTTTTGTAGGCATCATTGCATATACATAGTGTCAGGTCACCTATGTCACTTGCATACATATGAATGAAGCACGAAAATAAGTCACAGGAGTTAATTCCAGATCAATTGCAACTTTGTTTTTTTTCATACGTATATACAAGTAATATATTTTTTTCATTTCATTTTTGCTTATTCTAGTCAGTACGTGCGTTGGAATATTATAGGGTGTATGCATATTGGAGATCATTTTTAATACAATCCTTGCGTGTATGCATCAGTTGTTGCATGGAAGTTGTATTCATGCTTCAAAATTATTGGTCCAAGTTATAATTTTGTCTTTGATCATTGAACATGCATACCTACTGTTGTGTAGCCTGGTCACACATTTTTTTATTGATTATATTCATGCATGCATGACAAGGAATTGTCCAGGGTACTACATTCGTGTTTCATTCACGTGTGTAGCACTAAGCCATATCCAAGTGATTTTTTTGTGTCCACTTTGTACGTGAATGCAAATACAAGTCCAAACATTATATAGTGCATGAGTTCCAAGTTGCATCATATTTTGTAGTCCATTTAGTACATGCGTGAATATAGTCACTAAGCCCAGGTAGTGCCATATTTTAGTGCACATATCGCAGTGTAGACCGGTGTTAATTTTGCTTTGAACCGGTGTTTGGTTTTAAAACGTATTTACGTCGTTATGTTTATAGCGGGAATTTTTACGCTGGTATTATATTTTTTTGAAGCGTACGTTTTGATGACATTTTTGACGAATAAAAATTACTGTTGTTTTGACTTCCGTAACCGTCAACTTTAAAGTGAATTTTCAGCGGTTATCCTGCAACACTGATTTGATATCCGTTTTTATGGTGTTTTGTGAAGCGCAATTTCTTTGTCGAAATTGCTACAGATGTTGTTGTTTTATTCACGTGTTTTAAAATCGTTTTAAAATAAAATTGTTTCCAAAATTTTATGGTTTACGCTTTCAAAAGAATGAGGAATCAATTTAAATGCTTCAGCAAAATTAAGAACTATAAACCCTTACTTTTACTGATTCGCTTAATTCCGGACTTGTCCGTTTGAGAATGTAAAATGTTATTTATATAAAATGGACAATTTTGCACTTTCAAGGAAACGATGAAGAGATTTTAAATGATTTAGCAAAAGTGTGGAGTATGGAACCACACTTTTACCGTTTCGGTTGATTCCGGACTCGTTAATTGAAATATTTGTTGCTGCTTGATGATTTTGATGATTTTGTTGGGCTTTCGGGCCACTATGCTGGACCTTTGGGTCATATGATGGACCTTCTGGTCAATTACCAGTACTAGACCTTCGGGTCATTTATTGGACCTTCGGGTTATTTGTTGGACGTCAAAAAATTATAGTGCTTGGTAGGCTTCGGCCATATGAGGTGCACGTGCGGCGTAGCTAAAACTCGCCATCTGCTGGGATCGATCCACTTTTATGTTGATTTTCTATTATCTCAGTTTGATTTCTAGATTTTGTGAATGCTGATTTTCTGGTTATCTTAATTGATTTCTAGATCTTTTTGTATTGCTGTTTCGAATTCTATTGTGAATTTTCCTTGATGTTTAATGAGATTTCTTCATTTGAACAATGTTGATTACTAGGTTGTATAGTCTCATCCAAGACTATAGTTTTGTGTATAGTCTCATTCGAGATTATAATTTTGCGTATTGCTGTTTTAAATTAAATTTGTGAATTTGAAAGTTGTTTTTGATGGAGTTTAAATTGAGATTTCTTCATTTAAACAATGCTGATTATTTATGATGTATAATCTCATTCGAGATTATAATTATTTGCTTAAGTGTTGTTTATTATACACTTATTTCTGAAGTTTAAATTAGACTGATCTGTTTGTTATTTTCTTTTAAATAATACTCGGGTCAGACCGAGTTATTTCAGGATAGTCGCTATCTCTCATTCAGTTGCAGCTTCAGCTTTTGGGATTTCACTCCATCTTTGTCTGGTCTTCGAGGTGTACATTTGGTGTATTGACTATCGTCTCATGTATGATATGATGTATATGTATATGTACATTTGATTCAAGTGAACCATCGATTGTTGTAGCGTGTATCCAGACTTATCTACCGCTATATATCTGATATTTCTGTTCTGAGGTGATTATACTATCTGTGTTGTTGTTATTATGAGTTGTTCTGAATTTTTCTTAAGCCACCGTGGTTTCGTTTTAGATTTGGATTGAATATATATCTTTGGGAGTAATTTACACAACTCCTATCGATGTAATCAATACTCGTCTAGAGCATAACTTACGGATTGTCGCTTCTAACAAGCCTTATTCTTCACAATAGCAGACGTTATTCCTTATAATAACCTTTGTTATTGTGAACATAGAGGTAGGGCGTTCACAGCTTGGTATCAGAGCTGAGATTCAAAATAAATTATAATAAACACAGAACAGAAGCAAAATGGAACATGTGTTACAACTATTCGAGGGTTTTATTCGTGCCTTTCGAATCTATTCCTTCGTTGTTCTCAAACCTTTATCCTCTTTAACATGTTGGAGTATGTCTAGGGATAAATCTCATATCCCCGTAGTAGTCCATTTGTTAAATTTCTTCTCAATCTTGGATTTGTTGAAGGACATTGGGTTTCCGATTGTCCTACTACTCCTAAGGGTTTCAAATCTGGGAAGCTTAATGTTGCTAAAGCTTCTGGTGATTCTTCGCAGCCCAAATGTTTTACTCCTTCTGTTTTGGAAGGTTTTATTTTATTTCATGGTTGTTCTATTAGAGTTCTTTTCGATACGAGTGCATCACATTCACTCGTGTCGAAGGAGCTTGTTGATGTTATTCCTTTGCATGTTGTTAGTCGTTGCGACCTTGAGGATTGTGGATCCTATTGGTGGATCCGCTACTTTTGGTTTGTTATGTGTTGACGTTAAGATTATTGTATGTGGTCTTTTTCCTTTCATGCGAATCTGCATGTTATGGATCATCTTGGTTTTGATATGATTTTGGGTATGGATTGGCTCGTCCGTTATGAAGTTCAAATCCTATGTCCCGAAAGAACTTTATATCTCAAGCATCCCGATGCTATCGAGCAGTTATCTATTATATTTCGAAGCATGGACCATACTTCGAATGCTCTTATTTCTTCCTTCGAATCGAAGGACGTCTTAGCTAATATTCCGGTTGTTTGTGATTTTTCTGATGTCTTCGAGCCTATTTCGTGTTTGCCGCCGAAGAGTGCAATTGAGTTCCGTATTGATCTTATCCCTGGTGCTCATCCTGTCAGTCGTCCTCCCACGAGGATGTCTGCTAAGGAAATGAGGAACTCAAGCAACAATTATATGAATTGAAAGCCAAGCAATTTATTCGATGTAGCTCATGTCATTGGGGCACCGCCGTCGTCTTCGTTAAGAAGCCAGATGGTACTCTTAGGCCTTGCATTAAGCTTAACGATCTCACTATCAAATAGGTATCCATTACCTAGGATCGACGACATGTTCGATCAATTAAGTGGCGCTAAGCTTTTCTCCCAACTCGATCTAGCTACCGGTTTTCATTTGGCTATGAGTTGCGGAAGTTAGCATTCCACTTACCGCATTCCGCACTCATTATGATTCTTATGAATGTCTTATTATGTCATTCAGTTTGTCCAGCTTATTTCATCCATTTTATGAATTGAGTATTCTACGAATATCTCGATGGCTCCATTTGTGTATTTTTTGATTTTGGATGAAAACAGCAATTTAAAATTTTGCAAATTTTTTTCACAAGGTTTATTTACAAGTATAATTGGATTTGTGTTTATCATATAGAAGATGATTTTTTGGTTATATTGCCCGTTGAGTGCTTTAAGAATTCTGGTCGATGCGCTTGATCAACGTTATCGATAGGAATCTCCTAAACGCTTTGATGAGACAATTTGACACAATAAATTGACCTATATAAAGTAAATTTTTCTAGAAAATGATTTCATAAAGATAATTGTAAATTTGAAAGTTTTATCTTTTCAAGAAAGAAGATTATTTGAAAGAACTCTTTTCCGATACTCTTATCCTTGTGATTCCCGAAGGGAACCAAGACTTCATTATTTGTACCAATACTAGTCGTATTGGTTTCTTTGTTGTTCTCATGCAAAAAGATAAAGTAGTTGCTTATGCTTCTAGACAACTAAAGCCTAACAAGATTCGTTATGCTACCCATGATTTGGAGTTAGCTGCTATAGTCTTTGATCTAAAGATTTGGCGACATTATTTATTGGGCGAGCGTTTTGTTCTCTTCGCTAATCACAAATCTATGAAGTATTAATTCACTCAGAAAGAACTATATGAGGCAACAGAGTTGGCTCGAATTTCTAGCTTCATATGATTTTGATATTCAGTATACCCATGGTAAGGGTAATCGAGTTGCTGATGCGCTTAGTCGCAAGCAGCAATTTGTTGTTTCCATGATGCTAGTAGAGTGGAATATATTGGAAGCTTTATCTCATTGTGATACTAGAGACCGTCCTTCAGTTTCTGATTCTCCCTTGCTTTTATTTAGTATGGAAGCTCGTCCTAGTTGTTGGATCGTGTTGCCGATGCTCAGAAACAAGATCCAAATCTCTTTTATCTTATTCAGAGTCGTAAATCGAAATCCCAAAGTGATAATCTAAAGGATTTTGACATTGGTATTCATGGTTGTATTCGGAAGAAGGGAATGTTGATCGTGCCTAATGTTCCTAATCTTAGAAATGACATTCTTGTGGACTGTCATCGTTCTAAGTATACTTTTCATCCGGATAGTAGTAAGATGTATGCTGACATGAAACGCTTATACTTTTGGGAAGGTATGAAGCGTGATGGTGCTAGTTATGTGAGTCGTTGCATGACTTGTCAACCTACTAAAGCAGAACATCAGCGTCCTAGTGGTCTTTTGCAGCCTCTTGAGATTCCATTATGGAAATGGGATCAAATTTCTATGGACTTCACTGATGGTCTACCTCGTTCGAGGTCGAGCCATACTAGTGTTTGGGTGATTGTTGACCGATTGACCAAATCATCCCATTTTATTCCTATCAAGTCCAATCGAACTGCTTCTTGACTTTGGTAGTAGTTGGGAAGGCCACTTATCTCTTGTTGAGTTCTCTTATAACAACAGTTTCCAATCCAGTATCGGTATGGCTCCTTTCGTAGCCCTTTACGGAAGGACGTGTCGATTACCTTCTAGTCGGTTGGATTCGGGGGAAAAGTTAGTTCTTGGCCCCGATTATATTCGTGAATCTTCCGAGAGGATTGATATTATTAGACAGAAAATGAAAGAGGCTCGGAATAGGCAGAAATCTTATGTCGATCATCGTGGGAAGCCTTTGGAATTTTCTGTTGGCGATCGCGTATTCATTCGTGTTTCTCCAATGAAGGGTGTAGTGCGTTTTAGTAGCTCCGGGAAATTGGTTCCTCGATATGTTGGACCGTTTCCTATTACGGAACGCATTGGCCCTATTGCTTACCGTGTATCGCTACTTATCCAGTTTTCGGAAATTCATGACGTATTTCATGTATCCCAGCTTCATTGATGCCCTCGAGATTTGGATTCTATCATTGATCCTCATATGTTGCAAGATCTTGAGATCTCACCCGACTTGTCTATGGTGCAAAATCCATTTCGTGCGCTAGCTTCGGAAGTTAAACGCCTTCGGAATAAAGAAGTCCCGCTTGTGAAAATTAAATGGTTTGTAATCCCCAAAGGTTGCACTTAGGAAACCAAAGAATTCATCGAGCGTTCTTATCCCGGTTTTCTCTCCTCTTCGGGTAGGGGTGAGCATTCTTTATCATTCTTTTCTATTTGAATCTTTGTTGTGATGAATAATTTGTGTTATAAACAAGTTCTAGTATGAAAATTGCGGGGACGCAATTTTTATAAGGGGGTTCGTAACAACCGTGATTTTACTGCCGTCGAAAAAAAAATTTAAAATAGAAATATTAATTTGAGATTTAAAAAAATAAAATAAAATAAATAAAAGTGAAATCCATTTTTAAGTCAGTGAATGCTTCAAGGTGATGCACGTTGAAATGCATTACCTTTCCTTCATGTGCATATGAGAGTGGTCCAATTTAATAGCAAGTTGGAGCACATTTGCCTTTGCTGTTAGCACAATATTGTGAAATAAAAGTTGGAACAATTCACCTTGCTGCCACAAAGTTTATAAAAATTAACAAAGATGAACGTTGTCACACTAAGATTTAGTAAAAGCAAGTGAACACATCGTTTTTACCATCATTTCTTTATATTTGTAGCATGTCCTTTTCTTCTATTTGAGCACGTCTAGCTTTAACTGCAATTGTAAAAAACTCATTCCAACACATCTTTCATTTTGACTTGTACATAACTGTGAAAAGGAAAATTAGCCTTCATCGCTTTTATTTGTTCAAATTTCCAGTAGCTGCATCAATTCTTTTCGTTTCAAAAATTTTCACTGGCTTGGGGAAATATTAATGGCGGTTGTTGTCTCTTCTGGACCCTAAGTTGCTAGTTGATTTGGAAGCAAATAATATGTGAGTTTTATACTCACATTTCTAATATATTCAGATCTGTTGATATTTTGATTTACTTCAAAAATCAGTGTGTGCGTGCAAAGTTCTTGCCAAATTCATTTTTTTGCTGGTTGCAGTTTGTCTTACATCAATCTTTAACATACTACATGTCATGCGCATTTACAAATTTTGCAAAGTAATTCTAATGCCATGCATGATTTTGTTCACAGTATGCATCTTTAAATTATTTTTGCTTGTTTGTTGTAGTTTTAGTTTTAAGTGTAACGGAGCTTTGCATCAATTCACGTTCATATATATAATGTTTTATATGATTAGGAGATCAATGCGTAAATATGCCAGCATAAGAAAAAAAATGTAAAATTGTATTGCATAAAAAATATAGTCCAGGCTACCAATTTGATGTGCATACATGTATGTTGGTTAGGCCACCTTCCTCTTTCGAATTTTTCATGTGAGAGGTAGGAATGTCCCAGACTAAATTTTTAAGTTAAGTTCTTATGTTTCGCTTTTACATGCAAGAAGCACATACAACTATATCCCCAGACCAATATTTCACTTCATGTGTGCATATACATTATTTTTAGTATGCGCAAGAAATATTTAGGGCCATGCCATCTATTTAAATACCTCAATTTGCATGCAAAATGCAAACTAAGTTCCAGGCGCTGCTTGTTTTTGTAGGCATCATTGCATATATATAGTGTCAGGTCATCTATGTCACTTGCATACGTATGAATGAAGCACGAAAATAAGTCATGGGAGTTAATTCCAGATCAATTGCAACTTTGTCTTTTTTCCATACATATATACAAGTAATATATTTTTTTTTCATTTCATTTTTGCCTATTCTAGTCAGTATGTGCGTTGGAATATAATAGGGTGCATACATATTGGAGATCATTTTTAATACAATCCTTGCGTGTATGCATCAGTTGTTGCATGGAAGTTGTATTCATGCTTCGAAATTATTGGTCCAAGTTATAAATTTTGTCTTTGATCATTGAACGTGCATACCTACTGTTGTGTAGCCTGGTCACACATTTTGGTATTGATTATATTCATGCATGCGTGACAAGGAATTGTCCAGGGTACTATATTCGTGATTCATTCACGTGTGTAACACTAAGCCATATCCAAGTCATTTTTTTGTGTCCACTTTGTACCTGAATGCAAATACAAGTCCGAACATTATATAGTGCGTGAGTTCCAAGTTGCATCATATTTTGTAGTCCATTTAGTACGTACGTGAATATAGTTACTAAGCCCAGGCAGTGCCATATTTTAATGCACATATCGCAGTGTAGACCAGTGTTAATTTTGCTTTGAACCGGTGTTTGGTTTTAAAACGTATTTGCGCCGTTGTTTTTATAACTGGAATTATTACGCCGGTATTATATTTTTTTGAAGCGTGTGTTTTGATGACATTTTTATGAATAAAAATTACTGTTGTTTTGATTTCAGTAACCGTCAATTTTAAAGTGAATTTTCAGCGGTTATCCCGCAACGCTGATTTGATATCCGTTTTTACGGTGTTTTGTGAAGCGCAATTTCTTTGTCGAAATTGTTACAGATGTTGCTGTTTTATTCACGTGTTTTAAAATCGTTTTAAAATAAAATTGTTTCCAAAAATTTTACAGTTTACGCTTTCAAAAGAATGAGGAATCGATTTAAACGCTTCAGTAAAATTAAGGACTATGAACCCTTACTTTTAGTGATTCGCTTAATTCCGGACTTGTCCGTTTGAGAACATAAAATGTTATTTATATAAAATACACAATTTTGCACTTTCAAGGAAACGATGAAGAGATTTTAAATGATTTAGCAAAAGTGCGGAGTATGGAACCACACTTTTACTATTTCGGTTAATTCCGGACTCATTAATTGAAATATTTGTTGCTGTTTGATGATTTTGTTGGGCTTTCGAGCCACTATGCTGGACCTTCGGGTCATATGATGGACCTTCAGGTCAATTACCAGTACTAGACCTTCGGGTCATTTGTTGGACGCCAAAAAATTATAGTACTTGGTAGGCTTCGACCATATGGGGTGCACGTGCGGCGTAGCTAAAACTCGTCATCTACTGGGATTGATCCACTTTTATGTTGATTTTCTATTTATCTTAGTTTGATTTCTAGATTTTGTGAATGCTGATTTTCTAGTTATCATAATTGATTTCTAGATTTTTTTGTATTGCTGTTTCGAATCCAATTGTGAATTTGGAATTTATTTGATGATGTTTAATGAGATTTCTTCATTTAAACAATGTTGATTACTAGGTTGTATAGTCTCCTCCGTGACTATAGTTTTGTGTATAGTCTCATCCGAGACTATAGTTTTGTGTATAGTCTCATTCGAGATCATAATTTTGCGTATTTCTGTTTTTAATTAAATTTGTGAATTTGAAAGTTGTTTTTGATGGAGTTTAAATTGAGATTTCTTCACTTAAACAATGCTAATTATTTATGCTGTAAAATCTTATTCGAGATTATAATTATTTTCTTAAGTGTTGTTTATTATACATTTATTTCTGAAGTTTAAATTAGAATGATCCATTTATTATTTTCTTTTAAATAATACTCGGGTCAGACCGAGTTATTTCAGGATAGTCGCTATCTCTGATTCAGTTGCAGCTTCAGCTTTTGGGATTTTACTCCATCTTTTGTCTGGTCTTCGAGGTGTACTTTTGGTGTATTGACTATCGTCTCATGTATGATATGATGTATATGTATATGTACTTTTGGTTCAGGTGAACCATCGATTACTGTAGCGTGTATCCAGACTTATCTTCCGCTATATATCTGATATTTCTGTTCTGAGGTGATTATAATATCTGTGTTGTTGTTATTATGAGTTGTTCTGAATTTTCTTAAGCCACCATGGTTTCGTTTTAGATTTGGATTGAATATTTATCTTTGGGAGTAATTTACACAACTCCTTTCGATGTTATCAATACTCGTCTAAAGCATAACTTACGGATGGTCACTTCTAACAAGCCTTATTCTTCGCAATAGCAGACGTTATTCCTTATAATAACCTTTGTTATTGTAAGCATAGAGGTGGGGCGTTCACACGGTTAAATAAAATGGATTGTAAGTTAATAATGAAGTTTGGAAATAAACTCGAATTATAAATAGACTTGGACTGATAATGAATTAAAAATAAGTGGGGATGTTGTTAAAATAAAAAGGAATTGGATTATAATAGAAATGATTTGAGTTACAAATAAAATCAAATTCGAGTATAAATGAGTTAAGTATGTGCTTGGATATTATTTTGATAAATTGAGAAGGTGAATTAAAATAAAATGGATGGGCTAACTGAATTAAATGGAATTTGATTAGATGAGAATCAAATTAAATAGAAGTGAACGTAAGTTTGAAATTGGAATAAATTGAAGTAAATTAACTTAAATTAAAAATAATTAGAAGCTCGACTTCGAGTAAGAATGGAGCCCATTGAATAAAAGCTTGGGTTGAATTAATTTGGGAATGGTTAGAAGTGTACAAACATGGAATGTGTCGAGCTAAATAAAATGGTTGTGAATGAATTAAAATGGAAGGAATTGAATATAAATTGAGTCGGAATCAATTTAAATTGGTTATAAAACTTAAGTAATTATTTATTCACATGGATATCATCAAATTGCATTAAATGAATTGTCGTTTGACGTAAGCGAAGGTAATTAAAATTCTATGAGTTGATAGAGATTAAATAAATTGATTTTAAGATCAATTGAAGTGAATATGAGTTTGTTTTGCTTAAAAATGAATTGAATGTAAGCAATTGAGTTGTAAAACATTTAAATAGGATGAAGTTGTATACGAATTGTTGTGAACAATTAAAATTATTGTCGAAACCCTATAAGTTGCTTATAAATATCGTTTAACCTGCATTGCTTATAGAAACTCATGTTTAGTAGTTAAATATGTAAAATGTTGTTAAATGATTTTGGCACTTACATATTTGAATTAAGTACAGGTACCGGGAAGCCGTTTGGATGGATTTTGGACGCGCTAATTGCTAAATAAATAAGCCGCTTGCTTAAAAATACTAAATAAAGGTACGCCTACGTAATAAAAATAGGAAATATGAACTGTTTTTGTTTTTCCGACCGTGTGGGTCGATGTATATATATTTATATCTCTTGTCAAATTGCAAAAGCTCCTCCGTACAAAGGAGACTATGCAAAATTTTCAAAATATTTTTGTTAGCGACAAAACGATTTCAAATTGGAATTGAAATAAGGGATTTTGGAAATGGAAATTGAAACTAATTATTTAGTTGAAACTAAAGGATTAGGAAAGTGACTTTGGGATTTTTGATTTCATAGGATAAATTGAAATTTGCTCGGCAAAGGTATATATTTAAATTTCTACATGAAATTTGATGATTTTCTAGTCTAGCCACTTGGCTTTTGTTTTTTTTTGAAATCTGGGGGCCCCTAGAGGCATTTTGTAATTGTACCGAACTAGCCGCGCAAAGGAGACGCTGGCGAATTTTTTCGAAAATTTAGAGAGTTAGAAATTTTTTGAGAAAGTTTTGATAATTTAAATTTAAATTTGAATAAGTGGAGTAAATAATGTTGTTGGATACTATGGAAGGTTTGGGGAAGTTGGCTGAAGTAATAGTGGGTCTTTAATAGAAGATATGTTATGGCAAGTTGATAAAACTGTTTGGTTTTGGAAAGTAGTAATGGGTATTGAATCATTCTTCTTAACTACAAATTTCGGGGACGAAATTCTTTTAAGGGGGAGGAATGTGACGACCCGGAATTTTGGACAATTTAAATTGGGATATTTAATTGATTTTAATATTTAAAAGTTAATTTTAAACTTAAATTCAAATATCACCATTTACTGGGTAATTTAATTATTAAATTAAATAATTTGAAGTTGGGTAAAATGTTAAATCTGGAGTTATAAGCTTGTCAAAAATATTTCAAAGGCTTATAAAATTTATATTGATAATACTGAAGATAATAAATGGGTTAAAATTGAACTTAACAGTGGTTTGTTCAGCTTTAAAAATATATCGTTTAGATCGACTTTTAAAAATAGCCTTCCGAGGCACAGTCTTGGATTTCGACGAAACCAGTTTCATTGGATCCGTAATAGTGTGTTATTATCGAATTTCAAATTCCGTAGCGTTGGAGTTGTCGTGTGATTGTACTGTATGTAAACGCGCTGAATTTAAATTGAAATTTAATATAATAACTGGGTTCAAAAAGCTATCTTCTCCATACAATTGAATTAGGACTCGAAACATTTTCCATTGCGTTCGGAATAGGGGTATAACATTACAAACACCTGGCGGCATACCTCGGTAGGAGTATAACATTATAAACGCCTGGCGACATACCTCGGTAGGAGTATAACATTATAAACGCCTGGCGGCATACCTCGATAAGGGTTTGGGATTTTATGTTGCCATATACGAGATATTTTTAATATTATAATATATATTCAAAGTCAAACGTCATTATCTCCTAGTCAGCCTATCTTCCTCTCAAAGACTCAACTCTTCAATTTTTTATAGCAAGGGCTTATCTTCTTTCAGATAACTGAAATTGAAAAAAAAATATAAGAATCGAAATTCATAGATCGGAAAAAAACAAAAGGGGTTCTCGAAATCAAAAAAAATCAAATTCAATTGCATCGAATCGTTTGCCCTCACGTATGAAAGCAAAGCAGGGACGATCGAATTCGAGGTTTTGGGTGGGGCTTGGTAGGTCGGTGGTGTTCGCGATGAAGCTACGAACAGTGCAGCAACCTAGGGCTTCTCGATTTCGTATGTGTGAGTTGTATGGGGAGATAGCAACGTGGAGGAAGGGCGGCACAACTACTGGTAGGCGCATGTGACTTGGGGGTTTCGCGTGCGCTGTGGCGAAGGAAGGGTATGGCGAAAGTCGCGACTGCGACTTGGTGGTTCAAGCGGATCTCGATCAGGGCGGCTCTCGATGTGTGCGGCTGCTAGGCAGTCGTGATGGCTTCAAGTTGGCAGTGAGGTATCGTTCTTATTTAATTCAATTTAAATTGAACATGTGATTAAATATGCATGCATATAACTTACTTTAAATATATATACAGTAATATTCTGAAGAATTTTAAAAATGTTCAAGGTTTATATAAATCGAATTTGGAGATTAAATTGTTCAAACTAACTTATTTAATTATTTAGTTGCTAAAAATATTTTGTAAAAGGAAATTAGTTAAAATTTAAAATTTATTTTTTTAAATTAAATCATCAAATAAAATAAATTTATTAAATGGTAATTAATTTTTCGATTGGAATATTAATGAAATCTTATATAATTGATGTACAAGGTTTAAAAATCGTGAAATCAAGCTGAAAAGAATAATGGATTGCGTGCATAGCTAAAGGTGAGTTAATCTCACTCATCTGGGTTCTATTTAAATTTAAATGGTTAAATTTAAAGAATTGGTTGAATGAATGAATTGATTTGACGTGCTATATTATATATAGTAGGATATAGTATATATTGGAGTGATTGATTTTCCGCATTATATAGCGGATGAGACCCTGTACGCCGCATAATAGCGGATGATATTATATTTAAAACCCATATACCGCGATATTCCACTTTATTTTATATTGTGCAAACATCTGTGGATGCAGGAAAACAGGTTGGAGAGATCCACCTGGATTCCTCAAAATTTTATAGACTGTTCTAATAATTCTGTATCATGATTATTTGATATTCTGTGGTGAATTTCATTGATAATTGGAATATTGGATGCCATGGTTGAAATTAATATATTTCGGTATACCGAGTTATCAAAATCTATAGAATTGGATTTTTCAAAAGGGAAAATAGAAGAGAAAATCTTAAAGTAAAAGAATTATAGAAGTTCGAATAAATTGAAGGATAAATTGGAAAGAATAAAAGTGAATCTTTTTATATAAATAAAATTCCAAATATGGGAAAGGGGATTTTGAATAAACAGAGGAGTAACGAATTTAAAACTTAAGTGAGATTATCTAAAGGAATGAAGAATTAATTTTAAAATCCAAGATTTAAATTTATTTAAAAGAATAAAGAAGGAATTTGGAAAAAGGGTATGAAATTGGTATTTCAATTAAAAAGGGATTTAAGTCATAATTAAGAAATAAAATCTGAATTTAATGGATTTTGAAACAAATTGAGTAAGTAAAGAAATTTATTTCAAAATGGAGTAAATTGGGAATCAATTTGGAAATTGATTTAAGTGTTTGAAATTGGAAATTTAAAGGAGAATATGACTATGAAATTTATAAATTGGGTTTATAAAAGTGAAGTAATATATCAGTGGATACTTGAAAGAATAAATTCGCGGTGGGAATTTATTCAAGAAATGGGTAAATTTGTTAAAAAATAAATAGTGATTTATTTTTTAATATGTGAAAGAGAAGAGTATTTCCCTAGATAGCCAAGTACGTTTTCGAAGCAAATTTTGTTAAAAATTTTAAGTTTTTTAAAAAGTATGTTTAGAAAACTTATTATTTCTAAATGATTAAATTCTAAAGTAAGTATTTTCTTTAAATCTATTTATAACAGTAGTTATTTAAAGGTGGCTTGGTATTATGTTTTAAAAGTTAGAAATTCAGTTTTATATTAAACAAAGTAGTTTTAACGTATATATTTTGAATAAGTATTAAAGTAATTTTAATTTAAATGTTTTAAAGGATGTTTATAATAAAGTGTTTAAATTATTTTAAAAATCTAAAGTTTTTTGTGCTTGGTGTTCTCAGTGGAAATAAATATTTGAGAATTTATTTCATGAGAAAATGTGGTTTGAAAACTGTTTTCAAAAGGGTTGAAAATGGAAATATATCTTGCGAAGATATTTTGAGGTTAATAAATAATTCAGGAGAAATTATTTATGTTTGATGGTTGTTTGTGAATGTTATTTGATAGTTAAATAACTGACTATCAATATTGGCCAATGCGCTGATCGTTTCAAAGAGACCGGGATCAGGATTTATTTCCTGAAAACCACTTCGATCCGGTGTGTTCGTTTTCGTGGAAAAACAAGTTCGGATTCGATGGTGGAGCAGTGAAATGCAAGGGCTAGTCGCTACTAATCCTGAGGATGATTCCAAAATGGATGTAGTAGGAGTAGTGCCTTCGGTTCCGTTCGAACCCGGGATGAACTTGTATGGATGAATGCTTTTAGAACATCGTCAGGTGGACGATGAGCATTCTAAGTTATATGTTCTAAAAAGGTAACGCTTAGCCTCAAGCCTCATCAACTGGGAATGACTTAAAACCAGGGGTTACGCAGTAAGGCTAGATGGGTAGCGCCCATTAGGGTGAGGTCATCCCTGTCTAGCTGTCCCTTTTTATTCGGCTTAGTGGTGCGGTTGCTGATCCCAACCGTGGGGTAAGCTCACTCAGGATTATCCAGTAAGGGGTAGTCCCGGTCTTGTGTTACAGGGGGTCGGGAGTGATCTTCGGTATGGTGATCTAGGCCACGTACTGTGACAGGTGGCACCCCAGTGCCTAGTCATTAGTTGGAAATCCATTCTCCCTACGCGCCTGTACGGTTTTGATTGTGCTCAACTATTGTTGAAACGTGAGATGCAAGCATTTCAGCTAGAATCTATTTTAATTTCTATAGACACTATTATAATATCAAAGGATTTTGATAAAAAGTGATTTGGCTATCCTAAGGTAAAAACCCGATATACTTATTTGTAGCGTGATCTTACGAGATGCTTTTGTTTTCAAAAAGGATTTTGAAACTTTAATAATCAATTTGAGTGTAGTTTTCTCACGCTGGTACTCCAGACTGACTCAGATGTTATTTAACTATAATGCTCGGGTCAGACCCAGCATTATAGATTACAGGAAAGGATGCTGTAGAGCTGGATGGCGATACGTACTCCCATACTTGTTTTAGATGTTCTGCTGTGTTGATTAGCTGTGTATTCAGAGTGTGAGGACAGGTTATGATTATTGTCCAGTTGTGTATTATGTATACTCTGATGATGTATTGTATAAATAGATTTGTTTTTATGTAAAGATCATTTATCATCTATTATATTTTATTCCGTTGCGATGGTTAGATTCTGATGTTGTTTTCCATTTTCTTCTTCTACCTCTTCTTCTTTAACCCAAATGGTTCGTATTTCCGTTCATCTTGAGTTGATTGATGGAGAATAGTGTCGACTCAACGGGTATGGATTTGCGGGCTATTACAGTAACCCTTGGGGAGGTTCGGGTTTGACATATAAAAATAGTTTTTACTTGAAAACAAAATTTCAAATTTTAAACATTTTTAATCCATGCTTTTGAATAATGGTTTTGATTTATGTTTTGATTAATAATGGTTTTAGATAAGATATTTATTTAAGTAATTAAATTCAATTTATTTAATTTTGTGACATTATTTATAAATTAATCATTTTAAATAAATAATGTAATTTTAAAAGTTAATTAAGATGAAATGTCGTTTTAAATTAACCTTAATCCCTTGAATTAGTTTATATATTAATTAATCATGAGGTTTATTAATTAAGGATTTTAATAATAATTAAATAATTAATTAAGATAAATGATTTATAATTATTTAATCATTAAAGAATAATTTATTAATAGTTAATTAATTGTTAATTTAAGGTTGGTTAATTTATAATTAAGGACAAATTAATTAATGTAGTTAATTAAGAAATAATTAATTAATAAAAGTGATTAAGATTAATTAATCAATAATTAAGGATTAATTAACTTATAATTAAGGGTAATTAATAATTAATTAAGGATAATTAATGAAAATAATTATGTGATTAATTAATTATAATCACACGATTAATTCATCTTACTTGTAGATGATTGATTATTATTGAATGCCTTGAACCGATTGATACCCCTGTTATGTGATTTTGATACTTTGTGATGTGAATTGTTGTGAATTGAACTGTGATATCTGTGATATATTTCTATGTGAATGTGAAAACTGTTGGTCTTTAAATGGCATTTGAATTTCGATGCAATAGGGAGTCGGATTCCAGTTGGTTATCCGAAACCCACATCGAATCTTAATGATGAATCTTTGTGATTGAAATATCCACGTGTTTTTAAATTAAGCGCTCACTGTTCAGTTTAGCCAGGAGAGGACTTTGTGTCATTTAACCCATTCCGAATAGTGATACGACGAAATGGATAGCATTTGAAGATGGTGGTGAAGACCGGGCGTTTTCGAGAACGATAAGATAACCTGTCGAATGACTTTGCACTAAGCTGCTCTGGTATAGAGATCTCCATATGTGATGGAGAGTCCGATCGGGTTTGTGGATCCTCGGATTGCATGGGTTTCTTCCTTTATTGGACGAAGTACCTTTGGTTTCGTTCGAACCCGGAACAGACTAGTATAGTTGTACGTCTGACATTACTCCTGGGGATATAAAGCTGATCTCTATCAAATACATTTCTGTTGGTGTAGAGAATTTATTCTCTTAGCTTAACACCCTTCGCTAACATGTACGTGCTCGGAGGTTATCCAGTTGATGGTTATTAATGATATACTACCAATTTGGTATTGTGGCATTCTGAGTGCTGCTGATCATTTGTTGATCGAAGCATGACTTTTGTGAAAAGCGTAGCTTTGTGGATGAGCTTCGTCGAACGTCACAACCCAAAAATGGTCAAAACAGGAAGAATGATGCAAGTTTATTGGGGGTAGCGCCCCATAGGGTATGTCCATTTCCTTCTGGATAAAAGTGGTATCATGGTATGGAGCCCAGATACTTAACTTATGTGGTTGTGAAAATTTATTACTTTGTGGTTGTTGTTGTTGGGGCCTAGGATAAAGGTCGGTTACTACCGGGGGACAACATACTCGTGTAGTAGTTACCTAGTTACAAAGGTAACCCGGCCTTGTGTTGGCAGAGATCCGGTTAGGTTCTCGGGGCATCCCTCCAAAGGCGTACCCATGTGGCATAGGAAGTTCCTTAGCCTGACCATTTGTTGGAAATCCAATCACCAATACGCGCCATGTACGGTTTTAGTGGTAGAACCTTCCATTTAATATGGTAGCTATAATAGGCATGCTATATTGGTACGTATGCTGGCTAAGATTAATATTGTACTTTCAGAATGTTTTCACACTATGCACTAATAATAATATTAAAAGAGTTTTCTCGTATCAAGCATATTTGACTATCATACGGAGAAATCTCCACCAATTGTGTGATTGCATTGTGTGTGTGTGGGGAAGCCTTATGGTAGTTTCATTTTCCAAAAGCATGAACGAATTTCTTTTATAAATTGTTTTTGGTACAAACAATTGTGTTTTGTTTACTCATACCAGTCTCATGACTGACTTTGCTTAATACAACGTGATAGGGGGTTGCCGCTTCACATTTGGTGGCGAACGGAAGACTCTTACCCCTACATGTCCCTGGGGAAGAGTTGGTTAACCGGTTAGGTGAAGAAGTCGAAAGACTAGCAGTAAAAACAAGTTCAGGGCACCATTATCTGCCACGGCGGGTCGTTATATAGCCGCTGTTGTCGACCGTTGCAAGTGGTATCAGAGCTAAAGGTTGAGTAAGAACTTTAGCTTAGGATTATAACACATTAGGTGGCTCATTAGAGATAGGGTGAAGAATACCCTAGAATGAGTATAACTCGAGAGGCCGAAAACCTAAAATTTCTTGGTCTATTTCTTTAAAATGTTGTTATTCCCTAAGATATCTCGTCCGTATACCTAAATCAAGTTTTCTTACTTTTACAGATAGTGAGAATGAGCGGGAGAAGAGGATGAGCTAGGGAACGGGGAAATACCACTACAGCTGGTCAAGTCCCTGCAACAACGGAAGCAGCTATTCCTACCCAACCTCAGCCAAATATGGCTGATTTACATCAAAGTTTTACCAGACTTGATGGAAAGCCGCTCATTGGTAAGGAGTCTATTATCGAAGCACAAGCCTGGATTCGATCATGCGAAAGAAATTTTAGCGGGCTGAAGTTGGAAGATGATCAAATGCGATTGATAGCTTCTTGGCAACTCCAAGTGGAAGCTCTAGCCTGGTGGGAGAATGTTACAGTGGATTAGCCAGAGGTTGAGTTCACTTGGGGACGATTCGAAGAAGTGTTTGAGAAACATTATATGTCGTCTGCTGGTATCTCCAGAATGTAGCAGGAGTTCCCTGAATTGAAGCAGGGACGTTTATCGTTTGAAGAATACTTGAACAAATTCAACGAGTTATCTCGGTTTGGTTCGGAGTTAGTAAACACACCCTTAAAGAAGATTGAAAGATTTATTCGTGGGGTGAACAAGAAATACCACGAGAGAATGACGGTCCACGTGAATGAGTCTTTTTCTGAATTGATCGATATGGGTTATAGATACGCTACCCTGGATAAGCAGGAAGTTTCGGAGGAGAAAGGAAGTGCAAGAAATCCAAATTAGAAGAAAAGGAAGATCGAAGAGAAGAAACCGTATCAAAGAAAGGAGAAGAAGAGTAATCAGGAAAACTCGACGAGGGAAGTTACTTGTTTTAATTGTTTTGAGAAGGGTCATTATTCAAACAGTTGTAGAAAGCCAAAAAAACAAGTAAAGAAAGATCAGCCCACGAAGACAAGTCAGGGAACCAGAGAATGCTACTACTGCCATAAGCCAGGTCTTGTAGTTAAAGATTGCCCAGTAATGAAGCAAGCTCAGGTAGCAGAAGTGTATGCGATAAAGGATGACCCCTCAACTTCAAAGGCGGGTAAAGGAAAAGGAGTTTTAGAAGGTAACCTTATATTTATGATAGAGTTGGTAGAGTTTAGTTTGACACGGGAGCTACACATAGCTTTATCTCCCAACAAACTGTAAACGAATTAAAACTTAAACCTGAATTTGTCGACGAGCCTATTTGTGTGAAGAATCCAGTTGGTGACCTTGCGAATCTTTGTCTACAATGTAGAGAAGTTCCTACCTCATATTCGTTATCAATTTCCTATCAATCTCTTTGTCCTCGATTTTAATGAATTTGAAATCTTACCCGGAATGGATTGGCTAACGGAACATGAAGCAAAATTAGATTGTAACAATCGAGCGATTTCGATCAGAACAAAACTAGGAAATTTTATTGAAATCTCTTGTGAGAATCCGAGTCCTAAGAGAGATAAGTTGATGTATACCTTGGGGTATCCCTAACCTAGTCTGAAATCTATACCTATTATCCAGGAATTTCCAAACGTATTCGAAGAGGTCAAATCTTTGCCTCCACACAGAGAAATTGAATTCACAATTGACTTAGTACCCAGTGCTCATCCTGTTGTTCATGCAAGCCGCAGGATGGCACCAAAGGAAAGAATAGAACTACTCAAGCAAAATCGAGATTTGCTAGAAAAAGGATTAATACATCCTAGTGTTTCCGATTGGGGTTCAGCTGTGGTGTTCGTAGCCAAGTTTGATGGATCCTTGAGACTGTGCATGAATTACCGTGATCTAAACAAACTAACTCTCAAAAAAATTCCCTTTGCCCAGAATCGACGATCTGTTCGATTGACTTCACGGAGCTCGATTCTTTTCAAAGGTGGATCTAGCCTAAGGATTCCATCAACTAAGAATTGCTGAAGACTGTATTCATTTAACTGCTTTCAGGGGTCCTGACACGTTCTACGAATGGTTAGTCATGCCTTTCGAACTAACCAATACTCCCGCATACTTCGTAGATTTAATGACCCATGTGTTTTGAGAAGTGTTGAACAAATTCGTTCTTATATTCATTGATGATATTTTGATCTGCTCCAAAACCAAAGAGGAGCATGCTGAGCATTTGAGAATTGTTTTGGAAATATTGAGGAAGAACATTATGTTCGCCAAATTTTCTAAGTGTCATTTTTGGGTCAAGGAAGTTAGATTTCCCGGGAACATTGTTAATGAAGAGGGAATTGCTGTAGATCCTAGCAAGGTTTGTGCTATTTTAGACTGGAAGCAACCCACTACTCCAAAATTAGATAGAAGTTTTCTGGATTTAGCTGGATATTATCGGAAATTTGTCAAGGATTTTTCTAAGATAGCCAGTCCATTGACTAAGCTGACAGTGAAGAATTCTAAGTTTGATTGGACTTCGAATTGCGAAGAAGCAATCCAGGAGTTAAAGAAAAGATTGACCATCGCTCCTGTTCTTGTTATTATTAATGGGAATCAAGGCTTATTTGTTTATATAGACGCTTGTGGTGATGGTGTGGGTGTTGTGCTAATGCAAAATGGTAGAGTACTTGCCAACGCGAGTAGACAATTGCGTCCTCATGAGAAAAACTACCCAACCCATGATCTTGAGCTTCTAGCTGTTAACTTTGCTTTAAAAATCTGGCATCATTATCTTCTGGATAAGAATCTCCTTCAGCTTTCTTAAAAATTTAAGGTTTAACTTAACTTAATAAATATACTTAATAAACCCTCTTTCTTTTATGTGAAAATTTTGAATTATTCACCGACCACAAATCTCTGAAGTATCTCTTTACCCAGAAAGATCTAAATCTGAGGCAACAACGTTGGTTGGAATTTCTAGCGTCATATAACCTAGATATTCTGTATACGCCCGGAAAAGCCAATAAGGTGGCCAATGATTTGAGTAGAAGTCAAGCTATTCTTACTCATCTTGTTGTCACTCCTACTCTTCTTGAGAAAGTCGCCAGCAAGTAGAAAGAAGACAAATTTCTTCAAGAAATTTATGGGAGTATTCGTCGAGGTGAAGATTCTAGTTTTGGAATCGATGGTTGTGGAGTTATAAGATTGAAAGGCAGGATGTGTGTTTTAGATATTTCGAATCTAAAATGGGAAGTTTTGGACGAGTGTCACAAGTCTAAACTCATTATCCATCCAGGAGTTAATAAGATGTATTGAGATATCAAAAGAACTTTCTGGTGGAAAACAATGAAGAGAGATATATATATATTTATGCCAGTCATTGTGCAACTTGTCAGCAAATCAAAAGTGATCGGATGAAAATGACGGGTTTACTCCAACCATTAGAGGTGCCTAAGTGGAAATGAGATCAAGTATCTATGGTTTTCATCGACGTGTTACCATGAACTCGCAAAGGTAATGAAGCAATTTAGATTGTAGTGGATCGTCTAACCAAGACTACCGATTTTAACCCAGTAAAATCTACCCGAACAGTGGCAAGTTTGGCAAAGTTATATATAAAAGAGATTGTTCGTCTCCACGGTATACCCAACAGTATAGAGAGTGATCGTGACCCGATTTTCACTAGTAGATTTTGAGGGGCATTTCAAGCCGCATTAGGAACTAAACTAAACTTCAGTACTAAATACCACCCGCAGTCTGATGGGCAGACGGAAAGAATAAATCGAATCTTAGTAGATCTTTTGCATGCTTGTATTCTTTACTTTGGCGGTTCATGGGAGGCCATTTGCATCTGGTTGAATTCACATATAATAATAGCTATCAAGCCAGTATCAAAATGGCTCCTTACGGAGCTTTATATGGTCGTCCGTGTCGAACACCTGCTCGCTGGACTGAGTCAGGTGATAGGCTCGTCCGTGGACCAAATATGATAAAGGAAACCACTGAGAAAATTGATTTTATTCGAAAGAAATTGAAAACGGCTCAAGATCGTCAGAAAAGTTAATACGACCGCAGGAGAAGAGCTCTAGAGTTTCAGGTTGAAGATTCTGTCTTCCTAATGGTTTCTCCAATGCGAGGAGTGTTGAGATTTGGAAAGACTGGTAAACTGGCACCATGATATATTGGTCCTTTTCCTATACTCGAGATGAACGGTCCTTTGGCATATCGAGTGTAGCTCCGTAACTGGTTATTTGGCTTACACAATCTGCTTCATGCATCTCATCTTTGGAAATATGTGCACGATCTAGACTGTATTATTGAAGAGGCCGCTCAGCAGGATTTGGAGATCCCACCAAATCTGGCAGTGAAAAGAAAACTGTTGAAAATAATTGATTGAGATGAAAAGCAGCTGAGGAATAAAGTTGTGAAATTGATTAAAGTGCAATAGAGTGGTGATCCAAATGACTGTACTTGGGAAACAGAGGATAACGTGCAAAAATCCTATCCCAATTGCAGAGTGGATATTTCGGCTTAATCTGGTAAGCCATTTTATCTATCTTTTATATATTCTTATGTTCTTTATTTGTCTCTCTCTTTCAAATTTCAAGGACGAATTTTTCTTAAGGAGGGGAAATCTGTAACATCCCAATTTTTATCAAAATCAAAATCAATAATTAATATTGATTTTGGAATTAAATTGGAACAAATTTGAAAAATCAAAAAAAAAAATTAAATAAGTATTGATTAATATATATGAATAGATTGTAATTTGAAATTAAATTTGGATTTGAATTTAAAATTTTAAATAAATGTCTTAGTAAAATAATTTGCATTTAAAAATAATATATATGTAATTTATTTAATGTGTGATTAGTTTTAAAACATTTTCTTTTAAATAGTATATAATAATATAAAGTAAATGTCTTTATAAAAATAAGGAAATGTAATATAAAAATTTATTTAAAATATTAATGCATGCATAATCCAAGTGTAAGGAAATTAAGATATGAAGTTAACAAGTGGTAAGGTTTTAGAAATAAAATTAACAAGTGTAATGGTTTTTATCATTAAATTTAACAAGTGTCAATTGTGTATTTTCTTTTTTTTTAAAAGAAATGAAAATCAAGGCATTGTATATATTTCCATTTCTCCTCTCTCCCATTTTTGTTTCTCTGTTCAAAAATCAAGCCTATACAAACCAGCAAGTTTAAGTTATAAACCAGAAAATATCAAACCAAAGAACCTCTTTAACCTTAAAATTGAATAAAAAGAAAATCAAAATAAAAGTCATCTCAAATACCAAGTAGTCCAATAATCCAGACCTCACAAATACAACTACTTCAATTCTTCAACAAGTTCAGATTCAAGCAAGTTTTCAATTCAACAATTCCAGTTTCAAGATCAAACATCAACAATAAGCAAATCAAAGTTTCAAGAATCTAGTTTTCAAAATCAAATAAGCTCCCAGTTTTTCAAATTTATCAACTTCTAGGTTTACAGAATTCTCTGTTCTTCTTTTAACAAGGTGAGTAAACTTTTTAAAATCTGGATTCTACTTGTTGTTTGAATCATGCTTGAAATAAAAATTGTAAAGTACTTATATGAACGCAAAGATGCGTACATGTATATGCTAAGATGATTGTGCATGTCTGATATACAGGCAGAGATGCCCCTGTTGTTTCCAGGTTTCCTAAAACCTGTTCAAAATTTGATTGCTCTTCCCCTGATCCTTATTAGACTTTAGGATTTAAACAAAATTAGTTTTTTAACATGTTTCAAGTCTTAAAAATAACTGTGAGCAAAAATCAATTTAAGTTTTGCTAGAAATTGGAAAATACGGGCAAATTAAAAAAAGTTAAAATTTCAAACATCATAATTTCTGGTTTCAGGTATACCATCTGAAATGTTTTCAAAAATAATGATTTTTGAGTAAAATCAATAGTTTTAATGAAGTATTGATCGAGAAATTTGAAGTTGAACGGTATTGTGTTTATTGGCGAATTTTGGCCATGGGTGAAGAATTGGATCTCGTGTTCGTGGTTGGAGCAGGCATGGTCATTAAGGATCATCAAAAAAATGCTCGATGAATTTATAATTCACCGAGGCAGCGGTGTGAGTTCGACTTAGTGCTTTAGTCGAGTTTTGAGTCGATCCTGTTCTCGGAGCAATGGTGTCATAAATATCGAATCGGACTGCTTCGAGGCGGGTGGAAATGAAGCATGGAACGTCGACAAAGCTTTGGACATGATTGTGGTGCCTTTGGTGGTCTAAGGCAATAAAGCGAGGCAGTTTTTGGTGATCGTAGTCTGTTCCATTTTGAGTCAAGTCCTTCAATTTCGAATTCGACAGGAATTCGTCGATCTGGATGATTTGAAGGTATATGTAGATCGACGTCGACATGTCGAAGGCGACAGGATTGAATGGAGCTCGTCGAAGCTCTGGTGCAAGTGCATAAACCTTTGGTGTATGTCATAAGTTCAAGTTTGGGAAAAAGGGTGAAAGCTCGAAAGAATACTCGGGGAAACGGGTTACTAGCTCAAGTCTTGGCCCGGGTAAACTGGTGTGTGTACCGAGTTTCTAAGACTTAAACAAAAAAAATCAAATTTTGAAAAGAAGATACGGGTTGGTTTGGGGGAAGACTCAAAGAAAATGGCTTTTTGACTCGGGTAACCCTCGGGAGGTCTTGGGTTTGACATATAAAAACAGTTTTTGCTTTAAAACAAAAATTCAAATTTTAAACATTTTTAATCCATGCTTTTAAATAATGGTTTTGATTTAAGTTTGCATTGATAAAGGTTTTTGGTAAGATATTTATTTAAGTAATTAAATTTAATTTATTTAATTTTGTGACATTATTTATAAATTAATTATTTTAAATAAATAATGCAATTTTAAAAGTTAATTAAGATGAAATGTTGTTTTAAATTAACCTTAATCCCTTGAATTAATTTATGCGTTAATTAATCATGAGGTTTATTAATTAAGGATTTTTTTTTTGCATAGTAAGCGGGGTTGAAATCTGGGCCCCTGCCAGCTTTATTAAAAACGAAATGGAACTACAACAAGAAAAAAAAGGAAAAAAACAAACTGACCCCAAAACACTACGGAATCCAGGAGTGTTTTAGGGCTTTGGGTCGCTCTTAAGCAAGAAATTTTAAGTGGAATGAGAGTTAGCAGGCATGAATTTCCTTCAAATTAAGGATTTTAATAATAATTAAATAATTAATTAAGACAAATGATTTATAATTACTTAATAACTAAAGAATAACTTATTAATGGTTAATAAATTATTAATTTAAGGTTAGTCAATTTATAATTAAGAGCAAATTAATTAATGTAATTAATTAAGAAATATTTAATCAATGAAAGTGATTAAGATTAATTAATCAATAATTAAGGATTAATTAGTTTATAATTAAGGGTAATTAATAATTAATTAAGGATATTAATGAAAATAATTACGTGATTAATTAATTATAATCACACGATTAATTCACCTTACTTGTAGATGATTGATTACTATTGAATGCCTTGAACTGATTGATATCCCTGTTATGTGATTGTGATACTTTGTGATGTGAATTGCTGTGAATTGAACTGTGATATCTGTGATATGTTTCTATGTGAATGTGAAAACTATTGGCCTTTAAATGGCATTTGAATTTCGATGCGACGGGGAGTCGGATTCCAGTTGGTTATCCAAAATCCACATCAAATCTTAATGATGAATCTTTGTGATTGAAATATCTATGTGTTTTTAAATGAAGCGCTCACTATTTGGTTTATCCGGGAAAGGACTTTGTGACATGTAACCCATTCCGAATAGTGATACGACGAAATGAATAGCATTTGAAGACGGTGGTAAGACCGGGTGTTTTCGAGAACGATAGGATAACCGGTCGAATGACTATGCACTGAGCTACTCCGATATAGAGATCTCCATCCATATGTGATGGGGAGTCCGATTGGGATTGTGGATGCCCGGATTGCAAGCGCTTCTTCCTTTATTGGATGAAGTGCCTTTAGTTTCGTTCGAACCCAGAACGGACTTGTATGGTTATATGTCTGACATTACACCTTGAGATATAAAGCTGATCTCTATCAAATACATTTCTATTGGTGGTGGATAATTTATTCTCTTAGCTTAACACCCTTCTCTGAGACATACGTGCTCAAAGGTTACGTAGTTGAAGGTTATTAGTGATATACTCCCAATTTGGTAGTGTGGCATGCTGAGTGCTGCTGATAATTGTTGATTGAAGCATGGCTTTTATGAAAAGCGTAGCTTTGTGTACGAGACTTTGTCGAACCTCACAACCCGGAAATGGTCGAAACAGGAAGGATGCAGCAAGGCTATTGGGGGTAGCGCCCCTTAGGGTATGTCCATTTCCTTCTGGATAAAAGTTGTATCATGGTATGGAGCCCAGATACTTAACTTATGTGGTTGTGCAAATTTATTGCTTTATGGTTGTTGTTGTTGTTGGTGCCTCAGATAAAGGTCGGTTACGACCCCGGGATGGCATACTTGTGTAGTAGTAACCTAGTTACAGAGGTAACCCGACCTAGTGTTGGCAGAGATCCGGTTAGGTTCTCGAGGCGTCCCTCCAGAGGCGTAACCATGTGGCATAGGAAGTTCCTTAGCCTGTAACAGCCCACAAATCCGTACCACTGAGTTTCTACCTAAATCAACTCAGTTGTACAGAAATACGAACCATTTGGGTTAGAGAAGAAGAGGTAGGAGAAGAAAATAGAAATCAATAACATAATCTAACCATCGCAGCGGAATAAAATATAATAGATAATAAATGGTCTTTACACAAAAATCAAATATCTCTGTTTATATATTACATCATCAGAGTACATCAATCACAATTCAACATCAATATCATACAATGGATACACAACAACTCAACACAGCAGAATATACATATATAAACAAGTACGGAAGTACGTATCGTCATCCAGCTCGTCTCCTGAGCTCCACAGTAGCATATCCTGAATCCTATAATACTCGGTCTGACCCGAGCATTACAGTTAAATAACACCCGAGTCAGTCTGGAATACCAGCGTGAGAAAATCTCACTCAATTGACTATTAAACTTTCACAAATCTTTTGAAAACAAAAGCATCTCGTAAGACCACGCCACAAATAAACATGTCGGGTTTTTACCTTACGATAGCTAAAACAATTTTTATAGAAATCCTCTGATATTATAATAGGATCTATATACAAATACTTATAAAATAGACGAAATTGTTACATCTAATAAATTCCAGCTACTAGCCACAGAGTGGGTAATACAAACAAAACTCGTACAAGGCACGTAGGGAGAATGGATTTCCAACTAATGACTAGGCACTGGGGTACCACCTGTCATAGTACGGGGCCTAGATCACCGTACCGAGGAGTACGGCCGCTCCCCTGCAACACAAGACCGGGACTACCCCTTGCTGGATAATCCCGAGTGAGATCACCCCACGGTTGGGATCAACAACCGCCCACTAAGCCGAAATAAAAAGGGACATCTAGACAGGGATGACCTCACCCTGCTTGGGTGCTACCCACCTAGCCTTGCTGCATAACCCCTGATTTTCAGTCATTCCCATTTGATGAGGCTTGAGGCTAAGCGTTACCTTTTTAGAACATATTCCTTTGAATGCCCATCGTCCACCTGACGATGTCTCGCAAGCATTCATCCATACGAGTCCGTCCCGGGTTCGAACAGAACCGAAGGCACTATTCCTACTACATCCATTATGGAAATATCCTCAGGATTAGTAGCGACTAGCCCTTGCACTTCACTGCTCCATCTTTGAATCCTAAATCATTTCCACGAAACGTACAAACCGGATCGAAGTGGTTTTCGAGAAATAAATCTTGATCCCGGTCTCTTCGAAACGATCAACGTATTTGGCCAATATTGATAGTCGGTGATTTAACTATCAACTAATATTCACAAACAACCATCAACCAATAAATAATTTATTTATCTCAAAATATCTTTACCAGATATATTTTCACCTTCAAACCCCTTTGAAAACAGTTTTCAAACTATCTTCCTTTCCTCAGAATAAATTCCGAGTATTTCCATTTCCACTGGAACTACCAAGCACAAAATTCTAGATTTTTAAAATAATTTAAAAACACTTTATTGTAAAATATATTTAACATTTAATTTAGAAAAATTACTTTAATACTTAATTTATAATAATACTTTAGAAATAACTAAAATAAGGTTACCTTATAACCATACATTAGATTTTCTTCTTTAAAATACCAAATCATTCTTTAAATAATTATTACGAAAATAGATTAAACAAAATGCTTGTTTTGGAATTTACTTTAAAACATTTAAGTTAAAACTACTTCAATAATTGGTTAAAAATATATATTATATACACATTTGAAAATAAAGTTACTTAATAAAATATAAAACTAGATTTCTACTTTTAAAACAAAATACTAAGTTACTTCTTAATAATTACTGCTAAAATAGATTAAAAGAAAATACTTACTTTAGACTTTAAATATTAGAAGTAATAAATTCTATAAAACTTGCTTTCTTTTAAAAAAACAACTTTAAAACATTTAATTTATATTTAAAAATTTACTTTTAAAAAAAACATGTACTTGGCTATCTAGAGAAAATCCCAACTTCAATCATTTAAATCAATTTTTCCCAAATTGATTTCCAATTTATTTTATTTGAAATGAATTTCTTTACTAACATGGTTCATTTCAAAATCCGTTAGTTCAGAACTTATTATTATTATCTTCCCGTTTGGTTTAAATCTTTTAACTGAAATATACAAATTTCAGATTTTTCCCAATTTCTTCTTTATTCCTTTCAATAATTTAAATCTTAAATTTTAAATAAATGTTTGTTCTTTTAATTAATATCACTGAAAATTTTAAAATTCATTAACTTTCTGTTTATTCAAATTTCCCTTTCCATACCCAAGATTTATTTATTAGAATTTTAAAGTCACTTATTTCTTTTTCAAATTCATTCTTTGAATTTATTCTATAATTATTTTACTTACCCTTTACTTCTTTTATTTTCTTTCCAAAATTCAATTTATGTATTTTTATGGTAATTCATTATACCCGATTATATCCAATCAAATCATAGCGTTCAATATTCCAACATAGTTCATCATAGAACATCAAATAATCACAACAGAGGGTATTAAATAATTTAAATAAATGTTGAGGGGTCCAGTTGGATCCCTCCAACATGTTTTCCCTGCATCACAGACGTTAGCACAATACAATATTCCAATTCCAAATATCATACTATAGCACATTAATCAATTCAACCATTCAAACAATTATTTAAATTTAAACATTTAAATTAAGTTTAACTGAGTGAGATTAACTCACCTTTGCTTTATTGTTCGCAATCCATTCCAAACTGACTTGTTTCCTTGATTTTTACACCTTGTATAACAATTCACGGTTTATTATTATTTGAGCCAATCAAACAATTATTCACCATTTATTTATTTTGTTTACAAATGATTAAATTTTAACCTTAGATTTAATTTAACCGAAGTAGTAAATTTTAAACTAATTTTCCTTTATATATTTTAATTCAATTTAATAATTTGTACTTTAACTAAGATAAATTAAATTAGTTTATTAAATACATTAATTACCCTAAACAATATTTTAAAATTCCCATAATTTATTTTATTTTATTTTTCAAAATTTTGTCGAAAAAAATGATAATTTCTGATTAATGGACTAAAAATCAACAGATTAAACTCCGGTTTAAACTTGAGTAATATCAATTTAGAAATTCTCAAACTAATTTACCACTTCATCACAATTTATTAATTTGTAAATATTCGTTTTAATATGATATTATAATATATAAATCACGTTAATACTTCTTTAAAATTTGAACAGCAAGATTAAACACGTGTATGTATATTTTGTTAAATTTTTTTTCTCTGTACCTAACAAACAAAAATTCCATAAACCTATATACTTTACAATCTGTGTATTCAATCATATAATTTATTTGCTTTGATTTTTTTTTAAAAAAACAATACCTCTGCTCGATGATGCCGAACGAACCACATCAAAACCTAGATCGCGCTCGCGACGCCGTGCTCGACTTCTCACATCGCCCCGCCACCAACCAGCATCCATCTGCGCCTCACCTTCATGATGCCGACGCTGCAGTTCCCCAAACCCTAGCCCTAAACGCGAATCCCCTCGCGAATGATACTGAGCCAAAAATCCTTGCCGTCGCGATAGCAGCGACCGCGACACCACTCAAGGCTCCCATCCGAGACTGCGCATGACTCTCAATCTCGTTTCCCCCCATACTTGTCGATCCTCTTTTCTTTTTCTTTTTTTATTTCATTTTTGTTTTCTGAACTTTGATTTTAATTTGATTGGAAGGAGGGGATTCGGTTTCATTATTAAAGGAAAAGGGGGTTGCGTGATGTAGCCAAAAAAAACATTGGTACGGAAAGAAGTCGGCTGCTCAGGAGAGATTTCTGCTGATTGATTTTTTTTCAGATAGAGATATTTAAATTAAATCGATAATTATCGTCTAGGCGTTTTTATCTCGTACGCTCACACAACAAACCCAAAACCTACGAAAATTGAAACCCGATAATAATTCAATATTACGGACCCAATGAAACTGGTTTCGTTGAATTCCGAGACTGTGCCTCGGAAGGCTATTTTTAAAATCGAATTAAACTATAAAATTTCAAAACTGAACAAACCACTGTTAAATTCAATTTTACAACTTCTATTATCCTCCGTGTTGTCAGTATAAATTTTATAAGCCTTCGAATTATTTTCAACAAGCTTAAAATTCTAGATTTCATATCTTATCAAATTTCAAATTATTTGATTCAATAATTTAATTATCGAGTAAATAGTGATATTTGAATTCAAGTTAAAAAAATTAACTTTTTAAATATTTAAAATTAATTAAATATTTTGATTTGAAATGCTCAAAAATTCCGGGTCGTCACATAGCCTGACCATTTGTTGGAAATCCAATCACCAATACGCGCCCCGTACGGTTTTTGTTGTAGAACCTGCCATTTAAGATGGTAGCTATAGTAGGCATACTATAATGGTACGTATGCTGGCTAAGATTTATATCATACTTTCGAAATGTTTTCACACTATGCACTAATGATAATATCAAAAGATTTTTCTTGTATCAAGCAATTTGATATCATAAAAAGAAATCTCCTCCAATTATGCGATTGCATGGTGTGTGCGCGGGGAGGCCTTATGGTAGTTTCATTTTCTAAAAGTATGAATCGATTTCTTTTATAAATTATTTTGAGTAGAAACAACTATTTTTTTGTTTACTCATTCCAGTCCCATGACTGACCAGGAGTTTATTTTTCCATTCCTAAACTCTGGGTGCCTATAATTTTCCACACGGGCAGCGTAGAAGCAGGTTATCAGTGTTTTGGAGCTAACTTGGATTTAGAAGTCTTTTGGTAGATGTCGTATTTTGGAAGCTTTTGGTTTGAAGTCTTGGAAGCTTTGAAGTTTGTAAGAAGGTTCTTATTTTGGATTTTCACTCTTTATTTTTAAAGACTCTGTTGTTCCGTTATGGCGTTATCATTCTTTTGTTGTATTCTGTATATAGCACTTTGATGATGGTGGTTATATATTGTAATCAAAATTGTATCAGTATTGTATCTGTGTTGTTCATCAATGATGATTCATTTTGTTTCCGATGTTTATATTCATCTAATGTTTTTATAAGCTCCACCGAACTAGAGTTCACCTTTTGAATCTCCGACGGTCGAATACAAGTGAGGTATTTGATGTCGATTTTTTAACGCTGGAATTCTAGTTGTGACAATTTCGAGTGTAGATTTAAATTCTGTTTAAATAAGAATGAAGATGGTAAACTTTAATTTAGATTTATAAGTGATTTATTTGGTTTTTAAAATAATTAGTCATACTTAACACGTAAAGATAGCCTTCAGAGGCACTGTCTCAAATTTTGACAAAATCGGTTTCATTGAATCCGTATTAATGAAGAATCATATGTCGTCGAATTTCGTGTCAATTGGACGCATCATTTGGTCGTTTGAGATCGAAACGCATATAAATTAATTTTAGAAATTTATATTATAACTGGGTTTGAAAAGCTATCCTTTGCATATGATGGAATTAGGTCTTGTGACAAGTTCCATTGTGTTCAGAATAAGGGTATAACATATAAAACGCCGGGCGATACGTCTCAATAGGAGTTTGAAATTTTCGAACGTTTTGTAATTCTATATATATATACATACATACATACATACATACATACATACATACATACATACATACATACATACATACATACATACATACATATATATAATTTCCATACTCAACCATACCTTCCCATATTTAGGCTATCCCTATTCCTCCATACTTAAAAGCATACCATCCTTTTTATTTACCTTTAGCAAGCTTCAAATCTGAAAAAAGCAAAACTTTGAAATTTGAAATCAAATGGAAAAAAGCTGGTCTCTTTGAGTTCGTTAGGTCGAGATCTCCAAATGGATATGCAAAAGAAGGAGTGCGGCAGTTGCATGGTGTTGCTCGAACATGTACAGTGAATGTTTTAGATGATAGCAAACTAGGGCTTGTTTTTTTGGGAATACAATCATCGATTCGAGTAATGAATTTTTTTTTCGAGTTCGGGAGGTTGTGCGGCACCTGCGGCCGTGTTTTGGGGAGGTTAAGCCGTTTGTGGATGGGGTTTACATGCACATTGTCGAGAGGAAAATGGGTTGGGTCATGATGGTAGAGAGGGGCTTGAGTGTAGGGTAATGGTAATGGAGAGGTAGAGGTGGAAGGGAGGGAGTTGATGGCGATGTGGTGTGGTGGTTCGTCGGGCGGAGAGGGAGAATGGTGGAGGCGAAAACTTCGGCTTTGGTGGGCTGTTATTTGGAGTTAGGCAGGAATATGGATTTGTGAGAGGGGTTTATTTTGGATTAATAAGAGTAATTAAGAATTAAGAATGTAATTAGTTTGTTTAATTATTAATTTAAATATTGAGGACTTAATAATTTGATTACTTCTTCATGAGATGTTCGATCTAAATAAAACTTTTTGTGTTACGTTCATAATGATGTAAGCTTCGCTATGAAACTGGTTTGGACAATTTTCGAGACTGTTGAAATTTAGACTAAAATCGGACATCGTTCGATATTAGTTCCAAATTGGAACGGATCAGAAACAACAGAAATTTCAATGAGCTAATCTCACCTTTTTAATTAATCAGAAAATATATATAGTCGATAAAATTATTTATTGGATGTGAATATTTTATTGTTGGCTATATTGAATGATTAGATAATTTACTGATTTATATTGTTGGTTTAGATATATTCCTATCCCTATTGCGGATGAGACCCTACTATGTTCCCGTGTAAGAGCGGATGACTATTTGTATACGAATCCCGCCTCGTAGAGGCTGATTTATATTTTATGATTATATATGGTTGTGATGCACGAGAACTAGTTGGAGGGATCCAATGGGTTCCTCGCTAATATTGAATTTTTTTAATAATATCCTTTTATGTGGATCATTGAATAATGAACCCGATTGTGGACACTATGGTTATAACATTGTTATATGTCTGAAAACTAAAACTCGGTAGTGATAGAAAACCAATATCAATATTGGTTGAGCATATGGTGGCTATTGGCCTTAAATTAGTATTTTAAAATACTATAAATAACTAATTGAGTTGGAATTGGATTTTTGAGACAGTAAATGTTTTTAAATTTGAAAATTGGGTCTTCGAAAATATTTTGTTTTAAAGATTTTATTTTCTATTTTGTTTCAACCTATTATTCTACCTTTTTCTAAGATATGTATTATATTTAACTTTTAGAAAAAGTCATTTATTATATTTAATATTGTTTTAAAAGTTACTTATTTATAATTAATTTTATTTAAATTATTTATTTATATTTAATGTTGTTTTGAAAGTTATTTATCAATGTATTAATATTTCGAAAAGTTATTCTTTTAAAAAATTAAATGTGATTTGAAATTAATAATATGGATTTATTACTATTGTTTGGAAAATTAATAATTATTATTTATAATAATGTTAAAAATTAATCATTAATTTTTTTATTAATAACGTCGTTCAAATTTTAATTATTGTTTTAAAATGTTTGTAACAATCGATCCTGAAAAATCGACATCAATACGTCCACTATATTGAATGCCGAGTAATCGGGTGTCGGAATACCAGTTCATTAGGGGTGGAGAAGAAAAGGTAGAAGAAGAGAAAACAACAATACAGAATCTCACAATCGCAGCGGAACAAAATACAATATATAATAACAAAGTTTATATAAAGAATCTGTAACAATTATACACTTACAATTATCAGAGTACAACCATCAATACATCAAACTGGACAGTTATATAACTTGCCCTTACACGGTGGAAAATAAATCAAGTACGGAAGGTACGTCTAAAACTTCTCTAACTAGTCTCCTGAGTGCCACAGCTTTTACCCGAGTCTCTAATGCTCGACCTGACCCGAGCATTATAATAAAATAACACCCGAGTCTGTCTGGAAAACCAACGTGAGAAAACACACTCAATTTGAATTATTATTATACTTTCAAAAATCCACTGAAAACAAAGGTATATTGCAATACCGTTCCATAAATAAACATCTCGAGTTTTTACCTTAGGATAACCAATACATTTTTATCAAATCCGTCTGGTATTATAACAGTGTCTACAAAAAGTAAATAGAATATAGCTGAAATGCTTGCATCTCACATTCCAGCATAGTTGGGCACAATCAAAACCGTACAGTGGTTATTGGAGATTGGGTTCCATACAATGGCAGGGCTACTGGGGTACCGCTCGTCGCAGTACACCTTTAGAAAAATGTACCGAGGACCACTTCTGATCCCCTACAACACAAGACTGGACCACCCCTAACCTGTATAGCCTGAATAAGATAACCCCGCGGTTGGGATCATAAACTGCCCACACGGCCGAAGTAAAGGAACTCTAGACAGGGGTAACCTCACACTACTTGGGTGCTACCCACTTAGCCTTACTGCACTTCCCCTATTTTAGCCATTCTCGACTGATGAGACTTGAGGCTACAATTACCTTGTTAGAACACATTAACTTAGAATGCTCATCGTCCTTCAATGACGATGGTCTGATAACATTCGTCCATACAAGTCCATTCCCGGTCCAAACGGAACCGTAGGCACTACTCCTACTACATCTATTTTGGAATCACCCTCAAGATTAGAAGCGATTAGCCCTTGCACTTCATTGCTTCATCTTCAACTCCAAGCTGTTGTCTTCATTTCAAAAACATACTCGTTGGATCGAAGTGGTTTTTGGATAACTTATCTGATCCCGGTCTCTTCGAAACAACATTCGAAATTGGCCAATATTGATGGTCGATTATTTAACTGTCAAATTAACATCCATAAGCAATCATCTGGCATTAATATCATCTTTCTTAAAATATTTATTTTTAAAATATCTTTAAAGACATATCAATCTCTTTCAACATTTGAAAACAATTTTTCAAATACTCAAATCCGTTACAGAATACTTCCAACATCTCAATACTTAATAATATTTTCAAATTTCTATTTTCTGTACTTAGGAAATATTACCAGTCTTATTTTCCAAAATCTCTCAATATTTACTTCCCAGCAGATTATTCCGTAACTTAATCCAAAATCCCTGGAAATCACAACAAATTTCCTTTCCTCAAAATCATATCCTTTTATAAGCACTTTTTGAATCATGAGAGAATTCATAAAATAATTTTTCTTTTAATTACTTTAAAACTCTACATATATAATAAGTATTTAAACGATTGATAGTTTACTTTTAGAAACGGGTTCAAATAATTATTTAAAATATCGAAAACAATTTATAACATTAATACTCATTTTTAGTTAAATAAATCATTTTCAAAGCGTGTTTTTAAAGTTAGGATTTACTAAAATAAGTACTTCATATTTAAGAATCTACTTACCAAGTATTTCAATCTTAACTACTTTAAATTACAAAGTTTTAAAATAATGAAATTTCCTTTTAAAAACAAACTCATTTCTAAAATTTTGAAATATATTTTTAAAATCTCAAAAAC
Source organism: Allium cepa (assembly GCA_030765085.1). NCBI lineage: Eukaryota > Viridiplantae > Streptophyta > Magnoliopsida > Asparagales > Amaryllidaceae > Allium > Allium cepa. Next base: position 220,977,719 of record CM060928.1, read on the forward strand.
CAATTTAATTTCTAACTTCCTCTCGATTTCACAACACATCGATTCATTGTCGATTTCCTGACCATTCTCTTTCCAAAGATAGAATCTACTATTTTTCTCAACCCTGTTCCATATTCCAATATAAATTCACCTTATGAATTTATATTCTAATTATCACCAGGTATCGAATTTCTTTACTTATAAATATCATTATCAATTCTATAACCCCTTTGGTTTTAAAAACAAATCTTATTTATGAAAATCCATTATATAAATTTATTTCTTATAAATCCATTAATACTTCCAATCTATTTCCAATATTGATTTTAATTCTTTTTTATATCTCCAGAATAACATTTATAAATTCTCTTATATAATTATTTTTTAAAAAAACCTCCATTTATTTATCCAAAATAGTTAAGTATAGCCAAATTTATTTATATTCTTTTCAAAATTCATTTTCTTTAAAATAACTCCAATTCCAATATATATATATATATATATATATATATATATCTCAAATCCTCTTCAATTCCATAAATTTTTAAAATATGTTTATAGTTTTAAAATTTATCAAAATTCAGGCTAGTGCTACAATAGCATCCAATAATTTCAATCACTGCAATAATCTATACTAGATTATTCTACACAATTCATATAGGGGCATTTCACTAGAAGGAAAAGCTTTGCAGTCCAATCAGTTTCTCGGACACACATCCATAGAAATTAATTTCAAGGCCAAAGTCGGCAGAATAATTACTTTTAAGGACAAAATCAACAGACCAATTACTTTCAAGGACATAATTTCATAGGTTTTTAGGCATTAAAAACTAATTATTTTTTAGTTTGTCCTTAAAAGTAATTATTTCAGTTGTGTGTCCTAGAAACTAATTGCACTTGCTAAAGAGGCCCTTGTGGCTAATTTCCACGTTCTTCATATATCACTATATATGAAAAATAACAATATATTTGAGGAATCGAGTTAGATCCCTCCAACCTGTTTCCCTGCATCCACAGATGTTAAAACACATAAAATAAATACCAATCACACTTCGAGGGGGATATCGCGGTATATAGGGTCATCCGCTATTATGCGGGGCGCATAGGGTCTCATCCGCTATAATGTGCGGGAATATCACTAAAATACTAATATATATGATATTATATATATGTAGTCATCCAACAGATAATCATCAAATCAAACATCCAATAATTTAAATTTAAACATTTAAATTTAAATGTAGTAATCCAAATGACTGAGAAATTCTCACCTTTGTTTTTTTTCCGATCCGTTCCACTTTGACTTGTTTTCACGATTTTCAAACCTCGTAAACACGTTATAAATTTTATCAATATCGATTATAATTAATTGATGATCAACTTGAATTTTAAAAACTGTTTTTAGATAAATTACCTTCCCTATAAAATCTTGAAACCATCTTCGTTGCCCATGACAAGCTCTCATCACCTCCAAAGCTCCGCAAGCTTTAAAACAGTTACCACCCTGCTATCATTGCTACTGAGCTCACAAAACCTATTCTTCCTCGAGCCCTCGACACTACGCCTCCTCACTCTTTCCTTGCATTAACCGTGACATCGCCAAATCGATCGCCAATCCCCAAGATGCAACCTCTATTACTCCTACACTTCGCCTGCTCCTAGAATATCAACCTCACAATGAGACGCGCGCCACCGCCTTCCCTAACCCTCAAACCAATGCGCACTCACGCCTTGCCTTGCGACCCCACACCTACTGCCAGGAACCTAACCATCGCGGCACCTCCACTTGTCGTGCTTGCATCTGACATTCGATGATGCGTCGCCAATAACCAGAGAACTTGACCACCGTAGCCAATACTTTTTTTTGAGAGAGAGGGTATCGAACTACTTTTGATTTCAACTGATATTCAGATTGAATTTAGAAATTTATAAATTATGCCTTGACTGGTTTCACTTCAATTTATTTGCCGTAACCAGAGAATTCGATGATGCCTTGCCCTTCGGATTTAAAAAATGAGAGGAGAATGAGCACGCTATATATATATATATTCTTTTTTTTTCTTTTTTTCAATTGATTTGAATTTCGAAGAGAAGAAGACATGATTTTCATTCATTTGAATGGATTGGGTAAGGGACAAAAGGGATATGATTTTGAATTTGAGATGAAGCGTTGCATGAAGAAGCTGGCTACGATAGCTCTAAGGTGATAAGGAAAAAGGTTGATGCGAAAATATAGGTCAAATCATATATATTTATATTAATTTAAAATTTTAAAATATCTCGATTTACATAACTCAAAATCTCGAAGCCCTATCGAGGCGTGCCGCTAGGAGTTTATAATGTTATACCCCTATTTCGAATATAATGGAAAAGGTTTCAAGTCCTAGTTCAATCGTGTGGAGAAGATTGATTTTTGGACCCAAATTTATTTTATTGACTTTCGATATAAATTTCAGCGCATTTATATTTCGTACGGTTAAATAATAACTCCAAAACCTACGAAATTTGAAGTCGGATAATAATGCACTATTACGGATCCAATGGAACTGGTTTCATCGAATTCTGAGACTGCGTCTCTGATGGCTATTTTTAAGTGTCAATTTAAACCAACTATTTTTAAAATCGAACATATTACTTTTAAATTCAATTTTGGAACTTTTATTATCTTCATTATTATTAATATATATTATACAAGCCATTACATAATTTTTAACAAGCTTAAAAGTCAATATTAAATAATTTATCCAATATTCAATTATAAAATTCAAATACTTAAATTTTCCAATAAATCACAACTTTTTTAAAATTTGAATCCATAAACAACCCCAATTCTTCATATTCAAAATCAATCCATAATTCAAAACCAATATTTAAAACCATTTAAGTATTCACAACCAACGAAAGAAAACTCGGGTCGTTACAATGTTTAAGGTTAAAAATCGTTATTCATTTATCTATAATGTTATTGTTATTAAATTATTATTATATAATAGTGTTTTTGATGTAAATTATTTTTATTTAATTATAAATGTCTTCGAGATGTATAAATATAGGAGAAGTTTTGTAAAATGGTTTTAAGATTTAGGGGAAGTTTATTTACAAGGTAAAGAGTTTTATAAATGGTTAGGTATTTATAAGCGAGTTTAAGAAATGTTGATTTATGAAAGGAGTTTATAAATGATTTCTGGATTAACAAAGGATTTATAAATGATTTTAGAAAATGTACAAAAAGAGTTTATATGCGATTGAATTTTATAAAGGGATTGTAAATGGTTTTTCGTAGATTTACAAAATGGTTTATAAATAGTTTTGGAGAATTGTAAGGAATTTATAAATGATTTGAGAATCGAATAAAAAGAAAATCTTTCTCAATTTTGTAAATATACTTATACCATAGAGATAAGTATATGAGTGCATTTTCTATGATGTGAGGTGTAATGTATGAATATACTTATGCCATTGAGATAAATATATGAATATTTTCTAAGTATTGAAAATATAGGGATTTGTGGATATACCTTTGGAAAAGTATTTTTTTACAAATAATTTACAAAGTGATTTTAATGAATGAGAGATTATTAAAGAAGCTAGTGGTTGCTTATGTGCTTGACCAATGTTGGTTTTCCCTTATGGAATAAATCCCTGATTGGATGTGCGTTTGTTGATAATTAAATAACCAACTATCAAATCTTAGTCTAAATATGCAATCCTTCTTAATTTTGGTGGTACGGAAATATTTCCTACTTAACACCGAAGGATTTTAACTCGAGAAATATCTAGAAAAAAAACGGGAATCATATGGTACAATTACCGTCGGTAGTGTTATATGTATGTATAAACTTGTTTTTTTTTCTTCTAGGATAAATAGTGAGGAGACCAGTCCACTTAAACGATTATGGGGTAATCCCCTCTCTTGTGTATTTTCTGATTTATTTTCTAAAGAACCGGTATTGGGCAGTCTGAAAATTGACGATTGGTTTTTAGAGTGCCAGGGAAGCGGAAGAGTTTATTCGTAAGAGATGACTCGAAAATCGTAACCACTCTGAAACCATATATGTTTCTATGGTGGAGTTTTGTTATATATTGAGATGTTGAAATTCATGTGTAGATCCAAGACACGTTGGGGTATTGGAATCCATGCGGTCATCTATTTTGGTGGAAGTGCATGAGCTGAAACGCCGAACATAGCATCATTAGCGGTAATAACTAAACCCAAAGATAGGAGGCATAGCCAGTAGGGTTGGCAAACCCAAAGGGTGCAGTCGGCTCCACCTAGACATTACTTGCAGTTGTTACGCATGCATGGGGCGATGCATTCGGTATTAGCGAGACCAACTATGTTTTTTCTATGGTACATCACTAGGGATGTGTACTGCATTGCAAGGATATCTCCGGTCCTTGTGTAGGAGGACCGTTTCTCGAAGTACTGAGGGCACTTCAGTGGAATTCTACACAATTAGTGAACTTGTCTTATTGGTTTTTGATTATATATCTAGTATTGTTGTAACGTACACTCACGAGCATCACAGCTACTTGATAATTAATATTTTGACCTTAGACATTATTATAGTATCAATGGATTTTTTATAGAAAAGGTTTTGGTTATTGTAAGGTGAACCATGTCCATGTTTATGTGCGATATGGTCTTACGAGATACTTTTGATTTTAAAGATTTTTATAACTTTAAAATCCAGATGGGTGTGTTTTCTCATGCTGGTTTTGCAGACTGACTCGAGTGTTGTTTATTATAATGCTGAGGTGAGACCGAGCATATTTACATATTTTAGCTGGATGCTTTGGAGCTGTAGGAGACGAGCTGGAGGCACAGAGACGTATTCACGTTTATGATTGTTGTTCCATTGTGTTCACTGTTGTATTTATTGACAATTGTAAGGACATCTTGTTATAATTGTTCGGGCTGAAATAGGTTAGTATACTCTGATTAATGTCTACATAAATATATATATATATATATATATATATATATATATATATATATTGCAGTTTCTCCTTATGTGAGGATTTATTGTTTATTATAGATTATTTGTTCCGCTGTGTGATTGTTGTTTAGTTTTCTTCATATTCTTCCTTCTTTCTTTTTCCCTAACAACATGGTTTTCTGACATTCAGTTGCCCAGCACGCAATACAGTAGACATATTAGTGTTGATTTTCCAGAGTCGAAAATCATGGTCATTACAGTCCCGAAAATGAGAACCTCAAAGAATAGCGATGTATTTAAATTATCGTATCTCTCAAATGGTTAATCCGATTTCAACGCTTTTTATCCATCCCAGAAAGCTAAGAACTTAAGTAATAACCTTTGTTTTGAATGTCTTATGAAATTTTGGTAATTATTAGACTAAACTTGTAGTTCAAAGAGGTGGATCTGCTATGTAAATAATTTTTTTTAGATGATTACACTTGCTAGAACATCTATAACTTTTACCATATACTAGTTTTTGTGATCCGTAAGGTTTTACTAAAGGTTATTTGACCAACCAACAATTTTGCTTTAAGAACAATCCATAATTTTGAGCTTTAAATGTCCAAACCGTAGATATAAAGAAACCAAATTGAAAATGCAAATTCATTAGTTTATTATATTAATGTCATATTATTTTTTATCATAAGATGTGATATCGTATGATTTCTATGAGTAAGTAAAAATACCATTGGAGCATGTTTGGGTTAATTGGCGAATTTGGCTTACATGTGAGTTAAATAACCCATGTAAATGCTAATTAAAGGTATGCTTTTAGATTAAAATACATAAGCGTTTGAAATATTAATATATTTTGTGTTTTCAATGTGAGGTCAATGTATATCATATATATTATATTTATGAAGTTGCAAACGATCCTTCTTATAAAGGAGGCTTTGCTGAAATTTTCAATAAAAAAATCTAACACTTAGAAAATTTCAATAATTTTTGTATGCGAAACAAAAAAAGTTATGAAATTAGTCTATTTTAATTTTTAGTTTATGATAAGCTCGATTCTTATATTAACTACTTAAAGAATTAAATGAGCTTCAATTTGATTGTAGATTTCGAATTCAGTTAATGTTTGAGTGTGTGTATGTGACGTCTCCGTATAAGAAATTGCATGGACATAATTTTCATAAGGGGAAGGTCTAGAATATTCCTATTTTAAAGCTATAATATTAAATTAATTAAATTAAAATTGAAGTGTTTGAATTCGATTTTTGGATAATTGCTATTTTTGAAATCAAATTATTATTGAGTTAAAGTCTATATAATGAAGGATTTTTGTTACAATAAAATTTAATTAGATAATAAATTCCATTTTAGATAATATGTTAAAATTTGAATAAAATATTTTAATGAGTATAAATTAGTTTTTAAGCGTAAATAATTTTATATACATAAAATCGATGAAAATAATTTTTTTTATTCTATTAATTGAATAAATCGACGAAAACGAATAATTGTTGAATTTAAATAATTTGGGTAAAATATATAATAATCAATTAAAATTTTAAATGAATCTATCATTTAATTACAGAATTATTCATATGTGAATAAAGGTATTTTTAATTTGCAATTTAAGGAAAGGTAGTGGAAATTGATTAATATAAGGAGTCATTGAGAAAATGGTTTTCATTTTTATTTCCCTTCTTTAATACTTTTAAGTCCAAGCCCAACTCAAAAAGCAAAATCCTCTCTTTCACCATAACAATCTAAATCCTCATCTCTAACACCACCCCTAAACCCTCATCTCTAAAACCCGATCGATTTTGCTTGTGCCCTAATTATGAAAAACGTTCAATCTCCAAAAACTCGAAAATAAAACGCATGGAGAAAAAGAGACACATGATCTCGTTTGGGTGGTCGATGCCGGTGATTGGGTAATTGTGATGGTGGTTGTGGGTGCTATTTTGGGTTGTTTGCGCAGCTGCTGTAGGTGGCTTCAGGAGGGTTCAAGTGAACTTTGTTTGCATGGAACTTCTTTTGTGCGTGAATTCCAAGGCGTAGCTGCGGTCTAGGATATAGGTGGCTGTAAATGAATACTCAGAAAGCTAATGGTTAAGGTGAGATAATCATCTCACACAATTATATCCAATTTCTTTGATATCTGAATTTATTTACGTTCTTAGGTGAATTTCTAAATGAATGAATTGATTAGTTGTAATGACCCATAATTTTCGATAATTAAAAATAGTTAATTTAATAAGGTTTTGTGATTTAATGTTGGAACAAATAAAAAAATTATGATTTAATAGTAAGAATGTAACTAAATGAAGTGAAATAGTATTAATTTAAGGTAATTGATAACCGCTTTAAACGTAATTCCAATTAATTGAAATGATTAAAAAGTTATAATTGGTTATATATTGTAAATTTATGATAATAGTGTGTGTATTTATTGACAATTGGACTAAAAGAGTAATTGATAATTTAAATGTTGATTAATTAATGAAATAATGTGTAATAAACTGTAATTTTTTTTTGAAAGACAAGAGCATGAACTCATTTTATTGACTTAAGTAATATTACAAACAGTTACAGTGCCACAAAAGTACACCCTATTACAACCATCTTGACAGCTACAATGATAATAAAACAACCAAATACAAACTTACAATCAGCAATTACAAAAAGACCAAACAATATAATACACTGCATACAATCCTGAGAATCTAGTAAAATTATATTTAACATTCCAGAAGAGGGCCATCTGCAAGAGATGATAAAATCCATGCAAAACTTCAAATATAATCTGTTTTTATGTCTCTGAGAATACTGCCATGAACCATATTATAGAGCTGAGATGAATTTTTACTACCAATACCAAAAACTCTGTTATTCCTTTCAGACCACACTGCATATATCAGTCTCTTAAGAAGTTTTAGCAGCAACCTGGTCAAACGAGTCTTCCATCTTGTTGCTTTAAACACATTAAACCATTCAATTGAACTAACTGGTGATGGTTTATAAAATCCACCATTAGATAGAAGTCTATACCAAATTTGAAATACAAAAGTGCACTCAAAAAACAAGTGAGTATTGCTTTCAGTTTCTGATTTGCAGAGAACACATAAATCCTCTGAAATAATACCCATTTTACAGAGCTTATCCTTAGTATTTAAGGCATTTGCCATCACTTTCCACAACAATAAGTTTTCTTTAGCACTTCCACCAATATTCCAAATTCTTGAATGCCAGGGAAATTGAGAACCATTTTGACAGAGAGCATTATAAACAAGCCTAATGGAATGAAGCTTACCCTTATCTGACCAAATTAAAACATTGTTATTATTCTTAATGGGATTACCAGTGATGACATTCCATAAATTCCTTAATTGAAAGGAACTGGAATAAGGTAAAACTACACAATCATCCTGTAAAAACTCATCAACTGTTGCCAATTCAGAAATACCAGAATTCCTTCTCAGGTTATAATCAACTACAGAAATTAAGATCAATCCTTGTTTAGCCCATGGAGAATGCCAGAAGGATAAACCTTTATCAAAACATAATTACATTGTAAGAAAGGAATAAAAGTCTCCCTAAGCTTGAGAATACATCTCCAACTCCAACTGCAGTTATGTGGAATGAGCATAGTCCAAAATTTCCTCTTACCAATAAGATTGTGATTGACCCATTGAGACCATAAGTTCCTATCAGTTTCAAAGATCTTATTGAAATACACTGACAAAGCAGCTTTATTCCATAGAAAAATATTAGTAATACCAAGTCCACCATTCTTTTTGGATTCAAACAGCTTATAAAAAGAAATAGGAATGAGCTTTCTGGAGAAAGGATCACCATGCCAGAGGAATTTATTAAAGGCACTAGAAATCATATTAATTAGCTTAACAGGGAGTATATAATGTCTAGTCCAATAAGTTGTCATAGCCACAGCAATTGATTGGATGATTGTAAGCCTACTAGCTTGTGATAGTTTATCAATTGGCCATAACTGAAGCCTTTCAATAATCTTCTCAAAGAGTGGCAAGAAATTTTGTTTAGTAATTCAAGAACTAAAGATAGGCAAGCCCAAATAGAAAGAATTTTTGGATAATTCTTGAAGACCCGAGTACTTAATAATATCATTCCTCTTAAAAGTATTTAAACCAGCAACCAAGATATTTGATTTATGAAGATTAATTTATAAGCCAGTGATAGAATAGAAAAGTTTTAGAGAGGAAATAATACACCGAATATTATGATAAGTAGGCTTTGTAAAAATGATAAGATCATCAGCAAAGAGAAGGTGAGTAATGATTGGTTTTTTACATTTGGGATGAAGCTGAAAGTCTTTTTTAACAACTAGATCCATCAAAATAGGATTAAGAAGCTCCATAATTATTATGAACAAGTATGCAGAAATTGGGTCACCTTGCCTAACACCTTGTACACCTTTAAAATAACCATACATCCCACCCTCTCTTGAAATAGAGTACATAGGTGATGATATACATGTGTAAATCCAAGCTAGAAAAGGTTTTGGGAAATTCATCCTAGACATAATAGCTAAAATAGAGTTCCAAGCAATAGAGTCAAAAGCCTTCTTGATGTCTAGCTTTAACATGCACCATGGTGAAATATTTTTCCTCTCATAACCATACAATAATTCTTGGGTCAAGAGAATATTATCACTAATTGATCTACCACTAATATATGCAGCTTGATTGTTGGAGATAATGGATGGCAAGACTAATTGTAATCTATTAGCTAAAATCTTTGAGATGATTTTATAAATGATATTACAACACGATATTGGCCTAAAATCAGCAACTGAAGATGGATTTACAGTCTTGGGAATTAAAGAAATAGCAGTGGCAGCAAGACCAATAGGAAGCTTATTATAAAGAAAAAAAATATTGAATAGCCTTAACAATATCTACCCCAATTATTTTCCAACTCTGTTGAATAAAATGTGCATTATAACCATCTGGACCTCCACAACTATCACTATCCAAACTAAAGACTGCAGTTTCAATTTCATTATTTGAAATTGCACTAATCAGAGAATTATACTGAGAGGTAGTTAAGGTTGGAAGAGTAATGTCATAAAGAAGTTTAATATCAGGAATGAATAAATTGGTTGGTGCTAAGATAGATGTAAAATATTGAACAAAAGCTTCATTAATTCCATCAAAAGTATTCACCATGTTTCCAAACATATCCTTTATCTGAAATATACATTCACGGTTCCTTTTTACTTTTAGGAAGTTATGGAAGTACTTAGTATTCCTATCTGCCTCTCTTTCCATTCTCAAATGAATTTTCTACTTGAGTGAAGACACTTCCTTTTGAATAACTTGTTCTAGAGCATTCTTTAATTGCAATTCAATATGAAGTAAAACAGTATCAAATGGTCTAGCACTCAGGTCTTCTTGAATCCTAATAAGCTCATTCCTAATCTGAGTAGAAAGTTTAGCATCCTTACCAAAATTAGCTGCAGACCAATTCCTTAGTTGAAATTTAAGAGCTTTCATCTTGAGAAAAATATTTGTAAGAGGATCCTTGCCATATTGCATATTCCAAACCTGTTTTAAAATAACATGATATTCCACCTGCTTAGTCCAAAAATTAAAAAATTAAAAAGAGTGTTTCCCTCCACAAAGATCATCAACTCCCCAATGAAAAATTAATGGACAATGATCAGATAAAGAAGGCTGTAAGATGTGTTAAAATGATTTTGGCCAAAGATGAAGAAAATGAAGATTTATGAAAATATGATCAAGCTTGCATAAAGTTGGATTTCCACTCCTATTACTATTAGACCAAGTAAAATATGAACCAAGATATTTAACAGAGATAAGATTTGATTGAATTATAGCACTATTTAAAGGAGAAATATCCTTAAGAGATAAAGGACAGCCATCAAATTTTTGATTACTTGCAAACATACAATTAAAATCACCACCAATTAGCCAAGGAATAGAAGATGAGTTTAAAGATGGAAGATAGTCCAAAAAAACATGTCTCAAAGATAATGAATTTTGAGCATAAACAGTAGTTAGATGGAAATTTATATTGGAAGGAAAATGAATACAATTGTAATGAATATATTGATCGGAGGCACTAATTCTGGAAATTTTGAAAATATAAGGATTCCATAAAGTGAGCAGTCAGCCATAATTAGATTCAACAAAGTTATTATCATGTAACCAAGATGGAGCAATCAAACGAATAGCCTTAATGGTAGAGAGAATGTCAAGCTTAGTTTCTGAAACACACATCAAATGAATATTTTTGTCCTCTATAAGATTCTTAATCTCAAACTGTTTAGAGGGTAAGTTAGCCCCCCTAATATTCCAAAAAACAATGTTATTCATTTAATAGGAAGTGGAGGAAGCAAAGGTGAAGGATTCTTCCTAGTATGCCTTGGATGAGAATTATTTTTTGATGAGGATAAAGGTTGGACCTCATGAGGCTTATATTCCTTTCCTTTATTGAGATCAACAGTGTTCACATTACTAGTAGTACCAGAATTAGTCATGACAACTGAACACTCACTTGGTTCAGAAGGAGGTGGAAGTAAAATATGATTAGGAGGTGATAAATGCAGATAAGGTGAGGAAGGATTAGGAACATCATGGATGGAGATTTAGAACTGAATTGAGAACTACATGAAGTTGAAACAGAGGTAGAAGCATTAGAGAAAACAGATGAGACAACTTTAGCAACAGAATCAGATAAAGGATTGGAACGATTTCCAACTGATAAAGATGTAACAGAAGGAATAGCATCACTAAGTATACTATCCCTAGTTGTATCAAGAGAAGAGTTTGATAAAGCTGAAATTGAGTTAGAAGTAACTATAGGGCAGGAACTATTAACAATATGTACTTCAGTCTCTATTGCCTTGCCATCTTCCATACTACTGATAGAATCAACTTTAGATTGAATATTTTCTTTAACCACTGAATCTTTCCTCTTCCATACCTCTTTATTTCTTTTATTAACAATTCTCCAGCTATGATCAATAGTATTAGCATCATGATCACCTTGAATCCTATTAACATTCTCCCCCAAAACATGCATTTTACTAACATCAGTATCTATGGCCTTATTAACAAATTCACAAGAGATAGTGTCATGACCAAAGATTTTACAATGTGTGCAAATTTTTGGCCTCCAATCATAAGATAGTTGAACATCAGGACAATTTTTACCCAACTGTGGAATATGAATAGAATCAGGTAATTCAAAATCAGGCGAAATCTCCACCAAAGCTTTTGCATACTTAAATCTTTGCAACTTTTCAGTGCTACTATCAAAACAGATTAATCTACCAACATGACAAGCCAGCCAGTTAATACCAACTAAAATCCACAGTATAATTGGAATCCTTTGAAAATGAATCCACACCGGCACTTTTTTAACCTGAGCTTGAGATAAACCAATAGATGGATCCCATTTTGAGATTAACATTCTACCCCTAATAAATATAGGATCCGAGTTAAGAACCTGGTCCTTATCTTCTTGATTGGAAAAATTGAAGTAGAAATTATAACCATCCGACTTAAATTCAACTTCACCTTTAAGTTTCCAAAATCTTTTCAAGAAATTAACAACAGTCAAGAAAGAAAGCGTACCATCCAGAAAGAACCCAACTAAATGATTATTTCAGTATTTTAATCCTTCTTCTCTTACAAGATCCGGTAAATCAATAGAAGGTTTGTCCCGCGAAATATCAAAAAGAATAGGTTTATACGATCCTGCATTACGAGGTAAAGATTTGAAAAGGGAGGACCGGTTTGAGTTCAAAGAATGGATATCACTGTAATTGGAAGATACCAAAGTATCAGACATAATGGCAACAGAATTAAGATGAGTAGATGAAGAAAGAACAGAGGCTGAAGAAGAAGAAGAGAAGGAAGAAAGAGGAGGAAAAGAGGCAGAATCAAGGGAGAAAGAAGAAGAAGAAAAAGAAGACGATGAGGACGCCATTAAAATTTCAAATCCAAGCTGAAACCATCGTTATAAACTGTAATTTGATAGAATTAGTATAGTGTAAGTTGTTATAACATTCGTTTGTAAATAATAAACTTATAAATGTGATCAAAAGTTAGCGGTGGCAATTTTTATATGTTACCTATTTATTTAGTCTATTAAATTAAACTGAAAATCAATTGCAATTAACTGTAATTAAATATTATGTTAATGGAAATTAAGATGAAACTGGAGAATATTAATGCAATAAGGTATAAACCAATGTTAACTATGCCCATAGAGTAATAATTGATTGAATAAGAATATTGAAATCAATTAAATCAATTTTTTGTAATTAAATTATAATTAATTGGATTTAATTACAGTTGAAATGGGATACTGTAATTAGTGTAATATTTAACACTGAATTGATATGTAAATTTGTTTTAAATTATTGTAAATGTCTAAGTAATCAAAAATGATAAAATTTGTTAGTTATTAAAAGTGGAATTAAAAAGTGATTTAATCAATTTAATAATAGTTTATTCAATTAATATGAAAATAGCCATTTTGGCCACTGACTCGGATTTTGATGAAGTTAGTTTCATCAAATCCATAACGGTGAATTATTGTAAGGTTTGAAGTTTCGTAGCGATGAGACCTGTCGTTCGATCGTACGGACTCGAAACGCGTAGAAATCAATTTAACTAAATTCAATTGCAATCAAGTTGTAATACACTGATTTTTAAGCTAATTTCTTCATACGATGGAATTAGGACTTGAAACCATTTCCATTGAGTTTAAAAATATTGAAAAAATTTATTTTGATATATAGGATGACCCATTTTCATTTTGGAAGCGAAATGGGCTTTTGGGTCGCATTGTTGTTTCAAATCAATTCGTTACGTGTTCATTTTCTTATCCGGCTTTGATAATATAAATAGTCTCATTTCCCAAACCCTAGCAGTCATTTCTCTCATTCTGTACAAACATCAGCTTTTGTCTATCTCATTCTTTTCCATGGTAGAAACAAAATCAAATTTGCAAACCCCATTCCAATTTCAAATTCAATTTCAAATTCAATTTCAAAATCAAACTCCTTAAAACCCTATCATAGTATATACCGTTTAGAAGCTCTCAATGAGCATAATCCGTTGGTTTAATTCATTTCTTGATTTGAATCACCAGTAGTCCAAAAATCAGTGGTTTTGTTTCGGCTATCCATTGGCTAGGATTTTGATCCAACGGTGGATCATCGACCGTTTGACGATCGGGGAGTAGCGTTGGGAAGAGGATAGAGAGCAGGCCTTGTGATGACTTTTACTCGTCATAGATGGCCACAAATTTGCCTGAATCGACGTTTAAAGGGCAGTGGCGGTGGAGTGGATTCAAGTGATCGGTGGCGGCCATTTTGGTGGTCGTAGGGTAGCGTGGGTATGCGAGTTTGATGGAGGTTATGGATCTGGTCGAATGAAGGCGTAAGCGGCGCGATGTCAACGTGTAGGGTGGCGGTTTGGTTCGATGGTTGTTGTAGCGAGCACGATTTAGGGTTTATGCATTTTGATAAGGTGACGTGTTAATTTCATTTTTAATCTTTATTTTGTTATTTAACTAATAATTTAATGTTCTAATTGTTATAACTTTTGCATACAAATTCAAATTCATGCGCGGTTTGTTCCGTTGGGATCGTATCGAAATTTCAGAAATTTTGGCTCTAGTTTGGACAAATTCTGAGTATGCTGGATTTTGGGCATTATTTTGTATTTCAAATCGATTTGAAATCAAAGATGAGTGTTTTAACCCACTCACAACTACTAGATTGTCTTATGTTAGTATTGAATTTATGATGTGATTAGAAATTGATTAGTTGATGTTTGGCATAGGTAAATTGTCATTTTAGTTAAATTTGACTTTTATTGAATTTAATTGCTATATAATTTAATATTGAGTTTTAAATTTCCAGTTAATACCTAATATCGATAATCGGTAAATTATTGTTATTTATTGTTGATTTAGATAATGATTTTGATGGATTTTTGATTATTGATATTAGATGGTTGGATGTTATATTTTATATCGTCATAACTCTGCAAGTCTCATATGGGTTGAACTGATACATACCTGAACGATTTGATAGATTAAGGAGAAATCGTCGTGAGTTGAAATGATAGACTCGAGTGATTTCATGGATTTGTAATTAAATTTGAGACTACGGGTTGAAATGATATATCCATAAATATAAAATGATTGTGGATTGAAATGATAAATATCCGTATCACTTGACCATAAGGAAGAGAATTATATACGGACACCGGATTGGTTAAATTAAATGATTTTAAATCCTTAAAAATTTGAATTCAATTAAACTATATTTTAGAGGTAAAATTTAATTTGCATAAATTGAATTATTTTCGATATCCGAGCTTTAAATGTTTAAAATTGGAATTGATTTAATGAATTGTTTGAAGAATTAAAATGAAATTTTCAAAGTTGAATTTTTGAAGCATAATGAATTTTTTTGAAATTGAGTTATTTAAATTATTTGAATATAACTTTGAAATCATTTAATTTTAAGTGGTTTAGATTGATAATTCAAACTTGGATTTGAAATCGATATTGATTAAATGGTTTAATGAGAATTCTAAATTTAAACCTGTTTTATGTTATTCGAATTGAAAGCTGTACAAAGTCTAGATGTGTTGAAATGAAAGAAATAGTTTAATTTTGATATTAATTTCAAATTAATTATTTTAATATAAACTGTTTAAAAATTTGTTATTTTATTTCCTTATTTTAAGGTTTCAAACTATCAAACTAATTTAAATCTATTTTCAACTATTTAAACTATTTTAATCAATTTAAACTAATTTAAACTATTTTAAACTATCTAAACCATTTTAAAACTATTTAATCTATTTTTAGTCAATATAAACTATTTTAAAACTATTTAATTTATTTTAAATCTATTTTAATTTATTTTAAATCTGCTTAATCTATTTTAAATCTAATTTAAAAATGTATTAAATCTATTTTTAAACTATTAAACTTTTTTTAATTTACTTTAACCTATTTAAAAATTCAGACTGTGTAAATAGGGATGATTTATATTAAGCGAACATGGTTAAATAATTTTATAACCTAAGTTGGGAGCTAAAGGACACAATTAAAAATGATGATTTTGAAATGAGAATTTAACCTATTTGGTCGATATGATTTTGAAAGTAAATATGATCTCGAAAGTGATATGGTTTAAATTGAATATGATATTTTGATATCAAATATGAAAAGGTTTTGAAAATGTAAAAGAACAATCCGGTGTGAAATAATCGTTTGGTTGTTAAAGAGATCGGAATGAGATATTTTCATACTCTCTGCCAATATCGAAAATCACTTTAATAACTGTGTACATGGTGGAGATTCCATAAATGAAGTAGTATGGTTTGGCGAATGATTCTGTATGAGGTATATACATGACCCTGACTCCTATGAGTCAGCTTAGATGTGACTAAAATAGGAGCTATGCCGGGCCAAGTAAGGTCATTCCTCCTATCAGACATGCTTCTTTGATACCATGTTATGACTTAGTGATGATTTTGTGGCCACCCCTTGATTTTAATTATGGAAGTGTGTCTCAAAGTAGGCGGTAGTAGCTGCTATGCGTTACCACCAGTCCGGATCCGTAATTGGTAGAATCTTACCTTAGCATTGCCTTGAGTGCCATGTTCACATGCCCTATCGCGCCTTCTACGAGTTTGTTTTGTGTCGTACCTATGGAGTGCTCTCCGATAGCCCACTTGCGGGTGGATTTTACAGTATCTGTATAGATTACGACATTATATAAAATGTGTTAAGGGGAATATGGGTAACGCCTTAACACTATTTTAATAATTTACTTTACTCTAGACACTATTATAATATTGTATTGTATTATGTATGTAGATAGTTTAATGGATCCTTAGGAGATGGAAATCCCAAACATCTCTTAAGTTATTGCACTTACGTTGACACTGGATAAGAGATGTCAAACCCCATAACATCTCTGACGCCTTTACACTCATATTTATTTAAAGTTGATTTAACTTTCATAAGATCTTTTAGTTTTGGCTCGAGTGTTTTGTCTTTTCAATTTGCTTGGGTTAGTCAAAGCTTTTTAGTTTATCGAAACCTTTTACATTTTTAATCCAAGTTTTATTTATTCTACTGCATCACATTGTTCTGCTGCATTTATTTATTTATTCTAGTTGTATGTAACTCTGATCTGCATTGTAAAAGTATAATCAAATGTTATTTATAAACATCTTCATGAATTGTTTATTTGATTGTTATATTTTGTCATTCTACTCTGAGATTCTGTATTTGTTTTTCTTTCTTTTCTGTTTTTTCTTATTTACCCCATAGCAGTGCTCCCTTTTGAATGGTTTGATTCTGACATGTGTGGTTTATTGTCGATTTGAACCATCCAGAAAGGTGGATCGTTACATTAGTTAAAGTATATAATTTTAGAATTTATATTATTGAACACATACACACACCATATGCACAAACATAGGTATTCGTTATATTCAGGGTGCTAGTAAGACTTGATATGGTCTCTATTACGTTCTGCAACTCGTCGAAATCAACAATAATCAATTATCTGACCAAAGTTTACCACTAGAATTCAACCTGGAGCAGACTGCTCCAGGAATGCTACCAAGAGTCGACTGGTGAACCTGTCCAGTCGACTATTGGGCAGTGTTTGGAGTAGTTTGGCTCCAAACAATTTTTGATGTGTTTGGCTTCATTTGATTGTCATTTCATAGTTTTTAATTAACTCTACGGAAGTGGTTTTGATCTTTGGAATAACTTATCGAATTTCTAGAAAATTGATTTGTTACATATGGATTTTTGTAAGTAAAGTATTTTTATTAAAAACCATAAATAAAACTATTTTCATTAGTATATTGATTTGAAAATAGCTACGAGTGTTTATATATGGTCATAAACAAATATATACTAGAATTTGTTAGAAAAATAAATAATTTTTCCTTATAATAATAAATAAGAAATAATCTTTTCCTATAATTGTTAACCGGGTGTTTAATCCAACAAAATTTAATCAGAGTTAGAACATTCACATTAAGGAAAAGTGATGTGGGACTTGGCCCAAAAGCCTAAAACAAATAGAAGATGGACTCCATGAATTTTGGACAAAAACTATGCAAACTATTCGAATCAGCACCGATCTGATCCAATTGGTTTGGTACCATTCCAAAGTATTGCCTCGTTTCTTCATCAAATCACTTGCCTCACATTCCTATGGCTCAGCCTAACTTATCTATCAAATTTAGTGACATTCAAGCATGCAGAGTCCAAGAAGCAATGATTTATCTGATTTATGCAGTAGTTCAGTTAACTACATGGATGAATCATTATCAAAACAAATCAACAAACTATGAAATCGCATGGAGAACATCGAAACTGTAACGACCCGGGTTTCCGTTGTTAATTTTTAATATTTAAATGGTTTAAATGTTGGATTTAGGATTATAATCGAGTTAATAAGTTTTTAAAACTGAAATTTTAAGCGATTTCAAAATTTTAGAATTTTTCGATTTAATCGACGTGTAAAATAGCGATTCGGGGTATAGTCTCAGAATTTGATGAAACTAGTTCCATTGGATCCGTAATAGTGTATTATTATCGGATTTCAAATTTTATAGCGTTTGGAGTTATCGTTTGACCATACAGTATATAAACGCATTGAATTTAATATCGAAAATTCAATATAATAATTGGGTCCAAAAAGCTATCTTCTCTATATGATTGAGTTAGGACTCGAAACCTTTTCCATTGCATTCGAAATTAGGGTATAACATTATAAACGCCTAGCGGCATACCTCGATAAGGTTTCGAGATTTTGAATTGCGTAAATCGAGATAATTTGAGAACTTAAATAATATACATACATATATATATAATATACTTGATCAATATATTTCCCACCAAAACTTTTCCCCTTCACCTTAAAACTACCATAGATTTCCATCTACATGCAAAGCATCTTTTCCCTTTTTAAATCACGTTCATTTTGTCACCAACCAATCAGTTCAAAACGAATAAAAGAAAAGGAAGAAAATAAATATATATTTGCCTATAATCGCGTACCTTCTCTCCTCATTTTTCTGTTTGAAATCAAAATTAATTCGTTCAAATCGAATCCTTATAAAAGAAAGAGGGGAAAGGTCGCATGCGAGTGGGAGGCTGGAGTGGACGACAAGGCTGTGGTTGCGATCGACAATAACCACGACGGCGACAGCGCGATGTGTTAGAGGCTTAGCAGCGACCTTGATTTGCGCACATAGGGAGGTAGTGGCGACGTCAGTGTCAAGGCGTGGTCGTGATTGTCGAGGCAGGCGAGGTGGGGGCTGAGCGATGTGGCTTGGATGCGATCGATGTCAGAGGCGTTTAGCAGTAGGGGGAAGGCGCTCATGCATGTGATATTGGGATGGTTGGAAGTCGCGATTGATTGTTCGAAGGGGGAGAGTGACAACAATGTGTGTGCGCAGTCGTGTGAAGAGAGCGATGGCGACGTAGGTAGCTGTTCGTTCGTTGGCCAGAGAGAAGGGCGTGTTTGTGCAGTCATGTGGCGTGGCTTCAGGCGATGGGAGAAGGGTATCTGCAAGTGAGTGTGGAAGGCATGGGTGCTGTGGCAAGGCGGAGCCGAGGGGGACGAAGGTGACGTTCATTTGTGGGTGGGCGCGGCTTCAACTGCAGACGTGGTAATTTATCTAACTTCTGTAATTAAGGGAAAATAAATATTATCATTTCAGTTCAAATGTTTATAAATATATAACATGTTCGTGCGAGGTCGGGAAACTATGAAACTAGCGAAAATGGATTCATATCGATGAGTGCTACGCAACAAAATTGATTTGGGGATTTTTGGAGTCAACCGGGATTTTATATTAAATTGAACGTAGTTCGATTGAATTTAAAACTGGAATAGATTGTAAATAAAATTAGATGAGAATTTATCACTCTTTTTGATTGCCACGTTTAAATTTAAATGTATAGATTTAAATTAATTAATGGTTGATTTAATTGATAAATTTAAAATTATCTGTTGGATGACTATATATATTGTAGTATATATTAGTAATTGGAGTGATATTCCCGCATATTATAGCGGATGAGACCCTATGCGTCCCGCATAATAGCGGATGATCCTATATATCGCAATATTCCCCTCGATGTGGGATTGGTATTTTATATTGTTAAACATTTGTGGATGTAGGGAAAATAGGTTGGAGGGATCCAACTGGATTCCTCAAATATATTTAGTGTTTTCATATATAAATTATATGATGTGATTGAATAATCTGCTGGATTATTGTGTGTGGTAAATTTTTAAATGTTATGATAGCATGTGAATTAATTTTGGATGTTAAATATCATAAATATTATTTTGAAATTTTAAAGAATTAGAAAGATATTTTTAATACATATAAAATGTATATCAAATCTTGGATTGTTTTAAAGAGATTGACTTGAATAGGAAATAACTGGTTCTTGATCGTACTAAATAATGCGAGAAAATATTTTATATAGTGAATTAAAAATAAATTGTATAAAGGAATATTTAAAGACTGGATTTTAAAATGATATTCGGGAAATATGGAAAGAATTTGAAATCGATATTAAAGATAGATTGGCAGAAATAAATGGATTTTATAAGGAATCGAAAATTTTAAAATGTTATAAATGAGATTATTTTTAGTGAAACTCAAAGGAGTTATAAAAATTTATAATCTATGTTTATAAATAAAGAAAATTGATATCTAGAGATAAATTAGAAACATAAGATTTACATGAAGTATTTATATTGATACGAAAATAGGGTGAGAGATTGGTTAAGGAGACCGAAATGGTAGTGATGTGATAGAAATCGAGAGGAATTATAAATTGAAATTGATTGCCGAGATTTAAAAATATATTTTTATTGATAAGTTTTTATTTTAAAGGGAAAATTTTATTAATTAAAGTATGTAAATTAAAGTGAGTTAGTATTGAAATACCTCAGAAGTGAATTTATCAAATACTTAATATCTATTTTAGCAAATCCTAAATTTTTAAACCTTCTTTGGAAAGTGATATATAAAAGTGTTTCAATATTTTAGAGAATCGTTTAAACATGCCTTAAAAATAAGTTATTGTTATTATTCTTTAAAATACTTATATATATATAGCTTTGTAAAGTTTTAAATTTATTTATAAACCTTCTTGGAAATCTAAAAATGGGTCATTCGGTATATGTGATCTATAAGAAAAATTCTTAAATGAAATAGGAAAAAAGTAAGAAAATTTCCGAAGTAGTTAATAAAAGTGAACTTCGAAGAATGAAATAGAATTCATAAAAGAGTACATGGGGAATTTGAGTTTATACGTAGGTATAATTAGCTTTGGAAATGTTAAGGGAATTAATTAAGGAATTTCAGAATTTATAGAATTCGTTATAAACTGGTTAAGGAATTTACAAACAAAATTATAAATGATTTGAGAAATGAAATAGGAAATCAATGAAATACTTCCTAAGTGTTGAGTATAAAATGAAGTGGGAAAACTATTCTAAGTATTGGAAAGGGATGGAAATGTTACGTTGAGAATATAAGGATTTGAAACTGTTTTCAAATGTTGAAGTACTGGAAGTAATATCTTATAAAGATATTTCGAAAATAATTTTTTGGGAAATTTGAAATAAAGTCTGATGTCTACTTTTGGATGTTTATTAATAGTTAAATAAACGACTATCAATTTTGGCCAATTTCGTTAATCGTTTCAAAGAGACCGGGATCGGATTTAATTATACGAAAACCACTTCGATCTGATTTAAACGTAACGAATGAATACCGTGAAGATGATGAAGACGGTGATTTAGTTTGTCCAGACCCAGAACAACTTGTATGGACGAATCCTATTAAACATCGTCATTGGAGGACGATGAGCATTCTAAGTATAATTTTGTTCTTGAAAGGTAACGCATAGCCTCGAACCTCATCAACCGCGAATGACTAAAACAGGGGAGATGCAGCAAGGCTAAGTTGGTCGCACCCAATTAGGGTATGTTATCACATTTCTAGATGTCCTCGGAAACCTATATATTATGGATATGGTTATGCGTGAAAGAATGAGCACTCATTGGTAAGGGTGGGAACACCCAGGGTGATAACATATTCGGTCTATCTAGGTTATGGGTAGGCCGGTCTTGTGCAGCAGGGGATCCCAACGAGGTCCTCGGTTGTAACGACCCATAAATTTCTGATAATAAAATTTGCTATTTTAACAAGATTTTGTAATTTAATTTGGAATGAAATAAATGCTTTATAATTTAATATTGAAATGAACGCTAAAATGAAATATAGCAATGGTAATTGAAACTAATTACTAATAATTTGAATAAAATTCTAAAAAATGAAGTAGTGAAAGTGTTATACCTGGTTATAAATTGAATATGAGAAAATAAAAGTAAGTATTGAATTAATTAATGAAATAATACATTGTTAATAGTAATTGAATGTAAATTAAGGTAATAATGTTAATGCAAGTCAATAAATAATTAATTTAGTGCAATCTCAATTAATTGAAACTAATTGTAAGGTTATAACTGATTGTAATTAGTAAATTGGAAAATAAGTTCAAAGTATATTAATTGATGAAATAATACCTAATAAACTGTAATTTGATAAAATCAATGTTAGATAAGTAATTATAATATTTGGTGCTTGACAATAAAGTATGAATGGGATTAAATTAGGCAAATGGTGAAAATCATTACTTGTTTACCCATTTATTTAATTTATTGAATTAGATTTAAATCCATTGCAATTAAATGTAATTAAAAACTACGTTAATATGAATCTAGTTGATGACTGTGAAAATATTAGGGTAATTGGATATATACTAATGTTAAATCTATCCAGAAGATGATGATTGACTGAATAAAGAGATTGAAAACAAATCGAATTAATTTATTTGAAATTAAAATATAATTTATTTGAATTTACTAAAATTGAAGATAAACACTATAAATTTTGCAATAAATCCTTATTTGATTGATATGGAAATTTTGGTTAATGAATTAGACGTTTATGTGTAATCGGAAATGATAGAAATGGTAAATAATTAAATTTGGATTGAAGAAGTGATTAATTAATTTAATATTAAATTATTTAATTAAGTGGAAATTGGTCATTTTGGCCACTGACTCGGATTTCGACGAAACCAGTTTCATCGAATCCGTAACTGTAAATTATTATAAGATTTCAAGTTTCATAATGATCGGACTTGTCGTGTGATCGTACGGGCTCGAAACACATCAATTAAACTGAAATCAATTAAAATCAATTTGGAATAAACTGAGGTTAACGTAACTTCTTCATACGATGGAAATTAGACTTGAAACCTATTCCATCGATTTCAAAATATTCCAAAACATCTATTTTGATATATGGGTTGACCCAATTTCGTTCCGGAGTCAGAACGGGCTTTTTTGGCCATTTATCGTTCAACGGTCCAAAATAATCGTATCCGTTCCTCTATTTCTCAGCTCTACCTGTATATATCCTGTTATAAGCCCTAGCAGCCTTTCTATTTCTCATTTCTATACGTACAGAAATTTTGTTACTCCACTTTCTCAATGGCAGACAAACCCTAAAATTCACAACACAGTTTCAATACAAAATTCAACCTGAAAAATTCGAACTCCTCAATACATATCAAAGTATATATCAATCTGAAGCTCTCGACGAGCGTATCTCAGATTTGAAATTCATTTTTCAATTTGAAGCTCAGTTTGTCCAGAAATTGGTGATCAATTCTCGACCGTTCATCATGCGGCGATCAACTTCAGCAGATCGTCGAGTCGACCATAACGTATTGAGAAGAGCGCCGAGTGGAGTTCATCGGCATAGGTGGTTGGTCGATTCAATGGCCAGATCGACGTGAAAATTCAATTAGGGTTTCGTCTTATTGGTGGCGGCAGGGTTGTTTTCGCGGTGGTGCGGCGTTGTTGCTGGCCATGGTAGGGTCGTGGAGGGGAGCAGAAGGCGACGGTGTGTCTTGGCGTGGTCTCGTCGTGCTTAGCAAAGGCGAGATGTCAAACGGTGGCGGCGGCTTCATCAAGTCACGCGCGATGTTCAGGGTAGGGTTCGCATTTTCGAACGAGAGATGTGTGATGTTGATGGCACACGTGGCTGTATCCTAGGGTATCTCTTTTATTTTATTTTATCTTGTTTTAATTTCAATTCAAAATTTCTAACTAGCATAACTTTCGCATATGAGGTCCAATTCATGTGCGGTTTCTTGCTTGTGATCGTATTAAAATTCGGACATTCTAACGCTTGTTTGGATGAATTTTGAGACTATTTGAATTTTGGGTTTAAATTGGATTTAAATTCAAGTTAAATTCAAAAGGTGAGTGTTTTAACCCACTCACAACTTCTAAAATTTCTTATGTTTGTTAAATTGATTTATGATGTGATTAGAAATTTATTTATGACTGTTTGGCATATTTTGAATCATTATCTCAGTTTATTTGAATTTATTATGATAAAATAGTTATTTAATTTATTATTGAATATAAACTGCCAGTAAATGCCTATTATTTATTATTTTTTCTATATTGATGTTATTGATTGAATTGGATGATGATTGTGATAAATGTTTGACGATCGATATTGGATGAATGGATGTTCTATTTTATATTGTTATAGACTGCAAGTTTGTTATTAATTTTATTTCATTCGGGATTGCGGTTTGAAATGATATATAACCGTATTTATATATTTAAATTATAGATTGAAATGATAAATATCATTATCACTTGACCATAGGAAAGAAAATTATATATAGACACCATGGTCTATATATATAAAAATATTTTGAAATTGATTTCTATGGTTTTTGGAAAGAAATACATCGTTTTATATAAATATTGATTTTAGATTTTACATAAATGCTATTTTATATATACAGTCAAATTCTTGACTTGAGCTATGTATAAATTTGTTGATATAAATAGGTTAATAATAAAGTTTGATTTTATTTAAAATATAATATGGTTAAGTATTTATTTAAATTATATTTTAATATAGAATTTATAATGATTTCAATAAATTAAGGTTGAAAGACAAATTGGAAATTGATTTGGGACTCATTGAATTTGAGATTTTAAAGAATATGATTTTAACGTGACTTTTGTTTTAGGTTATATAAATGAATATATCAAGTTTGAATAAAGTGAGGGAAATATTCAGTTATTTGAAATTGGAGTTTATTTGAATGATATTGGAATTATTAAGTAAATATTTCAAAACTAAATAATAGTAAACTGAATTTGATATATATATATATATATATATATATATATATAGAGCTAACAAATTTAGTTTTGAATTGTTGAATATTGAAAACTTTGAAATCTATTGAAATGGTTTATTTGGAGGTTCGAATCTATATTTGAAATCGATATAAATTGAAAATGGTTAATTGAAAACTAAAAGTGAGTTGAAAGTTACGAATTGAGATTTAATTTAAAGCGAATAAAATTGTGAAGTCGAGGAGATTATTTTACTTTATAAAGTAATTTTAAATTTAAACTATTTTATTTTATATACTGTTTGAATATCCAAACCGTTAAGTGGTGGAAGTTATGGTTTAGAAGCTATGAAATTCAAAGTATTATGTTTTGAAAGGTTATATTTCAAGCGTTTGGTTTCGAAATATTATAACTTTAAAAGTGTTATGGTTTTAGAAAAGGATATATTTGAAATGAAAATGATATCGTATTGATTTGATTTTGAAAGCGCAATGATATTTGGTTTTAAAGTATAAACTACTTTGAAAATCACCACGGTGTTATAATAACGTTTGGTTGTTAAAAAGACCGGGATCGGAAGTTGTCATACTCTCTACCAACTCCGAAAACCACTTTAACAACCGTGTACGCGGTGGAGATTCCAGAATGAAATAGGAAGGCGGCGGCGTTTCCTTTGAGGTATATACGTGGACCCGACTCCCATGAGTTGGCATAAGGTGGCTAAAACAGGAGCGCTTACGAGCCAGTGAGGTATCCCCTCTTATCGGACACACTTCTTCGATACCATTCTATTACTTGGTGATTGATTAGGGCCCTTTGATTTTTTTGATGGTTTGGCTCGAGGTGGGCGGTAGCTGCGCGCTATGCGTCACCGTCAATCCGGATGCGTAATTGGTATACTACCCTGGCATTGCCTCCTTGTGCCTTGTCGCCTACCCTAGCGCGCCTTGTACGAGTTTGGTTTTCTCCTGTAGCCCGTGCGGTATCCTCTAGTGGCTTCTCGATTAGGAGGAACCATGATACTAGATGGACTATTGGGACTATTACGTGGTAAGGGCTATATGGATAACCCATTAACGCTATTTAAAAGTAAGTTTATTTTACTAATAGACATTATTATAATAGCATATATTACTACATAGTAGATAGTTTAACGGATCCTTAGAAGATGTGAATCCCGAGCATCTCTTAAGTTACTGCTCTCACGTTGGACACTGGATAGGAGATGTACGAGTTTGGTTTTCTCATGTAGCCCGTGTGGTATCCTTTAGTGGCTTCCCGATCAGGAAGAACCATGATACTAGATGGACTATTGGGACTATTATGTGGTAAGGGCTATATGGATAACCCCTTAACGCTATTTAAAAGTAAGTTTATTTTACTAATAGACATTATTATAATATCATATATTACTACATAGTAGATAGTTTAACGGATCCTTAGGAGATGTGAATCCCGAGCATCTCTTAAGTTACTGCTCTCACGTTAGACACTGGATAGGAGATGTTAAATCCCGTAAACATCTCTGACGTCGTTCCACTCGCATAGTTTATCGTTGATTTAACTTACATAAGATCTTTTAGTTTTGACTCGAGTGTTTTGTCTTTCAATTCGCTCGGGTCAGTCTGAGCATTTCAGGATTTTAAGACTTTATTTCTGGAGGACGAAAACGAAGATTGTATTAGTATTATTTATTTATTTTATTCCACTATATTCATACCATTCTGCTGCGTTATTTATTATTCTTTGGTATGTGTAACTCTGATCTGTGTTGTATAAGTATAATCAAATGTTTTGTAGAACAGCTTCATGAACTGTTTATTTGATTATTATATTTTGTCGTTACGCTGCAAGATTCTTTTTTGTTTTTTCTTTCTCTGCTTTTCTTATTCACCCAATAACAATCTGCTCTTTTGTATGGTTTAAGTCTGACGTGTGTGGTTTATCATTGATTTAAAACGTACAAAAAGGCTGGATGTTACATCGGTACATTGTTCTAGAGGTGTACCGTGGTGGGTGGTACCCCAATGGCCCATTCATTTGATGGAATCCATCTCCAATAAGCGCCATACGGTTTTTATTGTGCCTAACTTTGCTGAAATGTGAGATGCAAGCATTTCAGCTATTTTCTATTTACTTTCTATAGACACTATTGTAATATCACATGATTTTGATAAAAATTGTTTTGGTTGTCGTAAGGTAAAAACCCGTCGTGTTTATTCGTGACGTGGTGTTACGAGATACTTTTGTTTTCAAGGATTCTGAGAAAAGTTAATAATTCAAATTGACTGTGTTTTCTAACACTGGTTTTCCACATTGACTCGGGTGTTTTTTTATTGTAATGCTCGGCTCAGACTGAGTATTATAGATTCATGTTAAAATGCTATGGAGCTCAGGAGGTGTGTGTTTAGATGTATATCACTTACTTGGTTATTTCCGCTGTGTGAGTTATGTATATCAGGACAAGTTATAATTGTCCATTTGATGTATTGAATTGTTGTCTCTGATAGTGGTATGTATATTAACTATACAGTTCTTGTATTTAAAATCTGTTACTATATATTATTAAAAAAAATCCACTGTGATTGTGAGATTCTGTGTTGTTGTTTATTTTCTTCTACCTTTTTATTCTTCACCCCTAATGAACTGATATTTCCGACACTCGACTACTCGGCATTCTATATAGTGGATATATTAATGTCAATTTCTGAGGGTCGAAAAATCCCATTCGTTACAGAAACCAAACAAGGACGCCAACCAGTTGAAGGTTATAGAAGAATTGCACAACTTTTTGTATCGACATCGATCTGATCCAATTGGATCGGCACCGATCCGAAAAGTTAGCTTCAAACAACTCCAAGCTTTCGGAGCTGGCACTGCAAGATGTATATGGGCTTCTGGTAAAGTGGCTTTAGCCCAAGTTCTCTCCAACTCCTATAAATACCATTCCCTCTTCAATAGAAAGGGGATCCTTTGGACTAGCTGCTGCAACTCTACCATTAGTATTCTTCACTCTTCTTCTCTCATACAACAGTCATAAGGAGCAATTTGGATCCTCCAGTTTCCTCCAAGTACTTATGATTTAAATCTTACTTAGGTGATTCAATCATATTGTAAAACAAATCAATCTTGTAACAACAGTTAGATAATAAGAGCTATAAGTGGACGCCTGCTTCATTAACAGCCGAACCACTATAAAAATCTCTTGTATGTTTACGTTTTCTACGAATTACTATTACTTTTTCTATTTTATTTGTCTTGGTAAATATGGCTGGTGCTTTCACACCCAATCCATTGTGTTGAGATATTTTTTGGTTTAACATTTAAGTGCTTTCACTGAGAATTGAACTCAAGCATTGATCTAGTTTCCCTCTTTGGATTTTCCAGATCCAGAAACTAGATCCATCAAATTAGCTCTATGAAGTTTAAAGCTTGCTATTGAAGATCAATGGCGGAAGAAAGAGAACTGCTTCTGGAAGATCTGTAGGAGCTGTTATAGCTAGAGAAGAGATCAATCCTCAGCAAGTTGAAGTCAATAATGCAATAATCCATTAATCAGAGCAAATTCTAGAGTTATCACATGAGATAACACTAGTACAAAACATGTCATTTGCGTCAGTCGTTACACCCCTTTTGCTTCGGTTGTGCGATCGACGCAAATGAAGATGATGCAACAGACAATTTTCTATTGTTTCGGCTGTATAATCGATACAAATGACCATAATTTGGGTCGGTTGTCTAAAAGAAACCGATGCAAAATGTTATTTAATTTCGTCGGTCGTTAATAACAACCAATGCAGCTTAACTTGTATAGTGAGAAAACGACGACATCTTACGTCGGTCGTTGTCAAACAACCGACGCATATGATTGTCATTTGTGTCGGTTAACAAACAGCCAATGCAAACTAACGTGTATAATAATTGCTACTTGCATTGGTTTTGTGTTAATGACCGACGCAATCGATAAACATTTGCATCGGTCAGTGATGATATGAAAACCAATGCCAAATCCACTAGAAATGTTAATACCATTTTAATGTAACATCCCGCCTTTTAGGACAGTTTAAATCGACGATAAACCACACACGTCGATCTCAAACCATACAAAAGGGAGAATTGTTATCAGGGTGAATAAGAAAAGAAGGAAAAGAAAGAAAACAAACAGAATCTCACAGCGGAATGAGAAAATATAATAATCAAATAACAGTTCATGAAGCTGCATTCAAAACATTTGATTATACTTGTGCAATACAAAATCAGAGTTAGCTATAACAGAGATGAATACCAATGCAGTGGAAAAGTATGAATTTGGTGGAATAATATAATAAATAATAGTAATACAATCTTCATCTTCGTCCTTCAGAAGTAAGGTCTTCATATCTTGAAATGCTCAGGTTGATCCGAGCGAATTGAAAAGACAAAACACTTGAGTCGGAACTAAAGGATCTTTTGTAAGTTAAATCAACGGTAAATAAATATGAGTGGAACAACGTCAGAGATGTTCACGGGGTTTGACATTTCCTATCCAGCGTCTAACATGAGTGTAGTAAATTAAGGGATGCTCGGGATTCACATCTATCCTAAGTATCCGTTAAACTATCGACTATGTAGTAATATATGCTATTATAATAATGTCTATAGTAAAATATAAAGTAGCGTTAAGGCTTTACATTTTCCACCTTAACACATTTTATGTATTCCCATAGTATATACTGTACCGTAATCCCACCCTTACCGGGTGATGTCAGAGGGCACTCCATAGGTATGGTACAAACCGAACTCGTAGAAGGCGTGCTAGGGTAGGTGACACAGCACAACTAAGCAATGTAAGGGTAGATATACCACTTATACTTCTGGACTGTTGGTAACGCATAGCCGCAACTACCACCCAACTCGAAACACATTCCCGAGTAAAGTCGAAGGGTGACCACCAAATAAATCAAAGGTTAGAATATAGAATAAATGGAATGTGTTCGATCAGAGGAGTTACCTCATTGACCTGTCAATTTCTCCTGTTTTATCCACCTTAAGGCAACTCGTGGGAGTCAGGTCCACGTATATACCTCATATAGGATCATCGTCACCATCCTACTTCATTCTGAAATCTCTACCGCGTATGCTGTCGTCAAAGTGGTTTTCGGTATTGGCACAGAGTATGACAACATCTGATCCCGGTCCCTTTGACAACTAATCGCTTATTACACATCAGATGGTTCTTTTACATTTCCAAAATCGTTTCATAATTGATATCAAAATATCATATTCGATTCAAACCATATCATTTTCTAAATCATTACATACTTTCGAAATCATATTCACCTTTGAAATCATATCACATTTGAAATCATAGTTTGATAATTATATTTCCTTTCAAAGTCGAATTCACATTTTATATAGAAATATCGTACTCTAAAAATTATATCACTTTTAAATCATATCGTTTCCAAAATCATAATTTCTTTCAAAAATCATATTTCCAAAACAGATCAAGTCATTGCTTCAAAATCATCATTTCAATTTATTACACATTCAAAATCCCAAATTAGGTTATAACATCTTTTAATCTTATTTCTTTTAAAACCAAATTTAAATGAATATAATCTCTTCCACGTACTTAGTTTCGAAATTCAGAAATTAATTTAAATAGTGCCGAATAGTTAAAATGCTCTAGAATAGTTTAAATTTAGGTAAAATATTTTTAAATTGGTTTGAGATAGTTAAATAGATTTAATTTATATTAAATATAATTAAAATAGATTAAATATCTTAAAATAGATTAGTTAGATTTAATATAAATAAAAAGGGTTTAATTAGTTTTAAAATAAATTAAATTGGTTTAAAATAGATTAAAATAATATACATAGTCAATATTGGTTAAATAGTTTAATAAATTTGAAAATCTTAATAATTAGAAAAAATTAAATATTATATCTTTAAAATAGTTTATAATAAAATATGAATTTTGAAAGTAACATCAAATTAAACTATCCATTCCATTTCAACATATTCGGACCATTTCAAATTTGCAAATCGACAAACCAAATCTCAATAACTATCGAATTTCATATCGTTTCAATCCATGTTCAAAAATCAATATGGATTACTCCAATTTCAAAATATTTCAATGTTATTTTCAAACAAATTCAATAACTCAATTTCGATAGAATTTCATTAATACATAAAAGTTTAACTTTAAAACTTCCGATTTAATTCTTAAAGAAATTCCTTTTTGAACCTATCCACCATTTAACGCAAAACTTGATTTTCCAATAATACTTCAATTTATATAAAACAAGTTTCCATTTCAAAATATCATTTAATTATATTTAAAAAATTGAGGATTTTAAAATCATTTAATTTAACCAATCCGGTGTCCATATGTACTTTTCTATCCTAGGGACAAGTTATACAGATATTCATCATTTCAATCCGCAAATTAATATTTTACGGTTATATATCATTTCAAACCGCAATTCCGAATTAAAATAAAAATCCATAACGAACTTGTAGTTTATACTTATATAAAATAAAACATTCGTTCATCAAATTCAACAATTTAGCATTCATCACAAACATCATCCAATTCAATTTATAAACATCAACATATAACTGAAAATCAATACAGGTATTAAATTGATAATTAAAATTCAATATTAAAGTAAATGATGATTAAATGCAATATAAGTCAATTTAAATCAGAAAGACCATTTAACATAACGAATAGAAATCGACAAATTTCTAATTACTTTATAATTCAATTTAACAAACATAATTTTTTTAGAAGTTATGAGTGAACACTCACCTTTTTGAATTTAAATCGAATTTAAATTCAATTTAAACCCAAAATTCAGACAGTCTCAGAATTC
This sequence comes from Allium cepa, assembly GCA_030765085.1. Taxonomy (NCBI): domain Eukaryota; kingdom Viridiplantae; phylum Streptophyta; class Magnoliopsida; order Asparagales; family Amaryllidaceae; genus Allium; species Allium cepa. The sequence continues at coordinate 221,009,827 of CM060928.1, forward strand.
GTTTAAACCAGCCTCAAAATGTTCAAATTTTAGATACGATCCTAGTTGAGAAAACTTCACATGAAATGGACTTCATATGTAAAATTTATACGGGTTAGAACGTTCGAAATTTAAATTTATATAAAATAATACAAAAACAAATGCATAAGAAAGAACGTACACGTCACCAGGCTATAGAAACTCCATCTTCCTCACGTTAATACTGTTCGAAACCCATCGATCAACAAACGCATGCCGCCTCAATGCGAGCTCCGCCGCGACTGGCTAGAGTGCCGCGCCTCGACCTAGTGCTTCGCCGATCAAACTTCACGACCTCCGACCCCCATGCAACCACGAGACCAGTCGCGTTCACCCACGAACTGCAGCAACCGCCGATTCCCATTAACCCTAATTCAATTGTTCGAGGCGATCTAGCCGTCAAAACATCAAACGAACTATGTCGATGCGATCCCCTCGGTTTTCTCTACAATACCGTACGCTCAATTTGACGATCAGATGAAGATGATCACGCTCAACTGAACGGCCATGAATACTTCATCAATTTCCAACCACATCAAAACCTAAAATGAAAAACGAAACATATATTTGACTTGCGCTCGTTGAGAGCTTCAAATCCATATATAATCGATATATATTAAGTAGTTTGAACTTTTGAAGCTGAATTTGAGATTGAATTTGATGGTTGGGAATTAGGTTTTGTTTGTCATTGGGATGAGGAGTTGAGAAAGAAGGTATGTACAGACAAATGAGAATGAAAAACGACTAGGGCTTATAGCGAGGTATATATAGGCAAAGCTGAAATTAGAATGGACCGGATTGATTTGGATTGAAAGTTGAACGATAAATGGTCCAAAAAGCCGGTTTTGACTCCGGAACAAAAATGAGTCAACCCATATATCAAAATAGATGGTTTTAAAAATTTTAAATGCAATGGAACAGGTTTCAAGGCCAAATTCCATCGTATGAAGAAGTAAATGCTAAAATCAAGTTATTTCAAATTGATTTCAAGTTATTCCAATTAAACTGATTTCTAGGTGTTTGGAGCCCGTACGATCAAACGACAAGTCTAATCGTTACGAAACTTGAAATCCTATAACAATTTACCATTACGGATCCGATGAAACTAGTTTCATCGAAATCCGAGATAGTTGCCAAAATGGCTATATTTCAGTTAATTAAATAAATTAATAATTATTTAATTAAATTACATTTCGATTCCGATTCTAAAATAAACAAATTTTATCACTTTTGGTTACTTAGACATCTATAACAATTTTAAAATAAATTTTCAGGTTAATTCAATGTTAACTATTTTGATAATTTCCATATTTACTTCCAATTTCAACAAATTCAACAGTTACAAATCAAATGTCCAATAATTTCATTTGATTGACCTTTCATCCTATTATTCAATCCATTATTATCAAATATGTGAAATTAACATCAGTTCATGATTTATTACACTAATATTCTCAAATTTCATCTTAATCTCCATTAACATAATAATTAAATATTTACTTACACTTAATTGCAATTAAATCTAATTACTATAATATAAATTCCAGTAAATTAATAAATCTTGATTTCCATTCTCTATATTCAACCAATTATCATTTAATGAATAGAATTAACATTATTTCCGAATATTAACTTAATTTACATTGCATAATATTTAATTTAGATTTATTGCGATAAATTCCAATTCAATTTAACAGATTAATTATGTATGTAACTTATAATAATTGTTTACAGATGAATGTTAGAGTTACTTACATAACAATGGTTTTTACTCAACTACCATTCATTATATTTTATTTCGTTAATTAATTCCATATTCACACTTGTTTCCATATATTCAAATTTATAACTAAGTATAACAATTTGCATTAGTTCATTATTGGAGTTTCATTTCAAATGTTAATAATTAGTTATAAATACCATTGTTACATTTCATTTTAGCATTCATTTCGTTATTAAATCACAAATTTTTTATTTCTTCCAAATTTATTTACAAAAATTTTATTAACTTAAAAATTTAGTTATCGAAAATTATGGGCCGTCACACTCTCCCCTACTCAAAACTTTTCGCCCTCGAAAAGGAAAAAGGATGGGAAAAGAAGGAATTAATAAATCCATATTTCTTATTCAAAATATTAAATTTATAAACAATTAATTTACATAATTAAATAGTTTAAATAAAATATATCAATTTATAATAATTAAATCCTTTTTATATTCAAGTAACAAAATTTTAGAAAAGTATTTTATAAAATTTTCTAAGTTCAAAATTTACGAATTTTTTTTGGCAAAGTCTCCTTTGTACGGAGGGGTTCGGAAGAAAATATAATATAAATAAACAATATATATCATGGATTTTTCAAAATAATATATCCAAATCGCGGGAAAATAATATAATATCGCTAGAAAACCGTAATCCGAGAACGTAACTATTTGTCGGGCAATTAACTCTTAATTATGAAACCAAAAGCAGTAGCAATTGCTTTCATAGCATGTATTTCACTTATATAATCCAAAAGAGTTAATAATTATATAAAATGAAATATTTAAAGTTGTTTCAATTAATAACAAAACAAATCAATATAATACAACAACAATCACTTGTAATTGCAGCATACAATCATCATATTGAATCAAAACAAATCAATTATTCATACATATCAATTAAAAAAAATTAGTCTGTCTGAGTAAGATACTTTTAATCACATAGAATGACAAATAACTGCAAAATATACCACTTACTCAACAGTTTTAGATAAAACTCAATAGATTATTCATATATCTAAGCAATTTTACCCAAACAATCCATAAACAAAAAAATAACAGATTCTAGCATATTTAAGTATATTCTTATTAATTTCTTTTCATATGATTTTGTTCATTTTTTCCATTTATTTAGTGGTTACTTTCTTAAACTCCACATCTATTTCTTACAAAAAATTTATTCTCATTCATTCATTCAGCACTTATTTTCATTTACTTTTAATTACTTACAAAAATTAATTTTCATTTATTCATATTACGTAAGTTTCTTTTCATTAGTTTATTTAATTCTTACATAAGTTTTTTTTTATTTTTCCATCCAATTGATGATAAAATCAATGAATTCATCATTCAATTATTACATACATTTTATTGCAGTTCAGATTACATTTATAAATTTATATACTTGATTTCAATTGGATATTGAAATTCATTAGTGTATAAGTTCGTACTTAAGTTTCTTACGTTTGATTTACATTAATTTAAATTTAAGGTCTTTTACTTACAGTATTCAACTTTCTGCTTATTTTTATTATAAATAATCTCAAACATTTACTTAAGTTATAAGCATTTATTTATAGTATTCAGGTTCAATTCAACTATTTAACATATCAATTCAATGATTTAAATTTTAGAATTACTTACTTACCATACTTACTTACTATTACATTTTATATAGTACATTTCAATTATAAATTAAGTTATAACAATTATGCATCAAATTCTTATTTATGAAGCAATTCATTATACATTTTCATTACATAAGTTTGACATGTAAAATTTCCAATACATTTTCTTATTAAACATTACAACTTTTAATCTTGGTAAGTTAGATATATGTCTTTAAGAATGTAATTGAAAATTACACAAGTTTAACTCATCTCTTTTAATTAGTTCCATTTTTAAATCGTTTTAAAAATAATGGATAAATGTATATACTTCCAACTTATATATCCAGTTATATTTAAAACAATTTGAAATTTCTATTTGTTTATCAAAATAATCTGCAGTATAACTACTTCCCACTTAGAAACTCAAAAATGAAAGTCGATGATGCATGCACTCATCACCGAAATTATTTTCCAGCGATAGAGAGGGGAGTACAAAACTTATTTCTTTCCAAAATTCCTTTAAAACAGTTCTTTCAAATTATGTTGAAATATTATATCAGAAAATACTCCTAAATAATATTATTATTATATTCCAAAATTATCCGAAAGAAATTTTTAAAAACCCCAGGACTTAAGTTTTAAATTTCGAATTTTCATTTATTTTATTTTCAAATCTTATTCCCAACCAATATTTATAAATTTCACTGCCTAACAACCATCATATTACAACAAATATATCCTTTATAAAATTTATTATTTTATATACAAAAATATACAATAGGTAAAATTATTTCATTTACCTATATTTCAAAACAAATATTGTGTCGGTCTGTCCTATTAAGTGTTTAGAAATCCTTATCGTTATCATAGTGTCCTATGCACCAACCAGAATTTATAAATACAAAATGAAACAAATTAACACAATATAAAAACCCATTATAACACTAATAAATACGCTCTCTCATATATATACACTCAGCGACTCATTATAGGGTATTACTACCCTATTAATAAAGAGTCAGACCCCACAAAGCTAAGGTTTATCGCTAGACCAAAGCTCTGATACCAATTGTAACATCCTGTTATTTTAGACAGTTTAAATCGACGATAAACCACACACGTCAGACTCAACCCATACAAAAGGTTGAATTGTTATTGGGGTGAATAAGAAAGAAGGAAAAGAAAGAAAACAAATAGAATCTCGCAGCGAAATGACAAAATATAATAATCAAATAACAGCTAATGAAGCTGTATTCAAATCATTTGACTATACTTATACACTACAAAATCAGAGTTATCTATAACAGAGATGAATATCAATGCAGCGGAACATTATGAATTAGTGGAATAATATAATAAATAGTAGTATACAATCTTCGTCTTCGTCCTCCAGATGTAAGGTCTTCGAATCCTGAAATACTCAGGCTGACCGAGCGAATTGAAAAGACAAAACACTCGAGTCGGAATTAAAATATCTTATGGAAGTTAAATCAATGGTAAATAAATATGAGTGGAACAGCGTCAGAGATATTTATGGGGTTTGACATCTCCTATCCAGTGTCTAACATGAGTGCGGTAACTTAAGAGATGCTCAGGATTCACATCTCCTAAGGATCCGTTAAACTATCTACCATGTAGTAATATACGCTATTATAATAATGTCTATAGTAAAGTAAACTATAAAGTAGCGTTAAGGCTTTACATTTTCCACCTTAACACATTTTATATATTCCCATAGTCTATACAGTACTGTAATCCCATCTGTACTGGGTGACGTCAGAGGGCACTCCATGGGTATGGTACAAACCAAACTCAAAGAAGGCGCGCTAGGGTAGGTGATACGACATAACTAGGCAATGCCAGGGTAGATATACGAATTATACTTTTGGACTGTTGGTAACGCATAACCGCAACTACTGCCTAACTCTAAACACAATCTCGAGTAAAAGTCGAAGGGTGGCCACTGAATAAATCAAATGTCAGAATATAGAATCGATGGGAATGTGTTCGATCGGAGGAGCTACCTCATTGGCCCGTCAATTGCTCATGTTTTAGCCACCTTAAGCCAACTCGTAGGAGTCGGGTCCATGTATATACCTCATATAGGATCGTCTCCACCATCATATTTCATTCTGGAATCTCCACCACGTACATAGTTGTTAAAGTGGTTTTCGGTATTGGTAGAAAGTATGACAACATCCGATCCCGGTCCCTTTGACAACCAATCGCTTGTTACAAACCGAATGGTTCTTTTGCATTTCCAAAATCGTTTCATAAATGATATCAAAATATCATATTCGATTCAAAACATATCATTTTCGAAATCATTACATACTTTCGAAATCATATTCATCTTTGAAATCATATCACATTTGAAATCATAGTTTAATAATTATATTTCCTTTCAAAGTCGAATTCACAGTTTATATCGAAATATCGTACTCTAAAAATTATATCACTTTTAAATCATATCATTTTCAAAATCATTATTTCTTCCAAAAATCATATTTCCAAAACAGATTAAGTCATTGCTTCAAGATCATCATTTCAATTTATTGTACATTCAAAATCCCAAATTAGGTTATTACATCTTTTCACCTTATTTCTTTTAAAACTAAATTGAAATGAATATAATCTCTTCCACGTACTTAGTTTGGAAATTTAGAAATTAATTTAAATAGTACGAAATAGTTAAAATACTCTAGAATAGTTTAAATTTAGGTAAAATATTTTTAAATTGGTTTAAGATAGTTAAATAGATTTAATTTAGATTAAATATAATTAAAATAGATTAATTATATTTAATATAAATAAAAAGGGTTTAATTAATATTAAAATAAATTAAATTGGTTTAAAATAGATTAAAATAATATACATAGTCAATATTGGTTAAATAGTTTAATAAACTTGAAAAACTTAACAATTAGAAAATTTTAAATATTAAATCTTTAAAACAGCTTATAATGAAATATGAATTTTGAAAGTAACATCAAATTAAACTATCCATTCCATTTCAACATATTCGGACCATTTCAAACTTCCAAATCGACAAATCAAGTCTTAATATGTAACAACCCGATATTTTCAACCATTCGCATCCGCACATGTCGGACTTGAATTGTTCAAAATACCACGTTGTAAATAAAATTCGGCAAATCTCAAAATATACAGTAAATAAATAATCACATAATCACAGACACAGAATCAGAATACTCGCAGCGGAATTTAAAAATACATAGTGGTTCATGAAGCCACTATAAATAGTCTCAATCAAATAAAAATTACATAGTCTTTAATCCAAATATAGTTTTAAATCATCAGTAGAACAATCCAAATGTCCAGTAGTCTTGATTTCAAAAATTTAGATAAAGAACGGGAAGTGAAGTTTGCCAGCAGCTTGAAAGTGATCTACAGAAATCCTAGCTTCGGGATGAAACTGAACTGCAACTCAGGCTGACCCGAGCGTAAAATAAACATAAACACTCGAGTCAGGACATACATACTTATATAGTGTAAGCTAATTCAAGTTTGCTGTAATATAGAGCAAGTAACTTAAAGGATGCTTGGGACCGCCCATCCTCTAAGGATCCGTTAAACTATTTACTATGTAGTAATACTTCGCTATTATAATAATGTCTATTAGTAAAATAAACTTACTTTTAAATAGCGTTAAGGCTTTATATTTTCCACCTTAACACATAATATATTCCCATAGTCTATACAGTACCGTAATCTCCCCCGGAATGGGCGTCGTCAGAGGGCACTCCATAGGTATGGTACAAAACCAAAATCGTATAAGGCTCGCTATGGTAGGTGACATGGCACAACTAGGCAATGCCAGGGTAGATATACCAATTATGCATCCGGACCGATGGAAACGCGTAGCGCGCAGCTACCGCCCACCTCGAACAACACTCCCAAATCAAAGGTGCGCACCAAAACAATCACAAAAGTAATAGAATGGCATACGAAGAAGTGCGTCCGATCAGAGGTGCTACCTCATTAATCCGTCGATCGCTCCTGTTTTAGCCACCTTATGCCAACTCACGGGAGTCGGGTCCACGTATTTACCTCAAAGGAAACGTGACCACCATCCTACTTCATTCTGGAATCTCCACCGCGTACACGGTTGTTAAAGTGGTTTTCGGTATCGACAGAGAGTATGCCAGATATCTGATCCCGGTCTCTTTAACAACCAAACGTTATTATAACCCGTGGTTACAACTTTTAGAAATGGTATTTATACTTTAAAAATCAAAATAAGTTTCAAATACATTTCAATACCATAATATCATTTCAACCATCATTTATTTAAACATCAGTCATTTTATTTAATATAAAAATACTATTTAAATCTATTCAATTTATTTAGGAATTAATTTGCCTTTCAACTCACATTTGAAAGTTAAATTCTTCCATTTAAAACCATTTAAAGTCAATTCCTTATTTTTACTAATTACATATTAAATTCCAAAATTTAAGCCTTTTCCCCAAAGATTATTTCCATTTATTTTAAACAATCCGAAAATTCAGTTTCTGTAGCATTTATGAAATGCTACCTAAAGTCTATAGGTTAAACAGTTTGTTTATAAAAGACAGCATTCAAGTGCTGTAATAGATTATTAACTTAACAATTAAGTTTAAATTCTCAAATATAACTTATTATCAAAATTTTACTTAACTGAAATCTTACTTTTAACAAAAATTCAGAATTTCCCAAAATAAGTTATATTCCAAAAATTTATTTAAACATTTATTTATTTAACATTTTTGACTTATTCAAAAATTATTACAAACTTTATAAAATCTTTAAATACATTTAAAACAGAATATTATAAACTTCCATTTAAAATAATTTTAAAATATTTCAGAAAAATATTATATAAGCCACGGGTCTGTATATAGTTTTCTAGCCTAGGTCAAGTGATACGGATTTATATCATTTCAATCCGCAATTTACAAAACCCCGTGTTCTATCATTTCAAACCCGCAATCCCAAGTAACAAATAAATAATTAAACAATTAAATAAATGAACAAATGATTATCGTTCAGGCCTATCATTTCAGCCTATAACGATCTCAAATTTACAGGGAACTTACAGTGATGATTTAATCAGTAAATAAGCATTACATAGTATAACTGCAATAATATTACAATAGATAAACAACTGATGAGGTGTCAATTTAAAATGGGGTTTAACATCATACGTTATATCACAGGCAGATAAAATTTAATAAATAATTTACAAATACACTTGTGATAAATCACGGATATATAGGTATGTTTGTCTGGTGAGAAATACTCACCTTAAAGCTGTAGAAATTTAGATTCAAACGATTGTACCACTTGATAAAGGAACGTACAAATGACACGATTAGATTTCCGCGGATGCCACGCCTTGATTCAAATCTATAATAAGATCCAAATACCAAATACGCGACTTTTAAAATTACGGTCAAAGCAAAATTTTCGAAACAATTGGAACGAATAGAATTTGACTTGACTCGACCACTCCCACTACTCGACTCCCCCACGTTCTCAAGGCCAGGCAGTGAAATTTTAACTATTTACGTACCCATGAAATTATAGTGGAAAGTTTTAGGCAAAAGCTGGAAAGAAAAAGGTGGACACAATACGTTATTCCCTTTCTACCAACAGGTGGCGTACACTAAAATTCTTCAGAATTGAAAACAGTGAAATTTGCAACTAATATATCTTTCTTTTTTTCTTTCTTTCTCTGTATAAATAATCACGTTGCATAAAAGTGAACCATGTTGGTTCCCAAAACTTGAACACGCAACATAGCACAGCCACTCCTACCTCATCTTTTAAAACATGCATTTCTCTTCTTTTATTTTTTTTTTTGTTTTTTTTTTGTTTTTGTTTTTTTTTGTTTTTTTTACTTCTTCCGGAGATGCAAATGAAAATATACTTTTTTTTTCTTTTGTTAACATTTTATTAAAATAACTCATGCATGAATTCATTAAACAAGGTGATGCAATCTAAATAAATGGCACGGTCTCCTTGCCTATTATAAACCCCGTAAGCATGCACTCAAAATGTACAAGTCACTGCATATTTTGGAAATAATTTAGGTAATAAAAAGTTCTACCTATCTGCTGAAACAAACGTGATTTTGCACGTGTGAGTGTATGCAAAATGAAGGATATTAGTTTTGTTTGTTACTATTTTTTTTTCAAAGATGACACACTTTAGCAATTCATATTTAAAAAAAAGACTCACGCAAGAAGTTCAAGTGGCCACAACTACAGGAATGCATGCATTTTCTATAGAATTCAAAAGAAGGATACTAAGCTTGTCTTCCTACAACAATCTGACATGTATGTCAAAATAGATCAGAGAGGGCAAAAAGGAGATGTGGCAAGGACAGGTGGTGGGGCAGCCGAGTAGTGTGGACATTGGACCAAATGAAACAAGAAGAAGAACAAAATAAATAAAAGCAAGGTGTGGCCATACCTGTGCACTTTCTCAAGAAGAACGAAGGCAAATTTTAGATGCAATATAAAGTTTTTGTGTGAGGCTTTATATATATAATCAGTGATTGCATTGATTAATATAAGGGAGACGGCAAGTAATATTGCTTTGTTATTCGAACATTACATAAAGAAAGCGTTGATTAAGGGAACAGGTAGGCACGAAATCAATTTTCTTTGAATGTGTTGCTTATTTAAAGGAAGGACTTTCGAAATTAAAGATGAAGAAACGGCAGGTAATAACTTGAAATGGACCGGAAAGTGCGTGATTTTTTTCTTTGAGATTAAGCAAAAAAAATTCTACAGGTAAGAAATAAATTTTGCTTTCCTTGAATGTTTATTACAAGAAGCTTGCGTTGAATTACAGGGAAAGACCCAAAAGTTGGAAACAGTTATTTTAGCAGTGAGTTGCAAGATTTTTGGCATGCGGAGATCAATGGAAAAGAAAAGGTAAGCAATAACTTTCGTTCGAAAATCAAATACAGTAAAACGGCAAGTGGATTTTGAAATAAATGATGTCAATGCATAATAAAAGGGTGCGTGGGTTTTATCACTTGAGTTATGGAAAAAAAACGGTAGAAAAATAATTGAACATTCCAACCGTGTTTTATATTTTCTTTTCCAACAAAGAGAATCTTGCAAAAGTTTAGTCATAAGAATAAGCAATTAAATTGATTTGGTGAATTTAGGAAACGGCAAGAATTAATTGCTGAGAATGGTAAAAAGAAAATTACAGATTATATACCTATTAACCAAATGAAGTTGTACATGGATTTGAATTTTTATAACCAGCATTGATTTCATGAGTTTGAACTTTTAGTGTAAAGAGGATATCACGTATTGCTTTTGCTAAAGGAAATGGCAATCAATCTACAGATAGCATTGATTTATAAAGAAACGGTAAAGTTTTATTAGACAATGATTTATACCAAATTTAAAGCAAAATGAATGCGTTGATTTTTTTTATTTATTAATACGTTTTCCTATATACTTTATTTATACCATTTAAAATTTGTGCCTTTTAAATGCGAAATTTCACGGTCTATAAATACACTGACTTGTCAAAAGTTATTACTTAACTTAAAATTAAATTCGTTTACATTCTTCGTATTTAAAATATACATAATTCATTTTTATTAAAATTCCAATTGGAGTTGTCTTTTAACAAAGTAAAAATTTCAAAACTTCCAATTTTATATTTAGACTTTGAAATAGTAAAGGAAAATAACAAATTTTGCTGCATTAAAAAGGGGCGTAAATCAAGTGATAAAATTTTGCAAGGAATAACGTACGTTCAAACTAAATTGGGAGTGAATGCGTTGATTCAAGGAAAGAAAGTGGCAAGCACTAAATATTTAGATGGAGTTGATTTAAGTGGAAGAAAACATCACAAATTTATGGTTTGAACGTTTTTAAACAAATGTGTTTTATTTCTATTAATTCCACTTGTTAAGTTTTCAATTTACCCTATGGGTTTCCACTTTTTGATTTCTACCATTGGGACATCTAGCAATCTAGCCCCAATTCCCTACCTAATATTTTTAAATTAGTTAATTCCCTCTAATTGATTTCCATATTCTTCAAATCAATTAATTCCCCTTTAATTGCCTTTAATTGGTTTTAATTGATTACCTTATCCCTTTTAATTAACCTCCTTAATTGATTTCAATTAATTACCATATTCCTTCATGTCAATCAATCTCCTTTAATTACATATTCAAATTTGGTTACTAACTTAATTAGTTAATTAACCCTTTTGGTTTAATTATCAATCCTGCGACGTCTCACATTAATCCGTCCACTTTGTAGGCACTGGTAGCCGCACTGGTTACACGGGCAGATTTCTCCTACAAAATGGGGATTAACCTCGCGTCCTCATGCCATTAACCAAAAGAAGTTACTTATTTATCTTTCATCAATTTAGTTAACTTGCATTAGTTATTAAATAAATTAATTCTGGTCAACTACTGAAATTTTACAATTAATTTCCCTATTAATTGCCATTAACTCTATTTTAAAATATCTGTATATGCCTTTATTCAAATTTTGAATTGCTAACTATGAATAAGGTAGATTCATCAAATAAATTGATTGCAAGTTTCATTGTTTTAAATTGCTTAACAATGTTCACCACTAACATAATTAATATGTCAAAATTGACAATATTCCACCAACATGATTTGCATGTCATAACCTACCCAATTAACATAATTAATTAACCACTTTAATATGTTACAAATTTTCCCCTTTCATTATTTTTAGGGAATGGGTATAACAACAGATATTATGATAATATCAAAAAACATTTAGTTACCACTCACTTCATTATAAATTATAAAGGTTTTTTTTTCTTCTTAAATTTAGTTACAAAAAATCTTATTAAATTAACGAGTTTAATTCTCTAAATTTACAGGTCATTACACTTTCCCCCACTCAAAACTTTTCGTCCCCGAAAAGGAAAGAGGTAGGAGAATAGAAACACCCTGAAAGAAAACTAAATTGAAACTCAAAATGGAGTCATTTATTTAAACCATATAGATTCAGTTTAAATTAATTAATATTCAATAATTGATTTAATTCATTTGATTTTTACTGAAGATAAATCAATCTTAACTATTTCCAAATTAATTATCTTATTATCCAATTATTTTGAAATTAAAATTTTCTAAAATCATAAATTTGTATAGTCATTTATAATAATCATCCTTTATTCAACAAATTTAATTCTTCTTTATTCCAGATTATTATTAAATATAATCTACTTAATATATCTTATCGCACATATTAAGTAGATTACATATATTTTAACTATTCCAATTTATTTCTAAATTTCCTTTAACACCATTTGATATTGTATATTATTCAATTATTATTTTATTTCTATTTACCTCTAATTGTCTTGTTGTAACTGAAATTTTAAGTGTATAACATTTATTATAACCACTCAAATTTTATTTATAAAATCCTTTTATATTGTACATTATCCAATTACATAGTTAATTTCTGAATGATTTAGGTAAGTTATATTGGCATGCAATTATACAAGTAAAATTTTTCCAATTATATTATTCAAGTTTAAATATTCATTCCAAATTTGACTTTATTTTATCATTAGAATCACCTTTTAACATAAATTTATGAATTAAATTTCCAATTAACTTCAAACCCTTTAGAGATAAATAAATACATACATATAGCACATGTCAAATCAAATTTAAATCATATATCTATATATATTATAAATTAAGTCATATTTAGAAATTCAAATCAATTAAATTTTTGAAGCAAAACTACAGCGTGGTCTCTTTACTTCGATACTCGAAAATGAATGTTGATGATGTTGTAGTCATCACCGAAATTATTTTCCAGCGACAAAGAGAAGAGCACTAATTTTTAAAACTTTAAAATTCTTTGGAAACAAATTTATATTCGAAAATAATTTAAATAATAATATATCCTTTTAAGACTTTAAACACAAGGTTTGAAACTATTAGAAATTAAATTCTTAAATTCTTGTTTTAAATTCATTTCTGTTTCCAAATAAATTTATAACCATGTTTTATAGTTCAATTATTTATATAAGACAAAACCAATGGTTTACAAAACCATAAATAAAATCAAACACTATTATCTCTAAACAACTAGTTAAATTCTGAAAATTATACTTATATATATAATATTAGATTTTTCCTAAATATAGGAATAAATTTTTTCAAACAAGTATAGAGATTCAAATTTGAAGGACTCAAACCAAAGAGAATTTTGATTTAAAGATAAGTTGGAACCAGAAGATCCGATGATTAAATAACAGAATAAGGAACCAGATAAGTTTATATAAATCGCGGACAACCTTAACCGGGTCAACTGTGACTTAAAGAATAAGATCGATGTGGATTTTCTGGGGTAAATCTACATTCGATCTGAAGAGATAGAGTTCAGAATAACCAAAGATACTAGCATCTAAATCGAGGATAAATATAAATCTCTGGTGAATCAATGCTAGTTGTAAAGGAGTTTTACCCCTTTATTAGAATATTGGCGAGACCGCCAATTCACTATAAAGATCATCTGAAGTGGAGTTATGGGATATTCCAGAATCGAAAGAAAATGAATAGTGAGGGACACGAATGAACTTCGGAACCGCAGGGAACGTTCCAAAATTCGAAAAGGAAGAGATTCAAGCTCAAATGAAAGTGATTATGTAAATCAAATTTACCATACATTCTAAGTTTTGCCTAGAGCCAAAGCTCTGATACCAAATGTAACAACCCGATATTGTCAACCATTCGCATCCGCACATGTCGGACTTGAATTGTTCAAAAAATACCGCGTTGTAAATAAAATTTGGCAAATCTCAAAATATACAGTAAATAAATAATCACAGACACAGAATCAGAATACTCGCAGTGGAATTTAAAAAACTTAGTGGTTCATGAAGCCACTATAAATAGTCTCAATCAAATAAAAATTACATAGTCTTTAATCCAAATATAGTTTTAATTCATCAGTAGAACAATCCAAATGTCCAGTAGTCTTGATTTCAAAAATTTAGATAAAGAACGGGAAGTGAAGTTTGCCAGCAGCTTGAAAGTGATCTACAGAAATCCTAGCTTCGGGATGAAACTGAACTGCAACTCAGGCTGACCCGAGCGTAAAATAAAACATAAACACTCGAGTCAGGACATACATACTTATATAGTGTAAGCTAATTCAAGTGTACTCTAATATAGATCAAGTAACTTAAAGGATGCTTGGGACCGTCCATCCTCTAAGGATCCATTAAACTATTTACTATGTAGTAATACTTCGCTATTATAATAGTGTCTATTAGTAAAATAAACTTACTTTTAAATAGCGTTAAGGCTTTACATTTTCCACCTTAACACATAATATATTCCCATAGTCTATACAGTACCGTAATCTCCCCTGGAATGGGCGTCGTCAGAGGGCACTCCATAGGTATGGTACAAAACCAAAATCGTATAAGGCTCGCTATGGTAGGTGACACAGCACAACTAGGCAATGCCAGGGTAGATATACCAATTACGCATCCGGACCGATGGAAACGCGTAGCGCGCAGCTACCGCCCACCTCGAACAACACTCCCAAATCAAAGGTGCGCACCAAAACAATCACAAAAGTAATAGAATGGCATACGAAGAAGTGCGTCCGATCAGAGGTGCTACCTCATTAATCCGTCAATCGCTCCTGTTTTAGCCACCTTATGTCAACACACGGGAGTCGGGTCCACGTATTTACCTCAAAGGAAACGTCACCACCATCCTACTTCATTCTGGAATCTCCACCGCGTACACGGTGGTTAAAGTGGTTTTCGGTATCGACAGAGAGTATGCCAGATATCCGATCCCGGTCTCTTTAACAACCAAACATTATTATAACCCGTGGTTACAACTTTTAGAAATGGTATTTATACTTTAAAAATCAAAATAAGTTTCAAATACATTTCAATACCATAATATCATTTCAACCATCATTTATTTAATGTAAAAATACCATTTGAATCTATTCAATTTATTTAGGAATTAATTTGCCTTTCAACTCACATTTGAAAGTTAAATTCTTCCATTTAAAACCATTTAAAGTCAATTCCTTATTTTTACTAATTACATATTAAATTCCAAAATTTAAGCCTTTTCCCCAAAGATTATTTCCATTTATTTTAAACAATCCGAAAATTCAGTTTCTGTAGCATTTATGAAATGCTACCTAAAGTCTATAGGTTAAACAGTTTGTTTATAAAAGACAGCATTCAAGTGCTGTAATAGATTATTAACTTAACAATTAAGTTTAAATTCTCAAATATAACTTATTATCAAAATTTTACTTAACTGAAATCTTACTTTTAACAAAAATTCAGAATTTCCCAAAATAAGTTATATTCCAAAAATTTATTTAAACATTTATTTATTTAACATTTTTGACTTATTCAAAAATTATTACAAACTTTATAAAATCTTTAAATACATTTAAAACAGAATATTATAAACTTCCATTTAAAATAATTTTAAAATATTTCAGAAAAATATTATATAAGCCACGGGTCTGTATATAGTTTTCTAGCCTAGGTCAAGTGATACGGATTTATATCATTTCAATCCGCAATTTACAAAACCCCGGGTTCTATCATTTCAAACCCGCAATCCCAAGTAACAAATAAATAATTAAACAATTAAATAAATGAACAAATGATTATCGTTCAGGCCTATCATTTCAGCCTATAACGATCTCAAATTTACAGGGAACTTACAGTGATGATTTAATCAGTAAATAAGCATTACATAGTATAACTGCAAAAATATTACAATAGATAAACAACTGATGAGGTATCAATTTAAAATGGGGTTTAACATCATACGTTATATCACAGGCAGATAAAATATAATAAATAATTTACAAATACACTTGTGATAAATCACGGATATATAGGTATGTTTGTCTGGTGAGAAATACTCACCTTAAAGCTGCAGAAATTTAGATTCAAACGATTGTACCACTTGATAAAGGAACGTACAAATGGCACGATTAGATTTCCGCGGATGCCACGCCTTGATTCAAATCTATAATAAGATCCAAATACCAAATACGCGACTTTTAAAATTACGGTCAAAGCAAAATTTTCGAAACAATTGGAACGAATAGAATTTGACTTGACTCGACCACTCCCACTACTCGACTCCCCCACGTTCTCAAGGCCAGGCAGTGAAATTTTAACTATTTACGTACCCATGAAATTATAGTGGAAAGTTTTAGGCAAAAGCTGGAAAGAAAAAGGTGGACACAATACGTTATTCCCTTTCTACCAACAGGTGGCGTACACTAAAATTCTTCAGAATTGAAAACAGTGAAATTTGCAACTAATATATCTTTTTTTTTTCTTTCTTTCTCTGTATAAATAATCACGTTGCATAAAAGTGAACCATGTTGGTTCCCAAAACTTGAACACGCAACATAGCACAGCCACTCCTACCTCATCTTTTAAAACATGCATTTCTCTTCTTTTTTTTTTTTTTTTTTTTTTACTTCTTCCGGAGATGCAAATGAAAATATACTTTTTTTTTCTTTTGTTAACATTTTATTAAAATAACTCATGCATGAATTCATAAAACAAGGTGATGCAATCTAAATAAATGGCACGGTCTCCTTGCCTATTATAAACCCCGTAAGCATGCACTCAAAATATACAAGTCACTGCATATTTTGGAAATAATTTAGGTAATAAAAAGTTCTACCTATCTGCTGAAACAAACGTGATTTTGCACGTGTGAGTGTATGCAAAATGAAGGATATTAGTTTTGTTTGTTACCATTTTTTTTTCAAAGATGACACACTTTAGCAATTCATATTTAAAAAAAAGACTCACGCAAGAAGTTCAAGTGGCCACAACTACAGGAATGCATGCATTTTCTATAGAATTCAAAAGAAGGATACTAAGCTTGTCTTCCTACAACAATCTGACATGTATGTCAAAATAGATCAGAGAGGGCAAAAAGGAGATGTGGCAAGGACAGGTGGTGGGGCAGCCGAGTAGTGTGGAAATTGGACCAAATGAAACAAGAAGAACAAAATAAATAAAAGCAAGGTGTGGCCATACCTGTGCACTTTCTCAAGAAGAACGAAGGCAAATTTTAGATGCAATATAAAGTTTTTGTGTGAGGCTTTATATATATAATCAGTGATTGCAATGATTAATATAAGGGAGACGACAAGTAATATTGCTTTGTTATTCGAACGTTACATAAAGAAAGCGTTGATTAAGGGAACAGGTAGGCACGAAATCAATTTTCTTTGAACGTGTTGCTTATTTAAAGGAAGGACTTTCGAAATTAAAGATGAAGAAACGGCAGGTAATAACTTGAAATGGACCGGAAAGTGCATGATTTTTTTCTTTGAGATTGAGTAAAAAAAATTCTACAGGTAAGAAATAAATTTTGCTTTCCTTGAATGTTTATTACAAGAAGCTTGCGTTGAATTACAGGGAAAGACCCAAAAGTTGGAAGCAGTTATTTTAGCAGTGAGTTGCAAGATTTTTGGCATGCGGAGATCAATGGAAAAGAAAAGGTAAGCAATAACTTTCGTTCGAAAATCAAATACAGTAAAACGGCAAGTGGATTTTGAAATAAATGATGTCAATGCATAATAAAAGGGTGCGTGGGTTTTATCACTTGAGTTATGGAAAAAAAACGGTAGAAAAATAATTGAACATTCCAACCGTGTTTTATATTTTCTTTTCCAACAAAGAGAATCTTGCAAAAGTTTAGTCATAAGAATAAGCAATTAAATTGATTTGGTGAATTTAGGAAATGGCAAGAATTAATTGCTGAGAATGGTAAAAAGAAAATTACAGATTATATACCTATTAACCAAATGAAGTTGTACATGGATTTGAATTTTTATAACCAGCATTGATTTCATGAGTTTGAACTTTTAGTGTAAAGAGGATATCACGTATTGCTTTTGCTAAAGGAAATGGCAATCAATTTACAGATAGCATTGATTTATAAAGAAACGGTAAAGTTTTATTAGACAATGATTTATACCAAATTTAAAGCAAAATGAATGCGTTGATTTTTTTATTTATTAATACGTTTTCCTATATACTTTATTTATACCATTTAAAATTTGTGCCTTTTAAATGCGAAATTTCACGGTCTATAAATACACTGACTTGTCAAAAGTTATTACTTAATTTAAAATTAAATTCGTTTACATTCTTCGTATTTAAAATATACATAATTCATTTTTATTAAAATTCCAATTGGAGTTGTCTTTTAACAAAGTAAAAATTTCAAAACTTCCAATTTTATATTTAGACTTTGAAATAGTAAAGGAAAATAACAAATTTTGCTGCATTAAAAAGGGGCGTAAATCAAGTGATAAAATTTTGCAAGGAATAACGTACGTTCAAACTAAATTGGGAGTGAATGCGTTGATTCAAGGAAAGAAAGTGGCAAGCACTAAATATTTAGATGGAGTTGATTTAAGTGGAAGAAAACATCACAAATTTATGGTTTGAACGTTTTTAAACAAATGTGTTTTATTTCTATTAATTCCACTTGTTAAGTTTTCAATTTACCCTATGGGTTTCCACTTTTTGATTTCTACCATTGGGACATCTAGCAATCTAGCCCCAATTCCCTACCTAATATTTTTAAATTAGTTAATTCCCTCTAATTGATTTCCATATTCTTCAAATCAATTAATTCCCCTTTAATTGCCTTTAATTGGTTTCAATTGATTACCTTATCCCTTTTAATTAACCTCCTTAATTGATTTCAATTAATTACCATATTCCTTCATGTCAATCAATCTCCTTTAATTACATATTCAAATTTGGTTACTAACTTAATTAGTTAATTAACCCTTTTGGTTTAATTATCAATCCTGCGACGTCTCACATTAATCCGTCCACTTTGTAGGCACTGGTAGCCGGACTGGTTACACGGGCAGATTTCTCCTACAAAATGGGGATTAACCTCGCGTCCTCATGCCATTAACCAAAAGAATTTACTTATTTATCTTTCATCAATTTAATTAACTTGCATTAGTTATTAAATAAATTAATTCTGGTCAACTACTGAAATTTTACAATTAATTTCCCTATTAATTGTCATTAACTCTATTTTAAAATATCTGTATATGCCTTTATTCAAGTTTTGAATTGCTAATTAGGAATAAGGTAGATTCATCAAATAAATTGATTGCAAGTTTCATTGTTTTAAATTGCTTAACAATGTTCACCACTAACATAATTAATATGTCAAAATTGACAATATTCCACCATATGATTTGCATGTCATAACCAACCCAATTAACATAATTAATTAACCACTTTAATATGTTACAAATTTTCCCCTTTCATTATTTTTAGGGAATGGGTATAACAACAGATATTATGATAATATCCAAAAACATTTAGTTACCACTCACTTCATTATAAATTATAATGGTTTTTTTTCTTCTTAAATTTAGTTACAAAAAATCTTATTAAATTAACGAGTTTAATTCTCTAAATTTACAGGTCATTACATAATAACTATCAAATTTCATATCGTTTCAATCCATGTTCGAAAATCAATATGGATTACTCCAATTTCAAAATATTTCAATGTTATTTTCAAAAAAATTCAATAACTTAATTTCGATAGAATTTCATTAATACATAAAAGTTTAACTTTAAAACTTTCAATTTAATTCTTAAAGAAATTCCTTTTTATACCATCCACCATTTAACGCAAAACTTGATTTTCCAATAATACTTCAATTTATATAAATCAAATTTCCATTTCAAAATATTGTTTAATTATATTCAAAAAAATCGAGGATTTTAAAATCACTTAATTTTAACCAATCCGGTGTCCGTATATTATTTTCTATCCTAGGATCAAGTAATATAGATATTTATCATTTCAATCTGCAAATTAATATTTTACGGTTATATACCATTTCAAACCGCAATCCCAAATTAAAATAAAAATCCATAACGAACTTGCATTTATACTTATGTAAAATAAAAATTCATTCATCAAATTCAATAATTTAGCATTCATCACAAACATCATCCAGTTCAATCATTAAACATCAACATATAACTGAAAATCAATACAGGTATTAAATTGACAATTAAAATTCAATACTAAATTAAATGATAATTAAATGCAATACAATTCAATTTAAATTAGAACGACCATTTAACACAACAAATAGCAATCAACAAATTTCTAATCACTTTACAAATTCAATTTAACAAAAATAAGAAATTTTATAAGTTGTGAGTGGGTTGAAACACTCACCTTTTTGAATTTAAGTTGAATTTAAATTCAATTTAAACCCTAAATTCAAACAATCTTAGAATTCGTCCAAACCAGCGTCAAAATGTCCGAAATTCAGATACGATTCTAGCGTAGAAAACTTGCGTGAAACAGAGCTCATATGTAAAATTTATACGGGTTAGAACATTTGAAATTTAAATTTATTTAAAATAAAACAAAAACAAAAGAATAAGAAAGAACGTACACATCACCCGGCTATAGGAACTCCATTTCCCTCATGTTAATACTGTTCGAACCCAACAATCAACGAACGCATGCTGCCTCAACGCGAGCTCCGCCGTGCCTGGCCAGAGCGCTGCGCCTCGACCTAGTGCTTCGCCGATCAAACTCCACGACCTCCGACCCACGCGCAGCCACGCGACCAGTCGCTTCACCCACGAACTGCAGCAGCCGCCGATTCCCATTAACCCTAATTCAATTGTTCGAGGTCTAGCCATCAAAACATCAAACGAACTATGTCGATGCAATCCACCCGGTCTTCTCTACAATACTGTACCTTCGATTTGAAGATCAGATGAAGATGATCGCACTCGATTGAACAGCCGTGAACACTTAATCGATTTCCGACCACATCGAGACCCAAATTGAAAAACGAATCATATATTTAACTTGCGCTCGTCGAGAGCTTCAAATCCATACATAATTCGATATATATTGAGGAATTTGAACTTTTGAAGTTGAATTTGAGATTGAATTTGATGTTTGGGAATTAGGTTTTGTCTGCCATTGAGATGAGGAATTGAGAAAGAAGGTACGTATAGACAAATGAGAATGAGGAATGACTAGGGTTTATAACGAGGTATATATAGGCAAAGTTCAAATTAGAATGGACCGGATAGATTTGGATTGAAAGTTGAACGATAAATGGCCCCAAAAGCGCATTCTGATTCCGGAACGAAAATGAGTCAACCCATATATCAAAATAGATGTTTTTCAATATTTTAAACGCGATGGTATAGGTTTCAAGTCCAAATTCTATCATGTGAAGAAGTTATGCTAAAATCAAGTTATTTCAAATTGATTTCAATTGATTTCAATTAAATTGATTTCTAGGCGTTTCGAGCCGTACGATCAAACGACAAGTCTGATCGTTATGAAACTTGAAATCCTATAATAATTTACCGTTACAGATCCAATGAAACAAGTTTCGTTGAAATCCGAGACTGTTGCCAAAATGGGTATATTTCAGTTAATTAAATAAATTAATAATTAATTAACTAAATTATTTTTTAATTTCGATTCTAAAATAAACAAATTTTACCGCTTTGGGTTACTTAGACATAACAATTTTAAAACAAATTTCAGATTAATCCAATGTTAATTATTTTGATAATTTCCATCTTTACTTCCAATTTCAACAAATTCAGTAGTTACAAATCAAATGTCCAATAATTTCATTTAATTGACCTTTCATCCTATTATTCAATCCATTATTATCAAATAGGTGAAATTAACATCAGTTCATGATTTATTACACGAATATTCTCAAATTTTATCTTAATCTCCATTAACGTAATAAATATTTAATTTCACTTTATTGCAATGAAATCCAATTACTATAATTTAAATTCCAGTAGATTAATAAATCTTGATTTCCATTCTCTATATTCAACCAATTATCATTTTATGAATAGAACTAACATTATTTCCAAATATTAACTTAATTTACATCACATAATATTTAATTTAGATTTATTGCGATAAATTCCAATTCAATTAAGGGATTAAATATATAGGTAACTCATAGTAATTGTTTACAGACGAATGTTACAGTTACATAACAATGGTTTTACTCAATTACCATTCATTACATTTTATTTCTTTAATTAATTTCATATTCACATTTGTTTCCATATATTCAAATTTATAACTAAGTATAATAATTTGCATTAGTTCATTATTGGAGTTTCATTTCAATTGTTAATAATTAGTTCTAAATACCATTGTTATATTTCATTTTAGCATTCATTTCATTATTAAATTACAAAGTTCTTATTTCTTCAAAATTTATTTACCAAAATCTTATTAAATTAACAAATTTAATTATTTAAAATTACAGGTCGTTACATTTAGATTTTGTTTTAAAACCTAAAACAATATCAAATTAAATTTAAAATTTTCATAAATGCAATGCTACTACGAATCTGATCAAACAAACAATATGATTATATTATCTATCAACATAGCACATATTTACATACCAAAAAAGATGCACAAAACAGTATATAATCCGTCACACGCATCAGCGTACATAACAAAAAATTAACATGCATAACAAAAGAACGTACATAACAAAAGATTAACATACATAACAGAAGAATGTATATAACAAAAGATAGCTACATCCAATTATACATGATATAACTAACTAAATTATATCGAACCTCGTCTATCTTTTGTTAGTTATAAGAACCATCTCGTACGAAGTCCTATGGTTTTTCAGTATGTCATGCATATACCTCATCGTATAATATACACAATTCGTTGCTCTAGATTATTGAGGACACTATAGCAATATTACAAGATAATTTAATAGTTAGTTTAAATGAATTTATATGCCAAACGACATACTGTGTTTTTCATTCTATTTTTTGTTAGAAAACCAAATCACATTAACAAGCTTCCATTTCAAGGTAGTTCCTCGAGACATGAAGCCGAATGCCTTGTAAATTTTATAGGCCCTATATACGTAAAAAAATGTTAAATAATAACTCATGAAGGTAATACTGCGTTGTTTGAAACATAATACAAAAAAGGTATTCCACTGTACACAAGAAATCATAAACAGTAATGCATATATGTAATATAATGTTACTTTTTAAATTCAAACAAATACATGTTCACGTACAGCGAAATATATGGTCTTATATAATGCATATTTGTAATTTAATGCTACTTTTAAATTCAAACAAGTACATTGTTGATTTTTTATATTGAGCTCTTATCTTGAATAAATCTTCCACCAGAAGCATACAAATCTTCTCGGGTATTTCTAATTAACATTAAAAGCACAGACTTTGCTAAAATGTACTACCGGCTACTATTTGGTAAAAACTAGGCTAATTTATTTGATTTTGCATTAAAAAAAAAAGTTTGCCATTTTATTAACTAGTCCCGTGATCAGTTATCACCAGTTGGTTCTTGGTTCTCTAAAGCAAACAAGGCATTTCTGAGATTTTTCATGACTTGTCCAGTGATTCAAATTGACATGAACAAACAATTGTTTGAAATGCTCTAATAGTGAAATTAGTTGCAATACACACACGCATGAAATTTAATATGTACCTAAGCAATTTTTCATTTTGGTTATTAAAGATGAATATGTTGATACCTAAAGCATGTATAGTCTGCAATGATAATATAATCATATTTAGGACTGAAAAATGTTTTCAAAGCTAAAATGGTGAGGATTGTAGCCATTGTCAAGAAAGATAGCATCAGTTTCATTGGTTGCCTTAGTATAAAACCTAACATTTCATGTGCCCCATATTTTCTTTCATTTTTTCTTTCTTTGTGAACTAGAAGGAAGAACCTACTAATACATGGAGATCATAGTTTATTTAAAACAATCTGGAAGAATTGTTTGCTTAGGAGAAAGAAAGATAACGTTGAGTGAACAAATGAACTATTGAACTTTCCATGTATAATATGTATATATATTGTATGACCATAATAGCATTCAATGCCTATCAATATTCACTTATTCACACTTATCTTTTTACACAACTTTTATTTAATCTTCATTCAAACATTCACTTATATTTTCCAATACCAATTTTACTTATCCACAATTATCAAACACAATCATCTATTTACTCAACATACTTTCCAAATACCAATTGTTACTTAAGAATTTTACCCTTAATTTCTTAAGTCTATTATAATATTTTATACAACTTCGTATATTTATTTTCACTTCATCACTAAATTTTACACCCATTTAATTCAAATCCAATTCTTATCCCCATTTTAACTCAATTTATCTTCCAAATTTTAAATATTGGATTTTATCGACCATATCTTAACCCATATTTAATTAACTAATTACTTTAATTAGTTCCATTCACTAATTCATTTCAAAACCCAATAAATTTTATTTCCAAACTTTTATTTTATTTAGTCCACTCGAATTAATTCTTCAATTCCACTTTATTTAACATATTCAAATTAAATATCATTCCAATATTCAGTTTCAATTTTATTTACCCATAATTTAAATCAATTTGTTCATCCACTAATTTATTTCCAACTTAATAATTTCTATTTCAATAATTATTCCATTTAGCCTACTAGGCTTAATCTCTCAAAATTCACTTTATTTTTAAACTTAAGTTAAGTTTAATTCCATTCCAATCATCAAATTTCAAAATTTCTTAAGTTCTCAAACTTTCTAATATTCTATTCACTAATTCCTTCCAATTCACCTCATTTAATCGGCTTACTTTACTAATTTATTTCATTATCGCACATACTTTTATTTAACCCTTCTTAAGTTAAATTTTCATCCTAAACAAACTTCAAATCCTTATAGTTTTTAAACTTTTTTATATTCCACAAAACACTTTAGATCAAATTCTAGAGTTTAAACAATTACTAACGTATTTCAAAATCATATCCAAAATCCCTTGATACATCAAATCACCCCTTTGAATTTAAAAACCAAAACCAGTTTTGTAAACAAATCCCAATTCAAACATTTTAGGTAGCGATTTCTCCCTTGGAAACTCAAAAATGAAAGTCGATGATGCCGCAGTCATCATCGAAATTATTTTCCAGCGACCAAAGTGAGTTTAGTGCTTTTATTCCGTTAAATACCATTTTTAAATATATTTATTTCTAAACCTCACTAGATTTTATATCCCTTTTCAAAAACATTTCCAAATAATATTTCTATTATTTTCTAAGATTTGAAATCTTTTCAAAACCCACGGGAATTAAATTCCTAAATTTTCACTTTTTATTTTTTTTGGCAAAGCCAGCGGGGTTAACTAGGCCCCTACCAGTTTTATTGCAAGACAATAAAAAAGAGTACAACGTAAAGAAAAGGAATAAAAGCAAAAAAACTACAAGAACATCAGACTCATCCCCAAGCATTAACCAGAGAAGGTGGAAAACCAGTAGCATAAAAATTCAGCTGAGAATGAGTTCGAGACTTGACTTCTTTCCATATTAAGGCATCAGTTCTTCTATCATTGTCAAAAACCATGGAATTCCTCTCTGCCCAGATCACTGACATACTTATTTTCCATGCAACAGCTAGTATTCTTCCTTGTTCCATTCTCCACCTAGTTGCTTTATAGATTATATGCCAGAGAAGACTTGTTGTAGAACCAGTTAAATGATAACCAGTAATGCAACTGATCCTGTCTAAAATGAAGTGCAAGGCAGGACAACCAAAAAAAAGATGCTCAGTTGTTTCATCATGCAGTTGACAGAACAAACACAGATTGGAACAAGCCATACCAAAACTACTGATAACTCTTCTTGTAAGTAATGCCTGATTTATGACTTTCCACATCATTAAATTTTCTTTTGGAGTTGAATCAGAATTCCATATCACATTGTACCGCTCAGAGGCAGGGAGTGGAACACTAGCAGTAGCATAATTGTATACAATTTTAACAGTGTGAGTTTTCTTATTCCATGAAACACAAGCATCATGTTGCACACTGAAATTATGCTGTTGTATATCACCCCACATCTGCTTAATCACTTGGTTGCTGGTGGATGGTAACAGAATTTTACCATTATGAAAAAAATCATTTGCTAAAGCATTTTGGTGAATACCAGACTGTATTATCTGAGCATGATCACATACATTGTATAGAATATGACCAGTTCTACCCCATGGATCATGCCAAAAGCTAACAGCTATTGTAGAATTTATAGGATATTGTATCATAGGGAGGAAAACATGCCTGAGTTTCAACATACTTATCCAAATCCAGCTGTAGTTCTGTGGTGTTTCCATTATCCAAAAATGCTTGTTCTTTATACTGTGATTCCATGTCCAACTAACCCACAAACTATTCTTCTTATTTAGTAGGACATCAAATTGTTTACTAATAGCAGATGTATTCCATTTCCTGATATCAATAACTCCTAGCCCCCCAAGTTTCAAAGGTGTCTCAATTTTAGAAAAGGAACAAGGCACAATCTTTCTGTTGTGTATACTTCCTGTCCAAAAAAATCTAATCATGGCAGACCTAATGAGTTGCAACAGTTTAACAGGAAGGATAAGGGTTCTAGCCCAGTAGACGATGGAGGGAAAAACAACAAATTTAATGATAACTAGCCTACCACTCTGAGACAAGCTCCTATTATCCCAACTAGTTAAGACAGAGGTGATTTTATTGAATAGGGGAATGCAATCAGCCTTAGTTATTCTTTTAGATATTAAAGGTAGACCAAGATACCTCATATCATTAGTCATGCTAGAGAAGCCAGTATGGTTATGAAGAGCAGCAGCCTGCAATTGACTAACACCAGAGACCAGCAGAGAAGACTTGCCATGATTAATACAGAGCCCTGTCATACTATGAAATTCTTGCAATACTTCCAAAACACCATTTAAAGAAGGCAATTCTGGTTTGGTAAACAACATAACATCATCAGCAAACATAATAGAAGTAATTTGTAAATCAGAGCACTTAAGATGATACTTAATGATTTTGTGATTGAACTTATCTCTGAGAATTACAGTTAACACTTTCATGACCATCAAGAATATGTAAGATGATATAGGGTCACCTTGGCGAATTCCTTTACTACCTCTGAAACTACCAACAGGTCTGCCATTAATAACAACAGAGTAGGAAGGGGTGGATATACAAACATATATCCAGGAGACAAATGCTTTAGGGAAACCCATCACTGCCAATATCCTAACTATAGAATCCCAATGGATTGAATCATATGCCTTGGATATACAAGTTTTAGTGTAGCTGCAGGAACCACATTCTTTCTGCCATACCCCTTGAGTAATTCTTGAGCAAGGAGAACCTTGTCAATTATGTCTCTAGAAGGAATAAAGGCAGATTGGTTATTGGATACAACAGAAGGCAGAACTTTGACAAGACGAGAAGCTAGAATTTTTGAAATACACTTGTAAACAACATTGCAGCATGAGATAGGTCTGAAAGATGTAACACATGTCGGTGGAGAGACCTTAGGGATCAGGGCAATGTTGGTGCTATTGACTTCCCCAAGCATCTTACACTTATAGAAAAAGTTGTGTATAGCTGCACAAAAATCAACACCTAAAACATTCCAGGTTGATATAAAGAAATTGACATTTAATCCATCAGGGCCTCCTGAAGATTGCTTGTTCATAGAGAAAAGGGTGGCTTTGATTTCTTCATCAGTAACAGGCAAAATTAGAGAGGATGCTTCCATATTAGAAATGTAAGGAAGATCAAGGGTTGATATGAGGTTCAAATCAGGAATAAAACCATTAGCATTGCCAAACAATTTGGTGAAGTATTGGATAAAAGCTTGATCAACAGAGTCTGCAGTGGTAAAAAGAGAACCATGTTCATCAGTAATACTAAATATATTCTCTCTAGAATGCTTAACCTTTATAGAGTCATGATAGAATTTAGTATTTCTATCCCCCTCATCAATCCATTTTTTGTGCAATTGCTGCCTCTTCATGCTTGCCTCCAAATTGAGGGCATTGTGGACTTCCTTGTGTAATTTCCCCTCTTCAACAGATGCTTGGATATCAAGAGGGTGGTCCATCATATACTCTTGTTTGATCTTCAGTTGCTCTTTCAGAGTAGTGGACAGTAGGCTTCCAGAACCAAATGTAGTAGATACCCACAGTTTGATAGCTAGCTTGATACTTTTTAATTTCCTGCAAAATGTATACATAGGGTTACCATAACAAGAAAATTCAGAGTTAGCTTGTTTGACAGTGCTCAAAAATTGTTCATGCTTAGACCAGGCATTAAAAAAATTTAAAACTTCTTTTTTCCTTTCTCAAAAGGTTCCCAAAAGATAGGACAAGGGGGGAGTGATCTGATAGTATAGGCTGAGGAAGAAAGACAGAGAGACAGGGCCATTGATTGAGAGATTGAAAGTTACTAAAAGCATGGTCAATAGTAGTAAAAATAAGAACACCACTTCTACTACTATTATTCCATGAAAATTTAGCCCCATATTTGTTAACCAATAACAAATCAGAATCATAAACTGCAAGATTGAGAGATTCAATCTCTCTAGGTAGAAGAGGAGATCCACCAAATTTATCATCATAGGCAAAACAGGAGTTGAAATCACCTAAGACAAGCTAGGGGTGAGATGCTTGTCTTAAAGGTGGCATTGAATTGAGGAAAGCATTTCTAGAGATGACATAGTTATCAGCATATACAAATGTTAAGTAGAAAGAAGTTTGAGATTGACAAACAAGGACATGAAAATGAATATACTGCCTAGCTGTCAGAATAGGAGAAAGAGTTATAACAGTAGGATCATAAATGACAAGAATTCTACCATAAGCAGCAGCTTCAAGGTTATGATGTATTGACCATTTTGAATTAATGTAGTTTGCTGCTTTTTGGGATAAAGTACTATTGAGCTTAGTTTCAAGAAGGCCAAATATACAAATGTTATGCTCTATTATATAGCTTTTCACTTGATCAAGTTTCAAAATATTATGTGCTCCTCTTATGTTCCAAGATGCAATATTTTTCAACATTAAAAGAATTATTGATTATGGTTGCAGGTATTCCTCCTCTGAGCTGACAGAGACCTTGTTTCAATTTTCCTTCTTGGTACAGATCGAGGGGAGGTTGGTTGAGATTTTGAATGTGTAGGAGGGACTTGTTCTGTTGCTGATTGAGTATGTTTGATAGAATTGGATGAAGGCCAACCAGGAAGCTGAATTGAGAAATTGTAATATGGAGAGGAAGGTGGTTGAATTTTAACAGAAGCAGAATGCAAGGTGGTTATAAGTTGATAGATTTGAGTTTCAAAAGATTGACACCAACTTCTTTCAAAATTAGCTGTAGTTTCTTGAGTGTGTGCATTTTTCTCAGTTGCATGATTATCACCCCCCTTGCCACTCAATATTGGGGTGGAAAGTTTATTTTCACTTTCTTGCACACTAGGTTTTCCAATCTGGAGTTGTGTACATGTTTCATTTTGGTCATCAGTTGTTTCAGTCTCTTTTGAATACTTGGTTGTCACATTGTGTTCTTGTCTACTTTTGTCTTCAACTGTAATTTCTCCTTCCTCCTCATCATTCATTTCCAATATATAACATTCATTGTCTGCACTTTGAAGCAAGTTGTACTGGTTTTGTGTGGTAACTGTGCATCTTTGTTCAACGCTGGTTTGAACACTCTCCTTTCCATTTTCCTTATTGCTTTGCTCAGCACAATCATGTATTACAGTTCCATTTACACTTGATTTCTTCAGGGCATCTTCTACTTTTTGTTCACAATTTATAACTTTTTTCCCCTTATTCTTCACAACCTTTTGCCATATCTGTTTTACTTTGTCCTGCTTAACTAAGCTCTGCCCATTCTTCATCTTATTCATTCCTCCATCACTTATATTCTGCTGCTCTCTTTCTAAACATTGCTCTACAACACCTTCACATTCAACTTTCTTGCAACTTTCTACAGTATGACCAAACTCTTTACATACAATACATATCTCAGGTTTCCACAAGTATTCTACCTTTACTATCTGCTCAGAACCATTTAACAATCTAACTGAAAAGTCATCAGGTAAATCTTGATTTGGAGTTACTTCAACTAAACATTTCGCAAAAGAAATGCGCTCAAAATTTTCAGTTGAAGCATCCAAACAAAGTAGTTTCCCAACTCTTGAAGCTAACCAGTTGATACCCAACGGTGACCAAGCATAAAGTGGTATATTTTAAAGTTTAATCCAAACTGGAACTGATTTTATACTACTACAAGTATTGCCAATGTTTTCATCCCATGGATTCACTATAAAAAGCTTGTTTCTCATTATAACAGGGTCAGATTCAGCGATTCGTGACCTATCTTCATCATTAGTAAATTTGAAGAGAAACAAAAACCCATCAGACTTTACAGATATTGAACCACTAAGTTTCCACACCTTTTTGAGATAATACACCACAGTAGCATATGGGAGAGGGTTATCAAGGAAAAATCCAACAAGATACTCCTTCCACATAGTATTGCCAGCCTGAACAACATCAGGAGATGGCACAATTGAGTTACCAATAAAGTCAAGTTGAAAATCACGAGGAACATATTTCCCTGCATTGCTGGGCTTAGCTTTAAAGAGTGAATTCCAAGAACGAGGAGGATAAGGAGAAGGTTGTGGTAGTAATGGAGCAGAAGATGGGAGAATGGACACAAGGAGAAGAGGAGATGGATTAGGTATAGCTACTGTAACATTTGCAGGCACATCAATTTTACTGACAAGGGTTGTAGAGGGGACTGACACAGGGAGATGGGTAGAAACTGACGGTGGTACAAGAATCGGAGAAGAAGGACAGGGTTGAAGAGGAGAAAGGGGATGGGACTGATTAGCGGGAAGAAGAATAGTTGAAGGAGGGGACCCCATTTTTGAAAGGAAAAAATGAAAAAAGGTGGATGAAATTTTCACTTTTTAAATCCTTCATACAAATCATATTTAGAAATACTCAAGAATTTCATTTTATTTCAAATTATAAATCACATTAAAAATTATATTTACAAATTCCATTTTTTTATATGAATAAATCTCTTAACTTTTGGTCATAAATTTCAATTTCTTATCCAATTTCCACAACGACAATGATAATAATTTAACATTATCATTTCCTAGCAACCAAACAAACCATATATAATTATAGAAAAATTTATAAAAATTATTTCTTTATGTATAAAAATAATTTGGGTAAAATTATTCCATTTACCCCACTTAAAATAATACTATGTCGAATTACTCTGTTTAAGTGTTTAGAGACCTATATCAATAACGTTAATTACTCGTATTGACCAAAATCCATAAGCCACTCAACAAATCAATTAACACAATATAAAAAAAAATTAAATTCACTGACAAATACTCGCTTATATCTATTAATACACTCAATCACATTTTAGGGTGCTACTGACCCTATCTCTAATGAGTAATCCCGACCTGAGCCAAGGTTCTTGCTTAACCTTCAGCTATGATACCAAGTGTCACAGACCGGATTTTCGACCTTCAAAAATCGACATCAATATGTCCACTGTATAGAATGCCAAACAATCGAATGCCGGAAATACCAGATCGTTAGAGAAAAGAAGAAAGATGTAGAAGAAGAAAATAGAGACAATAACACAAAATCTCACAATCCAGCGGAACAATATATAATAGATAATAATTGATCTTTATACAAAAAGAACAATAACTTTTTTATGCATTACATCACCAGAATACAACAAAAATCAATAGCACAATACTGAAAGTTATAATATCTTGTCCTCACAAATGCTAAATATATAGTATACCATACACAGCGGAATAAAATCAAATATGTATAAGACGTCTTCGTTATCCAACCCGCCTCCTGAGCTCCATAGCATCCTATCTTGTATCTGTAATACTTGGTCTGACTCGAGCATTATAATAAAAAAACACTCGAGTCAGTCAGGAAAACCACCATGAGAAAACTCACTCAATTTGAATTATTAAAGTTTCAAAATCCTTTAAAAATAAAAGGTATCTTATAAGACCACGCCACATATATACACGATGGGTTTTTACCTTACGATAATCTAAACATTTCATATCAAATCCTCTGATATTATAATAGTATCTAAGTACAAATACTTATTCAAATAGCTGAAATGCTTGCAACTCGCGTTTCAACATAGTTGGGCACAATCAAAACCATACGGCGCTTATTGGAGAATGGATTCCATACGAATGACTAGGCACTGGGATACCACCTATCACGGTACACGTCTAGAAATAGCGCATAGAGGACCACTTCGGGATCCCCTGCAACACAAGACCGGACTACCCCTAACCTGGATAGACCGAATATGCTAACACCCAAGGTGTTCCCACACTCTCTAGAGCTCCATCCATACATCATAGTAATAAAATAATATCCACATGTATCTAGAAAGGTGATAAACATACCCTACTTAGGTGCGACCACTTAGCCTTGCTGCATCCCCCTTGATTTTCAGTCATTACCGGTTGATGAGGCTAGAGGCTACGATTACCATTTTAAGAAATTTTCACTTAGAATGCTCATTATCCTCCAATGACAATATACCGATAGCATTCATTCATACAAGTCTGTTCAGGTCCGAACGGAACCGAAGGCACTATTCCTACTACATCCATTATGGAATCACCCTCAAAATTAGTAGCGATTAGTCCTTGCACTTCATTGCTCCATGTTCGACTCCATGCTCTTGTCTTCATTTTGAAACGTACTCGTTGGATCGAAGTGGTTTTCGGATAATAAATCTTATCCCAGTCTCTTCGAAACAACGTTCATTATTTTCCAGTAAACTCAACCCCAGTTCTTTAGGGAATAAATAGACGAAAATAAGATCAAAGATCACCTCTTAACTGTTAATGGGCGAATTTCCTTATAAATATCCTAGAAGAATGAAACGAGTTTACACATATAGTGTAGCACCTCGAACGGTAACCGTACCATATAATTCCCGTGTTTCCCCTAATATTCCCAAAGTTATATTTAGGTCCAGATTTGATAGTTGATTATTAAGTATCAAATAAACAATCATTCAACCAAATATTTATTTTCCACTGAAAAACTCCAAACCACTTCCTAAATTAATTCTCTTTATCCAAAACATATATACTTATCTTA
Organism: Allium cepa; assembly: GCA_030765085.1. NCBI lineage: Eukaryota > Viridiplantae > Streptophyta > Magnoliopsida > Asparagales > Amaryllidaceae > Allium > Allium cepa. The sequence goes on from CM060928.1 coordinate 221,043,387, forward strand.
TCGAATTTAGTATATTCACAAAGTTACTCTTTTTATAAAAAAATTGTGAAAGCCTTTAAAAATAATTGGAAAGTACCACTGCGGTATCAAACCATGAATTCACAGTTCAATGGTTACGTCTCTATCCTAAAGAAATTCAAGACTTAACTGTAGACACTCACTGCCTCCGATTTATGCCATGCTAGTATACCAATACTTCCTGAAAACTTTATTTAAAAATCTTCAAAATAATACTTATGAAAATTTTAAATTTATTTTCCAAGTAAAATTTTAGGCAAATACTCAATTATAAAAGTTATGAAAATAATATTAATACTGAATAATTTATCTCTTTGAAATAATTATATTTATTACTTCTTAAATAATAATTAATTTAATATAAATTGACTTAATTAATAAATAAATATACTTAAACAATTTTTAAGAACTAAATAATGAATCTTTTGAAATATTCTTAAAAAACTTAAAATTTCCTAGTTAATAATTAAAATTTCCCTTTTTAAATAACTTAACTTCTTAGAGAAAATATATTTCAACTTCCATATATCCTGTCCTATATAAATAAATCCTTCTCGATTTATTTCCAATTTAATTTACATCCCAATTTCGTAAATTCTTTTTTCACATTTCTAAAAATAATTTATCATTTATTTTTAAAGTCGATTTCCCATCTCATTATAAATCCTCATCGTGAATTTATAACTTCAATTTACCCACTGATAGTTACATCAGTTTATTTATAAACTTCGTTTATAAGTTCCATTGTCTCATTTCTCGTTTAATCACTGTTTCACAACACTTAATTGATTTTAAATCAATTTCCTAAATTAAATTCCATTTTTAAATTTAATCCCTTAAATAACCCCCAAAGCCCACTAATTCATATCTCATTCCCTTTTTACAATTTAAATCTTATTTAAATCTGGAGCATCAGTTTCATACTAATTTTCAGATTTCCTTTTTATTTCCCAAAACTATTTTCAAATCTCGATTTTTAAAAATCCTTTTTACACTTAAACAAATCGCTTAAGTTTTATTATTAAAAATCCTTTTGTTTATACACACACACACACACACACACACACACATATATATATATATATATTCCAAAATCTCTATTGTCCATATTCCAAAATTTATCAAGTATAAATTCTGAAATCAAATTATTCGCTTTACCAAAAATTCATTTCTTTAACAAATTCAAATTTCACTAAAAATATTTTTAGCTCGAATTTTCCTTTTTATTTTCTTTCCAAATTTTTGAACATTTTTCATTGGTATTTAAAATACCAAAATTTAACCAGTAATTCCATAGTACCAAATAATTCAAAATCATGTTATATCTATCATAGACTAAACAATATATCATATCATAGAATATGAAAATAAATCCAACATTTTTGAGGAATCTAGTTGGATCCCTCCGACCTATTTCCCTGCATCCATAAATATTAATACAATATAAAAATGCCTATCCCACTTCGAGGGGGATATCGCGGTATATAGGATCATCCGCTATTATACGGGACACATCGGGTCTCACCAGCTATTTATATATATGCGGAAATATCAATCACTCCAATATAAATATATACTACTATATATAATAACACCCAAATTGATAAAGATTATCAAATTCCTCAATCAACCAATAATTAATTTTAACTACTTAGAATTAACTACGATATTCCAAATTTGAGTGAGATTAACTCACCTTGATTTTCTGTCTTTTTCGCATTTTGAGTTTCGATTGGATCCGCAAATGTTTGAAATTATCTAAAAATTTCAGAAGCTCCATTTCATCAAAACCATTTTTTGCGTAGAGGGCGACATCATGATCCTAACGGATCTTGAATCGCTCGAATCATACCTCGTACGCGTGAGGTATACGTTTTATAAGTTTGGATGTAAATTATATAAACAAATTATTTTAAAAAAGAATAGCCCATACCCTATTCAAAATCAGCCCAACACTATGCAACCTCCCCCTCCCCCAAATTCGAAAAAATCTTCCCGCTTCTTCCTGTGAAACCGATGGCCGAACCACCTTGAAACAGCAAGCGGCCATCGCCATTGATCATCTCCCCAATCCTCTACCTGCCTCGACCCATCAATGAGAACTCAGGCCATCCCATGAAAATCGTGACACCCACTATCACACGTCAGGCCGTACAGGTCGCAACCACCTATCCATAACTGTGCCACCCTAAACTCCACCCCATCGGTCCGCCTTTCCACACTGAACTCAAACATGCCCTCGAAATCACCCATCAATCAACATAGCAGTCGATTATCCAAGCCCTAATCTACCACTGCAGTTCGAACTCGAAGACGATCGACCCAAAATCATCGTCGAACCATCCCATTCCCACATCAGATCGAAGCCACATGAAAATTTGGAATTCAGAAGATGGTTTCTGAATCTTTAGTCTAGAAATCATTGAGTTACAAAATTTTTGAAGTTCTCTTCTATTTTTCTTCTTCTCCGTTGAATGTCTGCGTGAGTTTAAAAATAAGGTGGAAAGACGTTGCATGCTTGAATTGTTTATGCATGTAGAATTAGTCTTGCTACAGTGATTTGAAGAGAAATGAAAAAGTTTTGATGTGGATTTTTTTTCAAATCCATGAATATATACATATACATACATATATATATATATATATATATATATATATATATATATATATTCAATTTAATCGTCTCGTATTCGAAGCTTAAAATCTTGACCTCCTGTCGAGGCATGCCGCTAAGCATTTATAATGTTATACCCCTATTTCGAACGCAATGGAAAAGGTTTCGAGTCCTAATTCGATCGTATAGAGAAGATATCTTTTTAGGCCCAATTATTATATTGAATTTTCGATATAAATTTCAGCGTATTTATATCCCATACGACCCAATTATAAATACAAACACTATGAAATTTGAAATATGATAATATTACACTATTACTGATCCAATGGAACTGGTTTCGTCGGAATCTGAGACTATGCCTTGGAAGGCTATTTTTAAATGCCAATTAAATGATATATTTTTAAAACTGAACAAATCACTTTTAAATTCAATTTTAAAAAGTTATATTACCTTCATTATTATTCATATAAATTTTGTGAGTCTTTAATTTATTTTTAACAAGCTTAAAACTCCAAATTCAATATTTTACCCAATTTTCAATTATTAAATGCAATAACTAAATTATCAATAAATAGTTATATTTGAAATTCAAGGTAAAAATAATCTTTTAAATATTAAAAATCAATTAAATATTCAATTTCAAATATTCAAAATTTTGGGTTGTTGCATAGTAAAATCAAAATTAAATAATTTTATCACCATTCTTTTTGCATATTTAGTTTTGCAATCCATTAAAGTATGCATTGATAAAAATTTATAGAAATATAACTGTTTAGCTTGCCTAAAATTTTTTTAGCTAGAATTCTTAATGTCATAAAACAACAAGCGAGAAGGTTAGGAAGAGTTAGACATATAATGAGCATCCTCACTATTAAGGAAAAGTTGGATATGTAAGGAAGAATGCTAAATGGATAACCGAAGGCCATAGGTCCTCGACCACATTGCCAAGTGGATCTGTTTTGGATCGGAGTATTGACTGGATTTTGGCACGATAAGAAAAGAAGCCGACAGAAATTATACAATCCTTAAAGAGAAAACTAAAATAGCTGCAAATAAAGTGATATGACTAGTTTCCATGCATTTTATCACTTTATATGTTAAACAAAATCTAATTTTAATATAATGGTATAAATTATTATCAAAATTTACATGTTTTGAACAAATAATTTCTTCCGGTTGGATCTTATATCATATTTTCATATAGAATTTGGAAAGTCCAATTTTGATACTAGATTTTGTTAAAAATACTTCTTCACAAAATCTGTCATGGTAATATTGAGTTTATTCTTTTGATATTAGATGGTTAAAAATACCTTTGATAGTGGTTTTTTTTATAGTTTTGGATGATTTGTTCATTAATTATATGTGTTAAGTAGGATTAAGTAGGCTTCTATAATTAGATATATACATTTTTTGTGACTGCATAGTCCACTAAACTAATTCAATAAATACATTAAATGCAGTAGATAAAATTTGTTAGTGTGATAACTGGTAGATACCAAGGTCGTTGAGATATGCACTAACCATTAATTAACACCATTCAGTTTTCCAGTTTACGTTTTCCATCATACAATTAGAATACTCCAATAAATACATTATGATAAGTGAAGCGTTTTTCATTTCCAATGCTCAAGTTTTTTGATAAACTGATATGACATGTTTGCACTTTGTAAAGTGTAAACAATATTTTTGTTTCCAATAATGGTATCGTATTCGTGACTTCATCACAATAACTTATAATTAAACACGTATTTATAGCAATACAAGTTTAGATATCATGCATTTTATAGCTCTCATAACCTAACTATTTTTTTTGTTGACAAAATGATTATAGAGGAAAAGCCTTCGAAGGATCATGGGTTCTAGATAGATATGATGATGTCTTGAGTCGTGCTCTTGAAAAGAAAGAGCACTCAGGTCAAGTTTGAGGATTTGGTGGGACAGTTGGTATCAAAAACGTATTTGGAAAGGTAGAGAAAACGAATGGTCCAAGTAGTGTAATATCAGCCGATGAGTTACATCTTATCACTCGGGAATAGAGGCTAAAGTGAGCCAAAAATTGAAACAAGAGATGAATATAATGGTTCAAAACCAAGTTGCAAACATTTTGAATAAGATGGGTATGTCCAAGGATATGGGGGTCGACAACACACCATCAATTGATCATCGTAGTAGTTGTCAATCAACACACCCGAGCAAATTACAATATGCAAACAAAACTCAAGAGATTGATCCCTATGAAGACTTGCAAGTAAACAATTCAAAGGTTGATCTTATAAACATATGCAGTTTTATGCATTTAACAAGCATTAAGTGAAAAATGTTGGTCTTGTACTTTCCATTCTAGAAACCAACTAAATGTCGTTTGGACTCCAAAACTGTCGTAGTGGGTCATGGCCTGGTACCTCCCATTTCAAGGCCTGGAGATCAATTTTATAATCAATAAATCTTGGTCGATCATGTAAAGGTCGAAATTGATGTAGTGGAGTCTTGTCATGAAGGAACCCACTTCCGGTTCCAACTAAACATCACGGCAAGACAGGAGAAGCGGTTGGGAGTTTTGTTCAATGACCTAAAAGGCTTGTGCTTTTAAGAGATAATGATACGATAATGAATGCATTTAATTAAACTATCCTTGTGCTAAGTTTTTTTCTGGTATGATATATAGTTTATTTTGATATTTTTACCTAGTACGATGTATCAATTTGAAAGCTTGGCATAGTACTTTCAATTACATAACCATAATGATCATCTACTTACAATTTTTAACTAGGGATCCACATCTCAACCAAACAAGGACTTGTTTGAAAATAGTAATGAAAAGTTCATGAAAATGATGACAAACGAGTCCATAACTCAATCGTGGATGAAAAGATTCTCAAAACTTTAACAAGCGAGTATAGATATTTCCATGATCTGCGCTCTCCAATAATAGTGCCATCAATGCAATTCAAGTGAATAAGGATTTATTTATGGAGGATAAGGACTTTGAAATACTATCACGATGAATGACATTATTCAATTCCTTAGTATGACGTGGTTGAATGCATCATGGTTGCAGATTTATATCACGTGAGTATTCTTTTCCTTAGTATTTCTTTCATATACAACTAGCTTGGTTTTCTGATGAGTAGTCAGCTAGAATGTCGATCTTTTGTCCATTTATGATTTCAAGAATTTAAACAATCCCCTAGTTTTCTTAGATGATGTTTTAGTGGTCTACTCGGTTTTTGGAAAAAACTGAGCAATGCTCAATTCTTAAAACTGTGGGATGCTCGGTTTTTTAAAATCTCATCACTACTCAATTTTCAAACCAAGTGATAATCGGTATTTTTTGTGGGGCTATGAAACATGATAATTGTATCTATATAGTACACTCACTTATAAGCTTCTCTTAGCTTTGGAATATCCCAAAATTCGAGCAACATATTCCACGTTTTTTCTTGTGGGATTTTGAAATTACGATACTGTAAAAGTATGGTTGGATTTGGATCATTTCTTGCTTGAAACACATATATTATCCATCATGATAAAACATTAGATAATTTCTTGTGAACATAAACATGAGAACTTACTAAAACCCAGAGACTTGCCTAACCTGCATCATCCATCATTGAAACATTGTACTTAGCCTTAAAAAGATTGATTGTGTAATTAGTATATATTGGAATAGATCAAATCTTTTAATGCACTTTAATTAAAAGATCTGATTATTCTAGAAATTTATCATATGTGATTTCCTTCTTGTTTTATATGAATGCCTTTTGTAGATAACTAGTGAAATTGTAGGTGAAGTGAAAGTAGTGCCATATGTGCATCAAAATTAAGGCACAGGGTTAACTAGGTTGTACTGCAAACTGACCTGTGCCTAATTGTAGCAGAAACAACAGATTAAAAATTAAGGCTTTTTCTATCCTTTTTCTGCATTTATTAAATCTCGTTTCGTGTAATTTAGATAATTTAGTGCTAGGGAGTTAGTAAAAGACCCATCATATAGTTATGTTTCAGTCTTGTGCAAATACATGTTCCTTTATGGCAGTTGTGGCTCTTTGAACTAGTAATGCATGTGCTTGTGAACTGTAGATAGATGGATCATTTTTGGTTTTTCGTTCGGTGGGTATTTGTCACTTATTGGCTCTTATTCTTTTTTTTAAATATAATCCATGTTGAAAAGTGTATTCAAAGGCATTTCTAGTTTGTTTATATGTCTTGATTTTTATAATAAAATTCCTATTTTGAGCACTTAGGCACATACTTAAGTGGTTCGACTAAAAATTTGTATTTTGTTGGGGATGTGATAGAATAGTGTAGGTGTACACATACGCAGGCTTTTTAAGTTGTATTGCCTTCTATGGAAACTTCTGCACAGATGTGAAGAATATGTTCACAGATTTACATAATGCTTGTAGTTCTTCACAATAAGATGCGCAAGACCAAGTTTATTCTGACACTATATATGTTGATTTTTTTGTTGTATGATAACGCACAGTCATGTAAATTTGTAAAATATTACATGAGAATTCTCTTGTATTTATGTCCGGCTTTATTTGGTTTGGTATAAAAATGTATTGTACAGTAATGTTTGTTATGGTTTATTCTACATGAAAAATTTGGGATTTGTATGCATCACTGCTGCCAATGCACTCGGTTTTAATTGTTAACTTGAAGACTTTCATTTTCTGCATCTGTTATGTGTCATAGAGAAATTTAGAAAGTTTTTAAAGGCTCTTTTTTAGTGATCTGTGATTTTATATTTGCTTTGCATATACATTTCAATAGCAGTACATGACTTCTTTTGTATTGAAACAATAAAGTATGGCCACTACATGCTTTTAAGCTTATTGCAGTACTGTCACTTGCGTAAAAGTATGGAGTTGTTGCACCTTTTACAAATATGTTCTTCTACGTTATTAGATGAAACTATTTGAATTTTATATTTACAGTATGTGAATGTTACATTCCAACTTGTCATAGCTTCACTTTTACGTAGGATTTCATTGTATTTTTGAAAAAAAAATCATAAATGGTGAAAAATTTAAAAATTATGCAAAGTGACTTTGTTTTGAACATTTTTATTGCAACGGATTTAGATTTTATATTCTGATTTGAAAACTAAGTATGTCTGCATTTTTGTAGATGTATTTCTAAAAAGTTTAAAATGTTTACATAGTGTGCAGGTGGTTAAATCATGTGTGCGATGATCTCAAAGTGCAGACCATTGGGTTTATGTGTCCTCAAAAGCTTTCTCAAGTATAGAAACATTCAGATGCGATAAATACATATTTGTTGAACACATGGAGGGCATCGCAATCTAAAAGCTTACTCTTAGCCCTGCACTACGAAGGGTATAAACATTAAACTTTTAGTAACTAGTTTACAAATTTGATTCCAATTTTATATTCCTATAAATCTTGCAATGCAGGAAACATTGTCTATTGTTTGTTTCCCATGTAGAATTGAATGAGATTTATGTTTTTGATCTCGGGCCGAACACAAACTTAAACTGGAAATTAAGCCGCAAGTGAACATGTAGGTTATATTTATTTGCTCCCTTATATAATTCTCTATGTCCTTGTCCATATTATAGGATTTTCGAGTGGCGTTGGAAAATTGATTTGTAATCTAATCCTTTTGTTTCACCTCTTGTTTCACCTCTGATTCTTTATTTTTCCTATAGGGGGAATTAATTTAAAGACAAAGATTTGTATATTTTTTGCATCAAGGACACGACCTCAATATTTTTACCACAAAGACAATCATTCTTCTAAAAATTATTCATAAGGACAAAAATTTTGCAAAATTATTCATAAGGACAACAAAACTGCTACCGAGCTAAAACTGATACCTAAAAACTGCTACCGATAACTGCAAACTGATACTTAAAAACTACCATCAATAACTAAAAACTGATACCTACAGAAAGTTGTCCTTCAGGATAAAATATTGAAATTCTGTCCTTGAGGCTAAAAAGCTGTGAAATTTTGTCATTGACAAAAATTTCCTGTTTCTTCCTATATACACAATTTGTTTAATTATTTTAATAACTTAATTTTTGCATAAACCGAAGGATAATGAGTTATTTATCGTTCTCGTTCTTTTATGACATTTACACTGCCCGTATCAGCTGAGCAGGAAAAAATAAATGGTTTACATGTATGTCGAGATTGAGACATTGTTTAAATTCTAATTATTTTATTTTTCTGACATTTGCACTATTTGATCTATTCTGACATTTGCACGCCTCCTTTTTTTCATATAGTTTATAAGAGACCATATATAAATTCAAAAGGTGTCTTTGACAAGGACGAAGCCTTTTGCAAGCATCGTGCTCAAGATATCATGACCGCTCAGTCTGAGATGTAGCTTTGCACTGTACCGGTGTAGTTTTGCATTGTTGCATGTGCAACACTACTACACTTGCTGCAGTGCAGTTTTGCACTGCTGCACTTGCAGCAATGCAGTTTTGTACTGCTCTACATGTGTATATTCATGATTTTTTAAAATCTATATATTGAAATCAAAGTAAATATGAATAAAAGAAATTGATATAGATAATAATCAATTGGAAATAATACGTAAGTTGTACGTATATTGTTTTATTTGCATAACGATTTGATATAGATTCGAGCACAGAATTTCGAGATCTTTATATCGATCCGATTTAATATTTTTCACTTGATTTTCGACGGCTAACCCTGAATATGGATTTTTAATCGATTCTGCGATTTTCTATCATAATATATGGCTATGCAAGGAGTATTACGGTTTCTGATACTAGATCTGAGTCCGCACTAGAAAATCGTGTGAACGATAATAGTTCAAAAGTAAAATTGTGCGATCGAGTGAGAATTCGGATTTGATATTGCATACGAATGGTATATGTACATCATACCAGTTTTGGTGAAATAAATGCTAAAAATGGAAAGTGCTAAATAAAATGATTTTGAATTGTATGATTGGATATTAAGGGTAAGTAAGGTGCAGGTTATTAAAAGTAAAAGATAAATTGATATCTTCGATTTCAGAAGTAAAAATTAAATTTCCCCACAAATGTATGTGTTTAAATTGTGTATGAAATTGATGGTTTTCTGATTAAGCCACTTGGCTTTTGTTTTCTTTTGATGATTTGGGCCGTAGAAGCGTTTTGTGGTTGTTCGGATCTAGCTGCGAAAAAGAGACGTTGGCGAAATTTTTCGAAAATTTAAGGAGTTAGAAAAGTATTGATAATTTAAAATTTGGTTTTAAATTATAATTTGAATAATTGAGGAGACGATATTATTTGAAATCTATGGATGAGTTGGGAAGTTAGTAAGGATGATAGCGTGTCTTCAGTAAAAATTATTTTTGAGAAGTTATATGAAACTGTGTGGTTTTAGGAATAGTTAACAAATTTCTAACATTCTTCTTACCTAGTAATTTCGAGGACGAAATTCTTTTAAGGGGGAGGAATGTGACGACTCTAAATTTTGGATATTTGAAATTGGAATATTTGATTGATTTTTAATATTTAAAAGTTTATTTTTAACTTAAATTCAAATAACTATTTACTGATAATTTAATTATTGAATTTAGTAGTTGGAAATTGGGTAAAATATTGAAGCTGGAGTTTTAAGTTTGTTAAAAATAAATTAAATACTCATAAAATTATATTAATAACAATAAAGGTAATAGAACTTTTAAAATTGAATTTAAAAGTGATTTGTTAAGTTTTAAAATTAAATGGTTTAAATTTACATTAAAAATAGCCTTAAGCGGCACAGTCTTGGATTTCAACGCAAATAGCCCCATTGGATCCGTAATAGTGTACTATTATCGGATTTCAAATTTTGTAGCATTTGGAGTTATCGTTTGGTCGTACGGGATATAAGCACGCTGAAATTTATATCGAACATTCAATTTAATAATTGGGTCCAAAAAGCTATCTTCTACATACGATTGAATTAGAACTCGAAACATTTTCCATTGTGTTCAGAATATGGGTATATCATTATAAACGCCTAGCGACACACATCGACAGGAGGTCAAGATTTTAAGCTGCGAATTCGAGACGATTTAAATTTAAATAATATACATATTCATGGATTTGACAAAAAAATTCACATCAGAACTTTTTTCCTTTCTCTTCAAATCACTGTAGCAAGACATATTCTACATGCAAAAACATTTCAAGCACGCAACCTCTTCCCACCTTCTTTTTAAACTCAAGCAGACATTCAACAGAGAAGAAGAAAAAAAGAAGAGAACTTCAAAAGTTTGTAAATCGATGATTTCTAGTCTGAAAATTCAGGAACCGTCTTCTGAATTCTAGTTTTTCATGTATCTTCGATCTGATGTAGGAATAGGATGGTTCGACGATGATTTTGGGTCGATCGTCCTCGAGTTCGAACTATAATATTAGACGAGGGTGTTTGCACCAAAAATGGTCGCAAACACCCAATTGTCGATGAAAGCACCCGTTCACAATCACAGATCTCATAAACTAAATGTGAAGAATACTCAAAATTTAAAAAGAATCACACAGAAACACATAGATTTAGAGTGGTTCGGCATTTGACCTACGTCCACTATGAAATGGTTGACTTTTATTGATCTTTGTTCGCTGGTTACACTGAGTTACATCAGTAGAATTGAAGTACAAAAGTGATCTCGTTGGAGTCTGGAGGTTGAAGAGCCAAAAGTCCCTTTTCTGTAGAGCTTGGGCTGCTATTTTTAGGCGTAGGCTACAAATATCACGCTCAGATCAAGAAGGACCTAATCTCTCACGTGGGCAGGCGCACATGATCGATCCCATGACATTTTCACTCGGTCCGTGATCGATACGAACGAATTTCATATTGTTCAATATTTTGTCCAATCGAGTCGAGATCAATCATGAATATTCTTTAAGTTGTATGCAAGCTTTTGAAAAAATTTGGTGGCGTTCGGACTTGCAGATTATGAGTTATGATCGATGCAAGTTTGAATTTTTCGATGGCTGTTTAGTTCGCACCGATCATTCTTCGTATTGCTCTCTTCATATCGATCGAGCACATGCTTGCTAGTTGACGTGGCGCTAATTTCTCGGATCGATCCATGTTTTATGATGAATCAACCGAGTCTTTCCTATGTATACGCCTTGTTCGTACCGATCGGACTCGGCCTTGTTCGTATCGCTAGGTTGTGTTTCACTTCGTATCGATGCTGTGTGTTCCAGTTCGTATCGATGTTGTGTGTTCCACTTCGTATCGTTAGTTTTTGGCCCATTTTGTATCGATATAGGATGTTAAGTTTCGTATTGATCTAGAGCTAATCTATACGAAACATGCTAGGTAGTGGATCGATACGAATTGGACCAACGTGCCATCGTTGATTGATATGAAATGAGCTAAATTGGATCGATATGAGTACGATGGACACGAAGTAAGGTTACTTGGACCGATACGATCATGATGGACACGAAGAAGTCCACCTCAGATCGATACGAACGTGATGGATACGAAGAAGGCCACCTCGGATCGATATGAACGTGATGGATACGAGTAAATTTGGTCTCTTTGATTTGCATCGATCGTATCTCGAGCATACGAACTTCGATTGACTTGGAATTTGAAAGGTTGATTTCTAAAGGTTTTCTTGTCGTGCCGTATCAAATGTAGCTCTATCCGGACTCAGGAAAAATTTACTGACATCCATAGCTAACTTGTATGTAACTGCCAATCGAGGAGAACTATCTTTGGTTTTCAATTATACCCTTGGTGTCATGGCCCTGCCAAATGGCAGGATAACACTTGTCCCCCAAAACATGCCTTGCGATAGGAAGGTGTGCTTTGTAGTTCTGTAAGCTGGATGTTTGTATCTTGTTGATGACCTATAAAGACATAGATAATCTATCCAGACCGCGAATGGCGATCGTTCGAGATCGTATACCGTTCGAGCTGGTATGTGACTGCTCGAGGTCGGATGCTATTCACGGCGATTTGTGATCGTTCGCGGTCAGATGCCGTTCGAGGCGAATTGTGACCATTCGAGGTTGGGTGTCGTTCGAGGTGAATTGTGACCGTTCGAGGTCGGGTGTCGTTCGAGGCAAATTGTGACAATTTGCGATCGAGTGCCGTTGGAGGCGAATTGTGACCAGTCGCGGTCGGGTGCTGTTCGAGGCGAATGATGTGTGCCCGAGAGGGAGGGGGACTTAGTGTCATTAATGTCAGATTTCATGTTCGATTGAGATTTCCATCTTAGAGTATGCTTAAGGACCATTCGCGATCCCATACATGTGTAAGTGACTCGGCCTTTATAGAATTATTAAAACAAAATATCCATTCAAATGAGTCTTTTAACAGAAATGTTCAACAAAATCAAATTCTAATATGAGAAATTGAAAACAAAAGCAAAACAGAGACGTCAAAATGCAAACACCTACACCGATGCGATCGATAGTCATATCAGACCATTACTGGGGATTGTTCGTGATCCTATACATGTGTAAATAACTTAATTGTGTTGGTGTGGAGTTTTCCTCTTATTCGTCATTATTCTGATCAGTGATGATAAGTCAACGCCTCGATCTGGAGCCACCTTCATTTGATGCAGACGGTGGTCACTCTCGTTCCACCATTGTTGCTCGCCTTCTCACATATTGCGACAGCAGACCATTCCGGATATGTCCTTCTATCTTATCGCTTAAGTTTCTGCAATCATTCGTACTATGATCATTTAGGTTATTGAATAAGCAATACTTGTCTGATCTTCTTTCATTATTGGTCGAATCTCTCCTCATTAGCCTCCGGTAGTGAACCACCCCCTGGTGTCCTGGTAGATCTGCTCCAAAGTTTCATTCAGTTATGTATAAGAAGTGAATCTCGGTTCTTTTCATGGTCCCTTTGGTCCATAATTGTTATCTTTGGCTTTTCGTTTCCTTTTGTCCTTGCCTGAATCCTTTCTGGGTGGATCTCTGCTTTTGACTGCATACACATCAACTCCCTCTCCTTCCTTTCTCTCAGCATTTGCATCCTCTTTCCATAGGAACCTTTCTACCTCATGATAAAACTCTCCTACATCCATGGGTGGATCCCTTGTCAATAAATTCTTGAATTCTATGCCATCAGCTATGCCAGATACAGCTGCCATTAAAACCATGGATGGATCTAGTCGATCCATCGATGCTGCCGTTGCATTGAATCGTGTCAGAAAGCTCCTCAAAGATTCCTCGTCTCTTTGCTTCAGTGTCGTCAAGCTTATCACATTCTTAGGTCTTGAGATGTGAACTCTGAATAGCCTCATAAACCTCTCAAACAACTCGGTCCATGTTCCAATAGAACCGCTCTCCAACTGCCTGGACCATAGTGCTGCTATGTCCGTCATATATAATGGGAAAAATCAGGCCATGATCTCCTTTGATGCCCCCAGTACTACCATATGCCGCATATACTTCATCAGATGAACAACAGGGTCTGTCCTGCCATCGTACGTCTACAGTGTTGGTAGTTTGAAATCCGCCGGGTTCCTAGCTTGCCTGATCATAGGAGCAAAGGGACTAATATTTACATCCTCCAAGTCTCCATTCACTAATCCGCCTCTCATAGCTCGTTTGAACATCTCCGCCAATCTGTCACTGTCGTCAAGCAGCGGTCCTTGTCTGTTGCCTTCAATCTATTCCCTAAGTTCGTGAGGGAATCCTGGAATCTACTCTTTTAGACGGGCGTCCATTCCTCTATCAATGTCGTGTTGAATAGCTCCACCCGGTATCCTGCCTGAGGTTAGATCTACATGCTCCTGGGGAGTGCCCCCTAGCTCTAGGGCTGCCCCTGATGGTCGCGCTCAATTTTGGGTTCTGATTGCTCCATGCTTCTGACCTCTATCTCTAGCACTTCCTATCGTAGCGTTCCCTTGATTCTGCATTCTGGTTTGTCCAAATTATTGGAGTAGATTTTACATCATCTCTTCTTGCTTTTTCAACATTCCCTCCTACATTGCTTCCATCATCGTCTCCATCTCGTCTTGGGTGATGAAGACTGAAGCCTGATTCGCTCCTGAGGAAGCCTCCTGACTTCCTTCATTGTGGTCACTTTCAGCTCTTGGTCTCCTTGCGGATTGCTTCACCATTGATTTCCAGATCTAAGGCCTTAAGCTTTCAGATCCAAGATCCAAGCTGTAGAATCCCTGAGTGCTAGCCTTCTCAGTGAAAGCACCAAAATGTTTGCACCAAAAATGGTCACAAACACCCAATTGTCAATGAAAGCACCCGTTCACAATCATAGATATCAGATAAAAAATATGTAGAGAAAATAAATGTGAAAAATACTTAAAATTTACAAAGAATCACACAAAAACACACAGATTTAGAGTGGTTCGACGTTTGGCCTATGTCCACTATGAAATGGTTGACTTGATCTTTGTTCGCTGGTTACAATGAGTTATAACAGTGGAATTGAAGTACAAAGTGATCTCGGTAGAGTCTGGATATAGAAGAGCCAAAGTTCCCTTTTCTGTAGGTTTTGGGTTGTTATTTAAAGGCGTAGGCTACAAATATCTCGCTCAGATCTCAGAGGACCTCTTCTCTCACGTGGGCAGGCCCACACGATCGATCCCATGATATTTGCACTCGGTCCGTGATCGATACGAATGAATTTCATATCGATCAATATTTTGTCTAATCGAGTCAAGATCTTCATGAACATTCTTTAGGTTGTACGAAGCTTCTAAAAAAATTTGGTAGCATTTGGACTTGTAGATTATGAGTTGTGATCGATGCAAGTTTAGGTTTTTTGACGGCTGTTTAGTTCGCACCGATCATTCTTTGTGTTGCTCTCTTCGTATCGATCGAGCACATGTCTGCTAGTTGATGTGGCGCTAATTTCTCAGACGGATCCATGTTTTATGCCAAATCAACCGAGTCTTTCCTATGTATACGCCTCATTCCTATCGACCTGACTCGGCCTTGTTCGTATCGCTCGGCTGTGTTTCGCTTTGTATCGATGCGGTGTGTTCCACTTTGTGTCGATGCTATGTGTTCCACTTCGTATCGTTAGTTTTTGTCCCATTTCGTATCGATATATGATGCCAAGTTTCGTATCGATCTAAAGCTGATCGACATGAAACATGCTAAGTAGTGGTTCAATATAAATTGGACCAACGTGCCATCGTTGATGGATACGAAATGAGCCAACTTGGATCGATAAGAGTACGATGGATACGAAGTGAGGTTACTTGGACTGATACAATCGTGATGGATATGAAGAAGGCCACCTCAGATTGATATGAATGTGATGGATACCAAGAAGGCCACCTCGGACCGATACGAACGTGATGGATATGAGTAAAGTCGACCCCTTTGATTTGCATCGATCATATCTTGAGCATACGAACTTCGATTGACTTGGAATTTTAAAGGTTAACTTCCATAGGTTTTCTTCTCGTTCCATATCAATTGTGCTCGATCCGGTGTTAAGCAAAATTTACGGACATCCATAGCTAACCTGTACATAACTGGCAATCAAGGAGAACTGTCTTTGGTTTCCAGTTAATCTCTTGGTGTCACGGTCTTGCCAAAAGGCGGGATAACATAGGGTTTGGATAATCGATTGCTATATTGATTGATTGGTGATTTCGAGGGCATGTTTGAATTCCGCGTGGAAAGGCGAACTGGGGGAAGGAGTGTGGGTTGGCTCGGTCTTGGATAGGTGGTCGCGACCTGTACAGCCTAGCGAGCGATAGTGGGTGTCGCGATTTTCATGGAGGTTGGAATTCTTGTTGATGAGTCGAGGCGGGTAGAGGATTGGGGAAGATGATCAATGGCGATTTCCGCTTACTGTTTCGAGGAGGTTCGGCCATGGGTTTGACAAGAAGAAGCGAGAAGAATTTTTCAAATTTAAGGGAGAGAAGCACAGTGCTGGGCCAGTTTTGAATAGGGTATGGGCTGTTTTTTTTTTAAATTGTTTATATAATTGACATCGAAACTTATAAAATTTATAACTCATGCATACGAGGTCTGATACGGATGATTCGAATGATTTAAGATCCGTCGGGATCGTGATGTCACCCTCTACGCATAAAAAAGGTTTGGACAAAATTGGAGCTTCTGAGACTTTCTGAACGCGTGTGGATCCAATCGAAACTCGGAGTACGAAAGTGATAGAAAATCAAGGTGAGTTAATCTCTCTCAAATTTGGAATACTATAGTTAATTTTAAGTAGTTAAAATAAATTATTGGCTGATTGAGGAATATGATAATTGTTATCAATTTGGATGTTATTATATATAGTAGTATATACTTGTATTAGAGTGATTGATATTCCCATATATATATAGCAGATGAGACCCAATGCACCCGCATAATAAGGATGACCCTATATACCGCGATATCACCCTTGATGTGGGATTGTTATTTTTATATTGTATTAACATCTGCAGGTGCAGGAAAGCAGGTTTGAGGGATCCAACTAGACTCCTCAAAAGTGTTGGATTTATTTTCATATTCTATGATATGATATATTGTTTAATCTATGATGGATATAGCATAATTTTGAATTAATTTGGTACTATGGAATTACTAGTTAAATTATGGTATTTTAAATATCAATGAAAAATGTTTGAAAAGAAAATAAAAAGGAAAATTTGAGGTAAAAATATTTTTGGTGAAATTTGGATTTGTTAAAGAAATGAATTTTGGGTAAAGTGAATAGTTTGGTTTCAGAATTTATACTTGATAAATTTTGGAATATGGACAATAGAGATTTTGGGAAATTTATACACACACACACACATATATATATATACACACAAACAAAAGGATTTTTAATAATAAAACATAAGCGTTTTGTTTAAGTGTAAAAAGGATTTTTAAAAAATCGAGATTTAAAAATAGTTTTGGGAAACAAAAAGGAAATCTAAAAATTTAGTATGAAATTGATGCTCTAGATTTAATAAGATTTTAAATAATAAAAATATCCAAATGAGAAATGAGAAGGCACCTCCTTAAATTTGAAAATTTCTCCATGAGCGCGTCGAAATCGACGTAAATATCCCCCAAACCTCCAAAGCCTATGCCAGCATCTTTACTCGAAGAATCCCGACATAGTCTGATTTCTGGGGCATCACCTTTACCACTCATGTCTAGAGGAGGCCAGCTCGGAATAATGGGACTCATCCCTGGAGTCTCGTCGCATGATTTGGAATCCATATCGTCGGATTATGCATAGTAATCATTATTGGAAGTGGACTCATCACTATTACCCTCGGTCTCTCCCTCTTCCTCTTCTATTTCTATCGCGGCCTTTCCTTTCCTTTAATTAAAACCCTCATCCTCTTCTTTTGGAATCATAGGCATTCTAGCTGGACAGCTGCTCCAATTGCGGCAACACCCTTTTCCTCGCGAGTTGCTTCAGCTGACTCGCCGGATGGGCCTTCCCGTTCTTGAAAAGCGTTCTCTTCGAAACCGTAAGACAAGGAGGTGGATTGTGTGCATACCCTGGATAGAGAAAGGGATGGGACTTCAATTGGAAATGCAGATCTTCCAAGATGCAAAAATTCGTATCGATGCACGTTTTCATAAGTCAACAAGACTTTAACGGATCTCTTTGCGGTATCGATAGCCTTTAGGGCTTGGAAAGTTCCATCAGGAGACAAGTCTCTATTCAGCCTCGAAATAATTTTAAGAATTATTCAACTTTTTAGTAATTCCATAATAATACGTCGGAGCTCAATGAGTAAGAAAGGGAACCTACCCCCCTCTCCGTTGTCCAAAGGCGGTTGAACCCCTTAGGACATCTGACAAAGAAGTATTAAGTCTTGAATTGGGACAAGTTGCTTGCAATTGCAATAAAATTTTACGATTCCTTTAGGCCTCGATTAAAACGAGGAAAGGACACTAATCTCTTCTTTTGAATGAAAGAAAGTATCTCAACACGACAAAGCTCGAGGAATGGTTGAATATTCGCATAAAAAGGACGTGCAGAAAAGTTAAGATAGCGTAGCTGTTGGGGTGAATCTGAAATGGAGCAATCCTTAAATCCGAGAGGGTCTCTCTTAAGAAATCATTCAAAGGGGACACAGCTCCGTTCAAGCACATATATCGATGACAAGCAGTATATCTCGGGGATGGCATATGAACAAACTCATCCTTCTCTGGGAGGGCACATCCTCCATCGGGATACCGTGTTGCAGGCAGATATTGTGCAAGACTTTGCCAGAGATCATAGAATAAACTCTCTACGGTCGATTTAGAAGAACTTTGAAATTAGAAGGAGTCTGGTCCATGACCGGACCAACCGGAACTAGCTAGCCATAATCAGCCTAAGAGGTGGAAGAAGGAGGGATGATGGACAACCACTCAGCCTTCAAAAGCATAGGACTTCCTCTGCTTAAATTGCAAAGAGAGGATGGGTACTTCATTCTAAAAAACAGAACTTGTATCTGAAACGGTCAGATAATTCAAACCTAAAATAAGAACTCCCCGTACCACACTTGAATTCCGAAGAAATATCGGCTCATACTGATCTATTGGGCTTCAAGTATGTATCGGAACAAGTGCATTGTGTTATCTATCGCTGGTGGGCTTGGTGTCCTGAACACTACAAATGCTTTACCTCATGTAGATATTACGCTCGTAGCCGAAAGGTAAAAATTACTTCTCCTACACTTACCCGTTATGGATCTACGGTCGATATTGGATCCGTTGTCGGAAACGACGCAAAAAGTCCCTTCCAGTACAAGTACACTGTGCATGTGAAAGAAAGCAAAATCAATCTGGATCCCCTAAATGGACTAAACCAATTCACGATGTGTCATGTGGTATCGGCTATGGGACCTGGCATAAGTCAATTCTGGCTCAATGGGTGAAGACAACATAAAATCTCAGGCACCGGGACAAGGCCCAAATGTCGTTCCATGAAGAACAAGATTTAATTTACTATCATACTCCATTAAGCCGCAATCAACTTGGACTCTTCATGAGTAACACCATGAAGATAACTTCCCAGCCAAAACGATAAACCAACGTCGTAATCAGCAAACCCACATCGTATCAGTAATCAAGAGGCAAGGAAGGTTGAAGTTCTCGATCTATTGACCCAAACAGTGGATCGATGGCGACTTATGTAAGTCGGCGAGCTGAGGGATGGATCGGCGATGATCTAAGGTAGCAGGCAAACCTAGGGTTTGGAGATAGCAGCAAAAGAGGAGTGGAAGTTATAACGAAATGGCGGAGGCGAGGCTACAAAGTCGACGGCGGCGCTAGAAGGTAGGATTCTTGGATGAAGTCGCGAAAGGGAGCATGAACCGTTAGGGAAATTTTCAAGCTCAAGTCGTGAAAAGGAAAGGGAGAAT
This sequence comes from Allium cepa, assembly GCA_030765085.1. Taxonomy (NCBI): domain Eukaryota; kingdom Viridiplantae; phylum Streptophyta; class Magnoliopsida; order Asparagales; family Amaryllidaceae; genus Allium; species Allium cepa. The sequence continues at coordinate 221,063,323 of CM060928.1, forward strand.
GTCTGCTCGAGTGTTCGATAAGAATAGAAAATGTGCGGAAGAAAATGCTATGTATTCGGGTCGTAGGCAATGGCAATTTAGGGCAAAACTTTGTAGGCGACAAACTAGTCTAATTCAAATTTGTGCGGCCCTAGCATAACTACTTGAAATTCAACAAGTAGGGACTAAAAAGCGATTACTTCTAGAGCACACCTTGTTTTCGATTAAGACATAGGGCGTAAATGTTATCCAGGTTTTTAACCCAGCAGGATCCAAGAGATCCATGTCCTTGGTGGATTTTCCCATTCTTTTTTCCCAGCTTCCTTTGGCTTGTTACTCTAGTTCTTTTGGTTGACATTTAGGCTATTTTGACTCGACCAAGTTGTTCCACATCTCTTGGATCCTATTGGGTTGAAAGCCGGGAAAAAAGAATGGGAAAATCCACTATGGAGGATCTCTTGGATCCTGCTGGGTTGAAAACCTAGATAACATTTGCCCCTCCAGAGTATGTCTTCATCGAAAACAAGGCTTGTTCTAGAAGTAATCGCTATTTGTTGAATTTCAAGTAGTCATGCTAGGGCCGCACAAATTTAAATTAGACTAGATTGTCTCCTGCTAAGTTTTGCTCTGAATTGCCATTGCATGCGACCCAAATACATAGCATTTTCTTCTACACATTTTCCTTTCTTATATAAACACTCGAGCCGACATTCCCCCTTTCCATTCATGAGTCGAGCTTGCAAATTTCCCTAACAATTCATGCTCCTTTCCGCGACTTGATCCAAGCATCCTACCTTCCAGCGCCGCCGTCGAATTTGTAGCCTCATTGTCGCCATTTCGCCAAAGCTTCCAATCCCTTTTCGCTGCAATCTCCAAACCCTAGGTTTGCCCACTACTTTAGATCGTCGCCGATCCATCCCTCAGCTCACCGACTTACATAACTCGCCTCCGATCCACTATTTAGGTCAGTAGATTGAGAACTTCAAACATCCTTGCCTCTTGATTACTGATACGATGTGGGTTTGCTGATCACGATGTTGGTTTATAGTTTTGGCTGGGAAGTTGTATTCACGGTGTTACTCGCGAAGAGTCTAAGTTGATTGCGGCTTAATTGAGTAAGATAGTAAATCAAGTCTTATTCTTCACGGAACGACATTCGGGCCTTACCCCGGTGCTTGACATGTTTTGTTGTCTTCATCCATTGAGCTAGAATTGACTTATGCCAGGTCCCATAGCCGATACCGCATGACACATCGTTAATTGGTTTTGTCCATTTGGGGGATCCATATTGATTTTTCTTTCTTTCACAGGCATGGGTGTACTTGTACTAGAAGGGACCCTCTGCATCGTTTTCGACAATGGATCCATTATCGACCATTGATCGATAAGGGGTAAGTGTAGGAGAAGTAATTTTTAACTCTCGGCTATGAGCGTGCTATCTATATGAGGTAAAGCGTTTGTAGTGTTCAGGACACCGAGCCCACCACCGATAGATAACACATCGCACTTGTCCAGATACATACTTGAAGCCCAATACATCAGTACGAGACGATATTTCTTCGGAATTGTGCGTGGTACGGGGAGTTCTTATTTTAGGGTTGAATTACCTAACTATTTCAGATACAAGTTCTGTTGTTTAGAATAAGTACCTATCCTCTCGTAGCAAGTTTAGCGGAGGAAGTCCTATGCTTTCGAAAGCCAATTCATCATCCATCATCCCTCCTTCTTCTACCTCTCAGGATGAGTATGGCCAGCTAGTTTCGGTTGGTCCGGTCATGGACCAGACTTCTCCTAATTTCAAAATTCTTCTAAATCCGCCAAAGAGAGCTTCTTTAGTGATCTCTGCTAAAGTCTTGCACAATATCTGCCTGCAACATGGCATCCCGGAGGAAGATGTGCCCTCCTAGTGAAGGATGAGTTCCCCCATATGCCGTCCTCGGGATATGCCGCTTGTCATTGGTATATGTTCCTGAACGGAGTTGTCCCCCACTTTAATGATTTCTTGAGAGAGACCCTCTCGGACTTAGGGATTGCTCCATTTCATATTCACCCCAACGGCTACGCTACCTTAACTTGTCTGCACATCCTTTTTACGCGAACATTCAACCGTCCCCCGAGCTTTGACGTGTTGGGATACTTTCTTTCATTCAAAAGAAGAGATTAGTTTCCTTTCCTTGTTGTAGTCGAGGCCCAAAGGAATCGTAAAATTTTATTGCAACTGTAGAGCGACTTGTCCTAATTCAAGACTCAATACTTCTTCGTCAGATGTCCTAAGGGGTTCATCCATCTTTGGACAATGGGGGGGGGGGGGGTTAGGTTCCCTTTCTTACTCATTGAGCTTCGATGTATTATTATGAAATTTCTAACAAGTCGAATAATTCTTAAAGTTATTTCGAGGCCGAACAGGGACCTGTCTCCTGATGGAACTTTCCAAACCCTGAAGGCTATTGGTACTGCGGAGAGATTTGTTAAAGTCTTGTTGGCTAATGAAAACTTGCGTCGATACAGACCTTTGTGTCTGGGAAGATCTGCAGTTCTAATTGAGGTCACGTCCCTTTCTCTATCCAGGGTACGCACACGATCCACCTCCTTATGTTCTGGTTTCGAAGAGGGCGCTTTTCAAGAACGGGAAGCCCATTCGGCAAGTCGGTTGAAGCGACTCGCGAGGAAAAAGATGCTGCCGCGATCAAAGCAATTGTCCGGCTAGAATGCCTTCGATTCCAAAAGAAGAGGAGGAGGGGTTTAATCAAAGGGAAGGCAAGGCCGCAATAGAAATAGAAGAGGTAGAGGGAGAGATCGGGGGTAATAGTGACAAGTCCACTTCTAATGATGATTTCCATGCGGATTCCGACGATATGGATTTTGAATCATGCGACGAGACTCCGAGGATGAGTCCCATTATTTCGAGCTGGCCTCCTCCAAACATGAGTGGTAAAGGTGATGCCCCAGAAATCAGACGACGTCAGGATTCTCTGAGTTAAGATGCTGGCATGGACTTTGGAGGTTTGAGGGATATTTATGTCGATTTCGACGGGCTCATGGGGAAAATTTCAAATATAAGGAGGTGCCTTCTCATTTACGCCTGCCAGATCTGGTTTGTGACGTCATTTTAGGCTCTCCTCCCAAACACATTACACACTTGACTAGGGTTATGCTCACTTATACACATACTTTTCATGTTTATCTTCCATTTCTAAGCTCTTTATTCATCTTCCATGTCAGGTACCATGAGAGGATTCGGTCTCTATGTTGATCTCAAAAAATTCATCATCTCCCAATGTTGGTCGAGACGATCTTCCAACCGTCATCAGCCTCGCGAGACAGAGGAGAAATATGAACAAAGGAAAGATTCAGAGGCTGAAGGTTGCCGTCCAGATGAGAAGGAATAGGGGCGTGTAAATAAAGGCGGGTACCAAAAAGGAAGACTTTTGATAAGAGAGAGGAGCCGCTAAAAAGTCAAAATTTGATTGTAGTTCCCATTCTTCAGAACGACAAGCCTTCGTTTTGGCCCTTGCCTCGATTGGTTCTGAAATCCCGGTATCGTATGGCCATATTCCATCTTCAACTCAAGCTCCGCCATCTCAAGTGGCTCTTGCCACTAGTTCTTCACGCCCCAACCGAAGACCTACCTATGTCCTTCCATCTGGTCCTCCCTGGCTTGAGGCAGTGCTCACTAGGTGGTTTTTAAGGAAGGTTAAGTTTGATCGTGATCTTCATCCGGTTCATAGAGATGCATATATGCCCCACCTCAAAGCAATCTAGAACGATTTAGAATAGGCTAAAGGGTGGGAAAAATCATGCAAACAGTTGGCGGACATGAACCGTAACAACTATCAGAAAAACCTTTCCTTCGAATCGGAGAAAGACGATTCTGAAAGAGCATTAGCGGAATGCGATGCCAGAATCAAATAGCTGGAAGAGAAAAATGACGCGGTGCTTTGAGAAAGTAAGAATAGCGTCGGCTTGCTGAAAGAGCTAAAAGTGGCTCATGAGAGAATGAAGATCGTCTATAAGGACGAAGTTAAGAATGCTCATGCTGAAGAAACCAAATTAAAAGAGGAGGTGGCAGCTTGCAGCGCAACAATTGAGGCCCAAAAGAAAACCAATTTCGATCACGGCTTTATCGTAGAGGGGCATAATATGACCGTCTTCGACCAGGCTGAGACAATCGCCAGGCTATAGGATCAAGTTGCATAGCTTAGTTTTGATAAGGCTCACTTAGGCAGATTATCTTGAGCTTCAGAATGTCTTTGAAAGGAAGATAAAGAAGATGGATGAGACCATCTTGAACTTTTATGTCAACTCCCTGCTGCATCAAGGGAATCCCAACTACTTAGGCCCTGAATTCCCATGCACTCTCGTTGTGGTTTTGGAGGAAAACTTGACCCACTTTCATGATAGCGTGATGTCTATTCGAAGCTACAGTTGGAGAATGCCTACCTCAACGAAGAATCACAGAGGGTGTTGCTAGAGGCTGGGTGATTTTTTGGATTAAGAGGGAAAAGAGGGCTACCGATGCCACCACGACAGCAACCGTCGAAGATCTTTTGGAGCCTTTTATTTCCAGTTTTGACGAACCGTTGGGGCAGCCCCACGATGCATCGGCAAATTTTGGGTTTGAAGCTTCCCCTTGGATTGTGGAACCGTCGAAGGAGGGTGAAGGTGAATATGATGTTAACATTCTCGGTCAATCTTCTAGTGGAGGTAATCTACTTGCTTCTCCCGAATTTGAGAATTTTCACCTCATGCCGCAAGAGAATGACGAATTTAACACTTTCATTTTTCATCTTATAGGTCCATCCTCCTTATCTATCAATCCATCGGTTTCTTTGATGCCTGGACCCGTTGCTATCTCTACCACTTTCGTGCTCGTTCCTGTACCAGCTTCGGTTGTCGTGTCCATGCCTAATTCGCGGCCGGGGCTGGAATCTGAGAAGATCACCGCGTTACATGACTTGGATGACCCTTCCATGTCTTTGGAAGGTGACTTCACGGCGGTCGAAGTTTGAGAGCAGGAAACTCAAATTGAGCAACCATGCAAGTCCCAACAAGAGCTGGTCACCATTAAGAAAGAGAAAGTCATAGTGTTCATGGCCTCTAAGAGCTCGCGCAGGTCTCGGAAGCGAATAACGAATGGCGAGTCTTTTAAAAAATTCACGAAGGAGAAAGAGGACATCAACACCAAGGAGATCATCAACATCATTGGTTGCGACACCACTCCCGAGGCGAAGCAAAAAATCAAACAAAAGGTGGGAAGGGGAGTGGTGGAAAGAAGCGTTGAGAAGCCTGGGTAGCAGCTGATCAGGTTTTGATTCATTTTGCATTGTTTTGTTCAAGTGTAGAGTCTGCACTTAGTTTTTTTTGTATCTTCTGTACATTTTCTTTTGTTGGCCGGTATTACGTGGGTACGGCCCTCATATTTTGACCCTGTATAGAATATAACTATAAGTAATATACAATTCATATTTTGATTGTACATTTACTTATCTTCTCATATGTGTTCTGTGCACTCATTTCTATTTTGTTTACTTCCATTTCACTTTATCTAGTTTTATGATTATTATCAAAAAAAATTGTTTGGAGTAACAGAACTTGTGAAATACGAAATTTTTGTTTTAAGCACAACGTTTTTATTTAAGTACCGGTGTATGCCCCCCAGTTCATAGGGTTCTTTACTTCAAACACTTGACAAACGACCGGTAACTTATGATTCAAATAGTTTGCATGCCAAAACTTGGAATTTGACTAAGTAATAATTCGTTTTTTTCTTTCCTTCCTCTATTACAAGTTTTGCAACTTATGTTTTTATGCAATTCGAGAGAGTTTATAACATATGCACGTTTGAGATATGCACAAAAATGTAACCTTAGTGCAGAACATACAGTTACGAGATTAACTATTAGACAATTCATAAGCATATAGTTGCAAGATCAACTTGATGAATAATCTTTGCACATTTTTGGAAGTTAAACCACTTACCAGTTCTCAAAAGCGGAAGTCGGTGCTTAGGAGTATCATTTCTTCGGATTTTTGCAATCTTCAAATACGCACTTCATTGCCTTGAGCGTGCACATCATATGAGTTATCTATAAGTAGTTAAACATTGTTCATGTTAAACATTACATCTTTTAATGGGGTGTCAGCAATTGGAGTTTTCTACTGGTTCATAGCACTTTGCTTTATTGGAGTCGTGCCCATTAATCCCGGTAATGGAAGTGGTTTGATCTTCGCAATTCCTATGATGGATGAGTTTTTCGGTATTTCTGGGCCAATTTCAGTACTTAGAATTCTTCTCAGTGTTGCCAATCCTCGGGCAACGTGAGGAGTTTATGTTTTAAGAGCATGATTTCACAGCTTGGAGTGTTAGTGCGCGGCTTACGAAATGCGTGCATTTTTATGCTTCTCAATATTGCCTATCTTTAGAGAACATGAGGAGTTTATTTTAAGAGCATGATTTCATGGTTCGGAGAGTTAGTGCACGACTTACGAAGTGCGTGGCTTTTAATACTTCTCGACATTGCCTATCTTCGGGCAACGTGAGGAGTTTGTGATTTAAGAGTTAGCGCGCAGCTTACGGGATGGGAGGATTTTTTATTTGAGCATTCCCGAGGGCAACACCGGTTCTTGGGTGGTAGGGATCGGGTACCGCCGATCTTACACTTTAAGCTGATTTGCTTCCGTCGACCTGGCGGTGGAGCATACTTGTGCATGATTCCACTTTATCAAGTAGCAATTATATGGTTTTGAGTCGATTTGACCCCGTCGACTCAGCAAGTTACTACTAAGAACAAAATTTCATTGGTTCAAAAAGCGAATCAATTTTATTAATGGAAGTTAGGCAAATTTTTGCCTATTTGCAATGTCCCGGCATCTTGGGATGGATTATTTGCTAAAAAATAGAAAGTACATAAGGTAGTCTTCAATTGAAATAGCGGTGCAGCGATTTACTGTTCCAAGCTCTGGGAATTTGGACACTGTCAATGGTTGTTAATTTCAAAGTTTCGACCCTTAGCTTTTTTTTTTTGAGAGAACGGGTGTGTAGCGTGAAGCTACACAGCCGATTAGCATAATATCATAATATAGTTAAAGTTCGACCAACAAGCCTGGTCGGTAGCCAAATAAAAGTTGATCAAAGAAAGTACATGCAGTTCGTGATTAGATAACAAAAAATAATAAAACAGCATTATAACATTATGCATAACTGCATCAAAAAGCCTGATAAGATATACTGCTTCTAACTGTCTTCGTGCGAAGCTGGAGAAACACTACCCACAGATTCATCGGAGGGAGGACGCGCTGCGGGTAAGCGAAATCTGAATGGTACAGATGAGGACGCCCCTGTCCAATATGCAAAAATATGAGAAATTTTATTACATAAACCGATGGCAGAACTGGGAGGTTTGTCGAAAATAATGGCGTTCCTTTCCTTCCAAATAACCCAGCTGAAGGTGGCCAGGAGCGAGTCCAGGAGACAATTCAGAAGTCCATATTGCCAGTAATCGAAAAAGTCATCAATCAAATGAATTTGACCGAGATTGTGAGCACAAACCGAGACCCAAATATGGAAGGAGAAGTCGCATTCAAAGAAAAGATGGTGAATAGATTCGGCTTCAGATTTACATAGGACACAGATCTGGTCGGATGTGATATTCAATCGCATAAGCCGGTCTCTAGTGTTAATGTGCCTATGAATGAGGCACCATTGAAAAAATCTGACACGAGGGGGGACCGGACATTTCCAGACTCGAGCGAAGGTGACAAGGCGACCAGGATGATTGATGAATGAGTAGAACCGAGAGACAGAGAAGCCTTGAATGGGTGAAAGAGACCAAGTGTGACAATCAGTAGACAGAGGATCAAGCGTGATAGATTGAAGCAAGCTCAGAATAGCCAGAAGTTCCTCAAGAATATCAAGGGAAAATAGAGATGATGGACAAAGATATGTGAAGCCATGGGCCACAGCGTCCGCCACGGTCAAATGAGGATGGTTGGAATGTGAGAAAAGTAGGGGGAAAGATCTGTAAAGGGGAGAAAGACTATGCCAGGCATTGAACCAGAGGAGACAGTTAGCGCCGTTACCTATATCCACCCGGATAAAAGGTTTGAAGTTGTTGATAGAAGCCAAAACACCAGACCAAAAGGGCGACGGTTTACGGAGAGGAGCGAAATGAGGAACAAGGAAGGGGTGAGAGTTATAGTGCGAAGCTAAGATCCATTTCTTCCAGGTGAATTGTTCCGGCGAGAGGAGTCGCCAGAACCATTTTACTAACAGTGCTTGATTGAAAGAGATCAGATTGGGGACACCAAGACCCCCATGAGTTTCGTGCAAACATACGATCTTCCAACTAACAAGACATTTGATTTTACTGCCATTCCAGAGAAACGTCCGTCTAATAGAGTCGATTTTTTTAGATACCCAGATAGGAAGTTTGTGAAATGAGAGCCAATAGGTGGGAAGGGTTGAAAGAACTGCTTTAACCAAAACAAGTCTTCCAGCTGATGATAGTGAGTCGGCCTTCCAACCAGCAAGCCTGGTTTCTAGTTTGGCTATAAGAGGGTTCCAGTCTGATCGGTGTAACATAGTGGGACGCAAAGTGATACCGAGATATGATAAAGGGAATGAGTCAAGACGACAATTGAGAGTAGAGGCAATAGTTGGGCCTAGATGGTTAGCATTGCCAAGCATAATAATAGAGCTTTTACTGAAGTTGATGGATAAGCCGGAGATGAGTTCAAAAGAATAGAGGAGGACCTTGAGACAATGGATATGATCAGGTGATGGTGAAACAAAAATGATGGTATCATCTGCGTATTGAATATTAGTGATCATAAGGATGGGCCCTGAACCGTGGGTGGAGCCAGGAGGTTTAATACCAGATAGATTGTTGTTGTCGATTGCCAAGTTAATCATACGATTGAAGACATCAGCCACCAAGACAAAGAGGAGGGGCGAGAGAGGATCTCCCTGTCTAAGCCCCCGAGCTGATTTAATATGTCCACCCGATATTCCTCCAACCCGAATGCTTGGGAGGCCCGAAAAGAGAATACACTGGATCCAATTACACCACTTGGGAGGAAAGCCTCTGTGTTTGAGGAGATTTAAAATGAAATTCCAATTTACTGAGTCGAATGCCTTAGAGAAGTCAAGTTTAAGCAGAACACCCGGGATATTATTCGAATGGCACGATGAGATAACTTCTTGTGTAGCAGCTACGCAATCCAGGATATTCCTGCCTTGAATAAAGGCCGACTGCTCAGTTCCTACCAGCGCTTCCATGTAAGGTTGAAGACGGTTAGATAGAATTTTAGTGATGATTTTAAAGGTGGTGTTAAGCAGGCTAATAGGTCGGAAAGCTGAGAGGGAATTAGCTCCAGCTACTTTAGGAAGGAGGATAATATCAGCATAGTTAAGCCGGGCTATGGATTGGGGATTGGAACAAAACTCTGCACACATTTGTAAAATATCTACCTTAACCACACTCCAGAAGTGTTTGAAAAAGAATGGACCAAAACCATCCGGTCCGGGGGATTTATTGTCATCCATGTCTTTAAGAGCAGCCAGAATCTCATCTTCAGAAAAAGGAGAGTCAATAGGGATAGCAGATGGATTAGGATATAACAGCTTCCAATCAATGGATGGGAGGGGAGTGGAGGGCTACGGAAGACCATTGGATATAACAGCTTCCTATTGATCACATATGGTCCTTCCAAGCTTGGTTCGAATGTTCCCGGCATGGGATAGATCTGTTTGAGGACAAGGTCTCCCACTTTGAAGGTTTGGTTGTGAACCATGGAGTTAAAGTATCGCGTGACCGTTTTTTGGGGGGCGACGATTCTTAACTCGGCTTCTTCCCTCCTTTCGTCAATCATATCCAGTGATTCGAGTAGGAGCTGCTTGTTTCGCTTCTGATTAAAAAAAATTCCTTCGGTAAGAGGGGACTTCTAGTTCGATGGGAATCATTGCTTCTGAGCCATATGCCAAGGAGAACGGAGTGCGTCCCCTTGCCACTTTGTGAGTTGTCCTGTAAGCCCGAAGTGCAAGTGGAAGTCCGTCAACCCAGTTTCCTTTCGCTTTAGTTAGTCACTTTTTGATAATGGACTTGATGATCTTGCTTATTGCTTCCACTTGCCTGTTTGATTCCAAATGACTAACTACGGAGAAGTTCTTCTCAATTCGAAAGCGTTTGCAAAAGTCTTCGAACTCAGCTCTTTCGAATTGGGTCTCATTATTGGTGATGATTTTTTATGGCATACCAAACCTGCAAATAATGTTCTTAGCAGAAAAATTAATGAAATTTTTGGTAGTTATGGTAGCCAGCGGTTTCGCTTCAGCCCATTTTGTGAAATAGTCGATAGCAACTATAGCGTATTTGGCTCCTCCTTTAGCTATTGACAATATGCCAATCAAGTCGATTCCCCATATTATGAATGGACAAGGGATGACTATCTACGTTAATTCTATTGAGGGAGTTCTTTTAATTTTGCTAAATTTTTGACAACGATCACACCGTTTGGTGTAGTCTCTGTGTCGTGGTTTATTGTCGGCCAGAAATACCCATATCGAAGAACTTTCTTTGCAAGGGTCTCCCCTCCAGTATGGTCACCGCATTCGCCTTCGTGCACTTCCCATAGCATCCGTCGAGCTTCGTCTTTGTTCACACACCTAAGAATGGGGGTTAAGATCCCCTTCGGTAGAGTATTCCATCCTGCATAATGAATCGCGTACCTTCCGGAGAAGCCTTTTCCGTTGATTTCGATTGGTTGGAAGGGTTCTTGTATGAAAATAGTCCTTGATTGATCTAATCCATGTTTCTGGTTTGGCATTGGTCTCAAGGATCTGGTCGACATCCATTTCGTCTATACTCGAGGGAAGTCAGAGTCTCAACTGGGACTAGTTCCAACGATTGAGTTTCTCCAGAGCTTGCCGCTTAGCTAAGTAGTCAGCTTTGGTGTTTTTCTCTCGCGGAATATGAGTTATGGCATAATGTTCGAAGATTGTTATGGGGTAAATAAGAAAAAGAAGAGAAAGAAATAAAACAAATACAGAATCTCGCAGTGGAATGACAAAATATAATAATCAAATCAATAGTTCATGAAGTTGTTTACAAATAACATTGGTTTTGCTTTTATAATACAGATCAGAGTTACATACAACAACAGTAAATAAATAAATAATGCAGCGGAACAACATGATGCAGTGGAATAAACATAATAAATATTAATAGTACAAGATCTTCGTCTTCGTCTTTCAGAAAGCATTTTCAATAAACTGAAAAGCTCAGACAGACCCGAGAAAATTGAAAATACAAAACATTCGAGTCAGAACTAAAAGATCTTATATAAGTTACATCAATAGTAAATAAATATGAGTGTAATGGCGTCAAAAATGTTTACGGGATTTGACATCTCCTATTCAGTGTCTCACATGAGTGCAATAACTTAAGAGATGATCGGGATTTCCATCTCTTAAGGATCCGTTAAACTATTTACTATGTAGTACAATAAGCTATTATAATAGTACCTATAGTAAAGTAAAGTATTAAAATAGCGTTAAGGCATTATCTATATCCCCCTTAGCTCATTTTTATATATGCTCATAGTCTATACAGTACCATAATTCCTCCGTAAACTTGAGGGCTATCAAAGGGTACTCCACAGGTATGGTACAAACCAAACTCGTAGAAGGCACGCTAGGGCATATGAACACGGAACTTGAGGCAATGCTAGGGTATATATACCAATTATGATCCGGAATGGTGGTAACGCATAGTAGCTACTACCGCCCACCTCGGGACACTCTCTCATAATCAAAATCAAGGTTGGATACCAAATCATCACAAAATCATAGTACGTTATCGAAGAAGCATGTCCGATAGGAGGAATGACCTCACTTAGCCCAGTGGCTCCAATTTTAGTCACATCTAAGATGACTCATGGGAGTCAGGGTCACGTAAATACCTCATACAAAATTATACATCAAACCATCCTACTTCATTTCTGGAATCTCCACCACACACACAGTCGTTAAAGTGGTTTTCGGTATTGGCAGAGAGTATGACAATGTCTGATCCCGGTCTCTTTAACAACCCAATGCTTATTTCACACCGGATGGTTCTTTTACATTTCAAAAAGTCAATTCACAATTGATATCAAAATATCATTTTCTCAAACCCACATTATTTCAATTCATATTCACTTTCAAAATCACATTCACTTCCAAAATCATATTCACCTTCAAAATCATATTTACTCAAATATGTCATTTAACAAAAAGGCATCAAATTTCAAATTCCAACTTAGGTTGTATCATCACCAAGGATTTAATAATAAATACTTCAACTTTACACAGTCTGAAATTTTAGAGAAGAGTTTTGATAGTCATAAATTATTTTAATAGTTTACAAAAATTTAGTTTAAATAGATAAAAACAGTTTAAGTAGTAAAAATAGTTCAAATAGATTTAAATTTGATTTAATTATATTTCAAATGTTTTAAATAGATTAAATATTGATTAAGTAGATTTAATTAGATATAAAATAATTTAAATAGATAAAATATAGAATAAATACATTTAAATTGTATTAAGCAGATTTTAAATAGATTAAACAAATTTAAAATAGATAAAATAGATTTAAATTATATTAAATATATTTAAAATATAATAAATAAATTAAATTAGTTTAAATAGGTAAACTAGATTAAATTGGATTAAATAGGTTATAACAGATATAGTATAAATTGATTAAAATAGTTAATTTAATTAAAATAGTTTAAATTAGATTTCAAAGTTATATCCAAACATTTCAATAACTTAATTCCGATAAATTCATTTATATTTGACACTTCAACTTTGAAATTCCAATTTAAATCCTTTGAACAATTCATTAAATCAATTCCAATTCCAGCATTAACGCTTGGATTATCGAAAATAATTCAGTTTATATAAATGAATTTCTATTTAAAAATGCCAGTTAACTGAATTCAAAATTATGAAGAATTAAACATTATTTAATTTAACCAAACCGATGTTCGTATATAACTTTCTACCATATTGTCAAGTGATACGGATATTTATCATTTCAATCCGCAATTTAAAATTTTACGGCAATATATCATTTCAAACCGCAATCTCGAATTAAATAAAAATCCATAAAATCGCTCGAGTTTATCATTTCAACCCATAACGATTTTTCCTTAATCTATAGATCATTCGGGTATGTATCATTTCAACCCATGGGGAACTTGCAGTATTATAACAATATAAAAACACAACATCCATCACAGTCATCATCCAAACAACCAATAAACATCAATATATAACTAATTATCATTAACATATATTAAATTGTGAATTAAATTCAATATTAAATTAAATGATGATTAAATGCAATAAAATCAAATTTAACTAGAATGACAATTTAAACAAGCGAATGCCAATCAATTAATTTCTAATCACATCAAAAATTTAACTTAAACTAACATAAGATGATCAAGTTGTTGTGAGCAAGTCAAAACACTCACCTTTGAATTTCAAACCGATTTAAAATTCAAAGAAAGGTATAAATTTCGATGGTCAAAATGTCTGAAATTTCAATACGTTCCTAACAGAACAAACCGTGTGTAAATACGACCTCATATGAAAAAGTTATAATAATTAGAAGATTGAAATCGGAATTTAAATAAAATAAAATGAAATGAAAAAAACGTACATGTTTCCTATCCACGTCAACACACGTTCTCCAAACCCTAGCTTCGCCTGCACGCGATCGTGATGACGCATTGGTAGCCGCCATGTTTTTAAACTGGCCACCACACTTGATTTCAACCTGATCGGACCTCTCCACCAAGCTAGTCACCTCCGGCCACACCATAGATCACCTCGCGCATCCCTCTAATCGACCAAAACAAAAACCGTCGCCGCCCCTATTTGAAGCTAAATCACGGTGAATCCATCGACATCTAGCATGAACAAATGACACCCCAAGGACCTGCTCGACTCCACCTTTCCATCACCACCCTCCAATCGTCAAATGGCCAACAATCCACCGTTGGATCATAAATCCTAGAAATGGACAACCAGGGTTCAACCTCGATTTATGAAAAAACGGTGCTTCAATTGGAAAAATGAATTGCAATTTTAAGTTTCGCTCGTAGAGAGTTTCGAATCGGTATATAATATGTTAGGGTTTGGAAGAGTTTGATTTTAAAATTGAATTGAGGATTTTGAAGTTGAATTGGCTTCGGCCATTAAAGAAAGAACATATTGAAAGAATTGTATGCACGGGAATAAGAAATAGAAAGACTGCTAGGGTTAGAATAAGACTATTTATATCACTATAAGAAAAAGCATTTTTAGTTACACTTATTAGTAGCGTTTGTTATCTAACTACAACCAAAAATTTATCCAAATGCAACCAAAGTTTTATGGAATAAATAATTAAAAAGGATCGCCGCTAGTTGATGTGGGAAACAACAAAATTAAAGTAGCCCGCACAAATACACTTTCTCCATTCTCTTTTTTCGTTTTCAGTTGGCGTGTCCGTACATAGAAAATTTTCCCTTTTCCCTGCTTCCCAATACACTACCTATATTTTACCAAAAACCCTATCAGTTAATTAAAAACACTATCTACTATCCGAGATTTTTCCCTCAAAACAAAAATAAAGGTGGCCAATGCGAGAACAAGATCGGAGTTAATTTCTAGGAAGTGGTGTGCGCCGAGCATGGAATCGATTCTACTGGGAAATGCAATGACGACTTAGATCTGCAACTTGGAAGAATCAACGTTTACTACAACGAAGCAAGCTTAAGCACGTACGTGCCACGCGCTGTCTTGATGGATCCAGAGCCGGGTACTATGGATGTAACCAGATCAAGACAGTATGGATAGATTTTTAGACCCGATAACTTTGTTTTCGGGCAGAGTGGAGCAGGTAACAATTAGGAAAAGGGTCATTATATAGAAGGAGCAGAATTGATTGATTCGGTTTTGGATGTTGTTAGGAAAGAGGCTGAGAATAGGTATACTATTTTCGCTGGTAGTTTTAGGATTAAATCTATTTATTTTAAACCACTCTAAGTAGATCTGGTGTAAATTACAATAAATTATGTTTTGTAATTTGTTATATCTATTGTTTAGGTTGCTGAGTGAGAAATTAGGTTATAGTTAACTTAATAATGACAATATAGTAATTAAGGACGGAGCTTATGCTGCTATTATGCCCGTACGAGACCTTAATATCTAAATTTTCGGGTTCAGTTTATTTTCATTCATCTAAGTTACTACTAAGATAACTAAAACTTGTAGTCTCTGAAGATTTATATTTTGATTTTGGTTACATATTTATATATTTGTATAAAACTAATGATCGAATGAATTCCATTCCACTCGAATTGAATTTGGTCTTCTGCGGAGAATGTTAATGAAATGGCACTATTAATTAAGGATTGGATTTTTGAATTTTTTTAGTGAATATTTATTGATTTATTTTTACATCAACCAAATTACAGTTACTATTATTAATCGTTTGCAGTTTGTTAGAAATGCAACAGGTCAAAACTTAACTTGAATAAAAATTTCTTTATAATTATTCTAATGTAATACATACTTTTTCTCTCTAAATTGTTTGTTGTTTGTAGATTAGTCATATTAACCGTCTAATTTTAGACTTTCCAGAAGCATTGATATCATTTATCAGGATTCATTTGTACAATGTGATATCTTTATATTGTTTGGTTCTTATTTAAATTAAATTCTAGTTCACAAGCCATGTTGAAAATTTTATCAAATTAAATAATATAAACAGAGAAATAAAAATATGGGTATCCAAAACAAGCGAATATACTCACTCTAAAAGATAGGAATGTAAACAAAAAACATCCGTTAGGAAAGCCTCATGGAAGTTTTTTCTTCTCTTGTGTGCATATGGTTTCTTGGTTTGATTTTAAATGGTGGTGTCACACATATCTCTATTGTATTTTATTTTTGATTTAAACTTATGCACTGCAGGTTTCCAAGTGTCCTACTCTCTTGGAGTTGGAACAGGATTAGGCATGGGAACTCTTCTCATTCTAAAAATCAGAGAGGAATATCTAGACAGAATGATTCTTACATTTTCTGTGTTCCCGTCTCCAAAGGTTTATGATACTATTGTCGAGCCCTACAATGCAACTTTATCAGTTCGTCAACTAGTGGAAAATGCTAATGAGTGATGGTTCTCGACAATGAGGCTCTTTATGATATCTGCTTCAGGACTCTTAAGCTCACCACACCATGTTGTAAGAGCTTGTTATATTCATTGATATTTATTTCAGTATGTCAAATAGTGTTCCATTATTTCTAGTGCTATTGTGCAACAAATTACAATTTATTTACTGTGGATATTCTAATTTCTAAGCTTATGCTACATTGTTATATTTACACAGTTGGAAACCTGAATCACCTAATATCTGCAACAATGTCCGGTGTTACCTGCTACATTCGTTTCCCTGGTCAACTGAAATCCGATCTCCGAAAACTTGTTGTGAATGTTATCCCATTCCCTCGAATTCACTTTTTTATGGTTGGTTTCGCTCCTTTAAATCCCATGGGCCCCAACAGTATAGTGCTCTCACCGTCCCCGAACTTACTCAACAGATGTGGTACTCCAAAAACAAGATGTGTGCAGCAGACCCACGTCATGGTCACTACTTAACAACATCTACTATGTTCAGAGGCAAAATGAGCACAAAGGAGGTGGATGAGCAAATGATCAATGTGCAGAACAAAAACTCTTCTTGTTTCGTAGAGTGGATCCCTAACAATGTAAAATCAACTGTGTGTGATATTCCTCGCTGGGTTGAAAATGGCTAGCACTTTCATTGGAAATTCAACCTCCATTCAAGAGATGTATAGGCGTATGAGCGAGCAGTGAGATAGAATTCACTGAAGCATAGAGTAACATGAACGATTTGGTTTCTGAGTACCAACAACATCAAGATGCCACTGCGGATGATAAAGAAATTATGAAGAAGAGGAAGAGGCCGAGTATGAACAATAGTAAGTTTGTATTTCATTAACTAAGTTTTATATAAATAAATACATTTGCAATAATTAACTAGTTATATAAAATTTAACAAATTTATAATAATAATAAACTAAGTTTGATAAAGATCAAATAAATTTATACAGATATATTAATTTTTATTAGAATTTGACTAAGTTAATAAGTTTTATGAAAATTAAATAAGTTTATTATAAAAAGTAACCAAGTTTTATAAAAATTTAACTAAATTAATTATGTTTATAATACTATTAATAGTAATGATATTACATATAAATTAATTATGTTTATAAAAATTGAACAGGTTAACTAAGATTTGTAAAAATTATCGAAGTTTTATAAAAATGAACTCAATTGATCATAGTTAATCGGTTATTTTGGGCAGTTGATCGTGTTTCTGCAAGCGTAGACTGTGTATTAGATTATGACAGCCAGACTGTTGCATTTTCTTCTTCATCTGCTAACTCCAATTTACATCTTCCAATTTTAGTAAGTGAGAAAACTACACAACTGTATTTAAACAGCCAATAAAGTATATTTCTAAGTTTCTAGCCATCTTGGATAGATTTCTAAACTGGATAGGTTTTCTCTGTTGAATGGACCGTCTCATGCCATTGATTTTGCAAAACTCAGTCTAAATAAACAAAATAACTCCTGGTTTATTGTCATGACGGTGAGTCCTATTTTTACATATTCAGCTAAGTTTTCTTTGCATGCTTGTATTAAGCCGCTATCCAATCGAGTTTCTTCATAATGTGCACTTTCATTTTATTTCAGGAGCGGGTATTAGTATCTGTGTGTGTGTCTGGCTATCATAACAGCTTTACCGATCTTTTAATTTTAATAAGATTTTTTCTCTGTTTAGTAAACACTTTGGATAAGTACATTTTAAATTTGCATTTTGAAGTTGTGCACAATAGGCTATGTTTGAATGAAGAACTTTATGATGAAAATTTCATTATACAACAAAGATTACACAAGTATTTTGATGTAAAATGCAATAAATATTTTTCTATAAATTTTTATTATAACGTCCTCCATCCAAATGTCGGCACTTCTTCACAAATTTAAAATCTTATAATAAACTGATTTAACGTAGAGATACATCAAACTTGTGAATATGTTTTTTTTTGCATCTATGTCAGATGGAACAAGTAAATTATTATTTGTATGACCTTTTGGTCTGGATGCAAAAGGTAAACAGAGGTATATAGATAACATATAGAAGTATGGTTGAATAACTGCATTGAACGTTGGAAAGCATGCATTATGAAGTTAAAATTCAAAACATGGAACATAATCACTATAGCATCAACTTTGGCATCAAGTTGTTCTACTTTCGCAATATGTTTCAAACTTTTTTCTGAATTATTTTTCTAGTAGCATTTGTTTAGGAAAATATGATTTTCCTTCTGAAACCGTGTGAATTTAAAAAAATATTTGAACTTCTCAAAAGAAATATTTCGTTTGGATAATATAAATACTAATTGTATTTTCATTTAAATATCAAAATGAATGAGATAGTCAAGTAAATAGTATTTGAATACAACTTTTAATCTGTTAGCTATGGTTACTTTATTATGAATTATAGTCTAGAGTTCAAGTATTTCTATAATAGTGTAGTTTCCTGTATTATGTGAGGAGGTCTTTGTTTGAAAGATATACTACATATTTACATGAGTATAGATTATTGTATATATTACTGATTTTGTTATTTTTGAGTTTATAGTTACTCATTTTTTTAATACGTGGATTCACAACATGAATATGCCATGCTAATGTTTGTTCAATTCACACTATCAGCAGAGGATGAATGATTTCCCTCATGAAGTGAATGATAAGTATTATACTAGTTACACTAATTTCGAAAAAACAATGTATATAAGTGGGAAGGAAAATTGGTTTAAATATATAACTAAAAACATTTATGATTGTTGTAAGTTTTGCCACTGTAGTTAGTCTTCTTTTAGGTATACAGCTCATGATATGTACCTACATGTTGTGTGAAACACGGATTTATAATTGTTGTTTCAAATGGCTAGTTATTTTAGCATAAGCATTGCATAAATTTCTGTCAGAGGTTGACAATGTTGTAGTAGGTAGTGAATATGGATGCATCACCAGAAGCATTCTTACAGTTTGGTGCATTGTGCCATCATTAACTAGATCCTATCTCACAATCCATACATTTGAGCATGTATAAGTATATTACTTATTTATAGTCTCTGAATGATGTGTTCTTATTTCGTGTAATTGTATCTTGGCAACCTGATATGGATGGTGACCAATATCATGCTAATGAATTTTATATCATGCAAATGCATTAGATGTCTGGATGCTTTGTATATCATGCTACTAGAAAAATGGATGCTACACACAAGTTGTTCTGGACTGGAGTGGAGGTTCGAAAATTTCGAATACAAATTGTTTTCTGCATTTGTAGAATGAAGGAGAGAGTGAAGGAATAGTGCAACTGGAACCATACTTGAGGTTATATTGTGCATGTCAGTTGGAACCATATTTGGTTAGTTAATAAATGAACCCATTTTCAGTGTGTGTAAGCACAATTGCTGACTTCGTATCCTTCCTTTATCATGCTTTCCTAAAGAGTTCATCATTCACACTATGATTTGACTATTCCTTCACTCACACTTGCTGAAGTAGTTTCCTTCACTATAAAGACACTATTTATTCATTTTTTCATTCATATAGGAAATTCTTGGGGTTTAATTCTTCACAAAATTTGATACTATGGTTTTGGAGGGAGAATAATTATCACAAAAGGTAAGTACATTTTATCAATGATTTTGATAGTTTCATTGGTTGATGTACAGTAATTTTCTTTATCTTTGTTTGGCAGCTATTTTGTTTGTCAATCATACACACACATATATACATATACATGTAGATATACATAATTGTCTTTTGTGAATGTATAAAGATTGGTTACCTCCCAAGAAGCACTTGACTAAGATGCCTTTTACTTGACTAGCGGATAGGTTTGAGATGAACATTGGGGTTAACCATCTTGGTCACTTATTGCTTGCTCGCTCACTTCTTTATAGCTTGAAGGATTCTGATTATCCTTCTAAGTGCTTTATCATTATTGGTTCCATTAAAGGTATTTATTTGAAAATCAAATTATGTTGCTCATCACTAATCTTTTTAGAAGTTTAGTGAAATAGTAACGGTTTAGTAGAACAAGTTTTGAGTAAAGAAATCCGTTGCTATATGTATATGTATCCAAACAAATAAAAAAATTACTTTTACATTTGTATATTAAGAATAATAAAAAGGAAAATAATGCATATATATATATATATATATATATATAAAGTAATTAATAGGTTGTATTTAAAAGTAGGTGCCTGTGACAGATCTGGTTGGTGAAACAGAACGATTATATAAGAGAATGTACTCAATAACCATATACATATATTCAAAACTGAAATTTATACTTGGTACGTTTATAAAAGTTAACTATGTATTATATAAATTAACAAGTTTATAATAATAATAATAATAATAATAATAATAATAAATTATGCTTGATAAAAAATTAACTAAATTTATTATAATAATAATAATAGTAATAATAAACTATAATTTGATAAAAATTAACCAAGTTAATAATAATAAATATAAATTAACTAAGTCAACCATGTTTTATAATTAATAGTAATAATAATAACAAAAACCAAGTTTATAACAATTAACTAAGTTAAATAAGTTTTATAAAAATTATATAAACATATATTAATTAACTAATTTTATATTAATAATAGTAAATTAACTAAGTTTACGATAACAATAATAAATTAACTAAGTTTATGAAAATTTATATGTTTGTGATAATTTATAAAAATTAACTTAGTTAAGTGAGATAATTTATAAGTTTAAGTTAATTAAAATATTAGTCATGACATTTTAAGTTTTAGCAATTGAGATATTTATAAGTTTAATAATAATAATAATTAACAATAGTTTGAAAAATTAACTAAGTTTAATAAAAAATAAATAAGTTTATAATAATTAACTTAGTATTATAAAAATTAACAAACTTATAATAATAACAACAACAACAATAAACTAAGTTTTATAAAAAGTAAATAAATTTATACAAACTAATTAAGTTTTGTTAAAATTTAATAAGTTAATAAGTTTTTAAATTAAAATTTTAAGTTAATAAGTTAATTAGGTTTTATTATAATTTAACTAAGTTTTGTAATAATAATAAGTTTTATTATAAATTTATACAAATTTATAATAACAACAACAATAATAATAAACTAAGCTTTAAAATTAAAGATGCACTTTAGGAAGTTGCACAGTTGTAAATAAAGTGGTTTCGACAGTACAAATGTAATCTGACACTTAATATGCCAAAATGTTATTTTATTTTCTCTCTTGATATTTATCGTTTAACCTGAACTTAAAAAAATTAATGTTAATTCCTTATATTTTATTTCAAGACATTTTGAAATTAAGCGTACACAAACAGCTTTAGAATTTTTATTGCAAAATTGAGCATGGGAAAATTTTAATAATCAAATAAACGAATATTGAAACAAATAATTTGCTAACCAAAGTAAAGACTTGAATGTTTAAATAAGACAAACATTATTTAAGTTCTAAAAACTTATAAAATAATATCAAACTTCCATAGTAAACGTTAGCTTAGAAAAATTAGGTATTGCAGTAATTAAAAAAATTGATATGCAAACTATAAACAGAATGAAATTGAAGTAAATAAATGATGATGTACTCAGATTGTATGTACTCAAACTATAATTCATTTTTTGATCATTACCTCTGTCTCTACTTAAATCTATGACGGGAAATACACTGATAAAAGAAAATTATTTGAAACTAGAACTCAAATACAGTTTGAATAAACTGTGTTCCAATACCCATTGATTGATATGTGTGCTTTAGTCTTTGAATCAGTTACTTAGGTTCATTTTTGGTTGGTAATTCTTATTATTGACTGTTAAACTCATTTGTAGGTAATTAGCTATTTCGAAGTGAAGATTGGTGACAACAAAGAATTATTGGTAACTAAGCAATGAACATGACTTTAATTGTTATATATGTTGTCATATTTTGTTAGTACTATCTGTGTAAACTTGTTTGTGAATGCTTGTAGCATGTGATTATTTTGTTGAAAAACCACTATCAAATTGATGATGGATATTATATTTGATTGTGGGATTAGCACTTTTTTCAATTATTTGAATATGATGATTATATGATTGATTGATTGTTTTTAGTATATGCTAATTCTGTGATTTAATTGTTTGTTTGAATATGAAAGTTATGTGATTGATCGTTTGTTTTAGTATGAATATTATATAAGCGATACAGATCATCGACCATAAATAACATATTTAAAATACGCTGCCAAGCAACCAATAACTTTTAGCAGCGTTTTAAAAACGCTACAAAAATAAATGTAAACTAATATAAAAAATTATACAGTTGCATTTTAAAAATGCCACAGAAAATCAAAAAAAAGTATACAAACAAAAATGCACCAAAAAATGTTCATTTTGATAGCGTTTTGAAAGCCCTATAGAAAAACCTATAGTTGCATTTCAAAAACGCAACAATATGGTAATTTTTGGCATCGTTTACTAAATTGCAACTAAAAGTTTCGGACATTTAGTTGCATGTTGTATCGCAGCATTCTCTAAAATGCTACCACAAGTTATGGTAGCGTTTTTTCAATCCTACCAAAAGTCTTTTCTGGTCTAGTGTATTCACAAAGTCCGATAAGAAATGAATAAACATCCGAATAGATTTGAAACGACAAACATGGCCTAAAAAGCTCGTTTAGCTTCCGGAACGGAAAAATGTCATCGCATATATCAAAATAGATGTTTTAGATAATTCTAAACTCAATGGAATAGGTTTCAAGTCCTAATTCCATCGTATGAATAAGTTAGCTTAAAATTAGCTTATTTCAAATTGATTTCAATTAAATTTAATTAAATTGACTTCTACGCACTTCGAGCCTGTCCGATCAAACGACAAGTCCGACCGCTACGAAACTTGAAGTCCTACAATAATTCACCACTACGAATCCGATGAAACTGGTTTCGTCGAAATCTGAGATAGTTGCCAAAATGACTATTTTCATGTTAATTAAACAAATTGATATTAAATTAATTAATCACTTTTTAATTCCATATGGGTAAACTAACAAATTTCATCATTTTTGATTACTTAGACATTTATAATAACTTAAAGCAAATTTACATATCAATTCAGTGTTGAATATTACACTAGTTACTGTGTTCAGCTCCAACTGTAAATAAATTCCAATTAATAAAAATTTAATTCCAATAAATTGATTTAATTTGATTTTAATCTTTTTATTTCATCATTTATTACTCTATGCATATATTCGGTATTAGTTTATAGCTTATTACATTAATATTCTCCAATTTCATCCATTTCCATATTAGTAGCCATATTTCAATTACCTTGAAATTTTTGTTAATTTTATTATAATTTAAAATCCCAATAAATTTACTTATCTTTGGTTTACTTTTTTTATTACATCAATTATTGCCTCGTAAATATAATTGACATTTCTATACATTCTATTGCATTCATCTTTTTACAGTTATCGTCTTTACTCACATCATGCAACATTTAATTTTATTTAATTATAAGTGATTAAATAAATTGGTAACAAATAACATGGTCACCATTTCTAAATTTAATAACATTTGTAAGTTAATTTTTTTTCTAAATAAATGTTATAACAACTCTCATTACACTAGTTTTAGTCAATTACAGATTATCACACATTATTTCATTAATAACTAAACATTTAAATTATCAATTACTCTTTTAATCAGATTATCAATTGATACACACATTATTACAATTAATTTACAATCTATAACAAATTATAACTTTTTAATCATTTCAAATATTTGGAATTACATTTAAAGTAGTTATCAATTACTTTAAATTAATACTATTACGTTTCATTCCAGTCATATTCTTATTATTAAATCATAAATTTATATTTCTTCCAACATTAAATTACAAAACCTTATTAAATTAACTATTTTTAATTATTGAAAATTACGGGTCGTTACACTTTGGTTAAATGCGCTTGGAAATATGGTCGTAGCTTCCTAGATGCGATCAGGAGTAAATATTCTAGCTTTTCTAACTTTGGGCAATTTTTCTGGGCTCCGGTAAATCACTTGCTAATGTAGTATACAGATCGTTGGATTTTCATTCCTTCACGCACAAGGGCGGTGCCCAATGCATGAGGTGAGATTGCTATGTAAATGAATAGGTCCTCTCCATCCACTGGCTTTGACAGGATTGGCGGGGTTTCCATGTGTCACATCGATTCTTCAAATGCAGTTTGACATGCCACGCTCCACTAGAAGTTTTTCTTCCCTTTCTTTAACGCATCAAAAATGGTATGCATTTGTCGGTGGCTTTAGAGGTACACCGGCTTAACGCTGCGACCTTCCCATTCAAGTTTTGCAATTCCTTCATGTTCTTCGGGGTTAGACTTCTCACCAGACCGTTATCTGCTCTGGATTTTCTTCAATGCTCCTGGCACTTATGATGAATCCTAAGAACTTTACGGAGGTTACTTCGAAGTGGCATTTAAGCATATTGAGTTTCATTCAATCGGAGTATTTCAAACATTTAGCGAGATTATCCAAGTGGTTGACTGCTACTCGCGATTTTACCAACATGTTGTCCCCATAAACCTCTATGGTTTTCCTGATTTGGAACTTGAACATGGTATTCACCGATCTTTAATAAGTTGCCCAAGCGTTCTTTAAACCGAATGACATTACCCATGTAGCCGTATAGTCCTAGATCGATGATAAAGTTGGTGTTTTCTTAATCAAGTTCATGCATCATGATTTGGTTGTACCCGGAGTACGCGTCCATGAACTATAGCAGTTCACGCCCTGTCGTTCCCTCGACAAGCTGTTCTATTCTAGGTAGAGGGAAGTTGGCTTTCGGAAAAGCTTTGTTTATGTTTGAGTAATCAATACAGGTTTGCCACTTCCCTTTGGACTTTTTGGCTAAGACCGGGTTAGATACCCATTTAGGATAAGTTGCATTGCCGATAAAACCGTTGGCCATTAGCTTGTTCACCACTTCTCTTAATGCATTGGATCATTTAGGGGCCAGCCTACGCCTCTTTTGCTTTACTGGTGTGAACTTGGGGTCAATGTTGAGAATGTGCCATGCGATTTCTGGTGATACCCAATACATATCGAAGTGTGTCCAAGCAAATGCATCCTAGTTGGCATGTAGAAATTTGGTAAGTTCCAATCGCATCTTGTTTCCAAGGTGCGAACCAATTTTCAAGACTCTGGTTGGGTCATCCATATTGACTGGGATAGACACTGTTAATTCTATCAGTGCTTCCCGTGCCTTCCCTAATTCTTTTTACAGGGTCCAAGGCCTTGTCGAATCGGCTATGGTCCCCTAGCCAGGGGTGACTCTGTAGTTGCTATTTAGAAGGTTCACAAATGTGGAGAGTTCTCCACACATCCTTCCCCTTTTCCCTTCTTTTAGATTCACGTAACCCTGCAATGTAACATTCTCCAGCAATGCATTAATTTCCTTTGACCACCCCAATTTCGTTTGTAATCTAGAACTTCATTGTAAGGCACCATTGATCCAGAGTAACTCTAAAATCAGCTAAGGCAGGTCGTCACAAAAAGGCGTTATACGTGGAAATTTCGTTTATTATTACGAAGCTCTGAATGAGGGTAACCCTTCGATCACCCTCTCTAAGCTCCACTGGAAGGTCAATTGTTCCTATGGGTCGTTTGGGTTCGCCAATAAACCCTTGGACTTTTGTTTGGCATGTAGACATGCTTTTCATGCCGATCTTCATTTGGAAAAAGGTATGTTTGAAAAGTATATTGACAGAGCAGCCGCTATCGACCAATACTCGTTGGACCACAGCGGGCCTGATTCCTACAGTTACCACCATTAGATCGAGGGTTGGAGCTTCAATCCCTTCGCTATCTCGGTTTCCGAATACAATGTTATCATTCAAAGTTTTCTGCTGCTTGTTTGGAGCCCCATCTTCTATTGTGAGACATGATTCCTTCAGAACGTGCTTTAACGAACTTGCATACCGCTCGATCTCTGCCCAACTTCTCTGTGTGGGATGTGGGACTCCAGATTTCGTCCCAATAATGATTCTTTGGTCAGTTTGCTTTGATCCCTCTTCACTGGATCCGACTTGGTCTCTTTGATTCCTAAGGGCTTAAGGAGCCACAGACTGGTTAGGATTCTGTGGTTTTCTTACATATTGCTAGAGCTTGTTCTCCTGAATCAACTCTTCAATTAAGTTCTTTAGGTTGCGACATTCGTTTGTCTTGTGACCATGCATCCTGTCGAAGAAGTAGAACTTCCTTGAGCGCTTCTATTGCTCGATTGCTTCCTTCTTAGCTTTTTTTATTCCTCGATCCCTTATGTTGCAAGATAAATACCTTTCGGAGTTTCACTGAGACGAGTGCAATCTTCATGTAATGACCCAGAATATTAGTTATTTCAAATTGGAATATTAAATTGATTATGGCTAATTAAAAGTTATTTTTATAGATTTAATAACTAGAATTTCAAAAATAACGATTTATTGGGTAGTTTCATTATGGAATTTAATAATCGAAATCTGGTTAAATAGTGTAATCTTGAGATATAAGTTAGATAAAAATAATCTTAAAGGCTTATTAAATCTCTATTAATAAGTATAAAATAACAAAATATTTAAATTGGTTTTACAATTGATTTAACTAATTTTGAAATTTACTCGTTTAAATTAACAAACAAAAATAGCCTTCCGAGGTACAGTCTCGAAATTCGACGAATGCGGTTCCATTAGATCTGCAATAGTGTATAATTATTGGATTTCAAATTTCATAAAGTTTGGATTCACCATTTGGTCGTACGAGAAAGAAACGCATTGAAATTAATATTGAAAATTTAATATAATAATTGGGTTCAAAAAGCTATCTTCTCCACACGATCGAATTGGGGCTTAAAACTTGTTCCATTGCATACAGAATAGGGTTAACAGTGGTAGCGCCTAGTGGCATGCCTCAATAGGGGTTCGGGTTTTAAGTTATTATAAGCGAGATATTTTGAATTTAAATAAATATACATATAGTTTCGATTTGACTGCACAAAAATATCCCCCTTCACATCGCAGACCTATCAACCACCCTATAATCGTGCATATTCCTTTCCTTTTAAAATACGTTTCCCTTCTTCAATTTCTTTGAACATAGAGAGAAAAGGCTAGCTCCACCATTTCAAAATTTAAAAGAAAAATAAAGATTAAATCACATAGGACACTTAAAATTATAGTTCTTGCTATGTTAAGTTCATATGGTGTTTATCTTCGAATCCAATGGTCTTGATTTTGGGTGCGTCAATCGATTTGGGGAGTGTCGAATTCATACAACAGCTATGGTTTCGGTGTGGGGGTTCTAGGAGGGGATTTAGGTGATTTGAAGTGTGCTGGAGTATTTCTCGTGAGTAGCCGGAGAGTTTCGTAGTGGTGGAGCAGCGTGCGATGCCAATTGGTAGGTCGCGATCTATAGTTTATCGCGACATGGATTTGGGTTTCTTTTTCGCTTCGTTGGCCAAGGGTGGCGAAATGGTGGGAGATCAAGAGAGGAAGTCAAGGGGAGTTCGCGGGTGGTCACATATCGTTGGATGGTGGAGTCACTTGCTCGTGCATATGCACGTGCACATTGTGTGCTTTACTGGAGAAGAAAGAAAGAAGGGGGACAAGAAGAGATGACGGGTCGACTTATGTTATTTTGGGTCAGCCTGTTGCTAATGGGTAAAGGAAAATTTGTTATTTATGAAATTAATTTTCGTTAAACGTATAAATTAAATATCTCGTTTGTTTTAGGTCCAATCCAACAATGTCAGTCGCGTTGGGTAAGTATTAATTAAATCTTTACTATGGAATCATATTGGTTGAATTTAGAGCTTGTATAATTTTCAGTTAAATTTGAATGTCGTTCGAATTTAGTCAAAATCAGAAATGGAAGCGACAATTGAAATCGAAGGGGAGTAAATCTCACTCATTTGGATAACTATTTTTATTTTTAAGTGTTAAAAATTATTTGTTGGCCGATTGGATGATTTGATAAAATATTATTATTAATTGGATGTTGTATTATATATGGGATCGGCTATTTGACACAAATTGATGACACAAATAGGAACACAAAATATCTGGACCATCGGATCTTTTTGTCTTTACATGGAAGGTGGAATTTAGAGGGCAATCTAATGGTAGTGATCTCTTGTGTCACCAAATTGTGTTCAAGAAGACTTTCCATTATATATATTAGTAATATATATTAGTAGTTGGATATATTTCCCACCGATTATAGTGGATGGGACACTATGCTCCCCGTATAATGGCAGATGATCCTATATCACCGCGATATCCCTCATCGAAGCAAGATTAGTATTTTACATTGCATAACATCTGTGGTTGTAGGGAAACGGGTTAGAGGGATCCAACTAGATTCCTTAAAAATGTTGATTTTAATTTCATATATAGTGATATATGATGTGTTGAATAATTTGTGATAGATTTTGATATGATTTGAGCTATTGGATGCTATAATGGCAGTGTCCTAGATTTTAGTATTTTAGAATACCATAAATATTATTTTTGAATTTAAAAAGAAATTAAAAGGGAAATTTGTAAGTAAAATATTTGTATTGAGTTTTGGGATTATTTAAAGAGGTATTGTTTTGGATAAAATAAATGATTTGGTTTTAAATTTGTACTTAACTATTTCGTGAAATAATTTAAAAGGAGATTTTGAAATAATGCATGCAAAAGATTTTTAATAATAAATTTAAGTGATATTTGTTTAAATGTAAAAGGTTTTATAAAGATCGAGATTTAAATAGATTGGGAGAATAAAGGGAATTTGGAAATAAATATAAAATTGGTTATACTAAATTTTAAATAAGATTTTTAAATTATGAAATGGAAGTAGAAATCAAGAATTGATTGTTTTTGGAATGTAGTTTGGGTTATTTAATAAATTGATTTATAAATGGGATTTTAATTTGGAAACCGATTTATAACTAGATTTTGTAAGGTAAACCTGTATAAGCTGGGAAATGAGGTTATGGACTTTATAAATAATGTTTATAAATAAAGTGAAATGATTATCATTTGATAAATTGGAGATATAAATTCATGGTGAGAATTTACAATGAGATAGGGAAATCGGGTTAAAATAAGAAATAGTAGACTCTATTTCTGGAATGAATAAAAAAGGGTATGAAATGGGAAATGTGGTCGATGTATTATGAATCGAGAGTGAGCTATAAATTGGAATTGGTTATGCTGAAATTTTAAAAATATATTTTTATCGAGAGGTTAAGTTTGTTTTAAGAAGAGGATTTTTAATTATTAAACTATGTAGTTTTAAGACTATTAATTAGATTACAATATTTCAGAAATTTAATTATTTAAATTTGTGGAAATGAATTATAAGTAATAAATAAGTGCTGTAAATCGATTTTAATTTAATTAATAAAATTGAAATGACTTATTGATGTTTATTTTGAAAGTGCTGTATATTCTAAATATTTATTTAATCATATTTTTAAAATTATTATATATATATAGAATTTAAAAGTAAGTAATTGGAATTTATTTATAAATACTCTCGAAATTGTAAACTGGATTTTGTTGAGCGGATGTGGTTGTATAAGTGAAATGTTATAATAAAAAATCTGCAAACTTAAGAGAATTTCCAAAATGTATAGATATAGGAACTTAGGAAATGAATCTGAATTCATTAAAGGAGTTATAAATTGTTAGTTGGATCATATATAAGTATAATCGTTAATTTTTGAAAAATTATTAAGAGAATTAATAAAATTTCGAAGATGTATGAGACGAGTGCAAAATATTTTCTAAATGTGAATATTAAAAGATTGATTTTGGAAAAATAAACTTATAATATTTTCTTAAGTATTGGAATTAAAGGTTTTGGAGGTATTTTAGAAATGGAATGAATTATATATAAATATTTTTTTCTAAGTAATGAATTATAAGTTGGGTTTGGAAATATTTCTAAGTGTTGATATGGGTTGAAATATCAAGTTATGGATATAAGTATTCGGAAGTGTTTTCAAATGTTGAAATATTGAAGGAGATTGAATATCTATTTTGGTAAAGGTATTTGAAAAAGATGTTGAAAGATTTATATATAGGCCCTGTGACTACTTATGTGTGTAATCTGATAGTGAAATAACGGACTATCAAATCTAATTCTTCGATCGTTTCGAAGAGATCGGGATCAAGTTTAATTATCCAAAAAGCATTTCGATCTAGTTTGTGCGTTAGGAATTGTGATATCTTGAAGATAATGGAGATGGTGATCTTGAAGGGGATTCGGTTTGTCTAGACCCAAGACAACTTATATGGACGAATGCTATCATTGCATTATTGCTTGGAAGGTAGTGTTAGCATTCCAAGTGAGATTGCTATTCAAAAAGGTAAACATAGCCTCAAGTCCCATCAACCGGGAAATGACTAAAACAGGGCATGCAATAGGGCTAAGTAGGTCGCTCCTATAAGGGTATGTCATCATCTTTCTTGATACCTTACATCTACATATTTATGGATTGGTTGTGCATGAGATCTTAAAAGGTCGGAAGACCAGGATGATGACATATTCGGTACTAGTAGTCAAGTGCTAGGCCGGTTCTATGTGTTAGGGTACAATATGTTCTTGTCAGACCCAGGTGCATTGATCTAGAGATGCACTCATCGGAGGTAGTTCCTTACCTTGTCATAGTATGAAATCCATTCTCCAATACGTGCCTTACGGTTTTGATTGTAGAGCCTAGTATGCTAGCATTTAATTAATGTAACTATTTCGACTATTTTAGTTAGTATTTGTACTTAGACACTATTATAATATCACTGGATTTTCTATAAAAGTGATTTGGAGATCTTAAGGTAAAAAACATCATTTTTATGTGAGTCGTGGTCTTACAAGATACCTTTGATTTCAGAAGATCTTATTATAATTTTAAATCCAATTATGTGTGTTTTCTCACGCAGGTTTTCTTGACTGACTCGGATGTTATTTTATTGTAATGCTCGGGTTAGATCGAGTATTACAGATTGAGATTGGGGTGCTATGGAGCTTAGGAGACAAGCTAGATGATAGAGACGTATTATACATACTTGATTATGATCTGATGTGTGTGTTGGCTGTATATTCAACACTTGTGTGGACAAGTTATTATAACTATCCATATTGATTTGTTGATTGCTATACTTTGATGATGGTATGTATATTAACAGTTACAGCTTCTTTTGTATAAAGATCTGTTAATATTTATTATATATTTTTCCACTGCGATTGTGAGATTCTATGTTATTGTTTCTGTTTCTTCTATCTCTTCTTTTTCTTCTTCCTATAACAACTAGGTTTTTCGGCAATTGATTACTCGGCACTTGATACAGTGGATGTTTCAGTGTCGAATTTAGAGGGTCGAAAATTTCGGTTGTTACATTTGTTATCAGAGCTGAAGGTTAAGCGAGAACCTTGGCTTTGAAGGGTTAACTCATTAGTGATATAGTAAGTAGCACCCTAGAATGAGTTTGAGTATATATATGTAGACATATATGTGTAAATATTTGTTAGTGATATAAAAATTGTTTTATTTGGTGTTCATTGGTCAGTTGAGTGGCTTATGGATTCTGGTTATTGATAGGGATCTCTAAACACTTGAACATAGCAACTCGACATGGTATTATTTTAAGTTTGCGTAAATGGAAGAATTTTACCCTTTTTGTTTTATATATAAAGGAATAATTTTTCAGAAAATTATTATGGTATATATGGTTTGCTTGGTTGTTAGAGGATGATAATATTTGACTATTATCATTTGCTGTTTGTTATTGAATAAGGTTGATACTATAAAGTAAATAAGGTAAGCAACAAAGGAATGATTTATATAACCAGGATGAGATTATATAACTATATGATTTATAAGTGTGAAAGGAAACGAAATTTCAGAGTATATTATAAATATGATTTATAAAAAGGATTTAAAAGCTGGAAACTTTAAAATTTAAATTCCATTGGTTTTGGAAATGATTTCTCAAAGTTTTGGACAATAATAATATTATTATTTGGAAAAAAATTTGAATAGACATATTTTTAAAAGGATTTTAAGGAAATAAAAACACTGAACTCGTTTTGGTCACTGGAAAATAATTTCGGTGATGACTGCAGCATTGTCGACGTTCATTTTAGAGTTTCCAATGGAGGAATTACTACCATTGGTGTTTTTTTTGGTAAAATTGGTTTTGATTTTGAATATTCGAATGAATGAATTAATATGCCAGGGGTTGTGTGTGTATATATATGCGTACATATATGATTTTCAAATTGATTTGAAATAATTTGAAAACAAGGTGTTTTAACTCTAGAATTTCCATTTAAATGTTTTATTGAAAATGAGAAAATAAGTTTGATAACTTAAGAAATTTGAAAAGTAACGAGTTAAAGCGATGGTTAAAATTGTTGAATATGAATGCAAGAAAAGTAAAAATTTGGAATTAAATTATGGAATAGAATTTAACTTGAATTGAGTTAAACAAAGTGGAATTTGAAATTTTTTCCTAAGTTAGGTTAAATAAAACAAATTTTGAAAAAAATGGAATTGGTTTGATTTGGAATGAATTGGTGGATGAACAAATTAAATAAGTCAGTGAGTTGAATATAACCATGGAATATGGTTGAAATTTAAATGAAGGGATTTAGTCAAATGAAATTGAAATTGGATTTGAGTTAAAATGGATAAGGAATTAGGTGTGAAGTGGCAATAACCTAAGAACATTTGTATAAAATGTTTATAATAGACTTAAGAAAATTTGACTGTGAAATTCTTAAGTGAAATTGGTATTAAAAGGGATATACTAAGTAAATAGGTGAAGATTAATTATAATTGTGGAGGATAACTGTGAATAATTCAATGGAAATGAAGTAAGTAAAAATGGAATTTGGTATAGCTAAGAATTCATAATAAATACGTAAGTTGTACGTATATTATTTTATTTGCATAGTGGTTCAATCTAGATTTAAGCACAGAACTTTGAAATAATATATATCGATCCGAGTTAGGATTTTTCACTCGATTCTCGATGGCGAACACCGGATATGGATTTTCGATTGATTTTGGAATTTTTTATCATAGTATATGGCTATGCAAGGAGAATGACGGTTTCTGAATAAGAAACCAGATCTGAGTCCGAACTAGAGTGGTCGTGTGAATGATACTATTTTGAAAGTGGAATTGTGTGGTCGAGCGAGCGAGCGATCAGACTGGATATTGCATACGAATGATATATGTACATCATACGGGCTTAAGTGGAGAAAATATTAGGAACCAAAAATACAGATTAATTTGATTATAAACTATATGTTTGGATGTTATGGGAAGATAAGATGCAGGTATTTAAAAGCAAGGGTAAATTTGATGTCTTTGATTTCATAAGAAATTGTGTTGCCAAACAAAAAGGTACATGTTTAAATTGTTGCCAAAATTTGATAGTTTTATGGTTGAGCCACTTGGCTTTTGTTGGATTGGACCCTAGTGGCGATTTGTAGTTGTTTTGATCTAGTCGCGCAAAGGAGACGCTGGTACTGGCAAAAATTTCGAAAATTTAAAGAGTTAGATATTTTGAAGAGAATTTTGATAACTTAAATCTGATTTTGAATTATAACTTGAAATGATTGAATTGATAATATTATTTGGAATCTATGAATGAGTGTGGTAATTAGTAAAGGTGATAATGAGGTTTCAACAAATTGGTTTTGGGAAGTAATTTCAGCTAATTGATTTTGGGAATTAATGGGTTTTGGGCCATTCTTCTTACCTTAGAAATTTCAGGGATGAAATTCTTTTAAGAGGGAAGGAATGTAATGACCTAGAGTTTTGATTATTTGAAATTGAAATATTTAATTAATTTTGAATATTTAAAAGTTAGTTTTATAGATTTAATAACTTGTATTTCAAAAATAATGATTTATTGGTAGTTTCATTGTGGAATTTAATAATCGAAATTTGGTTAAATAGTGAGTTAGACAAAAATAATATTAAAGGCTTATTAAATATCTATTAATAAGTATAATGGTAATAAAAATTTTAAAATGGATTTAGAAGTGATTTAACTAATTTTGAAATTTACTCGTTTATATTAACGTATAAAAATAGCCTTCCGGGGCACAGTCTTGGATTTCGATGAAACTAGTTGAATTAAAAAAATTCATAGTATTCAGATGCATTGTTTGGTCATACGAGATAGAAACATGTTAAAATTAATATTGAAAATTTAATATAATAATTTGGTTCAAAAAGCTATCTTCTCCATACAATCGAATTAGGGCTCGAAACTTATTCCATTGCGTTCGAAATAGGGGTATAACATTGAGAACGTCTGGCGGCGCCCCCGTTATGATTTTAAGTTATTATAAGCGAAATATTATATATATATAGTTTTGATTTGACTGCACAAAAATATTCCCCTTCACATCGCAGACCTATCAGCCACCCTATAATCGTGCCTATTCCTTTCCTTTTAAAATACATTTCCCCTCTTCAATTTCTTTGAACGCAAAGAGAAAGGGCTAGCTCCACTATTCCAAAATTTAAAAGAAAAATAAAGATTAAATCACATAGGCCACTTAAAATTATAATTCTTGCTCTATTAAGCTCGTATGGTGTTTATCTTTGAGTCCACGATCTCGATTTTGGGTGCATCTCTCGATTTGGGAAGTGTCGAATTCATACCGAAGCTAGGGTTGCGGTGTGGGTGTTCTACGAGGAGATTTAGGTGATTTGAAGTGTGCTGCAGTATTTCTCATGAGTGACTAGAGAGTTTGGTGGTGGTGAAGTTGCGTGCGATGCCATGTGGTAGGTCGCGACCTACAGTTTGCCACGATATGGTTTTGGGTCACTTTTTGCTTCATACTACCAGAGGTGGCGAAATGATGTGCGATCAAGTGAGGAAGTCAAGGGGAATTGGCGGGTCGTTGGATGGTGTAGTCGCTTACTCGTGCATATGCAGTGCACGTTGTGTGCTTTACTAGAGAAGGAAGAAAGAAATGGGAGAATAAGAGATGATGGGTCGGGTTATGTTAGTTTGGACCGACCTGTAGCTAGAGGGTAAAGGAAAATTTATTATTTACGAAAAATAATTTAAAAAAATATAATCGTTAAACTTATAAGTTGAATATCTCATTCATTTCAGATCCAAATCCAATGCGGTCAATTGCGTTGGGTTCATATTAATGATATTTACTATGGAATCATATTGGTTGAATTTAGAGCTTGCAGAATTTTCAGTTAAATTCGAACGCCGTTTGAATTTTGTCGAAATCAGAAATGGAAGCGACAACTGAAATCAAAGGTTAGTAAATCTCACTCACTTGGATAACTAGTTCTATTTTTAAGTGTTAAAAATTATTTATTGGCTGATTGGGTGAATTGATAAAATATTATTATCAGTTGGATGTTATATTATATATATTATTAATATATATTAGAAGTTGGACGTATTTCCCGCCGATTGGAGCAGATGAGACACTATGCGCCCCGCATAATAGTGGATGACCCTATATTACCACGATATCCCGTCTCGAAGTGGGATTGATATTTCACATTGCATAACATTTGTGGTTGTAGGGAAACATGTTGGATGGATCCAACTAGATTCCTCAAAAATATTGATTTTAATTTCATATATAGTGATATATGATGTGTTGAATAACTGTGATAGATTATGACATGATTTGAGCTATTGGATGCTATAGTGGCACTGGCCTAGATTTTGGTATTTTAAAATACCATAAATATTATTTTTGAATTTGAAAAGAAAGTAAAAGGGGATTTTGGTGGTAAAATATTTATATTGAGTTTTGAGATTGTTTAAAGAGATATTGTTTTGGATAAAATAAATGATTTGTTTTTAAATTTGTACATAACTATTTCGTGAAATAATTTAAATAGAGATTTTAGAATAATGTGTGTAAAATATTTTAAACAGTAAATTTAAGTGACATTTGTTTAAATGTAAAGGATTTTCAAAAGATCGAGATTTAAATAGATTGGGAGAATAAAGGGAATTTGGAAATAAATATAAAGTTGGTTATGCTGAATTTTAAATAAGATTTTTAAATTACGAAATGGAAGTAGAAATCGAGTATTGATTTGTTTTGGAATATAATTTGGGTTATTTAATAAATTTATTTATAAATGGGATTTTAATTTGGAAATCGATTTATAAATCGATTTTGTAAGGTAAACCTGTGTAAGCTGGGAAATGAGGTTATGGAATTTATAAACAATGTTTATAAATAAAGTGAAATGATTATCATTTGATAAATTAGAAATACAAATGCACAGTGAGAATTTATAATGAGCTAGGGAAATCGGGTTAAAAGAAAGAAATAGTAGAGTCTATTTTCGAAATGGAAAAAAAGCAACATGAAATGGGAAATGTGGTTGATGTGTTATGAATCGAGAGAGATTTATAAAGTGGAATTGGTTATATTAAAATTTTAAAAATATATTTTTATCGAGTGGTTAAGTTTGTTTTAAAAGGTGGATTTTTAATTATTAAATTACGTAGTTTTAAAACTATTAAATGGATTAAAATATTTTAGAAATTTAGTTATTTAAATATTTAAATTTGTGGAATGAATTCTAAGTTATAAACAAGTCTTGTAAATGATTAGAATTTTATTGATAAAATTGGAATGAGTTATTGATGTTATTTAAAAGTGCATTATATTTTAAATAATTATTTAACTATATTTTTACAATTATTATTGTATAGATATATATAGAATTTAAAATTAAGTAAATATAATTTATTTATATATACTCTCGAGATTGTAAACTGGGTTTAATCGAATGGATGTGGTTATATAAGTGAATATTATAATAGGAATTCTGGAAGCTTAAGATAATTTCCGAAATGTTTAGATACAGGAACTTAGGAGTGAATCTAAATTCATTAAAGGAGTTATAAATTTGTTAGTTGGATTATAAATAATAATAATCGTTAATTTTTGGAAAATTGTTTAAGGGAATTACTAAAATTCTGGAGATGTATGAGATGAGTACAAAATATTTTCTAAGTGTGAATATTAAAAAAAATGATTTTGGGAACTTATAATATTTTCCTAAGTGCTGGAATTAAATGTTTCGGAGGCGTTTTAGAAATGGAATGATTTATATAGAATTTTTTTTTAATTAATGAATTATAAGTGGGATTTGGAAATATTTCTAAGTGTTCGATATAGGTTGAATCATGTTATATATATAAGTATTCGGAAGTGTTTTCAAATATTGAAATACTAAAGGAGATTGAATATATATCTTGGTAAAGATATATGAAAAAGATGTTGAAAGATTTATAATATGGGTCTAGCGACTACTGATGTGTGTAATTTAATTGTTAAATAACCGACTATCATATCTGGCCAAATTCATCGATCGTTTCAAAGAGATCGGGATCGGATTTAATTATCCGTAAACCACATCGGTCCGATTTATGCGTTACGAATTATGATATCTCAAAGATAATGGAGATGGTGATCTTGAAGGAGATTGGATTTGTTTAGACCTAGGATAACTTGTATGGACGA
The DNA here is from genome assembly GCA_030765085.1 of Allium cepa. Lineage (NCBI taxonomy): Eukaryota > Viridiplantae > Streptophyta > Magnoliopsida > Asparagales > Amaryllidaceae > Allium > Allium cepa. The sequence continues at coordinate 221,101,076 of CM060928.1, forward strand.
ATGTTATCATTACATTGTTTCTTGGAAGGCAGTATTAGCATTCCAAGTGTGATTGCTATTCAAAAAGGTAAACGTAGCCTCAAGCCTCATCAACCGGGAAATGACTAAAATAGCGTATGCAGCAGGACGAAGAGGGTCGCTCCCATTAGGGTATGTCATCATCTTTTTAGATACCCTACATCTACATAGTTATGGATTGGTTGTGCATGAGATCTCAAAAAGGTCGGAAAATCGAGATGATGACATATCCGGTACTAGTAGTCAAGTGCTAGGCTGGTTCTATGTGGTAGGGTACAAGATGTTCTTGTCAGAATCAGGTGCATTGATCCAGAGATGCACTAATCGAAGGTAGTTCCTTACCTGGTCATAGTATGGAATCCATTCTCCAAATCTGCCTTACAATTTTGACTATAGAGCCTGTTATGCTGGAATTTAATTAATGTAACAATTTCGGCTATTTTAATAAGTATTTTACTTAGACACTATTATAATATCACTGGATTTTCTATAAAAGTGATTTGGTTATCGTAGGGTAAAAAACCATCATTTTTATATGGCATGGTCTTACGAGATACCTTTGATTTCAAAAGATCTTCTTGTAATTTTACATAAAATTGAGTATTTTTTCTCGCACTAGTTTTCCAGGCTGACTCGGCTGTTATACTATTATAATGCTTGGGTCAGATCGAGTATTACAAATTTAGGTTAGGATGCTGTGCAGCCCAAGAGACAAGCTGGATGATAGAGACATATTACACGTACATGATTATGATTCGATGTCTATGTAGCCTATATATTCAGCACTTGTGAGGAAAAGTTATTATAATTGTTCATATTGATTTGTTGATTGTTTTACTCTGATGATGGTATGTATGTTAACAGTTATAGTTTCTTTTGTATAAAGATCTGTTATTATTTATTATATATTTTTCCGCTGTGATTGTGAGATTATGTGTTATTACTTCAATTTCTTCCTTTTCTTCTTCCCGTAGCAATCAGGTTTTCCAGCTTTCGATTGCTCGGCATCTGATACAGTGGATGTATCAATGTCCATTTTCAAGGTCGAAAATCTCGGTTGTTGCACTTAAGGCTTGAAGCCCTTAAGGCGTTTATTGTTTTCGTTTTTCTTGTTAGAATTTTGGTTCTTCCTTTTCTGATTCCATCTTTTTCACCGGTTTCTTCAGCAGTTCTGGAAGCGTTTGTATTCTAGTTCATCTCCATGTTACTCTGTCCGATGTTCAATGCATGCATGCTAGTAGACTTCCTTTTTAGCTCCTGCGCCTTCTCCAATCTAAAGTATTGCCTTACTTTACGATTGAAATCCTTCTTTGTAGTGGATCATTTCACCTTGATTTACTTTCCAAACTCAGTTTCGGGATGAATGGCTCAGTCCAAAACCATGAAAACCATGTCCTCATTTGGATTGCTAACTTCTGTCACTGCGGTATTGAACCGGTTCATGAAAGACTTCAGCGATTCATTTCGTCCCTGGAATAATCCGGACAAGGACATCACATCTTTAGGTTGCTCGGTATGGAGCCTAAACTAATCGAGGAATCTCGTGCTAGTTGATCGAAAGTAGAGATGGAACTCGGCCGAAGCCTACTGAACCATATGGAAGCGACTCCTTCCAAGAAAATGGGAAAATATCTACACCGAACAGCTTCTGAAGAGTTTGCTCCATCCGTGCACAACCTATACTTGTACAAATAAGGTTTTAGGTCCTTTGTCCCGTCATAGGATGGCATAATGTGAATCGTGAATTTTTTCAGATATTGTTCATCCAATATCTCGTCAGTGAAGGGAGTTCGACTTAGGGTGGATCCCCACTCATCATCTCTTCTACTTTTATTTTCGTCCATCAATTGCTTAACCATATATGCGATAAATGCCTCTAATGTTAGAAAATCCTAGGGACTGCTGTCAGTCACTGCGTCAAGTGTTTGACTTTGCAAACAGTCATGGCGAGTGGGATGAAGCCTAGGCTCTCCTTTCTTTGGGAGAACCACTCACTCGAGATCTCATTATCTTGCGGTTGTTCTGACTGGGGCAGTTTTGACATTTCAAGCATTATCGAATGCATTTGCATTCTCTGCTATTTTACTATTATTAAACTATTCTACATCCTCTAATTTGGAGAGGTCCATGGCTATATCCTCTCGTAGGGTTTTCACCCCTGGTTCAAGTTCAGAGTTAGTTGCCTTGCGGTTTGTGGAGTATATTTCTTCTGCATTGATTCCCACAGTTCCTGCTGTCACCCTTTTCTATGGCTGCTTCTCATTTCTCCTATTTAGCCCAGAAACGAAAGAATTCTCCTGCTATATGGAAGCTTCGGGTTCAACTATGGTTCTTGGAGCAAGGTTTGATTGTAAAATTAAGAGAGCACTGAGCTTATCCATCAGAGCCTTCTGGCTATTTTCCATTTGTTGGTCGATCTCATCAACCATTTTGTTCAACTCATCCCTTGTATTGACTTCACGTTGACTAGAGGATGCTGGCGCCTGATCTCCCAAGTTAGCACCATTTACTTCAGTTTGCTAATGGTTCATGTCTTCCCCAGGTACTACTGCCCCTATGGATCTTCCAGAGGCAGTTCTCTTTCTTCCTGGAGCCATTGGTTCCAAGCAACAGATTCTTCAAGCAAAGATTGAGGATCTAACTTATACACTTTTCTGATCCAAAAGTAGATAGCTAGATCTAAACCCTAAGTTAATCTCTTAGTGAAAGAACCAAAATGATAACTGGATCAACACCCTAGTTTGAGTGAGAAAGCACCAACCCTATTCTTACAGAGCAATAATATAAGGAATAAATGTAAAAGAATAGAAATAGAAAGAAGACAAGAAATTTTTTATAGTGGTTCGGTTGTTAGCGAAGCCTATATCCACTTTATAGTTTTTATTATTGACCGATTGCTGTTACAAGTTGTATTTGATTACAAAGCTCTTGAATATCCTTGGCTAGATTGAATCTCCAAAGTTGGAATTCAATGGAGAATCATAATGAAATCCTTTGTAAGGGAGGTCAGAAGTGAAGAAAGCTTCCTACAATGTTTTAGAAACCAGTCCGAAAAAGATCCCTTTTATATTGCAGACAGGAGAGTATTTATAGAGATTGGAGAGTCCTTGGGCCAAGCCCGTTCACTAGACGCTTGCAGATGATCATTGGAAAGAATAGTGTGAGTACTGCAGTGACTTGAGACAAAAGCATGGATCGCTAGCGATCCATAAAGTATGTTCGAAGGCAAGCAACTCCTTAGCACTTCCCTTTGCTTTATTCCATTTGAGCCGTAGTGACTCAATGACAATGTATGAATCGTTAGCGATCCATAGTACATGCGTCGCTAGCGATCCATACACTTAGCTTGTTATGGACCTTGGTTTCTAGAGTGTCTTTGTCATCTTGTATCGATGTTGTTCATGTAGTCTTATTGCACGACGCCTTGCTTTGATGGAGGTTTACTTGTTTGTTGTATTTAGCTATTGATTAGATGAGGCAAATGCTTGTCTCTTGATTTAACTAACTAGATATCTCCTCAAACTCAGTCCTTGCTTCTTGAATATGTGCTTGGATCGTGATACGAGAGAAACAGTGAACTCACAGGTTAATCCCAAGGATCGCTAGTGATCCATAGGACATGGATTGCTAGCAACCCATAGGACATGGATCGCCTTGGTGGATTTTCCCATTCTTTTTTGCCGGATTCCTTTGGCTTGTTACTCTAATTCTTTTAGTAGACTTCTGGGCTATTTTGACTCGACCAAGTAGTTCCGACATCTCTTGGATCCTGCTGTAACGACCCATAATTTTTTATAATTAAAAATAGTTGATTTAATATGTTCTTTTGATTTAATATTGAAAAAATTATAATTTATGATTTGTTAATGTGATAAAAATTGAAAATTTAAGGTTTATTAATAAGAAAACAACTAAAATAAAAAGGAATAGTATTAATCCAAGTTAATTGATAACACTTTGTATGTAATTCCAATTAATTGCAATAATTAAGAGTTATAATTGGTTATACATTTTAAATGAGGAAGTAAATTTAATGTTGTAGTAATTAGTGAAATAGTATGTAATAAATTGTAATTAGATAAAATTTGTGTTGTGTTAGTAGTTATAGCACTTGTGTGTAGATAACAAACTTATAAATGTGATTAAATTAAGAAAAGCTAACGATTGTTATTTATTACCAATTTATTTAATATATTGAATTAAGTTGGGAATCAATTGCAATTAAGTATAATTAAATATTACGTTAATGAAAATTAAGAAGAAATTGGAGAATATTATTGTAATATGATATAAACCAATGTTAACTATGTCTATAAAATAATGATTGATTGGATAAAAAGATTGAAATCAAATTAAATCAATTTATTGGAATTAAATTATAATTAATTGTATTTGATTACAATTGAAATTGAACATTGTAATTAGTGCAATATTTAACACTGAATTGATATGTAATTTTTTTTAAATTATGTAAATGTCGAAGTAATCAAAAATGATAAAATTTGTTAATTATAAAATTATAATTGAAAAAGTGATTTAATTAATTTAATATTAATTTATTTAATTAACGTGAAAATAGCCATTTTAACCACTGTCTCAAATTTCGATAAAATTAGTTTCATTGGATCCATAACAGTGAACTATTATAGAATTTCAAGTTTCGTAGCGATCGGACTTGTCGTTTGATCGTACGGGCTCGAAACGTGTAGAAATTAATTTAATTCAATTCAATCGAGAAGCTGATTTTAAAAAGCTAACTTCTTCATACATTGGAACATGGACTTGAAACCTATTTTATTGAGTTTTAAAAAAAATCAAACAAATCTATTTTGATATATGGGATGACCCACTTTCATTTTGGAAGCAGAATGGGCTTTTCGGGTCGTTGTTGTCGTTACAAATCAATTCAATATGTACATTCTTTCGTATTGGGCCTTATATGTATAAACAATTTTTCCTAAATGCCCTAGATGTCTATTCTATTATTTTGTACATATTTGTTCGTTCACCTTCTATTTCCTTCTTCTCATGGCTGTAAATTAGAAATCTTAAAAATTCAATTTTAGAAAAATATCAACACCTCCATCCAACGATCCACAACCAACGGCAATAATCCGTCCAGTTTCAGCCTCTGACTTGTAATGAACCAGAATTTTGGTTGTTTAATTTTGAACATTTAATTTATTTTAAATGTTGAACTTGAATTAGTAATTGATTTTTAATATGGAAGAATTTTTGGAATGGTTTAAAATTCCAAATATAACGATTTATTTGATTTTATAAAATAGTAAATTAACATTTGGAATTGGGGATAATATGTGGATCCAAAAATAAATGGACAGATTTCAAATATTTATTTAAATTCTATTTGGGTTAGGATTATAATATGGACTTTTGAGTGGATGTAAAAGCCGATAAATTAAAGTTTGAAATTTATATAAATTTTATGGTGGAAACAATATATGGAGATAACGTAAATAATTGAATTTTGATTTAATATAAATCGAAAAGATTTCTAATATGGATATAAATTCTATTTGAATTATAATTGAGTTAGTTAAATTTTAAAATTTGAATTTCAAGCAATTTCGATGATTTTGAAAATTGCTCGATTTAATCGACGAGTTAAAATAGCCTTCCGGGATGCAGTCTCAAAATTTGACGAAACTGGTTCCATTGGATCCGTAATAGTTTATTATTATCGGATTTCAAATTTCGTAGCGTTTGGAGTTACCATTTGGTCGTACGAAATAAAAAGCGTTGAAATAAATATCGAAAATTTAATATTTAAATTCAATTCAAAAAGCTATCTTCCACATATGATCGAATTAGGCTACGAAACATGTTTCATTGTGCTCGAAATAGGGGTAAAACATTATAAACGCCAAATGGCACGTTTCGTTTGGAGTTCGTTTGAAAAAGCATGTTAAAATTGAAAATAATATTAAAATAATACTGTATACATGTATATATACATGTGAAATACATAGTAAACCCTATTTCCTTGACCTAGCAGCCACGTTTAAAATCAATGGCAGAAAAACAACACTTTTCTTCCTCGAATTCCGCCGAATCCATTAACTATTAGCATAAACTAACAACCAGGAAATTGTAGATCTTAGCGAGATCTACCAGATCCCTAGGTGAATCGAGTCGCGGCGCCACGAGGAAGTGGAAATCAAAGCCGAAAGCGCCGTCGTACGTTCACATTTTTCAAGGCCAATGGTGGATCGAGTTCGCTGAGGTTGTTTGCGTGGGAGCGGCGTTCGTAGGCTAAGCCAATGGGGGTGGCTGATCGAGTTATCGGGAAATATAGTGGCCGAGGCGATCGGTTGAAGGGGTATGGTGATGTGTTCGAAACCTTGGAATGATGAACGTAAGTGAGAAGAAAATAGGTACGGCCAGATTTCTCTTATCTAGATCTAACGGCTAAGTTTCATTTCATATAAAAAAATGCTAAAAATGTAAATATATTTATATTATAAATTGTACAAACTTCAAAACCTCATATCTTCTGCATACATCGTCAGAATATGACGAAACAAGCGGCGCCGGAATCATAGCGACGAGCACTATGCAGTGGAGTAGATTTTGAGTCGATCAGAGTTAGACATTTTTTTAGGTTAAATCGAACGTTTTCGATTTAATTTAAAATTGGAACATGGCAACGTAAAACTCAAGGTGAGTTAATCTCACTCAATTTTGGACTGCCGGTATTAATTTTTAAGTAGCAAAATTAATAAATGATTGATTGGCTAAATTTTGTTAGCTGGATGTGATATTATATATAGTAATATATATATATATATATATATATATTGGAGTGATTGATATTCCTGCATATATATAGCGGGTGAGCCCCTATGCACCCCACATAATAATGGATGACCCTATATACTGCGATATCCCCATTGAAGTGGGATTGTATTTTTATGTTGCGCTAACATCTGTGGATACAGGAAAACAGGTCGGAGGGATCCAACTAGATTCCTAAAAAAGTTGAATTAAATTTCATATAAGGTCATATATGTTTTGTTGGAACAATCAGTGATAGATTATTTTGAAAGTTGGATTGATTGGATGCTGTGGCAGGTTTTGACCTAGATTTTGGGTATTTTTTTAAATACTAGTAATTCATGTTTTGAATTTGAAAAAGGAATTTTAAAGGGGTTTTTGAAGTAAAATATTTATCTAGAAATTTGGGTTAATTGATTTGATGAAATAAAAGGTTTGAGATTTCTACTTAACAATTGGGATATTGTAAACAGGGATTTTGGAATAAAGGTATATAAAAAGGATTTTTAAATATAAATGCTTAAGTGCACTTGTTTAAATAAAAAAGGTTAAAAATCGAGATTTTTAATATTTTTTGAAAAATGGAAGTGAATATGGAAATAAGTATAAAATCGGGTTTACTATACTCAAGTGAGATTTCCAAATTTATGAAGTGAAATTGAAATCGAGAAAATTGGGCTTGTTCTAATGAGAGAGGATTTTTAATTATTAAACTAGTAATTTTAAAAGTGAAAATATTTTGTAAATTGTTATTAATCTATTTTAAATTATTTAAAACATATTTAGTTACTAGTTATAACTTCATAATGATTGTTAAAGATTCATTATTATTTAAGAACTAATCGACACTTTTTTAAAAGAAAATTATTAAGTATTAATATGGCTTTGAATAATTACTTTTTATTTAAGTATATTTATCTAGTTTAAACTGGAAAATTTATTTTAGGACTTATAAGCACTATTTTGAGATAATTTTTAAAAACAGAGTTTTCGGGAAATAAATGAAATACTCGCGTGGCGTAAATCAGAGACACTGAGTGCATGTAGTTAAGTTTTGAATTTCTCAGGGATAGAGATGTAACCATTAAGCTGTGATCCATGGTTTGATACCGTAGTGGTACTTTCCATATTATTTAAAAGTGTTTCAAATATTTTTGAAAAAAAAAAGATAATTTGTGAATAGGCTAAATTCGATAAGATATGTATATATTTTTGGATAAGGAGATTTAATTTATTTAGAATTTAAATTAAATAAGACTTGTTATTTTTCAGTGATAAATGAAATACTTGGTTGAATGATTGTTTTATTTGATAGTTAAATAACCGACTATCAAATCTAGACCTAAATACAACTTTGGAAATATCTAGAAGAAGCATGGGATTATATGGTACAGTTACTGTTCGAGGTATTATACTGTACGTATAAACTCGTTTCATTCTTCTAGGACGTTTATAAGGAAATCCGTCCACTAACGGTTAGGATGTGATCTTCGATCTTATTTTCATCTATTCATTTTCTAAAGAAACGGGGTTGATTTTACCGGAAATATCGAACGTTGTTTCGAAGAGACCGGGATCAGATTTATTATCTGAAAACCACTTCGATCCAATGAGTATGTTTTTGAAAATAAAGATTAGAGCATGGATTCGAAGATGGAGTAGTGAAGTGCAAGGGCTAATCGCTACTAATTCTGAGGGTGATTCCAAAATGGATGCAGTACGAATAGTGTCTTCGGTTCCGTTCGGACCGGGAACAGACTTGTATGGATGAATGTTATTAGTACATTGTCATTGGAGGACAATAAGCAATCTAAGTAAATATTTCTAAAAAGGTAATCGTAGCCTCTAGCCTCATCAAACAGAAATGACTGAAAATTAGAGGGGATGTAGTAAGGCTAAGTGGGTCGCACCCAAGTAGGGTATGTTTATCTCCCTTCTAGATACCGACTATTATTATTACTACGATTTGTGGATGGAGCTCGAGAGAGGGTGGGAACACCCTGGGTGATAGCATTTTCGGTCTATCCAGGTTAGGGTAGACTGGTCTTGTGTTGCGGAGGATCTTGGCGCGGTCCTCGGTACGCTGTTCTAGACGTGTACTATGACATGTGGTACCCCGGTGCCTAGTCACTCGTATGGAATCCATTCTCCAATACGTGCCTTTACAGTTTTGATTGTAGAGCCTAGTATGCTGGAATTTAATTAATGTAACAATTTCATCTATTTAACTAAGTCTGTGTACTTAAACACTGTTATAATGTCAGAGGGTTTGATATAAAATGTTTTGGTTATCGTTAGGCAAAAACCCATCGTGTTTATTTATAGCGTGGTCTTACAATATACCTTTGATTTTCAAAGGATTTTGGGAACTTTAATAATTCAATTTTAGTATGTTTTCTCACGCTGGTTTTCTAGACTGACTCGGGCGTTATTTTATTATAATGCTTGAGTCATACCGAGTATTACAAGATCAGGTTAGGATGCTATGGAGCTCAGGAGATGAGCTGGATGGCGAAGACGTATTACTCGTACTTGTTTTATTCTGCTGCAATGTTTTGTTTGAAAATTACCAGAAAATTGTAAGGGCAGGTTGTTATAATTGTCTAGGCTGGTAATTATTGATTTGTGTATTCTGATGTGAGATATTTGTATTATAGTTCTGATTTATGTAAAGGGCTATTGATATTATATGTTATTCTATTCGCAATGAGATTCTGTTTTGTTTTAGTTCTTCTTCTACCTACTTTCTTTTCCCTCAACAATCTGTCTTTCCGGCACTCGATCGATCGGCATGTTATACAATGGGTGTATTTATGTCGATTTTCGAGGGTCATGAAGGGCGGGTCATGACAGATGGTATCATAGCTTAGGTTGGCGATATACCTAGGCTTTGGTGGGAATTACTCATTAGAGATAGAGTCAGTAGTACTCTAGAATGAGTCAAAGTGTATTAATAGCTATGAGCATGTAATTGTTAGTGAATATGGTATGTTTTTATATTATGTTGACTTATCGATTGAGTATTTATGTATTCCGGTCAATACGGAAAGTACAACTGTACCGATAAGGGTTTCTAAACTCTTAGACAAGGTAAACCAACATAGTATTTTTTAAAGTGGGTAAATGAAATAATTTTACCAAAATTATATTTTGATATAAAAGAGATAATTTTTTGAAATTATTACATATATTTGGATGTTTGGTTGTTAACATTATAATCAAATAAGATGTTAAAATCTGAAAATGGTTTTATATATAACCAAATAGAAATTTTATAAGTATGGTTTATACAAAGGAGTATAACTAATATTTGTTTTAAACCATAATTTAAAACCCAGAAATTTTGGAAAAGTTTAAAAATGGATTTGAACTAAATGTTTGGACACTTTTAAATTTTGGAAATTTAGAAAATGTTTTCCAAAGTGGTTTGAATGGAATAATGGAGTAATATTTTGAGACGTTTTGAATCGAAATTGTTTTTAAAAGGAATTTTGGGAGTAATGAAGCACTGAACTCACTTTGGTTGCTGAAAAATAATTTTGGTGATTATGGCCACATCATCAATATTCATTTTCGAGTTTCTAAGTGACGGATTGCTAACATAGTGATTGGCTGCGATTATTTGTTTTGGACTTGTTAGATAAACAAGTTTTGTTTTAGAAATTCCAAAGGGAAATTGTTTTGGATAAAACAAAGTTGTTTTGAAAATCCGGAAGTAAGACTTGATATACCAAAGTGATAAATATATATTTATGATTTCAAATGTTTTGAAATAAAACCGGGTAATTGAATTTTGGGGTTTCTATTTGAATGATTTGAAAGTTAAAAAAATCAGTTATTGGATTTACAAATTTGAAGTTGATATTGATAAGAAAAGGAAATGTAAATTTTAATCCTGGAATTGAAATTTAACTTGAGTAAATTAAAGTGAAAGAGATAGGTTGGAATTTAACCTAAGATAAGTTAAATAAATAGAAGTTGAATTTGATTTGAATTGGGTATTAAGCTAGGAATGTAGAAAAGTTATATAATTATAAGTTATAATTATTGAATGAAATGGATCTACTTAAGCTATTAAGTGATGTATATAATCCAGAGTTATGATTATAAGATGTAGATGGACTTAAGTAGGTAAGACAAAATTTTAAGTAAATAAGTCTTGAACTTATGAATTAAGAAAGGAAATGGTGAAACCTAAGTGAAAATAGTGATATTATAGTGAAGGAATGGAAATTCAAAATTTTGAATTTTTAAATGGAGAGTGAATTAGAATGGAATAAAAATATGAATTGTGAAGTGATTTTATAACTATATATTATGAATATTAAATGTAAATAAGACTTAAGTGGGAAAAATTTAGGAATTGTAAATAAGATAAGTTGTAACTTATTAAACTGGGAAAGTGAAGAGTATAACCAAGTTAAAATATTAAGTATTTGATAACAAGAAGTGAATTTAATGTAGGAGTAAATAAGTTGAATGAAATGCTTTCCAAGTGATAGTATTAGTTGGATATACTAAGTAAATGGAAGTGAATAAATTGAATGAATCAATTTGAAAAGGAATTAGAATTTGATTGCCATGAAAAACTTAGCTCAAATGATTGTTATGAAACAAAGTCATAAATAAAAATTTACACGGATTGGAATGTGTAATGTAAAATAAAGCAAACAAGGTTTAGTGAATAGCATAAATGGGAATCAAAAGGGAAAATATAAATATTGATTTAGAATCAATTTAAAAGGAAATAAATTGAAGTTAATAAAATGGATTTGCATATAATGAAGTTAATAATGAATGGAATGCAAATAAACCGTGGAATCAAAACGAAATTTGAATAAAGGTGAATTTATGCAAGTAAAGCATATATAAACAAAATTGAAGTGAATATGAGTTTGGTTGAGGTAAATATGAAATGAATGCAATAAATTGTTTGTAAATCATTTCGGATTGGATGAAATGATGTATAGTCCATGGAAGGAATTAAATTAATGTTGGAATCTTATAGTTGCTTGTGAATATATGGTTGGCATATGGGTTACGAATTTCATATCTTAGGTAGTTAAATAAATGAAATGTTATTAAATTTCATGATTTTGAAAAATTATATGCTTGTTTGAGTAAATACAGGTACAGAAAGCTGTTGGATAGAGTTTGGGTTGTGTAAATGCCTATAAAATGAGCCGCTCGCTTAAAAACGCTAATTTGAGGTACGCCAACGTAATAAAATAAAGAAATGATAATATATTGATATATTTTTTTTCGACCATGTGGGTCGATGTGTGTGTCTATATATATATATATATATACATATATATATATATTTATCTTTCTTGTGATATTGTAAAAGGCTTTCTGTACAAATGAGACACTGTCAAAAAATTTAGAAAATTTAGGGGGTTAGAAAAATTTTGAACATTTTTGGAAAAAAATTGTTAACTAGAAAAGGTTGATTTTGAATTGTATTAGAAACCAAGGATTTTTGAGTCAGAAATGAAAGCTAATTGCTTTGGAAGCATTTTTCCTACCTTAGCAAATTTCAAGGACGAAATTTTTATAAGGGGGAGGAATGTAACGACCCGGAATTTTGGTCGTTTAGTTTTGAACATTTAATTTATTTTAAATGTTTAATTTGAATTTTTAATTGATTTTTAATATGGAAGAATATTTGGAATGGTTTAAAATTCCAAATATAATGATTTATTTGATTTGGTAAAATAGTAAATTAATATTTGAATTGGGGATAATATGTGAATCCGGAAATAATTCGACATGAAAATGGTTTCAAAAATTTATTTAAATTCTATATGGGTTAGAATTATAATATGGACTTCTGAGTGGAAGTAAAAGCCGATAAATTAAAGTTTGAAATTTATATATTAAGTTACTAGTGGAAATTACTATATGGAGATAATGTAAATAATTGAAATTTGATTTAGTATAAATCGAAAAGATTTCCAATATGGATATAAATTCTATTTGAATTATAATTGAGTTAGCAAAATTTTAAATTTGAATTTCAAGTAATTTCGAAGATTTTGAAATTCGCTTGATTTAATCGACGAGTTAAAAGTGCCTTTCGAGGCACAGTTTTGGAATTCGACGAAACTTTTTCCGTCAGATCCGTAATAGTTTATTATTAGCGGATTTCAAATTTTGTAGAGTTTGGAGTTAGCATTTGGTCGTATGAGATAGAAATGCGTTAAGTGTTGAAAATTTAATATTTAAATTCGATACCGAAAGCTATCTTCCACATAAGATCGAATTAGGCTATGAAACATGTTCCATTGTGTTTGGAATAAGGGTAAAACATTATAACGCTAGGCGACACATTTCGTTTGGAGTTCGTTTGAAAAAGCACATTAAAATGGAAAATAATATTGTATACATACATATATATATATATATATATATATATATATATATATATATACACGCGTGAAATACACAGTAAACCCTATCTTCTTGACCTAGCCACCACGCTTAAAATCAATGGCCGTAAAACAACACTTTTCTTCCTCGAATTCCGGTGAATCCATTAACTATTAGCATAAACTACCAACTATGAAATTGTAAATCATAGCGAGATCTACTAGATCCATAGGTGAACCGAGTCACGGCGCCACGAAGAAAGGGAAATCGAAGCCAAAAGCGCCGCCATTTGTTCACGTTTTTCGAGGACGATAGTGGACCAAGTTCGCCGGGGTTGTTGGCATGGGAGCGGCGTTTGTAGGCGAAGCCAATTTAGGTGGCTGATCGAGTTATTGGGAAGCGTGGTGGCCGAGGCGATCGGTTGAAGGGGTGCGGCGATGGGTTCGAAACCTAGAACGATGAACGTAAGTGAGAAGAAAATAGGTGCAGCCAGATTTCTATTATCCAGATCTAACGGCCGAGATTCATTTCAAATAAAAAAATGTTAAAAATGTAAATATATTTATATTATAAATCGTACCAACTTTAAAACCTCATATCTTCTGCATAAATTGTCGGAATTAGACGAAACAAGCGGCGCCGGTATCGTAGCGATGAGCACAATGTAGTGGTGCAGATTTGGAGTCGATCGGAGTTAGAATTTTTTTAGGTTAAATCGAACTTGTTCGATTTTATTTAAAATTGTAACATGGCAACGTAAAAATCAAGGTGAGTTAATCTCACTCAATTTTGGACTGCCATTATTAAATAGTAAAATTAATAAATGATTGGTTGGTCAAAATGATGCATTTTTATCAGTTGGATGTGATATTATATATAATAGTATATATATTGGAGTGGTTGACATTCCCGCATATATATAGCAGATGAAACCCTATGCGCCCCGCACAATAGCGGATGACCCTATATATCGTGACATCCCCTACGAAGTCGGATTGGTATTTTTATGTTGTACTAATATCTCTGGATGTAGGGAAATAGGTTGGAGGGATCCAACTGGATTTGTCAAAAAATTTGAATTAAATTTCATACGGTAATATATGTTTTGTTGGAATAATCAGTGATAGGTTATTGTGTGATTTCGATTGATTGGATGTTGTGGCTGGTTTTGACCTAGATTTTGGTTTTTTTTTTAAAGCAGTAATTTACGTTTTTAATTTTAATTTTAAAGTGGTTTTTGAAGTAAAATATTTATCTAAAACTTTGCATTAATTGATTTGATGAAATAAAAGGTTTGGGATTTGTACTTAACAAATTGGGATATTGTAAATAGGGATTTTGGAATAAAGGTATATAAAAAGGATTTTTAAATATAAATGCTTAAGTGTACTTGTTTAAATAAAAAAGGGTTAAAAATCAAGATTTTTAATATTTTTTGAAAGATAGAAGTGAATTTGGAAATAAGTATAAAATCGGGTATATTGGACTCAAGTAAGATTTCCAAATTTACGAAGTGAAATTGGAATCGAGAAAATTGGGCTTGTTCTAATAAGGGATTTTTAGTTATTAAATTGGTAATTTTAAATGTGAAAATATTCTGGAAATTATTATTAAATTATTTTAAATTGTTTAAAACATACCTAATTATTAGTTAGTAACAATGATTGTTAAAGATTTATTATTATTTAAGAACTAATCGGCATTTTTGTTTTTAAAAGTAAATTATTAAGTATTAATATGGCTTTATATAATTACTTTTTATTTAAGTACATTTATCTAGTTTAAACTTGAAATTTTAATTTAGAAATCATAAGCACTATTTTGAAATAATTTTTAAAACCAAAGTTTTCGGAAAGAAAATGGTATACTCGCGTGGCGTAAATCGGAGGCGGGAGTGCCAGCCGTTAAGTTTTGGATTTCTCTGGAATAGAGACATAACCATTGAGCTGTGACCATGGTTTGATACCATAATGGTATTTTCCAAATTATTTAAAAGGGTTTCAAATATTTTTGAAAAATAAAATAGATAATTCGTGAATAGGCTGAATTCGATAAGATAAGTATATATTTTTGGATAAGGACATTTAGTTTGTTTAGAATTTAAATTAAATAGGAATTGTTGTTTTCCAGTGAAAAATAAAATATTTGGTTGAATGATTGTTTTATTTGATAGTTAAATAACCGACTCTCAAATCTAGACCTCAATACAACTTTGGAAATATCTAGAAGAATCATGGCATTTTATGGTACAGTTCCCTTTCGAGGTGCTATATTGTAAGTATAAACTCGTTTCGTTCTTCTTGGACGTTTATAAAAAAATCCGTCCACAAACGGTTCGGAGGTGATCTTCGATCTTATTTTCATCTATTTATTTCCTAAAGAACCGGGGTTGAGTTTACCAGAAATATCAAACGTTGTTTCAAAGAGACCAGGATCAGATTTGTTATCCGAAAACCACTTCGATCAAACGAGTACGTTTTTGAAAATGAAGACAAGAGCATGGAGTTGAAGATGGAGCATTAAAGTACAAGTTCTAATCACTACTAATCCCGATGTTGATTCCAAAATGATGTAGTAGGAATAGTTCCTTCGGTTCCGTTCGGAGTGGGAACAGACTTATATGGATGAATGCTATCAGTACATTGTCATTGGAGGAAAATGAGCAGTCCAAGTGAATATTTCAAAAAAGGTAATCATAGCTTCTATCCTCATCAACCGGGAATGACTGAAAATCAGGGAGGATGCAGCAAGGCTAATTGGGTTGCACCCAAATAGGGTATGTTTATCATGAAAGTGTGTAGGACCGTGTAATATGGAATAGTGCGAAATATGAAAGATTTTCGGTCAGTATGAAGTGTTTGGAAACATATATTTATAGTAGATAGAGGGTTGCTTTCCATTGGTGAAGAGTTCTGACCAAAAGAAGCAACCGTTTCCATTCAGAGAAGGATCGCAACCTTTCGCAGAATGGAAATGTCTTTTCAAAATATGACAGTTGGTTTCAGTTCAGTCGACTGGTCGATTTGGATCAGTCGACTGATCATTCAGCAATTTTAAAAAAGAAAAGCTGTGCACATTTGTGCATATATACCAGTCAGTCGACTGGTTGTTTATAGCCAGTCAACTGGCTGTAGTGTATTTGCGCTGGTAGCTTTATTTTTTTAAACAAAATGAGAACGATAAGGTTCAGACTACTTGAGGATAGATTTTAACAATTTCTAAGACTCAAACACAAGTATTAAACAGTGAAAACATAGATTCAAAGTCTCAATATCACCATAGTCCTTTGATTATCTCTATTTGTTGTGATTGATCACGCATTCTCTTTTCTTCTAAATTGCTTTATCATGAATCAAAACTAGTAATTCAACATTCCCCCTCTTTTTGATTGATGACAACCTGTATATAATTAACCTAGAGAACACATAATAAAACTCCCCTTGAATATATGACAGTTCTTGTACCTGCACCAAAATGGTTAGTACATATACTTTTTCTCCCCCTTTATCATCGATAAAAAAGAGACATATCATAGCAATAATTACAATACCAAGTGCAAAAATAAATATCCATAGTGAGACTAATTAGTACTAATTTCAGAAATGTCCATAGCTTCAAACCAAGGATAAAAGTACCAATAAGCAAATAACAAGAGCACCTACCAAACTTACAATCCAACCAATAGAAGCTCATTCGTCAAGATCCCAGTTATACTCTTCTTCCGGTGCAGTCTCCTTCCCGGATCTAGAAGTGCCTTGAGCACCACTACTTTCTCCACTAGTGTCGCTACTAGTATGCGCCTCTGATATAGACCATGTAAAACAAGGTGCTGGACGCTTTCCTTGAGCGACAGAGGTGGCAACGGTGGAGGAAAAACATGATATGGCATCCCACAAAGTTGAGAATAAGCCTTTGATTTTATCAAGCTTCTTATCCACTTTCTTGAGTCTTGAATCTAGGATAAGTTGATTTCGGGAAAGGATTTCAATGGATTCATGTGTGTCGGAGGAGGTAGCTAAACGGATGTCTTCTACTTCTTGATGTGGTTCCGGCGCTCTAATTACAGAACCTCCAGATTGTTGTTGAGCCCGTTAACGCTTCCAATCTTCATATGCGGTAATAGGTGGAGGTCTTGCCGGTAGCTTCATAAGGCTTATGGTACAGATATTAATCATTTCGATGGTAGAGAATTCTGAATCGGGTTGACGAACACCAACATCTAGAAGTTGTCGCATTATATACTCTCCAAAGTAAATAACGTGCATATTCCCATAGGGGAAGGTAAGAAATTCATCCAAATACGTCGTAACCAATTTATGCATATATTTCGCCATACCTCATAGAGAGCTTTGAAATTCTTCGTATATATCAATTCATACGATCCGGTTCTTGGGAGAATAGAACGCATAAGAGTCTTGTGCAAGATTCGTGCTTTAGGCCTTAGAAGCTTAGATCACATTTCAATCATATTGTCACCCATGAACATGTGGCTAGCTCTATCTCTCTGTCTTATATTGCACTTAACATCATCCAAATCAATACCTTCATTTGGAGATTAAAGGTGTAACACCCCGCATATTTTATGATTGAGTATTTAAATATTTTATTTAAATATTTTATCGTTAGTCGGATTATAGTCCGGAAAGTTAGTTTTTGCATACGGTCGAATTACGACTCGAGACCACTTCCATGAGTTCAAAAAGCCGTTTGCGATCTTTTTGAGTATAAACTTTGATATGTTTGGAGTTAGTGGAATTTTGCCACTTTTTCACTTAGGGCTTTGGTTTGGATTGAGCCCATTTACCCCACTCATTAGCTCAGTCCCAACCCTCTCCTCTTCATTACTTCATTTCTAATTCCTAACATTCAAGCTTCAATGAAAATGGAGAGTGGAACGGGAAATTAAAATTTCAAAACCCTAGTTCCATTAGAAAATCCAACATCTAACTCCAAATCCAAAGAGAAGCTATTGGTAAGCATCATCTTCTTCTTCTCCAACTCATTCTCCTTTCAATTTTCAGAAATCCATAAACCTAACTTTGGGAATGCTCTTCTTTTGAGCTTAGGTTCAAGCTCATTTGGGTTGTGTTGAAGTGTGATTGATTCTTCCTTTGCTTTCAAGCTTCTTCTTCATTGATTTTGTGCAAAGGTAAGATTTTTATCTCACATCTAAGTCTATGATTATCTTTGATTGTTAGGTATGAATTCCTAACACTTATTCATGTGCATTTGATTTTGATTGGTCTTGTGAATATTCTAATTTTTAGTGTTTTGGGTTCAAATCTTTAAATATCCTAACTTTGATGTTTGAACATGTTTTTGGTGATGCATCGAGTAGCCAATAGGACCGGGTAGCCGATAGGCATAATTCCCTAGCGTCCGTGCTTGACCGGTTGCGAATTGTGAGAGTTTGCACTTCAATTAATAGGGTAGAAAAATGTAGGAAGTTGGGGTTCGGTCGACTGAACTCTCTGGTCGGTCGACCGAAGCTGTAGCCGAAACATTTCTGCTATTTTCGATCGACCAACTCAGAGAGTTCAGACGACCGACCTGCTCCTATTTCCCTGTTTTGCCTATTTATGCTCATTTTGCTTTGCTTTTCCAATCTTTAATCGATTCTTCTTCTCCGATTAGTTGTTATCACCTTTGTCGACTTTGATAACTTCTATTTTTGGAATTTTTGGATATTTCCACTTTGATGGATTTGATATCGATTTCTTTGGATTTTCATTCATGTCTTCGAATGTGAATTTTAGTTATTGATTGTTCCTACAACCAATTTTGTGATTTGTCACTTCAAAATATAAAGGTTTTCAATACTAGTAGTAAATATCAAAAATTCTTTCATCAAAACGATTTCAACACTATTTTATTACAAAGCTCGTTTCTTAAACCGTTTTCCAATCTACTAGCATATGCAAACCTTTACCTCATTCGTATGAGAAATCTAATTAAACGGCTTAGTAAAACAAGTGGTATGAAACGCTTGCGTTTACATCGTCGGTTAATTCTTGGACTTATTCGATTGAACCTCTTGTGACAATTTTCAAGTGAAGATCTACAATTTGTCCGTAAATATTTAAGTTAAGCTAGTGGTTATGGGACATGAAGCTAAGCTCATATATATACTAGCTTAGTGTAATTGACACTTCTTACGATCGATGATGGCCATTTTGTGATTTAGACTAGCAATGTGCGATGTCTCTTTGTCTGTGAGGGAGACTAAACCCTATTTTTAGTGGAGCTTCGGCTTGGTGGGGTAGCGACCCATGGTCTTCGGGCCATTTTAGTGGAGCTTAGGCTCATAGTCTTCGGGCCGTTTCAGTGGTGCCTCGGCTCAAAATTAATGGTTAGCAACCATGAAATAGCTTTCCGTTTTTGTGATACACGTGTTGGTGAGTTTTCATGCTCCCGTTCTAGTGACAGACCTCTTTCCCCTTTTTGTGATTTCTGGATTTCTATTGATTGATTTTCTAGAATTTGTGTTTCACCAATTTTCGTGATTTACATTGATAAGCTTTATCATTATTTATGCATTGGTGAATTTGTGTGTCATTAACTTTTGTGATTGGCATTGATATAATTGTCAATATTTATGGTTTGGTGAATAAAATAAAGAGTATGACAATCATATTTATCTTTGAGAAGATTCTTGTGATATTTATTAATCTCTTATTGATTTTCAATTACATACTTATCATAGTATGGCTTTATGGTTATCTTAAATTTTTGTCATATCTCTTATTCTATATCATTTTATATGATATTTATAGTTAGACTGATCCGTTTATTATTTTCTTATTAAATAATACTCGGGTCAGACCGAGATGTTATAGGTGCTTCCACTTGACTCCACTCCTAGTGTTTACTATTCTGACTTTTGCCTAACTACTTAGATTAGTAGTTCATTTTGTTGCATACATTTGAGATATAGACTCATTGATGTACACTTATTCTTTTGTGTAGCACTTGTAACTATTCTTTTGTGAAATTGTGGATCTTGTTTGACCACTACTCTGATATACACTTTCATGTGTAATATTCATATCTGTTTCCGCCTTTGCGATATGAACTTCTGTGACTGATTTATGTTATGCTTATTTCTATATTTGTTTCCGAAGATATAATAGCTACTGTGTAGTAGCCTTGAGTTTGTATCGGCATGTCGGATTCCCTCTTTGAACGCAAGTTATATTTTTATCTGGCATATCGGTACTCGCACATAGCAATTACACGGATGGTCGCTCCTCAACAGCCTTATTCTCCGTGCTAGTTGACGGCATTACCCCGTTGTATCCTTGGCCAGCGTGGGCATAGAGGTGGGGCGTCACAGCTTGGTATCAGAGCCAAACTTCGGAACAATGTAGAATAATTTAACAAGGATCATCGTCCTAAGTCCATCTTAGGAGTCGTGCCTTAGGATTTTATTTGGGTCTTTGAACCATCCTATCCTATTTTCTTTTGTGATTCCTTGTTTTATCAATTATTATTGTTTGATATTCATTTTGTGAATAACCTTTTTATTCTTCTTCTTTCTTTCTTAATGAAGAGAAATGGTTAGACCTGGCCGTCCCAGCGCTGGTCAATCTAGTGCTACTCCCCAAGATGGAGTATTAGGTCTGCCCAGCGGCTTCTTGATTTAGTAAAGAATGCTCAAGCAGTCGGTTCTAATCCGGAGTCTACTCACCCTAAGCCTGGATTTGCACGTTTGTGCAACGGTTATGCCAATTTGGGTGGGAAGCCATTCAAAGGTTCTGAAACCATTATTGAAGTCCAGGCTTGGCTAAGATCATGCGATCGAATTTTCTCACATGAATCTTATTGATCTTCACCGAGTTCAGGTGGCCTCTAGTATGCTCCAAGAAAGAGCATTAGATTGGTATGAGCTTCTTATTTCTGAAATTATTGAAGCGGATCTTACTTGGGAGAAATTCCGAGAATGATTCGAATTAAAGTTTATGCCAGAAGCTGAGAAAGTGACATTGGCCCGTCGCTTCATTGACCTTGTTCAAGGTGAATCTTCTGTGGCAGATTATGTTGCATCCTTCGAGTCACTTTCTAAATACGGGGTCGAATACATAAACACCCCATTGAAGAAGAACCAAAGATTTGTCTATGGCTTGAACAAAAATCTCAAGAAGCCATTACTTCTAAAATTAGAAGTTTCTTTTGATCAACTCATTGATATCGCTCTTCAACTTGAAGAGGCTGATAGAGTAAGTGATGTTGAGGTTGGGAGTACTAAACCGAACTTCACTAACAAGAAAAGGACTAATAAGTTCAAAGGTCCTTATCCCAGCAATAAGAAAGGGAAGCAAGCCTCTTCGGCAATTAAGACTTCTACCTCAAGTGGTGGGCAATGCTACAACTGCGGTTCTAAGGACCATTATGCGAATAAGTGTTCAAAACCCCGTGCTTGTCGTTATTGCAAAAGCCCGAACCATTATATATCTTCGTGTCCTAAACTTCAAAACAGGAAGGAGGGAAAGCTTAATGTGGTGCAAACTCCTAGTAACACTTCTCGTGGTCAAGGTATTTCTCATTCTATCCTTGATGGCATTATTTTATTTCGTGATCATCCTATTCGAGTTCTTTTTGATACGGGTGCGTCCCACTCTTTTATTTCAAAAGAACTTGTTGATACTTTTTCTTTTGATGTTATGTGTTTAATGACTTCTTTGAGAATTGCGAATCCGGTTGGTGGATCCGCAACAATCAGTTTATTGTGTAAAGATGTCGAAATTATTTTATGTGATTACTCTTTCCGCGCCGATTTATATGTTATGCGTTACCTTGGATTCAGAATGATTTTGGGAATGGATTGGCTTAACCGCTATGAAGCTCAAATCCTTTGTCCTGAGCGGACTATTCATCTTTGACATCCTCAATCTGTTAAGCAGATTTCTATTGATCTTAAAGATTCGGATTCCAGCTTGGTTGCATCTTCATATTCTTTAAATCCTCATGATGACGATAATGATGATGAGGAAGATATTATTTCTCTTATTCACGTTGTTCGTGAATTTTCCGACATATTTGAGCCCGTTTTACGACTACCGCCTAAGCGAGCAATTCAGTTCAAAATTAATCTCATCCCTGGAGCTCAACCTATCACTCGTCCTCCTTATCGCATATCCAATAAAGAAAATGAGGAGATGCGCAAACAATTATCCGAATTGGAGACGAAGCAATTTATTCGCTCTAGTTCCTCTCCTTGGGGAGCTTCGGCTATTTTTGTGAAGAAATCCGACGGTACACTTAGGCTTTGCGTTGACTACCACAAGCTTAATGATCTTACTATCAAGAATAAATATCCTTTACCTCGGATTGATGATCTATTCGATCAACTTAGTGGTGCTAGAGTCTTTTCACAATTGGACTTGGCAACCGGTTTTCATCATAGAGGATAGTATTCCTTTGACATTGTTCCATACTCGTTATGGATCTGATGAATGGCTTGTTATGCCATTTGGTTTAACGAATGCTCCGGCTTATTTCGTTGACCTTATGAATAGAGTTTTCAAAGACTTCCTCGATCGATTTGTTCTCATCTTTATTGATGATATTCTTGTGTATTCAAAAACCGAGGAGGAGCATGAAAAGCATCTTCGGATTGTGTTGGAAACTCTTAGGAGCAATCAATTGAAAGCAAAATTTTCTAAATGCCACTTTGGCAATCTCGTGTGAAGTTTCTTGGTCATATTATTTTCGAATCCGGAATTTCCGTGGATCCTTCAAAGATCGAAGCGATTCAAAACTGGAAGAGACCGGAGAGTGTTACGGAAATCCGTAACTTCCTTGGATTGGCGGGCTATTACCGTCGTTTTATAAAAGACTTTTCAAAAATTTCCGTGCCTCTTGCTAGTTTGACAAAGAAGGGAGTTAATTACATTTGGTCGGACAAATGTGAAGCTTCTTTTCAGAAATTAAAAGAACTCCTTTCCGATGCTCCTATTCTTGTGATTCCCGAAGGAAACCAAGATTTTATTGTTTATACCATGCTAGTCGCGTTGGTTTGGGTGCCGTTCTTATGCAAGAAGAACGTGTTATTGCTTATTCTTCTAGGCAATTGAAGCCAACCGAGACTAGATATGTCACTCATGATTTAGAGCTCGCGGCTATTGTTTTCGCCCTTCGAATTTGGCATAGTTATCTTTTGGGAGAAAAAATTATTCTTTACACTGATCATAAATCTTTGAAGTATCTATTTTCTCAAATGGAACTTAATTTGTGTCAATAACGTTGGCTCGAATTCCTTGCATCTTATGATCTTGATATTCTTTATACTCCCGGAAAGGGAAATCGTGTTGCCGATGTACTTAGTCTCAAGCAACAAGCGGTTGTTTCTATGATGATATCCGAATGGAATGATCTCGAGGTTTTATCCACTTGTGAGATTCGAGATCGTGTTTCCTATTTATGTTCATCTCTTGTTTTATGTAGCCTTGAAGCTCATCCCTCTCTTTTAGACCGCATTATTGAAACTCAAAAGCTAGATCCCGAATTGGCTCTTCTTGGTCAAAATTTTAGGGATAAAATTGATATTGAAGGTTTGAAAGACTTTGATATTGATTCTCGTGGCGGTATTCGAAACTTTGGTAGACTTATCGTGCCAAATATTAGTGATCTTCGTAAAGACATTTTAGAAGATTCTCATCGTTCTAAATTTACCATTCATCCCAGTAGTAGTGAAATGTACGCGGATATGAAGCGACTTTATTATTGGGAAGGAATGAAATCTGATATTGCTAGCTTTGTTAAGTGTTGCATGACTTGCCAATTCACTTAGGCCGAGCATCAAAGGCCCGGTGGGTTATTGCAACCTTTAGAAATTCCAATTTGGAAGTGGGACCAAATTTCCATGGATTTTATAGACGGCCATCCCCGTTCTCGTTCGGTCCAATCGAACCGTACCTCTTTTGGCCAAACTTTTTATCAAAGAAATTGTTAAATTGCATGGAGTTCCTACTTCTATTGTTAGTGATCGTGATCCATTGTTTACTAGTGGATTTTGGAAGAGTCTTCAAAAAGCTTTGGGAATGAAGCTTAATTTTAGCACCGCTTATCATCCTCAGTCTGATGGAC
Source organism: Allium cepa (assembly GCA_030765085.1). NCBI lineage: Eukaryota > Viridiplantae > Streptophyta > Magnoliopsida > Asparagales > Amaryllidaceae > Allium > Allium cepa. The sequence goes on from CM060928.1 coordinate 221,125,346, forward strand.
AAACCGAGCGCGTGAATCAAACTCTTAAAGATGTTCGTGCATGTGTCCTTGATTTTGGTGGAAGTTGGGAAGATCATATTTCTCATGTTGAGTTTTCCTATAATAGTAGCTTCCAATCTAGTATTGGTATGGCACCATTTGAGGCACTCTATTGAAGACCATGCCGATCTCCTTCTTGTTGGCTTGAGGCCGGTGAGAAGCTGGTTTTAGGTCCAGATTTTATTCGTGATTCCACGGAAAAGATTGATCTTATTCGTCATAGGATGAAAGAAGCCCTAAAGTAGACAAAAATCCTATGCCGATAACCGAAGAAAGAAATTAGAATTTTTTGTGGGAGATTTTGTGTTTATTCGTGTTTCACCTATGAAGGGTGTTGTACGTTTCAGTCGATCGGGAAAGTTAGCACCTAGATATATTGGTCCATTTCCTATCACCGCACGCATTGGTTCCGTGGCTTATCGCCTTTATTACCAGCTCAATTTTCTGCTATTCATGACGTGTTTAACGTTTCTTAATTACGGAAATGCCTTCGAGATTTCGATTCTATTCTTGAGCCCGGTGTTATGGAAGAAATTGAAGTTTTGCCTAATTTAACTTATGAGCAACATCCTATTCGTATTATTGCTTCGGAGGTCAAACGCCTTCGAAATAAAGATGTTCCGCTTGTTAAAGTTCAGTGGTCCTCAAATCCTAAGGATTGCTCTTGGAAATCTAGAGAATTCATCGAGCGAACACATCCAGACTTACTTTCTCGTGCTCTTTGAGGTGAACTTCTTATTTCAAATTTCTTTTGTGTTGAATATGCTTTTATGGTTGTTACTATATATTTTCTTCTTAAATATTGCGAGGACGCAATTTCCTTAAGGAGGGAAGTCTGTAACAACCCGCATATTTTACGATTGAGTATTTAAATATTTTTTAAATATTTTATCGTTGGTCGGATTATAGTCCGAAAAGTTACTTTTTGCATACGGTCGAATTAGGACTCGAGACCACTTCCATTGAGTTCAAAACGCCGTTTGCGATCTTTTTGAGTATAAACTTTGATATGTTTGGAGTTAGTTAAATTTTGCCACTTTTTCACTTAAGGCTTTGGTTTGGGTTGAGCCCATTTACCCCACTCATTAGCTCTGTCCCAACCCTCTCCTCTTCATTACTTCATTTCTAATTCCTAACATTTAAGCTTCAATGAATATGGAGAGTGGAATGAGAAATTAAAATTTCAAAACCCTAGTTCCATTAGCAAATCCAACATCTAACTCCAAATCCAAAGAGAAGCTATTGGTAAGCATCATCTTCTTTTTCTCCAACTCATTCTCCTTTCAATTTTCAGAAATATCTAAACCTAACTTTGGGAATGTTCTTTTGAGCTTAGGTTCAAGCTCATTTGGGTTGTGTTGAAGTATGGTTGATTCTTCCTTTGCTTTCAAGCTTCTCCTTCATTGATTTTGTGCAAAGGTGAGATTTTTATGTCACATCTAAGTTTATGATTATCTTTGATTGTTAGGTATGAATTCCTAACACTTATTCATGTGCATTTGATTTTGATTTGGATTGGTTTTGTGAATATTCCAATTTTTAGTGTTTTGGGTTCAAATCTTTAAAGATCCTAATTTTGATGTTTGAACATGTTTTTGGTGATGCATCGAGGAGCCAGTAGGACCGGGTAGCCGATGAGCGTAATTCCCTAGCGTCCAGCTCGACCGGTTGCGAATTGTGAGAGTTTGCACTTCAACTAATAGGGTAGAAAAATGCATGAAATTGGGGTTCGGTCGACCGAACTCTCTGGTCGATCGACTGAAGCTATAGCCGAAACATTTCTGCTATTTTCGGTCGACCGACTCTGAGAGTTCAGTCGACCGACCTGCTCCTATTTTCCTGTTTTGCCTATTTATGCTCATTTTGCTTTGCTTTTCCAATCTTTAATCGGTTCTTCTTCTCTGATTAGTTGTTATCACCTTTGTCGACTTTGATAACTTCTATTTTTGAAATTTTTGGGTATTTCCACTTTGATGGATTTGGTATCGATTTCTTTGGATTTTCATTCACGTCTTCGAATGTGAATTTTAGTGATTGATTGTTCCTACAATCAATTTTGTGATTTGTCACTTCAAAATATAAAAGTTTTCAATACTAGTAGTAAATATCAAAATTATTTCATCAAAACGATTTCAACACTATTTTATTACAAAGCTTGTTTCTTATACCGTTTTCCAATCTACTAACATATACAAACCTTTACCTCATTCGTATGAGAAATCTAATTAAACGGCTTAGTAAAACAAGTGGTATGAAACGCTTGCGTTTACTTCGTCGGTTAATTCTTGGACTTATTAGATTGGACCTCTTGTGATAATTTTCAAGTGGAGATCTACAATTTGTTCGTAAATATTTAAGTTAAGCTGGTGGTTATGGGACATGAAGCTAAGCCATATATTTACTAGCTTAGTGTAATTGACACTTCTTGTGATCGATGATGATCATTTTGTGATTTAGACAAGCAATGTGCGATGTCTCTTTGTCTGCGAGGGAGACTAAACCCCGTTTTTAGTGGAGCTTCGGCTTGGTGTGGTAGCGACCCATGGTCTTCGGGCCGTTTTAGTGGAGCTTCGGCTCATGGTCTTTGGGCCGTTTTAGTGGAGCTTCGGCTCATGGTCTTCGGGCCGTTTTAGTGGAGCTTCAGCTCAAAATTAATGGTTAGCAACCATGGAATAGCTTTCCGTTTTTGTGATACACATGTTGGTGAGTTTTCATGCTCCCGTTCTAGTGACAGGCCTCTTTCCCCTTTTTGTGATTTCTGGATTTCTATTGATTGATTTTCTAGAATTTGTGTTTCACCAATTTTCGTGATTTAAATTGATAAGATTTATCATTATTTGTGCATTGGTGAATTTGTGTGTCATTAACTTTTGTGATTGGCATTGATATAATTGTCAATATTTATGGTTTGGTGAATAAAAATAAAGAGTATGACAATCATTTTTATCTTTGGGAAGATTCTTGTGATATTGATTAATCTCTTGTTGATTTTCAATTACATGCTTATCATAGTATGGCGTTATGGTTATCTTAAATTTTTGTCATATCTCTTATTCTATATCATTTTATCCGATATTTATAGTTAGACTGATCCGTTTATTATTTTCTTATTAGTTAATACTCGGGTCAGACCGAGATGTTACAGGTGCTTCCACTTGACTCCACTCCTGGTGTTTACTATCCTGACTTTTGCCTAACTACTTAGATTAGTAGTTCATTTTGTTGTATACATTTGAGATATAGACTCATTGATGTATACTTATTCTTTTGTATAGCACTTGTAACTATTCTTTTGTGAAATTGTGGATCTTGTTTGACCACTACTCTGATATACACTTTCATGTGTAATATTCATATTTGTTTCCGCCTTTGAGATATGAACTTCTGTGACTGATTTATGTTATGCTTATTTCTATATTTGTTTCCGAAGATATTATAGCCACTGTGTAGTAGCCTTGAGTTTGTATCCGCATTTCGGATTCCCCCTTTGAACACAAGTTATATTTTTATCTGGCATATTGGTACTCGCACAAAGCAATTACACGGATGATCGCTCCACAACAGCCTTATTCTCCGCGCTGACGGCATTACTCCGTAGTGTCCTTGGCCAGCGTGGGCATAGAGGTAGGGCGTCACAAAAGGATATATGCCATTCGATCAAGCGAAAAGAAAAATGGTTGACCAAAAACCAAACTCCATATATAATTATTCGGATTAGATGGTTGTTGGTGGCTAAGATTAAGATTAGCATAGAAGCGAGTAGCGACTCTAATCTGCATCTCCCATCAATTCTATAAGTGCATAAGCTCCGAAATTAGATTACACCATAAAAGAACCTTCAAAACTCGTTGAATTTTTCATCTTTTCCCATCTTTCTATTACGGTAGTGTCATAAGCCAATGGGCGACATGAGTATTGGTGGAAGATGAAGAGGCTTGCTTTGATCGTTTTGATCTAGGAGGTGCCATCAATTTTATATTTTTCAGAGAGATTTGGGGGAAGTGGGGATTAAGGTTTCAAGAGATCAGATGGAATGTAAAAAATATGAAGATGGTAAAGTAAAAAGTAAGGGGTAAATGGGTTAAAAAAGGAAAGGCCATAGTTAATTCGTTTAGGCAGTCGACTGATCGGGGTAGGTTAGTCGACTGGTTTCAAACCCGAGAGCAATTGTTCTCTGTAAATAGTCGACTGACCTATCTATTTCAGTCGATTGGCTATAACTAAAATTGCCAGTGAATTCTAAAACAGTTTCTTTCAATCTTTATTCAAAGATTTATGGAACAAAAGTATACATGAATACTGCAAACACAGGAATACAAAAGAAAATCAATTATTTTGGAGTCGAAAGAGAGCATTCATCTGGTTCAATCTTGGTGACTTCAACGTGAGGTTGTAGAGGTGACCAATTGGTTTGGCGTTCCTAAGAGTTGGGAGACACCGGAGGTTGCTGTGGAATTTTCTCCCATGGATTCTAGCCAGATGTATGCGGTTGACGAGAGCATGAAGGTTCAATAATGTCTTTTTTCGGTGATTTGCCGCAACATTTTAAGGCAATCGATTTATTAAGCTAAGACATCTAGAATTTATTTGTTGTTCATACCGCATCTCTCTTTGCAAGTTGATTTGCTCCCTTTAACAGTGGTGGATGTCGTCTATTTTCTCTTTAGTTTTTGGAGAAATAAAAAGTGATCTCCTTGACTTCTTGCTATTTGGTGTATATCCAGTGTGATATTGTCCCTAACCATGAGCTGGTTCACTTTTAGGAGTGGGAGTGGCCAAAGAAGGAGTTGAGCTAATTGAAGATGTTGATGTGGCACATGACAGCTTAGAGTTGGAGGAATCATATGAATCATGAAAAGCCTTGAAAAAATGTTGAAGAGTTTGAAAATGAAATGGTAATGGTGATTGCTATAGTATGAGAAATATATATATAGGAGAGATGACTAGAATTTGATGGCCAGAGATGGGAATGAACAAGGGCCAGAGGAAATAATGTATGGAGGGAATAGATGAGAGTAAATTCAAAAAATGGATGGTTACGGGCTGATGTGATAAAAGTTAAACCAAACTGTGTAGCTCAGCAAGTAGTACAACATAGCATAACTGGTAAAGCATACACTTACTAGCCATGAGACTAGAGTTCAAACCCCAGCAGCTACATTATTTTTGTAACCCGATATTTTAAAGAATATTTATAACCAAACTTCTAGTTGAGGCAAGAAATACATATAGCTCAAATGGAAAGAAACAATTGCAAGTCTATAACGAAGAGATCATGAGTTCAAGTCCTTCTAGTATCATGAAAAACAGAAAATAAATTTTATTTTTGCCAAAATTTTTGCATGGAAACTTTCTTTTGTATATCAATATTTTATCAAATTGTGCTATGAATTTTGCACATAAAAAATGCATATAAAAACAATATATTTTGAAAAAATTGCAATGAAAATTTATAATTCTTTAAAAGAGGCGATTCCAAGTTCTCGTCTTAATTTGATGAAAGTATTTTCATTTAAAGATTTTGTAAAGATATCTGCCAATTGTTTGTCAGAGGAAACAAATTTTATTTTTATCAAAAACTTTTAAATATTATCATGAATAAAATGATGACGAGTGTCAATTTTCTCCGTGAGTGTTTGACATGATTTGTAGATAAATTTGTAGCACTAGAGTTATCACAAAAAATAGTTGATTTGGATAAGTTAAAACCAAAATCTTGCAGTGTTTGTTCATATAGATAACTTGAGCACATGCCAAAGCTGCATAAATATATTCTGCTTCACATGTCGATAGTGAAACACAGTTTTGTTTCTTACTAAACCAAGATATAAAAGACCGTCCAATGAAGTGACAAGTCCCACTTGTACTCATTCTATCTGTCCGGCTTCCTCCAAAATCAGCGTCACTATATGATACTAATTCGAAAGGACATTCTTTTGGATAGAGTAGTCCAAAGTCCTTGGTTTTATTAAGATACCGTAATATGTGTTTCACTGCTCGCAAATGTGATTCTTTGGGATCTTCTTGAAATCGTGCACACGAACAAACACTCATCATTATGTCAGGCCTACTAGCTGTTAAATATAGTAACGATCCAATCATACTTCAATATAATTTTTGGTCAACACTTTTGCCACTTTCATCTTTATCCAGATGTATAATTGTACTCATAGGAGTTGGCTTGATAGAAGTATTTCCATACCGAAGCGTTTAATTAGATTGTTACGATATTTTTCTTGATTTATAAAAGTAACATTTTCAATTCGTTTTATTCGTAAGCCAAGAAAATAATTTAATTCACCCATATGTGGCATTTCAAATTCTTTGGTCATTATTTTAGAAAATTCCTGATATAATTTTTTATTTGTGGACCCAAAAATGATATCATCAACATAAATTTGAACAATTAAAATATCTTGCTTGTTTCTTTTAATAAAAAGAGTTTGACCAACCTTCCTAATTTCGCAACCAGAATCTATTAAATACATTTTAAGACGATCGTACCAAGCACGAGGTGCTTGTTTCAAATTGTATAAGGAATTTTTAAGTTTATAGACATGATCTGAAAATTGTTCGTATATGAATAAAGGAGGTTGTTCAACATAAACATTTTTATTTATAAAACCATTTAGAAAAGCACTTTTAACATCCATTTGATATAATTTAAAGTTATGAAAACATGCATAGGTCAGTAAGATTGGTATTGCTTCTAGTCTAGTGACTGGAGCAAACATTTCTTCGAAGTCAATCCCTTCTTCTTAATTATATCTCTGTGTAACTAATCTAGCTTTATTCCTAGTAATATTTCCTTGTTCATCTATTTTATTTTTGAAGACCCACTTTGTACTAATAACTGATTGATCACTAGGCCTCGGAACTAAATCCCAAATGTCATTTCTTTCAAATTGGTTTAACTCTTCTTTCATAGCATTAACCAATTTTCATCGGTGGATACTTCTTTAATATTTTTAGGTTCAATATGAGAAAGGAAAGCTACATGGCCCATTTGATTCAATTGACTTCTTGTTCTAATAGACGAATTGAGTTTTCTAATGACATTAATGGGAGGATGATTCCTTAATAATCTATGTGGGGATCTTAATTCATTATTATTGTAAACAATGTTTTCATTATTCTCAAAATTTGAAATTTCTGTATTTGTGATATTATCAGGAATTCTTCATCATCTCTTATACTTGGCATTTGATTAAAATTTTCTCGAAGGATGCATGAAGAGTTTCTCTGATGATATTGGTTCTTTTATTAAAAATTCGATAAGCTTTGCTTCGGTCCGAATATCCTACAAAGATTCCTTCATCGGATTTTGGATCGAATTTGCCAAGCTGATCCTTTGTGTTTAAAATGAAACATTTTGAACCGAAAACTTTGAAATAAGAAATATTTGGTTTTCGACAATTAAAAAGTTCATTAGGAGTTTTCTTAGTTAGTGGTCGAATAGAAACACGATCCAAAACATAACAGGCTGTTGCAACTGCTTCAACCCAAAAATATTTTGGTAACGTACTTCCATTTAACAAAGTCCTTGCACATTCTTGTAAGATTCTATTTTTTCATTCTACAACTCCATTTTGTTATGGAGTTCTAGGAAACGAAAAATTATGGAATATTCCATTTTTCGTACAAAAATGTTCAAAGGCTTCATTTTCGAAGTCACTCCACGACCACTCTTAATGTTTTTGACTTTCAATCCCTTTAAATTTTGAATTCTTTTGACAAATATTTTGAAATTATCAAAAATATCACTTTTATTTTTCATAAAAGTAGTCCAAGTATATCTAGAAAAATCATCGACAATTACAAACACATATCTACTGTGATTAATGATTGTACTTGTGTTGGTCCAAATAAACCCATATGCAGCAATTCAAGTGGTTGTAAAGTTGAAATAACCTTTTTAGATTTAAAAGATGACTTAGTTAATTTTCCTAACTGACATGCATCACAAAATGGTCAATTTTAAAATTCATTTCTGGTAGTCCTTTTACTAAATCATTTTTAGAAAGCTTATTTATATCTTTGAAGTTAATGTGACAAATCATTTGTGTCGTAACCAAGGATCATTTTATTTGGCTATTAAACACATATCTGAATTATGGTTTATTTTCATATTCAGAACATAGATATTTCTGTCTCTCTTTCCTTTAAAGATAAGATTTTGATTTTGATCAAAAATACTACATTTATTTCAGAAAACGTGATTTTGAATCCTTTGTCACATAATTGGCCGATACTGAGTAAATTATGTTTCAAATTTTTGACTAGTAAAACATTTGAAATAAGAGGTAAATTTGAAATACCATTGTTGCTCACATCGCCTTTGCCGATGATATAGCCTTTGGAACTGTCTCCAAATGTGACAGAGCCTCCATCTGAGTAAGAAATTTTTGATAGCATGTATTTGCCTCCTATCATATGTCTTAAGCAACCACTGTCGAGTATATCCATTTTCTTCCCTTTTTAAGTGGGACCTGCAAAAATAAGGTATTATATTGGTACCCACCTTTTGTTAGGGTCATAAGAGTTAGATCTTAGGAAACCACACCCAAGAGGGTTCAGTATTCCTTTTGAAAATATGATCTTTATTCTTATAAACTATCTCCAAAAAGGTGTTAATATATTTATTCCTAATCAAACCGTTGTTTGCTTTAGGAGCCCAAATTTTTATGTTTTTAGAGTAAGTATTCATTTCTGATTGTTTTGTAGTAGGCTTAATATTTCTCCTAATTTTCTTTTTAGGTGGAGATTTTTGATTTCTTAGCATATCCTAATCCTTTTCTACTTCAAACAGATTGAGAGCTATCAATATTTTTAGATAGAGTTTCTCTTCCTTTATTCTATCAATTTTACTTTTGTCTTCAATTCGTGATTTTCAGAAACAATAGCGTCATTCTTCTCTTTTTAACTTTCAATTTCTTGACTCAATAGAGTGAGTTGAGAATTGATATTAGAGAACATTTCTTGTAATTTTTCAAGTTCTTCCTTTAGTATTTTCTTTTTATCTTTAAGCATATCTCTCTCGAATTCCTCTTTGTTCTGATGTTCACGAGTTTCCTTATATTTTCTTTTGAGATTTTTAAATGTGTCAACTAGTTCAGAATTTATCTCTACCATATCATAAAAGGTAAATCACTTACCTCATTTTCAGTAACCATGAAGCAAACATCAGCTTGCTCGTTTTCACTATCACTGCAACTATCTGATGAAGAGGAATCTGAATCATCACATGTCATAGAAAATGCTTTCTTTTTCTTATCTTTTCTACCATTGTTGAAGTATCTTTTCTTTATGGACAATCTTTCTGGATATGACCTTTCTTATGGCAATGAAAACATTCTAGTAATAAAGATGATGGTTTGCTTGGTAAGTTCCTTTTTCCATTGTTTCTGTTGTCTTTCCGAAATTTTAGGAACTTTTTGAAATTTTTGGCAATAAATGCTAGATCTTCTTCATCTAAATATTCATCCCCTTCTTCTTTAGCATGGAAAGCTATGCTCTTTTTTTCTTGTGCTTGTGCTCATTTTGCCTGCAAATTCACTTCATAGGACATTAGATTTTCTATTAACTCTTCTGGTTTTATGGTAGAGAGGTCATTAGCTTCTTCAGTAGCCAAGACTTTTCTTTCCCATTCATTCATTAAAGAGTTTAGGATTTTCGATTCAATATCAAAATCAATGAACTTTTCTCCTAATCCTAACAGTGAATGATAGATATTTTGAAATATGGAGTACATATCATTGATGGATTCATCTTGCTTCATTCTAAAATTTTGAAACTGATTTTTGAGCATATAGATTTTGCTTTGTTTGACTTTGCTAGTTCCTTCAAGTGTGATTTTATGTGTTTGCCATATTTTATAAGTAGTTTGACGCATGCTAACTCAATTAAATTCATTTCTATCTTGTGCACAAAATAACATGTTTATAACTTTAGCATTGACAGAAGCATCTAGTTTTTTTGTGTTTGTCCATGTGGAGTGTTCTACCGTAGGAAGAGTGTATTCATTTTGTGTGATATTCCATGATTCAGAACTATTTGATTGCATATAGATTCTCATTTGGGTAGCCCAGTAATTATAGTTCAAACCATTGAAATATGGAGGTCTTGTTGTGGACTGACCTTCTACAAAACTGGTGCTAGTTCTTATAGTGCTAGTGCTAGTGTTACTATCCATATTAGCAAAGAATCAAATAACTATGTTACGGTTAGATGAAACCTTGCTTTGATACCAAATGAAAGTGTGTAGGACCATGTAATATGGAATAGTGCGAAATAATAAACTTGATAACAGAAGTAGTAAAGTAAATGAAATAATAAACGAGCACACTAAAGATTTTTATACTGGTTCGAACTTTCCATTCTACGTCCAGTCCTAGACTCCTTTCCGGAATTTAACTAACAACAATACCCTCGCTTAATCGAAGGAATTGTAGGATCAATTTCACCCTAGATGGGGGTTGAATAGGGTGATAGTATTAATTATAAAAATTAATTGCGGAAGCTTATAAAATAATTTCAACGCAGAATAACAACAACACAGATAGCATAATAAGAAAATGCAGAAATAGAACGACACAGAATTTACCCAGCTTCGGCAAAACCCTGCCTACGTGCTGCCCCCAAGGTTTCTACTAGAAATTAAGTAGTCACACGCTTACACACGTAAACTCGCGACACCCGCTGCTGACTAACCTAACAATATGCTCAAAACCCTGCCACAACTTAGCCACTGAGTTGCGAATTCTCAAACTACGCCACGTAGTTTGTCCCCTAGTCACACGACAAGAAATTACAACGGTTTAAAGGCAAAATACAAATTAAAAACAATTTAAAATTAAAGTAACCCTATTTAAAAAATTAAAAACCCTAATATAATAAAACAAGCCGGCTCCTTTTATAATTTGACCCGATCTTTTTTTATTTGCTCCGTTCCTTTTGAGATAATGGCGGCTTCTTTGTTCGATCACAATTAGGGCTTTCGTCCTTCGATCCAAATTCGAGGTTGATGCTGCTATGTTATTTATCCCTTTGCTTCTTCTGATTTGCTTGCTTTAACTCGATCGATTTGAGTTATTGATTTTATTGTTCTCTATTGGCTTGAACTCGAAGCTTATCTTTTTGCCGATGATCAGTAGGGTTTTATATAGAGATTGAATCCCTGAATATTCGTTCGTATATATTCGTCTGATGATTTTTTTTGAATTTCAAATCTTTTCTCTGCCGCTTGATAATGCTTGAACGTTTGAGATTTCACTGACTTGTTCAATTCGAATATATTTCCCTTACTTTACTGTCACGGTTCTAGCTTGAAACCGTTTGATCCTTCCTTGATCGTTACGGCAACTACTTTCCTATTTTATTTGGATTTGATTTTTGACTTTTTCCATATGCGTATATTTTCTGATAGTTCATTCGCACGGCATTGATTTCGAACTCGTGATTTCGTGTTTACCACGGCTTTGAATTCTCTGATGCTTTGACTTTGGTCACTTTGATTTATTCGTTCTCGTTTTGGTTGACTTCGACTTTGACTTGATTTTGTTCACTGACCTGTACATGTTGTCGCTTGATTATCGTCTCTGACTTCACTGATCATTATCGCTTTGATTTTGTGGCCCCTGTGTACTTCGGCTCTAGCCATCTTTGTGTTCATCCTGAGCATTTTCGATCTGCTGTATATGGGTATTTGTAGTTGAGTTGTAACTGTTGTTCTTGACTTTGGGTTGCACTGATTTTCATTGTTTCATTTGGTATGTTGTTGCATTGCATCATGTGTATACATACATTCATGTATGTATATAGGTGTATGTATGCATTCATCTTTTCCACTGTGTACTTGCATGCATCCCACTGATCATATGTTACTTTCATACATGTTGATGTCTTTGTAGTTTGTTTCCTTCATGTTGTTGTTGCTGAAATCTTGGTTCGGTCTGGTTCATGTTGTATTGATTTCTGAGTTTCCAGTCATCATTACACTGCCCTTATGCACTTTTGTTATATGAACTTGCTGCATGTAGTTACTAGTTGCCTCGAGTGAATACTAAGTTCTGCCATGCTTCTGTTTGGTGTTGCTACATTGAATTTGCTCATTTATATACTTCATGTATACTCTTGATAAGCTTGTTGCACTTCATCACCACTGTTGCAAGTGTTCTTTGATGTGTTGCCATATTTTTACTTCACTGCATCTTCATTTACCTGTACATTTGAGTCTGGTTCCATCGAGTCAGAATTTGTGCTCTGGTAGTCATTTATGCATCACTGTATATCCATATTGTTGGCACTGCTTATACTAGTTGTAATTGATTTGCACTGCACTGTTCTCTGTGGCATATCTGGATGTCTTCATTTAGCCTTCTTGTGATGTTGCTCTATTTTGTGTTAGCATTGCTTTGTCTTGACTTCATTGGTGTCACTGGTGTACTTGAGTCAGTGGTTTGCTTCATTATAGCCTGGTCTGGATTTGTTTAATTTGATGAAAAAGCTTTGCCTTTGCTGGTTCACCTTGTAGTCTCTGTTGTAGTTTCCATTGTATTGATGTTCATGTCTGCACTCTTTCATTTGATAGTTGCTTGTACCTATATCAATCCATATCATTGCTTTGATATTGCAGTCTGGTCTTGGTGCAGTTGCTATGCCTTTGTGCATTTCACTGTGTTCATTTGAGTTGGGCATTGTTTTGGTTTTCCTGTTCGCATGCTTGACGTCGTAGCCTGTACAACTGCCCTGTGTTGAATCCAGCTAATAGATCGGGTTTGACCTTGTGCACATGTTGTGATTTTATTTGTATTGCATTTGAGTTGAACCCGGCTTTTCATTTGGGTTTGACCTGTGCTCACCTGTCCCTGTAAATTTATCAAGTATATATATCGGTGTGCACGGCCTTGTGGCATATACAGTGATACACTGTGTATGTAACAAGCTGTTCGTGTATGATGAATTCAAAGTTAAATGATGACGAACAACCCAAATAACCGAGGCAAATATTATTTTCAAAATTCACATTTTATTTTATACTGCAAAAATATTTCCTTTTCAATTTTACTGCGTCAAAAATTATTTTTGCAGATTGCTCATATGTTGGATTCAATTTGGAATAAAGTTGAAGATATAATACGAGTTGAGTGAATGAGTGATATGTAGTGAGGTCAGATGTAAAAATGAAATTGTGATGTAATTGAATTTGTATTGTAATCAAAATTATATATGTATAGTGAGAGCTTGAATTTGTACTATTTCAAATTGTAATAAATATATGTTTGAATAAAATTTCTATTTGAATTCAAATTCTGTGTTATTTATTTTATTCAGCGAACATTTATTTAATCTGTGAAAAATGAAATAGTACATTACCAAATACATTTACACGAATATATATATATATATATATATGTTTATTATTATCAAACAAAAATCATATAATCGCATATTTCACAATCTCCCCCTTTTGACGATAACAAACATATATTTAAGATTTTGAATATGTTAAATGTATTTGATCATAGATATACTCTAATTGCTCCCCATACTTAAATGCTTCCTCTTTACACAAAGCTCCCCCTACATATATGCATACAAATAAAAATATGCAAATGAACCTAGATGTAAAATAAAAAATTATTTGACCTTTGCTTGATTTTATTTGACAAAATCTTAACTTTTCTCTCCCCCTTTTGTTATCAGCAAAAGAGTAATGGTGTTAGAGAAAATAGAGAAAAAGTGATCGATATTAATCCAACATTAAAAACTCAATTGAATATAAATATTAAACTTCAATAAAAAATCAAACAAAAATCATAACTACCATTGTTGGGCGCATATTCCACTTTTAGAAATAATGGAAATGTTATCATCATATAAAACCATATAGTTGTATCTATTTGTGGTACATTTATATCAAGAATTTGAATATCTACTAATCATGCATAATCGTTAGGACTTTTAAATGAGATTAGTAGTATTCCAATTTAATTTTAAAAATAAATTCAAGTATCTTCTAATCACGCATAATCGTGAGGACTTTTAAATGGGATTAGAATCAACTTGTTTATTTAATAAATCAATTTTGATATGCGTTCCATACATGCATAACCGTGAGGACTTTTAAATGAGCATGGAAGCACACAACAAATTCCAAGTAATTCACCCATGCATAATCGTGAGGACTTTTAAATAAGAGTGAATACTTTGGATTTTATTTTATTTTATAAAATGAAAAATGAATGATTCCTGTTTAAAGTACCACATATCGACAAAATATATTGAATTTTTGATGAGTAATGGTCGATAGAAATATGATAGAAATAGAAATGATCATGGAATCTTTACCGAACAAAAAAGTTTTTATAACTCTTGTTTGAATTTCTAAAGAAATATTTCTAAATATACTGTCTTGAGTAATGTATGATAAATATCAACATTCGTTACTTTTTCAATCACTATTTATCTTTTCGATAATTATTAGGGAGTTAGACTAGTCAAAATTGTCATTTTAAAATCAAATTCAAAAATAATTATAACATCAATTTTTGAAAATATGGTCAAAAATGATTTTCTCGAAGGGGTTATATAAGAAAAAATTTCTGCTATTTGAAAATTATTTGCGTTTAAAAATATGCAGATATTTTCTTTGAAAATACGATGCAGTTACTAAAAATCACGTTCAATTAGTAAGTTTTCTATCAACTAGATTACTAGTGTGATCTGCATCTGAATTTCTCTTTCATTCCAAATTATCATTAATTGAATTTGATAGACCAAACCATGAAGTGTGCACCAAAAAAATTTCAAACTCAATTTTAACAACAACTTAAATGACATTCTCTTGAAGCCGTGTTAATAATCAAAAATCGTGAATATAGAGTTAGCCGTATTATAACCAAATGTATCATCTTCCAACAAAAAAACACTATTATTAATCCAAACTAAGATATATGAAGTAATGCAAATGCTCTAGAGATTTTTATAGTGTTTTTGGCATAAGAATATAATTGGCCAACAATTTTAAACAAGTCGGAATCAAAATCATCAGCTCAATATTGGCTGATTTTACTTAGATTACTGTGCAGAATATCACATTTAATATGTTGTTCAAACAGACATACCATTACCTGTTTTACCTTTACAATATTTTTCGTTATTGTCCAATGTGATTCTGTCACCTTTATACTTGGCTAAGGAACTTTGCTTTGTCGCCCATTGTGTTTCTGGACCAGCTAGAATCCAGATAACACTGTTGTTGTTCCTTAGCCTGCCACCACACCTACACGGGAAACTATTTTTGTGACCTATTTGTTATTATAGGTCCATGGTTGTTAGTGGCAGAAGATTTAGAAAAATAATTTTGTGGAGACCCAAAACTGTTTATATATGTTCCTTTTGGCACCCAAATTTGTTTAATTTTGAGAGATTTTATATTTGTGCCTTTTGGAACCCAAATTGGTATAGTTTTCACATGTTTGGGTCTATAGCAACAATTATTGTGATTGTGTCCATATTTTCTACAAATTGTGCACATAAAATTTTCTTGATTAATATCGCTTTCAACATTTTCAGATTGATTATATCCATGTCCTTGTCTTGCGGTATTAACAGTTTGCTTCCCTAATAGCATATTCAACGATTTTTCACTTTTTGAAAATTTATCTAAAGTTGTTGACAATTGTTGGACTTGTATTTTGAGAGATTCATTTTCGTTTAACAATTGTGTACACTTTTTAATAGAATTCTCTCTCCTAGTATTTTCATTCTCTTTCAAAGTCAGAATTTCATTTTCAAGTGATTTTATATTGATTTCTGATTTTTTGATTTCTTCTTCGAAAGTTGGACACTTATCACACTTAGGGATCCTACTTTGATAGGTTTTAACCAATTGATCAAGTTGTTTATTTAAATCTATCAAAGTATCATTTTGCGATTCAAGTTTGGCATACTTCTCCCTAAGTCGTTCAAAACTGCCAATCACATCGTGAAAATATATAAGTAATTTTGAATGAGAAAGTTTTGATACCTTACTTGGCTCGTCATCATCACTGTCAGTTATTTCACCATGTAGACACATGTCTGCTTTTTCATTCTCACTGTTAGCACTTTGATTATCTTCATCACTGGTATTCCACGTGGCTGTAAAACTTCTCCTTTTTGATTTCTTTTCAACGTCACGTCAATTTTGATGACAATTTGGCTTGATGTGTTCGGGTTGATTGCACTTATGACAGATGCTCTTTTGTTCTTCTGGATTGTCCAATATTTTATTTATTCTGCTTTTCAATTTTTGATTTAGAGCTGGATTTCCGTATTTGTAATTCCACCTTTTGACTTTCTTTATAATCAGCTCCAACTCTGATGCTCCATCATCATCATCATCATCAATTTCAGTTGTTCCTTTGAGAGCTACAGATTTCTTTCGAGTATCCCCACCTTCACTCTCTTCCTTAAATTTCATTTCTAGCTCATAAGCGGTGAGATTTCCGATGAGTTCTTCGACTTTCATTTGTTTCAAATCTTTGAATGGCAGTCACTTTGGCTTCAAAACTTCGTGGAAGGACTCTTAGGATTTTCGGACTATCTCGAACTCTGTATATGATTTTCCAAGAGCTTTTGATTTGTATACGATATTGGAAAGTCATCCATGCATTTCATTGACATTTTCTTCTTTTTCCATTGTGAAATTTTCGTACTCGCTGCTTAGCATGGCAAGGTGAGATTCTTTGACTTGAGATGTTCCTTCGTGAGTCACTTCTAGTGTGTGCCATATTTCCTATGCAGTTAGACAATGTGAGACACGATTAAATTCAAATTGATCTAATGAACAGATAATAGAATTCATAGTTCTAGCATTAGCATTTTGTAATTTATTTTTCTCGTTCTGTCAATTGATCCATCGGTTTATCTATTTCCTAATTGTCTACCATTACAGTTGGTGCTCTATAACCTGTCTCAATAATGTTTCAAGCATCAATGGTTTTCAGAAAAATTTTCATTCTATTTTTCCTGTAGGCATATTCACCATTGAACATTGGTGGTCTAACTATGGACTGACCCTCAGCAAAAGCATTATTAAAAGAAGCCATTTTTAAAAATTCAACTTTTTGAGAAAATCAAAGTTTTAAAACCAAAAACCGACTTCTATTCCTAGCTCTGATACCACTTGTAGGATCGATTTCACCCTGTAGGGAGGGTGAATAGGGTGATAGTATTAATTATAAAAATTAATTACAGAAGCTTATAAAATAATTTCAACGTAGAATAATAACAACACAGATAGCAGAATAATAAAATGCAGAAATAGAACGATACAGAATTTACCCAGCTTCGGCAAAACCCTGCCTGCGTGCTACCCCCAAGGTTTCTACTAGAAATTAAGTAGTAACACACTTACATACGTAAACTCGCGACACCCGCTACTGACTAACCTAACTCTACGCTCAAAAGCCTGCCACAACTCAGCCACTGAGTTGCAAGTTCTAAAACTATGCCACGTAGTTTATCCCCTAGTCACACAACTAGAAATTACAACGGTTTAAAGGCAAAATACAAATTAAAAACAATTTAAAATTAAAATAACCCTATTTAAAAAATTAAAAACCCTTACATAATAAAACAAGCCGGCCCCTTTTATAATTTGACCCGATCCTTTTTTTTTATTTGCTCCGTTCCTTTTGAGATAATGACGACTTCTTTGTTCGATCACAGTTAGGGCTTTCGTCCTTCGATCCAAATTCGAGGTTGATGCTGGTATGTTATTTATCCCTTTGCTTCTTTTGATTTGCTTGCTTTAACTCTATCGATTTGAGTTATTGATTTTAATGTTCTCTGTTGGCTTGAACTCGAATCTTATCTTTTTGCCGATGATGAGTAGGGTTTTATATAGAGATTGAATCCCGAATATTCGTTCGTATATATTCGTCTGATGATTTTTTTTGAATTTGTCAAAATCTCTTCTCTGTCGCTTGATAATGCTTGAATGTTTGGGATTTCACTGACTTGTTCAATTCGTATATATTTCCCTTACTTCACTGTCACGGTTCTAGCTTGAAACCGTTCGATCCTTCCTTGATCGTTACGGCAACTACTTTCCTATTTTATTTGGATTTGATTTTTGACTTTTTCCATATGCGTATATTTTGTGATACTTCATTCGCACGGCATTGATTTCGAACTCGTGATTTCGTGTTTACCACGGCTTTGAATTCTCTGATGCTTTGACTTTGGTCACTTTGATTTGTTCGTTCTCGTTCTGGTTGATTTCGACTTTGACTTGATTTTGTTCACTGACCTGTACATGTTGTTGCTTGATTATGGTCTCTGACTTCACTGATCATTATCGCTTTGATTTTGTGGCCCTTGTGTACTTCGGCTCTGGCGATCATTGTGTTCATCCTGAGCATTTTCGATCCGCTGTATATGGGTATTTGTAGTTGAGTTGTAACTACTGTTCTTGACTTTGGGTTGCATTGATTTTCATTGTTTCATTTGGTATGTTGTTGCATTGCATCATGTGTATACATACATTCATGTATGTATATAGGTGTATGTCTGCATTCATCTTTTCCACTGTGTACTTGCATGCATCCCACTGATCATATGTTACTGTCATAAATGTTGATGTCTTTGTAGTTTGTTTCCTTCATGTTGTTGTTGCTGAAATCTTGGTTTGGTTTGGTTCATGTTGTATTGATTTCTGAGTTTCCATTCATCATTACACTGCCCTTATGCACTTTTGTTATATGAACTTGTTGCATGTAGTTGCTAGTTGCCTCGAGTGAATACTAAGTTCTGCCATGCTTCTGTTTGGTGTTTCTGCATTGAATTTTCTCATTTATATACTTCGTGTATACTCTTGATAAGCATGTTGCACTGCATCACCAATATTGCAAGTGTTCTTTGATGTGTTGCCATATTTTTGCTTCACTGCATCTTCATTTACCTGTACATTTGAGTCTGGTTCCATCGAGTCTGAATTTGTGCTCTGGTAGTCATTTATGCATCACTGTATATCCATATTGTTGGCACTGCTTATACTAGTTGTAATTGATTTGCACTACACTGTTCTCTGTAGCATATCTGGATGTCTTCATTTAGCCTTCTTGTGATGTTGCTCTATTTGGTGTTAGCATTGCTTTGTCTTGACTTCATTGGTGTCACTGGTGTACTTGAATCAGTGGTTTGCTTCATTATAGCCTGGTCTGGATTTGTTTAATTTGATGAAAAAGCTTTGCCTTTGCTGGTTCACCTTGTAGTCTCTGTTGTAGTTTCCATTGTATTGATGTTCATGTCTGCACTCTTTCATTTGATAGTTGCTTGTACCTGTATCAATCCATATCATTGCTTTGATATTGCAGTCTGGTCTTGGTGCAGTTGCTATGCCTTTGTGCATTTCACTGTGTTCATTTGAGTTAGGCATTGTTTTGGTTTTCCGGTTCTCATGCTTGACGTCGTAGCCTGTACAACTGCCCTATGTTGAATCCAGCTAATAGCTCGGGTTTGACCTTATGCGCGTGTTGTGATTTTATTTGTATTGCATTTAAGTTGAACCCGACTTTTCATTTGTATAGTGAGGTCAGATGTAAAAGTGAAATTGTGATGTAATTAAATTTGTATTGTAATCAAAGTTGTATATGTAAATTGAGAGCTTGAATTTGTACTGTTTAAAGTTGTAATAAATATTTGTTTAAATAAAATTTCTGTTTGAATTCAAATTCTGTGTTATTTAATTTTGTTCAGCAAATATTTATTTAATCTGTGAAAAATGAAATAGTACATTACCAAATACATTTACACGAATATATATATATATATATATATATATGTTTATTATCATCAAACAAAAATCATATAATCGCATATCCCACAGGAATAGGTATACACAGCCTGAGCAGCAGACAGACATCTGAGTAGCAGAACCGGATTTTTGCCACAGCGGCAGAAGAGGACTTCACTAATACAAAAGAGTATCTGACACTATGTGTTCTTGATAACACTGATTTTTCTCTGGTAGTACAAACCTCCTATAGTTAAATCCTCAAGTGTATGTGAAGATATGAAAAGAAGGTGTTGCTAAGAATCAAAGATTATGAAAGTTAATTGGGAGATTCAAGGCAATAAAATGCTTGTATGTTGTTTGAATGTGAGTATGAGAGCACAAGAAGAATATAAGATAGTTAGAAAGATTTTCAATGAGTATGAAGTGTTTGGGAACATATCTTTATAGTAGATAGAGGGTTTCTGTCATTAGTTAATAGTTTTGACCAAAAGAAGAAACCATTCCCGTTCAGAGAAGGATCACAACCTTTCATAGAATGGAAATATCTTTTCAAAATATGACAGTTGAGTTTAGGTCAGTCGACTGGTCGATTTGGATCAGTCGACTGATCATTCAACAATTTTAAAAAAGAAAAGCAGTGCACATTCATGCATGTACACCAGTCAGTCGACTGGTTGTTTATAGCCAGTCGACTGGCTGAAGTCTATATGCACTGGTATCTCTATTTTATTAAACAAAATGAGAACGATTAGGTGCGGATTTCTTGATGATAGATTTTAACAATTTCTAAGACTCAAACACAAGTATTAAACGGTGAAAACATAGATTCAAAGTCTTAGTATCACCATAGTCCTTTGATTGTCTCTTTTTGTTGTGATTGATCATGAATTCTCTTTTTCTTCTAAATTGCTTTGTCATGAATCAAAAATAGTGATTCAACATATCAGCCTTCTAGATACCCGCGGATATTGTTACTACGATTTACGGATGGAGCTCGCGTGAGGGTTGGGACACCCAGGTGATAGCATATTCGGTCTATCTAGGTTAGGGGTAGACCGGTCTTGTGTTGTAGGCGATCCCGACATGGTCCTCGGTGCGCTGTTCTAGGCTTGTACTGTGACAGGTGTACCCCCATGTCTAGTCGTTCGTATGGAATCCATTCTCTAATACGTACCTTTACGGTTTTGATTGTAGAGCCTTGTATGCTGGAATTTAATTAATGTAACAATTTCATCCATTTGAATAAGTATTTGTACTTGGACACTATTATAATATCAGAGGATTTGATGTAAAATGTTTTGGTTATCGTAAGGTAAAAACCCGTCATGTTTATTTGTGGCATGGTCTTACGAAATATCTTTGATTTTCAAAGAATTTTGGAAAGTTTAATTATTCAAATTGAGTGTTTTTTCTCACGCTGGTTTTCCAGACTTACTTGGGTGTTATTTTATTATAATGCTTGGGTCAGACCGAGTATTAAGGTTCAAGTTAGGATGCTATGGAGCTTAGAAGACGAGCTGAATGGCAAGACATATTACTCGTACTTGTTTTATTCCGCTGTAATGTTTGAAAATTACCAACAAATTATGAGGGCAGGTTGTTATAAGTGTCCAGGCTGGTAATTATTGATTTGTGTATTCTGATGTGAGATATATATATTACAGTTTTGATTTGTGTAAAGGGCTATTAATATTATATATTATTCTGTCCGCTGTAAGATTCTGTTTTGTTTTAGTTCTTCTTCTTCTACCAACTTTCTTTTCCCTCAGCAATCTGTCTTTCCAGCACTTGATCAATCTGCATGTTATACAATGGGCCTATTTATGTTGATTTTAGAAGGGTGGATCGTGACCTGACTTCTACTACAAAGTTGTAGAGTTCGACATCATGAAGCTATTCAATGGTCGTGATCATCATCGACGTGGTGGATTGATGGCAAATTGCCATGACAGTCAGATCTATATCTGCTGATTTCATCATCTCCGATCATCTATAGCTGACGATGTATGAAGAGATGTTGTTGAGGCCGGCGAGGGCTACGCTCCGGCAAAATTAGGTGACCAAAAGTTATCTAAGGTGGCCGAAATTTGAAAGGGAAGGCGGTGACTTTTGGGTTCGTTTTCTAGTGATTTGGTCGGGCATTCGTGGTCGTGGCGGATGCTATAGCATCAGTTGTGGTTGGGGCCAACTCTGGCGGTGGTCGAGGCGGGGTCCGACTTGCTCCAAGAGGGGGCGGCGTTTGTATTTAGCAAAGTGGTGATGGGTTTAGCGTGCGTGAAAATATTTGGAACAAAGAGGATAAGTGGCATTTGGGTGATGACTCGTACATTAATTTATCATTTTATTAATTTATATTATAAACATATAATGTTCTACATAACTTTTACGAGGTCGAATTTACATGAGGTTTGCTCCGCTGCGATCGTATCGAAATTTCGGAAATTTTGGCACTAGTTTGAATGAATTATGAGACTATTCAATTTTGTGCCTTATTTTGGATTTCAAATCGATTTGGAATCCAAGGTGAGTGTTTTAATCCACTCATAACTACTAAATTATCTTATGTTAGTTAAGTTAAGTTTTTGATGGGATTAGAAACTGATTGCTTGATGTTTGGCATATTTAAATTATCATTCTAGTTAAATAAGACTTTATCGCATTTAATCGTCGTTTAATTCAATATTGAATTTAATTATCAATCTAATACCTATTACTGATAATCGGTTGATTGATGTTATTTGTTGGTTGATTGTATGGTATTATGATGTATGTTTGATTATTGACATTGGATAACTGGATGTTATATTTTATATTGTTATAACACTGCAAATTCCCTATGGTTTGAAATGATACATACCCGAACGATTTGATTGATTAGGGAGAAATCGTTATGGGTTGAAATGATAGACTCGAGCGATTTCATGTATTTGAAATTAAATTTTGAGGTTGCAGGTTGAAATGATATACACTTGTAAAATTTTAAATTACAGATTGAAATGATAAATATCTGTATCACTTGATCATAGGGTAGAATTATATTTGGACACCGGATTGGTTAAATTAAATGATTTTTAAATCTTTAAATTTTGAATTCAGTTATTTGTTATTTTGAAATAGAAATTAATTTACATAAACTGAATTACTTTTGAAAATCCAAGCTTTAATGCTGAAATTGGAATTGATTTAATGAATTGTTCAAAGGATTTAAATTGGAATTTCAAAGTTGAATAGTAAAATATAAATTAATTTATAGAAATGAGGTATTGAAAAGTTTGGATATAATTTTGCAATATAATTCAAACTATTTTAATCAATTTAAACTTTTTTAATTTATTTTAATCTATTTAATCCAATTTAATCAATTTTACCTATTTTAAACGAATTAAATTTATTTAACCTATTTTAAATCTATTTACTCTATTTTAAATTTATTTAATCTATTTTAAATCTATTTAATACATTTTAAATCTATTTAATATAATTTAAATCTATTTAATCTATTTTAAATTTATTTAATCTATTTCGAATCTATTTAATATAATTTAAATCTATTTAATTTTTTTAAATCTATTGAAACCTTTTTAAATCCACTTAAATCTAATTTAAATATATTTAAACTATTTTTAATATTTAAACTATTTTAATCTATTTTAAATCATTCAAAACTATTTCAGAGTATGTTAACTATTTTAAACTATTTTTAAAACCCATTAAAACTATTTATGACTATCTAAACTATTTTCTAAAATTTTAGATTGTGTAAAGTTAAAGTATTTATACATAATGATGATACAACCTAAGTTGGGATTTGAAATTGATACCTTTTTATGAAATGACATATTTGAGTAAATATGATGATTTTTGGAATGAGGATTTAATTAACCAATCTTGTCGATAATTTCAAATGGGAATATGATTTTGAAAGTTTATAAAATTTCAAAGGTGAATATGATTTTTGAAAGTGAATATGATTTCCAAAGTGATAAATTGAATATGATATTTTGATATCAATTATGAACTGACTTCTAAAATGTAAAACAACCAACCGGTGTGATATAAGCATTTGGTTGTTAAAGTGACGGGGATCGGATATTGTCATACTCTTTGCCAATACCGAAAACTACTTTAACAACTGTGTACGTGGTGGAGATTTCAGAAATGAAATAGGATGGTTTGGTGTACGATTCTGTGTAAGGTATTTACATGACCTTGACTGCCATGAGTCAGCTTAGACTTGACTAAAATAGAAGCCATGCCAGGTTAAATGAGATCATTTCTCTTATCGGACATGCTTCTTCGATACCATATTGTGACTTTGTGATGATTTGGTGGCCACCCCTTGATTTTGATTATGGGAGTGTGTTCCAAGGTGGGCGGTAGTGGCTGCTATGCATTACCACCAGTCCGGATCCGCAATTGGTATATCTACCCTGGCATTGCCTCAAGTGCCGTCTTCACATGCCCTATTGCACCTTCTACGAGTTTGTTTTGTGTCGTATCTATGGAGTGCTCCCTAATAGTTGTAACGACCCGGAATTTTGGATATTTAAAATTGGAATATTTAATTGATTTTAAATATTTAGAAGTTAATTGTTGACTTGAATTTCAAATATCATTATTTATTGTGTAATTAAATCATTAGATTTAATAACTTAAAATCAGTTAAAAATATCGAATCTTGAGTTTTAAACTTGTTAAAAATATTTTTAAGGCTTATAAAATTTATATTGATAATACTAAAGATAATAGAACTTTTAAAGTTGGATTTAAAGGTGATTTGTTCAGTTTTGAAAATATATCATTTAAATTGACATTTAAAAATAGCCTTCCGAGGCACAGTCTCGGATTTCGACGAACCAATTCCATTGAATCCGTAAAAATGTTTTATTATCGAATTTCAAATTTCGTAGCTTTTGGAGTTATCGTATGATCGTACGATATATAAACACACTGAAATTTATATCGAAAATTCAATATAATAGTTGGGTCCAAAAAGCTATCTTCTCCATACGATCAAATTAGGACTCGATACCTTTTCCATTGCGTTCGGAATAGGTATATAGCATTATAATTGCCTAGTGGCACGCCTCAATATGAGGTTGAGATTTTGAGTTGCAAATTCGAGACAGTTTAAAATAAAATTATATATACATATTTATATTGATGGACATTTATATTTACATCAATTGTTTCTTTTCCATTAGAACTTTTTATCTCCTCTTCAATCACTATAGCTTCCCTCAAACACATACAATCCTTTTCAACATCACATCTTTCCCCCTCTCCTCTTGTTTATCACGCGGTTGGGTTCATTCTTTTTTTTTCAAAATAGAACCGTTCGAAGAACATAATGGCGACAGCTTCTTCATTCATTCCTTAATTCTAACTTCAAATTTCCCAAACAAAAGTGTTAGCTACTTCAAAAATTTTACAACTCCATTTTCTACTTCGTTTTTCCTTTAGGCTCTTCTTGTAAACTTTGAAAGAAAAAAAGAAAGTCTGGTTCCTCATTACAAAATCGAGCTTTAAAAATAAAATAAATGTACACACACACACACACACAGATATATATATATATATATGTGTGTGTGTGTGTGTGTGTGTGTGTGTGTATGTGTGTACATTTATTTTATTTTTAAAGCTCGATTTTGTAATGAGGAACCTGACTTTCTCTTCTTTTTTTCAAAGTTATAGGAGGAGGCTCGCACGAAGTCGCGAAGCGACTTGGGATAACCGCGAGGGAAGGCGACAGGGGGATGCTAGGCGAGCGTGGCGTTGTTCGTCGATAGAAGTAGGGTTTTGGCTCCTGGGGGCTGCACGCGAGCACACGCAAGGGTTGAGCGTGACTTCATCAAGGCACGACTATGGAGGAAGGATCGACGGTAGTCCTAAAGATTCATTCAAGTCAGGTACAGTAAGGTATAAACCTATTTTATTTTTAATTCTAAATGTATATATATGTATATATGTTAGAAAAAAATAAATAAAATAATTAAGTAAGGTCAAAACAATTATGTTTTAATTTAATAAAAATACATACATATATATATATAGGAAACAGTAAATATATGTATATATATATGGGATTTTGGGAAATATTGGAATTTATATAAAAATTTGATCTATACGGGTTATTTTTAGTATATGCAGTTTCAAAAAAAATAAAATAAAATAAATATACTTATACACATATTAAACCTACTATTTAATTTTAGAATAATGCATTATAGTGATTATTTTATTTAATTAACTTATTTAATTATTCTAGTTACTAAAAAAATTTGAAGGAAAATTTGTGTAATTAAATTATTAGTTAATTAGATTTATTAAATGCTAATTGATTGTTCGATTATTTCAAATATTAATAAACCATATAATGTTTATACAAGGTCAAAAAAATGTGAAACCAAGTCAAGATTGAAGGGGATTGCACAAAAATAAAGGTGAGATTTTCTCACTTATTTGGATTACCCTTTTTAAAATTAAGTGTTAAATCTAAATTATTGCACGCCTGACTTGATTGATAAATTTATAATTTATCTATTGGATATGTGTATATATATAGTATATATATTAGTGTTGAAGTAATTCATATTCCCGCATTACATAACGGATGAGACCCTATGTGCCCCGCATAATAGCGGATGACCCTATATACTGTGATATCCCCCTCGAAATGGGATTGGTATTTTTATATTGTGCTAGCATCAGTGGATGTAGGGAAACAGGTTGGAAGGATCCAACTGAATTCCTCAAAAATGTTGAATGTATTTTCATTTCAGTGATATATGAAATATTGAATAATCTATGATAAGTTATGTTGGAAAAATTAAATTTATTGGATGCTATGATATTATTGGATATATTTTTGGCATTTAAAAAATATAAATATTGAATTTTTAAAGAGAAATAAAAAGGGAAAATTTAAGGCAAGAGGTTTAAAGTAAAGATGGATAATTTAAAAGTAATGAATTTGGGAAAAATGAATAAGTTGATTATAAATTTTGTACTCGATAATTTATAAATATATAAAGATAGAGATTTTTAAATAATTGAATAAAAGGATTTAATAATGGGACTTTAGCGATTTTTTTCAGTATAAAATATTTATTTTTAAGTCTGAGGTTTAAAATGGATTTGAGAAAATTAAATGGGAAATTTGGAAAAATAAAAAATATGAAATTAATGTTTTGGATTTAAATTAGATTTTAAATCATAATAAAGGATGAAGCTGGGATTAATGAATTTTAGAATAAATTTGGGCAAATCAAGGAATAAATTTCAAAGTGGAATTGATTCAGAAAATCGATTAAGTATTTTGAACGAGTGATAGACGGGAGATGATATTTTGAAATTTATAAAGTGGGTTTATAACTAAAGTGAAGTATTTATCAGTGGATAATTAGAATTTATAAATTCATGGTGGGAATTTATAAGGAGATGGTAATTCGTTTTAAAAATAAATAGTGGTTTTTTTTTTTGAAAACGTGGAAAGGGAATTTATGGAGTTGGAACGTAAATTTAAACTGGAAATAAATCGAGAAGGATTTATAAATGACAAGATCGGTTTTATTGGAGTGGAAAGTGTATTTTTCTGGAAAGTTAAGCATATTTTCAAAGAAACATTTTTAAGTATAAATTAGAAGTTTTAAAAGTGTTTTAAAAGAATGTTTAGAAAAAATTATTTTTAGTTGTTTTAAATTTGTTAAAGTAAATATCAATTAAGTTAAGTATTTTTAAATATTAAATTGGTATTATGATTTAAAGGATAATTATTAAATACCTGTACTTTATATAATAGTTTTGTTTTAATAGTATTTTTTGGCTAAAGTTTTACTAAGAGAATTATTATAGAGTTACATAAGTATTGTTTTGAATAAAGGGATTTAAGTAGTTTCATTTAAATATTTTAAGTGCATATTTTTGGATAAAGTGATTTAATTTATTTAAAAAATAATTTAATAAGACTTGGTGTTTTTCAGTGAAAATAAAATATTTGGTTGAATGATTGTTTAATTGATAGTTAAATAACCGACTATCAAATCTGAATCCAATATAAATTTGAAAATATCTAAAAGAGGTACGGAAATTATATGGTACAGTTACCATTCGAGGTGCTATACTGTATGTGTAAACTCGTTCGTTCTTCTAGGATGTTTATAAGGAAATCCATCCACTAACGGTTACGAGGTGATCTTCGATCTTATTCTTGTCCGTGTATTTCCTAGAGAATCGGGGTTGAGTTCACCAGGAATAGCGAACGTAGTTTCGAAGAGACCGAGATCGAATTTGTGATCCGAAAACCACTTTGATCCAACGAGTACATTTTCGTAAGGAAGGCAAGAGCTTGGAGTCGAAGATGGAACAGTGAAGTGCAAGGGCTAATCATTGCTAATCCTGAGGGTGATTCCAAAATGGAAGTAGTAGGAGTGGTGCCTTCGGTTCCGTTCGGACGGGGAACACACTTATATGGATGAATGCTATCATACCATCGTCATTGGAAGATGATGAGCATTCTAAGTGAATGTGTGCTAAAAAGGTAATCGTAGCCTCAAGCCTCATTAACTATGTATGGCTAAAACAGGGGAGATGCACCAAAGCTAAGTGAGTAGCACCCAAGTAGGGTAAGATTTCCCCGTCTAGAGTCTCTTTATTCGGCTGTGTGCGCGGTTGCTGATCCCCACCGTGGGGTGATCTTATTCAGACTATTAAGTAAGGGGTAGCTCCGGTCTTGTGTTGCAGGGGATCTAGAGTAGTCCTCGGTACGCTGATCTAGACTAGGTACTATGATGGCGGTACCCTAGTACCATTGTATGAAATCCATTCTCTAATAAGTGTCGTACTGACTTGATTGTGCCTAATTATGCTGGAATGCAAGATGTAAGCATTTTAGCTATTTGAATAAGTATTTGTACTTAGACACTATTATAATATCAGGGGATTTTGATCTAAATTTTTTTTGGTTATCGTAAGGCTAAAACCCGGCATGTTTATTTATGGCATGGTCTTACGAGGTACCTTTGATTTTAAAGGATTTTGAGAACTTTAATAATCCAATTGAGTGTATTTTCTCACGTTGGTTTTCAAGACTCACTCGAGTGTTATTTTGTTATAATGCTCGGGTCAGACCGAGTATTATAGATACATGATAGAACGCTATAGAGCTCAGGTGTGACGACCCGGAAATTTTACCAATTTAAATGGAAATTTTAATTGTTTTTAAATATTTAAAAGTTAATTTTAACTTTAATTCAAGATATCAATATTTACTTGATAATTAAATTATTGAATTATATAGTTTAAATATTGAATTTAATAATTGAAATTGGGTAAATCATTGAATCCGAGATTCTAAGCCTGTTTAAAATAATTTGAAGGCTTATAAAATTTATAATGGTGATACTGAAGATAATAAAATGGTTGGAATTTAATTTAAAGGTAATTAGTTCAATTTTAATAATATATCGTTTAAATTGGAATTTAAAAATAGCCTTCCGAGGCACAGTCTCGGAATTTGACGAAACCAGTTCCATTGGATCCGTTATAGTTAGATATTATCGGATTTCAATTTTCGTAGCAATCGGAGTTGTCGTTTGACCCTGGCAACTCGAAACGCGTAGAACTATTTTAATCGATTTAATTTTAAATTGATCGGTTTCTTCTATAACTCGTGTATATGAATGAATTAGCTTCCGAAACACGTTCCATTGTGTTCGAAACGCGGGTAAAACCCAGAAATCGCCTCGTGGCATTTCTTAAGAGGAGTTCAAAATTTAAGTAGCAATCGATAAAGCATTTAGAAGTTTTATATAAGTTAATGAAAAATAATAATAATTAAAATTAGCAAGATATTTTTCCTTTGCAATGTCGTGTTCAAGAAGCTTTCCATCTCCTTTATATTTTTATTCCCGTCCCCATTGATTCTTGGACGAAATCGAAATCTAAAAAAAAAATAAAAAAAATGGCGAGCAAACGTCCCGTTCAAATATGTCTTGTTCCCTGGGATTAATTCAAAAAAATAAAATAATAACACTTCATTTTTCTATTCGATTCAAATGCATATTGTATGGCCGCAACCCAGTATAGCGTCACAATCGATTCGAATTCATTTTATTCGAAAATGGAAGCATCGCCCCGTTGACGAAACGAGCCACTGGAGGATCTAAGTTTGGGGATTTTGGGCCTGTTGACATTTTCGACTCGATGTAAGGGGCAAGTGACCCGTTCTTATCGCGACGTCGAACCCAGGTGAGGAAGAGAGGCCGAAGCCGCGGCGTCGCATGTGGATGTTCGTTTAGGTGGAGCGGCCTTTGGTGCAGATCTGGATTGTGGAGGCAATCGAGTTGGGGGTTTAGGGTTCGAGCTTGGGGATCGAAGTCGAAGTAGACAGTGAAGTCGAGTGCAGCGTGCACGAAGTTGTGAGGGAGTCGACACAACAAGGCGAGGCACTGGAGATTTCAATCACGAGTCAGTAAGGTATTCTCCTTGAACATTTATTTATATAATTTTTACGCAGAAAATAATAATAATATAAATCGAATATTTACAGTAAGGTAGTTATTCTTAAATTTATTTGATATATATAGATGAGATTTTAAATTTGTAGTAGGATTCAAAATAGTTCTATTTTGAAATTCAATATGTATATATCGGCTAGAAAGGAAATTTTAACATGTTGCATATTTATATATAAAGCTAGGTTTTTGAGAACTATAAATTAATTTTTAGTGTATGGGTTTCAAAAGAAAGGAAACAATTACTTATTTTCGGAAAATTGGTTCGGACAAAATAATTGGTAAATCAAATTTTATTTAAACGGTAATTGATAATTTAATTATTCCAATTATTAATAAACTATATAAATGTTTATTCAAGGTCAATAATCAAGGAATCAACTCGAGGTTGAAGTGGATGTGCACATAAATGCAAAGGTGAGTAAATCTCACTTTATTGGATTCTATTTGATTTTAAATGGTTAAATTAAAATACTTGATTGGATGATTTAATTTATTTGAGATGCACTGTGAATTGAAGATTGGGTGATTTTGGTATTGGATGGTTTTCGAGTTAATGGTTGTTTAACTCGATGTATCGGGAATTTTAAGTTGTTTTAAATTTAAAACAATAAACAAGAAAATATTTCCGTTTAAAAGTTACTAACGACTTAATGATTTGTGATACATTAAATTAGTAGGATAATTGAAATGGATAATTAATTAATTTAATTAATTAATGATTTGGGGTTATTTAATTCAGTAATTAAAGATTTGAATAAATAATAAATTAAGTTGTAAGTTAATTAACTAAGTATGAATAATTCAGAATAATCATTTGATGCTGTGATAAATAATTACTTAATGTAATTAAAAAAATATAGTTACTTCGTGAAACTTTTCAAGAGATTATTAAGATAATTAATTAAGGAGTAACTGATTTATTAATAAAGTAAGTAGAAGAATAGTTAATTATTGAGATAAATCGAGAATGATAAATATTGGGATTGAATTAAGGTAATTAATTCAAATTAGACAAATCAAAACATAATTGGAAATCATTAATGTATATAATCAAAGATGTAATTAAAGATTGATTAATTAAAGATGAATTCATCAAAAGCGACTCATGAGAAGTTAATTAATATAAATAATTATGGACTAATGTGATTAAAATACTTAATTAATTCCTGAGGAAATAAAGATTTCTTATTGATTTGGGTCAAGAACAATTAATACCGTGAAATGAATTAAAGGTAATTACTTGAACGTAATTAAAGAATAATTGATCCAGGTTGATTAATGCTGATGAATGTGAAGGGAATTGAATTATTTGACGTGGAATTAATTAATATAATATGAAGGAATCTAAGTGAATGTGGTTAGAAATTCAGTTAGAATCAATTGAATTGGTTTGTATGTGAGTAAGCATTGCTGATGGATGTCTAAATGGTGTTGGATGCTTGAATGAGTTGATACCACTAATATGAAATGTTGTGTATTTCGTATGGATAAATTGGAATAGGTTGATGTGAGACTCGAAGAGGCCGGGATCGGGTATTGGAAAATACCCGAAACCCACTTCGAATATTTTTTTTTATGGATTGATATGTGAAATCTATATGCTGGAGCGAAGTGATTTAAAGGAATTGGACCATTTAAATTTAAGCTTTGGTACTTAGGGAATGGATGTGTGAAATTAGTTACGTCTAAAACATATTGTGAACTTGTAAATTTGGTTTGAGTTACCCCGGGTTTTATATGAGTTGTTTGCTTTGGTATTCCATGTTAGTTGGGATTACTCACGCTGGTTTCCAGCCTGACCCGGGTGTTACTTTGGTGTAATGCTCGGGTCAGACCGAGTATTACAGATTTTTCAGGTAGGTACGTTCTGGAGCTCAGGAGGCGAGCTAAATGGCAATGGCGTATCGAGTTTTCCGCTGTATATATAATTGATAATCTGAGATATGATAATTATGTGTATTTTGTGACTGTATATATGTGAAACTCTGATGTATTGAAATGTAATCAACAGATATAGTATTCTTTTGTAAGCTATTTTTTATTTATTATCATATTTTATCCGCTGCGATTGTGAGATGTTTGGTGTTTCTGTTCTTCTTCTTCTATCTCTTTCGTCTTTTTCATAACTATCTGCAATTTTCGGCTTCGAAATTTTCGGGTCGTTACAGTTGGTATCAGAGCTGAAAGGTTAAGCGAGAACCTTGGCTCTGGTGGGGATTACTCATTTAATAGAGTCCGAAGTACTCTAGAATGAGTTGAGTGTGTGTGTGTGTCTATATATATATATATATATATATATGAGAGCGTACTTGTTATTTTCTTATAAAGATTTTAAATGATTTTATATAAAATATATATTTTGATATATAAAGTAATATTTTCTTCTAATAAATATTAAGGTGATTGGTTGTTAATTATTGAAATTTAAAATTTAGAAGTAATATAATACCACCAAACTGAAGTCTTGAAGTGGAATTAAATTAAGTAGAAATAGAAATACAACCAAATTAAAATTGATTAAAAATGAAATTCTAGATCTGGTCCCGGAATTTGAAAATTTTGTTTCAAAGTAATGAAAAATAATAAATAAGTATATTTGGATAATTGGGACTTGTTGAAAACAATGGTTTGTTTGGAATTTGATTTGGATTTTTAAACCAAGGGTGGTTTAAAATTATAAAACAAGGCTGAGAGGGCCAAGAAATAGATATGTATATATGTATGGACATACATGATATTAAAGATAATTGGAAATAAACTCTATGAGGTTGAGTTTTGATTTTTTTTTTCCCGGAAATGTGATATAAAAACCCAAAGTGATATAAGTTTTGAACTTATAAAAGGGAAAGAATTTGAAGTTTGAAGTGGGAATTCAATTTGAGAATGAGGTTGACTGGATTAAGTAAATTGAATTTAACTTGAGAGAAGTTAAATAAGTTTGAATGAACAACTTGGATGGAAGATTTTAAGATGAAATGGGAATTTAACTTGGAACATTAAATGGTTGATTTGAATTGGGGAATTTGTGTGATTTCAAAACGGGTTTGAGATTTAAAGATTTAAAATGAATGGACGTTTTAAAATAAATTGGATGATATCCTCCTATTGTAAATAAAAATCTTTAAATTGAGAATGGAATTGTATAAATAAAATAAAATAAGTTTGAATAATTGAATTGTAAAATAAACTTGTTTAAGAACTGGCTTCAAACTGGAAAATTAAATTGAATAATAAATTAAAATTTTAAAATAAAATTGTATTGAACCTTGAAATACATAAGTAAAGATAGTTTAAAATGAGAATTTTGAGAAATTGGGCTCAGAAATTAAAATGATTAAACACTTTGATTTAAGGGTTAATTTGGTTTAAAGAGTTAAACCAACCTTTAAGAATTTAACTCGAATTTCTATAATTCGAGATAGTTTAAATTCAAGATTTAATTGAATTAGTTTAAAATTGAATTTGGTTTGAAGTAATTGGATTGGTGATTGAAGATGTATAAGTTTAAAAATTTTAAATGGGAAATTGGATTGGATTAAACTGAAGTGATTTGGATTCTGAAATTAAACTGATAATAATTCAAATTGAATAGAGTAGTATGAAATTATAATTAAAATTGAACAGGATTTAAAATCAACTAGAATTTGATTTAAATTGGGGAAGGAATCAAGATTGATTCAACTTGAATTGGGAATTAATCAAGTCCAATGGAATTTGGAGTTATTTGAATTGGAATTGGATCAATTTAAATGAAAATTTAAATTGACATGTTGGGAAGGTGAACAGTTGGCTCTTGACTATTTTCAATATAAATTGTTTTGATATAAACTTATTTTTCTAAGCTATTAAATATATACAACCTTTCTTTCTTAAAGCCAAATTATTTTATATACTTGTTTTATGATTATTTTTGGGGCTATTTAACCATTTTTCAACTGTTAACTAAACTAATTACTATTTTTCAACTATTTCACAAACTAATTTCTATTTTACAACTATTTTGCAATTATCTACAAATTTTGAAACTATTCAACTATTTCTTAACTATTTTACAGTTAGTTACCTATTTTATAGCTATTTTGCAAACTAACAATTATTTTTCCACTACTTATTTATTTTTAAAATTTTCAAGCTATTTTCTAAATATAAACTGGTCGGAGTTCCAACTGATATTAATTTAAATACCCAACTAAGATAAGAATTGAAGTATAAAAGGGGTTTTATACAAGTTTGAAATGATCCAAAGTTTTAAAAATTATATATATATGTATATGTATATAAAGGATCTTATGAGGATTTTGGAAAAAGGGTTTTGAGAACCTTTGGATTTGGAAAGGCTTTTGATTTTTGGGTAAAATCAATATGAGAATTTGGAAAGCCTAGTTTGGGAATTATCGATTTTGGAATAATCGATTTTGTATAAATAAGCTTTGTATGAGATCATACTAGGTGTATGATTTGAAGATACTATGTGTATAGTATAAAATGTTTTGATGATGGCTCTGGGGAAAAAGGCGCTCCCTTGAAATGAACTTCTCAGGAGTGCCACCGGGCGGTGCTGCCTTGAGCCCCAAGGGGGGGTTTCTAAAGTTGATCCTATGAGGAGTCCGGACAAAACTAGTTCCTGAGGATTATTGGGTAGCGTAAGTCGATGGCGTTGATGCCTACAGAGGCATTTGGGTTATGCTGTGACGACAGTGTAACTCGATGTCGATGCGATCTACTGTGGGGACCATAGCGAAAATCGTGTGGAGGATGAGTGTTAACGGTCTACACTTGATTTTGCTAGGAAGGCAACGAAACATCGGTAGACTGCGATCTACGGTCATGTGGAGTGGAGAAGTTTCATTTTTGGCAGCGAAATTCGATGGCGCTGATGCCTACAGTTATATGGGTTTTTGCGGTGATAGCTACGTAACCTCAGTTGTAGCTGCGATCTGTCGTGGGTTCCATGGTGTAATCGTGGGGCGCGGAGGCCTATAGTCATCTATGGATTTTGTCGGGACGACAACGTAACCATCGGGTTAACTGCAACCATGGATGGGGGTGATGATTTCCAGAGCATTCTCACCAAAGTTATTTCCTCTATTTTCAAAAACTGTATTCAATATTTTTAATAAAATTGGTTTTTCCAAGTATTTTCACTGGGTGTTGAAAACGGGTTTACCAAGTACTTACAGATTTTCAGTCCTACGCCTGATCAACGTATGACTAAATTTCTGTGAGAACGAGGATGGACTAGTTGAGACATCGAGTTATAAGAAGTATTTTTTTGTAAAGAGCAATATTATTAAGTATGATGTGAATTTAAAAACATTTCTAAAATTTTTGTAAATAAAGATGTTGGAATTTTGGGGAAATCAAGAAAATCCAAACTGTAATTTTAATGAAGTGAATTTGTAAATAAAATTGAATATTGATTTAGAAGTGGAAAGTAAGCTAATTTGGTTAAATAATTGTTTGATTGAGTATGTTAATAAAATTTAACTTTGGTAAATAAATGGATTGTAAATTGATAATGGGTTTGGGAATGAATTCGAATCTTAAAGAGAATTCGAGCTAGATCTGAAAATGAATTAAATAAGAGGAGATGTTGTAAAATAAAAATAAAATAGTGTTGGATTGAAAAATGTGATGGTTTGAATTACAAATAAAATTCAAAGGTAATTTGAATA
Source organism: Allium cepa (assembly GCA_030765085.1). NCBI lineage: Eukaryota > Viridiplantae > Streptophyta > Magnoliopsida > Asparagales > Amaryllidaceae > Allium > Allium cepa. The sequence continues at coordinate 221,161,363 of CM060928.1, forward strand.
ATATTTAATGAAATTTGCAAGTAAATTGGATATAAGAGAAGGGTTGTCATATGAAATGGAAGTGAATAATAATAATGGAAATGGTTGAGTTGCAAACAAAACCCAGGTAAGTAGAAATAAATTAAGAATGGTTTTGTATAAATAAAATAAATTCGCAAATGAATTAAGAAAGTGAAATATAAAATGAGTTAATGGCATTAAATAATAAATGAATGAAGTCAAGTCTGATAGAATAAAAAACTAAATCAAAGTTGTGATTGGAATTGGATTATCAGACTGAACTTAAATTTGGTGTAAATTAATTTGAAGAATAAATGAGTTCAGTATGTGCTTGGATATTATTTTGATAAATTGAGAAGATGAATAAAAGTGAAAATTTAAATGGATGGGCTAATTGAATTTAATGGAACTTGATTAAATGAGAATCAAATAGAAGTAAACTTAAGTTTGATGTTGGAATAAATTAAAGAAAATTCACTTAAGTTTAAAACTTATGAAAGTTTGGCTTCGAATAAGAGTGAAAGCCCATTAAATAAAAGCTTGGATTGAATTAATTTGGGAATGGCTAGTAGTATACAAGGATGAAATATGTCGAGCTAATGAATGGTGGGTGAATAAATTAGAAATGAAATGGAATTAAATATGAAATGAGTTGAAAATTAATTTAAGATAGTTATAAATTAAAATAGATACTTTATTAAGCGAATATCGTCGGAATTGCATAACAATGATTGTCGTTTGGCATAAACAAAAGTGATTAAATTCCTGTGAGTTAATAGGGATTAAATAAAATTGGTTATGAATCATTTGAAGTGAATATGAGCTTGTTTGGATTATAATCGATGGAATATCAGAAATTGAGTTGTGAACCATTAAAACTTAAATGAATCGACATATGAATTGGTTGAAAAGAAATTGAATTAGCTTTAAAGCATGTAAATTGTTTATGGGAAGTGTTTGGTGCTGGGTGTTTAGTAATATATATGTTTAGCTATTGAAAGTAAGTAGAATGTTAATAAATTCTACATACATGGCACTTACATATTTAAATTGAGTAAGTACAGGTACCTGGAGGCCGTTTGGCTGGTTTGGATTGCACTAATTGCTAAAATAAATAAGCTGCTTGCTTAAAATGCTAAATAAGGTACGCCTACGCAATAAAAATAGGAAATATGAACTATTTTTGCTTTTTCCGACCGGGTGGGTCGATGTATATATATTTATATCTCTTGTCAAATTGCAAAAGCTCCTCCGTACAAAGGAGAATTTGCCAAAAAAATTCCAAAATTTTGGGAGTTAGAAAATTTTTGGAAATTTTTGAGAAAATTTTTGTTAGGCAATTAAACGATTTTATATGTGAAACTGAAATAGATTAGTAGATGGAACTAATAAGATTCAGTTAAATGGAAAATAAAATTTAATATTCAAAATTGAAATAAGTTGAATTCATATTAAAACGGGAAAAAAATGAATTTGAATAGAAGTAAATATGGAAACCTATATAAGAGAATGTATAAAATGATTTGTAAAGTTACGATTGAATATTGTTGCTAAACAAGATATACAGGTATTAAAAGGAGGAAAAGAAAATTGGATTTGATTCCAAAAGAAAATTGTGAATTGCCCGACAAAAAGGTATGTATTTTAATTTCTGTATGAAATTAGATTGGGTTTTTGGATATAGCCACTTGGCTTTTGTTTTCTTTTGGTATTTGGGAGCCCGTAGAGGCCTTTTGTAGTAGTACCGAGCTAGCCGCGCAAAGGAGACGCTGGCAAAAATATTCCGGAATTTAGAGAGTTAGAAAAATTTTGAGAAAATTTTGATAATTCAAAATTTGGTTTTAAATTGAAATTTAGATGATTAAGCAGAAGAGTAATTGATTGGAACTATAGAAGGTTTTGAAAAGTTGGTTGAGGGGATAGTGGGACTTTAATCAAGGATAGTTGGTAGGAAGTTGAATTGTGAGTTTTGGAAAAAAAGAAAACGGGTATTGGTCTATTCTTCCTAACTAGTAATTTCGGGGACGAAATTGTTTTAAGGGGGGAGGAATGTGACGACCCGGAAATTTTACCGATTTAAATGGAAAATTTAATTGTTTTTAAATATTTAAAAGTTAATTTTAACTTGAATTCAAGATATCAATATTTACTTGATAATTAAATTATTGAATTATATAGTTTAAATATTGAATTTAATCATTGAAATTGGGTAAATTGTTGAATCCGAGATTCTAAGCCTGTTTAAAATAATTTGAAGGCTTATAAAATTTATAATGGTGATACTGAAGATAATAGAATGGTTGGAATTTAATTTAAAGGTAATTTGTTCAATTTTAATAATATATCGTTTAAATTGGAATTTAAAAATAGCCTTCTGAGGCACAGTCTCAGAATTTGACGAAACCAGTTCCATTGGATCCGTAATAGTTAGTTATTATCGGATTTCAATTTTCGTAGCAATCAGAGTTGTCGTTTGACCCTGGCAACTCGAAACGCGTAGAACTATTTTAATCGATTTAATTTTAAATTGATCGGTTTCTTCTATAACTCGTGTATATGAACGAATTAGCTTCCGAAACACGTTCCATTGTGTCCGAAACGCGGGTAAAACCCTGAAATCGCCTCGTGGCATTTCTTAAGAGGAGTTCAAAATTTAAGTAGCAATCGATAAAGCATTTAGAAGTTTTATATAAGTTAATGAAAAATAATAATAATTAAAATTAGCAAGATATTTTTCCTTTGCAATGTCGTGTTCAAGAAGCTTTCCATCTCCTTTATATTTTTATTCCCCTCTCCATTGATTCTTGGAGGAAATCAAAATCTAAAAACAAAATAATAAAAAAATGGCGAGCAAACGTCTCGTTCAAATCTGTCTTGTTCCCTGGGATTAATTCGAAAAAAATAAAATAATAATACTTCATTTTCTATTCGATTCAAATGCATATTGTATGGCCGCAACCCAGTATAGCGTCACAATCGATTCGAATTCATTTTATTCGAAAATGGAAGCATCGCGTAGCCGTAGACGAAACGAGCTACTGGAGGATCTAAGTTTGGGGATTTTGGGCCTGTTGACGTTTTCGACTCGATGTAAGGGGCAAGTGACCCGTTCTTATCGCGACGTCGAACCCAGGTGAGGAAGAGAGGCCGAAGCCGCGGCGTCGCATGTGGATGTTCGTTTGGGCGGAGCGGCCTTTGGTGCAGATCTGGATTGTGGAGGCAATCGAGTTGGGGGTTTAGGGTTCGAGCTAGGGGATCGAAGTCGAAGTCGACGGTGAAGTCGAGTGCAGCGTGCATGAAGTTGTGAGTGAGTCGACACAACAAGGCGATGCACTGGAGATTTCGATCACGAGTCAGTAAGGTATTCTCCTTGAACATTTATTTATATAATTTTTACGCAGAAAATAATAATAATAGAAATCGAATATTTACAGTAAGGTAGTTATTCTTAAATTTATTTGATATATATAGATGAGATTTTAAATTTGTAGTAGGATTCAAAATAGTTCTATTTTGAAATTCAATATGTATATATCGGCTAGAAAGGAAATTTTAACATGTTGCATATTTATATATAAAGCTAGGTTTTTGAGAACTATAAATTAATTTTTAGTGTATGGGTTTCAAAAGAATGGAAACAATTACTTATTTTCGGAAAATTGGTTCGGACAAAATAATTGGTAAATCAAATTTTATTTGAACGGTAATTGATAATTTAATTATTCCAATTATTAATAAACTATATAAATGTTTATTCAAGGTCAATAATCAAGGAATCAACTCGAGGTTGAAGTGGATGTGCACATAAATGCAAAGGTGAGTAAATCTCATTTTATTGGATTCTATTTGAGTTTAAATGGTTAAATTAAAATACTTGATTGGATGATTTAATTTATTTGAGATGCACTGTGAATTGAAGATTGGGTGATTTTGGTATTGGATGGTTCTCAAGTTAATGGTTGTTTAACTCGATGTATCGAGAATTTTAAGTTGTTTTAAATTTAAAACAATAAACAAGAAAATATTTCCGTTTAAAAGTTACTAACGACTTAATGATTTGTGATACATTAAATTAGTAGGATAATTGAAATGGATAATTAATTAATTTAATTAATTAATGATTTGGGGTTATTTAATTCAGTAATTAAAGATTTGAATAAATAATAAATTAAGTTGTAAGTTAATTAACTAAGTATGAATAATTCAGAATAATTAAGTTGTAAGTTAATTAGTGAGTGGAACTGATTAAAGAAATGGTTAATTAAAAATGGTTTGATATAAGGTGGAAAGAATACAACATTCAAAAATTTGAAGGTAAACTGAATTCAAAATGGAACTGAAAATTTAAGTTAAATGAAAAGATATAAAAGCTTAAGTGGTGAAGTGAAAATAAATATAAGGGGTTGTATAAAATATTTATATTGAACTTAAAAAAGTAACTGGTGAACTTCTTAAGTAAATAATAATTATAACAACAACAACAACAACAATAATAACATGGGTATTGGGTGGGCATACTAAGTTAATATTTGAATGAAGGTTAAGCGATTTGTTTAAATATAAAAGTAATTATTTTTAAGTCTGAGGTTTAAAATGGATTTGAGAAAAATAAAGGGGAAATTTGGAAAAATATACAATATGAAATTAGTATTTCTGATTTAAATTAGATTTTAAATCGTAATGAAGATGTGAAGCTGGGATTAATGGATTTTGGAATAAATTTGGATAAATCAAGGAATAAATTTCAAAGTGGAATTAATTCAGAAAATTGATTAAGTGTTTTGAAAGAGTGATAGACGGGAGATGAGATTTTGAAATTTATAAAGTGGGTTTATGACTAAAGTGAAGTATTTATCAGTGGATAATTTGAATTTATAAATTCACGATGGGAATTTATAAGGAGATGGTAATTCGTTTTAAAAATAAATAGTAGCTTTATTTTTAAAAAATGTGGAAAGGGAATTTACGAAGTTGGAACGTAAATTTAAACTGGAAATAAATTGAGAAGGAATTATAAATGACAAGACCGGTTTTATTAGAGTGGAATGTGTATTTTTCTAGAAAGTTGAGTATATTTTCAAAGAAAGATTTTTAAGTATAAATTAGAAGTTTTGAAAGTGTTTTAAAAGAATGTTTTAGAAAAAATTATTTTTAGTTTTTTTTAAATTTTAAAGTAAATATCAATTAAGTTAAGTATTTTTAATGATTAAATTGGTATTATGATTTAAAGGATAATTATTATAGAATTCCATAAGTATTGTTTTGAATAAAGGGATTTAAGTAGTTTCATTTTAAATATTTTAAGTGTATATTTCTAGATGAAGTGATTCAATTTATTTAAAATCTAAATTTAATAAGACTTTGTGTTTTTCAGTGGAAATAAAATATTTGGTTGAATGATTGTTTAATTGATAGTTAAATAATCGACTATCAAATCTGGACCCAACATAACTTTGGAAATATCTAGAAGTGGTACGGATATATGGTACAGTTACCGTTCGAGGCGCTATACCGTACGTGTAAACTCATTCGTTCTTCTAGAACATTTATAAGGAAATCCATCCATTAACGGTTAGGAGGTGATCTCCGATCTAATTCTCGTCCGTATATTCCTAGAGAACCGAGGTTGAGTTTACCGAAAATAGCGAACGTTGTTTCGAAAAGACCGAGATCGGATTTGTGATCCGAAATCCACTTCGATCCAACGAGTACATTTTCGTAAGAAAGCCAAGAGCTTAGAGTCGAAGATGGAGCAGTGAAGTGCGAGGGCCAATCGCTACTAATCCTGAAGGTGATTCCAAATGGATGTGGTGGAAGTAGTGTCTATGGTTCCATTCAGACTAAGAACGGACTTATATGGATGAATGCTATCAGACCATCGTCATTGGAGGACGATGAGAATTCTAAGAGAATGTGTGCTAAAAAGGTAAATGTAGCTTCATGCCTCATCACTGGAAATGGCTACAACAAGGGAGGTGCAACAGGGCTAAGTAGGTGGCACCCAAGTAGGGTAAGATTTTCCCTATTTAGAGTCCCTTTATTCGCCTGTGTGGGCGGTTGCTGATCCCAACCGTGGGGTGATATTATTCGGACTATCCAGTAAGGGATAGCTCCGGTCCTGTGCTGCAGGGGATCGGGAGTAGTCCTCGGTACGCTGATCTAGACCAGGTACTGCGACGGGTGGTACCCCAGTAGCCCTGCCATTGTATGGAATCCGTTCTCTAATAAGCGCCGTAGTGCCCAACTATGCTGGAACGTGAGATGCAAGCATTTCAGCTATTTGAATAAGTATTTGTACTTAGATACTATTATAATATCAGGGGATTTTGATATAAAAAAGTTTTGGTTATCGTAAGGTAGAAACTTGGCATGTTTATTTGTTGCGTGGTCTTACCAGTTACCTTTGATTTTTTTGAAAACTTTAATAATTCAATTGAGTGTGTTTTCTCACGCTAGTTTTCCATACTCACTCGGGTGTTATTTTGTTATAATGCTTGGGTCAGACCGAGTATTACTAATTATGCTATGGAGATAAGGAGACGAGCTGGATAACGGAGACACATATCACGTATCTGACTTATATTCCGCTATGTATGGTATGCTATATATTCAGCTTTGTGAGGACAAGTTACTATAACTATCTAGTATTGTGCTGTTGATTGTGTTGTACTCTGATGACATATTGTATAAAACAGTAATAGTTCTTTTCGTATAAAGATCAGTTTTTATTTATTATATATTGTTCCACTGCGATTGTGAGATTCTGTGTCGTTATTTCTATTTTCTTCTTCTACCTCTTTATTCTTTACCTTACGATCGAGTGTTTCCGGTATTCGATTGTTCGGCATATAATACGGTGGATGTATTGATGTCGATTTTCGAGCATCGAAGATCGGGTCATGAAAATAGCCCACCCGCGGGTGGAGTTTACAGTAGCTATATAGACTATGACATTATATAAAATGTGTTAAGGGGGATATGAGTAACGCGTTAACGCTATTTTAATACTTTACTTTACTGTAGATGCTATTATAATAGCGTATTTTACTACAAAGCAGATAGTCCTTAGGAGATGGTAATCTCGAACATCTCTTAAGTTATTGCACTGACGTTAGACACTGGATAGGAGATGTCAAACTTTATAAACATCTCTGATGCCATTACGCTTATATTTATTTACTGTTGATTTAACTTACGTAAGATCTTTTAGTTCTGACTTGAGTGTTTTGTCATTTCTTTTCGCTCAGGTCAGTCTGAGCTTTTCAGTTTATCGAAGACGGCTTTCTGGAGGATGAAGACGAAGATTTTGTACTATTATTATTTGTTTTATTTATTCCACTACATCATGTAGCTCCGCTGCATTTATTTATTATTTATTCTTGTTGTATGTAACTTTGATCTATATTATAAAGGTGTAATAAATGTTATTTGTAAATAGCTTCATGAGCTGTTTATTTGATTATTATAATTTGTCACTCCGCCGCGAGATTCTGTAATCGTTTTCTTTCTTTCTCTATTTTTTTTCTTATTTGTCCCGTAACAATCTACCCTTTTGAATGGCCTGAGTCTGACGTGTTTGCTTTATCATCGATTTAAACCGTCCAATAAGGTAGGCCGTTACAGTTGGTATCAGAGTTTTGGTTTAGCGATAACCTTAGCATTATAGGGTCAGATTCATTAGAGAATAGGGTAGTAATACCGTAGAATGAGTCACTGAGCATATATATATATGAGAGAGCGTATTTGTTAGTGTTATAAAAAAAATTTATATTGTGTTAATTTGTTCTGTTTAGTATTTATAAATTTCGGTCGGTATATAGGATGCTATGGCATCGATAGGGATTTTTAAACACTTAATAGGGCAGACCGACATAATATTTATTTTGAAATATAGGTAACTGAAATAATTTTGCCTATTATGTATTTTTGTACAAAAGATAATAAATTTTATAAATGATATAGTTGGATGTAATATGTTGTTTGTTAGGTAGAAATTTTTTATAAATATTGATTGAAAAATATGATTTACAAATAAAGTAAATATAAATTGGAAGTTTATAGCTGAAGTTCCGGGATTTTGAAAATTTCTTTCGAAAGATTTTGGAATATAATACTAGTGGTATTTAGAACTATTTTTCGATATAAATATTTCAAGATGATTTCAAAGAAGTGTTTTAAAAGAAATTTTTTAAAGGATATAAGTTCTGTACTTCCCTCTCTGTCGCTGGAAAATAATTTCGGTGATGAGTGCACGCATCATCGACGTTCATTTTCAAGTTTCAAAGTGGAAAGACTGCTGTGATAGTTTTAATGCACATTCCTTTTGATAAACGAATCATAAAATTTAATTTTTGAATGTTGATTTGATATATATATATATATATATAAGTTATGAGTATATATATTATTTTAAAAGGATTGAGATGGAACCCGGTTGTTTAGTTCTTAAGTTTTTGTATAAAGAATGGAATGTTGACTATATTAATAGCTGGAAACTTCTAAAATGAAAATGAGGAATTTGATGCTAAAATGACTAAAGAAATAGACAAGAAATTGGAAATTTGTAACATACAGGTTAAAGGACAATAAAATTTTAGAAGATGAAATTACTAAACATTTTGTTTACTAAAGTGAATAAGATAAACTTGAGTAACATTCAATTGCATTCTTAGAACAATATATAACTTACTAAATTATTAAAAGTTGACATGTTAATAAGAATATGTAATAGAATATTATACAAGAAAAACTTAGAAAATTAATGTGTTTAATGGAATTTCTTCTATAAATAAGAATTTTGATATTATAAACTGTTATAAACTTAGGTTAATAGTTTGAAATGTTACTAATCAAATGTAATAAAAAAGTGAATAATGTAAAAAAATGATTATAAACTTAAGTTAACATTTGAGCTATTTATGATCAATTGAATAGTAAAAGGTGAATACTGTAAGTAAATAATTATAAACTTAAATCAATGTTGGAACCATTTCTAATTAAGTGAATACTATATTAATTGAATGATTATAACTTCAGAAAACATTGGAATGATTTAAATATGGATTTAGTATTCAATAATACTATATATGGAAGAATGAATGTGAAAAGGAAATAATCTATTAATGGTGAATTAAATTGTGAAGAAACTTATCTAATAATGGATATTCCAATAATTGAAACAGAAATAACTTATTTAAGTAACGAATGTAAAGAAATAAAATGAAAGAAAATGGCATTGTATGAATAATGAGAAATGAACTTTTGTAAGTAAGAATGAATGTATTAATGAAAATAGGCATTATATGAATGGGAAAACAACAGTAAATGATGTGAATCAAACTTAAATAACATTGAAATTTTGTTTGTTTGGCTTATGGATTGGTTGGGAAAGGATACTTCTATTTTGTATAGAGATGTATAAAAAATCTATAAATTTTTCTCTACGACCGTTGAGTGTATAGTTTACTTCATAGTTTATTTATCATTTTATATGGTTAGAAGTTCGAAACCCAAACAAACCATTTGTTTTGGTTGCTATGGATGGATGATTGATTTCTTAGTTGAAATGATGTATATACTTTTTGTTTGCAAATGATTATTATTATGTTTTGATGTTTTGTTTGTTATTTGTTGAAAGAACTTAAATATTTCTCTTTTATAAAATTATTAACTTCTTGGATTATATAAGTGCAACACATGTTATTGAAGCAATAGCTACTACTTCTGGTTTCATAAAAAAGCGTCGTTTGCCTGACAAATAGGTACGTTTTCAGATTACGGTTTATAACAACATTATATTGTTTTCCCGTTGTTTCGGAATTTTGAAATATGATTTTTCTTATTATTATTGATATTATTATTTCTCCCAGACCTCTCCGTACAAACGAGAGTCTACCGAAACTTTTCATGAATTTTGGACTTAGAAAGTTTTGTGAAAGAAAAAAAAATGCTTTCAAACTTTTATTAACTTGAATATGAAACTAAATTAAGCATTTGTAGATTGATTTATTTATCTAAATTATTTAATTATGTAGATTGAATATTTATAAATTTAATATTTTGAATAGGATATATTGATTACTTAATTCCTTATCCCTTCTTTTCCCTTTTCGTGGACGAATAGTTTTGAGTGGGGGAGAGTGTAACGACTCATAATTTTCGATAATTAAAAATAGTTGATTTAATAAGGTTTTGTGATTTAATATTGAAAGAAATTATAATTTGTGTTTTGATAATGTGAGAAACATTGAAAATTTACAATTTAATAATAAGAAAACAACTAAAATTAAATGGAATAGTATTAATTCAAGTTAATTGATAACTACTTTGTATGTAATTTCAATTAATTGCGATAATTGAGAGTTATAATTGGTTATACATTGTAAATGAGGAAATAAATTTAATGTTGTACTAGTTTGTGAAATAATACGTAGTAAATTGTAATTAGGTAAATTTTGTGTTGTGTTAGTATAACACTTGTGTGTAGATAAAAAACTTATAAATGTGATTAAATTAAGAAAAGGAAATGATTGTTATTTATTACCAATTTATTTAATATGTTGAATTAAGTTCGGAATCAATTGCAATAAAAATATAATTAAATATTATGTTAATGGAAATTGAAATGAAATTGGAGAATATTAAGGTCATAAGACATAAACCAATGTTAACTATATCCATGGAATAATGACTTATTGAATAAAAAGATTTAAATCAAAGTGAATCAATGTATTGGAATTAAATTATAATAAATTGGATTTAGTTAGATTTGAAATTGAACGTTGTACTTAGTGTAATATTTAACACTGATTTGATATGTAAATTGTTTTAAATTAGCGTAAATGTCCAAGTAATCAAAAATGATAAAATTTGTTAAATATAAAATTGGAATTTAAAAGTAATTTAATATTAATTATTTGTTTAACGTTAAATAGCCATTTTGACCACGGTCTTAAATTTCGACGAAACTAGTTTCATCGGATCCGTAACAGTGAATTATTGTAGAATTTCAAGTTTCGTAGCGATCAGACTTGTTGTTTGATCATACGGGCTCGAAATGTGTAGTAATCAATTTAGTTCAATTAAACTGAAATAACCTGATTTTAAAAAGCTAATTTCTTCGTACATTGGAATTAGGACTTGAAACCTTTTTTATTGAGTTTAAAAAAAATCAAAAAATCTATTTTGATATATGGGATGACCCACTTTCGTTTTGGAAGAAAAATGGGCTTTTCAGGTCGTTATTGTCGTTTCAGGTCAATTCGATATGTTCATTCTTTCATATCGGGCCTTGTTTGTATAAATAATTTTTCCTAAAAACCCTAGATATATATTCCATTGTTCTATACATATTTGTTCATTCACCTTCTACTTCCACCTTCTCATGGTTGTAAATCAGAAAACCTAAAAATTCAATTTTAGAAAAAATATCAACACCTCCATCCAACGATCCACTATCTATGGCACCAATCCGTCCAGTTTTAGCCCCTGACTTCTACGACAAAGTTGTAGAGCTCAAGATCATGAAGCTATTCAACAGTCGTGATCATCATCGATGCGGTGGATCGATGGCAAATCGCCATGATAGTCGGATCTATATCTGCTGATTTATTGTCCCTGATCATCTATAGCTGACTATGTCTGAAGAGATGTTGTTGAGGCTGGCGAGGGCTACGCTCTGGCAAAATTTGGTGATCAAAAGTTATCTACGGTGGCAGAAATTTGAAAGGGAAGGTGGCATCTTTGGGGTTCATTTTCAAGTGATCTGGCGGGGCATTCAAGGTCGCGGCGGGCACTGGAGCATCGGCCGAGGTTGGGTTCATCTCTGGCGGTGGTCGAGGCGGGGTCCGACTTGCTCCAAGAAGGGGTGGCGTTCATATTTAGCAGAGTGATGATGGGTTTAGCGTGCATGAAAATATCTGGAACGAAGAGGATGAGTGGCATTTGGGTGATGATGTGTAAATTAATTTATTTTTGTTAATTTATTATTTTATTAATTTATTATTTTATTAATTGATATTGGATTTCAAATCGATTTGGAATCAAATGTGAGTGTTTTAACCAACTCACAACTACTAAATTATTTAATGTTAGTTAAATTAAGTTTCTGATGTGATTAGAAACCGATTGCTTGATGTTTGGTATATTTAAATTGTCATTCCAGTTAAATATTATTTTTATTGCATTTAATCATCGTTTAATTCAATATTGAATTTAATTGTCAATTTAACACCAGTTATTGATAATCAGGTGATTGATGTTATTTGTTGCTTGATTGTATGGTGATTGTGATCTATGTTTGATTGTTGAAACTGGATGACTGGATGTTATATTTTATATTGTTATAACACCACAAGTTCCTTATTGGTTGAAATGATACATACCTGAAAGATCTGATAGATTTGGATGAAATCATTATGGATTGGAATGTTAGACTCGACGATTTCATGTATTGAAATTAAATTTTGGGATTGCGGGTTGAAATGATATATATACCCATAAAGTTTTAAATTGCGGATTGAAATAATAAATATCTGTATCACTTGACCATAGGGTAGAAAATTATATAAAGACACCGGATTGGTTAAATTAATTGATTTTTTTAATCTTTAAATTTTGAATTCTGTTATTTGGCATTTTGAAATAGAAAATGATTTTTATAAACTGAATTATTTTCGAAAACCCAAGCCTTAACGTTGAAATTGGAATTGATTTAATGTATTTTTCAAAGGATTTAATTTTGTATTTCAAAGTTGAATTATCAATATAAATGAATTTATCGAAATTGAGGCATTGAAAATGTTTGGATATAACTTTGAAATCTATTTTAAACTAATTTAAACTATTTTAATCAATTTAAACTATTTTTAATTTATTTTAATCTATTATAATCTATTTATCCAATTTAATCTATTTTACCTATTTTAAACTAATTAAATTTATTTAACCTATTTTAAATCTATTTAATCTATTTTAAATTTATTTAATCTATTTTGAATCTACTTAATATAATTTAAATATATTTAATCGATTTTAAATTTATTTAATCTATTTTAAATCTATTTAATTTAATTTAAATCTATTTAATCTATTTTAAATCATTTTAAATCCAAGTAAATTTAATTTAAATCTATTTAAACTAGTTTTACTATTAAAACTACTATAATCTATTTTAACTTGTTTAAAACCATTTTATAGTATTTTAACAATTTTAAACTATTTTTAAAAACTATTAAAACTATTTGTGACTATCTAAACTACTTTCTAAAATTTCGGACTGTGTAAAGTTGAAATATTTATACTTAATAATGATACAACCTAAGTTGGGATTTGAAATTGATAACTTTTTGTCAAATGACATATTTGAGTAAATATGATAATTTTGGAATGAGGATTTAATTAACCTATCTTATCTATAATTTCAAAAGTGAATATGATTTTGAAAGTGAATATAATTTCAAAGGTGAATATGATTTTTGAAAGTGAATATGATTTCGAAAGTGATATGGTTTGAAATTGAATATGATATTTTGATACTAATTATGAATTGACGTTTGGAATGTAAAAGAACCATCCGGTATGGAATAAGCATTTGGTTGTTAAAGAGACCGGGATCGGATATTGTCGTACTCTCTGCGAATGCCGAAAACCACTATAACAACTGTATATTTAGTGAAGATTCCAGAAATAAAGTATGATGGTTTGGTGTACGATTCTATACGAGGTATTTACGTGACCCCGACTTCCGTAAGTCAGCTTAGATGTGACTAAAATAGGAGCCAGGTCGGGCCAAGTGAGGTCATTCCTCCAATCGGACATGCTTCTTCGATACCGTATTATGACCTTATGATGATTTGGTGGCCACCCCTTGATTTTGCTTATGAGAGTGTGTTCTGAGGTGGGCGGTAGTAGCTGCTATGCGTTACGACCAGTCCAGATTCACAATCGGTATATCTACCCTAGCATCGCCCCGAGTGCTGTGTTCACATGCCGTATCGCGCCTTCTATGAGTTTTTTTGTGTCGTACCTATATAGTGCTCCCTGATAGTCCACCTGCCGGTGGAGTTTACGGTATCTGTATAGACTACAACATTATATAAAATGTGTTAAGGGGGACATGGGTAACGCCATAACACTATTTTAATACTTTACTTTAGCGTAGACACTATTATAATAGCATATTTTACTATATAGTAGATAGTTTAACGGGTCCTTAGGAGATGGTAATCCCGAACATCTCTTAAGTAATTGCACTCACATTAGACACTGAATAAGAGATGTCAAACCCCGTAAACATCTCCAACGCCATTACACGCTTATTTATTTACTTTTTATTTAACTTGAAAGTGACTACTGTGGCTAGCTATCACTTAGGATCGTGTAATATGGAATGTATTATAAATATAAATATGGAAATAGATGATAATAGCAAAGTAAATAAAAATAAGCACACCAGGAACTTTTATACTGGTTCGAACTTCCCGTTCTATGTCCAGTCCCAGAATTCCCTCTGGAATTTCTCACAATAACCCTCTCTTAACCCAGAGGAATAGGTATACAACACCTGAACAGGATTTTTCCGCCTCTGACAACTGAAAGAGGACTTTACCCGCCTAAACAACTGAATAGGGCATCAACAGTTTCAGTAGAATTGCTTTGACACTATGTGTTCTTAATAACACCGACATGTCTTTGATAGTATAGCCTTCCTATAATCTTTCCTCAAGTATATATGTGGGTATAAAGATTTAGAAAGGAAAATATTGCTTTGAATCAAAGAATAAGTTAATTGTTTCAGAGATTCAAGCAATATATGAAAGTTGTGACTGCTTTTTAGAATACAGAGATGGTAGAAAGTAAGATCAGAAATTAATCAATAAATTGGTTATTTTTGAAGTGGATTTTGTGCGTGTATATAATAGATAAAGAGATGCAACCGTTCATGAAGAGTTCTGATCAACAGAAGCATCCATTACTCTTCATAATAGAACGTGACTCTTGGCAAAAGGAAGTGTCTTTTCACAAAAAATGACTGTTGCAGAATTCAGTCGACTGGGAAAAAAGGTCAGTCGACTGAATATTCAAAGATAGTAAAAAACAGTGCATATCGTGTACAGTAGGCTGTTTTATAGATATTCAGTCGATTGGTCGATTTTGTTCAGTCGACTGAATTCTGTTGATAATCGAAAATCATCATAGCTCATTTGGTTAGAGAACTTGCCTTCTAAACTAGTGACCCGGGTTCGAGCCCCACTCCATGCATTTTTTGAAAATTTGATTTTGATTAAAATATGGATGCAAACTTATTTGAATGTGAATGATGATTTTTGAGGAAAGATTTAACAAAGCACTAAACTAGACTCTATATACATATTTGATGGCCCTTGTTAAAATATATATAACTACACAAACTATATATTGAGCCGATGAGTCTGGATGTTATCATAGTCGTAGATTCGTGAACTGTAGTGTCTTGTCAGCAATCAAAACCTATGATCCAACGTTCTCCCCCTCTTTGATGATGACAACTTCATTTGCTACGAACGAATCTTTGGCAAGCTTTACTGTTCTTATCTCTCTCACTGAATATCTTCCTGTAATTGTGCTATAGATTTCTCCCCCTGAATCTAGGCTATATATTCCTGTAAATAATTAATCTTTTCTCCCCCTTAATCTGTGCTTGCATGGTTTATTCCTACAAATAGTGTTAGAGAGCAATATCTTTCTCCCCCTTTGTCATCGACAAAAAGGAGAGTATATGATGATATAAATTATATTTTAAATAAGTGTTAACATAGAGCAATATAAAACAAAATAACTACTACTTATAATGTAAGGTATCAGTAAAAAATAAACATTTAAAGCATGCGATACCCAAGGTTCTTATGATTTCCTAATTTTTAGAAAACCATACCCATTTGGGTGTGGTTGAACCTTTATAAATATGATGTTCATTATTAACTACCATATCAAAATAATCATTAATGAATTTTTATCTATTTTTCCAATTAACAGGAACCCAAATACTTAGATTATTTTTATTCATATTTTTCGTCATTGATTTTGTACTTCTAGAGAAATTGTAAACAATATTGGTCATAACAGTATTTGAATTTCTATAAAAATTGGATTTAGACTTTACTCGAAATTTAGTATTAGTACTAACATTTTTACTATACATGAAAGCGTATCTAGTGCTATTTCTACGATTAGTTTTATTATATCATAAACCACTTTTATCATGTAACGTACTATAACTGGATAAAATCATGTTTAAATCATTTTGACCTTTATTAAAATTTGTGACTGCAGTGTTAAGTTTATCAAATTTAGCTTCAAAGTCACAATTATTATTTTCAAAAGAAATATTATTGTTTTTCAAAATATCAATTTGCTAGTTTAATTTAGAATTCTTATTTTTTAACGTACGGTTCTCATTTTCGAGAAGAAAAATTCGAGATTCTGAATTAACTAAAGATGATTGTAATAAATCATTTTGTCTTTTCAAATCCCTAATTTCTTTTGAAAAATTTTCTTTTTCTTTTTCAAACATAGTATTTTGTTCGTCTAGAAAATCTTTAAGAGCCTCAAAATTATTTTTCAAAACAGCCCGTTTATTTTCTAAATCTAATTTCTCATTTTTTAATTTCTCATTTTCAAGTTTGATTGACTTCATCTTTTCTAAAATAACAAAATTAAGCTTTGAGATCTTCTCGCTTATACTAACTAATTCATTATTCTCATTTACTGAAATTTGTAAATTAGAAAGTACCTTTTTACAGTCCTCATTGGTCGTTGCTCTTATAGTCTCAGGCTTTTTGCTTGTTGTATTTCGACCGGATCTTTTTCGGGCCATTATTCTATGATGTTGTGACGATCGATAGAATTCTAGGCTCTGATACCAAATGAAAGTGACTACTGTGGCTAGCTATCACTTAGTATCGTGTAATATGGAATGTATTATAAATATACATGCGGAAATAGATGATAATAGCAAAGTAAATAAAAATAAGCGCACCAGGAACTTTTATACTGGTTCGAACTTCCCGTTCTATGTTCAGTCCCAGACTTCCCTCTGGAATTTCTCACAATAACCCTCTCTTAACCCAGAGAAATAGGTATACAACACCTGAACAACCGAACAGGATTTTTCCGCCTCTGACAACCGAAAGAGGACTTTACCCGCCTAAACAACCGAATAGGGCATCAACTGTTTTAGTAGAATTGCTTTGACACTATGTGTTCTTAATAACACCGACATGTCTTTGATAGTATAGCCTTCCTATAATCTTTCCTCATGTATATATGTGGGTATAAAGATTTAGAAAGGAAAATATTGCTTTGAATCAAAGAATAAGTTAATTGTTTCAGAGATTCAAGCATTATATGAAAGTTGTGACTACTTTTTAGATTACAGAGATAGTAGAAAGTAAGATCAGAAATTAATTAGTAAATTGGTTATTTTTGAAGTGGATTTTGTGCGTGTATATAATAGATAAAGAGATGCAACCGTTCATGAAGAGTTCTGATCAACAGAAGCATCCATTACTCTTTATAATAGAACATGACTCTTGGCAAAAGGAAGTGTCTTTTCACAAAAAATGACTGTTGCAGAATTCAGTCGACTGGGAAAAAAGGTCAGTCGACTGAATATTCAAAGATAGTAAAAAACAGTGCATATCGGTGTACAGTAGACTGTTTTATAGATATTCAGTCGACTGGTCGATTTTGTTCACTCGACTGAATTCTGTTGATAATCAAAAATCACCACAGCTCATTTGGTTAGAGCACTTGCCGTCTAAACTAGTGACCCAAGTTCGAGCCCCGCATCATGCATTTTTTGAAAACTTGATTTTGATTAAAATATGCATGCAAGTTTATTTGAATGTGAATGATGATTTTTGAGGAAATATTTTAACAAAGCATTAAACTAGACTCTATATACATATTTGATGGCCCTTGTTAAAATATATATAACTATACAAACTATATATTGAGCCGATGAGTCTGGATGTTATCGCTGTCATAGATTCGTGAACTATTGTGTCTTGTCAGCAATCAAAACCTATGATCCAACATTCTCCCCCTTTTTGATGATGACAACTTCATTTGCTACGAATGAATCTTTGACAAGCTTTGCTGATCTTATCTCTCTCACTGAATATCTTCCTGTTACTGTGCTATAGATTTCTCCCCCTGAATCTATGCAATATATTCCTGTAAATAATTAATCTTTTCTCCCCCTTAATCTGTGCTTGCATGGTTTATTCCTGCAAATAGTGCTAGAGAGCAATATCTTTCTCCCCCTTTGTCATCGACAAAAAGGAGAGTATATATAATGATATAAATTATATTTTACAAAAGTGTTAACATAGAGAAATATAAAACAAAATAACTACTACTTATAATGTAAGGTATCGGTAAGAAATAAACATTTAAAGCATACGATACCCAAGTTTCTTATGATTTCCTAATTTTTAGGAAACCATGCCCATTTGGGTGTGGTTGAACCTTTATAAATATAATGTGCATTATTAACTGCCATATCAAAATAATTATCAATGTATGTTTCTCTATTTTTCCAATTAACAAGAACCCAAATACTTAGATAATTTTTATTCACATTTCCCGTCATTGATTTTGTACTTCTAGAGAAATTATAAACAATATTGGTCGTAACAGTATTTGAATTTCTATAAAAATTGGATATAGACTTTACTCGAAATTTAGTATTAGCACTAACATTTTTACTATACATGAAAGCATATCTAGTGCTATTTCTATGATTAGTTTTATTATATCCTAAACCACTTTAATCATGTAAAGGTCTATATCTGGATAAAATCATGTTTAAATCATTTTGATCTTTATTAAAATTTGTGACTGTAGTGTTAAGTTTATCAAATTTAGCTTCAAAGTCACAACTATTATTTTCAAAAGAAATATTATTGTTTTTCAAAATATCAATTTGCTTGTTTAATTCATAATTCTTATTTTTTAACATACAGTTCTCATTTTCGAGAAGAAAAATTCGAGATTCTGAATTATCTAAAGATGATTGTAATAATCATTTTGTCTTTTCAAATCCCTAATTTCTTTTGAAAAAATTTCTTTTTCCTTTTCAACATTGTATTTTGTTCGTCTAGAAAATCTTTAAGAGCCTCAAAATTATTGTTCAAAAAAGCCCGTTTATTTTCTAAATCTAATTTCTCATTTTCAAGTTTGATTGACTTCATCTTTTCTAAAATAAGAAAATTAAGCTTTGAGATCTTCTTGCTTATACTAACTAATTCATTATTCTCATTTACTGAAATTTGTAAATTATAAAGTACCTTTTTACAGTCCTCATTAGTCATTGCTCTTATAGTCTCGGGCTTTTTGCTTTTTGTATTTCGACAAGATCTTTTTCGGGCCACTATTCTATGATGTTGTGACGATCGATAGAATTCCAAGCTCTGATACCAAATGAAAGTGACTACTGTGGCTAGATATCACTTAGGATCGTGTAATATGGAATGTATTATAAATATAAATGCGGAAATAGATGATAATAGCAAAGTAAATAAAAATAAGCACACCAAGAATTTTTATAATGGTTCGAACTTCCTGTCCTACGTCCAGTCCCAGACTTCCCTCTGGAATTTCTCACAATAACCCTCTTTTAACCCGGAGGAATACGTATACAACACCTGAACAACCGAACAGGATTTTTCCGCCTCTAACAACCGAAAGATGACTTTACCCGCTTGAACAACCGAATAGGACTTCAACAGTTTCAGTAGAATTGCTTTGGCACTATGTGTTCTTAATAACACCGATATGTTTTTGATAGTACAACCTTCCTGTAATCTATCCTCAGGTATATATGTGTGTATAAAGATTTAGAAAGGAAAATATTGCTTTGAATCAAAGAAATAGTTAATTATTTTAGAGATTCAAGCAATATATGAAAGTAGTGATTGCTTTTTAGAATACAGAGATAGTAGAAGTAAGATCAGAAAGTAATTAGTAAATTGGTTATTTGTGAAGTGGATTTTGTGTGTTTATATAATAGATAAAGAGATGCAACCGTTCATGAAGAGTTCTGATCAACAGAAGCATCCATTACTCTTCATAATAGAACATGACTCTTGGCAAAAGGAAGTGTCTTTTCACAAAAAATAACTGTTGCAGAATTCAGTCGAATGGGAAAAAAGGTCAGTCGACTGAATATTCAAAGGTAGTAAAAAAACAGTGCATATCTGTGTACAGTATGCTGTTTTATAGATATTCAGTCGACTGGTCGATTTTGTTCAGTCGACTGAATTCTGTTGATAATCGAAAATCACCACATTAGATGATAATGGCAATGTAAATAAAAATAAGCACACCAGGAATTTGTATACTGGTTCGAACTTCCCGTTCTACGTCCAGTCCCATACTTCCCACTGGAATTTCTCACAATAACCCTCTCTTAACCCGAAGGAATAGGTATACAACAACCGAACAACCGAACAAGATTTTTCTGCCCCTAACAACCGAAAGAGGACTTTACCCGCCTGAACAACCGAACAGGACTTCAACAGTTTCAGTAGAATTGCTTTGACACTACATGTTTTTAATAACACTGATATGTCTTTAATAGTACAACCTTCCTATAATCTTTCCTCAAGTATATATGTGTGTATAAAGATTTAGAAAGGAAAATATTGCTTTGAATTAAAGAATAAGTTAATTGTTTCAGAGATTCAAGCAATATATGAAAGTTGTGATTGCTTTTTAGAATACAGAGATGGTAGAAAGTAAGATCAGAAAGTAATTAGTAAATTGGTTATTTGTGAAGTGGATTTTGTGTGTTTATATAATAGATAAAGAGATGCGACCGTTCGTGAAGAGTTCTGATCAACAGAAGAATCCATTACTCTTCATAATAGAACGTGACTCTTGGCAAAAGGAAGTGTCTTTTCACAAAAAATGACTGTTGCAGAATTCTGTGGACTGGGAAAAAGGTCAGTCGACTGAATATTCAAAGGTAGTAAAAAACAGCGCATATCTGTGTACAGTAGACTGTTTTATAGATATTCAGTCGACTGTTCGATTTTGTTCAGTCGAATGAATTCTGTTGATAATCAAAAATCACCACAACTCATTTGGTTAGAGCACTTGCATTCTAAATTATTGACTCGGGTTCGAGCCCCGCTCCATGCATTTTTTGAAAACTTGATTTTGATTAAAATATACATTCAAGTTTATTTGAATGTGAATGATGATTTTTGAGGAAAGATTTTAACAAATCACTAAACTAGACTCTATATACATATTTGATGGCCCTTTTTAAAATATATATAACTCTACAAACTATATATTGAGCCGATGAGTCTTGTGAAGACCCGCAAATCCGTACTCCTTGAATATACACTAATCTCCATAGATTAACTCAAGATGAACAGAAATACGAATTATCAATGTTTAAAAAGAAGAAAAAGGATAGAAGAAGAGATAAGAAGATAGAAAATAGAGAGAAAAGAAAATATAAAATAGAACGGGACAGAAAGAGAACAACTGAACAACATCAGAATCTCATAATTCGCAGCGGAACAACATATAATAATAAATGAATAATCTTTAAACAAAGAACCATATCAGTTATTACATTTTATACATTACATTACATTTCACCATATCATCAGAGTGTACAACAACAACAAACAGCGGAAAAGAAATACTATATACTAATAATACGCCATGCCATCCATCTTGCCTCCAGCAATTCCAGAATATCCAGAATATCCTGATAAACCTAACTCTTGACTGCCCGTGTGGAAATTTGTGGGCACCCAGAGTTTAGGAAGGAAAACAATAAACTCCGAGTCAGTCATGTGGCTGGTGTGAGAACTCAAAACAGTTTATTTATCTTTAAAATCAAAATAGAGGAATATTTTTAAAGTCAATTCGCAATGCTTTTAAAAATGAGACTACCATAAGGCCTCCCGCACACACACACAATGCAAACGCAGAATCGGAGGAGATTTCTCCTTATGATAGTCAAAGATGCTTGATACGCATTTAAAAGAACATTTTATATTATTACTAATGCATAGTGTAGGAAAAAAATTCATTTCGAAAATAAAGATATAAATCTTAGCCAGCATAGACATTTCGAACTATGCCTACTATAGCTACCATCCAAACAGTGGGGCGCCACCATAAGTGAATGATAGGTTCTACAACTAATACCGTACAAGATCGTAGTGTTTCTTTGGATTTCCAACGAATGATCAGGCCAAGGAACTTCCCATTGCCACATGAGAATGCCTCTGGATGGACATCTCCGAGAACCAAACCGGATCTCTACCAACACAAGGCCGGGTTACCCCTAACTGAGTAACAACTGACTGAATATGCCATCCCCCGGTCCTTTGGGACCTTTCAACCGAGCGCTCGCAATCAATTCACACAATCATAAAGTGTTTTCAACATGAGTAAGTATCTGGGCTCCATACCATGATACCACCCTTTTCCAGAAGGAAATGCACATATCCTAAAGGGCGCTACCCCTCATAACCTTGCCGCATCTTTCCTGTTTTGACCATTCCCGAGGTGTGAGGCTCGACGAAGTCACATCCACAAAAACATACTTTATACAAAAGCCATGCTTTGGGTCAACAAATGATCATATAAATGATCACCAGGATAGACGATCAAATAAATGATCCTATCACAAATAATCAACACAATGATCATTTCACAGCAACACTCAGCATGTCACATTACCAAACTGGGAATATATCGCTGATAACCTTTAACTACATAACCTCTGAGCTCGTACGTCTCAGAGAAGGGTGTTAAGCTAAGAGAATAAATTCTCCGCCACCAACAGAAATATATTTGAAAGAAATCAGCTTTATATCTCAATTTGTAATGTCAGACATACAATCCATACAAGTCTGTTCCGGGCTCGAACAGAACCGAAGGCACTTCTCACGAATCCCTTGCAATCCGGGTATTTACAATCCCGATCGAATTTCCCATCACTTAGGAAATCTCTATACCAGGAGCTACCCAGTGCAGAGACAATCGATAGGTCATCCTATCGCTTTCGCAAATACCCGGCCTTCAACACCGGTCATCAAATGCAATTCATAACGACGTATCACATATTCGGAATGGGTTATACGACCCCATGGTCCTTTCCCGGTTAACCCGAATAGTGAGCACTTATTCAAAAATAAGTGTGGCATTCAAATTCAAACAAATCACATCAATTACCCATTCAAAGGGAAATATTGATAGTCGGTTATTGAACTATCAATGGATATGAACAACATCACCAGATTCCAAATAATTTTCCAAATTATTTATTTCCCAAAAATATCTTTACAAGATATATAATTCCAATACTTCAAAAATAAATCAATATTTATTTTTAAACAACTTCCCTTTTCTATAAATTCCATAGTGAATTTATATTTCAAAATATCTATGAATATACGATTTCAATTATTCACTTCAATTTATCTTCAAAAAGATAAATTCTTAAGATATTCACTTTATATTGGAAAACATTTCCATACTTACTTAATCATAAGTAATTCACAAATTTTATTTATTTTCAACACTTAGAAAATATTCAATATACTTAAATCGAGATTAAGTTTATATTTCATTCTTTAAGGAAATCATTCTCTTAAACATATTTATTTGGGCCAAAACGAATGTTGCGTAAAACATCGTTACGACAACCCAAAATCACTAGTATAGGGATTCGAAATTAAATTAGATATATAAATCCAAATACTATACAAAACATTTCCTTTCGGAAATCATTTACTATAACAACAGTGTTATAGTCCACCATTTCCTTCTATTTCTCGAAAACATCTATTTCAACAATAAATGTTGAAATCTATGGTTTCGAATCTCAACACCTTTTGAAAATTTCGTTAGATCGTTTTAATTCTATTTAAAACATCACATCTAAAACATTTTCTTTAACATAATATTCACCATTCAAAACGTGAATATACTACGTTAACAAATTTCGTCATTTCTATACATTTCATTTCAAAGGATTTATTCACAGTCAAAAACGTGAATATAACTCCATTAATAGGTTTCAACAATTTACTTATCAAAATAAGTCGTTTGCGAATTTATAAAACAACGTTTATAAATTCCATTTCTATTTATTTTATAACTACTTCCTTTATAAATTCCCTTTATTAACCTATCCAATTTATAACTCAATTATAAAACAAAAGTTCATGTTATAAGTTAAATACTTAGAATTTATTTGTTTGCACAATCATTCCTTTGAACTTCATAATTATAAATCTTATAGCTTATAAGATTCGATTATTTATCCAAAACCATTCTTTTAATAACTTTATAAATTTTATAAACCTACTGCTTATAAAATTCCATTTCCTTATGCAATCCATTTTCACTTCATTCAAACACTTATAAAAACTCGTTTTATAATTCAAATATTTTCACTTATAAATTATCAACTTATAAAGCTTTTTATATAAATCAATTTATATTATTTTTTTAAAACATCTTTAATCTCCTTTATAATTTCATTATTCTGATTTATAAAATAATTAAATTTCATAAATCCTATATTTAAACTTTTCACAATAATTTCAAAAATCCCGATTAACTATTTTATAAAATCATTAGCCTCATATTTTCAAAAATCATTTTTTAACTATATTTCTCAAAAATATAATTTTTTATAACATTAAAAATTATAACGTTTATTTATTTAAAATGGATCAATTTCCAAACATATAGTATATTTTCAAAAATCACTTTAACTATCATTTTAAAATTCCAAAGTTTGGTCCAATAATGCTACATACCAAATAGTCAATCACGACAACAACGATATCATATATCGATATGATAATCAACGAATATCAAAATATCCATAATCAAATAAATACTGTTGAGGAATCCAGTTGGATCCCTCCAACCTGTTTTCCTGCATCCACAAACATTAGCACAATACCAATTCCGCTCCAGTACGGAATTATCGCGGTATATGGGATTTAAAATATTATCCGCTTAATAGACGGCGCAATAGGGTCTCATCCGCTAAAAAATGCGGGAAATCAACAACTGCAATATATACATATGCCAATATATATATATATATTGCTATTATATATAATACCAATTTCACTGTTTATGAAATATTCGCGGTATATGTTTTTAATAAATAACATCTGCTTACTAACGGCGCATAATGTCTATTTTAACAATCAATAGATATCAATCATCATTCAAACATGCATTCAAATATTTTAATTTAACTATTTAAAATAAAATCGAAACTGATTCGATTGAGTGAGAAGTTCTCACCTTGATTTCAATTTCATTTTAGCGATTTATTTCGAATAAAATTAAACGGACGTTTAATTTTACCCGAAATTCTCAGTAACTCCAAACGACTCCAATCCAATTCCATCGCGTAGTGCTCGTCCATACGATTCCAACGCAACTAGTTTCGCGCGTTTTCGACCTCGTATGAAAAAGTTATGATTTTTTAAAGATTACACGAATTTATATAAACAATTTACAACATAAATTTTTATTTTCTTAACCTAAATCAAACATGGGTCGTTAGATCCCCATCCCCTTCATCACAGCCGCACCCTCCTTCTCCCTCTCTCTCACGTTCAACAGCCGAACCAAAGAACCCATCATCATATAATTAGGGTTTTATATTGCAACCACATCGCTCGATAAAAATTTGATCAGGCACCTCCACGTCGAAGGCCGACCCCACCACCATGCTCGGCCAGAGCATAGGCCAACTCGGCCTCACCTAGATCATTGAAACGCGTGCGCAACTGCAGGCGTCGGCCCCCCCTTTGCTCCCTCCACGCGACACTAAACCCCATCATATCCGTATGGATCTAAAGTACTCAAGACGCTTAACAACTTTCATGTTAAACACTTCTTCTAATTATCTACAGATTTAGAGAAACTGAGGGGGGAAAATCGAAAAATTCTGGCCTTTGATAAAGGAGGTGGCGGCTAGGGTTAGGTTTAGTTTATTTTTTTTTTAATTTATGAAGGGGTAAGGGTCTATTTATAGGAAAATGAACGAAACACTATTCATTCCGAAATTTCCAAACTCCGATTTACGCGCAGTGACCAGCGTTTCTAGGGTTTACCCCGCGTTACAGACACAATGGAACAGGTTTCGGAAGCTAATTCGGACATCTATGCGAGTTATGGCAATAAACGTTCAATTTAAATTAAACCGATTTAAATGATTTTCTAGGCGTTTTAATTTGTACCGGACAAACGGTAAATCCGATTGACACGAAATTTAAAACCTTACAATAATATCACATTACGGATCCGATGAAACTGGTTTCATCGAAATCCGAGACTTTTTGAAAAATGACTATTTTAACTCGCTAAATTAATATTAAAAACAATTCGATGCGTTTCGAGCTGCCACGATCAAACGATAACTCCGATTGCTACAAAAATTGAAATCCGGTAATAACTAACTATTACGGATCCAATAGAACAGGTTTCGTCCAATTCTGAGACTGTTCAAAAATTGACTATTTTCACTAGTCGATTTTAATATTAAAATATTCAATTTTCACAAATTAACTTTTAATTTGATTTTAAAAGTTCTAAAATATCGATCTAACTTCAATATGATAAAATAAAATTTTACAAATCATTTTCAATCATATTTAACTCAATTTTCAATTATTTCCATAATTTAACATATTAAATTGTTGATTTAATTATCCAATTAAATCCAATTATTCAAAATAAAATTTATTCAACTTATAAATTCACTTATTAATATTTAAAATTAATTAAATATTCAAATTTAAATTACTAAATTTTCTGGGTCGTTACAATCTTCCCCCCTTAAAAGAATTTCGTCCTCGAAATTATCAAGTAAGAAAAGTTACAGAATCAACTAATTTTCCCAAAATCCATAGTTAAACTTCTTATAACAACTTTACTAAGTTTTCAAATCATACTTAGTTATCTTTTCAAAAACAACTACTATTGTTTAACTTTCAATTCCAAATCAAAGTGAAAGTTTTCAAAATTTTCCAATTTTTCTCAAATTTTTTCTAACGCCTTAAATTTTCGAAAAAATTCGCCATAGTCTCCTTTGCGCGGCTCGATCCGGAAAAAAATGACAGTATATATATCATAAATATACATCTCATCAAGTAATGAGGCATCCCGAAGGGGAAAAAGTATAAAAGTACGGTATGTAATCCGAGATATGTACCTTATATTTTATTAGCAAGCATATACGGCTAATATAGCGTGAAAGCGAGCTCCAAATGCGAAGCAAACGCGATCCGCACCTACTAATCACTCAACAAACAACATGAGAATCATGCATGTAGACAATAGTATCGATATACAACATATAGCAACATAATAACTATATATGTCAACATAGCAAATGTAGTAAAAGCAATTTATTCAACCATCAATCAACTAACATTCATAATCAATAAATATTCATTCATATTCTCATTAATATTCAATGAAATGGTTTTTCAATTTAATCATATTTGATTCATTAACAGTGGATGTTTACTAACATTCATTTTCACTTAGTTTATATTCACTAATTCATATTCAAGTTGGTTCACTTCCAAATTAAATTCAATTCTATTTAAGATTCACTTAACTACCAATTGAATTCCAATTACTTTAGCTTCCAATTTCATTAACTCTTAATGAATTATATACAATCAATCAACTAACAACCATATAACAACCAAAGTATATTCTTTACAACCAAATTACTTTGCTTATATTCATTCAATTTGGTTTAACCCCTTTACTTTCAATTGGTTTAATTAAATTGATTTTCATTCAATTATTCAAATTCCAATAACATTAGATTTTAATGAATTACACTTATATCCATTATTTCATATCAACTTAATTCACATTCAATTGATTTACATTCAATCCATCCATATAGTTTCACTCCTTATATATGTAAGTTTATTCACAATTGTAAATTACTTTAATTATAATTCATTTCTTATAATTCTTTTTACTTGTACAATTATTCTTCAATTTAGATTATTCAAACATCTAAACAATCATCTTATATACACTTTAATAATTCTAAAAAATTATTCCTTTATATGTAAAATATAATCAAGACAAAATTATTTCATTTACCCAATTTAAATCAATACTGTGTCGAATTGTTCTGTACAAGTGTTTAGAGATCCCTATCAACAACGTTAATTACTCGTATTAACCAGAATCTATATACCACTCAACAAACCAATCATCACAATATAAAACAATTTTATATTCACTAACAAATACGCTCTCATATCTATTATTACACTCAAACTCATTCTAGAGCACCACTGACTCTATCTCTAATGAGTAATACCCAACAGAACCATGGTTGTCGCTTAACCATATGCTCTGATACCACCTGTGAAGACCCGCAAATCTGTACTCCTTGAATATACACTAATCTCCATAGATTAACTCAAGATGAACAGAAATACGAATTATCAATGTTTAAAAAGAAGAAAAAGGATAGAAGAAGAGATAAGAAGATAGAAAATAGAGAGAAAAGAAAATATAAAATAGAACGGGACAGAAAGAAAACAACTGAACAACATCAGAATCTCACAATTCGCAGCGGAACAACATATAATAATAAATGAATAATCTTTAAACAAAGAACCATATCAGTTATTACATTTTATACATTACATTACATTTCACCATATCATCAGAATGTACAACAACAACAAACAGCGAAAAAGAAATACTATATACTAATAATACGCCATGCCATCCATCTTGCCTCCAGCAATTCCAGAATATCCAGAATATCCTGATAAACATAACTCTTGACTGCCCGTGTGGAAATTTGTGGGCACCCAGAGTTTAGGAAGGAAAACAATAAACTCAAAACAGAGGAAATTTGTCAGTCATGTGACTGGTGTGAGAACTCAAAACAGTTTATTTATCTTTAAAATCAAAATAGAGGAATATTTTTAAAGTCAATTCGCAATGCTTTTAAAAATGAGACTACCATAAGGCCTCCCGCACACACACACAATGCAAACGCAGAATCGGAGGAGATTTCTCCTTATGATAGTCAAAGATGCTTGATACGCATTTAAAAGAACATTTTATATTATTACTAGTGCATAGTGTAGGAAAAAAATTCATTTCGAAAATAAAGATATAAATCTTAGCCAGCATAGACATTTCGAACTATGCCTACTATAGCTACCATCCAAATAGTGGGGCGCCACCATAAGTGAATGATAGGTTCTACAACTAATACCGTACAAGATCGTAGTGTTTCTTTGGATTTCCAACGAATGATCAGGCCAAGGAACTTCCCATTGCCACATGAGAATGCCTCTGGATGGACATCCCCGAGAACCAAACCGGATCTCTACCAACACAAGGCCGGGTTACCCCTAACTGAGTAACAACTGACCGAATATGCCATCCCCCGGTCCTTTGGGACCTTTCAACCGAGTGCTCGTAATCAATTCACACAATCATAAAGTGTTTTCAACATGAGTAAGTATCTGGGCTCCATACCATGATACCACCCTTTTCCAGAAGGAAATGCACATATCCTAAAGGGCGCTACCCCTCATAACCTTGCCGCATCTTTCCTGTTTTGACCATTCCCGAGGTGTGAGGCTCGACAAAGTCACGTCCACAAGAACATACTTTATACAAAAGCCATGCTTTGGGTCAACAAATGATCATAGAAATGATCACCAGGATAGACGATCAAATAAATGATCCTATCACAAATAATCAACACAATGATCATTTCACAGCAACACTCAGCATGTCACATTACCAAATTGGGAATATATCGCTGATAACCTTCAACTACATAACCTCTGAGCTCGTACGTCTCAGAGAAGGGTGTTAAGCTAAGAGAATAAATTCTCCGCCACCAACAGAAATATATTTGAAAGAAATCAGCTTTATATCTCAATTTGTAATGTCAGACATACAATCCATACAAGTCTGTTCCGGGCTCGAACAGAACCGAAGGCACTTCTCACGAAGCCCTTGCAATCCGGGTATTTACAATCCCGATCGAATTTCCCATCACTTAGGAAATCTCTATACCAGGAGCTACCCAGTGCAGAGACAATCGATAGGTCATCCTATCGCTTTCGCAAATACCCGGTCTTCAACACCGGTCATCAAATGCAATTCATAACAACGTATCACATATTCAGAATGGGTTATACGACCCCATGGTCCTTTCCCGGTTAACCCGAATAGTGAGCGCTTATTCAAAAATAAGTGTGGCATTCAAATTCAAACAAATCACATCAATTACCCATTCAAAGGGAAATATTGGTAGTCGGTTATTGAACTATCAATGGATATGCACAACATCACCAGATTCCAAATAATTTTCCAAATTATTTATTTCCCAAAAATATCTTTACAAGATATATAATTCCAATACTTCAAAAATAAATCAATATTTATTTTTAAACAACTTCCCTTTTCTATAAATTCCATAGTGAATATATATTTCAAAATATCTATGAATATACGATTTCAATTATTCACTTCAATTTATCTTCAAAAAGATAAATTCTTAAGATATTCACTTTATATTGGAAAACATTTCCATACTTATTCATAAGTAATTCACAAATTTTATTTATTTTCAACACTTAGAAAATATTCAATATACTTAAATCGAGATTAAGTATATATTTCATTCTTTAAGGAAATCATTCTCTTAAACATATTTATTTGGACCAAAACGAATGTTGTGTAAAACATCGTTACGACAACCCAAAAGCACTAGTATAGGGATTCGAAATTAAATTAGATATATAAATCCAAATACTATACAAAACATTTCCTTTCGGAAATCATTTACTATAACAACAGTGTTATAGTCCACCATTTCCTTCTATTTCTCGAAAACATCTATTTCAACAATAAATGTTGAAATCTATGGTTTCGAATCTCAACACCTTTTGAAAACATCGTTAGATCGTTTTAATTCTATTTAAAACATCACATCTAAAACATTTTCTTTAACATAATATTCACCATTCAAAACGTGAATATACTACGTTAACAAATTTCGTCATTTCTATACATTTCATTTCAAAGGATTTATTCACAGTCAAAAACGTGAATATAACTCCATTAATAGGTTTCAACAATTTACTTATCAAAATAAGTCGTTTGCGAATTTATAAAACAACGTTTATAAATTCCATTTCTATTTATTTTATAACTACTTCCTTTATAAATTCCCTTTATTAACCTATCCAATTTATAACTCAATTATAAAACAAAAGTTCATGTTATAAGTTAAATACTTAGAATTTATTTGTTTGCACAATCGTTCCTTTGAACTTCATAATTATAAATCTTATAACTTATAACATTCAATTATTTATCCAAAACCATTCTTTTAATAACTTTCTAAATTTTATAAACCTACTGCTTATAAAATTCCATTTCCTTATGCAATCCATTTTCACTTCATTCAAGCACTTATAAAAACTCGTTTTATAATTCAAATATTTTCATTTATAAATTATCAATTTATAAAGCTTTTTATATAAATCAATTTATATTATTCTTTTAAAACATCTTTAATCTCCTTTATAATTTCATCATTCTGATTTATAAAATAATTAAATTTCATAAATCCTATATTTAAACTTTTCACAATAATTTCAAAAATCCCGATTAAACTATTTTATAAAATCATTAGCCTCATATTTTCAAAAATCAGTTTTTAACTATATTTCTCAAAAATATAATTTTTTTATAACATTAAAAATTATAACGTTTATTTATTTAAAATGGATCAATTTCCAAACATATAGTATATTTTCAAAAATCACTTTAAAAATCATTTTAAAATTCCAAAGTTTGGTCCAATGATGCTACATACCAAATAGTCAATCACGACAACAACGATATCATATATCGATATGATAATCAACGAATATCAAAATATCCATAATCAAATAAATACTGTTGAGGAATCCAGTTGGATCCCTCCAACCTGTTTTCCTGCATCCACAAACATTAGCACAATACCAATTCCGCTCCAGTACGGAATTATCGCGGTATATGGGATTTAAAATATTATCCGCTTAATAGACGGCGCAATAGGGTCTCATCCGCTAAAAAAATGCGGGAAATCAACAACTGCAATATATATATATATATATATATTGCTATTATATATAATACCAATTTCACTGTTTATGAAATATTCGCGGTATATGTTTTTAATAAATAACATCCGCTTACTAACGGCGCATAATGTCTATTTTAACAATCAATAGATATCAATCATCATTCAAACATGCATTCAAATATTTTAATTTAACTATTTAAAATAAAATCGAAACTGATTCGATTGAGTGAGAAGTTCTCACCTTGATTTCAATTTCATTTTAGCGATTTATTTCGAATAAAATTAAACGGACGTTTAATTTTACCCAAAATTCTCAGTAACTCCAAACGACTCCAATCCAATTCCATCGCGTAGTGCTCGTCCATACGATTCCAACGCAACTGGTTTCGTGCGTTTTCGACCTCGTATGAAAAAGTTAGATTTTTTAAAGATTACACGAATTTATATAAACAATTTACAACATAAATTTTTATTTTCTTAACCTAAATCAAACATGGGCCGTTAGATCCCCATCCCCTTCATCACAGCCGCACCCTCCTTCTCCCTCTCTCTCACGTTCAACAGCCAAACCAAAGAACCCATCATCATATAATTAGGGTTTTATATTGCAACCACATCGCTCGATAAAAATTTGATCAGGCACCTCCACGTCGAAGGCCGACCCCGCCACCATGCTCGGCCAGAGCATAGGCCAACTCGGCCTCACCTAGATCATTGAAACGCGTGCGCAAGTGCAGGCGTCGGTCCCCCCTTTGCTCCCTCCACGCGACCCTAAACCCCATCATATCCGTATGGATCTAAAGTACTCAAGACACTTAACAACTTTCATGTTAAACACTTCTTCTAATTATCTACAGATTTAGAGAAATTGAGGGGAGAAAATCGAAAAATTCTGGCCTTTGATAAAGGAGGTGGCGGCTAGGGTTAGGTTTAGTTTATTTTTTCTTTTTTAATTTATGAAGGGGTAAGGGTCTATTTATAGGAAAACGAACGAAACACTATTCATTCCGGAATTTCCGAACTCCGATTTACGCGCAGTGACCAGCGTTTCTAGGGTTTACCCCGCGTTCCAGACACAATGGAACAGGTTTCGGAAGCTAATTCGGACATCTGTGCGAGTTATGGAAATAAACGTTCAATTTAAATTAAACTGATTTAAACGATTTTCTAGGCGTTTTAATTTGTACCGGACAAACGGTAAATCCGATTGACACGAAATTTGAAACCTTACAATAATAACATATTACGGATCCGATGAAACTGGTTTCGTCGAAATCCGAGACTTTTTGAAAAATGACTATTTTAACTCGCTAAATTAATATTAAAAACAATTCGATGCGTTTCGACCTGCCACGATCAAACGATAACTCCGATTGCTACGAAAATTGAAATCCGGTAATAACTAACTATTACGGATCCAATGGAACTAGTTTCGTCCAATTCTGAGACTGTTCAAAAATTGACTATTTTCACTAGTCGATTTTAATATTAAAATATTCAATTTTCACAAATTAACTTTTAATTTGATTTTAAAAGTTCTAAAATATCGTTCTAACTTCAATATGATAAAATAAAATTTTACAAATCATTTTCAATCATATTTAACTCAATTTTCAATTATTTCCATAATTTAACATATTAAATTATTGATTTAATTATCCAATTAAGTCCAATTATTCAAAATAAAATTTATTCAACTTATAAATTCACTTATTAATATTTAAAATTAATTAAATATTCAAATTTAAATTACTAAATTTTCTGGGTCGTTACAAGTCTGGATGTTATCGCAGTCGTAGATTCGTGAACTGTTGTGCCTTGTCAGCAATCAAAACCTATGATCCAACATAACTTACATTAGATCTTTTAGTTTTAACTCGAGTGTTTTGTCTTTTCAATTCACTCGGGTCAGTCTGAGCTTTTCAGTTTATCGAAGGCTACTTTCTGGAGGATGAAGATGATGATTTTGTACTATTATTAATTATTTTGTTTATTCCACTTCATCATGTTGTTCCACTACATTTATTTATTATTTATTTTTGTTGTATGTAACTCTGATCTGTATTATAAAAGTATAATCAATGTTATTTATAAAGAGCTTCATAAACTATTTATTTGATTATTATTTTTTTCATTCCGCTGTGAGATTCTGTATTTTTTCTTTCCTTCTCTATTTTTTCTTCTTATTTACCCCATAACAATCTGCCCTTTTGAATGGTTTGAGTCTTACGTGTGTGGTTTATCGTCGATTTAAACCGTCCAAAAAGTGGGCTGTTACAACTGTTGGGTTGAAAATCAGGACAATATACTATCAATAATATACAGGATGATAATAGAGATATAAAATAAATAAACACCCAAATCATTCAATATATCAACCGATAGACATCCATCACAATCAACATCCAAATCAGCCAATAAATTATGATAATTCACTAGTTATTTATATCGTGTATTTAACTAGCAATTCAGTTTCAATTTTAGATTTAACTATTGATTAAAATTCCTATCAGTTCAATTCATATGTCAATTCAACCGTTAGTTAAATTATCAAACAAATGTCAATAAAGATATATAACTTCACGATTACAATTCAACTAACATTAGAGATATTTTAGCATTCGTGAGCATGCTCAATCACTCACCTTATTTGAATTGTTATTTTTTCAAATCCAAATAAATTTTAATCCAATTCAGTGTCGTAGACGATGTCGATAATAACCCAATCGAACTTGTCGCGTTCGAAACGGATTTCGTATGAAAAAGATATTCAATAATTAACATAACGACTTTAATTAAAATTAAATTAACTTAACTTAATTAATATGATTATTAACTTAAACCCTACCTTCCTCCTTTTTTGTATGCCTAGGCATTCATGATCCGCTGCTACTTTTATTTCTAAATCAATCAACGCTCGCCGCTAGAACAGCTAGCCACTGCCGCCGACTGCGCCTAGCGCCACTCCCCACTGCTGCGCCACCTCCAGCCTCCTTCACCCCATGTGCACACGCAAATGCTTGTCTATACCCAAAATGCAGCAGCACGAATGCGAGTCATTCCCTATCACCTTTATTGATGATTTATCGATCCAACCGTAGCATGCGTAGAGGAGACCGAGCCCTACAAATTTCGTGTTGAAGCCGAGACAAGAAATTATTGAGAGAAATCGAGGGAGGAAGGCCAGCAAATTTCGGCCATTAAAATCGTATATAATGGCGGTTGAAGATTTAGTTTATGGTTTAGCCAAATGAAGGAGATTTAAGGCTATTTATAGAAAATTCCTATGGCACTATTCATCTATGAAAATTACGAATAACAAACGAAGTGTGCCGCCTGGCACTCTATATATCACACCCCTATTCCGAAAACAATGAAATATGTACGGGAGCCAATTCCATCATTTTCATAAGATAGCTTTTCAAAATCAAATTATTTTAATTAAAGTTCTAAAAATAAATTCTACGCGTTCCAAGCTCGCACGATCTGACATAAGTCTGGTCACTACAAAACTTGAAATCCTATAATAATTCACTATTATGGATCCGATGAAACTGGTTTCGTCAAATTCTGAGGCAGTGCCCAAAAAGCTTATTCTTACACGTCAATCAAACAAGCTATTTCCTAAAATAATTTATTCACTTTAAATTCAATTTTAAAAATTAAGAAACTTCATTCTTATTTAAATAAAACTTAAATCAAGTTTTGACATCATTTTCATTCATATTAAATTTAAGATTCAATTATCTAAATAATTTCTAATACTAAATTTAAACAATTTAATTATTCAATAAACTACATTAATAAGTCTTTAAAATTTTATTTCTATTCAATGATTATATTAAATTTGATAATAAAAAATAATTAAAAATATGGGTCGTTACAATATGATATGGGAAATTTCCCTAGAGGGAAATTTTAAATACTCCAAATCATTTCCTCCTTTATCTTTTATTTTTGAACATGTAAATTTGTTTGAAGTGGTTTTGGATAGGAATCACCCAAATTTAACCCTGGTTCCCTCGAACCAATCATCGGCAAAAAGATATTAAGTAAATAGGGAATTTTTCTTTAATTGATTGATCAAAATATCTTCTAGAAATATATATCTTTAAAACATTCTTTTTTGTATATATGGAATCATTAAACCTCTCTTTATCTTTGGAAAATTATTTAATTAAATCTTAACAAAGATTTCTTAATTCCATATCTAAATTTTGATTTAATTAAAACATATTATCTAGGATGTTAATCCAAAATCCATAAATATTAAGTGAGAAGAATTAATAGAAATCATCTAATTCTACTGAATATCAATTTCTATATTCAACAAGTACTATGGGTGGAATAACAGCGAAGTCACCTTTTAAATTTCACGAATAATACGAGTTCTCTCCTTGAAATTTAAACTAAAGTATAAGAAGATTATCTCCATACAATATAAGTTATTTAAATTTGGGAAATTCATATCTTTTATAGTTTAGGAAATTATTATCCGAGTAAATCAAATTTACTATCCCCTTTGTTAGGCCAGTCCAGGTAGCTAGGGAGGGGCTAGCAACTATTTCCTAAACCCAAGCCAAGACACTACCTCTTTGTCACCCATAAGATGGTCAAATTATTTGATTTACTCTAAATCTTTTAACATACTTAATTTAATTTTAATTAATTTAGAGCATCTATGCTTTCCCTTCGATCTATTCTATTCCTCTGTTGGATTTTCTATGACACTCACAAATAAAACACATGTACTAGTCGTTTTCGCATACTCATTTTTAAAACTCTTAATCATCTTCAATTTTCTTAACTATTTATTGAAAAAGTTCACAAAATATTCAGGAAAGAACAATTAAGTTAAAACTAGTGTTTGCAAAAGTTTTTTGAAAGTGTTGCGAATAGCGCTGCAAATAGTGTTTTTAAAGTTTATTTGATCAAAACAACTTTTAGGGCATTTACAAATCCATTTTTATAACTCAAATCTCTTTAAAACATATTAAAATAATTATAGAATTTATTTCATATTTTTAAAGAATTAAAAATATCAATTTTGAAGAATTTGTCGTTTGGGTTTCCGAACTGCCAAACCATGACAATTTGAAAATTTAATTTTCTCGTATTTCAAAATCTACTAAAGGAAATCTTGATTTTATTTCTTTGTTTGAAAACTATGTTTATAAGGATTTATAAAATTCTTATTATAAAGAATCATGACCCTGAATTCATCCTATACATTGATTTAACTTTTAAGACGCGAAATCATGAACTATCATTTCACGATGCACCTATTTTTGACTAAATTTTCAATATTTATTTAAACTTTGCCAAAACGCTTTTAAACATTTTTAAAACACTTCTAAACCATTTTAAAGAGGTTTAAATATTCTATATACACAATTTCATTAATAAAAGGAAATTGATTACCTTCTTGATTTTCGATGTGTACTAAACGTGACATGTTAATACAATTAAACAACAATATTAAATAACCAAACATGGAGATCAAAGTATCGTAAACATCCATTGCAAACATCCTATCATTATCCAAAAATATAATATAAGCAAGAGTTTCTCAACTTAGATTCAAACGAACTTACTTTAAAACGACTATAACTTCGCTATGACCGATAAAAACTTTATAGAATATAGCCTTGGACCCTAGGGAATTCACAACCTAGGCTAGGAAGTGGAGGAGGCTCGGCCAAGAAGGGCGATGGAGTGTGGCCGTGAGTTGCATGGAGAAAAGAGACTTCGAATCATCTTTGAATTCATAAAACTAGACCTATTTTGATCCCACCTTAAAGCAGATGATTTATATTTTATGATTATATACTGTATGTGATTGCATGTGGACAAGTTGGAGGATCCAACGGGATTCCTCACCAATGTTGATTTTACTTTTCATATACTATAATATATGGTGATTTATCAGATACCATATTATTGACCGTGGCATGATTTCACTTATTTAATGCTGTAGAAGCACTGGACCTTAATTTTGGTGTTTGGAAAACTACAAAATAACAATTTCAAAGTGAAATATGTGATTTTGAAATAATATGTTTTAGAAATTGTTCATGGGTTATTAAAAGGAGTTTATTGAAATGAAATAAAAATATGATTTTAGGAACATTGATTTAACCGTTTTGTGAAAGATATTAAAAAGAAATTTTTGATACTTTTTATAAAGATTTAAAACTTAAGAAATAAGTTCATTTCATAGTAGAAGGAATATAGTATTTATGAAGATAAAAATAGTTCAAGCAAATATTTCTGAAATGGTTAATATAGGAGATTTATAAAAGTAATGTTTTATAAATAATGAATGCATTTACTAATAGTGTTATAAATGTTAAAAATGGATTTATAATCGATATATTGATAATAAATAGTGAGTGAGTTTATAAACAGGATTTCGATAATAAAAGAGATTTATAAAGAGGAGATTTATAAACGGGATTTTGATAATAAATGAGATTTTCAAAGGAATTGATTTATAAAAGGAATTTTATGAATAAAGGAATTTATAAACATAGTTTTATAAAATAGAAAGGAACTTATAAACATAGTTTTATAAAAATGGAAAAGGAATTTTAAAAATAGAAGTTATATAAAATTGAAATGAAATTTATAAACATAGTTGATAAATATGGAAAGAATTTATTTGGATAAGTTAAATATGGATTTCTATAAAGGAAATACATTCACGTTTTAAAAGTAAAAATAATCTTTTAAAGGAATATTTAAAAGTGATATTTTCAAATGGAGTTAAATGGTTTTGAAAATGATTTTAAATGTGTTAAGAGACAAAAACATAGATTTCAACATTTATTATTATGGTAGACGTTTTTGAGAAAAGTAAGGAAGCGTGGACTATAACAATGTTGTTATAGCGAGTGAATTCCAAAAGGATATGTTCTATAATATGGGATATGCAGGTAACTTATATCTATTTCGAAGTTAAGAATTGTTGCTAATTCAAGGTCTGAGAGGTAATGATACCGTAACTTGTTCGGCTTCACTGTTAACTAATAAGTACTTTAAGCTCGGCGTTGAAAATTAATATTAAGTATAAATAGTTGAATCCCTATACTATCATTTTTGGGTTGTCGTAACGGTGTTTTACCAATATTCGTTTTGACCCAATGAATTGTGTTTTGGAAATTAAGAAGCTTTCTAAAAATACTTACGAATATACTTATTATTGTTTCAGGTATATAGAGATTATTTTTATGTATTGAAAATGAAATGGTTTGTGAATATACTTATACCATTGAGATAAGTATATGTAAATGTTTTTCAAATATTGAAGTATAAAATGGTATTGAGAATATATATTTTTAAAGATATTTTGAGATAAATATTTTGAAAGTGATTTAATTAACAAAAGATTAATTAAACATGCTTAGCGACTGCTTATGTGCTAGATTTTGTTTGTCGTTTTAGTAGTTAAATAACTGACTATCAAAATTTGGCTATTTTTGGTTCATTGACTTGATGTAGGAACTGATTAGTCGTGTACTTAGCACAAAGCCAACTGAGTAGGCTTGATTATCGTTTGGTGTTAAGAATGAGGATTTGAGTAGTGTGGAGTAACTATGGTACTCCAATCTACTAAGCTTCCTTCTTGGTCGAAGGATAGCAAGTTGAGAGTTGGAAACGTGATAAGTCTATGAGACTTGGTTTCCTTACAAAGTGGAGGCCTATTTTTGATTTTTGACCCGGAAAGACCGGGATCGAATTTATTCGAAAACTACTTCGGACTAACGTATGCGTTCGAAAGTGCAGCTTGTTGATGATGATTTTGAAGGTAGAGATCTTCTTGATGGAGGACTGCTTGCTACTAGTCTCGTGGTTTCATATTGTATAAACGGTGGCAGTAGTGCTTCAGTTTGAAAATCTTCGATGCAAGGAATTCTCGCTACTGATCCTGGGGATGAGTCCCAACAGGATATGGTTGGAAAGTATGTTCGGTTTGCCCTGTTCCTAGACAGCCTGTATGGACGAATGTCTAATTGCATTTCTAGATCACATTGATTGATCTCTATAAACGTGTCATCTATTTAGTGGCAGAGAATGTAACTTATCTTAGCTTAACACCCTTTTCAGAGTCATATAGGCCCAGGAGATATACAATTGTAGAAATCCATTGTGTGATTGTGGAATGGAAATGTGGCATTAAAAGTGGAATGTACTATGTGAAAGGTAATCGTCACCTCGAGCCTTATCACCTAGAAATGACAGAAACGGGGTAGAAGAGGCGGGGATATGTGGGTCGCTTCCATTAGGATATGATCATCACCCTTCTAGATTATTCTCTATATGTCCACTATGTCGTATGTTGTAGCCACAGATAGGTCGGAAACGATCGAGTTGATGTCATATTCGGTACTATCCAACGAAGGGTAGGCCAGTTATAAGTTGGTTTAGGCGTTCAGTGTCTGGGCCGTAGGTACATTTTTCTAGAGGTGTACAATCAGAAGATAGTCCCTCACCTTATCATTTATATGGAATCCACTTCCAATACGTGCCTTCCATTTTGTTTGTATAACCTACTTGTTGCTAGTATGTTGGAATTTAGTAATGGAACAGTTTCTGCTATGGTTAATATCATTTGTATACTAGACACTGCTATAATATCATAGAATTTGATATAAAATGTTTTGGTTATTGTAAGGTAAAAATCTGTCCGTGTTTATGTGTGGTGTGGTCTTACAAGATACTTTTGTTTGATAAAGAAAAGTTAAGTTTAAAATAAATTTGTGATGTGTTTTTGACACGGTTACTAAACTGATCCGGGTGTTATTTCCTTTTAATGCTCGGATCAAACCGGGCATATGTACGGATTTAGATTTAGTGCTTTGGAGCTTCAGCAGACGAGTTAGAGGACTTCTTGACGTATTCTCGTACTTTTTTATTTACACTGTATTAGTTATCTTGTTTATCATAATTTGTGAGGACGTGTTGTTATAACTATTCAGCTTGATCTGTTTGGTTGGTGTACTTTGATTTGATGTATGTATATTAAAGACTACATGTTCTCTTTTGTGTAAAGATCATTGATATTATATTATGTATGTCGCCCTACTACATTGTGGATTAGGTGTTACTTCGTCTTGTTTCTTCTTCTTCTACTCTTCTCTTTAACTATCTTCTTTCTTTCCCATAACAATCCGTCTTTTCATTCAGTTTGAGTTGGACATGTGTGGTTTATTGTTAGATCGAATCGGTCATGGAGCGGGTCATCACACTTGGTATCTGAGCTTAGGTTAGAGAACACTTAGTGTTTGGTTGGGTACTCATTATAGATACGGTTAGTAATACCCTAGAATGAGTTTGAGAGTGTGTATATGTGTGTATGTGTGTATCTGAGCGCATATTTGTTAGTGATATAAAATTGTTTTACATTATGTTTGTTGACATGTTAAGAAGCTTATGGATTCTGGCCAATGCGAGTAATTAACGCTATTGATAGGGATCTTTGAACACTTGAATATAGCAATTCGACATAGTAACATTTGAAATTAGGTAAATGAATGATTTTACCTTGAATATATTTTATATATAAAGGAATAATTTTTCAGAAATTATTATAGTTATATATGGTTTGTTTGAATGTTAGTGAATGATTAAATTAGTATCGTTTATTGTTTGTTGTTTGTGCTTTAATAAAAGTTGTTGTTATTATAATCTAGACAAAGATAATAACTGAGAAATAATCTTATATAAGAAAACAAGTTCTTGTAACTCATAATTTGAAAACGAGTAAGTTAAAAAAAAAATTCGAATATTCTGGTTAAATAAAGAAAATTGGAAATTTCATATACTCTTAGAATTGGAAGAGTATGAAATGAATATAAACTTAAGTTGTAAAGTGATTAAATAACAATAAGTTGAATTATAGAATGTGGATGAACCTAAGTAAGAATTTATGAAATTTTAAGTAGATAAGTTTGTATAACTTATAAATTGAGAAAATGGAAAGTAAAACCAAATTTTAAAAATGGTTAAACATTTTGGTTAAGCAAAAAAAAAATCTAAAATTGAACTTTGAAATGAAATCTTAACTTAAGCATAGTTAAACGAAATGAACTAATGAAATGAATATGAACTTATGTGTGAAGTAATAATAAACATAAGTGGACTTGTAAAATGAATATGATAATAAACTTAAGTAATTATTTTATTAAATAATTCCCAAGTGATATTAGTATTAAAAGAAAAAATACTAAGCAAATTTAATGTAAGTAAATTTAATATGGGATGAAATTTTGTTAAAAATGAACTAAGTGTAAATCAATTGAATGAGAATAAAACTGAATGTGAATAAATTGAAAGCAATTCAACTGAATGTTAATAAGGAATGAATGCTAATAATAAATGAAAGTGAATAAATTTTAAAATATTAACATTGAAAATGTAAAATGATAAGTTTGTTATATTACTATATGTTATATTGAGATTTTACTATCCATAAACTTGTTCTCATCATTTGTTAAGTGTTTGGTTGGTATCGATGGCGTATGCTTCGCATTTGGAGCTCGCTTTCGTATTATATTGATTGTATATGCTTGCTAATATTAAGAAAAGTACACATCTCGGATTACATATCATATTTTTATGTTTTTCCTACGGGATGCCTCGTCATCGAGATGAGATGTATATTATGTGATTACATATAATGTATTTTGTGAATTTTTCCGATCGAATCACACAAAGAAGAAGTTGAAAAAATTTACTGTAAATTTACGGCGTTAGAATTTTTTTTCGAATTTTGAAAATTTTTGATAAATAAAATTTGATCTTTATGTTATAACTAAGAATGATATTACTCGGTACATGTGAATGAAACATAAAGATTTAGAAAAAAATTACAGTCTATTTCAACAAATTGATTTTTGCATAATAAATGTTTTGATAACAAGTTCCAACAAACTGGTTTTGAAAAATTAATGTATTTTGGGGCCTTTTTCTTACTTGCTAATTTTGGGGAAGAAATTCTTTTAAGAGAGGAGAATGTAACGACCCAGAATTTCGGTCAATTAAAATAGGATATTTAATTGATTTTAAATATTTAAAAGTTAATTATATAAGTTAAACAGTTAAATTTTAAATAGGTTATTTGAATATCTAGAATTGTTTAAATAATCGATTCTTGAATTTAATGCGAATAACAATAATTTATAAAGCTGATTTAAATTCTGTTTAAATAATTGTGAAGATAACTTGCTTTTATATTGGAATTAAAAATGACTAAACTAATTTTGGAAATAATTCATTTTAATTAATATGTGAAAATGGCCTTCCTAGACACCAGCTTAGATTTGATGAAACTAGTGACATTGGATCCATTATAGTGAATTACTGTATGTTGACGAATTCTGTTCCATCAGACATATCTTTTGATCATGTGAGCTTGAAATGCATAGAAATTAATTTAAGGATTTTAAGTTAATATAATTTTATTTTGAAAGTTAACTTTTGTATATGTTGAAACTGGATTTCGATACTAGTCTCATTGTGTTTGGAATAGGGGTATTACATATAAAATGCCATGCAGCATGTCTCCTTTGGAGTTTAAAATTTTAACGTGTGAATAGTGTTTTGAAATTTTTTCTATATAAGGACCTTAACTTTCTTTATTTGCAAAACGCTAATCCTAAATTAACTTCATCTGCCATTAACATTCCTCCTAACTATGGCCAAGGGTCATCGGAGCCACTATGTTCACTTTCAAG
The DNA here is from genome assembly GCA_030765085.1 of Allium cepa. Taxonomy (NCBI): domain Eukaryota; kingdom Viridiplantae; phylum Streptophyta; class Magnoliopsida; order Asparagales; family Amaryllidaceae; genus Allium; species Allium cepa. Next base: position 221,205,292 of record CM060928.1, read on the forward strand.
CTTCAACCCCAACTAACAAAACGCAGAGCTCGATGAAACATAGAAGATCAACTATTGGATCATCGAACGGCGAGGAACGACGATAGGAAATCACTTATGTCTGCAGCGGCGTTGGATTAGATTTTCGGCGATTGATAGCGATTGACAAGGCAGCGTTGCTAGCAAGAGGAGCGACAAGTATAGGGCGGTGCATGGTCTGCAGATGCAAAGAACAGCGGCGCGACAATCGATGAAAGGCGAAGTGGCATTTTTTTGCCTAGAAACGAGAATGAGAGATGAGAGGGAGAGGTAAAATTAAAGTTTAAATTTCATTAATTAAAGTTAATGAAAATTTAAATAATCTTAACGTTCATTAATTCATACCTAATTCATACGAGGTCCAAATCGAACGCGACAAGTTGCATTACGATCGTATAAGAAAATACTACGTCATGGAGTTGGATTGGAATAATTTGTAGCTTGTAGGAATTTATGTTAAAATTGAACATCTGTTCGATTTTAATTCAAAATGAAACACTTTGGCGATAACTGGAATCAAAGTGTTTACACTAACTTCTCTGGCCCACTTACATTTTTATATAAGTGAGGATAATTTTATTTATATTGTTTGTTGCTTGTTTAGATGATTTACTATATTCATGGTTGTTTTGGATTTATTATGCCCTTGGAGCGGATGAACATTAGATATTCTCGTGTATGAGCGGATGACCATTTGTATACGATCCTGCCTCGAAGCGGTTGGTTTATATTTTATGATTGTATACTGTATGTGATTGCAAGGGGCAGGTTGGAGGGATCCAAAAGGTTTCCTCACCAATGTTGATTTTACTTTTCATATACAGTAATATATGATGCGTTGGATGCCATATTATTGACTTTGACATGATTTGACTTAGTGCTATAGTATGTAACAACCCATAAATTCATCACTTTATGAAAATATCAAAATATCCAAAAATAAGTTTTTAAAACATAAATGATAATTTTTTAAATTATGAATAATAGTGGTGAACTTGTTTTTAATAAATATTTAAAATTATATATATATATATATTGGTTAAAATATCGACAAAATAACTATAAATTATTTTATTAGTAAACAGTTTCTTAGCTGCCTGACATCGCACACACCAATCTGGATACATATACTTATTTTTGATTTTAGACCCAAATATGAAATAAAATAGTTATTTATCTTTTGAAAAAAATTAAATGTATTATGACATCATCAGGATGGTCATTTTAGTTAGTAATTTATATTTAATGATTTAATAATTATTATAATTATTTGAATAAGGGTTTTTAATGGTTATAATTCATTCTAAATAGTTATAAAGTGATAATGAATCAATTATAGTAGTTTTATAAATATATATTTGATTTGAAATATAAGGAAAAATTGATATCGCTTCATTGGTGTAATAGCAATTTTTGGAAAAAATGTTGTTATTGATTAAACTTTGTTTACAAATATATATATATATATTAACTTAAAATTAAAAGTGTGACTAGAAATCAGAATTGGAATCTGTAACGGTTTGATGTATATAAGTCGTATAATGTTATTTATATAACTTGAACACATATATAACATACACATATGTCTATTTAACCCTACATATACATGCACAAACTTGTCATGTATACATACATAGAATAAATACACACATGACACACGTACAGATATATATGTATATATATATATATATAATCAAAGATACTATCTCATTTCCTTACTTCTTAAGCTTACCAAAAGTCCACCCTCTTACACTATGGTACAAGCATAGTTGCAAGCACATGAGGGGGAATCCTTTCGTCCGTGCACACAAGGGGGAGGCGATGATGGTAATACATGTGGGTGGTGATGTAGCATGAAAAATTTAAGATATTTTTCTTCCCCTCTTCACCTATAAATAGCACCCCTCTTCCCTCTTATTTCCCCACTTCCTCTCCTTCTATTTCCTAAGATTTCTCTCTTATTTTCTTATCTTCCAAGCTAAAAGAAATAATTCCAAAGTATTTCTCAAAATAAATTTAAATTATAATATATATATATATATATATATATATACACATATATATACTTAAGCACGTCAAACTATTCCAAAATCTCCACTATTCCTCTCTACCGTCTACGGCTACACTTCCTCCATCAAAGGCCGAGCCCTCCTCTTCTCCAAGCCTAGGTCACGAGCTCCTTTAGCCATTCCAAGGTAAGGCCGAGCCATCTAGGAGAAATACTCCAAGTGATCATGAGCTAAAGGTTCGAGTTAGCGATGCTATAGTCATTTTTAGGTTAATCCTTTGAATCTAAGGTGAGAAAACTCCTAAATTATAGTTATATATATTATTGGAAGATGTATATGTTTGGATATGATTGTTAATGGTGGTTTTTTATCATATTTGAATATGATTATATGGATGTTTAATATGGTTTTGAATATATATACTAATCATGTTAATACACGTCGATAAGCACAAATGAAATCAATTTCCTTTACTGAATGGAATGTTGTATATGGAATGCTTAAACCTCTTAAAAAATGGCTAAATATTGCAACGACCTGCTATTTCAAATCATTCAAATCGATAATGATCCGCACATGTCAGACTTGAATTGCTCAAAACAATAGATTGTTATTTTTATATTGGAAAAACTTAGCACATAAAGTAAATAAATCAATCATAGAATCACAGACATCGGATAATATAATAATAAGCAGCGGAAATTAATAAATAGTAGTTCATGAAGCTGCTACAGAATATCAGAGTCTAGGGAAAGATATAACAAAAATCCAATACATAGAAGTCTTTAATACACAGGCAAATGACAAGTCTGAACATAAAACTGGAAATAACCGAAATAACTGAGAGCTGAATAGATAAAAAATAGATATCCCAGCAAAGTTTCAAACTCCAAAGGTGAGGCTCAAATGCTATGATACACAGGCTGACCCGAGCATAAAGCAAAACACAAAACACTCAAGTCAGGATTTACATTCTTAAGTAAGTAAATTAACTCAAGTGAAATATCCAAGTGAAATGCAATATAACTTAAAGGATGTTGGGATTCCATCCTTTAAGGATCCGTTAAACTATCTACATACATAATACAATATGCTACATAGATAATGTCTACAGTAAAGTAATCTATTAAAAGAGCGTTAAGGCGTTACCCATATACCCCTTAACACATTTTATATATATGATGTAGTCTATAAAGTGCCGTAATTCCTCCATAAACTAAAGGGCTATCAGAGGGAACTCCATAGTGTACGACACAAACCAAACTCGTAGTGGGCGCGATAAGGCGTATGACAAGGCACGCGAGGCAATGCCCAGGGTAGGATAGTATTGTTTTGCAGATCTGGGTTGGTGGTAATGCAAAGCAGCTACTACCGCCCTATGCAGTTAAAGCGCTCGATAGATTCAAAGCGGCAGAAGTGCAAAAAGCATAGCGAGGATACAATGAGGATATAACGGGATATAGCATATGACTCTAAAATATCATATAAAACTCGTACTTGATGTTTTTACAAATACATAAATAGTAATTAAATGAAAAATTATCATTCAATTGAATTATAATTAATACATAAATAATTCTAAATAAAAACATGTGCGGATATACTTTAAATAAACATAAAAAAGTTATATAACATAATTGAATTTAGTAGAATAATAGAATATTTTAATTAAATTAAAAATAAAATCAAATAAACTAATTTCATTACTTTTATAATATATAAATTATATTTTTCAGTTCATTTTTTTAAGGAAGATATAGCAGAAATAGCGGAATATAGCGAGAATAAAGGAATATATCAGAAATAGCGGGGCTTAAAGCGGAAAAGCTATATTTGGGGCTACATGGAAAAATCACAGCTGTAGAAATCCGCTATGTGATATAGAAGGGTGATAGCAGGGCATTAACTACATATCTACCGTCCACCTCGAGACACACTCCCATAATCAATGGTGCATCGAATCAAACCAGAAAGTAATAGAATGGTATCGAAGAAGCTTGCTTGATCAGACGTGTGACCTCACTTGGCCTGGCGTGACTCCTGTTTTACTCACATCAAGCTAAACCACGGGGTCAGGGATGCGTTCATACCTCGTACAGACGTTTGCTAAACTATCCTACTTCATTCTGGATTCTCCACCATGTACATAGTTGATAAAGTGGTTTTCGGTATTGGTAGTGACAATATCTGATCCTAGTCTCTTTAACAATCAAACACTTATTTCACACCGCAGTTATTTTCATTTCAAATAGTTCATACTTCATATCAAAATATCATATTCATTTCAAAGTCATATCACATTTGAAATCATCGTTCACTTTAAAACATTACAGTTCCGACTTAAACAGTTTGAACATTGAAAGTAGTTTATATATCTGAATAGTTATACATTAAAAATAGTTTATATTAAAAATTATGTTATAGATCAAAATATTTTATATATTGAAAATAATTTATATAATAATATATATTTAAATTTTTTATAAATTTAAATAATATATAGTAAAATAGTTTATATTTTTGAAAGAGTTTGTATCGAAAATAGTTTCAAATTAGAATTTTTCTTCCAATTTCACAAATCAATTCAAATCAACTTTAGTTCCAAAATTCAATTTAAATAAATCTCAGTTCAACAATTTAATTAAAAAGGTTAAAGGTTCAATTCAATTTCTTATTAAAACCAATTTTAATTTATATCGATTTTAGATCCAGGATTGAACTACAAATTTAAACCACTTACAATTCAATTGGTTTCAAAGTTTAAATATTCAAATAATTTGCAAAAACTCAATTTGATAAATTTCATATAATTTGAAAATTCAACTTTAATTTTATTTAAATTTTAAAATATTCACTTAATCGTTTTTATTAACATTTAAATAAAATCTCAAATTACAAATTTAAATCAATATTCAATTTTAATTTCAATTTTTATTTAAATTTGAAATATTCATTTAATCACCTTTAATCAAAAATCCTTTTATGAAGTTATAAAAATCATATCTTTAAAACTTCAAGATTAATAAGTTCAAATTCTAATTAAATACAATTCTTAAACAAATCAAATTTTAAAATCAATTTCAATTTATCTTTCCAACCTTAATTTATTAAAGTTATTACAAAATCTATTTTCAAAATATTTTTATAAATTTTTAAATAACTATTTAAACACACTTTATATATATTAGTTAAATTTAATTTTTATTGAATTTACTTAAATTTAATTTTACCTAATCAAATCTATCTTATTATATATTAGTCTTATTTTTATATATTTAAAATAATAAAATTAAAAGTAAAATCTTAAAATTCATATTTTTCAAAACTTAACTTATAAATTTAAAATTTCCAAACATATAATTTAAAAACCAAACTTTTACATATATTAAAATTTAAAATAAAATCATTTTATTATTTTTAAAATCAAAACCCATATAATTTCTTTTCTCAAAATTTGAAAATCATTTAAAAGTAGTCTGTATATAGTTTTCTAACTAATGGCTAAGTGATATAGATATTTATCATTTCAATCCGTAATAATTTAATATTTACGGATATATATCATTTCAACCCGCAATCCTAAAATTCAAAATCAATAAAATTGCTTGGCTTTATCATTTCAAACCATAATGATTTTCCCTAATCTATAATATACTTCGGGTATATATCATTTCAACCCATAGGGATTTTCTAAACTAATAGGGAACATGCAGTATGAGAACGATAAAATAATATAAAATGACATGCATATCAAGAGTAAGCATATATCATAATTAACAATTTAAATATAATATATTCAATGGATTATGGTGTCATACGTCAATCAATATAGGTAAACAGCTGCAAACCATAACATATCGTATTCAACAATCAAACTACTAACAAATTCAAATTTAACAACATACTTAAATCGTCATTTCATGTAAATATAAATTTACTAACATAAGAATGTTAATCGTAAGTGATCGCTCCCATTTGAGGCTAGAGAAACAAGGAGAACGAAGAAGGTGACATGAATACGCACACAGAACAACGACCAGTCAAAGAGCTGCTGTAACAAATTCTGGACAGCGAGCACAAAAGCAAATAACTAGACAACGACAAGCTAAATAACTGAACAACGACAAGCAAGATCTAGAATTCAATGGAAAACAAATATACACATATAAATGTATGCAATATATACCTTTTTTTATATAGAGAAAGCTTAGGGGTTTGGAGCAAGCTGTAGGCAGTTCGGCCATGGAGTGATAGGGTTTCAGCTGATCGAGTCACAGACGAGGTTTGGTGAAGGGGCGGAGGTGGGTTTTGGTGTGCGGCTACTACTGCTATAGGTGGAAGGGCTGTGGCTATTGGTGAAGTGGGTGGAGGGTGGCACTGTATGGAGTTCTGGAGCGTGGCAGTGGAGAGGAAAGGGCCGAAGGCTGTTTAGCGAGTTGTGGGTTGGTGGTTGTCATGGCATAGCAGAGGCAGTGTTTAAAGGAATGGAGTTTGACTTTAGGCGAAGGGAGGCTGAAGTTTGGAGAGGATGTTCGGCGAGTGGCTATGCGGATGCTGGTGGTGGAAGGGGACGAGCGTCTACTTGGTTCGATAAAAAAGGAGGTTGTGGTGAAGGCTTGGAGCACTGGGAGGTGGCAAACTGGAGCTAAGGGCGTGGGTCGGCTGTTGGCACGTTAGGGAAGGCAATGGATGCGACAGAGAAGGAGAGCATGGAGGAGTGAAGGACATGTACACGAGAAGGCTGGGTTCAAGCAAAGAGGACAAGCAGGGTTTCATGGCAAAAAGATGTACAGGAGATCTCAAACAACTTATATATATAAACTTATATATAATAATTTTTTTAGAGAGCAGCACGGCCGAAGAGAAAAGGAAGAGGCAGAAATAAACCAAAATATATATTGCAATTAGGAATAGAAAGGGGCAATAGCTGAATTTCTGGAAATAATAAAGGCAAGTGGACATTTGTTTTCTCACGGTGGGTAAATGGATGGCTATATGGAAAACAAAAAGGCACAAAACAGGTACCGATACAGCTAACCATTTCGTAGATTTCGCCGCGTACCGGATACCAAAATATACAAATGAATATACTTCGAAGATCAGCACGACAAGATGAACATAGTGGTATACAGATATGAGAGATACAACCTACCTATCAAAACTCCCATTTTATTGCCAAACTCCTACTACAACGCCAAAAATAAGATAAACCGAGCTAGAGCGTTTTAATTTTGGCAAAATGAATTATGAAGTCTTACCCAGAAAATGATTTACATTTTTCTTACATAAAAATATTCAAATTTCAAATATTTTATTTTCATCTAATTTAACCGATTTAAATTTAAAATTGAAATTTCATGACTAAACAAACTTCCATATTTGCCGATGAAAATCTACAGTTGCTACGTTTAAATAGACGCATAACAAATATCAAATTTTCGTTGCCAAAATGTATTTGTTTATTTTCATGAAAATTTTAGCTAAGTACGTTATTTAAAATTGTTAAAATTTCCAGATTGTTACAAATACGGTTTAGAAATGTTTTATAAACATTTAAAAGTGTTTTGGCAAAGTTTAAATGAATACTGAAAATTTAGTCAAAAATAGGCGCGTCGCTTAATAGTAGTTCGTGATTTCGCGCCGTAAAAGTTAAATCCATTTATAAGATTGATTCGTAGTAGGATTAATTTATAGTAAGAATTTTTCAAACTCTTGTAATCATAGTTTTCAAATGAAGAAAGAAAATATAGAATTCGATAAGTAGATTTTGAAATACGAATAAAACAAGTTTTCGAAATAATCGTGTTTTCCAATTCGAAATCCAAAAAAGGATTTCTTTAAAAATGATATTTTAAAATTTTTTATGAAATATATTCAAAAAATCTTTATAATGTTGTAAAAGTTATTTGAGTTATAAAAATTGATATTAAAGTGATCGAAAAATTGTTTGACCAAATAAACTTTAAAATGCACTTTTCACAGCACTTCTCACATCACTTTTCTATAATATTTGAAATATTGTTCTAAATGGAACAATTCTTTTCCAACTCTTTTGTAATATTTTTAAGTGAGCAATAAATTATTTTAAAGGTGATTTGAAGGATTTATAATTTATTTTAAAGTGGTTAAATAACTAATTAAAAGTTAATTAAGTATGTTAAAGATTTAGAGTCGATCAAATAACTTGACCACCTTATAGGTGACAAAGAGATAATGTCTAGGCTTGAGTTTGGAAAACTAGTTTCCTGCTCTCCCTAGCTATTCGGACTGGCTGGACGGACGGGATAGTAAATTTGATTTACTCGAATCAAAATTTCCTGAAGTGTAAAGGATATAATTTTCCAAATATAAATAACTTAGATTTTATGGAATAATCTTGTTATGCTAGGTGTTAAATTACAAGGAGGGAACTCATACTATTCATGGAATTTAAAAAGTGATTTCACCGTTATTCCACCCATGGTACTTGTTGATTACGCGAATTGATATTGAGTAGAATTAGATGATTTATATAGAATTTTCTCACTTAATATTTACTGGTTTTGGATTAACATCCTAGATAAAATGGTATCAACTTAATCAAACTTTTGATTTGGAATTATGAAATCTTTGTTAAGATTTAAATAAATAATTTTCCAAAGAGAGGTTTAATGGTTCCATATATACTGGAAAAAAATGTTTTAAAGATGTATATCGCTTGAAGATATTTTTGACAGAAAGGAAGTAATAAATCGAAAGTATAATTCCCAATTTACTTAACATTGCTTTTATTGATGATTGGTTCGAAGGAATTTGGGTTGGATTTAGGTGATTCCTATCTGAAGACCACTTCGAATCAATTTATGTATTCGAAAACAAAACACATGGGATGATATGATTTGGAAGATGGAATGTCGGGCTTCTTGTCACTGACCCTCGGGGTAAATTTCCCATATCATATTTATGTGACAGCTCTTCATTTGAGATCTACGATGCAAGGACTTCTTACTACTAATCCAAGTGGTAATCCCCGATAGGATGTGGTAGGAGAATTCCTTTGGTTTGTCTTATTCTTGGACAACTTGTATGGACGAATGTCAAACGTTGCATTTCTAGTTACATTAATTAATCTCAATGAACGTATCATTTGTTTGGTAGTGAAGAAGGCAACTTCTCTTAGTTTAACACCGTTTCTTGTGACATATGAGCTCAGGAGTTATACGTTTGTAGAAATCAGTTGTATATTAAGGAATGGCAATGTGGCATTCAAAGTAGGTGTTATGTGAATGGTAATCGTTACCCCAGGCCTCATCAACTGGAAATGGCTTAAACAGGTCATGACGTGAGGCTAAGTGGGTCGAGCCCATTATGGTAATCACCTTTCTAGATTAATCTCTATATGTCGAGTATGTTGTGTATATTATGGATCCGGGATAAGTCGGTTACGACTGGGGCTATGTCATATTCGGTTCTATCCAACACCATGAGGGTCTGTGGGTAGGCCGATCCAGCCAGGTGTAGAGATTTTGAAGACATCAATCCTTGGTACATCCCTCCAGAGGTGTACTGTATCGATGGTAGTCCCTTACCTGCCATTGTATGGAATCCATTCTCCAAACGACCCTTGTAAGAATTTTGTTTGTAGAGCATAACATATCCGGAATCTGATAATTTCAGCTAAGACTGATAAGTTTACATGCAAATATTTTCAAAATAATGTTATTAAAAGTAATGTCAAATGATTTTGCATAGCTAATATTTTGATTATCATAAGGTAAAAACTCATTCCATGTTTATGTGTGGCATATTCTTATGACATACCATTTGCTTCCAAAACACGTATTTTGAGTTTCTCAAACCAGACCCATTGCTGACTTGGAGTTTATTTTTCTTTTCCCTTAACTATAGGTGCCCTATTTTTTCGGGCAACCAAGTAATTATCTTACTTGGAGCATTTTGGAATAGAGCATGGAGCAAGGAGCATTTTGGATCTTTTAGTTGAAATTATCCATCCCTTTCTACTGTCTGTATTATGTATAAGTATCCACCAGCACCTGTAGGGATAGGCCGTTATAACTATACTAGCTAGGTTAGTACTTGCTATGACTATGATATCTCATTTTTGAGAGTGATTGTATGTATTGTCTATATGATTACAAGTTATTAAATATGATGCGAGGTTCTATTATTGTTTTGTCTTCTATCTTTTTTTCTTTTACTCCATGATAATTTGCATCTTCGGTACTTGGATTTGCAGCACGTGAAAACCGAGGATGTATTAGAGTCAATTTTTAAGGATCAAGGAGGTGGGTCATCACATTTGATATTAGAGCTTATGGTTGAGCGAATACTTGAGCCTTGATAGGGTCAACTCATTAGAGATAGGGTTAGTAATACCCTAGAATAGTTTAGTCTGAGACAGTGCAGATTTGAAGAAAAAAATGTCTGAAAAAGTGTATTCAAATTCTATGCCAATTCCCTAAGATATATCATATATATATATATATATATATATATATATATATATATATATATGAATGGAAGAAGAGGACGAGGTAGGGGAAGGCGAGGTAGCAATATCACAAACACAAATGGTCGAACTCCCGCCGCCGCAGTAATCGAAGGAGTAATAATTTCAGTGCAACGCCAAATTAACTTCGCAACCCGATGCAACAACTATACCATTTTAGGCGGTAAACCATTTATGGGAACGGAGTCCATTATAGAAGTTCAAGCATGGATCTGCTCTTGTAAAAGAATTTTTAAGGGGTTGAACATTGGAGATGAGCAGAAGAGATTCATAGCTTCTTGGCAACTACAGGATGAGGCTCTTACCTAGTAGGAGTCCATTACTATGAATGAATCAAAGGATAATTTTTCTTAGGCACGATTCAAGGAAGTCTTGGAAGAGCAGTATATGCCAGCAGCTAGAAAATCATGCCTTTACAGGAGCTTTGTGGATTCAAAACAAGGAGAGATGTCTATAGAAGACTATGCTAAGAAACTTAATGAATTGTCATGATTTAGGCCAGGTCTGATAGACACAACTTTGAAGAAGAATGTAATGTTTATCTCTAGAGTAAGGAACAATATTTGGATAGAATGACGATGCACGTTAAGGGGAATTTTGTAGATTTGGTAGACATGGGTTTTCAATATGAAACTTTGGACATAAAGAATCCACCCACAACTTAGAACAGCAATAATAATTAGAAAAAGAGGAAGTTTAATCAGTAGGGGAAGAAGCTACGGCAAGGCAAGCCAGAAGGAGGATCCCAAGGAGAATGGTTGGAAGATGTTGCTTGTTTATATTACTGACAGAAGTGCCACTACTCCAACACCTGTTAGAATCCTAGGGTACGATATGGAACCTGCTATAATTGTCACAAGCCAGGACACTAGAAGAAGTATATCCCATTGATAAAGAAAGGAGAACAGGTCCGGGTTTTTCTATCAAAGATGAACCCTCAACTTCGATCGATGTGATGAGTAAGAGAGTCCTAGAAGGTAATATTTGTATTAATTAATATCTAGTTAAAGTATTATTTTTTAGTAGGGCTTTCCATGGTTTTGTATCTAAATAATTGGTTAATAGATTTAAAATTACCACAAAGATATTAGACACCGCTATCTTTGTAACAACCCGCATATTTTACGATTGTATATTTAAATATTTTATTTAAATATAACATCTTTAGTCGGATTTAAGTCTGAAATGCTACTTTTGCAAACAGTCGAATAGGACTCGAGACCACTTCCATTGAGTTCAAAATGGCATTTGCGGCCTTTTTGAGTATAAACACCGATACATTTGGAGTTGATTAAATTTTTGATGTTTTCCTTTAGGGCTTTGGGTTTGGGTTTCAGCCCACTAACCCAACTCATCTTATATCCTAACTCCACCCCCCCTCTCCTCTGAATTCATTACTCATTTCCTAACACTTTAAGCTAAAATGGGGGAGGAGATTGGAAACTAAATTCCTAACCCTAGTTTCCTTTGTAATTCAGGTTCTAGCTCCAAAATCAAAGAGAAGCTTAGGTAAGCATCCTCTTCTTCTTCTCCATCTCAATCTATCACCAATTTAAGTAATTTCCAATGACCTAAATAGGAAATATTTTCTTATGATCCTTGATTGGAGCTTTTTAGAGTTGAAGTTGAAGAGTAGTTGATCTTCCCTTTGTTTCTATCTTCTCCCATGTTTTTTTTGAGTTTTAAAGGTGAGTTTTTGAACTCACATCTATGTCAATATCTTTGATAGTTGTTAGGTAGTGATTCCTAACATCTATTCCTTGTCCATTTGCTTTGGATTGAACTGATCTTATGAATATTCCAATTTTTAGTGTTTTGAAGTTAAATCTTTGAAAATCCTAGCTTTGATGTTTGAACATGTTTTTGGTGGTGTATCGAAGAGCCTATAGGGCTGGGTTGCCGATTGGCATAAACCCTTGGCGCCCCTCGCTTGTCCAATAGCAATTTGTTGGATTTTTGCCCTTGGTAGGGCTAGGCTGGAAATACTGGAAATTCCAGTTCAGTCAACCAAACCAGGAAGTTGGTCGACTGAACCAGAACCCAAGAAATTTCCTGGGCCAGTATCAGTCGACCGACAACTCTGGGTCAGTCGACTGAGCATGGAAACCGAATGTTTCCAAGCATGTTTAGTTGACTGACCACCCTGGTTCATTCGACTACATTTGGAAACAGAAAGTTCTCATGTATTGTGTCAGTCGACTGACCACCATGGTCCAATCGACTGAATGTGCTACCCTATGTAGGTAATGCCCAGGTATAACCTGCAATATCTCATAGCGGATTTCTACCGCTAAGATTTTTCCATATAGCCCGAAAATATAGCCTTTCCGCTTTAATTCCCGCTATTTCCCGTTATTCCCTCTATATTTTGCTATTTCTGCTATATCTTCTTTAATAAAATGAATTAAAAAATTGCATTTATACATTATAAAAATTATGAAACTAATTTATTTTATTTACTTTTTAATATATTTTCAGAAATGAAAATACTCTAATATTCTACTAAATTCAACTACGTTATATAACATTTTTACGTTTATTTAAAGTATATTCGCACATGTTTTTTGTTTAAAATCATTTATGTATTAATTATAATTCAGTTAAATGTTAATTTTTCATTTAATTATCGTTTATATATTTGTAAAAACATTAAGTACGAGTTCTATATGCAATTTTAGAGCTATCCACTATATCGTCGTTGTATCCCCGCTATGACTTTTTGCACCTCTGCCGCTTTGAATCTGTCGAGCGCTTTAACTACACAGGTGCTGCCTTAGCCAATCTTGCCTTTTGTGTTGATTTCCAATTTTTAATCGATTCTAGTATATCCAATTTGTTGTTATCACCTTTTTTGACTTTGATAACTTCTTTTTCGGAATTTTTGGGAATATCCATTTTGATGGATTTGGTATCGATTTCTTTGAATTTGATTCACGTCTTCGAATGTGAATTTTTGGTGAATGATTGTTTTTACAATCATTTTTGGTGATTTGCCACTTTGAAATACAAAGGTTTCTATACTAGTAGTAAATAATCAAACTCTTTCATAAAGATGATTTCAACTCTATTTTTAATACAAAGCTCGCTTATAAAAACGTTTTCCAACCTATTAGTATATACAAACCTTTGCCTCATTCGTTCGAGCAATCCAATTAAATGACTTAGCAAAACAAGTGGTATGAAATGCTTGCGTTTACTTTGTCGATTAATTCTTAGACTCGTTCGATTGAAATTATTGTGACAATCTTCGAGTGGAAATCTACAGTTTGTTCGTAAATATTTAAGTTAGCCAGTGTTTATGGGACATGAAGCTAAACTCATTTATTTACTAGCTTAGTGTAATTGACACTTCTTGATGATCGATGATTATCATTTTGTGGTTTAGACTAGCGATGTGCGATGTCTCTTTGTCCACGTGGGGGACTGTGCCCCATTCTATGAAGCTTCGGCTCAAATTGGTGAGGTAGCGACCCATGGTCTTCGGGCTGTTTGTGGAGCCTCGACTCAAATTGATGGTCAGCGACCATGGAATAGCGTTCCGTTTGTGATGCACGTGTTGGTGAGTTTTCATGCTCCCATTCGTAATAGGCCTCCCCTTTGTGATTTCTGGATTTCTAATTGATGATTTTTAGAATTTGTGTTTCGCTAGTTTTGTGATTTACATTGATAAGTTTTATCAATATTTGTGGTTTAGTGAATATGATAAAGAATATGACATTCTTTTTATTGTTTGAGAATATTTGAGATATTGTATGATTTTTGTTGTTATTTAATGTATACATGTCACGGTATGGCATTATTGTTATCATACGTTTTTACCATATCTCTTATCCTATCACATTTTTATCTGATATTTATAACAAGACTGATCTGCTTATTATTTTCTTATTGAATAATACTTGGGTCAGACCAAGATGTTACAGGTGCTTCTGTTTGACTTCTTATCTGGGACCATCATTTGACTTTTGGTTAACTATGCTAGTTTAGTAGTTCTTGTTATTTTACATTCGAGATACAGACTCCTTGATGTATACGTATTCTTTTGTCTAGCACTTGTATCTATTCTTTTATGATATTGTGGATCTTGTATGACCACTACTCTGATGTACACTTCTATGTGTTATATTCATATCTGTTTCCGCCTTTGTGATATGGATATCTGTGACTGATTTGTGTTATGCTTATTTTATATTTGCTTTCGAAGACCACATAGCCACTGTGTAGTAGCTATGAATTTTTATTTGATATGTAGGATTTCCTCTTAAAATGAAATCCATGCCAAACTATCTAACGTATCGGTACTCGCACAAAGCAATTACACGGATGGTCGCTCCTCAACAGCCTTATTCTTCGTGCTAGTCAACGGCATTACCCCGTAGTGTCCTTGGCTAGCATGAATATAGAGGTGGGACGTCACAACTTGGTATCAGAGCGAAACTTTGGAACAATGTAGAATAATCTAGCAAAGATCATTGTCCTAAGTCCTTCTTAGGAGTCATGCCTTAGGATTTATCCGAGTCTTAGGACTTGTTCTATCCTATTTTCTTTTATGATGCCTTGTTTTATCAATCACGATTGTTTGATATTCATTTTGAGAATAACCTTTTTCCTCTTCTTTCTTTCTTTCTTTCTTTGAGAAGAAGAGATGGTTAGATTTGGCAATCCTAGCGTTTGTCAATCCAGTAGTCCTTCTCTGGATGGCGTATTCATGTCTGCCCAACAACTTTTGGATCATGTAAAGAATCAAAGGTTTATCTATGCTTTGAGTAAGAACCCCACGATGGTTTTACCTCTGAAACTAGAAGTTCCTTTTGATCAACTTGTAGATTTCACTCTTCGACTTGAAAAGCCCGAAAAGGGAAGTGATGGTGATGTTGGAGGTTCCAAAAAGAGCCTCAATAACAACAAGAAGAGGCATATTAAGTTCAAAAGCCCTTATTCCAACATGAAAGGGAGACAGGCAACTTCGGTAGCAAAGACTCCAACACCTAATCATGGACAATGCTACAATTGTGGTTCTAAGGACCATTATGTAATTAAGTGTCTGAAACCCCTTATTGTCGCTATTGCGAAAGTTCGGGTCATCACTTATCTACATGTCCCATACTTCCATGCAAGAGAAAGGAAAAGCTGAAGGTTGTGCAAGCCCCTAGTAACCGTTCTCTTGGTCAAGGTATTTCTCATTCAATCCTTGATGGCTTTGTTATGTTTCGTGATCTTCCTATTCGAGTTCTTTTTGATACGAGTGCATCTCACTCTTTTATATCAAAAGAACTTGTTGATTCTTTTTCTTTAAATATTTTGGGCTTGATGACTTTACTGAGATTCGCTAATCCGGTTAGTGGATCAGCAATGCTCAGTTCACTTTGTAAAGATGTCAAGATTATTTTATGTGATTATTCTTTCTGTGCCGATTTGCATGTCACGTGTTACTTAGGCTTCGAAATGATTTTGGGAATGGATTGGCTTAACCATTATGAAGCCCACATCCAATGTCCTGAGAGGACTATTCATCTTCCACATCCTCGATCTGTTATGCAGATTTCTATTGTTCTTAAAGATTCTGATTCTAATTCGGTGGCATCCTTATATTCTCTAAACCCTCATGATCACGATAATAATGATGAGGAAGATGTCATTTCTCTCATTCACGTTGTTCGTGAATTTTTCGATATATTTGAGCCTGTCTTAGGATTACCCCTTAAGAGAGCAATTAAGTTCAGAATTAATCTAATCCCTGGAGCTCCTATCACTCGTCCTCCTTATTGTATGTCTAATAAGGAAAATGAGGAGATGCGTAAACAACTATCCAAATTGGAGGCGAAGCAGTTTATTCGTTCTAATTCCTCTCCTTGGGGAGCTTCGTCTATTTTTGTGAAGAAATCCGATGGTACACTTAGGCTTTGCGTTGACTACCGCAAGCTTAATGATCTTACCATCAAGAATAAGTATCTTTTACCTCGGATTGATGATCTATTTGACCAACTTAGCGGTGCTAGAGTCTTTTCACAGTTAGACTTACCAATCGACTTTCATCAGCTTCGTATTTCAGAGGATAACATTCCTTTGACATCGTTTCGTACTCGATATAGATCTTATGAATGGCTTGTTACACCACTTGGTTTAACGAATGCTCCAGCTTATTTCGTTGACCTTATGAATTGAGTTTTCAAAGACTCCCTCAATCGATTCGTTCTCATCTTTATAGACGATATTCTTGTTTATTCTAAAACCGAGGGAGAGCATGAAAAACATCTTCGGATTGTGTTGGAAGCTCTTAGGAGCAATCAATTGAAAGCAAAATTCTCTAAGTGCCACTTTTGGCAATCTCGTGTGAAATTTCTCAGTCATATTATTTTCGAATCTGGAATTACCATGGATCCTTTAAAGATCGAAGCGATTCAAAATTGAAAGAGACCGAAGAGTGTGATAGAAATCCGTAGTTTCCTTGGATTGGCGGGCTATTACCGTCGTTTCATAAAAGACTTTTCTAAAATTTCCGTGCCTCATACTAGTTTGACAAAGAAGGGAGTTAAATACATTTGGTCGGATAAATGTGAAGCTTCTTTTCAAATATTAAAAGAACTCCTTTACAATGCTCCTATTCTTGTGATTCCCGAAGGGAACCAAGACTTTATTCTTTATACCGATGCTAGTCGTGTTCGTTTGGGAGCCGTTCTCATGCAATGGGAACGTGTTATTGCTTATGCTTCTAGGAAATTGAAGCCTGTCGAGACTAGATATGCCACTCATGATTTAAGCTCGCGGCTATAGTTTTTGCCCTTAGAATTTAGCGTCATTTTCTTTTGGGAGAGAAATTTGTTCTCTACACCGATCATAAATTTTCGAAGTATTTATTTTCTCAAAAGAAACTTAATTTGTGTCAGCAATGTTGGCTCGAGTTTCTTGCATCTTACGATCTTGATATTCTTTATACTCCCGGAAAGGGAAATCATGTTGCCACTGCCCTTAGTCGTAAGCAACAAGTAGTTGTTTCTATGATGATATCCGAATGGAATGATCTCGAAATTTTTCCACCTATGAGATTTGAGATCGTAAATCCGATTCATGTTCATCGCTTGTTTTATGTAACTATGAGGCTCATCCATCTCTTTTAGACCGCATTCTTGAATCTCAAAGGCATGATCCAGAATTGGTTCTTCTTATCCAAAGTTGTCGGAATAGTAATATAAATGGTTTGAAAGACTTTAATATTGATGCTCGTGGCAACATTCGAAGATTTGGTAGACTTATAGTGCCAAATATTAGTGATTTCGTAAAGACGTTTTAGAAGATTCTCATCGTTCTAAATTTATCATTCATCCCGATAGTAGTAAAATGTACGCGGATATGAAGCAACTTTATTATTGGGATGGAATGAAATCTGATATTGTTGCATGACTTGCCAACTTGTTAAGGCCGAGCATCAAAGGCCCAGTGGGTTATTGCAACCTTTGGAAATTCCAATTTGGAAGTGGGATCAAGTCTCCATGGAATTTATTGACGGACTTCCCCATTCTCGTTCGAGCCATGACAGTTTATGGTGATTGTGGATAGACTTACAAAATCGGTCCATTTTATTCTCGTCGGTCTGATCGGACTGTACCTCTTTTGGCCAAACTCTATATTAGAGAAATTGCTAAATTGCATGGAGTTCCTACTTCTATTGTTAGTGATCGTGATCCATTGTTTACTAGTGGATTTTGAAAGAATCTTCAAAAAGCTTTGGAAATGAAGCTTAATTTTAGCACCGCTTATGATCCTCGGTCCGATGGACAAATCGAGCGTGTGAATCAAACTCTTGAAGATCTTCTTCTTACTTGTGTTCTTGATTTTGGTGGAAGTTGGTAAGATCATATTTCTCTTGTTGAGTTTTCCTATAATAAGAGCTTCCAATCTAGTATTGGTATGGCTCCTTGTGAGGCATTCTATGGAAGGCCATGCCGATCTCCTTCTTGTTGGCTTGAGGCCGGTGAGAAGCTGGTTTTAAGTCCAGATTTTATTCCTGATTCCACAAAAAAGATTGACCTTATTCGCCATAGTATAAAAGAGGCTCAAAATAGACGAAAATCCTATGCCGATAACCGAAGAAGGAAATTAGAATTTTCTGTGGGAGATTTTGTGTCTATTTGTGTTTCACCTATGAATGGTGTTGTGCGTTTGAGTCGATCGGGAAAATTAGCACCTCGATATATTGGTCCATTTTCCATCACCGAACGTATTGGTTCCGTGGCTTATCACCTTTTATTACCAGCTCGATTTTCGGCTATTCATGACGTTTTCCACGTCTCTTAACTACGGAAATGCCTTAGGGACTCCGATTCTATTCTTGAGCCCGATGTTATTGAAAAAATTGAAGTTTCGCCTAATTGACTTATGGGCAACATCCAATTCATATTATTGCATCGGAGGTTAAATGCCTTCGAAATAAAGATGTCCCGCTTGTGAAAGTTCAATGGTCCTCATATCCTAAGGACTGCTCTTGGGAATCTAGAGAATTCGTCGAGCGAGCACATTCGGACTTACTCTCCCGTGCTCTTTGAGGTGAACTTCTTATTTCAAATTTTCGTTTGTGTTGATATGCTTTTATGGTTGTTACTCTTTATTTTCTTCTTAAATATTGCGAGGACGCAACTTCTTTAAGGAGGGAAGTCTGTAACAATCCGCATATTTTACGATTGTATATTTAAATATTTTATTTAAATATAACATCGTTAGTCGGATTTAAATCCGAAATTCTACATTTTGCAAACAGTCGAATTGGGACTCGAGACCACTTCTATTGAATTCAAAAGGGCGTTTGTGACCTTTTGAGTATAAACATCGATATGTTTGGAGTTGATTAAATTTTTGATGTTTACCTTTAGGGCTTTGGGTTTAGGTTTGGGTTTCAGCTCACTAACCCAACTCATCTTATATCCTAACTCCACCCCCTCTCCTCTTCATTCATTCCTCATTTCCTAACACTTCAAGCTTTAGTAAAAATGGGGGTGGAGATTGGAAACTAAAATCCTAAGCCCTAGTTTCCTTTGCAAATTCAAGTTCTAGCTCCAAAATCAAAGAGAAGCTTAGGTAAACATCCTCTTTTTCTTCTCTATCTCAATCTCTCTCCAATTTCATAAATTTCCTATAACCTAACTTAGAAAATATTTGCTTATGATCCTAGATTGGAGATTTTTAGAGTCAAAGTTGAAGAGTAGTTGATATTCCATTCTTTTTCTAGCTTCTCCTTTGCTGTTTTTGAGTTTTAAAGGTGAGTTTTTGAACTCACATCTATGTCTATATCTTTGATAATTGTTAGGTAGTGATTCCTAACATCTATTCCTTGTCCATTTGCTTTGGATTGAATTGGTTTTATGAATATTTCAATTTTTGGTGTTTTGAAGTCAAATCTTTAAAAATCCTAGCTTTGATATTTGAACATGTTTTTGGTGGTGTATCGAAGAGCCATAGGGCTGGGTTGCCGATTGGCATAAACCCATAGCGCCCCTCGCTCGTCTGATCGCAATTGTTGGATTTTTGCCCTTGGTAGGGCTAGGCTGAAAATACTGAAAATTCCAGTTCAGCCGACTGAACCAGGAAGTCAGTCGACTGAACCGGAACCCAGAAAATTTCCTAAGCCGGTATCAGTTAACTGACCACTCTGGGTCAGCCGACTGAGACTGGAAACCAAAAGTTTTCAGGCATGTTTCAGTCGATACTAACCACCTTGGTTCAGTCGACTGAACCTGGAAACAGAAAGTTCCCAGGTGTTGTGTCATTTGACTGACCACCATGGTCCAATCGACTGAATGTGCTGCCTCAGCCAATCTTGCCTTTTTGTGTTGATATCCAATTTTTAATCGATTCTAGTAGATCCAATTTGTTGTTATCACCTCTGTTGACTTTGATAACTTCTTTTTCGGGATTTTTAGGAATATCCATTTTGATGGGTTTGGTATCGATTTCTTTGGATTTGATTCACATCTTCGAATGTGAATTTTTGATGAATGATTGTCTTTACAATCATTTTTGGTGATTTTTCACTTTGAAATACAAAGGTTTCTATACTTGTTGTAAGTAATCAAACTCTTTCATAAGGAAGACTTCAACTCTATTTTTAATACGAAGCTCGTTTATAAAACCGTTTTCCAACCTATTAGTATATACAAACCTTTGCCTCATTCGTTCGAGAAATCCAATTAAACGACTTAGCAAAACAAGAGGTATGAAATGCTTGCATTTACTTTGTCGGTTATTTTTTAGACTCATTCGATTGAAACTCTTGTGACAATCTTCGAGTGGAAATCTACAACTTGTTCGTAAATGTTTAAGTTAAGCCAGTGGTTATGGGACATGAAGCTAAACTCATTTATTTACTAGCTTAGTGTAATCGGCACTTCTTGATGATCGATGACGATCATTTTGTGGTTTAGACTAGCGATGTGCGATGTCTCTTTGTCCACATGGGGGACTGTACCTCGTTCTGTGAAGCTTCGGCTCAAACTGGTGGGGTAGCGACCCATGGTCTTCGGGCTGTTTATGGAGCCTCGGCTCAAATTGATAGTCAGCGACCATGGAATAGCGTTCCGTTTGTGATGCACGTGCTGGTGAGTTTTCATGCTCCCATTCGTGATAGGCCTACCCTTTGTGACTTCTGGATTTCTAATTGATGATTTGGAATTTGGGTTTTACCAATTTTGTGATTTACATTGATAAGTTTTATCAATATTTATGGTTTGGTGAATATGTTAAAGAATATGACATTCTTTCTATTGTTTGATAATATTTGAGATATTGTATGATTTTTGTTGTTATTTAATGTATACATGTCATGGTATGGCATTATTATTATCATGCGCTTTTATCATATCTCTTATCCTATCACATTTTTATCCGATATTTATAGCTAGACTGATCTGTTTATTATTTTCTTATTAAATAATACTTGGGTCAGACCGAGATGTTACAGGTGCTTCTGTTTGACTTCTTATCTGGGACCATCATTGGACTTTTGGCTAACTACGCTAGTTTAGTAGTTCTTGTTATTATACATTCGAGATAGAGACTCCTTGATGTATACATATTCTTTTGTCTAGCACTTGTATCTATTCTTTTGTGATATTGTGGATCTTTTATGACCACTACTCTGATGTACACTTCTATGTGTTATATTCATATCTATTTCTGCCTTTGTGATATGGATATCTGTGACTGATTTGTGTTATGCTTATTTTATATTTGTTTCTGAAGACCACATAGCCACTGTGTAGTAGCTTTGAGTTTGTATTTGATATGTTGGATTTTCTCTTGAAATGAAATCCATGCCAAAGTATCTGGCATATCGGTACTCGCACAAAGCAATTACATGGATGGTCGCTCCTCAACAGCCTTATTCTTCATGCTAGTCGATGGCATTACCCTATAGTGTCCTTGGATAGCGTGAATATAGAGGTGGGGCGTCACAATCTTTGTCTCCAACCCTATAGGTGGTAAAACTAATCTCGGTATAGTTTGTGAAGAAGTACAAAGTGCCTACCTATCGAAAAACCTTTCATGTGATCAAATCGTCCTCGATTTTATTGGATTTCACATTATACTCGGTATGGATTAGTTGTTTGAGTATAAAGCCATTTTAGATTGCATGAAAAGAACAGTACGATTATAAAATAAAAGAGGTAAACCTTTTTAAATAACTTGTGAAGAACGAATTCCAGTAATGGATAGTTTTATGTATGCCCTAAATTCATCCCAAAAACATCTGAAAGAAATGCAATCGTTAAGGAATTTTCAGAGGTTTTTGAGGAAATTAAAAGTTTACTCTGCATAGGGAAATTGAGTTTTGAATTGATTTGATTCGCAGTGCAAGACCTATTTTTCACTCTTTGCCAAGAATGGCCCCCAAAGAAGAAAATGAAGTAAGGAAACAAACTTATGAATTATTAAAGAAAGGACTAATAAGACCACATGTTAATGACTTGTTTGATTGTCTTCATGGTGCTCGCGTGTTCTCTAAAATGGACATTGCAATTGGATTTCACCAATTAAGGATAGTAGGAGACTGCATTCCTTTAACCACGTTTAAGGGACCAAACAATTTCTACGAACGGTTGGTTATGCCTTTTGGGCTGACCAATGCATCAGCTTATTTTGCGGACCTTATGAATAGAGTATTCAGAGAAGTGCTCCACAAATTTGTATTGGTTTTGGTCGATGACATTCTTATATATTCTAAGAGTAAAGAGAAACACGAGAGGCTTCCAAAGATTGTGCAAGAAATATAGAGCAGAAATGTACTCAAAGCCAAGTTCTTAAAATGCCACTTCTGGGAAGAGAAGGTAAGGTTCATAGGGAATGTTGTGTCAAATGAAGGAATCTCGGTGGATCCAAGGAAAATTATCGCCATTTTAGATTAGAAGAACCCACAAATTCCAAAGGACATTTGCAGTTTCTTAGGATTAGCAGGACACTACCGGAGATTTATTCAGGACTTCTCCAAAATTTCCTATCACTTAACGAAGCTGACTATGAAAGATGCCAAATTTAAATGGACCTCGAAATGTGAAGAAGCATTCCAAGAACTCAAGAAGAGGTTGACTACCATTCCAGTCTTGAATATTATTGATGAAGTAGTGGTTTAATAATTTATACCGATGCCAGTGGAGAAGGAAGGGGTGCCGTATTAATGCAACATAGGAAGGTTATTGCTTATGCTAGCAAGAAATTAAAGACTCGTGAGCGAAATTATGCAACATATGACTTAGAGCTATTAACCACGGTGTTCGCGTTAAAAATATGGAGACATTATTTCCTGGGTAAGAAATCCTCATAGTTTAATTTAAAAAACTTTAACTGACCCAAGTAAATAATATTACTTCTTTAAATAGGTGAAAAGTTCGAACTCTTCATAGATCACAAATCTTTGAAGTATCTTTTCACTTAGAAGGACTTGAATATGAGGCAGCAACTTGGCTAAAAAAATTCGCATCACGCGACCTTGATATCTTATTTACACCTGGGAGAACCAATGTTGTAGCAGATGCATTAAGTAGAAAACATGCCGTTATAGCTTATCTTGTAGTTACCCCGACTCTTCTAGAAAGAATCACCAACGATGTAACGACCTAGCATTTCGAACCATTCAAATCAACAATTATCCACTCATGACAGACTTGAATTACTCAAAACAACGGATTATTAATCTATGTTTGGAAAAACTCAGCATATACGGTAAATAAATCAATCTCAGAATCACAGATATAGAGTAATAAAACAATAAGCAGTTGAATATATAAATATTAGTTCATGAAGCTACTATATAAACATCAGAATTAAATAAAAATACAACAGATATCTCGAATACACAAAAGTTGCTAATACAAATGCCAATGACAAGTCTGAACAAACAACTGGAATAAACTGAAGTAACTGAAAAGCTGAACAGACAAAGGCAGATCTTCAAACAAATCTCCAAACTCCAAGGTGAGTCTCAAATGTCGTGGCACTCAGTCTGACCTGAGCATAAAGAAAAACACAAAAGACTCGAGTCGGGATTAACATTCTTATACTAGTAAATTAAACTCTATTGAAATGTCAACTAAAATATAAATAACTTAAAGGATATTTGGGATTCCATCCCTTAAGGATCCATTAAACCATCTACATACATAGTACAAACGCTACATAGATAATGTCTGTAGTAAAGTAAACTATTAAAATAGCGTTAAGGTGTTACCCATATCCCCTTTAACACATATTATATAATATCGTAGTCTATATGGTACTGTAAACTCCACAAAACTGGTGGTCTATCATGGAGCACTCTATAGGTACGACACAAACCAAACTCGTAGAAGGCGCGATAAGGCATGTGACAATGCATGCGAGGCAATGCGCAGGGTAGGATACTACCGTTTTGTGGATCTGGATTGCTGGTAACGCATGGCAGCTACTACCACCCACCTCGAGACATACTCCCAAATCAAAGGTGCACAAAAGTAAATCGTAAAGTAATAGAATGGTATCAAAGAAATGTGCCCAATAGGAGGAATGGCCTCACTTGGCCCAGCGTGGCTCCTGTTTTAGCCACATCAAGCTGACTTCCGGGAGTCAGGGCTACGCTAATACCTCATGTAGAATCTTCGACAAAACAACCTACTTTTTTTTGGAATCTCCACCACGTACACAGTTGTTAATGTGGTTTTTGGTATGGAAAGAGAGTATGACAATATCTGATCTCGGTCCCTTTAACAACCAAACGCTTATTTCATACCATCGTCATTTCATAAAATCACTTTAATAATCGTTTTAAATAGTTCATACTTCATACCAAAATAAAATATTCATTTCAAAAATAATATAACATTCTAATCATATACACTTTCAAAATCATATCATTTTCGAAATCATATTAAAGTATTCGCATTAAAATCCTATAGTCTAAATCATAATAGTTCCAACTTACACAATTTAAAAAGGTTTATATATATTAAAATATTTATAATTCAAAAATAGTTTATATTTAAAAATAAGTTATAGATTTAAAATAATTTATATATTAAAATAGTTTATATTAAAAGATTTTATATCAAAAATAGTCTTAAGTTGGAATTATTTCTTCTAATTTCACAAATCAATTCAGATCAACTTTAGTTCCAAAGTTCAGTTTAAATAAAATCTTAGTTCGTCAATTATAATTCAATTCAAATACTCAATAAAACCATTTTCAATTTATATTGATTTTAAATTCAGATTTGAAATACGAATTCACACCGCTTCAAATTCACCAGATTTCAAGATTCAATTGTCTAAACAATTCAATAATTCAATTCGATAAGTTCCATTTATATTTCAAAATTCAACTTTAACGTTATTTAAATGCGAAATATTCCCTTAATCATTCCTAATAACATTTAAATAAAGTCTCAATTTACAAATTTAAATAAAATCAATAATTATACATCAAACTTCAGTCATATTTAATTCTAAAAACATTCACCTAATCCTTTTACAATCATTTAAATAAAACTCAAATTACGTATTTAAATTAAAACTAAATATTCAATTTCAATTTATTTAAATTTGAAAATATTCATTTAGTTACGTTTAACCAAAACCAAGTTATCAAGTTATAAATTTCATATCTTTAAATTCTCAAATCAATAAGTTCCAAAACATATTTATTCATCTCTTAAATAAATCAAATTACAAATCAGTTTTAACTTATCTTTCCAACCTAATTTATTAAAGTTATTACAAATCTATTTTTAAAATATAATTTTAAATAAATACCTAAACATAATAAATATATATATTAATTAAACTAAATTTTATTAATTAAATTTTATTTTATATATTTTAAAAACAATAAAGTTATAAGAAAATATTAAAAATTATATTTTCAAAATTACTTACAAATCTAAAATTTCCAAAACATATAATTTTAAAAGTAAAAAATTTGTACAATTATAAAATAAAATTTATATATTATACTTTAAAAATTAATATTTATTAAAATCCATATATTTCATTTCTAAACCTTAGAAATCATTTTTCAAAAATATACCCACGGTGTCCGTATAAAATTCTCTATCCTATGGTCAAGTGATACAGATATTTATCATTTCAAACCGTAATTTAAATTAATATTTACATTTATATATCATTTCAACCCACAATCTCAAAATTCAAAATCTATGAAAATCGCTTGGGTTTATCGTTTCAACCCATAACGATTTTTCCTAATCTATAATATCGTTCAGGTATGTATCATTTCAACCCATAGGGAATTTCTAACTAACAGGAACTTGCAGAGTGAGAACAAATATGATAATCATATATAACATATCAACAATAGGCATATATCATCAGTAAAAAATTCAAATATAATATATGCAATAGGTGTCATATGTCATGGGTAAACTAGTGCAGATAATGGCAAATCATATTTTATAATTAAATAGCTAACAATTCAAATTTAACAGCATATTTCAATCGTCATTTCACGTGAATTAAATTTTCTAAATATAAGAATGTTAATCGTGAGTGATTGCTCACCTTACGAGGTTAGAGAAACAACAAGAACAAGATGGATAATCCAAGCACAAATTCCAAAGCACGACAAGATGAACACGAATTCGACAAGCAAGATTGATAGTTTAGAATCGATGACAACAGATCAAACTAGCTTGATATAAACTGAACAAATATATATATATATATATATATATATATATATATATATATATTCTCTAAAATCAATTTAAAAACATTTATTAAAATATATATATATATATATATATATGTTTTTTCAAATCAATATTTAATTTAAGCACCTATAAAATAAAATCTCGATGTATATTTGGAAACCAAACTCATACTTATATATGTATATAAATTAATACATAAATATATATAAACTTACATACATATAACATTTTAAAATCAATATTAAATTTAAAACACATACAATTTAAAATCAAAATATCAATATATATTATATTTTCAAAACAATGCTTAAAACAATATTTGTAAAAACAATATTTATATAAAATCGAATAGAAGGCTGCAAACTGCAAAGCAATGACTTAAGCGGACATGATTCAGTGAATAGAAAATATATATACACACACACACTTCATTTTTCCCAAACAAATATATATAACAATAATATATATATATATATATGAGCTGCTATATTATATATATATATATATATATAATTTAAAGATGAGAATGTTACATGCTCGGTCCAAAATGGGAAGAAGAAAAGTTGGTTGTCAGGTGGCTGAGGCATGGAGGAACGGAGGAGCAAAGGCATGGCATAGGGCTGGGTTCAGGCGGCTACACGGCGAGGTGGAGGTAGTGGGATGGTGGTTAGAGGATCTGGGCTTGGCAGAGGCTATGTGTGAGGTGTTACGGCGGTATTGGTTCGTGCATGGTGGAGGGAACAGGGGATGAATGGTGATGGGCGGCAAGGTGCGGTGATAGTAGAGGCAATGGGTTGGTGAGCGGCCGACAGGCGGCTATGGATTGGAAACTGTAGCAGGTAGTGGAGCATGGTTGTGTGATGGGAAGGTGGAGTGGTGGAGTAAACATCGGAGAGAAGTAGGGAGGAGGGGAATGGCGATTGATAAAAGGTGTGCAGATTGAGTTTTCACAAGCAACAGAATAAATATAAACCTTTATATTATATTTTTTACTTTAGAATGGCTGAATGTAAGGGGCCAGTGGAAGAGAGTGTGAGATGCAAACGAACCAGAAATAATATAAGGTGAAAAGATGGAGTGACAAAAGTTTGGTATGCTTTTTTGGAAATATTAAAAACAAAAGGCTATTGGTATTACAAGTTGGATAATGAAAAGACACAGAACACCAAAAGGTTAAAATGGGTACCGGTACGGCTAACCGTTTCGCAGATTTCGCCGCATACCGGACACCGAAATTCACAAATGAATAAGCCACGGAGATTAGCATGACGAGACAAAGAGAATGGTACATAGATATCAGCGATAAGATCATCCTATCAAAGGTCAATATTCGCTGCCAAACTGCTGTTAAAACGCCTAAAATAAGTTAAACGGAGCTATTGTAGCCCAAATTTGATGAAACGAAATATGACGTCTCACTCAGAAAATAATTTACATTTTTATTATATAAAAATATTTTATTTCGAAAATATTTTATTTCGAAAATATTTTATTTTCATCAATTTAACTCTTTTGAATTGAAATTGAAAATTACTTAATATAATAAAACTTTCATATTTTCCAACGAGAATTTGCCATTTGTTATGTTTTAATAGACGCATTCTAAATATCAAATTTTCATTTTCAATTTTATTATTTAAATTTCATTAAAAACTTGGTTAATTACGTTAATTAAATCATTATATTGGGTCGTTACAAGAAAGAAGAAAGAATATCAGCAGCTAAGAGGGATTTTTAAAAGAATGCGCCGAGAGGAGAGTTCAAGCATTGAAATCAGTAACCTTGGGATTTTACGATTAAAAGGGAGAATTTGTGTGCCAGAGGCTGTTACTTAAGACAAGAGATATTGACAGAATTTCATCAATCTAAACTGAATATCCACCCAAGAGTTAATAAAGTGTACAAGGACGTAAAATGGATATTTTAGTGGAAAAGCATGAAGAGGGACATCTCCATCCACATTAGCAGATGTGTGAACTGTCAATAGATCAAGAGTGATCTACAAAAGACCGCTAGACTACTCTGCTCTCTTAAGATTCCGACTTGGAAATGGGACCAAATTCGATGGATCTCATCAATGGCTTACCCCGATCGAGAAAGGAAAAACAGGCTTCTGGGTTATCATAGATCAGTTAACCAAAAGCAGACACTTTATCCCTATAAAGCCAACACGAACCGATGCAAGTCTTGTAGCAATATACATAAGGGAAATTGTTCGATTACATGGTGTCCCAAGTAGCTTAGTCAATGATCGAGACCCAATCTTTACCAGTAAATTCTGGGAGGCATTGCAAATAGCTTTGGGAACAAAGCTAAAAAGCACCGCACATCACCCCCAGAATGATCGGCAAACTGAGAGAGTAAATCAAGTGTTGGAAGATCTTCTGAGGGCCTATATCTTAGATTTTGGAGGATCATGGGAAAATTATCCTCATCCTGTTGCGTTCTCCTACTACAATAGCTATCAGGCTAATATTGGCATGGCCCCACATGAAGCATTGTATGGTCGTCTGTGTAGATCCACAGCATATTGGATCAGGGTCGGAGATCGATCAATACTAGTGTAACGACCCGCAAACCAAACGATTCAAGCTAATGATAAACCATTTCCAACCCAAATTGAATAGGAAGATGGATAATTATGCGAAAGAAAGAAGAAAGAAGAAGAGAAGAGAAACTAAAACAATCACAGAAGCTCACAAACGCAGTAAAACGACATATAATATAATATCAATGATCTTTACAAAAAGAGAAACTATAGTAGAATTTATATACATCCATCAGAGTACAAAAACGAAATCATAATCATCGGCCTGGATAGTTGTAATAACCTGTCCTTACAAATGCTGCTAATTTAAATAACAATGCAGCGGAAAATAAACAAATACAGGAATACTTCCTAAAGACCTCCAGCTCGTCTTCCAAAGCTCTAAAGCATCCAAAACTAAATCTAAAAATATGTTCATTTTAACCATAGCATTAAAAGGGAAGAACGTCTGGATTAGTCTAGTAAACCAGTGTGAGAAAACACATCTCAACTAAATTTTAAAGCTATAAAAACCATTCAGTACAAAGGTATATCGTAAGACCACGCCGCATATAAACATGGATGGATTTTTATCTTATGATATACAAAACATTTCATATCGAGTTCTATGATATTATACTAGTGTCTAGTATAAAAATAATACTAATCATAGACGAAATTGTTACATTGATTAAATTCTAGCATACAAGCCACAAATTGGGTTCTACAAACAAAATGGCATGCACACAATGGAGAATGGATTTCCATAAAAATGACCAGGTGAAGAGACTACATTCCAACAGTACATCTCTAGAGGAATGTACCGAGGCCTAACTGATTGTCCTCTACCAACATAAGATCGGCCTACCTCTAACTTGAAAGTACCTAATATGTTATCGCCGTGGTCGTTATTGACCTATCCAAGGGCCCTATTTGCATACACCATAATAATTTAAAACTCGAACATCGGCGGGAATAAATATATCTAGAAGGGGATGATCATATCCTAATGGTTGTGAACCACATAGCATTGCTGGATCTATCATGTTTCGGTCATTTTCATGTGTAAGGCCTGAGGTAACGATCACCTTTCACATAACACATCAACTTTCCTCTTTGAATGCCACATTGTCATTCCATAATTACAGACATATAACTCTCGAGCTCGTACGTCTCAGGAAAGGGTGTTAATGTGATAACCCGGATTTTTTGTCATTTGTTAATTGGATAATTAACTGATTTTAACTATTGAAACACTGATTTATAAGTTGAATAAATAATTCTGATAATAAATACTTATATTTGGATAAATATTTATTTGATAATCTCCTAATATAATTATTTAATTGGCAAAATTTATCTTTTCAAAAAAATAAGATATGTATTTGTTTATGTGTATATGTATATAAGTAGATTGTAAATAGAATTTCGATTTGGAATTCAAAGGTAAATCTTAAAAATAAATTGGATTTAAAAGCTCTACATTGTAATAATAGTACAAATGTATATATGATTATCAATAAATGTGTAATTAGTTTTAAGTTATTTTCTTTAAATATTATATACATATTAATAAAAGGAAATGCATTAATTAAAATAGAAAATGTATGAATAAAAATATAAAAACATATATATGTGTGTGTGTGTGTGTAAAACTAATAAAAAATATAATACAAAAATTATATAAACATATTAAAAATATTATATAACATGCAAACTTACAGGTGTTGGTGTTTTAACAAGAAATTAGACAAGTGTAAACTATCTTAACATGTAAATTAACAAGTGTAATCATCTTTGCATGCAAATTACAAATGTCATGTTTTTAATTTTCTTTTCATTTTTTTAAAAAAAAGAAAAGAAAATCAAGGCTATAAATACATCTCTACTTCTCTTCTCATTTTCTTTGATTCAAAAGCAAAACTTAAGCAAATGTACAAACCAGAGAAATGAAACCTGAAAAGACATAAAAATCAAACAAACAATCTTTACAATTTTAAAACCTGAGGCTAAGAAAATTCCAAATCCAAACTAAAGCTTAAAGAAAAAATTCAAATTTAAACTCAAGAACAATTCAAAGCAAAGTTCATCTCAAATATCAAGCAGGATCAAACATCAAGCTACAGATCAAAATCAAACACCAATTTCAATAATAAAAAAAATCCTGTTTCAAATCTCAAGCTACTTCTCTCTCTTCATAATACTACTGAGTAAAACTTCACTTTTAAATCAAATCCTCTATATTTACCTATCCCTGTGATGATGGATGAGATTAATAACTTGGAAATGTGTTTGTATGAGTAAAAATGTGTCGCATGTATATATGAATGAAGATTTTTTGTTTGCATGTCTGTGAACGGGTAAACAAGCCCCTGTTTTTGTTTTACAGTACTAAACAATCTCAAAATTCAAATCTTTTTTTCTAATCTTTTATAGGCTAGAATGTACAAAGGAATTATGGTTGAACTAACTAAATCTTGCTTTTAAAAATAATTTTGAGTGTAATTAGTTGGAATTTTGCTGTGGGAAATAGAAACTACAGTAAGAATGTATTACATCAGGAAAACCAACAACATTAATTTCATGTTTCATCTTGGTAAACCGATTTGTTATTAAAAGTTATGATTTTTAATATGGAAATCAAGACTTTTAGTGGTGAATTTTGTGGGGATTTTGGAGTTGAACGAGAACTGGGAAATTCTGACGGCACGGTGATGTATAGGGTAAGGCGTCGGGTCAGGAGGTGGTCATGGGGTCAAGGATTTCAGGAAAAATGGCTGGGTAATTTACTGATGATTGAGAAGGCGAGTCGGAAAAAGGTTAGGGTTTAGCTCGTGTTTTGGAAGAGGTGGGTTTTCTGGCTTTTATGGCATTGTCTTCGCATCGAACTTGATCGGAGTAGTGGAAGAAGGAACATGAAGCTCCGGCGAAGGTCTGCACAAGGTAGTGAGGTCTTTGGTAGTCGGAGCGTGTTGGTGCGAGGCGAGTTTGGGCGACCTCGTTGGTGTCTGATGGTGCTTCACTAGTTCGATTTTGTTTCAGGTATTCATCGTGAATTATGGAAGATCGTATAGGTCAAGATATATGTTCGATGGCGACTTGGTGGAGCCATCGATGTTGGTCAGAGTTGCTCCGATCATCGGTGCAAGTGCACGGGTATCGTTGGTGTATCAGTAGTTCTGGGTTGCTGCTGAATTTGGGAAGAAGAGGGTAGCTCGGGTTCGATCACTGGGAGGTGGAGTTAGAGCTCGAGTATGCGTTCAGGTTTGTTCACATCTGTCTTTCCAGGATAATAGTTTAAAATTTGAAACAGAGAAAAAATGGGCTAGGGTTGAACTCGGGGATTGACTCGAGAATTTTGTAATATGGCTAGGGTATTTTTCATTAGGGAATCGGGTTTGCTTTGAAATTTTAAAAGTTTAAAAACAAAATAAAATTGTAACCAGTTTTTAAAGCAAATAGAAATGAACAAGTTTCAAATCCATTATCAAACAGGTTTTCAAAATATAAGTATTGAATAATTTTTTCATGTAAAGTTTCAAAGATTAAAATGTTAAAGTTAAATGTTTTTTATTATGTTGAAAATAAATTAATTTATTTTATTTTTTAAAAATAATTTATATGACGATAATAATTAATTAATTTCTAAATATTTTCAAATGGAATTTAATAATGTTTGAATTAAGCAAGTGTTAAGATAAGTGTATTAAAAACTTTAATTAAGAGTTGTTTTTGAATAAATTAATTTCAAACTTTTGAATTCAAATAAGTTTTAATGATGTAACTAAGTGATTAATTAAAGTATATGGTTTATCTTAATCATTTAAGATTTTACAAATTGAAATATAATTTCTTAATGTAATTAAAGATAGTTAATTATTTAGTATGAGTAATTAAAGAATAATTATGGAATGTAATTAATTAGAGGATAGTTAATTACTTAATGTGATTAATTAAAGGTTAATAAATGAATGTGATTAATTAAAGATAATTAATTAATGAAAGTGATTAAGGGTTAATTAATTGAGTTAAGTGATTATGGGATGATTACTTAATGAAAGTAATTAGGGGATAATTAATTGCTTAAAAGATAATTACTCAATGTAAGTAATTAAAGGGTTAATTTGTTAATGTAATTAATTAATCAATAGTTAATTAATGTGATTAATTAAGAGATGATTAATTAATTAAGGATAATTAAGGATGATTAATTACTTTCATTAATTAATTAAAATAATAGCCAATGATTTGTAATTAAGTAATGTTAATTAAACAGGGTTAGGCGATTAATTCATAAGTAATTAATTCCTTTTGAATTAACTAAGTTAATTATAAATTGTGTGATTAATTAATCTTGATTATGGACGATTGAATTATATTGAATGCCTTGAATTGGTTGATATCTCTAATATGTACTGTGATATTATATGTTTGGGTTGAACAATGATAATGTGGTTATCTATCGATGATGATTTGTTGTGTAAAAATGACATCCTGTATTTAAAATTGAATTGTATTCACTAAAATAACTTGGGTTAAGATCACATTGGATTCGAAGAGACCGGGGTCGGGTGTCAGCAAATACCCGAAACCACTTCGATTAGTAAATCTATAATAAATCTTTATAGATTTGATTTTTAGATTTGAATAGGCTGGAATGAAATATTTAAGTAACATGACCATTTGAAATGAGAAACAATTCTTAAATATTGTTTTGTAATAAAGGATTGACTGACATGTCAAGAACTCGTAGTAAGGTACGAGTTACCCCTGGTTTCAGTTATGTTTTAAAACTTAGTATTACCAGTTATATGGGTTTGCTCACGCTGGTTTCCAGCCTGACCCGGGTATTACTTTGTTATAATGCTCGGGTCGGACCTAATATATAGTTTTTCAGGTTAGGACGTTCTGGAGCTCAGGAGGCGAACTAGAAGGCGGGAACGTATGGAGTTTATTCCACTATGTATTGAAGTTATATTGTTTGTATTCTGGGACAAGTTTAATTATAACTTTCCGGTTTATTTGTAATGGCTGTACTCTGATATATTGGTTTTAATCTGACAATTACAGCTTTTCTTTGTATAAATGTTATTATCTGATATTATATTTTGATCTGCTACGAAATGTGAGATTCTGTGTTTTGTTTTCTGTTCTTCTTCTACTTAACCTAACAATTTGGGATTTCCGGCGTTCGATTGCTCGACACTTCTACAGTGAACGTATTAGTGTCGAATTTTTGGGGTCGAAAATTTCGGGTCGTTACAGTTAGTATCAGAGCTAGGTTAAGCGAGAACCTTAGTTCTGGTGGGTTTACTCATTAAGGATAAGGTCAGCAGTACCCTAGAATGAGTTGAGTGTATTATATAAGAGCGTATTTGTTATTTTCTTATATAAATATTTTAAAAACGATTTTAAAATTAATTTTATATGAACCTATATTTTGATATAAAGCAATGTTTTTTCTAATTATTATATATATTAAAGTAATTGGTTGTTGATTATTGGAATTAAATGTAATAATAAGAATTAAGTGGTAGCAGAAATACAACAAAATAAGAATTGGATAATATAAACTATGCAAATAAGATAAGCTTGAAATAGAATCAAAATAGAAAATAAAATCCTGAAATTTGTAGAAGTGTTTTCAGAATGCTGAATTAAGTTATCTGATTTTATTATGAGATAATATAAAAGTGAATTGGTTTCCAGATACGATAATCTTGGTTATTGTCAAAAATGTTTGTTGTGTCTAATAAAGGGGTGTTTATTTTATAAATAAATAATGATAAAGCAAATGAAATGTTTTAAGGAAGTAACAATTTAGATAAGAATGGCTTGTAAATTGGAAGGATTTAAATTGTGAAGTTTTAAATCTAAGCCCAGAAAATTTAAATTGTTTTAAAGTGTTAAAAAGATATAATAAATAATATTTATAAATGTGTGGATATACATAATATTAAAGTTGATTGGAAGTAAAACACTAAGTGTTGGGTTTTGAATTTTCCCTGAAATGTGATAAGTTTTTGAACTTATAAGTGGGAACGGATATTGATAAGAAGTTTAAAATTGAAATGGAGAACTCAAATTGAGTAAGGTTGATTGGATTAAGTAGATTGAATTTAACAAGTTTAACAAACAACCTGAATTGGAAATTTTAAAATGAATTGAGATTTAACTTAGGAAAGTTAAATGGAGGTTTGAATGGGAGTTATGTGTGATCTCAAAACAAGTTTGAGACCAGGAAATTGGTATTGGATGCCATTGATTGATGTTTGGATAATTTGGATGTTTATTTACCTTGGCTTATCCTGATATCATCCTATTGTTATTAATGATCTATGAAACTGTGAATTGGAATATTTAAATGAATTAGGAAGTGGATGGAGATAATATATATATCTATTACTGGAATTAAATAAAACTTTAATTTGAAACTATTTAAAAGATTTTGATTTTTAGAGATAAAGATTGAACATATGAAAATGAAATCACTTTGAACTTAAGATTTAAATGTTAAAAATAAAAATTATTAAAAATTGGTTATAAAGTTAGAAGTTAAAATTGGGTAATAAATTTGATTTTGAAGATTTAAATTGTTTAAAAAGATTTGAACTCTTACTTAAACCTTGAAATAAGTTAAGTAAAGGTAATTTAAAATGAATATTAAAAATTTGACTCAGAATTAAATTGTTTAAAACCTAGGTTAATAAATTAAAAGTAAAAGTTAATTTGATTTAAGGGATTAAATCAACATTTGAAAATTTAACCCGAATTTTAATAATTCGAGATGGTTTAAAGTTGAGATTTGAATTGAAATTAGTTCAAATTGAATTTGATTTGAATTAAATGGAAACTGTGATTGAAGTTGAATAAGTTTAAATTCAAACGAAAATTGATTTGAATTTGGAAAGGGAATTGAAGTTAAGTTAAATTGAATTGAAATTGAATCAATTTAATGAGATTGGAAATTAAAAGTTAATTGGAAATGGGAGATTGGGAAATGGAACAATTTGGCTCTGGACTATTTTCAAATAAATTGTTTTAATATCAACTGTTTTAAATCTATTTTCCTAACTATTTACTATACAACTTTTTTTTAAAAAAGTCAAACTATCTTACTTATTTTACAACTATTTTGAAACTAATTACTATTTTACATCTCTTTTACAAACTAATTACTGTTTTACAACTATTTTTGCAACTATCTAACTATTCTATAACTATTTAACCACTTTACAACTATTTATGATTACTTAACTATTTTACTGCTTTTTTACAACCAATTGCTATTTTACAACTACTTATCTATTTTAAAATTTTCAAGCTATTTTCTAAATTCAAGTGGTCAGAGTGCAAATTATTTATAATTATATACCAATTGAAATATGAATGGAAGCAATTGTGAAAAAGTGAAGAGAATCAAAATGAAGGTGAATAAAAAGAACATTGATTTAGTTAATAATCAATGAAGATAAATAGGATGTACGTATATTATTCTATTCGTATAATGATTCGATCCAGATTCGAGCTTAGAATTTCTAGATAGTATATCAATCCGAGTTGGGAATTTTCACTCGATTTTCGACGGCGAACTTAGGATATGGATTTTTGATTGATTTTGGAAATTCTCTATCACAGTTAGGCTATGCAAGGAGAATGACGGTTTCTGATCAAGAAACCAGATCTAAGTCCACACTAGGAAATCGAGTGGACGATACTAGTTCGAAAGTGAAATTGTGTGATCGACTGAGCGATCAGATTTGAAATTGCGTACGGACGATATACGTACATCGTACGTGCTTGAATGAAATAGATATTTTGAAAGGAATGTAAAAATGATTTTTTTTAAAAGGAAAAGTATATTTTGAGTAATATATATGAATAAAAGTGGAAGCTGAATATTTCTATGATTAAAATTCACTTTTTGAAAGTAAGCAATATGGTAAATAACTTTATAAAGGAAACCAAACTTGAACATTTAATTTGGCATAAATAAAGATATATATATATATATATATTTGTTATATATGATAAACTTCCCCTTGATGAATCTATAGCCAGAAGAAAAGATTTTTATTTAAAGTATAAAAAGGAAATTTTTGTAAGTATGAAGTGATCCAAAGATTTTTCAAGGATACATATATATATATATATATATATATGGTTTTATGAGAATGATTTTAGGAAAAAGTGTGATAACCCAGATTTTTGGGCATCTGTAATTGATAATAATTGGGTTAATTAATAGAAATAATGAATTATAGATTTAACAAATAAACCTGATAATAAATAGTTATACCTGAATAATCTGAATTTGAGTTTGAATTTGAAAGTTGAATTTAAGATTTAAGTAAATGCCTTAGAAATTAATTTGGATTTTTTTTAATATATATATAGGTAATTTATTTAATGTATAATTGGTTAATAACATTTTCTGTAAATATTGTGTATAATTATAATTGGGAAATATTTAAAAAAATCCAATATAAAACATAAGTCAACAAGTGTTAAATTTTATGATTCAAAAACTCTAAAATGATAAGTATTTATTAATAATAAAAAATAATATGAATAGGGTTTGTTTTATATCATTTTCCTTAAAAGAACTTTATTTATATAAGTTAAGAAAGTATTTATTTAATAGGAAAATAAAATTTAAAAGCTTTACGAATGTTAATAACCAAACATTTGTAATACTTTAAACATAAGGTAAATATAACATATAAAAATTTCTATTAACATTTAAAATTTAATTAATGCATGAATAAAAGACAAGTATAATAACTCTTAATAAACATTTAAAACAAATGTAATAATGTTAACATGCAACTTAACAAGTGGCATGCTTATTGCCTTTCAAACTTAGCAAAAATCTTTTGTATTCAAAGACATTTTTCTTCTTCTCTTCTAAAACTGAAAACCAGATCTAAAAGATCAAAGCATTTAGATCATCTCAAAAAAAATAAAATTAAGTAATTCAAAACCTGTTTAAACTCAAAGATCTGAAACTTAAAACCAGATTGCATCACCCTGTAATCTTCTCAAATATCAATCAAAGCTAATCAGCAATCTGTACTTCAGTTTTAAGAAAATCAAGTCTTAAGACACCCTCTCTGCAATCCAAGCTTTCCAGTTTTTTTTAAATTAAGGCAGTCAAGTTTTCAAAATCTGGAAGCAAAGGAAGATTCGAATCAGAAGTATGTTTTCAAAATCAGACTGGAAACCAAATCAAAGCAAGATTTAATCAAATAACAAGTTAAAATTTCAACAAGCAATTCAAGTTTCGAAGGCCTGTTTCCTGTCTTCAAAACACAGGTGAGTAACTCAACTTTTAAAAATTTAAGTAGTAAAAAAAATTGGGTTGCATGCTAGTTAAAATTATGATGAATGTGTATTGTATAATATTTGCTGTGAATATATGTATGGACATATATGGGTGTGCATGCTTGTTTTACCTATAGCATTACTGATTCTTTGATTTCTAACTTCTGGTTGTTTTAAAAACTATTGTCTCTTAATTTAATCTTCGTTTGGGTTTAAGACTTAAACAAAATATGTTTGTTTCATCATAAACTTCAGATTAAAATTGTACTGAAGTGAAAAAAAATATGGAAATGGCTCTGGAATTATAAACAGAGGATTAAACATTAAATTAGAGAAAATCCAAGTTTAGAAATTCATGGATTCAGAGTTATAAATCAAATCATCATACTAAATCATGACTTTTCAAAACAAAATCAAAATTTTAAATGCTATATACAAGGTGCAGTTCCCTATTCTCTGCATTTTGTATTTTGAAGCATTGCAGCTGCCTCATTTGTGTGGAGGTGCCGTGATTGCATCTGGGGATGGTGGTGTTATCAGGGATGTTGAGAAAATTATTTGATGGAGTTTCATTTCAGTGGGGAGGCGGTGGTTGGAGTTTTGAGTTTGGAACCCTAGTTTTACTGGGTTTGTTATAATCGATCATTTCGGCATTATTAGTTGATCGAGTTCAACTATATTTTGGGTAACGGTGGATGATGGTTGACAAGGTCTTCGTCGGAGTTATAGAAGCGACGATGGTCGGAGCTTCAGAGGGGAGGCGTTGACAGGTTTTAGATTGAGGTGATTCGGCCTGTTCCTGGTTTGAGTGAGAAGCTTGTTTTCAAATTTGAGTCTTAGGTGGCAA
This sequence comes from Allium cepa, assembly GCA_030765085.1. Taxonomy (NCBI): domain Eukaryota; kingdom Viridiplantae; phylum Streptophyta; class Magnoliopsida; order Asparagales; family Amaryllidaceae; genus Allium; species Allium cepa. Next base: position 221,244,713 of record CM060928.1, read on the forward strand.
TGAGATGATCGAGTTCGGATTTATGGTTGATCGGTGACTTGTGGAGATCATCAGAGATGATCAGTGAAGGCTGCGTCGTGGGTGCATGTGCACAGGGCAATTGGGATGTGCTGGTGAATGTTGGTTTCAGGTTTTTGGTGCCTCGCATGGATCTCGGGAAATTTGAGTTTCAACTCGAAGCAGGAATAGTTTTGACTCAGAGAAATTTAGGAGAGGCTCAAGTAATGTATTGTTCCTGGTTTCAAAATAAAACAGAATATGTTCTGTTTTTTTTAAGTTTTAAAAGGAAAGTTTAAATGTAAACTAAAAGCTGAACTAAGTTTAAAACCTGGATTGAATCTAAATCTTAATGGCTCGAATCTTGGTTTTTGAAATGATTTAAATTTTAAATTTTTTATTTGGTTTTAAAACTTTTAAGCATAAAAGCATATTGATTTAGAATTTAAACTGTAAGTTTTAAATTGTAAAATTGAAATTTAAAATCTGGAAAGGTGTGTTGAGTTTCAGTTTTTAAAATAAATGGAAATTTTTAAATTTAAAATGATTTAAACAATTTGGTTCGTTTAAGTGTATTTTTAAATTGATTTGAAATTTAAATTAAAATCAGGATTTAAGTTCTTTAAACTATTTTATAAAGTGGATGTTTCTTTTAACATATGAGATAAAAAGGTTTTGGATAATTTTTAAAACCTTGTTTAAGCTAAATTTGTATCTTAAGTTTAAAATGAAATTTAAATAGAATTTAAAGTAAATTTGAAAACAAATTGTTTTAAGTGCTATGATTAAGTAAGAAATGTTATCTTAAAGATAAATAAATTTAATGATTAGATTCATTTAAATTATTAAGTTAATTTAAATGGGTAATTGAGTAATTAAGAATTTTTGAATTAATTAAGGTTTAATATTAATTAATTAAGGTTAATTAATTTCTAATTAAGGGTTATTAATTAAATTTTGATTAATGATTAAGAATTAATCAATCAAGGGAATAAGGATTAATTAAGTTACAGTTAACACTTAATTAATTTAACAAGTAAAGATTAATTAATTAATAATTAAATATTAATTAATTTGTAATTAATGATGGTTAATCAGAGTTAATTTCTTAATAATGTAATTAAAGATTGTTAATGAAGGTCATTAATTAAGATTATTTAACAGTTAATTAATGTGATTAATTTTTAATAATTAATTAGATTAATTAATTAATAATAATCATTTGTAAAATTGTGTTTGTTTAATTACTTAATGGAAGTAATTAATGACTTAATTACTTAATGTAATTAATTGGGTTAATGTGATTAATTTAGATTAATTAATTAAGTTTAATTAATTTAAATAGTTGATGATTGATCAATAATTACTTAATGTAATTAATGGAAGTGTATTTACTTAAGGAAGTAATTAACGGTAATTACTGGATGTAATTAAAGATGTTGACGATGAAAGTAATTTGGATTAAATTCCTATGTAATTAATCAGGGGATTAATTGAGATAATTAATTAAGGGTAATTAATTTTTGAAATAAAGTAACTAAGGATAGTTGATGGGATTAATCAAGGGATTAATTAAAGAATAAATTAAGGATTAATTTATTCAATGAAGTAATTAAGGGTAGTTAATTACTTCATGTTATTAATCAAGGGTGATTAATAATTATGGTTAATAATTAATTAATGAGGTAATTAAAGATTAATTAATGTATTTGGTTAAGGATAAATTAATTTGTGAAATTAATTTAAAGGATAAATAGGATGATATGGGAAGCCTTTGATTAATTGTTATCCCTGATATGTGTTCGTGATGCTATGTGATAAGATATGTTTAATTTAAACTGTGATGATGTGGTTTTCTATTGATGATGAATTATTGTGACATCCTGTATTTAAAAGTTGAATTGTATTTCACTTGGATAATTTAAGTTAAGATGACATTGGGTTCGAAGAGACCGGAGTCGGGTATTAGTAAATACTGAAACCACTTCGATCCTTTATAGATTGATATGTGAAATCAATAAGCTGGTTTGGAATGATTTAAGTAAATTGGACCATTTAATCTAAGTTTGGCACTTAGAAATTGATGTGTGTAATAAGTAATGTCTATAGCAGCTTGTGAAGTTATAAATTGATATAGGTTACCCGGATTATAAAAGTTGGATGTTTTTGTGTTCTATATTAGATGGGTTTACTCACGCTGGTTTCCATCCTGACCCGGGTGTTACTTTGATGTAATGCTCGGGTCAGACCGAGTATTACAGATTTGCAGGTAAGGACGTTCTGGCGCTCAGGAGGAGAGAGCTGAAGGATAGGATCGTATAGAGTGTTTATCCGCTGTGATATATATTGTTATTTATCTAGGACATGTTGTTTAAAACTGTCCAGTGTTGTGAAATTGTTGTAACTCTGATATAAAAATGTAAATGCACTGATACAGTTCTTCTTTGTAAACTGTTATTTTATTTGCTATTATATTTTATCCGCTGCGAATGTGAGATTCTGAGCTTGAGTTTTCTGTTTCTTCTTCTTTCTCTTTCTTCTTTTCACTAACTATTTGAAAATTTCAGGATCGAAATTCCTGGGTCGTTACAAAAAGGTTTTTGGAACCCACTGATTTTAAAAGGCTTTTGATTTTTGGGAAAAAATCAATTTTGGGAATTTGGAAAGCCAAGTTTGGAACTATCTATTTGGGATATCGATTTTGTGTAAAGGATATTTTTATGTGAATCATAAAGTGTATGATTTGAAAGATACTATATGTGTATAGTATAAAATGTTTTGAGATTGGCTCTAGGAAAAAAGGCTCTCCCATGAAATGAAATTCATAGAAGATCCATAGGGTGGTTTTGCCTTGAGCCCTAAGGGGGTTCTAAATTTTATCCTGGGAGAAAGTCCGGACAAACTGAAGTTCCTGAGGATTGTATGTAGGTAGTGAAAGTCAAGGGCGCTGATGCCTACAGAGACATTTGGTTTATGCTGTGACGATAGTGTAACTCAATGTCACTGCGATCTACTATGGACCATAGTGGAAGTCGTGCGGCAGTGAGTGCTAACAGTCTATGTTTGATTTTGTCGCGATGGCAACATTCATCAATAGACTGCGATCTATGAATACATAGCAAAAATTGTGTGGCAGTGAGTGCCTATAGGCTGCATTGGGACTCAACTGATGTAGTCTGCGATCTATGTAGGAGTGGTGAAGTTTCATTTGGCAGCGAAATTCGAGGGCGCTGATGCCTACAATCACATAGGTTTTTTGCCGTGATTTCGACGTAAAACCTAGGTGTAGCTGCGATCTGTTGCAGATTTCGTAGCATAATCGAGGGCAACGGAGTGCCTACAGTTTCCTATGGTTTTGCCAAGATGGCAACGTAACCATCGAGTTAACTGTGACAATGGAGGGGGTGATGATTTGCATAGCATTTTCACCAAAATTGTTTCCTATATTTTGGAAAAATTGTTTTCTACATTTTCACTAAAATATTTTCCATGTATTTTTACTGGGTGTTGGAAACGGGTTTACCAAGTACTTATAGATTTACAGTCCTACACCTGACCAACGTATGATCGAATTCCTGTGAGAACAAGGATGGACTTGTTGAGACATTGAGTTATAAAAAGTATTCTTGTAAAACTATTTTGGAAATATTATATAGATTTTTAAAGTGTTTTAAAAAAAATTAATAAAAGGTTTTAAGAGTTAAAAAAATTGTTTAAGGATAATTTAACTAAAATAAACATTGTAATAAAATTGTGGCTTCGTTTCTTTTCGAGGAAGAAAAGTTCTAAAAGGGGAGGGATATGATAACCCGGATTTTCGGACATCTGTTAATTGGATAATTAACTGATTTTAACTATTGAAACACTGATTTATAAGTTGAATAAATAATTATGATAATAAATATTTAAATCTGGATAAATATTTATTTGATAATCTCCTGATATAATTATTTAAATTGGCAAATTTTATCTTTTCAAAAACAAATAAGATATGTATTTGTTTATGTGTATATATATATATAAGTAGATTGTAAATAGAATTTGGATTTGAAATTCAAAGGTAAATCTTAAAAATAAATTGGATTTAAAACTCTACATTGTAATAATAATATATATGTATATATGAGTATTTATTAATGTGTAATTAGTTTTAAGTTATTTTCTTTAAAGATTATATACATATTAATAAAAGGAAATGCATTAATTAAAAATAGAAAATGTATGAATAAAAATATAAAAACATATATATGTGTGTGTGTGTAAAACTAATTAAAAATATAATACAGAAATTATATAAACATATTAAAAATATTATCTAACATGTGAAATTACAAGTGTAGGTGTTTTAACAAGAAATTAGACAAGTGTAAACTATCTTAACATGTAAACTAACAAGTGTAATAATCTTTGCATGCAAATTACAAATGTCATGTTTTTAATTTTCTTTTCATTTTTTTTAATAAAAAAAATAAGAAAATCAAGGCTATAAATACATCTCTACTTCTCTTTTCCTTTTCTTTGATTCAAAAGAAAAAGTTGAGCAAATGTACAAACCAGAGAAATGAAACCTTAAAAGAAAAAAAATCAAACAAACAATCTTTACAATTTTAAAACCTGAGGCTAAGCAAATTCCAAATCCAAACTGAAGCTTAAAGGCAAAATTCAAATTTAATATCAAGAATAATTCAAGACAAAGTTCATCTCAAATATCAAGCAGGATTAAACATCAAGCTATAGATCAAAATCAAACACCAATTTCAATAATCAAAAGCAAATTCCAGTTTCAAATCTCAAGCTACTTCTCTGTCTTCATAATACAAGTGAGTAAAACTTCACTTTTAAACCAAATCCTCTATATGTACATATTCATGTGATGATGGATGAGATTAATAACTTGGAAATATGTTTGTATGACTGAAAATGTGTTGCATGTATATATGAATGAAGATTAATTGTTTGCATGTCTATGAACAGGTAAACAAGCCCTTTTTTGTTTTATAGAACTAAAACAATCTCAAAATTCAAATCTTTTTCTCTAATCTTTTATAGGCTAGGATGTATAAAGGAATAATGTTTGAACTAACTAAATCTTGCTTTTAAAAATAATTTTCAGTGTAACTAGTTAGAATTTTTCTGTAGGAAATAGAAACTACAGCAAGAATGTATTACATCAGGAAAACCAACCGCCTTAATTTCATGTTTCATCTTGGTAAACTGATTTATTATTGAAAGTTAAAAATTTTAATATTGAAATCAAGAATTTTAGTGGTGAATTTGGTAGGGATTTTGGAGTTGAAGGGGAACTGGGATTTTGTGAAATTCCGGAGGCACGACGATGCATAGGGTAAGGCGTCGGGTCAGGAGGTGGTCACGTGGTCAAGGAGTTTAGGAAAAATGGCTGGGCAATTTACTGATGATCGAGAAGGCGAGTCGGAAAAAGGTTAGGGTTTAGGCTCGCGTTTTGGAAGAGGTGGGTTTTTGGGCTTTTGTGGCATCTTCTTCGTATCGGACTTGATCGGAGTAGTGGAGAAGGAATGTGAAGCTCCGGCAAAGGTCTGGGCAAGGTAGCGAGGTCTCTGATAGTCATAGCATTGTGGTGCAAGGCGAGTTTGGGCGACCAAGTTGGTGTCTGATGGTGCTTCACTCGTTCGATTTCGTTTTAGGTGTTCATCGTGAATTCTAGAAGATCGTATAGGTCGAGATGTTCGATGGCGACTTGGTGGAGCCATCAATGTTGGCCGGAGTTGCTCCGATCGTCGGTGCATGTGCACGAAAATCATTGGTGTATCAGTAGTTCTGGGTTGCTGTTGAATTTGGGAAGAAAAGGAGGTGGAGTTAGAGCTCGAGTGTGTGTTCAGGTTAGTTCGCATGTGTGTTTCTAGGATAATAGTTTAAAATTTAAACAGAGAAAAAAATGGGCTAGGGTAGAACTTGGGGATTGACTCGAGAATTTTGTAATATGGCTTGGGTATTTTTCATTAGGGGATCGGGTTTGCTTTGAAATTTTAAAAGTTTAAATACAAAAGAAAATTGTAACCAGCTTTCAAAGAAAATAGAAATGAACAAGTTTCAAAGCCGTTATCAAACAGGTTTTCAAAATTTAAGTATTGAATAAGTTTTTCAAGTAAAGTTTCAAAGATTAAAGTGTTAAAGTTAAATGTTTTTTCATTATGTTGAAAATAAATTGATTTTTTTATTTTTTAAAATAATTTATGTGATAATAATAATTAATTAATTTCTAAGTATTTTCAAATTGAATTTAATAATGTTTGAATTAAGCAATTGTTTAAGATAAGTATATTAAAAACTTTAATTAAGAGGTGTTTTTGAATAAATTAATTTCAAACTTTTGAATTCAAATAAGTTTTAATGATGTAACTAAGTGATTAATTAAAATATATGATTTATCTTAATTATTTAAGATTTTTAAAATTGAAATATAATTTCTTATTGTAATTAAAGGATAGTTAATTACTTAGTATGAGTAATTAAAGAATAATTAAAATGTAATTAATTAGAGGATAGTTAATTACTTAATGTGATCAATTAAAGGTTAATAAATGAATGTGATTAATTGAAGACAATTAAGTAATGAAAGTGATTAAGGGTTAATTAATTAACTTAAGTGATTATGGGATAATTACTTAATGAAAGTAATTAAGGGATAATTAATTACTTAAAAGATAATTACTTAATGTAAGTAATTAAAGGGTTAATTTGTTAATGTAATTAATTAGTCAAAGGTTAATTAATGTGATTAGTTAAGAGATGATTAATCAATTAAGGATAATTACTTAAGATGGATAATTAAGGATGATTAATTAATTTTCATTACTTAATTAAAATAATAGCCAATGGTTTATAATTAATTAATGTTAATTAAACAGGGTTAGGCGATTAATTCATAAGTAATTAATTCTTTTTGAATGAATTAAATTAATTATAAATTGTGTGATTAATTAACCTTGCTAATGGATGATTGGATTATATTGATTGTCGTGAATTAGTTGATATCTCTGATATGTAATGTTCTGTGATATGATATGTTTGGGTTGAATGGTGATAATGTGGTTATCTATCGATGATGAATTGTTGTGTAAAAGTGACATCCTGTATTTAAAAGTGAATTTTATTCACTTAAATAACTTGGGTTAAGATCACATTGGATTCGAAGAGGCCGGGGTCGGGTGTCAGCAAATACCCGAAACCACTTTGATTTGTAAATCTACAATAAATCTTTGTAGGTTTGATTTTTAGAATCGAATAGGCTGGAATGGAATATTTAAGTAACATGACCATTTGAACTGAGAAACAATTCTTAAATATTGTTTTGTAATAAAGGATTGACTAACATGTTAAGAACTTGTAGTGAGGTGCAAGTTACCCCGGGTTTCAGTTATGTTTTAAAACTTAGTGTTTCAAGTTATATGGGTTTACTCACGCTGGTTTCCATCCTAACCCGGGTGTTACTTTGTTGTAATGCTTGGGTCAGAGCGAGTATTACGGATTTTCAGGTTAGGACGATCTGGAGCTCAGGAGATGAGCTAAAAGGCAGGAACGTATGGAGTTTGTTCCGCTGTGTATTGAAGTTATATTGTTTGTATTCTAGAACAAGTTTAATTATAATTATCCAGTTTATTTGTAAATGGTTGTACTCTGATATATTGATTGTAATCTGACAATTACAGCTTTTCTTTGTATAAATGCTATTATTTGATGTTATATTTTGATCCGCTGCGAAATGTGAGATTCTTTGTTTTGTTTTCTGTTCTTCTTCTACCTCTTTTCTTCTTAACCCTAACAATCTGAGATATTCAACGTTCGGTTGCTCGGCACTTCTATAGTGAACGTATTAGTGTCATATTTTCGGGGTCGAAAATTTTGGGTCGTTACAGTTAAGCTAAGAGAAGTTGCCTTCTCTACCACCAAACAGATGATATGTTTGGAGAGATCAATCAAGTTAATTTTAAAATGCAATGTCAGACATTCATCCATAAAAGTTATCTAGTAACAGGGCAAACCGAAGGCACTTCTCCTACCATATCCTGTTTTGGGAATCAGCCCTAGGATCAGTAACGGTTAGTACTTGCATTGGATATTTCATAACGAAGAAACCACAGCGACTACATATATTATCGGAGTTTATCCCCAAATAATCAACAAGTAGTCCTTCATTATTGTTATCATAAAAAACCACTCCAACTTGATCAAAACCTTAAAGAATATAGAAAGAGAATCCATGGAGAATGATTGTAATAGCAAGACCTTTCAAAAGAGTCAAAGGGATACTTTTGCAATAGTTGGATGAGCAATGCAATTTCGAAGAGGTCGAAAGGGGAAAGGGACACCCTTTCGCTTCAATTGATCCTTTTCGGAACTAACTTCCGCATGCATAAAGGTGTTTCGAATGTGTTAAAGGAATCATTCGAAGACAATAGACTACAACTTCTATATGTGTGCTAAACCTTTCGAAACAGTGGGTTCCGCTAACGTTTACCTTCCAAAGAAGAACACTTGGCCAAAAATCTACATGGTCAGCAGTAGAATTCTTCTTAATCTTGGAAATTACCTTAAACAGTTATATGCCTTTGCCCATGCCTAGTTGGTCAGGTCAAAGCGCCTCCTAGAGGGAGGTTAGAGTAAACCATTACCCACACCGCAATATCACCAGGTTAAAGATTAACAAGCCCTTGATCATGCAATGCTATAGCCAGATCAAGGCACCCCTGGAGGGGGGACGGAGTAAGCCCTTGGTCCAGCCATACTACGGCCTGGCCATGGCACTGAACAGGCCTTCAGTTCCGCCATGATATGGCCTGGCTGAAGCACCTCATGGAGGAAGGACAGAGTAAGCCCTTAGTCTTGCCATGCTATAGCCTGGCTAAGTCACCGAACAAGCCTTCAATCCCACCTATAAGGCCTAGCTAGAGCACCTCCTAGAGGGAGGTTAGGTAAGTCCTTGGGTCCTGCTTGTGGATAAGCTAACCAAGCGCACCAGACAACAACAGACTAAGACCTCCAAGCCCGAGAAGCAGCACACCAAACAATGACAGCATACGTAGCCTAAAAGATGGCACATGTCAAAGGAATTAGAACCCATAGAATGGTGCAAAACAAAAGGCTCAAATAAGAATCTACACCCTTCGACTGATTTCCAAAAGAGGATTTCTGGAATTCATTAAAACCCTAATCTGAGTTTTGGATCTGTTACCATTGATTTCTGGACTTCACTCATCAATGCCTGAATATGAGCTTTGAGACCTCTATTATGAGCTTCTAGTCTTCTATTAATACCAGGATCAATCTTATTAATATCTGAATTTGGGTTTTGGGTCTTTTATTTTTTCCAGTTAGGGATTTCGAGACTCAAATTATTTGTTCCCAAAAGAAGATTTTTAGTCTTCTATGACTTATTACTAGATAAAAATCTCTGGACTTCTATAATTGAATGATTCATTCTTGGTCTTCCATCAGTTATTTTTAGAAGAGGATTTCTAGACTTTCATTATCAATGCTAGATTTGGATTTCTAGCCTTCCATTATTAATTCCATAATCAAATTTTGTGTCTACTATTAATATAACTAGAGTCAGATTTCTTGTCTTCTCTTTTCATTACCAAAGTTGAATCTCAAGACTCTTTTTCATTTCTAACTGTGGAATTTATCTTCACTTATTATTTTCACATGATGATCTATTAACCACCATTAATTAGATTTTTGTACTTAGCAGGAATCCTTATACCATTGCCAATAATATATAGAACCACCAAATATATTCTTTCATAGAATTCAAATTAATTATAAGAAATGTTGTCAACATTATACTTTTCAGGAAAACAAGATCAATAAGGAAGACTGAATGGGTCGGCAAATACAAAAACCATAATCAAAGTTATCGTGAAGCAGATTCAGAAACAGCATTGTAAAAACAAGCAAATGCTACAAACCAGGTGATATTTACATAAATTACAAGTATATAGTACAAGTGTATTTATCTTAGATCTTGGATAACCTTATTTAGACTCTCGGCAATTAAAGGATCAACAATATGGCAAATCGCTATACAAAGGATTTCATTAAGCTTCTTTTCTTTTTTCTTAATTTCATCGGCATGATCAATGCACTCAACGTGGGCCTTCAAAGCATGTTTGAAAGCTTTATTGGCACCTTAAAGGGTCTTATTTTGCCTTTCTAAATCGGCAATGTCCTTTCGAAGAAGATATTTTTCATGTTCAAGTTTTTGAATTCTAGCTGCATACTCATTAATGCGTTGTGAATATCTCACTTTCTATTGGTCGTTAAAATATCTCATCATTTCAAAATTTGACCTTCCAACGCCATTCACCTAATGCTTTCTCATCTAAACATAGGAGAGGGTGAGTCGTAGCTGGAAATTTTTGAATAGCTAAAGATGAAGACCTTGTCGATTTCACAACAGACAAGGAGATTGGAGAAGTTGGTAAATTGATATTTTAATTGTCGCCACCCATGATAAATTCCAGGGATTTGCATTGAGCTTGACTATCTTTTACCTTTATCTACAAATACTTATCTATTGGAGATGATTAGACATTTCTTGATCAAAGTTGATTGAAGGGTTTGATTTGATTTGACGCTTTAATTGAGAACCTCTTTCATCGTTACTCTTGATGTCCGCTTTGAGACTAGTGATCTGATCGTTAAGGTCCATAACAATCATCTTCTGAAGCAAAAATTTCCTACACCATTCCAATGCTTCAGTGTTGCCTTGAAGATGAGCAGATAGAGGATCTTTAAGGAGGCTCCTCTTTTCAACATCCGCTAAAAACCAATCTCTAATGCTGATGAAACGAGATAATGAATCTAATGAGAGCGGTATGGTAGATAACTGTAACTCCTATTTAAACGAACAAAAAAGTTAATACTCAAATTACCAATTCCATTTATTACAATAATAGAGGTTATAACTCAAGGAAAAAGTAAAACAAAACATACAATCTCATTATAATAATCAACTACTAGTTTTATTACACTTAAAGCTAGAAACAACATTTTTAACCTTGGAGGATATTTCCTATAATCCCATTCTATGGCAGGAGGACTATCTCGACTGCATATTAATTTAGAATGATATGTTTTGATTTCCTTAAGAAGCCTTTCCTTTTCTTCGCCAAGAAAATCAAAATGAAGGAGATGAAGTTGCATAAAAGTCTCTGTAGGTCTCTAACAAAGCAATATTTAGCCAATTTTGAGGATTTCAATAGCGAGGCATTTTCTAAATAATCTCTTCTTAATTTGACATATTTGTTTAAATAATTTCTAGAAATAAGGCTACTTGAGAGATATTTATTCTGTAATGATGTAATAACATACGACTAAGTAAAAAAGGAAACTAATGCAAAAAATTCACAAATCAATAGTATTACATAATTACAAATGTTCATCTGGTTCGTACAAAACTAATTTTTTGAATAACTCAGAAATGAATTTATCCTTATAATATTTTAGTTTTTCAGGAGGCAACTCAAGTGGGATTGATTTAACTCGTGGTAAATTCTAGCAAGCCCCAGGATATGGATCAGATCCAATTTCATCTAAATATCTTCAATGTAGACGTCTAAGTAGACCCTCGTTAAAATCACCAAAGTATGAAAAATCTACGGTGGGGTGTCTACAATAAGCTTTGTATAGGAAGTCTACTAGGATATCCCTATCTTCAATCAAAATCCAAAAGAGTGTTATTAAATTCCTGTTCTCTTCCAAGAGCCTGTCGTATCGAAGGCGTGCCCTTTTAAGTCATGGGGTAGCTTCCTGATCTTTAAAGGACGCTAACACTGTGGCACTCTTATTAAGCTTATAATACTTGTCAGAGAGTGCATTCTGTTCTTTTAATTGTTTATCTACCTCCCTATGCAAGGTATTTATTTTTGCTAGTTTTCTTTCAAGCTTTGTTTTATGAAGTTGGATGGATTTCTTCTTTATCTAGAATAGAAAGATTTCGACTACTATTATCTTGGAAGTGAAATCCATTTAGACAAAGAATTCGATACATAAGAAACAGGAATTGAAGTTTGAGGGATCTGCTTTTTCCCCTCTTGTTATCCAACATCAATATTGGCATCTTTTTTGAGGAGGTCAGAAGGCTTGGGAAGTTTACTTTGACTTGCTTCATGGCTGCTTGGATCGAGGATGACTTTCTCTGAAGTCTTGACAATATCATGCCATCCCCACCATGAGAATCATCATGATCACCTCTGCTACCGCCAAACCCTGACCTCTATCCTCATTGTCAGGGCAATCATTATCATCATCGTTGACGCCTTCCTCAACGACGACTTCATCATCATCATCTTCCTCCTTAGAGTTGGAATTTGCTTCAATAGAAGGGACTTCGAAAGATAAGAGTTCTGCGGCATCAATTTCTTCTCTCTTAAGAACTTCGATCCTTTGCCTCTTTTCTTTGATTTTATCCATGAATCTTTTGACCAGCACAAGATCAAGTGAGGGGAAACGTAAGTCTAGACACTTTTCAATATTGTTGGAATAAGCCAGCATGAGAGCATCCTCATAAGAATTCATGATGATGTCATCAAGAGAAGTGCTTAAAATTGTGATATCTTTTGTTGGGCCTTAGAATTGGTTTTGATAGCCATAATCAAAGAATTCTTCTTCTTATTCTTCATATTCTTCTTGAAAAGAGTGAATTTCTTATCGAGAGAAGATTGTTTAGTAATCATCTGGGCCTTTTCTTCCTACGACTCTTTAGAATCGTTTTTAAAGCCAAATTCTCATCAACTAAGAGTTATTTCGCCTTCCTCTCCTTGGAAATGGTGGATTCTGCTTAAGCAAGGGAAGCACTCAACCTTTCTTGTTCCCCCACTATATTATCTTTAATTTTACGAATTTTTTTTAAAACTCTTTCATTTGATACCTGAAAACTTTACTGCAAAATCAATGCATAGCCTGGAAATCACTTGTACACAATTAGTTTACTGTGTTGCTACAAACATGGCTTGTGTCCATGTTTGAGATAGTGTAACCTTTTCATCTCCAGTCAAAATTCATTTATTCTTTTTTGTTTTAAAGATAAGTTTTCTACTATGTGTATACCAATTTTAAGCTCAAAATTAGGTCGTTTGGTCCTCTGCCCAGGCCTAAAAACCATCTCGGTTTCAACTTCCAGATTTGAAAGAGGAACCATATTCAGATTTGTGAGTCCAAGTCTCGTGATGTGGAGTTGCTGGATTTCAGTATTGATTCTCATTGGCTGCAATAGTTCAAAAACAAATATATGCCCAAGCTTGAAAACCATCTTAGGTTCAACTTTCAGGCCTGAAAGAGAGGACCAAACGACCTCATTTTGAGCTGAAAATTGGTATGTATATAATAGAAAACCTCATCTTTCAAACAAAAAAGAATCAATGAATTCTGGCTGAAAAGAAAAAGCTACACTATCTCAAACATGGGCTTAGGCCATGTTTACAACGGTGTAACTTTTTCATTTCCAGTCGGATTTCATTGATTCTTTTTATTTGAAAGAGGAAGTTTTCTTTTATATGCACACCAATTTTCAGCTCAAAATGAGGTCGTTTGGTCTTCTATTTCATGCCTGGAAGTTGAACCCAAAATGATTTTCAGGCCTAGGCACATTTTTTTTTCGAACTGTTGAAAACATGGACTCGGGCCATGTTTGCAGCAACAAAAAAACAAAATGTGTACAAGTGATTTTATATTTGAATTACTTTAAAGCTGTAACGCCCCACCCCAGGACCCACATTAACAAAGAGTATTACTAGGTAATACTGTCTGCTGATGTGAAGAATAGGGCTAGTTAGGAGCGACCATCCGTAAGCTTTGCTTTAAACGGATATTGAAAACGTCAATTAAATGCTCTATTTTTTTAAGTGGATCGAGTGCATTCATTACAAGTTGAAATCAAAACTATAGTGGCTAATGGATCAATTAGAATAAAACGTACAATAATAAATAGATCGCAAAATAGTAATGCATAAGTACATGATCACAGATATAATAGGAGTACAACATATAAGTATTATGCAGAGAGGGAAATAATTTGGTTATTTAAGGTTGAAACTTCTACTTGAAGCTTACACCTCTCAACGGGAGACTTTGAAGCACTTTCCTGGAAGGAGTACCTGCTTTTAGAAATCTGAAAGGAGAAGTACGACATGAGTCAAAATTTGGTAAGAAATAGTAATAAAAGGGTCAAGTAGAATGAAACATACCAGAAGGTTTTTCCTCAATTAGAGATCGACAATATTTGATCGGGACGAGAAAAGTGGAAGGCAAATGAATGAAAGTGAATGACGAAGAATGTGACGACCCATTTGACCCTCGAAAATCAACATAAATATGCCCATTGTATAACATGTCGAACGATCGAGTGCCGGCAAGACAGATTGTTGAGGGAAAAGAAAGTAGGTCAGAAGAAAGAAGAAACAAACTAAACAGAATCTCACAGCAGACTGAATAACATATAGTAACTATAGTTCTTTACACAAGTCAAAACTGCAATATACATATCATATACCAGAGTACACAAATCAATAATTTCCAGCCTGGGCAGTTATAACAACCTTCCCTCACAATTGTTGATAACTTCAACAAACACTGCAGTGGAATAAAATTAAATACGAGAATACGTCTAGGTCTTCAGCTTGTCTCTTGAGCTCCATAGCATACTAACCTGAACCTGTAATACTCGGTCTGGCCCGAGCATTATAATAAAATAACACTCGAGTCAATCTTGAAAACTAGCGTGATAAAACACGCTCAATTTGAATTATTAAAGTTTCAAAATCCTTTGAAAATCAAAGGTATCTCGTAAGACCACGATCACACATAAACATGATGGGTTTTTACCTTATGAGAACCCAAAATTTTCATATCAAAATCCTCTGGTGTTATAATAGTGTCGAAGTACAAATACTTATTCGAATAGCTAAAATGCTTACATCTCACTTTTCAGCATAGTTGGGCACAATTAAAATCGTACGGCACTTACTGGAGAATGGATTCCATCCGAATGACTAGGCATTGGGGTATCGCCTACCACAGTACACGTCTTGAACAGCGTATCGAGGACCATGCTGGGATACCCTGCTATATAAGACCAAATTATCCCTGACCTAGATAGACTGAATCTTCTATCACCCCAGGCGTTCCCACCCTTTTCCGAGCTCCTTACATAAATCGTAGTAATAACATCCGAGGGTATCTAGAAAGGTGATAAACATAACCTAATTCGGTGTTACCCACTTAGCCTTGTTGCATCTCCCCTGCTTTTCAGCCATTCCTGGTTGATGAGGATAGAGGTAACGATTAATTTTTAAAGAAATATTCATTTAGAATGCTCATTGTTCTCCAATGACAAATTATTGATTGCATTCATCCACACAAGTCTGCTCCGGGTCCAAATGGAGCCGAATGCACTATTCCTACTACATCCATTTTGGAATCACCCTCATGATTAGTAGCGATTAGCCCTTGCACTTCACTGTTCCATCTTTAGGAAATAAACAGATGAAAATAAGATCGGAGATCACCTCTAACAATTACTGGATGGATTTCCTTATCATCGTCCTAGAAGAACAAAATGAATTTATACGTACAGTATAGCACCTCGAACTGTAACGGTACCATATAATTCTCATATTTCCCCTAGATATTTCCAAAGTTATATTTAGGTAGATTTGATAGTCTGTTATTTAACTATCAAATAAACAATGAATTTAACCAAATACTTCATTTTCACTGAAAAACACCCAGTCTTATTTAATTTAAATTTTAAATAAACTTAATCTCTTTATCAAAAGTCATGTACTTATCTTATCGAATTCAGTATATTCACAAAGTATCTTTTTATCAATAATATCTGAAAACCCTTTTAAATAATATGGAAAGTACCATTGAGGTATCAAACCATGGATTCACAGCCCAATGGTTACTCTTTGTGACGACCCGCCTCTCTTACCTTAGAAAGACGTATCATCAGTAAGAAAAGAAAGGGATAGAAATAGAAAAGATAGAAAGAAAGAATAACAACATCAGAATCTCACAGCGGAACGGAACAAAATATAATACAACACATAACTATTACATAGTTTTTACATATATCAGAGTTATACAACATTATACAACAAGACAGTCATATATATATCTGCCAATACATACTTCCCAAAATACAACATACATCAACTAACACAGCGGAACTAGATAGATAGATATATACGTCTGGACTTCAGATCCAAGCTCCTCCAGATCTTGATGCTCCGAAAACCTATCACTTAGCTACTCATAAAAATTTGAGTACCCAAGAGTTTATGGAAAACAGATATAAACTCCAGGTCAGACATGGGTCTGGTGTGAGTAAACGGGTTAAAGTTGTTTAACTTTGAAAACCATTTGAAAATAAGGTATCATGTAAGACTTCCCACACATAAACACGGGTAAGTTTTTACCTTAAGCTAACCAAAACATTTTATAGGAAATCCAGTGATATTATAATAGTTTCTAGGGTTTTCAAGTAAATAGAAAATAGCCGAAATTGTTACATCTATTAAACTCCATCTACTAGCCACAAAAGTGGGTAATACAAATCAAAACCGTAAGGTCTCGTAGGGAAAATGGGTTTCCATCAATGGCAGGGCTACTGGGGTACCGTCCGTCAGAGTACGGGGCCTAGATCACCGTACCGAGGATCACTCCCGACCCGCTACAACACAAGGCCGGAACCATTCCTTACTGAACAATCCCGAACAAGATAACCCCGCAGTTGTGGCCAACAACTACCCACACAGCCGAAATAAAGGGATATCTAGGCAGGGGTATATCTCGTCCTGCTTGGGTGTTACCCACCTAACCTTGCTGCATCTCCCCTATTTTAGCCATTCCCGGTTGATGAGGCTTGAGGCTGCGATTACCTTTATAGAACATATCTCTTAGAATGCTCATCGTCCGCCGTACGATGTGCTGAAAGCATTCAATCCATACAAGTTCGTTCCGGGTTCGAACGAAACCGAAGGCATTATCTCGTTACACTCGTTTTGGAATCACCCTCAGAGTTAACGACAATAACCCTTGCACTCTAAAACACCATCTCGATCTTCACTTGAGATGCCATGACCTAACGTTTAATTTGGATCGATGTGGTTTTCGAATAATCATATTGACACCCGATCCCGGTCTCATCAAAATCCAAACGCCATTTTAGAGGCCAAGTTGTTTAATAGTTTAAACAGTTTAATTCAACACTTTGAATTCACATAACAGCTATCACAGATAAATCATACACAGTTATCACAGTTATATCAATGCATATCACTAAGTATCACAGAATATCACCAAATAAATATCATAATCAATCAGATAGAATCATTAATTCATATCAAATTTAGTTTAATTAACTTAACTTAATTAATTACTTAAGAATAAACCATTTTATCCTGCTTAGTTAATCACTAATTAATCAACTTATTAAATTTATTAATTACTTCTTAATTACACACATAATTAATTATTTCTTAATTATTAATTAATAACCTTAATTATTAATTAATAAAACTTAATTACCTATTTATTAATTACTAATTACTTAATTAATCATTAATTACCAATTAATTAATCACTAATCCTTATTTAATTACTTAATTAGTTAACTACTATTTATTTATTAATTAACTTTAAGTAGTTAATTAAAATTCTTAAGTTCAAATTGATTAAACACAAAATTATTAATATCAATCTTTAATTACAAATTTATTTAATCTTAAATTACTTAGTTAATTACAATTATAAATTAATTTACATTCTTAATTAACTTACAATACAAATTAATTATTTGTCTTACATTTGCAAATCTTTCTTACTAATTTTTAAATCAAATCTTAACTTAAAACTTGCCAACATTATTAACTTTATTAATACTAAACCTTGTTTAACAAAATAACTGAAAAGTTTATTAAGCTAACCCCCTAGAAAATGAAACCCGAGGAAACCCCCTATTTACTCAGTAAATCTCGAGTTCCTCTTACCCTTTTCTGAGTCCCTGTTTCTTTCTTCTCCTCCTACCTTTCTTCTTCTACTCTTTTTTGTTAAGTTAAGTTAAGTTGAAACTGCTGTTACACAAACACACTCACGCACCAGGGTATAACCCGAAGCATTCCCCCATCAATTCTCGAGTATCACTCGAGTCGATCATCACTCAAAGTCGTTGACACCCTTTGTTGTCGTGCACGTGCACGGAACTTCGCCGTTACTCCGGCGAACCACACCTCCAGCAAGTCACAAAACAACACCACTCATGAAAGCAAAACTCGATTTGACACGAAAAACTCGAAATCAAAAATTACTCTTTCGTTCGAAACTGCATCTCGACCACACCGAACATAAACGCCTCGACCCACTCACACCGATCATCAGTGGCGACGCAACTCCGCCCACACCACGCAGATACCCTCCTCAATCATCCCGTAGAAGCTCGTGCAACTCGATCAACCCATGGTGACGAGATCACCTCATTTACGGACCACTGCAAACTCGAACCAAAAACCCTAAATTCGTCTCGACTCAACAATTCTTGCAATAGATAATTTCTTTAACATTTTTCCTATCTTCGTAAACCATCAAGCTAGCTTCAAAACAAAATTCAACATCTAAGATTTGCTTGATCATCAGAAATTGATAATAAAAAAGCATTTTTAGTTCATTTATGAACTGCGCCTTGTATACTTATCTAAAAATCATCATTTTTGTTTTAAAAATCCTACTTTTGTACGTAGATTCAAGCTATGTAGTTGAATTAGCAATTTAAAATACTTGAATTCAACATAAAATTATTTGTTGATTTGAGAATCCAATTTCCAGTTGATATACTACACTAACATGTCTAAAACAAATTTTTATAGCTTGTTCCATGTTCAAACAACTTATTTTGTTTTAAAACGTAAGCCTATAAATGGTTGAATGAAGATATTTTGTATTTTCATTATCTACTTAACTCTGTAACTACAAAAACTGTATATTCAAACTTTACAGAATACTCATATATAAACACAGAATTATATAAACAAATACATATGCCAACATATTATTATCAATGAATCATACACATAGATTAAACTTAAGTCTTAAAAAATTTTGTTTACTCACTTGAAATATTGTTGAAACAGAGAACAAATGTTGTGTTGAAGAGCTGCAGTTTTGAGTTTCCTGTAAATCCTCCCTTGTTTTTGTTGTTGAATGATGTTTAAGTTTGTAATGATGTTTATTTTCTTTTCAGGCTTGCTAAGTTTTGGAACGAACAAGAATAAGATGATGTATATATATAGAAACAGCTTTGAACAGGGGAGGCCATAACTGGTACAAGCTTTATTTTTTTATCAGATTAGATTTTTTTTGTATGGAGGCTGAAATGATATCTTTGCAATTCGAAATGACCAAATGTTGTGCTAGCATTAAATGCATATGATCCCTATATGTTTACATCTAATTTTTATTTTTATTTTTTTTCTGTACATAGATATTTTATATGTAAATAGTTTGTCTTCTTCTTGCATTGCTTATACATGTATTACACAGCAACATACTTGTTATTATTTCTGGCCAAAGATTTTGTTTTGTCTGCATACCATATGAATCTCCATAAGTATTTATACTAGAATTATCTTATGTTTCTATTTAAGTTTAACCATCTAAGCATTAAATTTATATTCATATGTTTTAAAATTATATTTCATACTTATATTTTGTATTGATAAGATTTATTCCATTTTAAACATTATTATTTACATTATATTCATTTGCATATATTATATCAAATGTCGATAATGTAGAGCCTTTAATTTAATTGAATAAGATAAATTTTATTTTAAATATTTTTTGAAAGATTCTATTTTAAATTTTCAAATCAAAATTTCCTTCATAATACATATATAACTGGTAATTGTCCGAAAATCTTATTTATTTATAAAATGAAAAGCTTGTATTTTATTTAAATTAGATTAAATGCTTATTAAAATAATATTGCCAAAATCCCGGGTCGTTACAGTCTTTATCCCAGTGAGACCCAAAACTTAACTGCAGGCACTCACTACCTCCGATTACGCCATGCGAGTATACCATTAACCTCCCGAAACATTATTTAAAAATTATCTCAAAATAATGCTTTTAAATTCCAAAATAAATTTTCAATTTTAAACTAGATAAATAAACTTAAATAAAAAATAATTATTCAAAACCATATTAATATTTAATATTTATCTTTAAAATAATGATGCTGACTAATGCTTAAATAATAATAAAACTCTAAGGCCCATTTTAAGGTTAGTTTTATAATTAAATATGCTTTAAACATTTAAAATAACTAAATAACTAGTTCCTAGAATATTTTTAACACTTTTAAAATTATCGAGTTAACAATTAAAATCCTTTTCTCAGAGAAACAAGCCCAACTTCCCAGTTCCAATTTAACTTCGTAAATTTGGAAATCTTACTAGAATCCAGTATAACCAATTTTATAGTTATTCCCAAATTCACTTCTATCCTTTTTATCCGTTAAAAATCTTGATTTTAAACCCTTTGTATTTAAAACAAGTACCACTTAAGCATTTATTATTTAAAAACCCTTCTATAACTTTATTCCAAAATCCTATTCACAATATCCCTATTTGATTAAGTACAAATTTCAAAACCATTTATTTTATCCAATTGATTAATCTAAAATTCTTTATAAACACTTTACTTCAAAAATCCCTTTTAATTTCATTTTCAAACTCAAACTATATATTATTGGTATTTTAAAATACCAAAAAACAAGGCCAAAACAACCATAACATCCGATCAATTCAGATCACACAATAATCCATCGTAGATTATCTAGACAAAATGTATATAAATAAGTATGAAATTTAATTCAACATTTTTTAGGAATCCAGTTGGATCCCTCCAACCTGTTTTCCTGCATCCGTAGATGTTAGCACAACATCAAAATACCAATTAAACTTCAAGGTAGAATATCGCGGTATACAGGGTCGTCCGCTATTGTGCGGGGCGCATAAGGTCTCATCCTCTAATCGCTATATATATATGAGGGAATATCAAACACTCCAATATATATACACACACTACTATATATAATATCACATCCAGTTAGTTTAAAATGCATCAATTTAAGCAATCAATCATTAATTAATTTTAATTATTCTAAAATTAAAGTCAGCAGTCCAAAATTGAGTGATATTAACTCACCTTGATTTTAATCCGCCAAATGCTCAAATTTTAAATTAAATCGAACACGTTTAATTGAACCTAAAATTTTAATTTACTCCAATCGCCTCCAGATCTTCTCCAGCACTTAGTGCTCGTCGCTACGATTCCATCGCGCTTGTTTCGTCCAATTCCGACCTCGTATGAATGATATATGCAATTTATAAGTATCAATATAAATTTGTAAATAAATATATTTTTAATTACCTAACCAAGATCGGCCGTTGATTTTGAAATAATAAATCATGGCCGCTCGTTTATTACTTCTTCTTCCCGTTCACTACCAGGTTGAGCAAAACCCATCGACTACCTCCCCCCCTCAATTTTCGCCGCCTCCTCATCGAGTTCGACGATGATCTAATGCCTCCACGACTAAGTCCATCGCAAACCCTAACTACGGCCGAAAACATGATGCACTCGGTCCTCGCCTCGAAAATCGCGCTTAAATGCAAACCCTAAACCACCACCTCCTGGCGAAATATGGCATCTACATCGAAAACCCACCGTTGGATGTGAAGAGCATGAGGAGCTCTAAGATTTCCTAGTTGGAAGATTTTCATAAAAGCTTATGAATTGGAAGAGATATACGGAAGAAGGTGAGTGTTTTTCAGCCATTAAACAATAGATGGTGGCTATGAGATAAAGGGCTAGGGTTTACTGTATCAACCCATATATATACACACAATATATTATTTTAATATTATTTTCAATTTTAACGTGCTTTTTCAAACGAACTCCAAACGAAACATGTCGCTTGACGTTTATAATGTTTTATCCCTATTTTGAACACAATGAAATATGTTTCGGGACCTAATTCGATCGTATGTGGAAGATAATTTTTCGAATCGAATTAAAATATTAGATTTTGATATTTATTTCAATGCGTTTCTCTCCCATACCACTAAACGATAACTCCAAACGCAAGGAAATTTGAAATACGGTAATAATAAACTATTACAGATCCAATGGAACTAGTTTCGTCGAATTTCGAGACCGTGCCCCAGAAAGCTATTTTAACGCGTCGGTTAAATCGAGCGATTTTCAAAATCGTCGAAATCGTGTAAAATTTCAATTTTTAAAACCAACCGACTCCATTATAATTCACATGGAACTTATATTCATATTGGAAATCATTTCGATTTATATTAAATCATAATTCCATTAGTTACACTATTACTATAGATTAAATTAATATATAAAATTACAAATTTTAAATTCCGACTTTTAATTCCATTCAAAAGTCCAATATCATGGCTCTAATCCAAGTAGAGTTTTAAATCAACTCAGAAATCATTCTATTCGCATCTAACTCTAGATTCCCATATTTTCCCAATTTTCAACATTAAATTTAATTTTACCAAATAAAATTAATTGCTATATTTGAAACTTTATACCATTTCAATAATTCTTCCATATTCAAAATCAATTAATAATTAAAATTCAAATTTTAAAATTAATTAAATGTTCAAAATTGCGGGTCGTTACATTCCTCCCCCCTTAAAAAAATTTCATCCTCGAAATTAGTAAGGTAGGAAAAATGCTCTCAACCCCATTTACCTATCCAAACCCACTTAATTAAAATCCTACATTCGCTCCCCTAAACCCTTTAGTTCTTATCCAAAATAATCTGTTCCTATTTCTAACTCAAAAACCTAGATTTCTAATGCAGTTCAAAAATCATCCTTTCTGGTTAACAATAATTTTCCAAAAATTTCAAAAAAATTCTAACGCCTAAAATTTCTGAATTTTTTTGATAGTGTCTCCTTTGTACGGAGTGCCATTTACAATATCGCAAATATGATAAAAATATATACATCGACCCACACGGTTGAAAAAACAAAATATATGTCAATATATTATCATTTCTTTATTTTATTGCGTAGGCGTACCTCGTCTTAGCGCTTTTAAGTGAGCGGCTTGTTTATATGCATTTACGCACCTAAAATTTATCCAGACAGCTTCATGTACATGTACTTACTCAAAATAAGCACATAAGTTTTTATAAACATGAAATTCTTATAACCCTCATTACTTTATCTAGCTAAAGATATAAACTCCATAACCCGAATATGCCAATCATATATTACAAGCAATCAAAAGGTTTCAACACTCATTTAATTCCTTTCCTGGGATCCATATATCATTTTATCTAGTTCGAAATGATTTACAACCAAATTCATTGCATTCATTTCATATTTACAACAACCAAACTCATATCCATTCCAAATTGATTTATATGCGCTTTACTTATATAAATTCACCTTTATTCAACTTAAATTGATTCACATCAATTTTATTTGCATTCTGTTCATCATTCGCTTTCATTATATGCAAATCCATTTTATCAACTTCAATTTCTTCCCTTTTTTAATTGACTCTAAATCAATTTTTTCTATTTTCCATTTGATTCCTATTCAAGTTATCCACCAAACTATGTTCGCTTTATTTTTATATCAAGAACATTCCAATTTATGTTAGATTTTATTTATGAATCCATTTCATCTATAATCACTGAAGTTAAGTTTCCATTGCAACCAAATCCTAATTCCTTTTAAATTGATCTCATTCAATTTATTTGCTTTCATTTACTTAGTATATCCAATCTATACTATATCACTGGAGAATCATTCCATGTAGACCAATTCTCGAACAATTTAGTTCAGGTATATGAACCTGCATTTCTATTAACCTTACTTCCAACTTATATTACCTTTTTTCAATTCACTTTCATTTAATCCACATAGTGCTATTCACTTCATTTTATAGTGAGTGGTAATTCGTTCCATGTTAATTAGTTTATAAACCGTTTCACAAAATTATTTCTAAGGTTTATTATAAACACTCCATATCGTTACTTAAGTTCATACTCAACTTATATTTCAAAGTCAAATTTCAATTCATATTCAATTTACTTACTCTTAAACTGAATTCATTTCTTGCTATCAATTTCTTAACCATTTAATTTGGTCATCCTTTTCCACTTTTCCAGTTGAATAAGTTATACAACTTATTTACTCACAATTCCCTAAAAAAATTCCTACTTAAGTTTATTCACATTCTATATTCAGAACACATATTTTTATAATATAGTTATATAATCACTTCACCATCATATTTATATTCAATTTACTAAATTTCAATTTTCCCTCCATTAAAAATCCAATTTTTTTTGAATTTCCATTTCTTTTACCATAATATCAAACCATTTTCATTTAGGTTTTACCATTTCATTAGTCAATTCATAAGTTAAAACCTTATTTACATAGTATGTCCTATTACTTACTTGAGTCCATTTACATTTTATAATCACAACTCTGGATTATACACATCCCTTAACATTTAAGTGTGTCCATTCCATTGAAATCCAATTTCTACTTTATTTAACTTATCTTAAGTTAAATTCCAACCTATCTTGTTCACTTTAGTTTACTCAAGTTAAATTTTAATTCCAAGATTTAAAATTTCCATTTTCCTTTCTATCTATATCAGTTTCAAATTATAATTCAATAACTGATTCTTCTTTACCTTTCACATCATTTAAATAGAAATCCTAGAAATTTAATCGCTCGTTTTATTTAAATCATTTTGAAATCATAAGTATACATATATCACTTTGGGTATATCAAATCATAGCTTTGAAACCTCAAAATGACTTGGTTTTCCCCCAAAACAGTTCCCCTTTTGGAAATTTCTAAAACAAACTTATTTATCAAACAAGTCCAAAACAAATAATAACAGCCAATCACTATGGTAGCAATCTGTCACTTAGAAACTCAAAAATGAATATTGATGATGTGGCCATCATCACCAGGATTATTTTCCAACGACTGAAGTGAGTTCAGTGCTTCCTTAATTCCAAAAATTCATTCCAAACCATTTTCTATTTTAAAGACATGTTCAAATACTACTCCATTTATTCCTCACAAACCATGTTGGAAAACATTTCCAAAATTCTCAAGATTTAAAAATTCCAACACTTGATTCAAATTCATTTTAACCCATTTTAAAACATTTACCAAAATTTTCGGGTTTTAAATTCTGGTTAAAATCAAATTTTAGTTATACTCCCTTGTATAAATCATACTTATACAACTCCTATTTGGTTACATATATAACCTTTTTCAAATTTTATAATCTTATGTGAATATAATGTTAACAACCAAACATCCTAAAATTATTTCAGAAAATTATTTGCTTTATATCAAAATATAATTTTGGGTAAAATTATTTCATTTACCCGCTTTAAAACAATATTACGTCGGTTTACCTTGTTCAAGAGTTTAGAAACCCCTATCGATACGGTTGTACTTCCCGTACCGACCAGAATTCATAATCACTCAACCGATAAGTCAACACAATATAAAAACATTTTATATTCACTAACAAATACGCGCTTTTATCTATTAACACACTTAAACTCATTCTAAAGTATTATTGACTCTATCTTTAATATGTAATTCCCCACCGAAGCCTAAGTATATCGCCAACCTAAGCTCTGATACCAAATGTGATGACCCTCCCTTTCGAACCTCAAAAATCGATATAAATACGCCCATTACATAACATGTCGAATGATCGAGTGTCGGAAAAACAGACTATTGAGGGAAAAGAAAGTAAATAGAAGAAAGAAGAAAGTAAACAAAACAGAATCTCACGATGAACTAAATAACATGTAATATCAATAGTTCTTTATACAAGTCAAAACTGCAATATACATATCTCACATCAGAGTACACGAATCAATAATTACCAACCTAGGCAATTATAACAACCTGCCTTCACATTGCTGATAATTTCAATAAACACTGCAGTGGAATAAAATCAAATACGAGAATACGTCTCGGTCTCCAGCTCGTCCCTTGAGCTCCATAGCATCCTAACCTAAACCTGTAATACTCGATCTTACTCGAGCATTATAATAAAATAACATCCGAGTCAGTCTAGAAAATCAATGTAAGAAAACACCCTCGATTTGAATTAATAAAGTTTCAAAATCCTTTGAAAATCAAAGGTATCTCATAAGACCACGCCACACATAAACATGATGGGTTTTTACCTTACAATAAACAAAATATTTCATATCAAAATCCTCTGATATTATAACAGTGTCTAAGTACAAATATTTATTCAAATAGCTAAATTGCTTGCATCTCATGCTTCAGCATTATTGGGCACAATCAAAACCGTACGGCGCTTATTGAGGAATGGATTCCATTCGAATGACTAGGGACTGGGATACCACATGAATAGTATACCAAGTACCATGCTGGGATCCCCTGCCACATAAGATCGAACTATCCCTGACCTGGATAGATCGAATACGCTATCACTCCGGGCATTCCCACAATTTCCGAGCTCCTTCCATAAGTCATAGTAACAATATTCGAGGGTATCTAGAAAGGTGATAAACGTACCCTAATTGGGTGCTATCCACTTAGCTTTGCTGCATCTCCCCTGCTTTTTACCATTCTCGATTGATGAGGCTAGAGGCTATGATTAACTTTTAAAGAAATATTCACTTAGAATGCTCATTGTCCGCCAATGACAAAGTACTGATACATTCATCCATACAAGTCCGTTACGGGTCTAAATGGAATCGAGGCACTATTCCTACTACATCCATTTTGAATTCACCCTTAGAATTAGTAGTGATTAGCCCTTGCACTTCATTGGTCCATCTTTGACTCCATGCTCTTGCCTTCATTTCGAAAGCTCACTCGTTGGATCGAAGTGGTTTTCGAATAACTTATCCAATCCCGGTCTCTTCGAAACAACGTTCGCTATTTTTCGATAAACTCAACCCTGGTTCTTTAGGAAGTAAACAAACGAAAATAAGATGGAAGATCACCTCCTAACCATTAGTGGACGGATTTCCTTATCATCGTCCTAAAAGAACGAAACGAGTTTATACGTACCAATTTCCTTATCCAGACAAAAGATATACAAAAAAATATGAAATTTAATTCAAAATTTTTATGGGATCTAGTTGGATCCCTCCAACTTGTTTCCCTGCATCCACAGATTTTAACACAACATAAAAATACCAATTCCACTGTGAGGTGGAATATCACGGTATATAGGGTAATCCACTATTATACGGAGCGCATAGGGTCTCATCTACTATATATATGCGAGAATATTAAACACTCCAACATATATATACACTACTATATATAATATCACATCCAACTAGTTTAAAATGCATCAATTTAACCAATCAATCATTCATTAATTTTAACTATTTTAAAATTAAAGCCAGCAGTCCAAAATTGAATGAGATTAACTCATCTTGATTTTAATTCGCCAAATGCTCAAATTTTGAATTAAATCGAACACGTTTGATTTAACCTAATATTTTAACTTTCTCTAATCACCTCCAGATCTGCTCAAGCATGTAGTGCTCATTGCTGCGATTCCGTCGCCCCTTATTTCGTCCAATTCCGACCTCGTATGAATGAGATATGCAATTTATAAGTTTCAATATACATTTATAAATAAATTTCTTTTTTTTATTACCTAACCTAGATCGGTCGTTGATTTTGAAACAAGAAATCGTGGCCACTCGTATATTACTTCTTCTTCCTGTTCACTGCCAGGTCGAGCAAAACCCATCGGTCGCCACGCTCTCCTTAATTTTACCGCCTCCTCGTCGAGCTCGACGACGATCCAATGCCTCCATGACAAAGTCCATTGAAAACCCTACCTACGGCCGAAAACATGATGCACTTGGTCCTCTCCTCGCCTTCGAACTCATGCTTGAACACGAACCCTAAACCACCACCTCCTGGAGAAATCTGGCATCTACATCAAATACCCACCATTGGAATGGAAGAGCTCGAGGAGCTCTACGATTTCCTAGTTGGAGTATTTTCGTAAAAGCTTACGGATTGGAAGAGATTTGAGGAAAAAGGTGAGTGTTTTTTCGACCATTAAACAATAGACGGTGGCTATGAGATAAGGGGCTAGGGTTTACTGCATCAAGCTATATACATATACATATACATATATATATATATATGTATGTATGTATGTATCTATACATATATGTACACAACATATTATTTTAATATTATTTTCAATTTTAACGTGCGTTTTCGAACGAACTCCAAACGAAACGTGTCACCTGGCATTTATAATGTTTTACCCCTATTTCGAACATAATGGAATATGTTTCGAGGCCTAATTTGATCTTCTATGGAAGATAGCTTTTCGAATCGAATTAAAATATTAGATTTTCGATATTCATTTCAACGCGTTTCTGTCCCGTACGACCAAACAATAACTCCAAATGTTACGAAATTTGAAATCCAATAATAATAAACTATTATGGATCTAATGAAATAGGTTTCGTCAAATTCCGAGACTATGTCTCGGAAAGTTATTTTTACGCGTCCATTAAATCAAGCGATTTTCAAGATCGTCAAAATCGTTTAAAATTTCAATTTTTAAAACTATCCAACTCCATTATATTTCACATGGAACTTATATTCATATTAGAAATCATTTCGATTTATATTAAATTAAAATTCCATTAATTACACTATTACTATATATTAAATTCCACTGTTAAATTAATATATAAAATTCCAAATTTTAAATTTGTCGACTTTTAATTCCATTGAACAGTCCAACATCATCACTCTAATCCAAATAGAGTTTTAAATCAACTCAGGAATCATTTATTCATATCTAACTCCATATCCTTATATTTACCTAATTTTCAATATTAAATTTAATTTTACTAAATAAAATTAATCGCTATATTTGAAACTTTATACCACTTCATTAATTCTTACATATTCAAAATCAATTAATAATTCAAATTCAACGTTTATAATAAATTTGGTGTTCAAAACTAAATGACCATAATTCTGGGTCGTTATAAAGAATTCATGATTGACTGTACAATCTCCTCGAAATCATTGGGAGGCACCGATGATGTAGATCTTAAAGATTCGGCTCCTGGCAAGGAGTTGAAGTGCTTAAATCCCTTTGCATCAGCTCAATGATGCTAGGAGAATCAGATAAACTATGTGAGCCATGAAATCATCCTTTGAAGGAATCATTCTAGGTGGGTCAGTAGCAACATCAAGAGTAGAACCTTCCAATGTCTTGCCTACCTTAATAGGTTCACTCTCTTTTGGAGGAAGAGAAGACTAGATATCATTATTTTAGTTTTCTTGAGAGAAGGACCTGTTGCAGTTATCTCGCTCAACTTTCTTTTGGCAATTATCCTCGACCAAGTGATTGCCGGGTCAGAGCTGAAGCGCTAGATTCAGAAGATGGAAGGACTGGATCTATTATGATTAATTTAATTGAAGGAGCAGTTGCTAAAATCCAAAAAGCATAAGCTAGTAAAGCAATCTAAAGAGTAATACGATGGCAAGTGATAAATGCTATATTTAAGCTTACCATGTTGATTCGGACAAATTGGAGACAAAGGAGAAATTTTTTTAGGATTACCTATAGATAGGAACGCTTGATCTTAGAAGTATGTTGGACAAGAGGGGTTTGTCCAAGGACTGTATGACCTGAGGGAAGGAGGGAATGTTTTTGAAGATTGCTTGGCATCAATAATGTAAGCCTATTCCCAATGCTACTCGAAGCAGCGGTTAACAACTTCATGATTCTCTTCCCTTCATCGTCGAGATCTTTAGGTACGGGGCCTAATAAGAAAACATAATTTAGCAAAGAAAAAAAAGATAATTCAACAGAAATGTAAATAATGATCAACTTGCTAGGAGAATAAAAAACTCCACTAATATTTGGAAAAAATTTGACATAGAAGAATTATGTCTCTCATTCCCTAAACTTGTTTACCCCCTAGAAATTAACTTCCTGTGTGGGTTGGCCCTGAAGATTTGGCTATTTACGTTGCTAAGCTTAACAAGACGCACCAAATAATTTAGAATTTTAGCAGTTAGTGAAGAAAGTCTTGACTCTAAGACCATGAGCTCCAAGGAGACAAGATATGTATATACGTTTGGCGACAATTGATTTGGAGCTATGCTAAGGTGACTCAAGAATCTTGTCAAGAAATCGAGGAATGGAATAAAACCACCATGCTAGATATGGATGGTAGTGTAAGTAAAATATCCTTCAGGAAGACCATGGATGGTGTCATTTTCACCAGGAAGAATGGCTTCAACTCCTGTAATTCTAAAGTCATTAGGGATCATGTCAACTTCATCTTTAGTAGCTATAAGAGAATGCCTCAAAACTAATTCAGCCATCTTTGGAGAAGACTCTAATTCTAAAGCTACATACTTTCAGTTTTCATAGAAGTCCTTTGCAAACGCATGATAGTGCCAGGTGAAATTGTTTTATTAAAATTATAATTTGCTTCATTATTAACACCTTTTGAAGATATCGAAAGCCTATTGCAATGGTTCAAATGTCCACCAGGGCATATAGTTCAATACCTTTGAAAGGGTGCCAAAATTAATGAGAATCATGAGATTCATTGAGTTTTTGACAGTAACGAAAACAGAGATTGAATACAGACACCTAAATACAACCTTTGATAATGTCGAAAGCTAGGAAATTTCTTACTATTAATAAGTGTAACTATTCCCACAATGCTAATTTGTACAGTGTTGAAACTATTAACAACATCCCCAATCAAGTCAAATGAACCTTTCGATAACGTCAAAACCCACAGATTTTATTTTACTTAAAATTATGAATATTTCCAAAACGCTATATTCTCACAAAGTTGAAAGACTTGGAGCAAAGTGATTCTAATACAATCGATAGGGCCTTAGGACGTTTCGACAATGTGTATGATGAGAAAATTATAGTTATATTTCTATTGACTATAACATGTCTCGAGTAAGTCGAAAGGGCAAGATGGAGTTTTGAAAACATGCAAATGACAATTTTTGTAGTTTCAATCAAGTCGAAAGGCTTGATAAGGTTTTCAACTGTAATAAAAATGTATTATTCTCAATCCAATTGATGATAGGAGACATGAATTTCTAACTTACAGAGTATATTAAAATCGGATATGGTCTACCCAAAATAAAGTTCAATAGCAAATCAAATTTACTTTTTATATACATTAAGTTTTATATCCTTTCGAAGAGAATTGGGCCTTGGAAGAGGTACACTGTATAGTCATTAATTCGAAACCTTCAAGAGGACTTCTTCGAAAGGTGTCAAAATACATCGAAACATACATTAGCTTTCAAAGTAGTCCATCTCATAATAACAACATTAACCCCTTCGAAAGGATCCATTCAAAGTGGATACTTGACTTCCTTTCGACCCCTTTAAAAGGAGTTAGAAAATGAAGTAGATTTAGTCGCATTAATCCCTTTCGAAAGGGTTGAAAAATTAAGTTGTAATATTAGTTTATTGATAGACATAACTCAACCTTCTTTTCGGAGTTACGAGAAAGGAATTCCTTCTTAATTCATTGTTAACCAAATGCTTCTTAGATGTTGATATCAATATTGATTCGAGTTTGAAATCACATTTAACAACAACAAAAACCCTGAATTTAGCAAATTCAAGATCGAATCATAATTGGCTCTATAGATTAATCGAAATTGAAAATAAATAAATAATAATAAAAAAGTCCTCTCAAACAAATTAAAATTGAGTGTAATAGAATTCGAGCCTGAATTCATGCACAACAATGGCAATAACCCCAAATTTAATGAATTCAAGTTCAAACCCAAAATTAATATCATAGACTAACTGAAATCATCATAAAAATGAATCTAAAGGTTATTTACATGAATAATGAACTCAATTAAATCTCAAAAAACTGAAACAGAGATGCAAAGTCGAACCTTAAAAATTTAAAGTTGATTATGAATAATAGATACATTCCTCCAATATGAACTTAATCCACTGAAGTAAGGAATTTAATAAGAAACTGGAATTTCTGATTTTTGCTTTGAGTTTCTTAATCATAGGTAAATGAGAAAGGGAGAGAAGGAAGCATGATTTATAATAGAAGCAAACACAAAGAAAGTCGTTCGATCAAATTCAAATAAATGGCGAAGATTCTTTTGGGAATATCAAAAGCTGTGAAATTTTTATGCTAAAATAAAGATGGGTATTGAAACAATTGACTTGAAAAGTCAAAGAGCATCCCTTCGCTAGGAGGGCAAGTGTTATCATCAAAAACCACTCCAACTTGATGGAAACCTTAAAGAATACAAAAGGAGGATCCATGGAGAATGATAGCAATAGCGATGCTTCTACAAAAGTTGGATGAGTAATGCACTTTCGAAGAGGTTGAAAGGGGACAGGGACACCCATTCGCTTCAATTGACCCCTTTTCAAAACAATTGCTTCCGCATGCATAAAGGAGTTCTGAATGTGTTAAACGCATCTTTCAAAGACAACAGATTACAAGCTTCTGCATGTGCGCTAAACCTTTCGAAACAATGGGTATCGCCAACATTTACCTTCTACAAAAGAACATTTGGCCAAAACTACTCCTTCGAAAGAATATATTAGCCTCTCGAATCGGTTAAAACCATTCACAATTACAAAGGAAAGCTTACATGAGTTCAATATGGCCTCCTCAAATATCAGAGGATAGGGGTTCCACATCGATCAACAAGAATGCGTTCGAAAGCCACCTCCTGCATTTAAGCCTTCTACTATGCTCCAACTCATTTGAAGCCCCAAAGATACACCTTTTCGCAGTATCGAAAACCCGCATCCTTTCTTGCTTGCAACAACGCATCAACAACAAAGTGGAGGGCGCATCTATGCCTTTCGATGAAGTCTAAAGTACTCAAGTCCCATTCAGAAGTGAAGTTATAAGGGCACCCTAAATTTAACAGCAGTGGAAGATCATTAAGCCACCCTTTCGACTAAGTCGAAAGGACTGATTAGATAAGGTCTAACCCACGCCTATAAATAAGACCCTAGGGGTTTTATTTTGGGGATCTGATTTGATTCACCCAATGCTTGTTTTTTCGTAAATTTGTAAACCCTAATCTTTAAATCAAGTTGGGGATTTCACTCCTTTGTAACATTTAGGCTTCTTATATTCAAGAAAATTATTGTTAAAGCATGTATGTGGTCCGAATATATTAATTGCTCCGTTGCTTCTTTATAGTTCTGGTTATGAATTACTAGCATCACTGTCAATCAAAATTTCACCATTCAAAGGAGTGGGAACCTATTGAGTCAGTTAAAGCCTTAGATCCATTAGGTCCTAAACATTAGTTAACTTAACCCCTTCGAAAGGAGGTTTCAAAAGGATCCTAAGCCAATTCAACAAGTTCGAAAGGTAGTTTCAAAGGAGATCCAAGTGTCTCGACCATTTCAAAAGGTTATTTAGATGGAGTTTCAATTGCCACAACCTTTTCGAAAGGTGGACTTATGGGAGATCAAAATCACCTAGATTGTTTGGAAAAAGGAATTCAAAAGGTTCAAACTATCTTAATATGTTTGGAAGGTGGTCTCAAAGGAGATATAAATCAACTAGATTATTTGGAAAATGGGATTCGAAAGGTTTAAACTATCCTAATCTATTTGGAAGGTGGTCTCAAACGAGATGTAAATTACCAAGGTTGTTTGGAAAATGGGATTCGAAAGGTTCAACCTATCTTAATCAGTGCCAAAGGTAGTTTCAAAAGGAACACTTGCACTTTGAACTCTACTTTTGGGTGTTGAATAGTTTTTTCGTTAACAATTATGAAAATCCTAAATATCAATGTCTTCCAACACCTATATATTTGAACGCATATACATTGGTCCAAAGTGTTTTTCTGATAAATCCAATTCCAGTCTCTCTGGACCAACAAAGATAAAGGGGCCAAACTTTTGATAGTCGATCATTTAAATATCAAAGCAACAACAAAATCTAGCACATAAGCAGTGACTAGGCCCGTCTAAATAAATCTCTTATTAACTAAATCAATTCCTAATATTTACTTCAAATCATCTTTAAAACGATATATTCACAAAACAATTTCAAATTATTTGAAAATGGAAAACATTTCCATATACTTAAAACGAAACAAGTGTGTGTGTGTGTATACATACAAATCTTAAGGAAAGTATTCTTCAAAACGCACTTTATTTAGGTTAAAACGAATGTTGTGTAAAACATCATTATGACAATCCAAAACACTAGTATAGGGATTCGATTAATTATATACATATGCATATATATATACACATATACATATA
Source organism: Allium cepa (assembly GCA_030765085.1). Taxonomy (NCBI): domain Eukaryota; kingdom Viridiplantae; phylum Streptophyta; class Magnoliopsida; order Asparagales; family Amaryllidaceae; genus Allium; species Allium cepa. Next base: position 221,279,135 of record CM060928.1, read on the forward strand.
CATATACATAATCATATACATATATATCGTATACTATATAAAACATTTCATTTCGAAAATCATTTACTATAACAATAGTATTATTGTCCATGCCTTCCTTACTTCTTTGAAAACGTCTATTACAACAATAAATGTCGAAATCTATGTTTTCGGTACTTATCACATTTCAAAGCATTTTTCAAACTATTAAATTTCATTCTGAATTATTACTTTCAAACATTACTCTAAAAGATAAACCACTTTTAAAATGATTAGCTCATATCTAAATTTCAACATAAATCAGTTCCATATTTATAAACTATTTTATAAATTTTACTTCTATTTTACAAAACTTCGATTTATAAAGTTCCTTTATTTATAAAATCCTATTTATAAATTCATTATTTTCTAAATCTCATTTACTTTTTAAACCTATTTATAAGTCACTTTTCTTTGATAATCTAATTTATTTAGAAAATCCATTTGCAAAATATTGATTTCAAATCTATTTATTAAAACACAATTCAAAATCCATTCTTTATTTATAAAATATACTTTTATAAATCCTTTATATAAATTATTCTAGAATCTCTATCTAAAACACTTGAAAAAATAGTAAATTAAAAATACAAAAAAACCATACTTTTATTTAGTTAAAATAAACTCCTTTCTTTTAATAATTCAAAATTAATAAAACATATTAAAATTCCAAAATTATCTTAAAAATAATTTCCAACTCATATTTTAGTATTTTAAAATACCAAAAATAAGGTCCATTTCCATTATAGCACTAAATAAGTCAAATTATATCACATTTAATAATATGGCATCCCACACATCATATACCATCACATATGAAAAGTAAATCAACAGTGGTGAGGAATCCTATTGGATCCCTCCAATCTATCTCCCTGCATCACATACAAAATATAATTATAAAATATAAATCAACCGCTTTAAGGCGAGATCGTATATAAAAGGTCATCCGCTCTAACACGAGAATGTAATAAGGTCTCATCCGCTCAATGTGTGGGGATATATCCAAACCAAGTAATAACTATAGTAAATCATCCAAACCAGCAACAAACAGCATAGAAAAAATTATTCCCACTCGTATAAAAATATAAGCACGCCAAAGAGGTGAGTTTACTCACAAAAATTCCCTAAATCGCCAACGTGCTTCGGCTGAATTAAAATTGAATGGTCATTCAATTGAACCCAAAATTCCTATTAGCTCCGAATCCATCCAATCTAAATCTATAGCTTAGTACTCACTGATATGATCACAGTGCAACTTTTCATGCTCAAAACCGAACTTATATGAACAAGTTATGAATTAATGATCGTACGAATTAATTAAATTTATAATTAACATAAATTAATTAAAATTTAAAAAAATTTAAACCTACCCTTTTCCTCCCATCTCCCATTCTCATATACGATTTTCAGGCCGTATTTTTATTTTTTTATTTCATTTCATCTTCTTCGATCCTGCAACCACTCATTGCACCGCCGTCGACCTACTCGCGCCCTCGCCACTCCCTGCCTTGCCACGCATGCATGTGCCTATGCGAAACCCAGAAACTTAAACACAACTGCTTATGAATGGAGCCCCCTAGTCGCCACCATAGTGTGGCAATCATCGATCCAAGGGTATGGATGAACTCATAGGGATGAGAGCAACAACTTTCTTGTTGAAAGTTTTGGCTAATTTCGCTTTGATTGCATCGAGAACCGTAGGGCGTTGGATTTGGTTTAATGGCGGCTAAGCTTTAGGATTAGGATTTCACAAATAAAAGAAATGGATGTCATTTTATAGAAAAATTCCAAAGCACTATTCACACTTTAAAATTTTGGACTACAAAAGAAGCATGCTGCTTGGCATTCTATATGTTATTCCTCTATTTCGAACATAATGGAATATATATGGAAAGCCAATTCCAGCATATATAGATGTTAACTTTTCAAAATCAAATTATATTAATTTAAATTCCCTTAGTTAATTCTATGCGTTTCGAACTCGCATGACCAAACGATACGTCCAATCACCATGCAATTCGACGGCATACTATAATTCACCATTGGATCCCATAAAACTAGTTTTGTCAAAATCCAAGATAGTGCTCCAAAAGGATATTTTGTACGTTAATTAAAACGAGCTATTTTCAAAATCATTTTAATCACTTTTATTCAAATTTAAAAGTTTATATCTTCCTTCATATTCAAATAGAATTTAAATAATCTTTCAAAACCATTTTCATTCATATTAAATTCAAGATTCAATTATTTAAACAGTTCCAAATGTTAAATTTAACAATTTCATTATCAAATAAATCACTATATTCGAAATATAAGTTATTTAACTTATAAAATTAACTTTTCAATATTTAAAATAAATTAAAATTTCAAATTCGAATGACTGAAATTCTAGGTCGTTACAACTAAGTCCTGACATGATTAAAGAAGCTTCAGAAAAGGTTGATATGCTCAAAAAGAGGATGAAAGAAGCACAGAGCAGGCAAAAGAGCTATGCTAATCAAAGGCGAAGAAATCTGGAGTTCTTAATTGGAGATTATGTATTCTTAAAGGTTTCCCAAATGAGAGGAGTGGTAAGATTTGGCCAAGCGGACAAATTAGCACCTCGATTGATTGGATCTTTTCTCATTCTCAAACAAATTGGCCTATTAGCTTATCTTGTGGAATTGCCTGAAAGGTTGTCTGGTGTGCAAAATATCTTTGACGTATCTCACTTATAAAAATATATGCATGATCTAAAGAAAATTATAGAAACAGCCGCTCAAGAAGATTTAGAAGTTGAACCTAATTGGGCAGTTATTAGACGACCAATACGAATCATAGATCGCGATGAAAAGAGATTAAGAAGGAAGATTGTATGGTTGGTAAAAATCCAATGGAGTTGTGATACAACGGCTTATACATGGGAAACGGAAGACAGGATGAAGAAAGCATATCCTGAGTTTAGGATTAATACATAGTTTGTGTTGTATCAATATAGTGTACTCACCGACCTGTGGTGTAGTCACTCACCATATCTTGTACATATATTTCATTTTTTTTTATATATATATACATATTATTTCAATATATATATATATATATGTCTGTGTGTGTAAATATATTTATTATCTTCTTCTTATCCTTAGTTTCGAAAAAGAAATTCTTTTAAGGAGGGAAGTACGTAATAACCCGTAAATACATCACTTTAGAAAAATATAAATATTCAAAAATAAGATTTTCAAAAATATATGTTTTAAATTATAAATAATAGTGGCAAACATATTTTAATAAGTATTTACAATTATATATTTTTTGGTTCAATATCAACAAAATAACTATAAATTGTTTTATTAGTAAACAGCTCCTTAGCTATCGGACATCGCGCACTATTCTGGATACATATACTTATTTTTGATTTTGAACGCAAATATGAAACAAAATAATTTATTTATTTTTTGAGAAATGAAATGTATTATGACATCATCGGGATGGTCATTATAGTTAATAATTAATTTAATTGATATTTAATGAATTAATAATTATTTGAATAAGGGTTTTAAATGATTATAATTCATTTTAAACAGTTATAAATTGATAACGAATCAGTTATAATAGTTCTATATATATATAATTTTAAAATATAAGGAAAAATTGATATCGCTACATCGGTATTATAGCAACTTTTGGAAAAATTGTTATTATTGATATATATGGCTTTATAGTTCAAATTTGATCATTTTAATTATAATGATTAGAAGTTTATTTTCAAACTTTGTTTACAAATATATATATATATGTGTGTGTGTCTATATATATATATATATATATATATATATATATAAACTTAAAAGTAAAATTATGATCGAAAATCGAAATTGGAATCTGTAACAGTTTGACGTACATAAGTTGTATAATGTTGTTTATATAACTTGAGCGCATATATAACATACATATACATTTATTTAACCCTATATATACATGCACAAACTTGTCATGTGCACATACACAACATAAATATACACATGACATATATATATATATATATATATAAACAAAATATCAAAGATCTTATCTCCATTCCTTACTTCTTAAGTTAACCAAAAGTCCACCCTCTTACACCATGGTACAAGCATCATTGCAAGCACATAAGTAGTCCTTCCAATCATGCACACAAAGGGGAGGTGATGATGGTAGTGCATGTGGGTGGTGATATAGGAGTGATGTAGCATGACAAATCTAAGATATTTTTCTCCTCCTCTTCACCTATTAATAACACCCCTCTTCTTCTCATTTCCTCACTTCCTCTCCTTTCATTTCCTAAGCTTTCTCTCTTCTTTTCATGTCTTCCAACTTGAAAGAAATAATGCCAAAATATTTCTCAAAATAAATTTAAATTATAATATATACATATATATACTTAAGCATCTCAAACAATTCCAAAAACTCCACTTTTTCTCTCTACCATTCACGGCCTCCACTTCCTCCATCAAAGGCCAAGCCCTCCTCTTCTCCAAGCCTAGGCCATGAGTTCCTCTAGCCATTCCAAGCAAGGACGAGCCATCTAGGAGCAATGATCTAAGTGATCGTGAGCTAAAGTTTCGAGTTAGCGAAGCTATAGTCTTTTTTAGGTTAATCGTTTGAATCTAAGATGGGAAAACTCCTAAACTATAGTTATATATATATTATTGGATGATATGTATGTTTGGATTTGATTTTTAATAGTGGTTGTTTATTATGTTTGAATATGATAATATGGATGTTTAATACACACACACATACACACAAAAGCCACATTAATATACATCGATAAGCACAAAGGAAATCACTTTCCTTTATTGAATGAAATGGTGTAAGAAATGTTTAAACCTCTTAAAAATTGTTTAATGTGGTTTAGAATTTTTCTATAGACATTTAAAAATGTTTTGTAAAATATTAAATGAATATTGAAAATTAAGTCAAAAATAGGTTCATCGCGTAACGGTAGTTCACGATTTTGCACCATAATAGTTAAATCCATTTATAGTATGGATTCGGAGTCGGACTTCTTTGAAATAAGAAATTTACGAACTCTTATAATAATATTTTTCAATGAAGAAATAAAATCGAGATTTCGATAAGTAGACTTTGAAATATGAATAAAACAATTTTTCGATATAATCAAGGTTTTGCAGTTCGTAATCCATAAAAGGATTTCTTTCAAAATGATATTTTAAAATTGTTTAAAAATATGAAATAAATATTAAAAATATTTTAAAATGTTATAAAAGTGATTTGAGTCATAAAAATGTATTTCTAAATGATCAAAAAGCTGTTTTGACCAAATAAGCTTTAAAAAGCACTCTTCACAGCACTTTTCGCAGCACTTTTCTATAACTTTTGAAATATAGTTCTAAACACAACAATTCTTTTCCAATTATTTTGTATATGTTTTTAAGTGAATAATAAATTATTTTAAAGGTTATTTGAAGGATTTATAAATTATTTCAAAGTGTCTAAATATATAATCAAATAACTTGACCACTTTATGGATGATAGAGAGATGGTGTCTAGGCTTGGATTTGGAAAACAAGTTTCCTACTATCCATGGCTATTTGAACGTTCCCGATGGAGGGGATAGTAAATTTGATTTACTCGGATTAAAAAATATCCAAGTATAAAGGATATAGTTTTACAAATATGAATAACTTGGATTTTATGGAAATAATCTTCTTTTACTTGGTGTTAAATTCCGCCCATAGTACTTGTTGAATACAGGAATTGATATTGAGTCGAATTAGATGATTTCTGCAGATTCTGCTCACTTAATATTTAATGATTTTTAGATTAACATCCTAGATGACAAGGTTTCAACTCAATCAAAAGTTTTGATTTTGAATAAAGAAATTATTGTTAAGATTTAAATAAATAATTTTCCAAAGAGAGGTTTAACGATTCCATATATACTGAAAAGAAATGTTTTAAAGATGTGTATCTCTTGAAGATATTTTTGGTAAAAAGGAAGTAATAAAGCAAAAGCATAATTCCCTATTTACTTAACATTTCTTTTATCGATGATTGGTTTGAAGGAACCGGGGTTGGGTTTGGGTGATTCATATCCGAAGACCACTTCGAACTATTTATGTGTTCGAAAATAAAAGACATGGGATTATATGATTTGGAAGACAGAATGCAGGGCTGCTTGTCACTGACCCTAGAGGGAAATTTTCCATATTATATTTATGTGACAGTAGTTCTGTGACGCCCCACCTCTATACCCACGCTAGCCAAGAACACTACGGTGTAATGCTGTCAACTAGCACGGAGAATAAGGCTGTTGAGGAGCGGCCATCAATAGTTGGCCTTACACTAGTATTGGTTATCTCGATGGGAGTGATATAAATATATATATTCTTTCATTTTTCATCTCTGATTTGTTATCTCCCATCGACATACCCCAATTCCAGTATAAAACGAACTACGATGGTTCGTAATAGTTTAGAACAGTAAATATAAAATAACAACACATATAATATAAATGCGGAACACAGATGAAACAGAAAGTCTCATATATATATAATAACTGATGTCAGTTACAATACATTCACACAGTACACATGATACAACTACAACAGTCGACTAAGGAAGTTACATATACAAGTACATTAACGTATATAATATACATGAATACATATCTTCCTATACAATTTTACATACTACTACAAATGACGACGACTACTCCAAAAGATATGAAAGAACTTCATAGCTCTAGCAGCAACCCAAAGCAGAATATCTACAACCTGAAATACTCGGTCTGACCCGAGTATTAGATTCAAAAGAAAATAATACTCGGGTCAGTCTAATTCAAACTCAGTTATTAGTGCACAGAAGCAATAATAATTAAATAATGAATAGGCGACAGTAGTTAAACCAAATCAGAATGCAATTCAGAATATTGAATTGAAATGAACAAAACAGTTCAAACCATTGAAATATCAATTAAAATATTAAGATGAGTAGGGCTGTAGTACACGCACGCGTGTACTGCCTCGCCACTACAGCACATGAACTACGCAAGAGATTAATAAATCAAAACAAAATAGAATATCACAAAACCATACCGTGTGGCTGCAGTTCACGCTTGCGTGCACTGCCTTGCCACTATAGTGATGTCGTACCTAAAAACTCAATACCGTGTGGCTGCAGTTCACGCTTGCGTGCACTGCCTTGCCACAACAGTAATGATGTACACAATCGGGCACAAGGTCAAACCCAAAATAAAAAGACGGGTTCAACACAGGTGAAATTAAAATTGAATAGTGACATGCACAAACATAAGAACATGTAAGAGAAACATGTCGTAACTACAAAGCTAAGTCACTTACGAAATGCAGAGGTCAAGTCAGTGACTCAACACAAGTGCAATGGAACAGTTTCAACAAAAATGCAAACTATGATAAAGAGATACAGTGACAATGTAGATGCAACAAGTGTGTAGCGCAATGCACAAGCGAGGCTAAGGCATAGTGCACCAAAGGAATGAAACTGGGTCAAGCAACTGCGACAACAAGTGTCACAGCCTCAACAATGATATGGTTTTAAATATCCATATATGAACACTACAACACAATCAACATAAAAGAGAATGAATGCCACACAGAAAACTGCAGTAGCAACATGAATGACCAGAAGGCTGTGATTACGCATGAACATGCAAATGCACACACAACAATTCACCAGACAACAAAGTTCAAGCAAAACAACTCAAGCAACAAAGATGCAGGCGCAACAAGTGCACCAGCAAAACAAGCTGAATCAAAGTGCACAAGCATATTGAAACATGCGGTGGCAACAAGAATGATAAAGTATATAGGTGCAGATGCACAGTGCAGCAGCTCAAGTAAACAGAGAGAAGCAACTGGCAACAATGCACAGTGCCTCTGTGAATTAAACAAGACTCAAGCTCAACCAAAAGCTGATACAAGTGAATAGGAAATGGAGCATCTTCTATATGAAACAAGTCAAAGAACGAAGCTACAGATCCAGGCACACTGGAATATAAAATTGCAAACCTGACTGAAAATCACTTCAGAAGAACACATCCCAAATAGGCTACCACTTCAAATAACAAATATACATATATGCACATACATGTATACATGTATAAAAGAGTTCGAAGCAGTGACAGTATCAAGTGAATCGAGTTCCAGTCAAACCAACATGGTGATAACACAACCACAATGAAACTGACACAAAACACAAAAATGCACAGTAACCATCAAGTACACAGTGAACAAAAACAAGCCTACAAACAAATGTGCCAGATTGCAATTCAAGTCAATCCACCCATATATGCCAGATTGCAATTCAAGTCAATCCACCCATATATGCATACACACAAACATATGTATATATGCACATATATGCAGACACAGGTGACAAGCTTGTGTACAACTCGACACATTCATTTCATTTCATTTCATTTTATTTTTCTTTAAAAACATTTGCAGGTTTAAAAATCATGTAAATAAAAATCTACCCGAGCCTTACAAAGTTTTACCCGAGTCAAAAGCAACGAAAACCCGAGGCAAGCCTTAAATAATCAAGTAACGATACATGTCAGTGAAGCCGGTCATAATGAAGATGACAAATGAAATGGCCAGCAACAACATGCTCAAGGACTAGTGTGCAATAAACAATGTAAGTCATGGGATCTAAATCAACAGCCCCAAAATCATCTCAAGGCAGAAAAGCATCAGCATCGAACAAAAACAGGGTCGAGGCGACAAAGTTACAAAAATCAATCATCAAAACAAATCGAATGGCCGAAGTCAGATACAAAAATTCAAGGCCGAACACAAAATCACCAAACAATGAATTTGAATTAGATGTGAGTAGGGATTACTCACATTGTCGACGAATTTAGGGGAAGCCGGCCAGAATTCGACCGAAGACGAACGAAGCTATCAACCGAAGCCCTAAATTTGGACAAACGAGTGAGAGAGAGGCCGCCATAATTTTCCTCTCGATCGATTAGGGCACGCGAATGTAAATGAAAGGGGGATCGGGTCAAAGAACGTAAAGAGGGGGATTGTGGGCTGGGCTGAGAAATGAGTTGCGATTTGATTAAGTTTTATAATTTAATACTTTGGGCTGAAATGGGAGAGGCAGTTTGGTTGGGCTGGTTTATATTTAATAAATAATTTAGTTAAGGGTTTAGCTTGTTCGTTTAATAGTAAGTGCAATTTGATTGTTATAAAAATTATTCACACTTTCTGATAGCATTGTTCTTAATTCACAGGTACGCTATGGAAAACCAAGTAAACACTACAGAGATCGAACGTTTATCAACAAACTACTGAAAACCAAAGTTTGGACCGAAACCAAAACAAATGAACCACTATTTAAAAAAAAAAAATCAAAGCCCCTCAAACTTTATAACCATTTGTAATTTAAATTTTAAAAACTTCAATTTGAAAATTGACGAAAATATCGGGTTGTTACAAGTTCTTCATTTGAGATCTTCGATGCAAGGACTTCTTACAACCAATCCTAGGGGTAATCCTCGACAGGATATGTGTAACTACCCGTATTTTTCGATAATTAAAACTATTAAATTTAGTAAGATTTTGAAATATTAATATTGTAAGAAATTGAAATTTATGATTTTATAATAAGAGTAATAACTAGAATGTAATGTTAGTAATGTTAATTTAAGGTAATTGCTAATTAATTTAGTGTAATTCCATTTAATTGAAGTAAATGTAAAGTTATAAACTGTAAATAAGGAAAAACATTGGATGTGGAAATTATATGTGATCAATTAGAATTGGCTAATAATTAAAATATGATTTCTTGATGTTGTTTGAATGCTATTGATAACCATTTATTCCAATTTCAATCAATGGATATAACTGTAAGGTTATTTGGTTCTAATTGTAAACAATGAAATGAACTGAATGATATAATTAATAGTGGGATTGTATGTAATTGATTTAAATGGGTTATTATAGAATATAAAAGAATTTTGGTAAGCAATTTATAACCCTTGGCTGTAAATAATAAGAAAATGGATATGGATTATTATTATTATTAACGATTGTTTTATTTATCTTCTCATTAATTTATCCCTTTGATTATTGATTAGGTAACTAATGAAATAAGGGCAATTGAATGTTGGAATCATATGTTAGTAATTAAAATAATTGTAAATTTAATTTGATGATAAATTGAAATAGGGAAATGAATTAAATGTTATATTAAAAGAGGAAATTATATGTAATTAATCGAAATTGAATATAATCAGGGTTGTGTAAGTAGTCATAACATTTAATTTTTTATGATAAACTTATAAATATGATTAAGTTAAATTAAGGGTAACATTTGTAATTTATCACCTATTTATTTAATCCATCGAAATTTAATTGAAAATAAATTGCAATTAATCTAATTAATTATGGCAGTTAATATGAATTAAGGTGATAATTGTAGAACAGTGATGTAATAAGGTGTAAAGCAATGTTAGTTATATCCATAAGATAATAGTTGATTCAATAGTAAAGGTGAAATCAAAATGAATGAATTATTAGAATTTAAATTATAATTAACTAAAAGTTTATTGCAGTTGCAATTAAACGCTGAAATTGTGTAATATATAGATTGCAATTAACATGGAAAGTTTATCTAAAAAGATTATAAATTTATACATAATAAATAATGATGAAAATTGTTAATGAATTTACTTTTAATTTGAAAAGTGAATAAACCAATTTAATAATAATTATTTAACTAACGTGACAATAGCCTTTTTGGCCATTGTCTCAGACTTCAACTAAACTAGTTTCATTAGATCTGTAATGGTGAATTATTGTAAGATTTCATGTTTCGTAGCGTCGGACTTGTCGTTTGATCGTGCGGGCTCGAAAAGGGTAGAAATCAATTTGAAATAAGCTGATTTTAAAAGCTAACTTCTTTATACAATGGAATTAGGACTTGAAACCTATTCCATTGAGTATAAAAATATCGAAAACATCTATTTTGATATATGGGATGATCCATTTTCGTTTCAAAAGCGAAACGGGCTTTTCGGGTCATTATTATCGTTCGAACCACTTTGACACATTCATTCTTTCTTATTGGGCCTTGTCTATATAAACTGATTTTTGTAATCCCTGGCAGTATTTCTTATTATTGTACGTATCTATCTATTCAACCAACAGCCTTTACCTTCTTCAAATGGCTTCAAATCCAAACCCTAATTCAATTTCAAATGCGATTTCAAAAATCAAACTCCTCAAAACCTTATCATATTATATATTGTTGGACAACTCCCAATAAGAGCATTCCATTGCAGCGATTCATTTTTCAGTTTGGTTCACTGTTTGACCATAAATCGAGGATGAACTTTGGACGTCGAAATTATTTCGCGATTGAACGGTGGATCGTCGATCGTTCGTCGATCTGGAGGCGGCGTTGGGAAGAGGGAGTCTCGTAGGTTATGGATATGGTGTTCGTTTGTCTCCAGAGTGCAAGAATTCGCCGTGATCGACGTCCAAAGCCTGGCGGCGGCGGTCGAGCAAGAGTTGACCCAGTGTGGTCGTGCTGACATAGGTGCATGCGGCGTGGAAAGCCTTGGGCCGTGGAGATGTATGATCGGAGGGACGTTGGTCGTAGGCGGCGCGATGATCGATTATAGGATGATGGAGGGAATGTTCGAAGTCAAGATATGATGTAGCTAGGGGTTCTTGTTACAGTGGATAAGATGTCATGCAAGTAATTTAAATTATTTTATTCACTTATGTTTTTAAATCGTGTAATCATTATAATTTGCATATCATTTCCATATAAACTTGGACTTGGGAGCGGTTTGTTCTACTGGGATCGTATCGAAATTACGGACATTATTAAATTGGTTTGGACAAATTTCAAGACTGTTGAATTTTGGGCCTTTATTTGGGTTTTAAATCGATCGAAAATTATAGGTTATTGTTTTAACCCACTCACAAATACTAAACTATCTTAAGTTAGTTAAATTTAATTAATAATGTGCTTAGAAATTGATTGGTTGCTTTTTAGGATATTTTAAATTATTATACCAGGTAAATTTGACTTTTATTAAATTTAGTTTCCATTTAATTAATATTGAATATAAACTGCCAGTTAAATACTTGTTAATGATAACTAGTAAATTGTTGTTAGTTATTGGTTAATTTGAATAATGATTTTGCTGTGTTTTTAATTGTTGAATTTGGATGATTGGATGGGTGTTATTGGTTGACATTTTGGGTGATTAGATGTTTATTTATATCAATATTTCTATTATCCCTATGGGTTGAAATGATATACACTCGAACGATCTTATAAATTAGGGGAAAATCATTATGGGTTGAAATGATAAACCCGGATGATTTCCACTGATTTGGGAATGTTGATTTTTGATACTAGTTAAAATTACATATACCCATATAATTTCTTAAATTTGGATTTTTATTTGGAATTAAATTACGTGAAGGGTTTAAGTAAATTCAAACTTCGGATTTATTTTAATTAAATGATTAAGATTGATATTTCTAATTATTTGAAATCTTTTAAATAATTACATTCACGTTATACACTTGATAAGAGATGGAACATCTCGTAACATCTTTGAAACCATAGCAGTAATATTTCTAATTTACCTATTTTGATTTGACTTACAAAAGATCTTTTAGTTCTGACTCGAGTGTTTTGTCTTTTTATTACGCTCGAGTCAATTTGAGTTTTTTATTGTTTTGCAGACTATTACTAGAGGACGAAGACGAAGATTCATTATACTATTGCTGTTTATTACTATTATTCTGCTACATTATTTGTTTAATTTTTGATGTATGATTAACTCTGATTTGAACTGTAAAAGTGTAATCAAATACTATTTGTAAAACAGCTTCATGAATTATTTATTTAATTATTGTATTTTGTCGTTCTACTGTGAGATTTTGCGTTTGTTTTTCTTCTTCTTTTTCTATTATTTTCTTAATTACCCCATTAACAATCCTCCATTTTCAATGGTTTGAATTAGACATGTGTGGTTTATTATCGATTTAAACTGTTCAAAAGGTGGGTCGTTACAGATGGTATCAGAGCTAGGTTTATAAATACCTTAACTTTTTCGGGTTAACTCATTAGAGATAGGGTAGTAATACCCTAGAACTAGTTGTCTGAGTGTATATACGAGAGAACGTATTTTTAGTGTTATAATATGTTTTATATAAGTTTCGAAATGAAATAAAAAAAATTCCGAATATTATATGTTATATATAAAGATTATGACTATTATAGTTACTTGTAATGTGTTTGTTTTATGAAATGATAGTATTTAACTATTATCATTTATTGTAGAATTTTTTATCTAGTCAGTTTACAAACATTGACTATTATTGTTGATTGAATTTATGGACTAGACACTAGTTTAATAATGGTGTATTAAAGAGAATTAAGTGAATAATTAGGATATTCATTATGAAAATGAAATGTTTTGTTGTGAATTTTTTTGATTGTTGATTGGTAGTTTCAACTATTGAAATAAAATGGAATATATGGATATTTTGGATAGTCGAAACTTCTGAAATAATATATGAGTTAAACTTAGTAAATGTGTTGAATTATGCAGTTGAATTTGATAATCTAAATTTGAAAGCAACTGAAACGAGGTTTAATTTTTTATATCTATGTTTAGTAAATGAACAGAATTGTTGTATACATCCTTGCATGTATGTAATAATTTACAAATGTGAATTTTAAGCCTTGGAATATTTAAAATTGAAATTTTGATAAAGAAATGTTGTAATTGTGAACTTAGTTAACAATTTATGAAATGTGTCATAAATAAATTTGAAAAGTAAAAGTGGAACTAATTGGATAAACAAATATGAACTAAAATCGAAATGATTATAAATAAAGTCATGACTTGTAAAATCGTTTATGAAATAAATGGAAGTTGTAATAAATAGTTATAATTAAAGTTGTGATAACTTTAACTCGAAAAATGTCTTATAAAGAGGAATTAAGCCTTTATAAATTGGTTATGAACTTAAGAAAATTCCTTATGAAATAATTTGCAAATAAATGTAGTATTAAATGAGAAATAATATCAAAATCACAAAAAAATTCTCCTGGTGCCGATACTGAATGATGTATTTCTTGGACTCTAGAATACATGTCATTTATAGTTTCATCTGGTCTCATTCTGAAATTTTAAAATTGATTTTTGAGCATAGAAATCTTGCTTTGTTTAACTTTGTTAGTTCCTTCATGTGTGACTTTAATTCTCCAAATTTCATAAGCAGTTGTACATATGCAACTCAATTGAATTCATTTTTACCTAAGGCGCAAAATAACTTATTCATGGCTTTTGCATTTGATGTACCATCCAACTTTTTTACGTTTGACCATTCTGCAGACGGTGTATTGGGTATAGTGTATTCACTTTGAGTGATATTCCAAGTATCATATTCATTTGCTTGTATAAAAATTCTCATTCTAGTTGACCAATAATTGTAATTCAAACCATTAAATAGTAGTGGTCGTGTAGTGGATTGACGTTCAACAAAACTTGTATTAGTGTTATTTTCCATATTAATTGAATATCAAATAACTGTGTTATGGTTATATAATGACCTTGCTTTGATACCAAATGAAAGTGCTGCTAAGGATCGTATTATGGAATAGTAACTAAAGTTATCTATTAATACGGAATAAAAATATAAAAGGTAAACAGCAAAATAAATAACACCAGGGATTTTTATAATAGTTTGAACTCCCGTTCTATGTCCTACTCCAGACTCCTTTTGGAATTTAACTATCAACCCTCTCTTAACCTAGAGGAATAAGTATTATACCACTTGAGCAACCGAAAATGACTTCTATCGCCTAGACAACATAATAGGACTTCTACTGCTTGAGCAACCGAATAGGACTTCAAGAATACAAAGAATTTTCATGACTGATTGTGCTCTTTTGATAGCATGGATTAGTCTTTAGAGTACACCCTTCCTATAATCTTCTCCTTTGTGGCATATAGTGTAGTTTGTTAAGATTGGAAGTTAATTTAGTCACAAATGAATTTGTGCTTGAATGTGCAACCGATTAGAACAAGATTTGAAAGCAAATGGCAGAATATTATAGAAAATAAGTATATGAGAATAGAATCAGAAATTAAGTAATTGAAACAACTCAAATGAAGCTATATATAGAGTTTAAGTGATGCAATTCTTCTGAAAAGTTACGGTCAAAAGATACGGAAACAACTCTTGAATCAAGGATTGTTTCTGCTCGCTAAATGGAAATGACCATTCAGAAAAATAACCGCTATGAATTTTCTGTCAACTAAGGAAAAGATTTCAGTCCACTGAATATTCAAAAAATTCGAATATTAAATTTTAATATTTGAAAAATAATGTTAAATACTTGCGTGCGTGCATATACAACAAAGGAGAGATTTTAATAATGATTAACTACTAAACTAGACTAAAGATAAACCATTAATAAATTTTAAAACATCTCTCTGAATTCTTGGTCTTCAATCTATTGTGAGTAGAATAGTATCTTCTCCTGCAAATATGGTTAGTTTAGACAATATTTACTTATATAGTTGTCAAAATCAAAACATCATAATACAAGATTCTAACATTTGGCAGTTTGGAAAGCATTTTGAAATGGATTTGGATTTCAAGTAAAAGAGATTTCATAAAAGGAATATATTTGATTAAAAATGGTTTATCAAAAAAAGTATAAAAAGAATTTGGGATCTAGGTTTCTCTAAGATGGCCTTTTAAAAGTAACGGTGGTATGGAACATCCGTTCCACACTTAACACCGAGGAAATAGTGTATAGGGTTGTCCTTACATCCACTTTAAACAATATTTGTTTAATCCTTTTAACATGATTTGGAAGTAAGAAGTTATTCATAAATGTTTTGTGTATATACCTATGTCAGAGAAATAAGTATATGAATATTTTGGACGAACGTTTTGAAAAGAGACTAATTAAATAAAGATTTATTTTAAGGCTTAGCGGTTGCTATGGATAAATAAATATCAAATGGAATTGGTTTTTGTTTGTTTATTTGATATTTAAATACCCGACTATCAAATATGGACACAAAACCTAATTGTGAAATATGTAGGAGAAATATATGAATTATATGGGATAGTGATCTACGATGATGTTGTACAATGCATATAAGTATTGTTTCATTCTCCTTAGACAAATGATAAGGAAATCCATCCACTAATGGTTAGGAGGTGACCTCCGCTCTTATCTTTGACTGTTTATTTCCAAAAGAACCAGAGTTGAGTTTACCAAAACTATCTAATGTTGTTTCGAAGAGTCCGGGATCGAATATGTTATTCGAATACCACTTCAATTCAACTTGAGCATTTAAAAGTGAAGACATATTGAAGACGATGGAATTGAAGACGGAGTTCTTTGAAGTGTAAGGGATGCTTGCTCCTGAGAGTGATTCCAAAATGGATGTAGTGCCTTCGGTAGAAGTACTGCCTTTGGTTTGTTCCTAGCCTAAACAACTTGTTTGGATGAATGCTGGCATTGCATTGTTGCTTGGAGGGCAGTGTTAGCATTCCAAGTGGAAAATGTTATATAAAAGGTAGAACGTAGCCTCAAGCCTCATTAACCGGGAATGATTAAAGCATGGGAGATGTAGAAGGGGTAAGTGGGTTGCTCCCATTAGGTCTTCCTTACCTTGAATCTATATTATCTCTCATTTTCATAATTCAAAGAACTCCGTTTTGGCAGGTCGGCCGGTTCTATCTAGTGAAGGGTAGGCCGGTTCTGTTTTGGCAGGGTATCCCGATAAGGTTCTAGGTGTTTTTATCTATAAATGCAGCATGACGAGAGGTACCCCAGTAGCCCAGTCATTGTATGGAATCCATTCTCCAATATGCACCATATGGACTTAATTATGCCTAGCTATGTTGAAATGTGAGATGCAAGCATTTCAGCTGTATTCATATTTTTCTTTGATCCCTAGAGAATATTATAATATCACTGAATTTTCTATAGAAAATGTTTTAGCTATTGCAAGATAAAAATCCATCTGTGTTTATGTGCAGCATGGTCTTACAAGGTGCCTTTGATTTGAAGGCTTTTATAAAGTGAAAGACTTATGGTTTACTCACACCAAACCCATGTCTGACCCGGAGTTAATTTTCTTTTCCTAACTCTTGGGTGCTCAAATTCGAATAAGCAGCCAATTAGTTTGGGATTTTCCATAGATTCATTTGGAGTAGCTTGGAGCAGGTGGTTTCATCGATAGCTAGTAATTTTTCTTGTTTACACTGAATTATATGTATATTGTATCGGTTAGGTGAGGATAGACTATTATAACTGTTCTAGGGTAGAATTTTTGTTAGTATGACTGTGTTGTAACATTTTTGAAATGATTATGTAATATATTATGTTAAGTAATATATATTGTTCCATTGCATTTTGAGATTCTGCGTTGTTAGTTTCTTCTCTTCTATCTTATCTTTCTTTTTCTTTTAACCTTAATGGCCTGTCTTTCGTAATCAGAAAGGAGGTTCGTTACATAGATGAAGGAGGCATTGGGTTTTTTAGGTCGATGTGAAGTTTTTAATAAGAGAGAAAAGATGATTTATTTTAACGAAGGGTAATTAAAATTTAATGATGTAATTAGGATTTTAATTATAAATTGAAAATCATAAACTTATAGATTTAATAACTCTATCATACTAGGTCCAATCGAGATGAAATTTTTGCATTGCACTCGTGATAACGTATGGTTCACGATGTAAGTAGTTTGGTCGAATTTTGAAGAAGTTCAAATTTTGGCTAAAATCGGACGTCGTAAGATTTTAGTTCCAAACCAGAACGCCTCGGCAACAACAGAAATTTCGGTGAATTAAACTCACCTTTTTAGCTAACTAGTATGTTATATAGTTGACAAAAAATGTTGATTGGATGTTTGGATGATTTATTGTTTTACCAGTTGGTTTCGATTTGTTAGAGCAGATAACCTTTATATATAACTGCCGAGAAGAAGATGACCCATACTATACGATTATATAACGTGTTGTAAGGGAACAGGTTAGAGGGATCCAATAGGATTCCTCACCACAGTTTATTTTATTTATATATACACATGATGATATATATATATATATGAGTTGTGATACAGAGGGACGTGTTGGAGGAATCCAACAGGATGCCTCGCCATTGTTGAAATGTTTTCTAAAATATTCCTGTTATATAAATTATTGAATATAAAACCTGATTTTTTGACACTATTGGTTATGACATTGTTATATGTTCAAACTTAAACCTTGTAGTGATAGGAAATCAATATCAATATTGGTTAAGCGTTTGATAGCTATTGGTCTTAAATTAATATTTTGAAATAGTATAGATTTCCATTTGGGGTTGGGGTTGATTTTTGAGACATGAAATAATTTTAAATTTTAAATTAGGTTTTGGAAATATTTTGTTTTAAAGGATTTAACTTCTATTGTACTCCAACCTTTTATATGTCTTTTCTAAGTTATTTGTTTATATTTAATATTGTGTTAAGATTATTTATATTTAATATAGTTGTAAAGATTATTTATACATAATATTGTTTTAAAGTTATCGATCAATATTTTAATATTTTGAAAATTAATAAATAATTAATATGGTTTGAAATTAATAATAACGATTTATTAATAGTGTTTAGGAAATAAATTATTACTATTTATAAAAACGGTAAAGATTAATTATTATTGTTTATTTAATAATATTTTGGAATTATTGATTATTATTTTTAAGGTGTTTTATAGTTAATAATTATTATTATTTATAATGTTTATTGTCAATAATTATTATTACATAATAGTGTTTTATAGTAAATGATTTTTATTTATTTTTAAAGGCTTTCGAGGCTTATAAATAGAGTTCTATAAACAGACTTGAGCTTTATAAGAGGAGTTTTATAAAATGGTTTCAAGGCTTAAAGGAAGATTATTTATAAGGTAAAGGAGTTTTGTAAATGGTCAGATAATTATAAACAAATTTTAGAAATAGGTTTATAGATTTATAAGAGGAGTTTTATAATTAGTTTTATGGATTTATAAAGAGTTATAAATGATTTGAGAAATGATTTAGAGATGTTTATAAATGGTTTCTAGAGATTTATAAAATAGTTTATAAATGGGTTTAGAGATTTGTAAAGCGATTTATAAATGTTTTATAATTACATAAAAAGGAAATCTTCTCTATTTTGTGAATATACTTATACTGCTGAGATAAGCATATAAATATATATTTTAAGTTGGGAAAGTGTTTTGTTTTGTGGATATACCAATACCATTAAAATAACCATATGGATATTTTCCAAGTCTTGAAAGGATTATAAGGATTTAGGGATATATCTTTGTAAAAGTATTTTGATACAAGTATTTATGATTGATTTTAACTAATGAAAAGATCGGTTAAAGAGGTTAGTGGTTTCTTATGTGCTTAACCAATGTTGGTTTTCCCTTTTGAAATAAATCTCTGATTTGAATGTGTGTTTGTTGATAGTTAAATAACCAACGATCAAATATGGACCCAAACGTAACTTTGGAATCTAGGAATAACTCGTGAGTTATATGTCACAGTAATCTCCGATGATGTTGTACTATGCGTATAAATCTTATTTTGTTCTCCTAGGACAAATGTTAAGGAAATCCATACACTAACGGTTAGAAGGTGATCTCCGCTCTTATCTTTGACTGTTTATTTCCTAAAGAAATAAGGTTGAGTTTATCGAAAACTATTGAATGTTGTTTTGACGAGATCGGGATCAGATATGTTGTCTGAAAACAACTTCGATCCAACTCAAGCATTTCGATGTGACGACATCTTGAAGATTATGGAATATGAAGATGGAGTTCTTTGAAGTGTAAGGGCTGCTTGCTACTAATTCTGAGGGTGATTCCAAAATGAATGTAGTAGTAGTAGTGCATTCGGTTCAATCATCTTCTGAATGACTTGTACGGATGAATACTGACATTGTATGGTCAAATGGAAGGCAATATAGCATTCCAAGTAGGAAGTGCTATATATAAAGATTAACATAGCCTCAAGCCTCATCAACCGGAAAATGACAAAACTCGAGCGTGCAGCAAAGCCATGTAGGTCGGTCCCATCAGGGTATGGTCATTCCAAATCTAGATCGATTACTATCTACTCATGTATGCTTCGGGGCCCATTAATAGAATAGGTGATCATATTTAGTACTATTAGTCAAGTAATAAGCCAGTCTTATGTGGCAGGGTTACAAGATGTTCTAGTCAAACCCCGGTGCATTTTATCTAGAGATGTACCATCTGAAGGTAGTTCCTTACCTTGTCATAGCATGGAATCCATTCTCCAATACAAGCCTTTATGGTTTTAGTTATATGCATGTTATGCTTGAATTTAGTTAATGCAACAATTTCAGCTATGTTAATTATTTACTTGAAAACACTAGACAATATAAGAATATCACTGGACATTCTATATAAAATGTTTTTGGTTATTGTATGGTAAAAACCCATCTGTATCTATAATAACATAGTCTTACTAGATACTTTTATTTGAAAGGTTTTTGATAAACATTAAAATCCAACTGGGTGTGTTTTCCTCATACTGGTTTACCAGACTTACTCGGGTGTTATTTTATTATAATGCTCGAGTCAGACCGAGCATAGTTACATATTTCTTTGAATGTATTGGAGCTCAGGAAAGGAGATGAAGGTCTGAGACGTGTCTACAAATTTCTTTGTGTTCCGCTGTGTTATCTGTTGGTTGTATTTATCAGCAATTATAAGGACATACTATTATAACTGTCTAGACTGAAATAGGGTAGTGCACTCTAATTAAACTATGTATATTATAGTTTTTATTTGTAAATATTTGTTTTATATTATAGATTATGCGTTTTGTTGTGAGATTATGTATTGTTTGTTTCTTTTTCTCTTCTTTTTCTTCCTCTTCTTGTCTTCTTGTCTTTTTTCTTTTCCCTAAATATCTGCCCTTCCATTCAGTTTGAGTGGGTCATGTGTGGTTAGTGGTCCGCTTAAACTATATGGGTTTGCGGGACATTACACTTGGTATCAAAGCGCAAGGCTAAGCGAGAACCTTGGCTTTGGTCGGGTAATTCATCAAGAGATAAGGTAATGGAATGCCTGATTATGAGTTTGAGTGTATTATATATATATGAACACATATCTGTTAGTGATATAAAAATATTTTGTATTATGTTATTTGATCTGTTGAGTGGCTTATGGATTCTGCTCAATACGAGTAGCTAACATTATTGATAGGTATCCCTAAACACTTGAAAAAGGCCAGTTGACACAATATTGTTTTAAATTTGGTAAATGAAATAATTTTACCTAGATTATATTATATTTATAAAGGGGAAAAAATTTCAGAAATTATTATAGTTATGTATTGTATGTTGGTATTAGGGAAGTGATAATATTCAGTTATTATCATTTATTATTTTATTACTCATTGACTATTATTGATGATCGTGTAGTCATGCCTAACCAGTTTATTAGCATTGACTATTGTGCTAAGTTAGAAGCGGATTCATCCTATTTACTGCATGGGTTGGGTAGATCGGTGATTGTAGGAACATTAAAATGAACGCCTTGTGAATTCAGTTTCACAATTTGACTATAAGGCATTTGAAGATAACGTTGGGTATAAAAATTAATTTTAATAAAGGCTGTTTATTTTAATTATTAAAAGTAACATTTTTGAATAATTTTCATAAGAAATGTGAGTTGTAAAAAATATGATTTATAAATGTAATTTATAAATAAATAATTTTAAGTTGAGGAGTTGAGAACCAAAACCCCGTTGTCGTTAAAAATAGTTGGAAATTATTGTAAGTAAGATACAGCTATATAGAAGCAAGACCTTGTTTGATGCCTTTGATTTCATAAGAAAATTTTGGTTGCCCGCCAAAAAGGTACGTATTTATATTGTTGTTTGGTTGGATGGTTTATGATTAATCCACTTGGCTTTTGCTTTCTTTTGTTTGGTTTGAGTCTATATGTAACGGCCGAGGATTTTCGACTCTCGAAAATCGACGTTTATACGTTCACTATATAAACTTCCGAATATTCAAGTGCTGGAAATCGGGTCATTAGGGTAAAAGAAAAAAGAGGTAGAAGGAGAAGATAAAAACAACATCAAAGTCTCACAACCGCAGCAGAACAAAATATAACATATAATAACAACTTTTAAATACAAAGAAATCTGTACTGTTACATATGCATATCGTTATCAGAGTATAACAGTCGAATACATCGAATCTGGATAGTTTAATAGCTTGTCCTTACACAGCAAAATAATAATCAAGTACGGAAGTACGTCTCTGTCATCCAGCTCGACCCTTGAGCTCCATAGCATATTATTCTGGATCTGTTCAACTCGGTCTAACTCGAGCATCATAAAAAAACAACACTCGAGTCAGTCTGGAAAACCAACATGAGAAAATCACTCACCTGGATTATTATATTTTTTGAAAATCCCTTGAAACAAAGGTATCTCGTAAGACCACGCCACAAATAAACATGTCGGATTTTTCCCTTACGATAACCAATATATTTTAATCAAATCCATCTAATTTTAATAATAGTGTCTATAGAAAGTAAAATAGAATATAACTCAAATGCTTGCATCTCATGTTCCAGCATAGTTGGGCACAATCAAAACCGTATGGGTGCTTATTGGAGAATGGATTTCATACAATGGCAGGGCTACTGGGTACCGTCCATCGCGGTACCTGGTCAAGATCAGCATACCGAGGACCACTTCCAATCCCTGCAACATAAGACTAAGCTACTCCTATTGGATAGTCCGAATATGATCATACCGCGGTTGGGATCAACAACCGCCCACACAGCCGAATAAAGGAACATCTAGACAGGGGAAATCTTACCCTAATTAGGTGCTACCCACTTAGCCTTGCCGTACCTCCGCTGTTTTAGCCATTCCCGGTTGATGAGGCTTGAGGCCAAGCGTTACCTTTTTAGAACACATTTACTTGGAATGTTCATCGTCCTTCAATGACGATGGTCTGATAGCATTCGTCCACACAGGTTGCCTTGGGTCTGGACAAACCTAATCACCATCTTCATCATCATCACGATCTTCATTCGCTACATTCAAACCAGATCGAAGTGGTTTTCGGATAATTAAATCTGATCCCGGTCTCTTTGAAACGATCAGCGCATTGGCCAATATTGATAGTCGGTTATTTAACTGTCAAATAACATTCACAAGCAACCATCAGGCCTTAAATAATTCTCCAAACTATTTATCTCAAAATATCTTTACAAGATATTATTTCCATATTTCAACACTTTGAAAATCATTTTTAAATCCCTTTTTATTCTCATGGAACAAATTCCAACCCTTGCCCAATATTTAGCATATTTTTCCCACTTCATTTGATATTCAACACTTGGAAAATATTCATTTATTTCCTATTTCTTTTCTCGGAAATCATTTACAATTTTATTTGTAAACTCCAACTCGTTTCACATGAATTATACATATCCCAGAATTTCTTAGTCAATTTCCTTTAATACTTCCAAAGCCGTTTATGCTTAACTAAAATTCTGGTTTCACTTCTACTTCCTTTGTGAATTTTATTTCACCTTCCGCGGTTTACTTAACTTATGCTTGGAAATTTATTTAAGTTCCTATAATATCGCTATAAGATCATCCCTCTAAAATCTTATTAATTAAATAAACTTACCTTCCTATCTCGAGAGGATTTATTATTGAATTTAAAACATTTAAAAATATATATACCTTTAAAAAAAGAATAATGGTTTATTTTGAAAAGATGGTTTAGGGTAAAATTAAATATCAACAAAATTCATATCCACTTACTAATAAATTTACAAAGCTGATTTATAACGTTAGAATTTATTTCAATAAGTATTAGGTATATAATAGCTAACTTCGGAATATTCTAGATCCAAATAATAGTTTATAAAAATTATATAGTGTGGTAATTTAAAATCCCATTTAAAACAACTTTAATTTACTTAACAAGTCTATTTTTAGCAAAATCTAATATTCACTAATTCAATTCATAAATTCCTCTTGATTCGTATCACCTCGACTACATCCAAATTAATCACCATTTCTCATTTGAAATATATTCCACCATTTCTTTTCAAATCAATTCCCATTTCCCGATATAAGTTTGCACCATCAACTTATATTTAGGCGTATCCACTAATCTCATTCCATCTTATTTATAAACCTTGTTTACAAATTTATAAATTCCTTTGAGTTTTCATTTATTTGTAAAAACAAGTTTTTTTTAATTCCATTTTGTAATCTTCCCCTAATAAAATTCCATTTTATTGCAATCTACTTTAATTGTCGATTCCAATTCTCTTCCAAAATCTTCAAATATCTTTCAAGTCCTTACTATATAATTTTATTTAAGATCTCTATTTAACCTCAATTTACAAATAGTTAAATATAACCTAAGTTAGCTAATATATTTATATTCTACTTAATTCTCTCCAAAAATAAATCAAGTTTCAATATAAATAATTTCTTCTCAAATTTCCTTTTAAATTTTCATTTTAATTATTTATGATATTTAAAAATACCAAACTCAATTTCCATGCTATTTAAAATTTACTAAGTCAATATCATATCACTATATATATGAACATTAAATATTTTTGAGGAATCCAGTTGGATCCCTCCAACCTGTTTTTCTGCATCCATTGATGTTAGTCAACAAATAAAAATACCAATCTCACTTCTAGTAGGATACTGCAGTATATATGGTCATCTGCTATTATGCGGGGCGCATAGAGTCTCATCCGCTATATAATGCGGGAATATCAATCACTCCAATATATATATATATATAACATTCAACATACAATAATTATTTAATTCAACCAAGCATCCAATGATTTAAATTTAAACATTTAAGTTAAATTGTGGAAATCCAAATGAGGTTGAAAATTCTCACCTTTATTTTTGTTTGCAATTGTGACGCTCCACCTCTATACTCATGCTAGCCAAGGACACTACGGAGTAATGCCGTCAACTAGCGCGAGGAATAAGGCTGTTGAGGAGCGACCATCCGTGTAATTGCTTTGTGCGAGCACCGATAGTCAGATACACTAACATGCATTTCATTTCAAGTGGAAACCCAACACGTCGATACAAACTCAAAGCAACCACACAGTGGCTATATTAATCCTCGGAAACAAATATAGAAATAAACATAACACAAATCAGTCACAGATGTTCATATCTCAAAGGCGGAAACAGATATGAATATTACACATAAAAGTGTATATCAGAGTAGTGGTCAAACAAGATTCACAACATCACAAAAGAATAGTTACAAGTGCTACACAAAAGAATAAGTATACATCAAGGAGTCTCTATCTCGAATGTATGCTAACAAAAACTACTAAACTAAAGTAGTTAGCCAAAAGTCATATGAAGGACCATGATAGGAAGTCAAGCAGAAGCACCTGAAACATCTCGGTCTGACCCGAGTATTATTTAATAAGAAAATAATAAACGGATCAGTCTAGCTATAAATATCAGATGAAATGATATAGAATAAGAGATATGACTAAACGTATAATAATCACAATGCCAAGCTGTGATAAATAAGTAATTGAAAATCAACAAGAGATTAATCAATATCACAAAAATCTTCTCAAAGATCAAAAGGAATGTCATACTCCTTATTTCATTCAACAAACCATAAATATTGACAATTATATCAATGTCAATCACAAAAGTCAATGACACACAAATTCACCAATGCACAAATATTGATAAAACTTAGCAATGAAAATCACGAAAATTGGTGAAGCACAAATCCCAGAAATCATCAATAGAAATTCAGAAATCACAAAAAGGGGGAAGGAGGCCTGTCACTAGAACGGGAGCATAAAAACTCACCAACACGTGTATCACGAAACGGAACGCTATTCCATGGTTGCTAACCATTAATTTTGAGCCGAAGCTCCACTAAAATGGCCCGAAGACCATGAGCCGAAGCTCCACTAAAACGGCCCGAAGACCATGGGTCGCTACCCCACCAAATTGAGCCGAAGCTCCACAGAAACAGGGTTTAGTCTCCCTCGCAGACAAAGAGACATCGCACATTGCTAGTCTAAATCACAAAAAGGATCATCATCGATCATCAAGAAGTGTCAATTACACTAAGCTAGTAAATATATGATCATAGCTTCATGTCCCATAGCCACTAGCTTAACTTAAATATCTACGAACAAACTGTAAGTCTCCACTCGAAAATTGTCACAAGAAATTCAATCGAACAAGTCCAAGAATTAACCAACGAAGTAAATGCAAGCGTTACATACCACTTGTTTTACTAAGCCGTTTAATTAGATTTCTCATACGAGTGAGGTAAAGGTTTGTATATGCTAGTAGATTGGAAAACGGTTTAAGAAACGAGCTTTGTAATAAAATAGTGTTGAAATCGTTTTAATGGAAGAGTTTTGATATCTACTACTAGTATTGATACCTTTATATTTTTAAAAGTGACAAATTACAGAAATGATTGTAGAAACAATCAATCACTAAAATTCACATACGAAGACGTGAATAATTCCAAAGAAATCGATATCAAATCCATCAAAATGGATATTCCCAGAAATCCCATATTAGAAGTCATCAAAGTCGAATAATTGATAGCATCAACTAGGAATCAAAACGAATCGATAAAAATTGGAATCACAACCCAAATAGGAAAAAATATGCATAATGGGCATTTAGGAGCAGGTCAGTCGACTGGCTCTCTGCAGTCAGTCGACTGAAACAGAAACTTGAAAATTCCATTTCCTGCAGTCAGTCGACTGACCTCAGAGGGCCAGTCGACTAATTGCAGAAAACAGAGACTCTCTGTTTCTGCACAGCCCCAGAAGTGCCAATTCTCTACCACCAGTCGACCGACTGGCACTGGGGCTGTTTTTCAGCCTATTAAAATGAAGAGCAACTCTTCCAAAATGCAATCGGACGAGCAACGGGCACTAAGGGTTTATTCCAATCGACAACCCAGCCCTATAGGCTCTTCGATGCATCATCAAAAACATGTTCAAACAACAAAGCTATGATTTTTGAAGATTTGAACCCAAAATACTAAAAATTGGAATATTCACAAAACCAATCCAAATCAGAATCAAATGAACATGATTAAGTGTTAGGAATTCATACCCAACAATCAAAGATAATCATAGACTTAGATGTGAGATAAAAATCTCACATTTTCACAAAATCAATGTAGAAGAGGCTTGAAAGCAAAGGGAGAATCAACCACTCTTCAACACAACACAAATGAGCTTGAATCTATGGGTTCTCTTGAATTTGGAGCTAGAAGTTGATTTGCAAATAGAAAACTATGGCTTGAGTTTTAATTTCCCATTTCACTCCCCATTAATCTCTTTAGAACTAAAAAGTAGATAAAGAGGGAGTGAATGAAGAGGGGGTTTCAGTTTGGGGTATTAAGTTAGAACATTGGGCTGAACCCAAACCCAAACCCAAAGTGAAAAAGGTCAAATTTTTAGCTAACTCCAAACATATCAATGTTTATACTCAAAAAGGTTGCAAATGACATTTTGAACTCAATGGAAGGGGTCTCGAGTCCCAATTTGACCGTATGCAAAAAGTAGCTTTTCGGACTAAAATCCGACTAATGAAGAAATATTTAAATAAAATATTTAAGTATAAAATCGATAAATATGCGGGTTGTTACAGACTCCCCTCCTTAAAGAAATTGCGTCCTCACAATATATAAGATGGAAACATAAAGTAACAACCATAAAAGCATATTAACACAAAAGAAATTTGAAATAAGAAGTTCACCGTAAAGAGCACAAAAGAGTTAGCCCGAACGCGTTCGCTCGATGAATTCTCTGGATTCCCAAGAGAAATCCTTAAGATTTGAGAACCATCAGACTTTCACAAAAAGAACATCTTTATTTCGAAGGCGCTCAACCCCCGAAGAAATGATGCGAATAGAATGTTGCTCAAAAAGTAAAATCTGGTGAAACTTCAATCCGTACTATAACACAAGGCTCAAGGATAAAAATCGGAAACCTAAAAGCATTTCTATAGTTAAAAGACGTGGAAAACGTCAAGAATAGCAGAAAATTAAGCCGGTAATAAGAGGCGATAAGCCACGGAACGAATGCGTTCGGTGATGGGAAATGGACCATTATATCGAGGTGCTAACTTTCCCGATTGACTGAAATGCACAACACCCTTCATAGGTGAAACACGAATAAACACAAAATCTCCTATAGAAAATTCTAATTTCCTTCTTCGGTTATCGGCATAGGATTTTGTCTACTTTGGGCTTCTTTCATCCTATGACGAATAAGGTCAATCTTTTCTATGGAATCACGAATAAAATCTGGACCTAAAATCAGCTTCTCACCGGCCTCAAGCCAACAAGAAGGAGATCGGCATGGCCCTCCATAGAGTGCCTCGAAAGGTGCCATACCAATACTAGATTGAAAGCTATTATTATAGGAAAACTCAACAAGAGAAATATGATCTTCCCAACTTCCACCAAATTCAAGAACACATGCACGAAAAAGATCTTCGAGAGTTTGATTCACACGCTCAGTTTGTCCATCAGACTGAGGATGATCAGCGGTGCTAAAATTAAGCTTCGTTCCCATGGATTTTTGAAGACTCTTCCAAAATCCGCTAGTAAACAGTGGATCACGATCACTAACAATAGAAGTAAGAACTTCATGCAATTCAACAATTTCTTTTAATAAAGAGTTTGTCCAAAAGAGGAACGGTCCGATTAGACCGAACGGGAATAAAATGGGCAGATTTTGCAAGTCTATCAACAATCACCCATAAGCTATCATGACCCGAACGAGAACGGGGAAGGCCGTCAATGAAATCCATGGAAATTTGATCCCACTTCCAAATTGGAATGTCTAAAGGTTGCAACAACCCACCGGGCCTTTGATGCTCGGCCTTAATGAGTTGGCAAGTCATGCAACGCTTAACGAAGTTAGCGATATCAAATTTCATTCCCTCCCAATAATAAAGTCGCTTCATATCCGCGTACATTTTACTATTACCGGGATGAATGGTAAATTTAGAACGTTGACAATCTTCTAAAATATCTTAACGAAGATCACAAATATTTGGCATGATAAGTCTAACAAATTTTCGAATACCGCCACGAGAATCAATATCAAAGTCTTTCAAACCTTCAATATCAGTGTATCCCTAAAATTTTGGCTAAGAAGAGCCAATTCAGGATCTACCTTTTGAGCTTCAAGATTGCGGTCTAAAAGAGAAGGATGAGCCTCAAGGCTACATAAAACAAGAGATGAACATAAATTGGATACACGATCTCTAATCTCACAAGGGGATAAAATCTCGAGATCATTCCATACGGATATCATCATGGAAACAACCGCCTGTTGTTTTCGGCTAAGCGCATTGGCAACACGGTTTCCCTTTAGGGAATAAAAAGAGTATCAAGATCATAAGATGCCAGGAACTCGAGTCAACATGAAATTCCTTATGAGAAAATAAATATTCCAAAGATTTATGACCGAGATGGAGAACAAATTTCTCCCCCAAAATGATGATGCCAAAGTGTAAAAGCGAAAACAATAGCCGCGAGCACTAGATCATGAGTGGCATACCTAGTCTCGATCGGCTTTAATGATTTAGAAGCACAAGTGACAGCACATTCTCTTTTGTAAGAGAATGGTATCCAAACCAATACGATTAGCATTGGTACAAAAGATAAAGTCTTGGTTCCCTTCGGCAATCACAAGAATAAGAGTATCGAAAAGAAAGAATTTAATCTTCTTTCCCAAAAAGCTCAAAATTTTCAAAATTACATTTATCTTTACGTAATAATCTTTCTAGAAAAAATTACATTTCTACAAGTCAATATATCATGTCTGACTGTCTCATCAAAGCGTTTAAGAGATTCTTATCGATAACGTTGATCAAGCGCATCGACCAGAATTCTTAAAGCACTCAATGGGCAATACAATCATAAAATCATCTTTTATATGAGAAACATGTCTCTTAAAAACCTTTAAGAATATTCTTTGCTCGTTTAAGAGCAAAATCAAATTGTACTTATAAATAAATCTTATGAAAAAGATTTGCAAAATTTTAAATTGTTGTTTTCATCCAAAATCAATGTGTACAAGAATGGAGTCATAGAGATCGTAGAATACTCGATTCATAAAATGGATGAAATAAGCTAGACAAACTGAATGACATAATAAGTCATTCATAAGTATCATGACGAGTGCGGAATGCGGTAAATGGAATGCTAACTCCCGCGACTCGTAGCAAATGAAAATCGGTGGCAAGGTCGAGCTAAAAAGACCTTAACACCACTCAAAAGATTGCTTAGGTGATAATTCTAAGTCAAGCCCAAAAGTACCGGAAAATTCACAAACTATTTAAATGAGAGAAATAATACTTTCCTCATCGCGTGGGCTTAAAGAATAAAAAATGATGCCATCAAATTGGAATCGAAATCACAAAGGAAAAATAGAAATCTGCTTAACAAATTGAAATGTCGAAAATGAATAGTCCATTCAAAAAATAGGATACGGGCTTCATAATGATTAAGCCAATCCTTTCACACAAATCAATTTCGAAGCCTAAGTAACGCATAACATGCAAATCGGCTCGGAAAAAAAAATCACATAAAATAATTTCGACATCAATAAAAAGCAAGCTGAGTGTTGCGGATCCACCAACCGGATTCGCAATTCTCAAAGAGTCATCAAGCCCAAAATGTTTTAAAGAAAAAGAACCAACAAGTTCTTTTTATACAAAATAATGAGATGAACTCATATCAATAAGAACTCAAATAGGATAATCACAAAACAAATGGAATCAAGGATTGAATAAGAAATACCTTGACCAGGAGAAGTGTCACAAGGGGCTTGCACAAATTTCAACTTTCCCTCTCTCCTACTTTGAAATTTGGGACATGTAAACAAGTAATGACCCAGACCTTTGCAATAGCGGCAATAAAGGGGTTTTGGGCACTTAATTACATAATGGTCCTTCGAACCACAATTGTAGCATTGTCCATGATTAGGGATTGAAGTCTTTGCTACCGAAGTTGCCTGCCTCCCCTTCTTGTAGGGATTAAGGCTTTCGAACTTAATATACCTCTTCTTGTTGCTATTGAGGCTCTTTTTGGTGCCTCTAACATCACTATCACTTCCCTTATGGACCACTTCTTCTCGTAGAGTGATATCTACAAGCTGATCAAAGGAACTTCTAGTTTCAGAGGTAAAACCATTGTGGGGTTCTTACTTAAAGCACAAATAAATCTTTGATTCTTTACAAGATCCAAAAGTTGTTGGGCAGACATAAATACGCCATCCAGAGAAGGGCTACTGGATTGACCAGCGCTAAGACTGCTAGAACTAACCATTTCTTCTTCTTTAAGAAAGAACGAAAGAAGAGGAAAAAGGTTATTCTAAAAATAATTATCAAACAATCATGATTGATAAAACAAGGAATCATAAAAGAAAATATGATAGAACGGATCCAATGACTCGAATAAAAATCCTAAGGCACGACTCCTAAGAAGGATTTAGGACGATGTTCCTTGCTACATTATTCTACATTGTTTCGAAGTTTGGCTCTGATACTAAGCTGTGACGCCCCACCTCTATACTCACGCTAGCCAAGGACACTACGGAGTAATGCCGTCAACTAGCGCGAAGAATAAGGCTGTTGAGGAGCGACCATCCGTGTAATTGCTTTGTGTGAGCACCGATAGTCAGATACACTAACATGCATTTCATTTCAAGTGGAAATCCGACACGTCGATACAAACTCAAAGCAACCACACAGTGGATATATGTAACAACCCGCATATTTATCGAGTTTACATTTAAATATTTTTATTTAAATATTAAATCGTTAATCGGATTTTGGTCCGAAAAACTACTTTTTGCAAACGGTCAAATTAGGACTCGAGACCACTTCCATTGAGTTCGAAATGTCGTTTACAACTTTTTAAGTATAAACATCGATAGGTTTGGAGTTAGTGAAATTTCACTAACTTTTCCCGCTTTGGACTTTGGGTTAGTTTAGCCTATTAAGCCCAAGTTCCAACCCTCTTCTCCTCACTCTTCATAAATTTCCTAACTAACTCAAGCTTTAGCATTAATGGTGAAGAGAATGGGAAATTAAAACTCCAAGCTCAAATTCAATTGCAACTCCATCATTCAACTCCAAATTCAAGTAGAAGATATTGGATTCAAGCTTTGGATTGCTTCTCCTTGCTTTCAAGCTTCATCTTCATAAATTTTAGTGCAAAGGTGAGATTTCTATCTCACAATTCTAGCCTATAACTATATTGGACTGTTGGGAATGATTCCCTATCATTTTTGCATGCATGTTAGCATTTGGTTTGGATTGGATTGGCAAAAAAACTCCAATTTTTAGCGTTTTGTTGAATTTTCTGCACTTGAGTCGTTCTGGCCATTTTTAGGTCGTTCGGAGTTGAGTCGCTGAGTCGTTGGACCCTTGAGTCGCTGAGTCATTGGAACCTTGAGTCGCTGAGTCGTTGGACCCTTGAGTCGCTGAGTCGTTGGACCCTTGAGTCGCTGGGTCGTTGGACCCTTGAGTCGCTGAGTCGAACGTTGGACCCTTGAGTCGCTGAGTCGTTGGACCCTTGAGTCGCTGAGTCGTTGGACCCTTGAGTCGCCGAGTCGTTGGACCCTTGAGTCGCCGAGTCGTTGGACCCTTGAGTCGCTGAGTCGAACGTTGGACCCTTGAGTCGTTGAGTCGTTGGACCCTTGAGTCGCTGAGTCGTTGGACCCTTGAGTCGCTGAGTCGTTGGACCCTTGAGTCGTTAGGTCGTTAGACCTCATTTTATCTTCACTAGGTCGTACCGTTTTGGTCGGGGCGCTGCCCCGCACCCCACCGGGGGCGCTGCCCCCTGGACCCCCGCGACCTGACCGGGCAGGTCGAACCCCGTAAGCGGTGGCGTTGCCCCCGCACCCCCACCTTGGGGGGTTGCCACCCCCCTGGACCCCCCCTCCGTAGGGGATCTTATCTGAAAAACATTGAGCTGATTTCCTTGGATTTTATTCACATCTCCGTATGCGATTTTTGTGACTGATTGTTTCTACAATTGCTTATGTGTTTTGTCACTTTATAATATAAAGGTTTCAATACTAGTAGTAAATATCAAAACTCTTTTAACAAACAATTTCAACTCTATTTTTAATAACAAAGCTCTTTTCTTAAACTGTTTTCCAATCTATTAGTATATACAAGCCTTTACCTCACTCGGATGAGAAATCTAATTAAACGACTTAGTAAAACAAGTGGTATGAAACGCTTGCGTTCACTTCGTCGGTTAATTCTTGGACTTGTTCGATTGAACCTCTTGTGACAATTTTATTAGTGAAGATTTACAGTTTGTTCGTAAATATTTAAGTTAAGCAAGTGGTTATAGGACATGAAGCTAAACTTCTATATTTACTAGCTTAGTGTAATTGACACTTCTCGTTGATCTTGATGATCGCTTTATGAATTAGACTAGCAATTGCGCGATGTCTCTTTCATTGCAAGGTTAGACTAGACACCACTTGTGTGATTCCATTCACACATACCTTTCTACTTTTTGGTTAGTCTTGACCTCATTCTGTGTGATTCCACTCACACATGTGGGGTAGCTCCCCATGGTCTTCGGACCGTCATGTGATAGGCCTCTTTCCCTTTTTATGATTTCTGGATTTCTCGTGTTGATTTCTGGAATTTATGTCATTGACTTGTTATGAGTACAAGTTTAGGGTATGATGCCCCCTTCGAATCTTTGAGAAGATTCTTGTCATATTGATTATCTCTTATTGATTGATCTTCTGTTGATCATTATTTACATACTTATAGCGGTATGTCGTTATGGATGTTTATGTTTATGCCATATCTTTTATGTTATATCATGTCATCTGATATTTATAGCTAGACTGATCCGTTTATTATTTTCTTAAATAATACTCGGATCAGACCGAGATTTTACAGGTGCTTCTGCTTGACTTCTTCCCAAGGATTCATCACTCTGACTTTTGGCTAACTGTTTAGATTAGCAGTTTTTGTTGTATACACTTGAGATATAGACTCATAGTTGTATTCTTTTGTATAGCACGTGTTGCTATTCTTTTGTATTATCGTGGATCTTATTGACCACTACTCTGATGTACACTTTCATGTGTTAGTTATATATTCATATCTTCTTCCGCCTTTGTGATATGGATATCTGTGACTGATTTGTGATATGATTATTTCTATGTTTGTTTCCAAAGATTATTTATAGCCACCGTGTGATAAGCAATTACATGGATGGTCGCTCCTCAACAGCCTTATTCTCCGTGCTAGTTGACAGCACTTCTCCGGAGTGTTCTTGGCTAGCGTGGGTATAGAGGTGGGGCGTCACAGCTTGGTATCCGAGCCAAACTTCGGAACAATGTAGAATAACTTAACAAGGATCATCGTCCTAGGTCTATCTTAGGAGTCATACCATAGGATTAATTTGAGTCTTCGTACCGACTCATCCTATTTCCTTTATGATTCCTTGTTTTATCTATCAAGATTGCTTGATGTTCATTGGTAAATAACCTTCTTCCTTCTCTTCTTTCTTTCTTTAAGGAAGAGAATGTCTAGACCAGGCCGTCCCAGAACTGGATCATCTGGTGCTGCTCCTCCGGATGGAGTTTTTATGACTGCTCAACAGCTTCTTGATTTAGTAACTAATGCTCAAGCAGCTGGAGCTAACCCGGAACCTACTCACCCAAAGTCGGGATTTGCACGCTTGTGCAGCGATTACACCAACTTGGGTGGGAAGCCCTTCAAAGGTTCGGAAAATATCATCGAGGTCCAGGCTTGGTTAAAATCATGCGATCGAATCTTCTCTCGCATGAATCTTATCGATCTCCACCGCGTTCAGGTGGCTTCCAGCATGCTCCAAGAGAGAGCATTGGACTGGTACGAACTCCTTATTTCAGAAATTAATGAAGCGGATCTCACCTGGGAGCAATTTCAGGGACGCTTCGAGTTAAAGTTTGTACCAGAAGCTGGGAAAGTAAGCTTGGCTCGACGTTTTATAGACCTTGTTCAAGGTCAATCCTCTGTGACTGATTACGTCGCATCCTTCGAGTCGCTTTCCAAATATGGGGTTGAATACATCAACACCCCATTGAAGAAGAACCAGAGGTTCGTTTATGGCTTAAATAAGAGTCTTAAGAAGCCACTGCTCCTGAAACTAGAAGTCGCATTTGATCAACTCGTCGATATCGCTCTTCGTCTTGAAGAGGCTGATAGAGAGAGTGATGTTGAAGTGGAAGGCGCTAAACCAAACTTCAACAACAAGAAGAGGCCAAACAAATTCAAGGGTCCTTATCCCAACAAAAAGGGTAAGCAGGCAACCCCTGTGGCAAAGTATCCTTCTCCTAGTGGTGCGAGTTGCTTCAACTGTGGGTCTGGGGATCATTATGCGAATAAGTGCTCTAAGCCCAAATCTTGCCGCTATTGTAAGAGCCCAGATCACTTTATACATCAATGCCTCAAACGTAAAAGCAGGAATGAGGGAAAGTTAAATGTGGCTCAAGCCCCTGGCAACACATCTCGTGGCCAAGGTATTTCTCATTCCATTCTTGATGGTATTATTTTATTTCATGATCAACCTATTAGAGTTCTCTTTGATACGGGTGCATCCCATTCCTTTATATCAAAGGAACTGGTAGACACTTTTTCCTTAAGTGTTACTGCATTGATGACTTCTTTAAAAATTGCGAATCATGTTGGTGGATCCGCAACTCTTAGTTTGCTTTGTAAAGATGTGGAGATTATTTTATGTGATTTTTCTTTCCTAGCCGATTTGCATGTCATGCGTTACTTAGGCTTTGGAATAATTTTGGGAATGGATTGGCTTAACCGTTATCAAGCCCATATCCTATGTCCTGAGCGGACTATTCATCTCCGACATCCACAATCTGTTAAACATATTTCTGTTAATCTTAAAGATTCAGAATCATGTTTGGTGGCATCTTTATATTCTTTAAATCCTCGTGATAACGATGATGATGATGAAGATGATATTATTTCTTGTATTCATGTTGTTCGTGAATTTTCCGACATATTCGAGCCCGTTTTAGGTTTACCACCTAAACGAGCAATTGAGTTCAGAATTAATCTTGTTTCTGGAGCTCAACCTATTACTCGTCCTCCTTATCGCATGTCCAATAAGGAAAATGAGGAGATGCGTAAACAATTATCTGAGTTGGAGACGAGGCAATTTATTCGCTCTAGTTCCTCGCCTTAGGGAGCTTCGGCTATTTTCGTAAAGAAATCCGATGGTACTCTGAGGCTCTGCGTTGATTATCGCAAGCTTAACGATCTTACTATTAAAAATAAATATCCTTTACCTCGGATTGATGATCTATTCGATCAGCTTAGTGGTGCTAAGGTCTTTTCACAATTGGACTTGGCTACCGGTTTCCATCAGCTTCGTATCGCTGAGGATAGCATTCCGTTGACATCATTCCGTACTCGATATGGATCTTATGAATGGCTTGTTATGCCATTTGGGTTAACGAATGCTCCAGCTTATTTCGTTGACCTCATGAATCGAGTTTTCAAAGATTTCCTCGATCGGTTTGTTCTCATATTCATTGATGATATTCTTGTGTATTCAAAAACCGAGGAGGAACATGAGAAACATCTTCGGATTGTATTGGAAACACTTAGGAGTAATCAATTAAAGGCGAAATTTTCTAAATGCCACTTTTGGCAATCTCGTGTGAAGTTTCTCGGTCATATTATTTCCGAATCCGGGATATCTGTGGATCCTTCAAAGATTGAAGCGATTCAAGATTGGAAGAGACCGGAGAGTGTGACAGAGATTCGTAGTTTTCTCGGATTGGCGGGCTATTACCGTCGTTTTATTAAAGACTTTTCTAAGATTGTCGTGCCTCTTACTGGCTTGACTAAGAAGGGAGTTAAATACATTTGGTCGGACAAATGTGAAGCCTCTTTTCAGAAATTGAAAGAACTCCTTTCCGATGCTCCTATTCTTGTTATTCCCGAGGGGAATCAAGATTTTGTTGTTTATACCGATGCTAGTCACGTTGGTTTGGGTGCCGTTCTTATGCAAAAAGAACGTGTTGTTGCTTATGCTTCTAGGCAATTGAAGCCGGACGAGACTAGATATGCCACACATGATCTAGAGCTCACGGCTATTGTTTTCGCCCTTCGAATGTGGCGTCATTATCTATTGGGAGAGAAATTTATTCTTTACACGGATCATAAGTCTTTGAAATATTTATTTTCTCAAAAAGAACTTAATTTACGTCAACAGCGTTGGCTCGAGTTCCTTGCACCTTATGATCTTGATATTCTTTATACCCCCGGTAAGGGTAATCGTGTTGCCGATGCTCTTAGCCGTAAGCAACAAGCAGTTGTTTCTATGATGATATCCGAATGGAACGATCTCGAGATCTTATCCACTTGTGAGATTCGAGAGCGCGTATCCGATTTATGCTCATCGCTTGTTTTATGTAGCCTTGAGGCTCATCCTTCTCTTTTAGACCGCATTCTTGAAGCTCAAGGGCTAGATTCTGAATTGGCTCTTCTTGGCAAAAATGTTAAGGATAAAATTGATATTGAAGGTTTGAAAGACTATGATATTGATTCTCGTGGCGGCATTCGAAAATTTGGTAGACTTATCGTACCAAATATTGGAGATCTTCGTAAAGATATTTT
This sequence comes from Allium cepa, assembly GCA_030765085.1. NCBI lineage: Eukaryota > Viridiplantae > Streptophyta > Magnoliopsida > Asparagales > Amaryllidaceae > Allium > Allium cepa. The sequence continues at coordinate 221,316,953 of CM060928.1, forward strand.
AGAAGATTCCCATTGTTCTAAATTCACCATTCATCCCGGTAGTAGTAAAATGTACGCTGATATGAAGCGACTTTATTATTGGGAGGGAATGAAATCTGATATTGCTAACTTTGTTAAGTGTTGCATGACTTGCCAACTTGTCAAGGCCGAACATCAAAGGCCTGGTGGGTTATTGCAACCTTTAGAAATTCCAATTTGGAAGTGGGATCAAATTTCCATGGACTTTATAGATGGCCTTCCCCGTTCTCGTTCGGGTCATGATAGCTTATGGGTGATTGTTGACAGACTTACTAAATCCGCCCATTTTATTCCGGTTCGGTCTAACCGAACCGTTCCTCTTTTGGCCAAACTATTTGTCAAGGAAATTGTAAAATTGCATGGAGTTCCTACTTCTATTGTTAGCGATCGTGATCCATTGTTTACTAGTGGATTTTGGAAGAGTCTTCAAAAAGCTTTAGGAACGAAGCTTAATTTTAGCACCGCTTATCACCCCCAGTCCGATGGACAAACCGAGCGTGTGAATCAAACTCTTGAAGATCTTCTTCGTGCTTGTGTGCTTGATTTTGGTGGAAGTTGGGAAGATCATATTTCACTTGTTGAATTTTCCTATAATAATAGCTTCCAATCTAGTATTGGTATGGCACCTTTCGAGGCACTCTACGGAAGGCCATGCCGATCTCCTTCTTGTTGGCTTGAGGCCGGTGAGAAGCTGGTTTTAGGTCCAGACTTTATTCGTGATTCCACGGAAAAGATTGAACTTATTCGACATAGGATGAAAGAAGCCCAGAGTAGACAAAAATCCTATGCCGATAATCGAAGAAGGAAATTAGAATTTTCTGTTGGGGATCCTGTTTTTATTCGTGTTTCACCTATGAAGGGTGTTGTACGTTTCAGTCGATCGGGGAAGTTAGCGCCTCGATATATTGGGCCATTTCCTATCACTGAACGTATTGGTTCCATGGCTTATCGCCTTGCATTGCCGGCTCAGTTTTCTGCTATACATGATGTATTTCACGTTTCTCAATTACGGAAATGCCTTCGGGATTCCGATTCTATTCTTGAGCCTGCTGTTGTGGAAGAAATTGAAGTTTCGCCGAATTTAACTTATGAGCAGCATCCTATTCGAATTATAGCTTCTGAGGTTAAACGACTTCGAAATAAAGATGTTCCACTTGTAAAGGTTCAATGGTCCTCAAATCCTAAGGATTGTTCTTGGGAATCCAGAGAATTCATCGAGCGTACACATCCGGACTTGCTTACTCCTGCCCTTTGAGGTGAACTTCTTATTTCAAATTTCTCTTGTGTTAATATGCTTTTATGGTTGTTACTTTTTATTTCCACCTTATATATATATTGCGAGGACGCAATTTCTTTAAGGAGGGGAGTCTGTAACAACCCGCATATTTATCGAGTTTACATTTAAATATTTTTATTTAAATATTAAATCGTTAATCGGATTTTGGTCCGAAAAACTACTTTTTGCAAACGGTCAAATTAGGACTCGAGACCACTTCCATTGAGTTCGAAATGTCGTTTACAACTTTTTAAGTATAAACATCGATAGGTTTGGAGTTAGTGAAATTTCACTAACTTTTCCCGCTTTGGACTTTGGGTTAGTTTAGCCTATTAAGCCCAAGTTCCAACCCTCTTCTCCTCACTCTTCATAAATTTCCTAACTAACTCAAGCTTTAGCATTAATGGTGAAGAGAATGGGAAATTAAAACTCCAAGCTCAAATTCAATTGCAACTCCATCATTCAACTCCAAATTCAAGTAGAAGATATTGGATTCAAGCTTTGGATTGCTTCTCCTTGCTTTCAAGCTTCATCTTCATAAATTTTAGTGCAAAGGTGAGATTTCTATCTCACAATTCTAGCCTATAACTATATTGGACTGTTGGGAATGATTCCCTATCATTTTTGCATGCATGTTAGCATTTGGTTTGGATTGGATTGGCAAAAAAACTCCAATTTTTAGCGTTTTGTTGAATTTTCTGCACTTGAGTCGTTCTGGCCATTTTTAGGTCGTTCGGAGTTGAGTCGCTGAGTCGTTGGACCCTTGAGTCGCTGAGTCATTGGAACCTTGAGTCGCTGAGTCGTTGGACCCTTGAGTCGCTGAGTCGTTGGACCCTTGAGTCGCTGAGTCGAACGTTGGACCCTTGAGTCGCTGAGTCGTTGGACCCTTGAGTCGCTGAGTCGTTGGACCCCTGAGTCGCTGAGTCGTTGGACCCTTGAGTCGCCGCGTCGTTGGACCCTTGAGTCGCTGAGTCGAACGTTGGACCCTTGAGTCGCTGAGTCGTTGGACCCTTGAGTCGCTGAGTCGTTGGACCCTTGAGTCGCTGAGTCGTTGGACCCTTGAGTCGCTGAGTCATTGGACCCTTGAGTCGTTAGGTCGTTAGACCTCATTTTATCTTCACTAGGTCGTACCGTTTTGGTCGGGGCGCTGCCCCGCACCTCGCCGGGGGCGCTGCCCCTTGGACCCCCGCGACCTGACCGGGCAGGTCGAACCCCGTAAGCGGTGGCGTTGCCCCCGCACCCCCACCTTGGGGGGTTGCCACCCCCCCTGGACCCCCCCTCCGTAGGGGATCTTATCTGAAAAACATTGAGCTGATTTCCTTGGATTTTATTCACATCTCCGTATGCGATTTTTGTGACTGATTGTTTCTACAATTGCTTATGTGTTTTGTCACTTTATAATATAAAGGTTTCAATACTAGTAGTAAATATCAAAACTCTTTTAACAAACAATTTCAACTCTATTTTTAATAACAAAGCTCTTTTCTTAAACCGTTTTCCAATCTATTAGTATATACAAGCCTTTACCTCACTCGGATGAGAAATCTAATTAAACGACTTAGTAAAACAAGTGGTATGAAACGCTTGCGTTCACTTCGTCGGTTAATTCTTGGACTTGTTCAATTGAACCTCTTGTGACAATTTTATTAGTGAAGATTTACAGTTTGTTCGTAAATATTTAAGTTAAGCAAGTGGTTATGGGACATGAAGCTAAACTTCTATATTTACTAGCTTAGTGTAATTGACACTTTTCGTTGATCTTGATGATCGCTTTATGAATTAGACTAGCAATTGCGCGATGTCTCTTTCATTGCAAGGTTAGACTAGACACCACTTGTGTGATTCCATTCACACATACCTTTCTACTTTTTGGTTAGTCTTGACCTCATTCTGTGTGATTCCACTCACACATGTGGGGTAGCTCCCCATGGTCTTCGGACCGTCATGTGATAGGCCTCTTTCCCTTTTTATGATTTCTGGATTTCTCGTGTTGATTTCTGGAATTTATGTCATTGACTTGTTATGAGTACAAGTTTAGGGTATGATGCCCCCTTCGAATCTTTGAGAAGATTCTTGTCATATTGATTATCTCTTATTGATTGATCTTCTGTTGATCATTATTTACATACTTATAGCGGTATGTCGTTATGGATGTTTATGTTTATGCCATATCTTTTATGTTATATCATGTCATCTGATATTTATAGCTAGACTGATCCGTTTATTATTTTCTTAAATAATACTCGGATCAGACCGAGATGTTACAGGTGCTTCTGCTTGACTTCTTCCCAAGGATTCATCACTCTGACTTTTGGCTAACTGTTTAGATTAGCAGTTTTTGTTGTATACACTTGAGATATAGACTCATAGTTGTATTCTTTTGTATAGCACGTGTTGCTATTCTTTTGTATTATCGTGGATCTTATTGACCACTACTCTGATGTACACTTTCATGTGTTAGTTATATATTCATATCTTCTTCCGCCTTTGTGATATGGATATCTGTGACTGATTTGTGATATGATTATTTCTATGTTTGTTTCCGAAGATTATTTATAGCCACCGTGTGATAAGCAATTACATGGATTGTCGCTCCTCAACAGCCTTATTCTCCGTGCTAGTTGACAGCACTTCTCCGGAGTGTTCTTGGCTAGCGTGGGTATAGAGGTGGGGCGTCACAATATATATAATCCTCGGAAACAAATATAGAAATAAACATAACACAAATCAGTCACAGATGTTCATATCTCAAAGGCGGAAACAGATATGAATATTACACATAAAAGTGTATATCAGAGTAGTGGTCAAACAAGATCCACAACATCACAAAAGAATAGTTACAAGTGCTACACAAAAGAATAAGTATACATCAAGGAGTCTCTATCTCGAATGTATACTAAGAAAAACTACTAAACTAAAGTAGTTAGCCAAAAGTCATATGAAGGACCATGATAGGAAGTCAAGCAAAAGCACCTGAAACATCTCGGTCTGACCCGAGTATTATTTAATAAGAAAATAATAAACGGATCAGTCTAGCTATAAATATCAGATGAAATGATATAGAATAAGAGATATGACTAAACGTATAATAATCACAATGCCAAGCTGTGATAAATAAGTAATTGAAAATCAATAAGAGATTAATCAATATCACAAAAATCTTCTCAAAGATCAAAAGGAATGCCATACTCCTTATTTCATTCAACAAACCATAAATATTGACAATTATATCAATGTCAATCACAAAAGCCAATGACACACAAATTCACCAATGCACAAATATTGATAAAACTTAGCAATGGAAATCACGAAAATTGGTGAAGCAAAAATCCCAGAAATCATCAATAGAAATCCAGAAATCACAAAAAGGGGGAAGGAGGCCTGTCACTAGAACGGGAGCATAAAAACTCACCAACACGTGTATCACGAAACGGAACGCTATTCCATGGTTGCTAACCATTAATTTTGAGCCGAATCTCCACTAAAACAACCCGGAGACCATGAGCCGAAGCTCCACTAAAACAACCCGAAGACCATGAGCCGAAGGTCCACTAAAACGGCCCGAAGACCATGGGTCGCTACCCCACCAAATTGAGCCGAAGCTCCACAGAAACGGGGTTTAGTCTCCCTCGCAGACAAAGAGACATCGCACATTGCTAGTCTAAATCACAAAAAGGATCATCATCGATCATCAAGAAGTGTCGATTACACTAAGCTAGTAAACATATGAGCTTAGCTTCATGTCCCATAACCACTAGCTTAACTTAAATATTTACGAATAGATTGCAGTCAGTCGACTGACCTCAGAGGGCCAGTCGACTGATTGTAGAAAACAGAGACTCTTTGTTTCTGCACAGCCCCAGAAGTGCCAATTCTCTACAGCCGGTCGACTGACTGCAGGGGGTCAGTCGACTGACTGCAGGGGGTTAGTCGACTGACTGGCACTGGGGCTGTTTTTCAGCCTATTAAAATGAAGAGCAACTCTTCCAAATTGCAATCGGACGAGCAACGGGAATTAAGGGTTTATGCCAATCGACAACCCAGCCCTATAGGCTCTTCGATGCATCACCAAAAACATGTTCAAACAACAAAGCTATGATTTTTGAAGATTTGAACCCAAAACGCTAAAAATTGGAATATTCACAAAACCAATCCAAATCAAAATCAAATGAACATGAATAAGTGTTAGGAATTCATACCTAACAATCAAAGATAATCATAGACTTAGATGTGAGATAAAAATCTCACATTTTCAAAAAATCAATGTAGAAGAGGCTTGAAAGTAAAGGGAGAATCAACCACTCTTCGACACAACCCAAATGAGCTTGAATCTATGGGTTCTCTGGAATTTGGAGCTAGAAGTTGATTTGCAAATAGAAAACTAGGGCTTGAGTTTTAATTTCCCATTCCACTCACCATTAATCTATTTAGAACTAAAAAGTAGAGGAAGATGGAGTGAATGAAGAGGGGGTTTCAGTTTGGGGTATTAATTTAGAACATTGGGCTGAACCCAAACCCAAAGTGAAAATGGTCAAATTTTTAGCTAGCTCCAAACATATCAATGTTTATACTCAAAAAGGTTGCAAATGGCATTTTGAACTCAATGGAAGGGGTCTCGAGTCTCAATTTGACCGTATGCAAAAAGTAGCTTTTCGGACTAAAATCCGACTAATGAAGAAATATTTAAATAAAATATTTAAGTATAAAATCAATAAATATGTAGGTTGTTACAGCAATCCACTTCAATCTCAACTTGGTTTCATGACTTTAGACCTTTTATAAACATTATACGGTTTATTGACATTTTAAATAATCGAACAAGCAATTTCCATTTTATAGATTTAATTAAATTAATTTTCCTTTATAATTCTTAGTAACTAAAATAATTAAATAGGATAATTAAACAAATTAATCTCCATAATACATTATTTTAAAATAAACTAGTAGATTTAATATGTATATATGTGTATTTATTTTTCTTTTGAAACTATACACACACACACACACTTATAAAATAAATTATAGATTTCAAAAATCTAATTTTTTTTATAAATTTTCAAAATTTTAAAATTCTTATTTTTTTCAAAATCTTATCTATATATATTTACTATTTGCCTACATATACTTAAATTGAAATATGTATGTGTATCTATATTTATCTTTATATACTTCTCTGTATATATATACATATATATATATATATATATATTAAATTGAAAAAAAAATTGTTTTCTATACCTTACTGTCATTATTTTTCTAACATGTATATACATATACATATACATATACATATACATATATATGGAATTAAAACTAAAATATGTTTTATACCTCACTATAATTAGTCCATATCGCTCTCTACTTCGACTCCAGACTCGCATGCCCACAACTCGTGCTCGTTGAACAATCCCAACAACCAACTCTACGTGAAAACTTCTCCACAACCGCAACATTTGAATCTCCTACATCCCCATCCCAATGTGAACTGCCGCTCATCCTGTCCCTCCGGTTCACCTTGCATCGCTCCCCTCCTTTGGCCACTCACGCGTGCGAAACCCAAACCTCGCGACCCTTATTCCTACGTGCGGGACTTCACCACTTCAAGCCCTACCCTGCCTCCACACTCACGACTCAAGCCCTAGCTCGAAAAGAGTGTTTGCCTATATCCCCTATTTAGGGATTCATTTCTTTTTTATTTTAATTTGAATGAGGCGGACGATTTTTATTTTGAAAAAAAGGAAGAAGGGGATTTTCGGCCTTCAACAAGACTTTGATTTTGATTTTGTTTCTCCGGATATCATAAGCTCGTTACTTGAAGAAGAAGGGGGTTTGCCATTGAAACTGGAAACAATTGAAGCGGCCATTTCTATTTTTTTCATTTACGTTCTGAAAGGAATGAAAGGAGACACCATGATTTAAAACGAAAAGGAACGGATATGATTTGAAACGAAGGGATAGGTCGCATATACAGGCAGGGCTACAGTGGTTTGAATATAAAGTTCTGATGGGAAAAAATTTCAACTGAAGGTTGACTAATATATATATATATATATACATATATATATATATATATATATATATATATAAATTCAAATTCAAATTGTCTCGATAAATGAAACTTAAAATCTTGAACTCCTATCGAGGTGTTCCGCTAGGTGTCCATAATGTTATACCTCCATTCCGAACGAAATGGAAAAGGTTTCAAGTCCTAACTCGATCGTATGGAGAAGATAGCTCTTTGGACCCTGTTATTATATTAGATTTCAATGTTAATTTCAGCGCATTTATACACCGTACGATCACACGACAACTCCAAAAGCTACGAAATTCAAAATTCGATAATAATACACTATTACGGATCCAATGAAACTAGTTTCACCGAAATCCGTGACTGTGCCTCGGAAGACATTTTTAAAAGCCAATTTAAACGATATATTTTAAAAACTGAAGAAATCACCTTCAAATTCAAATTTAAAACTTTTATGACCTTTAATATTATCAATATAAACTTTACAAGCATTTAAAATATTTTATACAAGCTTAAAACTCATGATTAAGTATTTTAACTAATTCACCGTTATTAAATTCAATTATCCAATAACCCATTGTAGTTAAATTCTACATTTATTTTGTAGATAAAAATCAAACTTTTCATACTAAAAATCAATTTATAATTCAAATTCAATATTTAAAACCATTTAAATATTTCAAATCCAATGTCGAAAAATTCGGGTCGTTACATTCCTCCCCCTTAAAAGAATTTCGTCCACGGAATTGCTAAGGCAGAAAGAACTCCCCAAACCCACTAACTTACTAAAACTCACTTAGTGAAAGTCCATACTTCACTTTTCGAATCATTTAGTTCCAAACTAAACAATTAGTTTCAATTCCAATTCCATAATCCTATACTTAGATTATAATTTTAAATCAATTCATCGTTAACAAAAATTTCTAAAAAGTTTCAAAAAATTTCTAACTCCCAAAATTTCAAAAAAAAAATGGTAGAGTCTCCCTTGTACGGAGGAGCTTTTGCAATTTGACAAGAGAGATATATATATATATATATATATATATATACATTGAACCACACGGTCGGAAAACAAAAATAAACAACAATATTTCATATTTTTCTTCTTTTATTGCGTTGGCATACCACTATTTAGCATTTTTAAGCGAGCGACTTTTTACTTAGCAATTAGTGCGACCAAAATCCATCCAAATGGCCTCAAGTTACCTGTACATACTCAATATAAACATGTAAGTACCAAATATGTGAAGTTCAAATAACATTTCACTTACATTAAATATCTAAACCATGGATTCTATAAGCAATGCATACTAAACAATATTTATAAGCAATTATAAGATTCCGACTTTAATTTTTAATTGCTTCCAACCAAATCACATATCATTTTCATTCAATCCGAATGGTTTACAACCCACTTGCTTTCATTCAATTTGTTTTTAAACTAATGAACTCATATTTATTCCAGTTGATTTCAAAAATCAATTTTTTTTTGCTTCTATTAACTCGTAGGATTTTATTTACTTTTGTTTACGACAAACGACTAATTTTCTATGCAAACTTGGCGATATTCGTGCAAATAAACAATCACTTTAGTTTATAACCATTTTAAATTGATTCCACCTCAATTTACATTTTACACTCTAATTGGATTTATTTGCTACTCAAACCATTTCTATTTTAATCCAATTCCATTTTATTTGACAACATTTTAAATTTATATTTAATTTACAAACAATTCAAGTCAAATTTTATCTATAACTCGAGTTCATTTTCAAACTCCATTATTAACACACAATTCAACTTTTATATTAACCAATTTAGGTTCCATTTCCATGTTTCGTTAACTAATTAATAACCTAATTAGTTCACTCCCACTTATAACTCAATATTTGATTTTTATCTCAAAAATCACTTCATTTAGTTTTCCTTGAGCTCAAACTCATTTCTGTAATTCAAGTTTGGATTTTTATTTATCTACAAAATATAAAATAATTTTATTTTGCACTATCTACTCCTCTTTCCAATTTTATAAGTCACAACTTATTATTTTTCATACTTCCATCCATTCTAAGCCCGAATATATTCACATTTCATTTTAGGTCTGTAACGTCCCACCTTTTGTACGCTTTAAATCGATGATAAACCACACATGTCAGACTTAAACCATACAGAAGGGAGGATTGTTATGGGGTAAATAAGAAAAAGTAGAGAGAAAAAACAAAATAGAATCTTGCAGCGGAACGACAAAATATAATAATCAAATACAGTTCATGAAGTTGTTTTACAAAACATTTGATTATGCTTACATAATACATATCAGAGTACACATACCAGAGAATAATAATTAATGCAGCGGAACACAATGGTATAGTGGAATAATATAATAGATAATAGTAATATACTCTTTGTCTTCGTCCTCGTCCTCTAGAAATAAAGCCTCCGAATCTTGAAATGCTCAGACTGACTCGAGCGAATTGAAAAGACAAAACACTCGAGTCAGAACTAAAAGATATTATGTAAGTTAAATCAACAGGAATAAATATGAGTGAAACGGCGTCAGAGATGTTTACGGGATTTGACATCTCCTATCCAGTGTCTAACGTGAGTGCAATAACTCAAGAGATGCTCGGGATTCACATCTCCTAAGGATCCATTAAACTATTTGCTATGTAGTTATATTTCGCTATTATAATAAAGTCTATTAGTAAAATAAACTTACTTTTTTCATAGCATTAAGGGGTTACCCATATAGCCCTTAACACGTAATAGTTCCGGTAGTCCATCCAATATCATGGTCCCTCCTGATCGGGAAGCCACCAGATAATACCACACGAGCTACGGGAGAAAACCAAACTCGTACAAGGCGCGATAGGGTAGGTGGCATGGCACACAAGGCAATGTCAGGATACGCACACGGGCTGGTGGTAACGCGTAGCAGCCACGGCCGCCCACCTCGAGCCACACCCCCAGAACAAAAAAAAAACAAAAGTGGCCACCGAATCAATCCAAGGTCAGAATATAATATTGAATGGATGTGTCCGATCATAGGGATGACCTCATTGGCCCGAGACCGCTCCTGTTTTAGCCACCTTATGCCAACTCACGGGAGTTGGTTCCACGTATATACCTTAAAGGAAACGCCGCCACAATCCTACTTCATTCTGGAATCTCCACCACGCACACGTTTGTTAAAGTGGTTTCCGAAGTTGGCAGAGATTATGATAACTTCTGATCCCGGTCTCTTTAACAACCAAACGTTATTATAACACCACGGTCATTTCAAAAAAAAATTATACTTTAAAACCCAGAATAAAATATTCATTTCAAAACCATAAAAATACGATATTATTTCCATTTTTAAAACCAAATCAATATGATATCATTTTTATTTCAAATCAATGTAATATCATTTTATTTCAATTATATCCCTTTTTCAAAATCAAAGCACTTCCAAATTATACACTTAGAAACCAAACATTGAAATTTTAATACTTGAAATTCATAACTTCGAAGCACTTCAATTTCGACAGAATATTTCAAATTCAATGTTATTCAAACTTTGAGTATTAAACAATTTCAAAACTATGGTTGATAATTACGATTCAACAAATTCAATGTTCTATTATTTAGTTTTGAAATATTTTACATAATAGCGCCATTATCATTTGAATAAACTCAATTTACGAATAATTAAATCTTGCCTTCAATTAATTTTTACTTTAAATAATCATTTAATTCACCTAGACCCAAAATCAAGTTATATTAATTATACCTTTTAAAATTCCCAATTTAATAAATTTCACATCAACCCTTTTTGAGTTTAATTCTCAAATAAATTCAATTTCAAATAATCTCAAATTTATCTCAATTCCAAATCTAATTTATTTGAGTAAAATTTCTAAATAATTTGATTCAAATCAATTTCATATTTATCTTCCAACCTTAATTGTATTTAAGTCAATATAAACTCTATATACAACATAATTTAAATAAATACTTTAACTATAGTATATCTTAATTAAAAAAATCAAACTTTATTATTAAACTTCTTTTATACTTAAAACCAATTTTATGCATAGCTTAAAACAAAGAATTTAACTATATATAAAAAACATTTATACAATATCCAAATCAATATCTCACAAAACCATATATTTCTTTGCAAAACCATAGAAATCCTTTTGAAATATTTTATATATAGACCACGGTGTTTGTATATAATTTTCTACCTTATGGTCAAGTGATACAGGTATTTATCATTTCAATCCGTAATTAAATTAAAATACGGTTATATATCATTTCAAACCACAAATCTCGAATGAAATAAAAATGGATAACAACTTACAGTTTATAACAATATAAATAAAACATCAATTCATCTAATATCAATCATCAAACATTTATCACAATCATCATCCAATTCAAACAATAACATTAATATAGAATATATAATAAATAACAGGTAATTGCTAGCAGTTTATATACAATAATAAATTAATTTAACTGGCAGTTTATTTGCAATAATAAATTGAATAACAATTTAATTCAATAAATTAAATTTAACTGGAATGATAATAAAAATATACCAAACAGCAATAAATAAATTTCTAATCTCATCAAAAATTAATTTAACAAACATAAGAAATTTTAAAAGTTGCGAGTGGATTAAAACACCCACCTTTTGAATTTAAATTGAATTTAAATCCAATTTAAACCCAAAATTTCAACAGTCTCAGAATCTGTCCAAACCAGCGCCAAAATGTCCGGAATTCCAACACGAATCTAGCAAAGAAAACCGCACGTGAATTGGATATCATATGTAAAAGTTATTGCATTAAAACGAGTTGAAATCGAATTAAAATAAAAATAAAACAAACAACTCTACCCTGCCACATCATCGATAATCACGTCCTTCTTTACAACACGTACAGTAAAAAACACACAACTGGATTCACCCAGGAAATTGTGCACGCTCGCAAGCCAAGCCGTCGCCTCCCAAACACCGCTGCGCCTCATCCAACGTTGGCCGAGACCTCACCCAAAGCTGACCGTGACCTCCACCACCACGCCGACTCCAAATTTCCATCGTTTCGAAATGAACGGAGCAGCCACCGAATGGATCTCAAACCCTAAATCGAAAAATTCTCCACATCCAACCGTCAATTCGTGAAATGAAGCATACCGATGAACTCCCCATCGTCCACTCTACAAAACCCAAAAATGGTTCGTCGATGTTCATCGACGCGCGATGAATGGTCGAAAATGGTTCTGCAATTTCTGGCTAAACAGTGCATCGAATTGGAAAACGGATCACAGAATTGAGATGCGCTCTTCGAGAGCTTTCCGACGATATATAATTTGATATTCTTTGTGAAGTTTTAATTTTTGAGTTGATTTTTGAATTGCAATTGGATCTAGAATTGTCTGTCATCGAAATGAGGAGGTAAAGAGGAATGTACGTATAGACAATTTACAATGAGGAACAATTAGGGTTTATAACAGGGTATTTATAGGCAAATTTGAAATAGAATAGATGGACTCGATTTATAAACGTGTTGAACGATAAATGGCCCGAAAAGCCCGTTCTGACTCCGGAACGAAATTGGATCAACCCATATATCAAAATAGATGTTTTTAAATATTTTAAACGCGATGGAATAGGTTTCAAGTCCAAATTCCATCGTATGAAGAAGTTATGCTAAAATCAATTTATTTCAAATTGATTTCAAGGCGTTTCAAGTCCGTACGATCAAACGACAAGTCCGATCGCTACAAAACTTGAAATCCTACAATAATTCACTGTTACGGATCCGATGAAACTAGTTTCGTCGAAATCCGAATCAGTGGCCAAAATGGCTATTTTTACATTAATTAAATTAATTAATTAAAACAAATTTTCAATTTCAATTCGATAATTGACAAATTTCATCATTTTTTATTTCTTAATCATTTACACAAATTTAACCAAATTCAAATGTCAATTTAGAGTTGATTAATTTATCAATTTCAGTGTTAAATTTTCAATTTCATTGTATTCACAAAATAAATTCTCAATAATCCCATTGAATTTACTTTTCATTCTTATTATTCAATTCATTATTATCCAACGGACGAAATTAACATTGGTTCATGGCTTATTACATTACTATTCTCGAATTTCATCTAAATCTCAATTAACGCAATAATTAAATATTAAATTTCATTTAATTGCAATAAATCCAATTATTAAATTTAAATTAATAAATCTTGATTCTCACTCCTTTTATTAAATCAACCATTAACTTATGGATAACTTTAACGCTGCTATATATCCAATTGCCCTAATGGTTTATAGTTATCAGCTAAATTCATATTAACTTGTAATTTATTACGTTTAATTGCAATGGATTTAGATCAAATTTAATAGATTAAATAAATGGGTAAACAATTAATAATTATTAGCATTTGCCTAATTTAACCTCATTCCTACTTAATTATCAATTTACAAATATTATAATTTCTTACTAAACATTGATTTTTATTCAATTGCCCTTTATTACGTATTATTACATCAATTTATGCAACTTTGAGTTCATTCCCAAATTACAAATTTCACTCAATTATAACTTTACAATTTGTTTCCAATTAATAGGTATTGCACAAATTTAGTTACTTATCAACTTGCATCAACTTTATTACATTAATTTACATTCAATTACTGTTAAGTATATATTAATTCATTAATTAATTCAATATTTACGTTTTTTTCTTACATTTGATTTATAGCCTAGTATAACATTTACTTTAATCCCATTTCATTCAATCCATTAATTATTAACCTTAAATTATCATTGGTTATATCTTGAGGCATTAATATTTCTCAATTTCATCTCAATTCTTATTTACGTAATATTCACACATCAAGTTTCATTTAGTTCCAATTAGTCCACTTTATTACATTTATATTAATAATCTTGGTTCCCAATCTCACTTTATTATCAAACAACAACTATTATAATTACTCTCTAGCATTAATCCTATCAACTACAAATTATTACGTATTATTTTATCAATTTGCTTTAACCTTATTACCTAAATTTACGTTCAGTTACTATTAAGCAATATTATTTCATTGTTTAATTCAACACTTACTTTTCTTTACTCATTTTCTATTTTATAACCAAGGCAACAATTTATACTATTACATTTTCATTGTGACTTCACTTCAATTGTCAATAATTAGTTTTAATAACCATTGCTATAATTCACTCTTAACATTTACTTCAATATAAATTTGAAATTTTTTATTTCTTTCTAAATTGAATTACAAAATTTTCATTAAAATTACCAAATTTACTTATTGAAAATTTACGGGTCGTTACACTCTCCCCCACTCAAAACTTTTCATCCCCGAAAAGGAAGGGGAAAGGGAAAAGAAAGAATTAAAAAATCAATATATCTTATTTAAAATATTAAATTTATAAACAAATAAATTTACAAAATTAATTAATTTAAATAAAATATACCAATTTATAACCATTAAATCTTTTTATACTTAAATTAATAAAGTTTGGAAAGCATTTTCAAAAAAAATCTAAGTCTAAAATTTACGGAAAATTTCGGTAGAGCCTCCTTTGTACGGGGAGGCTCAGGAGAAAATATAATATCAAATATAACAATATATAACATATATTCCAAAATAATATATCCCAACACGGGAAAAACAATATAATAACGTTATAAACCGTAATCCGAGAACGTACTTATTTGTCGGTCAATTAACGCTTAATTATGAAACCAAAAGCAGTAGCAATTGCTTCTGTAACCTGTATTTCACTTATATAATCCAAAAGGGTTAACAATTATATAAAATGAAATATTTAAAGTGGTTTCAACCTTAAACAAACAAATCAATACAAACATCAATCACTTGCAACTAAACATACAACCATCACACACCGTAAACATAAATCAGTTATCTATTCATGTCAAACCAAACCAATAGTTGTTCGGGTTCAAAACTTTAAATTGTACGGAATGAAAAATAAACTACTAAGTGCACCCTTTACTCAACAGTCTTAGGTGAAACAAAATAGATTACTCATACATCCAAACAAATTTAAAGTATCCTTGTCCAAACAACCATAACCAAACAAACAACACTTCCAAACATTAAATCAAATTCACTCATTTAAATTTCATTTCATATATTTATTGTTTGATTTCCTTTTAATTCAATTGATACTCATCTTCGTTTTTTTTATAATTTTTTTTACTGTTTACTAACTCCCTTTCATTTATTAATAGGATTCATGTTCCCTTCAATGGCTTAACATTTATATTCATTTACTTAAGTTTCTAATTGCTTACTTGCACAACTTAGTTTCTACCATATTTTATTATAGTACATTTCAATTATAACTTAAGTTCATAACCCTTATAACGTCAAATTCTTATTTACTAATAAATTCATTGAACACTTTCATTCATAAGTTTACTTGTACAATTTCCATTATATTTTCTTATTAGCATTTCAACTTTTTACATCTTTGGTAAGTTATATATATGTTAAAGAATGCAAATGAAACTTATACAAGTTTATAATTACATCTTTTGTTTTATAAGTTACAAATTTCAACTTTCTTTTTAATTCCATTTATACTTAGCATTAAATCTCTTATTTTAATTAAAGTTTCTAATCATAAATTAGTTACATTCCATTTCACTACAATAACTGAAACTATTAATTAACGGAAACTTAAGAACTAGATACCGGGTTAAATTTCAAATCATTTTAAAATAATAAATTAAGTGTATATACTTACAACTTATATATCTAATTATATTTAAAACAATTTAAAATTTATATTTGTTTATCAAAATAAACCTGCAGTAAAACTATTATAGTGGCCTTTCCACTTCGAAACTCGAAAATGAATGTCGATGATACGTGCACTCATCACCGAAATTATTTTCCAGCGACAGAGAGGGTAGTACAGAATTTATTTCTTTTTCAAAATTTCTTTAAAACAATTCTTTAAAATTATATTGAAATATTTATATCAGAAAATACTTCTAATAATATTATTATTATATTTAAAATCATTCAAAAGAAATTTCAAAACCTCGGAACTTAAGTCCTAAATTTTCAATTATTTTATTTTCAATCTTATTTCAACTATTATTTATAAATTTCATTACCTAATAACCAATATATTGCAACCAAATATATATATCATTTATAAAAATTTATTTTATATATATAGAAAATATAATAGGCAAAATTACTTCATTCACCTATATTCAAAACAAATATTGTGTCAGTCTGTCCTATTAAGTGTTTAGAAATCCCTACTAATGTCATAGCGTCCCATGCATCAACCAGAATTTATAAATACAAAATGAAAAAAAATAACACAATATTAAAACCTTTTTATAACACTAACAAATACGCTCTCTCATATATATACGCTCAGCGACTCCCATAGGGTAATACTACCCTATTAATAAAGAGTCAGACCCCACAAAGCTAAGGTTTATCGCAAAACCTGGCTCTGATACCAGATGTAACGTCCCACCTTTTTGTACGCTTTAAATCGACGATAAACCACACACGTCAGACTTAAACCATACATAAGGGCGGATTGTTATGGGGTAAATAAGAAAAAGTAGAGAAAGAAAAAACAAAATAGAATCTTGCATCGGAACGACAAAATATAATAATCAAATACAGTTCATGAAGCTGTTTTACAAAACATTTGATTATACTTACACAATACATATCAGAGTACACATACCATCCCAGAGAATAATAATTAATGCAGCGGAATACAATGGTAATATACTCTTCGTCTTCTTCTTCGTCCTCGTCCTCCAGAAATATACTCTTCGTCTTCGTCCTCGTCCTCCAGAAATAAAGCCTCCGAATCTTGAAATGCTCAGACTAACTCGAGTGAATTGAAAAGACAAAACACTCGAGTCAGAACTAAAAGATCTTATGTAAGTTAAATCAACAGGAATAAATATGAGTGAAACGGCGTCAGAGATGTTTACGGGATTTGACATCTCCTATCCAGTGTCTAACGTGAGTGCAATAACTCAAGAGATACTCGGGATTCACATCTCCTAAGGATCCGTTAAACTATTTTCTATGTAGTAATATTTCGCTATTATAATAATGTCTATTAGTAAAATAAACTTACTTTTTTCATAGCATTAAGGGGTTATCCATATAGCCCTTAACACGTAATAGTCCCGGTAGTCCATCCAATATCATGGTCCCTCCTGATCGGGAAGCCACCAGAGGATACCACACGGGCTACGGGAGAAAACCAAACTCGTACAAGGTGCAATAGGGTAGGTGACACGGCACGCAAGGCAATGCCAGGGTAGATATACCAATTACGCACACGGGCTGGTGGTAACGCGTAGCAGCTACTACCGTCTACCTCGAGCCACACCCCCAAATCAAAAAAACAAAAGTGGCCACCAAATCAATCCAAAAGTCAGAATACAATATTGAAGGGATGTATCCGATCAGACGAATGACCTCATTGGCCCGAGATCGCTCCTATTTTAACCACCTTATGCCAACTCATGGGAGTTGGGTCCACGTATATACCTTAAAGGAAACACCGCCACCATCCTACTTCATTCTGGAATCTCCACCGCGTACACGGTTGTTAAAGTAGTTTTCGGAGTTGGCAGAGAGTATGACAACTTCCGATCCCGGTCACTTTAACAACCAAACGTTATTATAACACAACAGTCATTTCAAAAAAAATTATACTTCAAAACCCAGAATAAAATATTCATTTCAAAACCATAAAAATACGATATTATTCTCATTTTTAAAACCAAATCAATATGATATCATTTTTATTTCAAATCAATATAATATCATTTTATTTCAATAATATCCCTTTTTCAAAATCAAAGCACTTCCAAATTATACACTTAGAAACCAAACATTGAAATTTTAATACTTGAAACTCATAACTTCGAAGCACTTCAATTTCGATAAAACATTTCAAATTCAATATTATACAAACTTTGAGTATTAAACAATTTCAAAACTAAGGTTGATAATTACGATTCAACAAATTCAATGTTCTATTATTTAGTTTTGAAATATTTCACATAATAACGCCATTATCATTTAAATAAACTCCATTTACGAATAACTAAATCTTGCCTTCAATTCATTTATACTTGAAATAATCATTTAATTCACCTAGACCCAAAATCAAGTTATATTAATTATACCTTTTAAAATTCCCAATTTAATAAATTTCACATCAGCCCTTTTTGAGTTTAATTCTCAAATAAATTCAATTTCAAATAATCTCAAATTTATCTCAATTCCAAATAAAATTTATTTGAGTAAAATTCTTAAATAATTTGATTCAAATCAATTTCATATTTATCTTCCAACCTTAATTGTATTTAAGTCAATATAAACTCTCTATATACAATATAATTTAAATAACTACTTCAAGTATATTATATCTTAATAAAAAAATCAAACTTTATTATTAAACTTCTTTTATACTTAAAACCAATTCTATACATAGCTTAAAATAAAGAATTCAACTATATATAAAATAACATTTATACAATATCCGAATCATTATCTCATAAAACCATATATTTCTTTGCAAAACCATAGAAATCCTTTTAAAATATTTTATATATAGACCACGGTGTCTGTATATAATTTTCTACCCTATGGTCAAGTGATACAGATATTTATCATTTCAATCCGTGATTAAAATAAAATATGGTTATATATCATTTCAAACCGCAAATCCCGAATGAAATAAAAATGGATAATAACTTGCAGTTTATAACAATATAAATAAAACATCCATTCATCCAATATCAGTCATCATCCAATTCAAACAAAAACATCAATATAGAACAGATGATAAATAACAGGTAATTACTGGCAGTTTATATACAATAATAAATTAATTTAACTGGCAATTTATTTGCAATAATAAATTGAATAACAATTTAATTCAATAAATTAAATTTAACTGGAATGATGGTAAAAATATACCAAACGGCAATAAATAAATTTCTAATCTCATCAAAAATTAATTTAACAAACATTAGAAATTTTAGAAGTTATGAGTGGGTTAAAACTCACACCTTTTGAATTTAAATTGAATTTAAATCCAATTTAATCTCAAAATTTCAACAGTCTCAGAACACATCCAAACAAGTGCCAAAATATCAGCAATTCCAACACGAGCTGTGACGCCCCACCTCTATACCCACGCTAGCCAAGAACACTACGATGTAGTGCTGTCAACTAGCGCGGAGAATAAGGCTATTGAGGAGCGGCCATCAATAGTTAGGCCTTACACTAGTATTGGTTATCTCGATAGGAGTGGTATATATATATATATAGATATTCTTTCATTTTGCATCTCTGATTTATTTTCTCCCATCAACATACCCCAATTCCAGTATAAAACGAATTACGATGGTTCATAATAGTTTAGAACAGTAAATATAAAATATTACACAGATAATATAATGCGGAACACAAATAAAACAGAAAGTCTCATATATACAATAACTGATGTCAATTACAATACATTTGATACAATACATATGACACGGTACATATGATACAACTACCACAGTCGACTCAAGAAGTTACATATACAAGTACATTAACGTATATAATATACATGAATACATATCTTCCTATACAATTATACAGACTACTACAAATGACGACGACTACTACAAAAGATATGAAAGAACTTCATAGCTCTAGCAGCAACCCAAAGCAGAATATCTACAACCTGAAATACTCGGTCTGACCCGAGTATTAAATTCAAAAGAAAATAATACTCGGGTCAGTCTAATTCAAACTCAGTTATTAGCGCACAGAAGAAATAATAATTAAATAATGAATAGATGACAGTCACAATAAATCTCGTCTATCCGATCCTTAAATAAAGAAATCGGATGACGATAAATATAACACGTATCAGTGTTAAACAGTAAATCAGCAGATTAAAGCAAATCAAAAATACGATTAAAAATATTGAATTGGGAACACGAAACAAATCCAGCAATTTGAAAACATCAATTGAACATCAATCTGGTAGGGCTGCAGTACACGCACGCGTGTACTGCCTCGCCACTACAGCATATGGAAATACGCAACATAAGCAATTAGAATATCAATAAAAGCAATACCGTGTAGCTGCAGTTCACGCTTGCGTGCACTGCCTTGCCACTACAGTGAAGATGTACCCAATGAATACCGTGTGGCTGCAGTTCACGCTTGCGTGCACTGCCTTGCCACTACAGTGACGATGTACCCAATAAAAATTCACAAGCACACACAAGATCAAACCCGAGTTACCGGATTCGACTCAAGTATATTTCGAAAATCAAGCAAAATGCAAAGGTCAAGTCACGACAACCATGACTCAACACAAAGCAACGAGACACTACAAACTCAAGTGAAAACAAAACTCATATATGCCAGTGAATGCAGTGGTCAGTGCAATGCACGAACCAATTTAAACGACAACCATCACAAGAATACAAGTCAGGATACTGCAAGCTCCAGGTGGTCAGTAATGACCAAGGAAAAATGAAACAGGGTGCAACCTGGAAGATATGAATCAGCCTAAGCAAATGAATGCAAGGGTCGACCAACAACACAGTGCCATCATAATGAACCCAAATTTCAACATTTGCAAATTATTTGCTCACGCATGCACTAATTTTTTTTTTATGAAGAATGAAACAATCTCCAACATGCCTGAACAAATGAAACACTAAACTTTGGCCAAACTTACTCATTTAATACTACAATGTACATAAGACTAAAATGACCTGGGCAGCCATATAAAGAGGCATGGTAGAATATATATATATAAATGTCACAACTTTGTACAATGCACGCATGAATATGTACTAGGCAACGATGTACACGTGATGCTCCCTGAACAACAATAAAGACTGCAATGGTGAATCCTATAAATATATTCACTAGAATATTATTTTCATACTATACGAACAAAATAAAATGACTTGGAATCTAGTTGCACTTTAGTGTTTCACTGGTGCATGCATTTACATAATGAACCCAAAATTTTAAATGAAGCAATGCAGACAACAAGGGTCTGAACTCATGTACACAGTCAGTGACGATGCCAAACGTATTACCAGACCAGCCATGATCAGAGAGGAGAAAAGGCAAGAGCAACAACAATGGATACATAAATGCTCAAAGCAACCTGAAATCATTGATACCAAGCCACACCGAGCACAGATATGCATGTGTATAGCAAGTTTATATAGATATGCAAGTGCAGACCTAAATGATACATGAATATACATGTATGGTAATACAGCAGTAGCACTTGTTAAAGACAGAAGGAAAAATCGATAACAGTTCAACAGGCATCATTTACATGAAGCTACTCTACTGGATGAATAAAACAACTCCATATGGTATGCACTGTAATTTGACGACAGCTCATATATAAAATAAACAGAGGCAACATCAATGGATTTTTATGAACACAACCTAAATGTGCCTAATACTACAAGAAACAGGTATACATATATCAGAATGTATATGCAGTGCATAACAAATTTGAGACCTGAAATACATATACAGTGACAATGTGTTTGAAGTGAGACTACAAACCAGAATGCATCCAGACTCCACAAAGCTACATGTACGCATGAGAACTAGCTACAAACAAATTGATGTGCAGATATACTTATAAAACTAGTTGTAGTTATCAAGTTATGGTTCAAACCATAGAATACTACAAAGCCTTTAATGGTTATAACAAAAATCAAGCTGAAGAAAGAGTTAAAGATGCATCAATGAATCATCCACTACATATGGTGCAGCAGCCTCGACATCAAAGACGAGACGTACAAGTCCAGATGCAATGCAGAAAAGTGCACAAGAACAAGTTAGAAAATGCTATCAGGGATGAACACAAGATAGCCAGAGTGATAAAATTGCATTTTTAAAATAATCGAAGTAGCAGGTTTCACTAAATCAAAGCAATGCCAAAGATCAGATGGTAAACAAATCGAACCCATGATCAATTGAGTTCGAACTCACAAAAGAAATCAACAACTTCAACTAAATTCTATGGTACAGATTCTAACCAAAACCATAAATCAATCAAGTCGAATACAAAATCAACATCGTAAATTCAAGCAGCAAAGGTCACAAATTTGAACAAGACAGAAAACTCTAACGCTTGAATTAGATGTGAGTGACAAGAATCACTCACCTATGTCGATGCGAAGACGAACTCGAACCCAGTGCCGAAGCATCCCAGCGACGAGCAACTAATAGAGCAAGGAATCGAGTTAAATTGAGCGGTCGAAGTCGCGAATTGCACGAAGCCCTAATTTGGATCGAAGGACGAAAACGAGACCGCCATTTATTGTTTTCGTTCGTTCATTTGGTTTAGGGTTTTTTTTTTGAAAAGAAGAGAATAAAAGGGGGCCGGTTATAATGCTTTGCAAGTTTATCACAATCCAAACAAATCAAAAGTGGGCCGAGAATTCAAAGCCCAAAGATCATTTTAACCATTTATAAAAGAATTTTAACACAATTTAAAAACTTCATTGGTAATTAGCGAAAATATTAATCGTTTAACGTCGATTATTAATTGATGCAAATACCGGGTTGTTACAGACTCCCCTCCTTAAAGAAATTGAGTCCTCGCAATCATAAGGGATAAATGGACAAAAGGTAACAACCATAAAAGCATATCATCACAAAAATGACGAAATTTGAAAATAGGAAGTTCACCATATAGAGCATGATAGAGTAAGCCTGAACGTGTTTGCTCGATGAATTCTCTAGATTCCTAAGTGCAATCCTTAGGATTTGAGAATCATTGAACTTTCGCAAGAAAAACATCTTTATTTCGAAGGTGCTAAACCTCCGAAGCAATGATGTGAATAGAAGGTTGCTCAAGAATAAGGATCGGAAACCCCTAAGGCATTTTCGTAATTGGAAGACGTAGGAAACGTCATGAATAGCAGAAAATTGAGCGGGTACAACGGCGTAGTACCATAAAAATACCAAAGAAATCTCTTAATTTCATAAAAGAAATTCCCAAATTCTCAACAAAATTTGATTATCAAATAGATAATCAGAATACAGAAATCACAAAACAGCAATATCTAATTATCGATACGATAATTAGAAAACAGCAAAATCAGCAAATCTAATTATCAACAAAGATAATTAGAAAACATAAATCACAAATATCTACTATCAAAACGATAATCAAATCTTAAATCACAAATATTTAATTATCACAAACGATAATTAAATCTCAAATATCTAATTATCACAAGCGATAATTAGAAACAATAAATATCTGATTATCAAAAACGATAATCAGAAATCACAAATCAACGAATATTTAATTATCACAACTGATAATCAAATCTTAAATCGTAAATATTTAATTATCACAAACGATAATTAAATCTCAAATATCTAATTATCACAAACGATAATTAGAAACAATAAATATCTAATTATCAAAAACGATAATCAGAAATCACCAACATTCGATTATCAAAACGATAATCAGAAATCACAAATTTTTCAATTAACAAGTCCGCAATTAACCGAAATAGCAAACGCACATGACCCATAACCACGAGTTTTACTAAATCGTTTAATTCACTTCATCGTTTTCTTGAAAGTGCATAATTGTGTATTTTAAAAATAACATTTCACATTCTCAAACGGACAAGCCCGGAATTAAGCGAATCAGTAAAAGAAAGGGGTCATAGTCCTTGATTTTTCTGAAACATTTAAATCGCTTCCTCATTCTTTTGAAAGCGTAAACTGTAAAACTTCTGAAAACAATTTTCATTTATTTAAAAAAAAAATTATATAATAATTTACATTCTCAAACGAACAAGTCCGGAATTAAGCGAATCAGCAAAAGAAAGGGGTCATAGTCCTCGATTTTACTGAAACGTTTAATTCGCTTCCTCATTCTTTTGAAAGCGCCAATCGTAAAAATTTTGAAAACAATTTTGATTTATATTTTGAAACAATTTTTTAAAACACGTGATTAAAGCAGCAACATCCGTACCAACTTCGACATACGTCAAAATTTCATCGAAATAATTGGCATCAAAATATAATACCAATGAATTTTCATTCATCAAAAATGTCACAAGAATCTTCTCAAAGATAGGAAAGGGTATCATACCCTAAACTTGTATTCATAACAAGTCAATAACACACGAATTCACCAATGCACAAAAATTGATAAAACTTATCAATAGAAATCACGAAAATTGGTGAAGCACAAATTCTAGAAATCATCACAAGAAATCCAGATATCACAAAATGAGAGTACGGAAACTCAAATGGGAGTATGGAAACTCGAATGGGAGTATGAAAGCTCAAATGGGAGTATGAAAACTCAAATGGGAGTACGGAAACTCGAATGGGAGTATGGAAACTCAAATGGGAGTATGAAAACTCAAATGGGAGTATGAAAACTCACCTACACGTGAGCATGAAAAATCACCAACACATGTAATGAAAAGCGAGAACGGGAGCATGGAAACTCACCTACACGTGAGCATGAAAAATCACCAACACGTGCAACACAAAGCGAGAACGGGAGCATGGAAACTCACGTACACGTGAGCATGAAAAATCACCAACACGTGCAACGCAAAGCGAGAACGGGAGCATGGAAACTCACCTACACGTGAGCATGAAAAATCACCAACACGTGCAACTCAAATCGAGACGCTATCTCCTGGTGGCTAACCAAAAAGCAAAAAGGTATGTGTGAATGGAATCACACAAGTGGTGTCTAGCCTATCCAGAAAGCAAAAAGATATGTGTGAATGGAATCACACAAATGGTGTCTAGGCTAACCAAAAAGCATAAAGGTATGTGTGAATGGAATCACACAAGTGGTGTCTAGCCTAACCAGAAAGCAAAAAGATATGTGCGAATGGAATCACACAAATGGTGTCTAGGCTAACCAAAAAGCATAAAGGTATGTGTGAATGGAATCACACAAGTGGTGTCTAGCCTAACCAGAAAACAAAGAAAGAGACATCACACAATTGCTAGTCTAAATCACAAAGATGATCGTCATAATCATCCAGAGATCAATCAATATCACAATAATCTTCTCAAAGATCCAAAGGGGGCATCATACCCGAAACTTGTACTCATAAAAAGTTAATGACATAAATTCCAGAAATCAACACGAGAAATCCAGAAATCATTAAAAGAGAAAGAGGCCTATCACATGACGGTCCGAAGACCATGGGGAGCTACCCCATATGGATGAGTCTGAGTCACCCGAATGAGGTCAAGGCTAACCAAAAAGCAAAAAGGTATGTGTGAATGAAATCACACAAATGGTGTCTAGCCTAACCTTGCAAACAAAAATGTATGTGTGAGTGGAATCACACAATTGGTGTCTAGGCTAACCAAAAAGCAAAAAGGTATGTGTGAGTGGAATCACACAAGTGGTGTCTAGCCTAACCTTGCAATGAAAGAGACATCGCGCAATTGCTAGTCTAATTCATAAAGCGATCATCAAGATCAACGAGAAGTGTCAATTACACTAAGCTAGTAAATATAAAAGTTTAGCTTCATGTCCCATAACCACTTGCTTAACTTAAATATTTACTAACAAACTGTAAATCTTCACTAGAAAATTGTCACAAGAGATTCAATCGAATAAGTCCAAGAATTAACCGGCGAAGTAAACGCAAGCATTATATACCACTCGTTTTACTAAGTCGTTTAATCAGATTTCTCATACGAGTGAGGTAAAGGTTAGTATATACTAATAGATTGGAAAACGGTTTAGGAAAAGAGTTTTGTAGTAAAATAGTTTTGAAATCGTTTAGAGAAAAGGGTTTTGATATTTACTACTAGTATAGAAAACATTTATATTTTTAAAGTGACAAATCACAAAAATGATTGTAGGAACAATCAAGCACAAGAATTCACATACCAAGATGTGAATAGAATCCAAAGAAATCGATACTGTATCCATCAAAAGGAATGTTCACAAAAATTTTGAAGAAAATGTTATCAAAGTTGCTAATAAATGATAGCAACAAATCGGGGAAATAACAAGAATCGATTAAATTTGGAAACCAAATCAATTCACAAAAATTCACATTCGAAGACGTGAATAAAATCCAAAGAATTCGATTCTAAATCCATCAAAGTAGGAATATCCAAAAATTCCAGAAATAGAAGTTATCAAAGTCGACAAAGATGACAACAACTAATCGGAAAAGAAGAATCAATTAACAAATGGAATAACGAAGCAAAACGAGCATAAATGCATAAATGACTTCAACAAAAATGAAAATCAAGTCAATGCCGAAGTCAACAAGTAATGGCCAAGTTCAAAAAAAATCAACGTCGGCTAAATCAATTCAAAGCCGAAAACATAAGAACAAAATCAAATGCATATGAATAAGCGTTAGGAATTCATACCCAACTATCAAAGATAATCATATGCAAAGATGAGAGATAAAATATCGACAAATAGTTGTAACATATGTTCCATCCAAGTTATATTTTATATTTGTTCTAAACCCCAGGCTCTGATACCAAAAGCTGTGACGCCCCACCTCTATACCCACGCTAGCCAAGAACACTACGGTGTAGTGCTGTCAACTAGCGCGGAGAATAAGGCTGTTGAGGAGCGGCCATCAATAGTTAGGCCTTACACTAGCATTGGTTATCTCGATAGGAGTGGTGTATATATATATATATATATATATATATATATATATATATTCTTTCATTTTGCATCTCTGATTTATTTTCTCCCATCGACATACCCCAATTCCAGTATAAAACGAACTACGATGGTTCATAATAGTTTAGAACAGTAAATATAAAATATTACACAGATAATATAATGCGGAACACAAATAAAACAGAAAGTCTCATATATACAATAACTGATGTCAGTTACAATACATTTGATACAATACATATGACACGGTACATATGATACAACTACCACAATCGACTCAGGAAGTTACATATACAAGTACATTAGCGTATATAATATACACGAATACATATCTTCCTATACAATTATACAGATTACTACAAATGACGACGACTACTCCAAAAGATATGAAAGAACTTCATAGCTCTAGCAGCAACCCAAAGCAGAATATCTACAACCTGAAATACTCGGTCTGACCCGAGTATTAAATTCAAAAGAAAATAATACTCGGGTCAGTCTAATTCAAACTCAGTTATTAGTGCACAGAAGCAATAATAATTAAATAATGAATAGACGACAGTCACAATAAATCTCGTCTATCCGATCCTTAAATAAAGAAATCGGATGACGATAAATATAACACGTATCAGTGTTAAACAGTAAATCAGCAGATTAAAGCAAAACAAAAATACGATTAAAAATATTGAATTGGAAACACGAAACAAATCCAGCAATTTGAAAACATCAATTGAACATCAATCTGGTAGGGCTGCAGTACACGCACGCGTGTACTGCCTCGCCACTACAGCATATGGAAATACGCAACAAAAGCAATTAGAATATCAATAAAAGCAATACCGTGTGGCTGCAGTTCACGCTTGCGTGCACTGCCTTGCCACTACAGTGAAGATGTACCCAATGAATACCGTGTGGCTGCAGTTCACGCTTGCGTGCACTGCCTTTCCACTACAGTGACGATGTACCCAATAAAAATTCACAAGCACACACAAGATCAAACCCGAGTTACCGGATTCGACTCAAGTATATTTCGAAAATCAAGCAAAATGCAAAGGTCAAGTCATGACAACCATGACTCAACACAAAGCAACGAGACACTACAAACTCAAGTGAAAACAAAACTCATATATGCCAGTGAATGCAGTGGTCAGTGCAATGCACGAACCAATTTAAACGACAACCATCACAAGAATACAAGTCAGGATACTGCAAGCTCCAGGTGGTCAGTAATGACCAAGGAAAAATGAAACAGGGTGCAACCTGAAAGATATGAATCAGCCTAAGCAAATGAATGCAAGGGTCGACCAACAACACAGTGCCATCATAATGAACCCAAATTTCAACATTTGCAAATTATTTGCTCACGCATGCACTAATTTTTTTTTTATGAAGAATGAAACAATCTCCAACATGCCTGAACAAATGAAACACTAAACTTTGGCCAAACTTACTCATTTAATACTACAATGTACATAAGACTAAAATGACCTGGGAAGCCATATAAAGAGGCACGGCAGAATATATATAAAAATGTCACAACTTTGTACAATGCACGCATGAATATGTACTAGGCAACGATGTACACGTGATGCTCCCTGAACAACAATAAAGACTGAAATAGTGAATCCTATAAATATATTCACTAGAATATTATTTTCATACTATACGAACAAAATAAAATGACTTGGAATCTAGTTGCACTTTAGTGTTTCACTGGTGCATGCATTTACATAATGAACCCAAAATTTTAAATGAGGTGTTGCAGACAACAAGGGTCTGAACTCATGTACACAGTCAGTGACGATGCCAAACGTATTACCAGACCAGCCATGATCAGAGAGGAGCAAAAGCAAGAGCAACAACAATGGATACATAAATGCTCAAAGAAACCTGAAATCATTGATACCAAGCCACACTAAGCACAGATATGCATGTGTATAGCAAGTTTATATAGATATGCAAGTGCAGACCTAAATGATACATGAATATACATGTATGGTAATACAGCAGTAGCACTTGTTAAAGACAGAAGGAAAAATCGATAACAGTTCAACAGGCATCATTTACATGAAGCTACTCTACTGGATGAATACAACAACTCCATATGGTATGCACTATAATTTGACAACAGCTCATATATAAAATAAACAGAGGCAACATCAATGGATTTTTATGAACACAACCTAAATGTGCCCAATACTACAAGAAACAGGTATACATATATCAGAATGTATATGCAGTGCATAACAAAGTTGAGACCTGAAATACATATACAGTGACAATGTGTTTGAAGTGAGACTACAAACCAGAATGCATCCAGACTCCACAAAGCTACATGTACGCATGAGAACTAGCTACAAACAACTTGATGTGCAGATATACTTATAAAACTAGTTGCAGTTATCAAGTTATGGTTCAAACCATAGAATACTACAAAGCCTTTAATGGTTATAACAAAAATCAAGCTGAAGAAAGAGTTAAAGATGCATCAATGAATCATCCACTACATATGGTGCAGCAGCCTCGACATCAAAGACGAGACGTACAAGTCCAGATGCAATGCAGAAAAGTGCACAAGAACAAGTTCGAAAATGCTATCAGGGATGAACACAAGATAGCCAGAGTGATAAAATTGCATTTTTAAAATAATCGAAGTAGCAGGTTTCACTAAATCAAAGCAATGCCAAAGATCAGATGGTAAACAAATCGAACCCATGATCAATTGAGTTCGAACTCACAAAAGAAATCAACAACTTCAACTAAATTCTATGGTACAGATTCTAACCAAAACCATAAATCAATCAAGTCGAATACAAAATCAACATCGTAAATTCAAGCAGCAAAGGTCACAAATTTGAACAAGACAGAAAACTCTAACGCTTGAATTAGATGTGAGTGACAAGAATCAGTCACCTATGTCGATGCGAAGACGAACTCGAACCCAGTGCCGAAGCATCCCAGCGACGAGCAACTAATAGAGCAAGGAATCGAGTTAAATTGAGCGGTCGAAGTCGTGAATTGCACGAAGCCCTAACTTGGATCGAAGGACGAAAACGAGACCGCCATTTATTGTTTTCGTTCGTTTATTTGGTTTAGGGTTTTTTTTTTGAAATGAAGAGAATAAAAGGGGGCCGGTTATAATGCTTTGCAAGTTTATCACAATCCAAACAAATCAAAAGTGGGCCGAGAATTCAAAGCCCAAAAATTATTTTAACCATTTATAAAAGAATTTTAACACAATTTAAAAACTTCAGTTGGTAATTAGCGAAAATATTAATCGTTTAACGTCGATTATTAATTGATGCAAATACCGGGTTGTTACAGACTCCCCTCCTTAAAGAAATTGCGTCCTCGCAATCATAAGGAATAAATGGACAAAAGGTAACAACCATAAAAGCATATCATCACAAAAATGACGAAATTTGAAAATAGGAAGTTCACCATATAGAGCATGATAGAGTAAGCCTGAACGTGTTTGCTCAATGAATTCTCTGGATTCCTAAGTGCAATCGTTAGGATTTAAGAATCATTGAACTTTCGCAAGAAAAACATCTTTATTTCGAAGGTGCTAAACCCCCGAAGCAATAATGTGAATAGAAGGTTGCTCAAGAATAAGGATCGGAAACCCCTAAGGCATTTTCGTAATTGGAAGACGTAGGAAACGTCATGAATAGCAGAAAATTGAGCGGGTACAACGGCGTAGTACCATAAAAATACCAAAGAAATCTCTTAATTTTATAAAAGAAATTCCCAAATTCTCAACAAAATTTGATTATCAAATAGATAATCAGAAAACAGAAATCACAAAACAGCAATATCTAATTATCGATACGATAATTAGAAAACAGCAAAATCAGCAAATCTAATTATCAACAAAGATAATTAGAAAACATAAATCACAAATATCTACTATCAAAACGATAATCAAATCTTAAATCACAAATATTTAATTATCACAAACGATAATTAAATCTCAAATATCTAATTATCACAAGCGATAATTAGAAACAATAAATATCTGATTATCAAAAACGATAATCAGAAATCACAAATCAACGAATATTTAATTATCACAACTGATAATCAAATCTTAAATCGTAAATATTTAATTATCACAAACGATAATTAAATCTCAAATATCTAATTATCACAAACGATAATTAGAAACAATAAATATCTGATTATCAAAAACGATAATCAGAAATCACCAACATCCGATTATCAAAACGATAATCAGAAATCACAAATTTTTCAATTAACAAGTCCAGAATTAACCGAAATAGCAAACGCACATGACCCATAACCACGAGTTTTACTAAATCGTTTAATTCACTTCATCGTTTTCTTGAAAGTGCATAATTGTGTATTTTAAAAATAACATTTCACATTCTCAAACGGACAAGTCCGGAATTAAGCGAATCAGTAAAAGAAAGGGGTCATAGTCCTCGATTTTTCTGAAACATTTAAATCGCTTCCTCATTCTTTTGAAAGCGTAAACTGTAAAATTTCTGAAAACAATTTTCATTTATTTAAAAAAAAAATTGTATAATAATTTACATTCTCAAACGAACAAGTCCGGAATTAAGCGAATCAGCAAAAGAAAGGGGTCATAGTCCTCGATTTTACTGAAACGTTTAATTCGCTTCCTCATTCTTTTGAAAGCGCCAATCGTAAAAAATTTGAAAACAATTTTGATTTATATTTTGAAACAATTTTTTAAAACACGTGATTAAAGCAGCAACATCGGTACCAACTTCGACATACGTCAAAATTTCATCGAAATAATTGGCATCAAAATATAATACCAATGAATTTTCATTCATAAAAAATGTCACAAGAATCTTCTCAAAGATAGGAAAGGGTATCATACCGTAAACTTGTATTCATAACAAGTCAATAACACACGAATTCACCAATGCACAAAAATTGATAAAACTTATCAATAGAAATCACGAAAATTGGTGAAGCGCAAATTCTAGAAATCATCACAAGAAATCCAGAAAACACAAATTCTAGAAATCTACACAAGAAATCCAGATATCACAAAATGAGAGTATGGAAACTCAAATGGGAGTATGGAAACTCGAATGGGAGTATGAAAACTCAAATGGGAGTACGGAAACTCGAATGGGAGTAAGGAAACTCGAATGGGAGTATGGAAACTCAAATGGGAGTATGAAAACTCAAATGGGAGTATGAAAACTCAAATGGGAGTATGAAAACTCACCTACACGTGGGCATGAAAAATCACCAACACATGTAACGCAAAGCGAGAACGGGAGCATGGAAACTCACCTACACGTGAGCATGAAAAATCACCAACACGTGCAACACAAAGCGAGAACGGGAGCATGGAAACTCACCTACACGTGAGCATGAAAAATCACCATTGCTATTATTGCAATTAAATGTAATTTAATAATCTTGATTGACGCAATAATTAAATTTAGTTAAATCTCAATTAACGCAATAATTAAATATTAAATTTCATTTAATTGCAACAAATCCAATTATTAAATTTAATTTAATAACCTTAATTCTCACTCCTTTTATTAAATCAACCATTAACTTATGGATAACTTTAACGCTACTATATATCCAATTGCCCTAATGGTTTATAGTTATCAGCTAAATTCATATTAACTTGTAATTAATTACGTTTAATTGCAATGATTAGTTTTAATAACCATTGCTATAATTCACACTTAACATTTACTTCAATATAAATTTGAAATTTTTTATTTCTTTCGAAATTAAGTTACAAAATTTTTATTAAAATAACTAAATTTACTTATTGAAAATTTTTGGATCGTTACATGGTCGGGACTATACACTTATCCATTGCTAAGTCTATTTTTATTTAACCTAACTTACGCTAAATTCAACTTCATATCATTCTTTTGAATTTTTTTAGGTAAGAATTTAATTCATTCAATATCATCTACAACTCAATTCAATTTCATTATAATCCAGTTCTATTCTCAACTCAACTTCATTTAGTTTTAAGTTAAATTCAATTCGATTCAAATTTATT
Organism: Allium cepa; assembly: GCA_030765085.1. NCBI lineage: Eukaryota > Viridiplantae > Streptophyta > Magnoliopsida > Asparagales > Amaryllidaceae > Allium > Allium cepa. The sequence goes on from CM060928.1 coordinate 221,350,078, forward strand.
TCTCAATCCATTCACTTTCCCATTTTATTCATTTAACTAGTCAACTCCACTAATTTATTTCAATAAAATCACCATCAGCTAAATTTCAAAAATTTAATTTCTTCAACTTGATCTGAGTTAAACATCATTTTAATCTCCTTACTTTTAATTCTTCATCTCAAAATTCAAATCTCATATTTTCCTTTCTTATTTTAAAAATCATTAAATTTTATAAGTTTATAAGTTATTCCCTGATGATTTTTAAAATTATTTAAATAAGGATTCCAGAATTTTTTTCAAACGCCCCAAAATTTTAAACTTCCAGCTTCCTGTTTAAGTCCAATTTCAATTATAATCCATTTGTACAATTTATACTTATGCAAATTTTCATATTAGTAATATAAACTATTTTAAATTTTATAATCTCATTTGACTATAATATCATCAACCAAACACTCCTATATATAAAATAATTTCAGAAATTATTCCTTTTATATCAAAATATATTTTATAAAAATATTTCATTTACCCACTTTTAAAACAATGTTGTTTCAGTTTATCGTGTTCGAGTGTTTATAGACTCTTATCGAATTAAAGGCACCGCTACTCGATCAGAATTCATATACCACCTATCCAATAAGTCAACACAATATTAAAACCATTTCTTTCACTAACAAATACGTGCCCATAGCTATTACTACACTCAAACTCATTCTAGAGTACTACTGAATCTATCTCTAATGAGTAATCCCCATCAGAGCCAAGGTTCTCGTTAGCCTTTCAGCTCTGATACCAAATGTATTGGCCGGGGATTTTCGACTCTTGAAAATCTACATTTACACGTTCACTATATACACTGTCGAATATTCAAGCGCCTGAAATACCGGGTCATTAGGGTAAAAGAAGAAAGGGGTAGAAGAAGAAGATAAAAATAATTAGAGTCTCACAATCGCAGCGGAACAAAATATAACATATTATAAAAGCATTTAAATACAAAGAAATCTGTAATGTTATATATACATACCATTATCAGAGTACAAAAGTCCAATACATCGAATCTGGACAGTTTAGTAACTTGTCCTTATACATCGGAATAATAATCAAGTACGGAAGCATGACACTATCATCCAGCTCGCCCCTTGAGCTCCATAGCATATTATCCTAAATCTATTCAACTCCGTCTGACCCGAGCATCATAATAAAACAACACCTGAGTCAGTTTGGAAAACCAATGTGAGAAAATCACACTCAACAAAATTATTATATTTTTTTAAAATCCCATGAAACAAAGGTATCTCATAAGACCACGTCATTAATAAACATGTCGGGTTTTTACCTTACGATAACCAAACATTTTTATCAAATCCGTCTGATATTATAATAGTGTCTATAGAAAGAAAAATATAATATAGCTGAAATGCTTGCATCTCACGTTCCAGCATAGTTGGGCACAATCAAAACCGTACGGCCGCTTATTGGAGAATGGATTCCATACAATGGCAGGGCTACTGGGTACCGCCCGTCACAGTAGTTGGTCTAGATCCGCATACCGAGGACCACTCCCGATCCCCTACAACACAAGACCGGAGCTACCCCTTACTGGATAGTCTGAATAAGATCACCATGCGGTTGGGATCAACAACCTCCCACACAGCCGAATAAAGGGACATCTAGACAGGGAAAATCTTACCCTAATTGGATGCTACCCACTTAGTCTTGCTGCACCTCCCATGTTTTAGCCATTCCCGGTTGATGAGGCTTGAGGCTAAGCGTTACCTTTTTAGAACACATTTACATGGAATGCTCATCGTCCTCCAATGACGATGGTCGGATAGTAATCGCCCATACAAATTGCCCTGGGTTTGGACAAACCGAATCACCGCCTTCATCATCTTCACGGTCTTCATTCGCTAACCGGAACGAAGTGGTTTTCGGATAACTAAATCTAATCCCGGTCTCTTCGAAACGATTAACGCATTGGCCAATATTGATAGTCGGTTATTTAACTATCAAATAACATTCACAAGCAACCATTAGGCCTTAAATGATTCTCCAAATTATTTATCTCAAAATATCTTTACAAGATATTATTTCCATATTTCATCACTTTGAAAATTGTTTTTAAATCCCTTTTTATTCTCATGGAACAAATTCCAACCCTTGCCCAATAATTAGCATATTTTTCCCACTTCATTTGATATTCAACACTTGGAAAATATTCATTTATTTCCTTTTCTTTTCTCAAAAATCATTTACAATTTTATTTGTAAACTCCAACTCGTTTCACACCACTCTATAAATCCCAGATTTTCTTAGTTAATTTCCTTTAATATTTCCAAAGTCATTTATGCTTATTTAAAATTCCAGTTTCACTTCTACTTCCTTTGTGAATTTTATTTCACCTTCCGCAGTTTACTTAACTTATACTTGGAAATTTATTTAAGTTCCCATAATATCACTATAAGATTTTCCTTCTAAAATCTTATTAATTAAATAAACTTAGCTTCCCATCTCGAGAGGATTTATTATTGAATTTAAAACATTTAAAAATATATATATGCCTTTAAAATGAGAATAATGATTTATTTTCAAAATACGATTTAAGATAAAACTAAACATCAACAAAATTCATATCTAGTTAATAATAAATTTACAAAGCTGATTTATAAGATTAGAATTTATTTCAATATATATTAGGTATATAATAGCTAACTTCGGAATATTATAGATCCAAATAATAGTTTATAGAAATTATATAGTATGGTAATTTAAAATCCCGTTTAAAACAATTCCAATTTACTCAATAAGTCTATTTTTAGCAAAATCCAATATTCACTAATTCAATTCATAAATTCGTCCTGATTCGTATCACCTCGACTATATCCAAATTAATCACCATTTCTTATTTGAAATACATTGCACCATTTCTTTTCACATTGCACCATTTCTTTTCAAATCAATTCCCATTGCCCGATATAAGTTCGCACCATCAACTTATATTTTTACATATTCACTAATCTCATTCCATCTTATTTATAAACCCCGTTTATAAATTTATAAACTCCTTTGAGCTTTCCATTTATTTGTTAAAACAAGTTCTATTTATAATTCCATTTTATAATCTTCCCCTAATAAAATTCCATTTTATTGCAATCTATTTTAGTTATCGATTCCAATTCTCTTCCAAAATCTTCAAATATCTTTCAGGTCCTTAATATATAATTTAATTTAAGATCTCTATTTAACCCCAATTTACAAATAGTTAAATATAACCCAAGTTAGCTAATATATTTTTATTCTACTTAATTATGTTTAAAAATAAATCAAGTTACAATATAAATAATTTCTTCTCAAAATTCCTTTTAAATTCCTTCAATTTAATTATTTATTATATTTAAAAATACCAAATTCAATTTCCATGCTATTTAACATTCACCAATTCGATTCACACACAATCCATATCAATTTGTCCATCATATCATATCACTATATATATGAACAGTAAATATTTTTTAGGAATCCAATTGGATCCCTCCAACCTGTTTTTCCTGCATCCACAGATGTTAGTCAACAAATAAAAATACTAATCCCACTTCAAGGGGGATATCGCGGTATATAGGGTCATCCGCTATTATACGGTGAGCATAGGGTCTCATCCGCTATATAATGCGGTAATATCAATCACTCCAATATATATATATATATATATAACATTCAACAGACAATAATTGGTTTAATAAAAGGAGTAAAACCAAGATAAATTAAAGTATTGGGATTTAAACTATAATAAATATGAAAATCAACAAAAATTCAATATAATTGAAATATTGCAACTAATATGGTAAAAGATGGAAATTGTAGAATATTAATGTAATAAGATATAAACCAATGTAACTTTGTCCATAAAATAATGATTGGTTGATAAAAAGGATTGAAATCGAATTAAATCAATTTATTAGAATTAAATTATAATTAATTGGATTTAATTACAGTTGAAATTGAACACTGTAATTAGTGTAATATTCAACACTGAATTGATATGTAAATTTGTATTAAATTATTGTAAATGTCTAAGTAATCAAAAATGATAAAATTATTAGTTATTAAATTTGAAATTAAAAAAGTGGTCTGATTTAATACTAATTTATTTAATTAGTGTAAAATAGTCATTTTGGTCACCGTCTCGAATTTCGACGAAACTTGTTTCATCGAATCCGTAATAGTGAATTATTGTAAGGTTTTAAGTTTCGTGGCGATTAGACTTGTCATTTGATCGTACGGGCTCGAAACGCGTAGAAATTTTTTTAATAAAATTCAATTGAAATCAATTTAAAATAAGCTGATTTTAAAGCAAACTTCTTCATACGATGGAATTGTGGCTTGAAACCTTTTCCATTGAGTTTAAAATTATCAAAATATTTATTTTGATATAATGGATGACCCGCTTTTGTTTTAGAAGCGAAACGGGCTTTTCAGGTCGTTATTGTCAATTCGAACTAGTTCGATATGTTATTCATTCTTATCGGGCTTCGTTAGTATATATAGATCTCTCCATACCCTAGCAGCCTTTTTATTCCTCATTACTGTATGTACATGTCATTCTCATCTCCTCTTTCTCAATGGCTGAAACCCTAAATTCCCAAATTCGATTTCAAATCAAATTTCAGTTCCAAAATCAAACTCCTCAAAACCCTAACATATTATACACCGTTTCAAAGCTCTCGACGAGCGTAATCCAGTAGTGCAATTCGTTTCTCAAATCGAATCACCGTTTGTCCAAAAATCGTCGAATTCATTTTGGCCGTCCATGTGAAGTTTAGACGATATAACGGTAGATTGTCGTCCGATCGACGATTGGGGAGTGGCGTTGGGAAGTTGGTGTCGAGCAGGTCGTAGAGTTGTCGTCGCTCATCGTAAGTCGCTTAGAATTTTCCAAAAAATGCTCGTGAACATGTGTGGCGGCGAAGGGGTTTTGGGCCTTGTAGGGGGCATGCATGGGGTCGGTGGACCCGACCTGTTGTAGGGGAAGCGTCGGAGTTGACCGATTCGGTCGTAGTGCACCGAGGCGGCGAGGATTTATGGTCAACAGTGGGTTTGCTGGCAGCTCCTGTATTTTATTCGATGGGAGGGCGTCTTAGGGTTCGTTCATGGTAAGAACAGAGATGACATGTAATGTTTATGATTATATTTTATTTATTTTCTTTTGTAAATCATTTAACTTCTACTGATAATAACTCTTGCGTACGAGGTCCAATTCACGCGTTGTTTGTTTTGCTGCGATCGTATCGAAATTCTGGACATTTAGGAACTGGTTTAGACTAATTCTAAGACTGTTCAAATTTGAGCCTTATTTTGAATTTCAAATCGATTTGAATTCAAAGGTGAGTGTTTTGACCCAGTCATAATTACTAAACTATCATATGTTGGTTAATTAAATTTATGATGTGATTAGAAATTAATTGATCAATGTTTGATGTGTTTAAATTGTCATTCTAGTTAAATTTGACTTCTATTTCTTTAATCATCGTTTAATTTAATATTGAATTTAATTTGACAATTTAATACCTGTTATTGATGATAAGTTATCTATTGATGTTTGATGATTGATTTGGATGATGATGGTGACGGATGTTTAATTGTTGAAATTGGATGACTAGATGTTGTATTTTATATTTTTATAACACTACAAGTTCCCTATGGGTTGAAATGGTACATACCCAAACGATCCATAGATTAGGGAAAATCGTTATGAGTTGAAATAATAAACTCAAGTGATTTTATGGATTTTTATTAATTCAGGATTGCGGTTTGAAATTATATATAACCATAAATTTTAATTACGGATTGAAATGATAAATGTCTGTATTACTTGACCCTGGGGTAGAAAATTATATACGGACACTAGATTGGTTAAATTAAATGACTTTTAAATCTTTAAATTTTGAATTCAGTTAACTGGTAATTTGAAATAGAAATTAATTTATATAAACTGGATTATTTTTAATTCCAAGCGTAAATGTGAAATTGGAATTGATTGAATGAATTGTTGAAAGGATTTAAATTTGAATTTCAAAGTTGAGGTGTCAAATATAAATGAATTTATTGAAATTGAGTTATTAAAATATTTGGATATAACTTGAAAATCTATTTTGAACTAATGTAAACTATTTTAATTAACATAAACTATTTTAATCAATTTAAACTATTTCTACTTATTTTAATCTATTATAACCTATTTAATGCAATTTAATCTATTTCACCTATTTTAAACTAATTAAATTTATTTAATTTATTTAAAAATCTATTTAATATAATTTAAATCTATTTAATCTATTTTAAATTTATTTAAATCATTTTAAATCTAATTAAATCAAATTTAAATCTATTTAAACTATTTTACTATTTAAACTATTTTAATCTATGTTAAACTATTTTGAAAACTATCAAAACTATTTATGACTGTCTAAACTATTTTCTAAAATTTCAAACTATGTAAAGTTGAAGTATTTATATTTAAATCCTTAATGATGATACAACCTAAATTAGAATTTATAACTTTTTGTGAAATGACATAGTTGAGTAAATATGATGATCTTGGAACTAAGAATTAGTTAGCCTATCTTATCGATAAATTCAAAAGTGAATAGGATTTTGAAAGTGAATATAGTTTTGAAAGTGAATATGATTTCCAAGGAGATACGATTTGAGTTGAATATGATATTTTGATATCAATTATGAATTTGTTTTGGAAATGCAAAAGAACCATCCGGTGTGAAATAAGCTTTTGGTTGTTAAAGAGACCGGGATCGGATATTGCCGTACACTCTGCCAATACAAAAACCACTTTAGAAACTGTGTACGTGACAGAGATTTCAGAAATAAAGTAAGATGGTTTGGAGAACGATTCTATATGAGGTATTTACGTGACCCTGACTCCCATGAGTCAGCTTAGATGTTACTAAAACAGGAGCTATACTTGGGCCAAGTGAGGTCATTCCTCCGATCAAACATGCTTCTTCGATACCATATTATGACTTGTGATGATTTGGTGGTCACCGCTTGATTTGATTATGGGAGTGTGTTCTAAGGTGGGTGGTAGTAGCTGCTATGTGTTAGCACCAACCAGGTTCTGCAATTGGTATATCTGCCCTGGCATTGCCTCGTGTGTCGTGTTCATATGCCCAATCGCGCCTTCTATGAGTTTGTTTAATACCATACCTATGGAGTGTCCTCTGGGTAAACCTGTAACTGCCCATAAATTTCGATAATTAAAAATACTTAATTTAATAAAGTTGGGTGGTTTAATGTAGGAAGAAACAAAAATTTGTGACTTAATAACAAGAATGTAATTGGAATAAAATGTGATAGTATTAATTTAAGGTAATTGAAAACTGCTTTAAATGTAATTCCCATTAATTAAAATGATTAAAAGTTACAATTAGTTATAGATTAAAATTTAATTGTAATAATGTGTGTATTAATTGATATTGGATTTAAAAGAGCAATTGATCATTTAAATGTTGCATTAATTAAATAATGTGAAATAAATTATAATTGAATAAAAATTAGTGCTATGAAAGTAGTTATGACATTTGTGTGTAGTTATTAAACTTACAAATGTTATGAAATATAGAAATGGTGACAATCGCTATTTGTTACTAATTTAATTAATCAATTACAAATAAAAGCAAATAAATGTGACATTAATGTGAGTTAAAATAATAATTGCAAATTAGGAATGTAATAAAATGTATATAAATGTTAATTATATTTACAAGGCAACAACTGATGTAATAAAAAGAAGTGAAATAAGGATAAATTAATTTATTGGGATTTTAAATTTTAATTAATGTGAAAATCGACAAAATTCAATATAATTGGAAATTTGAAATTAGTAAATAAAAGTTGGAAATTTGGAATACCAACGTAACAAGGTATAACCAAATGTTAACTATGTCTACAGAGTAATGATTTGGTTGAATAAAAATGACTAAAATCAAGTATAATCAATTTATTGGAATTAAATTATAACTAAATTGTATTTAATTACAGTTGAAATTGAACACTGTAATTAGTGAAATAATTAACATTGAATGGATATGTAAATTTGCTTTAAACTATTATAAATGTTCAAGTAATCAAAACTGATGAAATTTGTTAGTTTATAATATTAAATAAAACGGTGATTAATTAATTTAATTAATTTAATTAATTAATAAAAAAATAGCCATTTTAGTTACTGTCTCGGATTTCGACGAAACTATTTTCATCGGATCCGTAACAGTGAATTATTGTAGGATTTCAAATTTCGTGGCGATCAGACTTGTCATTTGATCGTATGGACTTGAAACGCATAGAAATTAATTTAATTGAAATCAATTTGAAATAAGTTGATTTTAAGCTAACTTCTTCTTACGATGGACTTAGGACCTAAAGCATGTTCTATTAAGTTGAAAAATATTGAAAACATCTATTTTGGGATGGCCCATTTTCGTTTCAGGAACGAAACGGGCTTTTTGGGTCGTTTATCGTTTAACTTTCAAATCGATCTAGCCCATTCATTTCTATTTCTGATCTACCTATAAATAGCCCGTTATAAACCCTAGCTATTTCTTATTCCATTTGTCTGTACGTACAATTCTATCTGCTTCTCTCTTTCCAATGGCAGACAAACCAATTCTCAATTCCAAATTCAGTTGCAAATCAAATCAAAAATCAAATTCCTCCAAACTATATCGAATTATATATTGATTCGAAGCTCTCGGCGAGCGCAACTCAAATCCGTGGTTCGTTTTTGCAATCTGGTTTTCGTTTGTCCTGAAATGATCAAATCACTTCTGGTCGTTCATTGTATGTTGTCGGAGTTGATGGCGGATCGTCGACTTCACGACGATCAGGAAGCACTGCAGTGTAGAGGGGGCTTAGGGGCGCCGATCCATCGACTTGCATCATCGCCTAAGCGAGCCAGGTCGCCAAAATTTGGCTGGAATCACTAGTAAAGGCGAAGGCATTTCTAGCCTTGACGAAGGTCGCGTGGACAACGAGGAGGTCGGCCTGAGGACGTGGGCGTGGCAGCGCATGCAGATGGAGTTGGATCTACACGTAGGCGGGTACGTTGGGTAGGGTTTGGTGGCGGCTGTCATCAGTTCAATGAGGGATCGTGGGTTGCATGCGTGAGTATCACTGTGACGTGGCTGTTGTTGTTGGTGAGTTTTATTTTAATTTTTTTATTTAAATTTCAAATTTAAATGTTCTAATGCTCATAAGTTTTGCATACGAGCTCAGATTTACATACAGTTTGTTCCACTAGGATCGTATCGAAATTTCGAAACATTATAATGCTGGATTGGACGAATTTGGAGACTGTTAAAATTTGGGCCTTATTTGGGATTTTAATTCGATTTAAAATCAAAAGTGGGTGTTTTAACCCACTCACAATCACTAAATTATCTAATGTTAGTTAGATTAAATTTATGATGCGATTAGAAATCACTAATAGATGTTTTATATGTTTAAATTGTTATTCTAGTTTAATTTGACTTTTATTGCATTTAATCACCATTTAATTTAATATTAAATTTGAATTGCCAATTTAATACCTGTTATTGATTATTGGTTATCTATTGATGTTTATTGATCGATTTGGATGATGATTGTGATGGATATTTGATATATTTATATTGGATGACTGGATGTTGTATTTTATATTGTTATAATACTGCAAGTTCTCTATGGGTAATGATACATACCCGAACGATTTATAGATTAGGGAAAAATCGTTAGGGGTTGAAATGATAGATTCGAGTGATTTTATGGATTTTTATTTAATTCGGGATTGCGGTTTGAAATGATGTATAACCATAAAATTGTAAATCGCGGATTGAAATGATAAATATTTGTATTACTTGACCCTAGGGTAGAAAATTATATACGGACTCTGGATTGGTTAAATTAAATGATTTTTAATTCTTTAAAAATTTGAATTCAGTTAACAGGCACTATGGAATCGAAATTGATTTATATAAACTGCTTTATTTTCGATAATCTAAGTGTTAATGCTGAAATTGGAATTGATTTAATGAATTGTTCAAATGATTTAAATTGGAATTTCAAGGTTGAAGTGTCGGATATAAGTGAATTTATCAGAATATTGAGTTATTGAAAATATTTGGATATAACTTTGAAATCTATTTTAAAATAATTTAAACTATTTTTATCAGTTTAAATTATTTATTTTATTTTAATCTATTATAATCTATTTAATACAATTTAATCTATTTTACCTATTTAAACTAATTAAATTTATTTAATCTATTTTAAATTTATTTAATCTATTTAAAAATCTACTTAATATAATTTAAATGTATTCATTCTATATTTAATCAATATTTAAATCTATCTAAACACTTTAAATCCAATTATATCAAATTCAAATCTATTTAAACTATTTAAAATATTTTTAAAAGTTTTTAAACTATTTATAACTATCTAAACTATTTTCAAAATTTCAGACTATGTAAAGTGGGAGTGTTTATATTCAAATCCTTGATTTAAAAGCAAATACGGTTAAATGATGTTGTAACTTAAGTTGGGTTTTAAATGACATAATTGATACCTTTTTGTGAAAGGACATATTTGATTAAAAATAATTTTGAAAGTGAATATGTTTTTGAAAGTGAATATGATTTCGAACGTGATATGGTTTGAAATCGAATATGATATTTTGATATTAAGTGCGAATCGACTTTTGAAATGTAAAAGAACTATCCGGTGTGAAAAAAATGTGTGGTTGTTAAAGAGACCAGGATCGGATATTGTCATACTCTCTGCCAATACCGAAAACTATTTTAATAACTGTGTACGTGGCGGAGATTCCAAAAATAAAGTATGATGGTTTGGTGTACGATTCTGCATGAGGTTGTTATGTGACCCTGACTCTAGTGAGTCAACATCTTGTGGCTAAAATGAGGAGCTATGCCGGGCCAAGTGAGGTCATCTATCGGGCATACTTCTTCGATACTATATTCTGACTTTGTGATGGATTTAGTGGCCACCCTTGATTTTGATTTGGAAGTGTGTTTCGAGTTGGACGGTAGTAGCTGCTATGCATTGCCATCAGTCCGGATCCACGATTGGTATATCTACCCTGGACATTGCCTCGAGTGCCTTTTCGCATACCTTATCGTGCCTTCTATGAGTTTTTTTACCCTACCTATGGAGTGCTCCTTGAGTATCCCATCAGTTTGGTGGGGATTACAGTATCTGTATAGACTATGGGAATATATAAAATTGTGTTAAGGGGGATACGGGTGACGCCTTAACGCTATTTTAATACTTTTACTTTACTATAGACATATTATAATAGCATATTATACTACATAGTAGATAGTTTAACGGATCCTTAGGAGATGTAAATCCCGAACATCTCTTAAGTTATTGCACTCATGTTAGACACTAGATAGGAGATGTCAAACCCCGTAAATATCTCTGACTCCATTGCACTTATATTTACTGTTGATTTAACTTACATAAGATCTTTTAGTTCTGACTCGAGTATTTTGTCTTTTCAATTCGCTCGGGTTGGCCTGAGCATTTCATGATTGAATACCTTATTTCTGGAGGACGAAGACGAAGATTTGTACTGCCATTATTTATTATATTTATTCCATTGCATCATATTGTTCCACTTCATTTATTTTTTTATTTATCTGTATTCTATATAACTCTGATTTTGTGTTGTAAAAGAATAATCAAATGTATTTATAAACAGCTTCATGAATTGTTATTTGATTATTATATTTTGTCATTCCACTGTGAGATTCTGTATTTGTTTTATTTCTTTCTCTTCTTTTTCTCATATAACAATCTGCCCCTTTGAATGGTTTGAGTCTGACGTGTGTGGTTTATCGTCGATTTAAACTGTCCAAAAAGGCAAGTCGTTACAAAACCTCACGGAGGAGCTTACGGTACTATATAGACTATGAGAGTAAATAAAACGTGTTAAGGGAGATATGGGTAATGCCTTAATGCTATTTTAATACTTTACTTTACTATAGACACTACTATAATACCGTATTGTACTACATAGTAGATAGTTTAACGGATCCTTAGGAAATGCTAATCTCGAACACCTTTTAAGTTATTGCACTCATATTGACACTGGATAGGAGATGTCAAACTCCGTAAACATCTCCAACGCCGTTACACTCATATTTATCTACTGTTGATTTAACTTACATAAGATCTTTTAGTTCTGACTCGAGTGTTTTGTCTTTTCAATTCGCTCGGGTCAGTCTGAGCCTTTCAGTTTATCGAAGACTGCTTTCTGGAGGATGAAGACAAAGATTTTGTATTATTATTACTTATTATATGCATTCCACTGCATCATGTTGTTCCGCTGCATTTATTTACTTATTCCTATTATATGTAACTCTGATTTTGTGTTGTAAAGAATAATCAAATGTATTTGTAAAACAACTTCATGAAGTGTTATGTGATTACTATATTTTGTTATTCCACTGCGAGATTCTATATTTGTTTTTTTCTTTTCTTTTTCTTATTTACCGCATAACAATCTGCCCCTTTGAATGGTTGAGTCTGACATGTGTGGTTTATCGTCGATTTAGACCTTCCAAAAAGGCAGGTCCTTACAGAGTTGCTTTCCGACAAACGTCGATTATACAACAATGTATGGAATTTCAATCATCGACCCAAACTTGCAGTGAACAATATAGTCTTAACATCCAATTTCATTTCAATCATTCAATTCATTTTCAATTATCACTTCAATCTAATACTTTAAACTTATATTTCAACTAATTCATCCATCGAACAATTTAAACCTACAGCGTGCAATTTATTTTAATTATTTCATCCAATCGCTACTAAAATTTTACGCAATTCATAAGCGATTTCGTAGCTAAGTAAAGCATGCAAGTAGAACATCTTTATATAGATATAATAGTGTGAGTTGAAATAATAACTCATCGAGTCAATTGCAAGTTAAAAATGCCCTACTGGCATGGTTGAATAGTTATGCCCTTAATCTCGTTCCGCATTAAACTCCTTACTCACTTCCTCCAATCTGCCACCTCCCTACATCCATATCACCAATTCGTGCTCATCGATGTCAGGGATCACACCGTCACGCCTGAAGCTCGTGCGTCGCTTGAAGCCTACCATCGTTGAGCTCGACCGTGCCTCCAAGTCTAGATCATACTCCTACACTTCGTCGCCATCGCACACCTCAAGTAACCATCATCGTTGTTGCTCCCTTCCAGCCATCATCTACGACCTACTCATGTCATCATCTCGTTCGCTCCTAGATATTGCCCATCAAATATATTTTTCATGATCTTCGATTTGGAAAAATAGGGCATGAGGGTTGGCTTCATTCTTCTTTTTTGTTTTTCTGAGATCATTATTAGGAGAATGTTAAGATATAAATTTATAAGTGGGCTTTGGGTTCACTTAATTGGGCCAAAGTTTAAATTCAATTTTACTTTAATTCTTTTCCTTTGCAATAAATAGTTATTTCCCATTGCATTTAAATTAATTATTAATCCTCGCCATATGTTTAAAGTTATCCTAATCTAATTTGAATTTGTTCACATTTCATTCTGCAAAATATAATTTGATAACACAACATAATTCAACTCAATATTGCTTCATTGTATTTAATTATCCATTGAACTTATATAAACAATTCTATTCATTTTCGTTGATTATCGATTTTATTTAATATCAAATAGAAATTATTTTCATCTATTTCAATTATATAAACAATTTTATTCATTTTCGCTTCTTCGGATACGAAAATTTATTGTAAATTTTCTAAGTGTTAAAAATTTTGGAAAATTTCTGTAGGGTCTTATTTGTATGGAGAGCCGTTTGCAATTTTGCAATTACGATATAAACAATATACATCGACCACATAGTCGAAAATACAATGTATAACAATATTTCTAACAATTCTGTATTTTATTCGAAAGCGTACCTTTATTTTAGCATTTTTAAGCAACTTATTAAATTTTAATGCGAGCGAGAGCAAGTTTGCACCACATTCCAATCTAGGTGGTCTTCTTGTACCTATAGTAACTCAATCAAACACATAAGTTTCACTTAACAGGATTTCATGATCATTGTATTCATTGAACAAATGAATGATATAGCGCTCTTGTTGAAGCGACTTCCAATTATACAGTTTAAGTGAGATGTAGTTTCATGAGATATAGTTTCATGTGTGCAAGTTATAATTTCTATTTACTACTCAAACCCATGACCATGCTAAATTCAATGGAAGTCCAATACAATAATAAATAAAATTAAAAGTTTTAAAATATTTTGATTTATTTAATATAATTGAAAAGAAAAGAAAATAACAAGGGGAAATTTCTTTAAATAAAATTTAAAAATACTTAATTAATTATTTTTATATCGTGCTTGTAAACATTTTATTAGTTAAAATAAACGGCAAGTTAAGCTAAATTAAATGGCAAGGCGGTTACAATGAAAGCATGCACATGCAATTTTCCAAACATACACACATATTTTTGTAAAGTATATACAAGCAAGATTCGAAATATATATATATACATATATATATATGTGTGTGTGTGTGTGTGTGTGTGTATGTATGTATGTATGTGTGTATATATATATATGTATGTATATATGTATGTATGTATGTATGTATATGTATATGTATGTGTATACATACATATATACATATATATATACATACATATATATATATGTGTGTATATGTGTATGTATATGTATATGTATGTGTATGTGTGTGTGTCTATATACACACACACACACACATATTGTAAAACGTGTACAAACAAATTTTTGAACCATGTATATATGATTTATAAAACATCTATAAGCAAGTAAACACACACATATTTACAAAAAGATGTTCAATCAAAGCTAAAAGCATTGAGTTAAAAGAAACGTACAAGGTATATAACCTATAAAACCATGTACAAGCTATATAATAATATATGTGCAAAGGAAGAAGTATGTAAATTCCATATGTATATAAAATACATACGTACATATATATGTGCGTGTGTATATGTTTTTAAAATGAGAAAGTGATGTCAAGTCAAAACATAGAATAAACGCATACACAGCAATAGTTTAACTTTCATTGAAAAAAGTTATAAAATAGAAGCCTGTTGTATAGGAAATAGGACAAGAAAACAAAAAAATTTAGGCAACACAAATTAAACATAGGCAAGGACGTGCATAACTCAAAGCAAAAGTGTTACAGTAATACTATTCTTCGTAGCAAGGGATACACAGATACATAAAAGACGTGTTTCCTTATTTCTAATTTGGACAATTCAATTCAATTTAATTAAACAACGCATGGCCAACTCAATATGGCAAGGACGAAAAGAATCAAAGCAAGAATAGCTTTCTCATTTTTTTTCATTTTAGCCTCGTTTTAAAACTTATTATCGCAAATAGCACAGTTTTAAAACTAATATCAAATATAGCTCTGTTTTGGCCAGCTCAGCGCCGAGCTGGTCAAAATGCACTGGCGACTTTTCAAAAGTCGTCAGTGTAAACTTTTTTTCTTCAAAAAATACATTGGCGCCTTTTGAAAAGAAGCCAGTGTAAAAAAAAATTTCAAAAAAAATAACACTGACGACTTTTCGAAAGTCGCCAGAAAAAAATTACACTGGCGACTTTTCAAAAGTCGCCAGTGCATTTTGAGCAGTTAGGCCGATCTGACCAAAACAGAGCTATATTTGCTATTAGTTTTAAAACGAGGCTATATGCGATAATAACTTTAAAAACCAGCCCAAATCGAAAATAAATCCCAAATTGAGTAATGTGTCCATATTTCCATGCAATAGTACAAGTTAGAATGAACAAATCAATGATTACCACAAATTATGCATGGCAGGGACGAAAACTTGAAGGCAACAAAGTATGGACAGCTGACTATTATTTAAGGCAAAGGACGTTTAAGTACATGTTCTTGATGTATTCAATTAGAAAAGGCAACAAGGAAATGAAAATATGTGTAGCCGATGCATTCAATTAACAATTCATGAAGCTTGCAATAATTCTAAACTAACAAGAAGAGCGTACAAATTCAAGGCAAAAAGGCATATAAAATAATTCCTTTCAATGCAAGCATGGGAACATGTGTAAATTCATAGCAATAGGACAAAGCAAGATGTAAGTAATAGCCTACAAAGCTATACCCATGTCAGGGATGTGCCAAGCAAGAGAAAAACAGGTACGTGACCAATTCATGTCTAAGACAATAGGAAAACATATAAGGCCAAGTCATCATGTGATGGATGCGTGACTCATTGCAAGGCAAAAGAGCAGGGAGGAAGGTGCAAACAAACTATGTACAAACAGTGTGTTTGCATTCAACCAGTAACAATGTCCATTTTCTGAAATTAAATTTATATTGACTTTTAAACTAATCAATTCATCATATAAGCAAATAAATTCAAACAGTATATCATCTCAAAATTATTAGTAATACGAGATATAGATATTTGAGATTATTATCTCACATCTAGTTTATTTGACATGCCTCTTTGTAAATGAATATATAAGATTTTACAAATGCCAAATTTATTTAAAATATAATCTTACTCTCATTAGACATACTTTATTCTATTTATCAAAACATCCCGAGATATCTCCTTCAAAATATGATTTATACACTTCTATAAATTATTATTTTACCTTTTAAAATACTTTTCCAAAATTATTCTTTTTATTTTGTAAAATGTTTATCTTGTTCAAAATTCTATCTTCTTTTCAAAAATAATATATATAGTACTAAATATTATTCTAAAAATATTTTATTGCCCAAAACATTGTGTTTAAATGTCTCGTACTAGTGTTTAGGAAATACCTATCGATAACGTTGATCAGACGCATCGATCAGAATTCTTAAAGCACTCAACAGACAAATCAACACAAAAATTATTTTCAACAAGATATACATATTTCTTTTAATACTTTAGGCTTTCCAAATATTTTCTTGTTTATAATAAATATAACCATATTCCAAATACATGTATATCCAATATCAAAAAGATTTTAATTTAAGTAGATGCTTGCTTTTATTAAAATTCTTTCAATCAATCTTAATGTTATCATAGTTTTAATAATTTACTGATAACAATTCTGTAACACTCATTCATCCATAAATACTTCAAACAAACATCAAAAATTAAATTCATTTTAATATTTAATTAATCACATATATATGAATTAACATTTCGTTTTATATAAATTTTATTTTCAATATTTCTTGTGGTAACTACACTACCGAAGACATTACAAGTTTTTTTTTTTTTTTTTTTGAAATGGTACTTTATATACAACAAACCATTGGGACAACATAACCCATGTCAATAAACGTTCGAAAGCAAGTTTCGAACTTGTGACCTCTTGCACCAAAGCCAAATCAATTAACCACCTGGACAATAGTGTTTGCCAAGACATTACAAGTTCTTAGTGTTATTCTTGAGTAGGTTTCAACTCTAAATAGTGATTTCTACTCAATATTAATTTTTTTTTAAAATTTCTATTCTATTTATTAAGTATAGTTTTAAATTCCAATTTTAGATTAGCTTTCACAAAAGTTCTTTCTATCCATTTAAAAATTTAAATAAAATAATTCTTAACAAATTTTAATTCTACTGTGCATCTTGGTATTTATTTGGTTGTACCAATAATTATAATTTCATTTTATATAAAATAAACTTTTCAATTTCCTTTGTGGTAACCACACAAATGAAGATATTATAATGTCTAATAATTAATATCGAGCAAGTTATAAATTTTTAGATGAAAATTCCTACTCAATACTAATTCAATAATTATTTAGAATTCTCTAAACAATCAAACATCCATTGATGCAAACAACATACATTTCAATCAAACAAACAATCGGCTTCAGTGGAAAGCTATTTTCCAACTTCCACTACGCACTCTAATTACTAACAAATCAAGACACAACAATTTAATTCTAAGTCATCTACTTATTGATAATATCCACTAAATCTCACTCTTTTATAGAAGTGAGTTCTAATATTTTCATAACAATAAGTTATATAGTATTATAAAATGATTTTTCAAATACGTCCCAATGATTGTTCCCAATAATCATTTATATTCCTATTCCTAAATAGTTAATTAAATTACTAACAACTACACACCCAAGGGACGGGACTCTAAGTCTTAATAAGTTTAGATCTCGGCTATGTGTTAATTTTATTTTATAATGTTCTGAACACAACTCTAACACCAAGCTGTAACGACCACACCACTATGCCCAGTTTAGCAAAGAACATTACAAGTAATATCGTCTACTAATAGGGAGAATACGGCCAGTTAAGGACAATCGAATGTGAATAAACTTTATACTAACACTGACATGTCGTATTTATCCTTTTGAGGATCTGAACTGAAATTCAGACGTGTATAGTATTAATACAAAGTAATAAACACACATTAAAAATATACAGAACGGTATATAATATAGATAATCAGAACCAGATTCATAGATCATAGCGGAATAACATACATCATCATATACATAATAGAATGTGAGTCTACAAATTATGAGTACTAGACCCACATATTTATATACATCAAATCCAAAATCTTGTAGCAGGTACAAAGTCACTACTATATAATATAGATGACATAAACTACAAGTATGAAGTAAAATACAACTATGAAAATAGTCTACTTCAATGCTAGCCTAAAATCCAAAGGTCAATGGGTCACTATACCTGCAAAGTCTTGGTCTGACCCGAGTATTAAAATAATAAATGGGTCAGAATATATCTAAATAAAAAAAGAGTAAGATGTTAATATCATAACTTTATGACTTAAAATAGTAAGTCATATAAAATATGCTGAACAAATAATTATAACAAGGCATGTGAATTAAATTCACTATATAAATCCATGAATGACTTAAGTCTAAAATAAGCCATCTCAAAATATGCCTAAAACCCAAAAATTCATAAAGGCTTATCAATCCAATAGATGCAGATGTCAAAATTTTGACTTAACAATAACCATAAGTCATAAATGAAATATTTTCAAAATACTCAAATAAGGCATATTGATCAAAACCTCCATTTCATAAATTCATATCAAGTCTCTAATGGACTATCATCTCAAAATATGGTAATAACCAAGTTCAAAATTCGCCAGAGCCAAAAAGATAATAAATATCTATCCCCAAAACCTCTAACGAAATAATAATGATAGTAGTC
The DNA here is from genome assembly GCA_030765085.1 of Allium cepa. Classification (NCBI taxonomy): domain Eukaryota; kingdom Viridiplantae; phylum Streptophyta; class Magnoliopsida; order Asparagales; family Amaryllidaceae; genus Allium; species Allium cepa. Next base: position 221,369,337 of record CM060928.1, read on the forward strand.
AAGTATCTGTGTGATACAGTGTGACATAGGGCCTAACTAAAATAAATAAACCCTACCACATTGCATAATAGTCCAACGAAAAGAAATAGACTACCAGGTAAAAACCCCAACTCCTAACGAAAAGAAATAGGTAGCCGTGTTTAATACAAAACTATGTGAATTTACATAACGAAAATAAATATGTAAACATTATCCAACTATAATATAAATTGATAGGGCTGCAATATAACACACATCCAAACAACAAAAAATATAGCCATGTTATACCGGAATAGACGAAACCCAAGAAATAAGTCTACTACCCAAATCTAGAAATGTATCGATTCTCAAATCGCTGAAAAATGAGTTATCCTCTATCGGGGATCTATCGGTTTGAAATCCGAACACCCTAAGATAATACAACTCTAAGTGTTAATTACTGTCACTTCAGTAATCGCAAGAATTTAACTAACTGTCCCATACCAAAAAGTAGTTTCAAGTATTTACTAAAAGCTAGTAATTTCCACTCAAAATCTATTTAACAAATTATAATAATAATCGAAAGAATTGCACCAAGTGTCACATACCACCTGACATTTCAATTGTTTATTAAAATTCTTTGTTTCATAGAAAATCACGAAATTCATCAGAATTCAAATTTAAACTTGCATAAAAATAGTCTAAAGCTAAATACAATAAATGCCAACAATAAATATAGGTTAAAAGTAATTAATATAATTTTATCATATAGAAAATGATTTCTAAATTATTTTATCTATAATTCACTTTTAAACTTCTCACCTTTTAAAATCCAATAACTCATATACGTAAAAATAAAAGAGTTATGAAGTTATAAGTCTTAAAATAAAATTTCTTTATTGGGTCTTTGAATCAAAACAATATTTAAATAATTGACAATTCATTTTATTTCAAATCTATATTGATATATATAATATTACTTCATAAACACTTTAAAACCATAAACTATTTGAAAATTTAAAGTTTTAGTTATATTTATTTTAAAACAAAGCTTTACTTTTAATAATTGATAACTTACTTTATTTTGAAAATCTATTTAAATATATACACATATAAATAAAAATATGATTTTCAAAAGGCTTTCAAACTCTTTCTAAAATCATTTAAACAGCCTTTATAGCTAAAATTTACTTAAATTTATTACTTTCATAAACATTTTCTCAAATACTACCATATCTTACTGTTTTCCTCTAAAGCTTTTCCAAAGTTATATATTGATAAATAATAATATTAAAAAGATCTTTTTAAATAAATATTACTTATCTTTAAAAAAATTAATTGGAAATTTTGTGATAAACAATAAGTTAAGAAGATAATATAATTTAACTCTAAATTTCGTAAACTAATTTCCAATAAGGATCAAAATGGAATAATCTTATTTTTGAAATTCATTTAAAAACATTTATATAATTTAAATAATAAATCGAATGAAAATTCAACATCTAGAGCCTACATCGCTCTATAAAATATAATTATATAATACGGAATTGTTTATCGATCTGAGTTGCTTTTCGACAAACTGATTATACAACAAATTATGCAATTTCAATCATCGACCAAAACTTCCCGTTAACAATATAGTCTTAACATGCAATTTCATTTCAATCATGCAATTTCATTTCAATCATTCAATTTCATTTTCAATTTCGTTTCAATCCAATATTTTAAACTCATATTTCAACTAATTCATCCATCGAACAATTTAAACCCATGGCATGCAATTTATTTAATTATTTCATCCAATCGCTACTAAAATTTTATGCAATTCATAAGTGATTTCTATGCTATGTAAAGAATGCAAAGCAGAACATCTTTATATATATATATATATAATAGTGTGAGTTAAAATAATAACTCATCGAGTCAATTGCTGGTTAAAATTACCCTACTGGCGTGGTTGAATAGTTCTGCCTTTAATAATCGTCTCTGCATTAAACTCCTCACTCACTTCCTCCAACCTACCGCCTTCCTACATCCACATCATCAATTCATGTTTGTCGACGTCAGGCATCACACCGCCACGCCTGAAGCTCGTGCATCGCTTGAAGCCAACCATCGCTGAGCTCGACCGTGCCTCCAAGTCTAGACCGCACTCGTCCACGTCGTCGACATCGCACACCTCAAGTAACCATCGCTGCTGTCACACCCTTTCATCCATCGTCGACGACCTACTCACGCCATCATATCATCTACACCTAGATAACGCTCATTAAATTTTTCTTCTTCACGATCGTCAATTTGGAAAAATAGGGCATGGAGATCAGCTTCGTTCTTTTTTTTATTTTTTCTAAGATAACTGGGTTCTACTTTTGATTAGGAGCAAGTTAAGTCAGAAATATATAAGTGGGCTTAAGCTTTAGGTTCACTTAATTGGGCCAAAGTTTAAATTCAATTTTGCTTTAATTCTTTGCCTTTGCAATTAGTAGTTATTTCCCTTTGCATTTAAATTTAACTATTAATCATCTCCATATGTTTACAATTATCCTAATCTAATTTGAATTTGTTCACTTTTCATTCCGCGAAATATAATTTGATAGCACAACATAATTCAACTCAATATTGCTTCGTTGTATTTAATTATCCGTTGATGCTATATAAACAATTTTATTCATTTTCATTGATTATTGATTTTATTGAATATCAAATAGAAATTCTTTTCATCCATTTCAATAATACAAAATTATCTATATTTGTTAAAATATTTCATATTTATCAACATATTTTATTTGAATTTTAATATATTATCTAAAAGGAAGTTTATTAACTAATTCAGATTTTACTATATTAAAAGACCTTATTAATTTGTCTTCAATTGAATAATAATTTGGTTTCAAAAATAATATTTATTAAAGATTGAATTTAGACATTTCTATTTTAATTAAATTAGTTTAATACTACTGCTTCGAAAACAGGGTTGTTACAGATCATCCTACTTATAAAAATTGTGTTCTCGTAATTTCTTACAGAAAGATGTCAAAAACACATGCAATAAAAACACTTTTAGATGTTTATAAAACATTTCTAAACCATACTAAAACATTTTTAAGAGGTTTAAACATTATACACACACACATCCCATTTCATTCAATAAAGGAAAGTGATTTCCTTTATGCTTATGACGTGTGTTAACATAACTTGTATATATATTCAACAACCATATTAAACATCCATATTATCATATTCAAATATGATAAAAAAATATCATTAACAATCATCCAAACATATATATCATCCAATAATATATATAACTATAGTTTAGGAGTTTCTCACCATCATTAGATATTAACCTTAGGAAAATTCGCTAAAGCTTCGCTACGATTGCCTAAAACTCTATGGAATCAAACTCCTTGACCTTGAATGAGCATGGCCACCTAAGGTTCTCACGATCTAGGTGATGGAAGTAATAAGGCTCAACTGAGGGTGGAGAGGAGTGTGGCTGTGTGTTTTAGAGAGCTAGGGGAGGAGTTTGATGATAGTTTTGAGGTGGTTTTACTAACATATATTTATATAATTTTAATTCTCTTTTGCTAAGTATTTTTCCATTATTTTACTCAGTATTAAAGCCATTAGAATAGCTTGAAGAAGGCGGAAGAAGAGGTAGAAAAAAAACTTAGGAATTTATGAAAGACTATAGTGTATTTATAGGCAAATTATGGAACAAAATATCCTAACACCAAATTACATTTTCATCCTCAAAACACACCCTCCTTTCACCTCCAATGCATGGTCTCCCACCAAAATCACTTCGGCCATGTGGGTGAGCATTTGCTTGTCCTTGGACGTTGAATTATGCATGCTTAAGTGAGAAGGAAAAGAGAAATATCTTGATATTTCTTAATTTTACCATATGCAAATTCAAATGCAAATGATAACTTTTCTTATGTGTATATGACATGTATATATGCATATGTGTATATATATATGTGTTATATATGTATACATGAATATAAATGAGGTTACAACCACCTTTGAATGACTTATGTTCGTCAAACTATTGAAAATCGGAAAACCTATTACGGTCACATGTTCATTTATAAACAAATATAAATATATTCGTAAACAAATTTGAAAATAAATTTCTAATCATTATTAATTAATTGAAATGTCACATTTGAATTACAAAACCATATAAATCAATATTAGCAATTATTACAACAGTTGCTATTATACTGATAAAGTGATATCGATTTTCCTTATATTTTCAAATCAAATATATATACTTTATAAAATTATTATCAATGATTTATTAACATTTTATAACTATTTAAATGGATTATCGTCATTTTAAAATAATTATTTGAATAACTACAATAATTATTAAATCATTAATTCTCAATTAAAAGTCATAAATCAATATTTAAATAAAAAGGCATCACTAGTGATGTCACAAATACTTATATTTTCTCAAAAATAAAATAATCAATTTTATTTCATATTCCTGTTCAATTATAAAACTAAGTGTGTGTATCCAGCCCCGTGCACGACGTTTTACGATTATAGAGCTGCTTATCCATAAAATAGTTTTTGGCCATTTTATCAATAATTTTCCAAAGGAAATATTTTCCTGAACATTTTTCAAAAATAAGTTCATTATCATTAATTGTCACTTCAACTTGATTATTTATGAAATATAATCTATATTTGAATATTAAAATCGTTTAAATATCTTTAATTAAAGTGATCAAAATTTGGGTCGTTGCATACTTTCCCCCTTAAAAGAATTTCATCTTCGAAATTACCCAAAACAAAACCCAAAGGTTTTTCCTAGAACATTTATTATTAAACTTACACTTGTTCGATGTACACTGATCATCCACACAAAATATCTGATTCGATCTTCTATTCGAATTCACTATTTTACTTTTGAACTAGTATTGATTTCTCGATCTTTTAATGCAGACTCTGACCAAGCTTTTTGCCTAGCTTTTCCTTACATAACGCACAACTATGATAGAAAGCTCCATTATCAACCACAAACCCTTATTAATGTTTATCGTCAAGAATCGAGTGATAAATTCTTTTTCGAGCTGGTGTAAACACCTCGAAACTCTGTATTCAAATCTTCGATCAAATTATGTGATGAAACAATCCACATACTGCATATAATTTAATAATTGTTCAAGTATTTTAATGAAAACATTTCATAAAACTTTCGTTCTTTATTTAAACATTTTGTAAAGATGCATTTAACTATTCGCTAACATTTCTAAAAAATTATTCAAGTTAAAGATAATTTACCTTTTGTTATAATATACCTCTTATATTGTAATTTGCTCCTTCGAACTAATTTTAAATGCAAACACCTTTGTATTTAATAAAACTTCTTTTGTTAATCAATATTTATTTTATTAATTATCCACTTATACCCATTCCAATACTTAAAAGTATTCAAATGTTTCAAGTATATCCATAATTTACTTAATAAGTTTTACTTACTTTAGAATACAATCAAAGTGATTGAAAAAATTATAACTCAAAAATTGTTATAATAAACTCCTTAGTAAATTAAACATATAACCTTTTCTATCTTTTTATATAAGATTCCAATAGTTGTTGTTGTCTTTATAATCCCATCATTAAAGATCTAAAAACCCATAAGATTTCTTCCAAAGTGTCATTCAAGGGTTTAAGAACAAATGTTGCTAAAACATCGTTTAATACAAACCCAATACCATTCATTAATAACTTTAACCATTTCTTTTAAAGATCAAAGCATACACATGCCATCAATTAACATAATACACTTTGATAAAAATTGACAACCATTAATTAATTTATCAATTAGTGATTCACATTATCCTTTTTAACTTTAGAAAATTATATAGATCGAGTAACTCAAAAATGATACTAATAAATTGGGTACCACCAATAGTATCGCATATGTCCTTGACAAGGGAATACTTAAGAGAAGCGTTTATCATTCGAACACATCCTCTGCCCATTTCTAGTCACTCTTAAGCCACTTCAATTAATTAATCATAAGATTTTTTTGTTCTCAAAATCCCATTTAGAGAAAGTACCATTATTCCTTTTCCAAAAATCAGTTGAAATTACTTTCAAAAATATCAGAATTTAAATTCTCAAAATTCCTTTATAAAGCAAGTTTTATCAATCAAATTCATAAATCACTTATATAAAACACATTTCTAAAATTTGTTTGTCTTAAATAAATTCCTTTAATCATAAACCAACATTATTATTAATCGAATACCTCATTATCAAGTTGTGTAACTAATTCATGAGGTGTTTGTATTTAAACATTTAAATTAAACAACCAATCAATCAATGACAATAACTGAGTATTGTCATTTTCTTAATCAAATAACTATATTATAAAATATTCAAAATATAATACTAGGTAAAACTATTTTATTTACAAATTTTCAAAACCAAAATCATTTGTTTATATAATTAACAAATATGAGCTCATAAATAATACTCTCAAACTCATTCTAGGGTGTTACTAACCCTATCTCTAATGAGTAACTCAACTAAGGGCATTACTAACCTTTTTTCTGATGGGACTTTACCCCACCAAAGTCAAGGTGTTCGCTCAACATGATACCAAATGTAAAGACATATTTCTTCGACCCTTATAAATCGATACTAATACATCCTTGGTATTCACGTGCCATAAATACAAGTGCCAGAAAGGCGGATTCTCAAGGGTAAGAAAGAAAAGAAGGAAAAACCGAATCTTACATGAATGGAATAACGTATATTATTTCAATATATAATCTTTACAGCGTAAATTTAATACATTTATCAGAGTTAAGCATGGAAAATAATAAATACTTGTCCTTACAAATGTGAAATACAATAGTACGCGAGTGTGGTGGAAATGGATAACAATCTTCAAAAGAATCTTCTAACTACACGCTTCGAGCTCCATCCATACTTCTTCTCACTAACCCTGAACTACTTGGCTACTTGGAAAATTAGGGCACGCGGAGTTTAAGGGAAAAGAAAAGTAAACTTCGAGTCAGTCATGGAACTGGTGTGAGAAACTCAAAATGTGCGTTTTGAAAACAAAGGTATCTCATAAGACCATTACACACATAAACACGGAATGAGTTTTTACCTATGATAACCAAAACATTTGCTGTGCAAAATATGGGAATAATATTTTTAATGACATTCTTTGAAAAACGTTTTTCAAACGAACATATGAAAATAGCCGAAATTGTTACATTGGTTAATTTGACGGCATAATGGGTTTAAAACTAAGTCCAAAGGCATTTATTGGAGAATGAATTCTCATACAATGGCCGGTTAGGGACTACCTTCCGTACAATATATCTCTAGAGGAATGTACTTTGGATACACAAACAATCCTTCACATTTGGTAAGACTGGTTTATCCTTATTTGGCACTCAGCATAGCCTGGATGGAAACCGAATATGACATCACCCATGTCGTTACCGACTTGTCCGAGAGCTATCCTAACATACATAACATACCCAAAATATAAAGGGTTATCTAAAAAGGTGATGATCATACCCCAATGGTTGCCAACCTCATAACCTTACGACGTACCATGTTTAAGCCATTACCGGATGATGAGGCTCGTGGTAACGATTATCTTTCACATAACACATTCCACTTTGAATGCAATGTTGACAATTCATAACCATGCAACTGATTTCCACAAACGTATAACTCCTGAGCTCGTACGTCTCAGGAAAGGGTGTTAAGCTAAGAGAAGTTGCCTTCTCCACCACCGAACAGATGATACTTTCATAGATATCAATCAATGTTAAGTAAATAGGTAATTATTCTTTTGATTTATTACTTCCATTTTATCAAAAACATCTTTAAGAGATATATATCTTCCAAACGTTTCTTTTAGGTATATATAGAATCATTAAACCTAATTTATAAAATCTTTTTATTACTTAAAGCCATTTTAAATTCCAAATCATTTCATTCTTTTCTTAGGAAAATATTTCCAAATCATTTGTTTAAATTTAACAAAGATTCTCAAATCATAACAGTTAAAATGGGTCAAAAACAATGTTATTTAAGATATCGTTTACTATAAACTCAAACCAATTAATATTAAGTACAGGAATTAAATCTATTCCAAATAATTTTCATAAGTCATATTGGAAAACATTTTTGAGTTAAAAAGGTTCAATAGAAATTATACTAATTCTACTGAACATCAATTTCCATATTCAACCTTTACTATCTGTCGAATAGTGGTGAAATCATGTTTTAAATTCACACAGATAGTACGGGTTCCCTCCTCAGAATTTAATACCAAGTATAAGAAGATTATTTCTATACAATCCGGATTGTTTAAATTTGGAAAATTATATCTTTTATACTTTAGGAAATTTTTATCCGAGTAAATCAAAATTTACTGTCCCCTTTGTCGGGCCAATCCGGATAGCCGGGAAAGCAGCTAATTGGTTTTCCTAACTCAAGCCTAGACACTATCTCTTTATCATCCACAAGGTGATCAAGTTATTTGATCAACTCTAAATCTTTTAACACACTCAATTAACTTTTATTTATTTATTTTACCACTTTATAAATCTTTCAAATCGCCTTTAAAATATTTATTATTAATTTAAAAACATTTGCAAAATTTTTAGAAAAGAATTGTTGCCTTTAGAACTACATTCTAAAAGTTATAGAATAATGTTGCGAAAAATGCTTTTTAAGCTGTATTGATTAAAATGACTTTTCTATCTTTTGGAAATTCATTTTTATAACTCAAATTACATTTTAAACATTTCAAAAGATTTTAGAATTTATTTCATATTTTTAAACAATTTAAAATATCATTTTCAAAGTAATCCTTTTATGGATTCCGTACTGCGAAACCGCGATTATTTTTAATATTTTATTCATATCTCAAAATCTACTTATTTAAATCTCGATTTTTTCCTTTGTTTGAAAGCTATGGGTATAATCATTCATTAAATACTTATCTTGAATAATTCTAAGCTATATTCCATTATATATACCCGTTTGACTTTTACAGCGTGAAATCGCACCATTACGTGACACGTCTATTTTCGACACAATTTTCAATATTTATTTAAACTTTTCCAAAGCATTTTTAAATGTTTATAAAAAAATTCTAAACCGTATTAAACCATTTTTAAGAGGTTTAAACATTTCATTCAATAAAGGAAAGTGATTTCCGTTGTGCTTATCGACTCGTATTTACGTGACTTGTATATATATTTCACAACCATATTAAACATCTATATTATCATATCCATAAACAACCATCATTAACAATCATATCCATGTATGTATGTATATATATATATCATCCAATAATATATATAACTATAGTTTAGGAGCTTTCTTACCTTAATTGGATATTAACCTTAGGAAAATTCGCCATAACTTCGCTACGATTGCTTAAAAATCTACGGAATCGAACTCCTTGTCCTTGAATGGGCTTAGCCCACCCTAGAGTGCTCATGGCCTAGGTGATGGAAAGAAGAAGGCTCGGCCAAGGGGGAGAAGAGTGTGGTCGTAGGTTTTAGAGAGGTGGGGGAGGAGTTTGATGATACTTTTGAGGTGGTATTACTAACATATATATTATATAATTCTAATTCTCTTTTGCCAAAATATTTACCATTACCTTGCTATGTATTGAAGCTATTAGAATATCCTAAAGAAGGAGGAAGAGGAGATAGAAAATAGCTTTGAAATTTGTGAAAGCGGGTACTGCATTTATAAGCAAATTTTAGAACAAAATATCCTAACACCAAATTACATTTTTACCCACACCCCTCCTTTCAGCTCCAATACATGGCCTGCCACCACCATCACTTCGGCCTATGTGGGTGTGCATGTACATGTCCTTGCACATTGATTTATGCATGCTTAAGTGAGAAGGAAAAGAGAAATATCATAATATTTCTTATTTTTACCATATGCAAATTCAAATGCAAATGGTAACTTTTCTTATGTGTATATGACATGTATATGTGCACATATATATGTTATATATGTATACATGATATATAAAGGAGGTTGAAACAACCTTTGAATGACTTTTGTTCTTTAAACCGTTGAAAATCGGAAAACCGATTACCGATCACGTTTTCACTTATATACATACATACATACATACATACATATATATATAAATAAATATTTGTAAATAAAATTTGAAAATAAATTTCTAATCATTATTAATTAATTAAAATGATCAAATTTGAATTTTAAAACCATATAAATCAATATTAGCAATTATTTACAATAATTTCTATTATACCGATAAAGCGATATCAATTTTTTCTTATATTTTCAAATCCAATACATATCTTTATAAAACTATTATAAATGATTTATTAATACTTTATAACTATTTAAAATGAATTATCATCATATTAAATAATTATTTGAATAACTAATAATTATTAAATCATTAAATCTTAATTAAAAGGCATAAATTAATATTCAAATACAAGGGCATCACTAACGATGTCACAAATACTTTTATTTTTCCAAAAATGAAATAATTAATTTTATTACATATTTCTATTCATTTACAAAAATAAGTGTATGTATCCAGCCCCACGCGCGACGTTTTACGATTATAGAGCTATTTATCGATAAAATGGTTTTCGGCCATTTTATCAGTATTTTTCCAAAGGAAATATTTTCCGGAACATTTTTCCGAATTAAGTTCATTATTGTTAATTATCACATAAAACTTGATTATTCGTGAAAAGTAATCTATATTTGAATGCTTAAAATCATTTAAATATCTTTAATTAATGTGATCAAAGTTTGGGTCGTTAAAAAAGAGGACTACCATTTTATTTATTAGTGAAATTTTTCTGTAGAGAATTTTATATTAGGATATTTAATATCATTTTTAGCTCTAAAGAATTTCGATTGCTATCACCATATTTTAGATGATGGTCTATTATGACTTAAATAGAATTTATGAAATGGTGAATGTGTTTCTTATGCCTTATTATTGTAAAGTTGAATTTGGCATATATATGTTGCTTGGGCGTGTTTATTCGATATGACTTATTTTGTTACAGTTAAGTCATATATTTTATTAACATGCATACATATACATATACATATACATATACATATACATATACATATACATATACATATACATATACATATACATATACATATACATATACATATACATATACATATACATATATATATATATATATATATATTGTTTGAACATACCTATTGGATATGACTTATTTGTTATGGTTAAGTCATACATTTTGTTAACATGCATATGTATGTATGTATGTATGTATGGTGTATGTATGTGTGAGTATTTGTATTGTTTAAACATACCTAATTGATATGACTTATTTTGATATGGTTAAGTCATATATTCTTATTATCAGTATCTCACCTTTTGATATTTTGAGATAGTATGACCCAAGTATTATTTGATGCTCGGGTCAGGCCGAGACTTTTTTGGGTACAGGTTGACCTTTAGATTATTGGGCTAGTTGGGAGATATACCTTTGGATTTTTAATTTATCTCATTTTAGCCATTTGAACTTTGTATATTTTTGATGTATAGTTGAGATTAAAGAATTATCAATATATATATATATATATATATATATATTATTTGAGTCTAGTGTTTCATTATGTAAACTCACAATTGTATAAGTTATGAGATTTATTCCTCCACCGTGATCTGTGTAGCTCTGACATATGTATTTGTATTTTATATTGTTCTGAATATTTTTAATCGGTGTGTTTATTACTTTGTATCAATATTATACACAGTTCGGACATTAAGAAAAAGGTATAAATGATGTGTTAGTGTTAGTATAAAGATATATTCACATTCGATCGCCCTAAACATGTCGTATTCTTCGGATTAGCAAACGACATTACCTCTAATGTTCTTTGCTAAACTAGGTATAGCGGTGGGGTCGTTACAATTGGTATCGGAGTTGTGTTCAAAACATTATAGAATATAAATTGATTTAGAGTTCAGATCTTGATCTAGCTGACCTAGAAGTCCCAAACCTTAGGTGTGTAGTAGTTAGTAATTTTTTTATTAACTATTAAGGATAGGAATATAAATTGATTATTGAGTAATCAGTTGGGTAGTATTTTAAGATTTCTTAAGTATGAAAATATTATTATATAATATTTGGGATTGTTTTTTAATTTAGAATTCGGAAATTTATTTTGAGATTTTGGAAAAATTAAATGAATGAGTTTAAAAATATAAATGGTTTAGGAATAATCAAAGTTGCACGTTGGAGTTTTAGAAGTTAAATTGTTTCACTGATGGAGACTATTTAGTTTTAGTTGTTTGGCTATTAGGAATTGATTTCTTGGTTGTGTTCATTTAATTGGGTGTATGGATTTTATTATAACTAATTAATTATAACTAAGAAAACTTATGATTATTTATTGTGTTTACTTGTCCAAAGACTGTTTAAGGATTCTAATCGATATGTAGAACGCCATGTTATCGATAGGAGTCCTCGAACATCGAACGAGACATTTTGACATATAAAAAAAATCATTTTGGTAAATGAAAGATAATTGAGTTTAAAATATAAATTAAAATAATATATTTTTCCATGAATCAATTGTGAGAAACGGAGAAACTTGGTAAGGCAATGTTGAAAGCTTAGGTGATTTACTTTGTAGTGACAAAGTGGATCACAAAATTTCATAGTTTAATATTATTTTATATTTTTGAGAGAAATTCGAATTGGTTTACAATTGGAATTTGAAATGAAACCAAGTGGAAAATTATCTTGAGAACTCAAAATTTTAAGCATTTTTAGATTGAGAGAAGATTGTGTTAGAGTCATTAAGAAATTACGAGGACGCAATTTCTTAAGGGGAGTTCTATAACAACCTTGTTGTTAATTACTTTATTAATTACGGTTAATTATTGATAATTAATATTAATTTAGAATTTTAAATTTTATTATGATATTAAATTTAATTTCGGGTAATTAATTTGAATTATCAAAAGAAATTATTATCGTTTCTTAAGATATTTTTCAATTTATTTTGAATATTAGTTAGATCAATTATTGGAATTTTCATATATAGTGTTAATGAGAAAAATAAATTTAGCTTTGGTTAAATTTGATTATTTTGATCATCAAATAAATTGAGATATTATTACTTTAAGCATAGATTTTAGTTTAAAAGAGATAATATCAATAATTTGTGAATATGTAAAATAGAGTTTAACATTTGGATTCTTGTTTCATTTTCTTTTGTATTAATATAGGTTTTTAAAAGGGCTAAATATATAACTTAGCTTTGGTTGTATAAATTCAATTAATTAATGAAAGAAAGAAATAAAATCTAAGTATTTGAATCAATTCATGTTTTTTTGGGCATTAAGTAATAATAAGCCCATAAGTATACCATAACTCCAAAACCTAACCCTCGGCCTACTCTACAAAAACTTATGTAAACAAACTCGTTCATGTTTCCTCTTCTAAACGTAACAAAAAATGATGAAAAGAAGAAATCAACAAAATCCCTAGTTATATTCATAGAAATTCAAATCTATTGCCATAAATAAAAAGGAGGATAGGTATGAACTCCTTATCATCTATTCTACCTTTTTTTATAATCAATCTGGTGTTTTGATTAGTTAGTAATTTCTAAAATTTTGATTAGGAAAGGGCTATTTGATTTAGGGAAATTAGAGAAGAAATATTAAGGTAAGATTTGTAGAAGATGATTTCTATTATTCAATCTAACTGAATTCAAATCTTTCTCCATAAGAATCAAGGTGAGTTAACCCTTGCACACCTATCTCGAAACTTCAGGTTTGCAAATAATTTTTGTGTGACGAATGATTGTGAATTTGGATGATTGTTTAGTTGTAGTTTGTTGAAAATTATTTGTGAAAATTTTTGTGGTAAAATAGCAATATCTTAGAGAAAAACTATCCAAAATAGCTCAGTCTTTTGGCAGTAGAAGTTTCTTTCAGCTTGCTATAAATTTTCTTTTAATCACTTTACGAAATTCTGCCAGTAAGTAGGATCGATTTCACCCTAGAGGGGGTGAATATGGTGATACTATTAATTATAAAACTTATTGCAGAAGTTTATATAAAATAATTGCAACACAGATATAACAGAATTATAGCAACAAAGATAATTGCAGAATATTAAAAGCAGAAAATAGAATACACAGATTTACCCAGCTTCGGCAAAACCCTGCCTACGTGCTGTCCCCAAAGTTTCTAATAGAAATTAAGTAGTCAGACGCTTACACATGTAAACTCGTGACATCCGATATCAACTAACCTAACTCTATGCTCAAAACCCAGCCACAACTCAGCCACTGAGTTGCGAATTTCCTAACTACACCACCGCAGTTCGTCCCCTAGTCACACGACTAGAAATTACAATAGTTTAAAAGAGAAAATGCAAAGTAAAACAAATTAAAAATAATGAAACCCTAATTTATAAACTATAGCCCACAACTTATTTATAATGACCAGCCCAAATATGTTAAGTGGTATAAAAAGTTATCCCTTTATTCTTTTATACTATAGGCCTTTAACCTCTGCCTCGTTTCCTTTTGCTTGAGCTTAAAAATGGCTGCTTCTTTAAGCATTCGTTCTTCTTTACAAAAATTAGGGCTTCTGATAAATTGAGGTTGCCGACTTCAAGTGCTCGATCGAATGATGATTCGGCGTCCCTTCTTTTGTCGATTGATGGCCGATTCGCTTTGCACACGGCTGCTCCAATTTTGATCGAGTTCGACTAAAGTGGTATGTGATTCATTCTCTTTGCGTTTCTGATTAGCTTGCTTGAACTCGATGCACTATCTACCGATAATGTTAACAGTTAAATAGAATTCGAAGTCCTATAAATTTGTTTGTATAAATTTTTTCAATTCTTCTCTTAATTTAAGCTCGACCACTGATTTTTGATTGAATGTTGGAGATTTCTCTGAGTTGTTCAATTTGTATATATTGTGATTTCTTGGTTGTCACGACTTTGGTTTCTGATTTTTTTGACTTCCTTGGTCATCATGCTCTGACTTGATTTTGAACTGCATATGTATACGTATTGTTTTTGACTTGATTTATCTTGACTTTTCGTTCATGTTATCATCCAGCGTTGAATTGGATTTGTTCGAACTATTTATTTTGAAATTGCTGCCTTTATCTTTGTTCAAAACTGCTACTACATTTGACTTCGGTCATTTTTTAAAATTCATGCTTGATCGATCATCTTGGCCACCACGACTGTGACTTTTTGGCATTTGAACTATGACATTGACTTTGGTTTGAATTGAGTCATTGCTTTAAGTTGCTGCAGTTTTCACTCTTATTCATGCAGCTTTCTACACTTGATATTTGTTGTGCATTCGTCGCTGTATCGAGTACATTTGTTGTATATTCACTTGATGTTTCACACATGTATATATGTATGTTGAGATTTTTATTGTCTTCGAAATTTGCCTTTTCATCTGTGGTCCAGACTTGCTCGAGTCTGGTTCATGTAGTCTTGCTTCAATAATGTTATGATGTATTGTGTTTGGTTTCTTGGTAGAGACTCTGTTTAATTTGCAGTTTGTAATTTGTCAAGCACCTAAACTTGCACTGACCAGTTTATTGCATTCACCATGCTTGTTTTGTCTTCACTATGCATTACACTTGCAGTCAGGTCTGCATGGAGTCTGGTCTTTGTTTTGCATCGAGTACATATCTACAAGTTTCACTGCATTTGTTTGCATATTGAGTTGTTGAGCCACTGTTTCACCGATGCATCACTTGTTGTTGTCATTCACTTGTGTACCATTTGGAGCATATAAATGTATACAAGTGTGTGCATTGAGTTATGTGAGCTTGTGTGGTTCGATGCACTTGAATATGCTATGTTACATTGCTCCATGTATTCCTATAGTTTGGTGGCTTCATGTATATGATGCATGTTGATTGTGTAGTTTGCAATGCTTAGAGATTCAAGTATAGTTGGAGTTTTGGTTTGTGTGAATTTCGGATGATTTTGTGGCCTTGGTTTCACTCGAGAATTAGTTGCTTTTTTAATTGCACCTGTGCTGAATCCAGCTTATAGCTCGGATTTGACCTTGTGCTCATGTCGTGACTTTATTTATTTCACTTGAGTTGAACCCGACTTTTGATTTGGGTTTGACCTTATGCTCACATGTCCCTGCAATTTTATCAAGTGTATATCGGTATGCATGGCCTTGTGGCATGTACAGTGATACACTATGCATGTCACAAGTTGTTCGTGTGTGATGAATTCAAAATGAATATGATGACGAACAACCCAAATAACTGAGGCAAATATTATTTTCAAAATACGCATTTTATTTTATATGCAAAAATATTTCCTTTTCAATTTTACCGCGTCGGTATGTATTTTTGTAGATAGCTCAGATGCTGGATTCAATCTAGATTAGAGTTGAAGATAAATACGAGTGAATGAGTGATATGTAGTGAGGTGCATTTGTAAATGAAAAATTGTGATGTGATTAAAATTGTAATGTAATTGAAATTTGTGGGTATATATATATATATATATATAGTGAGAGCTCAAATTTGTACTATTCAAAATTGTTATTAATATTTGTTTGAATAAAATATCTATTTGAATTTAAATTCTGTGTTATTTATTTTATTCCACAAATATTTATTTAGTCTGTGAAAATAAACTAGTACATTAACAAATACATTTAAATGAACATATATATATGTATATGTTTATTATTATCAAACAAAAATAATATACTAGCATATTCAACAATCTCCCCCTTTTGATGATATCAAACATATATTTGAGATTATGAGTATATTAAATGCATTTGATCATTGATAGACTCTATTTGCTCCCATTATTTGAATGCTCCCTCTCTACACAAAGCTTCCCTTTCATATATGCATGAAAATAAATAAAAATATGCAAATGAGCTAGATGCAAATAGAAAATACAAAATAAAATATTTGACTTTTATTTTCCAAAAATTTAACTTTTCTCTCCCCCTTTAGTTATTAGCAAAAGAACAATAGTGCTAGAAAAATAGAGATAAAGTGATGGACATTAATATAATATTAATACTCAATCGAGTACAAATATTAAATTTCAATAAAAATCAAACAAAAATCATAAATACTCTGTTTGAAGCATATTCCACTTTAGAGTAATAGGGATGATGTCATCATATAAAACCATATAGTTATGTCTATTTGCGGTATATTTGTTTCAGAATTTGAATATCTACCGACCATGCATAACCGTTAGGACTTTTAAATAAGATTAGTAGTATTTCAAATTTTTATTAAAAAATGAATTCAAATATCTTCTAACCACGCATAACCGTGAGGACATTTAAATGGGATTAGAATCAACTTGTCTATTTAATCAATCAATTTTGATATGTGTTCCATACATGCATAACCGTGTGGACTTTTAAATGAGCATGGAAGCATATAATCAAAAATTCCAAGTAATTCACCCATGCATAACCGTGAGGACTTTTAAATGAGAGCGAATACTTTGGATATTTTATTTGTTAAAATATAATGAAATGAAAAATGAATAATTTCCCGTTTAAAATACCACATATTAACATACTATATTGGATTTTGATGAATGATGGTCGATAGAAATATGATAGACATAGAAATGGTTATGGAATTTTTACCAAAAAAAAGTTTTTATAACTCTTGTTTAAATTTCTAAAGAAATTTACTAATTATATGGTCTCAAGTTATAATATATGATTAATATCAACACTCATCACTTTTTTGATCACTATTTATCTTCTCGGTATTAGTAGGGGGTCCGATTAGTCAATATAGTCATTTAAAATCAAATCCAAAGATAATTATAAAATCAAATTTTCTAAAATGACTAATCTGAAATGAGGTCAACAACAGAAATTTTCTCGAAGGTGTTTGAGAATATTCTGCTATTTGAAAATTATTTCAAGTGAAAAATATGCAGATATTTTCTTTCAAAAGCGATGCAATTACTGAATGTCTTAACATAAATCACGTTCGACTAGAAATTTTTCTTTCAACTAGATTACTAGTTTAATTTGCACCTGAATTTCCCTTTGACTCAAGATTATCATTAATTGAATGTTATAGACCAAACCGTGAAGTTGCAACAATTTCTTGAAATCCTTTTTACAATTTTTTAAATGAAATTCTTTTGGATTTTAATTAAAGTCGTGCCAATAAACAAAAACCATGAATATAGTGTCAACTGTAATATCATTAACCAATAAAACATCATCATTAATCCAAACTAATCTATATGAAGTAGTTCAAAGACTCTAGAGATTTTTAAAGTATTCTTAGTATAAGAATATAGCTGGCCAACAATTTTGAATAAGCCAAGATCAAAATCAACATTCATTTCTTCATCAATAACTGGCTGAATTAAATTCAAATTTTGGTGCAGATTATCACATTTAATAAATCATTCAAGATAATATGCCGTTACCTATTTTACCTTTACCGATAGTATTTCTTTGTTGTCCATTGTGATTATGCCACCTTTATACTAGGCTAAGGAACTTTGATTTGTCGCCCTTCGTGTACCTGGAACAGCCAGAATCCAGATAGCACTGTTGTTGTTCCTTAGCCTGCCATCATACCTAGACGAGTGATGATTTTTGTGACCCGTTTTTTTTATAGGTCCATGGTTGTTAGTGGCAATGGATTTTAAAAAATAATTTTTTGGAGACCCAAAACTATTTATATTTGTTCCTTTCGGCGTCCAGATTTGTTTAACTTTGAGGGATTTTATATCGTGCCTTTTGGAACCCAAATTGGATTTGTTTTCACGTGTTTGGGTCTATACCAGCAAATATTTCGATTTTGTCCAATTTTTCTACAAATTGTGCACTCGGATTTCACCTGATTAATTTTACTTCTAGTATGTTTAGATTGAGTATACCTAAATCGTTGTCTATAAATATTGACTGGTTGCTTTCCTATTAGCATATTTAGTGATTTTCACTTTTGGAAAATTTTCCTAAAGTTGTAGACAATGGTTGGACTTGTGCTTTGAGAGATTCATTTTCGTTCAATAATTGAGTGCACTTTTTAAAAGAATTTTCTACTCTAGTGTTTTCACTCTCTTTCAAAATCAAAATTTCATTTTCAATTGATATAATTTTAATCATGATTTTTAATCTCTTCTTCAAGTGATGGACACTTATCACACTTAGGAATCTTGCTTTGATAGTTTTTAACCAATTGATTAAGCTGTTTATTTAAATCTATCAAAGTATCTCTTGGTGATTCAATTTTAGCATATTTCTCCCAAAGTCTTTCAAAACACCCATGTAATTTCTAATGAGAAAGTTTTGATACCTCGCTTGGCTCGTCATCATCACTGTCAATTATATCACCTTGAAGGCACAGATCTACTTTTCGCTCTCATTTCCAATGCTTTTATTAGATTCATCATTTTCAATCCAAGTAGCTGCAAAAAATTTCCTTTTGGGTTTCTTTCCTTTGTCGAGTCGATTTTGAGGACAATTGAGCTTGATGTGACCAGGTTTGTTGCGCTGTGAAAAATGATTTCTTTCTCTTCTAGGTTGTCTAGAACTTTGACTATTCTGCTTTTTAATTTTTGATTTAGAGCTGGATTTTCGTATTTGCGGTTCTACTTTTTAAATCACTTCATTAGTAATGCCAGCGCAGCTGCTCCATCATCGTCGTCGTCATCACTTTCCGTTGTTCCTTTAAGAGCTATTGATTTCTTTTGCATCTCACTTCATTCTCGCTCTTCCTTGAATTTCATTTCTAGCTCGTAAGTGGTGTTGCGATGAGTACTTCGACTTCGATTGTCTTAAATCATTTGATTCTTGAATGGCTGTAACTTTTGCTTCAAAATTCCATGGAAGGACTTTGAAGATTTTTTGTATTATTTCCAACTCTATTATGATTTTCCAAGAGCTTTTGATTTGTATACGATATTGGAAAGTCGTCCGTACATCTCTTTGACATTTTCTTCCTTGGCCATTGTGAAATTCTCGTATTCGCTACTCAGTATGGCAAGACGAGATTCTTTGACTAGAAATGTTCCTTCGTGAGTCACTTCGAGTGTGTGCCATATTTCCTACGTAGTTAGACAATGTGAGACACGATTAAATTCAAATTGATCTAATGAACAGATAATAGAATTCATAGCTTTAGCATTAGCATTCTGTAGTCTATTTTCTAGATTTGTCCATTGATCTATCGGTTTATCTATTTTCTGATTATTTACAACTATAGTTGGTGCTCTATAATCGGTCTCCACAATATTCCAAGCATCAATGGTTTTCAGACAAATTTACATTCTATTTTTCCAGTAAGCATATTCAACATTTAACATTGGTGGTCTAACTATTGACCGGTCCTCAGCAAAAGCATTATTAAAAGAAACCATTTTCTAAATTTAAATTTTAAAACAAAAAATCGATTTCTGAAAAAAAGTCAAATTTTTAAAACAAAAATTGACTTTTGATCCTAGCTCTGATACCACTTATAGTATTGATTTCACCCTAGAGGGGGTGAATATGGTGATACTATTAATTATAAAAAATTATTGCGAAAGTTTGTATAAAATAATTGAAACACAGATATAGCAGAATTATAGCAGCAAAGATAATTGCAGAATATTAAAAGCAGAAAATAGAACACACAGATTTACTCAACTTCGGCAAAACCCTGCTTACGTGCTGCCCCTAAGGTTTCTACTAGAAATTAAGTAGTCAGACGCTTACATACATAAACTCACGACATCCGCTATCGACTAACCTAACTCTATGCTCATACCCTACCACAACTCACCCACTGAGTTACAAATTCTCAAACTACACCACCGTATTTCGTCCCTAGTCACACGACTTGAAATTGCAATAGTTTAAAAGAGAAAATGCAAAGTAAAACAACTTAAAAACAATGAAATCCTAATTTATAAACTATAGCCCACAACTTATTTATAATGACCGGCCCAAATATGTTAAGTGATGGAAAACTTTATCCTTTTATTCTTTTATACTATCGGCCTTTATCCTCTGCCTCGTTTCCTTTTGCTCGAGCTTAAAAATGGTTGCTTCCTTTAGTTCGTTCCTCTTTACAAAAACTAGGGCTATTGATAAACTAAGGCTGCTGACTTCAATTGCCCGATCGAATGATGATTCGACATCCCTTGCTTTGTTGATCTATGGTCTCTTCACTTTGCATACGACTGCTCCAATTTTGATCGAGTTCGACTAAAGTGGTATGTGATTTATTCTCTCTGCATTTCTGATTAGTTTGCTTAAACTCGATGGACTATCTGCCGATGATGTTAACAGTTAACTAGGATTCGAAGTCCTATAAATTCGTTCGTGTATATTTTTTGAATTCTTCTGTTAATTTAAGCTCGGCCACTGATTTTTGATTGAATGTTGGAGATTTCTCTGACTAGTTCAATTTGTATATATTGTGATTTCTTGATTGTCACGACTTTGGTTTCTGATTTGTTCGACTTCCTTGGTCATCATGACTCTGACTTGATTTTAAACTGCATATGTATACATATTGTTTTTGACTTGATTTATCTGACTTGTTCATTCATGTTATCATTCGGCTTTGAATTGGATTTGTTCGAATTGTTTATTCTGAAACTACTGCCTCTATCTTTGTTCAAAACTATATTACATTTGACTTCGATCATTTTTGCAAATTCCTGCTTGATCGATCACCTTGGCCACCATGGCTGTGAATTTCTGGAATTTGAACTCTGACATTGACTTTGGTTTGAATCGCGTCGTTACTTCGAGTTACAATAGTTTTCACTCTTGTTCATGCAGCTTTCTACACTTGATATTTGTTGTGCATTTGTAGTTACATTGAGTACATTTGTTTTATATTCATTTGATGTTTCACACATATATATATGTATGTTGAGATTTTTATTGTCTTCGACATTTTCCATTTCATGTGCGGTCTAGACTTGCTCGAGTCTGGTTCATGTAGTCTTTCTTCAATACTGCTATGATGTATTGTGTATGGTTTCTTTGTAGAGATGCTGTTTCATTTGTAGTTTCTAATTTGTCGAGCACCTGAACTTGCACTGACCAGTTTACTGCATTCACCATGCTTGCTTTATCTTCACCGTGCATTACACTTGTAGTCAGGTCTGCACGGAGTCTGGTCTTTGTTTTTTCATTGAGTACATGTCTACAAGTTGCATTGCATTGTTTGCATATTGAGTTGTTGAGCCACTGTTTCACTGATGCATCACTTGTTGTTGCCATTCACTTTTGTACCGTCTGGAGCATATAAATGTATACAAGTGTGTGCATTGAGTCATGTGATCTTGTGTGTTCTGATGCACTTGAATATGCTATGTTGCACTACTCCATGTATTCATATAGTCTGGTGGCTTCACGTATATGATGCATGTTGACTGTGTATTCTGCAATTCTTAGAGATTCATATATGGTTTCAATTTTGGTTTGTGTGAATTTCGGATGACTTTATGTCCTTGGTTTCACTCGAGGATTATTTGCTTTTTGAATTGCACCTGTGTTGAATCCAGCTTATAGCTCGGGCTTGACCTTGTGCTCGTGTCGTGACTTTATCTATGTCACTTGAGTTGAATCCGGCTTTTGATTTGGATTTGACCTTGTGCTTACCTGTCCTTGAAATTTTATCAAGTGTATAATGGTGTGCACGACCTTGTGGCATGTACAATGATACACTGTGCTTGTCAAAAGTTGTTCGTGTGTGATGAATTCAAAATGAATATGATGACGAACAACCGAAGTAACTGACTCAAATATTATTTTCAAAATACACATTCTATTTTATACTGCAAAAATATTTTCTTTTCAATTTTACTGCATCGGTATGTATTTTTGCAGATAGCTCAGATGCTGGATTCAGTCTAGAAAAGAGTTGAAGATAAATGCGAGTGAATGAGTGATACGTAGTAAGGTGCATATGTAAATGAAAAATTGTGATGTGATTGAAATTGTAATGCAATTTAAATTTGTAAATATATAGTGAGAGCTCAAATTTTTACTATTCAAAATTGTAACAAATATTTGTTTGAATAAAATATCTGCTCGAATTTAAATTCTTGTTATTTATTTTATTCAGCAAATATATATTTAATCTGTGAAAATAAAATATTACAGTAACAAATACATTTAAGTGAATATATATATATATATATATATATATATGTTTATTATCATCAAAAAAAAATCATATACTAGCATATTCAACAGTTTAAGGGGTCGAAATTGAGTTTGAAACTGATGTACATAGCTCTGCTCTATACAATTTTCTTAGTTGAAAACTTATATCAAAATCACCATAACTTTTGATTGGTAGATTGAAATTTAATAAGGTTTTTTACACATTTTTATAAGGAACAACTTTTATGGATGAGTTATGTAAATCTATAGTTTACTAAGAGTAATATAGGTTTGAAGAAGAGGTAACCACTCTGTCCAATGTTTTAATCGTAGCGTCCTATGTTTTAATCGTAGCTTTGAAATACAAAAACTGTTTTGGCCATAACTCATTTGTTTCTGAACAAAATTTGATGATTCTTAAAGTTTTGGAAAGCTTAGACTCTAAGCTACAATTCTATATTTTATGCTTTACATAATTTTTTAATTTTTCAAGTTTTTTAGATTAAATGGATCGAAACTACATATATCTTAAAGTCTAAAGTAAGATTTGTTATATATTATAACTTGGTTATAAGCTCTTATGATTTTTGTTTTGATAAGTTATAATTGAGATGGTTATATACAACAAACTTGGTTTACTAATTGGAATTTTGAAACACTTGGTTAATTAAATCACTTTGATGCTTGTTTTTAGATGATGCTCTGCTCATTTCAATCGTGCAATTATAGTTGATAAGTAAATGAGTTATGGATTAATTGAGATGTTTGAAAGTAAATATATATAAAGTAATTTAGAGACTAGTTCTTATATAGTAAAGTTGAATTATTTGCTTTCAAACTGTAAACCCTATTCGACTTATATTGTGTTTACGCTTTGGGTAATTAACACCATTTAGTATTCTTTGACAACTTTTGGTACAGTAACTTTTGAGCAATTAATATTTTCACTTGTGTTTTAGTGAATTTCATACTTTTCTATGAATAAAGAATTTAAATAAACAATTGAACTGTCGAATTGTTATGGACTTTTCGTCTAATTCTTTTGTTTATTTCTATAATTTGTTAAATAGAATTTGTAGTGGAAATTACTAGCTTTTAGTAAATACTTGAGTTTACTTTCTGGTATGGGACAGTTAGATATATTCTTGTGATTATTTTAGTGACAGTATTTGACACTTAGAGTTGTATTACCTCAGGTCGTAAGAATTTGATTTTAGACCGTTAGATCCTGTAACGGCCCGGTATTTTTAACCATTCGCATCCACAAATGTTGGACTTGAATTGCTTAAAATACTGAATTGTAAAAATAAATTTGGCAAAACTCGGAATATGCAGTAAATAAATAAATCACATATCACAGACGCAGAGTAATAAAATGCAGCGGAAGCAAAGAAATAGTAGTTCATAAGCTACTATATAAATATACATCAGAGATAAACAAGATACAACAAAAGTAACAATATGATAATCAAGCATAAAGGCTGAATACATCCCTAGAATCAACTGGATAACTGAAATGAAATAGATAGCTGGATCTTCAAGCAAAGCACCAACTTCGAAGGTGAGTCTCAAATGTTGTACCACTTAGTCTGACTCGAGCGTAAAGCAAAACACAAAACACTCGAGTCAGGACATACATACTTATACAATGTAAACCAACTCAAGTGAACTGTAATAGAAAGGTATAAGTAACTTAAAGGATGCTTGGGACCGCCCATCCTCTAAGGATCCGTTAAACTATTTATTATAGTAATATTTCGCTATTATAATAATGTCTATAGTAAAATAAACTGACTATTAAATAGCGTTAAGGGGTTACTCATGTAGCCCTCAACACGTAATAGTCCCAGTAGTCCATCCAGTATCATGGTCCCTCCTGATCGGGAAGCCACCAGAGGATACTCCACGGGCTACGAGAAAAAACCAAACTCGTACTAGGTGCGACAGGGTAGGTGACATGGCACAACTAGACAATGACAGGGTAGATATACCAATTACGCTTCCGGGCCGGTGGTAACGGGTAGCAGCTACCACCGCCCACCTCGAGCCACACACCCAAATCAAAAATCAAAGTGACCGAATCAATCCAAAAGTCAGAGTATAATAACGAAGGGATGTATCCGATCGAAGGAATGACCTCACTTATCCCGTCAATCGCTCCAGTTTTAGCCACCTTATGCCAACTCATGGGAGTTCGGTCCACATATATACCTCAAAGGACGTCGCCACCATCCTGCTTCATTCTGGAATCTCCACCGCGTACATGGTTGTTAAAGTGGTTTATGGAGTTGGTAGAGAGTATGACAACTTTCGATCCCGGTCTCTTTAACAACCCAACATTATTATAACCCATGGATATTTATTTCAAAATCATTTCTATTCCAAAACCATTTAAAATCACATACCATTAATTTCCAAATAATATCCATTTCAAAACCTAGGAACAGTATATATATCATTTAAAAAAACTCAAATTTCTAAATCACTGAATATTTCCTTCAATTTACTAAACTTGAAGTATTCCTTTAAATCATCTTAACCCAAACCACTTTATAAGGTCATATTCTTAAATCTTCCATTTCCAATAAGTTCTAAATTTATATATTTAAAGACAATTCTTAATTAAATATAATTTCCAAAAGTTTCATTTCCAAAGCCATATTACTTTCAAGTCATAACAACTCTGAAACCAAACATTTTGAAACATATTTATTTAGACCATCTAAATAATGTTAATATCTACCAAACAAGATTCATTTAACCATTTAAATTCAATGTCAAATAATATTCATTTCAAAGTCGTAACATTTATAAGTTTATTCATTCAATCATAAACTTTCTAAAAACATTGTATATTTCAGCTACATTAAAATTTCAATTTTTAGCCAATTTAACTTATAAAAATCACCTTTCCCACTTCAAAATATTCATTTGATATCATTTAACATATGATTTAATAAAATAAAATTTTATCAATAAATACGCAAATTAAACTATAATTCATTTATTAAGTCAGAAACACATTCTTTTACTTCTTTTATTTCAACAAATAACTTAACACTTTATTTAAAAATACCCATTTCATAAATAAGACTAAATTCCCATTTACTTACTTAACTTAACAATTTCAATTAAAACCAAATTTCCAATTATCAAGTTAAGTCATATTTTGATACACTTTTCCACTCAAATCATAATTATTCAATTTCCAAACATTCCATTACATAAATAAAGTAATTTGTCATAATAAAAATAACAGTAAATTTCTTTGCAAATTTATTCATTTAGGCATCAATTAAACTATGATTTCAGGCTAAATACATTAAGTTATTTATCATAATTAAATCTCTTTAAATTACTATTTAAGGCCAGATAAAGACTTTTAACTTACAATTTAAATCCAAGTATCACTTATAAAATTTTAACTTGTTGGAAGCAAATATCTCTTTATATATTTAAACCAATAAATCAGCTTTTTAAATCAAAATTTCATATATTTAAAGATTCAAAATACTTAATAATTTTAGAAAACTATCATAAAATTTTATCCATGGGCCTGTATAAAATTTTCTAACCTAAGTCAAATGATACGGATATGTATCATTTCAATCTATAATTTAAAACAAAAAATCCGGGTTCTATCATTTCAAACCCGTAATTCCAAGTAAATCAAATGCAATAAAAATCACTCGAGCCTATCATTTCAGCCCCTAATGATTTTCTCCTTATTCTAATGTCCGTTCGGATATGTATCATTTCAACCATAGTGATAGGAAACTTGGAGTGATGATAAAGTAAATAAAATGAATAGTATATCGTATAATAACATATGAGATGATGTAATAAATATATATAAACAGCATTTAACATCATAACATATCACTGGCATGTATGAATAACATATCAATTTATACAGATCCACTTGTCATTATTCCACAATAATATAAGTACATATGTCTAGAGTGATAAAACTCACCTTTTAAAAGTTAGAATCAAATTCACAATACACAATTGAAACTCCGCAAAGCACGACAAGGCACGACCAAACTTTTGAGTAGATGGAGAGTCAAGATCCATATCTTGTATATAACAAGTACACAAATTATAAGAATAAGATTCAACACAAGAAAAGATGGATTAAACAATGCAATTACGAATCAAAGAGGACATAACCTTGCTTTCAACCGCCAAGTGGGCTCAGCCATTGGGTTTGGGTAGGGTCTAGGCCTTACAAACTCACTGCTAGGGATGTTTGCGGTCATGTGGTGGTGATGAGGAGGAGAGGTAGGCTAGGAGGTGAAGGCAGAGCTAGCATGAAAACCTTGTTATGAATTGAATTCCCATAAGTTATAATTAATTTCAAATAAACTGATTTGATTAAATTCGAATCCCTTTTTGTAAGTCTATACTACTATACAAACCTTGTTAATATTCGTTTATCTTTCATTACATTAATATATATTCAAATATCCATCTTTCCTTTGTATTAACAATTGTTTTCAATGATATTGAATTTATCAAATGTATACATTTATTATGATTGAATCCTCAGTTAATTCATTTAGATAGGTTTCATTCTTTCATATTATCTTATGACTGAAATATGCATTCCCATTTCATCCTAGTTTTCAATTAATATAGTAATTAAATTCATTTACTTATTATTAAATTCATTTATTATAGATTACATTCCAATTAATTAAATTTGTTTTCCATAATTTGATTTGATTTAATTTCCATCTTTATACTATGCCCACTATTTCTTTATAAACCTGGTTACATTAGTTTTATATTCCATTACTTTAATACACCCCTATTTACATCTTAAATTTGTATAAATGTTACTTTTTTTTAAATGTGTACTTTTATCAATTATACACATTAATTAAGGTTTGAAACCAATTAAATAAATTTACCTTAGTTCCATTCTTTTTACCAATTTATTACTTTATAAATAAATTTACGTTTCTAGTTAATTTATACATTCACACCTCCCGCTACTGCATTAATTCTCATTAATGACATTAAAGATTTCCTATTTAATATATAGACTACATAGACAACTTAAAATAATTGTTGCCATTACCCTTTAATTTACACTCAAGTTTATCATTTTCTCTAATTATCATAATTGTTTACAAAATGTTAAATTCATTCAATTACCATAGATTATACACTAATTCATTCGTTTGCACCACACTTACCCTTATTTTCTTACATTCAAATTTTATACCTAAAATTAACATTTACAACTAAATTAATAAACTAATTAAATAGTAACTTACAACCGTTACAATTACTTTAAATCACATAAATTAATTCATTATTATTTACAAATCAATTGTTACAATTACTTAATTAATACTGATTTACTTTAATTTATATTGATCATATATTATCTAATTAATGATTCAGCATTCACACTTGTTTTCTTATATTCAAATCTATAACTAAGTGCAACAATTTACATTATTTCAATTAGTTTGAAATTTCATAATTAGTTTTAATTACATTGTTACATTTCATTTTAACGTTTGTTTCACTATTAAATTACAAAGTCTTTATTATTTCAGTTTTAATTACCAAAATCGTATTAAATCAATAAATTATATTATTAAGAATTTACGGGTCATTAAACTCTCCTCCATCAAAAATTTTCATCCCCGGAAAGGAAAAAGAATAGAAAGAAAGAATTAAGTAAACAATACATCTTATTTAAAAATACTAACTTTATAAACAAATAGATTTACAAAATTAATTAATTTGAATAAAATATACCAATTTATTTAAAAATTACTTTAACACCATTTTATATTGTAAGTTATTCAATTGACCCTTTATTCTATTTACCTCAATTAATCCCTTTTATAACTAAAATTTAAGTGTATAACATTTACTATAAACACTCAAGTTTTATTTTTTAAAAACCTTTATTGTATTTATCCAATTACATTGTTAACTTCTAATAATTAAGGTAAGTTATATTAAAATGCAATAGAATATTATACAAATAAAGTTTTGCTTAATTAAATTATCCAAGCTTACATATTTATTCATAATTTGATTTCCTTTTATAATTGAAATTTTCCTTTAAGATAAAATTTTAGAATTAATTTTTTGATTAACTTCAAACAATTAGAGATAAATAAATATACATAATATATATTAAATCAAATTTTAAATCATATATATATTGTAATTCAAATCATACTTTCTTCCAAACAAAAGTGTAGCAGAGCTACAGAATGGTCTCTCCACTTCGAAGCTCGAAAATAAATGTCGATGATGCGGCCGCCATCACCGAAATTATTTTTCAGTGACAAAGAGAAGAGAATTGATTTAAAATTGAAATTCTTTGAAACAATTTCTACTTGAAATGCCTTAAAAAATGTACCCTTTAAAACTTTAAACACAAAGTTTGAAGATATCGAAAATTAAATTCTTAATTTCTTATTTAAATTCATTTATATTTCCAAACTAATTTATAACCATGTTTATATTTCAATTATTTATATCTATGAAAGAAAGTTAATGGTTACAAGCTATATACAAAGTCAAATCCCATTTCTCAACATCCAATTCAATTAACTTTCAAAATTCAGAAAATTATACTTATACATATATAATATAATTACACAAATTTATTCATTTACTAAGTTTGAAAACAATATTGCGTCTGTTTGGTCTGTTCAAGTGTTTTGGGGATCCTATCGATAGCGTTGGTCAGACAAATCGATCGAAAACCCAAATCAACATCAACAACTCAAACAACACAATATATAAAACATTTTAAATATAGGTTTACAAAGCACGGATAGAGATTAAAATTTGATTAACTCAATCAAAGAGAATTCTGATCTGAAAATAAGTTGGAAACAAAAGATGGGATGATTAACTAATCGAATGAGGAAATGGATAAGCTCATATAAATAGTGTGCAACCTTAACCAGGTCAATCGCGACTTCTAGAATTACATCGATGTAGAATCCTAAGGGAAATCTACATCCGATCTCAAGAGATAGAATTCAGGATACAAGAGATACTAGCATCTAAACCGAGGATCCATAAATCTTCGATGAATCAATGCCATTGTAAAGGAGTTTCACTCTTTTACAAATCATTCAGTGGAGCTATGGGATGCTCCAAAATTCAGAAGAATACGGAAAGTGAGGGGCAAGAATGAATCTCGAAACCAAAGGAACGTTTCAAAATTCAAAGGGTAAAAGTCAAAGAGAAAGAGATTCAAACTCGAATGAAAGTGATTCTGTAAATAAATTTACCATATATGCTAAGTTTTTCCTAGAGCCAAAGCTCTGATACCAACTATAACGACCCTGTATTTTCAACCATTCGCACCCGCACATGTCGGACTTGAATTGCTCAAATTATCGAATTGTAAAAATAAATTTGGAAAAACTCAAAATATGCAGTAAATAAATAAATCACAGTTAATAAAATGCAGCGGAAGCAAATAAATAGCAGTTCATGAATCTACTATATAAATATACATCAGAGATAAAGAAGATACAATAGAAGTAACAATATGATAATCAAGCACAAAGGCTGAAAACATCTCTGGAATCAACTGGATAACTGAAATGAAATAGATAGCTAGATCTTCAAGCAAAGCCCCAACTCCGAAGGTTAGTCTCAAATGCTGTATCACTCAGTCTAACCCAAGCGTAAAGCAAAACACAAAACACTCGAGTCAGGACATACATACTTATACAATGTAAACCAAATCAAGTGAACTGTAATAAAAAGGTACAAGTTACTTAAAGGATGCTTGGGACCGTCCATCCTCTGAGGATCCGTTAAACTATTTACTATGTAGTAATATTTCGCTATTATAATAATGTCTATAGTAAAATAAACTTACTTTTAAATAGCGTTAAGGGGTTACTCCTATAGCCCTTAACACGTAATAGTCCCAGTAGTCCATCCAGTATCATGGTCCCTCTTGATCGGGAAGCCACCAAAGGATACTCCATGGGCTACGGGAGAAAACCAAACTCGTACTAAGCGCAATAAGGTAGGTGACACAGCACAAGTAGGCAATGCCAGGGTAGATATACCAATTACGCTTTCGGGCTGGTGGTAACGCGTAGCAGCTACTACCGCCCACCTCGAGCCACACCCCCAAATCAAAAATCAAAGTGGTCACCGAACCAATCCAAAAGTCGGAGTATAATATCGAAGGGATGTGTTCGATCGGAGGAATGACCTCACTTATTCCTTCAATCGCTCCTGTTTTAGCCACCTTATGCAAACTCACGGGAGTTGGGTCCACATATATACCTCAAAGGACGTCGCCACCATCCTACTTCATTCTGTAATCTCCACCGTGTACACGGTTGTTAAAGTGGTTTTCGGAGTTGGCAGAGAGTACAACTTCCGATCCCAGTCTCTTTAACAACCCAACGTTATTATAACCTATGGATATTTATTTCAAAATCATTTCTATTCCAAAACCATTTAAAATCAAATACCGTTACTTTCCAAATAATATCCATTTCAAAACCAAAGTAATAGTTTATATATCATTTAACTAAAACTCAAATTTCCAAATCACTGAATATTTCCTTCAATTTACTAAACTTGAAGTATTCCTTTAAATCATCTTAACCCAAACCACTTTATAAGGTCATATTCTTAAATATTCCATTTCCAATAAGTTCCAAATTTATATACTTAAAGACAATTCTTAATTAAATACATTTTTCAAATGTTTCGTTTCCAAAGCTATATTACTTTCAAGTTATAACAACTCTGAAAACAAACATTTTGAAA
Organism: Allium cepa; assembly: GCA_030765085.1. Classification (NCBI taxonomy): domain Eukaryota; kingdom Viridiplantae; phylum Streptophyta; class Magnoliopsida; order Asparagales; family Amaryllidaceae; genus Allium; species Allium cepa. The sequence goes on from CM060928.1 coordinate 221,401,281, forward strand.
CATATTTATTTAGACCATCTAAATAATGTTAATACCTACCAAACAAGATTCATTTAACCATTTAAATTCAATGTCAAATAATATTCATTTCAAAGTCGTAGCATTTATAAGTTTATTCAATCAATTATAAACTTTCCAAAAACGTTGTATATTTCAGCTACATTAAAATTACAATTTTTAGCCAATTTAGCTTATAAAAATCACCTTTCCCACTTTAAAATATTCATTTGGATATCATTTATAAATATGAATTAATAAAATAAAATTTTATCAATAAATACCCAAATTAAACTATATTTCATTTATTAAGTCAAAAATACATTCTTTTACTGCTTTTATTTCAACAAATAATTTAACACTTTATTTTAAATTACCCATTTCATAAATAAGACAAAAATCCCATTTACTTACTTAACTTAACAATTTCAATTAAAACCAAATTTCCAATTATCAAGTTAACTCATATTTTGAAAATACACTTTTCCACTTAAATCATAATTATTCAATTACCAAACATTCCATTTCATAAATAAAGTAATTTACCGTATTAAATATAACAGTAAATTTCTTTGCAAATTTATTCATTTAGGTATCAATTAAAACTCTGATTTCAAGCTAAATACATTTATTACAAAATGTGCAATTACAACTGTATTTCATTTTATCAATTCAAAGGACATCATTTATTATTTCATAAAATAAAAATTGATTGCAATTACCAGGTTAGACTTTAAATTCCATATTAATTAATTTTAATTATTAAGTTGTTTATCACAATTAAAGCTCTTTAAATTACTATTTAAGGCCAGATAAAGATTTTTAACTTACAATTTAAATTTAAATCCAATTATCACTTATAAAATTTTAACTTGTTGGAAGCCAATCTCTCTTTATATATTTAAACCAATAAATCAGCTTTTTAAATAAAAATTCCATATATTTAAAGATTCAAAATACTTAATAATTTTAGAAAACTATCGTAAAAATTTGTCCATGGACCTGTATAAAATTTTCTAACCTAAGTCAAGTGATACAGATATGTATCATTTTAATCCGTAATTTAAAAAGAAAAATCCGGGTTCTATCATTTCAAACCCGCAATCCCAAGTAAATCAAATGCAATAAAAATCATTCGAGCCTATCAACTCTGCCCATAATGATTTTCTCCTTATTCTAAAGTCCATTCAGGTATTTATCATTTCAACCCATAGTGATAGGGAACTTGCAGTAATGATACAGTAAATAAAATGAACAGTATATCATATAATAACATATTAGATGATGTAACAAATATATATATATATATATATATATAGCATTTAACATCATATAACATATCACTAGCATGTATGAATAACATATCAATTTATACAGATCCACTTGTCATTATTCCACAATAATATAAGTACATATGTCTAGAGTGATAAAATCACCTTTTAAAAGCTAGAATCAAATTCACAATACACAATTGAAACTCTGCAAAACACGACAAGGCAAGACCAAACTTTTGAGTAGATGGAGAGTCAAGATCCATATCTTGTATATAACAAATACATAAATCATAAGAATAAGATTCAATACGACAAAAGATGAATTAAACAATGCAATTATGAATCAAAGAGGACATAACCTTGCTTTCAACCACCAAGTGGGCTCGGCCATTGGGTTTGGGTAGGGTTTAGACATCACAAACTCACGGCTAGGGATGTTTGTGGTCATGTGGTGGTGATGAGGAGGAGAGGTAGACTAAGAGGTAGAGGCCGAGCTAGCATGAAAACCAAAGAGAAAATCAAAAGAAAAGGGAAGAAGAAAGTAAGGAGAAGCCATGAAAATTTAGAGCTTGTTTTATTTTTCTCTCACGCAAATGGAAATGAGATAAGAAAATTTTCATGAGAAATAATAATAAAAGTGGCATCTAGGGTTACAGAAACAATGAACGGCTAAAGATATGGAGAGTGGATAGCTAGAGATGTAAAGGTTAGAAAATAAATGGTTAGGAAATTAAAAGGCACAATTTAAGGAGAAGGAATCTTGTATATTTTCTTTGTTTGCACGCAAATGACAAATGAAATGAATGGAAAGATTCTCACGGCTTAAAGAAAATAAAGTGCATAGCTAGAAGGTAATTAAGGAGGTAGGAAATAAAAAGGCAAGAAATAAAGAGGCTAGTGAATGAATGGGATTTATTTCCTATTTAATAAAAGAAACTTATGTAATATCTTCCAATCAGAAGAGGCAAATGAAGAAGTGAGACATTTGGGAAGATTTTGTACATGATTTGATAGAGTAATGCATGGCTATGATAGGTGAGAAACGCTAAGAATTAAGTGGGTAAAAAATTAAAAAGGCAAGCATTTAACAAAGTGACATATACCCTTTGATTTTCTCCAACTCTTTATAAAAGATATAAGAAAATAAATTCCAATGAATACAATAAAAGCCTAGACAAATAAATAGAGAAATAAACAAAGAGATGGATATAAGAAAAATATAGAAATATATATATATATATATATATATATATATATATATATACATGTAGAATGAAAATGCATAAATTTATTGCGTGTAAAACGCTGTAATTTATCTAATTTAAAAGTATAAGTTTAAATTCCCAATAAATCCATATTACCATTGGTTTATATACTAATACATTAATTACTTCCCAATTCATCCAAATTTCAATTAGCAAAGTAATAAATTTCGTTCTCTTCCCATAAATCTATTTGTCATGAAATCCCATAAGTTGTAATTAATTTCAAATAAGTTGATTTGATTAAATTCTAATCCCTTTTTATAAGTCTATACTACTTGCAAACCTCGTCAATATTCGTTTATCTTTCATTACATTAATATATATTCAAATAACCATCTTTCCTTTGTATTAACTGTTGTTTTCAATTATATTCAATTATATTGAATTTTTCAAATGTATATATTTGTTATGATTGAATCCTCAATCAATTCGTTCAAATAGGTTTCATTCCTTCATATTATCTTATGAATAAAATATGCATTCCCATTTCATCCTAGTTTTCAATTAATATAGTAATTGAATTCATTTACTTATCATTCAATTCATTTATTATAGTTTACATTCCAATTAATTAAAATTGATTCCCATAATTTGATTTGATTTAATTTCCATCTTTATACTATGCCCACTATTTCTTTATAAACCTGGTCATATTAGTTTTATATTCCATTACATTAATACACCCCTATTTACATCTTAAATTTGTAAATGTTACTTTCTTTTAAATGTGTACTTTTGTCAATTGTGCACATTAATTAAGGTTTGAAACCAATTAAATAAATTTACCTTAGTTCCATTCTTTTTACCAATTTATTACTTTATAAATAAATTTACGTTTCTAGCTAATTTATACATTCACACCTTCCGTTACTGCATTAATTCTCATTAATGACATTAAAGATTTCCTATTTAATTTATAGACTAAAAAGACAACTTACAATAATTGTTGTCGTTACCATTTAATTTACACTCATGTTTATCATTTTCTCTAATTATCATAATTTTTTACAAAATGTTAAATTCATTCAATTACCATAGATTGTACACTAATTCATTCGTTCGCACCACACTTACCCTTATTTTCTTATATCAAATTTTATACCTAAAATTAACATTTACAACTAAATTAATAAACTAATTAAATAGTAACTTACAACCGTTACTATTACTTTAAATCACATTAATGAATTCATTATTATTTATAAATCAATTGTTACAATTACTTAATTAACACTGATTTACTTCAATTTATATTGATCATATATTAACTCATTAATAAGTTAACATTCACACTTGTTTTCTTATATTCAAATTTATAACTAAGTGCAACAATTTACATTTCAATAAGTTTGAAATTCATAATTAGTTTTAATTACATTGTTACATTTTATTTTAACGTTTGTTTCACTATTAAATTACAAAGTCTTTTTTCATCTAGTTTTAATTACCAAAATCGTATTAAATCAACAAATTATATTATTGAGAATTTATGGGTCGTTATAGATCCCTGAGAGAAGACGGCTCATTTTTCATCGACCTATGAGTCGATATGTTTTATAATTGGGTAGGCAAACCTATATTATCCCCAATAGGTTTGTGATAATGTATTATCTATATTGTTCTAGATAGATATTTACATGCATCGTGGTCTATATTGTTCTGGATAGACTACAACTCTTTAGTTATTTGGCAGTCTCGACATTATCTATATAGTTCTAAATAGATAAATTCGCTTAATCAATATTATTCTAGATAGAGTTTATGTAGGAGATAATATCTATATTGTTCGGGATAGATATTTCTATATTGTTCTGGGTTGCTCTTATATAAATACGCAAATCTATATTGTTTTCGATAAACTTTTAGTGTTAGTGTTAGTATAAAGATATATTCACATTCGATCACCCTTAACAAGATGTATTCTTTGGATTAGTAAATGACATTACTTGTAATGTTCTTTGCTAAACTGTGTATAGTGGTAAGGACATTGCAAGTGGCATTGGGAAGTATGAGTTTGGGGCTTTGATCGGATGTGATGCGGCGGAGCTTGGTGGCGTAGTATGGCGGCATGAGGTGAATGAAGGTGGTGTTAGGTTTTTTTGGGTTGATCTATAGTTATTAACAGGAGGGGGAAGATGATTTATTTTAATAAAGGGTAATTAAAATTTAATGAAGTAATTAGGATTTTAATTGTAAATTGAAAATCGTAAACTTATAAATTTAATAACTCTGTCATACGAGGTCCAGTCGAGATGAAACTTTTTGCATTACGCTCGTGATGACATAAGCTTTGCGATAGAACCAATTTGGTCAAATTCTTTTTAAGTCAAAATATGTGCTAATATCGAACGTCGTTCGATTTTAATTCCAAACCAGAACACCTCGGCAACAACTGGAATTTCAATGAGTTCAATTCACCTTTTTGGCTAACCAGTATGTTATATAGTTGATAAAAATTATTTATTAGACGATTGGATGTTTGGATGATTTACTGTTTTATTAGTTGATTTGGACTAATTCATGCCGCTGGAGCAGATGACCTTTATATATGCCCACCTAGCCACGGACGACCTATATTATATGATTATATACTGAGTTGTGATGCGGGGCAACATGTTAGAGGGAACCAATAGGATTCCTCACCACTGTTGAATTTATTTACATATATACATGATTATATATGTGTGTGTGTGTGTGTGTGTGTGTGTGTGTATGAGTTGTGATATAGGGGACGGGTTGGAGGAATCCTACGGGCTTCCTCGCCATTATTGAAATATTTTCTATAATATTCATGTTATATAAATCATTGAATATCAAACCTGGTTGTTTGACACTATTGGTTATGACATTGTTGTATGTTCAAACTTAAACCCTATAGTGATAGGAAATCAATATCAATATTGGTTAAGCATTTGATAGCTGCTGGCTTAAATTAGTATTCTGAAATACTATAAATTACCATTTGGGGTTGAAATTGATTTTTGAGATAGGAAATAATTTTAAATCATAAATTGGGTTTCACAAATATTTTGTTTTAAAGGATTTAATTTCTATTTTACTCCAACCTTTTTATTTGTCTTTTCAAAGTTATTTATTTATATTTTGTATTGTTTTAAGACTATTTATATTTAATATAGTTTTAAAGATTATTTATTTATATTTAATATTGTTTTAAAGTTATTTATATTTTAAAAATTTTAAAAGTTAATTTTTTAAAATAATTAAACTGGTTTGAAATTAATAATAATGATTTATTAATAATGTTTAGGAAATAAATTATTACTATTTAGAATAATGGTAAAGATTAATTATTGTTTTTGTTTAATAATGTTTTGAAATTATTAATTATTATTTTTAAGGTGTTTTGAAGTTAAGAATTATTATTTATTTATAATGTTTATTGCTAATAATTATTATTATGTAATAGTGTTTTGAAGTAAATGATTTTTATTAATTTATAAATGTTTTCGAGGCTTATAAATAGAGTTCTATAAATAAACTGGGTTTTATAAGAGGAGTTTTATAAAATGGTTTAAAGGCCTAAAGGAAAATTATTTATAAGGTAAAAGAGTTTTATAAATAGTTAGATAATTATAAACAAATTTTAGAAATGGGTTTATAGATTTATAAGAAGAGTTTTACAATTAGTTTTATGGATTTATAATGGGCTATAAATGATTTGAGAAATGGTTTGAGATGCTTTTATTGAAAGGTTTTTTTATAAAATTAAAATCCAACTGGGTGTTTTTTCCTCACGCTGGTTTATCAGATTAACTTAGGTGTTATTTTTTTATAATGCTTGGGTCAGAACGAGCATACTACATATTCTTTGGATGCATCGGAGCTGAGGGCACGAGGTGGAAGTCCAAGACTTATCTACGTATTTATTTGGGTTCCGCTGTGTTATCTGTTTGTTGTATTTAACAGCAATTATAAGGATAGGCTATTATAAATGTCCAGGCTGAAATAGGTTAGTGTACTTTGATTAATATATGTATGTTATAATTTTCTTCGTAAAGATTTTTTTTGTATATTATAGATTACTCGTTCTGATGTGAGATTCTGTGTCGTTTGTTTCTTTTTCTCTTCTTCTTCTTCCTCTTCTTGTCTTCTTTCTTCTTTCTTTTCTCTTACTATCCGCCCTTTCATTCAATTTGAGTGGGTTATGTGTGGCTGATGGTCCGCTTAAATTGTACGGATTATGCGTCATTACACTTGTTATTAGAGCGCAAGGCTAAGCGAGAACATTGGCTTTGGTGGGGTAACCCATTAAGAGATAAAGTAATGGAAGACCTTATTATGAGTTTGAGTTTATTATAGACATAAGCGCATATTTGTTAATGATATAAAAGTACAGAGGGAAGTATTATGCCAAGCTTCTTCCGTTGCTCTCAGTACTTCCATGTGCCATGTCTACCTCGTTATATGAATAGTCGGATCCAACTTTCCATCATAAACTTCCGTTACTGGTAGTTTGAATTTTGGTGGATTCCTAGCAATCCTGATATTAGGAGCGAATGGAATTATATTTACATCCTCCAGATCCTGGTTCACCAATCCTCCATGCATACCTCGCTTGATCTTCTCTACAAACCTGTTACTGTCTTCTAGTGGTTGTCTCCTATCATCGTGTCTAAGCTGCCTCCCGAGTCTATGAGGAAATTCTGGAACGTATTTTTCCAGACAAGCATCCAAATTCTGATTCGCACCAAGCTCCATTGAATTGATCGCAAGTCCTCTAGCATCATGATCAACCAGACCCAGGGGCATGCCCCTAGACTTTGGGGATTGATGTTGATCCCTCTAAGATGGCCGAGGACAGCCCTCGGCATATCTTTTCCATTCCTTTATCCATTGTCTTCATTTCCATGTTCACGGTTCTTATTTAAGCGATTCTTACCGCTTGAACTCCTTGATCTAAGTTGTCATTAAATCCTACTACTTTATTCCCTTGATTCTGCACTCCAGCTTATCCAATCTATAGGAGTAAATTCTACATCATCTCATCTATCTTTTCAGCGTCCTCTCCTGCATAGCATCCATCATCATTTCCATTTCATCCCTGGTGATGTAGATAGATGCTTGATTAGCTCCAGTTCTTATGGAAGCCTACTGCCTCCTTCCATGGTGGCCCATTTCCGGTAGCACTCTCCTTGTTGATTGCCTAGCCATTGCTTCCTAGATCCAAGTACCCAAGCTTCCAAATCTAAGAACCTAGCTTCCAAATCTGCGAGTGCAAGTCTTTTCGGTGAAAGCACCAAAATATTGGCATCAAAATTGACCACCAACACCCTATTGTATGAAAGCACCAATATCTAGTCTCAGATCTTAGATAGTATCTAATGTAGAGAATATACTATGAAAAGCAAACAAACTAAAAATGAAAGCAAGTAAAAAAGGCAATATTTATAGTGCTTCGGCTATGTCTAGCCTATTTCCACTCTATAATAATCCATTTTATTATATTGTAGTCTGTTTATAAGTACAATCCAAAATCCAAGAATGAAATTGGCAGAGTGTAGCCTTGGTTGAAGATAAAGAGAAGCAGAAAGAAGATCCTTTTATTGACGCAATGCCTGTTGTATTTATAGGGGAAGACTTGCATGGATCGGGCTAAATTTCGGCAGAAGAACCTCCAGGCCATGACGAGAGCATCCAAAAATTTTCGACCATTGGGGACGATAATAAGGATCGATACCGATTCCTATTTTGGTTTCCAAATAAGGTGTGATCCCTCTAGGGAGTTCCCCATGTTGTTAGCTACTTGCTAATTAAATTTCACGTTATTCCAACTTATGTTTTGTGAGATATTGCGTTTTCCATGAAGCGGTGTTACATACATTCTGGTTTCAGGCGATCCCTTTGCAGGGATAGGGGTCGATCCCTCCAAACTCCTCCAAATGACATGCGATCCCAAGGGGAGATTCTCTATGTTGTATAATGTATAGCCTCCAAGTTTCATGCTAATTAAATTAGTAGAACTCAAGTTATTAATCGATCTTTGTTGCAATATGCTGCAAAGGCTGATTATAGTTGATCCCTGTGGAGCGATAAGGTTCGATCCCTCCAACTTGCTCCAAATAATGTGCAATCCCTCTGGGGTGTTTCAAATGTTGTAGTTAGCTTGTACTTAAAGTTTCATGTCAATTGGACGTGTAGATGTTGAGATATTGATCTCCAATCCCTTTATTACATCTTGTGGTTATTGAGTTACGGAGCGATCATCATTGAGTTGTGTTGTGTGCATCTTTTTTAATCTGATCTCTTTATTCTGATCCCTCTATTTTGATCCCTCTTCTAGGGGAAGTATTAGTTTCATACTTAGCTATATTTTTAGTGTTGTCCACCCGAATGCGTTCAACAATGGTCCATAGTCTCAAATATAATCGATCTCCAATCCTAGTAACCATCTCTCCGGGCTTTGTGCCTTGATGATCATGAAGTATGTTGGGTTACATCCGCATGTGTATGGCCTTGCTAAAAAGCGGGTTAACACTTTACCCTTCAAAACATGCCTTGCAATAGGAAGGTGTGATTTGAGTTTCCATAAGTCAAAATCCGAAATTCATAATCCATTGATAGCCATATTTTTCAATCTATAATCCAATTCAAATACACGGCCTCTTCGAATCATTTTATCCAGATCCACATCCATCCAAATCTAAATCCATTGCTATTTGAAGATGTTATCCAAATCCACGACCTCTCCAGGTTGTTGTCCTGAACTAAATCCTCGATCTCACAGGATTCTTTCCAAGCAGAATCTGTACTCGATGACTTGAGTAAGATGATCCATCGCGTTCGAGCGAAGCGACCTACACCCATCCAAGCATAGTCCATACTTGACAACCTTGATCTCTTTATGTCATTACCGAGCACAATCCTTACTCAATGACCTGAGTAGGTTGATCCATTGCATTCAAGAAAGGCAACCTTCCCCTTGCCAGGCACATTTTGTACTTAACGACCTGTTGGGTTTTATTCTTCGGCCTTGATACCCAGTTGAGCATTTATTCCATGATGCACGAGTCCGTTTCGTCGTGTTCGCTGGACGAAAAATCTCATACCATGCGATTGTTATCCCTTCTCTTCGGACAAGACCACAACTGTGACCTGTGTTATCTATTACATTGATCCAAATTTAAGTGTTCCTAAGTCCATTTGCCAAAAAATAAAATAAGAGTCCGTACAACCAATAAACTGGAGTTCAAATAAAACTAGAAAAATAGGAGTTTAAAGCAAACAAAAAGAAAAAACAAATTTCACAAACCCTAGAACTACAGTTTATCGTCATCTCAGGGAATGCTTAGGGACCGTCTTCGATCCCATACATGTATAAGTGACTTAACCATCCTATTGTTGAGTTCGTTATTTATTCCATGCCATCTCGATCAATTGATGAAAACTTGATGATGATGCATTGATCCAATGCAATTTTCATTCAAGGTGGACGGTGGTTGTTCCTGTTCCATTGCCATAGCCCGACTCCTTACGTATTATTGTCACTGACCATTCCTTACATGTTCCTCGATGATATCCTTCAAATCCTGCAGTCATTTGTATTGTGCCCATCTTGCTCATGGAATAGGCAGCGCTTTCCTGATGTCTATTCGAGTTTGGTGCCAGTCTTCGATATGGAACGCCTCCTCGAGTATCTAGATGTACCTTCTAGGCTTTCATTCAATTCTAAGTAAGAAGATAAATTGGGTTCTCCACTCTACCGCTTTGATCCATCGAAGCTATTTTTCATGTTACGTTTACCGTTGTCCTTTTTTGAGCATTCATCGGGCGGTCTCCACCTTGTATCATATTAACTTCTATTTCCTCTCTATCAGCTTTCACATCTTCTTGTCGCAGAAACCTTTCGCTTTCATGGTAGAATTCCTCGAGATCCATCAATGGATCCTGAATCAGTGATACCTTAAAATTTGAATTATCTGCACCCCTGACACTACCACCATCAAAACCATCGATGGGTCGGTCGATCCATCGAAACAACTGCCGCATTAAACATGATTAAGAAATTCTTGAGTGATTCCCATACCTATTGCTTTACTGGTGTCAATGTTATCACATTCTTGGGTCTCATAATGTGAACCTGAAACTGTTCATAAATCTTTCGACCAATTCTGTCCATGTGCTAATAGAACCGTTTTCCAACAGTCTGAACCATAACATAGCTACATACGTTAAGTAAAAGGGAAGCATTGTGCCATGACTTCTTATGATTCCCCCAATGCTTCCTTGTGCCATATATACCCCATCATATGTATAGTCGGATCTGACTTTCCGTCATAAAATTCCAATATTGGTAGTTTGAATTTTGGTGGATTCCTAGCATTCCTGATATTAGGAGCAAATAGATTCTATGTACATCCTCTAGTCCTCGGTTCAAAAATCCATAAACAAGAGAGATTTAGTGGTAATATGGAAAAATATAGGGCTTGACTTTCAAAAAAGACCATTCTCAAATGGAAGACAATATTTTTTAAAGAGATTTTCTTTTTGGTTTTACTGAAAAACTCTTTAATACTATTTTAGGGCTTAATTGCAGATTTTGATTTTGAACAATATCAGATGGATATTGAAGTTGTTTTTCTCAATAGGGACATTAATGAAATAACTTAACTATACTTATGGGATCAAATAAAATTCTCGTCAACCGTACCATAATTTTCATTATGTTATTACCTTATTTGGCTTTGTGGGATAACATTATGGAAAATATGTGTATTGTAAGCTCGAAGAGAGTAATTTGTATTCCAAATTTTACAAGTAGATGAAATATTGATTGTCGACATTATTCATCTATATTGCACAAAACTAAGATATTTCATCTTTTTAAAGTTAGAAAAGACCTCTGGGTGACAACTCTTTTGTATTAAGGGTCCAACACACTATATTATTATATGGAGTGATATTTGAATTATCACAAAAGAGCAATGCAGATAAATGCTTAAAAAGATTTGACATGAAAACTATGAATCATTTGATTCCCTTTTGCCAAAGGAGACAAATTTTGTCTTATGCAGTGTAACACCCCATCTTTATACTCATACTATCCAAGAGTATTACTAGGTAATACCGTTAGATAGTATGGAGAATGAGGCTCTATGGGTTACACACATGAATATTCCCTTGGGCTAACATCGGTACATATCTCAAAAATCATGAACAAGTCACATAAACGTACACAATATCGACACATAGCAATAAAAAAATGTGCCTCCATTGGAACAATACATAACATAAAATAAATCACAGAGATCACAGAGTCATCAACGCAGCGATAACATATTATAATTATATACACGAGTCGAAGTGAGTTTAGAAAAATAGTCAAATGCCCACTACCATCAAATATATATATATATATATATATATATATATATATATATATATAACATTTCCAAACTATACATCTCATAAACAAACGAACACATGTTGTAAATATACAAACTATACGCAAATATCGTATCCTTCATTTATGCCCAACATCCACAAGCTGGTCGACTTATTCCTGAACCTAAAATGTCTTGGACAAATTGAGCATTATATAAATGACACACGGCTCAGACTATGTCAAGAATGTAGATGAAAATATGAAATAACAACTGGCATGGTATAAACAAGTGGCACGTACATATCCCAAATGTCAACATATCTCAAACCATGCACATAAAAGGCAACCCATTTTCAAACAAAGTCAATCAACTTACATAGCGAGCATATAATCAGGTGGGTAATACAAATATAGTATAACTATCATTAGATATAAAACTCAACAATAATATATGATATGCTCTCAGCAATGCGGTATATTATCTCTTAGATAATCGTAAAGTAGACATACCCGAGGTTTGTCTCACTCAATAAATTTATAAAATACATAACAATCACCCAAATCAAACAAACACTAAATATAAATATAACATACCCTCAGTAGCCAGGGCCATCTCATAGATAACCATGTAAAAGATATGTACAGGGTCTAACTCCATGTTTCTAGCATCTCTAGTTATCCATGATGGTTGTATAATCGATGTGTACGGGGTTACACAACTGTAAAGACTCTTAGTCTCATAATAGTCCAAGAGATCGATAACTACATAATCATCATCTAGACCTTCTACCTCACAGTAATCGACTTACCCCTCAGCGAATGAAATAATTATATTGTCTCTCAAACCTTTACTAATCCACTCCACTCTTGGTATCATGGATAATCGTCGTGACTCTCAGTCCTATGTGCTCTCGGCATAATAAATATTCATTTCGGCACCAATCTCAGCAAATGATCAAATTGGCTCTCAGCCGTAAATATAATGATCTTATATAGGTGAATAAATATGTGCACATAGCGTCTCATGCTATTTCAACAATAGTATGCAGACGAGAGACTGACATCTCTCAGCTTATTTTCGGATCCTTTTTCACATGCTTTCAGCGCTACTCCTACAGTCTTAGTTACTTCAATGGCCATCGTGAGCCAATATCCATCAAGTACATGACTACGCTATGCGATGGTCATGACCTTACAAGTACCCCTAATGATAACTGACTCTTGTCGAAGTGACACAGGGGTAATGGCTCTCAGCTATGGCTCTCCACTATTTACATCATCAGATGTGTTGTGGATTTGGGGAGTGATCCCATAATCAGGCCGCTAAGATGGAAACTAGCCAATCTGGTTTACTTCCGAATGTATAAAAGGAGTACACCCAATAAATAGTCACTCTTATGGCTCTCAGCCGCTTCCTCCAACGAGCATCACCGTAAATATAATACCTCGTATACTCAACCCTGTTAGAGTGACATCTACTTACAGAAAGTAATCAAATAAATTTTAGCCCAGGCATCCCATATCACCTGGTTTTGCTCATTTGTTTACTCAATGCTCGCAAATTGCAATCATTATCACACAATTATTCTATATAATAAGTCCAAAGAATAACCAAAGAAATATTACCAAAAGTTCCGCTACAAACGGTACAATAACTAGGTTTATAATAATTCCTAGTTACACAAAAATGTAAATCACTTGAAATTCCCAATCCTATTATTTAATGATTCAAAAGAGGTTTTCCAATAAATTTTTCCAAAAATCTTTAATACAATTTCAAATATCAATTTTCACTTGAATGAGAAATAAATAGTAAAATTATCATTCTTTCCTTAAATTCCATTTACAGTTTCAAAATAAATATTAGCAAACCTCTCGTTTTATTATAATTTTTTTATAAATTAGAAGGTTCAATTCAGTTCTAAATCTCTGAAAATTACACTTTCACTTTTTAAAAAATATTATAAACTTCTAACATTAATCTTAACAAGATACATTATAACTTTATTACCAATAACTTTCACGTCACAGATAAATCATACCCATCATATTATAATTTAAAAATATCATTTTCTTAATTTCCTTTACAAATTAATAAATTGCATTCAATTTATTCTTACTTTAAAATAATAATTCTCAAACTTCCAATTTATTGGATCTAAATCAAATTAACTCACGACTTTAAAATATAGATTTTTAAATATAAAAATCCTTCAAATATATTTTTATAATTACCGACAAATGAATAAAAATACAATTATCATAAATTCACTTATTTTATAAAACCAAAAAATTCATCACTTTCCAAATAATTTCAATTATCACAATTCTCAAAATTATTCCACTTTCGTATTTTCCAAAAATATTTCATTTCTTTTAAAACCTTCTAATTCAATTTATTCATCCCATTCCGATCAATTACTAATGTGATCTCATTACAAAAACAATTAGTTAGAGATATATAATTCTACTTTTACCTAATTCAATCCTATAACCAATAATTAATAGAAATTTCAACATAATAAATGAACAGGGAATGGGCATACCAGCATAAACAATCAACAATCAAAGCTTCCAATTTCATCCAAATCAAATTCAGGCAAATAGGGTATTACTAGAGCATAGTTGTGAGTTTGAAATTTTTACTCACCATAAATTCGATGCTACCATACCATTACAGCGTTGCTCGTCCCTCCCTTCTAGATTGCTGCCTTTACTGTTGCAGCTTCACGACTGCGTGCGCAACAAATTATGCCTACTGTTGCCTTCATTGTCGCTGATCGTTTCCACCAAAACATTAAAATGTGATGCATCCTCCAAGTCGCCAGCCAGCCACCATCTCCAACATTGCTAGCCCATATTAGGCTCCAGCCTTTAACATCCACCCTATCGACTACACCGCGCCTGTAATGACTCGGATTTTTCGACGTTTGATTTGGAATATTTAAATGGTTTAAAATATTGAACTTGAATTATAGATTGATTTCAAATATGAAAATTTGGGTTAATTTATAAAATAAATTAATATAGCAATTTATTGAATAATTTAATTATTGAAGTTATAATTGAATATTGGTTCAAATAGTGAAATTGGAGTTTTAAGCTTGATAAAAATAATTTAAATGATTATAAAATTTATATTGATAATACTGAAGATAGTGCAACTTTTAAATTTGAATTTAAAATCGATTTGTCCAGTTTAATAAATATATTATTTAAATTGACATTTAAAAATAGCCTTCCGATGCACAATCTCCGGATTTGACGTAACCAGTTCCATTGGATACATAATAGTGTATTATTATTTCAAATTTCATAGATTTTGGGATTATCGTTTAGCTGTACGGGATATAAGCATGTTGAAATTAATATCGAATTCAATATAATAATTGGGTTCAAAAAGCTATCTTCTTTATATAACCGAATTGGGACTTGAAACTTTTTCCATTGCATTCGGAATAGGGGTATAACATTAAAAATGTGTAGAGACACGCGTCGATAGGGGTTCGAGATTTTGAGTTGCATATATCGAGATGTTTTAAAATTTTAATTATATAGTGTTGACTTGACCTATATTTTCACATCAACACTCTTTCCTTCATTTCAAAGCCACTGTAGCAGGCCTCCTTCACGCAACCCTTCACCTCAAATTCAAAATCACGTCTTTCATCTTCACCTTACTTCTTTCGTTTCAATTTAAGAAAAAAATCAAAGGGGTGCCTAGCTTATTTTCGAAGCCACTCTCCTATATAACAGCATATTTCCTTTCCTTTGTCTTCTAAAAATCGTTCGAACGAAAACTAATCAGTTCATTCCTTATCAAAAAAATTAAAAAAAATAGCAAGAGACCATCGAAGTCGAATTCGAATCAACTCAGCCTTCGATGAACTTCCTGCCTACGAGGAGAGTGAGGATGAGATTAGGGGAAGACGCAACCTCGATATTGGGCCATGAGCATTCATACGACATTGATGTCGTGAGGTCGGGAAGACCAGGTTGCTAGCATGAGAGCATGCTGGCATAGGGGGAACGCAAAGCAATCGCGCGCTCTACAAGGAAAGGTGCATAGCTCGAACGGCAAAGGAAAACATTTCTACTGTATGGAGGGAATCGACGGCAATGGCTAGGAATAATGCAGCATTGCCAGTCAATCGAGTTAGGGGCCATGGTCGCAATTGAAAATGGTCAAGCATGGACGTGGTCGGGCGATTGAAGTCAGGCTTTCGATTAAGGAGTGGCCGTGATTGATTGCTGTCGCGTGTATAGAGTGTCACGTTCCGATGAGAGATTGGCAGCAGTCGATTTCATGGTAACCTCTTTTTATAAATTTAGTACTTAATTAAACTATTTTTAGTTGCTAACTTAAAAGAAAAAAATATTAGGCTAGTTATTTAAAACTAGTTAATTAAAATTTATTAAATGGTGAATAAATTGTTTGATTATTTCAAATATTAATAAATGATGTAATGTTCATACGAAGTCTATAATCGTGAAATCAAGTCGGGGAATATACAAGCTGGAAATTAAAAATGGGTTCAATCAGAAAATTTTGAAAAAAAAATCAAGGTGAGAATTTCTCACTCATTTGAACAACCCTGATTAAATTTAATTGTTTAATTTTAAAATTTGGTAGATGTTTGATTGATTTATAAATTTATAATTATCTGTTGAATGATATAAATATACAGTAGTATATATTAGTGTTGGAGTGATATTCCTGCATATTATAGCAGACGAGACCCTATGCGCCGCGCATAGTAGCGGATGACCCTATATACCATGATATCCTCCTCGAAGTGGGATTGAGATTTTTATTGTTGTCCAACATCTGTGGATGCAGGGAAAAACAGGTTGGGGATCCAACTGGATTCCTCAAAAGTGTTATTATTTTTCATATATACAATTACTCGATTGTTGTGTGTTGTAAACTTTTTAAAGGTTATAATGGCATGGAGAATAATTTTGGGTATATTGAATACCATAAATATTATTTTAAATGATTCAGGACTTAATAAGAGATTTTTAATATAAAAATTTGTATATCGAAATTTGGATTACTGAAAGTGATTGGTTTAAATAAGACTTGGGTAAATTTTGATTGTATTAATTAATGCAAGAAAAATATTTTAAATGGAGAATTTGAAATATGTTTTATAATGGAATTTTTAAAGACTAGATTTTTAAATGGTATTCGAAAAATATAGGAAGAAGCCTAAGACGATATTTAAAAATTGATTGGTAAAAATAAATGGAATATATAAGACAATGAGTTTATAAAAGATGAAAGTTAATTAATAAGATTATTTTCAGTGCAACTTAAAGGAGTTATAAAAATGTATGAAACGATGTTTATAAATATAAGGAATCGATATCAGATGGTAAATTGGAAATGTAAATTTACAGGAGTGATTTATATTTAAAATATGGAAATAGGGTGAGATAAAAATAGTGGATACTATTTTGAAGTGGAAATGGTTAAGGAGACCGGAATGGGAATAATGTGATGGGAATCAAAAAGTTTATTAGTTGATATTTTGGTTATTCGAATTTCAGAAATATATTTTTAACAATAAGTTAAGTTTAAAAAATTTAAAAGGGAATTTTTATTTATTAAACTATATAAATTTTAAAGTTAGTTAGTATTGAATACTTTGAAAGGAATTTTTAATACTTAATATTTATTTTAGTAAAATCCAAAATTTAAAAACCTACTTTGAAGTGATGTATTAAAGTGTTTTCAATATTAGATAATCATTTGAACATGTTTTCAAAGTAAAGAATGATTATTTTCTTTAAATACTTATTTTTATTTACAAATGTAAATATATAAAGTTTTGGAAATGGTTTAAATGAATTTATAAAAACCTTCTCGAGAGTTGGAAAATGGTTATTTAGTAAATGGACTATAAGAAAATTCTCAAACGAATTGGGATAAGAAAGGAGATTTCCGAAGAAGTTAAATAAAAGTGAACTTCGAAAAATGAGAATCAAATTCATAAAGAAGTACAAAGGGAATTGAGCATATAAGCAAGTATGGATAGGTTTGAAAATATTAAGGGAATTAATTAAGAAATTAGAGGATTTATAGAATTCGTGTAAAACGAGTTGGAAAATTTGCAAATTAAATTGTAAATGGTTTTTGAGAAAAGAAATAGAAAATGAACGGAATATTTTTTCCAAGTGTTGAATATAAAGTGAATTGGAAGAAATATTCTAAGTATGGGAAAGGGTTCGAAATGTTCCGTTGTAAATATAAGAATTTGGAACTATTTTCAAATGTGAAGAACTGGAAGTAATATCTTTTAAAGATATCTTGAAATAAATTTTTGGAAAAATTTATAATGGGGCTTGGTGATTATTATGGATGTGTATTGATAGTTAAATAATCGACTATCCATTTTGGCTAATTTCATTAATCATTTCGAAGAGACTGAGATCGGATTTAATTATCCGAGAACCACTTCGATCCGGTTTGAACCTAATAAACGAATACCGTGAAGATGATGAGTATGGTGATTAGGTTTGTCCAGACCCAGGATAACTTGTACGGATGAATGCTATCAGAATATCGTCATTAAAGGACGATGAGCATTTTAATTGAATGCGTTCCTTAAAACGTAACGCTTAGCCTTGAGCCTCATCAATGGGGGAATGACTAAAACAGGGGAGATGCAGTAAGGCTAAGTGGGTAGCACCCAAGTAAGGTAAGGTTACCCCTATCTAGAGTCCCTTTTATTCGGCTATGTGGCGGTTGCTGATCCCAATGGTAGGGTAATCTTGTTTAGGCTATCCAGTTTAATGGGTAGTCCGATCTTGTGTAGCAGGGGATCCCGGAGTAGTCCTCGATACGTTGTTCTAGAGGTGCACTCTGACGGCCAATACCCCAGTATCTTAGTCATTCAATGGAATCCATTCTTCAATAAGCACCGTACGATTTTGATTGTGCCCAAGTATGCTGGAATGTAAGATGCAAGCATTTCTGCTATATTCTATTTACTTTCTTTAGACACTATTATAATATCAGGTAATTTTGATAAAAATTGTTTGGTTATCGTAGGGTAAAAACCCGTTGTGTTTATTTGTGACATGGTCTTATAAGATACCTTTGTTTTTAAAGGATTTTTGAAAAGTTAATAATTCAATTTGAGTGTGTTATCTCACGCTAGTTTTCCAGACTGACTCGGGTGTTATTTTACAATGCTCGGGTCAGATCGAGTATTACAGATTCAGGATAGGATGCTATAGAGCACAGGGAACGAGCTGGATGGCAAGGCGTACTTCTGTACTTGATTATTATTCCGATGTGTAAGGACAAGTTACTAAACTATCCAGATTTGATGTATTGGATTGTTGTACTCTAATAGCGATATGTATATTGACAGTACGGTTCTTGTATTAATAATTTGTTATTATATATTATATTTTGTTCCGCTGTGATTGTGAGATTCAGTGTTGTTGTGTTCTTTTTCTTCTACCTCTTTCTTCTCCTTTACCCTAGTTATTCGCTCTTTTGTGCACTTTGGGTTGAACGAGGAAGAATTATTATCAACTCAAGGGGTACGGATTCGCAGGTCGCTACATTTGATATCAGAGCTAAAGGTTAAGCGAGAACCTTGGGTCTGGTGGAGATTACTCATTAGAGATAGAGTCGGTAATACTCTAGAATGAGTTTAAGCGTATAAGTAGATATGATCGCATATTTGTTAGCGAATATAAAATTGTTTTATATTGTGTTAACTTATTGGTTGAGTGGTATATAAAATCTTGTCGAATTGTAGGACGCCACTAAATTGCTAGGAGTTTCTAAACGATTAAACGTGATAAACTGACATAGTATGGTTTTGAAGATGGTAAATGAAATAATTTTACCCAATTTTTGGACATAAGGGAAATAATTTTTCTAGAAATTATTATAGTATATTGGTGTGTTGGTTACTATTATAATCGAATAGGATTATAAAATTGAAAGGGTTTATATAGCCAAATGAAAATTTGTCTAAGTATGAATTGCACAAATGGATTATAATTAAATTGTTAGGAAATTTAAATCCCAGAATGTTTGGAAAAATGTTTTTCAAAGTGGTTTGGAAAATAATGAGAAGAGTATTATTATTTTTAAATATTTTTGAAAGGAAAACAGTTTAAATGGATTTTTGGAAGTGATATAGTACTGAACTCATATTTGTCGCTGGGAAAATAATTCTAATGATGATGGCCATATCATCAGTATTTATTTTCGAGTTTCTAAGTGACGGATTGCTACCAAAGTAATTGATTTGGAAAAAAAATTTGGAAAAACAAACATTGTTTAGAAAGTCCTAGGGAATTTGTTTTGTGATAAAAACCATGGCTGGTTTAAATTTAAAAAGTGTGACTTGGAATGTTTGTGATTTCAAAATGATTTGAAATTACTGGGTGTTTAAAGTCCGAAATCCTTATTTAAATGTTTTAGAAAACATCAGGGAATAAATATGAACTTATAAAATTGAAAACAAATTTAGGGAAAAGAGAAAAGTGTGGAATTTGGATTTCGAAATTAAATTTTACTCGAGTAAAGTTAAAATAGATAAAATTAAAAGTTAAGCAAGGCAAATGGAGTAAATAAATGAAGTGATGGCATAAAAAAAGGAATTAATGAATTAATTAAAAATAGATTGTATAAACTGAATTTCACTTATGGAAGTTAAATAAATTGAATGGGTAAAGCGATTTTATAACCATAGGACGTGAATTCTAAATGAAATAAGAATTAAGAGAAATCTGGAATTGTGAATAAACGAAAAGGAATAGCTTATAAAATTTTAAGTTAACAGAACAAAAATAATAATATTTTGGCTATAAATAAATATATGATCTCGAGTTAAAAATAAAATGTTAATATACTCGAGTATGGAAAATATGGAAATGTGAAAAATAAGTGGTGTGACTTATAAAACTTAAAAGTGAATAGAAAACTCAAATAAAAATGGTGTGCATTTTAAAGTGAAGGAAACTAAAGCCAAACTTGAATTATATAAAGGAATTTGAACTCAAGTAAATTGGTTGAAGTGATTTTGGAAATGAAAATCGGATATTGAATTATAAAGTGGAAATGAACTAATTAGAAAATAAATTAGTTAATTAGATATAAAATGGACATTAACTGGGTTAAATAAATTTGGATTGTGAGTAAAAACGGAATTTGGAAATGAAAATTATAAATAAAATTCGACTTATATATAAGCTCACTAAATATATGTCGATTGTGATCAAATAAAATAAAATTGGGTTGAAATAAAAATGGCTTGAGTTATAAATAAATTCAATTTGAATATAAGTGAATTGTTGTAAACAAATTTGAAATAGAATAGAGTTGAATATAAACTGGGTTGGAAGCAATTAAAAATAGTTTTAAGCTGAAATTGTTATTTTGTTAAATGAATATCACCGAATTTGCATAGAAAATTTGGTGTTTGACATAAATGGAAGTGAATAAAATTTTATAAATTAGTAGAAGTGAAATAATTGATTTTTTAATCAATTTGGAATGAATATTAATTTTAGTACAAGTGTGAATTGAGTGTAAGAAAATCAGGTTGTAAATGATTTCAGATTGAATGAAACGACGAATGGATTGATTGAAAGTAATAAATTGAATGTTAGAACCTTATGATTGCTTATAACACATGTTTAGCGTGATTGGTTATGGAAATTCATGTGTTGTAGTTGTTTAAATAAATGAAATGTTAGTGAATTTCATATATTTGGTACTTACGTGTTTTAATTGAGTAAGTACAAGTACCCAGAGGGATTATTTGGCTAGATTGGGGTTACGTAATTGCGTATGCAGTAAATTGCTTGCTTAATAATGCTTAAAATGCTAAAATAAGGCACGTTTTCATATTAAATACCGCAAATTTATAAATATTTATATATATACTTGTTTTCCGGCCTTGTGGGTCGATGTATATATATTTATCTCTCTTGTCAAATTGCAAAAGGCCCTCCGTTCAAGGAAGATTCTGCCAAAAAAGTTCGAAAATTTAGGGTGTTAGAAAAATTTTGAAATTTTTTATTAGTGAAAAATCAATTTCGAATTTATAATCGAAATAAGGATTTTGGTATTAGAATTGAGACAAATTGATATGGTCGAAGCTAAAAGATTAGAAAAGTGAAATAACAAATTTTCACTGAGTGGGTTTTGATCAAGTAAATGGGTTTGGAGCATTTTTCCTACCTTAGCAATTTCGGGGATGAAATTCTTTTACGGGGGAAGGAATGTAACGACCCAGATTTTTTGACGTTTGATATGGAATATATAAATGGTTTTAAATATTGAATTTGAATTATAGATTGATTTTGAATATGGAAATTAGGGTTAATTTATAACGTACATTCAGAATTTAAATACAGCAATTTATTGAATAATTTAATTATTGAAATTATAATTGAATATTGGTTAAAATGGACGATCTGGAGTTTTAAGCCTGATAAAAATAATTTAAAGGCTTATAAAGTTTATATTGATAATACTGAAGATAGTGCATCTTTTAAATTGGAATTTAAAATTGATTTGTTCAGATTTAAAAATATATCGTTTAGATTGACATTTAAAAATAGCCTTTCGAGCACAGTCTCGGGATTTGACGAACCGGTTCCATTCGATCCATAATATTGTATTATTATCGGATTTAAAATTTCGTAGCTTTTGGGGTTATCGTTTAGACGTACGAGATATAAGCGCGCTAAAATTAATATCGAATTCAATATAATAATTGGGTTCAAAAAGCTATCTTCTCCATACGATCAAATTGGGACTTGAAATTTTTTTCATTGCATTCTAAATAGGGTTATAACATTATAAATGTCTAGCGACATGCCTCGATAGGGGTTCAAGATTTTGAGTTGCGTATATCGAGACGTTTAAAAATTTTAATAATATAATGTTGACTTGACCTATATTTTCACATCAACACTCTTTCCCTCATTTCAAAGCCACCGTAGCCGGCGTCCTTCACGCAACCCTTCTCTTCAAATTCAAAATCACGTCTTTCATCTTTACCTTCCTTTCATTTCAATTTCATAAAAAAGAATCAAAAAGGTTCCTAGCTTATTTTCAAAGCCACTCTCCTATATAACAGCGTACTTCCATTCCTTTGTCTTCTAAAAATCATTATAACGAAAACAAATCAGTTTGTTCCTTATTATAAAAAAAATTAACAAATTAAAAATAGCAAGAGACCGTCGAAGTCGAATTCGAATCAACTCAGGCTTCAATGAATTCAACTTCCTACCTACGAGGAGAGTGACGATGAGAATAGGGGAAGATGTGACCTCGATATTAGGTCGTGAGCATTCATATGGAATCGATGTCGTGAGGTCAGGAAGCCCAGGTTGCTCGCTGGAGAGTGCGTAGGCATAAGAGGAATGCAAGATGATCGCGCGCTCAATAAGTAAAGGTGCAGAGCTCGAACGGCGAAGGCAAACGCGGCTATAGTGTAGAGGGAATTGACGGCGACGACCAGGGAAGATGTGGCATTGCCAGTCAATCGAGTTAGGGGCTGTGGTCGCGATTGACGGTGGTCAAGCATGGACGTGGTCAGGCGATCGAAGTCAGGCTTTCGATTAAGGAGTGTTCGTGATTGATTATTGTCGTGTGTATAGAGTGTCGAGTTCCGGTGAGAAATTGGCAGCAGTCGATTTCATTGTAACCTCTTTTTATAAATTTAGTAGTTAATTAAACTATTTTTAGTTGCTAACTAAAAAGAAAAAAATTAGGCTAGTTATTTATTTAAAACTAGTTAATTAAAATTTATTAAATGGTAAATAAATTGTTTGATTATTTCAACTATTAATAGACAACGTAATGTTTATACGAGGTATACAATCGTGAAATCTAATCGA
The DNA here is from genome assembly GCA_030765085.1 of Allium cepa. Classification (NCBI taxonomy): domain Eukaryota; kingdom Viridiplantae; phylum Streptophyta; class Magnoliopsida; order Asparagales; family Amaryllidaceae; genus Allium; species Allium cepa. The sequence continues at coordinate 221,425,043 of CM060928.1, forward strand.
GGAATATACAGGTTGGAAATTAAAAATGGGATTAGTCGGAATAATTCGAAAAAAAAATGAAGGTGAGAATTTCTCACTCATTTGGATTAACTGTTTAAATTTAATTGTTTAAATTTAAAATTTGTTGAATGTTGATTAATTTATAAATTTATAATTATCTATTGAATGTATAATATATATAGTAGTATATATATTAGTGTTGGAGTGATATTCCAGCATATTATAGCGAATGAGACCCTATACGCGCTGCATAATAGCGGATGACCCTATATACCGCGATATCCCCCTCAAAGTGGGATTGGTATTTTTATTATTGTCTAACGTCTGTGGATGCAGAAAAAATAGGTTGGAGGGTTCCAACTGGATTCCTCAAAAATATTATTATTTTTCATATATACAGTTGCTGGATTATTGTGTGTCGTAAATTTTTTAAAGGTTATAGTGGCATGGAGATTAATTTTGGGTATATTAAATACCATAAATATTATTTTAAATTTTTAAGGAAGTAAAAAGAGATTTTTAAAATAAAAATTTGTATATCGAAATTTGGATTACTAAAAGTGATTGGTTTAGATAAAAAATGGGTAGATTTTGATTGTATTAATTAATGCGAGAAAAATATTTTAAATGGAGAATTTAAAATAAGTTATATAAAGAAATTTTTAAAGACTGGATTTTTAAATGGTACTCGGAAATTATAGGAAGAAGTTTAAGCCTGATATTTAAAAATAGATTGGTAAAATTAAATGGAATTTATAAGAAATTGAGTTTATAAAAGATGAAAGTTAATTAAAAAGATTTTTTTAGAGCAACTTAAAGTAGTTATAAAAATGTAAGAAATGATGTTTATAAATAAAAGGAATCAATATCATATTGTGAATTGGAAATGTAAATTTACAGGAGTGATTTATATTTAAAATATGCAAATAGGGTGAGAGAAAAATAGTGGATACTATTTTGAAGTGGAAATGGTTAAGGAGACCGGAATGGGAATAATGTCATGGCAATCGAGGAGTTTATAAATTAAAAATTTGGTTATCCAAATTTTAGAAATATATTTTTAACAATAAGTTAAGTTTTAAAATTTTAAGAAGGGAATTTCTATTTATTAAACTATGTAAATTTTAAAGTTAGTTAGTATTGAATATTTCACAAGGAATTTTTAATACTTAATATTTATTTTAATAAAATCCTAAATTTAAACACCTGCTTTGAGGTGATGTATAAAAGTGTTTTCAATATTTGATAATTATTTGAACATGTTTTTAAAGTAAGGAATGATTATTTTCTTTAATTACTTATTTTTATTTACACATGTAAATATATAAAGTTTTGGAAATGGTTTAAATGAATTTATAAAACCCTTCTCGAGAGTTAGAAAATGGTTATTTAGTAAATGGACTTATAAGAAAATTCTCAAATAAATTGGGATAAGTAAGGAGATTTCTGAAGAAGTTAAATTAAAGTGAACTTCAAATAATGAGAATCGAATTCATAAAGAAGTACAAAGGGAATTGAGCATATAAGAAAGTATGAATGGGTTTGAAAATATTAAGGGAATTAATTAAGAAATTCCGAGATTTATAGAATTCGTGTAAAACGAGTTAGAAAAATAACAAATTAAATTGTAAATGGTTTTTGGGAAGAGAAATAGAAAATGAAAGGAATATTTTTTCCAAGTGTTGAATATAAAATGAAGTGGGAGATAAATATGGGAAAGGGTTGGAAATGTTCCGTTGTAAATATAAGAATTTGGAACTTTTCTCAAGTGTGAAGAACTGGAAGTAATATCTTTTAAAGATATCTTGAAATAAATTTTTGGAAAAATTTATAATGAGGCCTGGTTATTGTTATGGATGTGTATTGATAGTTAAATAACCGACTATCAATTTTGGCCAATTTCATTAATCGTTTTTTGAAGAGACCGGGATAATATTTAATTATCCGAAAACCACTTTGATCCGGTTTGAACGTAACGAATGAATACCAAGAAAATGATGGAGACGATGATTTGGTTTTTCTAGACCTAGGATAACTTGTATGGACTAATGCTATCAGAACATCTCATTAGAGGACGATGAGCATTCTAAGTGAACGTGTTCCTTAAAAGGTAACGCTTAGCCTCGAGCCTCATGAACCAGGGAATGACTAAAACAAGGGAGATGTTGCAAGGCTAAGCGGGTGGCACCCAAGTAGGGTAAGGTCATCCATATCTAAAGTCCCTTTTATTCGATTGTGTGGCGGTTGCTGATCCCAACCGCGAGGTAATCTTATTCGGGCTATCCAGTTTAAGGGATAGTCCGGTCTTGGGTAGCAGTGGATCCCAGAGTGGTCCTCGGTACAATGTTCTAGAGGTGTACTGTGACGAGCGGTACCCCAGTAGCCCAGTCATTCGATGGTATCCATTCTCCAATAAGTGTCATACGGTTTTAATTGAGCCTAACTATGCTGGAACGTGAGATGCAAGCATTTTAGCTATATTTTATTTACTTTTTGTAGACACTATTATAATATTGGATGATTTTGATAAAAATAAATTGGTTATCGTAAGGTAAAAACCCATTGTGTTTATTCGTGACGTGGTCTTATGAGAAACCTTTGTTTTCAAAGGATTTTTGAAAAGTTAATAATTCAATTTGAGTGTGTTTTCTCGCGCTGGTTTTTCAAACTGACTTGGATGTTATTTTGTATTGCTCGGGTCAGACCGAGTATAACAGATTCAGGATAGAATGATATGGAGCTCATGGAACGAGCTGGATGACACGGTGTACTTATATGCTTGATTTTTATTCCGATGTGTATGGACAAGTTGCTAAACTGTCCAGATTTGATGTATTGGATTGTTGAACTCCTATAGTGATATGTATATTAACAGTACAGTTCTTGTATTAATAATATGTTATTATATATTATATTTTTTTTCCGCTGCGATTGTGAGATTCGGTGTTGCTGTGTTCTTCTTCCACCTCTTTCTTCTTTATACCCTAGTTATTCGCTCTTTCGTACACTTTTGGTTGAACGAGGAAGAATTATTATCAACTCAAGGGGTACAGAACTACGGGTCGCTACAGCACCGATGTACCAACTTTGAAGAAGTAGCTACCATTTAATCTCCCCTCTCCATTATCGCAACCAAGCTCGAGCTCGAAGCATTTTTGTGCTTCACCGTCACAGTAACCAGGCATCGCCGACCACCTACGGCCACCACATCGCCGATTATCCTAGCCCATTCGCAAGCCACCTCCTTGAAAGAACCATATATATGGTGTTTTGATGATATCTACCATACAAAAATTCTACTAAGATGTTTATTAAGTTATTGCAGTTCAAAACTATGATGAAATAGATGAAAAATAAAATGGCTAAAAATATGCAAAGTTGGAACTCGAACTCGGTGGGCTTAGACTTAGAGATGAGCATATGCTTTTACAATTGAACTAAGCAAGCTTTTAGATATTATTCAGTAGACTGAAACCCTTGCTCAGTCGACTGAACTAGCCTAAATTGACCAACTTATCATAAATAGCTTACTAAATCAAGCCCGAAGTTCTGAACCAAAATTGGCCACTTTCAGTCGACTGAATACTTTTTCCAGTCGATTGAAATGCACAATTTCCTAAAGTGGTATCTTCGCATCTCTTCATCTATAGTTGCATTTCTTTGCTCCTGCAGTTGCTTCTCTTCGTCAATGGCGAATCTGGAATGTTGCACCCCTACATTGGCATCCCTACAACAACTATATAATCCCCTAACTGTTCCTAAATCACAATACTATGGAACACAACTCTATGCTTTGGTTTCCACCATTAAACTCTCAATTCCTAAATAAATTCTCTGAGTTTCAAAAAATTCATGTGGTCCATAGATTTCAACTAGTGCGCTTCATCTCCACATCCGGTATTCTAGTCGAATTGTGATATCCCGGAATTTCTGGCAACATAAATTTAATAATCTGTTTTAAATTTAAATTGATTTGATAATTTTTGTAAATAAATTTGAATTGATTTAATAATCTTCTTTTATTAAATATTTAATTTGTGAATTTATCTTTTATAAGCTAATAAATTGTTTTCTATTTATAATGTATATACATATATATATTTTAAATAGATGAGTTCGGTTTTAAATTTAATTAATATAGCATATTTTCTAATTCCAATGTTTTAGTAATTGGGAAATTATGATTTATTTAATGACAAGCTTTTCAAAACTATTTAATAAAGAACTATATGGATTTTAAAATACATAAAATAAATGTTTAATTATTTAAAAAGGGTTTTAGCTTAAAGTTTAAATAAGATTAACAATAAGATTTGTTTTATTTTCTTTTTAAAATATTGTTTAATAAATATGATTTGTAAATTAAATATGAAAGTTAAAATACAACTAATTAATGAAACATTTATTCATTTAAATAATAAGTAATTTATAACCTCTTTTATAAATTTATTTAAAATGATTAAAAATATTTTTTTCAAATAATAGTTATGTGTATTGTTTTTATTTATAATCATACTTAGTTCTATTCTTTAAAAAATTATCTATATATAACTAAGTATTAACAACTAATTAATTTCGTTAAAAGCTTTTATTAACACTTTATTATAAATACTAATTATTAAAAGAACGTGTGTTGCTTTCTTAGAACCTAATATAACATGTGTAATTTAAACAAATAAGGAAATTTACAAGTGTTAGTAATTTAAGACAAGTGTCATATTATTTTATTTATTTTCTTTGGTTTTTAAATAAATCATAAAATAAGTTATATAAACACACATCTTCCTCTCCTTTCCTTTTTCTCATTTTTTGTCATAGCAAAGAAAATTTTCAGCTGAAAACTATTTACTCTAAACAATCCTCAAAACCAAATTTGAAGAATCAAAATTATTTTTCCTCCAAAAATCTATAATCAATCCATGTAACATTTTCTGCATGCAAATAAAGATAAAACAACTGCATTCTTCAAAAATCTGTAGCTTGTGCATTTCTGCAAGACTTGATGCCACCATCTTCTTTTCAAATCTGAAACCCAAAAAAAAAATCAGTAACCATTTTCAAAATCCATAGTTCATTTTCAAACAAAAATGTAAATCCTATATTTCATTTTCAAAAGCCTGTAACTCCTTTTCAAACCAACTTGCAAATCATTTTCAAAAGAAAAATTCATTTCTTCAAAAATCTGTAGCCTGTATTCATTCTCCTCAAAATTGAAGCCTGTTCATAAATTCAAGCCTGCATTCATTTTTCAAAAAAATCTAGAAATCAAGCAAACCTGCATTCTTCAAAATCTGGAGCTAACCTGTATATTTCCAAAACTAAAGCATTTTTTCAAAATCTGGAACTCATCTCTGCATGCAAGTTGAAAACATCAGCAACTCAAGCTTTCAGCAAGCGTTCAAGCAAGTTTTCTAAAGATTCAAAAGGTTTTCAAAACTGGTGCTCTGCTCATCAAAATTTCAGGTGAGTAATCCACTTTAAAAAAAAATAAGTAGGTAAAAGTTGATTGCATGCTTTTGATTTGAAAATGAATATATTTTATGAAATTTGCAGTGAATATTTATACATATGAATATATTTGTGTGCATGCTTGTTTACCTGTACATTCCTGTTTCTTTAATTTTCATGCTGCTGTTTGATTTTAAAAAAAAACATTATCTCTTGATTAAATCTTGGTTTAGATTTAAGGCTCAAACAAATTATGTTTATTTCATCATAAACTATAGTTTGAAAACTTTACTTAGGATTAAACAACTCTGTATCATCTCTAGAGTCTATAAACAGATGATCAAACATTAATTAGTGAAATTTCAAATACATTGATTCTATGTTTCAGGGATTATAATCTGAAACATCATACAAAATTATGATTTTTAAAAGTAAGATTTCAATTTTTAATGTTAAAACCAGAGAGCAGTTCCATATTTACTGTATCTTGCTTTAGGGGTTTTAACTGATGTTCTATGTGTTCGAATGGGTTGGAATTTCTTCTAGAGGTAGATGAGTGATCGGAGAGGCCAAGAAAATTTTCAGATTATGGTGTATTTCATGTTGGAGATGGTAATTGTGATTGGAAGTTTGGAACCCTAGTTTTACTGGGTTAAAGTTTTTTTTTTGGTTCGATTTCCTCAGTTGATCGAGTTCAACAATAACTTGGGTAATGGAAGATGGTGGGTTGACGAGGTCTTCGCCGGAGATTCAAAGGCAACGGTGGTCGGAGCTTCCATGGGGAGGCGTTGACAGGTTTGGGTGTGGAGTTCTGTTTCTGTTCTAGGTTGGGATTTTAATCTCGATTTTGATTTCGAGGGGGAAACAAGGTATTGGAGATTGATGTGGGACACATTGGTGATCGATGACTTGTTTCAGTCATCAGGGTTGGTCGGAGATAGGTGAATGGCCGGTGCATGTGCATTGTGCATCATTTTCTGATGATCTTGTAGTTTTGTTTTTGGGTTTAGTTGTCTCGAGTGGTTCTTAGGTGTTTGGAGTAATTAACTCGAAGCAGGTTAGGATATGACCCGAAGTCATCTTAGGGTTGGCTCGAGTAAAGTTGTTTACAGGTTTTAAATACAGAAACCTGTTCCTGTTTGTAAAAAAAATTAAAAAAAAATATTAAGTTTAAATTGGTAAATCAAAACTTTAAACTAGGATTTAAACCTGAATTGAATCTGAATTCAAATAGTTTGAATCTTAGTTTTTGAAATGATTTAAATTTTGAAAATTTAATTTGGTTTTAACAACTTTCGAGTGTAAAAGTATATTGAGTTTTGAATTTGAACGGAAAGTTTAAATTGTAAAATAGAAAATTTAAAATCAGCTTAAATATGAGATTTAAAAATCTGGAATTTGGATTTGAATTTCAGTTTTTAAAATAAAATAAGTTTTAAATTTAAATTTTTTAATTGCTTTAAAAATATGGTTAAGTGATTTGAATTTTAAAATGAAGATTTGAAATGTAAGGAAAGCTTTTAAAATATAAGTTAAATCTAGAATGAAGATTAAAGCTGTATTTCAGTTTTTAAATTAAAGTAAATTTTTGAATTGAAATTTGTTTTTAAATAACTTGGAATGTTTAAAGTGTATTTTTAAATTAATTTTGAATTTTAAAAATGAATTGGGTTTTAAATTCTTTTAAAACTTCTTTATAAAATGGATATTTCTTTAACTTATGAGATAAAAAGATTTTGAATTGTTTTTAAACTTTGTTTAGATAAATTTGTATTCATTTTAAAATCTTAAATTTAAAATGAAGTTTAAATGGAATTTAAAGTAAATTTGAAAACAAATTTTTTTTAAATGCTTGATTAAGTAAGAAATGTTTTTCTTAAATTAAATTAAAATTTTAAGGATTTGGATTCATTAAATTATTAAGTTAATTTAAATGGATAATTAATTGTTTAATTAATTAATGATATGGATGATTAATTAAGTAATTAAGAGTTTTTAAATTAATTAATTAAGGTTTAATATTAATTAATTAGGGTTAATTAATGTGTAATTAAGGTTTATTAATTAGATTACAATTAATGTTTAAAGATTAATTGATCAAGTAATTAAGGATTAATTAAGTTACAGTTAACACTTAATTAATTAAATAATTAGAGATTAATTAATTTGTAATTAATTAATTTGTAATTAATGGTGATTAATCTAAGTTAATTTCTTAATAAAGTAATTAAAAATAGTTAATGAAGGTCATTAACTAAGATTATTTAACAATTAATTAACGTGATTAATTTTAATAATTAATTAGATTAATTAATAATAATAATCATTTGTGTAATCGTTTATGTGTAATTACTTAATGAAGTAATTAATGAATTAATTACTTAATGTAATTGATTAGGTTAATGTGATTAGTTAAGATTAATTAATTAAGTTTAATTAATTTAAACACTTGATGATTTAAAAATAATTACTGAATGTAATTAAAGATGTTTTGATAATGGAAGTGATTTGGATTAAATTACTTTGTAATTAATCAAAGGATTAATTGAGATAATCAATTTAGGGTAATTAATTTATGGAATGAAGTAATTAAGGGTAGTTAATTACTGGATGTTATTAATCAAGGGTGATTAATATATGTGGTTGGATTGAAGATTAATTACTTAATGTAATTAATTTAAATAGAGAGATTAATTAAAATGTAATTGGAAAATCATTAATTAATAAAATTAATGATGTAAATTTAGAATTGATTAATTAAGGAATAATTAATGAATGAAGTAATTAATTAATAAAGGATTAATGTAATTAACTTTAGTTAATTAATTGATTAAGTAATTAAAAGTTAATTATTGTAAAGAGTTAAGTATTATTAATTGGTGTAATTAATTTAAAGGTTAATTACTTATTGTAATTAGAAAATTGTTAATCAGGAATGATTAATTGAAATGAATAATGAGATGGTGATTAATTAATTGATTTGTAATTAATTAATGGTTAAGTTAAGCAGGATTATAATGATGAAGTAATTAATTTAATTTATTTTAAATTAATTAAAGATGAAGTGATTAATTTAATTTATTTTAAATTAATTAGGGATAAAGTAATTAATTTAATTCACTTTAAATTAATTATAGATGGTGTGATCATTAAATCATTGCTTATGTACGAATGGATGATATTGGTTGCCTTGAATGGTTTATAATCTCAGCAATTAGATGAGTAATGCTGTGTGATATGGATGCTTTGGTTGTATTTGGATGATAATATGGATTATCTGTTTATAATGATGATATGGATTATCTGTTTATAATGATAATGTTTATTATCTATTGTGATGTTGTGAATTATCTATCTATGCGTATATAGATAATGAATTGAAATGTTTTAAACTTTAAAACAACTTGGCCTTAAAAGATACATTTTGGATTTCGGTGAGACCGGGATCGGGTTTCCATATTTGGATATCCGAAAACCACATCGATCCAAATTAACGATAGGTCGTGAATCTCAAGTGAAGATGAAGATTCAGAGTGCAAGGCTTATCGTCGTTAACTCTGAGGGTGATTCCAAAATGAGTGTAACGAGATAATGCCTTCAGTTTCGTTCGAACCCGGAACGAACTTGTATGGATTGAATGCTTTCAGAACATCGTCAGGTGGACGATGAGCATTCTAACTGATGTAATCTATAAAGGTAATCGTAGCCTCAAGCCTCATCAACCGGGAATGGCTAAAACAGGGGAGGTGCAGCAAGGCTAAGTGGGTCATGCCCAAGTAGGACGAGATTTATCCCTGTCTAGATGTCCCTTTATTTCGGCTGTGTGGTGCGGTTGCTGATCACAACTGCGGGGTGGTCTTGTTCGGAACTGTTCAGTAAGGAATGGTTCTGGCTTTGTGTTGCAGGGGATTGGGAGCGATCCTCGGTACGGTGATCTAGGCCCCGTACTGTGACGGGCGGTACCTCGGTAGCCCTGCCATTGTATGGAATCCAAAATCCAATAAGTGTCGTATGTATTAGTTGTGCCCAACTATGTTGGAACGTGAGATGTAGGCATTCCAGCTATTTCTGTATTTTACTTGAAAACCCTAGACCCTATTATAATATCACCGGATTTCCTATCAAATGTTTTGGTTAGCGTTAGGTAAAAACTTTTCCATGTTTATGTGTGGGAAGTCTTACGTGATACATTTTCTTTTCAAAGGTTTTTAAAAGTTAAGCAACTTTAACCTGTTACTCACACCAGACCCATGTCTGACCCGGAGTTTATTTATGTTTTTCTTAAACTCTTGGGTACTTAAATTTTTACGAGTAGCCAAGGGATTCAGGTTAGCTTTGACGAATTGTGGAGGAGCAATGGAGCAGGAGGCTTCTGCGTGTAGATATATAGTGTTCCGCTGTGTTGGTATCTCTGAGTGGTTTCTTCGTATTGTATTGAGTTGTAATAACTAGACAGGTGTTTATAACTTTCTAGTATGTGATGTATTGTCTATGTAACTCTGATAGTTGTTGTTGATACTATGTAATACTTATGTTATTAATATAATTTATTCGTTCCGCTGTTTAGATTCTGATGTTGTTTCTTCTTTCTCTTCTTTCTTTTCTCTTTTATATCCCTTTCTTTCTTCAAGATGATGCGATTTTCTGTGTTAAGAAACTCAGGTCGTCACATGTGGTATCAGAGCGCTAGGTTGAGCGAATGCCTAGGCTCTGGAGTGGTGTCTATCTTGAGAGAGCATATTTGTATTTTTATATATATAATTATTTCTACCTATATGTTGGGTTACCTGTTCGGGTTTTCCAATATAAGCTATAAAGGTAGATGAGGTAGTGGTGTATGTAACACGTCAACTACCATTGGTTGGAGTTTGAATGTTTGAGGTTGGAAGTGGATCTGTCGAGACTGTAGACCTAATACCGTCTCAAGTGAGCTTTGCAGTGATGAAGGATTTCATCGATCTCTGAAGGAAACCTGTTAAGGTTCGGAGTCTATCTTTGATGTTGGATGAGTAGAGTTTGGATCTGTCGGTTCGGCAGAAGTGAGTGATGGTATCTTGATACCTCAAGAAGTAGTAGCTGTGTAATGAGACGCGGTGACTATGGATATTTCCGAAGATGTTTCTTTGGAACAAGAGTAAAGAAGTGTGTCTGTTTCGGTGATGTGGCTGAGTCCAGCAGAGTGTTTCTGTTTGCTTTGAGGTCCGAGTTTCTCGAAGAGATTTGGATTAGGAATTCTTTGGCTTTGGTGTTAGCAGTGCAGCTCAGAATGTTCTGTATAGGCAGGAAGTCTTCTGGCTGAGTAGTTTTTCTGGAGGTAGAGTTCAAAAGCAGCAGTGTGAATCCATTTCTTCGATGAATTGGCTAAGCTAGCGTAAACTGTTTTGATTGGTAAAGAGAGAGCAGTTTCTTTGGAATTAGGATGATTTGATCGCAAAAGTGACTTGCGATAGTTTGAGTATTCTCTTGGGTTGTTGGAGATTTTTTCGGATGTCTCCAGGGAAGTCAAAGGTTTGTCCGCATCTGGAGATCGAGTTTTCTTATCGGCTAGGATTCCAAAAGTGGAACCGGTGGTTCAGTTTAGTTGAAAGATGGTTCCTAGAGATAGAAGTTGGTGAAGCAACTCAGGTTTCGGAGGAATTTCTGAGTTTTCTTTTATGGATCCGTCGAATCATATTTCTGTGATGTGTTGTCTAGTCTGTGCTCATGTTCTTCATCTGCATTTTCTTCTACTTCGGATCAGAGTTGTGCAGCGGAAGTAGTTAGGAGTGCATCTGTTTATCTTTCCCGGATAAGGAGAAGTTTGTTCTGTCTTCTGTTATTTGAGGAGTAGAGTTTGTGTTCTTGGTTTTGGATTGATCTTGAGGACATCATTGTGATGGGTTGTTTTGGTCTAGTCTGTTTCTAGTGGAATCAGCAAGGGTTGAGCTGATCAGGAAGGATGTTGGCAGCCAAGGATCGTTCGAAGGATTTTGAGATAAGAGACGGAGGAATTTGGATTCCGAAATCAGGGATTGGGTTTTGGTTAAGTTTTTCACCAATCCAAGAAGCTATAAATTTTGGTAAGACTGGGAAGCTGGCTCCGAGGTGTTTTGGATCTCTTCTGTGTTTGGTAAGATAAGAGTTTCGTCTTCAGAGTTGAATTGCCAGTTTGGATTACTGGGATTCAGTATGTTTCACGTATCTCTGAGGAAGTACGTGTATGTTATATCTTTGGTTTTGGAACCAGCAGTTCAGGGGGTTTGGTTGTTGAGTCATACTCGTCTATAGTCTGATATCCTGCTTAGAGTTGCAGATATAGATGAATAGAAGCTTTGTAGCTTCATAATATTGATTGTTTTGATTCTATAGAGCGAGTATCCCGATATTTATACCGGGAAAACTCGTGGAAATTCTATCCAGAATTTTTCTGGATAGTTAGATTTGTTTTGATTGTGTGAATTGATTGCTTTGGTTGTTAGCATATGATTAATATATGTTATGTTTTAAAATTTAATCTTTAATGAGATTATTAAGTTACCTTTGTTTTAAATTTCGAGGATAAAATTCTTTTAAGGGTGAAGGAATGTGATATCCCGAAATTTCTGGCAATATAAATTTAATAATCTGTGTTTAAATTTAAATTGATTTGATAATTTTTGTAAATAAATTTGAATTGATTTAATAATCTGCTTTTATTAAATATTTAATTAGTGAATTTATCTTTTATAAGCTAATAAATTGTTTTCTATTTATAATGTATATATATATATATATATATTTTTTAAATAGACGAGTTTGGTTTTAAATTTAATTAATATAGCATATTTTCTAATTCCAATATTTTGGTAATTGGGAAATTATGATTTATTTAATGATAAGCTTCTCAAAACTATTTAATAAAGAACTATATGGATTTTAAAATACATAAAATAAATGTTTAATTATTTAAAAAGGGTTTATGCTTAAAGTTTAAATAAGATTAATAATAAGATTTGTTCTATTTTATTTAAATATGATTTGTAAATTAAATATGAAAGTTAAAATAAAACTAATTAATGAAACATTTATTCATTTAAATAATAAGTAATTTATAACCTCTTTTATAAATTTATTTAAAATGATTAAAAATATTTTTTTTCAAATAATAGTTATGTGTATTGTTTTTATTTATAATCATACTTAGTTTTATTCTTTAAAAAATTATCTATATATAACTAAGTATTAAAAACTAACTAATTTTGTTAAAAGCTTTTATTAACACTTTATTATAAATACTAATTATTAAAAGAACACGTGTTGCTTTCTTAGAACCTAATATAACATGTGTAATTTCAACAAATAAGGAAATTTACAAGTGTTAGTAATTTAAGACAAGTGTCGTATTATTTTATTTCTTTGATTTTTTAAATAAATCATAAAATAAGTTATATAAACACACATCTTCCTTTCCTTTCCTTTTTCTCATTTTTTTTCATAGCAAAGAAAATTTTCAGCTGAAAACTATTTACTCTAAACAATCCTCAAAACCAAATTTGAAGAATCAAAATTATTTTTCCTCCAAAAATCTATAATCAATCCCTGTAACATTTTCTGCATGCAAATAAAGATAAAACAACTACATTCTTCAAAAATCTGTAGCTTGTGCATTTCTGCAAGACCAGATGCCAGCATCTTCTTTTCAAATCTGAAACCCAAAAAAAAATCAGTGACCATTTTCAAAACCCTTAGTTCATTTTCAAACAAAAATGTAAATCCTGTATTTCATTTTCAAAAGCCTATAACTCCTTCTTTTCAAACCAACATGCAAATCATTTTCAAAAGCAAAATTCATTTCTTCAAAAATCTATAGCCTGTATTCATTCTCCTCAAAATTGAAGCCTGTTCATAAATTCAAGCCTGCATTCAGTTTTCAAAAAAATCTAGAAATCAAGCAAACCTGCATTCTTCAAAATCTGGAGCTAACCTGTATATTTCCAGAACTAAAGCATTTTTTCAAAAACTGGCACTCATCTCTGCATGCAAGTTGAAAACATCAGCAACTCAAGCTTTCAGCAAGCATTCAAGCAAGTTTTCTAAAGATTCAAAAGGTTTTCAAAACTGGTGCTCTGCTCATCAAAATTTCAGGTGAGTAACTCCACTTTAAAAAAAATTAAGTAGGTAAAAGTTGATTGCATGCTTTTGATTTGAAAAGGAATATATTTTATGAAATTTGCAGTGAATATTTATATATATGAATATATTTGTGTGCATGCTTGTTTACCTGTACATTCCTCTTTCTTTAATTTTCAAGCTACTATTTGATTTAAAAAAAACATTATATCTTGATTAAATCTTGGTTTAGATTTAAGGCTTAAACAAATTATGTTTATTTCATCATAAACTATAGTTTGAAAACTTTACTTAGGATTAAACAACTCTGTATCATCTCTAGAGTCTATAAACAGATGATCAAACATTAATTAGTGTAACTTCAAATACATTGATTCTATGTTTCAGGGATTATAATCTGAAACATCATACAAAATTATGATTTCTAAAAGTAATATTTCAATTTTTAATGTTAAAACCAGAGAGCAGTTCCATATTTAATGTATCTTGCTTTAGGGGTTTTAACTGATGTTCTATGTGTTCGAATGGGTCGGAATTTCTTCTGGAGGTAGATGAGTGATCGGAGAGGCCAAGAAAATTTTCAGATTATGGTGTAATTCATGTTGGAGATGGTAATTGTGATTGGAAGTTTGGAACCCTAGTTTTACTGGGTTAAAGTTTTTGCTTTGGTTCGATTTCCTCAGTTGATCGAGTTCAACAATAACTTGGGTAATGGAAGATGGTGGGTTGACGAGGTCTTCGCCGGAGATTCAGAGGCAATGGTGGTCGGAGCTTCCATGGGGAGGCGTTGACAGGTTTGGGTGTGGAGTTCTGTTTCTGTTCCAGGTTAGGATTTTAATCTCGATTTTGATTTCGAGGGGGAAACAAGGTACTGGAGATTGATGTGGGACACATTAGTGATCGATGACTTGTTTCAGTCATCAGGGTTGGTCGGAGATAGGTGGATGGCCGGTGCATGTGCACTGTGCATCATTTTATGATGATCTGTGTAGTTTTGTTTTTGGGTTTAGTTGTCTCGAGTGGTTCTTGGGTGTTTGGAGTAATTAACTCGAAGCAGGTTAGGATATGACCCGAAGTCATCTTAGGGTTGGCTCGAGTAAAGTTGTTTACAGGTTTTAAAAACAGAAACCTGTTCCTGTTTGTAAAAAAAATTTAAAAAAATTTATTAAGTTTAAATTGGTAAATCAAAACTTTAAACTAGGATTTAAACCTGAATTGAATCTGAATTCAAATAGTTTGAATCTTGGTTTTTGAAATGATTTAAATTTTGAAAATTTAATTTGGTTTTAACAATTTTCGAGTGTAAAAGTATATTGGGTTTTGAATTTTAACCGAAAGTTTAAATTGTAAAATAGAAAATTTAAAATTAGTTTAAATCTGAGATTTAAAATCTGGAATTTGGATTTGAATTTCAGTTTTTAAAATAAAATAAGTTTTAAATTCAAATTGTTTAATTGCTTTAAAAATATGGTTAAATGATTTGAATTTTAAAATGAAGATTTGAAATGTAAGGAAAGCTTTTAAAATTTAAGTTAAATCTAGAATGAAGATTAAAGCTGTATTTCAGTTTTGAAATTAAAGTAAATTTTTGGATTGAAATTTGTTTTTAAATAACTTGGAATGTTTAAAGTGTATTTTTAAATTAATTTTGAATTTTAAAAATGAATTGGGTTTTAAATTCTTTTAAAACTTCTTTATAAAATGGATATTTCTTTAACTTATGAGATAAAAAGGTTTTGAATTGTTTTTAAACTTTGTTTAGATAAATTTGTATTCATTTTAAAATCTTAAATTTAAAATTAAGTTTAAATGGAATTTAAAGTAAATTTGAAAACAATTTTTTTTTTAAATGCTTGATTAAGTAAGAAATGTTTTTCTTAAATTAAATTAGAATTTTAAGGATTTGGATTCATTAAATTATTAAGTTAATTTAAATGGATAATTAATTGTTTAATTAATTAATGATATGGATGATTAATTAAGTAATTAAGAATTTTTAAATTAATTAATTAATTAAGGTTTAATATTAATTCATTAGGGTTAATTAATATGCAATTAAGGTTTATTAATTAGATTACAATTAATGATTAAAGATTAATTGATCAAGTAATTAAGGATTAATTAAGTTACAGTTAACACTTAATTAATTAAATAATTAGAGATTAATTAATTTGTAATTGATTAATTTGTAATTAATGGTGATTAATCTAAGTTAATTTCTTAATAAAGTAATTAAGAATAGTTAATGAAGGTCATTAACTAAGATTATTTAACAATTAATTAATGTGATTAATTTTAATAATTAATTAGAGTAATTAACTAATAATAATCATTTGTGTAATTGTTTATGTGTAATTACTTAATGCAAAGTAATTAATGAATTAATTACTTAATGTAATTGATTGGGTTAGTGTGATTAGTTTAGATTAATTAATTAAGTTTAATTAATTTAAACACTTGATGATTTAAAAATAATTACTTAATGTAATTAATGGAATTGTAACTACTTAGAGAAGTAATTAATTGATAATTACTGAATGTAATTAAAGATGTTTTGATAATGGAAGTGATTTGGATTAAATTACTTTGTAATTAATCAAGGGATTAATTGAGATAATCAATTAAGGGTAATTAATTTATGTAATGAAGTAATTAAGGATAGTTAATTACTGGATGTTATTAATCAAGGGTGATTAATATATGTGGTTTGATTGAAGATTAATTACTTAATGTAATTAATTTAAATAGAGAGATTAATTAAAATGTAATTGGAAAATCATTAATTAATAAAATTAATGATGTAAATTTAGAATTGATTAATTAAGGAATAATTAATAAATGAAGTAATTAATTAATAAAGGATTAATGTAATTAACTTTAGTTAATTAATTGATTAAGTAATTAAAAGTTAATTATTGTAAAGAGTTAAGTATAATTAACTGGTGTAATTAATTTAAAGGCTAATTACTTATTGTAATTAGAAAATTGTTAATCAGGAATGATTAAAAGAAATGAATAATGAGATGGTGATTAATTAATTGATTTGTAATTAATTAATGGTTAAGTTAAGCAGGATTATAATGATGAAGTAATTAATATAATTTATTTTAAATTAATTAAATATGAAGTAATTAATTTAATTTATTTTAAATTAATTAGGGATAAAGTAATTAATTTAATTCACTTTAAATTAGTTATAGATGGTGTGATCATTAAATCATTGCTTATGTACGAATGGATGATATTGGTTGCCTTGAATGGTTTATAATCTCAGCTAATAGATGAGTAATGTTGTGTGATATGGATGCTTTGGTTGTATTGGGATGATAATATGGATTATCTGTTTATAATGATGATATGGATTATCTGTTTATGATGATAATGTTGATTATCTATTGTGATGTTGTGAATTATCTATCTGTGTGTATATAGATAATGAATTGAAATTGTTTTAAACTTTAAAACAACTTGGCCTTAAAAGATACGTTTTGGATTTCGGTGAGACCGGGATCGAGTTTCCATATTTGGATATCCGAAAACCGCATCGATCCAAATTAACGATAGGTCGTGAATCTCAAGTGAAGATGAAGATTCAGAGTGCAAGGGTTATCGTCGTTAACTCTGAGGGTGATTCCAAAATGAGTGTAACGAGATAATGCCTTCGGTTTCGTTCAAACCCGGAATGAACTTGTATGGATTGAATGCTTTCATAACATCGTCAGGTGGACAATAAGCATTCTAAGTGATGTATTCTATAAAGGTAATCGTAGCCTCAAGCCTCATCAACCGAGAATGGCTAAAAAAGGGGAGGTGCAGCAAGGCTAAGTGGGTCATGCCCAAGTAGGGCGAGATTTACCCTTGTCTAGATGTCCCTTTATTTCGACTGTGTGGTGCGGTTGCTGATCACAACCGCGGGGTGGTCTTGTTCGAAACTGTTCAGTAAGGGATGGTTCCGGCTTTGTGTTGCAGGGGATTGATAGTGATCCTCGGTACGGTGATCTAGGCCCCGTACTGTGACAAGCGGTACCCCGGTAGCCCTGCCATTGTATGGAATCCAAAATCCAATAAGTGCCGTACGTATTAGTTGTGCCCAACTATGTTGGAACGTGAGATGTAAGCATTCCAGCTTTTCTGTATTTTACTTGAAAACCCTAGACCCTATTATAATATCACCGGATTTCATATCAAATGTTTTGGTTAGCGTAAGGTAAAAACTTTTCCATGTTTATGTGTGGGTAGTCTTACGTGATACCTTTTCTTTTCAAAGGTTTTTAAAAGTTAAGCAACTTTAACCTGTTACTCACACCAAACTCATGTCTGACCCGGAGTTTATTTCTGTTTTTCTTAAACTCTTGGGTACTCAAATTTTTACGAGTAGCCAAGGGATTCGGGTTAGCTTTGATGAATTGTGGAGTAGCAATGGAGCAGGAGGCTTCTGCGTGTAGATATATAGTGTTCCGCTGTGTTGGTATCTCTGAGTGGTTTCTTTGTATTGTATTGAGTTGTAATAACTAGACAGGTGTTTATAACTGTCTAGTATGTGAAGTATTGTCTATGTAACTCTGATAGTTGTTATTGATACTATGTAATACTTATGTTATTAATATAATTTATTTGTTCCGCTGTTTAGATTCTGATGTTGTTTCTTCTTTCTCTTTTTTCTTTTTTCTTTTCTATCCCTTTCTTTCTTCAAGATGATGCGATTTTCTGTGGTCAGAAAGTCGGGCCGTCACATGAATAAACTACTTAGCCTCTGCATCTCTACTCAATATAGATTGGTCGGGTTATAGGAGTTATTGTACATCAAAGTGACGTTCTGTATATCAAGTACATTATATCATAAAATAACATTTGTTACACTGCTTGTAATTGTTGTTGATGTCCTCGGTTGTTCAGGTGGAGTTTGTAAACCTATTTCTCTGAGTGAAGTGAGATTTTGATAGTGATGTTGATAGTGAAATAACAAAGGGGAGCTTCGGGACTAGATGTAGGACGGTAGGTCCGAACCAATATAAAATCATTTGTGTGATCTACTATTCCGCTGCATTTATATTATTTATTATTGTTGGCCATCTTCGTCCTATGCATAGTGACTAACAAGCGGCATCAAAGCCTGGAATTCTATCAATTATCACAACACCATAGAGTAATGGCCAGAAAGAGAAGATCCGGTCAAAGTTCAAAGATAGTCAAGAAAAGGAAAATTTTTGGAAGTAAGCAACAATCTATAGAATTAAGGTACATGTGCTGAGTGGCTAATCTCAGATTAAAATCGGTACGTTTAGATTCTACATATAGTGATCTTTTACAAATGCATGAGAAGTTATAAAAATATTTTAAAGCATTACAAAAGGTCGATTCTATTGCTTTAGCTAATTTACATGATTGTGAGTGCAAAATTAGTATTTTAACGGAAAAAAAAATAAGTTTTGGTAAAAATAAACTGAAGTTTTTGAAAATACATTAAAGAACTTGTTTTACAAAAATATTTTCTATTAAAAGAAAATTAGCGCTTAAAGGACAAAAATATCGATCTTTTAAAGGAAACTGAAGTTTTACAAAATAAAAATATATTTTTGGAAAATGATTCTAATTATAAACTTTTATCTCTTGAAAAAGAGAATAGGACTTTAAATGATAAGAATCTAGTATAAATTCAAGAATGTGAATTTTAATAAATAATAATATTGCTTTGCAAAAAGAAATTTGTGATTCCAAAGCTGTTTTGATAAATTAAATGAGAAAATCACAAATTTTAATAGAGAAAAAGATGAGTTATCTTCCTTAACTACTAAAGAGCAAAGCTCATAATAATAGAAATGGTTTGGACTATAAATAAGATAATTGTGGAAAAAGTACTAGATATGCATTCTGTATACACATTTTAATGCTAGTGCTAAAAGTAGAGATTGTTCTAAAACCAATCCATGTTATAATAGTATTGTGCTTAGAAATAGAAAAAATCCTTTGAATACTAAATCAATGACAATTAATATATATATATATATGTGGGTTCCTGCTAATCTAGCAGATCATGATAGGCAATCATACGTTAGCAATTATTATGACACTGTAAGTAGTAATGAAAATTATACTTTCAAAATATCAAGCACATCAATATAGTTTCCTAAGTCATAAACCCTATATTTTTTAAATGAATATCATTTTGCTTACATTTAACATATATATTAGATACTCATCACCTTGCATTAATGTTGAATTATTTAACTTATCTATGATACTTCCTATCACTTTTTATAAATGGGGAGAAAAATTGTACACATTTATAGGAAAAATATGTAGAATCATTTCTTAAGAGAAATATTATATTTAAGGGGAGTTTTTAAAATATAATATTATCCCTTCTTGTTGATGACAAAGGGGGAGAAGAACTTGAGCTTTACATATTTTATATTGGCATTTATATAAAGTTGAGGGAAATAAATATATTACATATAATATATATTTAGGGGGATCTATTATTTTATATTATAAAGTTGTGTGGTTGTCATCAACAAAAAGGGGGAGAACAAAAGAACAATATATATGGTGTTTTGATGATAATAACCATATGCTACTAATATGTTTATTAAGTTATTTCAGGTCAAAATGATTATGGAAAAGATGAAAAATAAATTGGCTAAATATACGTGAAGCTGGGAATTGAACCCGGGTGGGCTAAGAGATGAGCACATGCTTTTACAACTAAACTAAGAAAGCTATTGGAAAATATGCTTATTCAGTCGGTTAAAAACCTTGCTCAACCGGCCGAACTAGCCTAAGTTTACGAACTTATCAAAAACAGCCTACTGAATCAAGCCCGAATTCTGGACCAAAATTGGCCACTTTCAGTCGACTGAATACTTTTCCAGTCGACTGAAATGTACAATTTCCTAAAGTGGTGTCTTCGCATTTCTTTGTCTATAGTTGCTTCTCTTTGCTGTTGTAGTTGCTTCTCTTCGTCAATGGGAATCTGGCACCCCTACATTGGTATTCGTATAACAACTATATAATCCTCGAACTATTCCTAAATCATAATACATTGAAACACAACTCTATGCTATAATTTCCACTCATGAACTCTCAATTCCTAAAGCAATTCTCCAAGTTCCAAGAAGTTTATGTGATTCAGAGATTTCTACTAATGTGCTTCATCTTCACATCCGATATTCTAGTCGAATAAACTCCTCAGCCTCTACACCTCCACTCAATATAGTTTGGCCAGGATATAGGAGTAATTGTACATCAAAGTGACATTTTGTATATCAAGATACACTATGTCAAAAAATAAAATTTGTTACATTGCTTGTAATTATTGTTGAAGTCCTGTTCGAATGTTCAGGTGGAGTTTGTAAACCTGTTCCTTCGGGTGAAGTATGGGTGTTGATAGTGAAATATCGAAGGGAAGCTTCCAGATTGGACATAAGGACGGGATGTCCGAACCAGTATAAATTCGAATGTGTGATCTACTATACTATTCTGTTGCATTTTCATTGTTTATTACTGTTAGCTATCTTTGATCCTATGCATAGCGACTAACACTCCCTCACCCTAATCAAAGTCGACGCTAGCCACATCAAAGATGCAACACCAAATGCATGACCACAATCTTGAAAGACTAACTTATGGTGGATCATTTATGCAAATGACAAGTATATAACTAAATTAAACTATAGTGTAATAATTAGTAAAGAATATAAATAAGAATAATCACACTAGGGTTCTTATACTGGTTCGGACCTCCCATCCTACATCTAGTCCCGAAGCTCCTCTTCGGAATTTCCTTTTACCAAATAACCCTCACTTCACCTGGAGGAACCGGTTTACAATAGTAGAGTTTCTTTGTCAACTATGTGTTCTCTATTACATGAATTTTGACTATATAGTACAATTGAACTTCCTATATCTCTTGAATGATTGAACAATATTGTTCGAGAGAATTTAAAAGTGTATGATCTCAGATTTACAGATTGGATAGCAAGTAGATGATTAGAACAAGAGATGACCAAGGTAGAAAGTCGAGTTATATTTTGATCCTTCTTGATTCTTGTTTATATAGTTGTAGAGTGTTGTTTCTAGTAGTTTCATCTATTTCTTTTCAGTCTAGAGTCGTTACTGTTCACTGGTGAAGAGTTGTGGAGGAGAGATGGAGTTGTGCCTTTTCGGAGATGGCAGTTGTTATTTGAGTTTTTTTGCCCTGAGCCCAGTTTTAGACATTTGAATGTTGTTTTGAGATGTCTGGATCCTATTATTAAATTTTAGTCCAGCATCTACGTTCAGACGTTTGAAGTTCTGCATTCAGACGTCTGAACCTGTCAAGGAGCTTTTTCTAGGTTCATTCTTGAGTGTTTGTTCCTTCGATCTTCGTGCAACTTTGTAGATGAATTTCTTTGATGTTTTAGTCGTCATCTTGTTAAGGTAGTGGTTTGTCCTTCTTTGCATCTGTGTATGATATATATATATATATATATGATTTCCATTGTATATTTGTCATTGTCGAAATTGTAAACTCAAGGTTCTAACATTCTCCCCCTTTTTGATGATCACAACTATACAAGGTACTTAGATAATAATGACAGACAGATTCTCCCCCTAAATGTAATCTCCCCCTATAGGTGTGCATATCTATTTTTCTCCCCTTTGTCATTATCAAAAATAATTGAAGAACCATAGCGCAAAGACAAGTATGATATACAGACATAATTACAACAGTAACAAACATTATGATCTATTCCCTTTTTATTGCAAAAATTTGTAAACAATTCATTTTCGATTTCTCCTCCGTGATCACTACAAATATTTTAATTTTCAAATTCATTTGATTTTTAATTCTTTTTGCAAAAAATTTAAACATACCAAAAGTGTCACTTTTATGTTTTGAAAACAAAGTCCATGTATATCTTGAAAAATCATCAACAATTACAAAAACATACTTGTTTTGATTTATTGATCTTGCATGAGTAGGACCAAATAAATCTAAATGCAAAAATTATAATGGTTGTTTTGTAGAAATATTATTTTTAGATTTAAAAGAACTCCTTTTTAGTTTTCCAATTTGATATGCCTCACATAAATTGTCTATTTTATAATGTATTTTTGGTAAACCTCTAACTAGTTCATGTTTTGATAATTTATTTATATATTTGAAATTCATGTGACAAAATCGTTTATGCCATAGCCATGGATCGTCAAGCTTAGCAGTCAAGCATAAATCCAAATTTTGCTTTATATTCATATTCAAAATATAAATATTTTTATTTCCAAATCCTTCAAATAATATATTTTTATTATTATCAAATATATTGCATTGATTTTTCTCGAAATTTATTTGAAAACCTTTATCACATAGTTGACTAATGCTTATTAAATTATGTTTTAAATTTTCTACCAATAAAACATTAGAGATAATAGGAGAGTTAGAAATACCGATGTTTATGACTTCTCCAATTCCGATGACATATCCTTTTGAGTTGTCTCCAAAGGTTACGGTGCCTCCATCGATATATTTTATATTTGAGAGCGTCTTGGCATTCCCGGTCATGTGTTTTGAACAGCGACTATCGAGTATCCATTTCTCCTTGTTTTTATTTTTGGGTACCTATAAAACAAAAATTATTCAATTGGTACCCACTTCTTTTATTAGGGTCCTAAATGTTAGGAGGGGAGGGTAGCCATACCCAAGTGGGTTTGGGTCCTTTAAAAACATAATCATTGTTAAATACCACACTTGATAGAAAACTATCAATATGTTTTTGTCTAATTAACATATTATTAGACTTTGGTATCAAAATTTTAATATTTTTCGATTTTACACCTTTACTTAACTTTGGTGTCTTTTTGAAACTTTAATATAAGATACTTTGCTTTATAGATTACCTTTTTTCTTTTGTAAATTCTTTTCAAATCCTAATCCATTTCGATTACCAAAGGGTTTCGAAATTTTAATTAAATTATCAAGATCATGTTTTCCTTTGTTATACTTTGAAACATTGTTAGTAATTTTTTCTAGTTTATCCTTTAATTCACAAATTTCATTTTTTGAAATTTCTATACTATTTTTTAGTTCAATATTATCCTTAATCAAATTATTTTTCTCAAGTTTTAACCTATCTATTTCACTAAGTTGTGTATCATGTTTGATAGACTTTTTACATTTTTCTTGTGAAATCTCTTATTCTTCTTCTAAAATAACTTTTTCATCCTTTAATAATTCAATTTCTAGTTCTAATTTATTTATTTTGGCTAGGTGTTCTTTATTTAATTTTTTATTTGTTTAAACTTATCATCAAGTTCAATACTTAATTCTAATGAATAGCTAAGTTCAGGACATACCTCATCAATATTAGTTATAAAACATACATTAGTTTGTTCTCCATCGCTATCACTATCACTCTCATAAGATGATGATGAATCAGAATCGTCCCTAGTGACTTTAAAAGCTCTTTTCTTCTTAAATTTCTCAAATTTGTTCTTTTTCTTATTGTTGCATTTAGGGCAGTCTTTCTTCATATGTCTGTATTGATCACATTCATAGCACTTGATTTGAGATATATTTGTTGTATTGGACTTCCCTTCTTTTTGGAATTTGGTTATCTTTCTAAATTTCTTGAGTTTATTATAATTATTGGAAATGAAGATTATCTCTTCTTCATCCAAATACGAGTCATCATTCTTTGCTTGAAATGCTATGTTCTCCTTTTCAACATTTTGTTCTTTTCTAGCCTGTAAGTTAGCTTCATAGGACATTAAATTTCCTATTAACTCTTCAACCTTGAGAGTGGACAGATCATTAGCTTCTTCAATAGCTAATACCTTCCTTTCCCAATCTGATGTTAAAGAGTTGCATTCGAGAAACTAAATCAAAATCAGTAAACTTAACTCCTAATGCCTTAAGATCATGTTGGATAGTTTGAAATCTAGAATACATGTCAACAATAGTTTCATTTTGCTTCATTTTGAATGAAGAGAATTGGTTTTGCAAAATTGAAATCTTAGTTTGTTTGACCTTTGTTGTACCTTTGTGTGTAATTTGTAAGGTACGCCAAATATCAAATGCAGTTGTGCATAACATGACACGTGAAAATTCATTTTTATCTAGAGAGCAAAATAAAACGTTCATAGCTTTAGCACTGTTTGATGCTAAGGTCTTTTGTGCATCGGACCAAGTGTTCATAGCAGTGTCAGGTGCTTCATATTTATTTTGTGTAGCAGACCATATTTTTAGACCATTGGCTTCCATAAAAATACGCATACGAGTTGACCAGTATGCATAGTTTGAGCCATTAAATAGTGGGGGACGTGCGGTAGACTGACCTTCTTGAAAGATACTTGCCATATTAGTGATTCAAAAACTTGTTAAGTACTTCTAATCAAACATCGCTCTGATACCAATAGATAGACTAACTTATGGTGGATCGATTATACAAATGACAAGTATATAACTAAATTAAACTATAGTGTAATAATTAGTAAAGAATGTAAATAAGAATAATCACACTACGGTTTTTATACTGGTTCGGACCTCTCATCCTACGTCCAGTCCTGAAGCTCCTCTTCGGAATTTCCTTTTACCAAATAACCCTCACTTCATCTAGAGGAACAGGTTTACAATAGCAGAGTTTCTTTGTCAACTATGTGTTCTATATTACAAGGATTTTGACTATATAGTACAATTGAACTTCCTATATCTCTTGAATGATTGAATACAATATTGTTCGAGAGAATATAGAAGTGTATGATCTCAGATTTACAGATTGGATAGCAAGTAGATGACTAGAACAAGAGATGATAAAGATAGAAAGTCGAGTTATATTTTGATCCTTCTTGATTCTTGTTTATATAGTTGTAGAGTGTTGCTTCTAGTAGTTGCATCTCTTCCTTTTCGATCTAAAACCGTTATTGTTCACTGGTGAAGAGTTGTGGAGGAGAGATGGAGTTGTGTCTTTTCGGAGATGACAGTTGTTATTTGAATTTTTTGCCCCGAGTCCATTTTCAGACATCTGAATGTTGTTTTCAAACGTCTGGATCCTATTATTAATTTTAGTCCAGCATCTATGTTCAGACATCTGAAGTTCTGCATTCAAACGTCTAAACCTATTAGGTGAGGTTTTTCTGGGTTCATTCTTGAGTGTTTGTTCCTTCGATCTTTGTGCAACTTTGTAGATGAATTTCTTTAATGCTTTAGTCATTGTCTTGTCAAGGTAGTGGTTTGTCTTGCTTTGTATTTGTGTATGATAAATATATGATTTCTATTATGTAGCTGTCATCGTCCAAATCGTAAACTCAGGGTTCTAATAAGTCTTCCCCAAGCTCTTCTAGCACCCATCGACCATACCTCTAGTCTACGTCATTAAGCAGCCTTCAAGCGATTCGATTCTTCTCCTTTTTTTGCGATGATTACTTTTTTAGATCTCCAAGTTGCGATTTTAATTTGAGGAGTTTTAAGGCTGAAAAAATAGAAGTGTGGTTCGGTTTTGGGCCAATAGAATGAAACAAGAAAGGTTCTAGAAGCATGAAGGAAAAGAGAATGAGTTTAGGCTTTGGTTGGGGACTGGGCCTCTAACAAATTATAGTTTAAATCCAATTTGATTCTGATTAATCCACTTCTAATTTAAATTCAAATCTGAATCCTCATTATTTCTTTATAACTGCATTTATAATTTAAATTGATCTACCATATGTTTTATTATATATATAAAATATTAAATTCAATAATTATTTTATCATTGATAACTTGTTTATTTTTATCAATGTTAAAGAAAATAAAATTTCATTTATTTCAACCATATAAAAATTATTTACAATACCAAAATACTCTATTCGAGTCGATATATATTTTCTGTAGAGAATATATTATTAATTCAACTTATTAAATCAAATCATATATCAGATAAATTTTAATTCAATAAAAATTTATTTCCAAAAATAAAATCATCCATAAATCAAATTTAGATGTTTTATTTTAATTATATTTATTTATTACAACAGTGCAGGAAGTAGGGTTGTTATAGACTTCCAGCTTAAGAAAATTGCATCCTCACACTTTCTTATGGGGCAACTAATACCCTGAGCTTCTTTTGTATTTACGAACTTCAATCAACTTACACAATCATTTGTATAACTTACCTATAACTTCTCTTATCGTATGCAATAATTTAAATAGATTCATTCGACGCCTTTTTATTCTTTGCATACGATAAACTTTTTGTGAAAATGTTGTAGTGTATGATTTTTCAAAAAAATTCATCAAAGTCTCTTCTGTATGAAGAGCATTCTGAAAAATCAAAATATGGTATAATGATAATATATTTTCATGGGGCATCTCGAAACATAGGGAAACAATAAATTTATATCGCAATATATATTAAAATAGTGTAAAAGCGTATCCTTATGTAGTATTCTAAGCAAATTAGCTTATTATTAAATGAGCGGAAGCGACGTATTGCCGCTCATTTTTCCAACTAATTCTCTTGAACATCTATTCTTAACTCACATTCATATGTTAGTTCATACAGAGAAGAAGTATGATAAGTATGCAACCATCTGCTATCAAACAACATTACATCTATGTTTAAGCCACTTTCAAAAAACTTTCAATGGTCTAAAGCATAAAATTTTGAAAATGGTTTCAAAGAGTAAATTATTACATAGTGTGTTAACTTTTAAAAACAACTTTCGAATTGCAAAAATGTCATATATAACTTGATTTATATCATTTTTACCAAAGATAACAAGTTCTGAATTAGTGGAACAATTACAGGTCCACCCATTAAAATTGAATTTTTAGTTTAGTTAACGTCAAAATTTTGCAAAACTATTAAAATAAAATTGTTGCTTAAGTTCTAAGCTTTTTGAAATAGGATAAATCATCGAAATAGAATAAACCATTTGAAAGTTATAATTACTATTATTGTTGTTATGTGAAGTTGCATATTCAGGACAGTGATTTGAATTAATTTTAAAATATATTTTTGAATTAGCAACCTTTAAGATTTTGGAAGATGATAAACATCAAAGTTCTCACTTGTGAAAATACATTGCCAACAAAAAAAATTCAATAGAATCCGATCTCAAAATCAAAAGTTATGTCTATTTTACTACAAAACTTCAAGTTTAAAACTTCCTAAACTCTCTTTCGACCTTTTAATGTAATCACTAAAACTTCTCCTTTAAAAAATCAAAATCTTAAATATCCGATCTTTATTAATAAATTGTGCTATAAAATTAAGAAATGATTTCACACTCTTATATTTATAATTCGAAAATACTTTACATTCTTAACTTCACTTCAAATAAATTTTCAAAACAAACATATAATACACATAATATTAATTCAAAAACATATTTTTCTATACACAATACCATTTTACATGTTACTTCAATCAAGGACTCTCATCGATTTGTAAAATGAGTATCCTGTATGACAATTATTTATTTATTTTTTCGCACATACACCAGTTAATAAGTTTACTTATCAGATTTTTATATTTGTACGTTATCTCAAAGAAAATTTATCGATAAGTACAAAATATTTTTTAGATAATTCACTTTTCCACAATCCCATTATAAGTAAGTAGATATTTTCAAACAAAACAAGATCATCTTCCATGAAACAAAAATACTCATTTATATTTCGCAAAATCAACCGAAAACCTTATATGGAATTTTATTTCGGATCCTATATTCCATAATATAAATTTTATATTATTTATTTATTTTAGATGATTTCAAAACATCTTTTTGTAATAATAATTGCCCTTTCGGGATATGTTCTAAAGTAACATTCTCATGTATTTTACCAAAATATACGCATATATAACTCATCAAAATGTTTTATATCAAATCTCAAACTATCGTCCATATTCTTCTTAAAATAATTGTTTTCCATTTTCTAAAACGTCGCAATCTTTTCAAAATTTTAATTATAACACCTTTAAAACATTGTTTTTGAAGATAGCTCAAAATATTTTCTTTAAAATATCGTTTTCCTTTCAAACAAATATTTTTTCCTAAAAAATATTACTTAAATTTTTCTCCATTTACATACTTCTTTTAAAACTCTATAACACTAAATCATCTTCAAAATTTTCATTAAATAAATATATATTTAAATGTTTTTGTATGGAAAATAATTGTTGCATAAACCAAAAAAAATTCTAGTATCATGCAAAAATATGTACTTTTGAAAGAAAATGTTCGAATCACAAAATATGATTGCTCTAAAATATTATTCTATCTTCAAATGATTTTTTTCCAAAATCATTTCTACTATTTATCATCCAATGTAACAACCCGATTTTCAGTCATTCGCATCCACACATGCCGGACTCGAATTGCTCAAAATGCCGCGTTGTAAATAAATTTGGAGCAAATGAAATACAATCACAGACACGAAAATACCAAAATAACTCGCAGCCGAAATTGAAATACCATAGCAGTTCATGAAGCTACTATAACAAACTCTTAAACAAATACATAATATCAGTCTGAAAACATATACAATAGAAATCTCAAATACATAGAAGTTTATAAATACCAGAGCTGAAATAGAACAACTGAAACCGAAAAGGAACAGATAACTAGACAAGCAGAATCTCCAGCGATTCCTAGCTCCAGAAAAGAAATCCAAAGCTAAGCTGTAAATACTTAGGCTAACCTGAGCGTAAAGTAAAACAACACTCGAGTCATGACGTATATACATATATAATGTAAACCAACTCAAGTGAACTGTAGTAGTAATGCACAATAACTTAAAGGATGCTTGGGATCGCTCATCCTCTAAGGATCAGTTAAAACATAAATTTAATACATCCCGCGGTTAAAATTTCCAGATAGTAATTTATACTTTGAAATCAAATACCATTTCAAAATTCAATATCATTCAAAAATCCATTACAAAATATCAAAATACCATATTTTTCCTAAACCACATTCATTTTATTTAAAATACCATTTCAAAACACATTTCAAAATAATTTACATTTCAAAACAAATTACTTCATTTTAAATCATTAAAATGAAGTTATTATATTTAATAATTAAATTATTAAAATTCCAAAACTTTAATCTTTCAAAGTTCATTTATTCACTTAAATTTTATATAACAATGAAATTTCAACTTTCGCAACATCTAGAAAATGCTATGAAAAGTTACTTTTAAAACAATTCAATTTAACAAAAAAAACATTTAAAATGCTGTAATAGGGTTACTTTAGTTCAAATAAAACCTTAGTTAATTTCAGCAACTACAGCACTTACAAAGTGCTATAATAACCCTTAATTCAATTAAGCCATTTAGTTCATTTCTATCAACTACAGCATTTACAAATGTTGTAATATCCTTTACATTAGAAATAATAACATTTCAAATGTTGTTAATTAAATTCCAAATATTCAGTATAATTTCACAAACAATTAAATTTTTATTTAAACCATTTTAAACTTATAAAATCTTATATTTTCACTTTTAAAACAATCATTTAAATACCTTTATATTTATGATTTTATAAAGTTACATTTTCATTCAAAAATCAATTTAATAACAATTTACTTATATAATTTCAACATTCGATTTCAATTCTTTATAATTAAATTTTTAACTTAACAAAACTTAACACTTAAGTTCAAATTTCCAAATATAATTTATTTTTCATTTTATTTACCTAACTTAAAATTCATTTTTATACAAATTTCACAAATTTCCAAATTAAACTATATTTCAAAATTCAACTTAAATATTCATTTATTTTACATCTTAATTAATACAAAAACCGTTAACACATTATAAAAATCATTCAAATTCATTTTAAATCAAATTATCGTAAATTTATCATATTTTCCTACTTAATTTAAATTCCATTTATAACCAAATCATAATTTCCAAAATAACTTATAATTCAAATTTCTAACTTTACCATTAATTTATTTCACTTATAAATTTTTAGAAAATCAATAATACTTTACAAAATCATTTTTTTACTTAAGTTTAAATCAAAATATTATAATATATACATTTCTAAAATACTTTAAAAAAATTAGAAAAATATATTAACCCCGGGTCTGTATATCATTTTCTAGCCTAGGTAAAGTGATATGGATAACATATCATTTCAATCCGTAATTTACAAAAAAACCCGGGTTTGATCATTTCAAACACGCAGTTCCAAGTAAAATGAAATAATTAAAAATCATTCAGGCCTATCATTTCAGCCCATAACAATTTTTCCCTATTCTAAAGTCTGTTCGGGTATGTATCATTTCAACCCATAGTGATTCTAATGTACAGGGAACTTGCAGTGCGATAAACTGATATAAATAAACAGAATAGCATTATATAACAGTAACAGATGTTATAACAGGTAAATAAGCATGGGTGAACATCATATGATCATAGCATAGCAGATATAGCATGGTGATATATTTTACAGATTCAATTGTAATCAGTTTACTGGTTATATAAGTATAAATTATCTGGTGAGAATAACTCACCGTATAGCTGGAGATGACAACCAAATACACAAAACAGAGATCTTAAAAGGCACAAAAGCACGAATACGATTTGACTGTGGGAGAGCCAAAGTTAATTGCCTTGAACATATGAAACAAAACAATATACAACACATGAATATACACTTAATTTTTTTTAGACAACACTAGAAATACATGCACAAAAAGTCACCAAATCTCTTGCACTTGCTTTCAACCACCCCTAGGCTCAGCCATAGGTTAAAATACATGGCATGGTAAGGATTTGGATCTGGTTTTGGGTTCAATAGGTCGGCCATAGCATGGAAGATGATGTATAAGGATATATGCATGAAACTGCAAATACAAGGCAACCAAAGTGGATTTCAATGCAACACAAGTCATGGCCAAGGCAAGCATGGTCACGGCCAGGCCTGGTGGGGTTAGGAGGTGATGTGGCAGAGGTCTCAGGTCATGTAGGTGGCTGGTGGTGATGAGGTCAAGGCCGGCCAAGGTGGTGTGGTGAAGTATTGATGGCATAGGAGCTCGGCTATGGAGTTTTTCATGTGGATAATGCAAATTTTGGTGGAGTTGATCAACTAGTGGTGCATGGCCAGGCTTGCATAGAGGGATGGAGGTGATGGCAGCCTAATGTGGTGGTGGTGGAGGCAGCCATGGTGAAGGAGGAGGAAGGGCTGAGCTACAAAGGTGAAGACAAGTGCAAAGAGATAAGAAAAACAAGAAGAAAATGAGAAGAAAAGAAGAAGAATTTACCAAACTTTGCCTCTGGAGATGATGGCCGAAATTTTAGGTTTGAGAAACTTTCCTATACATGATAATGAAGTGGGTATGCGACTGAAGTAATGAGATATGGCTAGCAATTGAATGCATGTGATGTTTGATGTGAAAAGGTAAGTTGAAATGTGAAAAGGCAAGGTATACAAAAGGTCAAAACTCTTCATATTTCCAAAATTCTTTTTACATCTTTAAATACATATAAAATGATTATAAATAAAATAAAAACACAGTGAAATAATGAATTAATAAAATAAAAAAATAAAATTTTAAATAAATATAATTAAATTAAGAAAATAGTTTAAAAATAGAAACTAGGTTATAAAAATTAAAAATAAATACACTAAGCTTTGGAAAAATTATAACATCACTTTTAAAAATGTTTTAAAATAAAATATATACCTAACATGTCATATGACACATATTAGAACATGATTTAACAAATAAAAATATTATTTATATAAATTAAAATAGATAATTTTATTACACAATCAATTTACACACAATATTGTAAAAAGCATAACTTTCACAATATAAATCGGATTTCAACGAAACGAAAAATAGTATTCTTGAAATTAAATTTATTTTCATAATAAAAGATAAAATTAAAAAAATTCAAGTATTTAAATTTTAAATTTAAAATTCAAAGTTTGACCAGATTGACCAAAATCCACATTTTTTTGGAAATATCCTATTTATTCAGGTTTGGAATTATAATTCACATAAAAATAAAAAAATATTTTAAAATAACAAAATTTATCCATTTAATAAATATAATACAAATTTAAATCAGCAATTCAATTTAAAAAAATTAAAATATACAATTAAAATAATCACAAAATACTGGGTTGTTACATCCAAAATTTCAATTTTTTTTCAAATCAATATTCAACTTATCTCAAATTATTACTTTTTTAAATCTCAAACATCAGTCTGAAATATAATTTTTAATCACTTTATAAAATCAAATTCATATCATTACCAAATCATTTTCTTATTTGAATAAAATTATTTATTTTCAAAATTCATATTTACATTAAATTCAGCAACCATTCACAACAAGGCAAACCCATTACACATCATTCATCTGTAATATTAGTAAATAATAATACATACATTTCTAAACAAGCAAACAAACGCTTTAGCTAAAAACTATCAATCAGTTTCCATTGTGCAACTCTGATCATCTCACCTCGTCATAATTTGGATTTGTGATGTATTCAATACGAAATTCAAATTTGGGTCTTTTATAGCTTCCCTAACCAAATAACTCAATTTTTACTTAAGCCACGTAATGGTTTAATATTCACCATCAATATTGACATTACTGGCCAAACTAACCATTTCTACCTTCACAACCTTCATCAATCTCTCTACATCTCATACGAAGACTTCATACAGAAAAAGATAGAAGAAATGTATTATATAATATAAGAAAAATACAAATATGTCCCCAAATGCTTACCACAGTAATCATCGTATACTATTACCATCACTTGAGTATAAACAATAATCTACCATATGCCCACGGGGATAAGGAATCTAAGTCTCATCTAAGGCCAGGAATTGTGTCTTTTGTACTTTGTATTATTTCAAACCTTCTCTAATACCAACCGTAACACCTCACCTCAATATCTATACTATCAAAGAGTATTATTGGGTAATACCGTCAGTAATACAGAGAATGAGATTGTATGTGGTACATGGATGAATATTCCCTTGGGATAACACTGTGCGTATCTCAAAAATCATAAACAACTCACATATATGTACACAGTGTCGGCATAAATAAATGAACATGTATGCCTCTAGGACAGAACAATACACAACAAAAAATAAATCACAGAGATCACATATCTACGCAGCAAAAACATTAACAAGTAATATACATGAGTCCAAGTGGGTCTACAAAAATAGTCAAATGCCCACTATCATCAAATTATACATAACATGTCCAAACTATATATATCATCAACAAACGAACACTTGTAGACACAAATATACAAATTATAGACAAATATTATATCCTTCATTTACGCCCAACATCCATAAACTGGTCAACTTGTCCCTGAATTTGAAATTTCTCAAACTGATCCGAGCATTATATAAATAACACACAGATCAGACTATGTCTAGAATGCAGATGAAAATATGAAATAACAATTAGCATGTTATAAACATGTGCAACATAAGTGGAACGTGCATATCTCAAGTGTCAACATATCTCAGAACCATGCATACAAATGATAACTCATTTCCAAGCCAAGATAATCAACATACTAAATGGGTATAAAAATCAATAAAAATACAGGACATGCTCTTAGCAATGCTCTATATTATCTCTCAAATAATCGTAAAAGAGACGTACGCAGGGTTTTTCTCACTCAATAAATTTACAAAATACATAACATCACCCAAATCAAACAAACACGAAATCTAAACATGGCATACCCTCGGTAGGAAAAGTCATCTCTCAGATAACCATGAAAATATATGTACATGGTCTAACTCCATGCTCTCGACATCTCTAGCTATCCTTGATATGTGTATAATCGATATATATGAGGTTATAAATCTACAGAGACTCTTAGTCTCATAAATAGTCTAAGAGATCGATAACCACATAACATCATCTAGACCTTCAACCTTATAGTAATCTACATGGCTCTCAGCAAATGAAATAATCGTACGGTCTCTCGAATTTTTACTAATCGACTCAACTCTTAATTACATGGATAATTATTGAAACCCTCGGTTCTGTGTGATCTCAACATCATAAATATTCGTTTCGGCATCGGTTTTGATAAATGATCAAATCGGCACTTAGTCGTAAACACAATGATCTCATATAGGTGAATAAGTAGGTGCCTATAGCATCTCATGTTACCTCAACAATAATAAACAAATAGGAGAATGATAGCTCTCAACCTACTCCAGGAGCCTTCCTCACACGCTCTCAGTGCTACTCCTATAGTCTTAGTTACCTCAACGACCATCTTGACTGTAAAGGCCCGTATCTCCATACCCTTTGAGTCGATAATAAATCACTCGTGTCCAACACAAATTGAACAGAAATATGAACTTTACGGGTGAAGAAGAAAAGGGGACAGAAGAGAACAGAAACAATAACATAGAGTCTCACAATCGTAGTGAAACAATATATAATAGATAATAACATACCTTTATACAAAAAGAACTATATCTATTATTATACATACCATCATCAGAGTACAACACTCAATAAATCAATCTGGACAGTTATAATAACGTGTCCTCACAAGTGCTAAGTATACAGCATACACACATAGTGGGATATAATCAAATACATGGAACATGTCTGAGACTCCTCCAGCATGTCCCATGTGCGCTATAGCATCCTAACATGAATCTATAATACTCGGTCTGACCCGAGCATTATAATAAAATAACTCTCGAGTCGGCCTGGAAAACTGGCATGAGGAAATACAATCAATTTGAATTATAGCAGTTATCAAAATCCTTTGAAAACAAAGGTACTCGTAAGGCCACGTCACACAAAAATACGATGGGTTTTTACCTTACGATAACCAAAACATTTTATACCAAAATCATCTAATATTACAACAGTGTTTGTGGAAAATAAATTATAAGATGGCTGAAATGCATGCTCTTGCGTTTCAACATAGTTGGGCACATCTAAAACCGTACAAGCACATAGTAGATATTGGATTCTATATAATGACAAGGCTACTGGGGTATCGCCAGCCACAGTACACCTCTAGAAAAGTGTATTGAGATCGAACCTATCGATCCCTGCCAATACAAGACCGGCCTACCCTTTACTAGATAGTACTGGACATGATCACCACTAATGGACCCTCGAAATACAACAAACGATAGATAGTGATGATGATAAATGTCCACTCTATATGAGTGATGATCATACCCTAATACGAGCGACCCACATAACCTTGCTGCATCTTTCCTATGTTATTCATTCTCGGCTGATGAGGCTTGAGGTTACGTATAACCTTAAGAATAGCATTCATTATTGGAATGCTAACACTGCCTTCCAGGCAACGATGCAATAATAGCATTCACCCATACAAGTTGTTCTGGGTCTGAACAAACCGAATTTCCTTCAAGATCACCATCTCCATTATCTTTGAGATATCACAATTCGTAATGCACAAATTGGATTGAAGTGGTTTTCGGATAATTAAATCCGATCCTGGTCTCTTCGAACGATTAACGAATTTGGTCAAATTTTATAGTCGGTTATTTTACCATCAAATTACACACATAAGCAGTCACTGGGCCCAATATTATAAATATTTCCAAATATTTATTTCAAATATCTTTACAAAGATATATATATATATTCAAATCTCTTGTAGTGTTCCAACATTTGAAAACAATTTATAATACTTAAATACATAACAGGATATTTTCAAACCATATCAACACTTAGAAATATATTTTCGAATTCCATTTATAATTCAACACTTTGAAAAATATATTTCTATAATAATAATAATCTCGTAGTTAAAATACTTCAAATCCTTCCAGTCCAATACTTAGGAAATATTTATAAGTATATTTTCCCAAAATCATTTTATTTCCAATACTTAGGAAAAAGTCCATTTATTTCGTACGTCTCAAAATCCTTTATAGTTTATTTGTAAATTTCTTAACTCTTTTAAAATGGATTCTATAAGTTTTCGGAATTCGTTAATTAATTTCCTTTAAAATTTCCACAATCAATTACACTTGTCTATAATTCTAACAACCCATTTCTAACTTGTTTTATGAATCCTAATTCATTATCGAAGTTTCCGTATTTAAATACTTTGGAAACTTCCTTATGTCCCCAGAATTCCATTATAAGATTTTCTCTTATAAAATCACATTTATTAATTAAAACCTAGTTTACAAATCTCGAGAGCATTTACAAATAAATTGTAATCACATATTTTTAACTCCATATGTATATAATAAGTATCATCAAAGAAAAAAATTATTTTTAAAACACCTTTAAGTAATTATTTAAAATATCAAAACATTTTAAATAAACATCGATAACTCATTTCCAACACATTTTAAAATAAATTAATCGATTTACAAAGATTATTATAAAAATTATAATTCATTTCAACTAATATCCAATATTTGACTAACCAACTTTCTAAAATATTTCCAATACTAAAACCGTTTTTTAACTACACAGTTTAATAAATAAAATCCCTTTCTAAAAAATTTAACTTCTCGATAAAAATCTATTTTTAAAACCCAATATAACTATTTTAGTATTTATTAATCTTTCTCAATTTATCACAAATCAACTTGCGTCTCCAATTTCACAACTATTCCCAAACTCAAAAATAGAATTCACTATTTCTTCCAAAAATGATTTCTATATCTTATTATAAATTCTCACTGCGAATTTATATTTCCAATTTATCAAATGAAAATCATTTCACTTATTTATAAACATCGCTTTATAAAATCAAATCACTGTTTTATCCAAATCAATTATCTTTAAAATAATCCAAATTTCAATATGAACATTTTTATATCGAAAATCTCCTTATAATTCCTTCAAAATCAAAAATAATATTTATGGCATTTTAAATATTAAAATTAAGGCCAATGCCACTATAGCATCCAAAATCAAATCACATAATAATCCATAACAGATTATTCAATCACATCATATAACACTATATATGAAAAACAATTAATATATTTGAGGAATTCAGCCGGATCCCACCAACTTATTTCCCTGCAACCACATATGTTATACAACATGAAACAATAATCCCGCTTTGAGGCGGGATATCGCAATAATATAGGGTCATCCTCTATTATGCGGGACGCATAGTGTCTCATCCGCTCCAATCGGCGGGAATATACTCAATACTAATATATATATATATATATATACTACTATATATAATATAACATCCAACTTCAAATAATTTATCAATTCATCCAATCAACCATAAATAATTTTAACATGATAAATTAAAAACCAATTGTCCAAAATGAATGAGATTTACTTACCTTGATTTTTAATTTGCTAAATGCTTCAATTTTAAATTAAATCGAACGACGTTCGATATAACCCAAAATTTAAGTAACTTCAAATTCTTCCAAACCGACTTCATTGCGACGAGCTCGACGACACGAGTCCCGTGCAAGAAACAACATTCGAATCCGACCTCGTACGCAAAAGTTATTCAATAAATAAGTTATCGAATTTTTAAATAATTAAATTAATCTCTAATATAAATTAGTTACTCTAATTCCCCTACCTAACCTTTCTTTCCCCTTCGTTAATGGCCCGTGCACTTGTACATCCATGTACCCCAATTGCAACATCCCACCTTTTTATACGCTTTAAATCGAAGATAAACCACACACTTCAGACCTAAACAATACAAAAGGGTGGATTGTTATAGGGTAAATAAGAAAAAGCAGAGAAAGAAAAAAAACAAAATAGAATCTTGCGGCGGAACGGTAAAATATAATAATCAAATAAACAGCTCATGAAGCTATTTACAAAACGTTTGATTATACTTATACAATACATATCAGAGTTACACATACCAGAGAATAATAAAAAATGCAGCGGAACAATGTAGTAATTAATAGTAATAATACAATCTTCGTCGTCGTCATCCCGAAATAAGGTCTTCGAATCCTGAAATGCTCAGACTGGCCCGAGCGAATTGAAAAGACAAAACACTCGAGTCAGAACTAAAAGATCTTATGTGAGTTAAATCAACAGAAATAAATATGAGTGTAACGACGTCAGAGATGTTTACGGGGTTTGACATCTCATATCCAGTGTCTAACGTGAGTGCAGTAACTTAAGAGATGCTCGGGATTCACATATCCTAAGGATCCGTTAAACTATTTACTATGTAGTAATATTTCTCTATTATAATAATGTCTATAGTAAAATAAACTTACTTTTAAATAGCGT
This sequence comes from Allium cepa, assembly GCA_030765085.1. Classification (NCBI taxonomy): domain Eukaryota; kingdom Viridiplantae; phylum Streptophyta; class Magnoliopsida; order Asparagales; family Amaryllidaceae; genus Allium; species Allium cepa. Next base: position 221,463,804 of record CM060928.1, read on the forward strand.
TAAGGAGTTACCCAATCTCCCCCTTAACACAATAACTGTCCCAGTAGTCCATCCAGTATCAGCGCATCTCCAGATCGGAAGACTACCCTAAATACTCCACGGGCTACGGGAGAAAATCAAACCCGTACAAGGCGCGCTAGGGTAGGTGACAGGGCACAACTAGGCAATGCCAAGGTAGATATACCAATTACGCTTCCGAACAGGTGGTAACACATAGCAGCTACTACCGCCTACCTCGAGCCACACCCCCAAAATCAAAAAGGGCCCCAATCAATCACAAAGTAATAGAATGGTATCAAAAGAGTGTGTCGGATAAAAGGTTGTAACAGCCCTAGTTTTTCTAGCATTTATAAAACCGTGAAATTTATTTATTTTAAATTATTTATTTGATTAAATCATTTCCCAAAAGTCTAAATATAAAATTGGAAGTTTTGAAATTTTACCTTTGTTAAAAGACAACTCCAATTGGAATTTTAATAAAAATGAATTATGTATATTTTAAACACGAAGAATGTAAACGAATTTAATTTTAAGTTAAGTAATAACTTTTGACAAGTCAGTGTATTTATAGACCGTGAAATTTCGCATTTAGAAGGTCACAAATTTTTAATGGTATAAATAACGTATATAGGAAAACGTATTAATAAAAAAAAAATCAACGCATTCAATTTGCTTTAAATTGCCTAATAAAACATTACCGTTTCTTTATAAATCAATGCTGGTCTAGGTACAACTTCATTTGGTTAACAGATATATAATCTGTGATTTTCTTTTACATTCTCAACAATTAATTCTACCGTTTCTCCACCTAAGATTTCGCATATAATTCACGAACAAAATCAAATAGGATCTTTGGATGGGATAACGTTCCAAATCTAATAATTTTGACCGGACAAATCAACGCAAGTTATTATATAAAAAGAAGGTAACGTTCGAAATTCTTCAAATCGTGCTTCCTTACCGTTCTTTTATCAATCAATGCAAATAATTATTTTCTTCCCATACTCACTCCCACAATCAACTTTTCTTACCTGGAAAGTTTTCAACGTTCATAAAATAAAATAAATAAAAGAAACTTCCATTTCAGTTCAAAGGAAATTTTATTGCTTGCCGTTTTCTTAATTTCAATCAAAGAAAATGGAATACTTGCCTACCTAGAATGCCGCAAGTTATCCCCAAATTTTAACGCACGGATTATTTACTTTCAAATTTTCTTTTGGTCTTTCCCCTGTATTCAACGCAAGCTTCCAGAATTTAACGTTCAAAAAAAAAATCAAATTTATTTTTCCTTGCCGAAACTTCATCACTTGATTTACGCAACCCTTTATATTTAATACGCTAGCACGTTCAATCCCTCATCACCTCAATTGGCTCCATATTCCTTCGCCCATACGCGAGTTTTACATCAGGTATGGCTGCAGTTCCTTCTTTCTCATTTTTTTTAATTTGTTCTTCTTGCATTTTTCTTTTGCTCCTATCCCCTGTTCCATTTATGCTCGGCCACCCACCATATTTTTCACGACCAGTCCCCTACCTATGTGCTTTCTCCTCCACTATGTGCCGCCGCATCACCACCACTAGCTCGGCATCAACACTAGCTTGACACTTGGCCAAGTCTTGCCACCGTGCGCAGGCCTACATGCAAGCCTAGCACCTTTGTGCAGTGGATCCAAACCCAAGATACTTCATGCCCACCTTGCTTTTATAAAAAAAAGAGGATAGGAGAGGAATTTGCATTCGGTGGGAGTATATAGTCTGGACGCAAATATTTCAAGTACATGCATTGAGTTAGGGAATTGGGAAATAGACTTGGGAGTAACATGCAGCAAAATCTAGTTTGGATAGGAAGGGACGTGTTTTCATATAAAAAGTCAAAAGAAGAGAAATAAAAGATGAGGTAGGAGGGGTTGTGCTATGTTGCGTATTCAAGCTTTGGGAACCAATATGCTTCACTTTTATGCAACGTGTTTATTTATACAGAGAAAAATAAAGATATATTAGTTGCAAATTTCACTGTAATCAGTTCTGAAGAATTTTAGTGTACGCCACCTGTTTGTAGAAAGGGAATAACGTATTGTGTCCACCTTTATCTTTCCATCTTTTTCCTAAAACTTTCCACTATAATTTTCATGGGTACGTAAATAGTTAAGATTTCACTGCCTGGCCTTGAGAACGTGGGCGAGTCGAGTAGTGGGAGTGGTCGAGTCAAGTCAAATTCTATTCGTTCCAGTTGTTTCGAAAATTTGCTTTGACCATAACTTAAGTCGGGTATTTGGATCTTTTTCTAGATTTGAATCAAGACGTTGCGTCCGTGGAAATCTAATCGTGTCGTTTGTACGTTTCTTTATCAAGTGATACAATCGTTTGAATCAAATTCTCTGCAGCTTTAAGGTGAGTATTCCTCACTAGACAAACATACTTGTATATTTGTGAATTAATCACAAGTGTAATTGTAAATTTATTTTATTTAATTTTATCTGTCTGTGTTATAAACGTATGATGTTAAACCCCATTATTAATTGACACATCATCAGTTGTTTATTTATTTTAATATTATTGCAGTTATACTATTTAATGCTTATTTGCTGTTAATCACACTGCAAGTTCCCTGTAAATTTGAGATCGTTATAGGCTGAAATGATAGGCCTGAACAATAATTATTTATTTAATTACTTAATTATTTATTATTTAACTTGGGATTGCGGGTTTGAAATGATAGAACCCGGGTTTTTGTAAATTGCGGATTGAAATGATATATATCCGTATCACTTGACCTAGGCTAGAAAACTATATACAGACCCGTGGTTTATATAATATTTTTCTGAAATCTCTTAAACTATTTTAAATGGGAAGTTTATAATATTCTAGGTTAAAATGTATTTAAAGAATTTTTATAAAATTTATAATGATTTTTGAATGAGGCGAGATGTTAAATAAATAAATGTTTAAGTAAAATTTTGGAATATAACTTATTTTGGGAAATTCTGAATTTTTGTTAAAGGTGAGATTTTAGTTAAGTAAATTAATAAGTTATATTTGGGAATTTAAAACTTAATAATTTAAGTTAATAATCTATTACAGCACTTAAATGTTGTCTTTTTGTAAATGGACTGTTTTAACCTATAACTTTAGGTAGCATTTTATAAGTGCTACGGAAACTGATTTTTTGATTGTTTTATTAAAATTTAGTGGAAATAATCTTTGGGAAAAAGGCTTAAATTGTGGAATTAATTATGTAAATTAATAAAAATAAGGAATTGACTTTAAATGGTTTTAAATGGAAGATTTTAACTTTTAAATGTGAGTTGAAAGGCAATCAATTCCTGAATAAATTAAATAGATTTAAATGGTATATTATATTAAATAAAATGACTGATGTTTAAATAAATGATGTTCGAGATGATATTATGATATTGAAAGGTATTTGAAGTTTATTTTGATTTTTAAAGTATAAATACCATTTTTAAAAAGGTTGTAACCACGGGTTATAATAACGCTTGGTTGTTAAAGAGACCGGGATCGGATATCTGGCATACTCTCTGTCGATACCGAAAACCACTTTGAAAACCGTGTACGCGGTGGAGATTCCAGAATGAAGTAGGATGGTGGTGACGTTTTCTTTGAGGTAAATACGTGGACCTGACTCCCGTGAGTTGGCATAAGGTGGCTAAAACATAAGCGATTCTCGGATTAATGAGGTAGCACCTCTGATCGGACGCATTTCTTCATATGTCATTCTATTACTTTTGTGATTGTTTTGGTGCACACCTTTGATTTGGGAGTGTTGTTCGAGGTGGGCGGCAGCTGCGCGCTGTGCGTTTCCATCGGTCCGGATAGCAATTGGTATATCTACCCTGGCATTGCCTAGTTGTGCCCTGTCACCTACCATAGCGAGCCTTGTACGAGTTTGATTTGTGTCGTACCTATGGAGTATCTTCTCGTAGTCTCCCGATCAGGAGATATGCAGGTACTGTATAGACTACTGGCACTGTTTATGTGTTAAGGTGGAAAATGTAAAGCCTTAACGCTATTTAAAAGTAAGTTTATTTTACAAATATACACTATTATAATAGCGAGGTATTACTACATAGTAAATAGTTTAACGGATCCTTAGAGGATGGGCGGTCCCAAGCATCCTTTAAGTTACTTGCTCTATATTACAGTACACTTGAATTAGATTACACTATATAAGTATGTATGTCCTGACTCGAGTGTTTATGTTTTATTTTACGCTCGGGTCAGCCTGAGTTGCAGTTTAGCTTTCATCCCGGAGCTAGGACTTCTGTAGATTTTTCAAGCTGCCGGTAAAACTTTCAGTCCGTTATCTTATTTATGTAATCAAGACTATGGAATATCTGGATTTTCTATTTGATGATTTAAACTATATATGAGATTAAAGACTATGTAATTTTTATTTGTTTGAGACTATTTATAGTGGCTTCATGAACCACTAAGTATTTAAAATTCCGCTGCGAGTTTTCTGATATCTGTGTCTGTGATTCTGTGATTTGATTTCATTTGCTTCCAATTTATTTACAATCTATTGTTTTGAACTCTTCAAGTTTGACAAGTTTAAATTTATCGTCAAATTTGAATGGTACGAAATAGTGGGTCGTCACAGTTGGTATCAAAGCCAGGTTTAACCATAGCCTAAGGAGCAAAAACTCATTAGAGATAGGGTAACAATACCCTAGAATGAGTGAAGTCAAATTCTAGAATCCTTTCCTTGTGAGAGAGCGTATTTTAAAGTATAAAATGATTTTCAAAAAGGTTTCAAAGAAGTATTTTTATATAAAACCTTCCTGTTTTAAAAATAAATTTTTCCAACTATTTCTTTCCTTTTCTCCATCTTATAATTAGAGCCTTTGTTAAGTGCTTGTTCAAGTTAAATTTATCTTATCACTAGAATATCTTGACATCTATGTTTTTCCCTCTGTCCTTAAATTCATTCTTGATTTCTCAGGATGGATAGAGGAAATATCAGAGGTAGGGGACGAGCTACTGCTCCAGCACCTCCACCCGCTGCCCCTGTTAGATTTACTAAGCTATGCAAAGATTATACTGAGCTTGGTGGCACTAAGTTTACGGGTTCTGAATCCATAATAGAAGCTCAGCAATGGTTGAGAGATTTGGAGAGAATCTTCTCCTGTGTCGAAATCACAAATGCCCAGCAGAGGCAATTGGCGGCCTGGCAGATGAAGGGAGCCGCTTTGAATTGGTGGCTATCTGTTACTGCTCACACTAATGAGGCTGACATCACCTGGGAGCAATTTAGGGAGGCCTTTTTGGTCAAATGGATGCCCGAGGCGGGCAAGTCTCAGCTCTATCGAGACTTTATGGATTTGAAGCAGGGCGATATGTCCTTCACGGAATACGAGAGAAAATTTAATGAGCTCTCGCAGTATGGCCTGAATTTGATAGACACCCCGCTTAAGAAGAACGAGAAATTTATCGCTGGTGCTCGTCCCGAGTTTTACGATCGTCTTATTACCCACGTGCATGGGACATTCACCGCTTTGATGGACATGGCTCTCCGGTATGAGAACCCTACCTCTAGGGCCACTCCAGCTGCCCAATCTGCACCGTCTCAGTCTTCTGGAAATTCTAAGAAAAGGAAGTCAAATTTCTACCGTCATAAGAGGAACAGGACTCAAGGGCTGGGATCATCATCTTCTGCACCTGCGAGGCCGACTGTAGATCTTTCTACCATCACCTGCCATAAATGCGACCAGAAAGGACACTATGCTAATAGTTGTCCTACTTTGGGTGCTGCTATTCCACCTCCTTCTCAGTTGGCTAGGCGAGACCTCTGCCACATCTGCCTTCCGCCTGGACACTTCAAGAAGGACTGCCCCACTCAAAAGAAGGGCACGGCATCAAGAATCTTTGCAGTGACTTCTGCATCCTCTCCAGCCCCATAGCCTGCACCTGCACTCGCTCCAGCTTCGAACGACTCTCAAGGTACACTTCAAGGTTCTTTTACTTTGTTTAAATCTCCTGTTCGCGTTTTATTCGATACCGGAGCTTCCCATAGTTTCATCTCGTAGGATCTCTGTAATAAATTTGAGCATCTCCTTTCTCCTGAATTTTCTTCTGTACCTTTATGTGTTTCAAACCCCATCGGTGGCCCTGCGAACCTTAGTAAAGTTTGTAGGGATGTGAAGCTCCTCCATTTCCAGCAGTGTTTCACTGGTGACTTCTATGTTTTGGGATTTTACGCTTTCGATCTTTTGCTTGGAGGTGATTGGTTAGATAGGCATGATGCAGATATCTCTTGTAGCTCTCGAACGGTTGGCCTCAAAGATGATTTTGGAAATTCTCTAAAGATCCAGTGTAGTTTACCTAAAGAATTCGCTGGTAGCTTCATCTATTCTCTCGACACTTTCCCTGATGATATCCATTTGACTCGAGTAGTCAAACTATTTCCTGACGTTTTTGGTGAAGTCATTTCTCTACCTCTGAAAAGGAAAATTGATTTCCGTATTGATCTCATTCCTGGAGCATGACCTGTAGTCCTACCACCCAGAAGAATGGCTCCACGGGAGAAGATCGAATTAAGGAAGCAAATTCAGGATTTGTCCTCTAAAGGTCTGATTAGACCTAGTTTTTCTGAATGGGGAGCAGCCATGGTTTTCGTCACCAAATCAGATGGGTCCCTTCGGATGTGTGTTGATTATAGAGAGCTGAACAAGCTCACTATGAAAAACAGATATCCTATGCCCCGCATCAATGATATGTTCGATCAACTTTATGGAGCGTCTATTTTCTCTCAGCTTGATCTAGCCACAGGTTTTCACCAGCTTAGAGTTGCAGAGGAGAGCATACCCGAAACTGCTTTCCGTACTGAGAATGGCTTCTTTGAATGGCTAGTTATGCCTTTTGGTTTGACTAACGCTCCCGCTTTTTTCGTCGACTTGATGAATCGGGTTTTTCGTGACGTGCTAAATAAATTCGTTCTTGTCTTTATTGATGATATCCTTGTTTTCTCCAAGACGAAGAAAGAGCACGATTCACATTTGAATTATGTTTTAGAGACTCTCCGAAATCACCAATTAAAAGCTAAGTTTTCCAAATGCCATTTCTGGGAAGAGGAAGTCCGATTTCTCGGACATATTGTCTCTAGTGAAGGAGTTTCTGTTGATCCAGTCAAAATCGCTGCGATCAAAGATTGGGAAGAACCGAAGACTCCAACTGATATTCGCAGTTTTCTGGGCCTTGTCGGTTACTATTGGAGGTTCATTGAGAACTTTGCTCGGATTTCTGCACCTCTGACTACTCTGACTCGTACGAATGCTAAGTTTATATGGAGCAATAAGTGTAAAGCTGCATTCCAAGAGTTAAAGGATAAGCTCACTTCCGCACCAGTGCTTACCGTACCAAATGGAAATGAGAGATTAACGGTTTTCACTGATGCGTGTCGCGAGGGTTTGGGAGCAGTATTAATGCAAGACGAGAAGGTAATTGCATATGCTAGTCGTCAATTGAAGAACCATGAAGCAAATTATGCTGCCCACGATTTAGAATTGCTGGCTGTTGTCTTCGCTCTGAAGCTGTGGAGACACCATCTTTTGGGGGCCAAGTTTGACCTCTTCACCGATCATCAGTCTTTGAAATATATCTTTACCCAGAAAGATTTGAATCAGAGACAAGTACGGTGGCTCGAGTTTCTTGTGTCTTATGATCTCGACATCAACTATACCCCGGGAAAAGCAAATGTCGTGGCGGATGCGTTGAGTAGAAAGAAGTCTTTGTTGTGCCAACTTATTGTTTCTTCTCCCCTTTTGGACCGGATCAAGGCTAAGCAGGATGAGGATAGGATCATCAGATTGATCAAGGAGAATGTTCACAGCAGGGTTGGTGGTAGTAGTCTTGATGGTAGTGGAGCTCGGATTGATGATAAAGGATTCTAAGGATTAATAATCGGATTTGTGTCTCGAATGTTGATGGTTTGAGGCAGGAGCTACTTCGGGAACATCATCAATCCCGACTTTCTATTCATCCTGGCGTAGCAAAGATGTATCAGGATTTAAAGAAACTTTACTTGTGGAAGGGTATGAAGCGCGATGTCTCTATTTTTGTGAGTAGGTGTGCGACTTGTCAGCAAGTCAAGGCTGATCATCAAAGGACACCAGGATTGTTGCAGCCTCTGGAGATTCCCGATTGGAAGTGGGAGCAAGTTTCTATGGATTTTATCGATGGTTTGCCGAGATCTAGGAAGGGAAATGAAAGTATCTGGGTTATTGTCGATAGACTGACTAAGTCCGCTCATTTTATTCCAGTCAGGTCTACCCATACGGCTTCGAGTTATCTGAGATTTATATGAGGGAGATCGTTTGCCTGCATGGCGTTCCCCTTAGCATTGTTTGCGATCGAGACCCTATTTTCACTAGTCAGTTTTGGAAAGCATTCCAAGAATCCTTGGGTACTCGTTTAAATCTGAGCACTGCTTACCACCCACAAACTGACGGGCAAACTGAAAGGATAAATCAGATTTTAGAAGATCTTCTCCGTGCTTGTATCTTGGATTATGGAGGATCTTGGGAAGATCATCTCCATCTTATGGAATTCACCTATAACAATAGTTATCAGGTATAAATTCCAACCCTCTATTCTTATCTTATCTTATTCCCTATCTATCTCATTCTATCTTTTCAGGCTAGTCTTAAGATGTCACCATTTGCTGCTCTATACGGGAGACCGTGTAGATCTCCGTCTTGCTGGATTGAATCCGGTAATCGCTTAGTTCTTGGACCTGAAATGATTTTGGAAGCTTCGGAAAAGGTTGAGGAGATTAAGAGAAGGTTAAAGATTGCTCAGGATAGACAAAAGAAGTACGCGGATCATCGTAGAAGAAGTTTAGAGTTTGCTGTTGGTGATTTGGTTTTTCTTAAGGTTTCCCCTTTAAGAAATGTGGTTCGGTTTGGGCGTAGAGGGAAGCTTGCCCCTAGGTTCATCGGTCCATTCCGCATTTTGGAAAGAATTGGATCTCTTGCTTATCGACTGGATTTGCCCGAGAAATTTGCTGGAATACACAATGTGTTCCATGTATCCCACCTTCGTCGCTGTCTTTACGATCCATCTCTTATTATCCAGCCTACTACTCTTGATAGTTTGGACATCGAGCCTGACCTAACTATTGAAAGGAAGTCGCTTCGTATCGTCGATCGAGGTATGAAACGGCTAAGAAGAAAATCTGTTCGACTGGTCAAAGTGCAATGGAGCACTTATGAACGGGATTGCACCTGGGAAACGGAGGAGAGCGTTCATGCTTCGAATCCGGAATTATTCGTTTAAGGTACTTTGCTTTACTATCTTATCTTCCTTTACTTCTTTCGTTACTTTTCGAGGACAAAAAGTTCTGAGTGGGGGAGAGTGTAACAGCCCTAGTTTTTCTAGCATTTATAAAACCATGAAATTTATTTATTTTAAATTATTTATTTGATTGAATCATTTCCCAAAAGTCTAAATATAAATTTGGAAGTTTTGGAATTTTAACTTTGTTAAAAGACAACTCCAATTGGAATTTTAATAAAAATGAATTATGTATATTTTAAATACGAAGAATGTAAACAAATTTAATTTTAAGTTAAGTAATAACTTTTGACAAGTCAGTGTATTTATAGACCGTGAAATTTCGCATTTAAAAGGGCACAAATTTTTAATGGTATAAATAACGTATATAGGAAAACGTATTAATAAAAAAAAAATCAACGCATTCAATTTGCTTTAAATTGTCTAATAAAACTTTACCGTTTCTTTATAAATCAATGCTGGTCTACGTACAACTTCATTTGGTTAATAGGTATATAATCTGTGATTTCCTTTTACATTCTCAGCAATTAATTCTGCCGTTTCTCCACCTAAGATTTCGCATATAATTCACGAACAAAATCAAATAGGATCTTTGGATGGGATAACGTTCCAAATCTAATAATTTTGACCGGACAAATCAACGCAGGTTATTATATAAAAACAAGGTAACGTTCGAAATTCTTCAAATCGTGCTTCCTTACCGTTCTTTTATCAATCAATGCAAATAATTATTTTCTTCCCATACTCACTCCCGCGGTCAACTTTTCTTACCTAGAAAGTTTTCAACGTTCATAAAATAAAATAAATAAAAGAAACTTCCATTTCAGTTCAAAGGAAATTTTATTGCTTGCCGTTTTCTTAATTTCAATCAAAGAAAATTGAATACTTGCCTACCTAGAATGCCGCAAGTTATCCCCAAATTTTAACGCACAGATTATTTACTTTCAAATTTTCTTTTGGTCTTTCCCCTGTATTCAATGCAAGCTTCCAGAATTTAACGTTCAAAAAAAAAATCAAATTTATTTTTCCTTGCCGAAACTTCATCACTTGATTTACGCAACCCTTTATATTTGATACGCTAGCACGTTCAATCCCCCATCACCTCAATTGGCTCCATCTTCCTTCGCCCATACGCGAGTTTTACATCAGGTATGGCTGCAGTTCCTTCTTTCTCATTTTTTTTTATTTGTTCTTCTTGCATTTTTCATTTGCTCCTATCCCCTGTTCCATTTATGCTCGGCCACCCACCATATTTTTCACGACCAGTCCCCTACCTATGTGCTTTCTCCTCCACTATGTGCCACCGCATCACCACCACTAGCTCGGCATCAACACTAGCTTGACACTTGGCCAAGTCTTGCCACCGTGCGTAGGCCTACATGCAAGCCTAGCACCTTTGTGCAGTGGATCCAAACCCAAGATACTTCATGCCCACCTTGCTTTTATAAAAAAAAGAGAATAGGAGAGGAATTTGCATTCGGTGGGAGTATATAGTCTAGACGCAAATATTTCAAGTACATGCATTGAGTTAGGGAATTGGGAAATAGACCTGGGAGTAACATGCATGCAAAATCTAGTTTGGATAGGAAGGGACGTGTTTTCATATTAAAAAACAAAAGAAGAGAAATAAAAGATGAGGTAGGAGGGGCTGTGCTATGTTGCGTATTCAAGCTTTGGGAACCAACATGCTTCACTTTTATGCAACGTGTTTATTTACACAGAGAAAAAAAAAGATATATTAGTTGCAAATTTCACTGTTATCAGTTCTGAAGAATTTTAGTGTACGCCACCTGTTTGTAGAAAGGGAATAACGTATTGTGTCCACCTTTTTCTTTCCATCTTTTGCCTAAAACTTTCCACTATAATTTTCATGGGTACGTAAATGTTAAGATTTCACTGCCTGGCCTTGAGAACGTGGGCGAGTCGAGTAGTGGGACTGGTCGAGTCAAGTCAAATTCTATTCGTTCCAGTTGTTTCGAAAATTTGCTTTGACCATAACTTAAGTCGCGTATTTGGATCTTGTTCTAGATTTGAATCAAGACGTTGCGTCCGCGGAAATCTGATCGTGTCGCTTGTACGTTTCTTTATCAAGTGATACAATCGTTTGAATCAAATTCTCTGCAGCTTTAAGGTGAGTATTCCTCACTAGACAAACATACATGTATATTTGTGAATTAATCACAAGTGTAATTGTAAACTTATTTTATTTAATTTTATCTGCCTGTAATATAAACGTATGATGTTAAACCACATTATTAATTGACACATCATCAGTTGTTTATTTATTTTAATATTACTGCAGTTATACTATTTAATGCTTATTTACTTTAATCACACTGCAAGTTCCCTGTAAATTTGAGATTGTTGTAGGCTGAAATGATAGGCCTGAACGATAATTATTTATTTAATTATTTAATTATTTATTATTTAACTTGGGATTGCGGGTTTGAAATGATAGAACCCGGGTTTTTGTAAATTGCGGATTGAAATGATATATATCCGTATCACTTGACCTAGGCTAGAAAACTATATACAGACCCGTGGTTTATATAATATTTTTCTAAAATCTCTTAAACTATTTTAAATGGGAATTTTATAATATTCTGGGTTAAAATGTATTTAAAGAATTTTTATAAAATTTATAATGATTTGGAATGAGGCAAGATGTTAAATAAATAAATGTTTAAGTAAAATTTTGGAATATAACTTATTTTGGGAAATTCTGAATTTTTGTTAAAGGTGATATTTTAGTTAAGTAAATTAATAAGTTATATTTGGGAATTTAAAACTTAATAATTTAAGTTAATAATCTATTACAGCCCTTAAATGCTGTCTTTTTGTAAATGGACTGTTTTAACCTATAACTTTAGGTAGCATTTTATAAGTGCTATGGAAACTGAATTTTTGATAGTTTTATTAAAATTTAATGGAAATAATCTTTGGGAAAAAGGCTTAAATTGTGGAATTAATTATGCAAATTAATAAAAATAAGGAATTGACTTTAAATGGTTTTAAATGGAAGATTTTAACTTTTAAATGTGAGTTGAAAGGCAATCAATTCCTGAATAAATTAAATAGATTTAAATGGTATATTATATTAAATAAAATGACTGATGTTTAAATAAATGATGTTCGAGATGATATTATGATATTGAAAGGTATTTGAAATTTATTTTGATTTTTAAAGTATAAATACCATTTTTAAAAAGGTTGTAACCACGGGTTATAATAACGCTTGGTTGTTAAAGAGACCGGGATCGGATATCTGGCATACTCTCTGTCAATACCGAAAACCACTTTGACAACCGTGTACGCGGTGGAGATTCCAGAATGAAGTAGGATGGTGGTGACGTTTTCTTTGAGGTAAATACGTGGACTCGACTCCCATGAGTTGGCATAAGATGGCTAAAACAGGAGCGATTCTCGGATTAATGAGGTAGCACCTCTGATCGGACGCACTTCTTCGTATGTCATTCTATTACTTTTGTGGTTGTTTTGGTGCGCACCTTTGATTTGGGAGTGTTGTTCGAGGTGGGCGGCAGCTGCGCGCTGTGCGTTTCCATCGGTCCGGATAGCAATTGGTATATCTACCCTGGCATTGCCTAGTTGTGCCCTGTCACCTACCATAGCGAGCCTTGTACGAGTTTGATTTGTGTCGTACCTATGGAGTATCTTCTCGTAGTCTTCCGATCAGGAGATATGCAGGTACTGTATAGACTACTGGCACTATTTATGTGTTAAGGTGGAAAATGTAAAGCCTTAACACTATTTAAAAGTAAGTTTATTTTACAAATAGACACTATTATAATGGCGAGGTATTACTACATAGTAAATAGTTTAACGGATCCTTAGAGGATGGGCGGTCCCAAGCATCCTTTAAGTTACTTGCTCTATATTACAGTACACTTGAATTAGCTTACACTATATAAGTATGTATGTCCTGACTCGAGTGTTTATGTTTTATTTTACGCTCGGGTCAGCCTGAGTTGCGGTTCAGCTTTCATCCCGGAGCTAGGACTTCTGTAGATTTTTCAAGCTGCCGGCAAAACTTTCAGTCCGTTATCTTATTTATGTAATCAAGACTATGGAATATCTGGATTTTCTATTTGATGATTTAAACTATATCTGAGATTAAAGACTATGTAATTTTTATTTGTTTGAGACTATTTATAGTGGCTTCATGAACCACTAAGTATTTAAAATTCCGCTGCGAGTTTTCTGATATCTGTGTCTGTGATTCTGTGATTTGATTTCATTTGCTCCCAATTTATTTACAATCTATTGTTTTGAACTCTTCAAGTTTGACAAGTTTAAATTTATCGTCAAATTTGAATGGTACAAAATAGTGGGTCATCACAAAGGTGCTACCTTCTTAGCCTGTCGATCGCTCTTATTTTAGCCACCTTATGCCAACTCACGGGAGTCGGGTCCACGTATCTATCTCAAAGAAAACACCGCCACCATCCTACTTCATTCTGCAATCTCCACCGCGTACACGGTTGTTAAAGTGGTTTTCAAAGTGGGCAAAGAGTATGACAACTTCCGATCCCGGTCTCTTTAACAACCAAACATTATTATAACACTGTGGTCATTTCAAAATAATTATACTTCAAAACCAAAAGATGCTATCCATTTCAAAACCATATAAATACGATATCATTTCCCCTTTTAAAACCAAATCAATATGATATCATTTTTATTTCAAATATATCCTTTTCTAAAACCATAACACTTTCAAAGTTATAATATTTCGAAACCAAAAGATTGAAATATAACATTTCAAAACATAAAATTTTGACTTTCATAACTTTGAAACATAACTACACCACTTAAATGGCTTAAATATTAAATTACTTTATATAGTAAAATAGCTTCTTCAATTTCACAAATCAATTCCAAATACAGATTTGAACCCCCAAATAAACCATTTCAATTTCCATATATTTCAAAGCTTTAAATATTCTACCATTTCAAAACTAATTCTTTGATAATTCCATATAAATCAAATTCAATTACTATTTTTAGATTTGAAATGTTTACACAATAAATCCAATATCATTTAAGTAAAACTTTTCAACTTCAAGTAACTGGATATTCCTTCAATTTATTTCACTTGATATATTCATTTAAATCAACTTGATATTCATTTAAATCACTCTAAAACCAAAATCAAGTTATAAAAATCGTACCCTTTGAAATCTCAATTTTATTTAAGTTTCAAATCAATTTATTCGAGTATAATACCTAAATAATTTAATTCAAATCAATTTCATATTTATCTTCCAACCTAATTTTTTTTAAGTGATTATAAACTCTATATACAATATAATTTGAAAAAATACTTAACCATATTATATAAAAGCAATTAAACTTTATTATTTTTATTTTATATTTCAAAAAAAATTTATACATAACTAAAAATCAATAATAAAATAACATTTACATAACATCTAAAATCAATATTTATAAAACCCGTATATTCCTTTACAAAACCATTTCAAAATATTTTTATATATAGGCCGCGGTGTCTGTATATAATTTTCTATCCTATGGTTAAGTGATACGGTTATTTATCATTTCAATCCATAATTTAAATTATAAATACGGTTATATATCATTTCAAACCACAATCCCGAATGAAATAAAATCCATAACAACTTGCAGTTTATAACAATATAAAATACAACATCCATTCATCCAATATCAATCATCATACTTTTGTCACAATCATCGTTCAATTTAATCAATAACATCAATATAGAACAGATAATAAATAACTGGTATTTACTGGCGGCTTATATTCAATAATAAATTAAATAACTATGTTATCCAAATAAATTGAAATAAACTGAGATGATGACTCAAAATATGCCAAACAGTCATAAATATATTTCTAATCATATCATAAATCAATTTAACAAACATAAGAAATTTTAGAAGTTGTGAGTGGGTTAAAACACTCACCTTTGGAATTTAAATCCAATTTAAATCCAAAATTTGAACAGTCTCATAATTCATCCAAATCAGTGCCAAAATGTCCGCAATACCGATACGATGTTAATGCAAGAAACCGCGCATGAAACGGATCTCGTATGCAACAGTTATTAATGTCAAAAGACATTCAATTTAAATTAGTAAATAAATAAAATAAATGGAATACGTACACGTGGACCACGCACCTTCTCTCTCCAGAAATTCACAGAACAGCAAACGCGAGACCAAAGTGAACCCAAAACTGTGCCCTTGATCGGCCTTTGACCACCAATCACGAGCGCCTCCGACAACCGTAGCCGATGCCACCACCACCATCGCCTTCGTCATGTTCGGCCGCACCCCCGACTACGAGGCCGTCGCCTTTAGTTCGCCGCCGCCGCCAGGGTTTTCGAACCCTAATCGAAAAAAACACGATGATTAGGTCGTTGCTTCGCCGCACTACCTACCTATATGCACTCGCCATGACCCCCTCTACAACCCCGCGTCACTGATTTGATGATCAGACGAAGTCGATCGACGATCAATAGACGATCGAAAATCATTCTTCCAATTTCAGATACACAGGAACCCAAATTGAAAAATGAATCATATATTTGACTTGCGTTCGTCGAGATCTTCAAATCTAGATATAATTCGATATAGTTTGAGGAGATTTAATTTTTGGCTTTGAATTTGATTTGAAATTGCATTTTGAGATTTAGGGTTCTGTCTGCCATTGAGAAAGAGGAGCAATTGGAATTGTACGTACATAAAAATGAACAAAAGAAACAGGCTAGGGTTTATAACGGGCTATATATAGGTAGGTCAGAAATAGAGATGAATGGACAAGATTGGTTAGGACCGTTGAACGATAAATGGCCCGAAAAGCCCGTTCTGACTCCGGAACGAAATTTGGTCAACCAAATATCAAAATAGATGTTTTTAAATATTTTAAACGCAATGAAATAGGTCTCAAGTCCAAATTCCATCGTATGAAGAAGTTATGCTAAAATCAAGTTATTTCAAATTGATTTCAATTAACTTCAATTTCCATTGATTTCTAGGCGTTTCGAGTCCGTACGATCAAATGACAAGTATGATTGCTACGAAACTTGAAATCCTACAATAATTCACCATTACGGATCCGATGAAACTGGTTTCGTCGAAATCCGAGTCAGTGACCAAAACATTTATTTTCCAGTTAATTAAATAAATTGATAATTAATTAATTAAATCAAATTTTCAGTTTGAATCCTATAATTGGCAATTTTTATCATTTTTAAATTTCTTAATCATTTATACTAATGTAAAAAAAATTAGATGTCCATTTAGAGTTAATTAATTTATCAATTTCAGTGTTAACCTCAATTCATTAAATTCAAAAATTATAAATATAATTTCCAATAATTCCATTTAATTAAATAAATTAATAATTATTCAATTCATTATTATTAAACGGACGAAATTAACATTGGATTCATAATATATTACATCAAAATTCTCACATTCCACCTTAATTTCAATTAACGTAATATTTAGATATTTAATTTCATTTAATTTCAATTAATCCAATTATTAAAATTTAAATTCCAATAAATTGTTTTTATTTGATTTCAATCTTTATACCCCATCCACTAATTTCAAATAACATAGTTAATGTTTGTTTCACATTACATTACTCCAATATACTCAACTTTATTTCTTTATTGTGTATTAACTATAATTTCCACGGTTATTGAAATTTTGCCAAATATAACATTTGCATTACTTCCTTTATTGGGATTTCATTCAAATTGTTTATAGTCAACCTATATTAATATCAATACCTTTAATTTTATTTATTGTTTCATTCATAAACCATTAACAATACATTATTGCTAAATACTACTTTAATTCACACTAACGTAATATTTAATTTCATCTATTGCAATTGGTTTCAATTAATTGGGATTGCACTAAATTAGTGATTTATTGATTTGCATTAACATTCTTACCTTTATTTTAGTGATTTCATTATTAAATTATAGATTTTTTTATTTTCTTTTCGAATTAAATTGCAAATTTTTATTTTTTCCAATATTAAATAACAAAATTTAATTGAATTAATAATTTAAATTATCAAAAATTTACGGGTCGTTACACCAATACCGTTTCTTCTCTTCTTGGATCCTCCCTCCATACTCGACGATATCATGCACCGTCACCTCCAACGAACTCCTCTTCTCGAGTGCTTCATCCCAGAACCCATGAAATCACCTCCGCTTCTCCCTGTCAAAATGTGTCACCAGCCCTTCCCCCTCAACAGTGTCAGGTCGCAACTCCCTCCCCTCGACCGCACCCCACCAAAATCGCTGCCGAGATGCTAAACTTCGCTACAAAACTCAAATAGAACCTCCATACAACCCAACTCCACCTCGAACATCCTAAAACTAAAGCTCAAGTCGCGAAAAGCCTTACGACCTCCACTGTCGAATTGCACAAATAGTTGTCGTGCCCACAAATTTGTGTGTACGCTTAAAGATCTCGGTTTTTATGAATTTAATTAAATTTATTTCACAAATTTTCATTTAGTATTTCCAACTGTTCATGATTTTCAAAAGAAAAATCGATTCTTTTTTTTCTAGTTTGATATGAACGATGGTTTAAACTGTGATATAGGCGGCTGAATCGTATGGTAGGATGGCGCGTGTTCAATCATAGGGTGGCTGCGTTTAGGCGGCTGCGATTTGAAATTTATATTTTTATATGTCATACCCCTACTCTGAACCCAATGGAACAAGTTTCGAGACCTAATTCGATTGCATGCAGAAGATAGCTTTTTGAATCGACTATTTTAATATAAATTAATCTCATGCGTTTTCAACTCACAGGACCAATTGGTAAATCCAATCGCTATTAAATTTGAAATCTGATAATAATACACTATTACGGATCCAATAAAACTAGTTTCGTCGAATTCCGAGACTGTTTTCTAGATCGCTATTTTAACGCGTCAATAAAAACTACGATTTTCAAAATCGACGAAATTACTTGAAATATCAGTTTTAAAAACTTACTATATAATAATTCAAATATAACTTATATTCACTTTAAAAATCATTTTGATTCTTCACCATTTCTGTATTCCAATAAATCGTTATATTTGCAATTTAAATCTAATTCCACTTATTCGATGATAAACTTCATATTAAAAATCCATTTACATTTCAAATTCGACATTTAAAATAAATTAAATGTTCAAAATCAAACGAATGAAAATCCGGGTCATTATATTGACCCAATATCCAACAAGTGCATGACTACGTTATGCAATGGTCAATACCTTGCAAGTTCCCCTAATGGTAACAGCTTACTAGCCTAAGAGACACAAGGGCAATGGCTCTCAGCCATATACATCAATAAATGCACCACAGATTCAGGGAGCGACCCTACAATTAGGCCGCTAGGATGGGCAGTAAATTTGAATTTCATTCGAATTGAATTCGAATGTCGGTTTGATGATTTCTTGGGTTTTAATTCGTTTTCGAGCATGGATTTTTTCAAACCGTTTTGAAATAATTTTTAAAATAAATGGGGCATCACATCTGGCCAATCTGGTTTACTTTCCGACGTATAATAGGTGTAGACCCAATAAATAGACATTCTTTTGGCTCTCAGCCCACTCACTCTCTACGAGCATCACCTCAAGTATAATACCCCATATACTCGACCCTATTAGAGTGACATCTACTTACAAAAGTAATCGAAACAAATATCATCCCAGCCTTCCCCTACCACCAGGTGCCATTCGCCCATTTACTTAATGCTCGTAAATTGCAACAATTGTCGCAAATTATTTTATATAACAAGCCCAAACAATAGCTAGAGAAATATTGTCGAAAATACATACCAAACGGTACTATAACTCTGTTTATTCTAATTCCTCATTACGTAGAAATATAAATCACTCGAAATGCACAATCCTATGATTTATTGATTCAGAAGGGGTTTTACAACGAATTTTTGCCAAAAAACTTTAATACAGTTTCAAATATCAATTTTCAATTAAAAGAGAATTGAATAATAAAATTATCATTCCTTCCTCAAAATTTGTTTAGGGTTTCAAAATAAATATTCGTAAACCTCTCATTTAGTTAAAGGAAATTTATAAATTAAAATTTCAATTCAGTTCTAGATCTCTTAAAATTACACTTCTCCTTCTTTCTAGAATATTTAAAAACAAAATTATATATAAACTTCCACCACACCAGAAAAGGCCTATTCTATCATAGGAAAAACGCTGGCAAAACTTTTAGTAGCGCTACGATAAACGCTGTAACACAACATGCAACTAAAAGTCCGAAAGTTTTAGTTGCATTGTAGTAAATGCTACCAAAAACAAACATATTGTAGTGTTTATGAAACCCTACAAAAAAAAATTGGCAGCGTCGTCGAAACGCAACCAAAGTGTCACTTGCACCCTTCTTTTTTCTGTAGTGTTTGTTTTATGCCACTGTAATATTTTCGCAATGTCTCGTTTTTCCTACTACACATTTTCTGTTGCATTTTAGTTCCGCTAAAATATTTTTTCTTTGTAAATTGCATTTTTTTTCCAGCACTTTTACTAAAACTTACTAATTGATGTACAACACATTTTATTCGTTGCTATTTACTGTTAATAGCTTGTATCATTTCCGACAATCACTATATATAATAGCCATATTAAAACCAACAATCAATCACATAATTATCATTTTCAAACCAACATCAACAATCACCATATTCAAATAATTTAAAAAACACGTTAATCGTATAATCAAGCATAATATTCAGAATCAATTCAATAATAGTATTTCGACAAAATAAGTGAATCCACATACCACAACCGTTTACAAACAAGTCTACACAATTAGTATGAACAAAATATTATAATATATAATAGTTAAAGTCTTTTTCATGGCTTAGTTACCGCCAATTCTTTGGTGCGGCTGTTCTTCACTTAGGAAATGCTAATTACCTGTACACAAGTACAACGGTCAGCAGTTAATATTACGTACAAGTCCTGATAATTTACTATATATATACTAATACCAATATATGTAAGTTCATGTCTAAATGTTCGGAAAAAAATGAAACATTCAGAATAATTGATTATTTCCAACCTGTTACTGTACCAACAGACTACCAACAGACAGTAACAATAGCATTCAGAATACTTGACCATATCTGTAATTTATTACAGTCAGCATTCTGAATAGTTGATTACATTCAGAATGCCGGTAATTTACATTATCATGGAGATACTGACAGCAATAAATTTAGACATTAACAATAGTAAAGAAGAGAATACTGACAGTAATAAATTTAGACAACATGGAGATACCCTTGGAAAAATTCCCAGTAATTTACATTATCCTGTAGAAGAAAAATCACATGAATAATGTATTTTCAATGAAGCAGAAGAATCTTCTTTTCAGGATATGCTAGTCTGTCTGATTAATTAGCATTAAATTCAACTTTTTCGAAAGGTGGCAACTCAATACTTATTAGTTATAAGTTATAATTGATCATAAGTTAAGCATGGTTGAAAGTATGATGCCTGTAATTAAAAGCAACACCACATGAATTTTAACTCAAGATATTGAGTGAATTTAATAAATTTCCACTGTTGCAAGCAATAGATGACCTACGCACAATAATCAGAAGTAAAGAATTCAAGTTGGACAGTTAAGGACAAAACAAACATAACGTACAGAAACAGGGCCATTAAACCATAAGCACAAAATGTGAAGAAAAACTAACAGGAATAATTAATAGTGGATGGAGCAACATTTAAGTGGTAGTTATAGTGTCTAAAATCAGAGGACATATCATTATCGGACAGATAGAGAGAAAATGTTGGTTCTGTCTGGTCGGAAGTTATGTAATTTTTTTGGCGATGGAATCTCTACTCTCTTTCATGTGAAGTTAGTGTTGTTGGTAAGGTAACTTGTATATATAGAAGTAACTTAACATGTGTGTATGTACACGCACTACACACGTCAACAGAAATAAAGTTCGGTTAATTACCCTACGTACACGCATATGCTGGTAGCTAGGTGCAGCTAATCTGATTGCGTGGAACATGGAATTATGTGGGCGACATTAAGCATCAAAGATGAACTGTTAATCAAACACGAATAATAGGGTTTTCACCTGAAAGTCTACTTGACATTTGTTTTGAAACCAAACAAATAACATGCAGAACACAGACATTCATCTCGATTCACCTCATTACATTATCTTCCAATATACCATTAAAGTACATAAATTCCATTTTTCTTTTAAACCCATGTGGCTATAAAATTAATCCAAAATAGAGAAAAATAAATAAATTATGTACTGAGACCTTACAGTTATGATGTTTAAAACCACATCTAGAAATGTGATTTCATTTAGGACTCTGACTTTTGAAGGTTTGACAATTATAACGTTAAAACCTATACATTTTTCTACACAACCCTGATAATGAAATGCAAGAAGGTATAGATGTTACAAATCCCACAGCAGTGAGCATTTCAGAAACATCAATCGATAATTATTACAATATGTTTGTGGTACAATATATGTTTAGCATAAATTATCGAACAAACATTTTATCAATTTACTCTTTATGTTAAAAGAACTCTGAATGTAGATCATAAAATCAACTTAATGCAATGAAGAAAGCAATATTTCCCATCAAATATGTACACATGATTGACTCAAGTCTCCTAGGAAAAAAATGCATATGCTCTAAATTCTCTTACCCAGTGGTTTCTATGAAAAAAGTCTCTATATGCTAAGTGGAGAGAGGTGAGATTAGAGGAGGATCTATTATGTTAAATATATGACCTATTGTTCCAAATTGGAAAATTATCATTAAGGAAGCCATATTATGTACGGTTGTTCGTCCTGTGAAAAGGAAAGGTCTAACTTATACAGTATAGAAAGAAAGTAAAAATGGAAAATAAATTTATTATAAATCTAAATTGTGTTTGTGGGACAACATCAAATGTGAATAAATAATCTACATCTTTAAAAATGTAGGTTTTGGGAAAATCTGGGTTGCTCAAACAGTTTTATATACATGTATTCACATAAAGCATCATAAAAATCAAATAAACAAAATTATCGGGGAATGTCCTATAGTAATATGTATAGATGAAATTGCTTGAAAATATTGTTTTCTTACAGGGTAATTATAGAAACAAAACTGGAAAATCTTCTATTTAGTTTAAATTGGATAAGATTCCACATGGCTTCCCAAAAGATATGGAGCAAAACAAAAATGCTTATTAAGTTACCCTACTTGTTAAAAGGTATATTTAGCGACAGAAAGCAAGATTGAAACATGCAAACCAAACAAGGCCTAAAAAGCTGAAAAATGAATATTCTTAGTTCAGTTTTTAGATATTTTCATTCAGATAGGGTTGAAAATATTATTAAAGGGTATATTTTGATCAAAATATACATTTTGTATACTGTCCAAACATACCCTAAATGAAATTTCATGAATGAATATGTAGGATAAAGTCGGATCATGGTTCAGCAATCCAGGAACAGGAGCAAGTGGCATAACAACGGGTGGTGGTGTTGGTAGGTGAAAGGTGGTACCTACTATTGATAGGTTGTACCTAATGTTGACAGACTAATAAATGATTTGAGAAGAAGACTAAAAACTGGTTTATAGACCACAACCTATCTACATGTTCCTGCAACCTGTTGATGGGCGATAGTAGCACATGTTGCCCTTATGATTAAGTTGGTATAATTATTAAACAAACTATCAAACAAAGATGTTAAAGTCATTAAATTCATTAACAGCATAACAAACTCCATTTATAATAGAATGAGGGCGATCGATTACCAACCAGACCTAGAATATTTGTGTGAGTATATATATAAGAGACGCGTACAAGTACCAACTAATACTTACTAGAACTTTATTCCCCACTGACATATGTGGCCGGCCAAGCTACGGTAGTCCCATATGCATCTTTCATGTATGTACACTCTGATGTAGGTCTCCATAGCAATGCATCATTGACTTTCAAAAACTTTACCCAAATTTTACCATTTCTTTTCCAATGGAAGAAAGTGAACCATCGCTATTGGATCAGTTGAAATGATAATTCCTTCAGCCACTACTCATCCCGTTTCACCCACATCAATCAACTTGCATTTTATATGTGCTACCAGATTTGCACTCTGTTGGGTTAGCAAAAATGCATGAATTACCGTATTTTTGGGTAATTATATTATATTAGGAATCAAGAAACACAACAAGGGACAACAAAGTTACCTGAGGAGTTATTGCAGCCTTACAAGGAGAAGTCACAATGCTTACTCTACCCTTGCAAGGAGTAGTCAAATCACTTGCTTTTTCAACTATAACTTTTGATTTCGGCCATGCTATTTTCCTACCAACAGCCTCTTTAATGCATGACATATCAGTTGTGGGTCGCCACAACAAAGCATTTCCTTTGTTGGCATAGTTTACCCAAACCACAATGGCTATTGGACCAAGCGGAATACCATTTACAATCATTTTTGATTCATTGGAGAAAAGTGTTCCTTCGGCAACCAACACTTCACCCTCATTCCAATCATAAAGCTTGCGCTTTTTATTTGTGCTACTAGTTTTACTCTAAAAAGAACAATAAATTAAATGGGAAAAAGTATGTATACAATTACAAATAGTTACCATGAATTATACCATACTGTCTTCTTCCAAGTATCCTCGCAGTGCAACAACACAATTAGCAGGCCATGCTGCTGATGTAACGACCCATAATTTCGATAATTAAAAATAGTTAATAAGGTTTTGTGATTTAATGTTGAAAGAAATGAAAATTTATGATTTAATAAAAAGAATATAACTGGAATGAAATGTAATAGTCTTAATTTAAGGTAATTGATAATTGCTTTAAATGTAATTCCAATTAATTAAAATGATTAAAAAGTATAAATGGTTATAGATTGTAAATTAATTATAATAATGTGTGTATTGATTGATATTGGATCGAAAGAGTAATTGATAATTAAAATGTTGTATTAATTAATGAAATATTATGTAATTAATTGTAATTGGTAAAAGTGGTGTTGTGGTAGTAGTTATGACATTTGTATGTAGATAACAAACTTACAAATGTTATTAAATTAAGAAAAGGTAACGATTGTCATTTATTACCAACTTATTTAATCCGTTGAATTAAATATGAAATCAATTGCAATTAAATGAAATTAAATATCACGTTAATACGAGTTAAGAGGATAACTGCAAATTTGAATGTAATAAAATGTATAGAAATGTTGATTATATTCACAAAGCAATAATTGAATTAATAAAAAGAGTGAAATAAAGATAAATTAATTTATTGGATTTTAAGTTATAATAAAATCAACAAAAATTCAATATAATTGAAATGTTGCAATCAACATGGTAAAAGGGGATATTGTAGAATATTAATGCAATAAGATATAAACAAATGTTAACTATGTCTATGGAGTAATAATTGATTGAATAAAAAGATTGAAATTAAATTAAATCAACTTATTGGAATTAAATTATAATTAATTGGATTAAATTACAATTAAAATTGAACACTGTAATTAGTGTAATATTTAACACTGAATTGATATGTAAATTTGTCTTAAATTATTGTAAATGTCCAAGTAATCACAAATGATAAAAGAAATGTTAGTTATAAAAAAATGAAACTAAAAAGTGATTTAATCAATTTAATATTAATTTAGTTAATTAACGTGAAAATAGTCATTTTGGCCACTATCTAGGATTTCGACGAAACTATTTCGTCGGATCCGTAACAGTGAATTATTATAGGAATTCAAGTTTCGTACCGATTGGACTTATCATTTGATCGTACGGGCTTAAAACGCGTTAAAATCAATTTGAAATAAACTAATTTTAAAGCTAACTTCTTCATATGATGGAATTAGGACTTAAAACATGTTCCATTGATTTAAAAATATTGAAAACATCTATTTTGATATATGGGATGACCTGCTTTCGTTTCGGAAGCAGAACGGGCTTTTCGGGTCGTTATTGTCGTTTCAAAATCAATTTGATATGTGTTCATTCTTTCTTATCGGGTCTTGTCTGTATAAATAGTTTTGTTTCTCAAACCCTTGCAGTCCTTCAGTTTCCACTGTGCATACAATTCCTCATGTCTGTTCTTTTCTTCAATGGCAGAAATTAATTCAACTTCAAAACCCTCATTCCAATTTCAAAAATCAATTTCAAAATTTAAAACTCCTCAAACCATGCCATATTATATACCGATTCGAAGCTCTCGATGAGCGTAACTCACTACAATGATTCGTTTCTCAAATCAAATCACTGTTTGTCAAGAAATTCATGGATTAGTTTCGGTCGTTTGTTTGTGGTCGTTGGATTGTACGGTGGATCTGCGGCTATAGGACGATCGAGTTGTGTTGGGAAGGTGGTGTCGAGCAGGTCTCAGATCTTATGCTCGTTCGTCCCCAGGTGGTTGAAATTCGCCACGATTGGGTTTTGAATGGATGTGGCAGCGCTGTCGCGTGGGAAGGCCTTAGGCATTCGCAAGTTGATGGTTAGGCGGGGGAGGGGGAGTCTTTGGCCAAGTCTTATCCGATCGAAATTGATTGTGGAGGCAGCGATAATTGATGTTAGGTGGTGGCTGTAGTTCGATCATGGTTAGGAAATCACGTTGGCTAGGGTTCGAACGAACGTTTTAGGTGACGTGGCAATTATTTTATTATTATCTTAATTGTTCTATAATTTGAATTTCAATTGTTCTATTCTTAATATCGTTTGCATACGAACTCGGATTCACGCATGGTTTGTTTCACTGCGATCGTATCGAAATTTCTGAAATTTTGACTCTAGTTTGGACAAATTCCAAGACTGTTCAATTTTGGGCTTTAGTTTGGATTTTAAATGATTTGAAATCACATGTGAGTGTTTTAACATACTCACGACTACTAAACTATATCATGTTAGTTAAATTAAATTTATGATTTGATTTGAAATTGATTGATTGATTCATTCCAGTTAAATATGGCTTTTATTGCATTTAATCGTTATTTAATTTAATATTAAATTTTAATTTGCCAGTTTATACGTGTTAATGATAATCAGTTATCTATTGTTGTTTATTGATTGATTTGGATGATTATTGTGATGGATGTTTGATTGTTGATATTGGATGACTTGATTTTATATCTCTATATTATTATAACACTGCAAGTTCCCTATGGGTTGAAATGATACATACCTGAACAATCACATATATTAGGGAGGAATCTTTATGAGTTGAAATGATAGACTCAAGCGATTTCATGGATTTGTAATTAATTCGAGATTGCGGGTTGAAATGATATATATCCGTAAATATAAATAATTGCGAATTGAAATGATAAATATCCGTATCACTTGACCATAGAGTAGAAAATTATATATGGATATCAGATCATATAAATTAAATGATTTTAAATCTTTAAACTTTGAATCCTGTTAAATGATATTTTGAAATAGAATTTGATTGATATAAATTGAATTGTTTTAAGTGAATTATTTAAAGAATTTAAATTGAAATTTTAAAGTTGAAATTTGAAGTATAAACGAAATTTATCGAAATTGAGTTATTGAGAAGTTTGAAATTATAACCCTGAAATCTACCGAAATTTGAATAGCGTAAAATTGATATCTTAAGATTTGAAATTGGGTTCTGATTTGAAATCGGGATAAGGTACAGATTTGTTGAAATTGAAGAAATGGTTTAATTTTGATATTAATTCCAAATTAATTATTTTAATATAAACGAATTAAAGATTTATTATTTTAAAATCCTCATTTTAAGGTTTTCAAACTATTAAACTAATTTAAATCTAATTTCCACTATTTTAAATCAATTTAACTTATTTTAATTAATTTTAATCTATTTTAACCTAATTTAACTTATTTTAACCCATTTTAATCTAATTTAACTTATGTAATCTATTTTAAATCTATTTTAAAACTACTCAATCTATTTAATCTATTTTAAATTAAATTTAAACTATCTTAAACGCACCTAAACTATTTTAATCTATTTTAAACTATTAAAAACCATTTAAACTATATACAAAAGTATTTAACCATTTAAAAGCTATTTTGAATCATTCAAACTATTTTTAAACTATCTAAACTATTTTCTAAATTTCAGGTTTTGTAAAGTGGAAGTTTTATATTTAAATACTCGATTTAAAGGAGAATGTGATTAAAAGATGTTACAACATAAGTTGGGATTTAAATGACATATTTGAGGAATATGATGATTTTAAATGAGGATTTAATCTATTTTGAAAATATGAAATCGAAAGTGATATGATTTCAAAATGTGATATAATTTCGAAAGTAAATGCGATTCGAAATGATATGGTTTTGAGAATATGATATTTTGATATCAATTGTGAATTGACTTTCAAAATGTAATAGAACCATCCGGTGTGAAATAAGCGTTTGGTTGTTAAAGAGGCTATGATTGGATATTATCAACTCTCTGCCAAGACCGAAAACCATTAACAACTGTGTGCGTGGTGGAGATTCCAAAGATGAAGTATGATGGTTTTGCGAACGATTTCGTATGAGGTATTAACGTGACCCTAACTCCTATTAGTCAGCTTAGATGTGACTAAAATAGGAGCCATGCTGGACCAAGTGAGGTCATTCCTCCTATCGGACACATTTCTTCGATACCATATTATCACTTTGTGATGATTTATTGGCCACCCCTTGATTTTGATTATGGGAGTGTGTTCCGGGTGGACGGTAGTAGCTATTATGCGTTACCACCAATTCGGATCCCCAATCGGTATATCTACCTTGGCGTTGCCTTGAGCGTCGTGTTCACATGCCCTATCGCGCATTCTACGAGTTTGTTTTATGTCGTAACTATGGAGTGCTCTCTGGTAGTCCTCATGCGGGTGCAGTTTACAGTATCTGTATAGACTGCAACCTGTGTAGTTAATGCCCCGCTATTACGCCGCTACAACCCCGCTATATCTCATAGCGGGTTTCTACCGCTACGATTTTTTCATATAGCTCCAAAATATAGTCTTTTCGCTTTAATCCCCGCTATATCCCGTTATTTCCGCTATTCCCGCTATTTCTTTTTTAATAAAATGAATTGAAAAATTGCATTTATACATTATAAAATTATGAAACTAATTTACTTGACTTAATTTTTAATATATTTTCAGAAATGAAAATACTCTAATATTCTACCAAATTCAATTATGTTATATAACTGTTTTTCGTTTATTTAAAGTATATTCGCACATGTTTTTATTTAAAATTATTTATGTATTACTTATAATTCAATTGAATGGTAATTTTTCATTTAATTACTATTTATATATTTGTAAAAACATTAAGTACGAGTTTTATATGCTATTTTAGAGCCATCCGCTATAACCCGCTATATCCTCGCGGTATCCCCGCTATAACTTTTTGCACCTCCACCGCTTTGAATCTACCGAGCGCATTAACTGCACAAACTGCGATATTATATAAAATGTGTTAAAGGGGATATGGGTAATGCCTTAACGCTATTTTAATATTTTACTGTAGACACTGTTATAATAGCATAATTTACTACATAGTAGATAGTTTAACGGATCCTTAGGAGATGGAAATCCCGAATATCTCTTAAGTTATTGCACTCATGTTAGACATTGGATAGGAGATGTTAAACCCCGTAAACATCTCCGACGCAGTTACACTTATATTTATTTACTACTGAATTTAACTTAAATAAGATCTTTTAGTTCTGACTCGAGTGTTTTTCTTTTTCAATTCGCTCGGGTCAGTATGAGCTTTTCAATTATCGAAGACTGCTTTCTAGAGGATAAAGACGAAGATTTTGTACTATTGTTATTTATTATATTTATTCTACTGCATCATGTTGTTCCGCTGCATTTATTTATTATTTATTTTTGTTGTATGTAACTATGATCTGTATTATAAAAGTATAATCAATGTTATTTATAAACAGCTTCCTGGACTGTTTATTTGATTATTATATTTTATCATTCCGCTGCGAGATTCTATTTTTGTTTTCTTTCGTTATATGTTTTTCTTATTTACCCCATAACAATCTGCCCTTTCGAAAGGTTTGAGTCTGACGTGTGTGGTTTATCGTCGATTTAAACCGTCCAAAAAGGCAGGTCGTTACATTTGGTATCAGAGCTTTGGTTTAGCGATAACCTTAGCTTTGTGGAGTCTGGCTCATATAGAAGAGGCTAGCAATACCCTAGAATGAGTCGCTGAGAGTATATATATGAGAGGGCGTATTATTATTGTTATAGAAGATTTTGTATTGTGTTAATTTGTTCCGTTTCGTATTTATAAATTCTGGTTGGTGCATAGGACGCTATGACATCGATATGGATTTCTAAACAATTAATATGGCAAACCGACACAATATTTGTTTTGAAGTATAGGTAAATGAAATAATTTTTCCTATTATATATTTTGTAGATAAAATAATAAATTTTATAAATGATATAGTTGGATGTAATATGTTGTTTGATAAGTTGAGAAATTTTATAAATATTAATTGTAAAATAGGATTTACAAGTAAAGTAAATATAAATTGGAAATTTAAAACTTAAGTTCTACGATTTCTAAGATTACTTTCAAAAGATTTTGGAATATAATACTAGTACTATTTGGATTGGATAAATATTTTCAGTATGATTTGAAAGTAATGACTAAAAGAATTTTGGAAGGAAATAAGTTCCGTACTCCCCTCTCTGTCATTGAAAAATAATTTTGGTGATGAGTGCATGCATCATCGACGTTCGTTTTCAAGTTTCAAAGTGGGTAATTTACTGCACATTTGCTTTGATTACGAATCTTAAATTTTTTTAAATATGATTTAGATATATAAAAGATATTATTATATATATTATTTTAAATGGATTGAAAAGGGAACCTGGTACTTAGTTCTTAAGTTTTCTGCAAATTGGAAATTTCAATTATTGTAATGAAATGAAATCTTGACTGTCTTAATAATTGAAAACTTTTAATATGTGTGATTAGAAACTAGATGCTAAGCGATAAATGAAAATATAAGAAAATTGGAAATTTGTATACTATCAATAAAAGGGAAATGAAAAATAAGAAATTGTAATTATTGGTCATTTTATTAACTAAGTTAATAAGAGAAGCTTGTATAATATTGCATTGCATTCTAAAAGACATTTGTATATATAACTTACCAAAATATCATAAGTTGAAATGTTAAATAAAATATGCAATAGAATAGTGTACAAGTAAACTTTAGTTAATGAAAGTGTTCAATGGAATCACTTTTATAAATAAGAATTCTGATATTGTAAATTGTTATAAACTTAGCTTAATAGTCTGAAATGTTGCTAACCAAATGTGATGGAAAAGTGAATAATGTAAGAAAAACAATTATAAACTTAAGTTAACATTTTGAGCTATTTATGATCAGATTGAATAGTAAAAGGTGAATATTGTAAGTAAATAATTATAAACTTAAATTAGTGTTGAAGCCATTTAAAATTAAAATGAGTACAATATTAATTGAATGGGTATAACTTCAGAAAACATTGAAATGATTTAGAAATGGAATTAATATTCAATAATACTATACATGGAAAAATGAATGTAAAAAAAATCTATTGATGGTGAATTAAATTATAAAGAGACTTACATAATAATGAATAATCTAAATAATTGAAACAAAAATAACTTATGTAAGCAATGAATGTAAAGTAATGAAAAGAAGAAAAAAATGGCATTGTATGAATAAATGATAAATGAACTTTTTTAAGTAAGAATGTAAATTAATGAAAATAAGCATTATACGAATGAGAAAAGAATAGTAAATGATGTGAAACAAACTTATATAACTTTAAAATTATTGTTTGTTTGGTTTATGCATTGGTTGGGAAATGATACTTCTATTTTGTATAGAGATGTATAAATAATCTATAAAATTTTATCTACATCTGTTTAGTGTATGATTTACTTCATAGTTTATTTATCATTTATATAATTAGAAGTCCTAAACCCGAACAAACCATTTGTTTTGGTTGCTATGGATGGATGATTGATTTCTTGGTTGAAATGATATTTGTACTGTTTGTTTGCAAATGATTATTGTTATGTTGTGATGTTTTGTTTGTTATTTATTGAAACAACTTAAATAATTATATATAATTATTAACTTCTTTGGATTATATAAGTGAAACACAGGTTATGGAAGCAATTGCTATTGCTTTTGGTTTCATAAATAAGCGTTTGTTTCTTGACAAATAGATACGTTTTCGTATTAAGGTTCTCTAGCAATGTTATATTGTTTTCCCATGGTTTGGGATATATTATTTTGAAATATGATATATATGTGTTTATTATTGATATTATTATTTCTCCCATACCTCTACGTATAAAGGAGACTCCGCCGAAATTTTTTGTGAGTTTTGGACTTAGAAAATTTTGTGAAATGTTTTCAAACTTTTATTAACTTGAATATAAAAGGATTTAATTGTTTATAAATTAATATTTTATTTATATTATGAAAATTTGTTTGTTATAATTGAATACTTCAAATATGGTATTTTAATTTCTTAACTCCTTCTTTTGCATTTTCGAGGACGAAAAGTTTTGCGCGAGGAAGAGTAACGATCCGTAATTTTCGGTAATTAAAAATAGTTAATTTAATAAGTTTTTGTGATTTAATGTTGGAAGAAATGAAAATTTGTGATTTAATAAAAAGAATATAACTGGAATCAAATGTACTGCAGTAATTTAAGCTAATCCATAACTGTTTTAAATGTAATTCAAATTAATTAAAATGATTAAAAAGTATAATTGGTTATAGATTGTAAATTAATTGTAATAATGTGTGTATTGATTGATATTGGATCAAAAGAGTAATTGATAATTTAAATGTTGTATTGATGAATGAAATAGTATGTAATTAATTGTAATTGATAAAAGTAGTGTTGTTGTAGTAGTTTTGACATTTGTGTGTAGATAACAAACTTACAAATGTTATTAAATTAAAAAAATGTAACGATTGTCATTTGTTACCAATTTATTTAATCTGTTGAATCAAATTTAATATCAATTGCAATTAAATGAAATCAAATATCACGTTAATATGAGTTAAGACGATAACTACAAATTTGAATGTAATAAAATGTATAGAAATATTAATTATATTCACAAGGCAATAATTGATTTAATAAAAAGAGTGAAATAAAGATAAATTAATTTATTGAGATTCTACGTTATAATAAAATCGACAAAAATTCAATATAATTAAAATGTTGCAATCAACATGGTAAAAGGTGATAATTGTAGAATATTAATGCAATAAGATATAAACAAATGTCAACTATGTCTATAGAGTAGTAATCGATTTAATAAAAATGTTGAAATTAAATTAAATAAATTTATTGAAATTAAATTATAATTAATTGGATTTAATTACAACTAAAATTGAACGTTGTAATTAGTGTAATTTTTAATACTGAATTGATATGTAATTTTTTTTTAAATTATTGTAAATGTCCAAGTAATAAAAAATGATAAAATTTTTGTTAGTTATAAAAAAATGGAATTAAAAAGTGATTTAATAAATTTAATATTAATTTAGTTAATTAACGTGAAAATAACCATTTTGGCCACTATCTCGGTTTTCGACGAAACCAATTTTATTTGGCCCGTAACAGTGAATTATTATAGGATTCCAAGTTTCGTAGCGATCGGACTCGTCGTTTGATCGTACGGGCTCGAAACGCGTTGAAATCAATTTAATTCAATTCAATTGAAATCAATTTGAAATAAATTGATTTTAAAGCTAACTTCTCCATACGATGGAATTAGGACTTGAAACATATTCCATTGAGTTTAAAAATATCGAAAACATCTATTTTGATATATGGGATGACCTACTTTCGTTCCGAAAGTAGAACGAATTTTTCGGGTCGTAATTGTCGTCTCAAAATCAATTTGATATGTGTTCATTCTTTCTTATCGGACACTGTCTATATAAATAGCTTTGTTTCTCAAACCCTAGCAGTCCTTCAGTTTCCACTGTATGTACAATTCATTCTGTCTGTTCTTTTCTTCAATGGCAGAAACCAATTCAACTTCAAAATCCTCAATCCAAATTCAAAAATCAATTTCAAAATTTAAAACTCCTCAAACCATGCCATATTATATGTCAATTCGAAGCTCTCAACGAGCGTGACTCACTACAATGATTCGTTTCGAATCGAATCATTGTTTGTCCAGAAATTCCTGGATTAATTTCGGCCATTCATTTGTGATCGTTGGATTGTACGGCAGATCTGCGGCTATAGGACGATCGGGTGGTAGCGTTGGGAAGGTGGTGTCGAGCAGGTCTCAGATCTTATGCTCTCGTCCCCAAGTGGTCGAAGTTCACCACGATTGGGTTTTGAATGGATGCGGCGGGACTGTCGTATGGAGAAGCCTAAGGCGTTCGCATGTGGACGGTTAGGCGCGGCCATGGGCGGGGGAGCCTTGGCCAAGTCTGATCCGGTTGAAATCGATTGTGGAGGTCGCGATAATTAATGTTAGGTGGCGGCTGCAGTTCGATCACGGTCAGGAAAACGCGTTGGCTAGGGTTCGAACGAACTTTTCAGGTGACGTGGCATTTATATTATTATTATGTTAATTGTTATATAATTTGAATTTCACTTGTTCTAATCTTAATATCTTTTGCATACGAACTCTGACTCACGCGTGGTTTGTTTCGCTGCGATCGTATCGAAATTTCGAACATTTTGACTTTGGTTTGGAAGGATTCCGAGACTGATGAATTTTGGGCCTTATTTTGGATTTTAGATCGATTTGAAATCAAAGATGGGTGTTTTAACCCACTCACAACTACTAAACTATCTTATGATAGTTAAATTAGATTTGTGATTTGATTTGAAACTGATTGATTGATGTTTGGTATGTTTAAATTGTCATTCTAGTTAAATATGGCTTTTATTGCATTTAATAGTTATTTAATTTAATATTAATATTAATTTTTCAGTTTATACTTGTTAATGATAATCAGTTATCTATTGATGTTTATTGATTGATTTGGATAATGATTGTAATGGATGTTTGATTGTTGATATTGGATGACTTAATTTTATATCTCTGTATTGTTACAACACTTCAAGTTCCCTATGGGTTGAAATGATACATACCCGAACGATCTGACTGATTAGAGAGGAATCGTTATGAGTTAAAATGATAGGCTCAAGCGATTTCATGGATTTGTAATTAATTCGGGTTTGCGGGTTGAAATGATATATATCCGTAAATATAAATAATTGCGGATTGAAATAATAAATATCCTTATCACTTGACCATAGGGTAGAAAATTATGTACGGACATCGGATCGGTTAAATTAAATGATTTTAAATATTTAAACTTTGAATGCAGTTAAATGATATTTTGAAATAGAATTTGATTGATATAAATTGAATTGTTTTAAGTGAAATACTTAAAGGATTTAAATTGAAACTTTAAAGTTGAAATTTTAAGTATAAACGAAATTTATCAAGATTGAGTCATTGAGAAGTTTGAAATTGTAACCCTGAAATCTACTGAAATTTGGATAGCGTAAATTGATATCTTAAGATTTGAAATTGGGTTTTGATTTGAAATTGGGATGAGGTTCAGATTTGTTGAAATGGAAGAAATGGTTTAATTTTGATATTAATTCCAAATTAATTATTTTAATATAAATGATTTAAAGATTTATTATTTTAAAATCCCGATTTTAAGGTTTTCAAACTATTAAACTAATTTAAATCTAATTTCAACTATTTTAAACTATTTTAAATCAATTTAAACTATTTTAATTAATTTTAATCTATTTTGACCTATTTAACCTAATTTAACTTGTTTTAACCCATTTTAATCTAATTTAACTTATGTAATCTATTTTTAATTTATTTAATTTATTTTAAAACTACTTAATCTATCTTAAATCTATTTAATCTATTTTAAATTAAATTTAAACTATCTTAAACCCACCTAAACTATTTTAATCTATTTTAAACTATTAAAAACCATT
The DNA here is from genome assembly GCA_030765085.1 of Allium cepa. Taxonomy (NCBI): domain Eukaryota; kingdom Viridiplantae; phylum Streptophyta; class Magnoliopsida; order Asparagales; family Amaryllidaceae; genus Allium; species Allium cepa. The sequence continues at coordinate 221,499,210 of CM060928.1, forward strand.
TAAACTATGTATATAAAAGTATTTTAACCATTTAAAAGCTATTTTAAACCATTCAATATATTTTAAAACTATTTTTAAACTATCTAAACTATTTTCTAAATTTCAGGTTTTGTAAAGTGGAAGTTTTATATTTAAATCCTCGATTTTAAGGAGAATACGATCAAATGTTATAACATAAGTTGGGATTTAACTGACATATTTGAGGAATATGATGATTATAGATCTATTTTGGAAATATGAATTCGAAAGTGATATGATTTCAAATGTGATATAATTTCGGAAGTAAATGTGATTTGAAATGATATGGTTTTGAGAATATGATATTTTGATATCAGTTGTGAATTGACTTTTGAAATGTAAAAGAACCATCCGGTGTGAAATAAGTGTTTGATTGTTAAAGAGACCGGGATCGGATATTGTCATTTCCTCAGCCAATACCGAAAACCACTTTAACAGCTGTGTACGTGGTGGAGATTCTAGAAATGAAGTAGGATAGTTTGATGAACGATTCTGTATGAGGTATTTATGTGACCCTGACTCCCGTGAGTCAGCTTAGATGTGACTAAAACAGGAGTCATGCCGGACCAAGCGAGGTCATTCCTCCTGACACATTTCCTCGATACCATATTATGACTTTGTGATGATTTGGTGGCTACCCCTTGATTTTGATTATGGGAGCGTGTTTCGAGATGGACGGTAGTAGCTTCTATGCGTTACCACCAATCCGGATCCGCAATCAGTATATCTACCCTGGCATTGCCTCGAGCGTCGTGCTTACATGTCCTATCGCGCCTTCTACGAGTTTGTTTTGTATCGTATATGGAGTGCTCCCTACTAGCCCACATGTAGGTGAAGTTTACAGTATCTGTATAGACTACGACATTATATAAAATGTGTTAAGGAAGATATGGGTAACACCTTAACGCTATTTTAATACTTTACTATATTATAGACTCTATTATAATAGCGTATTTTACTACATAGTAGATAGTTTAAAGGATGCTTAGGAGATGGAAATTTCGAACATCTCTTAAGTTATTGCACTCACGTTAGACACTTGATAGGAGATGTCAAACCCCGTAAACATCTCTGACGTCGTTGCGCTCATATTTATTTACTACTGAATTTAACTTACATAAGATCTTTTAGTTCTGACTCAAGTGTTTTTGTCTTTTCAATTCTCTCGGGTCAGTCTGAGCTTTTCAGTTATCGAAGATTGCTTTATGGAGGATGAAGACGAAGATTTTGTACTATTGTTATGTTTTATATTTATTCCGCTGCATCATGTTATTCCGCTGCATTTATTTATTATTTATTCTTGTTGTATGTTACTCTGATCTGTAATTCTGTATTATAAAAGTATAATCAATGTTATTTGTAAACAACTTGATGAATTGTTTATTTAATTACTATATTTTATCATTCCGCTGCAAGATTTTATATTTGTTTTTTTCTCTATTTTTCCTTATTTACCTCATAACAATCTGCCATATTGAATGGTTTGAGTCTGACGTGTATGGTTTATCGTCGACTTAAACCGTCCAAAGACGGGTCGTTACAACTGACTTATTCTTGACTTCTCCTAATAGTGACAAACTTGGTGTAGACCTCTATAAATAAACATCTGCTTTCTTTACACAATCTATAACAACTTTCATAACATTTGATCCAATACGAATGTCATTGATAACTTCATTACGATCAGCGGACACTACTCTCCCTTCGGCAACAATTTTGTCAAATCCATCACAATTCAATAACTCACATATGTTGTCATTGGCCGACAATTATTCAACCAAAAATTATATTAATTATTGGTTTGAAAATTAAACTACAACTGATGTTATATTAGTAACATAAGTGATTTTTACCATTTCAACTGTGCTCCTTTTTTTGAAATTTCTTTACCCTATCTAAGTGAAAATAGCAACAGCAACCATTAAAGGTTTAATTTTGAAATTCTAAATAAAAATTATATTGGTTATTGGATTAAAACTAAATTACAAATGATGTTATATCGGTAATAAAAGTGATTTCTACCATTTAAGGTGTGCTCCCTTTTTTTGAACATTCTAACCCTGTCAAAGCAAAAAATAGCAGCACTGATAGTTAAAGGTTTGAATTTTGAAATTTAAAGAAATTCATGAAAAAACAACGTGCAAAAAGAGAACATTCCAAGGTAGATTTTCCAGCTTGTTCATTAGTATGTGTACCCCACTCTCCATTTCTGAAATTCTTTTCTAACATAGAGTCATTTGCTTATCTCTACATTGTAACAAAGTTAGCTTGGTTAAGGTGTATCCCCTTTGTAGTGCTCTTAAGCGTCCTGGTTTATCGTGCCCCAATACTTGTACAACTGCATCTTGTTTGACATCATTTGTCGAGTCGGATTGTCTGGCATTATCCATTTTTTTAATCTCCTCCTACATAAATTAATATACATATAAGCTATATACGATAGTAAAATTATCGCAGTGTTTAGTTGCTGACAAAATCAAATATTCTTACAAAAATATTTGCAACATCCGTGTTCACTGGTTCGCCATTTTCTTTTAGTGCGAGATTTAACTTAAACATCAACTCTAGATACGAACAATGAATCTTAACTTTGTTTTTTCTACATTTAGAAAGACATTGAATAAATCAATCGATGACCAATTAAATAACTGGGTAAATAATGCTATAATTAATTAACTAACCAAATCGTCAATCAATCTAGGTGTTCCTCTATGTCCATTTGTGTGCAGCAATTGCTTTTCTAATGGCAATATATTTCTCGCTTCGTGCCTAAAAGGAGGTAAGGTATAAACATATTCAGAGGAAGCCATAGATGAAAAAAGCAACTAATGTGAATTTACAATCCAGACCAATTAACCTTTTTTCTGAAAGCAGCTAATGTGAATTTACAATAGAGCATTGAAAACTGGCAGACAACAGAGCAACGGCACAATATCTTTACAACAGTGTATTGAAAACAAATAGAAAAATAAGATAACGGGCATACAACAAAGATGAAAATAAAAATAAGGCAACTTGTTAATAATCCATTGGTTCCATATATAATCACCTTAAATGCAAATCCATTGTTACAATATATGAATCATGCTAAAAAAAATAAAACCGTATTTATGCACGCTTTTTAGGATTTATTTAAATGAACAAAACCATATTTAATAGGGAAAGACCAACAACTAAATTGCACCCTTCGTTCTTTAATTGCTCATTTGAGCCATATAATGGCAAATGAAAGACAGACAAGCAAGTAGTAACAATGTATTAAAATAACTTGACTGAATTGAAGAAATCTATTAATACATTTAAGATTCAGAGTCAGAACTTGAATATAATATGGATATGCGTATCTAAAATAAATTAAGCATGCAGGAGTGGCATATGCATGATTAGGTTTATATTACTTTATAATAATGAGATCATGCGTCTGCGTTTGAGTCTTGCATTTCAGTGGGTGCCTTTTCCTAATGCGAAAATGCCAGACCAATTAACCTTTTTTCTGAAAGCAACTAATGTGAATTTACAACAGAGCATTGAAAACTGGCAGACAACAGAGCAACAGCATAATATCTTTACAACAGAGCATAAAAAACAAATAGAAAAATAAGATATCAGGCAGACAACAAAGATGAAAATAAAAATAAGATAACAAGAAATTTTACCTTAAATTCCAAACTTGTTTTCTCCTTTACAAACTTTCTCCACTCCTTCACGTTTTTGAAGTTGTAAGGTTTCAAAGCAAGCCTTTTCCCTTCCGTCGTTGTTTTAATTATTTTTCGAACCAATCTACTTTTTGAGGTTCTCCAAATGGTTCCCATTTGTTGAAATATGGAGGTTTTTTGCCGTTCATCGTCCGCTTTAAATCTAGCCTACAAATCAGAAGGAAAAAACTGGTGTTATTTCATGTTAAAATGAATTTAAAAGGACATTCTGCTAAATAGATTATTTTTGTAAATAAATCTACTATCATGCGACAAAAATAGTAATTTTTCATGCCTGAATAGAATCCCACAAGACAGATTTAATTCATCGCTTAGAAGCCTCCAATCGCTAAGTGTAACCGGAACATGCTCTCGTACTAGTGATCCAAGATAAGAAGATAAGTGTACCGAGCCTTCTCCTTTCGGTACGGCTACTTCATTGATTTCAACTTCAATTCGATTCTCAAGATTTAACGGAAGACTTATTACTTTCGTTGGTCCTCCACCACATTTTTTTACATTTATATTTGCAGTTTCAGCTTCGATTGACCTCTCGATTCCATCTCGGCAACAACATTTTGTTCACAAACCATTTCATATTCTTCACGCGTTTCATTTTCTTTGCAAGGCATTTCATTTCCTTCATGCATTTCATTTTCTTCACATGACATTCGTATGGTGTCGTGCCCTAATTCTTGTTCCTTCTCTACATGGCAAGATTTGTCGATTGGCACAATATATTTGACCTTTGGCTTATACTTTTGGGATTTCTCGTTCTTCAATTGTTGGCGAGTACGTACACTGCGGGTATGCATATTCTTTTTCGGTAAAAACATTTAGTAAAAGCAATTTCAACGTTAAGATCATCACATATTTAATGAAAAATAAGATGCTTAAAAAAATTATACAGAAAAATGCAGTTTTCGTTTAGCAACTTGGAACTCATATGCAACTTAACTACCCATGACAACCAGGCAGTTTTGCCTCTGCCATGACAGTTGACCAAAAGTATGTCTTTTTTCCTAAGTTTATTATTGTATGCCTAGGGGTTTACACTTAAACCATTAGCTTATATCTAAGTATCTTACCACTATTATTATGGTCTTTGGCATATAACCTTACCATTAAGCTTGTGTAAATAGGTTTGTGGTAAAAATTCCAGCAGGGCTGGCCCCAGAGCAGACAGCCCCATTACTATGTGCAGGAGTAACAGTACACATCCCCTTTGCCACTTTCAGTTGACTAACCCTAACTTGAAAGGAGGAATTTTAGGATTGGGAGGTGTGGGACATATAGGAGTGAAAGAAAAACATGGTTGAAAACAAGGATTCAATTATTGGTGAAGAATAGTATTTGCATGAATCAATTTTCAAAAGATTTATTGATCTGATATTATACTTTGTTTTTATTTTGTACAATATATTTGGAGGATTGTTTTTTTATGAGCAAGCATGATTTGTATTATTGGTATTTGTTTTTATTATTCTTGTAATTTGGATTCAATGAGTAAATGTCAGGTGACAAGATACTATGAATCCTTTATTTATCTGGAATTGTGAATAAAAAAGACATAATTACTATTCTAGAAACTAATATTAGTAAGATAGATTAAATTTTGTGTTATTAACAACAAAAATTGTAAACATTGCAAAAGTCTATTTTTATTACAAAACTTATAAAGGTTTTGCATTATTATTTGTCACTAAGCTTATTCATTTCTACAATGATTTTAAAATATAGTAGTATCACATGATTTTAAAATATAGTAAAATCACATCTACAACATTTTACAAAAGATTCAGCCAGTAAAGAAAACTATTCATTTTATAGTTACAAATGACAGCTTTTAAATTTTACTGATGAATTTCATGCTTGCTAATTGAGGCAATGAATATTTGAACGCCCTTCGTTTTTTATAATGCTATAACGCAAATGCTTACATACATTTTTGGCACAACTAACCATGTTTATTTCAGTCAAATTAATTATGTTGGATAAGAACAGAATAAAATGGTATTATCGTTAACATAGCTTATCTAGTTTGGCGTGACATTATATATATATATATATATATATATATATATATATATATATATATATGTGTGTGTGTGTGTGTGTTTCTAATTTTATGATGACTAAGCTCATTATTTGCCTGAAATCAACTTTTTAACCTTAAATTTATCTCATGGTACAGGGTTGAGTATAATAAAATGGTATTGACGTGCATTTTTTTATCAAATTTGTTCTTGAATGCTATATTTTTTATTTCATCAAGATTAAATCTATTGTTCGACTGAAGTCGACTTTTCAAATACAGATTCCGTACATGTTGATATATATACAGATACTGATGACTTGTCTTTTAACTCATTACTATTTATATTTGTATTTTATAATTATATATGTTAGATATAGATTAATTATATATGTTAGATACAGATTAATTATATACAAATACAGATTAATTATTTATACAGATTAAATATATACAGATTAATTATTTGTACAGATTAATTATTTATACAGATACAGATATTGATGACTTTTCAACCTTTTTCAATCTTTTAGTATATCTGACTTATACTATAATTACTTCAATAAAATGATTTATTTTGTGTTCAAAACTGTATTACGTAGTCTACTGTTGATTACTAGAAATTTCATTATGACTTCTAACTCTTTTATTTCACCACTACTAGCATGTTCAAAGGTAAATACATTTCCATAGAAACGCTGTCTGTCGTACGTTATTTTGAAACTAAAATTTGAAATATCAGCTGTATGATCTGGAAGATTAAACCAAAACATCATAGCATTTATAAACCTATTGCACACAAGCTAAGACAAGATCTAATGCATCTGCAATTTTGAAATCTGAGAAAGAGGTATTATTTTTAGGAAAAATTATCATCGAACACGGCAAAAATAATCATAACTTACAAAGCAGGACATGTTGGAAGCCCAATTTTTAGTGCTGGAACAAATTTCATTTAATAAGTGTGTTTTATTTGGTTTTGCCTTTTATGTTTCCAGTCGATGGATTCCAAGTAATTAATTACACAAATTGAATCATACTGTTAATGCATAAACATGGAGTAATTCTTCATTTATGTACTTAAGGATTTGAATGAAATTTTAAACCGTAACTGGGGCAAATTTGTATGGAAATAACAGTACAAAAGCAATACGTAAGAGGACAGCCAAAATGAAGAAACACTGCAGCGATTGCTTTCCAATGACAGAACTTGTCATTGCAGCATCTGGAAAGAAAAAACAGCAAAGCATGAGAGATAAAGAATCAAAGATACATATTACATACAAATGTAAAGCAGCAATAAATTGTTAAGCATGTTACTATAACAGAAACGAAACAAAATGCTAAGGAAACTACAAAAAATTAAAGTAAAACAGTTAGAAAAAACGAGCTTTCATTATATGAAATGGCTATGAACATGTTTTTCTTATCCTGAACATAGTTAGAAAAAGTTGTTTGTCAATCAAACTTTAGTTTATATGCTATGAATTTTGAAGGCGTGAATTTTGAAGAGTAAACATAAGCATAGTTAATGTATTCGTAAACATAGTTAATAATATACAGGCACATATGCAATTGGAGAATTTATGGAAAACATCAACCCATATGCAATTTCTAAAATTCTAAAATAAACTAAAGACAACATGGATAACCTGCATAATGAAGATCGAGTATGCCTTCAAGTATGTAGATCTCTATGATAAATCAATAACTCCATACCTGCACACGTGAAATATTAATTGGTTATCAAACATATTAATTACATTTGCCTAGTTTAGACACAAATAATAATCACATTTTTGCAACATCATTTTTTACGCAACAATCATTGATCTTATGAGCATACAATGGAAAAACAAACAAGGATAATATGTCCATGTACTCGAAAACAATTCTCATAATCAAACAAAATACTTAAACTGCTCAAGTGTGCCCTCGTTCGTAGTCCTCCCTAACATAACTAACATATTAGTGCTTCTCTATCGAGATGAATTGACAAGTGTATCCTTATGTCAAAAAATGATGACGGAAAATATTTTTCAAGCTCGCACAAAATTTTAATATTCTCAACGTTGATTTGCTACAGCTTCTCTCTATCAAGGACACGTTGACATAATTTGTTGAAAAATGAACATAAGCGAATTATTGCTTTTCTTGCCTTCTTTAACAATAGCCCTTATTACTACCGGCAACAAGTGTTGCATTAAAACATGGTAATCATGTGATTTCAAGTCACTATTTTTACAATCCTCCAACTATATACGGTTTTTCAAATTTGAACAGTAGTCATCGGGTCCTTTGAAATCGTACAATCTTTTATAAAATATTTTTTTACTCAAAATTCGACAACGTATAAGGAGCCGGCGGAAGATATGTTTTCTTCCCACGAGGTTGTGCATGGAGCTCATGTTGAATTCTACAATCCTCTAAATCCTTTCTGGAATTGGTTCCATCTTTTGATTTGTTATCATGCAACATTGTGCCTAATATGCTTTCACGAATGTTTTTCTCCGCGTGCATTACATCTAAATTATGGCGTAACGGCAGTTACTATAAAAATCAATAACGTAATATATATATTTAATCGTTGAAACATTTTAAAAAAAAAACATTAACCTCCCAATATGGCAAATCAAAGAAAATTGATCTCTTTTTCCACCTTGATAGCTTCGATTTTGTAGGATCGTTATCTTTATCGCCTTCATCTTCCATATCATGGGTACTCTTCCTCTTTCTTTTTTTCAGCTTAATGGACTTTATCTGAATGGTCTTTTTCTTATTGTTTCTCCTCTTTCTTTCTTTTTCTCTCTCTTTCCCAAAATCATTTGAAAAATCTTTGAACAATACAGAAATATTTCTTCCAGTTAAGATTCTATGAGCATTACATATCTCCACGGTATTATCAAACCAAGTCTTTTGTTTCATTCGCGAATCCAATATAGGTAGATATCTTCTATGACTCATGTCTTCCTTCACACAAAGGACAAGCTTTTTCTTCCTTCACACAACATCCAGCAAGATTTTCATAAGATAGAAAATCATTTATTGTCCATAGCAAAATTGCTTTCATTTTAAATAATGTTTTACTAAATGCATAAGCATCAACTTCATTACTCCACAAATAATGCAATTCTTTGATCAAAGGTGCCAAATATACATCAATATTGTTCCCGGGCTGCTTCGGACCGAGAATAAGTAATGTTAACAAAATATTTTCCTTCATACACAACATATGTGAGAGATTGTATGTCACAAGCATTACCGGTCAGCAACTATATTTGAAACTCAACATAGAAAATGGATTGAATCCATCTGTAACAAAACCAAGTCTAAGATTGCATGGATCGGTTGAAAAATATTACCATCGTTCATCCATCATATTTCATGCCATAGAATCCATCGGATGACGTATTTTTCCGTCATTGCTTCTACTATTGAAATGCCATATTAAATCTTCGGTCATCTTCTAAGATCTAAACATTCTTCTAAATCTTGAAATTATTGGAAAGTATCTCAACACTTTAATTGAAACACCTTTTATAATCTCCTTGGTATCTTGATTTATCTTTCATCTTGAATAACTACATTTTGGACAAGTTTCTAAATCTTTGTATTCTTTTCTAAAAATAATACAGTCATTCTCACGAGCGTGAATCTTTTTAAAACCCATGTCAAATGCTTTAAGAAATTTCTTTACTTCATATAAAGTTTTGGGAAATACGTAATCATTCAGCAAAAACAATTGTTGCATGTTTAACAGCTTGTCAAACCCACTATCGGACATGTCAGTCTCACATTTGAGATTATATAAGATGGTGATGGTGGATAATTTTGCATGGTCTGTGTATCCGGGATACAATAATTCTCATCATTATCCTTATCATCGGCAAAAAATCATGATTCATAAAATCTTCATGTTCATAGTGAATCATCTTGAATAAGTCATATGTGTCAAACAACTTTGTTTTTTATCTACATTTATTTGCTCGTCGTGGCAATACCATATACTGCTCTTATATTTAGAATCCATTCCATTTATAATTAAATGCTCAACGATGATGTGGTCATCATGCCGACTAAGATTTCGACAATCTATACATGGACACAAAATTTTCTCCACATTTCTTAGATATTTCGCCACGTGCACGAAATTAAAGGCTCCTTGCCGATGCTCTGTACAAGTCCTATGACAAAAATTAAAACCATTAAAAAATGTCTTTTAATATTAACATATATGTATTAACTCTCAAAATACATTTTAAGTTAAGCATTATATAATCACCTGTTTAAATACACCCAATCTTTTTCCATCGACAATATAGGCAATCAAATTAGTTTCCAAACTTTGATGTAGAATTTGATTTTTTGTTATAATCAAACAACAAAATGTTTAAAATCAATCTATGATTCCATCTATAATTCTCCCACTTTGGATTTCTAAATCAGGTGTTATCATGAAACACAAAGATACAACAGATGCTGCTAAGAGGAAGACCACATAGAAAGGAAAAGAAAAAATGGACTCACAATCTGAATCAAATGTTAAGCAGAACGATCCTTTTCATGTAATGCAAGAAGATGAATCTACAAGTTATGACACTTCATTACAGATGTTATAATTGAATCAAAAACAAAAAATAAGGTTGACACTCCTTCGGATCCACTAGATACAAGTGCACAGCAACAAAAGGATACTGCACACATAACACAAATATAGATATAGCTAAAGAGGATATCAATGAAGCATCCAATGTTGAAGGCAAATAAGAATTTGAGCCTGCTATAGATGAATTTCAAGAAATAGTCATTATTGATAATTTAGCAATTATTCAAGAAGATATAGAGCATCCAGAAAGCTTGGATGTACAAAACATGTTGGAACCTAATGAAGCTTACATGAATGAAATTGCAATGCGAACCTCAACTGTGTTACCAGGTGAACAAGTTAATAAAGCTCCTCCTAAAAGACAGACCAGGAGCACAACCAAACTCAATTGACACTAATCGCATGTAATGTGAGGGGAATGAGTGATCCTCAGAAGACCACACATATCATTTAGTTTCTTCTCAAATATAAGCCAACTTTTGTGCCTTGGTAACAACTACACCTAAATTTGGGGGATCACTGTGATTAGTTGCTATTTCTGAATTGGATTACATACAGTGTGCCTTGGTAAATAACTACACCTAAGTTTAGAAAAGCTGTAATTCTTTTGAAATATTGTACTGTTTTACCATTACCTAAATATGTGTTCTTGAGTGTCTACGTTGAACAATTTGGTTTATTGCAGTACATCCACAGTAATCCAAATTGGTGTAAAAAAAATTCATTGTTTTTTCTTTATTAGTCCAAAATAAACTAAGTTGGTTTAAATCTCTTCCAGCTAATCATTTGAAACCAATAAATGTACTGACAAAACTATGATAATAAGCGTTAAAGATTTTCCTGAAAGATTTTTTCGCCCAATGTGCTATTGAATACAAATAAAGTTTATACACACTTACAAGGTTTCTGATCCAAATGATGTTTAAATTTATCATAAATATATGCAGTGTTATTGACTTATGCTTTTGTGATAAAAATTTAAACTATTGTACTTTAAACTATAGTACATGATACTACTTTTAGTATTCAATTTGTGTATTGTTTATTTTACCAATTTTAGTAAATGTTTTTTCTATTTCGGTATAATTTTAGTAGTACAAATGAACTTGACTCCGTGAACTGAGCATCATACGAGTGAGCTTGACCCACTTTTTCAATTTTCACACAAGTATGTTATACCTAAACAATACACTTCCTTGATTACTAAACTTCTTTTATTTTCTGTATATAAACAGTAGCTTATATGAAAGGGAAGAAGAAAATGGAAACTAATCAATTTTGGTAACATGAATGACTCCGGAGCACACATGAATTTACAGATAATTTGAGACCTACAAACAACTATGGGAGAGGCTAAACAAGAAGCCAAAGGAGAAGTCATATGGTGTGCTGTTAATGTAATACTGTGCATCTAAAGTTTTATTTCCATGCGCGCTTGTATGTATTTATGTGTTAGCATGTAAAATTGTCAACATACAATTGTATGTGTTTATATTTTTTGTAGTGACAATATTATTGTTTCTACTAATATAAATTCTTATTCAACAAATACTCTAAACATATTATTATCCTATGTATTGTATATTCTCTCTGCAACGCTTGCTGTCCAAGAATATTTGTTTAATGACTTGCTTCAATAAGATATGAAGACATTTTCATTTAAGTCTCAAATCCTTATTATTGCTTCCCTCCCCTTAATCATTTTCTGATGATTATGTATGTTGGTTTATTTAGCTTAAAAGAATTTGAATTTACTTTCACTACTAAGTCATAGGCTTCATTTATTGTGTATGCTAAACACGTTGCACTATTTAATAAGTTACCATTACATGCATATATTACTTTGGTTCATCCATGCCTTTGAATAAATATATACTTAATTTAAAAGAAACTACTACAATAAGGGTAACTTTTATGGCAATTTAATTAATATTAATTAAAGCAATATTGTAAAATTCTTCAGCATATATTTATTTGACAAATTAAAAAGAATGCACGTATTATCTTTGTTATAAATTGAATTAAATTTGCATATTGCTTGATATCATAACGATGTTATATTCATAAATGGTAAATATTGTACGATACTCAACCTTAGCCTGAAAACTATTGAGAAATTGCTACATGTTTTTGTCAACTGCAAAACTACGATGAACATATTAGGGTGGGAAAAAAAAAACAGGTAATTTACTATGGTACAAACTAAAATGACAAATGATGCAACAATAATTTTGTCGAATGAAAGCACCATTTTACATTATAAATAACAAGTTTAATAATGTTTACATAATTTATAAACATTTAAACTACTATGTACTACTGTATACTATGAAGATTATGGGAATACAATACTATAATAAAACATAAACGGCTCATGAAGACATTTAAATGTGAAAAAGAGACAAAAAAAGACCTTAAAAGATATATGCCATCTTAGAATTAACCATATGTACCAATATAACAAAAATATTAAAAAAAACAATGGTAAGACAATAAACCCACATATACATATAAGGTGTGAACTAAGAAGATCCCAAACTAACCACATACAAAAATAATCAACAGCATTTATAGTCCCGATTCCACTCATATAAAACATACAACTCCGGCATACGCTTTCAAAATGCACTCTTGCTACACAAAATAATGATAATGTAACATAAAATTAACAAAAAACTTGATACAAAAATACATTGCAGTATGTTTATATACTATGCTCGTGTGCATAGCACGGGTCAGACACTAGTATGTAAATAAGAGTGAATCCACATAGCAATCTAATATTTACTATCACGGTATTTTCTAAAATTCAGATTGTTGAATACTGTGAGAATAATAGTTGATACCATTTAATTACAAAAAATACATATTATTGTTACCAAGTACTACCCATGGTTATTGAAATAGGAGGTAATTAATTAATGGTAGTAATCAAGCAGTTGAAAATAGCAATACAAAAAGAATATGAATGAAAGGAAGAGGAAGTAACCCAAGCTTTGAATAATAGGCATCAACAATGTAGTGGTTAGTATATAATTATGACAGATGTGTAAAATAAACAGAAAATGCAAATGTTTAGACTATAATAAAGGATGATTGCAATGATAGAGTTACTCAGGCACATCAATTTGTTAACTTGGTGCAAATATGTGTTAGTTCCTACCGCAGTTGCCAAAGTTAACTTCATTTTAATGTAAACATTAACTTTTGCCAGTTGGATGCTATGTTAACGTTAGAAATCATATTAATAAAAAAAATCCTTAACAGCAAATTAGTTATGACAAGTCAATACAAGTTTTTCAATTATTTCACAAATCCAACAAAAAATCAAAAACCTTACAATAAAACTATTATGACTGAACCATTACTGTAAACTATTATGACTGAAACATTACTGTAAAAATCTAAGCGTGATGTATAAATATCGTGTTTTCAATTCAAGATACCTATATCGATACTCCAATTCAAACATCGAACTGAAACAAAATTAAAAAAAAAACAGTAAATGAGCATCGAGATTACCTAGATCTGGCGATTCAAGGGGAATAAATGTTAGGTGTGGCTCGCATTATATTAGAGTGGGTGAGTAGATTGGATTATAATTAGTCTCACATTGCAAGATATTCTAAAAGTGATCAGCATATATATGAGATTGGTAGCATGTAACAACAAGAGATTCCTTTTGTTACAAATAAATGTTGTCATGAAAATATATGTGCTTTAGGAAGATGTTAGGAATATCCAATCATTTAGTGGTCCCGCAGGTGGCAAAGTGAAGAGGAATCGGTGGCTTGTGAAGAAAGAGGAGGGAGCAGATCGATGAAGTGAAGGGGATCTACGGAGTGGAGAGGAGGAAATCAAGGAGGTGGCGTGATGGGTAGGTAGATGAAGTAACCGCACGTGCTGGAAGATGAAGCGAGAGAAGATAACAGCGGAGAGGAAATTTTGTTGAAGGAGGGAGAAAGATAAACAGTAGAGGGAAAGTATGGGGAAAACGTGACGAGTTTTTCTATTTGTTGGGCAAGGCGGCAAATTATGGCGACCTCCAAAATAAAGCAAAAAAAAAACAATATTGGTTGCATTACCAAGGCAAACGCTGCCAATAAATACATCTAAAAGTAGGTTTTCTTGTAGTGTTCCAAGATTATTCTTAACAATAAACATTATAAATTTATTACCAATAATTTTCACGTCACAAAATAAATCATCCCCATCTTATTATAATTTCAAAATATCATTTTCTTAATTTCCCTTACACATTAAAAAATTGCATTCAATTTAGTACAATTTCAAAATATTAGTTCTCAAACTTCCAGTTTGTTGGATCAAAATCAAATTAACTCATCATTTTAAAATATAAATATTAAAATATTAAAATCCTTCAAATATATTTCTATAATTACCGACAAAATGAATAAAAATGTAATTATACATAAATTCACTTATTTGATAAAATCCCGAAATTCATCACTTCCAAATGCATCTTAATAAGTTTGTTACTTACATCCAACTTACATATGCTCATTATTATTTTGGCTTAAGATATTTTATTTTTTTATTGTTATATATAATATATATATTTTTCAATTCCCATAATTCTCACAATTATTCCACTTCTGTATTTTTCAAAAATATTTCATTTCTTTCAAAACCTTCTATTTCAATTTATTCATCCCCTTCCTATCAATTACTAATGTTATCTCATCACAACAATAATCAATTATAGATATGCAATTCTATTTTCACCTAATTCAATCATATAACCGACAATTCATCAATATTTCATCACAATGAAGAAAAAAGGGAATGAGTGTGCTAGCATACACAGTCAACAGTCAATGCTTCCAGTTTCATCGAAATCAAATTCAAGCGAATAGGACATATACTAGAGCATAGTTGTGAGTAAGAAATTTTCACTCACCTTAAATTCCAAGCTACCATACCATAACATCACTGCTCATTCCTACTTTCTGGATTGTTGCCTTTGCTGTTGCAGCTTCAAGATTGCGTGCACACAAAATGACACCTATTGCTGCCTTCATTATCGCTGTTCGTTTCCGTCAAAACTCTAAACTATGATGCCTCCTCCATGTCGCCAGCCACCATATCCACCTTTCCCAGCCCACATCAGGTTCCAGCCTTCAACATCCGCACCATCGAATGCATCGCGTCATTGCACCAACTCCAAAGCTGCAGCTACCGTTGAATCTCCCCTCTCCATTATCAAAGCCAAGCGTGAGTTTGAAGAAGGTTCGTGCTTCAACATCACAGCGGCCAAGCGTCGGCGACCGCCTGCGGCTTCGACGTCACTGATTATCCTAGCTCGTTCGCACGCCACCTCCCTCACCGTAATCAAAGTCGACGCCGGCATCATCAAGTATGCATCGCCTAATGCATGACTGCAGCCTTCTCCAAGCTCCACTAGCTCCCATCAACCGCTCCTCTCGTCTTCACCGTTGATCTACCTTTAGGCGATCCGACTCTTCTTCTTTTTTGCGATGATTTTTTTTTATAAATCTCCAAGTCTCGATTTTAATTTGGGGAGTTTTAGGGCTGAAACGATAAACGAGGGTTCGGGTTTGGGCTAAGAGGATGAAGCAAACATGAAGGAAAAGAGAATGAGTTTGGGGTTTGTTTGGAGTCTTTGGACCATTAACAAATCATAGTTTAAATCCAATTTGATTTTAATTGATCCACTCTCATTTAAATTCAAATCTCAACCCTCATTATTTATTTATAATCGCATTTCTAATTTCAATTGATCCACCATATATTTTAATATACATATATATATATGTACAAAATATTAAATTCGGCAATTATCTTTGATGAATTGTTTATATTTATTAATGTCAAATAAAATTTCTTTTCATTTATTTCAACCATATGAAATTTATTTACAATGCCAAAAATATTTTAATTAAGTCAATGTATATTTTCTATAAAGAATATGTTAATTAATTCAATTTATCAAACCAAAATTATCAAAAAAGCTTTAATTTAATAAAAAGTTATTTCCAAAATTAAAATCATCCATGAGTTAAATTCAAACTTTGTATTTTATTTAAATTTATTCAGGACAGCGTGAAAAACAGGGTTGTTATGTACAGTTGGATAAGAACGTCATTGACAGTAAATAAATGTGAAAGATTCTTCATGCATTTACGTTGTGGAGTTTAATGCACGCTAAGACATATACTCATTTGGATATTGCGTGTACTGTTAATTTGTTTTGAAGATATCCCACTGATCCTGAAAGTAGATCATTGATTAGTAACTAAAATGGTTACGTGATATCTTTAAGGAACGAAAAAGTTATAAGTTCAAATATAAAATATCCGAATGGTTAGAGATCATAAAGTATTATAGTCAAAATTTGTTGGATGTCAAGAGAACAAAGATCCACTTCAGACTCCAACATTTTTATATTAGTGGAGCTATACAAGGAAACTTGTCATATCGACACTTATTATCTCGTCCACTTAAAAAAAATCTGTTATGAGACATCCAATGATGGATAATAATCTCAAAATTTTAACAAAAAGTTATGGACTACTAAGAAAGAGAGTGAAACACCACTATAGTAACATTCTATCATTAAATAGAAATATTGTTTTCCAATGAAGGGAGAGTGCAAAATAGATTGTAATTCATAGGATATACTGAAACAAACTCCATTATAGTAGATTCGTTTGCGAAAGAATTCACCTAAGGTTTTTTTATGAGCATGTTGCTCGAATGTGTTTACCATTTATATAAAGATATTTTGGTTCGTTGGAAGTTTGTGTGTGGCATAGTACTATGACATTACTCTATACTTCGGTTATGGACATACTCGATATTTTTTGGATCGAAAATAAAGTAATAAAGTTTTATTTGCATTATGTAGTGTTCATGTATCAAATGTTTTGATCTGACTAAAGTATGACCAGTAATGTCCATGTTATGCATGCATGGCTGATCAATGTCGTTTGATTGTGTTGGCGTATGTGACACCTGGGGTTTAGTTACAATAATGGTAATGAAAGACGCTTTGATCCTTTACTAGCAGAGTTAATGGACGAAATTGTTTCGAAAGCACATTATACTATAAATATAAATATCAAATATATATATACATTCATAAGGTTATTACGTATATGTCCATGGGGGATTATTGGAATATTTCAACATTCGGCTCACACATGTAAACTAATATGTGTTATGATATTTCGATGTAAAACATAGTTAAAGTGATCAAATTTTAAATTAAAACTACAAGGCTTAATGATCTAATTATCATGTTATTAATGTGTAGATGCATGGCATTCTAATTTGTTTAAGGACCAAATTAATAAATGTCAATATTATAAATAAGGGGTTATAGCCCTATTGGAAATATACAGAGTGAAGAGGTTACGCGTTAATCTGTTATAATACCATTCAAGCTCATCTCAGCCATAGATCAAGATATCAACGGTTACACTAATGCCAATTATATTCAGAGAGAAAGCTTGGATCTGGGCTTATAGCATTCCGACCCAAACTGTTAGCATAATTTTGTATAAAAGCTAGACATTGGGTATTGTAAAATGATCAATTCATTTCTTCTTCTCTGTAAACACTTATTCTCTCAGATTCAAAAAACTGAGTTAGAATTGAAATAAATTTCAATCTTTTAATTTCATAGAATCCAATTCATATATCTTCTGTAATTCTGAACGGTATCAGAGCTGCAAGCCTAACGGCATCAAGAAGATTCAACTCATCAGAAAAGAGAAGACAAGAAATCATCATTTGAGTTAATCTTTTCTTCTCATCAGATTGTAGTATCATCACGTGAGAAGGAGATTCAACCATCAAATATCACTGACTCGCCAGTATTGATTATCTGGCTGTAATGATATTCTATAGTGAATCAGAATTTGAAACAGCAAATTTCAAAGAAAGAAAGCATTATCAAGAAATCAAAATTCATCTACACAAATTCAAAGAAAGTGTCATTCCAAGAAGAACACATCAAAAAAGGTTTCATCACCTGAGTTCTTCGGTTGCACATACCCTGTTTGTGATCAAAACTACCTTTCTTGATTCAGACTACCTTTTCAAGAAACTAATGTTTCCCTCTTTTCCCTCTGTTTTCTTTTTTTTGGTGTTTACAGTCATCATCATGTCTGAAGAAGCTCATTCTGAAACCCCCATCAGTGGCAATGCATCTCAAAGCACAACTTCAAATGTTGAAAATTTAGTAAAAACTGTAATCATTCCTTAGAGTCAACTGATTACAGTTCATCTCAATGAAGATAACTATCTCTTGTGGAAACTGCAAGTAGAGGAAGTCATTCGAGGATATGGTCTTGAAGGATTTGTACAAGGAACCCTCTCAATTCCCCCAAAGTGTATCACTGATCAAGAAAACAAGATAGTCGGTAATAAAGAATATGTTCAGCATCATAGACAAGAAAGACTCACATGCTCATGGCTACTATCATCTATAAATGCAAATCTGTTATCACATGTTATTGGGTGTAGAACTACCAATGAGATCTGGATAACCTTTGGAAAAAATTTAATCACCAATCAGCAGCAAACGTCTTATTTCATAAAAGACAATTGCACAACGT
Organism: Allium cepa; assembly: GCA_030765085.1. NCBI lineage: Eukaryota > Viridiplantae > Streptophyta > Magnoliopsida > Asparagales > Amaryllidaceae > Allium > Allium cepa. The sequence continues at coordinate 221,518,167 of CM060928.1, forward strand.
CAAGAAAGATAATCATAGTATGAGAGAGTATTTGTTCAAGGTTAAGTCTATATGTGACACACTTGAGGCAGCTAATCAAAAGGTGTCAGATTCAGAACAGGTTATGACTATTCTGAATGGACTAAGTAATGAATATGAGGCAGTAGTAGCAGTTATAACATCCCAAAGAAATCTACCATCAATAGATGATGTGCATTCTATTCAACTTTCACATGATGCAAGAATTAATATAAAGAAACCACATGAATCGGATCTTTTTGCTAATTTCACTGCAAACCACAAAGGCAAAATTTACAATAATAACAGAGGAGATCAGTATACTCAAAGGGGAGGAAATGCAAATAAATCAAGAGGAAGGGGCAGATGGAATAACAATAACAGGCCTAAATGTCAAATTAAATATTTAAATATAGCATCGTCGGTCGAAGTAAAGTCTGAAATGCTACTTTTTTTAAACAGTCGAATTTGGACTCGAGGCTACTTCCATTGTGTTCAAAACGACGTTTGCGACATTTTTAAGTATAAACATCGATATGTTTAGGGTTGAGTGGAATTTTGCTATTTTCTATTGGGCTTTGGGTTTGGGTTCAGCCCACTAACCCAACTTCTCTATCTAATACCTAACTCCACTCATTTCATTTATTTCATTCCTCGTTTTTTAATACTCTCAAGTCCTATAAAAATGGGAGAAAAGAAAAGAGATTAGAAATTCCTAAGCTCTAATTTTCTTAGGAAAATTCAACTTCAAGTTATTAATTAAGGAGAAGCTTAGGTAAGCATCATCTTCTTCTTCTCCACTGCAATCTCTCTTCAGTTTTTAGAAATTTCTAAACCCTAACTTATAAAATATTTGCATTTGATCCTAGATTGGAGCTTCTAGAGTTGAAGTTGAAGAGTGGTTGATCTTTCCTTCGCGTTTGAGCTTCTCATTTGTTGTGTTTTGGTTTAAAGGTGAATTCTTGAACTCACATCTATGTCTATACCTTTGATAGTTGTTAGGTATGAATTCCTAACACCTATTTCATGTTCATTTGCTTTGAAATGAATTGGATTGGTGAATTTTCCAATTTTTGGTATTTTGAAGTCAAAATTTATGAAAAAGCCTACATTGGATATTTTGACATGTTATTTGGAGTGTATTGAAGAGTCTATAGGGCTGGATTGTAGTTTGGCATAAATCCCTAGCCGCCGTTGCTCGCTCGATCGCTTTTGAGATGAATTGGCCATCATTAGCCTGACATATTTTTTCTCTGAGCTTCAGTTCAGGACGTCTGGTATTAAGGTCAGATGTACGGAAATAAAATTCCAGACCATCAGCTCGGACGTTTGAGCTTACTTCCCAGACGTCTGGGATATTTGGAAAAAAATTTCCAATCTCTTAGCTCAGACGTCTGAAGCTGCTAATTTCGGTCATCTTGCTTGTTTTTGATGGATCTCCATTTATATCATTTTTTGGGTTGATCAGATTGTTCGACGTCATTTATTATCGACTTCGATGACTTCTTTCTGAATTTTTGGGAATATCCACTTTGATGGATTTGATATAGATTTCTATAGTTTGATTCACGTTTTCATATGTGAATTTTTGGTGATTAATTATTTCTACAATCATTTCTATGATTTATCACTTTAAAATGTAAAGGTCTCTATACTAGTAGTAAATATTTCCAACCTATTAGTATATATAAACCTTTACCTCATTGAGAAATCCAATTAAACGGGTTAGTAAAACAAGTGGTATGAAACGCTTGCGTTTACTTCGTCGGTTAATTCTTGGACTTATTCGATTGAAATCTTGTGATAATTTTCGAGTGGAAATCTACATTTTGTTCGTAAATACTTAAGTTAAGCCAGTGGTTGTGGGACATGAAGTTAAACTCATTTATTTACTAGCTTAGTGTAATTCACACTTTTTATTGATCAATGGTGATCATTTTATGGTTTAGACTAGTGATATGCGATGTCTCTTTGTCCTCATGGGGGAGTATACCTCGATTTAGAGCTTTGTCTCATTTTTATGGACTAACGACCCATGGTCTTTTGACCATTATTTGGAGTTTCAACTCATTTTTATGGGCTAGCGACTGATGTTCTTTTATGGAGTTTGGATCATCGGATGTACTGTTGTACTACGTCGTCGTTTCGGCTTATCAGGTTCATCGGACGTACCATTGTACTACGTCGTTGCTCCAAATTAATTGAGTTTCAGGTTCCTCGAGCGTACCGTTATTGTACTACGTCGTTGCACAGGCTCTATGGTTAGTGACCATGGAATAGCGACCCGTTTGTGATACACGTGTTGGTGAGTTTTCATGCTTCCATTTTTGATAGGCCCCCCTTTGTGATTTCTGGATTTTTAATTGATGATTTCTGGAATTTGTGTTTCACCAATTTTTGAGATTGGCATTTTTGGTGAATAAAATAAAGAATATGATATTCTTTTTTATGTTTTGAGATTCTTGAGATATTATATGATTTTTGTTGTTATCTAATGTATACTTGTCACAGTATGGCATTATTGTTATCATACATTTTTGTTATATCTCTTATCCCATCTCATTTTATATGATATTTATAGCTAGAGTGATCCGTTTATTATCTTCTTCTTAAATAATACTCGGGCCAGACCATGGTATTTCAGGTGCTTCTACCTGACTCATTGTCTGGGATTGTCTTCTGATTTTTGGCTAACTACTTTAGTTTAGTAGTTTTTGCTTTTATACATTCGAGATAGAGACTCCTTAATGTATACATACTTACTGTTTTGTCTAGCACTTATACCTATTCTTTTGTGATGTAGTGGATCTTACATGACCACTACTTTGATGTACACTTTTATGTGTTATATCTGTTTCCGCGTTAGTGATATGAATATCTGTAACTGATTTTGTGTTATGCTTATTTTATATTTGTTTTCGAAGACCATATAGCCATTGTGTAGTAGCTTTGAGTTTATATCGGTATGTCAGATTTCCTCTTGAAAAGAAAGTGATATTTTATCTGGCATATCAGTACTCGCACAAAGCAATTACACGGATGGTCACTCCTCAACAGTCTTATTCTTCGTGTCGATTGACGGCATTACTCCGTAGTGTCCTTGGCTAGTATGAGTATAGAGGTGGGGCGTCACAGCTTGGTATCAGAGCCAAACTTCAGAACAATATAGAATATTATAGCAAGGATCATTGTCCTAAGTCTCTCTTAGGAATCGTGCATTAGGATTTAATTCGAGTCATTGGACCCATTCTATCCTATATTCTTTTATAATGCCTTGTTTTATCAATCATGATTGTTTGATATTCATTTTGAGAATAATCGTTTTCGTCTTCTTTCTTTCTTAAAGAAGAGAAATTGTTAGACCAGGCCATCCCAGCGCCAGCCAATCCAGTGCTAAACCTTAGGATGGTGTATTTATGTCTGCCTAACAGTTTTAGATCTTGTAAGGAATGCTTAAGCAGTCGGATCAATTCCTGAGCCTACTCACCCTAAATCTGGATTTGCACGCTTATGCAGTGATTGTACCAATTTGGGTGGACAGCCATTCAAGGATTCCGAAAACGTTATAGAAGTCCAAGATTGGCTTAGAACATGTGATCGCATCTTTTCTCGCATGAATCTTGTTGAACTCCATCGAGTCCAAGTGGCTTCTATCATGGTCCAAGAAAGAGCATTAGATTGGTATGAGCTTCTGGTTTCTGAGATTATCGAAGCATATCTTACTTGGGAGCAATTCTAGAAAAGATTCGAATTGAAATTAGTGCCGAAAGCTGAAAAAGTGACTTTAGCTCGGCGCTTTATTGACCTTATTCAAGGTGAATCTTCCATGACAGATTATGTCGCATGTTTTGAATCTCTCTCTAAATATGGGGTCAAGTATATTAATACCTCATTGAAGAAAAATCAAAGGTTTATTTATGGGTTGAATAAGAACCTCAAAAAACCATTACTTCTTAAAGTAGAAGTTTCTTTTGATCATCTTGTTGATATCGCTCTTCGACTTGAAGAGGCCGATAAAGAAAGTGATGTTGAAGTTTCGGATGCCAAACCGAACTTCAACAACAACAACAACAAGAGGTCTATTAAGTTCAAAAGCCCTAATACCAACAAGAAAGAGAAGTAAGCAACTTCGGTAGTAAAGACTTCTACCTCTAGTCATGGGCAATGCTACAATCGTGGTTCTAAGGACCATTATACTAATAGATGCCCGAAACCTCTCTTTTATCGTTGTTGCAAAAGTTCGGGTCATCTTTTATCTTCATGTCCCAAACTTCCAAGCAAGAAGGAGGGAAAACTAAATGTTGTGTAAGCGCCTAATAACACTTCTCTTGGTCAAGGTATTTCTCATTCTATCCTTGATGGCATTATTATGTTTCGTGATCAATATACTCGAGTTCTTTTTTATACGGGTGCATCTCACTCTTTTATATCAAAAGAACTTTTTGATACTTTGTCTTTAAATGTTATGTGCTTAATGACTTCTTTGAGAATTGCGAATCCAGTTGGTGGATCTGCAACACTCAGATTACCTTGTAAAGATGTCGAGATTATTTTATGTGATTATTCTTTCCGAGCCGATTTGCATGTTATGCGCTACTTAGGCTTCGGAATGATTTTGGAAATGGATCGACTTAACCGTTATGGGGCCTACATCCTATGTCCTGAGAGGACTATTCATCTTCGACATCCTCAATATGTTAAGCAGATTTCTATTATTCTTAAAGATTCGAAATCCAATTTGGCAGCATCTTTATACTCTCTAAATCCTCATGATGACGATAATGATGATGAGGAAGATGTCATTTCCCTCATTCACGTTGTTCGTGAAATTTCTGACATATTTTGAGCCCGTTTTGGAATTACCCCCTAAGCGAGCAATTGAGTTCAGAATTAATCTAATCCCTGGAGCTCTACTTATCACTCGTCCTCCTTATCGTATGTCCAATAAAGAAAATGAGGAGATGCGTAGGCAATTATCCGAATTGGAAATGAAGCAGTTTATTCGTTCTAGTTCCTCTTCTTGGGGAGCTTCTGCTATTTTTGTGAAGAAATCCGATGGTACACTTAGGCTTGCGTTGACTACCATAAGCTTAACGATCTCATCATCAAGAATAAATATCCCTTATCTCGGATTGATAATTTATTTGATAAACTTAGCGGTGAACTTAGCAACCGATTTTCATCAACTTCGTATTGCAGAGGATAGCATTCCTTTGACATCGTTCTATACTCATTATGGATCTTATGAATGGCTTGTCATGCCATTTGGTTTAACGAATGCTCCAGCTTATTTCATTAACCTTATGAATTGAGTTTTCAAAGACTTTCTCGATCGATTTGTTCTCATCTTTATGGATGATACTCTTTTTTATTCTAAAACCGAGGAAGAACATGAAAAACATCTTCGGATTGTATTGGAAACTCTTAGGAGCAACCAACTGAAAGCAAAATTTTCTAAGTGTCATTTTTGGCAATCACATGTGAAATTTTTAGGACATATCATTTCGGAATCCGAAAATTCCGCGGATCCTTCAAAGATTGAAGCAATTCAAAATTGAAAAAAACCGAGGAGTGTGATGGAAATTCGTAGCTTTCTTGGATTGGCGGGATATTACCGTTATTTCATAAAGGACTTTTCTAAAGTTTCTGTACCTCTTACTAGCTTGACAAAGAAGGAAGTTAAGTACATTTGGTCAGATAAATGTGAAGCTTCTTTTCATAAATTAAAAGAACTCCTTTCTAATGCTCATATTCTTTTGATTCTCGAAGGGAACCTAGACTTTGTTGTTTATACTGATGCCAGTCGTGTTGGTTTGGGAGCCGTTCTCATACAAAGGGAACGTGTTATCGCTTATGCTTCTGGGCAATTAAAGCCTGCCGAGACTAGATACGCCACTCATGATTCAGAGCCTGCGGTTATTGTTTGCGCCCTTAGAATTTGGTGTCATTATCTTTTGGGAGAGAAATTTGTTCTCTACACCGATCATAAATCTTTGAAGCATTTATTTTCTCAAAAGGAACTTTTGCGTCAACAACATTGACTCGAGTTTCTTGCATCTTATGATCTTGATATCCTTTATACATCAGAAAAGGAGAATCGTGTTGTCGATGCCCTTAGTCGTAAGCAACAAGCGGTTATTCCAATGATGATATCCGAATGGAATGATCTCGAGACTTTATCCACTTGTGAGATTCGAGATCGTGAATCCGGTTCATGTTCATCACTTGTTTTATGTAGCCTTGAGGCTCATTCATCCTTTTAGACTGGGCTCAAAAGCATGATCCTGAATTGGCTTATCTTAGCCAAAGTTGTTTGGATAGTAATATTGATGGTCTGAAAGACTTTGAAATCGATGCTCGTGGCGGCATTCGAAAATTTGGTAGACTTATCGTGCCAAATATTAGTGATCTTCATAAAGACATTTTAGAAGATTCTCATCGTTCTAAATTTACCATTCATCCCGGTAGTAGTAAAATGTATGCGGATATGAAGCGACTTTATTATTGGGATGGAATGAAATCTGATATTGCTAACTTTATTAAGCGTTGCATGACTTGTCAACTCACAAAGACCGAGCATCAAAGGCCCGGTGGGTTATTGCAACCTTTAGACATTCCAGTTTGGTAGTGGGATCAAGTCTACATGGACTTTATTTACGGTCTTCTCTGTTCTCATTCTGGTCATAACAGTTTATGGGTGATTGTCGATAGACTTACAAAATCCGTCCATTTTATTCCCGTTCGGTCCAATCAGACCGTACCTCTTTTGGCCAAACTCTATATTAGAGAAATTGTTAAATTGCATAGAGTTTCAACTTCTATTGCTAGCGATCATGATCCATTATTTACTAGTGGATTTTGGAAGAGGCATCAAAAACTTTGGGAAAGAAGCTTAACTTTAGCACTGCTTATCATCCTCAGTCCGGTGGACAAATAGAGCACGTGAATCAAACTCTTGAAGATCTCCTTCGTGTATGTGTTCTTGATTTTGATGGAAGTTGGGAAGATCATATTTCTCTTGTTGAGTTTTCCTATGATAATAGTTTCCAATCTAGTATTGGTATGGCACCTTTCGAGGCACTTTATGAAAAGCCGTGCCGATCTCCTTCTTGTTGGCTTGAGGTCGGTGAGAAGCTGGTTTTAGGTCCAGATTTTATTCATGATTCCACAGAAAAGATTGACCTTATTCGTCATAGGATGAAAGAAGCTCAAAATAGACAAAAATCCTATGCTGATAACCGAAGAAGGAAATTAGAATTTTCTATGGGAGATTTGGTGTTTATTCGTGTTTCACTTATGAAGGGTGTAGTGCGTTTCAGTCAATTGGGAAAATTAGCGTCTCGATATATTGGCCCATTTCCCATCACCGAACGTATTGGTTCCGTGGCTTATCGTCTTTTATTACCGGCTCAATTTTCTGCTATTCATGACGTATTCCATGTTTTCCAACTACAGAAATGCCATAGGTATTCCAATTCAATTCTTGAGCCCGGTGTTATTGAAGAAATTGAAGTTTCACCTAATTTGACCTATAAGCTTTATCCTATTCATATCATTGCTACGGAGGTTAAACGTCTTCGTAATAAAAATGTCCCACTGTGAAAGTTCAATGGTCCTCAAATCCTAAGGATTGCTTTTGGGAATCCAAAGAATTCATCCAGTGCACACATCCGGACTTACCCTCTCGTGCTCTTTAGAGGTGAACTTCTTATTTTAAAATTTCTTTTGTGTTGATATGCTTTTATGGTTGTTACTCTTTATTTTCTTCTTAAGTATTGCGAGGACGCAATTTCTTTAAGGAGGAGAGTCTGTAACAACCTGCATATTTTACGATTGCATATTTAAATATTTTATTTAAATATAGCATCCTTGGTCGGATTAAAGTCCGAAATGATACTTTTTGTAAACAGTCGAATTTGGACTCGAGACTACTTCCATTGAGTTCAAAACAACGTTTGCGACCTTTTTGAGTATAAACATTGATATGTTTGGGGTTGAGTATAATTTTATTATTTTTATTAGGCTTTGGGTTTGAGTTTCATCCCACTAACCCAACTTCTCTATCTAATACCCTAACTCTACTCATTTAATTTATTTCATTCCTCATTTCCTAATACTCTCAAGCCCTAGAAAAACAGAGGAAAATAAAAGAGATTAGAAATTCCTGAGCTCTAATTCTCTTAGAAAATTCAACTTCAAGTTATTAATCAAAGAGAAGCTTAGGTAAGCATCTTCTTCTTCTTCTCCACTTCAATCTCTCTCCAATTTTCAGAAATTGCTAAACCCTAACTTAGGAAATATTTGCATTTGATCCTAGATTGGGACTTCTAGAGTTGAAGTTGAAAAGTGGTTGATCTTTCTTTTATGTTTGAGCTTCTCATTTATTGTGTTTTGGTTTAAAGGTGAGTTCTTGAACTCACATCTATGTCTATACCTTTGATAGTTGCTAGGTATGAATTCCTAACACCTATTTCATGTTCATTTGCTTTGAATTGGATTGGATTGGTAAATTGCTCAGACGTCTGGTATTAAGGTCAGACATCAGGAGCTATGGGAATAAAATTCCAGACCATCAGCTCAGCCATCTGAGCTTACTTCCTAGGCGTCTGGACGATTTGGAATGAAATTTTCAGTCTCTCAGCTCAGACGTCTAGGAGAACTACCAGACATCTGGAGCTACTAATTTCAGCCATCTTGCTTGTTTTTGATGGATTTCCATTTATATCGATTTTTTGGGTTGATCAGATTGTCCGACGTCATTTATTATCGACTTCGATGACTTCTTTCTGAATTTTTAGGAATATCCACTTTGATGGATTTGATATCGATTTCTATGTTTTGATTCACGTTTTCGTATGTGAATTTTTGATGATTGATTGTTTCTACAGTCATTTATGTGATTTGTCATTTTAAAATGTAAACGTCTTTATACTAGTAGTAAATATTTCCAACTTATTAGTATATACTAACCTTTACCTCATTCGTATGAGAAATCTAATTAAACGACTTAGTAAAACAAATGGTATGAGACACTTGCGTTTACTTCGTCGGTTAATTCTTGGACTTGTTCGATTGAAATCTTGTGATAATTTTCAAGTGGAAATCTACAATTTGTTTGTAAATATTTAAGTTAAGCCAGTGGTAATGGAACATGAAGCTAAACTCATTTATTTACTAGCTTAGTGTAATTCACACTTTTTATTGATCAATGGTGATCATTTTATGGTTTAGACTAGCGATATGCGATGTCTCTTTGTCCGCGTGGGGGACTATACCTCGATTTTATGGAGCTTCGTCTCATTTTAATGGGCTAACTATCCATGGTATTTGGACCATTCGTTAGAGTTTCGACTCATTTTTATGGGCTAACCCATGTTCTTTTATGGAGTTCGAATCATCGGACGTACCGTTGTACTACGTCGTTGTTCTGGCTTATTAGATTCATCTGACGTACTGTTGTACTACGTCGTTATTCCGAATTATTTGAGTTTCAGATTCCTCGGGCGTACCATTATTGTACTACGTCTTTGTACCGACTCTATGGTTAGCGACCATGGGATAGCGACCCGTTTGTAATACACATGTTGGTGAGTTTTCATGCTCCCATTTTTGATAGGCCTCCCCCTTTGTGATTTTTGGATTTCTAATTGATGATTTTTGAAATTTGTGTTTCACCAATTTTTGAGATTGGCATCGATATGTTTGTCAATATTTGTGGATTGGTGAATAAAATAAAAAATATGATATTCTTTTTGGTGCTTTGAGATTCTTGAGATATTGTATGAATTTTGTTGTTATCTAATGTATACTTGTCACATTATTTCATTATTGTTATCATACGTTTTTATCATATCTCTTATCCTATCTCATTTTATATGATATTTATAGCTAGACTGATCCGTTTATTATCTTCTTCTTAAATAGCACTTGGGTCAGACCGTGGTATTTCAGATGCTTCTACTTGACTCATTATCTGGGACTGTGTTCTGACTTTTGGCTAACTACTTTAGTTTAGTAGTTTTTGCTTTTATACATTCGAGATAGAGACTCATTGATGTATAGTTATTCTTTTGTCTGACACTTGTACCTATTTTTTGTGATGTAGTGGATCTTACATGACCAGTACATTGATATACACTTTTACGCGTTATATTCATATCTGTTTCCGCCTTAGTGATATGAATATATGTGACTGATTTTATGTTATGCTTATTTTATAATTGTTTTCGAAGACCACATAACCACTGTGTAGTAGCTTTGAGTTTGTATCGGTATGTTAGATTTCCTCTTGAAAAAAAATGATATTTTATCTGGCATATCGGTACTCGCACAAAGCAATTACATGGATGGTTGCTCCTCAACAGCATTATTCTTCATGCAAGTTGACGGTATTACCCCGCAGTGTTCTTGGCTAGTGTGAGTATAGATTTGGGGCGTTACAATACTTTTCCTTTTAAAGATGAAAGGATCAAAACTACTATTAAAGTATACAATACAAAAGAGTCATTACCACCAATATATTGTCCATCATTAGAGATCATACAGTCTCAGGGAGAAACTGTTTAGAAAAGCAGCAGGCAACAAACCAATCATCTAGAATCTCAAAGTCATGATTCCAGAGATGCAACAACAGATACTCATGTTGAGACTGTCTCTATACCTGATCAATCATCTCATCAAAGAACAAGTGTACAACTTATATCTCATCAAATACAAGACAATTCGTGATGCCAATACTCAATTAGAAATAGAGACAACTAGCCTACAACAAGCTACAAGTAGAGTCAAGCATCATATGGTAACCAGATCAAAGAGTGGGATATTCAAACCAATTTTTTTAATACAGCACTAGATACAGCTGAACCAAGTACACATGAAGAGGCAATGCAAAAATAAAATAAAATTGGATAGCTTCCATGATGGATGAATATGAAGCATTGATGAAGAACAAGACATGGGATCTTGTTCTCATGCTAAAGGATAAAAATATTATAGGGTGCAAGTGGACCTATAAGTTAAAAAAGAATGCAAATGGTACAATTTCTAAGTATAAGGCAAGGCTAGTAGCCAAATGTTATTCACAGTAGAGTGGTTTCGACTTTAATGAAACATTCTCACCTGTCGTGAAACCTACTACTATTAGAATAGTTATTACAATTGCCTTATGTAGAAATTGGACCATCAAAAAACTAGATGTTAACATTGCTTTTCTTAATGGTATATTACAGGAGGAGGTCTACATGGAACAACCACATGGATTCATACAAAAAGGAAGAGAAAATCATGTGTGCAAATTACATAAAGCAATATATGGCCTGAAGCAAGCACCAAGAGTGTGGTTCGAAAAGCTAAAGAATACAATAATCAGACTGGAATATCATCCAACAAAATCTGACAACTCTCTTTTTACAAAATTTAGCAACAATACAATAATATATGTGATAATATATGTTGATGTTTTATTATTACAGACAACAATGAGCATGAAATCAATAATCTAATAAAGCAGTTAAATCAGGAAATCAATATCAAGGATCTTGGCAATCTGAGTTATTTTCTGGGAATAGAAGTTAAAAGGACTTCCAACACATCAATTCAACTAAATCAAAGAAAATGCATATCAGACATTCTACAAAAAGCCAAGATGAATCAAGCCAATCCAATATCTACTCCAATGATCAGTAATGTTCAACTATCCAAATATAAAGGTGAAGCTATTTAGAACGACAGGCAATACAGAAGCATAGTTGGTGCACTTCAATATGCAACTATCACCAGACCAGATATCAGTTACAATGTCAATAAAGCGAGTAGGTACATGCAAAGTCTAACAGACATACACTGGAAAGCAGTGAAAAAGATTCTAAGGTATCTGAATGGAACACTAGATTTTGGTCTAACTCTAGAAACCAGCAAACTTATAAACATCAATAGTTATGCTAATGCTGATTGTGCCACTGATCCAGATGACAGAAGTTCTACAATAAGATACTGTATATATTTAGAACAGAATCCTATATCCTGGTGTTCAAAAAAACAGCCAACTGTGTCAAGATTAAGCACAGAGGAAGAATTTAGGAGTGTTGCTAATGCTACAGCCGAGATTATGTGTAATTGAATCACTACTAAGTGAACTACAAGTCAAGACAGAAAGCAAAACAACAATCTGGTGTGATAACTTAAGTACAACTCACTTAACAGCAAACCCTATTCTTCATGCAAGGACAAAACACGTAGAACTGGACTTATATTTTGTTCGAGAGCAAATAAACAAAGGAAACTTAAATGTAAATCACATACCTTGCACTTACCATACTACTGACATTTTAACCAAGCCACTATCAAAGACAAACTTAAATTGGTTCAGACAGAGACTAAAAGTTGAAAGAGTCGACAGCTACTCTCAAACTTCAAAAGATAGAAGACTTGTTACCATTATAGGTTATCATATAAAAGTCGAAAACTTTATCTTTACTCTCGGATCTCAAGCTCAAAGTTTGAAAAAGATGACAACTTTCTGAAAGTTATCAAGCCTCTAAGAAGAATAGCTGAGAAATATCATCACTATTACGATCTCTAGCATGAAAGCTTCACATCGAAGTCTTCCTTTTAGTTTAAACACTTTGCTTAAGCTATTTGTTTCACAGACTCTTCACCATCTCTCATTATTTTGTTCCAGATTTCACTAAATAGATATACAAATGAATCAATTAAAGATTTCGAGAAGAATCGCCGCAAACCCTAGAGACTAGGGTTTAAGGGGGAGTATTGGAAATATACAGAGTGAAGAGGCTGCGCGTTAATCTGTTATAATACCATTCAAGCTCATCTCAGTCATAGATCAAGATATCAACGATTATACTCGGTGCCAATTATATTCAGAGAAAGCTTGGATCTGGACTTATAGCATTTGGCCCAAACTGTTAGCATAATTCTGTATAAAAGCTAGACACCGTGTATTGTAAAATGATCAATTCATTTTTTTTCTCTGTAAACGCTTATTCTCTCAAATTCAAAAAACTGAGTTAGAATTGAAATAAATTTCAATCTTTCAATTTCATAGAATCCAATTCATATATCTTCTGTAATTCTGAATAAGCCCCAAAGCATAATTATTCTCTAACTCTCTTTTGTGGAGAACTGATAAGAGATATATGATTTGTCTCAATTCGAAAGATCAAATTATGTCTTCCCTCTTTCAAACGGCAAACATGAATTCATATATGTATTCCGCAGTTATGTTATATATAATGTATTTTTCTATTCAATCAACATAGGTTAATTTTTGGATCTTACGGTTTCATGATGCTAAAGTATAATAAAATCCTAACATATATCTTAAGAATGTGTTTTGGTCTATCCTTGCGTGGGTTGGAAGGGAAAATTTTAAAAGCGATTTGTGGTGCTTGCTTGGGACCAATAATTTTAATCTCTGCTCATATAATCAATATATTTTTTCCTGCGAAGTTTTTATGAACTGATCTGTCCTTGAGTAAAACATTACGTTTCCCATCCTACACAGTTAAGTACACGTAGAATTTGGAATATGAACATATTCTGAAATTGCAGACCAAATAATCCTACTGCAATGCATGTGCCTGCCAAATCTTCATCAAGAATAGTTCATGATCATAGTAATAAATGAAATGCAAACCAACCCACAAAGTCTTTGTTTTTCAACTTCACATTAATGTTGCATACGACTAACAAACCAGGGAGATCAAAATAAAGAATTAATGCTTTTCTCTACCATGAGATATTTCGATATTGATATCCAAATTTTATTGTCTTACATACCATAAAAATACCAGTACGATTGCCCTATACATGTAACATACGTCCCATTAGACACATATATTGACCCTTATTAGAGTGACAATGATATGCTTTCGGGATGCTTTATGTGCGGCAGTAAAAGCAGGGGATTTATCCTATAGTAGATCGATTGCAAAATATCTTAAGATAAAAAAAGAAATTAAGAAGAAGATAAAACAGCTAGCTAGCAAGAACAAGCAATAATGCAGCAGAACAGTTGTCTTTCTTCTATGATGATCCTTTTATTAAAATTGAATCACATTCACATTCTTTCATATGCGAACACTGCTGCGTCTGCTTCACAGCTAATGTGCACATGTACTGTTCTTGTACAGATCAGTACAGCCTCATCCTCTTGCCAAATTCTCATTAATATTTCCTTACACATTTCCAAATTTTATTATATATTGTGTGACCGTACCAGCATTAGCGGCATATTATTGCTTCCTTGGGTCCATCAAACATTGCATAATCTAATACTTAAAAAGCTGAAAAAAGAGCTCTTTTAATGATCAGCGTGGATAAATTAATTGAAGTTCAAGATAATGCACTGATCCATATTCAATATACTAGATTTCCTTGTCTGTTTTTTTTATACTGAAAATAATTATGTATTCATTTCTCCACCGCTACAAACACAGTAATATTCAATATAGACACAGTTACAATCAGTAATGTGCCTCAAATTAGAGAAACACACTACGGATGAAAGACATAGAAATAACATATAATACAACTCGTACATTATGAAAGGAAGTTAACATGGATGATGGATCCAGTAAGCAACGCTGCCCGTACCCGCTTCATAAGCAGTAGGAGGTTGGAAAGGCGAGTGGTATGCAATTTTGGTGTGATCAATTTGTGTAACATATACGAAATTAATCGAGTAAAAAAAAAAATCTATGATAATGTGAATAAATTAATAGAACTAGCACTGAAAGCGCTTGCGACAACCAAGTGCACCAGCTCCGGAAGTGATGGAAGCAACCATAGATGATGATTTGGCACCCAAACTCGATGCTCTGGCGTAGCTAGCAGCAGATCCAGCTCCAGACGGCGTGAAGTAGGCCCCGTTGAGCAGCATATCGCCTTCGGATCTCCAGTTCCAGCTCTTCCAATTCCCTCCGCCCGTCTCTACCCTTTTTGTCACCTGTTGTAATTTCAATTTTAGTCTACCACCACTTTTGGCAAGTGCAATTCGCATGCATATATAAAAAAGAATGACGACACTTCAAGATAAGATAAAATCTGTAGTAAATATTGGGATAAGATTAGACATTTTAAATTTAATGGATGAATCTATAAGGATTTGGATTTACTTTTTCTTTCTTGAGTATAAAAGGATTTAATTGTTACGAAAAAACTTAAGTGCTGTTTAAGTATTGCAAGAAAGTTTCACCAACATGAAGTGTTTGACTATATAATGGATAAGTACAAGTTTAAAAAGTTTTTTAAAACTTTTTTCTATTCAATACACATGTAATTTAGCGTTTAATATATTAGCTAATCTTTGTAAAGTTTTCAACTTATTACCTCTTTAGCAAAAGGGTTAACAGGAGCAAGATAGCGGTTGCCCTGGCTGTTGATGGTGGGGTCAGCACTGCCGCCGATGGCATACATTTCCCAGTGCGTGTAGTCATTGTTGACTACGTGAAAGTAACCATGCCTACATCTGTTATTAAAACATGCTATCATAACTGAATATGCTATGAGATAGATTGTTAATGTTATGGAATAAGTACCTTGGCATTCTCTGAACGAGGCCTTCACCAAAATGATTAAACGCTATGGTCGCTTGCATGGCCTTGTCCCTAACATACGTATCACTATGACCCAGAAGTATGACCTCGTTATGGTGAGTGAAATAATTATTAGAGATAGTAATAGCGGTGGAAGCCATAATGGCATCAACCAAGCCATCAGCACAGTTGGAAAACGAACAATGGTCAACCCAAACATGGCTAGAACCGAATATAGAAACGCCATCCCCATCTGCGATGGTCCTCCATCCATAATGGGAAGGGGAGCTCCTAACCATGGCATTGCCCGTGGGGATACAATCGTGGATATGAAGCCCATGTATGATGACATTGGTAACGAATTGGATGGTGATGCAGGCACCGTTGGCAATGTGGACTTTGGCGCCACGACCGTCGATGGTTTTGAAGCTGTTCATGATGAGCTCCTGCTTGAGGGTGATGACCATGTCGCGCTTGAAGACGATCCAGAGGGGTTCGTCCTGGATGACAGCGTGGCGTAGGGTGCCCGGGCGGGGGTTGACCGGGTCGTCGTTGGATGGGTCGGTCACGACATAGTAGCGCCCATCACGGCCGCCGATTGCATTGCGGCCGAACCCGATGCCGCATTCAGCGAGTCGCTTTCGGTTTCGGTGCCAGCGCGGGTCGCACCGCCAGCAGTCGTCGATCGGATTACCCGTTCCACACGATAAGTAGCCTAAAGAGCGACGTGCCGTTTGGTTGTTTATTGCCCTGTTGTAAATCAAAGATTGATGGTCGTAAATCGTAATTGCGAAAATCTAAACACAGATACATGGGATCACTACTAGTTTTGGTTTTGATACCTAGTTTTTATATCCACCATTGAAGATGCTCTTACAAACTTATTAAATTAAGCTATCTAGTTGAAACATACTACTAAAATATACCTTGTTTTGAGTACTACATGGGTATATGTGCATTTTCTGAATTCGTACATACGGAATTCCATAAATGCACATGTAGAACTCCAAATTTAAATATGCACATGAGTATTACATAGGTGTTTTTCTGTCCATCTCAAAATTAAACTTTCTAATTAATGGTGTACATTGGGAAAGTGCAAATTAATAAAATCCACATAAACCAAAAGTCGCTGATTTCCCTACCAAAATAAGCTACCGATGTTGATGAGCCTATTTCTATCTGTAGCGGAAACATTTTGCTTGTGTAATAATAACACATAGCCTGATTTCAAAAACATAAATCGTAAGTATTGGAACATAAAAGTGGTTGATTATTTGATTTTCCTTGGCCATATGTATCAACCCGTAGGTAAATATAATTCAAATTTAGTTCATAAAAATTGTACAAAAAAACGTTGCTCAACATTTTACTAGGCAATATCTTATTTTTGACGAAATATACAACATTGTTTAAACTGTTCTAATTTTTAAAATAACATGATGATAAATTTGGATATGGTCTGATCAATCATAAGTTGTTTCAGAGAAAAAGTTAATTTTTTGACTAGTACCGAAAAGAGAGTACAGACTGAATGTGATGAACGAACATGGGACATGTCATAATTTTATGATCATTGTAAGAAAGAATAATAATCAAATCATGTACATACAACCGTAAATTGCGGCAATTAATGCACTATAGTTCAAGCATGTGAGAAACAAAGAGTGAGCTGATCATTGAATGAAATTTGCGGTTTCAGTTATTACATATGTAAAACATGGTTATTGCAGATTGTAAATCGACTATATTCTATCTCTCACACACATGAGTATGCATGTTATATGTCTCACACATGAGTATGTAATCACAGAAATTAAATTTTACGGCAATCATGATACAACTACTGCATACGAAAAATATAATAAAAATAACGGTCTGTGGTCCTTGACCAATACTAAGTTTAAGCAATAAAATAATAATAACGATCACGTTAGCGAGAAAAGCAGTCTCTTTCGTTTCCAAACAAGCATTATCTTCTAATAAAGTTCAACATTTAACAAACTATTATCTTTATATATAAGACCGTTAAACAGAAGCACTTGAAAGGTAAATCTTTACTCACATATGGACATCCGCAGCAACCGATTCTGGATCGTCAACAGAACCCACTATAGGCCTGCAGTAGACGTTAATTAGGAAAATGACAAAAATAACCTCGTTGATACATAATTATCTTATACACCTCTGTTTTTAATCAATTACGAAACGGTCGGTGCATGAGAATTATGAAAAGGAGTAAAAACCCTGCACTATTAATTGCCTTTTTATTTTACAAAATTATCCTCCTTAGTTAACTTGACAGTGCACACTTCACTAGATCTGATCAAGTAAAATCGAAATCAAATGGAGCACGTCTAAATGTCTTAAGTGTTTTGCTGATTGTTTCCCGATAACAAGGATCGATAGTCTTATAGAGTACTAACCTCTGTTCTGCAATTGAAGAAGTTTGATTTCTAGCTAACGATTCATTCAGGGTTCTTCTTTCATTTCCACTGCTACATAATAAAATTGAATGGTGCATTTACGTATCAGAACTCGATTCCAAAGATATTTGTACCATATATGATTCAATCTCAAAATATCGATATATGTAAACAACTGCATTAATCGACTGGACGGGAAAAGAATGATAATGTACCTTGAAATCGAAATCCTATCTTTCAAAATCAATCCTAATGCCACAAAAAGGGCGAAAACAAGTAAGGGGAACAGCTTCATCAACTTCGCCATGGCGATTTTATCACTCTCCTTTTGTGCCTTTCTCTTTCTAGAATCTAATGATATCTAAAAACGTGGATAAAAGTGGAAATAGGGGAGAGAGAGTGATAGAAGAGTAGGATGGGGGTTGAGAGAGAATAAACGACTTGAGTCCAAATAAAGAGCAGCGAAAACGGCATTTATAGAAAAGATTTACCATAACCATGGTTATTTTAACAGTATTTGATCTATTGATTAATATTTTATTTCATGGGAAACTAAAAAGTTCGGTAAATATTTTGGTCCTGAAAAAGCATCGCTGTATCAACCAACTAATGCATCTATTATGAGCATCTTCAATCAATTACGGTCCGTAATTATCTGGACTTTTTTGGCACACTTTCCTACCAATCAGTGCATTGATTAAAACATTTTGTAAAACCACAGCCAACAAGCCAGCATCTATCTGATTGATGTTTTATTGTTGTAAATCGACATGGTTGATGCCATAGTGTGCCGTTACTTTACCCCATTTTCTACGGTGAAAATAGACTCTTCCGTACTGAAAAACATGCTACATTCGAAACAACAATCTCAATGCTCTATAATCAGTCTAAGACGGATCAAGCACATCAATCTAATACGGCATCGAAGAGAATCAATGTACAAGATACATCGTATTCACAATGTAATTTTCAAAGCTCAAAATCTCAAATACTCTCGGAAGGCATTGTGCAATTATTTTTAAATAAACTAACACAGTTTCAGCCATATATTTTCAATGTCCTATGATTCCAAGCATTTATGAATTACATGGTTTCATATTAAATGGGTATTTTTCAAGGATATTCATACAACAAATTTACTAGTATTTTCAAGTTTATGTTTATTGCCAAACGAGATTATTTGCATGTCAAATATTTTTTTATAACAATTACAAAACAAATACTATTATTCGAAGTATAAAATATTCGTATATGAACAAATGATACAAGACAGTTATATTTATAAGTCTCAAATGCAAAGGTATAAGATGGCTATGTACAAAGCGATATTACAGCACGGGAGGTATTGTTCTTCTATAATTTCCTTGCATCTTTCCTTTTCTCCTTCCGTAAACTCGAGATGCGAACGCTTGGGAGCTTATACTACTCCTCTATCTCGAATTATAGTCAAATACCCCACCCTACAGGGTAAAGGAAACAGTTATTATACGGATCATACAAAGCAATATAAATTGATGCCTTGAAGAGATTCGGATGATACTGTTGGTTTCGCTCTCCTCCATTACGAATGATAGATCCGAGAGAATGTCATGTGCAATTAAAGATTCAAAAACGTACTCATTGTAACCTTCTATGATTAAGAGATGATCTCTAATCTGCTTAACCCACCTCTCCGCACTTGCATCAACATTGGCAAATTTTTTGAGCCGTTGTTTTTCAAGCTAGACACATTTCAGGAAGACTCGTTCTTATTTCTATGTTTTGAAAGGTATAATTTTTCTTCTCTTGAGTTGGGTGTTAAGGCACATTACTTGAAGAAAGGGTTCTACTTGAGAAAATGGTTTTAATCGGGACATCAACTATATTTTGGAGCAATGTGTAGATGTTGACCTCTACCTTAGTCTCTCCACTTCCTCATCCTCTTCCTCTGCCTTTGGAGGTCTTAGGAACATTAGTCACAGTTACACCCTTGATTTTGGCATTTATTTCTTATATTTTTAACTGTTTATAGTTCTTGTAGGGTTTTATATATCTCGCTTTGAAGAAATATGTTAGTAACTAGTAATTTGGAAAGTGAGTTATGTTGAGGATGATTCAGTTGTGCAAATATCCTCAGGCTATGAACTAATTAATCTTCTAGGTTTTAAAGGGATGCTCGTGGTTTAACATTTTAATTTATTAGCTATATATCATGGTTTCTTGCATGTAGAGTTGATCGAAGTTGATTTACTTTAGATCAAAGGTGTGTATAGTTAGAACCCAAACATGCTTGCGAGTTTGGTAGTTCGTCCAGCACTCATGGGATGGATAACAGTAAGGTCGAGAAATGACCCATTGTTAGTTGAGAAGTTTTGACACTTAAATATGAGTGATGACATGGAAGACTTAAAAGGGTATGAGTTAGATCGAACGGATGAGTTCGTAAGAAGGGAAGACTATGCACCTCCAATATGGGAGATCTATGAAAGGAAGTATTAGAAGGTAGTCATCATTTTAAATTTATGATTCTTCTTGGAGCCGTGAACGTGTATCGAGACATGAAACATGTATTCTTTTGGAAAGTGATGAAGTGAGATGTCGGCAAATGCATTAAGATATGTTTTACTTATTGGCAAGTAAAAACCGAGCATCAAAAGCTAAGTGGGTTACTTCGTCTACTAGAAAGTGAGAGATAACAGCGAGATTCTTACTAACTAGGTAAACTTGATTAGTTCATATGTGTATAAAGGTAATAAGAATATCATAAGAGTTAAATTGGGACAAAAATCAGTTAAACACTTAATTACAGTTATGATTTAACCATTGCCAACCAATAGCTGCACGTAGATAGATATCATAGCCCGTTTTGATATTTACTCATTGATAGCTATCATCACATATGTTGATAAGAACAAAGCAATAACTAAGTGCATAAGCTTCTTATAGACTTTTGTGAGAAATTGATGGTTATTATTGTTAGTTATGACAACTCCCCTCGGATAGTTACCATTACTAATTATAATAGTCATACACCAGTAGTTCTCATCGTTTATTGTGATAGCAACATATCAATAATGATAGAGTTAGGGGTATGCACTAAGGGAATTCTATAATTTATTGTAAATTTACTAACTTTGTAATCAATTCTCATTCGTAATAAAGGTGTTTTCTTTCTGTTATATATTTGTTATAATATGTTATAAATAATAAAATGTCAAAGTAAAATACATCTAATAGAAAATTCATAAATGGTGTTCTTGTGAGAGTAATTACAAATAGTTGTAATCATGAGTATTGTACCATAATTTATAACAAGCACATCATTTTAAATATTCCTAATCAACATGCATCGAGACTGGATATCGATGCATCCGCTGAGATTAGAGTATGTGATGCTCTCCACAAATTGGGCAATATATTACTCATGACCGTAGAGGGCATTAGAGGGTTATGTACTGATAAGTATTGGATAACTATGAAATGACTCACTACTAGAACTACAGTGTATTCCAACGCCCAATTTCCAACGGCCTCCAACGGCATTTCCAACGGCTTCCAACGGCTCGTTGGATCTTGATGTAACCGTTTGAAGCCGTTGGAAATTCGCCGTTTGCGGCCGTTGGAAAATTTCCTGCATATTTTCCAGAGACCAACCTTCAGTTCATTTTTCATCTTCCCCTTCAAACTTTTTCCCCCAATTTCACCATTCCACCATCTCCAACCTGGTACTTCCGGCCCAAACACCATCCCAACCACCTCCGACGCCATCTAGAAGCTGCTCCGGCCCATCTCCACCCTTCTAGCTCTCCAAATCGGTAATTTTGCTAAACCTAATATTTATGTTTTTTTTGACTTAGGGTTTAATTCGAATGTTGATTGATTCCTACTTGTTAGTGTATGCATATTACATCATGTTATCCCCTAATTGCAACTATTATACCATAATGAACAAGTTATTATAACCGATTGAAAATTTTGTAATTTAGGATATTGTATTATAATTTATGTTGATGTGGTTAGTATATTAAACGTATGTGCGTGATAGACTTTATTGCATTTGAAAGCCGTTAGAATGGATATTGCATTTGTGCGAACATGAGTTTTGTATTTGTGCGAATACGTGAATTGATTTAGTGTGTAAATGAATTTGTAATAAATGAATTTTGTGTATAAATTTTGTGTATAAATGAATTTAGTTCTTATGTAATAAAACGGTAAAATATAAACCAATATTAATTAAACGAGTTATATATTTAAATTTAATATAAACAAATATTTAAATCCTTAGATATATTTTGCCCCGTCTGACAAGTGTTGTATATGATCGTTTTAGGGATATTCATTTTTTCCACAAAACGAACAACTCTAATCATCTGATGCATCATTTGTCGGATTTGTCCCTGTATTGGACAAGTTACAAACACTATAAAGTAATTATATTCCGTCAATCATATCACTTTAAACGGTTCACAAAATTTCGATGGCATTTCCTTTACGTTCCTTGTGTACACGCATTTGTGTACGATAGAAGGAACACGGGGGAAATGCTGCCGAAATTTTGTGAATCGTTTAAAATGATATGATTTACGGAATATAATTACTATTGTGTTTGTAATGGGAAGTAGGATGACCGACCATCAAAGAAAGACACATAAGTGGCAATGAAACAATAGTTGCTTATTTAAAATAAAGTTTGTGAAATTAGCAGTTTGCGGCCGTTGGAAGTCGTTGGAAAATTTCCTGCAAAATATAAAATGAATGATTTATAACATTTTTACTCTATCATAGGTTTTCTAGTAGGGAAACATGGTCAATTACTTTAATGATCGGAGCTGGATGTATCAAAGAAGGGAAATTAGTGGCGCAATAAGCGAACATTTTCTAAAAGGGGTACAAGTGTTCATCGAATTTTGTATAAGTAATATTGCAAACGATGAAGACATTCGTTGTCCGTGTAGTCAAATTGTTGAACTATTTAGAACCGAATATGGCTAAGGTTCATTTGCGCCAATTCGGTTTCGTACCCAATTATTTGATGTGGGATCGTCATAGAGAAATTGTAGCCCCTAATAATCAAGAACAGTCGGTGGAGGTCATCAGCGAAGAAGGTAGTACGAATCTCATAGAACATATGGTCGAAGATGCAGCACGATCAATGTTCCTTACCGTTGTAATTGATAACGACGATGTTAACATCGAAGAGGAACCAAATGTTGGAGCTAAAAAAATATATGATTTATTGGATCATGCTAAAAAACCCCTTTGGAATGGATGTTTAAGCGGCTCTCAATTATCGATAACTGCAGAATATATTGCAATGAAATCAAAATACAACCTTATAAAAGCTGGATTTACGGCTGTTGTGCAAGCTGCTAAACGTCATATGTCATCCGATAATTTAATGCACGAAAATTATTATGAAGTGAAAAAATTTATGTCATCTTTCGGTTTGCCATATCAAAAAATAGATACATGTTTAAAGGGTTGCATGTTGTATTGGAAAGAAGACATCTATCTTAGAAATTGTAAAATATGTAATCAGGAAAGATACAAATCAAGGAAAAAGAAGGGAAAAGAAGTTCCGTACAAGCGTATGCATTATTTACCCCTCACCCCTAGACTTCAACGATTATATGCATCATCTGTAACAGCGCATCATATGAGATGGCACAGTGTGAGAACACCTCAAGAAGGTACGTTGACACATCCGGCCGATGGAGAAGCATGGAAACATTTTGACAAGAAATATCCAGATTTCGCAGCGGAGAGCCGAAATGTTAGACTAGGTTTATGTACAGACGGCTTCTCACCGTTTTCTCAGTTTGGTTCTAAATATTCATCTTGGCCTATAATAATCACACCATACAATCTACCTCCGTGGATGTGTATGAAAACTCCATATATGTTTCTCACGATTGTCGTCCCTGGTCCTGATGATCCGACACAGGGCATTGATGTTTACTTACAACCGTCAATCGAAGAGTTGAAAATATTATGGTATGAAGGAGTTGAAACATACGACATATCAAAAAAGAAATTTTTTCGGATGGTCGCTTCTTTGTTATGGACTATTAGCGATTTTCCTGCATATGCAATGCTTTCGGGTTGGAGTACGGCCGGTCGTTTTGCTTGTCCTTATTGCATGGAAGAAACACGAGCATTTTCTTTGCCAAATGGGAAGAAAATTTCATGGTTTGATTGTCATCGATATTTTCTTCATATTAATCACCGTTTTAGAAGAGACAAAAAAACTTCATAGCTAATAGACATGAGACTCTATGACCACCAGCGGTTTGGTCAAGCGAGGATATATATGAACTTGTAAAAGATTATCCAAAGATACATGAGACCGGACAACAAGAAGAAATTCAAGGTAAATCGACGTTTCATAATTGGTGCAAACAAAGTATATTCTGGGAATTGCCTTATTGGAAAAATCTATTAATCCGTCATAACATTGACGTGATGCATAACCGAAAAAACGTATTTCATAATGTGTTTTGTACAGTTTTGAATGTGAATGGCAAGACTAAGGACGATTTGAAATCTAGACGTGATATAAAGCAAATATGCAATCGTCCTGAGCTTCATATGACTCCCGACAATAAAAAACCCAAAGCATGCTATGAACTAGACAGCAACCAAGTTAAAGTACTGTTACAATAGGTGGAAGGATTAAGATTTCCCGATGGAATTTCCTCTAATCTTCGTAGATGTGTCGACTATAAAAATGGAAGACTGAGTGGAATGAAAAGCCATGATTGTCATGTAATGATGGAAAATTTGTTACCCATCGCTTTCAAAGAATTGTTACCGGTAAAAGTTTGGACGGTAATAACAGAACTTAGTTTATTTTACAAGGAGCTTTGTTCAACTACGTTAAATTGACCGTCTACTTAAACTTGAAGAAGAAATTCCTATACTGCTCTGCAAACTGGAGAAAATATTTCCTCCGGGTTTCTTTCATGTAATGGAGCATTTACCTGTTCATCTTCCATATGAAGCACGTCTTCGAGGTCCTATGCAATATGGATGGATGTATCCATTCGAAAGGTATGTTACTATATTAAGTATGTAAATGTTGATTTAAGTATAAATATAATAGTTAATACTTAACCCAAATATTTTTTATTAGGTACTTAAATCATTTAAAGAAAAAAGTGGGACAAAAAGCTCGAGTTGAAGGTTCTATTTGCAAATCATATATCGAAGAAGAAGCTTCTTTCTTTTTCTCTCATTATTTTAAAAACCATGTGAACTTATCATTTGTAAGTATTCCGCGTAATGACGATCAGGCCGTTGAACAAGATTCTTCTTCTTAATCAGTATTATCTATTTTTAAACAACATGGCCAACATGCTGGAAAATGTGAGGAAGTATGACTAGATGATAAAGGATACCATTTAGCACACACATATATTCTTCTTAATTGTCCTGAAGTTGCACCATTTGTTAGGTAATTAGCACATTCCAAGTTTTGTTAAATTTAATACTACACGTGTGAATAAATAATAATGTAATATATCATGTTTGCAGTATTTATGAATCACAAAATCCAGGCGGCGATTTAAGCAAAGATTTCAGTACTTGGTTTTCGAAATACGTTTCTGATCCCACAAATAATGTGCTCGATAAAGGACTGAAACATTTGGCGTTTGGACCGAAAAGAAAAGTTAATACGTATCCAATATTTTTTGCTAATAGATATAAATTCAACACCAAATAATACGGTGCTGAAAAATTAACAAACAATACTGGTGTATTTGTTAAAGGCAATGATGACCCTAATAATCATATAAATGATTTTTATGGCGTGTTAACTCAGATATTGCAGTTGACATATTTTACAAGACCCGTGGAGGATGTTTATTTGTTTAGATGCAACTGGTTCAGCAATGTTCCAGGTTCTGATATTAACGTGCATCCAAAATATAATCTTATAGAAATTAAACATACCTCGCGTTATCAAAAGTACGACCCATTTATACTAGCCAAACAAGCCCTACAAGCTTATTATGCCCCTTATCCATCTCTAAAAAGGGATAAAGCAGATTGGTCTGCGGTTTTTAAAACCAAAGCAAGATTTACATTCGATGGACAAAATATTCCAGACGAACAAGCCTATCAAGCAGATTCGGAGGAAAATACTGAAATAGCAATTACAAACGATCAAACTGATTTTGGACCTTTAAATGATGAGACAAATGTATTAGTCGAAGCATTTGAGAGTGTAGAGGAAAACGACATGGAGCACGAAACCGAGTCTGAATCAGAAAACGATGAGGACGACTGAGTAATATCCGGTAATTTTTAAAAGTATTCACATTACATTGATCTCTGATTAATAATGCATTTATCCAATTTATACAATTTTAATGACAATAAGTGTATACTCACACACTCAACACATACACAACATGACACATTTGTAGCATATTGTATTACATTTTTTAATGGTTCATCATATCATGATTATTATGAATTGTATATGTATGTATATATGGCAGGTATACATATAATGTCCGGTTCCGTTTCTGGTTCTGGGTCTCGGCGACGTGGCTCTTCACGTCATATTGGAGAGAGTAGTGGTGAGCCACCAGCTCGGCCACTTGTTTACTTGCAGCCTAAGGCTGATGGGACGTAAGTATCATAATTAGCCAGCATAGCATTTTAATTTTTTAATTGTACATGATATATCTACAATTGTCTAAAGTTCAGTTTTATATTTAACGCAGTGGATTTGAGTTGGAGCCATCCAAAGTGGTTCTGAACATTTCGAAGCAGGCGTACATGGCTAGGATGACCGATTGCTGGCCCAAGTGGGGCAAGATCCCCGACGACGTAAGAGAGACGATTTGTCAAGATTTTCTGGTAAGTTTATTCCGCTTTACAAGATGATTAATTAAATACAAATAAATAATTAGTAATATTTTCTCATTGTACAGGGCGCCATAGATTTGCAAGAGCCTGACGTCAATTTAGTTCAGTGACACTGGAACTCCAGGATCGCCAAGAACTATAGGGAGACTATGTCGGAGACTAAAAAAGTAGGAAAGAAGCCCAAGTGGATGAGCGCGACTGTATGGGAGAAGTGGTTTGAGTGGTGGAACTCTGAGGAGTTCAAGGTAAATCTACAATAAATCTCAGCAATTTTTTACCGTTTAATAAATAATTAATCATTGTAAATTTGCAGGAGGAGTCAGCTAGGAACTCGGCAAACAGGAGCAGGAATCCTGTATCACACCGTGGAGGCTCCAAATCTTTCCAGCATCACCGCGAAGATTTGGTAAATTTATCTATTATCACATTTGTATATTGATCAGTTCAGTAATTAGTTATGTACAGTTAAATTATCCAAATTATCAATTGCAGGAACGAGCTCGTGGAGGCTCTGTTGGCTTAGTGGACGTGTTTGCTCACACCCACGCGTCTAGGCAAGTAGATGAGGCTGACAATATCATATATCAGTGGGGTGATCAAGATAGGGCGACCAAGGCATATGTATGCATTTTTTAATTTCTAATACTTACACCGATAAGTTTATTAATTTCTAGCTATGCAAAAATAATTACATGCTACTATTTTTCAACTAAAATTGTTTTTTTTCATTATAGTCGAGGTTGCAGGAGGCACAGGCTTATGCGCTTCAGCAGTCTGGTCGTGATGCGCTGGCACAGGAGGAGCAGGATAACATTTTTACCGCTGTTATGGATCCGGCGCAACGGAGTAGACGTTTTGGCTTCGGGAACCTAACGGTAATTAATCCTTTTACATATGTACAAAAAATCAGCGTTTAGATATATAATGTTATAATATTTTATATGCCGAGACAACCCTTTTGCTATTATTTCTATTTGTAGGCTCGACAAACCCGACAAGCTCAAAAAGACCAAGACAAAGAAGAAATCAAGGAGCTTAGAGCTATGGTTGAGCAGCTATGGGAGGAGAATCGTCTACGAGCCATCCAGATGGAGCAGATGGATCAAAAGCTTGCGCAGTATTTGCAGAATCATGGTACCCTTCCTTCGTCGTCTGGTGCTTTTGGAGGCGACGAGGATCCTTGAGGAGGTATGTTTTTGAGTATTTGTGTTTGAACAATGTATATATTGACTTGGAGATGTTTTGATGTTGATGGTGATATTGTATATATTGGTACGGAGTGGGTGAGAAATATTTTGATAGTATGTACATGGTTTATCGACATTTGTTGATGGTATGTACGTTGATGGTATATTTTGTGATGTTTGATCGGTTTGGTTTGTTTATATTGGTGTTTTATTGATTTATGTGTGTTGTTTGTATTGATATTGATATATATGCGTGGAATTGATTGGAAATGGAATGGAAATTGAATGGATTGAAAATGGTGTGGGTGGAAGGTAAATAGGCTTGCTGTTTTACAGCAAAATAAACCCAGTATTTCCAACGGCTTGTTGGTCATTTTATTGTAACGGTGTAACGAATTCCAACGGCTCGAAGCCGTTAGCGGCCGTTGGAAATTCCGTTGGAAATGGTCCGTTGGATCTGTTGGAAAGCATTGGAAGGCGTGAAATTTATTCCAACGGCTTCCAACGGCCGCTAACGGCTAGGAGCCGTTGGAATATCCGTATTATCTTGTAGTGACTCACTCGATGGTTTTTATTGGTTAATATAACTAAGGTCAAACAGAAAATATCGATATGACTAATTTACATGGTTCTCTTAACTTGAGAATATCGTCGATCTTGAATGTGAAAGCTCCACTTTGATTATGGTCAAATCATAACACAACGTTCATCAAGTGATCATAGTTGGATCAAGTGGAAGTATTGGAAGTGAACCACTATTTGAGAGAGGATTCATCTTTTCAGTTATATGGGGTTAGTATCACCGTTAACTGAAGTCAACTCAAAGTCAAAATTTCTGGACAGAGTAGTTCAGCTAAAAATTATTATTATTATTGAACCAAGGACTTTATGTTTGATTTATGGAGTTGAATATGAATCACATTGGAATTTTGACGATTACCAAATTCCATAAGTTCAATGTGATATAGTTTGATGAAGACAATTGGTATAAATAATTGCCATTACCGGACAACGCTTAATAAAGTTAAATTGGATTTTACCAAAACCGAGTAAGCGATAAATTTGGCCATAATGTCACATCACTTGCTAAGTGACGTGTGAACTTTAATGTTTAGATTGTTCGATATTAATCGCTGACCAAATTTACGCCTAAGAGTCATACACCAAAATGTTGGATACTCCTTTGACTTTATTATGTTACAGTGTAAATCCCAGCTCCTATACATGGGCATGTCAAACCATGCATACTTTATTATGTTGCACGTGCATGTGCTCATAAATGCATATATGATATACATATTCAAACATAATACAAAATAATATAAAGTAAAATTTTATTTATATAATTAATAAAACAATGATTTTATTTAAAAGAAATTTAGAAGTTTAAAATGAATTAAACTTCATAGGTCTAATAAAGATCCAAAATGGAAAAAAATTAAAATTCACATATTTCTTCCACTGTGGGCTGGCCCAGTAGGACTAACTAACTAATCTTAATGCCTAGATAGTAGGACGTCTATATACCGTCGAAAGATTCGGTTTGAGTAATCAAGTTACTTGATTACTAACTTGGCCCAAACAGATATATGAGCCCAAAGGTTGCCCCTAATAGAAAATGCTCGATTTGAACTGAGTCTTGGGCTAATTTTCAAAATTGTTTGAAAATTAAAAATATAGATTTTAAATTTAAAAGTTAAATTTAAAATAATATATATTATAGAAGTTATAATATAATGAAAGTTTCAAAATGTTTGAAAATAAATATAAATTAATTTCAAAATTAAATTTTATTGATAAGATTAATACAAAAATCAGATTTATTAAATGAGTTAATGAAACAGTATACATATATGCATGTATAATATGTAGTGATGTATGTTATGTTGTCTTGAAATGTTTAAGACAATATAAATATGCATATATGTATATGAAATAATTTTTTGAAATTAATAAAATTTAATTAAAGTGTTTAAATAATAAACACACACACACACATATGTGATATATATATATATATTACTATAAAGGCTAGATATAATATAAATAATCAATATAATACATTAAAATAAAATAATAAACAATTAACTAAAGAGTTAATTAATTAAAATTAATTAAATATGAAATAATTAATATAATGTTATACATGAGATTGCTATATAAGATAATTAAAATATAAATGTTATATAATAATAAAACTTATATAGTGTGAATGTATAAACTAAAAGTGGAACATTGAGAGACCCTAAGTAGACTTAAGGAATAAATATATACGTAAATGTATGTATACCATGGTTTCTGATGTGTTCGACACTTGAATCACGAGGGTATTTAATAAAAAAAATACATTATTTCATAAGTTGATATCACTCAATATTATATGTTGAAGGGTATGATTCTTCAATATAACGTTACCTCTATCATACACACACATATACATTAATAAGTTACTTGCACGCTTCTTAATTGTTGATCAAACTCAAGTTAGGGATGTTATATGTAGTATTATTAATGTACTGAATACGTGAGGTAAGATAAATATATGTATTTATTGAGCAAACTCAAGGTACATACTATACCTAGGTCGCAATATGGTAGGTACGAGCGAATAATTTCATTTCGATTTGTTGACCAAACTCAATATCGAAATGAAATTATGACAACATACTATTGGATACAATAAAATCGATAAGGAGTTATCCACCATTCATGAACTATGACTTGTTGGGTAAACTCAATCTCAAAATTCTAAGATAGACGAGTCCTGACACCTACTAGTGAAGTCGACGGACTTCTATGTTTCAACTCAGGATTTGGCGAAACATACAAGACCAATGGGAGCTTATTAGTAAAATGAAATCTTAATTTTAACATTACTAATATTATAAGAACATATACTATGATATTGGCATAATAATATACCAATTAAAACTTGCAGAAAAATGTCAACTCCAAATCTGTTTCCTAAAAATGACAAGCTTACCGGACTAAACTATATCGATTGGCTAAGAACAACCCATTGATGATGCCCCGAAATTAGACTTGCTTATGAGAAATGGGTTTCGGATCTAGAGATCGCCAAGTTTTTGCACTGACTACGTTAGAAAAGTTATTGTAGATAAAATAGCAAAATATGTCTTTCTGTGAGATATTTAACAGTCTCAAGGCCCTATTTGGTAAAGTCATGTTTCGTAAGATATGAGCTTACGAAGAAACTGGTCAATACCAAATGATTAAAGGACGGAAGGTGGATGATTATGTACTAATGGTGAAGGGTTATATTGATAGGCTTTCACAGTTGGACATACAAATAAGTAATGAATTACAAATTGATATGATCATTGGTTCTCTTACAGCTCTGGATTAACAATTCATGCTGAATTATAATATGAACCAATTGAATGTGAATATCGTAGAGCTACTCAATATGTTAAGGTTGAACGATTATATATCTAAAGACAAGAGGTTTGTGCCTGCTGTAAAGGGTGGTGCATCATCTTCGAAAGGTTCGAAGAAGTGGAAAAGACAATATAAAAAGAATAAGGAAAGTAAGAAGATTGATGACAAAGATGAATGTCATCACTTCCACAAGAAAGGTCACTAAAAGAGAAATTGTCCTAATTACTTAAAGATTGTTGACGAAAGAAAGTAGAATGAATCTGCAACTCCATCAAGTACATTTATGATTTAAAATTGTTTTGTAATCAATGAAATGTCTTTGGTTTTAGATGCTGGATCTGGAACTCATATATATATAATATATTACAAGGGCTTAGGAACTAGCACCGTATGGCAAAGGGGAGTGATGCTCCAAGTTGCTGATGAATCTACCTTAGATGCAACAGCGGTAGGAGATTATCGTTTATGTTTTCCTAGTGGAGTAGTATTGATATTAAATAAATTTTATTTTGTAAAAAACTTTATTTTTTGAATTGTTCTATTTCTAGATTGTCTGAGACTATATATATATATATATATCATTATACGAACAATGTTATGAACACTAGTTTGAATGGAAACTAAGTTTGGGATGGTGTTCTTGAAAATGTCATTTATGTGATCAATACAAATATGTGTTCTGTAATTAGTTCGTATAACGATATAAATGATAGTAATCTTTAGCATAGGTTATATTAGTGAGGAACAACAACACAAACTAAAAATCGAAGATTTTCTTCTGTCGCTTGATTCTGAATCATTTAGCACATATGAGTCGTGTCTCGAGGGGAAAATGACCAAGCACCCCTTCAGTGGGACCAATGAAAAAGTTGATGAACTTTTAGGGTTAGTGCATAATGATGTATGTAGCCCGATGCCTATAATCACCAAAAATAATAGCTTTACTTTAATACCTTCACTAACGATTTCTTGAGACTAGGATAAGTGTATCTTATGAAGAAAAAATCCGATATCTATGAGAAATTTGTTGAGTATAAAAATGTAGTAGAAAACCAAACAAATTGTAGTATTATGATCCTTCGATATAATCAAGGAGGTGACTACATTGAACAAGAATTCCAATGGTACTTAAAAATAATGGGATTATCTATCGTATTCCTCCACTCTATACTCCACAACACAACGATGTGCAACAGAAAAGGAACCGAACCCTATTAGGTATAGTTCAATCCATGATGAGTAAGGCCGAGTTAACTATGTACTATTGGAGATATGCGCTAGAACCGCATCGCATATGTTGAATTTTTTACCCACTAAATTTGTGCTTAAAACACCATATGAGATGTGGCATGGTAAGAAAACCCGACTCAAGTCTTCGAAGGTGTGGGGTTGTCCGACGTACGTTGAGAAGTTGGTGCGAATATACCAAACCTAAGATCGGTACAGCATGAATTTATTGGACATCCAATAAACTCTATGAGATATATTCTATAATGCCGAGGAACAAAGGGTTATTATTTCTTGATACGTTATCTTTTTATAAAAGGAATTTCTATCAAAAAAATTAAGCATGAAGTTGTAGACTCGGATGCGGTCCATGAAGTTAACATTAAGGCTAAGCCAGTGGGAGAACCAAGTTCACCCATATACAAACCATGCAATATATTGAAGGTGTAGTTAGGAATCTTGCGCACCAAAGAGATACTGCAGTTTCTCAAGAATGGCAAGAAGGAAGATTATGTTTTAGATGACGACACTCCTCTATCTTTCCAAAAATCACTCCAGAGTTAAGACTCTGCACTTAGTCTTGGTGCAATGAAATTCAAGATGGTTTCCATGTACGAAAACAAAGTTTGGACTTTGTCGTACGTACCTAAAGGATTTTGTCGGATTCAGCTAGGCTAGTTGCCAAATGGATTTTTAATATAAAGCTAAATGCATATGGACAATGGATTTTAAGATAAAGCTAAATGCATATGGACAAGTAGAGATTTATAAAGCTAGGCTAGTTGCAAAAAGATTTCGTCAGATTCAAGGTGTTGATCATGAAGAGACTTTTTCACTAGTATCCATGCTTAATATGCTTAAGTCCATTTGGATTATGTTGATCATGGCTGCATTCTATGACTATGAAATATGGTAAATGAATGTAAAGACGGCTAAATGGCGATCCAAAAGAGACCGTTTATATATTGCAAACTGAGGGTTTTGAGGTTAGTAGGAGTGAAGGAGACGTTTGAAAGTTGTTAAAGTTCATAAATGGACTTAAATAAGCTTCAAGGAGTTGGAACAAGTATTTTGATAAATTAACCAAACGGTTCAGTTTTTATTAGAACATAGAGGAAGCATGCATATACAGAAAGGAACAGGGCATCATTAACATATAGTTAGTTGTAACGACCCGGTTTTTTCGTTGTTTGATTTGGAATATTTAAATGGTTTTAGATATTGGATTTGGTACTATAATTTAGTTAGTAAGATTTTAAAACTGAAAATTTCAAGCAATTCCATTAATTTTTGGAAATCATTGATTTAATTGACGCGTCAAAAAAGCGATCCGGGACATAGTCTCGGAATTCGACGAAACCAGTTTCAGTGGATCCAAGATAGTATATTATTATCGAATTTCAAATTTCATAGCATTTGGATTTACCGTTGGTTGTGCGATCTAAAAATGCCTAGAGATAATTGAATTGAATTTAATTTAAATAGTCGATTTAAAAAGCTATCTTCCACATTCTAATTAGGTTCCGAAATTTGTTCCATTGAGTTCAGGATAGCGATATAACATTAGAAATACCAGACGGCACGCCTTAATTGGAGGTCTAGATTTCACGGTATGTGATTCGAGATATTTTGATAACAAAAAAATATAAAGGTAAAATCAGTGAACAGTTGAGTTGCCTCCTTCCCACATTAAGTCGCATGTCTCGTCCCTTCTAAAACACATGACATTTCTTTTCTCTCAATCAGTTCGAACTTATTAAAATAAAACCCGGGCTCCTTCGTTCTTCAATTCAGAATGAGATCCATGAAAAATAATAAGAGTGAGTTTGATCGTGTGAGGATGCGATTCCAGATTGGAGCATCTTTGTCTACGGCAAGTCGCGATTCGTTCTAGCTTAACTCGAGTGTGGCGAGGTTGGGAAAGGAGTTCGTTCGATTTAGGGATTTGGAGAAGACAATAATACCATAGGGTCAATGGAGAGGTCATGGATCTGGTTGATGGAGGCAAGATGCGTTCGAACGCTGTAGAGTTGGGGCTGGCTCGAATTGGCGATGGGGTAGATGGGTTAGGCGAACCTTGGCGACGCACGCATGCGTCAGAAGGAGGGCGGTTGGCGATCGTTGCTTGGGGAGATGACGTGCGATCATCGTCGAGACGGAGGGCAGTCGAAAGTAGGAATGGCTTTGCATGAACGTGATGGTGAAGGTATAATACTGTAATTAATTTAATTTAATTACTGAATTTTTTTTGGTTAGTTTATTATTAAAAATCGAATGCATAAAAAATATATTTTTTAAACATGAATTTTAAACATTTTGAATTGGAAGGGTTATTTAAATTTAGATTTTAGGTATTTATGCAAACGATTATTTATTTTGTATACGATTTCAAAACAGGAGAGTATACTAAGTTATTATATGAATTTTAAAGATAAGGTTATCGTTTAAAAGGCAAATGTGTTAGCTTGTATATTTGATAAGTCAACTCATGTACTTCTTTTGATAAATATAAGGTTAAACTTATAAAAATTCATAATGACGTAGACTACAATGGAACTAATTTGGGGTCGTTTGGAAATAGCTAGGATTTTAGAAAGAACTAAAATCTGGATATTCCGCGAAAAAAAATCAAGATGAGAAAATCTCACTCACTTGGATTACTGCAATTAATTTTAAATGATTAAAATTAATTTTGGATGCTTGGTTGAATTTATAATTATTATAAGTTGGATGATATATAAAATATATTGTAGTATATATGAGTTGTTGGTTATCATTTACCGCCGTTGGAGCGGATGAGACTCTATGCGACCCTTATAATAGCAGATGACCCTATATATCGCGATATTTCCCTCAAAGTGGGATTAGTATTTTTATGTTGTATTAACATCTGTGGATGCAGGAAAATAGGTTGGAGGGATCCAACTGGATTCCTCAAATTTATGTTGATTGTCTTTCATGTATAATAATATATGATGTGTTAGAATAATCTGCTGTAGATTATTGTTGTAATGTGAATTTTTGAATGCTATAGAAGCACTGGCCTTAATTTTGGCATTTTAAATACCATTTTTTTTTAAACTTGAAGGAATATAAAAAGAATTTTGGATATAAAATTATTTATATCAAAAATGGATTATTTAAAGGAAGTTGATTTGGATAAACAAAAAAATTGATTTTGGGTTGTACTTAACTATGTGTAAAATTATTCTAAATAGAAATTTTAAAATAATTTATATAAAGGATTTTAACAATAAATTTTTAAATGATATTTCAATGGGAAAGGAATTGAAATTGGTATTAAAAATAGATTTGAAAAATTAAAGGGTTTTATTAATAAATGGATTTATAAAATAAGATTTTATAAATGAGATTAGTTTTATAAACATGTGGAAACTCAAAGGAGTTTATAAATTTATAAAATGATGTTTATAAATAAGGGAAATGATATTTGAAAGTGTGCTATGGATCGTATAATATGGATATATGATAATACAGAGTGCAGTGATGATGGCTATACTGTAAATAGTGCAGAATATAAAAGCAGTATAACAAAAATAACACCAGAGATTTTTATACTGGTTCGAAAGAGATTTTTATACTGGTTCGAAGCTCCGCCCTACGTCCAGCCCTAGACTCCTTCTGGAATTTCACTAAAACAACAACCCTCACTTAACCCGAAGGAATAGGTCTATACAACCCCTGAGCAGCCGAAAAGGGACCTGAGCAGTAGAACAAGATTTCGCCTTGACAGCCGAAGTGGACTTCACACGCCTGAGCAACAGAACAGGACTTCAGCAAGTACAAAAGATTGTTTTGACCTTATGTGTTCTAATAACATGGATTTGTCACTTGTAGTACACCCTTCCTATAATCTTTTCCTCAAGTATGATGTGTTTAGTTGTGTGTATATGAAGATTAGGAAGTTTTAAATTGCTTGAAGAATATGGAAATGAATACGTAAGCAATAAATGTATGAATTCAAGAGAGTAGTTGACTCATAAAATATGATTCAAGTATAAGCAAATAAGTGAAGTGATTTGATCTTGAAATTCATGCATATATATAGCAGTTAAGGAGTTGCAACTGCTGGTGAAGAGATCTCTGCGAATAACAATGGTTGCAACCCTTGGGGAGGAAGACAACTATTTAGAAAAGATGTGTCTTTTCATAAAAAACGACAGTTGTAGAATTCAGTCGACTGACTACAGTCATTCGACTGAATTTAAAAACATGCATAATGAATGCTAAAATGCACAGGTTCGGTCGACTGACTGACTGTATTCAGTCGACCGAATGCTATTATTAAGAAAAAACTACAGTAGCTCATTTGGTTAGAATATTTGCCTTCCAAACTAGTGACCAAGATTTTAACAAATCACTAAACTAGACTTTATATACACATTTGATGACTCTTGTTAAAATATATAACTATACAAACCATATATTGAGCCGATGAGTCTGCATGTTATCGTAGTCGTAGATTCATGAATTGTTGTGTCTTATCAGCAATCAAAACCTATGATCCAACAATATTAGTTGATAATTTGGAATGTAAATTCATAGTGTGAATTTATATCGAGATATGTGAATAGGTTTTGGAAAAAATATAGTGGATTCTATTTTAAAAAGTGAAAATGGCCAGGAATCGGGATGATATCAATGTGTTATGAATCGAAAGGGATTTATAAATCGAATTGGTTATTGGAATTTTAAAAATATGTATTTGTATTGAGAAGTTAAATTGTTTTAAAGAGAATTTTTATTTATTCAAACCATTTAATTTGAAGCTGCTTTAGTAATAAAATTGAAAGTGGATTTTTCAAATTTTTAATGATTATTGAAATAAATTTCTAATTTTTATAGCGATATTCATAAATCAATTTGTTATTTGAAAATGAAATAGGGAATGAAGTATCAATGTCTATTAAATTATTTTAAAATCTTAAATATTACTTAAACATGTTTTTAAAAATAAATTATCACAAAATACTTATTATATATATAGAGTTTTGGAAATGATTTTTATTTATTTATAAACTCTCTCGAGATGTGAAAACGGATATGATTTTTAGAAGTTGTAAATGGATAGACGAGATTATAAGTGAGCATAATCGACTTGGGAAAATGTAAAAGGAATTAATATAAATTCCGGAAATATAGGACATAGGATAAGAAAAAACTTCTAAGTATTGACATTAGAAATGATTTCAGAAAAATGGAAATTTCAGAAAAATGGATTATAATATTTTCCTAAGTGAGAAGATGGAATGTTTTTGAAAATATTTAGAGAAGAAGGATTTATATCGAGATATTTTCTAAGTAATGGATTATAAATCGAAGTTGGAAATATTTCACTAAGTGTTGAGGTGAGGTACGAGTGGAAATATCATGTTATGAAAACAAATATTCGAAAAATGTTTCAAATATTGGCAAACTCGAAAGAGATTTAAATATATATATCTCTGTAAAGATATTTTAAAATGAATGTTTTAAGAATTATAAATAATGTCCTGGTGACGACTTATGGATGTTATTTGATAGTTAAATAACCGACTATCAATAATGGCCAATTTCTTCAATCGTTTCGTAGAGACCAGGATCGAATTTAATTATCCGAAAACCACTTCGATCCGGTTTGAACGTTATGAATGGATATCATGAAGTTAGTGAAGATGGTGATTCAATTTATCTAGACCCACGACTACTTGTATGGACGAATGCTATCAGAACATCGTCAATGGAGGACGATGAGCATTCTAAGTATAATTATTCTTGAAAGGCAATCATTAGCCTCAAACCTCATCAACCGGGAATGACTAAAACATGGAAGATGTAGCAAGGCCAAGTAGGTCGCATCCAATTATGATATGTTATCACTTTTCTAGATACCATCAGAAATATATATAAATTATGGATATGGCTGTGCATGAAAAAGGGAGCGCCCGATTTTTTTTAAGGGTGTGAACACCTGGGTTGATAACATATTTGGTTCTATCCAGATTAGGGGTGGACCAGTCTTGTGTTGTAGGGGATCCCGACGAGGTCCTCGGTACATTTTTCTAGAGGTCTACTATGATTGGCGGTACCCCAATAGCTTGGTCATTTTATGGAATCCATTCTCCAATATGAGCCTTTATGGTTTTGTTTATAGAGGCTATGTTGGAATTTAATTAATGTAACAATTTCGGCTATTTGGATAAGAATTTATACTTAGACACTGTTATAATATCACATGATTTTCTATAAAACGTTTTGGTTATCGTAAGGGAAAACCTGTCGTGTTTGTATGTGACGCGGTCTTACGAGATACCTTTGTTTTTCAAAGGATTTTGATAACTTTAAATGATTCAAATTGAGTGTGTTTTCTCATGCTGGTTTTTCAGACCGACTCAGGTGTCATTTTATTATAATGCTCGGGCCAGACCGAGTATTACAGATTCAGGATAAGATGCTATGGAGCTCAGGAGACGAGCTAGATGACAGAGACGTATTTCCGTACTTGATTTATTTCCGTTGTATGAACAAGTTATTATAACTGTCCAGATTGATGTATTGATTGTTGTACTCTAATGATTGTAAGTATAAAACAGTTACAAATTCTTTCGTATAAAAATATATTATTATATATTATATTTTATTCCGCCGCGATTGTGAGATTCTGTGATGTTGTTTTGTTTCTTTTCTTCTATCTTTCCTTCTTCAATCCTAAATATTTATATTTCCATTCAATTTGAGTTGAACTAATGTGAATTATGTTCGACCCAAATGGTACAGAGATACAGGCCTTTACGTTAGTGCTATATGTCAGCGGTCCTCTATTGATTGGCAATGGCATTTCATTATTGAAATCGGTGAAAGCTTGGCTTTCTAAGAATTTCTGTAAGGATTTGGGAGAAGCAACATATATCCTAGGTATAAAGATCTATGGAGATAGATCTAAGAGGTTGTTGGGATTGTCCCAATCCCAGTATATAGGTACCATACTAAAAAGGTTCGGTATGAAAAATTCCACGCGTGGAAATGTTCCTATGTAGTCTAGGATCATCCGTTCTAAAAAAGGATGCACCATGCACCGATGAGAAGAAAGAACATATGAAGAGGATTCTCTATGCTTCAACCGTAGGATCCATAATATACATTATTTATGCACCAGACCAGATGTGGCATATACATTAAGATGCGTGAGTCAATACCAGTCTAATCTTGGAGAAAAGCATTATATGACCATAAATTGTTTACTAATGTATTTAAGAAATACTTGAGACTTATTCCCCATATACGAGAATAGAAACCTCTGCATGAAAGGGTATACAAATTCAAGCTTTCTGCATGACACTGATGATAGCAAATCAGTGTTTGGTTATGTCTTTACGCTTAAAGATGGAGCCATCGGTTGGAAAAGCTCCAAACAAGAAGCAGCTGCTGATTCCGTGATGGAGACTAAGTACATCACCCTCAATTAAGTAACTAAAGAGGCCGTATGGATGTGCAAGTTTTTGAGTGAGCTCAGAGTGATTATCGATAATAAGAAAACTATGGCATTGTTCAGTGATAATAGTGTAATGATTCAGATAATAAAGGAACCCATAGTGTATAAAAAGTCATTGCATATATTTCGGAAGCTCCACCTCATTAGAGAACTCATCGAGAAGGAAGAGGTCACGATACAAAGGTCGGATACTAAGGTTAACATAGCAAATCCATTCACAAATGGGATTGGCTTGGTAGGCTCTTAAGAAGCTGATTGAAGGGACGAAATTGAGATTCCATAATTATCCCCAAGTGCAAGTGAGAGATAGATAGGATTAGGGGTATGCCTTAGGGAAAATTATATAATTCATAGTATATTAATCAACTCTCTAATCAATTCTTGTTCATAATAAAGATATTTTCTTTATGTTATATATTTGTCATAATATGTTATAAATAATTAAATATTTAAGTAAAATATATTTAATAGAAAATCCATAAATAGTATGCTTGTGATAGTAGTTACAAATAGTTGTAATCATGAGTATTGTGTCATTATTTATAGTAAGCACATCATTTTTAATGTTTTTAGTCAAGATCCATCGAGACTAGATATCGATACATCCGTTGAGACTGGAGTAAATAACGCTCTTCATATTTCAACGGTGTATTACTTATGACCATTGGCGGTACCAAAGGTTTACGTACTGATAGTTATTGGATGAATATGGAATGACTCATGTGATAGTTTTCTATTACTTAATATAACTAAGGCCAAATAGAAAATATCGATATAGCTAATTTACAAGGATCTCTTAACTTGAGAATACTGTCGATTTTCAATATGAAAGCTCCGCATTGATTATGCTCAAACTATGGAAAGATGTTCATCTAGTGACCATAGTTGGGTCGATTGGAAGTTTTGGAAGTTAAACGCTATTCGAGAGAGGATTCAACTCCTCAGTTATATGGGGTTAATATCACGGTCAACTGAAGTAAACACAAAGTTAAAATCTTTGAGCATAGTAGTTCATTTAAAATAATTGTTATTATTGAATCAACGACTTTATGTTTGAATTATAGAGTTAAATACCAACGATATTGAAATTTTGACCATTACTAAATTCCATAAGTTCAAAGTGATATAGTTTTGATGAAGAGAATTAGTGTAAATAATTATCACTAATAGGTAATGCTTAATAAAATAAAATTGGATTGTGCCAAAATGGAGTAGGTGATAAATTTAGCCATAATGTCACATCACTTGCTAAGTGACGTGTGAACGTTAACATTCAGATTGTTCTTTATTAATCGTTGACCAAATTTACAGCTAAGAGTCACACAACCGAAATGTTGAATACTCCTTTGACTACACGATTTAATTAATTTATAATTGGTATAAACTATTTAATATTTATGAAATGTAATTATAAAGTTTTTATTTGATGTGTTGAATAATATTAAAAACTATGTTGATAATAGTTATAAATATATTAATCGATATGCAATATCGATACACGCTTAAATTAGATTTGAATGAAATAAATATTGTTCGAGGTTAAAGAGAGTTTGAAGCTCAAATGGAGCTTGGGATATCTGTCCATGATTAGATCGTGGTATGTCTGGCCATATGATGATCTTAAGGGCAAGGTCTTGTTGTGTTAAAAGCTAGAGAATGAGTAGGAGAAAAATTAGGATCTAAGTTCTACATTTTCTCTTTAGTCCTTTCTTTATATAATGGTCATAACACTTATTCAACAATGATTTTTAACACCTTCAAATAAAATAAAATAAATGCTATACGGTAGTGGTAGTCAACGATTCAAAGCTAGCGCTTTCTAGATTGTGATAAGATTCATGAAGATATTTTAACACCTCAAATTGTATGCCCTAGGCATTGGTGAAATGTATTCATCTTTTTTATTGATTCATTTAATATCATGATCCATTATTGCATTATTTTGAAGTTTGTTAGATTATATTATGAATCTTATATATTGAGTTTGTCACATATTTGATGTTTGGATATGTTGGTGCATCTATATATGTGTGTGTGTGTGCGTGTGTAAATAAAAATTGTACGCTTGCTAGTATTGAACTCACGGGCAAAAAATAAAAAACAATATTTTTGTAACTAAATTAATTAATAAATTATACCCGAAAGATTAAAATCATATATTACATTTTTAAAACTTTACAAAATTTTATTTCTACACAATAATAACTCAACAACAAAGATTACTTTATTTTAATATATATTTACATTTATTATACATTAAAATATTCATTTAACTATTTACTAACTAGAAATTAATTATATATATATATATATATATATATATAATTTGAAATAAAGTAAAAAAAATACATAATTTTCAAATTCAAAAATGATTTTTTTTAATAATTTTAATAATTAATTTTGATCATTTTTAAGTATACTATAATTGTTTATTTAAAATTATTATATAAATCTAGAAAAAATTAATTTTTTTGTGCATGAGCTTAAAGTCGGCTTGCATCAATTTTGTAAAATTATATATATGTGTGTGTATCTATGTATGTGTGCGCGCGTGCACATGTGTTTATATATTTATAAATATTTATTATTAAAAATAATTCTATTCT
The DNA here is from genome assembly GCA_030765085.1 of Allium cepa. NCBI lineage: Eukaryota > Viridiplantae > Streptophyta > Magnoliopsida > Asparagales > Amaryllidaceae > Allium > Allium cepa. The sequence goes on from CM060928.1 coordinate 221,560,914, forward strand.
TGGTTTTGCAGCAACAATTAAATAAAAAAATTAAATTATTTTATTTTAATTATTAAATGTTTTTGTCATTTAATATGATGAACATTTGAATAAATAAATGTTAAATATTTTATATAAATTTTACAATTATTATTTCTATATATGTGTATATATGATTGTATTTTACAAATGTATAATTTTATGTATGTGTGTGTGTGTATAAAACTTCCGATGCGCGCGCGCATACACATACCCTCCCACGCACATGCACACATACATATACATACATACATACATACATACATACATACATAAGTATGTATTCATTTAGACAGTATAAAGAATATTAGAAACGTTAACATTTCCGTTGCAGTGTAAATCCCAACATTTATATACAGACATACTAAACCATGTACATTTTACTATGTAGCACATGCAAAAACACACATATGTGTATATGGTACACATATTCAATCATAATACATAATAATATAAAGTAAAACTTTATTTATAAAATTAAATTAAATAATGATTTTATTTAAAAGAGGTTTAGAAAAATCTAAATCAATTAAACTTTATAGGCCCAATAAAGACCAAAAATGTTTTTATTTAAATTCACTTATTTCTTCCATTACGGGCTGACTCAGTTCCAACAAATAATCCCCATTGCCTAGTGTGATAGCTGCATACCAATAGATTCCATCGCTTGTTGCGATAACCATATTAACAACTACTATCTCTAGTTGTGATAACAACATCAATGGTTGCCATTGCATATTGTGTTAATCACATTGATTATTACCATCGCTTGCTGCGATAACCTACAAAGATAGTTACTGTCCCATGACACGATAGCCTACACTGATTGCTACCATCGTTGATTGAGATAGCTTACGTCAATAATTAGACTGATAGTCACCATCCATAATGCAATAACCTACACTAATAGTTACCAATGCTTGTTGTGATAGCCTATGCTGTGAGTTTCCATTGCAAGTTGCAGCAACTACATGGATAGTTACCATCTTTGTTCCAATAACTACCTTCATCGTTCCTGGGAGAGCTAATGGTATTCCCTAGGGACATTTTGTAATTTATTGTGAATTATTAACTTGACAACAAAATTTATTTTGAAATAACTACAAGGAGTAGTATTCAAGAGAAAATTATCACAGTATAAAATAACATATTAATTTAAATATTCTTGGTCAAGGTGTTTTAAGAAACGATATCGATACATCCATCGAGGCTAGGGTGTGTACGCTTTCCAAATATTGGACAATATATTACTCATGGCTGTTAGAGGCACTCATGTGTTACATACTCATAGTTATTAAATAACTATGGAATAACTCATTTGTGAGTTCCAATTAGTTCATAACAACTAGGTCAAATAGGAAATCATATGGTGATAATGTTGAAAGTGTATAGGATCGTGCAATATGGATATAGTAATGCAGAGTATAGTAATGTAGCGAATAGTGCAAAATATAAAAGCAGTAACATAATAAAAATAGCACCAGAGATTTTTATACTGGTTCGGAGCACCGTCCTACATCCAGTCCCAGACTCCTTCTGGAATTTCACTAAATCAACAATCCTCACTTAACCCGGAGGAACAGCTATACACAGTTTGAGCAGCAGAACAGACACCTGAGCAACTGAACATGATTTTCACCTCAGCAACAAAAGAGGACTTCACTAATACAAAATAATATCTGAAACTGTGTGTTCTTGATAACACTGATTTGTCACTAATAGTACAAACCTCCTATAATCAAATCCTCAAGTATATGAAGTGTATGTGAAGATATGAAGTGAAGGTAATGCTAAGAATCGAATATTATGAAAGTTACTTGTAGATTCAAAGCAGTAAAAACGTATGTTCGCTGTTTGAATGCAAATATTAAAGCACAAGAAGAATATTAGAGAGTTAGAATGAAAATCGGTGAATGTGAAGTGTTTGGGAGCATGTATATATAGTAGTTGAGGAGTTACCGCCATTGGTGAAGGGTTCTGACGAAGAGGAGTATCTATTTCCATTCAGAGAATGGTTGCTTCCTTTCGCAGAAGAAGATATCTTTTCGAAAATATGACAGTTGGTCTCGGGTCAGTCGACTGACTATGCAATAGATTTAAAAAATAAACAGTGCATATCGTATATGTACACAGTCAATCGACTAGATGATTTTAGCCAGTCGACTGGCTGAGGTATTTTTGCATAGTATGCTTCTGTTTTGTTTAATTATGAGAAACATGAAGTGCAGACTACTTGATGATAGATTTTAATAAATTTCTAAAACTCAATCATAAGTACTAGACAGTGAAAACATAGATTAAAAGTCTTGATATAGCCATAGTCTTTGATTATCTCTTTTTGTCATGAATTCTCTTTTTCTTCTAACTTGCTTTGTCATGAATCAAAACTGGTGTTTCAAAAGATGTTGCATGGTTCTTTCTAATTGAGAACACCGTAGAACTTCAACATAAATACTCCACTTTGATTTTAGTTAGATCACAGGACGACGATCCATCGAGCGACTATAGTTGGGTCTAAGTTGAAGCATTGGAAGCGAAGCATTATTCAAGTAGGAATTCTTTTCCTTAATTGTATGACGTTAGTATCACGGCCATCTTAGTCAACTCAAAGTCAAATTTCTGGTCAGTGTAGTATGGTTAATAATAAATGTCATTATTGAATCAAGAACTTTGTTTACGGACTATCCGAGTCGAATAAAGATGATATTGGAATTTTGACCAAAACTGAATACCATGAATCCTAAAGTGATATAGTATTGACAAAGAGAATGTATGTAAATTATCGTTACTAAAAGGCGTCGGTTATGAAAAAGTGAAACTGGATTTTGCTGGAAAGATCTGTAAGCAATAAATTCAGCTAAACAATCATACCACTAGCTAAGTTGATATGTGGACGTTAATACTTGAATTATTAAAAATTAACCGCTAACCAAATTCACACCTCTGAGTCTCACAACCGCATTTGTGAATTTTTCAAATAAAAACACAATTTAATTAGGTTATAAGATGCTATAAATTAATTAAATTAATATGTAAAATATATTATATTGGGTACTGAAAGTAATTATTTGGATGTACATATAAAAGATATATATGCGCATATCGATATACAGTATCAGTATACATTTAAACAGACTTTAAATATAGTTAATTGCTTAACGAAATTTTTGAAAAATTAGTCCATGTAAGTGTACATGCTTGGTCGGTCATGCAAAGGAATGAAGTAGATTTGTCTTAATTGAAAATTGATTAGAAATTAAAAAGGAAAGATTATAAATAAAGAATAGGAAATGTTTCTTCTTCTATTAAAAACAAATTCCATCCCTAATTTTCTACAAATTATCAAATTCAAATATCAAATAGAATAAAGAGCTATGTGGGTCATTCATCTCTTGTAAAGATTGGGTGTAGATTCAAGAACTAAGAAGGGATTTCCAAATCAAAATGTAACCTAGTGGCTAGATCTCAGAGGCATATTCTAAGTTTAATTATTTTCTTAGATGTAATACGTTTATCATAATTTTATATGTACATGTAATTACCTCACCACGATCAAACTTAATTATGCAATTTAAATAATTTGTTTAATGATTTGATTTATTTTAATCTAAAAAATATTTTTTTATATATATGATCAATTAATTTTTTGATTATGGATCTATGTTTTAAACTACTTATATTAATAAACTAAATATTTTATACAATTTATTAGTTTAAATGTTTCGGTTTGCATGTTTTAAAATGTTGTTGATATCTTGTTTGATTTGTTGTCTGCAATTTTGGTGTTATATTTTGACGGTTTAATAAAAAATTAGATAGAAACTTTATTCATATGTATATATGTATTTCATTAGTTAATTAATTTAAGTATGCACTATCAGAAAATTTTAACATAATATGGATGTTTAAAACTGAATCAATTGGAAAGTTTAGGATTAATCACCACACACACATATTTCTGTGTGTGTCTTTGTATGTGTAAACATTTATATTTATACTTTATATTCCTAAAGCATATTTTAGGAACATGTTTTTTGAATTTATTGAACAATTTAAAATTGAGGCAATAACACACACACATACATACATATACACGATTGATATAAATCTCAATATCTACAGAAGTATATATTGGCCAATTAAATTATTGTATCTTACCATCTTTTGTATGTTAATTAGATATTATGTCAATTAAATTTTACTAAAGAGTAATGGTGAAACAATCAACCACGCCCCTTTCATTTCTTTTCCGTTTTAGATTTTAATGTGATTGCATTTTGATCTAATTTTATGTTTGTTCACATCCTCTAATACATTACAATTACATTTGCTTTATGTTTCACATGTTTGTCACATAATCTGAAATATGAATATATTTGATATATTTGTACATTTTCAAGTTGTAGACATAATTAATATTTGTATAATTAATTATGAACAAGACAATATTAACAAATATTATTTTATTACAACAACTAAATTGGATTTAGCGAAATTTCGGTAGACTTCATAGGCCAACTATGATTCAAATAGGGATTTTTTTTTTCAAAAAAAAAATCTACCCATTTCACACACTGTAGACCGGACTAGGTTCCTTTAATTTCGATAATTATTTACTAATAGCTACCATTGTTGTTCTGATAGCCACCACCGTAGCTGCCAACACCGGTTTTATAACTATACATTGATAGTTTAAATTATGATGAACTCGATAACGTTGAGGTCAATGTGCGATAGCTTTGAGGAACTAACACATGATAACTTCATACGTTGTGGATGGTAGCATCCGATAATAGCAAGAAGTAGCTTTATGAAGCAACGACCGATAGCTTATATAATGAAATGAAATGGCTAAGTGTTGAACGAATGTGCAATAGCTTTTGTAACTAAATGCGGTAATTGAAAATAGTATGGAAAATGTGAAGTAGTTAGATGTAAACTAACAAATTGAATGCGAATAATGAATTAAAGTTAATTCATGTAAAATGACTAAATAAGAGTAATTGATGTTGAGTGAATGTATGTGATCATTATGTGGTGTTGTCCCATACTTATTACGATATAAGTATTATATAATGTTGTGTGAACCATATTGATTGAGTTATGCTCACTTATGTAGAACACTAGTGATATGTGATAGAAGAATATAACTAGTGAATGTTATTAACACGAGGATAATTTGGGTTAGCTTTGAGTAAGTGGAATTGCATCTGAAAGATGTAAGGAATCTAAGGTGGGATGTAATAATCAATTATGGTGAATGAATAACAACATAAAACCATGAGTTTTTAGGATTAAGAGAAATTTGGATGCTACAGGCAAGGGCGTTTGTCGGACTGTGCTCGAGTGCACATCCAATTTGTAAGTGGATCAGGTGAGCCAAGGATCAGTAGAGCTCAAAGAGTGAATTATAATATTCATGTATGTGTTGCAGATTGAATGAGAAATGGAAACCTAATTGTGAGATAACCGTAATGATTTAAATCTGAAATAATTAAATAACACCTAATAATGATGCCTAAGCGACATTGGAGAATTGATTATACAATGATGTATAAATGAATGGTGGGAAAATGTTAAAATAGAATGTTTGTATTAACTTTCGCAAGTTAAACTTTTATTATGCTTTGACATGTTTATAATAAATCGTTTAGTACGATACTGATGCTTGTTGTGGTAGTAGTGAAGGGAAATCCCATTTCAACGATAGTGGTGTGGTCTAAGAGTGTGTATTCTCTAATATCATTCACTTCACTATTACTTGACCCGTTATTTATTATTGTTTTCAAATAAAGTTATGGATGCTGACTTGATAAGGTAGAGCTTCTGACTTAACAAGTTTATGTTTTGGGTTTGTGAATAAAGAAGTCGAAGTTGAAACTAGAGGTTTGAATATGTGTATTTGTTTATGTTGCGTAATAAGCCACAATATATAGTTGATTAGATGATATGCGCATTCTTTCTATGTATGCATGTCATCAATTTTATATTTCTTATTATATTACTTCCTAATAGCTTCGTTTGAGTTAAATTATTAAAAGACGCGTATGAAAATGTTATTTAGCTGCATTATTTACTTTTGATGTGAGACAAATTAATTATCATTTTTTATTGCTTGGAAATAATTTTGGCAACAATTGCTGCATCATTGTTGTGCATTTTTGATCTTTGAAGTTGTTATTTTGCGATTCTTTCGAACATTTGTTTATCTTCCGATGTATTCTTGTCTTCGATTGACCATGGACGAAAGCACCCACAACACTTGCTCTTCCCTTTTCAAAGTATGAGCATACTTTGGTGAGAACAAAGACCACTTGTTTGTTTCGTGAAGTGTTATGTTTTTGGGTAAATGTTGTTGGAATTTGAACAGTTGCCTTTGTGGTGTTTCTTCACATACTGTAAACTAGCAATTTGTCTAGCATAGAATCTCGTGTTTTTGCTCCTATCTACAACAATATTTATAGAAAAGTTGTTTTTAACGGTCAAAAATAAATAACTGAAAGTATCGATTAACAATAAATACAGAAGCAAGACAAACCACAAAAACATAGAATTTTGCAAAATAAAACATCTATCGTTGCTTTTCTTAACAGTTAAACATGCAACGTAGGGGCAGCAATAATTTAGCTGTGGCTAATGCAAAATGCAAGTCAGTTATTGGGCCAGCTGCGTTCACCTTATATGTCCAAAATAAAATACATCTGGAACAGAAACAATAAATTTGGAAGATAATGAAGAAGAAGATGAAAGAAGCAACTTAAATCGTGATGGAAGCTAAACAATCCCTTTTTTTCTTGCACGACTCGAGGAATATACAGTCACAAAATGTTGTGTAATCAGATGTACATTAATTAGAAATGTCTTGTAGTTAACCTTTTTCCCATTATATTTGGAGACAAGCAACCACATGTGGCTTATGTGTACATCACAACATTACACTTTGGACATATCTATGCTCTCCTGTGATCTTACTTTATATTCCTATTTCCTTTTATATATACATATATATACACATATACACATATATATGTGTGTATATATATGCCTTAATCAATAGTTGAAATGCTAAGTTTGGCAAGGAAAAAGAAAATAAACATATTGGTTGGTAAACCACCATGGGTGAGTATAAAATATTACTAATGTTTGCTATTGAAAACAGTAAGTTTAATATTGACTTACGTATCGATTGTACTTAACATGCAACTTAGATTAAAATTTGTAGCTAACTGCATGATAATGGGGGATTTAATATTCCCAACTTACCGTATGAGCCCAATAAACATGTACTTTCATCCCATGATTTTCAGCAACCACCGAATAAATAATGTAGAGGTACGAGCGTTGCTTAAAGTAGCGACCCTATTAAAGTCCCAGTATTACTGTATAAGTAAGCAAATTTCAACCTTCAATGTCCATTAGTATCTACTATTAATTTGGTATAGCTAGTTGATTAGAATATCTCCAATACCCTGGACGTAAAAATAAACGTTGGAACATGATTTTTTGATGTTCCTGTGACGACAGAAGAAGAAAATTTACACCGTCTGGTGTTTCAATGAAAACAAATAAAGAAAACGTTCACATAAATGCATGGCTCTGATTGCATCCATAGGCATTTGGTAGCTTGTCTCAAAATATATTCGTAATTGTTCCTTTGTATGCAACGGCAAAGCAACGTTTGGGCTAACTTATTCCTATAAGACAAATTCAGGTCGCCATCTAAAAGAATATCATCTGATTTGTTCTCAAATGATTGAGATGCCAGCGCAGTAAGAACAAATGAACGACTGTTTTGGAAAAACCATTTGATAAAACTAATTTTGTGTTTTCGGTTTTCAACGTGTCTGTCAAATATGTAAAGAATGAAGGGACGACGGAGAGATTGAAAGAAAGACGGATGAAAAGACGAAGGAAATGGATGGACGATGGATAAATGAATTGTTTCACATGTTTATGTTATTTCTCAGAACGCGAGAAAAAAAAGTTGTATTCTATTTTGTATGTTAACTTCATTTTCTAAATTTATCGTTTTCGACAACATACATGCGTCGTGTATATTTTTTGTATGGACGAAAATTCAAAACTAAAAACAACAAATCAAACACTACCTTAAATTAGAACTCGTTTATGGACACATGTTATTTGTTTATACGAGTTATGCCTAAAACAACGTTATCGCTAATGGGCCCTGGGCCATCCCACGGATAGCCCTGGCCCAGGGTAGGCTCTAACGTAACCAAGATGTACAGCGTGCATGGCAGCCCCGGATCCTATAGCAGAGAAAGACAGGAGTAATGCTACAGTAACCGAAAACGGAAGATGCGTATTGGGGTAAAGTAGCATTTTCAGAAAGAAAGACTCTCCTGTAGAATCTGTAGTATAGCACGCATGCTGATTTGCATTAAATGGTTCCAAATCCGAACCTGTAGCAGTGACAGAAACCCAAAAGATATAGTGTTATGTAGCATCGAAAATGTATTGTCAAATCCAACCCAACCCACCATCAGAATTTTTACAAAGCATGTTTAGGTAAATACGTCATTTGAAAATGGAGAAACGTTATCTAAACGATCTCTTGGTTAGGCAAAAGACACCCGCTTGAGTAGACTCTAGGGTTGGTAATCGTACGGCAGTTTTACCCGTTACAAAATAGTTCATTGCTGATTTGACTTAGACCTGTCAAAATTTGACCCAACCAATTAACCCAACCCATTTACCCTGCTTATAAATGGGTTGGGTTAACCCATTTATGAATATCATAAAATGAGTTATGGGTTGGATTGACCCATTTTTAAAAGGGTTATAAATGGGTAACCCATGTTAGGAACTGAGTTGATGATGTTTTGATGACAACAATCTTATATAGTTATTATACTTTACTTTATAAAATATATACTAACATTTCCATATATATATATATGTATGTATGTATGTATATATGTATGTATGTATGTATGTATGTATGTATGTATATAGGAAGTATATGCAGGTATCATCGAAGACTGATCGGTATAAAGACTCTAGCATCAAGATGAAGATTAGAGATTCAAGATTCAAGACTCTAGAGAATCAAGATTTCAAGATAAGTGTCTAGTATTTTGTTAAAACTTCATAATAGCACTCTCATCTTTCTACTAATTTTCTTTTGTGATGGAACTCAATTTCTATCGAAACCAGTGGCTTACAAACCCACGACAAGTAGCTTACAAACCTACGACAAGTGGCTTACAAACCCACGAATATCAAAATCATTTAAAGTACTTTGTACAAGTTCTCGAGTCCTATGGAGGAGCTCTGTAGGAAGGTTCTTGCAATTTCAATTTGAATAGATTTTTCAAAATGTTTTTAAATCTGTTTTCAAAATGTTTTAGCTTTCAAAATCATGTTTTCAAAAATGTTTTCAAACTTTGTTTTAGCCTTGAAATATTCCTCCATTCTAATTTTAAAAACTTCTATTTTTAAAACATCAAAACTTATTCTGATTTTAAATATTACTTATATAATTGACGGTCTATATCAATTATATATATATATATATATATATATATTTAAAATAATGTTTTATATTCATTCTCTATCTCAAAATATTGTTTAAACACTTTATTTTGTTTCAGAGAAGTTTCAACTTGTTTTAAATTCAAATGCTTTTACAAAACAACATCTCTACAATTTTGAACTGAGAGATGTCGTCATATGGGGATACCCCATGTCGACATGGTGACAGTTGGATTCAAAATTCAAATTTCAAAAGAAGTGTCCATTCGTTCGAAAACCTTTCGCCAATGGTTATGACTGTTGTGCATCTATATAAAGGCTTCCAAAACGAATTTTTTTAACAACTATTTTCTTATTTTCTTCACTCTTTCTTCTCCACCATTGCATATCCATAAAACTTCATATTTTCAAGATCGTGCCATAATTCTGCCAAGTTCTCAATAGGAAATCATTTAGATACTCTCTCTATTTGATTCTCCACCATTCTACTAAAGATCAAAGTGCTATTCAGAGTTATAGGATTAATTTGTATTCAAAAAGTTCATAGAGTCTATCCATTCAAAAGGATTGTTATTAAGAAGTATTAGGGTGATCTTGTGTCCCGTAAATCAAGAGAGTTTACCCCAGACTCGGAGATAGGAGGGTTCCTCAAGGCCTTAGAAATTGAGGGTTGTAATTTGGATATTGGCTTATAAAAATCTGTACAAGGATATTGCCTTGGTGCAGGACTGGATGTAGGAGGATTTCGAACCATTATAAAATCCAGTGTGTTCTTTCCTTTTACTTGCTTTACTTTACTATTTGCATTTGTTATATGTTCTGTGATCATTCTGTGTTAGAATTCTGTTTAGATTTGTGTTGAAAGTTTTAATTTAGTCATATAGTTCATATATTCTTTAAAACACTATTCACCCCCCTCTAGTGTTATTTCTGGCTTAAGATCCTTAGTCCGCATCCCCAACAATTGATATCAGAGCATTGGTTTTCATTGTTTTCATAATCTGAAACTTGATAAATATAAAAATGGCATTTTTGGAAAATTGTGTTAAAACTGTTTTGAATCTATGCATTTCATCAAAGTATCATAAGTCTGCATATAGTTATTTTGACAAGTTATCTACCGAATTGGTGTGTTATGCAGGGACAGACATGTTATATGGCTTTTGACGAATCAACACCTAATGGACAAACTGTGCAAATTGAGAAAGATAAATGGATACTTGATAGTGGCTGTTCGAGGCACATGACTGGAAATCCCAAGATACTCAAGGACATTACTTATCAAGATGGTGGATTAGTCAATTTTGGTGACAACTCTAAAGGATATGTGGTTGGCGTCGGCAATTTAATAGTTTTTATTGATGACAAAGGGGGAGAAAGTTATAAAAATATATGTGCTTGGTGTAAGGGGGAGTCATGGAGTAAGGGAGAGTTGTAGTTTTAAGAAGAAATCAGAGTAAGGGGGAGTTATGGTATGGTAAGAATATTTTATAAATAAAGGTTGTCATCATCAAAAAGGGGAAGATTGTTAGGAACTGAGTTGATGATGTTTTGATGACTACGACCTTATATAGTTATTATACTTTACTTTATAAAATATATACTAACATTTCCATGTAGATATATATAAATATATACATATACATATACATATATATATATATATATGTATATATGTATATAGGAAGTATATGCAGGTATCATCGAAGACTGATCAGTATAAAGACTCAAACATCAAGATGAAGATTAGAGATTCAAGATTCAAGACTCTAGAGAATCAAGATTTCAAGATCTCAAGATAAGTGTCTAGTATTTTTTTAAAACTTCATAATAGCACTCTCATCTTTCTTCTAATTTTCTTTTAGGATGGAACCCAATTTCTATCGAAACCAGTGGCTTACAAACCCACGACAAATAGCTTACAAACCTACGACAAGTGGCTTACAAACCCACGAAAATCAAAATCATTTAAACTACTTTGTACAAGTTCTCGAGTCCAATGGAGGAGCTCTGTAGGAAGGTTCTTGCAATTTCAGTTTGAATAGATTTTTCAAAATGTTTTTAAATCTGTTTTCAAAATGTTTTAGCTTTCAAAATCATGTTTTCAAAAATGTTTTCAAACTTTGTTTTAGCCTTGAAATATTCCTCCATTATGATTTTAAAAACTTCTATTTTTAAAACATCAAAACTTATTCTGATTTTAAATATTACTTATATAATTGACGGTCTATGTCAATTATATATATATATATTTAAAATAATGTTTTATATTCATTCTCTATCTCAAAATATTGTTTAAACACTTTATTTTGCTTCAGAGAAGTTTCAACTTGTTTTAAATTCAAATGCTTTTACAAAACAACATCTCTACAATTTTGAACTGAGGGATGTCGACATATGGGGATACCCCATGTCGACATGGTGACAGTTGGATTCAAAATTCAAATTTCAAAAGAAGTGTCCATTCGTTCGAAACCTTTCGCCAATGGTTATGACTGTTGTGCATCTATATAAAGGCTTCCAAAACGAATTTTTTTAACAACTATTTTCTTATTTTCTTTACTCTTTCTTCTCCACCATTCCATATCCATAAAACTTCATATTTTCAAGATCGTGCCATCATTCTGCCAAATTCTCAATAGGAAATCATTTAGATACTCTCTCTATTTGATTCTCCATCATTCTACTAAAGATCAAAGTGCTATTCAGAGTTATAGTATTAATTTCTATTCAAAAAGTCCATAGAGTCTATCCATTCAAAAGGATTGTTATTAAGAAATATTAGGGTGATCTTGTGTCCCGTAAATCAAGAGAGTTTACCCTAGACTCGGAGATAGGAGGGTTCCTCAAGGCCTTAGAAATTGAGGGTTGTAATTTGGATATTGGCTTATAAAAATCTGTACAAGGATATTTCCTTGAAGCAGGACTGGATGTAGGAGGATTTCGAACCGGTATAAAATCCGGTATGTTCTTTCCTTTTACTTGCTTTACTTTACTATTTGCATTTGTTATATGTTCTGTGATCATTTTGTGTTAGAATTCTGTTTAGATTTGTGTTGAAAGTTTTAATTTAGTCATATAGTTCATATATTCTTTAAAACACTATTCACCCCCCTCTAGTGTTATTTCTGCCTTAGGATTCTTAATCCGCATCCCTAACAACCCATTTACCCATTTATTAAAAATATTAAATTTTAATATAAATTTAAATAATAATAATTTTGAACATACATTATAATTTTTCATGAAGACTGACAGTTGTACTTAGAAAATAACAGGCCACCACATCCCCATATTTGAATCCACCTAGTGCAGAAGCCGCAATTTTTTTGTTCAGGCTGCAATAACTTCTTCATTCTAACTCGGAATCAAATGAGACTTCGACCGATCAACTCCAATTTAAATTACGGACAGTATGGAACACTTGGATACTTTATCGTGTGAACGCACACTGTAGTTCTCCAAGGAGACTGACAGTTGTACTTAGAAAATAACAGGCTACTACATCCTCTATTTGAAGTCCGCCTAGTGCAGAAGCCGCTATTTTTTTTGTTCGGACTGCAATAACTCCTTCGTTCTAACTCGGAATCAGGCAAGACTTCGACCGATCAACTCCCACCTAAAGTATGGACAGAATGTAACACTCGGATACTTGATCGTGTGAACGCACACTGTAGTTCTCTTAGAGGACTGACAGTTGTACTTAGAAAATAACAGGCTACCACGCATGCGTATTGAACTCCGCCTAGTGCAGAAGCCGCTATTTTTTTTGTTCAGACTGCAATAACTCCTTCGTTCTAACTCGGAATCAGGCGAGACTTCGACCGATCAACTCCCACCTAAATTACGGACAGCATGGAACACTCGGATACTTCATCGTGTGAACGTACAGTGTAGTTCTCCAATGGGACCGACAATTGTACTTAGAAAATAACAGGCTGCCACATCGGCATATTGAAATCCGCCTAGTGCAGAAGCCGTTATTTTTTTTGTTCAGACTGCAATAACTCCTTCGTTCTAACTCAGAATCAGGCGGGACTTCGACCGATTAACTACCACCTAAATTATGAATAGTATGGAACACTCGGTCACTTTAACGTGTGAACGCACACTGTAGTTCTCCAAGTAAACCGATAGTTGTACTTAGAAAATAATAAGCTACCCCATCCCCATATTTGAATTTTGATGAAAATTAGAATTAAAATTTTAAATTTTTGTCGGATCTCAAAACATAAAACTTGGAATTATTTTATTTTATATTTATTTGTTCCTTTATTAGTCAAATTAAATTTAAATATTTAAATGGGTTAAATGGGTTTAATGGGTAACCCGCTTATTAAGTGGGTTGAATCCTAAATGGGTTGGGTCATAAATGGGTAAAAGACAATGGGTCATAAATGGGTTGGGTCGAACTCGACCCAACCCATTTTGACCTAACCCAACCCATTTGACAGGCCTATTTGACTAGTAAACTACATGTCATAAAGGCCGAATTCCACGACGCAAAAATTAAGCTTGCAAAAGCCAATAGGTTTACATATCCAAAACAAACTGCGCAATGTATAACATGCATTTTACTATACGCTAATAAAATAACGTTTAAGTAACTAATACAGTTTAGACGTAACACCAAGGCAAAACAAGGATTTTCTTGCATGGTAAAAGAATAAGGTATTGAACAAGTTCTATAGCATATAAAAGCAATCATAAATTCACACAGACAAAATGATGTATTTCGTACGAAGTGTGTATCTATATACATACGTATATACAAACTTATGGATGAAACTATGAAGGGTGGAGGACTAAATAAACGAGGTTACTGATTCTATCTCATATATATTACCAATCTCGCAAAATCTTTGCAACAGTTGTGAAACCAGTCTACGGAATAAAGCCTATTGCCACATCAACCATCGAATAGGAAGTTGGACCCTTCCCTATAAGACTCACAAGGTTTAGCGACGATTGTATGCTGTCGACGGCCGTCTCTAGTCGATGCAAATTACTGTCTTTTTTAAGCCATCATCGAAGAAAAGACGACGGCTTTAATGACGGCCTTGTCATTATTTTTTCAATAGTTAGAGACGTCCTAGCCGTCGCTAGCCGACGACGATTGATGGATACGTGACATGAATTTGTGCATCAAGTATATGTCAATTGGAGGTCCCTAGCGCCGTCACTAACCGTCGCTACTATGTGACCCATAGGCTGTCGCCAGCCGTTATAAACCTGAAAACCCTATTTTACATCTCAACTGTTGTTTCGACCATCAAGCCACACAAATATATTAATCTGTCTATCTACATCATTTACAACACATATAAATTAATTTCACAAGTAAAACCATCATATGTATCACATAACACATACATATCACACGCAACCAAATTTTTATCGCAAAAATCAACATTTATATCAATATTTCATCAAACAACACCGTACTTACAAATACTACTATTCATCAAATAAAACAACCATCAAACATTCACAAAAACACAAGCATCAAGCAAATATCAAATCCATCGACACATGTTAAATAAGTACAAAACAAAACAATCAAATATCCATCAAAACACAACCATACCTACTCATCATCATCATTATCATTTCTATCATTTTCCGACCCTTGGAAAGGAAACATCTCGTGCTCTGCCATGTATGCCATAATTCGCTCATCTAGTAGCATAGTCAATCCACTCTTCCGCCAAATATTGAATTCTGTTATATGAGCTATTAACCGTGCTACCTTCTCTTTCGCCTGTGATTTTTCTATGATCAGCCTGAGAACTCTCCGCTTGTAAATTAGTTAATAGTAGTTATAATTTATACGTAGTATTAAATAAAATTTATAAATCAATTAATGAAGCTAGTTAATCTCCTAATTTTTGTAACCCTAAAATCTGTTCCGCGTCGATTTGTCGTTCACAACATCAAAAACTCAACGATCAACTCCTCTTGGCTAGTCGCCTCCAACGCTCGAGTTCGCTCCATTTCAAATCTTTCCTGCAATTAGGAATATAATTTTACCATAATAAATATTCAATTTACAATTTATATTATAAGAAATGAAAAAAATTAAAGCACATTTATCATTATATCTTGAGATTTAGTGTTTGTCTAAGTGAACGTAATCGAGCCATCTTCATTCGTGTGCTCGATGGAATGAGTCCGAGTGATGACCTCTGCATATGTAGGCTCATGGCTTTTCTCCTTAGCCTGAAATCATATATGAATAAACAATGTATATATTTAATTAAATAATGTTATAAGTATTTTATAATTGCAATTTATAAATTTACCATTTCCTTTCGATATTGTCAGAAGGATTTTGATCCGCCATGGTGTATAACAGAAATTTTATTCCTATTTGCCGAGTTCCCCTCCGTAATTTCTTGTAAATTTAAATGTATCATTTACTAAATTAAGGGAATTATTATACAAATTTGAACAAATTATAATAACGTATGAAACTAGAAAAGTTACTTTCGCGGCAGGGGTTTCCCAGTGCTGGTGAAAATCTACCTAAATACTAGCACCCATCCAATCAGGCTTTTTATTTTTTCGTTTTATGCTTGAGAGGGTGTCCATGTAATTTTTTCTTAGCTTCTTATTCCAGTGATTTACGTGATAAAATTGGAGTAGCATCAGTTGAGGAGAAGTCAGTCCAATACCGCTTAAGATGGTTTGGACATCTCCAACGAAGGCCTTTCGGAGCACCTGTGCGCGTTGGAATTACAGACCGCTTCGAATACTCAAAGAAAGACAGAGGTCGACCAAGTTTGACATAGGAGGAAGTAGTAAAAAGTGACTTGAAGAATTGACGTATATCCGAAGAGCTAGTGTATGAAAAAAGCGTGTGGAAGTTAGCAATTCACGTACCAAAATCATGAGTTAGGTGTTTTTCACTTAGGGTTGGTTTAAGGGTAGTGTTATACGTTTTAGATTATAAAGTTATGAATAAGAGTCTAAGACGTAGTATTTGGCCTGTGGTTCATATGACTATTAGTACCATTATTACTACCATCATTGTTATCATCATCATGGTTTTTTTTAAATTTCTTTATATATTTTAATTTTTAATTTTATTTTAATTTTACTTAATTATTGTTTATTACCATTACATATGGTACGTCCTGCGTTGGACATGTGCAAAGAAGAATGTGCATTAACTTCTGTATAGTGCAAAATAATCTATACAAAAGCACAAATTAATTAGGTCCTGCTTTTCAAACAAACTTGATGTCCATGGTACCAAAACCTAAAGAAAAATCATTTTTAAAAGTTGCATTACCTCGTCTTTTAAATAACAGGGCAGGGAAGCAAAAGTCATTCTTTTTGAAATAACAGGGCATGGTATTCACTACTACAGTTAGCCACCGTTGTTGATTTCATTTTACTTGACCCTAGATCTCGTTTTTGTAAACACAATATAAGTAAAAGAAAAAATCATAAACAAAAAGACAATGTTAATTATTTAGACATTTTTGTAGAGATATTACTTAGATGTTGCTTCATGTGTGCGCTTGTATTTTCCCCTTATGTATAGATGTGATCCAAAAAAAAAATTGAACTATTTTATTACTCATTCATGTAGAAATATTAAAAAATTTAAAGGTAAAAATGACTTAATTAAATCATAACTTTGGTTCTAAATGCAAAATTGCTTTCATATGTTTTACTTTACTAACTATGTAGAAGTTGGAAGTTGATCTTTCCATTTTATGTCCCTTTTAAGTAATGTTTAAAAAAAATTTTTTTGCTTCCAGAACTTTTATTTAAACTACCAAATTTTTCTTTAACATGCTACGCTCATCTTAGAAACTATAAATCCTTATTTTGAAGTCGAAAATGACTAATATTTTAGCCTTTTCGTTACTCATCATTAGATGATCACTTGAAATCTCTGTTAACTGTTCTTTTAAATAACAAATTATTAGTCAGTATTAGAGCTCTTGTAATCTCTGTTAACTGTTCTTTTAAATAACAAATTATTTTAGCTATCAAGTCACATATGATTGCAGTTTTTGAAAAAAAAGGAAAGCTGACAACATGTGTAATCTCATTGAATTAAAGAAATGAATACAGATTATGAATTAAGAAATAAATGTTGCAAAAATAAACAATAAACAATAAAAGACATGTCATTAGATGAAATAAACAATACATTTATATTTAGTGTAAAATGGAGTAGATCATTGATGTAAAGCTATAATATTGATTACAAATATCAAGTTACCAACCACTTGAAAAGATGAATACTTATACTTTTTTAACAAAACAGTTAGGATATGAAAAGGAGAATAGTAACGGATATTACACAAAAGTTGCCCCTAGTTGGATTCACCCCAATGATGATAGGATTCGTTTGTCCATCAGAATCATTTCATCGCTTATTCCACTCTACCTTAGCTTATGAACAAATCTTCGAGTTAGTTCAGCAGCAAATAGCAAAGTGATGAGTGTTACTGTTAATCTTGTTAAAAATAAAACACGTTTTGATTTTCTTAGAAAAACAACAATAAGAATGTTTGAAGACCTTTCATGTATTATATTAAAGGAATATTTAATATAAGATCATTTCAACTCAACTTTTAAGTTATGTATTAAAATCCATAAGTAAATTGTATTTGCAACTTTGGCATTCTTATTATAGCATCAGCAAAAACAACGATTTTGCATATTATTCTATTCTAGTCCATATTTACCACTATATTACCATATTTTGTTACATATTTACCTCTTCAAACATTTAAAAAACATCATTTTGATATATATTACCATGTTTAATACATATTTAATTACTATTATAATATTATATTTTGAATTTGATACATGTTTACCCCTTCCATATATAACAGAAATACACCGTTTTCGTATATTAGTGTGTTTAGTACATATTCACTACTTTATTGCAATATGTCAACGCATATTTACCATTTCCAACGAAAAATAATAATATAATTTTGGTATCTCTATGTGTTTGCATATAAATAATACATAACTCCTCAATTATTTTTCATCCATGTATATATATAAGCATACTTTATTTACCGCTTGAGTGTATAATCTTACTTTTAAAGTCCACTCCAATATATAGTATTTGTACTATTGATTAACAGTATAATAAGTTTAGCTAAAGTTTCTCCTTAGTATGTTTGCTGCTCTCTTTAGTAGATTTAAATGTATTATATCTGCATCATAAGTAGTTTGAACTTATTTCTGTATATTCAATAGTGATGTGGACACATATGGAACTAACTAACTAACTATATATATATATATATCACCATGTTTATTTCTTGGTACAACATGATTTTTTGTTGATGTGAAATGGGTTCTCTACATTCCTTTGTTTTCTCCTACTATAACAAAGTAATTGAATGTGACGCCCATCTTTCTTGATTGAATAGTTTGTTCTAAATGTTCTGTAAGCTGAACAATACACATGGATGCTTTTCCTTTCTTTCTTTTTTTCTGTTTTGTGTTTTATCTCTTCTTTTCTTTTCTATGCATAAACTAAACAATATAGCAAAAATTACGTTTATCTAAACATAGTATCAAATTAATTACTTTCTCATTCTATGCATCTCCAACCTCTGTTCCCATGCAACCATTGTATTAGTTGGTTTTCGTTTTTCTTTCCCTGTTCCGTTCAGTTTCAAATACAACTTTCTTCAACATTTCTCAAGTTTGGAAAATATCTTGATTACTAATGTAGTGCCAAAACTTCAATCTTAAATATTCTTACCTTTTTGTTTTATTCATGACAATTCTTTTAGTTGGGTTCTAGAAGATAAAATACATCATAGTTGAAACCTGTAAAGCTCCAATTTAAGATTTTAATACTATTACCTTATGTATCATAGCAGGAGTATATATTATAGATTGAAGCTAAGTGCAATTCCAATCATTAAATATGAAGAAAAATGAAGAGGGTGCAAATAACTGATTAGTATAAAACAAAAATCATAATATGGCATAGGAAAAATGTCACAAACCTCCTTCTTACAAATTATTCTTGTAATCTAGATCTTACAACTTTAATGAATAGAACCAAACCTATGATTGTTATCCCAAATCAAGCATAGCAACCCCTAATATCAACTACATCCTACCCCAAATCAGTGACAGTCGATGTCCAATCAGCAATTGATGCCACTTTCGGCATCATTTTTAGTGGAAGCGACGGTGTCGTCCATTAATAAATTGGTTTTAGAGTTAGAGTTCGAAGATGGAAATAAGGGTGATGGTTTGAATGGGAAAGAGGAAAAGGTCGTATAGGAAATTTGCACTTGTTACATGTTTAATGATTTTAGGGTTTTGACTTTCGTGGTCATTTAATTAATCTATGATGGTGAAGCTTCAAACTGAAAATAAGAACATGGAAAAAATGCGAAAAGGTCTTGCATTAGGGGGTAATGCCTTGCGTTGCAACTTCAATTAGTGAGCTATTGGAAAAGAACGTGGAAAAAAATGATTGAAATATCCTTACCATGCAATACAAATCTAAAAGGGTATTTTAGCCAATTCAAAAGCTTCATTTGAGAGTATTCCAATTGTATATAGATTATTTGCTTAATTATTTTGCTTTATTTTATTATTAATATCATGGTTTTTATTATTGTTATATTGTTGTTATAATCACTTTTAAATCGACTTTGTCATTTAGTTTTGGGTTTCATCTCTAATCAGCCCCAATTTGTTTGAGAGTAATGGCTTAGTTGTTGTTGTTGTTTTTATTCCAGCAATTCCTAGATAGATACTGATCTTCCTCTTCTACAACTACTATAGCCTACACATTGTAATTTAAATGTGTTGAATATGCTATTATATGATTTTTGTTTGATGATAATAAACATATATACTCATTTAAATGTATTTGTCATTGTACTATTTTATTTTCACATAATTAAATAAATATTTACTGAATAAAATAAATAACATAGAATTTAAGTTCAAACAGATATTTTATTAAAACAAATCTTTTATTACAATTTTTGAATAGTACAAATTTGAGCACTCACTATATATACACAGTTTTCAATTACAATACAATTTTAAATTACAACATAATTTTTCAACATACAGTTGTTACATACATTTGCACCTTACTACATATCACTCATTCACTCATATTTGATCTTCAACTCTATTCCACTTGAATCTGGTATTTGAATTAATCTACAAAATAAACACTGACGCAGTAAAATTAAAAATGAAATATTTTTACAATGTAAAATAAAATGTATTTTTGAAAATATAATTTGCCTCAATTATTTGGGTTGTTTGTCATCATTTTTTTGACTTCATCATACATGAACAACTTGTGACATGCACAGTGTACCATTGTACATGCCACAAGGCCGTGCACACCAATATACACTTGATAAAACTACAGGGACATGTGAGCACATGGTCAAACCCGAGCTGAGGCTGGATTCAACTCAGGTGCAATACAAATACATCACAAAATTGTCCAGTACAAATTCTCATGCAAGAAGAAGTCAAAATCAGACCTTGCTAACAGTCACGACCTCACCTTTCGACCTCGAAAATTGACATAAATACGCTCATTATATAACATGCTAAACGATCGAGTGCCGGAAAGATAAATTATTGAGGGAAAAGAATGTAGGTAGAAGAAGAAGAAAACTAAAACAAAACAGAATCTCACAGGAGATAGAATAAAATATAATATCAATAGCTTTTTACACAAATCAGAATCTGTAATATACATATTTCAATCAGAGTACATAAATCAACTATTACCATCCTAGACAGTTATAATAACATGCCCTCATAATTGCTGGTAATTTCAAGCAAAAAACTGCAGCGGAATAAAACAATTACGAGAATACGTCTCGGTCTCCAGCTCGTCTCCTGAGTTTCATAGTATCCTAACCTAAACCTAACATACATGGTCTAACCCGAGCATTATAATAAAATAACATCCGAGTCAGTATCGAAAACTAGCGTGAGAAAAACACACTCGCTTTGAATTATTAAAGTTATCAAAATACTTTGGAATCAAAGGGTATCTCGCAAGACCACGCTACAAATAAACACGATGGGTTTTTACCTTACGATAACGAAAATATTTCATATCAAAATCATCTGATATTATAATAGTGTCTAAGTACAAATACTCATTCAAATAGCTGAAATGCTTTCATCTCACGTTCCAGCATAGTTGGGAATAATCAAAACCGTACGACGCTTATTGGAGAATGGATTCCAACTGAATGACTAGGCACTGGGGTACCACCTGTCACGGTACACGCCTAGAAAAATGTACCGAGATCGAACCTATCAATCCCTGCCAACACAAGACCGGACTATCCCTAACCTGGGTAGACCAAATATGCTATCACCCTAGGTGTTCCTACCCTTTCCGAGCTCTTTTCACATGTAGTGATAATATCCGATGTTATCTAGAAGGGTGATAGACATACCCTACTTGAGTGCTACCCACTTAGCCTTGATGCATCTCCCCTGATTTTCAGTCATTCCCGATTGATAAGGCTAGATGCTACGGTTACCTTTTTAAAAATATTCACTTAGAATGCTCATTGTCCTCCAAAGACAATGTACTGATAACATTCATCCATATAAGTCCGTTCCTGGTCTGGACGGAACCAAATGCACTATTCCTACTATATCCATTTTGGAATCACCTTAGGATTTGTAGTGACTAGCCCTTGCGCTTCACTACTCCATCTTCGACTCCATGCTCTTGTCTTCATTACGAAAACGTACTCGTTGGATCGAAGTGGTTTTCGGATCACAAATCCGATCCCGGTCTCTTTGAAACGACGTTCGCTATTTCTCGATAAACTTAACCCTGGTTCTTTACAAATTACATAGACAAAGATAAGATCGGAGATCACCTCCTAACCGTTAGTGGATGGATTTCCTTATAAATGTCGTAGAAGAACGAAATGAGTTTATACGTATAGTATCGCACCTTGAATGATAACTGTACCATTTAATCCCGTACTTCTTCTAGATATTTCCAAAGTTACATTTAGGTCCAGATTTGATAGTCGATTATTTAACTATCAAATAACTATCAATTCAACCAAACACTTTATTTTCACTAAAAACACCAAGTCTTATTAAATGAAATTTTAAATAAATTAAATCTCTTTATCCCAAGCTTATACTTATCTTATCGAATTAGGTATATTCACAAAGTACCATATTTAAAAAAATATTTGCAAACCTTTAAAAATAAGGTGGAAAATATCACTGCAGTATCAAACCATGTATCACAGCTTAATGGTTATGTCTCTATCCCAAAGAAATACAAGACTTAACTGCAGTCACTCACTGCTTTCGATTTACGCCACGCGAGTATACCATTTTTTTTTTGAAAACTTCTTTAAAATTAAATTATCTTAAAATAGTGCTTGTAATTCTAAAATAAATTTCCAAGTTAATCTAGGCAATTATACTTAAATAAAGGTTATTATACAAAACTATATTAATATTTAATAATTTATCCTTTAAAAACAAAAATGCCGACTACTTCTTAAATAATAATAAATCTTTTAAAAAAATCATTATAAAATAACTATTTAACAATTAATATGCTTTATCAAATGTTAAAATAATTAAAAAACTAATTTTCCCACAGTATTTTAACACTTTCTAAAATCACCCGGTTAATAATTAAAAATCCTTTATATATTTTTATTCCCAAAATATCTATTTGTCATAATCCGAAATAACCACATTACAATTTCAAAACCATTTATTTTAGCCAATAGATTTACCCAAAACTCAATATAGACATTTTTACTTCAAAATTTCCATTTTCAATTCTTTACCAAATTAAACCATATTTTTATTGGTATTTAAAAACACCAAAACCTAGGTTAATTGTCACAACATCCAATCAATTTAAATCACATAATAGCCTGTCACATATTATTCAACGAAAACATATATCACTATATATATGCAATTAAATTCAACATTTCGAGGAATCTAGCTGGATCCCTCCAACCTTTTTCCTTGCATCCACAGACGTTAACACAACAAAAAATACGAATTCCGCTTCAAGGCAGAATATCGCGGTATATAGGGTCATCCATTATTATGCGGGGCGCATAGGTCTCATCCGCTATTATGTGGGAATATCAACCACTCCCATATTTATATATACTACTATATATGATATCACATCCAACTGATAAAATGCATCAATTTCAATCAATTATTAATTAATTTTAACTATTTAAAATTAAAGCCGGTAGTCGAAAATTTAGTGAGATTAACTCACATTGAGTTTTACGTTGCCAAACGTTCCAATTTTAAATTAAACCGGACTCGTTCAATTTAACCTAAAATTTTCGCTAGCTTCGATCGACTCCAGATCTACACCATAACGTAGTGCTCGTCGTTCCAATTCAGGCGCCGCTTGTTTTGTCCGATTCCGACCTCGTATGACCAAGATATGAGATTTTAAAGTTTTTAATATAATTTATTTACAAAATCACTTTTGTTTTTTACCCAGCCAAATCATGGCCGTTTGTTCCGACTTGATGAAATCTGGACGTATACTTCATCTTTCCAAACACGCGCGTACTAGGTCGAGACATTCACACAGCCGCCCCCCATCATCCAATTATCGTGCCACCATCATTAACCTAGATGCCGATCAGGCTTCACCTTCGACTTCGCCTACCAATGCCGCACCACCAACTTCGACGCCGATGCACTCGAGCTCTACCATTTCCTAGTTAGGAGTTTTAGAAATTAATGAGTGGATCAAGAGATCGGAGTGGATAAACGAGGGTTAATTTCAGTCATTAGAACAAAATGACGACTGCATGAGATGAAGGGGTAGGGTTTTACTGTTGCACGTATTTATATACGTATACACTTATTATTTTAATCTTATTTCCAGTTTTAACGTGCTTTCTCAAACAAACTCCAAACGAAGCGTGTCGCTTAGCATTTATTTTTTTTTACACCTATTTCAAACACAATGGAACATGTTTCGGGGCCTAATTCGATCATATGTGGAAGGTAGCTTTTTGAATCGAATTAAAATATTAAATTTCCATATTTATTTCAACGCGTTTCTCTCCCTACGACCAAACGGTAACTTCAAACGCTATAAAATTTAAAATCCGATAATAATTAACTATTACGAATCCATTGTAACTATTTCGTCGAATTCCAAAACTGTGCCCCGGAAGGCTATTTTAACTCGTCGATTAAATCGAGCGATTTTCAAAACCGTCGAAATTGTTTAAAATTTCGATTTTCAAAACTTACTAACCCATTTATAGTTCAAATAGAATTTATATTCGCATAAAAAATCATTTTTCATTTATATTAAATCAAAATTTGATTATTTGCTTACTCTCGTATATTAATTTCACTATTAAATTAATACAAAATTTTCAAACTTTAAATTTATCGACTTAATTTCCATTCAAAAGCGCACTATCATCACTCTAATCAAAATAGAGTTTAAAATCAACTTAGAAATCATTTCTATTCATATCTAACCCAGATTCCCATTTTTACCCAATTTCCACTATTAAATTTATATTTATCAAGTTCAATTGATTGCTATATCTGAAATGTTAAACTACTTTACCGATTCATTCAAAATCTCCATATCCAAAACCAGTTAATAATTCAAATTCAACATTTAAAATAAATTAAATGTTCAAAACTAAATAGCCAAAATTCCTGGTCGTTACATTCCTCCCCCCTTATAAAAATTTCATCCTCAAAATGTGCTAAGGTAAGAAAAATGCTTCCAAACCCATTTACTTTTCTAAAACCCACTTAATTAAAATCATACATTCGCTTTTCCTAAACCCTTTTTGTTTTATCCAAAACAATTATCTTTCATTTCTAATTCGAAAGCCTTGATTTTTAATACAATTCAAAAATCAACTTTCAGTTAACAACATTTATCTAACCCCCTAAATTTTGAATTTTTTTTTGACAACATCTCCTTTGTATGGAGAGCCTTTTGCCATATCACAAGAGAAATAAATATATATACATCGACCCACACGGTCGAAAAACAAAATATATAACAATGTATACCGCTTCTTTATTTTATTGCGTAGGCGTACCTCATATTAGCGTTTTTAAACGAGCGGCTTATTTTATATGCAATCACGCAACCAAAATCTATCCAACAGCTCCATGTACTTGTACTTACTCAAAATAAGCACATAAGTTTTCGTAAACATGAAATTTTACAACATTTTATTTATTTAGCTAGCTAAAGGTATAAACTTCATAACCCAACATGTCAAACATATATTACAAGTAATTTATAAGGTTCCAACACTAATTTGATTCCTTTCCATGGATTCATATATCCTTTATATCATTTTACTCAATTCAAAATGATTTACAATCAAACTCATTGCATTCATTTCATATTGTCAACAACTAAACTCATATTCATTCCAAATTGATTTATATGTGCTTACTGACATAAATTTACTCTATCCAATTTCAAATTGATTCACAATCAATTTCCTTGCATTCCATTCACTATTCACTACCATTATATGCAAATCTATTTTATTAACTTCAATATATTCCCTTTAAATTGACGCTAAATCAATGTTTATATTTTCCCATCTGATTCCCATTTATGCTATTTACCAAACCTTTTTGCTTTATTTCACATTAACAGCATTCCAATCTATGTTAATTTAATTTATGAATCCATTTCATAATAACCACTTAAGTTAAATTTTCATGGCAATCAAATTCTAATTCCTTTTAAATTGACTCGTTCAATTTGTTCGCCTCCATTTACTTAGCATATCCAACTAACACTATAACATTGGGATCGTATAATTATTTTCTATTGTTTATTATAACATCCCATATCGCTACCTAAGTTTATCTTCAGCTTTTCCTCCTAAGTTCATGTTCTACTTTTATGACTTAAGTCCATACTCAATCTTATCCAATCCATATTCAAGATCATATTCATTTTATTCATTCCTAAATTGAATTCATTTCTTGTTATCCAATACTTAACTATTTTAACTTGGTTATACTTACTTCCTTAATTTAATAAGTTACACCACTTATTTATTCACAATTCCCTGAATCTCCACTTAAGTTTTATTCACATTCAATATTTTTAACATATAGTTATATAATTAACTTCACCATTCATATTTATATTCAAACTACCAAATTCTAATTCACTTTCTATTTAAAAATTAAAATTTTGAATTTCCAATTGTTTTACCAAAATACCAAACCATTTTTATTTAGGTTTTTACCATTTCCTTTCTTAATTCATAAGCCCAAGGACTTATTTACTTAAAATCTCATCTTACTTACTTATGTCCATTTACATCTTATAGTCATACTCTGGGTTATATACATTACTTGATAGCTTAAGTATATCCTTTTAATTCAGTAATTATAGCTTATAGCTATACAATCATCTTATATTTCACTTTATGTCACATTCAATTCAAATCCAACTTCAATTTCATTTAACTTATCCTAAGTTAAATTCCAACTCATCTTGTTCACTTTAATTTACTCAAGTTAAATTTTAATTCTATGATTAAAATCTCCATTTTCCTTTCTTATCTATATCGACATCAATTTATACCTTCAATAACAAATTTCTCTTAACTTTACGAATCTTTTATATAGAAACCCCAGAATTCAATCATCCGGTTTTATTTCAAATCATTTTGAAATCATAAACATATGTCTACCATTTTTGTATATCAAATCATACTTTGAAACCTCAAAACCACTTGGTATATTTTTCCAAAATAATTCCCCTTTGGAATCCCTAAAATAAAATTTGTTTATCAAACAAGTCCAAAACAAATAATCACAGGCAATCACTGCGGTAGCAATTCATCACTTAGAAACTCGAAAATGAATATTAATGATGTGGCCATCATCACCAGGATTATTTTCCAGCGGCTTAAGTGAGTTCGGTGCTTCCTTACTTTCAAAATTCATTTTAAAACATTTTCTATTCAAGAATGTCTCAAATAATACTCCATTATCCTTTTCAAACCACTTTGGAAAAATATTTCCAAAATTTCTAAGATTTAAAAATTTCAACACTTGATTCAAATTCATTTTAAAACGTTTTCCTAAAATTTTCGGGATTTAAATTCTGATTTAAATCAAATTTTTAGTTATATCCCTTTGTATAAATCATTCCCATACATTTCTATTTAGTTATCTATATATATAACCATTTCAATTTATAATCTTGTTTTGACTATAATATTAACAAACAAACATTCCAAGCATATACAGTATAATAATTTCAGAAAATTATTTCTTTTATATCAAAATATAATTTTGAGTAAAATTATTTCATTTTACCCACTTTAAAACAATACTATGTTGGTTTACCTTGTTCAAGAGTTTAGAAACCCCTATTGATATGGTTGTACTTACCATACCGACCATAATTCATAAACACTCAACCGATATGTCAACATAATATAAAAACATTTTATATTCACTAACATTACGCACTCATATCTATTAGTACACTCAAACTCATTCTAGAGTATTACTGACTCTTTCTCTAATGAGTAATCCCCACCAAAGCCTAGGTATATCGCCAACCTAAGCTCTGATACCACAATGTCATGACCCGCCCTTTCGACCCTCGAAAATCGACATAAATACACCCATTGTATAACATGCCGAATGATCGTGTGCCGGAAAGATAGATTGTTGAGGGAAAAGAAAGTAGGTAGAAGAAGAAGAAAATTAAAACAAAACAGAATCTCACAGCGGACAGAACAATATATAATATCAACAGCTCTTTACATAAATCAGAAACTGCAATATACATATTTCAATCAGAGTACATAAATTAACAATTTCCAGCCTGGACAGTTATAACAACCTGTCCTCACAATTTCTGGTAACTTCAAGCAAAACACTACAGTGGAATAAAACAAGTACGGGAATACGTCTCGGTCTTCAGCTCGTCTCCTGTGTTCCATAGCATCCTAACCTAAACCTGAAATACTCGGTTTAGTCCGAGCATTATAACAAAATAACACTCGAGTCAGTCTGAAAAACCAGCGTGAGAAAAACACACTCAATTGAATTATTAAAGTTATCAAGATCCTTTGGAATCAAAGGGTATCTCGTAAGACCATGCCACAAATAAACACGATGGGGTTTTACCCAACGGTAACCAAAACATTTCATATCAATATAATCTGATATTATAATAGTGTCTAAGTACAAATACTTATTTAAATAGCTGAAATGCCTGCATCTCACGTTCCATCATAGTTGGGCACAATCAAAACTGTACGACGCTTATTGGAGAATGGATTACAACTGAATGACTAGGCACTGGGGTACCACCTGTCACGGTACACATCTATAACATTGTACCCAGATCGAACCTATCGATCCCTGCCAACATAAGACCGGACTATCCCTGAACTAAATAGACTGAGTATGCAATCACCCTGAGTGTTCCCACCCTTTCGGAGCTCCTTTCACATGTAGTGATAATACCAGAGGTTATCTAGAAAGGTGATAAACATACCCTACTTAGGTGCTACCCACTTTGCCTTGTGCATCTCGCCTGCTTTTTAGTCATTCTCGGTTGATGAGGCTAGAGGCTGCGATTACCGTTTTAGAAATATTCACTTAGAATGCTTATTGTCCTCCAATGACAATGTACTGATAGCATTCATTCCTACAAGTCCGTTCTCGGTCTGAACGGAACCGGTGGAACTATTCCTACAATATCCATTTTGGAATCACCCTCATGATTAGTAGCAATTAGCCCTTGCACTTCACTGCTCCATCTTGGACTCCATGCTCTTGTCTTCATTATGAAATCATACTCGTTGGATCGAATTGGTTTTTTGATCACAAATCCGATCCCGGTTTCTTCGAAACAACGTTCGCTATTTCCCTGTAAACTCAACCTCGGTTCTTTAGGAACTACATAAAGGAAGATAAGATCAGAGATCAACTTTTAACTGTTAGTGGATGGATTTTCTTACAAACGTCCTAGAAGAACAAAATGAGTTTACACGTACAGTTAGCACCTCGAACGGTAATTGTACCATATAATCCCGTACTTCTTCTAGATATTTCCAAAGTAACATTTAGGTCCAGATTTGATAGTCGGTTAATTATTTAACTATCAATTCAACCAAACATTTAATTTTCACTAAAAACACCAAGTCTTATTTAAATTAAATTTTAAATAAATTAAACCTCTTTACCCAAAGCTTGTACTTATCTTATCGAATTTAGTATATTCATAAAGTACCTTTTTTTTTAAATATTTGCATACACTTTAAAAATAATGTGGAAAGTACCACCGCGGTATCAAACCATGGATCACAGCTCAATGGTTACGTCTCCATCCCAGAGAAATCCAAGACTTAACTGCAGGTACTCACTGCCTCTGATTTACGCCACGCGAGTATACCATTACTTTCCGAAAATTTCTTTAAAAGTAAATTGCCTCAAAATAATGCTTGTAATTCTAAAATAAATTTCGAAGTTAATCTAGGCAATTATACTTAAATAAAGGTTGTTATACAAAGCTATATTAATATTTAATAATTTATCCTTTAAAAACAAAAATGCCGACTATTTCTTAAATAATAACAAATCTTTAAAAAAATCACTATAAAGTAACTATTTAAAAATTTAAATTGCATTATCAAATTTTAAAATAATTAAATAACTAATTTTCTTAGAATATTTTAATGCTTTTTAAAAGAGGGAATTAGGAAAAAGGACAAACTTTGCAAAAAAAATTGGCTGAAGGACACCAAGTCTTATTTTTAGACTGAAAGACAAATGCTAGTTAATTAGCATTATACTCAACTTTTACACTATATAAAATGCTAATTATATTCAGGTTTTACACTATACAAAATGCTAGTTAGAACTAGCATTGTCCTTCAGCTTAAAAAACAAACTTGTTTCCTTCAGTCGAATTTTTTTTCTACGTTTGTCCTTGTGCCTATTTTCTTGTTTTTAAAATCACCCGATTAATAATTAAAAATACTTTATAATTTTTATTCCCAAAATCTCTGTTTACCATAATCTGAAATAAGTACATTACAATTTCCAAACCAATTATTCTAGCCCATAAATTTACCCAACACTCTATATAGACATTTTTACTTCAAAATTTCCATTTTCAATTCTTTACCAAGTTAAACCATATTTTTATTGGTATTTAAAAACACCAAAACCTAGGTTAGCTGTCACAACATCCGATCAATTTAAATCACACAATAACCTGTCACATATCATTCAACGAAAACATAATCCAGTTGGATCCCTCCAACCTATTTTCCTGCATCCGCAGACGTTAGCACAACATAAAGTACCAATTCCGCTTCAAGGTGGAATATCGTGGTATATAAGGCATCCGCTATTATGCGGGGCGCATAGTGTCTCATCCGCTATTATATAGGAATATCAATCACTCCAATATTTATATATATTACTATATATAATATCACATCCAACTGATAAAATACATCAATTTAACCAATCAATTATTAGTTAATTTTAACTATTTAGAATTGAAACCATCAGTCCAAAATTGAGTGAGATTAACTCACCTTAAGTTTTACGTTGCCAAACGTTTCAATTTTAAATTAAATCGAACCCGTTCGATTTAACCTAAAATTTTCGGTAGATTCGATCGACTCTAAAATCCACACCCTCGCGTAGTGCTCGTTGCTGCAATTTCGACGCCAGTTGTTTCATCCGATTCTGACCTCATATGACCAAGATAAGAGATTTTAAATTTTTAGATATAAATTATATAAATTAATTAACAAAATCACTTTTGTTTTTTACCCAGCCAAATCATGGCTATTCGTTCTGACTTGATGAAATCGAGTCGTATACTTCATCTTCCCAAATACGCACGTACCAGGTCGAGACATTCACGTAGCCGCCTCCCCATCATCCAATTATGATGCCACCATCATCAGCCTAGACGCCGATCAGGCTTCACCTTCGACTTCGCCTACCAATGTCGCACCACCACGTTTGACACTGACGCACTCGGCCACCCAAAACATTCCAAAAACCACCGAAATGCGCAATGAACGCGACCTCTTAAATCCCCCAATAGACGATAACGAAATTCCACAGTTGGATCTCTAGAGCTTGTCGATCTCTACCATTTCCTAGTTGGGAGTTTTAGAAATTAACGAGTGGATGAAAAGATCGGAGTGAATGAACGAGGGATGTTTTCGGCCATTAGAACAAAACGGCGGCTGCGTGAGATGAAGGGCTAGGTTTTACTGTTGCACGTATTTATATACATATGCACTTATTATTTTAATATTATTTCCAATTTTAACGTGCTTTCTCAAACGAACTTCAAACGAAGCGTGTCGCTTGGCGTTTAAAATGTTTTACACCTATTTCGAATACAATAGAACATGTTACGAGGCATAATTCGATCGTATGTGGAAGATAGCTTTTTGGATCGAATTAAAATATTAAATTTTTGATATTTATTTCAACGCGTTTCTCTCTCGTACGACCAAACGGTAACTCCAAATGCTACGAAATTTAATACTAAACTATTACGGATTCAATGGAACTAGTTTCATCGAATTCCAAGGCTGTGCCCCGAAGGCTATTTTAACTCGTCGTTTAAATCGAGCGATTTTCAAAATCGTCGAAATCGTTAAAATTTCGATTTTCAGAACTTACTAACCCATTTATAATTCAAATAGAATTTATATTCACGTAACAAATCATTCTGATTTATATTAAATCAAAATATGATTAGTTACATTATTCCCGTATATTAATTTCACTATTAAATTAATACAAAATTTTCAAATTTTAAATTTATCGACTTTAAATTCCAGTCAAAAGCACACTATCATCACTCTAATCGAACCGAGAGTTTAAAATCAACTTAGAAATCATTTCTATTCATATCTAACCCAGATTCCCATTTTTACCCAATTTCCACTATTAAATTTGTATTTACCAAGTCCAATTAATTACAATATCTAAAATGTTAAACTATTTTACCGATTCTTTCAAAATATCCATATCCAAAACCAATTATTAATTCAAATTCAATATTGAAAATAAATTAAATGTTCAAAACTAAACGACCAAAATTTCGGATCGTTACACTAACAAGTGCACAAATGTGTACACATGAGAACAGACTCGAAAGTGGAGTTAAAAAGCAATATAAGAATTCAAGTGAAGACCGGAGAATACAAGACTACAGTGAATCAGATTGCACATGTACAAGACTCAAGTCCAAAATCATATTTCGAAATACAGCGAACAAATGAATGCAACTTAATACAAGTGAATCCTCAACAGTCAATGGTTCAAATGTCAAACAACAAAGACTGGAAGAAACTGCAACAAGCCTCAACAGCCAAAGTGTACACATATATGGTGGACAGCTCACAATACAACTCAATGCAGTACAAGAGTCCAAAAAACAAACAGTTCAACTGTTAAGGCTAGAGGCATGGCACAAAGGCAAAGACCACATAAATACACACACACACCACACACATACATACAAATATATGAGTTCAAAGAAACAATAAATCAATAGACAACCAAGTACAAGATACAAATGTAAATTGCATCGGGCCGGTGCACAAGAAAACAATGTAGCATGGTTAAATATGGAACCAGATACAAATGGTCAAGTACAAGTTTCAATGACTGAAACAAGACCACAACAGTGAATTGATCAGAAGCGACAAAGGTCAGGTATAAGCATGGATAAGCAGTGATGACACAAGCGCACCATACCAGGTAGTGCAAAGTACAAAGAAACATATGTATGAAATGCAACAAGAAATTTAACTTGAACCACCATACAACATCTTTATCAAGTGCAGGGAAGCATACATATATACATATGAAAATACATATGTATACACACATATATATATACATATGCAAATACACATGTGTGTGTGTGTGTCTATATATATATATATGTATATGTACGTATGTGTGGGCAGTGCACATGTAACCAGGACCAGTGAACAGTGAAGTGAAACAAGACTAGACCCAAATCAACCATGAAGTACACAAGCAAATCTAGACAACATGAATTACATGAAGCAGTAAACATGTATACATATGCAGTGACAACATGTGATACAATGGAAGCAATTCAATATACAAGCAAGGCTATGACTTCAAGTACAAATGCACATCATCACAAGACAATGTACATAGGAACTCAAAAAATGACTATACAAATTAATAACATTCGAGTTAAAACAAATACCAGAGCTAACATTTTAGACTACATGATCAAATACAAGCATGTGTAACAAAACCAAGTGCAAACTCAATTGAGACAAGGCTGCTTAAATTTCGACCCTAATAATATGAACTGAGCGAAGTCATGTGTGTCAGAGCAGTAGTAACATACAAGTGAAGTTCTACGCGAATTGATAAAAATCAAAACAGTAGCAGGTTGAACCAGCACGAGCAGTGTAAAGATTAATCAAGAAATATAGAGAATCAAAGCCGTGGGTCATATATTTTCAATCAGAGTAAAAAGAAATCGAACAATTCGAAGTGTTTTTCAACAAGTCAAAATATTATCTCAAATACGAATGCTGGCAGAAAAGAATGGAACTCACAGGTGATAACATGATAACAAGTCAAAGGCTCAACAATATATTATCTCAAAATCATTTCAAATGGCCAAAGTCAACAGCATAAAGAACGGAACCAAATCCAAAGCCAGATGATAACACGTATGTACGAAAAATCAGAAAATCAAACAAGCCGTGGTAATCAAGAAAGGACATCAGGAAAATATACGAATTGAACAAGTCAATATCATCACCATCGGTCGATCAAAAATCAAATGGCAGAGCAAAATTAACCGACGAATTCAAATGAAAAATACAAACGAAAATAAAGGGAATCGATCCCTATTTAAACCATTAACATCATTTGCATACCATCATCGAGTTCAAGCAAATTAACCAGTAAAGCAAAAAGCATAAATCACATACCAACTTAGCTTGAATTCGATCAAATCGGAGCGACCGAAATCATATCACAGTTAGAGGATCAATTGTCTAAGCCAAATAGAGCAAATATCACTGCAATAGATTAGATACAGTCGGCATTTCCAATTTTACAAAAGCCCTAATTGTTGAAAAAGGAACTAGGAACCCATTTTTCACAAAGGAGAATATAGCCGATAATATAAAAGAAAAGGGGGATATTTTTTACCACTAATTTTTTTTTTTGGTTTTTGGGCTGGCAAATAATTAATACTTTGGGCTTTTATTTTAAATTAAGGTTTCTAATTTTGTTTTAGTTATTTTTATTTTGTATTTCTCTTTTAAACTTTTTTAAATTCTAGTCGTGTGACCAGGGAATGAACTACGGTGGTGTAGTTCGAGAATTCACAACTCAGTGGCTGAGTTGTGGTAGGGTTTTGAGGAAAGAATTAGGTTCGTCAATTGCAGGTGTCATGAGTTTACGTGTGTAAGCGTCTGACTACTTAATTTCTAGTAGAAACCTTAGAGGCAGCATGTACGCAGCGTTTTGCCGAAACTGGGTAAATCTGTGTTCTATTTCTGCTTTTATTATTTTGCTATTATTTATGCTGCAATTATTTTTCATATTTCCATATTAAATTTTTATAATTATTAGTATCACCCTATTCACCCCCCTCTAGGGTGAAATCGATCCTACAAAATGAATTATACACATTATATTGATTTTCAAAGATCATATATGCCATTTCATACGAATTATATATTTCTACTTACCATCAAGTCAGTCCATATAACATTCTTAACATATAGTGGGATATCATGCCATGTCAGCCAACAACCAGACATACGGCTCACATATGCCTTCTTAGAGATGGCCAAGGTAAAATCGAAATGCTCTAGCTTAAATCCCCTATATTTATTTTAATGTAGACGTTCAATAAATTTTAAATAATATACATGCACTAAAATTTAATGGCATTGCAATAAATTTGATACTTTCCTCCACTCTTCGGAATCATAGTCCTCCTTGGGCATAAATTTGCCGAGTGGCTGGTACCCTCGTCAGCGATAACATACCCTACTTAGGCGTGACCCACTTTTCCCTGCTGCATCTTCCTATTTTAATCATTCCCGGTTGATGAGTCTTGAGGTACGTTTTACCTTTAGAATAGTATTCATACTTGGAATGCTAACACCGCCTCCCGTGCAACGATGTAAGGATGACATTCATCTATACAAGTTGTTCTAGGTCTAAACAAACTGAATCTCCTTCAAGACCACCATCTCAATTATCTTTGAGAGATCACAATTCATAATGCACAAATCGGATTGAAGTGGTTTTCAGATAATTAAATTCGATCCCAGTCTCTTCGAAACTCCTAACGAAATTGGCCAAATTTGATAGTCGGTTATTTAACTATCAAATAATAATCATTTAAACATAGATTACATTTCCTATGGAAACCATTGAGCCTATTTATTTTAAAATCACTTAATATGCTTGACTTATCAAAATAAATATATACAGAAAACATTCTTTCAAGATATTTAAAATTCTTAAAAAATAGATTTGGAAAGCATTGTTCCACTAACACGGATCGAAGTCTACTTAGCAGTTATGCCGTTGGATATATTGCTTTCCCATCAAAAACCAAGAATAGACTCAGGCCATTGTACAGTCCTCTCAAATTACGCCAAATAAACAATCATTAGGTTCCTTCCTAAATCTTTTAATTTAATGAATATCTTTCTAAATTCCAAAATTCCTTTATAGATCCTGAATGAATTTCTAAATCCATTTATAAAAGTAACCTTTTATAATTTCATATTTCGCTTATACAATTCCCTTTAAAAATCAACTCTCTATATCATTATCTCCTTTGTAGATCTCTAGTTATCTCTATAAACCTCTTTGCAAATTTGCAAGTTACTTATAAAATATTCCTTTTACAAATCCCCAAGATCCACTGATAATCCTTTTTTTCCTAAACCGTTAACCTTTCTCCCAATTATTCAAAAAGATATTCCTTTTCAAAAACCCAACTTTTTCAATTTATAGCTTCTTAAAAATATTCTTTCCATAAAAGGAATCTCTTTATGACGATATTTCCATTTAAATATAAATACTTTGGAATCGATTCTTTATTCATTTAAAATGAATGACTTAATTTCATAAAAATATCACCTTAAACCTTTTTATACAAACAACAATATAATTTGAAACCCTTGTAAGGAATTATCAGATAATATATTATAATAACTTGAAAACAACCTTCAAAAATCCACCTAAGTAATTAATCTAAAACAATATAGTTTTAAAAAATGTAATCGATGTTTTACTATCTATTTATCAGATAATTATATTACCATAAATAAATAATCCCACTTAAATCTCGAAAAAAGTCCTTACACAATTAAATCAAACCAACCAACATTTCTATATAAACAAATCCACAAATCATTTATAAATAACAACTTAAACAAAAACACTTGTATATATTCGCCCAATAAAACATTTTACTTCAGATTATAAAAATTGAAGTTAAACACAATCGGTAAATTTCCAAATTTCAAAAATAGGCTCAATAAATCCAATGGTACTTAAACAATCAACCATTTTATTCAATTTAACTATCCAAGTTAAATTATCAATATTCACTTGATCCATTTACAAATATACATCCAGTTCCATGATTAAAAATCAATTCGTTAAATGGCACTTATCCCATATTAACTTACTATCAGTTAAACATTTGCTCAAATTTTATATCATAGCATCTCATTAAACATTTGCTCAAATTTTATATCATAGCATATCAGAAGCTTATTCTACTTCTAACATATCATTCAAATCACATTTCCATTTAATACTAGACAGTATTTATTTGGCCAAATAAATAACACCGATATATTCCTATTCAATTTATGTTATAATTAAACAACGTAATTCAAAAGCAATACATTTATCAATTTCACACGTATATGATTCAATACTGAAAATAAGCTCAAAATAAACATAGACAGTTTAATAGCAATTCATGATGCTATGTCGTGACCCTAGATTTGGTTCAACCAATCTAATAGTATTTCAAAATGCTATATCGTCATCCTAGATTAATTTTAACAGCCATCAATTTCAACCATCCAAACAAGCAGAAATAAAATTTATTTACTATAAAAATATACTGATTAAGTAAATGAGTGGGTTTAACTCACCATAGTTTCAGTTGTCACTTCCGCGTTCAGTTTCGTATAAAACCAAACTGGCATTTGATTTTAGCATGAATCCATGATCTCTAATTTCAGCCAACTCAACTCCATTGCGTAGATCTCGTCGTAATGAACCCAACGCGACTTGTTCCGTACAATTTAGACCTAAAACGAGCAAGATATTAAATATAAAAGATTTTACATTTTTTTTAAAATAATAATTTCCCCTGATTACTTCATTAGCATAATAATCATCATTAACCTTAAAATGAGATTTACATAATCATCTTCGATCGAAACAACAACGCCTCTTCTCAAACTTGACGCCGTCTTCATCTTCCTCGCACCGCCGCTCCACTAACCATTGACCGGATCTTTCCAAACGCCTGCCGCCGATAGCCCAGCCTCTATACTACCTCCTGCTACTGGTCCCATCACCAACCGTGCCTCCGTCGTCATGAAATCAACCCAACAACCCAGCGTCTTCAACTCGATATTCCAGCCTCCACAGTTGATCGTTAGTCGCCAAACTCCAGCAGTAGGTAGCACTGACCATCCTCTCTATCTTCCCTTTAGGTGCCGTCATCGATCGTCAATTGTAGTCGTCGGAATCGACGAGAAGCTGCAGCGTTCAAGCACAATTTCTGGTTTCCTAGGTGCTCCATTGACGATCTTGGCCGTTGGTTAGACTCGTATTGCCGAGCTCTACAACTTTCCAGTTGGCAGTTTGGCCCGTAGGTGAACGAAATGACATGAGATGATAGTGGCCGTTTGAAGGGAACCTAAAATTGAAGGGAATGAACGTGAACAATTTTTTTAAATTTTGAGAAAAGGGAGGCACGCTGTTTATAAGAAAGAAGCATAGAATAGGGTTGGGTGGCTGATGTGAAGGAGGATATTTTTGCGAAGTCAAATCAATATATATATATATATATATATATATATATATATAATTCCAAAATAGTTAGATATTTTATTCCGAACCGCAATCAAGGCGTGCCACCTATTGTTTCTTTATACTATATCCTCATTTCAAATGCAACGGGACTAGTTTCAAAACCCAATTCGATTATACGGAGAAGATAGCTTTTCATACCCAATTATTATATTAAATTTTCGATATTCAAATCAACGCGTTTCTATCCTGTACGATCAAACGGTAAATCCTAACGCCACGAAATTTAAAATCTGATAATAATACACTATTACGGATCCAATGGAATTAGTTTAGTCGAATTCCGAGACTATGCCTCGAAAGTCTATTAGTACATGTTAATTAAAACGACTTATTTTACAAAATTAGCTAAATCATTTTCGAATCAATTTTAAAAGTTTTATTATCTTCATTCTTATTAATAAAATATAATAAGCCTTTTAAAATAATTTTTATCTAAGTTAAATCTCAAGATTCCATTATTTAACCAATTTTAATTATTAAATTTAACAATTAAATTATCCAATAAATCATTATTTTTGAAATTCGAGTTATTAAATCTATAAAATTAACTTTCCAATATTTAAAATTAGTTAAACATTCCAATTTTAAATTACTAAAATTCTGAGTTGTTACATTATTTTACTGATCAGACATTACATATATAACGTATTCTATTATATATAGATATTTTGATGGATCCTTACGAGATGGAAACCCAGCAACATCTCTTGAGTTATTTCACACACGTTATACACTAAATAGAAGATGTAAAACCCCATAAACATCTCTGATGCCATTACACTCCTGTTATATGTGATATTGGTTTGATTCACATAGGGATGTTTTAGTTCTGACTCGAGTATATTGTTTTACTTTACGCTTGGATCCGCTCTAAGTATTCAGCGCACTGAAGGTTATTTTTTGGAGGATGGAGACGAAGATTTGGTTTATTATATCACTAGTATTATTTCACCACATTGTTTGTTTCGCTTCATTATTTTATTATTCTTTTGTATACATAACTCTGATAGCTATTGTAAAATTTTAATCAAATGTATAGTATAAACAACTTCATAAACTATTTATTTGATTATTATATTTTGTCGTTCCGTTGCGAGATTCTGTGTTTGTTTTCTTCTTTTCTTATTTTTCTTAATTAACCCCATTGATTATCTGTGTTCCAGGTTGTTTTAAGTTGGACATGTGTGGTTTATTGTCGGTTAAACTTTTCGAAATGCGGGTCGTCACAAGAATGCAATAGACATGTTCACCAAGTCATTGCATGTTGCAAAGTTCGAGCATCGCTCAAACTTGATTCGCTTGTTGAAGTGTTAGGTGCCACTTGGTGGCGCATGGAGAAAAGTGAGTTGGTAGATAGAGATGTTTGTTTTCATTGTGGAGATTGATAGGTCCTACAAGGAGATGATATTTTCAACACTTTGTTAGCGGACGGTGACCTTTTCAAGATTCATTGACAAAGTGCAATGGATGATGGTCATGCCAAAGCTCATTGAGAAAGCATCCATGGTGTTATAGTATGAAGGTGAAGATTGTTAGACTTCGGTGATACAATATTTCCATATTAAAAAAGATTTGAAAGATATTGTTGATTTTGGTGATACAATATTTCAAAATGTAGAAGATTTGGAAGATATTTGAGATAATAATTCAAATTTATTGTCACTTTTATAATATTAAAGAGCATAGTAAATTATCTACATGAGAAGGAGAATTATTTCGAAATAATGTAACCTAATAAGTTTATAATTGTTGTAATATACATTAATAATAGGGATGAATATGCTAAATATGAAAGAGCATTATTGTAATCTGCACTGCATAAGTAGTCTATAAATATGAAGCTTGATTGTATTTAAATATATCTCTCAATTCAATAGAATCGTTCTCTCTCTAATTGCCTTCATTCTCTTTATTCTGTAACACGTTATCAGTACGAAGGAATGCGAATTAATTATTGACCTCAACCTGTTCACCTTCAAACTTTCCAACTTCTCAGCAAGTAATTAAATATTAATTACTCTGACTGTTTCTCTTCTGACCATTCCAATTCTAAGGCTATTTATATTCAAAATCCTATTATATATATTAGTGCAGACGAGTCTTTTAGAATATATCTACATACATTCTATTTCTTATTTCCTTTAAAACAGCAGGTAAAGGAATTGTTCTTGCATTTCTTTATAAACTCGTTACTTTTCCTCTCTCCAAAAAGGTAATTGTCAATATAATATTTTTTTTGATAAAGCTATCAAGTCAGCACATGCTAGTTTGGGGTTCGCTTCTATATTTTTCATGCCTTTTCTTGTATCACTCTTATTTTTATTCTTTGGCTTCTAAATTCAATATTATTATTTTTTTCCCTTTGAGGATCTATTGCCAAATAAAATTCAAAAGTTTGGAATGGAATATACGCAAAAACTAACTTTCCTTTCTTATTTTATAAATACATGGAAGTTGCAAAATCCAAATGTTTGGTTTTGTTGATACAATTTTTTTTTTGGTATAGTTGTTTGATACCATGAATGAAGACTTTCCATTTTTTTCTTCTTTTTAGCTGGAAACAAACAAATAGTGAATGCTGTTGTGGCGAATATATTCACCTTATGCAATTTATTTTATGAACAGTTCACAAAATGACAAACATCGCCAAGCTTGAATATAAAGCTTTGGATATATCTGGATACAACTACTTATCATGGATACTGAATGCTGAGATTCATTTGCAATCTCAACGCTTAGAAAATGCCATTAAAAATAGCAATACTATGTCCCAGCAGGACAAAGAAAATGCTTTAATATTTTTAAGACGTCATATCCATGACGATCTAAAAACAGAATATTTGACTGAAAAAGACCCTCTCCACTTATGGAACTCCCTGAAGGAGCGTTATGACCACCAAAAGACGGTCATACTTCCAAACACTAGGCAAGAGTGGTTGAACCTGAGTTTTCAGGACTTTAAGTCCGTAAGAGAATATAATTCTGCAATGTTTAGAATCACTTCTAAACTGAAATTATGTGGAGAAAAGGTAGATGATGCACAAATGCTTGAAAAAAACTTTCTCAACATTTCATGCCTCGAATATACTCCAGCAACAGTAATACCGAGAGCGTCATTTTACAAAATATTCTGAACTCATAGAATGCTTACTAATTGCTGAACAAAATAATGAATTGCTTATAAAAAATCATTCCTCAAGACCAACTGATTCAACTGCATTACCTGAAGTTAATGCTAATTTTGCCCACTCTAGAAGAGGTAGGGGTCGAGGTAGAGGACATGGTCGTGGACGTGGATATAACTCTAGCAGAGGTGGTTATGGTGGTTTTAAAGGTAACAAAGCCACCAACTTTAAAAAGCAACAAAATAAAATTGAGCCTATAAAGAACAATGATTCAGCTTCAGAAAATAAAAGGAATTATGAGGAAGTTTGTTATAGATGTGGACAATCTGGTCACTGGTCACGTACATGTAGATCATCAAAGAAAACAGTTGAAGAATATCATCGCTCGAAGAATATTAAGGAAAATAATGCCGAA
Source organism: Allium cepa (assembly GCA_030765085.1). NCBI lineage: Eukaryota > Viridiplantae > Streptophyta > Magnoliopsida > Asparagales > Amaryllidaceae > Allium > Allium cepa. The sequence goes on from CM060928.1 coordinate 221,603,166, forward strand.
AAGTTACCTGAAAACACTAACATGAAGTTAGATGATTTCTTCGAAGATGACGATGGAAATTTCATTAATGATGAAAATCTAAGTGCAATGATCAATGACATGACCGAGTTGATCAATTAGAAATGTCTTGAAGTTTGTTATGTGAGTTTCGTTTTATTTCATTAGCTTGCATCAATAAATTAGTTTGAAGTTTGTGTTCGTTTAATTGTATTTCCCTTTGCAGTACTAGTAATGTGTAATGTGGATGTTGTTTTTAATCAATAGCCTATTTTAATCATATTACTTTATTTGTTTACATTACATTTATTTATGCATACAAACTTTTAATGATTGACTAATCATTGTCTTTAATTCTTAAGGTATGGAACGCCATTTGGGTGATGATATATGTTTACTAGATAGTGCAACTACTCATATAATTTTGAGAAACCAGAAGTTTTTCTCTGAACTATCTGAAAATTTCTCAGCTAAAGTCTCCACTGTAGCTGGATCTGCTAATATAATTGACGGGTCCGGAAGAGCCCATATATTATTACCAAATGGTACACATATCTTTATTCATAATGCATTATAATCAAGCAACTCTAAAAGAAATTTGCTGAGTTTCAAAGATATAAGAATGAATGGATACCATATTGAAACTATAAATGAAAACAACAAAGAATATCTTTGTGTTATTTCTAGAATTGAAAACCAGAAGCTTATCCTAGAAAAATTTGGTACAATTTCAACCGGTTTATATTTTACAAAAATTGGCATAGTTGAATCTCACTCTATAAACATGAGCCATAAGCTCACAAATACAAAGACATTGACTCTTTGGCATGATCGCTTGGGTCATCCTGGATCAATTATGATGCGTAAAATTGCCAAAAACTCAAGCGGACATGATTTATCAAACCAATTGAATTTACCAAGTGATTACTTATGTGCCCCATGTGCATATGGAAAATTAATCACTCGACCTTCATATAGTAAAATCACTTCTGAATCTCCAACATTTTTACAAAGAATTCAAGGTGATATATGTGGCCCAATCCACCCTGAATGTGGACCATTCAAATATTTTATGGTATTGATTGATGCATCAACTCGTTGGCCACACGTTGGTTTACTTTCTACAAGAAATTTGGCATTTGCCAAGCTACTTGCTCAAATAATAAAATTGAGAGCACACTTCCCTGATCATCAAATTAAATCGATTCGACTAGATAATGCTGGAGAATTTACTTCTCAAGTATTTGATGATTATTGTCTATCATTGGGGATTGAAATTGAACATCCAGTAGCTTATGTTCATACTCAAAATGGTCTAGTAGAATCATTAATTAAGCGCTTGCAACTTATTACAAGACCATTGCTTATGCAATCAAAACTACCCGTTTCAGCTTGGGGGCATGCAATTTTGCATGCATCGAAATTGGTTAAAATTAGACCAACAACTTATCATCAGCTTTCACCATCACAGCTCTTAACTGGATTTCAACCAAATATTTCACATTTACGAAAATTTGGTTGTGCTGTGCATATACCTATTAATCCCCCACTTCGTACTAAAATGGGTCCTCAACGACGGTTGGAAATTTATGTGGGATTTGATTCCCCATCGATAATTCGTTACTTTGAACCTCTTACAGGTGATGTCTTCACTGCAAGATTTTCAGACTGTAAATTTGATGAGACAATCTTCCCGCCGTTAGAGGGAGAAAAGACCGTTCCAGTAGAACGGCATGAAATATCATGGAATAATCCATCTACGTCTTATTTTGATCCACGTACTAAACAATGCCAATATGAGGTACAAAGAATTTTGCATATTCAAAATATTGCAAATCAACTGCCGGATGCATTTAGTGACACTGCAAAAATAACTAAATCTCACATTCCAACAGCAAATGCACCAGCAAAAATTGATATCCCTGAAGGATCAAAAATAAATATAGCAACAAATGAATCTAAAGCAAGACAAAAACGTGGAAGACCAATTGGTTCAAAAGACTTGGCGTCTAGAAAAAGAAAGTCTAATGAAAAATCATCAATTAAGGAACCTCCTGAAGAGGTTATAAATGATCAAAAAGATCACTCAAATAAAAATCCCAATTCTTCTAGAAGCGCGGAAGGAAATATTATCTCAGAAGAGATAAAAGAAGATTCCAACGATAAAATGGTACCTAATAATAATGAGATCTCAATATTTTATACGAACTACGGAGAAATATGGGATCGAAGTAAAATAATAATTGATGATGTATTCTCATTCGCAGTAGCTACTGAAATAATTGAAAGTCATGACCATAATGAGAATGATGATAATGAACCAAATAGCATAAATGAATGTCGAAAAAGACACGATTGGCCAAAATGGAAAGATGCTATCCAAGTGGAACTAGATTCACTTCAAAAAGATGGTGTATTTGGACCAATAGAGAAAACACCAGAAAATGTTAAACCAGTAGGTTATAAATGGGTATTCGTTAGAAAACGAAATGATAAAAATGAAGTCGTGAGGTATAAGGCACGACTTATCGCACAAGGTTTCCTGCAGAGACCAGGTTTTGACTTTAAGGAAACTTACTCTCCTGTCATGGATGTCATAACATTCCGATATTTGATAAGCCTTGTAGTTTCTGAAAAACTCGATATAAGATTAACGGATGTTGTGACAGCTTATCTTTATGGTGAATTAGATACTAACATTTACATGAAAATTTCAGATGGATATAAATTGCCTGAAGAAAAATCAAAGTTCATGTACTCATTAAGACTAAGACGATCACTATATGGATTGAAACAATCTGGAAGGATGTGGTATAACCGTCTTAGTAAATATTTGGTAAAAGAAGGATACGAAAACAATCTCATTTGTCCATGTGTATTTATAAAGAAATCGGTAAAGGGATTTGCTATCTTAGCAGTTTATGTTGATGACATAAATTTGATTGGAACTCCAGAAGAGATTGATGAAACAATAAATTATTTAAAGAAGGAATTTAAAATTAAAGATCTTGGCAAAACTAAGCACTGTCTCGGTCTACAGATTGAGCATAGTACTAATGACATATTAATCCATCAATCAAACTACATTGAGAAAATTCTAAAGCGTTTTCAAATGGATAAAGCATATCCACTTAGTACGCCAATGGTTGTTAGATCTTTAGATATTAAAAAGGACCCTTACCGCCCAAAAGAAAAAGATGAGAATGTGCTTGGCCCGGAAGTGCCATATCTTAGTGCCATTGGTGCATTATTATATTTGGCCCAATGCACAAGAACAGATATTGCATTTTCAGTAAATCTTCTAGCAAGATACAGTTCAGAACCAACAAAAAGACACTGGAATGGTATAAAACATATCATGAGATTACTCTAACACATGCAATAATCCAAATCTAGTTGGCTATGCTGATGCAGATTATCTTTCTGACCCACATAAAGCAAGATCACAAACTGGATATGTATTTAATAACAGCAATGCAGCAATTTCATGGCGATCTACAAAACAAACATTGGTAGCAACATCATCCAATCACTCTGAAATACCAGCACTACATGAAGCAAGTAAAGAATGTATTTGGCTAAGATCACTGATTGAGCATATTCGAAAAAGCTGTCAACTTCCATCAGTAACAGAAAGGTCAACCATTATTTATGAAGACAATGCAGCTTGTGTAGCTCAAATTCAAGCGGGTTACATTAAGGGTGATAGGACGAAACACATTTCTCCTAAATTTTTCTTCACACATGAGCTACAAAAGGATAATAAGATAGCAGTGAAACAAATCCGATTCCAAGAAAATCCAGCGGACTTATTCACAAAGGCCCTTCCAAAATCAACATTTCAGAAGATGGTGTACAAAATTGGTATGCGTCGGCTGAATCAACAAACTAATTGAATAATGCGTTATAATCCAGGGGGAGCGTATGAAATACGCTATAATGTACTCTTTTTCCTTCACTAATATTTTTTCCCACTGAGTTTTTATTAGTAAGGTTTTAATGAGGCATTATCTTGATCCAGAAGAATCAACCCTCGTAGTAACATTATAAAATATATGTTACTTAAAGATGAAATCATGTTGTACTCTTTTCCTTGTTTATGATTTTTTTCCACTGGGTTTTTCATAACAAGGTTTTTAATGAGGCAATTACTCTCATCATCTTTACATACGCATATTCAAGGGGGAGTGTTGTAATTTACATTAATAATAGGGATGAATATGCGAAATATGAAAGGACATTATTGTAATCTGCACTGCATAAGTAGTTTATAAGTATGAAACTTGATTGTATTGTAAATATATCTCTCAATTCAATAGAATTGTTCTCTCTCTAATTGCCTTCATTCTCTTTATTCTGTAACAATAATCAACCAACTAAAGAATACATATTATAAGGCGTATACAAATTGGAGGAAAATGAAAAATCAAATGACTTAATGTTTTTCATATGAATATTAGAATTGATGAGAAATTGATTTATTACCATAAATACATTACTAGTAATAATATCTATACAAAGATAGTTATTGTTTAGAGATTGCCTCATTCTCTCAGGTTGTATTTTTTATTTTTCTCCATAACCATAATTATCAATGTTGTAAAAAAAATGTTCCTTTTTAGAAAATAATAAAATATTCTCTTTCTAAAGTGGATGTACACTATTTTGCAAGTGTGAAACCGCTATATATCCATGTGCGAACTCTCTTTGCTATTTGAAATTCATTGTTATTGCTTGTTTTATCGCACTACAACACTATCTCATTGTTTCCATGTGTGTTTGGGTTGATTTACCGTTATTAGAAGAATGCTCATTAGGCATTGCGCTGTGTTCTTGATGTTTGTCTTATTAGGACCACCACAGGCAACATAAATTTTGGGGCTCTTAATGTACACTAAATATTCTATCGAATTGTTATGTTCTGCTTTGGGGTGTATTACCTTGTTATTTGATGGCAACATGGTTGCCCCAACTGCCAAGTCAGTGTATTAAATCTCGCATTTAGAATATATTTTTACTGTTCACGAGTCTGTTGCGTTGTTATGTGACTATTTTAGGGTAAAACCTTGTAATTTAATTGCAGCATGGTTGTGGTGGCTGCTAAGCCAATGCATTGAATCCCAGTGGCTGATGCAGTTTAGAATACCTTTTCAATGTTCATTGAAATTGAATTTTGCATTTTTGTACACGGTAGTTTTAATTAAGCTTATCTTGCTTATATTAGCTAGATAGTAAACCATGATATTCAACTGGAATAACCTTTAGTTCCAGATATACATGCAATCGTGTCTTGATTTGAGCGTGCAATGCCAGTTCTAATGCATTAAACTATAAATATATAGTTTACTCCATAATTGCTGGGCAAACCAGCAATCCAAATTTTAAATTTACGATGTTCATCAGTTAACTTTATTTTGATTGCAATTGCTTTTGTTTACCTTTGCTTCTTAAATTGTTTTACTGTGGTGTTTATATTAGTCAAACACTTGTTTCTTTAATGCAGCTTTGAATTCGTTCATTTGGCTACTCACATACCGTAATCTAACACTGTGTAGTATGTTACTATACATTTTTCTTCTTGTTAACTGTACTACGCTGCTCATGTGCTGGACTGGTATTGTTTGGCTCTCCTGTTTGTTTGTTTGTTTGTTTTTTATTTTTATTTATTTATTTAATTTTTTTCCCTTGTCTGATTTGAAGGTAGTTTGGAGATAAGGTATCCCATTTAGTATCTTTCGGTTTTGAATGGTTTTGTTAAATTTTTCTTGAGGACGATTATTAAGTACCGAAGGTGGTATATAGGTCTTTATTTTTATTTTATTTTTCACAGTTGTAATATTTTATCAAATATGATTCTAAATTTTGAAAACTAACACTGAATATGAAGTTTACTGATAGTGATTAAATAACGAATGTAGCCATATATAAGGATGGTGTTCAAAGGATTAGAGTTTTTACCTTTTTTATATGTTCTGTTAAACAATGCTCAATTTAGCCATGTATCTGCAAGTTTACAATATAATGCAAGGACTATACATACAGATGGTTTAATATTTAGGTCTAATGTTTTTTAAGAGTAAGGTACCTACATTTCATTATAATAACTTATAAAAAAACATATTGAATAAGGTATCTACATTTCATTGTAATAACTTATCAAAAACTTCTTTAATACTTCACAGATGATAATGCGAAATGAACATATCTGAGTCAACTTTTTAGTACTTCACAGCTGTTAATTTCTTTTCTAGTCTAGCTAATATCAAATAGAATTTAAAAAAATTTATTAAATTTTTATGCATTGCTATTGACATTCAAGTTCCATATGGCGAGATGAAAGATAAGTGTTTTTAATTTGTTGGTTCTGTTTTCTCCACAAAAAGTCTAGTTAATTATATTTTTCCAACTTCCACTAAATAAGTAACATTTTATATTTGCTTATTGCAAGAATATTGGATGGTATTTATAAACATTCTTTTAATATTTGCTTGTGAGTTTGAATTTATGGTTTTATTTTTCAGTTGATTTCAAACTAAAAAGATCAAAAATGTGAATTTAATTTAAACTTTAAATTGATTTTAAATTAAAAAGTGAAATCGGTATAATTCTATTAAAAGTTTGGGCAAATGATTAATCAACACAACCGACTTTTAGTTGCATTAGTGAAATGATCTTCATTTTCTCCTCAGACTGATAATCCACAACACTTCTCTAAAAGGTTTTGTTATATCATTATTTTTCTGTTTCAGTACGTGAGATACAAATGATTGTTTATAGGCGGTTCACGGTTCTCTTCACACATGATGGCACATCTGCCATTACACCCGCATGTTCTTCCGCCTCCACCCTTGCAACTCAATTTATTAAAACTGAAGGCATGCCGGGTAACTCAATTTGTGTCAAAACATAAATCTGGTTACTATAAGAAGGTGCTTGATGTTGATTAACAGTATATTGCAGATCCACCAACTATTCAGACGAGCCGAAAGTTGTTGAAGAAAAACTACTTAATTCTCATCTAGCAAGGTATATATTTCTGATTTTTTGGTTTATTAGCACAAATTATAGTTAATGTTGATATTTTTATACCAAAGCTTGATGTTTTAGTCGGAAATACGATATAATTCAGGAATAAACATCTTATTATAGTGCTAAAAACACAGTGGAAAGAAAAATCAACAATTTCCCTTACTTATGTGTCATTTTATAACTAAGCAAAATCTAGCATACTAGTACACACTTCTTAATATAAATACCCTGACTTTGTGATGCATAATTTAATCCTGATTCAAATTAGAGATTTTAGTTTATTTTATATTTGAATCTCTTTAGCATGAATGTTTGTGCTTGCTTACTTTTTCCTTGTATATTATGAAATAAAGGCTGATTATCTTTATATTATTTGTACTCTATCCTAGGCTTATTTGGTGTATATATAAGGGCATCTCCAGTCAGTTAATGGATGAATATTCAGGAGTCCTTAACTGGGCTGGAAACCCTAATGGTCAGGCGCCCATTTAATGGGCGTCTGGCTTCAGGCGCCCATTAAATGGGCGCCAGCCCCCCTTCCAGTAAAATAAATTTGCTGAAAAGGAGAGGGTCTTGGGCGTTCATTTGTTGGGCGCTCAAGCCCTGCCGTCCATTAAATGGACGCCAGGGCTTGAACGCTCAATGAATGGACGCCCATGACCAATTCAGTTTTCTGAATCGAAAACTGAATTTTAACCTTAACATTCAGGGTTGAATTGACGACTGGAGAAGAATTTCGTAATATTCAGAGTTGAATTGTAACCACTGGAGATGCTCTAAGAATAAGCTCTTCATGTTCTATTTAGTTGTGTCTACGTGGATAATTTCAAGAGAGAATTTAATTTCTTTTACCAACATTTAATACCTTAGGATTAAGTACATAACTAAGTTGTAGTTACTGAAGCATAGTAATAGTGGAATGTTACGAAGGTAAGTATCATTATAAATACAAAGATGTTACCTGCAAATTTTGATTCAATACTAAACTGTATATTCTGGAGAGAACAACAAAATACATGTTCCATATGTAGTACAACATTAAGTCTAAATGCTATATTTTAGTTTAAGTCTGATGATAATATGAAGTTTGTAAGGGAAAGGTTGACTCACTTGATGTCTTTTGGTGATTTGGAGCATGAAATTTTACATCACATCTAAAAGGTTGACTCATGTTTCTACCTAGCCACATCTGCAATAAAAACTTTGGAAATTTGTTGAGTGGCTTCTGCGTAGAACTTATTAAATAATTGATCCATTGTCCCATTCATTTGTTAACAAATGCATAATATTCTTACAGATATATCTCAGGAATTGTATTCACAAATAGTGCGTTACCTACGTGTCTTATAATTACAGCCTCAGCATCAAATAGGAACCACATATGGCATTGCAATGACATGGCAATTTCATTTTACAGCTGTTTCTCTTGCCGGTGCAGGTACTATGTGACCATTTCTGTTTGTCCAAGTTTACAGGCGACAACAGAATTTCTTTTTCCAGCAATGCCACGACATTATGTTAAACAGTAATAAAACCTATAAATATTTTGGTTTGTTATAAAGTTATCTTGTAAAAGTAAAAGGCGATTTGACTGCTAAATTGCAATGGATTTGTTAAGATAATAGTAGAATTAAAGTTCCACTGCAAATTATAATATTACAAGGAAGATTTGCTCTCATGGAAAATTTGCGTCATAAATCTTCTTATGATGTACGTTTATGGAACCCGATATATATTATTTTCTATTTGTATTTACTATAAGAAGTAAATCCCTGCAGCTGCTAGTAGCATTAGCATGTTGCAGAAATACTGATCATTTTGTGTGTAACTTGATGCAGATTTTCATGGGTACAGACACGCAAACACACTTCATTTCTTCCAGGACATTATGACAGTATCGTGGTAATGCGTAATAAGTGGTGATGTTTTTATTGCAGCATTACTAGTTGCACGAACACATCAAACCCTAGTGTAATGCTTAGAATTGGCTTTGTCAAGAAGAAGTTTAGCGAACATGATCCCGAGGCTAAAGTTACCATCGTTGAATTTATTATTATCAATTGAATTGCTTAAATTTTCAGTTGGCTTTATATCTAGACACCATCGTATGCTTTATTTTCACTTAACTACAATTATACTTGACTTCAAATTCACACTTAACCAAGTTTTATAATTTTTAACTAATTTAACTAAGTTTATAAAAATTAGTTAAGTTTTGTAAAAATTTAACTAAGTTGACTATGTTTATAAAAACCAATTTAACAGTTAACTATGTTTTATAAAAATTAACTATGTTAACTTAATTCTATAAAAATTAAATAAGTTTCTAAAAATTAACTAAGTTTTATACAAGTCAATTAAGTTTTATAAAAATTAACGAAGTTAACTAAGTATTATAAAACTTAAATAAGTTTATAAAAATAACTAAGATTATAAAAACTATTAAGCCTTACAAAAATTAATGAAGTTCACTACAATAAAAATACCCTTTCACAACTGTCAAAAACAGTTGTAATAGATTTATTACAACTTGCAACCGTCAGTCTTTATATTCATAGTTGTAAAAGAGCACGATTGTTTTACAAGAGGCATGGACATCTGCGTGTGCAGTTGTACAAAACCTTTTTCAACGGCAGTTGTAAATGACTTTTTTACAACTGCTGTTGGAAGTTGTAAAAGATTTTTTTACAACAGTCTTCGAGAGCCACAAAATAATTTTTTACAACTACTTTTGACAGTTGTAAAAGAATTCAGTGCAAAATAAAACAATTAAATTCTAAATGTATTTTACAAGTAAAGCAAGAAGCACATAAACATAAATAATAGAATTTCAGACATTACATTATTATTATCTGCAAAACTAATATATCATACAAACCAAAACAATATAGTGCAAAATATCACTGACCTAAAGCACAAAACATACCAACACTTTTTTGAGATGACAACACTTTAACACATACACTCTAACTCAACAAAAATGCCAAAACAAGGACATGGTAGAGTGACTATTAGCTCCAGACGACTGTAGCTCCACGCAAGTAGACTCAGATGACCACTAAAACAAAACCAAAAAGACAAAGCATGATCTTACTATGCAAATTTATAACTCCATTTTCAATGTAGGTATCATTCGTTCGCCTATTGAAACAACTAGATTACTACTTTGTAGAAAGTTTTGGGCTTCTCTTTCTTCCTTCATCCTTGAAAACGTGATATAACCCAAAATTGGTTTCGAATCCACCTGGACCAAACGCATGTACGTCCAACACGTCTATGAATGACCAGGTGAAATATCTCTTTGCATTGGAACCATTCCTAAAATGAAGTAATTAACCTTTAGTAAAAACATTAATGTACAATGCAAACAATTAAAATAACTGGAAAATAAACATGATAGCGTATCTGGACCTTATTGCATCTCGCAGACTTTCTAAATTTGCTCTTATGTAATATACCCTCAATGTGTCATGAAGTGATGCATTTGACTGCATTGGAAAACCTGCAGATCCGAAATTCAGAATCAGAGATTTATGTTGAGATATGAAAATAATACGCTAATTTTTATTGCTTGCACGTAGGTTGAGATATGAGAATATCACACTAATTTTATTATCACCGTTTTCATGAATATAAACAGGAGGATTCCCATAGTTTTGCTTCATATATTCCAATGCTCCTTGCATTCCAGTTGCTGAGCTTATCTAACAATTAATTCAGCTGTTACAATTAGGTCATATTGTACATTTTATCTACGAATACATGTCTGAAATCATACTAAATTTTCGTTAGAGATTCCTTTTCTCTGCTGCATACGTAAGAGAGCCTGAACACAAATCCATGAACATACCAGCATCGACCGTGATGTCACTTTGATCAGCAGGTGCAGTATAAGGTTTGTTTTTCACATACAAAGTCGTATAGTAATTGACCCCAAAAAAATCAAAAGACTTGTTGAGTTGGTCCGATTGCATTTCAGTAAATTTTGGTATTTTATTTCTGACAGCCAGCCTCGTACTCTTGGGGTAATCTCCACGCACTAATGGTTCTATAAACCTGCATATTTATCCCGTTGCCACATTAAATTGCAATGGAAGTTGCTATCTGACCAAAGTACCGACACATATAAAGTAAAATGAAACACAATTATACCACATACCAGCCACTGTAAAAGTCAAAGGCTTTACCTTTTGCAACATATAATGTGTCTTTTTTCGTTTTCTATTATTCTCAATATTATATGCTAGATCTCGGTCTCACATGTTACTTACAGCTCAATTTTGGGCGTTGAACGTCAACAATACACACACACATATTAAAAAAAAATCGCTTTTTTAAATTTCAATTGTAATGATGTACATAATACACACACACATATTTTATATAATTATATTTGTATTTTAAAATCAATATCTATTATAAAATCATTTTAAATATTATTAAATTTGAATTTTTTTACCCGTGATCCATATGTACATATTTACTATCATCCAATGTAGACGACATATGCATACGTGGATTATCTCACACACACACACACACACATATATATATATATAACATGATGAAATATTATATAAATATAAATTTAAGCGAAGGATTTATCTTGGCTAAAGCCTAGTTGTAACACAGTTAAAGCATTGAATCGAGGAACTCCTTGAATCGGTATCCAGAATCCAAAAAGAGATACCAGTCTGAATGTAGCAACAATGGGTCTACTAATTGAATTAAATTTTTTGTTTCAATGGCTTGAAATTTTTGGAGAAGGAGACAAAGAAAGGGTCGGCCTTGAACAGTCTAGGAGGAGCCAAAGAAAGCATAAAGAAAGTGGAGTTTGAGACGTATAAATAACATAGATCTAAGGAGCAAAAAGAGAATCCAGATCTTAGTTTTTCTCATACTATTTCTGTGACGACCTAGAATTTAAAACATTTTAAATCGAAATATTTAATTGATTTTAAATATCTGAAAGTTAGTTTAACTTGAATTTCAAAACAAATATGAATTTGACAATTAAATTATTGAATTTAATTTATTAATGATGGGTAAAAAAATTGAATTTTCAATTTTAAGTTTGTTAAAAATAATTTGATGGCTTAGAAAATTTATATTGATAATACTGAGGTTAATGGAAGCTTCAGAATTTGATTTGGAAATATTTTATTCAGTTTTGAAATCATATTGTTTAAATCGATATTTAAAAATAGCATTCCGAGGCATAGTCTCGGATTTCGACGAAACCAATTCCATTGGATCCGCAATAATGTTTTATTATCGTATTTCAATTTCTGTAGTATTTGAAATTGTTGTGTGATCGTACGATAAGCAAACGCGTTGAAAATTTTATCGAAATTTTGATATTATAACTGGTCCAAAAAGCTATCTTCTTCATACGAATTAGGACTCGGAACCTTTTCCATTGTGTTCGAAATAGGGGTTTAACATTATAAACGCCTAGCGGCACGCCTCAATAGGAGGTCGAGATTTTGAATTGCAAGATTCGAGACGATTCAAAGTTAAAACTTAATAATATATATATATATATATTTAAAACACTGGCCAACATCAGCTGAGATTTTTTTTTTTCACATCAAGACTTTTTGGTCTCCTCTGCAAATCGCTGTTCCCCACTCGTACACGCAACCATTCCATCGTGTTTCCCCCGTTCTTCCTTCTAAAAAACACTCGTCCATCTCATTCTTTTCAATTCAACCCTCAGCCTAAAAGATAAATAAAATGGTGGCCGATGTTTCTCTTTCTTCTTTATACTCTTCAGTTTCAAATTTCAAATCGATGGCTGCAAATAAAAAAAATTAAATCACGTTTTCCTTCATTTCTAAATCAATGGCCGAGAAACAAAAGATCAAATTCAATTCGTTATATACGAACGATGGCAGCGATTCATTAGCGACTGGGGCTGGAGCACGAGGAAGCTTTGTCAATGTCGCGAGTGTGCTTGTGCGCGAGCTTGAACAGGGGGGAAGCGAAGCGAGTTCGGGGGTTGATGGCGACGGCGTGGGCGACACCTTGGATCGGCGCGAGAAGGATGGGATGTTCGCTAGGTTCGGTAGTTCGATTTAGGGTTTCGATGCGAGGCAATTGCTGTGGGGGTGTCGAGCATCGTCAGTGAGCACGAGGATCAGTGGCGGTTTCACGCAAGAGTGGTGAGGCCGATAGGGTTCGCTAGCTCGAGTTCGACAAGCAGTGAGGGGTGTTTCTGTTTTGGGATTTTTGGTTTAAATTATATATATATACAAGTTGAAAGTTCTATATACAAGCAGAGAAAATGATTTTTAAACCAGATTTCTGTATATATATAATTAGAAAAATCTACTTTAAAGTTTTAACAGTTAGACAAAGTTTTGTTTCAAAAATAAGAAAAAGTGTCTATTTGAATATATAAAAGCTGGAAACAACACCTATACTTAGGATAGATTTTAAAAGAAAATATAAGGGTTTTAAAATTGTCCGAAGAATTTACAAAAGTTGGATTTTAAAATCTATATATGTTATTTCAAAAGAATAAAAATTAAAAAAATTATTTTTTATTAGTTTGAAATTTAATTATTAGATAAAATAAAATTTATTAGATAGAAATTTAAATTTTCGATTAGTTCAAATATTAATAAATTGTATAATTATTTATACAAGGTCTAAAACTGTGAAGAAACAAGTCGGAATTGAAATGGATTGCAAGACAAAAGCAAAGGTGAGATCTTCTCACTCAATCAACTATTGTTCAGATTTAAATTTTGAATAGTTAGATTTGAAATTGATTGACTGTGTGCTTGGATGATTGATTTATAATAATTTATTCACTGGATGATATTATATATAGTAGTATATAGTATATTGGAGTGATTGATTTCCCGCATTTTATAGCGGATGAGACCCTATGCGCCGTATAATAGCGGAAGATATTTTATAAATTCCATATACCGCGATATTCCACCTCGAAATAGAATTGGTATTTAATTGTTGTACTAACGTCTGTGGATGCAGGGAAAACAGGTTGGAGGGATCCAACTGGATTCCTCAAATAATTGAATTTATTTCAATATTGTGTGTTGATCATTTATAATCTGTGTGTGATTATACTATGATTGAAATCGTTGAAGGATTAAATTTAGCCGAATATATTTTTGGTATCGTAAGATACCAGAAATAAATAAAATTGGATTTTTAAATTTAAGTAGAAAATCTATAGTGAAATCCTATTGAATAAAATTCCAAAATATGGGAAAAAGTTTAATAAATGGATTCCAAGCAATATTATTCAAAAGGTGAAGAATTTGTTTTAAAAAAAATACGGATTTTAATAATTTGGAAGAGATAAAGAAATTTATTTTAAAAATAAATCTTTGGGAAATCCATATGAAAATTGATTTAGTGTTTGATTGAAAATCGAATTGGTGTTGAAATAAATTCAGAAATAAATTTGGAATTTAATTTGGTGTTTGAAATAAAATTTGAAAATCAATTTGAAAACTGATTTGGTGTTGATAGTGAATATTTGGGAATCGATTTGAAAATCGTATATCAGTTGATATTTGAAAATCTAAATTCACAATGAGAATTTATAAAGGAAAGGGAATTTTGTTTTAAAAATAATCATTGGGTTATTTTAAAAGTATGGAAGGAAATTTATGGATTTGGAATGTAAATTTAAAATAAATGCAGAAGGATTTATTAATTGATTAAAAATGATGCATTTTGAAAAGGAAGGTGTATTTTCCCTGAAAAGCCGAGTATGTTTGTGGAATAGCTTTTGAAATATAAATAAAAAGTTCTATGGTTGGTTTTAAAAGAATATTTCGGAGAAATTAGTTTCTTTAAGTTATTTTGTAAATCTTTAAAGTAATGATTTATTTAATTAATTGTGGAAGTAATGATTTAAAGATTTAATTGATAATGGTTTTAGAAATTGAATATTTAAATAGTTATATCCTATCTATTAATTTTATTTAAAAAAATTAGTTTGAACTTGAATTTTTATATGAGACATTAGTATAATATTTTCATAACTAATATTTAAATAAACGTTTTAAAATAGTTTTATCTAAATGTTTCCAAGTATGTATTTTGGATAAGTGATTTAAAGGTTTTTAAAGTATTTGAACTCGGCTGACTTTCAGTGGAAATAAATAATATTGGGAAACTTATTCCACGAGTAAAAAGTGATTTGAAAATTGTTTTCAAATGGTTGAAGTGTTAAAAATATATATCTTGCGAAGATATTTTGAAAATAATGATTGGGGAAAAATTATTTGAAATTTAGCGATTGTTGTGAGTGATGATTGATAATTAAATAATCATCTATTAATATTGGCCTTTTTAATGGCATTTGAATTCCGATGCGACCGGGGGTCGGATTCCAAGTGGATATCCGAAACCCACATTGAACCTTTGTGATTGTGATGGATCTTTTATTTAAAAGATCAAAGTGGAAATTTGTTGTGATTTGTTGAAATCTGAAGGTAACACTTATTTTTAAAATAAGCGCTCGTTATTCGGATTAGCCGAAAGAGGACCTTATGTCATAAAACCCATTCCGAATAACAATATGACGAAATGGGATTGCATTTGAAGATGGTGTTGAAGACCGGGTATTTTCGAAAATGAAAGGGTTACCTATCAAATGTCTCTGCACCGGTTTGCTTCGGTATAGAGGTTTTTATCACCCTTTGTGATGGAGATTCCGGACGTGATTATTGAATATCCGGATTTGCAAGGGCTTCTTTTGAAGTGCCTTCAGTTCCATTAGATCTTGGAACGGACTTGTATGGATGTGTGTCTGACATTACACTTTGAGATGTAAAGCTGGTTTCTATCAAATACATTTCTGTTGGTGGCGGAGAATTTATTCTCTTAGCTTAACACCCTTCTCTGAGACGTACGACCTCAGAGTTTATGTAGTTGATGGTTACTAGTGATATATTCCCAAACTGGTAATATGGCATACGAAGTGCTGCCGATCATTTGTTGATCAAAGCATGACTTTGTGGACGAGACTTCGTCAGACCTCACACCCCGGAAATGGTCAAAACAGGAAAGATGCGGAAAGTTGAGGGTCGCACCCTTTAGGGTATGTGATTTCCTTCTGGAAAAGGGTGGTATCATGGTATGGAGCCCAGATATTTAACCCATGTGTTTGCTGCAAATCTATTACACTTTGTGGTTGTTGCTTTGTGGTTGAGGATCCTCGGATAAAGGTCGCAAACGACCGAGGGATGACATACTCGAGTAGTAGTTACCTAATTACAGAGGTAACCCGGCCTTGTGTTGGCAGAGATCCGGGTAGGTTCTCGGGACGTCCCTCCAGAGGCATACCCATGTGGCAGCAGGAAGTTCCTTAGCCTGACCATTTGTTGGAAATCCAAAGAAACAATACGAGCCCTTTACGATTGCAATTGTATAACTTGCCTCCTCAGGAGGTAGCTATAGCAGGCATAATATAATGGTACCTATGCTGGCTAAGATTAATATTATACTTTCGAAATATTTTCTACACTATGCACTAATGATAATATTAAAAAGGATTTTGCGTATCAAACATGTTTGACTATCATAAGGAGAAATCTCTTCCAAGTCTGCAATTGCATTGTGTGTGTATCGGGAGGCCTTATGGTAGTTTCATTTTCCAAAAAGCATTGCGAATTTCGTTTATTCCCCTTTTGTTTTCTTGTGTTAAAAAATAACTGTTTTTAAGATCTCACACCAATCCCACGACTAACTTGGTGTTTATTGTTCCCTTTCTAAACTCTGGGTGGCCACAATTTTTCACACGGGCAGGCTAGAATCAGGTTATCATTATTCTGGAGCGAAGTCAGAAAAGTTGCTGTGGAAATCTGTAGTTGAAGCTGGATGGCGAGACGTATCACTTATACTTGTAGTATCCGCTGCGTTTGGTTGGTGCAAAGTCAAAATTTCTTTGTAAGCAAGTTAAAATGACTGCCAGTGTTTGTATTGTGTTGTTGTAAACTCTGATGATGTATTGTGATAACATATATGATTCTTTGTTTTTAAAATATTCATTTATCTATTATATATTGTTCCGCTGCAAAATGTGAGATTTTATTATTGTTTCTGCTCTTCTTCTATCTGCTTCTTTTTAAAACCTAACGGTTCGGTTTTCCGGCATTCGACTGCGCGGAATTAGATGCAGTGAATGTATCGATCTCGACGTTTGAAAGTCGAAAAATCGGGTCGTTACAATGTGGTATCAGAGCATTTGGTTATGCAACAACCTTGGCTCTGTTGGATGTTACTCATTAGAGATAGAGTCAGTAGTACTCTCGAATGAGTTGAGTATATTAATAGATATGAGCACGCATTTCTTAGTAAATATAAAATTGTTTTATATTGTGATGATTGGTTTGTTGAGTGGTATATGGATTCTGGTCGGTATAGTCTGTACAACTCTATCGATAGGAATCTCAAAACACTTGTACAGAACAATTCGACACGATATTGTTTTAAAATAGCGTGAATGAAATAATTTTATCCAAAACTATTTTCATAGATAAAGGAAATAATCTTTGTAAATTTTAATAGTATATGGTTGCTTGATTGTTAGGAAGTGGTAATATTATTATCATTTGAATAGGAAATTGAAATCGTAACTCTAAAATTAAGAAATAAATTCACATACAAATGGAATTTGAGAATATAAATTGTAAATGTGATTTGTAATTTGAAACGGAATTCCAGAGAAGTATTTGGAAATGTTTTGAAAAGAATTTGAAAATTTTGGAGATTTAGAAAGTTTAAATTCCCTTGAGTTTGAAAATTGTTTTTGAAGGTTTGGAAAGATAACGGTGAAATTAATTGGGAAATAATTTTTGAATTAAATTTGAAATTTGACGGAGTTTGGAATTTAAAAATATTTGGAAAATGTTTTAAGAGCGATAAAAGCTCTAAACTCTTTTAGGTCGCTGGAAAATAACTTCGTTGATGACCGCAGCATCATCGATGTTCATTTTCGGGTTTCCAGGAGAGGAAATGCTACTAAATTATTAAATGGAGGTTCTTTGCAAACTGGGTTTGGTTTTGGAAATTTAAAGGATAATTTGAATTGATTTCAAAGATGATTTTGAATGGTTGAAAAGACTCTGGAATCCTATTTAAAATATTTATGCGAATAATAAATGAGTTGATAACTTATACAATTTGAATTTTGATAGAATAAATTTAACTTAAAGGATGGAGTTAAATTAAAGTATGTATAAGTGAATCTATTAAATGAAGTGAATTTAAAGAAAGGTCTAAGGAGACTAAGTGAAATGATTACTTAAAGAAAATTTATTAAGTTGAAAATAAATTAGGGGTAGTGACAAATGAATTGGAATTGAATTTGATTTGTGAAAAATAAAGCGAAGTATTGAAATGAAATTAGTAAGTGAAATTAATTGAAGGAATGACAAATTAATATGGTTTGAAATGAATTGAATTCAATATTTATAAATGAAAGATAAATTAAATTCATATGGAATTTGAAATCCAATTTAAATATAAGTGGTTGTAAACCAAATGGTGAATTGAAATTGAATTGTGTGAAATAAAATGAAGTTGTAAAATTAGTTCGAAGTGAACTAAAGATAATGAAGGTGAGATAAAGAAATGGTTTGAGATAAAATGAATTGGAATTTGTAATAGGTTAGTAAATGAAACTAATTTAAAATAGTCATATGAATAAGTTGTGAATGAAAGATAATCGATAAAATTCGTGATTCAGAAGATAAATTGAATCCAAATAGAATTGAAAGTGAAAATTGAAAGTGTAAATCGAATTCAAATGAGATTGAAAATGCAAGATTGAATGAAAATGGACACATAACTTCAATAGTGAAGTAAAAATGGTATAAGAGGTAAGTATTCAAACTTTTGTAAAGAAATGTGCAAAAATGATTTTTGAATGTTGAAATTGGACATTATGGATATCAGGATATACAGCTGTGTTAAAGACAAAGGAATTGGGATTTGATTTTTGAAGTCAAATTTAAATTGCTCACAAAATGGTATGTATTTGAATTTCAGTATGAACTTTGATGATTTTCTTGTCCAGACGCTTGGCGTTTTGTTTTCTTTTGAAATCTGGGGGCCTGTGGTGCCATTTTATAGTCATACCGAGCTATCTGCGCAAAGGAGACGTTGACGAAATTTTTCGAAAATTTAGGGAGTTAGAAAAATTTTGAGAATTTTTTTTGATAATATAAAATTTAAATTTAAATTTGAAGTTGAATTGTGAAGTAAATGAAGTTGCTTGGACACTGTGAAGATTTTGCAAAGCTAGTTGATATGATAATGGATCTTTGATAAAAAGATTTGTTTGGGCAAGTTGATAAAACTGTTTAGTTTTGGAAAGATAGCAAATGGGTTAAGGATCATTCTTCTTAACTAGTAATTTTAGTACGAAATTCTTTTAAGGAGGGAATGATGTAATGACCCAGAATTTTGAACATTTTAAATCAAAATATTTAATTGATTTTAAATATCTGGAAGTTAGTTTAACTTGAATTTCAAGTACAAATATGAATTTGGCAATTAAATTACAGAATTTAATTTATTAATGATGGGTAAAAAAATTGAATTTTCAATTTTAAGCTTGTTAAAAATAATTTGATGGCTTGGAAAATTTATATTGATAATACTAAGGTTAATGGAAGCTTCAGAATTTGATTTGGAAATACTTTATTCGGTTTTGAAATCATATTGTTTAAATTGATATTTAAAAATAGCATTCCGAGGCATAGTCTAGGATTTTGACGAAACCAGTTCCATTGGATCCGTAATAATGTTGTATTATCGGATTTCAATTTCCGTAGCAATCGAAATTGTCTTGTGACCGTACGATAAGCAAACGCGCTAAAAATTTTATCGAAATTTTAATATTATAACCGGTCCAAAAAGCTATCTTCTCCATACGATCGAATTAGAACTCGAAACCTTTTACATTGTGTTCAGAATAGGGGTTTAACATTATAAACGCCTAGCGGCACGCCTCGATAGGAGGTCGAGATTTTGAGTTGCAAGATTTGAGACGATTTAAAGTTAAAACTTAATAATATATATATATATATATATATATATATATATATATATATATATATATATATATATATTTAAAACACTGGCCAACATCAGCTGAGATTTTTTTTTCACAACAAATTTTTTGGCCTCCTCTGCAAATCGCTGTTCCCCACTCATACACGCAACCATTCCATTGTGTTTCCCCCGTTCTTCCTTTTAAAAAACACTCGTCCATCTCATTCTTTTCAATTCAACCCTCGGCCTAAAAGATAAATAAAATGGTGGCTGATGTTTCTCTTTCTCCTTTCTCCTCTTCGGTTTCAAATTTCAAATCGATGGCTGCAAATAAAAAAAAAATTAAATCGCGTTTTCCTTCATTTCTAGATCAATGGCCGAGAAACAAAAGGTCAAATTCAATTCGTTATATACGAACGATGGCAGCAATTCATTAGCGACTGGGGCTGGAGCGCGAGGAAGCTTTGTCAATGTCGTGCGTGTGCTCGTGCGCGAGCTTGAACGGGGGGAAGCGAGGCGGGTTCGGGGGTTGATGGCGACGGCGAGGGCGGCACCTTGGATCGGCGCGAGAAGGATGGGATGTTGGCTAGGGTTCGGCAGTTCGATTTAGGGTTTTGATGCGAGGCAATTGCCGTGGGGGTGTCAAGCGTCGTCAGTGAGCACGAGGATCAGTGGCGATTTGGCGCGAGAGTGGTGAGGCCGATAGGGTTCGCTAGCTCGAGTTCGACAAGCAATGAGGTATATTTCTGTTTTGTGATTTTTGGTTTAAATTATATATATACAAGTTGGAAGTTTTATATACAAGCAGAGAAAATGACTTTTAAACCAGATTTCTGTATATATATAATTAGAAAAATCTACTTTAAAGTTTTAACAGTTAGATAATGTTTTGTTTCAAAAATAAAAAAAAGTGTCTATTTGAATATATAAAAGCTGGAAACAATAAATATACTTAGGACAGATTTTAAAAGAAAATACAGGGGTTTTAAAATTGTCCGAAGAATTTATAAAAGTTGGATTTTATAATCTATATATGTTATTTTAAAAGAATAAAAATTAAAAATTAAAAAATTTAATTTTTATTAGTTTAAAATTTAATTATTAGATAAAATAAACTTTATTAGATAGAAGTTTAAATTTTAGATTAGTTCAAATATTAATAAATTGTATAATTATTTATACAAGGTCTAAAACTATGAAGAAACAAGTCGGAATTGAAATGGATTGCAAGACAAAAGCAAAGGTGAGATCTTCTCACTCAATCAAATATTGTTCTGATTTAAATTTTGAATAGTTAGATTTGAAATTGATTGACTGTGTGCTTGGATGGTTGATTTATAATAATTTATTCACTGGATAATATTATATATATAGTAGTGTATAGTATATTGGAGTGATTGATTTCCCGCATTATATAGCGGATGAGACCCTATGCGCCGCATAATAGCGGATGATATTTTATAAATCTCATATATCACGATATTCCACCTCGAAATGGAATTGGTATTTAATTGTTGTACTAACGTCTGTGGATGCAGAGAAAACAGGTTGGAGGGATGCAACTGGATTCCTCAAATAATTGAATTTATTTCAATATTGTGTGTTGACCATTTATAATCTGTGTGTGATTATACTGTGATTGAAATCGTTGAAGGATTAAATTTAGCCGAATATATTTTTGGTATCGTAAGATACCAGAAATAAATAAAATTGGATTTTTATATTTAAGTGGAAAATCTATAGTGAAATCCTATTGAATAAAATTCCAAAATATGGGAAAAAGTTTAATAAATGGATTCCAAGTAATATTATTCAAAAGGTGAAGGATTTATTTTAAAAAAAATACGGATTTTAAATAATTTGAAAGAGATAAAGGAATTTATTTTAAAAATATATCTTTGGGAAATCCATATGAAAATTGATTTGGTGTTTGATTGAAAATCGAATTAGTGTTGAAACAAATTCAGAAATCAATTTCGAATTTAATTTGGTGTTTGAAATAAAATTTGGAAATCAATTTGAAAATTGATTTGGTGTTGATAGTGAATATTTGGGAATCGATTTGAAAATCGTATATCAGTTGATATTTGAAAATCTAAATTCACAACGGGAATTTATAAAGGAAAGGCAATTTTGTTTTAAAAATAAACATTGGGTTATTTTAAAAGTATGGAAGGAAATTTACGGATTTGGAATGTAAATTTAAAATAAATCCCGAAGGATTTATTAGTTGATTAAAAATGATCCATTTTGAAAAGGAAGGTGTATTTTCCCTGAAAAGCCGAGTATGTTTGTAGAATAGCTTTTGAAATATAAATAAAATGTTCTAGGGTTGGTTTTAAATTAATATTTCGGAGAAATTAGTTTCTTTAAGTTATTTTGTAAATCTTTAAAGTAATGATTTATTTAATTAATCGTGGAAGTAATGATTTAAAGATTTAATTGATATTGATTTTAGAAATTGAATATTTAAATAGTTATATCCTATCTATTAATTTTATTTAAAAAAATTAGTTTGAACTTAAATTTTTATATGAGACATTAGTATAATATTTTCATAAAGTTATATTTAAAAAAAAGGTTTTTGAAAATTGTTTTATCTAAATGTTTCCAAGTATATATTTTGGATAAGTGATTTAAAGGTTTTTAAAGTATTTGAACTCGGTAGACTTTCATTGGAAATAAATAATATCGGGAATCTTATTCCGCGAGTAAAAAGAGATTTGAAAATTGTTTTCAAATGGTTGAAGTGTTAAAAATATATATCCCGCGAAGATATTTTGAAAATAATAATTGGGGAAAAATTATTTGAAATTTAGCGATTGTTGTGAGTGATGATTGATAGTTAAATAACCGACTATTAATATTGCCCTTTTCAATGGCATTTGAATTTCGATGCGACCGGAGGCCAGATTCCAAGTGGATATCTGAAACCCACATCGAACCTTTGTGATTGTGATGGATCTTTTATTTAAAAGATCGAAGTGGAAATTTGTTGAAATTTGAAGGTAACACTTATTTTTAAAATAAGCGCTCGTTATTCGGATTCGCCGGAAGAGAACCTTGTGTCATAAAACCCATTCCGTATGACGATACGACGAAATAGGATTGCATTTGAAGATGGTGTTGAAGACCGTGTATTTTCGAAAACGAAAAGATTACCTGTCGAATGTCTCTGCACCGGGTTGCTCCGGTATAGAGATTTTTATCACCCTTTGTGATGGGGATTCCGGACATGATTAGTGAATATCCGAATTTGCAAGGGCTTCTTTTGAAGTGCCCTTGGTTCCGTTCGATCCTGGAACGGACTTGTATGGATGTGTGTTTGACATTACACTTTGAGATGTAAAGCTGGTTTCTATCAAATACATTTCTGTTGGTGGCGGAGAATTTATTCTCTTAGCTTAACACCCTTCTTTGAGACGTACGACCACAGAGGTTATGTAGTTGATGGTTACTAGTGATATATTCCCAAACTGATAGTGTGGCATACGAAGTGCTGCTGATCATTTGTTGATCAAAGCATGACTTTGTGAAAAGTGTAGCTTTGTGGACGAGACTTCGTCAGACCTCACACCCCGGAAATGGTCAAAACAGGAAAGATGCGGAAAGTTATGAGGGTCGCACCCTTTAGGGTATGTCATTTCCTTCTGTAAAAGGGTGGTATCATGGTATGGAGCCTAGATATTTAACCCATGTGTTTGCTGCAAATCTATTACACTTTGTGGTTGTTGCTTTGTGGTTGAGGATCCTCGGATAAAGGTCGCAAACGACCGGGGGATGGCATACTCGAGTAGTAGTTACCTAGTTACAGAGGTAACCCGGCCTTGTGTTGGCAGAGATCCTGGTAGGTTCTTGGGACGTCCCTCCAGAGACGTACCCATGTGGCAGTAGGAAGTTCCTTAGCCTGACCATTTGTTGAAAATCCAACGAAACAATACGAGCCCTTTACGATTGCAATTGTATAACCTGCCTCCTCAAGAGGTAGCTATAGTAGGCATAATATAATGGTACCTATGCTGGTTAAGATTAATATTTTACTTTCGAAATGTTTTCTACACTATGCACTAATGATATATTAAAAAGGATTTTGCATATCAAGCTTGTTTGACTATCATAAAGAGAAATCTCCCCTAAGTCTGCGATTGCATTGTGTGTGTGCCGGGAGGCCTTATGGTAGTTTCATTTTCCAAAAAGCATTGCGAATTTCTTTTATTCCCCTTTTGTTTTCTTTTGTTAAAAAATAACCATTTTTAAGATCTCACACTAGTCCCACGACTGACCTGGAGTTTATTGTTCCCTTTCTAAACTCTAGGTGCCCACAATTTTTCACACGGGCAGCCTAGAATCAGGTTATCATTATTCTGGAGCGAAGTCAGAAAAGTTGCTGTGGAGATCTAGAGTTGAAGCTGGATGGCGAGACGTATCACTTATACTATGTAGTATCCGCTGCGTTTGGTTGGTGCAAAGTCAAAATTTCTATGTAAGCAATTTAAAATGACTGCTAGTGTTTGTATTGTGTTGTTGTAAACTCTGATGATGTATTGTGATAACATATATAATTCTTTGTTTTTAAAATATTCATTTATATATTATATATTATTCCGCTGCGAAATGTGAGATTCTATTATTGTTTCTGTTCTTCTTCTATCTGCTTCTTCTTAAAACCCAACGGTTCGGTTTTCCGGCATTCGACTGCGCGGCATTGGATACAGTGGACGTATCGATGTCGACTTTTGGAAGTCGAAAAATCGGGTCGTTACAATGTCATCTCATTTTGAATCAATATTCCCTCCAACATCCCTATAGTGGTTGGCCATGACAAGCCCATATTTTGGCCTCCTATTTACTTCAAGCCCGATCACATAAATGTGCATTTAAATCCAATTGAAATGCATATCAATATTGCATATCGATACGTGTGTCTATAACTATCATGTGCACATTATTTAATATTGTTAACACAAATTAAATAAAATTTTATAATTGAAATTTTATAAATATTAATTAATTTATAATAATTATAATTAATTAAATCAGGTGGTAGTAGGAATATTCAACTCTTAGGTGTAAATTCGATCAGCGGTTAATATCAAACAATTTGAATATTAATGTTCACATGTCACCATAGCAAGTGGTGTGATATTATGGCCAAATTTACTACTTACATAGCTTCAATAAAAATCTATTCTTATTTATTTTGAACATTACCTGTTAGTGACAATTATTTACACTAATTCTCTTCGTCAAAACAATGTCATATTAGGACTTATGGAATTTAGCAATGGTCAAAATTTCAATATTGTCCATATTCAACTTTATAGTCTAAAGACAAAGTTATTGGTTCGATAATAACTGTTATTATTAACCGAACCACTATGGCCAGAGACTTTGACTTTAAGTTGACTTCATATGACCGTCATACTACCTTCGTATAATTGAGAAGACGATTACTCTATTAAATAGCGTTTTACATCCAATGCTTCCACTCAACCCGACTATAGTCATTCGATGGACGCCGTGGCACAATTTAACTACAATCATGGAGGAGTTTCTACGTTAAAGCTCAACGGTATTTTTAGGTCAGTGGAATTATGTAATATCGTCACATTCGATATTTTCTATTTAACTTTAATTATATTAACCGAGTGAGTCATTTAATAGTTACATATTAACTATCAGTATGTAACACCTTGGTGTCTCCAACAGCTACGAGTAATACACCGCCCACCATTTGAAGAGGGTTACGTACTCCAGTCTCGATGGATATATCGACATCCAGTCTCGATATATCTTAACTAGGAACATTTAAATGTTGTGTTTATTTTATTATGATAAATTACTCATGATTACAACACACTGTAATTACTATCACAAAATACACCATTTATTTATTTTCTACCAAATATAATTTTAATTAAATAAATAATTATTATAACATATTATGTCAAGTATATTTTTGAAAGAAAAAATTCTTTTATTTTGAAAAAGATTGATTATCGAGTTAAATATATGTAACTGTTACATAATTACCTCTAGGGCATATCCCACATTCTATCAGTCTCCCACTTGCTCAAGAGATCAATTATGAAATCTTTATCCCATTGCTTCATCAGTTTGATGAGAACTGATTGAGTTAAACTCTTTGTGAATGGACTGGTATATTAATTTAGTTATCCACTCTGTCAATTATCTCTCTCCCATGTTAATAAACCGTATTTATCATGCGAAACTATTTGAAATATGTTTCTCGACTTCTAATGAACTATTATCAGTACATTGTTATGTCTAGTCTCAGTAATTGGAATCAACCTTAAAATATCATGTCCTTCATGCCCCTTCCTCTCCTTTGACCGGTCTTCCTACCTTCTTGTCCTTCTTATGCCTTTATTTTGCCTTTTTCACCATCATCCCTCCCGTTGACTTGGCCATTCTGTTAGTCATCCGATTGAACAATCCCTCCCTCGTTATCCATATCCTTGCCTCCCTCTTCTGCTGACCTCGACCGTGTCCTCCACCTCATTTTGCTCTAAACTATCCTTCATATCTGCCTCCTTCTCCCCTTTTCCATCCCACCCACATTATATCCTTTTCTGCACTTCCTATCAAGTAGCCTCCTTTGTCTTTCTCTTGGTATAGTATTAGCAAAGTACAAGCATCCATTGATTGTTCTTCTCAACCGATTTCAAAGCCTTGGTCAGCACTGTTCATGTTGCTTCCACGTAATGAGGGAACATATATACCCAAGCATTTTGATATTTCGTATGAAGAGGTAGCTCTGCAACCTCCTCAAGAGGTTATCGATGAAGTTATCAAGTTTTAGCAGAATTACTTAGTTGGCTTTTTTCTGGAGAAAAAAATTAACTATATGGCTATGATTCCTTATCTAATGAAGAAGTGGAAGCTGAAAGGTGATTTTGATGTAAAATTTGATTGTTTGACTTATTTTTTTGCTTAGTTGTGATGATGATAGAAATAAAATTTTGAAGTCTGATCCAATTTTCATCAGAGGACGAATGTTTGTCGTTACAACATGGAAACCGACATTTGGTTCAGTTCGGGCGCAAGTTAAGAGGGTACCAATTTGGATACACATTTACAACATACCGCACATCGCATGGACTCTGTTGAGTATTAACTGGCTCGCATGCCATCTTTGTAAACTAGTGTGCTTCAATGAAGCTAATGAAAAGCAGCAAAGGCTAGAATATGTTAAATGTCTTATAGGGATATGTATCGATAAGGATCTATGCAATTTTATTAGTGTAGGAGAAGGTAACTATCACAAAACACATGTTAAATAAACTTAGAAACCATTGACATGCTCCCACTGTCGCATATTTGGTAATAATATGTATATGTCAAGAGAATAACAAATACAAAGCAAACTAGTATTGTAAAGTTGTAAATGGGCCAAGCCCGTATATCTAATATCCAGTATATCAAGTATATATACAGAAGCTTGTACGAAGGAATCGTATTCGAATTACATTGTAATAATTCTCTCAACAGAAATAAAGCAAAATTATTCATTTCTTTAACATGGTATCGGAGCAAACCAATGTTTAAAAGCATATGCTTTACCGTTTTATGATCAGAAATCATCTCATCAGAGTAGTTTCATCATCTGAGATTTGATTACATACAGTTTAATAGCTGTATATAATTCTTTGAAAAGAAAATTCATCATTTAGCGTTGTGCCATGCAAAAAGAAGACAATATCGGAAAGATCTCATCATATATCATCTTCTTGGCTGCATCAGTACTATCAGAGACTTAAAGATTCAGTTTGCCTAACCTGAAGTGCCGTGCTAAGAAAACTACTGTCAGTAACCATCATCCAGTCAGTCTCTGGCTGCAGTTTCACTTTCTGGTAATCCTTACCCTCACCATCATCTTTTGCATCAACTTCTTCACTGATGGTTGAAGAAAATGAAAATAGTGATATCTCACCCACTTCTGCATCCAAATTCACACAAAACCAATCCAGTGTCACCCAAGAACTCCTCAAAACCATCATTAAACCACATAGCTAGATTATAACCACCCCACTAGACGAAACCAACTATTTGCTTTGGAAGTTTCAAGTGGAGACTGCAATAAAAGCTTATGGTCTTCAGGAATATGTTCTTGGAACCATCATTAAGCCACCAAGATTCACTGCAGATGCACAAGGGAAGTTAATAGATAATCAAGAATATATTATACATGAAAGACAAGATAGTTTGGTTAGTTCTTGGCTATTGTCTTCAATCAGCGCAAGTCTTTTGCCACAATTAATTGGCTGCAAAACTGCCAATGAGAAATGGCATACAATAGAGCAAGTTTTTAGTTCTCAATCTGCAGTAAGAATTATGCAGTATAAAAGACAATTGCATAACTTGAAGAAAGGCAATCAGACTATGAGAGAATACTTGTCCAAAACTAAAACTATATGTGATCAATTAGCTTCTGTAGGGCATAATGTAAGTGACACAGAGCAAATATTACATCTGCTAAGTGGATTAGATGAGGAATATGAATCAGTTGTTGCTGTGATATCATCAGTGAAAAGATTACCAACTTTACAATATGTACACTCTATATTACTAGAACATGAAGGGAGATTAGAGCAAAAAAGATCAACAAATCTTGAATACTCTGCAAATTATATTGCTAACAATAGAGGAAGAAACCAAGAAAGAAACTACAACAATAAGAATCAGTCTAGCAGTAATCAAAGAGGTGGCCAGAGTTATAGATCAAGAGGAAGAGGTGGCAGATAGAACAATGCTAACAACAATAATAGGACAAGATGTCAAATCTGTGAGAAATATGGTCACACAACAAACAAATGCTATTTTAGATTTGATGCTAACTACACACCATCTCAACAAAGTACTGGCAACCCAAGACAAAATGATCCTAGTGCAAACATGGTGAATGTTCAGCAAGGATGCAAGGAACAATCAAAAAACACATCCAGTCATTTAGCAAAAGCAGAAGACATTCAAGTTGACAGTTGGTACCTAGATTCTGGAGCAACTAACCATGTTACAAACAATCTCAACAATTTGAATCTTGGAAACAAGGAATACAAAGGTAAACATTTATTATATATGGGTAATGGTAGAGCAACTCACATAACACACACTGGAAATGTAAGTATTATAGGTGCAAGGCAACTATATCTCAATAATCTTTTGAGAGTACCAGTTATCAGGAAGAACCTGATGAGTGTCTCACAATTTTCAAAAGATAATAATGTATATTTTGAATTTCATCCAAAGTTTTGCTTAGTGAAAGATGCACTAACAGATGAAATTCTTTTGCAGGGTAGAGAATGTAAGGGATTATACAAATTTGATGTTGAAAAATCAAGAAAATATGAAAGTATGAAAAACTGGTGTAACATATTTGAAACAAAATTCATGGAAAGTTTTAATAACTATGATGTTTGGCATGCCAGACTGGGTCATCCCAGCATGAAAATTGTAAGACATGTTCTGAGTAATACTAATAAAATTCGTGTTGAAAATATTCCTTCATTTTACACCTGCACTTATTATCCAATGGGCAAAAGCCATAAACTTGCATTTCCAAATTCAAGTACTGAATATAATAAGCCACTAGAACATGTGGCTACGGATTTATGGGGACCAACCCCAATATCCACTAATTATGGCTACAAGTATTATGTTTCATTTATTGATATCTTTTCTAGATATGTGTGGATTTATTTTCTAAAAGCAAAATCTGAGACTTACAATGCAGTAATGCAGTTCGTAACAAGTGCTAAAAAACAAACAAATTTCCAAGTGAAAATTATTCAGACTGATGGTGGCAAGGAGTTTCTACCACTCAAGGAATTCTTTCAAAAGAAAGGAATAAATCATAGGACAACTTACCCACATACCTCTGAACAGAATGGTCTAATTGAGAGGAAGCACAGACATATTGTAGAGACAGGCCTGACTCTACTTGCACAGGCATCTGTACCTCTAAAGTTCTGGCCTGATGCTTTCTCAACAGCTATGTATCTCATCAACAGATTGCCAACCAAAGTTCTACAATTTAAAAGTCCAATTGAAACACTGACAAAGATCAGGCCAGACTATCAGAGTCTAAAGGTATTTGGATGCCTGTGCTTCCCTTGTTTGAAACCCTACAAGACACATAAGTTGGAGTTCAGGTCTGCTCCCTGCACATTTTTAGGATATGCAAACAATCAAAAAGGTTACATGTGTCTTGACAATAAAGAGAATGTATATATCAAGATATGTAACCTTTAATGAGTTTGAATTTCCTTTTCGCAAGTCAGAAAACAACTTTACCAAAAAGCTTTACAATCCAAAAATATCCATACCTTCAGTACCTGAGATACTCATACCAGTAGAAAGACAGATGGCTCAGAATGAGAACAATGTTGTTCAACAGCAGCAAATAACTAGAAGTGTCTCAAGTCATGACCAGAATGAAGAATCTGAAGGCTCATATCAGTCTCCACAACAAGACAGCATCAGTCATGCAGATCATTAGCCAGTATTGGATGATTCTCAACCATCCAATACTCAACAGGAAAGCACAATGAAGGATAGAGCTCAACAGATTGATCATGTAAACAGTGGTCACCATATGATAACAAGATCAAAAAGTGGTATATTTAAACCAAAAATATACAATGCAGAATTATTCAATGAGGAACCCAGTACTTATTATCAAGCAATACAAAATGGGAAGTGGAAGATAGCTATGAAGGAAGAGTATGATGCACTTACAAGAAATAAAACTTGGGACCTTGTTCAGTTACCTGAACATAAGAATATCATAGGCTGTAAATGGACCTACAAGCTAAAGAAAAATCCTGATGGTACAGTTCTAAAATACAAGGCTAGATTGGCAGCAAAAGGATATTCACAACAATGTGGTTTTGATTTTACTGAAACTTTTTCACCAGTTGTGAAACCATCTACCATCAGAATTGTATTAACCATAGCCTTGTATAAGAATTGGACCATCAAACAATTAGATGTAAATAATGCTTTTTTAAATGGTGTATTGCAGGAGGAGGTGTACATGGAGCAACCACCCGGATTTAAACAACAAGGAAATGAAAGATTGGTGTGCAAACTAAACAAAGCAATCTATGGACTCAAGCAAGCACCAAGAGTGTGGTTTGACAAGCTGAAACAGACACTAGCCAGTCTCAACTACATCTCAACAAAATCTGACATTTCTCTCTTTATTAAATTCTCTGATACAACTGTTACTTACATACTTATTTATGATGATGATTTTATAATTACAGGTAACAGTGAGTCTGAAATCAAAAAAGTCACACAACAATTGAACAAAGAGTTCTCAGTTAAAGACTTAGGAGAACTAAACTATTTTCTTGGTATAGAAGTTAAAAGAACACCTGACAACAAGCTACATCTATGTCAAAGAAAATATATCACAAAGATTTTGATAAAGGAAAAAATGGGCAAGGCAAACTCTCTCTCAACACCAATGACTAGCAATCTGCACTTATCAAAGAGCAAAGGAGAGCCAATAGAAAATGAAAAGCTATACAGAAACATTGTTGGAGCACTATAATATGCAACAATAACAAGGCCAGACATATCATTCAGTGTCAATAATGTTAGTCAATTCATGCAAAAGCCACTGGATAATCACTGGAAGGCAGTTAAAAGAATACTGAGATACCTTAAAGGCACCATAAATCAGGGACTTATTCTACATGCAAGCAACACACTCAACATCAATGGCTACGCAGATGCAGATTGGGCCACTGACAGTGATTATAGAAAATCAACAACTGGATATTGTATCTTTTTGGGAAAAAAATCCAATATCATGGTGTGCTAAGAAACAATCAACAGTATCTAGACCTAGTACAGAAGCAGAGTACAGAAGTGTGGCCAGCGCAACTGCCGAAATTATGTGGGTGGAATCACTTTTAAAGGAATTATATATCAAAACTGACTCTATAGCAACTATTTGGTGTGACAATCTCAGTACTATATCACTTACCACAAATCTAGTGTTACATTCTAGAACCAAGCACATGGAACTAGACTTATATTTCGTTCGAGAGCAAGTTATAAAGGGAAAGCTAAGGGTTAATCATATACCTTCCTCTTACCAGAAAGCAGATGTTTTTACAAAAGCGCTATCAAAGATCAACTTTACCAGATTCAGAAATGAACTAAATATCGATGAAGCAAGCCCAAAGTCAAATTGCAGAGCTTTGAATTATTTGCCAGCAACAGAGAGATCCGAGGTCTGCTCGTCGGAGCCTCAACCATTCCAGATCCATCAACCACACTGATCTTATCTACAAATCTCCTATCTCAAGAGACTGATGGTTAGATCTGAGGTCTGCTCATCAAAAACGAAGCCTCAACCTTTCCAGATCGAACAACTATATTATTTTATCTAAAAAACTCATACTTCTTAACTAAATTGAGTCTCTTTGACCTGAAAAAACATGACTGGAGTAAAGCTTTACCAGATCCGAAGAAAATTTGTTGAAGAATCTCAAAGAAATTTCTCTCGTGGCGGCCATTATTGAAGTATGAAAACCCTAACCCTCGAACTGGTTTGAGGCGGGGTATCGAGAGAATAACAAATACAAAGCAAACCAGTATTGTAAAGTTGTAAATGGGCCAAGCCCATATATCTAATATCCAGTATATCCACCATATATACAAAAGCTTGTACAAAGGAATCGTATTCGAATTACATTGTAATAATTCTCTCAACAGAAATAAAGCAAAATTATTCATTTCTCTAACAAGATAACTGTACTTTGATACAACCTAAAGTTTCTGATGTTCAGGAGCATAAATCATATGAAATTCTGAAGCATTCAAGCTTGACTAACCCATCCAACTCGGTCAAGACACATCCAAGTTCCAAATTATGGCAGAAAAAAGTGCATCAACCCAAAAATGTGAAGCATAAACATGCAACTTCCACTATGCATGACAAAAATGGAAAAATCAATGTAATATCAGATTTAGAAGAAGCTGAATATTAAAATTGCAATGCCACCAGTTTAGAAGACAAAGTACTGTATGATTCAAACCAATCCACTGTTCAAGAAAAGCAAGATATTAACGATACATGCATGCACAGTAATACGTGCACAAATAATGGTAAGAATTCTGAAACATTTACATCTCTAATAAAACACTTTGAAGCTAAAATAGAAAACAATATTCCCCCTTCAACTGCCATCGAGTTATCTTCTCCAAGAAAAGATCAGATTATTCATTCCCGTCTCCTCCATGATGTTCATCAAACAATGATCCCCACCTCAAATAACAACAACTCTTCAAAACTTCTACATCATCCTATCTTGGTTTCCAATGTTTTTTTTAAACGCTGGAGAACCCGACGGGCCGGTAAACTCCTGAGGAGGGTAGAGTAAAGATGTCCACTGATCCAAGCCCTTATACCCCGGGTAAATTTATATAGGATAGGAAAGCGCATGGTAGGAATCGAATCTGGGTCTTTTTATCAGAACCCAAGCCTCCTTTCCACTGCACTACATCCGCAGACTCGGTTTCCAATGTTGAATCCTCTGATCTTCATGAAGTAACTCAAGCTATCAAATCCATCTCTGTTCCACCAAACAACAGCAACTCCTTATGCTATCTTAATTCCATTGACAGGAACAATCCATCCTCCATTTCTGATCATCCTGACAACTACTCAAGCCTTACTTAAATCTTAAACCTCCTGATAGTATCATCCTCTTCTCTTTAGATACCATCACTCCAACCCCTCCATATCATCTCAAAAATCAAGACATTGAAGCATCCTCTCAAGACAATAAGTATTCAAGAAAAAGAAAGAGAGAAAATGAAAAATAAAAAGGAATAAGAACTCAATCAAATGAAAAGGACATGAATTCTGGCGAAGAATGCAATAATTCGCAACTTCTACCCCAGAATCTATCAAAAAACATCAAATTCATCAATCAAGCAGGCAACACCAGTGTCACAGGGCTATTTGCCTTAAAAAAAAACCCCTCATCCAATGATGAACAACATAGGTTATTGGAATGTATGAGGTGCACATTTGTATCCCAAAATCCATGAAATTAAGCACCTTATTAAATCACATAGCCTCAACCTCATCACCTTAAGTGAAACCAAGCTCAATGTTGATCTTGTTGCTAAAACTGCTAACATGATAAATCCAATCCATTCACCAATAAACAATTTACAACATGCCCCTTATGGCTGTATTTTAATCTTATGGAACCCTCAAATATCCACTCTAACTCTCACTGCTTCAAGTAGAAAATACATCCACTCCCACATTACCTGCCTTCCCTTCAATTCTTCCTTCGACTTAACATTTGTTTGTGTGGAAAACAAAAAAACTTCCAGGCAATTTTTCGTGAAGGCCTTCCCTACCTTCATACGAATCATACCAAACAATCTCCTTGGCTGTGTTATGGAGAGTACAACAGCATGCAATCCTGTTACGAAAATTTTGGACGCAACCCTCTTCTTCTTAATGATATCCAACCCCTCAACCTCTCCATTATTCAATCTAATTTAGCCATGATACCTTCTTCAGTTTACTTTTACACATGGAATAACAGTAAAACCTTTTGTAAACCAGACAGAGCTTATCTCAGCCCTCATGCGTTCAATCTCTGGCCTAATCTTGTAGCCTAATTTTCTCCTCCTAACCTATCAGATCATTGCCCTATAATTCTTTCATGGGGCATGGACGACCCTAAAAGTCCCTCTATTTTCAATTTTCTAAATACTTAGACTGATGACAATGATTTTTTTCCTTTATTACAGCAGGTTTAGAACTCAATGGTGTTTGGAAACCCAATGTATATCTTGCAAATTAAGCTCAAACTTACTAAAAATGCTCTTAAGGATTGGTCAAGGAAGAAATTTAGCTGTGGAAATTCTCTATCTTTTGCCATTAGAGATAAGCTTCAGACTCAACAGGAGCTAATGGAGACTTTTCCTCTTAATCAAAGATATCTCAACTGAAGAACGCAAACTTAGAAATGATCTGACTGATTCAATAAATAAAGTGTTGGCTATAATGAAACAAAAACATAAGTCTAATTGAGGTGTGTATGGGGATAAAAACTCAAAATCGTTTCATGCAACTATAAGATACAATGAAGCCAAGAATATCATATCAATATGGTATAACCCACAACTCCCTTTCTCAAGTCAATAATGCATTTCTGAATTATTTCACTAACCTTCTATCAATGCTGATAGCCTTCAGTCTAAAATTAACAACTTATCTGACATCTCAGTTCCATCCATACACATTCACAAGCCTCCTCTCTTATCAGACAGGTAACTCCCGATGAAATTAAGAATGTAATATTTGGCATGAAATTTTCAAGTTTCCCTGGTTCTAATGATTTCATTGCTTACTTTTATCAAAAAACATGGGACATAATAAGGCTTGACTTCACTAAGGCAATTCTTTACTTCTTTGAAACAAGCAAACTTTTGAATAGCGTTAATCATACCAAATTATGATTGATCCCTAAAACCGATATACCACAAGATGTTACTCAATATAGACAAATATCATGTTGCAATATGATGTATAAATGTATCACCAAAATCATGGCTTCAAGAATGAAAGGTTGCCATTCGGACATCATTTCTAGAAAGGACAAACTTTCAAATTAGGCCTCACAAAACAACATATTTCAATTTTACGCTTCGTCTAAAACTTATTACAAAAATAAGCCTAATTTTGCGCAAATATGGACTGCGTAAGTGTATTTAAAAAAAACAAATTTGTGCATGCGCAGATTTGAAATACGCAAGTGTTATTTTTGAAGAAGAAAAAAATTATGCTTGCACATTTATGTAATGCGCAAGTATAAAATGCTGTATAAATCAAAACGAGGTCTATTTTTGTAATAAGTTGTGAACGAGGTCTAAAATTGAAATAAGTTATTTTCTCGGGCCTATTTTGAAATTTTGTTCATAATTAAGCAACCTTCCTTCCCAAAAGGAGTTATCAAGATTATTTTGTCCAATGAACCGATGAAGGGATATCATAGGAAATATATGTCTCCAAGATGTGTTATGAAACTTGACATACAAAAAAGCCTATGATACCGTCAAGTGGGATTCAATTATTTCTATGTTGTCCAAAATGAAATTCCCTTTCCGTTTTTAGCTTGGAATTATTCATGCATTTCCACCTCAAAATTCTCCATAGTTATAATTGGTCAATGTTTAGGATATTTCTCGTCCAATAAGGGAATAAGACAAGGAGACCTAATATCCTCTTACTATTCATTTGTGTGATGGAATGCCTCACTTTCTTGATCAATCAATATGTGGAAAGAAAAAAGATTGCAAGGCATCTTAAATGTGCTAATTAAAATATCTCTACCCTCATGTTTGTGGATGACCCGCTGTTGTTCACTACACTAACCGCTTCCTCCATAGTTTCAATTATGCAAGCCTTGAACATATTTTCAAAAATAAGTGGTTTCTCAATCAATAAACGAAAGTCCCACATCAGAATAGCTGGCCTGCCCCCCTTGTTGCTCAACAAATCCATAGTCTACTAGCCTCAACCACTTTCATGAATCCTCAATTTACATGGGTACTCCTATTTCTGACTCGAGATTGTCTACTGCTCACTATCTCCCATTATATGAGAAAATTACTTCCATACTTAATAATTGGACCACTGCTAATCTATTTATGGCTGGTAGGTTGGTTATCAAAAAATCTATTGCAACTTCTATGACCACTCGCTACTCTCGTCTATACATTCTGCCTAAAAAATAATTAATATGCTCAATTCAACATTCAATCACTTCCTATGGCATGCCGACCCCTATTACAAAAAACTGATTCCAATTGCCTATCATAAGACTCAATTTCCATACATATATGGTGGGCTTGGTATTCTAAATTTAAGCTTGTGGAATCAGCTGTAGCATCTCATTCTTAGCTTGCATATTTACTTCATACGACATAAGATTTCCAATGAATTCCTCTGGTTTCATTGTAGATAGATCATTTGCTTCCTCGATTGCTAGTACTTTTCTCTTCCATTCATCAGTGAGTGAATTTAGAACTTTAGACACAATGTCAAAGGCCGTGTATTTTTCTGCTAGTCCTATTAAGGCATGATGAATGTCTTAAAATCTCGAGTACATATCATTGATGGATTCATTTTGTTACATTCTAAAGTTTTGGAATTGGTTCTTTAGCATGGATATCTTTGTTTGTTTGACTTTGTTTGTGCCTTGATGTATGACTCTATGTGTTTCCCATATCTGATATGCAACACGGTTGAATTCATTTCTATCCAGGGCGCAAAATAGCATATTCATAGCTTTGGCATTTGCACTAGCTTCATTCTTTTGAGTTTGTGTCCATGTAGGATAATCGGTCGTGGGTACAATGAACTCTGCTTGAGTGGCATTCCAGGCTTCGAAACTTGTTGCTTGCATATGAATCCTCATCCTTGTAGCCCAATAGTTATAGTTTAGTCCATTGAATAAGGGGGGTCTTTTGTCCTTCCGCAAATGTAGAACTATAGGCAGATGTTGTGCTTGTACTTGCGTTATTTGCCATATTATCAATATGTCTAATAACATTGTTATGGTTATTAGACGACCTTGCTCTGATACCAATTGAAAGTGGCTATGCGGTAGGATCGTATAATATGGAATAGTGGATGGTATAGGTAAATAACAATAAGCAATAAGTAAAGTAGACACCAGGATTTTATACTGGTTCGGACCTCTAGTCCTACGTCCAGTCCTAAGCTTCACTTAGGAATTCTACTAACTAAAACCCTCTCTTAACCCGGAGGAATAGGTTTACAACTTACCCGAACAACCGAACGGGATTTCTTGCCTCAACAACTGAAGAGGACTTCAACTCAATTACTAAAAACAATTATTCGACTTGTTGTGTTCTTGTCAACACTAATGAGTCCAATGTAGTACAATTCCTATAATCTTATCCTTGAGAGTATGCAATGTGTTTGTGAAGATTTAGGAAATATGAATTGCTATGAATCAAACGAATGTTATAAACAAAGCAGAGATTCAAGCAATAGATTGGTGATTGCTTTGAAAACTTTTAGAGAATATAAAATATGTTCAAGAAAGTAGTGAGATTAAAGCATAAGAAAATTGGTGAATTGAAGATGTTAGAACCATGTATATATAGGTGTAGAAGAGATGCATTTGTTGGCTAGAGATGCAGACAAGAGATGCTTCTATTTCCATTGGAGAATGGTTGCAACTCTTGGGAGGAAGAAGGTGTCCTTTCAGAAAAAATTCGCGGGTTTAAATTCATCGATTGAGTAGGGATTTCAATCGACTGGAAATGTAAAGTAAAATTTTCAGGAACAAATTCAGTCGACTGAGCAGGGTGTTTCAGTCGACTGGAACTGTGTATGTTTGTGTATGTGTAACAGGTTCAGTCGACTGGGCATACCTGTTCAGTCGACTGAACTTTTGATTTTTGCACAGTGAATTTTTATTCTAGAAAATGAAATTTATGAAACGTGTTCTAGTGTTTGTGAAAGCCTCTTGAGGATAGATTTTAACAATAAATCTAAACTAAGACCTATATTTAAATCATACTCATGCTATCCTCGGTCTTCATCATTCTTCCTTTAACTTTGCACATATCTCTTCCTTTTTGTTGAAGCGCATTATCATTGATCAAAATATAGCGTATCAACAAACATAACTTTATTCATTATAAAAGCGAGCAACTATCGAAGTATATATTTCATGGGATAAAAGTGTAAATCAGTTTAAGAATTTATTTGATATATAGTTTAAATAAAATAAAATGGAGTTACTTGAAGAAATTAAAAAGTAAAGATATATTAAGCCAAGCCCATTTAAACAAAACCCATACCTTTGTTTAATTTTATTTCCTTGGCCTGATTACTTTATTCCCAAAACACGTTCTCCTTAGCATGCCTTAACCCAGAAATCCCCCAATTTTAAAATCATTCGACGAAAGAAAAAACATTTGAAATCACGAAGTTGATTGCCGTGAGCAAGGGAAGGAGCCACGTGGTCGTCAATGATGGGGGAGGCCGCGCACTTAGAAATGCGATCAGGTGAAACAAGGCATGAAGATCGATGCAAGCGTTATTTGGCAAGCAAGACAAACGGCTAGCTGCTAGGTGCGAGGGTGAAGGATGCATTCCTCGATAGGCGATTGGAAGTGCATGTACCTGTCAGAGTGGGTTATAAGTGATAGAACGGCAAGAAAAATCGACGACGGTCGATGGATGTTGTAGGTTGATGGTAAGCGACATCTTGGGATTAATTGAAAGAAATCAATTTGCAAATAGAATGCTGTTCGATTGCAAATATAAATTCTTTAAACTTGAATAGAAACATATATATTCGGAGTTGTCAAAAAGCAACTTGGATCACTGAATAATTTATATTATGGAATTATATTTTTATAGAGCGATTTCAGCTCTAGAAGTTGCATTCTGATGGGTTTATTTTTTTGAAAATTGTTTTATTTATGAATTTTTGAGCATGTTCTTGGTAATGTTATCTCCTAATTTTGAATAGTAATTGGTTTTAGAACTTGTAAATTCTTTTACCGTCTATTTTAAAGAAAATAATATATATATATATATATATATATATATAAGGTTTTATTTTAAAAAGAATGGACAAATGAAGTTTAAAGTTAAAAATATTTTATGAAAAGTAATATATATATATGTTAAAATAAAGAAAATTAAAGATGTACATTGATTTTTAAATAACGAAAGTTATTATTACGGTAAATATTAGTTTGATTTTTAATTTTAGTAAAGAAATTCCAATTTTAAATTAGAAATCTTTTTACTCTTATCTTTTAACAATGTAATCGAATAAGCTTGACTTTAATTTATTGAATATGTGCTTTTCTATGAAACAAATAATTTTAACAAATGATTGAATTCTCAAACTGGTATGAGACATCTCGTACAATTCTTTCGGTTATCATTATAATTTGTTAAATAGTGTTTGAGTGGAATTTACTAGCTTTTAGTAAATACTAGAGTTTCACTTTCTAGTATTGGACATTAGTTAGATTCTAATGATTACTAAAGTGAAAGTGAACTACACTTAGAGTTGTATTATCTTAAGGTGTTCGGATTTCAGGCTGATGATCCCTACGAGATGATAACTCAATTTTCATCGACCTGGGAGTCGTTATTATTTTTGATTTAGGTAGGCAGACCTATTTCTTTTAGCTAGGTTTGTTATGGCATGATACGTTTCCCTTTCTTTCTTGGGAATGTGTTATATGTAGGCCTATCAGTTCATTTCACAACTGGACAATGTTTACCTATTTATATTCGTTAGGTAAATTCACATAGTTTTGTCATAAACACGACTACCTATTTCTTATCGTTATGAGTCGGGGTTTTTACCTGATAGTCTATTTCTTTTCGTTAGACTATTGCACTATGTGGGAGGTTTATTTATTTTAGTTAGGCCTTCATGTTGCAGTGTACCACACTGATAGTTGAATACCATAATTATTATTTCATCAATGATGATTATTTCTTCAGAAATTTTATGACAGATATTTACAATCTTTTGGCTCTGAAGAATTTTGATTGTTATCACCACATTTTGATGATAGTCCATTTAAGACTTGATATGGATTTGTGAAATGGTGATTTTGGATTGATATGCTTTGTTATGTTTATTTGGATTTACAACGTATTTGGAGATGACTTATTTTATAGTTAAGTCATATATGTATGATATCGATATTTGATTTGGTTTGATATGCCTTATTATAGTTAATTGGCTTTACGCATATTTTGAGATGACTTATTTAAATGGTTAAGTCATAAATGGATTTATGAAATAGTCATTTTAATGGATAATTCTTATTCTGATAATTTATTTTTGCGTGTTTTATTTTGACTTAGTTATTATAAGTCATATGTTTATGGTATCAGTATCTCACCTTTCTATTAGATATAGTCTAACCCGTTTATTTTATAATACTCAGGTCAGGCCGAGACTCCATAGGTATATGGATTCATTGACCTTTGTATTTTGGGCTAATATTGAAGCAAACGATTTTGACCATTTTAGTTTAGTTCACACTTGTGTATATTGACATTTAGGAGTTATGTCATGTATATTATCTTGTAGTCATTGTGTACCTAATACGGTACTTTTAAATGTGATGTACATATTAACTAGGTCTAGTACCGATGTTTTGTAGACTCACATTCTATATGATGTATATTATTTCGCTGTGATCTATGACTCTAATTTATTTTATTATACACCGTTCTGAATATTTTAAATTGATGTGCCTATTACTTTGTATTAATATTGTACATGTCATATTTTCAGTTCAAATCCTCATAATGATAATAATGACGTGTTAGTGTTAGTCCAAAGATATGTTCACATTCGATCGCCCTTAACCAACCATATTCTCCATATACTTGTAATGTTCTTTAATAATATAGATATAGCGATGGGGTTGTTATAGCTTAATACCATAGCTATATTCAGAACATTATATAATATATTTGATATAGAGTCGAGATCTGAACCTAGATGACTTAGAGTCTCGTCCATTGGGTATGTGATAGTTGGTGATTTAATTAACTGTTAGGGATCGGAATATAGATGATCAGTGGGGAATAAT
The DNA here is from genome assembly GCA_030765085.1 of Allium cepa. Lineage (NCBI taxonomy): Eukaryota > Viridiplantae > Streptophyta > Magnoliopsida > Asparagales > Amaryllidaceae > Allium > Allium cepa. The sequence continues at coordinate 221,644,914 of CM060928.1, forward strand.
CATGAGACATATTTGTAAAGTTTTTACAATACTATATAAATTATTATTACGGAAGTTTTACTAAAATTTGTAAATCACTTTTTTCGAAAGTGAGATTCAATGGATAGTGTGTACTAGACCTAAAATGGCTTACAATTGAATTGTTGTGTCCTGATCTGTTAGTGCTCAAAGTGCGCAGCGGAAGTTGAGAAATAGCTTTCCGCTAAAGACGATTGTTTGTTTGTTTGATTAAAATGTATGTTGTTTGTATCATTGTTTATTTTTGTTATGATTAGTTTAAAATATAAAATTGAATAAGAAATTCATATAAAGAGTTTATAAACCCAATTGATTTTGAACGAATCCAAGTATTAATAAGAGCAAGTGGTTTCTTCAAAATAGAATCGCTGAGAATAAAAAAAGGTATAGGCAATTAATAGTTAATATAGAACAATAAATAATATGAATTTAATTAGATTTGGAATTAGAAAATATACTTAATAAATAGAATTAAAAAAATTAATTGGTTGATGGATGCTTGGTTGTTTTAAAATTGTAAATGATTGTGCAAAATCAATATTGAGTAGGAATCACCATTGAGAATTGAAATCTGCTCAATAATAACAGTAAGAACTTGCTTTGTCTTCAGTAGTCAATCACCATAAGAAATTAAAAAATTTAAAATTGTATAAAATGAAGTTTTAATTCATAGATATAATTAAATAAATTTTTAAATGAATTTAAACTTTTATGTTCGCTTAAAGTATTAATGGACGAATAAGTTATAGGGAATTGTTATCTATGAATTATTCTTATATGTAGATATTAAGAATTGAAAGGATTTTAATAAAAGAAAGCATCTATTTGAATTAAAATCCTTCTGATATTGGATAAACATATATAAAATTTGCTTATATTTATTTGAAAAAATCAAATATTTTTGAAAAGCCTAACGTATTGAATGACATATGTATATCGTATGAAATAAATTTAGTGTTAAACTGCCCATTGAGTGCTTTAAAGATTTTGGTCGATGTGCTTGATCAATGTTATCAATAGGAATTCCTAAACACTAGTACGAGACATTCAGACATAGTATTTTATGTATGAAATATCTTAAGTAATAATATTTATTGGGTGTATATTATTTTTGAAGAAAAGATAGAATTTTGAAATAAGTTAAATATCATATATGTTAAAATGGACAATTTGGAAGGATTGTTTTGAAGGTAAAACAATATTTTATATAGGTGTATAAATTATGTTTTTGAAAGAGATGCCTTGCGATATTTTGATAAATAAATTAAAGTATGTAAAATGAAAGTAGGATTTATATTTTAAATAAATTTGGCATTTGTAAAACCTTATATATTCAATTACAAAGATGCATGCTAAATAAATTGGGTATGGTACTTTTGAATGATTGTGAATATTGTATTATTGTTGTAATAGATGTTAGAATGTTTATTAGGCTAAAAAATGATGGCTCCATGCCCTCCATTGTTTTTTATTTTTATTTTTATTTTTAACCTTGTGGATGTATATAATACTAAGATTTTAAATTACAAAGAAACTCATGTAACGACCCAGAATTTGACCACTTTAAAGTATACTATTTAAAGTGATTTTAATTATAAAATAAGTAATGTTATATGATTCAAACAATATTATATAGGATTAAGAAAGAGAAGTATACACAAAAATAGTAACATTTGCCTATATCGACAAAAGTGACAAAATGCTGATTTCAGAAAAGTAAGTTTCAATGGTTAAATAATTTTTTAATTAATTTATGAGTGTTTATATTTTCAAATAGCAATATACAAATTTATTTTTAAATTTGGTTTACAAAAATAAATAGTTTAACTAAAACGTCAAAATATAAACGTAAAACATTTTGTTGAAAATCAACGTTTTGTCGATTAAAAGTTATCGCAGCGTTGTCATACCTTTATTTCTTATATATGAATATATATTCAAATAGTATAAGTATTAATTAATTCACTAATCATGTTTATTTTTACTAAACATAATTAGAAAATTCTAGAGTATAATTAACAAAAAGTAAGCATAAAAAATAAAAAAGTACAAAAGTCAAAAAGTAAAACATCAAATCAAACAAACATAATTATTACTTTCTTTACTTTATATTTAAGTAAAAAAGACATAACGTAATGATTTGAAATGCGATGTTAAGTGTTGAAAAAAAATAAGGTTGCTTAAAAAGTAAGTAAGGTTATTTTGGTAACTTAGCAAAAAGATATTTTGGTAACTTACCACTTCATTTTTTTCTATAAATACTAACCACTTTCTCACTTTTCTTCACACTGTTTCTACCTTCTTCTTCCTTCTTGAAGCTCCCTTTAATGGCTTCTTCTTCTCTCTTTTCCTTACTAACTTTTCTTAAAATCATATCAAATAAACTCCAAACACAACCAAACTTTACCAAAGACTTTAGAATACCATTAAAACATGGTTTGGCATCTAAAAAGTGAAGAAATGATGGAGGAAGGGGAATATCAAGGGGAGTCCGAACCATTTGGAAAAAAGAAGAAAGTCGGGAAGATTTGGAGCAAGAAAAAGAGAAAGAAGTGCCGCCGATTTCATTACAAGGAGCTAGGAGCAAATTCAAGTTTCTACAGAAGCTCTACCGAATTTTTGAGAGTTTGAAAGAAGATGTCGATAGTATAAAGCAAAAGAAATGGAGTGGAAGTTGATTAGTTGAAGTTTAAGTGAAGTGTTGCTAGTAAGAATGTTGGTAGGAAGTTAATCGATATGGTTAAAGGTGAGTACTCATATTTAAAGCTACTAATTTCTAAAAATATTTCAAGTTAATAACATGAAAAGTTTAGTATATGTTGGATGATTTAATGGATGATAACTTGGTTGAAATTATGGTTGATTATACGTTTGTGATGTGGATGATAAATTGATTGATATTATGATTGATTATATGTTTGTGATATGGATGATAACTTGGTTTGATAAACGATAAGAAAAATGGTTAGTAATCATAGTAAATTTAATAGGAATTCAAATCCATATAAATGTGTATGAAAAATATTGTTTAAAATGATTTTAAAATGATTTAGAATTTTTTTATAAACATTTAAAAGTGTTTCCGTTAAATTTGAAAAGAAATTGAAAATTTAGTCAAAAATAGGCGCATCGCGTAATGGTAGTTCGCGATTTCATGCCATAAAAGTCAAATAAGTGTAAAAGTTGAAATATAACTCAGAATTCTTTGGCATAAGAATTTTTCAGTCTATTATATCCATAATTTTCCAACGAAGAAAGAAAATCGAGATTTCGATAAGTAGATTTGAAGATATGAGTAAAACAAGTTTTTGGAGAAATTGCGATTTTGTAGTTCGTAGTCCAAAAACGGGATTTCTTTGAAAATGATCTTTTAAAATTGTTTGAAAATATGAAATAAATCCTATAAATCTTTTGAAATGTTTTAAAGTGTTTTAAATAATAAAAATAGTTTTTCAAGTAATAAAAAGTCAATTTACTCAATATAGCTTTAAAAAGCATTTTCCGTAGCACTTTTTGCAGCACTTTTCAATTGCTTTTGAAATATAGTTTTAGCACAAACGTTCTTTTCCAAATCTTTTATAAAGGTTCTTAAATGATTAATAGAGTATTCTAAGGGTGATTTGAATGATTTATGGAATGATTAAACAAATGAATAAGTATTTTAAATAATGATTTGGAAGTTTTATAAATCATTTCTAAAAATGAAAGGAGTATGCGAAAACGACTTGTACATTTGTCCTACTTGTGAGATCTAAACGGTAAAACAAGATGTGTAACTGACGTTGGAAATGGAGAAACCAGTGCCCTAAACTTTCTGGCCTTCATTTTATCTTTTAGACGAGGGGTGGAACAGATTGAAAGGAAAACCCAGTTGATCTAAAAGATCATATTTTAATTATTTCAAGATAAAAGAAAAGAAACAAATTCTTTGAATTTATTATAAATGGTCTATATATAAGATTTATAAAATTGATTATAAATAAAAGTAACGAAATCATAAAAGTGTTTTATAAATATTAGAAATGGAAGTCTAATCAAATTTATATATGGATTTGCAGTTGAAATTTAGAAAAGAATTTATAATGGATTTTATAAATAATAAGATTTGAAAGGAATGAATTCGTAAATAAGAGATTTATAAATAATTAACTTATAATTGGATTTTGACTTATAAACGAGATATAAATGGAATTTGTTAGTAAAGAAATTTTGTATATGGAAGTTCATGGAATATACACGGAATTTTATAAACAATGTTTTGTAAATCTGAAATCAATTTAATTTGATAAGTTAAATATGAAAGTTTATTAATGGAATTATATTCACGATTTTGGACAGTGAATAATCCTTTAAATTAAATATATAGAAGTGATGAATTTGGTAAGGAATTATATTCACGATTTTGGACAGTGAATAATCCTTTAAATTAAATTTGTAGAAGTAATGAATTCGATAAACGAATTATATCCATGATTTTAGACAGTGAATAATCCTTTAAATTAAATGTGTAGAAGTAATGAATTCGATAAAGAAATAATACTCACGATTTTGGACAATGAAGAATCCTTTAAATTTAATATGTAGAAGTAATGAATTCGATAAAGGAATTATATTCACGATTTTGGACAGTGAATAATCCTTTAAATAAACTAGATGTTTTGGAAAGTGATATTATAAAAATGGAATTTAAATGGTTTGAAAATAAAATAATTTATGAATTTGCTTATTATTAAAATAAGTATACGAAAATGTTTTCCAAATATCCAATAAGTGAAATGGTTGTGAATGTTACCTTCGTAAAGATATTTTGAATATTACTTTGATAGTTAAATAACCGACTACCAAATTTGGCCATTTTAGTTTCTCAACTTGATGTAGGAACTAATTAGTCGTATACTTAGTACGTAACTAGCTGTGTATGCTTGATTATCATTTGTGTTGAGAATGTTGATTCGTGTAGTGCGGAGTGATTACTCCAATCTATCGAGCTTCCTTCTTGGCCGAAGGATAGCAAGTTGAAAGTTGGAGACGTGATAAGTCTATGAGACTTAGTTCTGTTTGAGGTTGAGAAACGCTTTTGCATTGTTGGTGCGAAGAGATCGGGATCAGATTTATCTGAAAATCACTTCGGACCAACATTTATGCGACGATTGTGTAGGTTGGTCGATGATGTTGATATTTAGGATTTTCACAGTGAAGGACTGCTTGTTGATCATTTGGGGTTAAAATCTCAATATACATCCAGTAGCAGTAGTCTCTTCATTATGAAATATCCAATGCAAGGACTGTTCGCTACTAATCCTAGGGATTTCCCTGTAGGATGTGGTAGGAAAGTACCTTCAGTTTGTCATGTTCCTGGACAACTTGTATGGATGAGTGTCTGACATTGCATTTCTAAGATTGCGTACATTGGTTTTTACAAACGTATATCAGTGGTGGCGGAGAAGACAACTTCTCATAGCTTAACACCCTCCTTGAGACGTACGAGCTCAAGGTTTGTATTTTTTTGGAAGGCAATTAGTAGTGAACAGAAATGGAAATACGGCATTCAAAGTGACGTGGTTTGTGATATGTGAAGGCTAATCGATACCTCTTTGGCCTCACTTCCCGGGAAATGACTGAAACAGGGATAGAAGCAACAAGGCTAAGTGGGTTGCTCCCAATTAGGAGATGCCATCACTGTTCTAGGTATATCTTTACACGCTATGACGTCGTGTATCTGATTTTTGTTGTGTATGCTCATGGCCACGAATTAAAGGTCGGCAACGACCGGAGTGATGACATATTCGATACTATCCAGGTATGGGTAAGCCGGTCTTGGGTTGGTTTAGGCTGGCATCATCTGCTCTCTAGGTACATCCCACAAGAGGTGTACTGTGTTGGTTCGAAAAGGTAGTCCCATTACATAGTCATTTATATGGAAATCCAAAATCCAATACGTGCCTGCCATTTTCTGTTGTAGAGAGCCATGTATTACCAGGTGTATGCTGGAATTTAATAATGTAACAATTTCAGCTATTTAATATTATTTATATGCAATAGACACTATTATAATATAAGAGGATTTGATATGAGATGTTTGGTTATCGTAAGGTAAAAACCTTGTTGGTATTTACTTGCGACTCGGTCTTACGAGATACCTTTTGTTTTTATAAAGGAAAAGTTTTGATAACTTTATAAATTCAGTAGAGATGTGTTTTCTCACACTGGTTTACCAGACTAATCCGGTCGTTCTTCCCTTTCAATGCTCGGGTCAGACCGAGTATATTTACAGGTTCAGTTTTGGTGCTTTTAGAGCTTCAGCAGGCAAGCTGGAGATCTTCATGTCCTATACATGTATCTGTTTATTATTTCACTGTATTGCTTTGCATTGTTGTTGTTGTAAATTATCAGCATTAGTGAGGACAGATTATTATAACTGTCCAACCTGATGATTATTTTTGTGTACTTTGATATTGACTTATGTATATTACAATTTCTCTTTGTAAAGATTATTGATCTATATTATATGTTATTCCGCTGCGATGTGAGATTCTGTATTTTTTGGTTCCGCTTCTCTCTTTTTCTTCTCTCCTCTTCTTCTTTCTTCTCACCCTTTCTTTTCTTTCTCATGATTATCTGCAATGAGTGCGCTCTGGGTTGGACATGTGTGGTTTGTTATTGGATTCAGAGAGTACCGATTTCGGGACGTCACTGCGTGTTATCAGAGTTGAAGGTTAAGCGAGAACCTTGGCTTTGTTGGGGTAAAAACTCATCAGAGATAGGGTTAGTAATACCCTAGGATGAGTAACTCATTAGATATAAGATTAGTAACACCCTAGAATGAGTTTGAGTGTATTATATATGAGTATGTATTTGTTAATAACTAATAAATTATTTTATGCTGATTTATTTGTTGAGTGATTTATGGGTTCTGATCGATGCGCTCGATCAACGCTATTGATGAGAGTTCCTAAATATTTAAACAAGGTGAACCGACACATTGATTTTGAAAAATTGGTAAATGAAATAATTTTACCTAAATTATATTTGAATATAAAGTATATATTTTGAAAGGTTATATAGTTAGAAATGAATAATCAAGGTTAGTGGAATTTAAATATGAACATCTCGTAATTAGAATTTCATAGTTTGACTATAAGATGTTTCATAAAGATAATTGATAAGTAAGAAATATGATAAGATTATTAAGATCTTTAATACTTATTTCAAAATAACAAATTAAGAAATGATAGTGTTAAGTTACTATCATAAATTGATCAATCGTTTGATTTAAAAGTTTAAGAGTACAAATACCTTGTGAATTAAGTTTCACGATTTGACTATAAGGTGTTTGATAATAAGATTTGTTTAAGAAATGAACATGTAAGATAAAAATGTATTTAAAAAATAGAAAATGATTATGTAAAAGATAAATGTAAAAAGAATGAGAATCTAAATTCGAGTAATTTAAAATAATTATGGAAATTTAAATGAAGTTAATTAATATAAGATGAATTTATAAAAAGAATTTATAAAATAGGTTTTGTAAACAAAAATAATCTATAAAGAATTTTGAAAATGGTACTATTTTAAATTAAAAAGGGGTAATTTATGATAACTAATACGAATGGCACGAAAACAAACTAAAAATGGGCAGGAGATGTGTTTGGATGGCAAACACTTCTCTTAAGTATTACTCTTCTTATCAAGAGGATATACGATACTATTGGTAGCACCCAGTAACCTGGTATTATTTAAGAGTTACTCGATCTATATAATTTTCTTAAGTTAAAGAGATAATGTGAATTATTAATTGATAAATTTATTAGTAATACTTATAAAAATGTTTAAACTAAAGATAAGTTACCTTCGGAGTGAAAAATGGTTCCTTTGGAATATTTTCCTTTAATAAAAATATTTGGAAATAAATTGTTGATGGGATTATATAAAGAAGCACCTTTATAAAATGTTTGAACTTAATAAAAACGTTTATGAAAAGTTTTTGAAAGCTAATAAATATATATATATATATATATATATATATATATGTTATCTGTAGATCATATTTGTGATCTAAGGTTCAAGTATAGGACTTTAAGGTGTTTACACCGGTCCAAAAAAGGATTTATCACTTGATTCTTGACAGCGAATATTGATGAGGGTTTGTGGTTAGGTACTTGAGTTCTCTATCATAGTTGAGAACTATGCAAGGAAAGCAAAGGTTTTCGATCTAGCAGCCTGATCAGAGTCCACACTAGAGGATCGAGGGTTGGATACTAGTTTAGAAATAAAGTTGTGTATTCGAATAGGAGGTCAAATAAGATATTTCATACAGATTATTTGTGTACATTATATGGAGATAAGTTTAAATATAAATGTTTTGGGCAAACTTTTGTTTTGACTAATTTCGGGGACGAAATTCTTTTAAGTAGGGAAGAATGTAACGATCCAGAATTTAACCACTTTAAAACATAATATTTAAAGTGATTTTAAATATAAAATATGTAAAGTTATATGATTCAAACAATATTAGATAGGATTTGGAAATAGAAGTATACATGAAAATAGTAACATTTGCCTATATCGACAAAAGTGACAAAATTCTGGTTTCAAAAAAGTAAGTTTCAATGGTTGATATTTTTTTAATTAATTTATGAGTGTTTATATTTTTAAATGGCAATATACAAATTTGTATACATAAATAAATATTTTAACTAAAAAGTCGAAATGTGAACGTAAAACATTTTGTCAAAAATCAACGTTTTGCCGATTAAAAGTTGTTGCTACCATGTCGCACCATTATTTCTTATATATGAACATATATTCAAATAGTATAAGTATTAATTAATTCACCAATCAAGTTTACTTTTACAAAACATGCTTAGAAAATTCTAGAATATAATTTACAAAAAGTAAGCATAAAAAGACAAAAAAAAGTACAAAAGTCAAAAAGTAATACATCAAATCAAACAAATATAATTATTACATTCTTTACTTAATATTTAAGTAAAAATGACATAAAGTAATGATTTGAAATGTGATGTTAAATGTTGAAAATAAATAAGATTGCTTAAAAAGTAAGTAAAGTTATTTTGGTAATTTGGTAAAGAGATATTTTGGTAACTTACCACTTCATTTTTTTCTATAAATACTAACCGCTTTCTCACCTTTTTCACACTATTTCTACGTTCTTCTCCTTCTTGAAGCTCTCTTTAATGGCTTCTTCTTCTCTATTTTCTTTACGAACTTTTCTTAAAATCATATCAAACAAACTTCAAACACAACCAATCTTTGTTAAAGACCTTAGAATACCATTAAAACATGGTTTAACAACTAAAAAGTGAAGAAATGATGAGGAAGGGAAGGATCAAGGGGAGTCCAAACCATTTGGAAGGAAGGAGGAAGTCATGAAGCTTCGGAGCAAGAAAAAAAGAATAAAGTGCCGTCGATTTCATTCCAAGGAGCCAAGAGCAAATTCAAGTTTCTGCGGAAGCTCTACCGAATCTTTGGGAGTTTGAAAGAAGAGGTCGATAATATAAAGCAAAAGAAATGGAGTAGAAGTTGATTAGTTGAAGTTTAAGTGAAGTGTTGCTAGTAAGAATGTTGGTAGGAAGTTGATCGATATGGTTAAAGGTGAGTACTCATATTTAAAGCTACTAATTTCTAAAAATATTCAAATTAATAACATGAAAAGTTTAGTATATGTTGGATGATTTAATGGATGATAACTTATGATATTATGGTTGATTATACGTTTGTGATATGGATGATAAATTGGTTGATATTATGATTGATTATATGTTTGTGATATGGATGATAACTTGGTTTGATAAACGATTAGAAAAATGATTAGAAAGCATAGTTAATTTAATAGGAATTCAAATTCATGTAAATATGTGTATGAAAAATATTGTTTAAATGAGTTTAAAATAATTTAGAAATGTTTTATAAACATTTAAAAGTGTTTCCATGAAGTTTGAAAAGAAATTGAAAATTTAGTCAAAAATAGGCGCGTCGTGTAACGGTAATTTGCAATTTGTAGCATAAAAGTCAAACAAGTGTAAAAGTTGGAATATAGCTCAGAATTCTTTGGAATATGAATTTTCCTGTCTATTATATCCGTAGTTTTCCAACGAAGAAAGAAAATCATAATTTCGATTAGTAGATTTGAAGATATAAGTAAAACAATTTTTTTTGGAAACATCGCGGTTTTGTATTTCGGAATCCAAAAACTGGATTTCTTTGAAAATGATGTTTTAAAATTGTTTAACAATATGAAATCAATCCTATAAATATTTTAAAATGTTTTAAAAGTAATTTAAGTAGGAAAAATATATTTTCAAATAATAAAAAGTCATTTTACTCAATATAGCTTTTAAAAGCATTTTCCGTAGCAGTTTTTCGCAGCACTTTTCAATAACTTTTTAAATATAGTTTTAGCATAACCGTTCTTTTCCAAATCTTTTATAAAGATTATTACATGATTAATAGAGTTTTCTAAGGGTGATTTGAAGGATTTATGGAATGGATAAATAAATGAATAAGTGTTTTAAGTAATGATTTGGAAGTTTTATAAATCATTTCTAAAAATGAAAGGAGTATGTGGAAACGACTAGTACGTTTGTCCCGCTTATGAGATTTAAATGATAAAACAAGATGTGTAACTAAGGTTAGAAATGGAGCAATCAATGCCCCGAACTTACCTCGCCTTCATTTTATCTTTTAGACGAGGGGTGGAACAAATCGACAGGAAAGCCCGGATGCTCTAAAAGATCATATTTAAGTTTTTTCCAAGATAAAAGAAAAGAAACAAATTCTTTGAATTTATTATGAATGGTCTATATATAAGATTTATAAAATTAATATTTTATAAAAGTAATGGAAACATAAAAGTGTTTTATAAATATAAGAAATGGAATTGTAATCAAATTTATATATGGATTTCAAATTGAAATTTAGAAAAGAATTTATAATGGATTTCATAAATAATATGATTTGAAAGAAATGAATTTGAAAATAAGAGATCTTTAAGTAATTAACTTATAATTGGATTTTGACTTATAAATGACATATAAATGGAATTTGTTAGTAAAGAAATTCTGTACATGGAAGTTTATAAAAAATGAATGGAATTTATAAACATTGTTTTGTAAATCTGAAATCAATTTAATTTGATAAGTTAAATATGAAAGTTTATTAATGGAATTATATTCATGATTTTGGACAGTGAATAATCCTTTGAATTAAATATATAGAAGTGATGAATTTGGTAAGGAATTATATTCACGATTTTGGACAGTGAATAATCTTTTAAATTAAATGTGTAGAAGTAATGAATTCGACAATGGAATTATAGTCACGATTTTGGATGAATAATCCTTTAAATTAAATGTGTAGAAGTAATGAATTCGATAAAGGAATTATATTCATGATTTTGGATAGTGAATAATCCTTTAAATTAAATGTGTACAAGTAATGAATTCCATAAAAGAATTATATTCATGATTTTGGACAGTGAATAATCTTTTAAATTAAATATGCAGAAGTAATGAATTTGATAAAGGAATTATATTCATGATTGCAGTGAATAATCCTTTAAATAAAATGGATGTATTGGAAAGTGGTATTATAAAAAGAGAATTTAAATGGTTTGAAAATAAAATAAGTTGTGAATATATGTATTGTTGAAATAAGTAAAGAAATATTTTTCCAAATATCCAATAAGTGAAATGGTTGTGAATATTACCTTCTTAAAGATATTCTGAAGTAAATAATTGGGAAGTGTTTTGAATTACAAACGAATAATGAAAATCAGGCCCAATGATTATTTAAGTGCTAGATTTTGTTTGTTACTTTGATAGTTAAATAATCTACTATTAAATTTGGCCATTTTAGTTTCTCAACTTGATGTAGAAACTAATTAGTCGTACACTTAGTACAGAACTGGCTGTGTAGGCTTGATTATCGTTTGTGTTGAGAATGTTGATTCGTGTACTGCGGAGTGATTACTCCAATCTATCGAGCTTTCTTCTTGGCCGAAGGATAGCAAGTTGAAAGTTGGAGACGTGATAAGTCTATGAGACTTAGTTTATTTGTGAGGTCGAGAAATGCTTTTGCGTTGTTGGTGCAAAGAGACCGGGATCAGATTTATCTGAAAAGCATTTCAGACCAACATTTATGCGACAATTGTGTAGGTTGGTCGATGATATTGATATTTAGGATTTTCATAGTGAAGGACTGCTTGTTGATCATTTGGGGTTAAGATCCCAATATACATCCAGTGGCAGCAGTCTCTTCGTTATGAAATATCTAATGCAAGGACTGTTAGCTACTAATCCTAGGGATTTCCCGATAGGATGTGGTAGGAAAGTACCTTCGGTCTATCCTGTTCTTGGACAACTTGTATAGACAAGTGTCTGACATTGCACTTCTAAGATTACGTACATTGGATTTTACAAACGTACATCAGTGGTGGCAGAGAAGGCAACTTCTCTTAGCTTAACACCCTCCTTGAGACGTACGAGCTCAAGGGTTGTATTTTTATGGAAGGCAATTAGTAGTCAAAGGAAATGGCAATTTGGCATTCAAATTGATATGATTTGTGATATGTGATATGTGAAAGGTAATCGACACCTCTTTGGCCTCACTCCTCGAAAAATGACTGAAACAAGGATAGAATCAGCAAGGCTAAGTGGGTCGCTCCAAATTAGTAGATGTCATCACTCTTCTATATATATCTTTACACGCTATGACGTGTATATCTGATTTTTTTGTGTATGCTTGTGGCCATGAATCAAAGGTCGGTAACGACCGCGTGATGACATATTCGGTAATATTCAGGTATAGGTAGGCTGGCCTTGTGTTAGTTTAGGCGGGCAGTTCTGCTCCCTAGGTGCATCCCTCTAGAGATGTACTGTGATGGTTCGAAAAGGTAGTCCCTTTATCTAGTCATTTGTATGGAAATCCAAAATCCAATACGTGCCTGCCATTTTCTATTATAGAAAGCCTTGTATTATAAGGTGTATGTTGGAATTTAATAATGTAACAATTTCAGTTATTTTAATATTATTTGTGTGCAATAGACGCTATTATAATATAAGAGGATTTGATATGAGATGTTTGGTTATCGTAAGGTAAAAGCCTAATCGATATTTATTTGTGATTCGGTCTTACGAGATACCTTTTATTTTGATAAAGGAAGTGTAACGACCCGTAAATTTTTAGTAATTAAGTTGGTTTTTTTAATTAAAATTGAGTAATTAAATTTAGAAGGAAACAAAAAATTTGTAATTTATAATGAAGCAAACGTTTAAAAAAAAAGTAATGTAAATGGTAGATCACTTAAGACTTTGTGATTTAATAGTTGGAGAAATAAAATTTGGGTAACTTATTAATGAAATAATAAGTGAATCAAAACGTAACATGCTAATTATGGTTAATAATAATAGCTTGAATGAAATGACAATTAATGAATTTATTTAAATTTGTAAAGTTATAATGGAATTATTGTATTTATACGTGAATGAAAGTTTAAAACAGAAACGTAGATTTATTATAAGGGATTAATTGATGTAATAGAAAGCATGAGACCAAATAGGAAAATTCATTGAGGATATTAATTGTAATTGGATGTAAGCTAATAAATAATTTATTTAGCGCAACCATAATTAATTGAAATAACCGTAAGGTCATAATTTGGTGTATTCAGTAAATGTAATAAAGTATTTGGAATGTATATTGTTTCCATAGGATAATATAAAGAAATGAAAACTTGCGACCTATGTTTGGAACAAATGTTAAGATCTTAACTGATGGTAATTAATAATGGGAGATAATGTAAATTCCATTTATAATATGACTATTGGTTAAAGTAAAGATTGTAAATCAGGATTTGTTAATTTATTTGAATATAAAGAATTAAGGTAATTGAGTTTATTGCAATTAAGTAAAATTAAACATTTATTATTACATTAATTAAAAACTAAGTTGAAATTGGAAAATATTTATGTATGTTAATTTCATCCATTTGGATATAATGGATTGAACAATAAGAATGAATAGTGAATTCAATGGAATTAAAAAAAAAATTAATTTATAATTGATGAATATAATGAAATTTAAATTTACGCTGAAATTTATGATTGAATCAACATTTAATTGACATCTAAATATGGTTTAAATCACTTAGATTGTTTAAGAAAATAAAACTGATAGATTTGTAAATTTTGGAAGTGAAAGTGAAAAAGGTGACTTAATTAATGAATTTATAATTTATCTAATTAGTGTAAAATAGCCATTTTGGCCACTGATTCGGATTTGGACGAAAAAAGTTTCACCGGATCCATAACGGTGAATTATTATAGGATTTCAAGTTTGTAGCGATCAGACTTGTCGTTTGATCGTACGAACGCGAAACGCCTTGAAATCGATTAATTGAAATCAATTTGAAAATATTGATTTTAGCATAACTTCTTCATACGATGAAATTTGGACGTGAAACCTATTCCATTATGTTAAAAATATTTTAAAACATCTATTTTGATATATGGATTAACCCAATTTCGTTCCGGAGTCAAAACGGGCTTTTTGGGCCACTTTGGCGTTAGCGCGTAAATCTATCTTATCCATCCATTCAAAGGTAACCCTGCCTATATATATATATATATAAATATATATAAATATATCCTGCTATAAACCCTAGCAGCCTCTGTTTCTCATTTCTATACGTTCTATTCACCTCCTCACTTCAATGGCAGACAAACCCAAATTCCCATTTCAAATCCAAATCAAATTCAGAGCTAAAAATTCATTCTTCTCAAACCATAGCAAATTTTATTTGAATTTGAAGCTCTCGAAGGGCGCAAGTCGAAGATGTGATTTATTTTTCGATCTGGATTGTTATGTGGCTGGAAATCAATGAAACATTCTCAGCCATCCATTGCGTCGAAATCAACTCCGGCTGATCGTCAAATCGACGATACGGGGGCGTAGAGAGTGATGAGCGTAGCCCATCAGTGTAGTTAGTTCGGTGTTTTGATGGTTGGATCTCGGCGTATAATTCGATTAGGGTTCAAAAAAAGTGGCGGCGGCTGTGGAAGTTTGTCCATCGCACGGCGCTTGGGTAGGAGGTGGCGACTTCGCGAGGTCGTGGCGAGGTGCTAGGCGCGGCGCGGCCTACGGTGTGTACGCGGTGGCGTTCTGATGGGAGGCGTACGTTTTAGGGTTTCGAACGGTATCTGGAACAAACTCGTGCGCGTTAATGTCTGGAGATAGTCGCTGGAAGAAGGTTAGTGATGACATGGCTTAGATAGTTATGTGTTCTTTTTATTTTATTTTATAATGGAAATTAAAACGCATTTATCGCTATATCTTTCACATACGAACACCAATTCATGCACGGTTTTTTTTGTTAGGATCGTATTGAAATTTCGGACTTTATAACGCTAGTTTAGACAAATTCTAAGACTGTCAAATTTTTGGGTTTAAATCGAATTTAAATTCAATTTAAATTCAAAAGGTGAGTGTTTTAACCCACTCACAACTTCTAAAATTTCTTATGTTTGTTAAATTAATTTATGTTGTGATTTTGAATCTATTTATGACTGTTTGTATATTTTTAATCATCATCTCATTTAATTGCATTTATTTAAATTAAATCGTTATTTAATTTATTATTGAATATAACTGCCAGTAAATTACCTGTTTTATATTATCAGTTATATATTGATATTGATTGACTGTTTTGTATGATGATTGTGATGGATGTAAGATTTTATGATGGATGAATGGATGTTTTATTTATATCATCATAATCTGCAAGTTGTTATGCATTTATTTTTCATTCGGGATTGCGGTACAAAATGATATAACCGTAATTTTATTTTTAAATTACGGATTGAAATGATAAATATCCGTATCACTTGACCATAGGACAGAAAATTTTATACAGACACCACGGTCCATATATAAAAATATCTTGAAATGATTTTCTATGGTTTTGTAAAGAAATATATATGGTTTTATGAGATATTGATTCAGATATTTGATAAAGGTTATTTTTATATAGTAAATTTCTTGGTTTTAAGCTATGTATAAAATTGGTTTAAAGTATAAAGAAGTTTAATAATAAAGTTTGATTTTATTAGAATATAATATGGTTAAGTGTTTATTTAATTTTATTTCTGGAGTCTAAAATAAATTAAATGAGGGTAAGGTGGGAAGATAAAGGTGAAATTGTTTGAATTAAAGTATATAAGAATTGTTCTCGAATAAAACTGATTTGAATTTAAATAAATTGAGATTTTAAAAGGTATGATTTCATAACTTGATTTTGGTTTAGAAGATTTAAATGAATATCAAGTCGATTTAAATGAATATTCTCAAGTTAATTAAATTGAAAGAATATCTAGTTAGTTAAAGTTTAAAGGTTTTACTTAAATGATTTTAGATTTATTAAGTAAACATTTCAAAGCTAAATAATAGTACTTGAATTTGATATATTTGAAATTATCAAAGAATTCGTTTGAAATGGTGGAATGTTTAATGCTTTGAAATATCTGGAAATTGAAACGGTTTAATTGGGGATTTAAATCTATTTGGAATTGTTTTGTGAAGGTAAAGAAAATAGTTAATTATATAAAAAAATTATATTTAAACCATTTAAGTGGTGTGGTTAAATTTCAAATTTATGAAATTGAAAGATTATGTTTTGAAAGGCTATATGTCAAGAGTTGGTTTAGAAATATTATAACTTTGAAATACAATGATTTTTGAAAAGGATATATTTGAAATAAAATGTTATTATATTGATTTGGGTTTTATAAAATAATAAAATATTGGTTTAGGTTTTAAACGGAAATGATATCGCTCTATATGGTTTTGAAATGGATATTATATTCTGGTTTTTAAAAGTATAAACTATTTTGAAAAGGCCGCGGTGTTATAATAACGGTTCGTTGTTGAAGAGACCGGGATCGGAAGTTGTCATACTCTCTGCCAACTCCGAAAACCACTTTAACAACCGTGTACGCGGTGGAAATTCCAGAATGAAGTAGGATGGTGGCGGCGTTTCCTTTAAGGTAAATACGTGGAGCCGACTCCCGTGAGTTTGCATAAGGTGGCTAAAACAGGAGCGATTGACGGGTTAATGAGGTAGCACATTTGATCGGACACATTCCTTCGATATTATACTTTGACTTTTGGGTTGATTCGGTGGCCACTTTTGATTTTTTTTATTTGGGGGTGTGGCTTGAGGTGGGCGTAGCTGCGCGCTACGCGTTACCACCGACCCGGAAACGTAATTGGTAATCTACCCTGGCATTGTCTAGTTGTGCCGTGTCACCTACCCTAGCGTGCCTTGTACGAGTTTGTTTTTCTCCCATAGCCCATGGAGTATTTAGGGTAGTCTCCCGATCTGGAGATACGCTGATACTGGATGGACTACTGGGACTATTACTATGTTAAAGGGAATATTGGGTCACTCCTTAATGCTATTTAAAATTAAGTTTATTTTACTGAAGACATTATTATAATAGCGAAATATTACTACATAGTAAATAGTTTAACGGATCCTTAGGAGATGTGAATTTCGAGCATCCCTTGAGTTACTGCACTCACGTTAGACACTGGATAGGAGATGTTAAACCCCGTAAACATCTCCGATGCCGTTACACTCATATTTATTTCAGTTGATTTAACTCACATATGATCTTTTAGTTCTGACTCGGGTGTTTTGTCATTTCAATTCGCTCGGGTCAGTCCGAGCATTTCAGGATTTAAAGATTTATTCTGGAGGACGAAGACGAAGATTTTATTACTATTATATATTATATTAAACCACTGCATCACATTTTATTCCACTGCATTGTTATTATCCTTTGGTATGTGAATCTGATTTTTATTGTATAAAGAAAAATCAAATGTTTTGTAAAATAGTTTTATGAACTGTATATTGATTATTATATTTTATCGTTCCGATGTAAGATTCTATTTTGTTTTTCTTTCCCTGTTTTTTCTTATTTACCCCTTAACAATCCGCCCTTATGTATGGTTTAAGTCTGACATGTGTGGTTTATCGTTGATTTAAACCGTGCAAAAAGGCGGGGGGTTACATCTGGTATCAGAGCTTTGGTTTAGCGATAAACCTTAGCTTTGTGGGGTTTGACTCTTTATTAATAGGGTAGTAATACCCTATGATGAGTTGTTGAGCGTATATATGAGAGAGCGTATTTGTTAGTGTTATAAAAGGTTTTAATATTGTGTTAATCTGTTTCGTTTTGTATTTATAAATTCTGGTTGGTGCATGGGACGCTATGACATCAATAGGGATTTCTAAACACTTAATAGGACATACCGACATAATATTTGGTTTTAATATAGGTGAATGAAATAATTTTGCCTATTATATTTTCTATATTTCTAATAAATTTTATAAATATGGTTATATTTGGATGCAATACATTGGTTGTTAGATAATGAAATTTATAAATAATAGTTGAAATAAGATCGAAAATAAGATAAATGAAAATTGGAAATTTAGAACTTGAGTTCCAAGGTTTTGAAAATTTCTTTCAAATGATTTTTGGAATATAATAATAATATTTTAGAAGTATTTTCTGATATAAATATTTCAATATAATTTGAAAGATATGTTTTAAAAGAAATTTGGAAAATAAATAAGTTTTGTACTCCCCTCTCTGTCGCTGGAAAATAAATTTCGGTGATGGCGGCTGCATCATCGACATTCATTTTCGAGTTTCGAAGTGGGAAGGCCGCTGTAGTAGTTTTACTATGGATTTATTTTTATAAACAAATATAAATTTTAAATTGTTGTAAATATAAATTAGATATATAAACTGTAAGTATATACATTTATCTATTATTTTAAAATAATTTGAAATTAAACCCGGTATTTAATTCTTAAGTTTCCATTAATTAATAATTTCAATTAGTGTAGTGAAATAGAATTTAACTAATAATTGAAACCTCTAAATGAAATAAGAGATTTAATGATAAGTTATAGAGGAAATTAAAAGAAAGTTGAATTATGTAACCCAAAAAACCAAAGATATAATCATTGAACGTTTAATTAATTAAAGGAAATAAGATAAACTTGTATGATTTTAATTACATTCTTAAAGGCATATATAACTTACCAAAGATTTAAAAGTTGAAATGTCTAATAATAAAATGTAATAGAAATTGTACAAGTAAAAGTAGGTAATGAAAGTGTTCAATAAATTTATTTTAATTATAAGAATTGATGTTAAAAAGTTGTAAACTTAAGTTGTAATTGAAATGCTACTAGTTTAATAGAAATGTAAGTATTATAAATACATGATAATAAACTTAAGTAAACTGTTAAAGCTATTAGAAATAAAATAAGTAGAAAAGATGAATGCATTAAATATACGATTGTAGATTAAAGTTAATGCATTGAGTGCTAAGTAAATGAAATTGAGAAATGAATAAATGTAATGCAAATAAATAAATAAATGAAAATTTGCAAGGAATAAAGGTAAATTAAAAGATAAATCATTATATAAATAAAAAGGAAATCAAACAACTAATAGTATGAAATGAAATTGATAAAAATGAATATGATCTATTGGTTGAAATTGTTATTTGTTTGGTTTATGGATTGTTTGGGAAATGATATTCTAATTGTTTGGATGTATGAATAATCTGTTGAGCTTTATCTAAGACTGTTGAGTAGAGGATATACTTAGTAGCTTATTTGGCATGTTGTGCAATTTAGAATGTCTAACACCCGAACAAACCATTTGTTTTGTTGCTTTGGATGGATAATTGATTTATCTTGATTTTGTATGATGATTGTATGATGTTGGTTGCAATGATTGTTGTTTATATTTAATTGGTTGAAACAACTTTAAATATTTCATTTTATATAATTGGTAACCTTTTTGGATTATATAAGTGAAATACAGGTTATGAAAGCAATTGCTACTGCTTTTGGTTTCATAATTAAGCGTTAATTGCCCGACAAATAGGTACGTTTCAGATTACGGTTTTATGGCGTTAATATATTATTTTTCTCGTTATTGGGATATATTATTTTGGAAAGTATATGTTATATATTGTTATATTTGATATTATATTTTCTCCCAAGCCTCTTCGTACAAAGGAGACTCTGCCGAAATTTTCCGTAAATTTTGGACTTAGAAAATATTTTGAAATTGTTTCCAAACTTTATTAATTTAAGTATAAAAAGATCTAATGGTTATAAATGAGTATATTTATTTAAATTAATTTATTTTGTAAATTTATTTGTTTACAAAGTTAATATTTTTGAATAAGGTGTATTGTTTATTTAATTCTTTCTTTCCCTCTTTTTCCTTTTCGAGGACGAAAAGTTTGGAGTGGGGGAGAGTGTAACGACCCGTAAATTTTAGTAATTAAATTGGTTATTTTAATTAAAATTGAGTAATTAAATTTAGAAAGAAACAAAAATTTTGTAATTTATAATGAAGCAAACATTAAAAAAAAGTAATGTAAATGGTAAATCACTTAAGACTTTGTGATTTAATATTTGGAGAAATAAAATTTGGGTAACTTAATAATGAAATAATAAGTGAATTAAAACGTAACAATGCTAATTCTGGTTAATAATTAATAGTATAACAACCCGCAAGTCCGTACCCCATGAGTCAACACTATTCTAACCAAATCAACCCAAGTTGTACAGAAATACGAACCATTTGGGTAAAAGAAGAAGAGGTAGAAGAAGAGAATAGAAATCAACAACAGAATCTAACCATCGCAGCAAAATAAAATATAATAGATAATATATAATCTTTACTCAAAAATCAAATATCTCTGTTTTATATATACGTCATCAGGGTACATCAATTACAGTTCAACATCAATAACATACACATGGATACACAGCAACTCAACACAGCGGAATATATATAAAAGCAAGTACGAGAGTACATATCGACATCCAGCTCGTCTCCTGAGCTCCACAGCATCGTATCCTGTATTCTGTAATACTCGGTCTGACCCGAGCATTACAGTTAAATAACACCCGAGTCAGTCTGGAATACCAGCGTGAGAAAATCACACCCAATTGATTATTAAAGTTTCAAAAAATCCTTTGAAAACAAAAGCATCTCGTAAGACCACGCCATAAATAAACATGTCGGGTTTTTACCTTACGATGGCTAAAACATTTTTATTAAAGTCCTCTGATATTATAATAGTGTCTATAGAAAGTAAAATAGAATCTAGCTGAAATGCTTGCATCTCACGTTTCAGCAATAGTTGGGCACAATCAAAACCATACGGACGCATAGGGAAAATGGATTCCAACTAATGGCTAGGCACTGTGGTGCCACCTGTCACAGTACCTGGTCTAGATAAGCGTACCGAGGAGCCACCCTAACTCCCCTGCAACACAAGACCGGAACCATCCCTTACTGGACAGTCCCGAGCAAGATCACCCCGTGGTTGGGATCAGCAACCGCCCACTAAGCCGAAATAAAAGGAACATCTAGACAGGGATGACCTCACCCTCCAGTGGGGGCTACCCACGAAGCCTTGCTGCATAACCCCTGATTTTCAGCCATTCCCATTTGATGAGGCTTGAGGCTAAGAGTTACCTTTTTAGAATATATATATCCCTTAGAATGCCCATCGTCCACCTGACGATGTTTCGCAAGCATTCATCCATACAAGTCCGTCCCGGGTTCGAAGGGAACCGAAGGCACTACTCCTACTACGTCCAGTTGGAAATATCCTCAAAATTAGTAGTGACTGGCCCTTGCACTCCACCTCTCCATCTTCAAATCCAAAATCGTTTTCACGAAAACGTAGAAACCGGATCGAAGTGGTTTTCGAGAAATAATTCTCGATCCCGGTCTCTTCGAAACGATCAACGCATTTGTCCAATATTGATAGTCGGTGATTTAACTATCAATTAATATTCACAAACATCCATCCAACAATAAATATCTTTCCAAATTATTTATTAACCTCAAAATATCTTCACAATATATATTTCTATTTTCAATCCTTTGAAAACAGTTTCAAAACCATCTTTTCTTTCAGAATAAACTTTCCCAATTATTTTCTATCCCCTCTGAAATCACCAAGCACAAAACTAGATTGTAAAATAATTTAAAACACTTTACTTTGAAATATACTTTAAAACATTTATTTTAAAACTACTTCAATGATTTGTCAAAAAATACATACTATATAAATATTTGAAAATAAGGTTACTAAATAAAATATAAAACTAGATTTTCATTTTTAAAAATAAAATTCTAAGTCACTCTTTAAATAATTATTGCTATAATAGATTAAAAGGAAATACTTACTTTAGAATTTAAATATTTAGAAATAGTAAATTTTTCAAAACATACTTCTTAAAACAACTTTAAACTTTTAATTTATATTTAAAAATTTACTTTGAAAACGTACTTGGTTATTCAGAGAGAAATTTCCAATCTCAATCACTTAAATTAATTTTCCAAATTGATTCCCAATTTATTCCATTTGAAATAAATTTCTTTACTTATCAGTTCATTTCAAAATCCATTAATTATGGACTTTATTATTATTTTCAGTTTGATTTTTAAATCCTTTAGCTGAAATATACAAATTTCAAGTTATTCCCAATTTCTTCTTTATTCTTCTTAAATAATTTAAATCCTAAATTTAAAATAAATGTTTTGTTCTTTTAAACAATAACATGGAAGTTTAAGTTTCATTAACTTTCTGTTTATTTAAATTTTCCTTCCCATACTCAAAATTTATTTATTAAAATTATAAAGTCACTTCATTTCCTTTCCAGTTCATTCATAAATTTATTCAACCTTTCTATAATTATTTTACTTACAACTTCACTTCTTTTATTTTCATTCCCAAACTCAAATTATATATTTGGTAATTCATTATTGCCCGATTATAACAATCAAACCATAGCATTCAATATTTCCACATAATTCATTACAGAATATCAAATATTCAGAACAGAGAATATTAAATAATTAAATAAAGTTGAGGGGTCCAGTTGGATCCCTCCAACCTATTTTCCCTGCATCCATAGATGTTAGCACAATATAAAATGCAAATTCCAAATATATACCACACTACAA
This sequence comes from Allium cepa, assembly GCA_030765085.1. Classification (NCBI taxonomy): domain Eukaryota; kingdom Viridiplantae; phylum Streptophyta; class Magnoliopsida; order Asparagales; family Amaryllidaceae; genus Allium; species Allium cepa. The sequence continues at coordinate 221,668,034 of CM060928.1, forward strand.
CACATAAATCAATTCAACCATTTCAAACAATTATTTAAATTTAATCATTTAAATTTAAATTTAACTGAGTGAGATTAACTCACCTTTTGATTTCTTTTGTTTGCATATCCAATCCATCTAGACTTGCTACTCCATGATTTTAGACCTTGAACAAACAATTTAAGATTTATTTATATTCAAATTAACCAAAACAATTTATTTCCATTTAACAAATTTAATTTACTACTAATTAAATTCTAACTAGTAGTTTTAAAACCAAGTTTCTTTTAATAAATATTTTTAGGAACAAAATAATTAAACAAGTTAATTAGATAGGTTAATCACCCTAATACTTTTGTTTATTCACTTATTACTTTTTATATCAAACATAAATTTTATACTTATTGTAGAAACCAAAAATGTGCACATATAGTCAGACCCATACATAAATATACATACATAGAGATCTATAAATTTAGGAAGATAAATTGTTTTACTAACTTACTTTTTTTTTTAAAAAAACTAGAAAATCTGTAAATAAATTGGCTAAGATAAATTACAGAAATAAAGTAAGGAATTACCTTCCTCACGAACCCAGACATCATCAACTAGCCGCCGACCCTAGCCGATACCAATACTCGCGGTCGTCTCGAAATCACCTCCCCTGGAGACGAATCCAAAATCGTCGAAACCCTCGGGCTCGAGCGCGCCGTCCTCTCCATTCGCCTTGCTCCACTGCCCCGAGAACTCCTACAGTGTCGTGACTTCCAGAAGCGATGTTGTCTCACCCCACTCACTTGTACCGCGCCTCGAGCCTTCCCTCCTAAAGCTTTGGACAAGGCCGCCACAAGTTCAAACAAATCGAATTCTATTACTCGATTTTCAAACGAGGCCGAACAATTAGGGTTTTGATTTTATTTTTTTAATTTGATTCGATTTGAAAGAGATGGCAAGCGGCCATTATTTTTTTTGTTTTGATTTTTAATTTTTTTGTTTTACTGACGAGAGGAGGAAGGCTCGTGCTCATTTATTAAAGAAATAGGCAGCGTGAAAGATGGACGAGACGTGAAAGCTTGCGTTGGACGATTGCAGAAAAAATTGCGTGTTTAGACCAACTTGCTACAGTGCTGCTGATGTGGTTAGAAAAAGTTTTGATGTGAATGCGTTTGACTGGACAAATATATTTAATTTTCGACATAGATTTAAGCGCGTTTATACATCGTACGTTCACAAACTAACTCCGATCAATACGAAATTTGAAATCCGATAATAATACACTATTACGGATCCAATGGAACTGGTTTCGTCAAATTCCGAGATTGTGCCTCGGAAGGCTATTTTTAAATTCAATTTAAACAATATAAAATTTCAAAACTGAACAAACCACTGCTAATTTCAATTTTACAACTTCTATTATTTTCAGTATTATCAATATAAATTTTATGAGCCTTCAAATTATTTTTAACCGGCTATAAATTCCAGATTCTATATTTTACTCAACTTTTATTTGTTTAATTCAATAATTTAATTATCAAATAATTAGTGATATTTGAATTCAAATTATAATTACCCTATTGAATATTTAAAATCAATTAAATATTCTGATTTCAAATACTAGAAAATTCCGGGTCGTCACATTCCTCCCCCCTTAAAAGAATTTCGTCCCCGAAATTACTAATTAGGAAGAATGGTCCAATTCCCGTTTGTCTTTCATCAAAACCAACAATTCAACATCTAACCAACTATCTTTCTATAAAAGACTCATTATCATTCTTATTAACTTCTCAACTCCCCCATAGTTTCAAACTATATTATTTGTCTAACCATTCAAGTTTCAATTTGAAACCAAATTTGAATTATCAGAATTTCTCAAAAATTTTCTAACTCCCTAAATTCTCGAATTTTTTTGCTAGCGTCTCCTTTGCGCGGCTAGCTTGGTACAACTACAAAATGGCTCTACGGCCTCCCAAATCCAAAAAGAAAACAAAACGCCAAGTGGCTCAATCCAAAAACCCAATCAAATTTCACAGAAATTTAAAAACATACCTTTTTGTCGAGCATTTCAAATTTATTTTTCTGAAATCAAATCCAATTTCCTTTTCCTTTTATAATACCTGCATATCCTGCTTAGCACTAATATCCAATTACAATATTCCCAAACATTTTATCGACTTCCTCACATAATGTCAATATCTATTCATTCTAATATTATCTTAGAATATATTTGTAGTATCAATTTCCAATTAAGAATTGACCATTCCTTACTTAAATTAGCACAAGCATTTTATATGTTTCTTATATTTATTTTCACTTTACCACTTTAGTTTATATCCATTTCTATTCAAATTGATTCTTTCATTTCCATATGAATTCAATTTATCTTTAACTCAGAATATATAAATTTTATTTATCATTTATTACTAATTCATGTCATTACTTTTATTAGTTTCATCTACTAACTCATTTCAATTTTCCAGTTATAAACCGTTTTGTCGTTAACAAAATTTTCCAAAAATTTTCAAAAATTTTCCAACTCCCAAAATGTCTGAATTTTTTTGGCAGAGTCTCCTTTGTACGGCGGAGTTTTTACAATTTGACAAAAGAGATAAATATATATACATCGACCCACACGGTCGGAAAAACCAAAAACAGTTCATATTTTCTATTTTTATTGCGTAGGCGTACCTTATTTAGCATTTTAAGCAAGCGGCTTATTATTTTTAGCAAATAGCACAACCAAATCCAGCCACACGGCTCCCAAGTACCTGTACTTACTCAATTTAAACATGTAAGTACGATATATATGAAGTTTAACAACATTTCACTTATTTGCAACAGTTAAACACATGAATTCTAAAAGAAATTCACACCAACATTTTTCCGTAAGCAATTTATATAGTTTTCATACTAATTCAACTGTTTCAATTAATTTATAAACTATTTTCATTCAATTTGAATAGTTTTCAATCCATTCGTATACAACTTCATCAATTTGAATGGCTTAAAACTCAATCTCTTACATTTAATGTATTTTACTCCTATCAATTCATAGAATTTTAATTACTTCCATTTACACCAAATGACAATTTATTCTATATATATTATGTACAACCTGGCTCTGATAAATTCCGCTCTTTCAATTTTATATATATTATGTACAACCTGACAGTCCTGTCAAACGATACTTTAATATATATTATAAAATATGTAGTTTATAATAAAAAGATAATTTATTTTATCTATCATTTTCAGATTGATAAATGTGTTTTTATAATATAAATAAAATAAAGATGTACATATAAAAATACAAGACTATAAGATAAATTAGGGAAAATATAAAGTAAGTACATTGGCTAAATTTAGTAACATAACAACTATAAAATTCATTTAGATTTCAAACAACAAAACAAAAGAAATAACATTCATATACATTTCAAAAATATAAAACAAGACAACATTACAATATGAATATAAAATCCGGCTGGTAAGAAGAAACAAACAAATAAATCTTCAAGTTTGTAAACTATCATAAGAAAAACTGCAGCATATAATCAAGACCAATATGTGATTGTACAAACAAAATCAAATAAGTGTGCAGGCTGAGATCAAAAAGACAATATAAATATATTAAGGACAATAACATTTAATGCTAGCCTCAATGTTTTTATCTCAGCCACCAAAATAAAAATAAGTATATTTGTAGGCTTGCATAAGTAATATACTCAAGTATGATAGGCATGAACCTGAAAGTAAAAAAAGACAGTAACAAAAATATACTAGAATGTATAGGATAGGTATGCAAACAAGACAAGCATCAAGTGTTAGCTGCAATATTTCTTGTATCAGCCCCCAAAACTAAGTGAATTATTCTCAGGTATGGTACAAGTGTACACAGTCTTGTACAATAATATACAACATTGTAATATAAAAATAGGTACCCTGTCTTCTTTCTTTTCCATATATCTTCATATCAGTTTCGAGTATATTCTGAAAAGCAAGATAAAATAAATAAATTATGTGAAGGCTTGCTAAGGAAGACAGTATTATGTATTCTTAAACAAACAAAAGCAATTAATGTAAATCTTTCTAGCACACAATACACTTCATATCAGCCTCCACCCTAAACAAATATATCTGTTTTAAATCAGTACAAACAAGATTTATATGCTGTATTGTACAAGTATTGTCACAATTGTATGAAACATAATAATATACCCTGTCTACCATCCTTTTCTATATATCCCTGTCTTCTTTCTTTTCTATGAATCTTCCTATCAGTTCGAGCTAAGAAAAGCCAAAGTAAACTTTTTTTTAAAAAAAAAACTAAAGCTAAACTCAGTTAAACCACCCTCAAGATCAATCAATACTGAGAATCAAAGAAGAGTGTTAGCCTGTATAGTTCAAGCCTGTTGCTAAATGAAAGAGTCTCTGTTCTTTTTTTTCAAAGGTGAGTAACATTTTTTTTATTTATTCAATTATAACTTAAGTTTAAATGGCTGTATGTGTTCTCTATGATAATATGTATGGTAAACATACAAGTATATGTTGCTGTGAATTATCTGAATGTAGATATATACATTGTGCACTGCTGTCAAATCTGCGAATCCCTGTTCTAGTTTTCAAGCTCAAACTTGGTTCAAATTTCATCTGATCTTGATCCAATCCATGTTAAGGCTTAAGCCTTGAACAAAATATGTTTGTTACACTATAAATTTTTGTTTAAAAATTTGTTTTAAGTAAACAAATTTGTGTTCTCACTGGAAAGGCTTAAACTACAGAACCATCTTCAAACATGTTAAAATTCGAGTTTATTAAATTACAAATTCATGAATATAAATTGAATTCGTATACAAAAATATGATTTTTAAAACAAGAATCGTAATTTCTAGTGGTGGGAGTGAGGTGCAATTCGTGTTCGACTGTTTTGGGCATTTTTAGTCGCCGTGGGCGATCGTGTTGATTGGGGAGGTCGAGACGTGGTCTGGAGGTGGAGGAGTGATCAAGGTGAAGGGGAAAAATGTTTCGAAGGTCGACCTATGATCATAGCGGCGGCGGGTGGCGTTTGAATTTTGGTGACCTAGTTTTGGAGTGTCGAGAACTTTTGATTTGTTCATCCTATTGGATGCATCGAGTGTTACGCGGTTTTGAGGGGAGGTAGAGGGGAGATGGACGATGCTGCGGCCGGAGTTGGTGGCCTCCGGTGGTCAGAGCATCGAACGCGTGACGTTTCCAGGTTTGAGGGGAAGTGGGGTCGTGTGTTTCTAGGTTTTGTTTTCTGGAATTCGATTTCGCGCGCATGGGGGAAACTCGAAGCAGATTGTTGTTTTCTCGGGGAAACTTCGTGTGTTTACTCGAAGTAAACAAGGGGGGCTCGGGTTGTAGTTGTTCAGAGTTTTAACCTGTAACAGTTTAACAGTTTTTTTTAAAAATTTTGTTTTAAATTAAGATCAAGGTTAAACCAAGTTCTAAATCAAAGTTTAATAGTGAATTCAAGTTGGTTTTGAAATAGAGTTGGAAATAATAAAGTTTCATAATTTAAATTATTTTAATAACTTAAAAGTGTTTAATATTTAAGTGTATTCAAAAGAGTTGAATTCAAAAATTGAAATCAGAACTTAAATTCTAGATTGTAAATAAAATAAAGTTTTATAATTTAAATTGATTCAAATAAGTTTTAAGTGTTAAAATGTGCTATTAAACATGTGAGTTTAAAAGGGTTTTGAAAAATTAGTTTTAAACTTTATTAAGGATAAAATTGGAATTTATTTTGGAAGTAATTTGAAATAAATGTTTTTAAACATATTGAAAGTGAAAATTTAATCCATAATAAGAATAGTTTACTTTAAGAAATGAAGATTTATAATTTATATTCATTAAGCTTTAAGTTAATTAAGTATGAATAATTAATGATTTATATTAATTAAATTAGTAATTATAAGTTTAAATGTATTAATTAAAGTTTAAATAATGAATTAAGTAACTTGTAACGACCCAGGATTTTTAGTAATTAAAATTTGGATATTTAATTAATTTTAAATATTAATAAGTGAAATTTATAAGTCGAATAAATTTTATTTTGAATAATTGGATTTAATTGGATAATTAAATCGATAATTTAATATGTTAAATTATGGAAATAATTGAAAATTGAGTTAAATAAGATTGAAAATGATTTGTAAAATTTTATTTTATCATATTGAAGTTAGAAAGATATTTTAGAACTTTTAAAATCGAATTAAGAGTTAATTTGTGAAAATTGAATATTTTAATATTTAATAGACTAGTGAAAATAGTCAATTTTTGAACAGTCTCAGAATTGGACGAAACCAGTTCCATTGGATCCGTAATAGTTTGTTATTACCGGATTTTAATTTTCGTAGCAATCGGAGTTACCGTTTGATCGTGGCAGCTCGAAACGCATCGAATTGTTTTTAATATTAATTTGACGAGTTAAAATAGCCATTTTTCAAAAAGTCTCGGATTTCGACGAAACCAGTTTCATCGGATCCGTAATGTGATATTATTGTAAGATTTCAAATTTCGTGTCAATTGGATTTACCGTTTGTCCGGTACAAATTAAAACGCCTAGAAAATCGTTTAAATCGGTTTAATTTAAATTGAACGTTTATTGCCATAACTCGCACAGATGTCCGAATTAGCTTCTGAAACCTATTCCATTGTGTCCGGAATGCGGGATAAACCCTAAAAACGCTGGTTACGGCGCGTAAATCGGAGTTTGGAAAATCAGAATGAATAGTTTCGTTCGTTTCCTATAAATAGACCCTTAACCCTTCATAAATTAAAAAAAAAATATTAGGTTTAAAACCCTAGCTGCCACCCCCTTTCACCTATGGCCAGAAAACACCCACGTTCTCCCATCAATTACTCCCAATCCATTCATCGAATCAACGAAGCTTCAACACGAGAATTGTAGATGGTCTCGAGCACTACAGATCTATACGGTGATGATCAACAATGGAGCATCAGAGGGGGAGCAAGAGGGGGCCGACAGCTGCGACTTGCGCACGCAAATCGAGGGTGAGGGTGCAGCCGAGTTGAGCATGATGGCTGGAGGAGATGGTGTTCGAGATGCTCTTCGAAGTGGCAGCCTCCGATCGTTGTCAAAGTCAAAGATGAAATCGCGTTTTGGAACCCTAGTTTTAGGATTGGGTTCGGCTATGTCTGTAGGGTGAACACGTGAAGAAGAAGAACATGGGCGGCCTGGATCTAAGGGGAAGGAACGTGCGGCTGCGATGAGCTAGGGTATAAAATTTTAAAATGAAATTGTAAATTAATTATAGTTTAAATCGTGTAATCTTTAAAAATGCATATCTTTTTCATACAAGGTCGAAAACGCGCGAAACCAGTTGCGTTGGAATCGTATGGACGAGCACTACGCTATGGAATTGGATTGGAGTCGTTTGGAGTTAGTGAAAATTTCGTGTAAAATTAAACGTCCGTTTAATTTTATTCGAAATAAATCGCTAAAACGAAATTGAAATCAAGGTGAGAACTTCTCACTCAATCGAATCAGTTTTGATTTTATTTTAAATAGTTAGATTTAAAATATTTGAATGCATGTTTGAATGATGATTGTTATCTATTGATTGTTAAAATAGACATTATGCGCCGTTAGTAAGCGGATGTTATTTATTAAAAACATATACCGCGAATATTTCATAAACAGTGAAATTGGTATTATATATAATAGCAATATATATATATAGGCATATGTATATATTGGAGTTATTGATTTCCCGCAATTGTTTAGCGGATGAGACCCTATTGCGCCGTCTATTAAGCGGATAATATTTAAATCCCATATACCGCGATAATTCCGTACTGGAGCGGAATTGGTATTGTGCTAATGTTTTTGGATGCAGGAAAACAGGTTGGAGGGATCCAACTGGATTCCTCAACAGTTTTTATTTGATTTCAGATATTTTGATATTTGATGGATTATCATATCGATATATGATATCGTTGTCGTCGTGATTGGCTATTTGGTATGTAGCATCATTGGACCAAATTTTGGAATTTTAAAATGATTTCAAAGTGATTTTTGAAAGTATACGTTTATAAAATATTTTTGGAATTGATTCATTTTAAATAAATAAACGATATAATTTTTAATGTTATAAAGATTATGATTTTTGAAAAATATAGTTAAAGATTGATTTTTGAAAATATGAGGCTAATGATTTTATAAATAGTTTAATCGGGATTTTTGAATTTATTATAAAAAGTTTAAATATAGGATTTATAAAATTTGATTATTTTATAAATCAAAAGGATGAAATTATAAAGAAGATTAAAGATGTTTTAAAATAATAGTATAAATTGATTTTATAAAGGATTTATAAATTGATATTTATAAATTAAAATATTTGAATTATAAAACGAGTTTTTATAAGTGTTTGAATGAAGTGAGAATGAATTTTGTAAATGAATGGAATTTAAAAAAATTAAAAATGGTGAAGTTATAAATGAAATTTATAAATAGTAAGATTTATAAATTTTATAAAGTTATTAAAAGAATAGTTTTGGATAAATCATTGAATCTTATAAGTTATAGGATTTATAATTATGAAGTTCAAAATAAGGATTTTGTAAATAATCGTTTTATAAGTATTTAACTTATAATATGGACTTTTGGTTCATAATAGAGATATAAAGTGAAAAGGTTAATAAAGAAAGTTTATAAAGAAAGATGTTATAAAATAAATAGAAAAGGAATTTATAAACGTTGTTTTATAAATTCGCAAATGACTTATTTTGATAAGTAAATTGTTGAAACCTATTAATGGAATTATATTCACGTTTTTGACTGTGAATAATCCTTTGAAATAAATTGTATAGAAAGGATGAAATTGGTTAACGTAGTATATTCACGTTTTTGAATAGTGAATAATATGTTAAAGAAAATGTTTAGATTTGATGTTTTAAATTGAATTAAAACAATCTAACGATGTTTTTAATTGTGTTGAGATTCGAAACCATAGATTTCAACATGTATTGTTGAAATAGACGTTTTCGAGAAATAGAAGGAAATGGTGGACTATAACACTGTTGTTATAGTAAATGATTTCCGAAAGGAAATGTTTTGTGTAGTATTGGGATTTATATACCTATCTTAAATTCGAATCCCTATACTAGTGATTTTGGGACGTCGTAACGATGTTTTACGTAACATTCGTTTTGGCCCAAATAAATATGTTTAAGAGAATGATTTCCTTAAAGAATGAAATATATACTTAATTTCGATTTAAGTATATTGAATATTTTCCAAGTGTTGAAAATAAAAGATTGTGAATTACTTAATAAGTAAGTATGGAAATGTTTTTCCAATGTGAAGTGAATGTTTTGAGAATTTATCTTTTTGAGGATAAATTGAAATGAATAATTTAAATCGTATATGCATGGATATTTTGGAATATAAATTCACTAAGGAATTTATAAAAGAAAGGGAAATTTGTTTAAAAATAAATATTGATTTATTTTTGAAGTGTGAAAATAATATATCTTGTAAAGATATTTTGGAAAATAAATAATTTGGAAAATTATTTGGAATCTGGTGATGTGTGCATATCCATTGATAGTTCAATAACCGACTATCAATATTTAAATTTGAATGGGTAATAGATGTGATTTGTTTGAATTTGAATGCCACACTTATTTTTGAATAAGCGCTCACTATTCGGGTTAACCGGGAAAGGACCATGGGGTCGTATAACCCATTCCGAATATGTGATACGTCGTTATGAATTGCATTTGATGACCGGTGTTGAAGACCGGGTATTTGCGAAAGCGATAGGATGACCTATCGAGTGTCTCTGCACTGGGTAGCTCCTGGTATAGAGATTCCCTAAGTGATGGGAAATTCGATCGGGATTGTGAATACCCGGATTGCAAGGGCTTCGTGAGAAGTGCCTTCGGTTTTGTTCGAGCCCGGAACAGACTTGTATGGATTGTATGTCTGACGTTACAAATTGAGATATAAAGCAGATTTCTTTCAAATATATTTCTGTTGGTGGCGGAGAATTTATTCTTTTAGCTTAACACCCTTCTCTGAGACGTACGAGCTCAGAGGTTATGTAGTTGAAGGTTATCAGCGATATATTCCCAATTTGGTAATGGGACATGCTGAGTGTTGCTGTGAAATGATCATTGTGTTGATTATTTGTGATAGAATCATTTATTTGATCGTCTATCCTGGTGATCATTTCTATGATCATTTGTTGACCCAGAGCATGGCTTTTGTATAAAGTATGTTTTTGTGGACGTGACTTCGTCGAGCCTCACACCTCGGGAATGGTCAAAACAGGAAAGATGCGGCAAGGTTTTGAGGGGTAGCGCCTTTAGGATATGTGCATTTCCTTCTGGAAAAGGGTGGTATCATGGTATGGAGCCCAGATACTTACTCATGTTGAAAACACTTTATGATTGTGTGAATTGATTGCGAGCGCTCGGTGAAAGGTCCCAAAAGGACCGGGGGATGGCATATTCGGTCAGTTGTTACTCAGTTAGGGGTAACCCGGCCTTGTGTTGGTAGAAATCCGGTTTGGTTCTCGGGGATGTCCATCCAGAGGCATTCTCATGTGGCAATGGGAAGTTCCTTGGCCTGATCATTCGTTGGAAATCCAAAGAAACAATACGAGACTTGTATGGTATTAGTTGTAGAACCTATCATTCACTTATGGTGGCGCCCCACTAATTGGATGGTAGCTATAGTAGGCATACGATAATGGTCATATGTTGGCTAAGATTTATATTCTACTTTCGAAATGAATTTTTCCTACACTATGCACTAGTAATAATATAAAATGTTCTTTTAAATACGTATCAAGCATCTTTGACTATCATAAGGAGAAATCTCCTCCGATTCTGCGTTTGCATTGTGTGTGTGTGCGGGAGGCCTTATGGTAGTCTCATTTTTAAAAGCATTGCGAATTGACTTTAAAAATATTCTTCTATTTTGATTTTAAAAGATAAATAAACTGTTTGAGTTCTCACACCAGTCACATGACTGACTCGGAGTTTATTGTTTTCCTTCCTAAACTCTGGGTGCCCACCAATTTCCACACGGGCAGTCGAGAGTTAGGTTTATCAGGATATTCTGGATATTTCTGGAGTTGCAGGAGGTAAGCTGGATGGCATGGCGTATTATTAGTATATAGTATTTCTTTTTCCGCTGCACTATTGTTTGTTGTTGTTGTTGTACACTCCGATGATATGATGTAATGAAATGTAATGTATAAAATGTAATAACTGGTATAGTTTTTTGTTTAAAGATTATTCATTTATTATTATATGTTGTTCCGCTGCGAATTGTGAGATTCTGTTATTGTTCTGTTGTTTTCTATTCCTTTCTATTTCTATCTTCTTCTCTCCATTTTCTATCTTTCTTATCTCTTCTTCTCTCTCTTTTCCTTTTCTTTAAAACCCTCAGTGTTCGGTTTTCCGTCGTTCGATTGCTCGGCAGTCGATAAAGTGAGTATCGATGTTGAATTTTCGAAAGACGAAGAATCGGGACCTGACATGTGGTATCAGAGCATATGGTTAAGCGACAACCATGGTTCTTTGGGTATTACACATTAGAGATAGAGTCAGTAGTACTCTAGAATGAGTTTGAGTGTAATAATAGCTATGAGAGCGTATTTGTTAGTGAATATAAATTGTTTTGCATTGTGTTGACTTATCGGTTGATTGTTTATAGATTTCGGTCGATGTAGTCTAGCTAACTATCGTAGAAAGGGGTTTCTAAACTCTTAAACAAGATAAACCGACACGATATTGTTCTTAAATTGGGTAAATGAAATAATTTTACCTTGATTATATTTTATATATAAAGGAATAATTTTTCAGAATTATTAAAGTGTATATAAGTTGATTGTTTAGTTGTTTGAATAATCTAAATTAAAGAATAATTGTATAAGCAAAAGAATTATAAGAATTGAATTATAATTAATGTGATTTACAATTGTGAAATAAACTTATATATATAAGAAGTGAAATTATATGAATATATTTATGAATATGAGTTGTAATAAAAATGAACTTGAGTTATATAAATGGAATTCAAATTGAGATGGTTAAATGAATTACCAATTGAATTGAATTAATGGATTGAATATTAATCAATTTAATGTGAATAAAGTTGATATGGAATAATGAATATAAGTGTTAATTCATTAGAATCTAATGTTATTGGAAGTTGAATAGTTGAATAAAAAATCAATTAATTAAACCAATTGAAAGCAAAGTAATTTGGTTGTAAAGAATATACATTGGTTGTTATATGATTGTTAGCTGATTGTATATAATTCATTAAGTTAATGGAATTGAATTTGATTTGGAAGTGAACCAACTTGAATATGAATTAGTGAATATAAACTAATTGAAAATGAATGTTAGTAAACATCCACTGTTAATGAATCAAATATGATTAAATTGAAAACCTATTTCATTGAGTATTAATGAGAATATGAATGAATATTTATTGGTTATGAATGCTAGTTGGATGATGGTTGATGGTTGAATATATATTGCTTTTGCTGCATTTGCTATGTTGGTATATATAGTTATTATGTTGCTATATGTTGTATATCGATTATTTTCATATATGCATGTTTCTCATGTTGTTTGTTGAGTGTTTAGTAGGTGCGGATCGCGTTTGCTTCGCATTTGGAGCTCGCTTTCGCGCTATATTAGCCGTATATGCTCGCTAATAAAATATAAGGTACATATCTCGGATTACATATCGTACTTTTACACTTTTTTCCCTTCGGGATGCCTCATTACTTGATGAGATGTATATTTGTGATATATATACTGTCATTTTTTTTTCGGATCGAGCCGCGCAAAGGAGACTATGACGAATTTTTCCGGAAATTTAAGGCGTTAGAAAAAATTTGAGAAAAAATGGAAAGTTTTGAAAACTTTAACTTTGATTTTGGAGTTGAAAGTTAAATAATAGTAGTTGTTTTTGAAAAGATAACTAAGTATGATTTGAAAACTTAGTAAAGTATGGTGAGAAGTTTAAAATTTGTTGTGGAAAGTTAATAAATTCTGTAACTTTTCTTACTTGTTAATTTCGAGGACGAAATTCTTTTAAGGGGGGAAGATTGTAACGACCCAGGATTTTTAGTAATTAAAATTTGGATATTTAATTAATTTTAAATATTAATAAGTGAAATTTATAAGTCGAATAAATTTTATTTTGAATAATTGGATTTAATTGGATAATTAAATCGATAATTTAATATGTTAAATTATGGAAATAATTGAAAATTGAGTTAAATATGATTGAAAATGATTTGTAAAATTTTATTTTATCATATTGAAGTTAGAAAGATATTTTAGAACTTTTAAAATCGAATTAAGAGTTAATTTGTGAAAATTGAATATTTTAATATTTAATAGACTAGTGAAAATAGTCAATTTTTGAACAGTCTCAGAATTGGACGAAACCAGTTCCATTGGATCCGTAATAGTTTGTTATTACCGGATTTCAATTTTTGTAGCAATCGGAGTTACCGTTTGATCGTGGCAGCTCGAAACGCATCGAATTGTTTTTAATATTAATTTGGCGAGTTAAAATAGCCATTTTTCAAAAAGTCTCGGATTTCGACGAAACTAGTTTCATCGGATCCGTAATGTGATATTATTGTAAGGTTTCAAATTTCGTGTCAATTGGATTTACCGTTTGTCCGGTACAAATTAAAACGCCTAGAAAATCGTTTAAATCGGTTTAATTTAAATTGAACGTTTATTTCCATAACTCGCACAGATGTCCGAATTTGCTTCCGAAACCTGTTCCATTGTGTCCGGAACGCGGGATAAACCCTAGAAACGCTGGTTACGGCGCGTAAATCGGAGTTTGGAAAATCAGAATGAATAGTTTCGTTCGTTTCCTATAAATAGACCCTTAACCCTTCATAAATTAAAAAAATATATATATATTAGGTTTAAAACCCTAGCCGCCACCCCTTTCACCAATGGCCAGAAAACACCCACGTTCTCCCCTCAATTACTCCCAATTCATTCATCGATTCAACGAAGCTTCAACACGAGAATTGTAGATGGTCTCGAGCACTACAGATCTATACGGTGATGATCAACAATGGAGCATCAGAGGGGGAGCAAGAGGGGGCCGACAGCTGCGACTTGCGCACGCAAATCGAGGGTGAGGGTGCAGCCGAGTTGAGCATGATGGCTGGAGGAGATGGTGTTCGAGATGCTCTTCGAAGTGGCAGCCTCCGATCGTTGTCAAAGTCAAAGATGAAATCGCGTTTTGGAACCCTAGTTTTAGGATTGGGTTCGGCTACGTCTGTAGGGTGAACACGTGAAGAAGAAGAACATGGGCGGCCTGGATCTAAGGGGAAGGAACGTGCGGCTGCGATGAGCTAGGGTATAAAATTTTAAAATGAAATTGTAAATTAATTATAGTTTAAATCGTGTAATCTTTAAAAATGCATATCTTTTTCATACGAGGTCGAAAACGCGCGAAACCAGTTGCGTTGGAATCGTATGGACGAGCACTACGCTATGGAATTGGATTGGAGTCGTTTGGAGTTAGTGAAAATTTCATGTAAAATTAAACGTCCGTTTAATTTTATTCGAAATAAATCGCTAAAACGAAATTGAAATCAAGGTGAGAACTTCTCACTCAATCGAATCAGTTTCGATTTTATTTTAAATAGTTAGATTTAAAATATTTGAATGCATGTTTGAATGATGATTGTTATCTATTGATTGTTAAAATAGACATTATGCGCCGTTAGTAAGCGGATGTTATTTATTAAAAACATATACCGCGAATATTTCATAAACAGTGAAATTGGTATTATATATAATAGCAATATATATATAGGCATATGTATATATTGGAGTTATTGATTTCCCGCAATTGTTTAGCGGATGAGACCCTATTGCGCCGTCTATTAAGCGGATAATATTTAAATCCCATATACCGCGATAATTCCGTACTGGAGCGGAATTGGTATTGTGCTAATGTTTTTGGATGCAGGAAAACAGGTTGGAGGGATCCAACTAGAATCCTCAACAGTTTTTATTTGATTTCAGATATTTTGATATTTGATGGATTATCATATCGATATATGATATCATTGTCGTCGTGATTGGCTATTTGGTATGTAGCATCATTGGACCAAATTTTGGAATTTTAAAATGATTTCAAAGTGATTTTTGAAAGTATACGTTTATAAAATATTTTTGGAATTGATTCATTTTAAATAAATAAACGATATAATTTTTAATGTTATAAAGATTATGATTTTTGAGAAATATAATTAAAGATTGATTTTTGAAAATATGAGGCTAATGATTTTATAAAATAGTTTAATCGGGATTTTTGAATTTATTATAAAAAGTTTAAATATAGGATTTATAAAATTTGATTATTTTATAAATCAAAAGGATGAAATTATAAAGAAGATTAAAGATGTTTTAAAATAATAGTATAAATTGATTTTATAAAGGATTTATAAATTGATATTTATAAATTAAAATATTTGAATTATAAAACGAGTTTTTATAAGTGTTTGAATGAAGTGAGAATGAATTTTGTAAATGAATGGA
Organism: Allium cepa; assembly: GCA_030765085.1. Taxonomy (NCBI): domain Eukaryota; kingdom Viridiplantae; phylum Streptophyta; class Magnoliopsida; order Asparagales; family Amaryllidaceae; genus Allium; species Allium cepa. The sequence continues at coordinate 221,683,613 of CM060928.1, forward strand.
ATTTAAAAAAATTAAAAATGGTGAAGTTATAAATGAAATTTATAAATAGTAAGATTTATAAATTTTATAAAGTTATTAAAAGAATAGTTTTGAATAAATCATTGAATCTTATAAGTTATAGGATTTATAATTATGAAGTTCAAAAGAACGATTTTGTAAATAATCGTTTTATAAGTATTTAACTTATAATATGGACTTTTGGTTCATAATAGAGATATAAGGTGAATAGGTTAATAAAGAAAGTCTATAAAGAAAGATGTTATAAAATAAATAGAAAAGGAATTTATGAACGTTGTTTTATAAATTCGCAAATGACTTATTTTGATAAGTAAATTGTTGAAACCTATTAATGGAATTATATTCACGTTTTTGACTGTGAATAATCCTTTGAAATAAATTGTATAGAAAGGATGAAATTGGTTAACGTAGTATATTCACGTTTTTGAATAGTGAATAATATGTTAAAGAAAATGTTTAGATTTGATGTTTTAAATTGAATTAAAACAATCTAACGATGTTTTTAATTGTGTTGAGATTCGAAACCATAGATTTCAACATGTATTGTTGAAATAGACGTTTTCGAGAAATAGAAGGAAATGGTGGACTATAACACTGTTGTTATAGTAAATGATTTCCGAAAGGAAATGTTTTGTGTAGTATTGGGATTTATATACCTATCTTAAATTCGAATCCCTATACTAGTGATTTTGGGACGTCGTAACGATGTTTTACGTAACATTCGTTTTGGCCCAAATAAATATGTTTAAGAGAATGATTTCCTTAAAGAATGAAATATATACTTAATTTCGATTTAAGTATATTGAATATTTTCCAAGTGTTGAAAATAAAAGATTGTGAATTACTTAATAAGTAAGTATGGAAATGTTTTTCCAATGTGAAGTGAATGTTTTGAGAATTTATCTTTTTGAGGATAAATTGAAATGAATAATTTAAATCGTATATGCATGGATATTTTGGAATATAAATTCACTAAGGAATTTATAAAAGAAAGGGAAATTTGTTTAAAAATAAATATTGATTTATTTTTGAAGTGTGAAAATAATATATCTTGTAAAGATATTTTGGAAAATAAATAATTTGGAAAATTATTTAGAATCTGGTGATGTGTGCATATCCATTGATAGTTCAATAACCGACTATCAATATTTACCTTTGAATGGGTAATAGATGTGATTTGTTTGAATTTGAATGCCACACTTATTTTTGAATAAGCGCTCACTATTCGGGTTAACCGGGAAAGGACCATGGGGTCGTATAACCCATTCCGAGTACGTGATACGTCGTTATGAATTGCATTTGATGACCGGTGTTGAAGACCGGGTATTTGCGAAAGCGATAGGATGACCTATCGATTGTCTCTGCACTGGGTAGCTCCTGGTATAGAGATTCCCTAAGTGATGGGAAATTCGATCGGGATTGTGAATACCCGGATTGCAAGGGCTTCGTGAGAAGTGCCTTCGGTTTTGTTCGAGCCCGGAACAGACTTGTATGGATTGTATGTCTGACGTTACAAATTGAGATATAAAGCAGATTTCTTTCAAATATATTTCTGTTGGTGGCGGAGAATTTATTCTTTTAGCTTAACACCCTTCTCTGAGACGTACGAGCTTAGAGGTTATGTAGTTGAAGGTTATCAGCGATATATTCCCAATTTGGTAATGTGACATGCTGAGTGTTGCTGTGAAATGATCATTGTGTTGATTATTTGTGATAGAATCGTTTATTTGATCGTCTATCCTGGTGATCATTTCTATGATCATTTGTTGACCCAGAGCATGGCTTTTGTATAAAGTATGTTTTTGTGGACGTGACTTCGTCGAGCCTCACACCTCGGGAATGGTCAAAACAGGAAAGATGCGGCAAGGTTTTGAGGGGTAGCGCCCTTTAGGATATGTGCATTTCCTTCTGGAAAAGGGTGGTATCATGGTATGGAGCCCAGATACTTACTCATGTTGAAAACACTTTATGATTGTGTGAATTGATTGCGAGCGCTCGGTGAAAGGTCCCAAAAGGATCGGGGGATGGCATATTCGGTCAGTTATTACTCAGTTAGGGGTAACCCGGCCTTGTGTTGGTAGAGATCCGGTTTGGTTCTCGGGGATGTCCATCCAGAGGCATTCTCATGTGGAAATGGGAAGTTCCTTGGCCTGATCATTCGTTGGAAATCCAAAGAAACAATAGGAGACTTGTACGGTATTAGTTGTAGAACCTATCATTCACTTATGGTGGCGCCCCACTGTTTGGATGGTAGCTATAGTAGGCATACGATAATGGTCGTATGTTGGCTAAGATTTATATTCTACTTTCGAAATGAATTTTTCCTACACTATGCACTAGTAATAATATAAAATGTTCTTTTAAATCCGTATCAAGCATCTTTGACTATCATAAGGAGAAATCTCCTCCGATTCTGCGTTTGCATTGTGTGTGTGTGCGGGAGGCCTTATGGTAGTCTCATTTTTAAAAGCATTGCGAATTGACTTTAAAAATATTCTTCTATTTTGATTTTAAAAGATAAATAAACTTTTTGAGTTCTCACACCAGTCACATGACTGACTCGGAGTTTATTGTTTTCCTTCCTAAACTCTGGGTGCCCACCAATTTCCACACGGGCAGTCGAGAGTTAGGTTTATCAGGATATTCTGGATATTTCTGGAGTTGCAGGAGGCAAGCTGGATGGCATGGCGTATTATTAGTATATAGTATTTCTTTTTCCGCTGCACTATTGTTTGTTGTTGTTGTTGTACACTCCGATGATATGATGTAATGAAATGTAATGTATAAAATGTAATAACTGATATAGTTTTTTGTTTAAAGATTATTCATTTATTATTATATGTTGTTCCGCTGCGAATTGTGAGATTCTGTTATTGTTCTGTTGTTTTCTATTCCTTTCTATTTTCTATCTTCTTCTCTCCATTTTCTATCTTTCTTATATCTTCTTCTCTCTCTTTTCCTTTTCTTTAAAACCCTCAGTGTTCGGTTTTCCGTCGTTCGATTGCTCGGCAGTCGATAAAGTGAGTATCGATGTTGAATTTTCGAAAGACGAAGAATCGGGACCTGACATAACTAATATGTGATTAAGAACCATAAATTAGTTTTTTATTTAAATTAATAAATTTTTATGGTTAGTCAAACTTATAATTAATAATGATTAATATAAGTTAATTATTTTAGAAGAAAATAATTAAATAAGTGTTAATGAAGATCATTAACTAGATTATTTTATAATTTATTAATGTGATTGATTTTTAATAATTAATTAGATTAATTGATTTAATAATAATCATTGTAATAGTTTAAATGTAATTATTTATTTGGAAAGTAATTAAGAAATAAATTACTTATTAATTGAGTAAATTGATTTAATTTGAGTTAACTAATTTAGTTTAATTAATTTGGATTAATCAATTGATATTTTGGAAGTAAATTACTTAGAGAAGTAAGTGATGGATAATTACTGGATGTAATTAATTGGATGATGTTGTTAATGAAAGTAATTGGAGTATAATTACTTGAAATTAACCAAGGGATTAATTAAGCTGGTTATTGAGGAGTAATTAATTAAGGACGGTTAATTACTGTATGTTATTAATCAAGAGGGTTGATATATGTGATTTGAAGATTTGTATTCTTAATATAATTAATAAAATAACAAGTGAAAATGTAATTAGAGATCATTAATTAATATAATAAATGATGGAATTGGAAATTGATTTAACTTGGGAATAATAAATCATCAAGGTAATTAAATTGTAATAAATCTATCTAAATGTAATCAATTAATGGATTTATTCAAAGATTAATCTCTGTAAACAAATTAAAGGAAACTACTGGAATGTAGCAAAAGTTATTTAAATCAAAGATGATTAATTGGGATACATAAGTAACTGATGATAAGGTTAAATTACGTTAATTAATTTTAATTAAATTGAGAAATCACTTGATGATTTGGTATGCGTAGTTACTTAGTGTAATTAATGGAGTATAATTACTTAGGAAGTAATTAGATGATAATTACTTGATGAAATTAATACAAGACGTTTTGTAAGTGAAGTAATTTGGGTAAATTTCTTTCGTAATTAATCAAAGGATTAATTTATGGGAATAATTAATCATGGGATGATTAATTTGTTAATAAGGGTAGTTAATTACTGTTTTGTTATTAATCAAGGATGATTAATAATTGTGTTCAATTAAAGATTAACCACTCAATGTAATTAATTTAAATAAAGTAATTTAATATAAATTGGAGATCATTAATTAATATAATTAATTATGTAATTAAGAATTGTTTAATTAAGGAATAATTAATAAGGAAGTAATTAAATGTTAATTGCTATGAATGATTTAGAATAATACAATTGAGAAATTAATTAAAGACTAAATTACTTATTGAAATTAGAGAATGATTAATTAATTAATGGTTATATGGGCAGGATTTATGGAATGAATAATTAATTTATTTTATTTTAAATTAATTAAAGATAGAAGTAGTTGATTTAATTCATTTTAAATTAATTATAGATTGTGATTCATAAATCATTGCTTATGGATGATATTGATATTTCATTGATTGATTGTGATCTCAGATATGGGATGAGTAATATCTATGTGATATGGATGTATGGTTTAAGTATGATAATATTTAATTATCTGTTTGGATGATGATATTAATTATCTGTTTATGATGATAATGAGATTATCTATCTGTGTGTATATTGATAATATTGAATTGACTGTTAAGACTAAATAGGCAACTTGGCCTTAAAAGATACGTTTTGGATTTCGATGAGACCGGGATCGGGTTTCCATATTTGGACATCCGAAAACCACATCGATCCAAATTAACGATAGGTCGTGAATCTGAAGTGAAGATGAAGATTCAAAGTGCAAGGATTATCGTCGTTAACTCTGAGGGTGATTCCAAAATGAGTGTAACGAGATGATGCCTTCGGTTTTGTTCGAACTCGGAACGAACTTGTATGGATTGAATGCTTTCAACACATCGTCAGATGAGCGATGAGCATTCTAATAGATGTTTCTCCAAAGGTAATCGTAACCTCAAGCCTCACCAACCGGGAATGGCTAAAACAGGGGAGGTGCGGCAAGGTTAGGTGGGTCATGCCCAAGCAGGACAAGGTATACCCCTGTCTAGATGTCCCTTTTTATTCGACTGTGTGGGCAGTTGGTCTGCAGCCAACTGCGAGGTTATCTTGTTCGGGACTGTTCAGTAAGGAATGGTTCCGGCCTTGTGTTGCAGGGGGTCGGGAGTAATCCTCGGTACGTTGATCTAGGCCACGTACTGTGACGGGCGGTACCCCAGTAGCCCTACCATTGTATGGAATCCAAAATCCAATAAGTGCCAACGGTTTTGATTGTATTACCCACTTTTGTGGCTAGTAGCTGGAATTTAATAGATGTAACAATTTTGGCTATTTTCTGTTTACTTGAAAACCCTAGTCCTATTATAATATCACTGGATTTCCTGTCAAATGTTTTGGTTAGCGTAAGGTAAAAACTTTTCCATGTTTATGTGTGGGAAGTCTTACGTGATACCTTTCTTTTCAAAGGTTTTTCAAAATTAAGCAACTTTAACTTGTTACTCACACCAGACCCATGTCTGACCCGGAGTTTATTTTCTGTTTTCCTTAAACTCTCGGGTACTCAAATTTTTATGAGTAGCCAAGGGATTCAGGTTTGCTTCGACGAATTCTGGAGGAGCAATGGAGTAGGAGGCTTTAGCGTTTGTAGATATAGTGTTCCGCTGTGTTGGTATCTTTGTGATGTATTATCTGTATAACTCTGATTGATGTTATATATTATGTAAATACTTATGTGATTAATATATTTTATTCGTTCCGCTGTGAGATTATGATGTTGTTGTTCTTTCTTCTCTATCTTTTCTATTTTCTCACCCCTTTCTTTCTTTATTAACGATACGTCTTTCTGGGCTTAGGAAGTTGGGTCGTTACAGTGGTATCAGAGCCAGGTTGTACATATAAAATATTCCGCTCTTTCTATTTTATATATATTATAGAATACCTGACAGTCCTTTCTTTATTAACGATACGTCTTTCTATTTTATATATTCCACTCTGATACCAACTATAACAGCCCGCAAGTCCGTACCCCTTGAGTCAACACTATTCTAACTAAATCAACCAAGTTGTACAGAAATACGAACCATTTGGGTTAAAGAAGAAGAGGTGAAAAAGAGAATAGAAATAAACAACAGAATCTAACCATCGCAGCGAAATAAAATATAATAGATAATAAATAATCTTTACTCAAAAATCAAATATCTCTGTTTTATATATACATCATCAGGGTACATCAATTACAGTTCAACATCAATAACATACACATGGATACACAACAACTCAACACAGCAGAATATATATAAAAGCAAGTACGAGAGTACGTATCGACATCCAGCTCGTCTCCTGAGCTCCACAGCATCGTATCCTGTATTCTGTAATACTCGGTCTGACCCGAGCATTACAGTTAAATAACACCCGAGTCAGTCTGGAATACCAGCGTGAGAAAATCACACCCAATTGATTATTAAAGTTTCAAAAAATCCTTTGAAAACAAAAGCATCTCGTAAGACCACGCCATAAATAAACATGTCGGGTTTTTACCTTACGATAGCTAAAACATTTTTATTAAAGTCCTCTGATATTATAATAGTGTCTATAGAAAGTAAAATAGAATCTAGCTGAAATGCTTGCATCTCACGTTTCAGCAATAGTTGGGCACAATCAAAACCGTACGGACGCGTAGGGAAAATGGATTCCAACTAATGGCTAGGCACTGTGGTGCCACCTGTCACAGTACCTGGTCTAGATAAGCGTACCGAGGAGCCACCCTAACTCCCCTGCAACACAAGACCGGAACCATCCCTTACTGGACAGTCCCGAGCAAGATCACCCCGCGGTTGGGATCAGCAACCGCCCACTAAGCCGAAATAAAAGGGACATCTAGACAGGGATGACCTCACCCTCCAGTGGGGGCTACCCACGAAGCCTTGCTACATAACCCCTGATATTCAGCCATTCCCATTTGATGAGGCTTGAGGCTAAGCGTTACCTTTTTAGAATATATATATCCCTTAGAATGCCCATCGTCCACCTGACGATGTTTCGCAAGCATTCATCCATACAAGTCCGTCCCGGGTTCGAACGGAACCGAAGGCACTACTCCTACTACATCCAGTTGGAAATATCCTCAGGATTAGTAGCGATTAGCCCTTGCACTCCACCGCTCCATCTTCAAATCCAAAATCGTTTTCACGAAAACGTACAAACCAGATCGAAGTGGTTTTCGAGAAATAATTCTCGATCCCGGTCTCTTCGAAACGATCAACGCATTTGTCCAATATTGATAGTCGGTGATTTAACTATCAATTAATATTCACAAACATCCATCCAACAATAAATATCTTCCTAAATTATTTATTAACCTCAAAATATCTTCACAAGATATATTTCTATTTTCAATCCTTTGAAAATAGTTTCAAAACCATCTTTTCTTTCAGAATAAACTTTCCCAATTATTTTCTATCTCCTCTGAAATCACCAAGCACAAAACTAGATTGTAAAATAATTTAAAACACTTTACTTTGAAATATACTTTAAAACATTTATTTTAAAACTACTTCAATGATTTGTTAAAAAATACATACTATATAAATATTTGAAAATAAGGTTACTAAATAAAATATAAAACTAGATTTTCATTTTTAAAAATAAAATTCTAAGTCACTCTTTAAATAATTATTGCTATAATAGATTAAAAGGAAATACTTACTTTAGAATTTAAATATTTAGAAATAGTAAATTTTTCAAAACATACTTCTTAAAACAACTTTAAACTTTTAATTTATATTTAAAAATTTACTTTGAAAACGTACTTGGTTATTAGAGAGAAATTTCCAATCTCAATCACTTAAATTAATTTTCCAAATTGATTCCCAATTTATTCCATTTGAAATAAATTTCTTTACTTATCAGTTCATTTCAAAATCCATTAATTATGGACTTTATTATTATTTTCAGTTTGATTTTTAAATCCTTTAGCTGAAATATACAAATTTCAAGTTATTCCCAATTTCTTCTTTATTCTTCTTAAATAATTTAAATCCTAAATTTAAAATAAATGTTTTGTTCTTTTAAACAATAACATGGAAGTTTAAGTTTCATTAACTTTCTGTTTATTTAAATTTTCCTTCCCATACTCAAAATTTATTTATTAAAATTATAAAGTCACTTCATTTCCTTTCCAGTTCATTCATAAATTTATTCAACCTTTCTATAATTATTTTACTTACAACTTCACTTCTTTTATTTTCATTCCCAAACTCAAATTATATATTTGGTAATTCATTATTGCCCGATTATAACAATCAAACCATAGCATTCAATATTTCCACATAATTCATTACAGAATATCAAATATTCAGAACAGAGAATATTAAATAATTAAATAAAGTTGAGGGGTCCAGTTGGATCCCTCCAACCTATTTTCCCTGCATCCATAGATGTTAGCACAATATAAAATGCAAATTCCAAATATATACCACACTACAACACATAAATCAATTCAACCATTTCAAACAATTATTTAAATTTAATCATTTAAATTTAAATTTAACTGAGTGAGATTAACTCACCTTTTGATTTCTTTTGTTTGCATATCCAATCCATCTAGACTTGCTACTCCATGATTTTAGACCTTGAACAAACAATTTAAGATTTATTTATATTCAAATTAACCAAAACAATTTATTTCCATTTAACAAATTTAATTTACTACTAATTAAATTCTAACTAGTAGTTTTAAAACCAAGTTTCTTTTAATAAATATTTTTAGGAACAAAATAATTAAACAAGTTAATTAGATAGGTTAATCACCCTAATACTTTTGTTTATTCACTTATTACTTTTTAAATCAAACATAAATTTTATACTTATTGTAAAAACCAAAACTGTGCACATATGTTCAGACCCATACATAAATATACATACATAGAGATCTATAAATTTAGGAAGATAAATTGTTTTACTAACTTACTTTTTTTTTAAAACCAGACAATCTGTAAATAAATTGGCTAAGATAAATTGCAGAAATAAAGTAAGGAATTACCTTCCTCACGAACCCAGACATCAACAACTAGCCGCCGACCCTAGCCGATACCCAAACTCGCGTTCGTCTCGAAATCACCTCCCCTAGAGACGAAGCCAAAATCGTCGAAACCCTCGGGCTCGAGCGCGCCGTCCTCTCCATTCGCCTTGCTCCACTGCCCCGAGAACTCCTACAGTGTCGTGACTTCCAGAAGCGATGTTGTCTCACCCCACTCACTTGTGCTGCGCCTCGAGCCTTCCCTCCTAACGCTCCGGACAAGGCCGCCACAAGTTCAAACGAATCGAATTCTATTACTTGATTTTCAAACGAGGCCGAACAACTAGGGTTTTGATTTTTTTTTTAATTTGATTCGATTTGAAAGAGATGGCAAGCGGCCATTATTTTTTTGTTTTGATTTTCGATTTTTTTGTTTTACTGACGAGAGGAGGAAGGCTCGTGCTCATTTATTAAAGCAATAGGCAGCGTGAAAGATGGACGAGATGTAAAAGCTTGCGTTGGACGATTGCAAAAAAAATTGCATGTTTAGACCAACTTGCTACAGTGCTGCTGATGTGATTAGAAAAAGTTTTGATGTGAATGCGTTTGACTGGACAAATATATCCAATTTTCGACATAGATTTAAGCGCGTTTATACATCGTACGTTCGCACACTAACTCCGATCAATACGAAATTTGAAATTCGATAATAATACACTATTACGAATCCAATGGAACTGGTTTCGTCAAATTCCGAGACTGTGCCTCGGAAGGCTATTTTTAAATTCAATTTAAACAATATAAAATTTCAAAACTGAACAAACCACTGCTAATTTCAATTTTACAACTTCTATTATTTTAAGTATTATCAATATAAATTTTATGAGCCTTCAAATTATTATTAACCGGCTATAAATTCCAGATTCTATATTTTACTCAACTTTTACTTGTTTAATTCAATAATTTAATTATCAAATAATTAGTGATATTTGAATTCAAGTTATAATTACCCTATTGAATATATAAAATCAATTAAATATTCTGATTTCAAATACTCGAAAATTCCGGGTCGTCACAAATAGGTTGAATGAAATGACAATTAATGAACTTATTTAAATTTGTAAAGTTATAATGGAATTATTGTATTTATGTGTGAATTTAAATTTAAAATAGAAACGTAGATTTATTATAAGGGATTAATTGATGTAATGGAAAGCATGAGACCAAATAGGAAAATTCATTAAGGATATTAATTGTAATTGGATGTAAGCTAATAAATAATTAATTTAGCGCAACCCTAATTAATTGAAATAACTATAAGGTCATAATTTGGTGTATTCAGTAAATGTAATAAAGTATTTGAAATGTATATTGTTTCCATAGGATAATATAAAAAAAAGAAAACTTGCACCTATGTTTGGAACAAATGTTAAGATCTTAACTGATGGTAATTAATAATTGGAGATAATGTAAATTCCATTTATAATATGACCATTGGTTAATGTAAAGATTGTAAATCAAGATTTGTTAATTTATTTGAATGTAAGGAATTAAGGTAATTGAGTTTATTGCAATTAAGTAAAATTAAACATTTATTATTACATTAATTGAAAATTAAGTTGAAACTGGAAAATATTTATGTATGTTAATTTCATCCATATGGCTATAATGGATTGAACAATAAGAATGAATAGTGAATTCAATGGAATTTAGAAAAAAATTAATTTATAATTGATGAATATAATGAAATTTAAATTTACGCTGAAATTTATGATTGAATCAACATTTAATTGACATCTAAATATGGTTTAAATCACTGAGATTGTTTAAGAAAACAAAACTGATAAGATTTGTAAATTTTGGAAGTGAAAGTGAAAAGGTGACTTAATTAATGAATTTTTAATTTATTTAATTAGTGTAAAATAGCCATTTTGGCCACTGAATCGGATTTCGACGAAGCAAGTTTCATCGGATCCGTAACAGTGAATTATTATAGGATTTCAAGTTTCGTAGCGATCGGACTTGTCGTTTGATCATACGAACGCGAAACGCCTTGAAATCGATTAATTGAAATCAATTGAAATCAATTTAAAAATATAGATTTTAGCATTCATACGATGGAACTTGAATGTGAAACCTGTTCCATTGTGTTTAAAATATTTTAAAACATCTATTTTGATATATGGATTAACCCGATTTCGTTCCGGAGTCGAAATGGGCTTTTTGGGCCACTTTGCCGTTAGCGCGTAAATCTATCTTATCCATCCATTAAAATGCAACCCTGCCTATATATATCCTTGTAACGACCCGTAAATTTAGTGGATTAAAATTTAGTTAAAATTTATAAGTTTTGTAATTTAATTTAGTAGAAACTTTAAATTATAAACAAATATTGAAATAAACGCTAAATTAAATTATGTAAATGGTGACTTAAGACCTATTTATAGAAATTGGAATAAAATCCAATTGAATTAAGTAGAAAAAGGATTCTTACCTGGATATAAAATTTAATATGAGAAATTAATGAAAATGTTAAATTGATTTAATGCAATAAAAGAGTGTAAACGGTAATTGGAGTAAATTAAGGAATCAGGTTAATGCAAGTAATAATTTATGGCTTGAATGAAATTCCAATTCAATAAAATCATTTATTTGTTATGATTTGATTTTGGAATATGAGAAAAGAAAAAAATGTAAGGATTTGATTAATATATATGTTATTTATTCAGGGTATTGAATAAAATTTGAAATCCAATTGAAATTAATGGTAATAATGTTGGTATTAGCTAATAAATTAAATTTTAATGCAATACCCATAAATGAATGGAATGAAATGAATGTGTGTAAATGCATATTAGGTTATTTATCAAATAGAAGGAAAGAAAAGTAAACTTCGAATTGATTGATGAATAAATATGCATTGAATAGTAATTGAATGTAAAATTTATGGTAATTGTATAAAATCAATACAAGATAATAAATTGCAAATTTTAGGTTTATAATAAAGTGTGAATGGAAATTTGATTGGTTATATTAATTTGATGGAATTCAAATTTGATGGGAAAGGTAAATGGACATTTAGTAATAAATTTAAAACGGACTTAAATAGTGAATTTATCTAATTAATATATAATAAATAATGATTGAATAAAAAGCCTATACCTGTAAATATCTATAATATGTGAGTGGAAATAACAAACTTATAAATGTGGGATTGAGAGTTTTTGACAACAATTATTATGAGCTATATGTATATTCAGTCCATTCAATTTAATTTGTAAATCATTAAAATAAATGTTACGTTTAAATAAATTTAGGTAATAATGGGGAATAACGTAAATAAAATTTTCTTTTAATGATGGTTAGTGTATATAAAGAAGGGAGGTAAAGCTTTATAAATTGATTTGAATCTAAGATTTTGGATGAAAGGGTGCAAAAGTAAGTCTGTCAGTATATTAAAGTAATATGTGATAATAGGTTTAATCGAAATAAATGAAAATTTAACATCTAAATATTACATTAATAGGGATTTAAGTGTAATCGTAGAATAGTAGGATAATAAATTTTGAATCTAATATTAAATCCATCTATTTGAAATATGTGAATGGAATAATCATTGATTTCTTTGATTTAATATAATTTTTAGAAAGTTAAATTTTAATTTGTGAATTTAATGAGATTAAGGATTTATATTGAAATTTATAAATTTACCTTCTGTAATTTGACATCTAAACTTGCTTGAAACTTTGTAAATGATTAAGAATTTTTAAAGGTGAAAAAATGGGTCAATTTTAGAATCTAAATATAAAATTGGATTTTATTTATTTATTTTGAATTTATTTAATTAATATAAAAATAGCCATTTTGGTCACGGACTCGGATTTCGACGAAACTAGTTTCATCGGATCCGTAATAGTGAATTATTGTAGGGTTTCAAGTTTCGTAGCGATCGGACTTGTCGTTTGATCGTACGAACGCGAAACGCCTTGAAATCGATTTAATTGAAATCAATTTGAAATCAATTTGGAAATATTGAATTGAGCATAACTTCTTCATACGATCGAATTTGGATGTGAAACTTTTTCCATCGCGTTCAGAATATTTTAAAATACCCGGTTTGATATATGGGTTTAACCAATTTCGTTCCGGAGCCAGAACGGGCTTTTTGGGTCACGTTAGCGTTAGCACGTTTGTTTATCTGATCCATCTATTCAAGTTTCCAGCCTATCTATATAAATCCAGTTATAAACCCTAGCCCATCTATTCTCATTTGGTTGTGCGTTCATTTCATCAGTTCCTTCTCTTCTTCCAATGGCTAGAAACCCTAGATCCATGTTCAATTTCAAAAATCAGATCCAAAGCAAAAAATTAAAAGCCCAGAAAATTCTAAAAAATATATATGTTGTAGATTTCATCGACACGAATCTACGGGTGGTGTTTGTTTCTGCAATTGACGTTCGTTTCAGCCAGAAAAACTCGGTCAAAGATCAAATTTTGAAACCCATATGGTCGATTTGGGGCTTTTCGATTTAGGCTTCAATTGAAGAAATTGAATTATGGATTTTGTGGTACTTGTCGTCTGGAGGCTAATGGTGGTGACCGCATCTCCTGATTCGACACGTGGTGGCTGGATTTGGCAAATTAGGGTTCGGCAAACCCTAAAATGATGGCGGCGGCGGTCGGCACCAGGGAGTGGCGCGTCAGGGAGGAGCGTAGGGGGGAGCTCGGCGGACGTGGTGATGGTGTTGGCGTGGTTCAGGTGGTCTCCGGTGAGGGGGGAACGGCGGTCAAAGCTTGGTCAATATAGGTCGTGCGTCTCATGCTAGAGCGGCCTCGTGAGTTCCTGTCCACGAAGAAGGAACGACCTGTTGAGTTGCTGACGTGGCAAAAGGGTTTGAGTGAGTTTTGTTAATTTAATTTTTAGATTTAAAATCGTTTTATTGCTATAATTTTTTCCATACGAACTCCGTTTCACCCAAGATTTTTTTTGTTAGGAACGTAATTTAATTCCAGATCTGTTGACGCTGTTTTAGACAGATTTGGAGACCGTCGAATTTTTGGGTTTAAATCGGATTTAAATTCGATTTAAATTCAAAAGGTGAGTGTTTTAACCCACTCACAACTTCTAGAATTTCTTATGTTTGTTAATTTGACTTAAGATATGAGTAAAAATTTATTTATGATTGTTTAGCATGTTTTATTCATCACCTCAGTTAATTCACATTTATTTAATTTAACTGTTAATTTATTTTGTTTATTGCATATAGATTGACAGTTAGAATTTATTTATTTGCATATAACTGCTAGTTCAATAGTTATTAAATTTATTTATTTGCATATAAACTGCTAGTTTAACAGTTATTAAATTTATTATTGAATATAAACTGTTAGTTAACACCTGTTGTTTATTTCCTGTATAATTTATATGCTCTATATCGATGATTGTCTAATTGGATGATGATTGCAAATAATGGTTGATGATTGATATTTGGATGAATGGATGCTATATTTATATTGTATAAACTGCAAGTCATCATGCATTTTCATTTCATTCGGGATTGCGGTTTGAAATGATATACAACCGCATTTTTATTTTAAATTGCGGATTGAAATGATAAACATCCATATCACTTGACCATAGGGTAGCAAATTTTGTACAGGCACCGCGGTAAATATATAAAATTATTTTTGAAATGTTTTACTATGGTTTTGTAAAGCTATATATATATATATGGTTTATGGGATATTGATTTGGTTATATATATATATATATATAGTAAATTTTTGGTTTTTAAGCTTTGTATAAATTTGATTTGAAGTATAAAATAAAGTTTGATTTTCGAGATCAAATACGATTAAGAATTTATTTAAAATTAAATTTCTGGAGTTTTAATGAATTAAAAGAGAATAAGGTTGGAAGATGAATATTAAGTTAAATTGAAACTAAATGAAAAGTTAGAATTTTTAAAGTATATGATTTTTGTAACTTGTTTTTTGTATAAAGTGATTTGAATGAATATCAGGTTGATTTAAATGAATATATCAAGTTTAATAAATTGAAAGATTATCCAATTATGTGAAGTTATAAGTTTTACTTAAAGTATGTTGAATTCATTAAGTAAACATTTCAAGTCTAAATAATAAGTAATTGAATTTGATATATATGGGATGGTCAAATGAGTTTGTTTTTGAAATTGGTGTATTTAAAGCTTTGAAACGTAAAAATTAAAAATGGTATTTGGAAGTTTAAATCGATATTTGGAATTGATTTGTGAAATGTAAAGAAGCTATTTTGTTTTATAAAAGTAATTTAATATATGGCTTTCAAGGTAGTATAATTTGGAAATATTATATTCAAGAGTTTTGATTTCTTAATATTTTACTTTGAAAACCCTATGATTTTGGAAAAGAATATATATTGGAAAATAAAATGACATTATATTGGTTTGGGTCTAAATGATATTGTATTGATATGGGGTTTTAAAAATATAAATGATATCGTATTTATATGGTTTTGAAATAGATGTTTTATTCTGGTTTTGAAAGTATAACTATTTAAAAAGACCGCAGTGTTATAATAACGTTTGGTTGTTAAAGAGACCGGGATCGGAAGTTGTCATACTCTCTGCCAACTCCGAAAACCACTTTAACAACCGTGTACGCGGTGGAGATTCTAGAATGAAGTAGGTTGGTGGAGGTGTTTCCTGCAAGGTAAATACGTGGACCCGACTCCCGTGAGTTGGCATAAGGTGGCTAAAACAGGAGCGATTCTCGGGCCAATGAGGTCATTCCTCTGATCGGACACTCCTCTTCGATATTATACTTTGACTTTGGATTGATTCAGTGGCCACTTTTACTTTGATTTTTGGCGGAGTTTGTTCGAGGTGGGCGGTAGCTGCGGCTACGCGTTTCCATCAGCCCGGATAGCAATTGGTATATCTACCCTGGCATTGCCTAGTTGTGCCGTGTCACCTACCATACCGAGCCTTTACTACGAGTTTCTATTTGTGTCATACCTATGGAGTGTCTTCTCGTAGTCTCCCGATCAGGAGACATGCAGGCACTGTATAGACTATTGGCATTATTTGTGTTAAGGTAGAAAATGTAAAGCCTTAACGCTATTTAAAAGTAAGTTTATTTTACGATTAGACACTATTATAATAGCGCAATATACTACATAGTAAATAGTTTAACGGATCCTTAGGAGATGTAAATCCCGAGCATCTCTTGAGTTACTGTACTCATATTTATTTCTGTTAATTTAACTCACATAAGATCTTTTAGTTCTGACTCGAGTGTTTTGTCTTTTCAAATTCGCTCGGGTCAGTCCGAGCGTTTCAGGATTTGAAGATTTAGCTTTGGAGGACGATTTGTATTACTATTATCTACTATATTATTACACTGCACCATTTAATTCCTCTGCATTTATTTATTAATCTCTGGTATGTGCACTCGGATATGTATTGTGTAAATAAAATAAAAGGTTTTGTAATATAGCTTCATGGACTGTATATTTGATTATTATGTTTTATCCTTCCGCTGTGAGATTCTATTTTATTTTATTTCTTCTCTGTTTTTCTTATTTATCCCATAACAGTCCGCCCTTCCGTATGGTTTGAATTGGCACGTGTGTCTGTTTAAAGCGTGCGAAAAGGCGGGACGTTACAATCCTGCTATAAACCCTAGCAGTCTCTGTTCCTCATTTCTATACGTTCTATTCACCTCTTCACTTCAATGGCAGACAAACCCAAATTCCAATTGCAAATCCAAATCAAATTCAGAGCTAAAAATTCATTCTTCTCAAACCATAGCAAATTTTATTTGAATTTGAAGCTCTCGAAGGGCGCAAGTCGAATATGTGATTTATTTTCCGATCTGGGTTGTTATGTGGCTGGAAATCAATGAAACATTCTCGGCCATCCATTGCGTCGAAATCAACTCCGACTGATCGTCAAATCGACGATACGGGGGCGTAGAGAGTGATGAGCATAGCCCATCGGTGTAGTTAGTTCGGTGTTTTGATGGCTGGATCTCGGCGTATAATTCGATTAGGGTTAAAAAAAAGTGGTGGCGGCTGTGGAAGTTTGTCCATCGCACGGCGCTTGGGTAGGATGTGGCGACTTCGCGAGGTCGTGGCGAGGTGCTAGGCGCGGCGCGGCCTACGGTGTGTACGCGGTGGCGTTCTGATGGGAGGCGTACGTTTTAGGGTTTTGAACGGTATCTGGAACAAACTCGTGCGTGTTAATGTCTGGAGATAGTCGCTGGAAGAAGGTTAGTGATGACGTGGCTTAGATAGTTATGTGTTCTTTTTATTTTATTTTATAATGGAAATTAAAACGCATTTATCGCTATATCTTTCACATACGAACACCAATTCACACACGGTTTTTTTGTTAGGATCGTATTGAAATTTCGGACTTTCTAACGCTAGTTCAGGCGAATTCTGAGACTGTCAAATTTTTGGGTTTAAATTGAATTTAAATTCAATTTAAATTCATAAGGTTAGTGTTTTAATCCACTTACAACTTCTAAAATTTCTTATGTTTGTTAAATTAATTTATGTTGTGATTTTGAATTTATTTATGACTGCTTGTATATTTTTAATCATCATCTCAGTTAATTGCATTTATTTAAATTAAATCGTTATTTAGTTTATTATTGAATATAACTGCCAGTAAATAACCTGTTTTATATTATCAGTTATATATTGATATTGATTGACTGTTTTGTTTGATGATTGTGATGGATGTATGATTTTATGATGGATGAATGGATGTTTTATTTATCTCATCATAATCTGTAAGTTGTTATGCATTTATTTTTCATTCGGTATTGCGGTTCGAAATGATATAACCGTAATTTTATTTTTAAATTACGAACTGAAATGATAAATATCTGTATCACTTGACCATAGGATAGAAAATTTTATACAGACACCACGGTCTATATATAAAAATATCTTGAAATGATTTTCTATGGTTTTGTAAAGAAATATATATGGTTTTATGAGATATTGATTCAGATATTCGATAAAGGTTATTTTTATATAGTAAATTTCTTGGTTTTAAGCTTTGTATAAAATTGGTTTAAAGTATAAAGAAGTTTAATAATAAAGTTTGATTTTATAAGAATATAATATGGTTAAGTGTTTATTTAATTTTGTTTCTAGAGTCTAAAATAAATTAAATGAGGGTAAGGTGGGAAGATAAAGGTGAATTTGTTTAAATTAAAGTATATAAGAATTGTTCTCGAATAAAATTGATTTGAATTTAAATAAATTGAGATTTTAAAAGGTATGATTTAATAACTTGATTTTGGTTTAGAAGATTTAAATGAATATTAAGTCAATTTAAATGAATATTCTCAAGTTAATTAAAATGAAAGAATATCCAGTTATTTGAAGTTTAAAGGTTTTACTTAAATGATTTTAGATTTATTAAGCAAACATTTCAAAGCTAAATAATAGTAATTGAATTTGATATATTTGAAATTATCAAAGAATTCGTTTGAAATGGTGGAATGTTTAAAGCTTTGAAATATATGGGAATTGAAACGATTTAATTGGGGATTTAAATCTATATTTGGAATTGTTTTGTGAAGGTGAAGAAACTATTTCATTATATAAATTTTTTTGTATTTAAACCATTTAAGTGGTGTGGTTATATTTCAAAGTTATGAAATTGAAAGTTTTATGTTTTGAAAGGCTATATGTCAAGAGTTGGTTTAGAAATATTATAATTTTGAAATAATATGATTTTTGAAAAGGATATATTTGAAATAAAATGATATTATACTGATTTGGGTTTTATAAATAATACCATATTGATTTGGATTTTAAACGGAAGTGATATCGCTCTATATGGTTTTGAAATGGATATTATATTCTGGTTTTTAAAAGTATAAACTATTTTGAAAAGGCAGCGGTGTTATAATAACGGTTGGTTGTTGAAGAGACCGGGATTGAAAGTTGTCATACTCTTTGCCAACTCCGAAAACCACTTTAACAACCGTGTACGCGGTGGAGATTCCAGAATGAAGTAGGATGGTGGCGGCGTTTACTTTAAGGTAAATACGTGGAGCCGACTCCCGTGAGTTGGCATAAGGTGGCTAAAAAAGGAGCGATTGACGGGTTAATGAGGTAGCACCTTTGATCGGACACATTCCTTCGATATTATACTTTGACTTTTGGATTGATTCGGTGGCCACTTTTGATTTTTTTTATTTGGGGGTGTGGCTCGAGTTGGGCGGTAGCTGCGCGCTACGTGTTACCATCGGCCCGGAAGAGTAATTGGTATATCTACCCTACCCTGGAATTGTCTAGTTGTGCCGTGTCACCTACCCTAGCGTTCCTTGTACGAGTTTGTTTTTCTCCTGTAGCCCGTGGAGTATTTAGGGTAGTCTCCCGATCTGGAGATGCGCTGATACTGGATGGACTACTGGCACTATTACTGTGTTAAGTGGAATATTGGGTCACTCCTTAACGCTATTTAAAATTAAGTTTATTTTACTGTAGACATTATTATAATAGCGAAATATTACTACATAGTAAATAGTTTAACGGATCCTTAGGAGATGTGAATTTCGAGCATCTCTTGAGTTACTGCACTCACGTTAGACACTGGATAGGAGATGTCAAACCCCATAAACATCTCCGACGCCGTTACACTTATATTTATTCAGTTGATTTAACTCACATAAGATCTTTTAGTTTTGACTCGAGTGTTTTGTATTTTCAATTCGCTAGGGTCAGTCCGAGCATTTTAGGATTTGAAGATTTTATTCTGGAGGACGAAAATGAAGATTTTATTACTATTATATATTATATTAGACCACTGCATCACATTTTATTCCGCTGCATTGTTATTATCCTTTGGTATGTGAACTCTGATATTTATTATATAAAGAAAAATCAAATGTTTTGTAAAATAGTTTTATGAACTGTATATTTATTATTATATTTTATCGTTCCGCTGTAAGATTCTATTTTATTTTCTTTCCCTGCTTTTTCTTATTTACCACATAGCAATCCGCCCTTCCGTATGGTTTAAGTTTGACATGTTGGTTTATCGTCGATTTAAACCGTGCAAAAAAGCGGGGTGTTACAGGAAAAGTTTGGTAATTTTATAAATTCAGTTGAGATGTGTTTTCTCACCCTGGTTTACTAGCCTGATACGGGCGTTCGTCCCTTTCAATGCTCAAGTCAGACTGACTATATTTACAGGTTCAGTTTTTGGAACTTTTGGAGCTTCAACAGGCGAGCTGGAGATCTTCATGTCGTATACACGTATTTATTTATTATTCCGCTACATTGCTTTGCATTTTTGTTGTTGTAATTTATTAGAATTAGTAAGGATAGGTTATTATAACTGTCCAAGCTGACGATCAATTATTGTGTGCTCTGGTATTGACTTATGTATATTACAGTTTCTCTTTGTAAAGATTATTGATCTATATTATATGTTATTCCATTGTAATGTGAGATTCTATATTTTTTTTAGTTCTACCTCTCTCTTCTTCTTCTCTTCTCTTCTTCTTTCTTCTCTCTTTCCTCTCACCCACTCTTTTCTTTCTCATGATTATCTGCCATCAGTGCGCTCTAAGTTAGACATGTGCGGTTTATTGTCGGATTCAAAGGGTGCTGAATTCAGGTCGTTACAACTCATTTAGCACTTGAAAGTACAAAGAGATTAAAAACATAATTTTGAATCAAAATTAAAGTATTTCTATAAAATTTCTTGTCTATTTAAGTTCAATAATCTTCTGCAACATTGGGATTTTCATTTCAATCAACTAACGAAAATAGTTGAGTCCAATTAATATTTTGGACTTTGTTTTGCACATTTAAATCCATGATACAGACTAATGATACTTGTTTACTTGGTTTGTCAATACATTGTTTATTGAACTTAATAAAATGTTGGCTATCAGTTTAATAAGTATTTATACTGGATTTCAAATGAGAAAATTGATTGTAGTTGAGGTTTCGAGGTTGGCAAACAAAATTAATGATTAGAAAACACAAAATTTGAAGATTGAATTACTAAACGATAAGAATTGAAATGTATTTTTCTAAACTGCATACAAAGTCACAAACATCAAGAAATTCTGGATTACCAATTGTTTGATTGTCAATACACATAATTTTCTAGGTTTATATGTCATAGTGTGTTTATAAATATAAGCAGCCATTAAATAGTATTATCACATTAGAGTTACAAGACTGATGACTTTCCATGTCAATTCACGAAATTTTATTTTCTTTTGATTTTCTTAACGCTTAAAGAGAGAAATCTATTAGGAACTGCTTAAATCTAATAAAAATAGTTTCAAATTAGAAAACAAGGAATATATTATGCATAGTATTTAGTTCTTGATGCTGCTAGTTATATTGTATAATTCATCCACTATTTAATTTTAATGAAAAAAATGCAGTTTTTTCCATTACTGTTGAAGTTATTTGCATGGAATGAAATATATATATAGCTTACTTCTTAGTGACAAGGATTCACTCTCCTTCGAAACATGACCTTTATTATATTTCTGATTCATATTGTTCGATCGAAATATCCGATTACTAAAATGAAAGTGTAGCAATCAATAATACCATTTGAATATTTCTTGGTTTTCATTTTTGATTAAACATAGAAGCGATTATAACATGAAATTTGTAACCCGCTTTAATAAGCTCTACCATTTCGGACATAACTTTTGATTATTTGGTTCGATTTTGTAGCGTCTCTTTCTTTCGAAAGATATTTTATTTAGGAACAAGTTTTATATTTGTCACTTCCCGAAATTTTGAAGTTAATTGATATTTAAACATTCTTTTAGTTAAGGAAAATCTCTGGCTCGACCACTGATTTTTTAGATTTACAGCGCTCATTCATTTTAGCTACAACATTTTGACCATTCATCGAAGTTCGACGATTTTATGTTCATTGGAAGTTATGACATTTGGGAACAATTGTTTTTAAGTGCTACCCAAATTTCAATGTTTGTAAGCGAAAATGATGTTCAAAGGCAGCGGACCTGCTATGTAAATGATATTCAAACCTTGTATTATCAAGTGAAATTTTGATAACTTTTTATTTACACCTAATTTCATTGAACCAAGTGATGCTCTACAGAGCTAATTAACTAACCTATAACTTCATTTTTGGAATTTTTGATTGATTTATGTTTTAACATAGAAAACTTTTTGGAACATAACAATTACTAATGAACATAACCGTTTACCTATATATTGAATGCATGCTTTTTTATAATTTATGTATACAGTATTTGCTGAACCAATTACATTTACTAAAATAACAATAAATTTTGTTATACATTTGATATATCACTAATATCTAAACTTGAGTTGAGTATAGGTTCATATGAAGCATACTTAGAATAAATAGCGAAGATAGCTCACTTTTGCTTGCTTAATAGCTAAGTAAATTGTTTTAAAACACTAAATAAATGTATGCTTTTGGATTAAAATATAGAAGCATTAGAAACATTACCATATATTGTGTTTCCGGTCATGTGGTCGATGATGTGAAATTGCAAACGGCTCTCCGTACAAAGGAGACGTTGTCGAATTTTTTTGATATTCTAACACTTGAAAAAAATTTAAATAAATTTCGTATGTGAAGAAATAAAGGTTGATAAAATGAGTCTATTTAAGTTTATAACTTATGACAAGTTTGATTGCAATATTAATCAATTAGAGAATTGAATGAGTTTCAACTTGATTGTACGATATAAAAAGAGTTAGTGTCTGGGTTGTGTCTGACGTCTCGCTATAAGAAATTACAAGGATGTAATTTTCATAAGGGAGGAGATCTGTAATAACCCTATTTTTGAAAGTCATAATATTATACAAATTTAATTAAATAGAGCAATATGTTATTGGGTTGAACGAAAGTGAGCAAATGTCAAAGTGTATATTTTGTGGGACAAAAGTGTAAATCAATTTAAGAATTTATTTGAAATATAGTTTAAATAAAATAAACAAGAATTGCTTGAAGAAATGAACAAATATATATATAAAGCCTACCTCATTTAAACAAAACTCATACCTTTGTTTAATTTTATTTCCTTGTCCTGGTCACTTTATTCCCAAAACACATTCTCCTTCAGTGTGCCCTAACCCAAAATCCCCCAATTCGAAAATCATTCAGCAAAAGGTAAAATAATAGAAATCGTGATGTTGATTATCATGAGCAAGAGGAGAAGCCGTGTGGTAATCGATGATAGGGGAGGTCGCGCACTTAAAAATGCGATTTGGTGATGCAAGGCTTAGAGATCGACACAAGCATTGGATAGCAAGCAGGACAAACAGCTAGCTGCTATGTGAGAATGTGGAGGTTGCACCCTTCGATAGGCGATTGGAGATGCATGTAGCTGTCAGAGCAGGCTATAAGCGAGGGATGGCAAGAAAATCGATGACGGTCGATGGATGTTACTGGTTGATGGTAAGCGACATCATAGGATTAACTTGAACAAGTTTTGCCTGCTGTTGAAATGCTAGGTCTTGGGTACAGGCTGAAAAGCTAATGGTTAAGGGGAGTTATATTTCTAACTCACACTTCTATCTCTAATTATTGAATTCCTATTCATGCTTTGATAGGATAGATTGTGTGATAATATTTAGTTGATAATTGATTCGATTGATTGAGATATTGTCGCATGCTTATGTTTGATTGTTATGCGGATTGAAAGAAATCATTTTGCAAATGGAATGTCGTTCGATTGCAAATGTAAATTCTTTATTTAACTTAAATAGAAACATATACATGGTTGTGTGACTAGTGTTGTCAAAAAGCAATTCAAATCATCGAATAATTTTACATTATGGAATTATATTTTTATAGAGCGATTTCAGCTCTAGAAATTGCATTCTTATTAGTTTATTATTTTGTAATTTTTTTTGTTTTGTAAATTTTTTTTGTTTAGTGAATTTTTTAGCGTTTTCTTGGTAATGTAATCTCCTGATTTTGAATAGTAATTGGTTTTAGAACTTGTAAATTATTTTAGCATCTATTTTAAAGAAATTATATAATATATATAAGAGATTTTATTTTAAAAAGAAAGAATGGACAAATGAAGTTTTAAAGTTAAAAATATTTTATGAAAAGTAATTATATATTGATGTTAAAGTAAAGAAAGTTATAGATGTATAGATTTTTAAATAATGAAAGTTATTATTATGGAAACTATTAGTTTAATTTCTAATTTTAGTAAAGAAATTTCAGTTTTAAATTAGAAATCTTTTTACTCTTATCTTTTAAAAATATAAGTGAACAAGCTTGATTTTAATTCTATTAGATCTGCACTTTTCTATGAAACAAATGATTTTAATAAACGATTGAATTGTCGAATTGGTACGAGACATTTCGTGCAATTCTTTCGCTTCTTATTCCAATTTGTTAAATAGAGTTCGTGTACTGGAATTTACTAGCTTTTAGTAAATATTAGAGATTCACTTTCTGGTACGGGATAGTTAGTTAAACTCTAGGGATTACTAAAGTGAAAGTGAACTATTCTTAGTGTTGTATTATCTTAAGTGTTCAGATTTCAGGCCGATGGATCCCTAAGAGATGATAACTCAATTTTCATCGATCTAAGAGTCGTTATGATTTTCCGATTTAGGTAGGCAGACCTATTTCTTTTAGTTAGTTTTGTTATGGTATGACATGGTAGACCTTTCTTTCTAGGGCAGGTGTTATATGCATGCATATCAGTTTATTTCACAACTAGATATTGTTTACCTATTTATATTCGTTAGGTAAATTCACATAGTTTTATCATAAACACGACTACCTATTTCTTATGGTTAGGAGTCCAAGTTTTTACCTGATAGTCTATTTCGTTTTGTTAGACTATTGCACTATGTGGCAGGGTTTATTTATTTTAGTTAGGCCTCCGTTTTGCACTGTACCAAATTGATAGTTGACTACCGTTATTATTTCATTAGTGATGATTATTTCTTCAGAAATTTTAGGATGGATATTTATTATCTTTTGGCTCTGAAGAATTTTGAATTATTATCACATATTTTGATGATAGTCCATTTGAGAATTGATATGGATTTGTGAAATGGTATTTTGGATAGATATAGTTGTTTATGTTTATTTGGGTTAATGCAAATTTGGAGATGACTTATTTCATAGTTAAGTTATATATGTATGATATCGGTATTTGATTTAGTTTGACATGCCATATTATAGTTAATTGGTTTTAGGCATATTTTGAGATTTATTTTAATGGTTAAGTCATAGATGGATTACGAAATAGTGATTTTAATGGATATGCCTTATTTTGATCATTTGTTCTGGCATGTTTTATTATGACTTAGTTATTGTAAGTCATATGTTTATGATATCACAATCTCGCCTTTCTATTAGATATTGTCTGACCCATTTATTTTATACTACTTGGGTCAGGCCGAGACTCGATAGGTATAGGGACTCGTTAACCTCTGAATTTCGGGCAAACATTGAAGCAGACAATTTTGACCATTTTAAATTAATTTACACTTGTGTATATTGCCATTTAGGAGTTACGTTATGTATATTATCTAGTAGTCATTGTGTATCTGATATGTTACTTTTGGATGTTATGTATATATTATTTAGGTCTAGCATCGATGTCTTGTAGACTCACATTCTATATGCATGTTATTTTGCTGTGATCTATGACTCTGATTCTTATTTATATATGTTATATACTATTCTGAATATTTAGACTGGTGTGTTTGTTACTTTGTATTAATACTGTACACGTCAAATTTTCAGTTCAAATCCTAATAATAATAATAAAGATGTGTCAGTGTCAGTGCAAAGATATATTAACATTTGATCACCCTTAACCAGCCGTGTTCTCCATGTTATTAAATGACATTACTTATAAGTTCTTTAATAATATGGGTATAGCGGTGGGGTCGTCACATTTATGATGCTCCCACTAAATGGGTGTTATGCCCTTAATTATCTGAGATATAACTTACTAGTACCGTATGATTCATAATCATATAATAAACGAATTATTATTCAAGCTGTAGCTTAGTATATAATTCCACAATATTCGCAGATAATTTCAGATACTTTTGCATTTTACTATGCTTCACTTCTGTTATGAAAACAAAAACCACCATTAATTTTTATTTTATAATGAACATTCATGATATTAAAATAAAACCATGTCTATTTTTTCAGTTAGCACTGAAAAGTCGTTATTATTTCATAAATAAAGTTTGGCATAATTTATGAAAATAATTTTCCAACTTGGTTCTACCAATAAGTGTAATATGCCGTGCTTCCACCATTACTATAATAGCATATGAAATACAAAGCTCCATTCAACCACTTAATGTAGGCCATTTATTCCACCTAGTGTAACCAGTTTACTTGGACAATTTTCATATCAAATATCTTGAACTATAGGAATACATATCATCGAAAACAATTTTCTATATGAAAATATATTTTGGAATAGAAATTATATTTCTCATTCCAATCTTAAGTACCAATTATTATTTTTACAATTATCATTTCCAATGTTACTTTATAAAGTAGAAGTGGCCATTTACTCTATTCATCCAATGATGCCTTGGGTAACAACTACTCTCATACATTAGCTTTCCATTCAAACGGTCGAACCATTCAAAGGAAATGCTTATTATAATATCATAAAGAACCCTTTGCAAAAGTGCAATTGGTCATTGTTAACTTTTAATGATATCAAATAAATTGCACTTTACATAAATTGATCAAACAAACATTTCAGTGATCAAATCCTTAGATCTATCTTATAGCCTTTGGTCAGTGTTATATTTAACACAACAAAATCATTATCATAATCATTCATATTGGATACGCGATCTCACACTACGGTTTATTTTCTTATTTCAAATGAACTAGGTTCATCGAGGTTTCATATACTACGAATTGTGATTGTTCAAAATTTAACATTTATATGTGATCTTATATGGATCAAATATACATATTATTGTATTGCTTTTAGAATTTGCAAATCATATACGACAATGCATCATCTAGGAAATAAACATGCAAGTAACCAAGTTATTAATATGTTTCGTCGTTGTAAAATTAGACGCTTGCATGGGTATTGAAAACAACATGCAAAAAATATTCATTAGCAAGTATGATTTTTTCTATTTGTCAATCATAATTCATTTCATTGTATATTTTACTTGATAAACGTTTGTTAATTTTATTAGTTGCACAAATTTATCAATGTCGGTTATTTTAACTGTATATAGCAGTTCTTCTTCCAATGTTAGAAATGTTAAATGTTATCATTTCATTTTTCTAATAAGGCTCTCACTAGTCTTTTGTGTTTCTCCAAACATTAAAATGAAACGTAGAAATCTTTCGACTATGCTAGTGGGTTTTATGAATCATCTGTCTTGAGATTTTGACCTTGAGTTTGCTCAACAAGTCATAACCCCACGGTCGATGGATAACTCCTTATTAGCTGTCTCATATGCAAATCCTAACTCATGGTTCGTTGTCTAAATCTCATCTCGACCTTGAGTTCGCTCAACAAATCGAAAGAGATTCTTCACTCGTACCTACCATTTTGTTATGACCTAAGTGTAGTATACGTACCTTGATTTTGCTCAAGAAATACGTATAGCTACCTTACCTCGTCTATTTTGTATATTAATAATACTGCTTATCTATGTAGTTAATGTCATGCTATTACCCTGCTATAATTCTGCTATATCCCATAGCAGATTTCTACTGCTACGATTTTCTCAAATAGCCTTAAAAATAGCTTTGTCGCTTTAAGCCCCGCCATTTCTTCCATATCGTGTTATTTCTGCTATATTTTGCTATTCCACTATATCTTCTTTAAAAGAAATGAACTGAAAATTGACATTTATACATCATACAAATTTTGAAGTTAACTTTTTAATTGAATTTGTAACATATTTTCAGAAACTAAAATACTTTAATATTCCATTATAGTTAATTATGTTAAATAACAGTTTACGTTTATTTACAATATATTTACACATATTTTTATTTAAAATTAAATATGTATTAATTATAGTTAAATTGAACGTTAATTTTTCATTTAATTATAGTTTATATATTTGTAAAAACATTAAGTGCGAGTTTCATATGCTATTTTAGACTTATCCACTATATCCCCGATATATAAAAATTTTCACCTCTGTCGCATTGAATCCACTGAGCGCTTTAACTACACAGCTAACATCCCTATCTTTAATTTTCTCCATAACTATAGAGTATGTAAGTAAATTGTTAATATATAAATGGTAAAGAACAACTCCTATATTAAAGATTCATAACTGACTGATATCGACTTATGGAATAATGTATTTCTTATGGAATACCCTCGTGATTCCAGTATTGGACATGTTAGATATCATTGTATACTTACTATACGTATGTATTTTTTCCTTAAGTCTAGTTGGGTTTCTTATTGTTCCACCTTTAATTTATACATTCATATTATATAAGTTTTAATCATTATGTAGCTTTTACAACTTAATTAACTTGTATAACAGTCTTATGTATGAAGTTATGTTAATTGAATCATATTTAATTAATTTATACTTTAATTAATTTTATATTATTCAATTTAAACATATTATTTTGAATATTTACATTATAACATTTATATTTATACACATATATCTTATATATATGTATTATATTATTTATAAATTAAAATTTAACCAATTTATTTGTTTAATACAATTTTATTTAATAATAATTAATTTTAAAAACATAATATAGTTAAATATTACTTAATATTTTAAGATAATGTTACATATATCAATATATATGTTATCTATGTTAATTAATTAACATTTAGTCATTTATTTATTCAATTAATCTAGTTAATTAATTATAATTTTCAAAAATAACTATTTTATTTTCAAAATTATTTCAAAAAATATTTTATAAAATCATTACTAGGTTTAAATTTTAAAATTTATTTTTATTTATTTAAAATTTTAATTTAAGTTCAAAATAGATTTTGAAAATAAGCCTAAGTCCTAAATCAATTTAGGCCTTTATATTGAGGATAACCTTTGGGATTACCGCATTCTTTCGGGCTAGGTCAGTATCAAGCTAGGATAGAGTACTTGATTACCCTAACACATCCTTAGACACTACTTTTCTAGACACTCTACTATAAGGGAAGGCTTTAATAAGTTAGCTTTAATATTGCTAATTTAAACCTGTAGGCTATTTGATTCTAATATCATTGTTGGAACTAGGTCAACATGTAGTGGGATAAATAGGTTAATTTCAAAAAATAATAATATTCCATTTGGATCTTATTAGGCCTATGAAGTCTATATTTACTTTAAACAAAATCAACGTTTTATTTCATTTACAAATAAAGTTTTATTTATTATTGTGTTTGTACTATATAGTATAACATCTGTATTATATACACATGTGTATGTATATGCACGTGCAACATAAATAATGTGCATGGTTTAACATGCACATGTTTAGGTGTTGGCATTTACACCGCAACGGACATGCCTACCCCTCTATATACATATGTAATGTCTAATATATGTAATAATATACATACATAGTTTAACAAAATATAAAATAAAAGTTGTAACATACAATTATTCATATATGTATGTATGTATGCGTGATATTATAATATAAAATCGTTGTAAATATTAATACAAATGACTTTAACTTTAAATTCAAAATTCAAATTTAAAAATTAAATTTCAGATCTGAATCTATATAATATAATATCTAGAGATTACCAAGTCAAATCAATATATTAATTTTAATAAAGATGTATACATATGTTTATTTCAAAAATAATAAAATAATTTTTTTTTGCTGTTTGTTGTGTTTTAGAGACTTCATTTGATACTTTTTAATTTTGGGTAAATTAGAGTCATTGATTTCAGTGGTGAAGATTGAAGTATTTTTCTCTTATCAAATACATGGTTAGTAGGCTTCCTCTTGATTTTGTTAGGCCGCAGCTTGTCTTCTTTAGTCTGCTGATGTATGGTGTTTTGATCCTAGGCTAAAACAGTGTCTTATAATGATCCGCCGTTTTGACCCTCAGAAGTCG
Organism: Allium cepa; assembly: GCA_030765085.1. NCBI lineage: Eukaryota > Viridiplantae > Streptophyta > Magnoliopsida > Asparagales > Amaryllidaceae > Allium > Allium cepa. The sequence goes on from CM060928.1 coordinate 221,713,856, forward strand.
ATGCTCAATACATCTACGGTATTCATGTGCCAAACATCCAAGTGCCGAAAAGACAGGACATTAAAGGTGAAAGAAAAAAAAGACAAGAAAAAACTAAAGAACACAGAATCTTATGATGCAAAGGAACAATATATAATAATCAATATAAAATTTTACATTATCATTTCCAAATGATACATCAGAGTCATAATAGTACGAATTCCTACCTGGGACAGGTATAACTACCTGCCCTACATAACTGATACAAATTTCATCCAAAATAGTGGAAATAATGTAGCGATCCTGACTCGACCTTCGAAAATCGGCACCAAATACGACACTCATATTCAAATGCCGCAGATCCAAACGTCGAATCTGGTGCGCCGAAGCTTATAACACAGTTAAGTATAACAACACAGCGGAAAAAAAGAATAATACATTGATATACAACATTGATACAATATCTGATACAACATAATGATACGATGAACATTAATATATTCGGAGATACGATACAAGAAAATAGCAGCGGAAAGAATAACTATGATCTCCAATAGAAAGAATAGTCTTCAGAAGAGAACTCCAATGCTTGCACTCCCTAGCTCCAAACATCAATCCAGGATTAGCTACTAAACCTGATTATCTGAAAAACCCAACTCTAGACTGCCCGTGTGGAAAATTATGGGCACCCAGAGTTTAGGAAGGAAACAATAAACTCCAGGTCAGTCGTGGGACTGGTATGAGTAACAAATATAGTTTATCTTTAAAAACAAACAAAGAAATATTTTAAAATAGATCCGCAATGCTTTTAGAAAATGTAACTACCATAAGGCCTCCTGCACACACACACAATGCAAACGCAGAATCAGAGGAGATTTATCCTTATGATAGTCAAACATGCTTGATACGCAGAAAAATTTCTTTGATATTATTACTATAAGTGCAAAGTGTAGGAAAACATTTAGAAAGTATAATATAAATCTTAGCCAGCATAGACATTTCGCACTATGCCTACTATAGCTACCATCTAAACAGTGGGGACCACCATAAGTAAACGGCAGGTTCTACAACTAAAACCGTACAAGGCTCGTATTGTTTCTTTGGATTTCCAACCAATGGTCAGGCCAAGGAACTTCCCATTGCCACATGGGTACGCTTCTGGAAGGACGCCCGAGAACCAAACCGGATCTCTGCCAACACAAAGTCGGGTTACCTCTAGCTAGGTAACTACTGACACGAGTATGCCATCCCCCGGTCGTAACCGACCTTTATCCCGGGATCCCGACAACCAACAACCACAAAGTAATAAATTCGCAGTAACCACATAGGTTAAATATCTAGGCTCCATACCATGATAACACCTTTATCCAGAAGGAAATGAACATACCCTCAGGGGGAGCTATCCCCAAATAACCTTGCTGCATTCTTCCTGTTTTGACCATTACCGGGTTGTGAGGTTCGACGAAATCTCGTCCACAAAGCTACGCTTTTCACAAAAGCCACGCTTTGATCAACAAATGGTCAGCAGCACTCAGCATGCCACACTACCAAATTGGGAGTATATCACCGATAACTTTCAACTACATAGCCTCTGAGCTCGTACGTCTCAGAGAAGAGTGTTAAGCTAAGAGAATAAATTCTCCGGCACCAACAGAAATGTATTTGAAAGAAATCTGCTTTATATCTTGAAATGTAATGTCAGACATACAATCCATACAAGTCTGTTCTGGGTTCGAACAAAACTGAAGGCACTTCCAAAGAAGTCCTTGCAAATCCGGGTATTCACAATCCCGATCGGACTTTCCATCACTTAGGGAATCTTTATACTGGAGCAACTCAGTGCAGAGACAATCGATAGGTCATCCTATCGTTCTTGCAAATACCGGTCTTCCCCATCGGTCTTCAAATGCTATCCATAACGTCGTATCACATATTCGGAATGAGCTATATGACACAAAGGTCCTCTCCCGGCTAAACCGAACAGTGAGCGCAATATTTACAAGAAACATATGGATATTGGGGTCTCAGTTAAGTCACAACTTATTACCCAAAACTTTTCTTTCAAATGGTTTAAACAAATTACCATTTTCAAATCTTTAAACAAAAAGATTCATTTCACTAAGTTCACCCAATTTGACAAAGATCCATTTACGGATTTCAAAACAATTTCCATTTCAATTGGATTAACTCTTTTAAAATCTTTAAATTAAAGATTTAACTTATAGCTTTCAAACCATTTCCATAACTTGGAAATCATTTTCGTTTCAATCTTAAAATTCCTTTTAACACAATTTGGAAGTTCACTTCTTATATGAAAGCTTTTATTATTTGAAAACAAATAGTTTTCATTTCAGAAAGATCCAATTATATTTGCACGAGTGTAAGCTCTTAAATTATATTCACATTCACACATTAATACTTTTAAAATAGTTTAACCCATATATAACTGATATAAATCTTTAATCCCTAGTTTCAAATCATAGGATTTAGTTTCAAATTTTGAATTTAAATTTAAATCAAATTATTTACATTCCAAAACTTAATCAAGTTATTAAAAAATAAATTTCATCTTTGAAATTCCATTTCAAAAGCTTTTCACTTTAAACCCAATCCATTTCCAAAACCATTTGGATTTAAATATTCAACTTTTAAACTATTTCAAAATCTGTGACATAATCGATTTCCTCGTGAAATCCATATTTGTGTGTGTATAAGTGTGGCCCAGGGGTTTAACACAATAGTTCAACATTATTCAATCATCATAGATCAAAACACAGAAATATAGTTGATAAGCAGTATAAACTACAGATATATATATCACAGATAATAAATTACATCACAGATCACAACACAAATCAGGATATATCACAAAGCATCACATATCAGGGATATCAAACAATTCATCCATTCAATAAAATCCAAACATTCATAAATAGGGTCAATTTAATTATCTGATAAATTTAAATTAGATAAATTTCTATGAATAAATTTGCTAGTCATGGTAAATTAATAATCAGTTAATTACAAAGAGCAATTAATTTCTTAATTACTTCCATAAAGTAATTACACTTACACAATTTCATAAATGATTATCATTAATTAATCTAATTAATTGTTAAAATCAACCACATTAATTAATTATTTAAATAATTTTAGTTAATGACCCTCATTAACTATTAAAATTCCTTTAATTGCTTTTCTAAAGAAATTACTTACATTAATCATTATTAATTATAAGTTTGATTAACCATTAATAACTCATTAAATAATCCTAATTATTTAATTAACTAAGTGTTAATTGTAACCTAATGAATTCTTAAATACAATTTAATTTTTCCTTAATTAAATTAACTTAACTTTAATTAATAAATTTAAACTTGATAATTACAAAGTTAATAAATACAAAACATTAATTATCCATTCTACTTAACTTGATAGTTAATGAGTTACACATCATTCAATCTTTGTTTTCTTAAAAGTAAAACTCATATTTTTTAATGATTTAATTACCACTCATAAACATATTGAAAACATTGATTTTCAACTTGCTTTTAAATTCACGTGTTAAAGTAATACCTTTGTTATAAGGAAATTTAAAAGAGTTTAAAAACAAGTTCCTTTTTAAATTCACATATTTAAAAATACACTTTAACATTTATTTAATTAAACATTTAAATTTATAAAACTTACTTTATTTCAAAATCAAGAATTCAAAGGTAAGTTTAAATCCAGGTTTCAAAACTTTGTTTCAATTCTTACCTTACAATTTCGACCTCCATTTCAAATTCAAATCTCTTTTTAAATACACTTAAATACCTAATCACTTTTAATTTATTAAAACAATTTAATTTAAAAACTTTATTTATTCGCAAACTAAGTTTCAAATTGAACTTGAGTTCATATTTAAACTTTGATTTTAAAACTCGGTTTAAAAACCAAAGTTCTACAGGTTTCTAAAAAAACTGTAACAAAATATAACCCGAGCCTTGACAATACTTGGTTCAAGTCCGGCATCCAAGAAACCCCTTATCTACTCGACTACCCCTCGGGTCACTCCCGAGAACCCAAACTACTGACACCAATATCATCGTCGTGCACGTGCACGACGCATCGCCGTCACTCCGGCGACACACACCTCCTCCGGCAAGTCTCGCTTCTCCTCTACACTCGACATCCAGGATCAACTCGATACAAAAAAGTCCAGATCGAAATTTCTTCACTCGCACACAATCCTGGACCAAACTCCGGCCAAAGAATCATCTTGCAACCACGCCTCCGACCACCAGCATCGCCGCACCTCCGTCCAAACCTTCGTCTACGTCCCAAGCGCATCCTTTCCAAGTCCGGCCACACTCGATGTAGCGAGGAGTGAGAATGAACCCCGAAATACAACATCAGTTTCACAGGCCTTGAACCCTACTACTCCCTCCAGTTGACGCCACGACAAACTAGGCCACGAGCTACCATTTTTCCCGACCTCGCCATACTCCCTTCCACCTCCACGCGAAGCCCCGACCTTCAAAAATCCTTCGACCGCCTGAATTTGATTGAAACCCAATTTTCGATCAACCGGAAACTGCTCTCAACATACACAATGAAAAATTACCATATTTGTTTTAAAAATCTTGTTTTTGTATAACAATTCACGTTATATAACTGAATTCACAAATAATCATGTTCGAATATATCACAACTTTGAGTTTCCTGTAAAAAACGATTTTTTTTCAGATGCTGTATATCGCTATACAGCTTGAAACCATTTTTAGATTATAACTCGAGTGTAAACAAACATGTTTTGTTTTAAACTCAAAACATAAAAATGGCTAGATTAAAGGAATTGAAATTATTCTCTGTTGTTTGCACCCAGTAATCAAGACAGAGAAGAACATGCTTAAGTTGAAATACATAGAGCAGATTTATATGGATATATATACATAGCCACTTCAAAAGATTTATGCAAAGCAACAACACATGTACTGATTTAATTCAACTTAGATTTTAAATAAATTTGTTTACTCACAGTTGATTTCCAGAAGAAAAATGACAGAGCTTCCTTTATGTTGGAACTGATTTTGGAAATTGATAGCTGAAGATCTTCTTCCTCTGGTTTGTACTGAATTATTGTTTTAACTTGAATTTTTTTTGTTTTAGATTGAGATAACCTTACTTCAGGTTTGCTTTGAATAAATGGAAGAAACTTAGATGAACCAACTGAATGAAGTTACTTGATATATAGGAAAAGTGTACAGGGGTTACAACTTTGTACAGGGTGATATATTTTCTTGTGTACAAAAGATATGGCAGATATGGTATTCATTAATTGCTAGAGGTATGTTGCATTAATTACTCAAGTCCTTTATGTTTTCATTTGCAAGCTATTACTTGTACTTGTTTATTTGTACAAAGATATTTTATTTCTTTGCTTTGTTTAGTGTCTTCTTGCTTGAATATGTTTGACTGTCTTCTTTTGTAAGTGTTCATACTTAAGTGTATTATTTATATTTTATTTCTTTTACAAGCTATTACATACATATTTGAGTTGAGTATATTTGTTGTTTTAAATTAGTTAATGTGTTACTTTAAAATTTACATAATTTATTAACATATTTTATTTGAATGTGGAAAATTTCAAATTAGTTTACGAATTAATTTCACAATTTTTATTCAAAAAATCAAATTAATTATCAATTTAAAATTAATTAAAATTCAGGATCGTCACAAATAAAGAAATATACGCTAGATATGTCTTGGACCACCAGCTCGTCTACTAAGCTCCAAAGCATCCATGCTAATCTAAAAACATGCTTGGTCTGAGCCGGGCATTATAAGAAAATAATGCCCGAGTCAGTCTGTTAAACCTACTATAGGAAACTCAAACACAAGAAATTTTATTATAGCTTACAAAATCCTTTGAAATCAAAGGTATCTTATAAGACCTTACCGCACATAAACACGGACGGTTTTGTACCTTACAATAACCAAAACATTTTTATTATAAAATCCACTGAAATTATAATAATGTCTAAGGGTTTAAAGTAAATATATCCAATAGATGTGATGTGTGTACATAACATCAATAATAGGTATACAATCAAAAATCAATGGTGCTTATTGGTGAATGGATTTCCAACAAATGCAAGGTAAAGGACTAGTTTCTGAAAATCTGTACACCTCTAGATAAAATATACAGTAAGATTGAAAATCTTTCGACCTCAGTATGATAAAACCGGCTATCCCTTATTGGATAGTACCGAATATGATCACCTCCTACTTTTGAACAACAACGAAAAATGGGTCCCGCGCATACATAAAGATATCAACACTCGATTTTGGGATGATCAAACCCTAATGGGTGTGACCCACATAGCATTGTGGCTAACCCTGTTTTTGCCATTTGCGGGGTGTGAGGCTTTGAGAGGCCACAATTACCTTTTTCCTCATAGCCGACTATCTTGAAATGCAAATACTGCCCTCCAGGCAGAAATGCAATGTCAGCATTCATGCATACAAGTTGTTCCGGGATCGAACAAACATTTAACATTTACGATCTTCTATTTTGGAACCACCCTCCGGAAGAATAGTATAGCTTCATAACGTACTTCATAAGATCCATCGTGAATATTATTAGTTTGGAGTGATTTGGATAAATCATACTTTTCCAAAACCGATGTCTCACAACTAATTGGTAATTTCTGACTAATTCAATTTCGGTTCTTTAGAAGTATGCAACAAGTATTCGAGTCCTCACCAGAAAATTCGAATATACACATCATACTTCCTGAGTTAAAACAGGTCAAGTATTGATAGTTGGTTGTTTAAGTATCAAATAAACAAACAAGCAACAGTTCGGATAATTACCCATAGCAACTACTAAGCCTCAAAAGAAATCTTTCATTTATTTAAATCTCTTTCTAAAATATTTAACTAAATATTCATATGCAGGTCTCAATGGCATAGATATATTCATAAAAAGTTATGAAATATTTCTCATTTAAAAAATCATATTGAAAGGATCGAACAAATGTTATTTAAATTAGAGATAAGGATAATCTCCAAACATTATTCCTTCAATGTAAAGCATGAAACAATTGTCCACGCCACCATAATTAAGAAGGTCGGTTAAGGAAAATACCGTCTCCAATTCTTTTATAAATTATTCAATAAACCATTTTCATTTATGGAATCTCCTTTTCTTAAATTCTAAATCCATTTATAAAACTCTTTTATAAATATCTAAAAATCACTTACCAAACATTTTATAAATCTTCATTTATAAAATTTCCTTTTAAAAAAAATATCATTTACAAGTATTACGTAAATCTCCGTTAAATAAACCCTTTATAAAATATCATTTACGCAATATCATTTGTAAATACCTTTATCAAAATAATTAGCCATCTTACAAAATCATTTAAAACAATTAACCGCAAATTAATATAGAATTCAAGTCAATTTAAAAACCACAAAATTTATAAATTTGAAAGGAGGTTTTGTGACCACAATGGTACTGAATCAGGTTACCATTTATTTAAATTTGTCTTCCAAGTCATATAGCAATTATTTACATAACCAACATATATATAAATACGACATCAGGGAATAACATGTCAATATAAACCAATTGGCAGATGCATATCCAAATAACATAATAGCAGGATGAAGGTTTGTCCTGCTAAAGTTATGTCCAAACAACCTATTAAGTTTAATTATAGCAGAATGGAGATTTATTCTGCTAACAGATGTCCAAACAATCAATTAAATTAAGTTATAGCAGAACGGGGATTTATTCTTTTAACAAATGTTCAAACAATTTATTAAGTTTAATATATAACTCATTCGTGGTTATTTGGCTATTTGGTGGCACAGACAAGAGATCCTCTGGTTTAAAATCAGTTTACTTATAAAGAGAACTGACTTAAGATAATTAATAGAGTTTAAAATTAAACCTTTATTAAATAATAATTAAATCTTCGTTAGATTACCAATTAAGTCATTATTTAACTACTAATTACATCTTAGTTGACTCTAATTAAAATTGCATTAAACTTAATTATCCTTAATTAAACCTAATTAGGTTAATTTATTAAACCCTATCTAATTAGAAATTAATTATTAATTAACCCTAACTAATTAATAATAAATTAAACTAAATTACACTTAATTAAATAAAATTAATTATTAATTAATTTCTAATTAACTTTTAACTTAATTAATCATTAATTAAATGTCCTTAATTAATTAATTAACTTTAATTCATGATTAAACACTAACTAATTAACTTAACTACAATTAATTAATAATATTCTTAATTAAATAATTAATTAATCAATTAATGATTAAACTCATATTTAATTTCGAAAATAATTAACATTTATATTTGATTAATATTTTGAAAAAGATTTTCAAAACCATTTCAAAAGGAATCATTCTGAATCTAAAACATAACTTTTCCGAACTGCATTTATAGCGACTATTGCTATGAATGCAACTCGTTAAAGTTAGATCTAGTTTAGATCTTACTCTAACTTCAAATTTTAACTATACTTTTATGAGAAACATATGAAATTATTATCAGTTGAAAACCAAAACAAAGTTTAAATCTTTGAAAACTTTTAGTAACTTGGAAACTAAAAAACAAATTTTGATTCATTTCCAAGTGATCTCAAGTCTCAATCACATATAAAGGTGCTAACTTCCATATCACATATCCAACATACATGCTCACAAATACAAATTTATGCATTCATCACATACATGAGCAAAAGTTAACAACTTTATCAAAAATCTAAACTTTTAGACTATAATTTCCAAATCTAACAACCACATCATAAACAACTAATATATATATCAAACCAACAAATGAAAATCCAACATTTTCATGCAATATATCATACAACAAAATTTACTAACATAAAAGTTAAAAAAAATTCCCAAAAACAAAAGGTTTACTCACCAAAAGTTAACTAAATCTTTTCTAACTTTGAAAAAAGCCTAGAGCTTTGAAAATCTTTTGGCAAAAGGTGATTTTTGGACCAAAGCAAGGCAAGGTAAGCTCAACCTATGAGATTGTAGGCTCGGCCAAGAAGCTTTTGGGCTCGGACAAGAAGGAGCAAGATGGTTATGGAATTGTTTTGGCTAAAAGGAGGTAAAGGAGAAAGAAAGGAAGTATTTTAAGCTATTTTAAGAGTTTAAAAGCAAAAAGGAGACGGTTTTGAATTTTGAAATTTTGAAAGAAGCGATTAAAGTGATTTATATGCTTAAAGGAGGATTTTTTGGATAAATGAGTATGAAAGGAGGGAGAAAAACAAAATTCTTCTATTATAGAAAAGAATGAAATTACTTTTCTACCTCAAGTACCCTTGCCCTCCACTAGTTTTATGCCACCTCATTAACCTTATCCATGCCACCATATTCCATATGCATAAACAAGGACCCCTGTTTTAACCAACATGTAATGCCCAAATATGTACTTAAGATTTGTAATGAAGTGATGTTTCATATTTTCTTTTATTTAAATTAAAATTTTCACTTGAAAATGGTCACATCATCTTACATAAGTACACTTATGTTATTAATCTTTATTTTAGTTTCTAATCCATGTTTAAGATATTAAAAATGTCTAAACATATTAACTAAGGTGTTTACAACAATTTAAATAACTTTTTTGTTGTGAAAAATTGGAAATTTTTAAAAAGCTTTTTGGTTACATTTTCTAATTTCCTTTGAAATAAATATTTTTGTAAACTAAACTGAAAAATCTTTTCACCATCGGTAGCTATTATTTTAAAAAAGGGTATTTTCGATTTTAAAATTCATATATTAATTATTTAATAATATATTAAATATCCCTATTTAAAGTGGTTAAAATTGGAGGCGTTACATGTTTCTCCTTTATATTTACTTTGTTTTGTTCTGTAGTATGATTATATATATTTACACGTTTCTGGTTGCAATAAAAGGAGTAAAACTTGATATAAAAAAATTGGATTGCATATACATGTATTCTTATATATATATATAATATTTCGAATATATATACATATGTATAATAACTCTATATAAGTATAACATGTTGAAGCGTTGAATTGATGAACTACTTGAATCAATATCCAGAATCCAAAATGAGCTACCACTCTGAATGTAGCAGCCATCGATCTTCTAACTGTATTCAATGGCTTGAAATTTTTAGAAAAGGGCAGTATAGAGCTGGCCTTGATGAGACTGGGTGGAGCCAAAAGCGATCTTAGAGAAAATGGAGTTTAAAATGTATAAATAGTGTAGATCTAAGGAGAAAAATGGAGATCCATATCTTCCATTTTCTTCTACTACTTCATTTCATTTTGAATCATTATTCAACCCTCCAACATCCCTATAGTGGTCAGCCATGATAAGCCCACATTTGGGCCTCCTAATTACTTCGAGTCCGATTAAATAAATGTGCAATTAAATCCAATTCAAATGCACATCGATACCATATATAGACTCAGGGGTCTACAACTATTATATGAACACTATTTATTATTGTCAATACAAATTAAATAAAATTTTATACTTGATATATCATAAATATTAATTAATTTAATTAATTTATAACAACTATGATTAATTCAACCAGGTGGTAGTATGGTATTTAATGTTTCAGTTGTGTAACTCTTAAATGTAAATTCGGTCGACGATTAATATCGAACAATTCGAATATTAACATTCACACGTCACCTTATCAAGTGGTATGACATTATGGCCAAATTTATCTCTTAAATAGCTTCGGTAAAATTCAATTTCATTTATTTTAAGCATTACCCCTTAGTGACAATTATTTTCACTAATTCACTTCATCAAAATTATGTCGCATTTGGACTTATGGAATTTGGTAATGGACAAAATTCCTATATCGTCCATATTCAACTTTAAAGTCCAAGTACAAAGTCTTTGGTTTAATAATAACAATTATTGTTAACCAAGTTACTTCGGTCGGAGACTTTGACTTTGTGTTGACTTTAGTTGAACGTCATATAACAGAGAAGACGAATTCTCTATTGGATAGTGTTTGACTTCCTATGCTTGACCTAACTATGGTCGTTCGATGGACATCGAGCCATGATTAACTATTATCAAAGAAAAGTTTTCACACAAAAGCTTAACAGTATTCTCAAGTTGAAAGATAATATTGTCACATCGATATTTATTTTGACCTCAGTCATATTGACTAAAAAAACTATTGTAATAACCCTAAATTAATACCACAAGTTAATTAAGAGAATAAGGCATGCTAAATGAGAAAGATAGAGAGTAATGAATTAATAAAGGTGGGCATAAGGGGCTGGAACCAAATTATTATGGGAAAACATACATTACTCATTTCTATTCGTTCATTTCATTTCTGCTAAAAATAAAATAGAATGATAGAGAAACTCTTTAATGGTGGAAACATAAGAAGGAAAATAAGAAGAAGATTAGAGAACACAAGTTAAGAGAGACCAAAGAAGACTAAAGCTATACATCTAAAAGATCTAGGTGAGTAATACATAACCCTTCTAATCCAGTTTCTTATATGCATGGGACCAGTTTAGATTTATATGTTTTATATATTATGGGTTTCATACAAGGTTACATGCAAAAGTATAAAAGATTTAATGAATGCTTTTTGGAAGGATGAGTATATATGGATGTTTTCATGTGTTTTCCCCATATAAATAGTTTCGAAACCTAATGAAAGTTTCAAATGATATTTATAACCAGATTTATGAAGTGGGTTCTCAGCTTTAGAGACTTCATAAGCTTGTATGAATTTATATGAATTTTTGAAGTTGTTTAACTTGTAAAACAACAAAGAGAATCCCCTAAAAAGGTAAATAAAGTTAAACTAGGGAAGAACTAGGGTTCAAGCGATTTAGTGAATTCATCAAAATTTTCTATAACGAAATAGAAGAAAAACCAGCTTGATACTATGCTGGGGTAGATGAGTACTATAGAAGACGCAGTAAAATAAACTCCGTGTAAAAATAAATATTAATAAGGGTTGGTAAAAAGGGAAAAAAATCCAAATTATTTACTGACAAGGTCACTACAAATAACGGGAAGTATAGTTGGAACATATAAAAGATCAACATATGTAAAGACTTTGTTAAGGATGTCAGGGTTGTGGGGTATGACATTAGGTGGTGGCTCTGTTTGTATAAGATAATTGCGCTAGATATAAGGGGATCATACTGCAGTAAAATTTAGAAGGAAAGGAACACTTAACAAGTAAATTGTAAAGCATACTTCATGGATCGAGCGGATTCTATGCTATAAAGATAAGTATATATAGGACTTATAATGGAGAAGTCAATGAGACTCAGGGAGTGGCCGGGTCAGAATAGGGGAAGGGACCCTGCTTTAGTTAAAGGAAGTAAAGTAGTTGGATGGGCTATCGATGCTGGGTGGGGACGCCCACTCGAATGCATACCCAGGAAAGGTAAGGAGAGGCATTCAATTTCCAGGAGCTGCGGTGGTAAGGGCCAAGTAGTTCCAAATTAACCAAAAGAGTGTTTAAAACTACATGTAAGTTTCTATGTAGTTCATTGAGGTGGGTGATTCCAAGCAATTACACGGTTCGAGTTAAAGAATGAATTTAAAAGTATACTACATTAGGGGATTCCAAGCTGTATTAGACAAAAGACAATCTACTAAAGAATGATTTTAAAAGATTACCGTGGTGGGTGATTCCAAGCGGTAATAGTTAAGAATTAAACCTTCATGGGAGGCTAAGTAAGCATTACCAGGGATGCAGTATAAACTCTATAAAGAATGAAAAAGCAATGTGCATAGGCGTAGGATTAAATGGCAAGTAATGAAGAGTCTATAAAGGAAACTTGGGTGGGTCTATGCAAGGAGCACAATATTTCATACTTAGATTTTAAAACAATCTAAATCAGGACTCGAATATGATCGGCATGTGGTGCACGGTAGTAAAGAAAAATTCGACTTAAGGAAGCGTTTAATCGATGTCATAAATAAGAAATAATTACATCAATACTTTAAAATGTTTTACACATGATTGATTGAATAATGAGGGGGAAATCTAACTTATGTAGTGTAAGTTGGTATCACTATGTGCTTGTTTGTGGAGACAATTTTACTTACACTAGAATTTATGACTGACCAATGTTTTTACTATAGTTATCTCATAAACTCATGGGTAATCATTTGAGAAAGCTGAGTTCATGGGCTTAGACGGATGGGATAATGGCTGTGGTTCGAGGACTGAAGACGGAGCATGAGGCTCTCTCTAGCTAAGAAAGATTTTGTTTCCGCTATATAGAGGAGTGCGGGCTGCATAATATGTGTACCTGACTCTTTATTATTTTATTTGTCTATTATATTTTAACCCCTACATGGGTATGTTTTTAAAAAAATACCGACCGAAATGTTGCAAAGAATATTTAAAAGAATTTGTTGGGTAATAAAACTACCTAGTTGCTATGTTTAGTGTATTCATATGATACTAAACTCACTTTAGTTGCCAAAAAAAATTTTTGGTGATGACTGCAACATCATTAGCGTTCATCTTTGGGTTTCAAGTGAGGGAGATTACAACTATATAATGAGTCATTCTATGATTATCCAATAACTACCAATACGTAACCCCTTGGTGCCCCTAGCAACCATGAGTAATACAATGCTAACATTTAGAGTGGGTTACGTACTAATAAATATACTTTTAATTAAATAAATAATTAATATAACATATTATATCAAGTATAAAATATAAAGAAAAACACCTTTTATTTCGATTAAAATTGGTTATCGAGTTAGATATAAGTAAAAAGTTACATAATTTCCTCTAGGACATACCCCTAACTCTATCAGTTATAGACATGCCTGATATATTACTGATATTATCCAATATTCTCACGATATTTTAAAATATCTCATGTTGATACTTGACCAATACGTATCTGATACTGATATTAACTACATGGGTTTAATGGAATATTTTCATTTATTGGAAGAAGTTATATTCCTTGATTCGATTAAGGGCATATTTGTAAATATTCAGAAGACTCATCTCTTATAAATAACCATGTATTTTATATCTCACTCTAAAAATTCAATAAAGCTAAAGTGTTCTTTTATTTGATTTGCATTTTCTAGATTGTTGATTGTGTTTGTAGTTAATTAGATCCGTCGAAACATAATTAATCTATTTTGCTTTTATCCTTTTCAATTAGTGGTTGATTGTACAATTAGTTTTTGTGGCAATCCTAATTTTATGTTATATGTTTTACCTTTTGCTCTTGTTTAATTCTATTCTTCAATTTTTATGTTCTACATCTCTAGTACTATTTGTTTAATTGGTCATCTACTTAATTTTATTTTCCAAGTTTATTGAAATATATTTGATTTAACTCTTGTGTTTGACAAAATTTAAATGATTTAATTTATACAACAATCTTCTTTTGATTACGTGCAAAAGTATTGGAAATACAATTTATTTTACTTTAATTAATAATTGATTTTTAGTTAAGGGTGGAGCTTTTGGTTTATTCATGTTGTCATATAGTTGAATAATGAAAATAGATGGTGACTACCTGATTGATATGATTAGGTAGTGTTAGAACAATGTTCAAATCTCTTGGTCTGTTAGGATGCTTCAGTTGCATACATAACTGCACTTCCACTTGACACATATCATAATGATAAACGGCTCGTCTCGATGTGACCTTATCTAGGATCCTTAATATTTCTATCACTCCAGTAGATAAAATTTCAATATTTGGTTTTAATACTTTTGTCTATCAAACTCTATTTTCCATCCCTTCCAAAAAAATCCATATAACACACCTAATATTTTTGCTTTTAAATCTGAGAACTTCCATACCAAGTCTCAATGTTCGACCTGCATACTACATACATGTGTGCTTGTAATAATTTATAATAATTTGCACTTTTCTAATTTGATAGAAAAGGAGAAAACAGATCGCCATAGGTACCTTTTGCTGCCACTAATGTATAGAAGGTTTGGCTTTGATAAAGAGGCTAAACAGGAGGAACCAGTAGAGGAAAATCGAAACTCGGTTGGAAAAGGCCACTCTAGTGGAATCTATTCAAAGTAAGAGGTAAGAGATCATCCATCCGTGTCACGATAAAGATTTTATATAAGGTGCAAATTTCTAGTTTTCAATCATAAGAAACGTAATGTAGGGAGTGTGAGTGCTTTCAAAGAAGATTAAGGAGAAAATAGGAAAGAGGTGATATTATATTCACTGTGACAAGCACTTTGGCTTACTCAAACCTTTAGAGATGCTCCGTATATAATTGCTTAAATCGTAGTTTTTTTAAATATGATAGGCTATACAATATAAAGTTTAAGTGAGCCAATGAATTTTAAAAGGAGATCTCAGACTAGAATAGAATAAACCTACTCTTGAGCTTGATCAACGAATGGGTTATGCTCTGTAAGAATAATAATTTATCCCCGATAATGATGGGATAAACTTAAAAAATAAGTTGACTGTCCTTCTCACATGAAAAATAAAATAAAAGAATGATCTGTCAAACATAACCTTAATAGGACTCACCTCCATTTGAGCTTTATGTGATTTTATACCACCATATAAGTTAGGTTTTATCTTAGGAGAAACCTGATTAAGGGAAATGTCAAATTGCTAGTACCCTTAAAGATAACTTTCAAAGGTGACACAAGGGGTTCAACATTAAAAAGTTGGTCTTTTTAGGTTGTGTAACGACCCGCCTTTTTGGACAGTTTAAATCGACGATAAACCACACACATCAGACTCAAACCATTTAAAGGGCAGATTGTTGCAAATAAAGAATCTCGCAGCGGAATGACAAAATATAACAATCAAATAAATAGTTCATGAAGCTGTTTACAAATAATATTGATTATTCTTATACAACACAGAATCAGAGTTATAGACAACAAGAATAAATAAATAAATAAATAAATGCAGCGGAACAACATGATGCATTGGAATAAATATAATAAATAATTATAGTACAAATCTTCGTCTCCGTCCTCCAGAAATAAGGTCTTCAATCCGGAAATGCTCAGGCGGATCCAAGCGAATTGAAAAGACAAAACACTCGAGTCAGAACTAAAATATCTTATGTAAGTTAAATCAACGGTAAATAAATATGAGTGGAATGGCGTCAGAGATGTTTATGGGGTTTGACATCTCCTATCCAATGTCTAACGTGAGTGCAATAACTTAAGAGATGTTCGGGATTTCTATCTCCTAAGGATCCGTTAAACTATCTACTATGTAGTACAGTATGCTATTATAATAGTGTCTACAATAAAGTAAAGTATTAAAATAGCGTTAAGGCATTACCCATATCCCCCTTAACACATTTTTATATATTCTCATAGTCTATATAGTACCGTAATTCCTCCGTAAACTGGAGGGCTATCAGAGGACACTCCATAGGTATGGTACTAAACAAATTCGTAGAAGGCGCTCTAGGGTATGTGAACACGACACTCGAGGCAATATCAAGGTAGATTTACCAATTGCAGAATCAGGATGGTGGTAACGAATAGCTGCTACTACCGTCCATCTTGAAACACACACCCAAATCAAAAATCAAGGGGTGGCCAGCAAATCATCACAAAGTCATAATATGGTATCGAAGAAGCATGTCCGATCGGAGGAATGACCTCACTTGGCCCAGGTATAGCTTATGTTCAGTCACATCTAAGATGACTTATGGGAATTAGGGTCACGTCAATACCTTATACATAAATCGTTCGCCAAACCATCCTACTTCATTTCTGGAATCTCCCCCACGTACACAGTTGTTAAAGTGGTTTTCGGTATTGGCAGAGAGTATGACAGTATCCGATCCCAGTCTCTTTAACAATCAAATGCTTATTTCACATCGGATGATTTTTTTACATTTCAAAAGTCAATTTACAATTGATATCAAAATATCATATTTTAATTTCAAATCATATCCCTTTAGAAATCATATTCACTTTAAACTATATTCAATTTCAAAATCCTGTTCACTTCCGAATCATATTTACTTTTAAATCATATTCACTTTTAAATCATATTCACTTTTGAAATTCACATTCACTTTGAAATTTTTGATAAGTTCTGTTAATTAATTCTTCATTTCAAAATCATCTTATTCACTCAATCATGTTATTTCTGAAAAAAGTATCTATTTTAATTTCCAACTTAGGTCGTATCATCATCAAGGATTTATATAAACACTTTAACCTTACACAATCTGAAATTTTAGAAAATAGTTTAGGTAATTATAAATATTTTATATAGTTTTAAAGTAGTTTAAATAGATTTAAAATAATTTAAATAGTAAAATGTATTAAATAGATTTAAATTTGATTTAAATAAATTTAAATTGACTTAAATAGATTAAATATAGGTTTTAATAAATTTAATTAGATTTAAAATGGTTTAAATAGATTAATTAGTTAAACTATCTTAAGTGGATTTTTAAACAGATTAAATAAATTTAAAATAGATTAAATAGATTTAAATTATATTAAATAGATTTAAATAGATTAAATAAATTTAATTAATTTAAAAAAAATAGGTAAAATAGATTAACTTGTATTAAATAGGTTATAATAGAATAAAATAAGTTAAAATAGTTTAAATTAATTAAAATAGTTAATTTAATTTAAATAGTTTAAATTGGTTTAAAATAGATTTCAAGGTTATATCCAAACATTTCAATAACCCAATTCCGATAAATTCATTTATATTTGACATTTCAACCTTGAAATTCCAATTTAAATTATTTGAATAATTCATTAGATCAATTCCCATTTTAGCATGAACACTTGGGTTATCGAAAATACTCGGTTTTCTTTTCAAAATACTATTTAACTGAATTCAAAATTCCAAAGATTCAAAAATTATTTAGTTTAACCAATCCGGTGTCTGTATATAATTTTCTATCCTAGGGTCAAGTGATATGGATATCTATCGTTCAATCCGCAATTTAAAATTTTATGGTTATATATTCTTTCAAACCGCGATCCTGAATTAAATAAAAATCTATAAAATCGCTCGAGTCTATCATTTCAACCCATAATGATTTTTCCCTAATCTGTAGATCATTCGAGTATGTATCATTTCAACCCATAGGGAACTTACAATATTACAACAACATAAAATACAACATCCAGTCAACCAATATCAACAATCAAACATTCATTACAATCATTATCCAAATAAATTAATAAATATCAAAGGTAATTGGTAATCAATAACAGGTATTAAATTGACAATTTAAATTCAATATTAAATTAAACGATGATTAAATGTAGTAAAAGTCAAATTTAACCAGAATAATAATTTAAACATACCAAACATCAATCAATTAATTTCTAATCACATCATAAATTAAATTTAACTAATGTAAGATAGTTTAGTAATTATGAGTGGGTTAAAACACTCATTTTCGATTTTAAATCTATTTAAAATCCAATTTAGAGACCAAATTCAAACAGTCTTAGAATTCGTCCAAACCAGCATCAAAATGTCCGGAATTTCGATATGATCTCAGGGAACAAGCCGTGCCCAAATCCAAGTTCGTATGGAAAAGTCATGACAATTAGATGTCAGCGATTTAAAATCAAAATAAAATAACAACGAAACAAAAACAGTAGCTACCTGACACATCAGCAACCAAGCCGTGTAGAGAAGTCCTAGGCGAAACTTTCTATCGAGCAACACGAACCGGCCGCCACCACGTTCCTAAATTTTTCCATCGCTACATGCCATGCCGCCAAGATCAGAGACCATCGATGAACCACGCATCCCAGGCTGCCTCTTCTGCCAATACGCGACCACCTCAGGTCGCAATATCTGGACCCGCCGCCGCATGCCAAACGACCACCAAAACATTAATTTCTGGCAAAATCGATCGCCTACGACAAGGTGTAACCGTATGGATGAACTCTGCTCGACCCTCTCTACGTGTCCATGCTTTTCGATTGACTCCTCCTCGCAAATCCACCGTTGATCCCAGTTGTGGCCTATGAAATGGCCGAGAATGATTCGCGAATTTTGGGCAAACGGTGATTCGAATTGAAAAACAGATCACACTAGTGAATTAAGCTCGTCGAGGGCTTCGAATCGTTGTATAATATGATAGGCTTTGAGAGATTTGGGTTTTGAAATTGAATTTCAAACTAAATTTGCAATTTGGGAACTAGGGTTTTGTAATTGGATTTTGGTTCCACCATTGAGAAGGAGGAGTAGACAGATGAAATTGTACGTATAAACAATAGAAAATTTTTGGCTGTTAGGGTTTATGACGGCCTATAAATAGGCACAGCCGAAATAGAAAGAAATGGACTAGATTGGATTGACCGAAACGACTACGCGACCCAGAAAGCCCGTTCTGCTTCCAAAACGAAAGTGGGTCATCCCATATATCAAATCAGCTGTTTTCAACCACTTAAAAATCAATGGGGCAGGTTTCAAGTCCTAATTTCATTGTTTGAAGAAGTTAGCTACAAATCGGCTTATTTCTAATTGATTTCAATTGAATTTGATTAAATTGATTTCTAGGCATTCCAAGTCCGTATGATCGAACGACAAGACTGATCGCTACAAAACTTGAAATCCAATAATAATTCATCGTTACGGATCCGATGAAACTGGTTTCGTCAAAATCCGAGTCAGTAGCCAAAATGACTATTTTCACATTAATTAAATAAATTGATATTAAATTAATTAAGTCACCTTTTAATTTCAAAATTTATAATTAACAATTCTTCATCCTTTTTAATTACTTAGACGTTTACGATAATGTAATACAAATTTTCATGTCAATTCAATGTTAATTATTTTACTGATTACGATGGTTAATTTCAATTGTAATTAAATCCAATAAATCATAATTTAATCCCAACAAATTTGATTTTATTTGATTTAAATATTTAATTCAACCAATTATTACTTTTTAACATTTGTTTATCCTATTACACTAATATTCTACAATTTCCATCTTTTATTTGTATTAACTACTATATTTCTATTATATTGAATTTTTTTCAATTTCACGCATTTAATTATAATTTAAAATCCCAATTAATTTATTTACCTTGGTTTCATTCCTTTATTAAATAAATTATTTCCTTATGAATATAATTAACATTTCTATACATTTTATTACATTTACAATTTGTAGTTACTGTATTAACTCATATTAATGTAACATTTAATTTTATTTAATTATAATCGATTTCCAAATTAAATTTAACAAGCTAAATAAATAGGTAACATATAATAGTTTGTCACTATTAACTTTTAGTCACATTAATAAACCATTTACAACCAAATGTTTTAATTACTTACCTAATACTGATTTTATTCAATTACCATTAATTATATATTATTTCATTAATTAATTCAATATTTACGTTTGTTTTCCTATATTCACTTTATAACCAAATATAACCTTTAAATCATTTCAATTGATTGGAATTTCATTCAAATTGTTAATAATTAACTTAAATTAATATTATTACGTTTCATTTTAGTTATTATTTCATTAGTATATCACAAATTTTTATTTATCCCAATATTAAATCACAACAATCTTATTAAATTAACTACTTTTAATTATCGAAAATTACAGGTCATTACAGGTTGTATGAGGATGCATCTTTTATTTTAGAATAAAGAGGAGTGTAGTTATAGAAAAAAAGAGAATGGGTCATGCCAACATCAATCAGGTCAAAATCGTCAGCAACTGAGGCAACCTAGTACAAACTTCAATGGAATCAATTCCAATACTGGATGAAATGATCATGCTAGCAGAGTCATTGATAGTATAGCTCAATCCAACTAACTGACCATAGTTAATAGGATTGTAAGCCAAATAATTGCTCAAAATCCTAAAGCCCATGGAGAACCAACAATCCGAAATGTGATCGCTGATTTAAATTTTTATGCGGATTTGACCTCTGATTCGATGTAGCAGAATCCGTCATATTTAGATCTTAGATCAGAATTTGCAAAAATAGAAAAATGGGACATGCAGTTTATCTGCTATTTCTACATATACATTATTATTTTGTATCATTTGATCTAGGTTTTTATATAGGAAATTATAGTGGATCAATCTCGAGTTTACAAGGAAAACCAGTTGGAATTTTGGCAGAATGTCCCCATAAGCAAATAAAAATATGATCCTTTTATCGCTGCCTTGGTGTTGTATTTATAATGTTTGAAGAGGATATTCCATCCCTTGATTCTCCTAAAATATACCTAAAGAGTGTATCTAGAAAACCTTGTCAAGATCGATTAAAAGAGGTAGATGAAAAGGATTGTGTTAAATCAACTCGATCACTGCCAATTCGACGCATATCGATCGTTGCTGATGAATAGACTTACACATATACCCCTTGCATTCTTTCAAAGCGTAGATTGTTTCTCCTTGACTTTACCTTGAATTGATTTTCTCCATCCTTGAAATCATTTCCACCAAGAACTCTAAGGTCATTAAGTTAAACTATGGATTGGTACCGATCGATGCTTATCGATTGGGAACGTTCGATGGATTTAACAAGTTTTCTCTTGTTTCCTTATTTATACCATACAAACCTATTACACTTGATTATCTCTAGGTTTTACATCCATTCCTTTATCATTTTGAAGTACCACATTATCGAATCTTTAAATGTGAAAAACAAGGATAACACTTACCCTCCTTCCTCTGAAGTATGCTTTGTGAATACAAAGTGTGCTTTGTTGAGAGATAAACATTCAAACCCTAAATCAATAAGGTGAACTGATTCTCCGGACCATCTTCATGAAATCTGCAACTTTCAAAGAACACTTCAACTACATGAGATGCATCTAACTAGCCAGTATAAGCCCCAAATCTTTGCCATTGTAAAATTTATCATTTAGAGCAAAAATTCCATTCATTCATAAGTAATTCATGGTCATAAGTTACCAAAATTTGGTTGCAAACTCCACCAAGAGAAGAAACTAAAGAAAATTGTGTAGCATTCCGTAGTGGGACTGATCGGTATTGATCTATAGAGGTACCGATCGATACTACAAAAGAAACGCTTACAAAATTTTCCCTTCTTCACTTAAGCAACCACCAAGCATTAAGAACATCTTCTTGATCTCAATCAAATGCACTCTAACCCTCTTCAAAATTTGAGAAATCATCAAGTTAATCATTCTATTTCAATTTCTGCACTTAACTCCATCATAATTGATTTCCACTTTGATATTTCCACCTTAAAATGACCTATTCATCAGAACTTGGGGTTTCATAATTCTTGGATTGAAAAGATGGTTTCTATGTACATGGATGTTTCTGTAGGACATGTCATGCTTAATTTTACATTAATTTTCACGACTATGCATGGATATACCTAAACCCTAGTTCGATGAATTTCAATCCATGAAGGGTTGGAGTTATCTAGATTTGGGATTTTGTTGACTTGCTTCTTGAAAAATACAACCCTGCTTAGGCAAAACCCAATCAAGAATGCAAGTTTTTTCCAAACATGAGTTAGTTTGAGATAATTAAAATAGTACCTATGTTAATAACAATGCTATACATGAAGCTCCGTCGCATGTTTGATCGATGCATTTTGTATCAGAAGTGAGTGTCCATCCATAGTTTGTTTCATGTTTTCACGGTCAAGCAGGAAATTATGTTACATATTGCATTGTCTCATACCATACATCACATACAACATGTATGTGCATTTAGGAAACTACTTCTTCCTAGTTGACGTGTACTATGCAATTGGTTGGCACATGCCAATGTCCGTTGAATATTGTACATCGACTGCCCTAGGACAAGTAGTTTATCATATTAATATGCATATAAAGAAACCATAATACAAACCATACCTTATATGATATTTCGTTCATTAATTTGTTTTTAGCTCATATATATTTGGTATGGAACTCAAGCAACATCTCCAGATTTCCCACT
This sequence comes from Allium cepa, assembly GCA_030765085.1. Lineage (NCBI taxonomy): Eukaryota > Viridiplantae > Streptophyta > Magnoliopsida > Asparagales > Amaryllidaceae > Allium > Allium cepa. The sequence goes on from CM060928.1 coordinate 221,736,791, forward strand.
ATGGTTGCTACATTACCTTTGCCATCTCCTACTATAACATAGGCATGATGCCTGCTTCCACCTTATCTATTATTCCTATAGCTTCCATGACCGGTTTCTATTTTAGCATCCATTTCTATCCATCATAGTGCTCTTAGCACTTCCATTGTTGTAAATCTAACTACCAGAGTTATCCCTCCTCCATCAGAGGTGCCAAATTTAAATGAGTACCAAGATCCTCCATTTATTTTGTATAATCCTCTTGGTTGTCTACCTTCCATACTTTCTACCTCTAATCTTTTGTATCTCTACCAAAGATACAACATTCTAGAGAGTGATGGCTTCTAGAGCCTTGGGAGGGAGCCTATAGGTAATTGGAGGGTTACTGTTGTACCCATTTTCGACTATTATATAGCTATGTAGTTTATTAAAACCCTATAATACACAAATTACATAGGCTTTATTCATTATACAATGATTCGATTAGTAGAAAATGTCTGATAACATAAACTTTAGAAGATTAAAACCGAGCAGGTTTTGGTGGACAAACATTGTTGAGGCAAAAGCATACGCATATATAATTGAATATTATTGGAGTTATCACAATCACGCCACATGCAACACATGTAACAAGCTTCACACAAACAGTTTCCCATAGAGTATATACACATGGAGTGTTAGGAAATCTCGGGATTTCTTGCTTCGTCAAGTTAAGATAGGCACTTTAAGGTTAAAAGTAGTAATTGGAGCACAAGAGTTTATAATTCTCCAATATGGAGATTCTTCCATTATATCAAAGAATAGTATGATTACAAGAATACGATTACAAAAGCAACTCGCACTCGGTGGCTCACTCAAGCTTGAGGATAGAGACTTCCCAAGCTATCCCTCTTTTTCTCTCAAAGAGGCTCTCTTTTATAATTCTTGGATTTTTTTTTGATTGATTGATTTATGGTTAAGAATGAAGGCTCCTACCCCTATTTATACTACTCAACCTCCACAATGAATGGTGGAGATTACTTGTATCCAAGGGTGGAGATTGATTTTCTAGAATGCTCCATACTTTCTAGGAATTTCTGCACTCTTTCACTCCCTTCTACATCCTTCCATACTCTTCCGTAAGGTTCCGGAAGGTTCCACACATCTCCAGAATATTCCAAAGGGTTCCACACTCTACCACGAGCTTTTAGAGAGTTCTTCGAAACGTTCTAGAAAATTCTACACTTCTCTAGAAAGATCTATAATTTTCTAGAAACACTCCAATTAAGGAGAGATCCCAACAAATCTCCCTCTCTTGACTTAATTGGGGGGTGGTAGTAAATCGACACCGTGAGAGAAATCTTCAAACTTCTTTGTTGGTATTACCTTGGTCATCATGTCAGACCAGTTCTCATCTGTGTGAACCTTGTCAAGATTTATTTAGTTTTCCTCGATGACTTCTCGGATCCAATGATATCTTATATCAATGTGCTTTGTGCGAGAATGAAATGTTGAATTCTTTTCCACGTAAATTGCACTTTGATTATCACACTTCAAGACATACTTTTCTTGATCTATTCTCAACTCATGCAATAAGTTCTTTATCCACAACATCTCCTTGCAAGCTTCGGTAGCTGCGATATACTTTGCCTCTGTAGTGGATAATGCAACACACTTTTGCAGCTTTGATTGCCATGAAATAGCTCCCCCTACAAAAGTAGTTAACTATCCCGATGTTGATTTCCTTGAATCAATGTCACCGGCCAAGTCTGCATTTGTGTATCCTTCTAATACAGGTTTTCCTTTTCCAAAGTATAAACATCTTTGGGAAGTTCCGTAGATATCGGAGGATCCATTTGACTGCAATCCAATGTTCATTCCTTAGGTTAGCCAAGAAGCGACTGACAACACCAACTGCATAGGAGATATCTGGTCTTGTGCATATCTACACGAGACTGCCTACTATAGATGAGTATGGTATCTTCTTAATTTCCTCCATGTCTTTTTCACTTGTCAGACTCTGCTTCGAACTTAGCTTGAAGTGTCGGGCAAGTGGAGTGTTAACCGACTTTGATTTGTGCATATTGAACCTTTCCAACACTTCAATGTACCTTTCTTGGGATAACCATAACAGTCTTTTTGATCTATCATGATTTATTCTCATCCCTACGATTTGTTTAGCCGGTCCCAAATTTTTTATGGCAAAGCTCTTGCTTAGGTCTTTCTTTAAAGCAGCTATCTTTATGTGATCTTGACTAATAATTAACATATCATAAACATAGAGCAGAAGTATGAGAAAGTCACCACTTACATACCTCTTTGTGAAGACACAATGATCGGTTTTCATCTTTTTGAAATCATGTTCTTCCATGAATGCATCGAACTTCTTGTACCATTGCCTTGGTACTTGCTTAAGCCCTTATAGACTCTTCATGAGGCGGCACACTAAAATTTTCTTTGCCTGGAACTTTGAATCCCTCAGGATGCTCCATGTAGATCTCTTCCTCTAGGTCACCGTGAAGAAATACCATCTTGACATCGAGCTGTTCAATCTCCAAATCATGCACGGCTTCTAGGCTAAGGATAACTCGGAAGGATGATATCTTTACCATGGGAGAGAATATCTCTTCAAAGTCGATACATTTTTCTTGTCTGAATCCTTTAACGACTAATCGAGCTTTGTAGCGAGGCTTTGAACAGTTCTCTTCGGTCTTGATTCTATTCACCCACTTATTCTTCAAATCTCTTCTCCCTTTTGGCAGCTCCATTAGTTCATATGTGTTATTCTCATACAAGGATTGCATTTATTCTTGCATGGCTATTCTCTATTCTTTTTATGAAAATCACTCATTGCTTCTTTATAGCTTTGAGGCTCCCCCTCATCAGTGAGCATAACGTACTCCTCTATGTTGTATTGGGTGGATGGTCTTCTATCCCTCGAGGATCGTCTGGGCTCTAGTGCGGTTGAAGTGCTAGATTGAGGTTCTTCCTGAGCTGGTTCATCATGAATTTCATGATCTTCAGCATCACTACTTTCATCTGTGTTATTATCTTCATATCGAACTAGATTAAGTTCGTGTTCTTACTGCTTCTCAATCTTGGCCTACCTAAATTCTTGATATCTTATATTGTTTGATCTTCGAACAATACAACGTCTCTACTGCAAACAATCTTCTTGTTAGTTGGATCCCAGAGCCGGTACCTAAATTCATCTTTAGGTGAACGAAGGTAGATACACTCCTTTGTCTTTGCATCAAGTTTAGCTCTCTCATATTTAGGGATGTGAACAAATACCCTGTACCCGAACACCTTGAGATGATTGTATGAAGCCCTCTTGCCCATCCAAACTTCCTCTGGGATGGCCCCATCCAAAGGAACTGATGGTGTGAGATTGACAATGTCAACCATGGTCATTATAGCTTCTCCCCAAAACGAACTCTTTCTTCAATGGTACGATTCGTTCTCTCAGCTAGCCCATTCAATTATGGTGTCTTAGGTGAAGTCTTCTCTAGCCTAATGTTATATTTCTTACAATAGGCTTTAAAAGGACCTCTATACTCACCTCCATTATCTGATCGTACACACTTGATCTTCCGTCCAGTCTCACGCTCTACTAGAGCATGGAATTCTTTGAAGGCATCAAGCACTTGATTCTTTGATTTTAACAGGTGCAACCACACTTTCCTTGAATGATCATCAATAAAGGTGAAAAAATGTAAAGCACCACCACTGGATCTCTCAGACATCGAACACATGTCAGTGTGCACGAGGTCTAGAATGTTCTTTCTCCTTATGGGCTGAGAAGATCTTTGGAAAGCAACTCTGTATTGTTTTCCAGCTAAACAATGAGCATAAGGATCGAGTGGTTTGCCTTTCACATCAGGAAGGAGTTATTTCCGAGCGAGTATGTGAAGACCCTTCTCACTGATGTGCCCAATTCGTTTATGCCATGTGTCCATATCATCAGTGGTGATGTTTACCTCTCCTTTGCAGAGCTTAGCTTGCATTACGTACAATGATCCTACCTTCTTTCCTCGAACCATTGTTAAACTTCCTTTAGTGAGTTTCAACTTTCCTTCACCAAAGTAATTCATCAGATCATCATCATCTAGCTTTTCCGCAGAGATGAGATTAAGGCGCATGACCAGGACATGTCTCACATCTTTCAAGACAAGCTTGCACCCGGTGCTTGTTGTCAGAATGATGTCTCCTATCCCAACGATCTTGCTCCTATCTTGATTTCCCATTTTCACCGTACCAAAGTCACCGCTTTGGTAGGATGAGAAGAAGCTTTTATATGGAGTAACATGGAAGGAAGCACCAGAATCAACAATCCAAGAACTCTCATCATAAGCAATGTTTAGAATGTTACCTTCACCAATGAGATATAGCAGATATTCTTTTAATACTATGGTAGTAGTACTCTTCTCTTCTTGCTTCTTCGTTGGGCTTATTTGGTTTGCCTTATCATTACCGGCCTTTTGGTCTTTCTTGAAGGATCGACATTCCAGTGACCCATCCTTCCACAGTAATAGCATGCAATCTTTGAGAATGACCTGGATCTACCTTGAGATTGATGCGGATCTCAGCTCTTACTACGTCTGCGAGTTTCATTCCTACCCTGATTCTCAACAATATTTGCTTCGGGATGGATAGACTCACCTCATTCCATTCTTCTTGCTTCTTCACCAAGAAGACTGTCACTGATGGTATCCATGGTTAGCTTTCCTTCTGGAGCTGAGTTACTAAGTGTAACTACGAGTGTGTCCCAGCTTTTCGATAAGGAACTAAGGAGTAGAAGGGCTTGTAACTCATCATCAATCTTTATATCAATTTTTGTTAGTTGATTTACAAGCCTCTTGAAATTATTCAAGTGCTCAATCATACTATGACTATCCTTAACTCCAACTTCACCAACCGTTGAACTAAATTACCCTTGTTACGAGGCGTTTTCTTCTGAATCATGGACTCAAGTTTTGTCCATAATTCATAAGCATTTGTATAAGTAGAAACATGCTCGAAGAGAGTTTTTTTCAATGTATTTACGGATCATAGCAAAAGCCTTCTGGTTATAGTTCCCACTGAGCATCACTCTTTCCTTCTACCTTGTCTTTGTAGATGATGGGCTCGTGCAAATCCTTACAATACAAGTGGTCCTCCATCATCGGCTTCCAATAGAAGTAGTTGTTGGCTGTGAGCTTGAACATGTCTTCATCACGAACGACATTATCCTCCATCTTGAACTTACATGAGCTTGATTACGGCTACGGATAAACCTGGCTTTGATACCATTGTTGGAAAATCTCGAACTTTCCCGCTTCATGAATTTAAGATAGGCACTTTGAGATTGAAAGTAGTAATGAAAGCACAAGAGCTTATAATTCTCCAATATGGAGATTCTTCCACTATACCAAAGAACAGTAGAATTACAAGAATATGATTACAAAAGAAACTCACACTCGGTGGCTCACTCAAGCTTGAGGATAGAGACTTCCCAAGCTATCTCTCTTTTTGTCTCAAAAAGACTCTCTTTTATAATTCTTGGATATTATTTTTTTGATTGATTGATTGATGGTTAAGAATGAAGGCTCCTATCCCTATTTATACTACTCAACCTCCACAATTAATGGTGAAAACTACTTCTATCCAAGGGTGTAGATTGATTCTCTAGAATGCTCCACACTATTTAGGAATCTCTACACTCTTTCATTCCCTTCTACATCCTTTCATACTCTTTCGTAAGATTTCGGAAGGTTCCATACATCTTCAGAATATTTCAGAGAGTTCCACACATTTTCATAAGCTTCTAGAGAGTTCTTCGAAACGTTCTAGAAAATTCTATACTTCTCTACAAATTTTCAAAAACTCTCCAATTAAGAAGGGATCCCAACACGGTGTATATAGGACATTTCAGATACCTGGCACCAATATGCATGTCGGATAAAATGATTGGAAGTTCGATAATTCCATGTTATTGTAGTCCTAACTAACATTATGACGATAACATTCATAGTTTGTGGTGTGTATTACTCCAACAACAATTCACTAGTGACAAGTCTCATTAGTGCCAAATTAATTACATTGTTAATTTCGAAATCAACAGGTTATTAATACACTGCACAAGTCGTTTTACATTGTCACTAACAAAGTCATTTTTAGCTTTATTTTTTCTACATTTGTGTTTGTTTTGCAATTGAACTTGCACTTGCAAAAAGTTCCTTTAGCTGCATGGCAACTTTACTTCTTTACATAACATGATTAGTACAAGTTGCAACTTTTTCATGTAATAACGTGTACTTTCTGTTCATGTCAAAAGCGATTGTCTTTTTTCTAAATGAATACTTGAAACAAAGAAAATCGGTGTGAAATAACTTTCAAGTCTTGCGAGTTGCGGTTTCAAAATATTACTTCCACAATTTTGGTGAAAATAACGCATGAAGTAAACAAAATATGTACATTTCACAACTACGGAACATCAAAGTTACATTTTTGTTCACTGATAACTTCCGCCAACTTTGCACTCCATTTCATCGTTGTAAATTGTATGCATACAAATAAACAAACTTAAACCAAATACAAATGTACAATCTCTGGGAAGATAATCATGGATACCAATAGATTGAGATGCGTCATAAGGAAAACTGTGCCAAACGCGGCTACTGCACAAAGTATAAAATATAGCGTTGTTCAGAAACAGGGCTACTGCACAAAGTATAAAATATAGGGTTGTTCACAAACATAGCAAACCCTATGCTAACTTACAAAATATGAACTAGAGCGCAATATAACACAATGATATGTGCTAAAATGTACAACTGACTGCGCTAAACTATAAAGCGGACCATGCTAAACTATATAGCGGGCTGCCCTAAACTATATATGCAACGGACTACACTACAAACTATATAGCGAACTGTACTGAAAATTAAATACCGAACTGTGCTAAACCTTACAGCAAATGCGCTGAACTATATAGCAAATTGTACTAGATATAGAAAAAGACCCAGTGACATACAACTGCACAGTAGTATGAAAGCAAGATATATAATTTTTGGGACAAAGAACAACCGTACAGTAGTATGAAAGCAAGATATATAATTTTTGTCTACAAACGCCATATATGTTGCACAAGAAAATGTATATAACGAAGATAAGGGGAACTTTCAAAAGTAATAATTAATGAATGCATAAGGAATTTGTACTGTGAATATAGATTTGCAATGGTAAATCTTATTCATAAATACCATATTTTAATGTATAAAATAGAGTTGCCATGCACAGAACCCAAAAAGCAAATGGATTCAAGTTGCAATATTTGACTCTTTGCATTTCATGACAATATCCCTGCTTTATTTGTTCCATATTCATTGGTAAATGGAAATACGCTACTGCTATATGTATAGACATGCTTGTATAATTTGTGTTTATTACATATAAGAACCTGAAACACAACCTTTTCATTTAGTTACTGCTTAGAGACTGCAGTTCAGTTCCAAAGATAATATTTGTAAGGTAGACTCCGGCTAAACACCTTAAAGCAATTATAAAGAATAAGTCTGCGTTGGTGTTAGTCATTCTGAGCGGGAATGTGAAACTGATAGTTTACATAGACGGCTGTGGTACTAGACTTGGTGTGGTATTGATATAGAGGGGAAAGATTGTCACATACACTAGTCGACAGATGAAATCGCATGAGAAGAAGTATCCAACTCACGATTTGGAGTTGGCAGCTATAGTATTTTCTTTGAAAATATGGATGCATTATTTGCTCATGCAGATGTTCGAGTCGTATATAGACCTTAAATCGTTATAGTATATATTCTTCCAAAAGGACCTCAACCTTCGTCAGCAGCGATCGTTAGAGTTTCTAGACTTCTACGTCGACATTTCTTATACGTTTGTTAAGGGAAACGCGGCCGCAGATTCATTGAGTAAATGAAGTGCTAGCTTGGGAGCGATGTTCCTAGAGTGGAAGCAGTTGGAGTTCGTCGCTAGCTATGACTTTAGACCTCGACATAGGCTAGAGGCAGAAGTGTTGGCTAGTTTGATGGTCTGACCTATCTTGATTGAGTGGACCAGTGCTAGTTAGAGGGAGGGGAAGAGTCCGAGAAGATGAAGTAGTACAGGATCCACCATGAAATTTCGCTCCGTAAGGATGAGGGGTTGTTTGTTCCTGATGTCGATGGGTTGAGGGATGATGTGCTATAAGAGTGTCATCATTTGAGATTGATTATACATCCCGTGGCAATAAAAGGTACCACGATATGAGACAGACATTTTATTGGAAAATGATGAAGAAGGATGTTCGGACATTCATCTCGAAGTGCATGAACTATCAGTTGGTAAAGGCAGAGCAGAAGAAGCTGAGTGGTTTGCTGCAACCTCTTAAGATTCCAAAGTGCAATGATTTGTAAGGTAGACTCTGGCTAAACACCTTAAAGCAATTATAAAGAAAAAGACTGCGTCGGTGTTAGTCATTCTGAGCGGGAATAAGGAACTGACTGTATACATAGACGGTTGTGGTACTAGACTTGATGTGGTATTGATGTAGAGGGGAAAGGTTGTCACATACACTGGTTGATAGATGAAATCGCACGAGAAGAAGTATCCAACTCACGATTTGAAGTTGGCAGAGGTAGTACTTTCTTTGAATATGGAGGCATTATTTGCTTGTGGAGATGTTCGAGTCGTATATAGACCTTAAATCGTTAAAGTATTTATTCTCCCAAAAGGACCTCAACCTTCATCAGCAGCGATCGCTAAAGTTCCTAGCCTCCTACTGCGACATTTCTTATATGTTTGTTAAGGGAAACACGGTTGCTGATTCATTGAGTAAAAGAAATGCTAGCTTGGGAGCGATGTTCCTAGAGTGTAAGTAGTTGGAGTTTATCTCTAGCCATGACTTTAGACCTCGACATAGGCTAGAGGACGCTAGACTGGCAGAGATCATAGCGAAGATAGAGGGAGGGAAAGAGTCTGAGGAGATGAAGCAGTAGACATTTCCTTTGTAAGGATGAGGGGTTGTTTGTTCCTGATGTCGATGGGTTGAGAGATGAGGTGCTATAAGAGTGTCATCATTTGAGATTGACTATACATCCTGGTGGCAATAAAAGTTACCATGACATACGATAGACATTTTATTGGAAAGAGATGAAGATGGATGTTCGGACATTCATCTTGAAGTGCATAGACTATCAGTTGGTAAAGGAAGAGTAGAAGAAGCCGAGTGGTTTGCTGCAACCACTTGAGATTCCTAAATGGAAAATGAGAACAAATTTCGATGGACTTCATCGATGGATTGTCGAGGACCAAAGGAGGGTATGATATCATTTGGATCACATTCGATAGATTGACAAAGAATGCCCGATTCATACATATTAAGTCAAGTAGAACAACATCCAAATTGGCTAAGTTGTATGTGAAATGGGTGCGATTCCATGGTGTGAAGAGGAGCATTATGAGTGACTGAGACCCTTTGTACACTAGCGGATTTTAGAAGATCTTACAAGAAGAACTAGGGTTAGAGCTATATCTCAGTACCGCTTATCACCCCTAAACTGATAGGAAGACCGAGATGGTGAATCATATTCTGGAGGATCTCTTGCGAGCGTGCATTCTCGATTTTGGTTGCTCATAGGATAATAATCTACACTTACTAGAGTTTGCACATAACAACGGTAATCATTCCAGCAACGATATAGCACCATTTGAGGCGTTATATCGCTGATCGTGCAATGCTCCTTCATATTGGTAGGAAGCGGGCGAGAAACTAATACTTGTGCCAAATATGTTTATAGAGACTTCGAAGAAGATCGAGATCGTTCGACAATAAATGAAAGCTACCAAAGATAGACATAAAAGTTACACTGATAGGAGATACCATGACTTGGAGTTCTCTGTTGACAACATGGTGTTTGTCAACTTCTCTCTTTTGAAGAATGTTGTTCGATTCAATGCAAATGAGAAGTTGGCACCGAGATTCGTTGATCCTTTTTCAATACTTTAGAGAATTGAAAATTTAGCATATAGAGTAGACTTGCCTCAGAAGATGGTGGGCACACACAATGTGTTCCACGTATCTCATTGTCGAAAGTTTGTGCATGGCTCAGGCGTGATACTCGAATCGAATCAGCTCGGTGATATTGAGATTGAACCAGAAGCACCGAGACCTAGTAGGTTGATTTGTATCATCGGACGTGATACGAAGCAGCTTAGGAGGAAGGTGGTAGAGCTGGTGAAGGTTCAGTGGAGTGAGAGCAAAGACAATTGTACTTGAAAAACAAATGAGAGCATAAGGACCACTTATCTAGAGCTCTTTAATTAGTAAGACTTCTATTTATCGCACTTGCCTTCACTTTCGATATCATATAGGGTAGTTTAGTATTCTATATGCTAGGTAGGCATAAATACTATTTATTGCTTCTGTATACATGTTTGATGCTTGACATGTTTGCTTGTGGATGATAGGCATGCAGGTTAGCTATCTTTAATTTATCTTGGTGGCAAAATTCCTAAAGGAGTGAGAGTGTAACGACTCGTATTTTTGTATTGAGGATCGTAAAATGTTAATTTCAAATTCATATGAGGCCGTATGACTATATAAATCTAGTAAAAGCCTATTAGAGATATTTTCTATATTTAGAATTTTTCCGGATGATTTTACCTTTGAAAATTATACCGTCCATAACTTTTGATAGGAGTTGAATTAGCATCCAATGCCATTTAATTTGAAATATATAATGGTTTTCCATTCCGTAGAATGGTCATAATAGTGATTTAGACGTTCTGGCTATGAAATTTGGTTATTTGAAGATTGGCAATTTTTAGAGCACTTTAGTGGGCAATTACTGAATTTGGGGGCAAGCCCACTAACCCATTTTAGGTCCGGACACCTTATATGGCTGAACCATCATTCCTAAATCACTTTTACAGCTACAGTCATAGATCTAGGCCTTCAGTAACTCATTCTCTACCCAAAACCTTCTCTTTTCTCCTCCAAATCAAGTCTAAATCATACATTAAGGTTGGATTAGCAATATGATTCATTAGAGATCTTCAAATCTATATTATTGGAGAAGAAAATTCACATCTTTGTTGTTGATTCTTGTATTTGCCTCGATTTGCATGCAAATTTTCACTTTTTGGATATTTGGAAAGTGATTTATCATCACTCACCTTATTATTATAATATATATATATATATATATGGGTTTTGAAATGTTTTAAACTTGTTTTTAAAGTCAAAATCACGTTTTGGAACTGTTTTTAATGTCAAATCTGAAGTAAAACAAATTTCAAATGTTTCTAAGTATTTTAATCGTGTTGATTTGATGTGTGTTAGGCTATATTAGATACACATTATAGGATGATTTGCAATGAATTGTTGCAAGTTTGCATACTTGAATGTCTGAATGTTGGTTGTTGCATGTATGGTGTTTGTGTAAATGCTTGTATGATTGAAAAGCTCATCGGAGCGACGTACAGTTAGGAACCATGAAACCGGGCTTCGATAGATAGACTCGAGGTTGTTGAGAGTTGTATCGTTGCATACGGATTGCACAAAGGTCGAAGAATGGAGGATAGCGGTGAAATCGATGCAAAATCAAGAAGTAGGGAATTATAAGATTTTGGTTTGATGGTAGGCTTGCTCGGTGATTACTTGGCTTGGATTAGCTTGGCTTGGTTCAGTATTGGCTGGCTCGACTTAGTATGGTTGGGCAATGGATTGGTCTGGTGATGGAGAAGACCGAACAACATTTGATATCCAATGGATCCATAGGAACCAGACAAAATTTTCTGTCCAATTGTGTTATGGAAGACTGGACAGACTTCTTTGCCGGTGGAGCCATGTGGAACTGGATAGAATTTTCTGTTTGGTGGAATTATAAAAGAGTGGACAACCTTCTCTGTCTTATGGAGTTATACCCAAGCACCGAACAAGAAAAGGTACTTGGAGTTGCATAGTGGTAGGCTGGACATGACTTGGACTGAACAGAAGTGAAGTATGGTGGTCTTTGATGAGTTGATGAGGAGCAAGGATGGATGGCTTTGGGACAACTTAGGATGACCTTGGACTTTGTGCAGCGATGAATGAAGCAATGGCATGGTGCTTCGGCATCGACGATGATAATGACTATGGAACCTTGGTACGATCACTCTACGAATTACGATGGATGTCTATATGCTTTCGAAGATGATGACTTAACGATGGTAGTCATGTTGGTGATTCACAAGGGCAAGTTAAATAATGGGGGTTTGTGAGTGGGATTTACGATTATGTCCTACTGTGGAGATAACCATGATGGAATAACGATTGAGTTCCATATATGGAGGCGCATGCAAAGGGATCGTTGATAACTTGAAGGCTTCTAGTGTGCTCGTAAATATGGAGTATGTGAGGACGCCCATCTCGATTTGCGATTGTGTTCGGATCAGGCGATGATAGATTATCCCGGGCTTTCGCAATTGTGGGCCTAGTTCCTAAGCCTTTCGAAATGGCATGGATCGAGTACCAATGAAGCTGGGATTACGATTGGGTCACTGGTTTACGACTATGCCATACGAGTTATTAGATATCTAACGAACAGAAGTGATGGTGAGGAACGTTCGATTGATGCTATGTTTTTCGTGGTTGTTTACCACTCTACGGTGTCACGCGATGTAGGAATTTCGACCGTATACCTAGACACTGGACATTGTACTTCGATTGTAGTACACTTATATGGCTAGTAGATTAGAATATATCGAGTATTATGTGCTAAATATTTGAATGCAAGGAGATGTCAAGTATGGTTCTACATACCCTATGTCCATAATTACTATATACGATTTTTATAGTATATTTGAGATGATGTCTCGCTCACATCAAACTATTGTCTGACTCGAGGTTTTATGTTTTGCTTTTTATTACCTTGGGTACTCCTAAATGAGTAGATTAGGGATACAGGAAGGATAGCGCATGCTGTTGTATAGAGTACGAGCAGGAGGATACGCTTTCATGTATCTATACTTAGAGCTTACTATCGCTTATATTTCGTTGTGTAGTACCATGGAGCTATGTCAGTACTTATATTATTAGAGACGGTTATAAAGTTTATTATGGAGACTTGGGATGTATAAGCTCTTCATTTTAGTTTTTGTATAGTTTGTGAACCTAATGCACTCTGAAGTTCTTATTTATAGTTCATTTGAATATATAATTATCTCGTCTATTTTACATCTGTGATGTTATATTATATTTTATCCATGCACTGTGAGATGTTCTACAGTTTTTGGGTTTGGATTTTCTCTAGTTTTCACCCATGTCTACCATCCTGCATCGGTCGGGTACCTTCACAGCTCATCATACCGATATATTGGGTATAGGAGGTGTAGGGCAGTCGTCATATCAACGATCCTTACGCATTCTAATGATCAACTAGATGAAGGGTCTATGGCAGAATCTAACGAAGGGGAATAAACGAAGTGCCACATCAGCAATCCAAGAGGAAAAAGGAAGCTATAAAGATAGAGGCACTAGAGCTAGATTAAGGGGATTTTCTAAATAAATAAATAAATAAATGTACTATGTAAACGAAAAGATTCTCTGCCATACGGAAATAATGTAAAAATATCAAATGATGAATCTAAACCATATAAATCTTGATGTTTTATTTGTTTACTACACTTTCTATTCTATTCTTTGAGTTTGATTTGATTAAAGAATAAATTGAAAGGGACATTTTAACAAACAGTTAAAATGCTAATATAAAATTATACGGGCTTGAAAAGAAAGCAAGCTTGATATCATTCAAGCTTACAAATCCTCAATTATGGAAGCATTCAGTGCTGTAATTGCTACCTAATCTATCAAGTGTTATGAGACGAAAAATATAATCAACGGTCACATAGCTTGTAACTGGTTCATGTGTCTTGCAGGTGATATTTCTCTTTTTTTATCGATTCAACCACCATACCCTTAGCTATTTATGAATGTCCCCATACCAGCTACATCTAAACTCCTACTTAGTGTTGTTGGGCATATACATACTCTTCAAACAATGATTTAGTTATGTGCCAAACGTAATAGTGCTCTAATTCATGAACTACGTCAAATGTAAATGAGAAAATGCCTCTTTCTTATTTTATGGAGTGCATCAAACTTACTAGATTATTATAGACATCCATAACAAATGCCACACCTTCAAAGACATCTATTTCTTTATGAGAGGCCAATCTTGTTGCACCCTCAACTAGATTTCCAAATGCAAGTATCTATCATCACATTCCATTCTTTCAACTTCGATTTCCCTATATTCCTTTCTAACATGCCAAATTTCTCCACATGTATTTCTATTAGGATCGAGAGTAATGGTTGAAACTTATGGACACCTAAGTAATTGTTATACCAAAAACCAAACATCATGCTTCATACCTTCTAAATGATGCAAGGCACTAGGAACACTATCAGATCTATGTTGATTTGTCCATTCACTATAAATGTCCTCCGAAAATCAGGTGAGGAGGTGTTACACATACCTTACCATAAATAGTGAGAGTTGTATAGGAGGAAGAAAGAAGGTAAAAGGGAGAAGATGTGAAAGTAACAAAAGGGGAGGGAAAAGAAGGAGAAAACTCTCACATATGGTCCACTTGGGATAATGTCGAGGATAGATCCAGACTTCAAAATGACTGTTAACCATTTCAAACAGCTATGGAGATCCAGTAACACTACTCCTAGCCCAAACTATAGTCATACAGAAAGTGCTCATCCTATGGCTAAATTAAGTGAGTAGGTCGTAGGATTTTATGACAATTCACTTTCGTATGACCTTTTCAGCTTCAACTTTGACTTTTCAAACCTCGACGCGTGTAAGGATCTACTTATCGAAACCAATACCATTGAACCAAATACACCCATAAGTGGTAATGCCATTCCATTTAAGCCGACCACGCCTTCTAGATTGTTATACACATAAACTACATTGCACACGTCATATTGAACTAGATCCACTCGCTTGCATACAAGCATCCTGCGTTTCTAATACATGTATCTATTCTAATATCGCTTTCCTTAGTATGCTTGTGAAATGGGTTGTACAAGATATGTATGGATCTTAAATTTAGTATAAGAGATGCTTAGAGTTCCGTCTATCCTTCCAGGATTCCCTTTAATAGCCATGACCATATCAAGTGCTGATGGGAGTCTTCTCTTTAAACATATTCTCGTAGTCCACACTCTTTGTTGGGATTCGGGTCTTACCACTCTAGGCCACATTTTATTTCACATCATCCCAACTCTTCATATGCCAGTTGGAGTATCTCTCCTTGTCACTGGTCCCTTTCTATTCGCCAAGGATCATAAGGCTCGTAGAAGCATTCAATGTACAACCTTCATATTGGCTCATCCACTAGTTATACTTCAACAGGTATTAGAGTTCAATCCAGTTGTTCTCAACATTCCTTCACTTCTCAAGCCTGGCCCTAGCAGTATCCAACATTAGTGTTAAAGAAAATATAGGACCATCCTCTGTCCACCATGATGCTAAGGCTATCACGACCCTACTTACCCATTCTGCCGTTGCTTTACCTCGCAAATCTCTGGGTCATGAAGAAGTTTCCTTTTCTATTGCAGTTTTCTCCTTTACCTCTATTCCAACCTCAGGATTGCATACTCCTTCAAACATAAGCCTCTCTAAAGTTTTGTTTTAGTATAACCTCAACCTTATCCATGATGATACCATCGCTACCACTGTTGAGAATGCAATGCCTCTATAAGAGAGGTATAATTAACGGAGGAGAGTATCCAAGCAACTTTGTTGAGCAAATGATAAAAGCGACCTCCTTGTTGCTAAAAAAGGAAAGAAACTCTATGGTAATTGTTGGCATCAAAATTGGCCACGAACACCCAATTATGCAAAAGCTCCAATATCCAATCGAACCACAAAAACATAAAGAGAAATAACGAAGAACCCAATTAAAACAATTATAAATCAAGTAAAAGGAGACAAGATTTGTAGTGGTTCGGCTAACTCTGGCCTACATCCACTCCCAAATAATCCTTTTTATTATACTGAAGTTTGTTTACAGTTACAATCTGAAATTCAAGAATAAAATTGACAGAGTGTGGCCTTGGTTGAAGACAAAGAGAAGAAGAAAAAAGATATCTTTTCTAACACCATGCCTGCTATATTTATAGGGGAAGACGTGCATGGATCGAGCTGAAATTTTGACGAGGGTTCAGGAGACCAGGATGAGTCCACCCAAAAATTTCAAGGCCCATTGGGCACACAATAGGGATCAGTACTAATCCCTATTTTGGCGTCCAAATAGGGTGCTATCCATCTAGGTGGTTCCCCATGATGTTATCTACTTGCCCTCCAAATTTTATATCATTTCTACTTACGGTTTGTATGATATCGCGTTTTCCATGAAGTAGTATTACTTGAATTTTGATTTCTACCAATCCCTATGGAGGGATATGCACCGATTCCTCCAATTTGCTCTAAATATGATGCGATCCCTTGGTGAGCTTCTCCATGTTGTGTTATGCTTAGACTTCAAGTTTCACGCAATTTGGACTAGTATAATTTGAGTTATTGATCAATCTTTATTGCAATATGTTGTGAAAGCTGATTATTGACGATCCCTATGGAGGGATAGGTACCGATCCCTCCAATTTACTCCAAATGCCATGCCATCCCCATGAGGTGTTCCACGTGTTCTAGTTAGCTTGTCCTCCAAGTTTCATATCAATTGAATGTGTAGATGAGATATTGATCGATCTTCGTTATGAAATTAGGTCTAGCCGACCCATAAGAGGGATATGTACCGATCCCTCTTACTTTATCCAAATGATATGCGATCCATAGGGTATGATCCCTAGGGTTCCCACATCTTGCTCACAAATTTCATATGTATTGGACTTATAGATCGTGAGATATTGATTGTTTTTCAAGGAAATTCCTTTATACTCTGAAGTATGTCGATCCCTGTTGTGGGAGCTAATCTATGTCTATCACTCATATATCTTATGCCATATTCCATACTTCAAACATTCTACCTGGCATATCTATCAATTCCATTCGACCTCGATTCGACATTACTGTCTGTACTTGATTTCTGGGCCCTACCATCATCGCTCTGGACTCATCGGCCTAATAATTGTGAAGTCTATTAAGTTAAATCCACCTGTATACTGCCTTGGTAAAAGGTGGGTTAACACTTTTCCCTCCAAAACATGCCTTGCGATAGGAAGGCGTGTTTTGAATCACCATAAATCCAAAATCTAAAGTCCATAATCCATCGATAGCCATATTATCCAATCCTTTGCCAATCCAAATCCATGATCTCCCAGGATCGTTAGCCAAAGCCCAGACTGCACAGGGCCCATATACAAATCCATAGCTGTTTGAAGCTGATATTCAAATCCTTAACCTCTCTGGGTTGTTATCCTAATCCAAATCCTCGATCGCACTGGATCCTTACTGAGCACAACCTATACTCGACAAACTGAGCAGGTCGGTCCATCATGTTCGAGCAAAGCGACCTACCCCTTACCAAGCATAGTCCATACCTGACGACCTTGAACTCTTTGGACCCTTGTGGAGCACAATCCATGCTCTATAACCCGAGTAGGTCAATCCATCGCGTTCAAGCGAAGTGACCTATACCTTGCTAGGTATAGTCCATACTTAATGACCTTGATCCCTCTGGATCCTTGCCGAGAACAATCCATACTCAACAACCTAAGTAGATCAATCCATCGTGTTCGAGCGAAGCGGCCTACCCCTTACTAGGCATAATCCATAACTAATGACCTGTGTTATCCAATGCATTGATCCAAATTTAAGTATTCCTAATTCCATATAATAAGACTCCATACAACCAATAAACTAGAGTTCAAATAAAAATAGAAAAACAAGAGTTCGAAGCAAACAGGAAGAAATTTTTTTTCATAAACCCTAGCATTACGGTTTATCATCATCTCAAAGCATGCCTAGGGACCGTCCACAATCCCGTAAATATGTAAGTGACTTTCCCGTCCTACTATGGAGTTTGCTACTTAATTCATGCCATCCTGACCAATTGATGACAGTTTGATGATGATGCCTTGATCTAGTGCAATTATCATTCGAGGTGGACGGTGGCTGCTTCTGTTCCACCATCGCAACCCGAGTCCTTATGTATTGTTGTAAATGACCATTTCTTACATGTTCCTTGATGATATCCTTCAAATACTTACTGTCATCTGTATTGTGGCGATCTAGATCATGGATTAGACAGCGCTTTCCTGATGTCCGTTCGCATTCGGAGGGTTCCCTCCTTGTCGGTCTCCAATATGGAAGGCGCCCTCGAGTATCCATATATATCCATTCTAGGGTTAAATTCAATTCTGAGTAAGAAGAGAATTTGGATTCCCCCACGGTCGCTTCGATCCATCGAAGCTATTATCCATGTTCCGTTTACCCTCGTCCTTTCCTTAGCTTTCATTGGGTGGTTCTCCACCTCGTACCATATTAACTTATGTTGCATCTTTATCAGCTTTCGCATCTTCTTATCGCAGAAACCTTTCTGCTTCGTGGTAGAATTCCCCAAGATCCATCGGTGGATCCCGTATCAGTAATATCTTAAAATTTGAATTATCTGCAACTTCTGAGACTTCCGCCATCAAAACCGTGAATGGATCTGGTCGATCCACCAAAACAACTGCCCCACTGAACCCGGTTAAGAAATTCTTGAGTGATTCTCCTACCCACTGCTTTACTGATGTCAATGTCATCGCATTCTTGGGTCATGTAAAGTGAACTCGAAACTGCTTCATAAATCTTTCGACCAATTCCGTCCATGTGCTAATAAAACAGCTCTCCAATTATCTAAACCATAGCGTAGCTACGTCCATTAAGAAACGAGAAAGCACCGTGCCAAGATTTCTTCCGATGCCCCCAGTACTTCCTTGTGCCGTATATACATCATCATATGCATTGTTGGATCTAACTTTCCGTCATAAGCTTCCAGCATTGGTAGCTTGTATTTTGGTGGATTCCTAGCATTCCTAATATTAGGAGCGAATGGGCTTCTATTTACATCCTCCAAATCCATGTTCACCAATCCTCCATGCATAGCTTACCTTATCATCTCTACAAACCTATCATTGTCCTCTAATGGTAACTTCTTATCATCATGTCAAAGCTTCCCCACGAGTCTATGAGGGAATTCTAGAATGTATTCCTCCGGACGAGCATCCACATTCTGATTCGCATCAAGCTCCATGGGATCGATCGCAGGTCCTCCAGCATCATGATCAACCGGACCCAGTGGCATGCCCCCTAGTCTTTGGGGATCGGTACCGATCCCTCTAGAGAGATCGGTGTCGATCCATCTAGTATAGCATAGGACTGCCCTTGGCTACTCTGTTCTATCCCTTTGTTTATTGGCTCCATTTTCATGTTCCCGGTTTTGATTTTCAGCAATTCCTGCTGCTTCAACTCCTTGATTCTGTGCTCTAGCTTGCCCAATCTGTTAAAGCAAATTTTGCATCATCTCCTCTGTCTTTTCAGCATCCTCTCCTACATAGCATCCATCATCATTTTCGTCTCATCCCTGGTGATGTATATAGATGCTTGATTAGCTCCAGTTCCTAAGGAAGCCTCCTGACTCCCTCCATGATGGCTCCTTTCTGATAGCTCTCTCCTTGTTGATTATCTAGCCATTGCTTCCTATATCCAAGTATCCAAGCTTCAAAATCTAAGCTCCTAGCTTCCAAATCCGCGGGTGCAAGTCTTCTCAGTTAAAGCGCTAAAATGTTGGGGTCAAAATTGGCCACCAACATCTAATTATGCAAAAGCTCCAATGTCCAATCCAACCACGGAAATATAAAGAGAAATAAATGAAGAAAATGATTAAAAGCTTTGTAAATTTGAAAATGCTTTTAGTCTTCATATTGAACTTCTTTTGTACTAGTGATATGTGTATATGCATATGAATCATTTAGGAGATTTTACATATATTTTCTATGGATAAAAACATACTTTTTACTTATAGACAACTTATGTATTCTTCTTTTTACTTCTTGTCTCATCAAACCATTACTGATGTCAAATACCTATATGAATAGCATACGAAATATGTATATAGATATAGTTGTCATCATTAAAATATTCGTACAAATAAGATTCTAACATTCTCCTTCTTTTTATGATGGAAACTAAATGTATTATATGAATGCTCGTTTAATAATCTTCCCCTTTATATGAGCTCCCCCTTTCATCATACTTTCTCCCCCTTTGTCCTCAGTAAAAAAAGTTAGAAGTATAATGAAAGCAAGCAAAATATGGACACATGTAATTGTACCAACACAAAAACAAATATTTGACACTAACACAAATACTTAACAAAGCAAGATGCATTAACATTAACACAAACAATCGAAGTTAAAATTTCAAACAACACAAATGTTGAATAATAATAGAACAAACGATCACATAGTTCATACAGACAACCAAATATGACCCAAACAAATTTTGCAAGTGACAAACACCATAGTTCATACATAAAACCAAACGTGATCAAACGAAAATGCAATTAACAAATATAGTTCATACTGCCAAACACAAATATGCCCACAAACCCATAGAAGTTGAAGTAGTGAAAGAAAAGTAGTTTAACCTTCATCATGTTTGGAAGAGGCATGGGATCATGATGGTGAAGGAGAGCATGAGAAAGAAGAAATTGTATTCTAACTTTTTTTCAAGAAATCTCATTGTACTCTTCTCAAATCTCTTTGGCCTTTTACTAAGCTTTTGTTGTTGTTTAAAGATAATTTCCTGATTTTGAAAAATTATGGCTTAAGTAGAGACATTCTTCGGTGGTTGAACTAATGAGATATCTTTGTCACTATAGGTTGACTAAGAAACTACTTCTTCAATTTCATGGGAAGGAGATGGCTACGAAAAGGGTTATGGTTGTGATGATGATTGGCCAATATTATCCCGCACCAGTCAAGCAAGATAAGAATTATATGGGAGAAGCAACTCCATTTTCGAGGGAAGTTTAATTAATGAAATGGATTTTTGATCGCTTTGGGAATAAGAAATTTAGACAAGCTGTCAACATTTATCCCAAAATGTACAAAGAACTTAGTCAAAAATGAATGGTAGAACATAATGTGTCGTGACCGAGCATTAAAACTCTTAATCTCATCATGAATTATCTTTTCCCAATTCAATTTCTTGTTCAAGTAATAGCGCAGAACACTTTATAGTTATTGTTGTATATCCTTCCATAACTCCCTATCCCAGGTTGAATCGGATCGAGCACCATTTTATTGATAATTTTTTCTTGAGGACGAAAATTAATAGAAATATTGCTTGTTATTTTCATGCAAAACAAGTAGCTAATCGAATTGTAAGCAAAATCATCATGATTGACGTCATCTAAATCATATCTCGTCGATGAACAACCTAATATTATACCCAAATCCTTTACAAAAAATTTAATGTCGACACCGAAAACCCTACTCCAATGTAAACCTTTATCGCTTTTCGGTTTATAGTAGCTTCCACAAAGGTTTGTGTAGAATATTCGCATGAGGAAAGGGTAGGTTTTTACGTGATTTTGGGCGCTATCGATTAGAAATAAAAATTCATTATCGCTAGCAACTTGTTAAATCCTAAAGTTGGAGAAGTCCACCATATTGTAGAAAGTCTCTTGAAAGATCTGCTTATCATTTAGTATATTTAATTTCTTCATGGCTGTCTTGCCTTTTCCCATCCATTCAGCAATTTGGTCGTTCGAGGTAAATTCAGATGTGAAGGAGTTAAAGAACAAGAAGCCTTCTCTCTTTAAGTTGGGTCCTTTTTTCTTCTTTCCACAAGATTTTGTTTACGAGCCATTGAAACATTGGTTTTGGAGTTTTTTTAGATCCGCTCTGGAGTTCTGAAAATTGAAAAGTGAAGTGAAAATGAAGAGAACCCCATTTTTTTAATGAAAAGGGATGATTTCAAATAACTACTAGTTTAGTCGACTGAAAGGGTAGAATTTCATTCCCGAGAGTGGAGTGCAATTTAGTTGACTAATTTTTAAAACTTAGTCAACTGTTTTTCCCAGGTTCAGCCTATTGGGAGAGGGGTTCAGTCAACTGAATCCACATAAATTTCCTTGAAGAGAATAGGCCCCTATTTAGCTGACTAAATTTTTATATGAAAATCGACTAATTTTATTTTTGTAAGGTTCAATAGACTAAACATGTACTACAGTCAACTGAATAAAGGACAGTTGATTTTTTTTCATTTCCTTACATACGCAAAATTATTTACCATATAGTTTTCTTTGTATAAGTTAGTAGTGGATATTTTTGAACAATATGAAGATAAACAAAACTTGTTTTATTACATATATATATATATATACATATATATATGGAATACTTTTACAAGTTATATAATCAAAGAAATTTTATATAAGTAATAGAACATCAAAAAGTTATTTTAATTTTCGATGGCTCTGATTCCTCTTCGTTTGGTTCTTCTTCCCAAGAGTTGGCTCGTATTGGTTCATAAATTTTAATAGGTGTCAATGGTTGTTTTGAAGGACTTCCATCCGAATGAATACACTTTTTAGTTTGGTGATTCTCATGAAATGACATTGATGTCCTTTTAATAAAATTCAAATGTTCACCTTATCTACATTGTTCCCAATATATTTATTTTTGCAATCTCATTACTTCTCCTTGATAATATGCTATACTATCGATATGATCATCTTCAGCGGTAGTAAAATGGCCTTCGAAATTAATTGATTATCTAACTTTCTTTCCTTTAAGAGGAAAACTTGTTTTCTTTAAAGGAGAAAAGTGATTTTAATATACGATGAGGAGTTGTTTTCATAGGTTGACATTGCTAAAATATTTGTTTTTAACTTACTGACATGCAATGGTTAAATATACATAGTAAGTACTAAAAATAGGAGACAAATTTTAGATAAAAGACTTTATTACCTTAGATAACTTTCACTAATAGCTATTTTTAGCTAAGATTTTTATTTAACTAATAGAAATATAGGTTATATAAAAGAATCTTTTTATATTTTGTTTAATCAATAACTATTTTTAGTCGATATTTTTATTTGTTCTTATATTATTCCCAGTTAATATTCATACATTCATAGTTAATCAATCTATATTATATATAAATATTTATATTCTTATAATTTAAAAAAATATTTATTCAACTAAATCATTTAAAGAACAAATTTCTAATTCTCGACATAATTTTGAAAATGTTGTTTCACGTGATGGTTTAGTAAATATATATGTTATTTGGTTTTCCATGTTAACAAATTCTATGGAGATGGTTTTCTTTTTTACATTATCTCATAGAAAATGGTGACGTATATCAATATGCTTTGTTCTAGAATGATTAATAGGATTTCTAGAGATATTGATCGTATTTGTATTATCACAGTACATAGGAGATTTTTTAATATTTTTCCTGAAATCTTGATATTTTTGTTGCATATATATAACTTGAGCACAGGCCAAATCGACTGAGATATACTCGGCCTCACATGTCGATAATGAAACACAATTTTTTTTCTTACCAAATCACGAGACCAAAGGTTAACCGATTAACCGACAAGTGTCACTCGTACTTTTTCAATCTGTCTTACAATCTCCAAAATCGACATCACTATATGAAACCAAAAGAGTCCGTAATCTTTGGTCTTGGTTAAGTATCATAAAATTCGTTTCACGGTTCAATGATGTGATTCCTTGGGTTGTGCTTGAAATTGAGCACATAAATAAACACTCATCATTATATCTTGTCTACTTGCAGTTAAATAAAGTAAGAAGCCTATCATACTTCTATATGTTTTTGATCAAAATCCTTACCATTTTCATCTTTTTCTATGTGTAAGCTAGTACTCATTAGAGTCTTTTTACTAGAAGTGTTAAAACATTTTAAAAACACTCTACAATATATATTTTTTGATAAATAAAAATCCAATTTTCTAATTATTTAGTTTGTAAGCCCAAAAAAAAAATTTATTCTCCCATATGAGACATTTCAAATTCATTTTTCATAATAGTTTCAAAATCATTACACATTTTTTCATTCGTAGATCCAAATATTATTTCTTTAACATAAACTTAAATGATTAAAATATCATCATTTTCCTTTTTGATAAATAACGTAGTGTAAATTTTACCAATTTGAAAACTAGAACTTAACAAATGGCTTTTGTGTCTATCATACCAAGCACGAGGTGTTTGTTTAAGACTATTAAGCGCCCTTTTAAGATTGAAAACATTGTTGGAAAACTTTTTGTAAAAAAATAGAGGTGGTTGTTCAACTAAACATTTAATTTTTTAAATCCATTTAAAAAAGGCACTTTTAACATCCATTTGATAAAATTAAAAATTGTGATGACACGCAGATATAAGTAAAATTCGTATTGCTTCTAGTCGAGCTACAAGAGCAAGTGTTTCTTCGTAGTCAATTCCTTCTTCTTAATTATACCTCTAAGAAACTAATCATGCTTTATAATGAATTATAGTACCATTTTCATTGGTTTTATTTTTAAATACCCATTTTGTTCCAATAACGGATTGATCATCTGATCTTGGTATAAGTTCTCAAACATTATTTGTTTCAAGTTGATTAAGTTCTTCTTGCATTGCTAATATCTAAAAATCATCTTTGAGGGCTTCCTTATAGTATTAGGCTTTATATTCAAGATAAAAGCTACAAGTCCCATTTGATTTAACTGGCTTCTAGACTCTAGTGTTTACATCTCCGATTATATTATCTATAGGATGGCCTTTTAAAATTCTAAGGAGTGATCTTAAGACAATATTGTTATTATCATTGTCTACATTTTCATTTTTGTTTCCATTATTGGTATTATTTTTTGGAATACAAGTTTGGCTTATTTCTAACATTTCTTCATCTTCATTTTCATTTTTGTTATTAACTTCTTCAATATAAAAAACGTGTAAACTTTCTTAATTATATTAGTTCATTATTAAATATTCTATAAGTTTGCTTCGTTTCGAATAACCAATAATAAAAATTCATCGGCCTTCGGATCAAATTTTCCTAATTGATCTTTAGTGTTTAAAATAAAATATTTTAACCAAAATTTTTCAAAAGATGAAACTTCCAGTTCTTTCCGTGGAACAATTTATAAGAAGTGTTTTTAGTCAATGACCTTAAAGAAGTAGGATTAAATATATAGCACACGATAGCATTGGCTTCAGCCCAAAATTCTTTGGTAGGTTACACTACTTAGCAATGTTCGTGCGCATTCTTATAAAGTACAATTCTTCCTTTCAACTACACATTTTATTGCCGGTGTTCGTGGAAAACAAAAAATGTGACTAATACCCTTCTTATTACAAAAATCTTTATATAATTCATTTTCAAATTCTCCTCCATGATCACTTCTAATGCTTTTAGTTTTTAAATCTCTTAAATTTTGAATCTCTTAGTAAATTTTTTAACATTTCAAAAGTATCACTTTTATGCTTTAAAAATAAAGTCTAAGTAAACCTTGAAAAATCATCAACAGTCATAAAAACATATTTGTTACGATTTATCGATCTCACTTGAGTATAACCGAACAAATCTAAATGTAGGAGTTTTATTGTTTATTTTGTTGTTATTTCCTTTTTATATTTAAAAGAAGTTTTCTTTAATTTTCTGTGTTGAAATGTATAACACAAATTATAAATTTTATATTTTATTTTTGGTAAACCTCTTACTAGTTCCTTTTTAGCAAGTTTATCAAGGTATTTAAAATTAGTATGACAAAATCGTTTGTGCTAGAGCCAGGGATCATTATGATTCACAACTAGACACATATCTTTAATATGCTTAATATTCATATTTAAAACACATATGTTTTGTTTTCTTATACCTTCAAAATTTTAGTTTCAATTTCAATAAAAAAATATTGCATTTATCTTTTTCGAAATCAATTTTAAATCCTTTATCACATAATTGGCATATACTTAAAAGGTTATATTTTAAATTTCTACTAGTAACACATTATAATTAAAGGAGAGTTAGATATACTGTCTCAATTCCATCTTCGAATCCTTTCGAGTTATCTTAGAATGTCATGGCTCCTCCATCATTATATATTATGTTAGTTAACATATTGAGACGTACCTACAAAAGAATAAGTAATTTTATTGGTGCCCACTTCCTACACTAGGGTCTTATGTGTTAGCAGAAGAAGGTGGCTATACCCATAAGGGTTTAGGACCTTTAGAAATATAATCACTGTTGCAAGCTACATTTTTAGAAATCTGTCTGTATATTTTTGTTTAATTAATTTTTTATTTGTTTTAGATATCAAAATTTTAGAATTTGAAATATTTGTATTTGCATTATCTTTATATTTCCTAAATTTTGTATACAAAGCGATATATTCTTTTTTTTATTTTTTATTTTTTCTACATTTATATAGCCAAGTCCATTTTTGTTACTAGATGGTTTTGAAATTCTGATCAACTTTTCTAAGCTTTATTTTCCTTGGTTAAATTTTGAAATATTATTTATAATTTTCTTTAATTTTTGTTTTAATTCCTAAACTTTATTTTTTGAAAAACCTAAATTATATTTTAATTCACAAACTTCATTGCTAAGTTTATCGTTCTTAATTTACCTTAATTTCATCCATTAAAGCTGTAGCGACCCGTAATTTTCGAAAATTTAAAATAGAAAATTTAATAATTTTTGTAATTTAATGATGGAAGAAATAAAATTTCTGAGTTAGTAATGAAATAATAATTAGAATGAAAGGTAGCACTGTCAATTTAAGTCAGTTATTAACAATTTTAATGAAAGTTCAACTAATTGAAATGATTTAATGTTACACCTGGTTATAAATTGAATATAAGAGAACTAATATAAATATTGAATAATTTATTGAAATAGTTTGTAATAAATGCTAATTGAATAAAACCAGTGTTATGTAAGTAATTATAATATTGGTTTGTAAATAATAAACTTATAAATGTGATGAAAGGTTCATGGTGACAAATTATTATATGTTACCTATTTATTTAGTTCGTTAAATTTAATTTGAAACCAATTGCAATTAATTCACTTAATTATTGGAGTTAATGTTGATTAAATTATTGGTAAGTGAAGAATGTTGATTCAATAAGATGTAACCAATGTAAATTCTATTCATAATACGATAATTGATGTAACAAAAAGAATGAAACCAAGATAAAATAATTAATTGGGACTTTAAATTATAATTAATATGTAAAATTGACAAAATTTCAATATAATTGAATTATAGTAGTTAACATAAATAAAAGATGGAAATGAAGCCTATTGGTGAAATAAGACATCAACAAATATTAACTATGTTATTTGAGTAATAATGAATTGGATAGAAAGTCTGAAATAAAATTTAAACAATTTATTGAAATTAAATTATAATAAATTGGATTTAATTACAGCTAAAATTGAAAAATATAATTAGTAAATTTTTAAACACTGAATTGATATGTAAACTTGTTTTGAATCGTTATAAATGTCTAAGTAATAAAAAATGATGAAATTTGTTAGTTAACAAATATTGAATTAAAAGTGAATTGATTAATTTAATATTTATTTATTTATTTATTTTATGTGAAAATAGCCATATTGGCCACTGACTCGGATTTTGACGAAACTAATTTCATTGGATGCATAACAGAGAATTATTATAGGATTTCAACTTTCGTAACGGTTGGACTTGTCATTTGATCGTACGGACTCAAAACGTCTTGAAATCAATTTAATTAAATTCAATTGAAATCAAATTGAAATAAGCTGGTTTTAGCATAACTTCTTCATACGATGGAATTAGGACTTGAAATCTGTTTCCATTGAGTTTAAAAATATTGGAAACATCTATTTTGATATATGGGATGACCCATTTTCGTTCCGGAGACAGAATGGGCTTTTGGGTCGTTTATTGTCAATTCGATCTAACCCATTCTTTTCCATTTCAGCTATACCTATGAATAGCCTATTATAAACCATAGTTATTTCTTATTCTATTTGTTTGTACGTACAATTCCTTCTCAACCCCTCATTCCAATGACAGACAAAACAAAACCAAAAAAACCCTTAATTCAATTCCAAAAATTTAAACTCTTCTAAATATATCGAATCATATATCGATTTGAAGCTCTCGACGAGCGCAAGTCAAATTTATAGTTTATATTTCTGTGTGGCCGAAACTGGGAGAATTAGCCACGGCCGTTCATAGCGTTGTAATCAACTTCAACGGATCGTCGATTTGTTGGTGCAGTTTTGTAGAGAGGAACGAAGGGAGTGCATCCATGCAGGTTAGCCAGTGATTCGATGGTTAGATCGACCAAAAGAATTCAATTAGGGTTTCATACAGAAAGTGGCGGCTGGGTTTTCTTTGTCGTCGTCATCGTCGGCGCCGGCGCGTGTCTCTAGGGGGTACTGTGGTCGCCTCAAGGTGGAAGCGGGTCGTGGACGGCCTTGGCATGCATGGTCGGAGCACAATCAAATCGAGGGAGGCGGCGGGTATCATCGCCTGTGAAAGGGATGTTGGAAGTAGGGCTCAAGAACGATGATTTCATGGTAATGATGACGTGTAAGAATTTTGTGATTATTTTATTTGTTTTAAATTTAAACCGTATAACTTCGTAACTTTTGCATACGAACTCAGATTTGGGCGCGGTTTGTTTTGTCGAGATCGTATCGAAATTCCGAACATTTTAACGCTGGTTTGGATGAATTCTGAGATCGTTTGAATTTTGACCCTAAATTGGATTTTTATTCAATTTAAATTCAACGGTGAGTGTTTTGACACACTCACAACTTCTAAATTTTTTATGTTAGTTAAATTAAATGTGTGATATGATTTGAAATTTATTTGTTGCTGTTTGGTATATTTAAATCGTCATTCCAGTTAATTTGAATTTATTTTGAATTAAAATTTATCATTTAATTTATTATTGAATTTAAATTGCCAGTTAAATGCCTGTTGTTGATATTTTGTTAATTGTTGATATTTATTGGCGGAATTGGATTATGATTGTGTTGGATGTTTGATGGTTGATATTGGATGATTGGATATTATGTTAAATTATATATTATTATCACTCTGCAAGTTCCATTAGTCATTGTTTAGGAAAAATCACTATGAGTTGAAATGATATATACCCAAATGATCTATAGATTAAGGAAAAAAATAGTTACGGGTTGAAATGATAGGCTGCGTGTGGTTTTACGGATTTTATTATTAAATTTAGGATTGCGGTTTGAAATGATATATAACTGTAAAATTTTAAATTGCGGATTGAAATGATAAATATCCGTTTCACTTGACCATAGGGTAGAGAATTATATACGGACACCGGATTGGTTAAATTAAATAATTTTAAATCCTTGGTTTCGAACCCAGTTAAATGATATTTTGAGAAAAAAAAAATTGGTTTATAAAAATTGAATTATTGGAAAATCAAGTTTTATGTTGAAATGTGAATTGGTTTAAAGGAACTCCTTTAAAAAATTAAACTGAAATTTTAAAGTTGAATTTTTACGTATAAATGAAATTTTTATCGGAATTGAGTTATTGAATTTGGTTTGAAATATAATTTTGAAATGTATTGAAATTGGAATGATTTAAACTAATATTTCTAAAATGGATTATATTAATTTGAATTGAAGATTCGAAGTTGGGTTTTGCTGATTTGAAATGTAATAGTTTGAATATGTTGGAATAAAATAAACAGTTAATTGATATTAATTTCAAACCCATATTTTAGTATAAACTACTTTAAAAATATATTATTTTAAAGACTTTAATTATTAAGATTTTCAAACTATTAAACTATTTTAACCTATAATTAACTATTTAAAACTATTTAATTTACTTTAAACCATTTAATTTATTTTAAACTAATTAACCCATTTTGACTTATGTTAAATCTAATTAATCTATTGTAACGCTATTTAATCTATTTTAATTATATTTAATCTATTTTAAAATTACTTAACTATCTTAAATCAATTTAACAGTATCTTTAATCTATAACTAAACTATTTTAGAGTATTTTTACTATTTATAACTAATTTAACTATTTTTAAACAACCTTCAAAAATTTTGGACTAAGTAGAGGGAAGTGTTTATATTCAAATTCACTGGTTTAAAGCAAATACGGTTAAATGCTGTTTTAACCTAAGTTGGGATTTAAATATTATAATTAATTGAAGATGATGATTTTGAAGTAAGGATTTAACCTATTTGTAAATATGATTTTGAAAGAAATTATGGTTTCAGAAACGATATGATTTCAAACGCGATAAGAATTTGAAGGTGAATATGATTTGAAAGTGATATGGTTTGAGAATATGATGTTTTTGATATCAATTGTAAGTTGTCTTTTTGAAATGTAAAAGAACCATCCGGTGTGAAATAAACGTTTGGTTGTTGAAGGGACTGGGATCGGATATTTTCATACTCTCTGCCAATACCGAAAACCACTTTAGCAACCGTGTACGTGGTGGAGATTTTAGAAATGAAGTATTATGGTTTGGTGAATGATTTCTGTATAAGGAATGACGTGATCCTGACTCCCGTGAGTCAGTTAGATATGACTAAAACAAGGGCCAAGCCTGGCCAAGTGAGGTCATTCCTCCCAATGGACACATTTCTTCGATACCATATCTATTGCTTTGTGATTGATTTTGGTGGCCACCCCTTGCTTTTGATTTGGGAATGTGTTCTGTGTCTGGTGGTAGTAGCTGCTATGCGTTACCACCGATTCGGATCCGCAATTGCTATATCTACCCTGGCATTGCCTCGAGTGTCGTGTTCACATGCCCTAGCGTGCCTCCTACGAGTTTGTTTTGTACCATACCTATGGAATGCTCTCTAATGGCCCTCTAGTTTACGGAGGAATTACGGTACTGTATAGACTATGAGAATATATAAACATGTGTTAAGGGAGATATGTGTAACGCTTTAATGCTATTTTAATACTTTTACTTTACTGTAGACATATTATAATAGCGTATTTTACTACATAATAGATAGTTTAACGGATCCTTAAGAGATGTGAATCCCGAACATCTCTTAAGTTACTGCACTCACGTTAGACACTGGATATGAGATGTCAAACCCCATAAACATCTATGATGCCGTCACATGCATATTTACCATTGATTTAACTTACATAAGATCTTTTAGTTTTGACTCGAATGTTTTGTCTTTTCAATTCGCTCGGGTCAGCCTAAGCGTTGCAGGTTTGAAGATCTTATTTCTGGAGGATGAAGACGAAGATTTGTACTATTATTATTTAATATTTATTCTACTGCATCATGTTGTTTCGCTGCATTTATTATTTATTCTTGTTGTATGTAACTCTGATTCTGTGTTGTATTAGTATAATCAAATGTATTTATAAAACAACTTCATGAACTGTTATTTGATTATTATGTTTTGTCATTCTGCTGCGAGGTTCTGTATTTGTTTTATTTCTATTTCTTTTTCTTATTTACTCCATAACAATCTGCCCTTTTTAATGGTTTGAGTCAGCATATGTGTCTGCTTAAAACGTCCAAAAAGGCAGGTCGTTGCAGTTGGTATCAGAGATTCGGTTTCGCGATAACCTTAGCTTTGTGGAGTTGACTCATATGGAATAGGGTAGTAATACCCTAGAATGAGTCGCTGAGAGTATCATATATGAGAGAGCATATTTTTTGGTGTTATAAAAGGTTTTGTATTGTGTTAATTTGTTCCATTTTGTATTTATAACTTCTGGTTGGTGCACAGGACGCTATGACATCGATCGGGATTACTGAACACTTAATAGGATAGACCGACACAATATTTGTTTTGAAATATATGTAAATGAAATAATTTTTCCTATTATATATTTTATATATAAATAATAATTTTATAAATGATATATTTGGTTGTTATATATTTGTTTGCTAGATAGTGAAATTTATAAATATTTGTTGAAATAATATTTTAAATAAAATAAATATAAATTGGAAAATTTAGAATTTTAGTTTCGGGATTTTTGAAAGTTCTTTCAAGAATTTTGGAATATAATATTAGTATTATTTGGAAATATTTTCTGATAAAATATTTCAATATAATTTGAAGGAAATGTTTTAATGGATCTTTTTTTGAAAAAAAAGAAATTTCTATGCTCCCTCTCTGTCGCTGGAAAATAATTTCGGTAATGAATGCACGCATCATCGACATTCATTTTCGAGTTTCAACGTGGGAAGGCTGTTGTAGTAATTTTATTGCACTATTGTTTTGATAAGTTAATCTTAATTTTGAATTCCAATTATGATTTGTTATATATATATATATATAAAAGATATGATTATATATATTATTATTATTATTATTATTTTAAAATAATTGAAATGGAACCCGGCATTTAGTTCTTAAATTTCTATAAATTAGATATTTCAATTATTGTAATGAATAAAATTTAAACCAATTAATAATTGGAAACTTCAAAAAAATGAAAATAAGAAATTAGATGCTAAGTTATAAATGAAATATACAAGAAATTTGAAATTTGTAACTTGTAACTCTAAAAGAATATGAAATTATGAAAGATGTGATTTTTGAACAAATTTTGTTAATTAAAATAAAAAAGGTAACTAGTGTAACTTTCAATTGCATTCTTAAAAATACATATGATTTACCATA
Source organism: Allium cepa (assembly GCA_030765085.1). Lineage (NCBI taxonomy): Eukaryota > Viridiplantae > Streptophyta > Magnoliopsida > Asparagales > Amaryllidaceae > Allium > Allium cepa. Next base: position 221,769,449 of record CM060928.1, read on the forward strand.
ATATTAAAAGGTGAAATATTTAATAAGAATATGTAATAGAATATTATATAAGTAAAGACTATAGTAATAAAAGTGTTAAATGGAAGTTACATCTATAAACAAGAATTCTGATGTTATAAATTGTTATAAACTTAAGTTATAATTGAAAATACTACTAGTTAAATGTAATTGAAAATGAGTGCCATAAGTAAATGATTATAAACTTAAGACTAATGTTTGAAGCTATTTATAATTAAAGTAAATGATAAAATGGATATTAAATTTAATGATTATAACTTCAGAAAGGTTGAAATGATTCAGAAAATAGATTTAATATTCAATGACATTATATAAGAAAGGATGAATGTAAATTAAAAAGTAATAAACTTAGGTATGAACTTATGCACTAATGAATATTAATATCTAATAGAAATCAAGCATATAAATTAATAAATGTGAACTAAGCTGCAAGAAAATGTATGCAATACTTAAATAGTAAATTCATTGATTATTATAAACAATTGAACGGAAATAACCTATTGTAAGAAATGAATGTAAAGTAATAAAAAGAAAATAACGTTATGTGAAGAACTGGAAATGAATTTTTGTAATGAATGCAAATAAATGAAAATAAGTACTGAATGAATGAATGTGAATTTATTTACAAAGAAACCTATATAGTACTTTAAGAGGCGATTTACATATGTTTAAAATAAATATATATGAGTAACATATGTAAGAAAATGTAAATAACATATGTAGATAAATGAATGTAAATAAATGGAATTAAAATATTATATAAATGAATGGAAATTGAATTATGTAAGAAATAAATGTAAATTAATGGAAATAATCACCGTAAGAATGAAAATAGACGAACAATAAATGATAAAAAAAAGAAAGAAAGGAAATATGTTAAAATAAACTTAAATATTGTTTGGAATTTATTGTTGTTTGGCCTATGGGTTGTTTGAGAAAGGATACTTCTAATTGTTTGGATGTATGAATAATCTGTTGAGTTTATCTAAGGCCGTCGAGTAGATGGTATACTTAGTAGTTATTTGTCATTTTATACAATTAAAAGTGTATAAGCCTGTACAAACCATTTGTTTTGGTTGCTGTGGATGCATACTTGATTTCATTGTTTTCATATGATGATTGTATGCTTTGGTTACAAGTGATTATTGTTATGTTGTGATATTTCATTTTATATAATTATTAACTCTTTTGGATTATATAAGTGAAATACAGGTTATGAAAGCAATTGCTACTGCTTTTGGTTTCATAAAGTAAGCGTTATTTGCCCGACAAATAGGTACGCTTTAGGATTACGATTTTATAGCTATATTATATTATTTTCCCGTTGTTGGGATATATTATTTTGAAATATAAGTGATATATATTATAATTTTTTATATTAATATTTCTCCCGAGCCTCTCCGTACAAAGGAGACTCTGCCGAAATTTTAGACTTAGAAATTTTTTGAAAAGTTTTCCAAACTTTTGTTAACTTAAATACAAAGGATTTTATATAAATTTATATATTTTATTTAAATTATTTGATTATGTAAATTAATTGTTTATAAATTTAATGTTTTCAATAAAATATATTGATTTTATAAATCCTTTCTTTTCCTTGTCGAGGACCAAAAGTTTTGAGTGGGGAAGAGTGTAGCGGCCCATAATTTAATAGGATAGACCGACACAATATTTGTTTTGAAATATAGGTAAATGAAATAATTTTTCCTATTATATATTTTGTATATAAAATAATAATTTTATAAATGATATATTTGGTTGTTATATATTTGTTTGCTAGATAGTGAAATTTATAAATATTTGTTGATATAATATTTTAAATAAAATAAATATAAATTGGAAAATTTAGACTTTTAGTTTCGTGATTTTTGAAAGTTCTTTCAAGAATTTTGGAATATAATATTAGTATTATTTGGAAGTATTTTCTGATAAAATATTTCAATATAATTTGAAGGAAATGTTTTAATGGAATTTTTTCTAAAAAAAAGAAATTTCTATGCTCCCTCTCTGTCGCTGGAAAATAATTTCGGTAATGAATGCACGCATCATCGACATTCATTTTCGAGTTTCAACGTGGGAAGGCTGTTGTAGTAATTTTATTGCACAATTGTTTTGATAAGTTAATCTTAATTTTGAATTCCAATTATGATTTGTTATATATATATATATAGGATATGATTATATATATTATTATTATTATTTTAAAATAATTGAAATGGAACCCGGCATTTAGTTCTTAAATTTCTATAAATTAGAGATTTCAATTATTGTAATAAATAAAATTTAAACCAATTAATAATTGGAAACTTCAAAAAAATGAAAATAAGAAATTAGATGCTAAGTTATAAATGAAATATACAAGAAATTTGAAATTTGTAACTTGTAACTCTAAAAGAATATGAAATTATGAAAGATGTGATTTTTGAACAAATTTTGTTAATTAAAATAAAAAAGGTAACTTGTGTAACTTTCAATTGCATTCTTAAAAATACATATGATTTACCATAATATTAAAAGGTGAAATATCTAATAAGAATATGTAATAGAATATTATATAAGTAAAGACTTTAGTAATAAAAGTGTTGAATGGAAGTTACATCTATAAACAAGAATTATGATGTTATAAATTGTTATAAACTTAAGTTATAATTGAAAATGCTACTAGTTAAATGTAATTGAAAATGTATGCCATAAGTAAATGATTATAAACTTAAGACTAATGTTTGAAGCTATTTATAATTAAAGTAAATGATAAAATGAATATTAAATTTAATGATTATAACTTCAGAAAGGTTGAAATGATTCAGAAAATAGATTTAATATTCAATGACATTATATAAGAAAGGATGAATGTAAATTAAAAAGTAAGAAACTTAGGTATGAACTTATGCACTAATGAATATTAATATCTAATAGAAATCAAGCATATAAATTAATAAATGTGAACTAAGCTGCAAGAAAATGTATGCAATACTTAAATAGTAAATTCATTGATTATTATAAACAATTGAACGGAAATAACCTATTGTAAGAAATGAATGTAAAGTAATAAAAAGAAAATAACGTTATGTGAAGAACTGGAAATGAATTTTTGTAATGAATGCAAATAAATGAAAATAAGTAATGAATGAATGAATGTGAATTTATTTACAAAGAAACCTATATAGTACTTTAAGAGGCGATTTACATATGTTTAAAATAATTATGAGTAACATATGTAAGAAAATGTAAATAACATATGTAGATAAATGAATGTAAATAAATGGAATTAAATATTATATAAATGAATGGAAATTGAATTATGTAAGCAATAAATGTAAATTAATGGAAATAATCACCGTAAGAATGAAAATAGACGAACAATAAATGATAAAAAAAAGAAAGGAAATATGTTAAAATAAACTTAAATAGTGTTTGGAATTTGTTGTTGTTTGGCCTATGGGTTGTTTGAGAAAGGATACTTCTAATTGTTTGGATGTATGAATAATCTGTTGAGTTTTTCTAAGGCTGTCGAGTAGATGGTATACTTAGTAGTTATTTGTCATTTTATACAATTAAAAGTGTATAAGCCTGTACAAACCATTTGTTTTGGTTGCTGTGGATGCATAGTTGATTTCATTGTTTTCATATGATGATTGTATGCTTTGGTTACAAGTGATTATTGTTATGTTGTGATATTTCATTTTATACAATTATTAACTCTTTTGGATTATAGATTTGAAATACAGGTTATGAAAGCAATTGCTACTGCTTTTGGTTTCATAAAGTAAGCGTTATTTGCCCGACAAATAGGTACGCTTTATGATTACGATTTTATAGCGATATTATATTATTTTCCCGTTGTTTGGATATATTATTTTGAAATATAAGTGATATATATTATTATTTTTTATATTAATATTTCTCCCGAGCCTCTCCGTACAAAGGGGACTCTGCCGAAATTTTTTGAAAAGTTTTCCAAACTTTTGTTAACTTAAATACAAGGATTTTATATAAATTTATATATTTTATTTAAATTATTTGATTATGTAAATTAATTGTTTATAAATTTAATGTTTTGAATAAAATATATTAATTTTATAAATCCTTCCTTTTCCTTTTCGGGGACCAAAAGTTTTGAGTGGGGAAGAGTGTAGCGGCCCATAATTTTCGATAATTTAAAATAGAAAATTTAATAATTTTTGTAATTTAATGTTGAAAGAAGTACAATTTCTGAGTTAGTAATGAAATAATAACTAGAGTGAAAGGTAACAATGTCAATTTAAGTCAATTATCAACATTTTTAATGAAAGTTCAATTAATTGAAATGATTTAATGTTACACTTGGTTATAAACCGAATATAAGAGAACTAATATAAATATTGAATAAGTTATTGAAATAGTTTGTAATAAATGGTAATTGAATAAAATCAGTGTTATGTAAGTAATTATAATATTGGTTTGTAAATAATAAACTTATAAATGTGATGAAAGGTTAACGGTGACAAATTACTATATGTTACCTATTTATTTAGTTTGTTAAATTTAATTTGAAATCAATTGAATTAATTCACTTAATTATTGCAGTTAATGTAGATTAAATTGGTAAGTGAAGAATGTTGATTCAATAAGATGTAACCAATGTAAATTCTATTCATAATACGATAATTGATATAACAAAAAGAATGAAATCAAGATAAAATAATTAGTTGAGACTTTAAATTATAATTAACGTGTAAAATTGACAAAATTTCAACTTAATTGAATTATAGTAGTTAATACAAAAAAAAGATGGAAATGTAGCCTATTAGTGAAATAAGACATCAACAAATATTAACTATGTTATTTGAGTAATAATGGATTGGATATAAAGTCTGAAATCAAACTTAAACAATTTATTGAAATTAAATTACAATAAATTGGATTTAATTACAGTTGAAATTGAACACTGTAATTAGTAAATTTTTAAACACTGAATAGATGTGTAAACTTGTTTTGAATCGTTATAAATGTCTAAGTAATCAAAAATGATGAAATTTGTTAGTTAATAAATATTGAATTAAAAAGTGAATTAATTAATTAATTAATTATTTATTAATTTATGTGAAAACAGCCATATTAGCCACTGACTCGGATTTCGACGAAACTAGTTTCATCGGATCCGTAATGGTGAATTATTATTGGATTTCAAGTTTCGTAACGATTGGATTTGTCGTTTGACCGTACGGACTCGAAACGCCTAGAAATCAATTTAATTAAATTCAATTGAAATCAATTTGAAATAAGCTGATTTTAGCATAACTTGTTCATACGATGGAATTAGGACTTGAAACCTATTTCATTGAGTTTAAAAATACTGAAAACATCTATTTTGATATATGGTATGGCCCATTTTCGTTCCGGAGACAGAACGGGCTTTTTGGTCGTTTATCGTTCAACGTTCAATTCGATCTGATCAATTCTTTTACATTTCAACTATACCTATAAATAGCCTACTATAAACCCTTGTTATTTATTATTCTATTTGTCTGTACGTACATTTCTTACTCAACTCCCCATTCCAATGGCAGACAAAACAAAACCACAAAAAAAAACCTTAATTCAATTTCAAATTCAATTTCAAAAATTTAAACTCCTATAAATATATCAAATCATATATCGATTTGAAGCACTCGATGAGTGCAAGTCAAATTTAAAGTTTGTTTTTCGATATGGATTGCTGTGTGGCCAAAACTGGGCGAATTAGCCTCGGCCGTTCATTGTGTTGTGATCAACTTCAACAGATCGTCGATTTGTTGGTGCATTTTTGTAGAGAGGACTAAAGGGAGTGCATCCACGCAGGTTAGCCAGCGATTCTATGGTTAGATCGACCATAAGAATTCAATTAGGGTTTCGTATAGAAAGTGGCGGTTGGTTTTCTTTGTCGTCGTCGGCACATGTCGCAAGGAGGTATTGCAGTCTCCTCGAGGTGGCAGCGGGACGTAGCCGGCCTTGGCGTGTGTGGTCGGAGCACGATCAAATCAAGGGAGGCGGTGGCTCTCACGCATGCGAAAGGAATGCTGGAAGTAGGGCCCGAGAATGATGATTGCGTGGTAATGATGACGTGTAAGAATTTTGTGATTATTTTATTTGTTTTAAATTTAAACCGTATAACTTCTAACTGGCGTAACTTTTGCATATGAAATCAGATTTGGACGTGTTTGTTTTGTTGGGATCGTATCGAAATTCCAGACAATTGACGCTGGTTTGGACGAATTCTGAGATCGTTTGAATTTGGACCCTAAATTGATTTTTATTCGATTTAAATTCAAAGGTGAGTGTTTTGACCCACTCACAACTTCTAATTTTTTTTATGTTAGTTTAATTAAATGTGTGATATGATTTGAAATTTATTTATTGTTGCTTGGTATATTTAAATCGTCATTCCAGTTAATTTGAATTTATTTTGAATTAAAATTTGTCATTTAATTTATTATTGAATTTAAATTGTCAGTTAAATTCATGTTATTGATATTTTGTTAATTTTTGATATTTATTGGTGGAATTGGATGATGATTGCGTTGGATGTTTGATGGTTGATATTGAATGATTGGATGTTATGTTAAAGTATATATTATTATCACTCTGCAAATTTCCTTAGTCATTGTTTAGGAAAAATTATTATGGGTTGAAATGATATATGTTTGCATCAAAATTGACCACAAACACCCAATATCGTGAAAGCACCCGTTTATGAACACAAATCAACAACAATCAATATAGAACTCAGATCTAAGCGATAACAATCACAGTAATTCGCAAATAACAATAACAAACACAGGATTTATAGTGGTTCGGTGATCTTGCCTACGTCCACTTTGAAGCTTATGTCTTTATTGATTCACTTGATGATTTCAATCGATTACAGCGAATTATAGCAAGTTATAGCTCTGATACTCGATTACAACAGCGGTATTGAAGAGTAGAATTGAATCCGGCAGAGTCTGGACGTTGAATGGCGGAAGATCCCCTTTTCTAAAGGCTTCAGGGTGCTATTTATAGGCGTAGGAGGCCCAGATCTCGCTCAAATTTAGGGAGACTTTTTCTGGCACGTGAGTGGGCCCACGCGACCGACTCCACCAAGTTTCGACTCGATCTGAGATCGATACGAAGTAATTTCGAATCCATCAAAAAATGATCCAATCGAGCTGAAACTTGGCAGGAACAATCTTTACCTTGTATGGAAGCTACTGTGAAAATCTCATTGCATTTGGCCTCGTGGTTTAGGAGATATGATCGATTCAAGTTATGGTTTTTTGTGAGGGCTGTTTCATTCGAATCCATTGGTTTGAATCCACTCCCTTCAACTCGATCGGTCACGTGGTTCTTTGGTGACGTGGCGCGCACTCCTCGCATCGATCCTATTTTTTCTCCGAGTCGACCGCTTCGCATCCATGATCTTCGCCTCGTTTGTATCGTTGAATGACACGTCATCCAAGCTAGTTGACTTGGTGGACACGAATGAGTGATTGTTCATGGATTCGAATTTGATGGATGCGAAGACGATCGATACGAAGCAGTGCTTGGGTACGAGACCGATCGATTCGAAGTAGGGTACACTGATGGTGATGGATTCGAAGTTCTCTGGACTCGATGGATACGAAACAGTGCTCTAGCATGGATACGAACGTGCTGAGGGGATGCCCATCTGATGGATTCGAACCGATCGATTCGAAGTGATCAATATCATGCCTGATCGGTTCGAACTCGATCGACTCGAAGCGTATGCAAACCGATGGATTCTAACAAGATGGATACGAATCCTATGGGTTCGAAATGAGCATCTCCTTCACTTTTTGATGGGTTCGAACGACATTCTTCGGCTAACTTGCATCGATCATATCTCGTTCATACGACCTCCGATTAACCTGAAATTTGGAACATTGGCTTTCATGGCTTTGCTTGTCATGTCCTATCAATTGTAGCCTGATCCGGGCTCGGACAAAATTCATCGATATCCATAGCGAAGTGAAGTACAACCAATCTCTGAGACGAACTGTCTTTTGTTTTTGACCGATCTTTTGGTATCATGGCTTTGCCAAAAAGCGGGATAACATTTGCCCCCCAAAACATGCCTTGCGGTAGGAAGGTGTGTTTTGTAATGCCATGAGCTGGATGTTCATATCCTGTTGATGTCCTGCAAAGGAAGTTACAGTTTTATGTGACCTCAAATAACGACCGTTCGGGATTGAGATATTTGAGATGAAGGGCGACCGTTCATGGTCAAGCGCCTAACTTCAAATGACGATCGTTCAGGATCGAGCCATTTGAGGTGAAGTGCGACCGTGCACGGTCAAGTGGTGGACCTCAAATGACGACCGCTCGTGATCGAGCCATTTGAGGTGAGGTGAGTTGTGCCATTCGGGGCGAGTTATGCCGTTCGAGGCGAGTTGTGACCGTTCGAGGTCGGGTGCCATTCGAGGCGAGTAAGTGTGCCCGGGAGGGTTGGTATTATCGATGCCAGGGTCACGTTCGGGTGAGTTCCTGGATCGTTTGTGTGCCTATTGGAGGCGAATAAGTGTGCCCGGGGGGGCTTGGTATTGTTGATACCAGGTTCACGTTCGAGTGGGTCCCTGGATCGTTTGTCAGGGTGGCATATCGCCATCTCAGAGCATGCCTAAGGACCATTCGCGACCTCATACATGTGTAAGCAGCTTAGCCATTTCAGAATTATCCGAACCAAATATTCATTCAACTGATGAGTTTTAAAATAGAAATGTCCTAACAAACAAAGTCTAAATGTTCAAATCAAAACGAAACTAAAGCAAAGCAAGGATGTCAAAGTGTAAATTTTCACAACGATAGGGTTAATAGCCATTCAAAGCATGCCTGTGGACCGTTCGTGATCTCGCACATGTGTAAATGATTAACCCACGTTAGTGAGAGATTTACTACTTGTTCATCGTTATTTCAACTAATTGATAACCAGACGATGTCCTGGTTCAGGGTCACCCCTAGCTGATGTAGACGGTGGCCGCTCTGGCTCTACCGTTGGGCTCGTCTCCTCACATACTGAAGCGGCATACCATTCTTGATGTGCCCTTCTACCTCATCCTTTAGATGCCTACAGTCGTTAGTGTTATGACCGTTCAGTTCGTGGAATAAGCAATATCTGTCTGATTTTCTCTCGTCAACAGTGGGGTCCCTTCGTATTGGCCTACGGTATGGAACTTGCTCTCGTGTATCTCGGTAGATTCGCTCCAAACTTTCATTCAGCTTTGAATAGGTGGTGAATCGTGCCTCTCTCCGCAGTCGCTTTGACCCGTTACCACTATCCTCAGCCTTTCGTTTTCCTTTATCCTTGCCTGAGTCCTTTTCGAGAGGCTTTTTGTCTTTAAGCGCATAAATTTCTATTCCCTCTCCTTCTTCTCTATCGACATTCGCATCCTCTAATCGTAAAAGTTTTCTGCCTCGTCGTAGAATTCTCCTAGATCCACAGGTGGATCTTTAGTCAATGAATTTTTGAACTGTGTCGTCGGCTACTCCGGACACAGCTGCCATCAACAACATAGATGGACCTGCCCGATCCACCGAAGCTGCTGCTGCATTGAATCGCGTTAGATAACTCCTCAACGTCTCTCCGGCTTTCTGCTTTAGGGTTGCCAAAGTCATCACATTCTTGGGTCTTGTAATGTGAACCCTGAATTGCCTCATAAATCTCTCAGTTAAATCATTCCATGTTCCGATTGATCCACTCTCTAGTTGTCTAAACCATAATGCTGCAATATCCGCTAAGTACAATGGAAAGCACCAGGCCAAAACCTCCTCTGATGCCCCCAGTACTTCCATATGCCTCATATACTTCGTTAGATGAACTGTGGGGTCCGTTCTCCCATTATACATGTCCAACGACAGTAACTTGAAATCCGGTGGGTTCCTAGCTCGTCTGATTGCTGGAGTAAAGGGACTTCTATTAACATCCTCCAAATCATTGTTTACCAAACCGCCTCTCATAGCCCTTCTAACCATCTCCGCCAATCTGTCACTGTCTCCGAGATGCAATCTTCGTTAACCACTTTCGACCTGCCTCCCAAGTCCACGAGGGAATTCTTGGATCTGCCCCCTTTACTGAGCGTTCACTCCTCTGCTACTCCCAGGTTGCGCAGATGCTCCTCTCTCCCTCTCCGAAATTGGATCAACGTTCTCCATGGGTGTGCCTCCTATTCCTGGTGCTATGCCGGATGGTTCTGCTCCGTTCTGGACTCCATCCGCTTCTCTATTTTGTGCTCCAAGTTGTCCTATCTGCTGAAATAAACTCTGGATCATCTCCTCTTGTTTCTTCATCATTGTCTCCATCTCGTCCCTAGTGATGAAGATCGATGCTTGATTCGCTCCTGAGGAAGCTTCTTGACTCCCTTGATGTTCACTTCGCTCTGGCCTTGGCCTTCTGCTCGATTGTCTCGTCATAATTTCTCAAATCTGAACTTTCAAACTTTCTGAATCAACTTCTAATTGGTAGAACTCCTGAATTAGCCTTCTCAGTGAAAGCACCAAAATGTTTGCGTCAAAATTGGCCACAAACATCCAATATCGTGAAAGCACCCGTTTATGAACACAAATCAGCAACAATCAATATAGAACTCAGATCTAAGCGATAACAATCACAATAATTCACAAATAACAATCACAAACACATGATTTATAGTGGTTCGGCGATCTTGCCTACGTCCACTTTGAAGCTTATGTCTTTTTTGATTCACTTGATGATTTCAATCGATTACAGCTAATTACAGTAAGTTATAGCTCTGATACTCGATTACAACAGCGGTATTGAAGAGTAGAATTGAATCCGGCAGAGTCTGGATGTTGAATGGCGGAAGATCCCCTTTTCTGAAGGCTTCAGGGTGCTATTTATAGGCGTAGGAGGCCCAGATCTCGCTCAAACTTAGGGAAACTTTTTCTGGCACGTGAGTGGGCCTACGCGACCGACCCCACCAAGTTTCGACTCGATCTGAGATCGATACGAAGTGATTTCGAATCCATCAAAAAATGATCCAATCGAGCTGAAACTTGGCAGGAACAATTTTTACCTTGTATGGAAGCTACTGTGAAAAACTCATTGCATTTGGCCTCGTGGTTTAGGAGATATGATCGATTCAAGTTATGGTTTTTCGTGAGGGCTGTTTCGTTCGAATCCATTGGTTTGAATCCACTCCCTTCGACTCGATCGGTCACGTGGTTCTTTGGTGACGTGGCGCGCACTCCTCGCATTGATCCTATTTTTTCTCCGAGTCGACCGCTTCGCATCCATGATCTTCGCCTCGTTTGTATCGTTGAATGACACGTCATCCAAGCTATTTGACTTGGTGGACACGAATGAGTGATTGTTCATGGATTCGAATTTGATGGATGCGAAGACGATCGATACGAAGCAGTGCTTGGGTACGAGACCAATCGATTCGAAGTAGGTATACTGATTGTGATGGATTCGAAGTTCTCTGGACTCGATGGATACGAAACAGTGCTCTAGCATGGATACGAACGTGCTGAGGGAATGCCCATCTGATGGATTCGAACCGATCGATTCGAAGTGATCAATATCATGCCTGATCGGTTCGAACTCGATCGACTCGAAGCGTATGCAAACCGATGGATTCGAACAAGATGGATACGAATCCTATGGGTTCGAAATGAGCATCTCCTCCACTTTTTGATGGGTTCGAACGACATTCTTTGGCTAACTTGCATCGATCATATATTGTTCATACGACCTCCGATTAACCTGAAATTTGGAACACTGGCTTTCATGGCTTTGCTTGTCATGTCCTATAAATTGTAGCCTGATCCGGGCTCGGACAAAATTCATCGATATCCATAGCTAGGTGATGTACAACCAATCTCTGAGACGAACTGTCTTTTGTTTTTGACCGATCTTTTGGTATCACGGCTTTTCCAAAAAGCGGGATAACAATATATACCCGAATGATCTATAGATTTGGGAAAAAAATCATTGTGGGTTGAAATGATAGACTCGAGCGATTTTATGGATTTTATTATTAAATTCGGGATTGCAGTTTGAAATGATATATAACCGTAAAATTTCAAATTACGGATTGAAATGATAAATATCTGTATCACTTGACCCTAGGGTGGAGAATTATATACGGCAGCGGATTAGTTAAATTAAATGATTTTAAATCCTTGATTTCGAACCCAGTTAATTGATATTTTGAGAGAAAAAATTGATTTATAAAAATTGAATTATTATTGGAAAATCAAGTTTTATGTTGAAATGTGAATTGGTATAAAGGAACTGCTTTAAGAAATTAAATTGAAAGTTTAAAGTTGAATTTTAAAGTATAAATGAAATTTTATCGGAACTGAGTTATTGAATTTGGTTTGAAATATAACTTTGAAATGTATTGAAATTAGAATAATTTATATTGATATTTCAAATATGGATTTGAAAGAATTTAAATTGAAGATTCAAAGTTGGGTTTTGCTGATTTAAAATTGTAATGGTCCAGATATGTTTGAATAAAATAAAAAGTTAAATTGATATTAATTTCAAACTCATAGTTTAATATAAACTGTTTTAAAAATATATTATTTTAAAGACTTTAATTATTAAGATTTTCAAACTATTAAACTATTTTAACCTGTAATTAACTATATTAAATCATTTTAACCTATTTTAAACCATTTAATTTATTTTAAACTAATTAACCCATTTTAACTTATTTTAAATCTAATTAATCTATTTTAAAGCTATTTAATCTATTTTGAAATTATTTAACTATCTTAAATCAATTTAACAATATCTTTAATCTATAACTAAAATATTTTAGAGTGTTTTTTACTATTTATAACTATTTTAACTATTTTTAAACTACCTTCTAAATTTTCGGACTAAGTAGAGGGAAGTGTTTATATTCAAATTCACTGGTTTAAAGCAAATACGAGTAAATGATGTTATAACCTAAGTTGGGATTTAAATGTTATAATTAATTGAAGATAATGATTTTGAAGTAAGGATTTAACCTATTTGGAAATATGATTTTTAAAGAAAATATGATTCGGGAACGATATGATTTCAAACGTGATAAGAATTTGAAGGTGAATATGATTTGAAAGTGATATGGTTTGAGAATATGATATTATTGATATCAATTGTAAGTGGACTTTTTGAAATGTAAAGGAACCATCCGGTGTGAAATAATTGTTTGGTTGTTAAAGAGACCAGGATCGGATATTGTCATACTCTCTGCCAATGTCGAAAATCACTTTAATAACCGTGTACATGGTGGAGATTCCAGAAATGAAGTAGGATGGTTTGGTGAACGATTTCTGTATGAGGTATGACGTGATCTTGACTCTCATGAGTCAGCTTAGATGTGACTAAAACAAGAGCCATGCTAGTCCAAGTGAGGTCATTCCTCCTATCAGGCACATTTCTTCGATACCATATCCGTTTCTTTGTGATTGATTTTGGTGGTCATCCCCTGATTTTGATTTAGGAGTATGCTCCGAGGTGGGCGGTAGCAGCTGCTATGAGTTACCACCAGTCCGGATCCGCAATTGGTATATCTACCATAGCATTGCATCGAGTGTCGTGTTCACATGCCTTAGCGTGCCTTCTACGAGTTTATTTTGTACCATACCTGTGGAGTGCCCTCTGATAGCCCTCCAGTTTACAGAGGAATTACGGTACTGTATAGACTATGGGAATGTATAAAAATATGTTAAAGGGGATATAGATAACGCCTTAACGCTATTTAATACTTTTACTTTACTGTAGACATATCATAATAGCGTATTATACTACATAGTAGATAGTTTAATGGATCCTTAGGAGATGTAAATTTCGAACATCTCTTAAGTTACTGCACTCATGTTAGACACTGGATAGGAGATGTCAAACCCCTTAAATATCTCTGATGTCATCACATGCATATTTACCATTGGTTTAACTTACAAAAGATCTTTTAGTTCTGACTCGAGTGTTTTGTCTTTTCAATTCGCTCGGGTCAGCCCGAGCATTTCAGGCTTGAAGACCTTATTTCTGGAGAATGAAGATGAAGAATTGTACTATTATTATTCAATATTTATTCTACTGCATCATGTTGTTCTGCTGCATTTATTTTTTATTCTTGTTGTCCGTAACTCTGATTCTGTGTTGTATCTGTATAACTAAATGTATTTATAAAACAGCTTCATGAACTGTTATTTAATTATTATATTTTGTTATTCCGCTGCGAGGTTCTGTATTTGTTTTATTTCTTTCTCTTTTTCTTATTTACCCCATAGCAATCTGCCATTATTAATGGTTTGAGTCAGTATGTGTGTATGCTTAAAACGTCCAAAAAGGCAGGCCGTTACAAAAGCGGTATTTTGAGATTTCAAACTTTTACAAAATTTTTGTGAATTCTCTAATTCTTCTTCTGAAATACATTTTTCATCTTTAAGTATATTAATTTCTAGTTCAGCTCTATTTAATTTTCCTATGCTTTCTTTATATAATTTCTTCAATTTTTTTAGTTTATCATCAAGTTCAATACTAATTTCAAATATATCATTGTAACGACCCACCTCTTTGGACGGTTTAAATCAACAATAAACCATACATGTCAACTCAAACCATTCAAAAGGTAGGATTGTTAATGAGATTTAATAATAAAAAATAGAAAAGAAGAAAAACAACACATAGAATCTCGCAGCGGAATGATAAAAATATAATAATCAAATAAAACTATTCACGAAGCTGTTTACAATATACATTTGATTACACATTTTTACGACATCAATCAGAGTACAATAAATAAACATACAAATAATGCAGTGGAAAAATGTTAATAGATACGGTCTTCAAACTTCATCTTCATCTTCAAAAAATAATATCTTCAAAACACTAAATACTCGGGCTGACCTGAGCGTAAAGGAATATAATACTCTCGAGTTAGAACTAAAATTCTTATGCAAATTAAATGAAAATTAGATGATATAATGAATGCAGATAACTACATTTTTGAAACGTCAAATTTTCTAGAAAAGTTATTATTTCCACTTTCAAAATACAACAGATTTCACAATAGATCCATTCTAGTAACTTATAAATTTATAGGAAAATTCCCAATTAAATTTCACAGTTCAAGAGATTTGAATTGTAAAAATGTTCCAAAGTTTCTACATTCAATATATGGAAACTTCCTCAATGTTTCCAAATTTAATTTGAAAATTTTCAAATAAGGTAATGACGGTTTATTTCGCAAAAATCATTTTTTATGGTTCAAATTATAAATCTAAACATACTAATTTTTTTCTCATGTAAATATGAAATTCATGGATTTTATGTCTTTATTCTGTGTTCATATAATCAATATGAAAATTTATATGATTACAATAAACTATAGGGCGATAACAAGGACATATCAAAATAAATGAAAAAATACACATTCAAGCACAATAGCATCCATCACAACATACAACCAACATTCAAATCAACCAATTCAACAAATCAACCAATTTAATAACATGTCACAATAATTACTAGTTATCACACATTGAAGTTTAAATATTCAAATTAAATATCAATTAAAATTCCAAACCAGCAATCAAAAATTTATCACTATATGACCTGGTTTAACTTGCAATAAAATTTTAGTATTTCATGAGTACGTTTAAGCAACTCACCTTATGGATTTCACTTTTCTAGTCCGATTTGGATTCGCTGCTACTTCCTCCTTCTGATTTGTTTCCTTGCTATCTTATTCTTCTTTTATTTTAATAGAAAGTTTTGAAAGAGATGGAGAAGTTTGTATAGATCTGGATTTTAAGAAAAGGATTTGGAAAAAGAAGAAAGTTTGGAAAAGAAGAAGAAAATTTAAAGAAGATAATGAATTGAAAGAGAAAACGAAGCTTTGAAAAAGAAGAAAAAAATTTGAAGAATAAGAATAAGAAAAGGGAAGTTTTGAAAAAAAAAAAAGAGAAGGAGATTTGAAGAAGGAAAAAAATAAAGGAGGAAAATGAAGAGAGAGAGAGAGGAAAAAAATGAGATGGAAGTTTGTTTGGAGAAATGAAGCTACATAAGATGAGATTTGAAAAATGAAATGAGGCAACAGGAATGAAGATGGAAACAAATGAAAAGCTAATAAGGTATATATAAACAAACTAGGAATTGAAATAAAATAAAAATATGAACAACCTTGAAACGGTATTATTGAAAGAGGTGAAGTAAAGGAATAAATATATGAATAAAGGTAAAAATAAATCTTTCGTTCTTTAATATGAAGCTTTAGAAGAAAGTGTTGCTAATGAAAGGAAGTTACAAGAACTAATAACGCATAAACAAAATAAACTTTAGAAACGGAGAATTGTAAATGTTAATTAGATGGGAAGAATATTAATTTGGATGTTCATATTAAAAATGGAAAAAAAGAAAAAAAACTTTAGGTAAAGCACGTGAAAGGAGAAAACAAACAAATGAGAAACAAATAAAAAGAATGCGAAAATTATTAATTATAAATAAATCAAATGAAGCAACTATTAATTAATGAGAAACGAATGAGTAATCTAACAATTAAATGGATGCTCAAATGAAACCTATACGAAGAACTTGAAAATGAAAAGAAAGAGAATGTGGATGTGATAATGAATGTAAAGTAAATGAAGGGACCACTTATATAATTAAACAAACCCTTTGGATCCAAATTCCAAAACTTCCTCCTATTAATTCATTTCAACAAACCCAAATATATACATATTTATCATTTACTTCTTTATTAAAACATTAGTTTTACGTTAATATATGGACATACAATCAATCAATTAACAATCAATCAATTAATCAACCAATCAATCTATTCATTTATTTATGTTACTCAAACCAATTTTATTAATTAATGAATATATATCTATCTATGCATTATAAAATGATTTACTTTACTTTTTTTAATTACTGTAACGGTCACACTAATGTAACAAATTTACAATTTTTACCGTATATGAAATGGAAAAGTAAATATATGTAAACATGTGTAGTTAATGTACAATTGTTAATAAAAGGTAATTTCTAATTGATGTAACAACACTTATACACCATGAACCCTCTAATATATTTTAAAATTTGAATACCAGTAAGTTTGTTTATATATATGTATATATTATTCTAAAATCCAATTTTTTTTTCCAAAACCATACTTATTGAAAATGAATTTTTTTTTATATGTCTCAAAACATGCAATTATCTTAAGTAAAATGTTCATTCCATATTGACACAAAAATGTAAGTTCCTATATTAACTTCATTACAATTTCATTTATGTTTCCATTTTAATAGTAACATTTCAATTAATCTAATTCCAATTCATTTCACTACTAATTTCAAACAAATTCTAATTATAAAACATTATTTTCCTTTCATTTATACCAATTCAAACATGTTTTATAAAATTTCATATACAACAAAATTTATACACTATTTACAAAGTAAATAGCATACGAGATGAACGATGGGGTTTAGGTGACGATCTATTTACTCTTTTTCCCTTTTTATTTTTAATTAAAATTTAAATTTCAAACTTCTACTCGAATAAGTTTTGCATACAAATTCCGATTGACGCGCGTTTTCTTCCTTTGGACTCGTATCAAAATTCTGAACAACATGAAACAAGTTTGGTTGAATTTGGAGACTATTGAAATTTTGAGATTTTATTGGATTTTTTAATGGGCTTTAAATCAAATGTGAGTGATTTAACTCACTCACGCAATGCTAAATTTTTTTATGTTAGTCAAATTAAACTTATGAAGTGATGAAATTTTATTTGTTGCTATTTGTTAGATTAAATTGACATTTAGATTAATTTGAATTGTATATTGAATTAAATTGACATTTAAATTAATACTGAATTTAATTGCTATTTAAACACTGATAATTGATAATTAGTAACTGTTATGATATATTGGTGGATTTGTATGTTGATTGTAATTAGATGCCTATTGATTGATATGTTGGATGTATGGTTGTTATTATTTCGATATATCCCTATTATTATCCTATTTATTATTTGACATATCATAAATTATCACTTGTAATATTTGGAATGAGTTAAGAATTTGGTCGAAATGATATATACCTATGTCATTTAATTATGAGTTGAAACGATATATAACCATCCATGTAATTAAAATCAAAATAACCAATCACTTGGCCATTGGGTACAAAATTATATATGGATACTGGATTTGGTTAAATTAAATGGTTTTAAATCTTGAATTTAAATTTGTTTAAATGTTATTGTTTGAAAAAGAATAAAATATGATTTATATGAATTGAATTATTTTCTAATTTGATATTTGCAATGTTGAAATTGAAACTATTTAAATGAAATTGTTTAAGGATTTAATTTGAAACCTTAAATTTGAAATTGAGATATGATTTGAATTTATTGAAGTGAATTACTTTAAATGTATAAATTTTAATTTAAACTCTGAATTTACTTAAATTAAAATGGTTTAAATTGGTACTTCCAAGTTGGGATATGAAATAGATTTAAACTAAATTTTTTTAAAATGAGAATGTGAATTGAGACTTTCTGCCTTTGAATAGAACTGTTTAAATTGGATTTGGAGTAAAATTAAAAATTATTAAATCGAGGTTGATTTATATAGAATTTTGAATATAAAATTTGATTTGAATTTGAAGTCAAAAAATAGAATTCGTTATGATTTAGAATTTGAACCTTGTCGTGAAAGAAAGAAATAGTTTTAATATAAACTATTTTAATAATCAAATTATTTTAGTATATAACCAATTTTAATTATCCAAACTATTTTTCAATATCAAAACTATTTTATATTTAAAACTATTTCTAATCTTTAAATCATTTTATATTCGAAACTAATTTCAATCTTTAAACTATTTTAATTATTTCAAACTATTTTAAATTATTCAAACCATTTTTCAATATTCAAACTATTTTAAAGGGGGAACTATTTAGATTTAAATCATGGATTTAAATATGAATGTTTTGAAGGTATGGCCTGTTTTGAATTCGAAATGATTTTGAAGAAAATATGATATTTTGACTTGAAATATGACTTATTCTTGAAATTTAAAAGAACCAACCGGTGTGTAAAATGATGTTTGGTTGTTAAAGAGACCGCGTGTAACGACTCGGAATTTTGGCTGTCTAGTTTTGAATATTGAATTTATTTAAATGTTGAATTTGAATTATCAATTAATTTTGAATATAGAGATCTTGAAAGAATCAGTAAAATAATTTAACATTTCAGATATATCGATTAATTGGATATGGTAAATATAAATTTTATAGTTGAAAATTGGGCAAATATGGGAATCTGGTGTCAAATGGGAATGGAAATGGTTTATAGGTTGATTTTAAACTTCGTTGGAATTAGGGTGATGGTCTTGGACTTTTGAATGGGATTAAAAGTCGATAAATTAAAGTTTGAAATTATATATTAATTTAATAGTGGAATTTAATATATAGAAATAATGTAAATAATCAAATTTTGATTTAATATGAATTAGAATGGTTTCTAATATGACTATAAATCTATTTTAAGGAGTTAGTAAGTTTTAAAAATTGAATTTTTAAATGATTTCAACGATTTTGAAAATCGCTCGTTTTAATCGACGTGTTAAAATAGCCTTCCGGGGCACACCCTCGGAATTCGACGAAACTAATTCCATTGGATCCATAATAGTTTATTATTATCGAATTTCAAATTTTGTAATATTTGGAGTTACCGTTTGGTCGTACGGGATAGAAATGCATTGAAATAGATATCGAAAATTTAATATTTTAATTCGATTCTAAAATCTATCTTCCACATATGATCGAATTAGGCCCCGAGACACGTTCAATTGTGTTCGAAATATGGGTAAAACATTATAAAAGCTAGGCAACACGTTTCGTTTGGAGTTCATTTGAAAAAGCATGTGAAAATTGGAGATAATTATTAAATAATATAGATATACGTGTATATATACGTTAGCACAGTGAATCCTAGTTCCAATCTCATAGTCGCCGCCTCCATTATTACCAATGGCAAAAAATGAACGATTTTTCTCCTCGAATTCCACCAAACCCATCAACTTTCATCGAAATATTCCTTAAGCAATATTGTAAAGCACTCCAAGCTCAAGCTATCCAATGGTCGAGATCGAGTTTGGCGTAGTGGATCGCTATGATTTGGGCCGCGTTCGTGCTTTGGTTCAGGGGAGTTTTCGAGGCGAGAGTGGCACGTGGTAATGCTGGATCACGACAAGAGGCGCGACGGGGGTAGGACCTTCAGGTGCTGTGGGTTGATGGAGTGCAGGGGGCAGTTGGAGGCGCAGTAGGCGGTCAAAGTAGGCGATGTTGGGTTCTCGATCGATCTGGATGCAGGAGGGAAGAAAGGAGTACGTGCGGTTCTGATTTGCAGGTGAAATAATCAATGGCCATATCTAAGTTGATAAATTAGAATAAAGAAAAGTGAAAATTTATTTATATTCAAACTTTGAAATTTCATATCTTGGTCATACGAGGTCAGCATCGGATGAAACAAGTGGCATCGGAATCGCAGCAATGAACACTACGATATCAAACTGATTTGGAGTCGATCGCAGCTAGCGAAAATTTTAGATTAAACCGAATGTGTCCGATTTAATTTAAAATTGGAACGTTTGGTGATTTAAAACTCAAGGTGAGTTAATCTGACTCAATTTTGGACTGCTGGTATTAATTTTAAGTTGTTAGAATTAATTAATAATTGATTGGTTGAATTGATCCATTTTGTTAGTCTAATGTGATAATATATATATTGGAGTGACTGTTATTCCCACATATAAAGCCCCAAAGTTTTCAAAGTTAATAAGAATTTATTCGCTCTCATGTCCGCTCCTGTCCTTCCTGTCCTCACCCATGCCTCTTACGTACCTTCCCTCTCCTCTAGCAACACTGCCATACCTCCCTGCCATTCTGTACCACCTACCTCCTCTAAACTTATCATCAATCCTATCTCGTCAGAGACCACCTTGGTAACCTATCCTGACCGTACTCTTACCACAACGTCCGCTCCCCTCAAAGCTTCTACCCTTCCAGTTCCACCCCCTCTTCTTCTCCCTGACCCTCAACCTTCTAGGCCACCAGATGATGCTCCACTGCTGCAGACCTTTTCACGTCCTATCCCTTGTCAAGATGAATGCAAATGGACTTCTTTGTTTAAGCATAAACCAAGAAATGATGGGAAGTACATTCCCGTTGATCTTACTCCTATGTATGAAGAAGACGTTCTAGTGCCACCGCAGATTGTTCTTGATGCCGGTGCTGAGAATTGGACAGATACTCTAGTTGGTTTCTTCTTGGATAAGCCGCTGTCGTATTCCGCTGTCATACAAAAGCTCAAAATCATCTGGAAGCTAAAAGGCTCTGTTAAAGTCAAATCGGATGGTATTGTTTTCCTTTTCAACTTCACATGTGACGAAGATAGATGTAAAGTTCTTCAGAACGACCCTATTATAATGAACAATAAAATGTTCATAATAAAGCCTTACGATGTTGCTGTCAGTAATATTACTGGTTCTGTTACCTCTGTTCCAGTTTGGGTTCATTTGTATAATCTCCCGCTATTTGCTTGGTCGCCTTTGGGGATCAACTGGTTATGTAGTCATTTGGGTAGAGTATTATGTATGGATGAGGTGACTGAGCAGCAAAATAGGTTAAGTTATGCAAAATGTTTAATAGAAGTGAAACCAGACAAGGAACTAATAAATGAATTTAAAGTAAAACTGGTGGAAGGTGGCTTTCAGAAGATATATGTTGAGTATCAATGGAGGCCATATGTTTGTGTAATATGCAAGAAATTTGGACATACAACTGAATGTTGTGATTATAAGAATACGAGTAAAAATGACAAAGAAGATGAAATGAGAAAGAATGAAAGAATAGGAAACAAAATGGATACATCGGAAATGTTAATGTAAATAAGAAGGTTAAACCCTTTCAGATGCAGATCGCAAGGAAATGGCAACGAGTCAATAAAAAGAAAACAGTCATATCTGCGAATGTAACAACCAGTGAACAAAAAGGGGGAAGCAACGAAAATTTAGATAATGAAATAGTTAAAGATAATGATGTAGGTGAAAGGAATAATGAGGAGGGTGACGGTCTTGAACAAGGAAAAGGGCGAAGTGAAATGGAATATGAGATTAGTGAAGACGTATTTCATAATGAAGAAACCAACAACCAGACTAATACTGAAGGTGCATGCAGAGAAACAAAGGAGATCGAAAAATCGATTGTTAAGGATTCAGCTGAAAATCTTCTGATATCTAATAGATTTGGAGCATTAATGGGGTTGGAGGATGAAGAATATATAGAGGACATGCAAGATGCAAGAAAAAGTGATAGTGAGAAAAGTGGTGGTACTCTGGGAATAAAAAAGGCAATTGCAACAAATATTTATGAAAATAATACAACGCAAAAGGAACAAGGCAACAGAAATATGAGACAAGTAGAAACAACTCACACAACACAAAAGCAGCAAACAGAAAACATACTTGCAGGCAAAGTAACAATCATTGAAGGAAGAAATGAAAGTGTGACAAAATGTGTGACTGCAAGTGCTGAAGGAAAGAGTCATAGTGGTGGTAAATTCAATAAGAATAAAAGCAAGAACTTCAAATACAAAAAAGCTACTGAGATATGTGCTGACATGCACAGGGATGTAACAGAATGCACAACTAAACCAATTAATCCCCCTGTTAATGTATCACCTCAAATTGCAACTCCTCCAAACAAATACTCCAACATCAAACCACCTTTAGCTTTCAAACCTCCTCCCAATCCATCCCCATCCAATACTCCATCCAATCAGCAATCCACATCACCCATCCACGCTCGAGCCCAAACTGCTACTTCCCCTTTGGATAATGGTACAGATAGCATTGAAATAACCCCCCTATCGGCAACGATTCCAAATTACTTGTCTTCTACGCAGGCGGTAACAAGGAGTATGAAGATTGAACTACTTAATGCCAGAGTTCTCCAATGATGTCTCGCATTGGAGCATGGAATATAAGGGGGGCACACCATGTCATTAAACAAGATCTATGTAAACAGCTTATCACTTCTCACCAATTATCGGTTTTGGCTATTCTTGAGACAAAACTTAATCTTCCCTTAACCATCAAGGCTGCTGAATACATAAACTCGGGTTGGAAGCTCATTCACAATCTCAATGAGTCACCCTATGGAAGAATTATGATTCTATACAATCCCCACCATGTTAATATTACACCTGTCCTCTCCACTTCCCAACTTATTCACTGTCATGCCAATGATATCAATGATAGTACCTCTTTCTATATTTCCTTTGTATATGCATCCAACTCTGTTGCTGCTAGAGCCGCTTTACTTTCGGTCATTCCTTCACTGAGACAATCCTCCCATCCCTGGATTATATTTGGTGACTTTAACTGCTGTCAATCTCTCTCTGATAGAGTGGGAGAAAATCCGTTGTCTATTAATGAGATTCAACCTCTCAATAATGCGATATACGACGCTGATCTTGTTAATATTAGATCAGTTGGTATGCAATTCACATGGAATAACAAAAGAAAGCATGGTAGCAGGACCTTCTCTAGAATTGATCACTCCTTCTCCAATCAAACTGCCCTAATCAAATGGCCCCTCCTCTTCAACCATCTCCCCCCTCCGCTCCTATCTGACCACTCCCCTCAAATCATACATCTTCGTGGAGTGGACAAGAGAGAAAAAGCAAATTTTAAATTTTTTAATTCATGGACTCAAGAAACTGACTTTAAATCTACAATATTATCAGCATGGAATATTAATAAGAATGGTAATCATCTTTTTGTCTTGCAGGAAAAAATTAGAGAGACTAGAGATACCTTGAAGCTATGGGCTTTTAACAAATTTGGAAAAGGAGATAAAATGAGCACTAACATAATGAATAAGCTGGTTGAAGCTCAGAAGGCAATGATGGTCAATGTTCAGGATACTAATCTTTCTTCTACTGAAGCTTCTCTGGCCCAACAGTACAATGAGGCACTAGCACTGGAAAGTGACATGATTCGACAAAAGTCGCGAATTAAATGGTGGGAAAAAGGAGACAAGAATAGTGCTTTCTTTCATGACAGTCTTAAGAACAAGCAGAGGAAGGAAAATATTGCGACCATCTATGATATGCATGATGTACTTCAAACTAATACTGGAGGAGTTAAAGAAGCGTTTGAACAATATTTCACAAGCATATATAGCAACAAAAACAATTTCGATCCTTCTATTGATGACATCCCATCGGACATCATGCCTAGGCTTGATGACAATAATCAAAACATGCTTTGTTCTGAAATTACCCATGAAGAGATTGAAAAGGCAATGTTTTCCCTTAATACTAACTCATGCGGTGGCCCAGATGGGTTGAATGCTCTCTTTTACACTAAGTGCTGGTCGATAGTGTCTGCCGATGTTTGCAATGCCATCACTCTTTTCTTCAAAAAGAGTAAGCTTTTTAGGTCGTTCAATTACACCAATATAGCATTAATTCCTAAGCTCAAGAATGCTCATCATGTCAAAGACTATAGGCCTATATCATGCTGCAACACTATATATAAATGTATATCAAAGGTTATTGCTTCAAGGCTGAAGAAAGTCCTCCCAAGTATTGTTTCCAACAATCAGGCTGCGTTTCTTCCGGGTAGGAATATACTTGATCACATTCTACTCGCGCATGAGTTAATTAAAGGTTATAAAAGAAGTAATTCTCCCTCGAAAGCAATGATGAAGCTTGACATAATGAAGGCATTTGATATGTTACAGTGGGACAGTATTGTTCGCATCATGGGGTTTATGAACGTTCCTCCTCACTTTATCGCATGGATATATGAATGTATCTCCACACCAACATATTCTATCAGTGTTAACGGTACTACCACTGGTTTTTTCTGCAGTAAACAAGGCATAAGACAGGGAGATCCCATGTCTGCTTACATCTTTATCCTTGTCATGGAATTACTTACGAGAATGATAAACAAAACTATACAACAAGGGAAAATAAAACTGCATCATGCTTGTAAAGACCCACAAATCTCAGCGCTAATGTTTGCTGATGACTTGATTATGTTTTTCTCTCCTGACATTGACACTGTTAAAAACATAATGCTAACCCTAGATCATTTTTATTCTATGACGGGGTTAAAGGTCAACGTTTAAAAATCTGAAATCATCCTTGCTGGAGTTAGCACAGCTCAAACTGCTCTAATAACATAAATAACTGGTTTATCTCGTAACCACTGCACTGTTTCCTACCTGGGTTTGCCGCTTACAACATCTAGAATCACTACAGACCAATGTCTTCCGATGTACGAGAAAATCACTGCAAGACTAAATAGTTGGAC
Organism: Allium cepa; assembly: GCA_030765085.1. Lineage (NCBI taxonomy): Eukaryota > Viridiplantae > Streptophyta > Magnoliopsida > Asparagales > Amaryllidaceae > Allium > Allium cepa. Next base: position 221,794,847 of record CM060928.1, read on the forward strand.
CACTAGGAATTTGAGTCAAGTAGGTAGATTAACCTTAATCAAGTCAGTCATCTTTGCAATGCAAGTGTATTGGGCCAGAACCTTCGTTCTCCCATTTAAGCTAATTAATATGATCAGGAGTGCTATTATGAGGTTCCTGTGGTGTGGCAGAACTATGGGAAGATATATTGCACCAACCAAGTACAGTGCTGTTGAAAAGCCAATGAACAAGGGTGGCCTTGGTCTAATAAATCTTAAACAGTGGAATAAGGCAGCATTTGCTAGGCATGTTGATCCATTGTTTAATTGCCCTGAAAGTCTATGGGCAGAGTGGTCCAATAAAAATATGATAAAAAGCAGGAGATTATGGAACATGCCTGCACAGCAAAATATGAGTTGGACGTGGCGAAGCATTCACAAGACTAAGGAGCTCTTTCTTCCTCTGATTCAGATGAATACCAACCATGTATATAAAGTCAACTTCTGGGATGATCCATGGCTTGACCAAGGATTCATATTACGAAGGCAACTTACTTACAGTGAGATTCAACAAACTGGAGTCCACTCTCAAACGATGGTCAGAGACGTGCTTGACAACTATCAGAGCCTTCAGACTTTTTCTTCGAATCAAAGGGTGCAAAAGCTATGGGACAGAATCAAAGACTTTATCCCACCGCCTGAATCTGCTGATAAAATTGTTTAGGGAGAGACAAAAGGAAAATTTAAAATTGGTGTGGCATACGAATTCTTGATGCAGAATAATGCAAACAGTAATTGGAGATGGTGGAAGAGAACATGGAGTAAAGATAGTAGCTATAGACAGAACCTGACTATGTGGAAGATATTGAACCGGGCAATTTTAACCAAGGCAAAGCTTGTCAGTATTGGTTTGAACATTAATATTTATTGCACTTTCTGTTGTGATCTACCTGAAACAACGGAGCACTTATTCTTCGAATGTTCAGTCATTAAGCTTCTGTGGTCCGAAGTCATGTCGATATTGCACAGTAACTGTCCATGCATGATAATCAAGCTGAATGGGAGCAAATATATGCGAAGACAGGTAACAGGCATGAAGGAAAAAGGATTTTCTGTGTCGCATTGAAAAGTTTTATATCTCTGGTATGGAAAGAACGAAATTGTAGAGTTTTTGATGTTGTAAATGCAAAAACTGCTACTAATTTCAAACTGTGGATCATGCATGAAGTTAAATCTTCCCTGAAGATGCTATTCGCCTTCGACCCTGGTATATTGGTGTCCATCTCTTTGTAGATGTCTATGTTTTAGTTTTTTATTCTTTCCCTTTTTCGTATTTTTTCCTCAGTGCTTGTAGTACCGTGTTTACTCGGTTTTCTATGCTCTTTGTTGTTGTTGTGTTTTGTTCTCTTCGGTGCTGCAATAAAATGGTCGGGGACCATCCAACCCCATCGGCCTTGCCAAAAAAAATATTCCCACATATATGTAGCGAATGAGACCCTATGCTCCCCGCATAGTAGCGGATGACCCTATATACCGCGATATTCCGCCTCGAAGCGGAGTTGCTATTTTTTTATGTTGTGCTAACATCTGTGGATGCAGGAAAACAGGTTGGACGGATCTAACTGGATTCCTCAGAAATGTTGAATTTAATTTCATATATAGTGATATATGTTCTGTTGGAATAATCAGTGATAGATTACTGTGGGATTTATATTGATTGGATGCTATGGCACTTTTAGACTTGATTTTTGGTATTTTAAAATACCAATAATATATGGTTTGAATTTGAAAAGAATTAAAAAAAAAAGAGATTTTGAAGTAAAAAGTTTACAAAGAATATTGGGTAAATCAATTGGAAAAAATAAATGGCTTGGAATTTGTACTTAACTAATCAGGATATTATGAATAAGATTTTGGAATAAAAGTATATGAAAAGGATTTTTAAATAATGAATGCTTAAGTGGTACTTGTTTAAATAAAAAGGTTTAAAATCGAGATTTTTAATAGATCGGAAGAATAGAAGTAAATTTGGGAATAAGTATAAAATTTATTATACTGGAACTCAAGTAGGATTTCCAAATTTACGGGATGAAATTGGAAATCGAGAAAATTGGGCTTGTTCAAAAAAAAAGAGAATTTTTAATTATTAATTTGGTAACTTTATAAGAGTTAAAAGTATTATAGAAAATTAGTTGTTTAATTATTTTAAATTGTTAAAGCATATTTTATTATTAATTAGTTACTTTATAATGAGTGTTAAGATCTATTATTATTTAAACACTAGTCAACATTTTTGTTTTAACAGATAATTATTAAATACTAATATGGCTTTGTATGATAACTTTTATTTTAGTATATTTGCTTAGATTAAACATGAAAACTTATTTTAGAATTTATAAACATTATTTTGAGAATTTTTTTTAAAATAAAGCTATGGGAAGTAAGGTTATACTAACATGGCGTAAATCGAAGGTGGTGAGTGGCTGCAGTTAAGTTTTGGATTTCTCTGAGATAGAGACGTAACCATTAAGCTGTGATCCATGGTTTGATACCGCAGAGGTACTTTCCATATTATTTTAAAAAGGTTTATTTTTTAAATAATTTCGAAAAAGATACTTTGTGAATTTATTAAATTTGATAAGTATATAATCTAGAGAAAAGATTTAATTTATTTAAAATTTAAATTAAATAAGACTTGGTGTTTTTCAGTGAAAATGAAGTATTTGGTTGAATTGATTGTTTATTTGATAGTTAAATAACCGACCATCAAATCTAGACCTAAATATAACTTTGGGAATATCTAGAAGAAGCACAAGATTATATGGTACAGTTACCGTTCGAGGTGTTATACAGTACGTATAAACTCATTTCGTTCTTCTAGGATGTTGATAAGGGAATCCGTCCACTAACGGTTAGGAGGTGATCTCCGATCTTATTTCTGTTTGTTTATTTTCTAAAGAATCGGGGTTAAGTTTACTGGAAATAGCGAATGTTGTTTCGAAGAGATCGGGATCGAATTTGTTATCTGAAAACCACTTCGATTCAACGAGTACGTTTTCGAAATGAAGACAAGATCATGGTGTCGAAGATGGAGCAGTGAAGTGCAAGGGCTAATCGCTACTAATCCTGAGGTTGATTCCAAAATGGATGTAGTAGGAATAGTGCCTTCGCTTCCATTCGGACCCGGAACAGACTTGTATGGATGAATGCTATCAGTACATTGTCATTGGAGGACAACGAGCATTCTAAGTGAATATTTCTAAAAAGGTAATCACAGCCTCTAGCCTTATCAACCGGGAATGATTGAAAAGCAAGGGGAATGCAGCAAGGCTAAGTGGGTAGCATCCAAGTAGGGTATGTTTATCACCTTTCCAGATACCCTTGGATATTATTACTATGATTTATGGAAGGAGCTCGGGAAAGGGTGGGAATACCTGGGGTGATAGCATACTCGGTCTATCCAGGTTAGGGGTAGACCGGTCTTGTGTAATAGGGGATCTCGGCGTGGCCCTCGATATGCTGTTCTAGACGCGTAATGTGACACGTGGTACCCCAGTACCTAGTCATTCGTATGGAATCCATTCTCCAATAAGCGCCGTATGGTTTTGGTTGTGCCCAAATATGATGAAACGTAGGGTGCGAGCATTTTAGCTATTTGAATAAGTATTTGTACTTAGACACAATTACAATGTCGGAGGATTTTGATATGAAATGTTTTGGTTATCGTAAGGTAAAAATCCATCATGTTTATTTGTGGCGTTGTCTTACGAGATACCTTTTATTTTCAAAGGATTTTGATAACGTTATTAATTCAAATTGAGTTATTTTCTCACGCTGATTTTCCAAACCGACCCGGGTGTTATTTTATTATAATGCTCGGGTCAGACCGAGTATTACAGATTCAGGTTAGGATGCTATAGAGCTCAGAAGACGAGCTGGAGACCAAGATGTATTCTCGTACTTTTTTGTTTCCATCGCAGTGATTTGGTTGAGGTTACCAGCAGTTGTAAGGGAAGGTTGTTATAACTATCCATGCTGGTAATTATTGATTTGTGTACTCTGATGTGATATATATATATATATATATATATATATATATATATTGCAGTTTTGATTTGTGTAGAGAACTATTTATATCGTATGTTATTCAGTCCGCTATGAGATTCTGTTTTTTTTTAAATTTCTTCTTCTTTTACCTGCTTTCTTTTTTCTCAACAATCTGCCTTTCCGGCACTCGATCGTTCGGCATGTTATACGATAAGCGCATTTATGTCGATATTCGAAGGTCGAAAGGGCGGGTCGTCACACCAGCACCGAATATAGGCATACTCTTTGTCAATACTGTAACCACTTTAACAACTGTGTACGTGGTGGACATTATCCATAATGTAAAGGCTGAATTGGCGACGTTTACTGGAATGAAAAAAGAGAATGATGATGGATGACCCTGGCACTTATGTCGATTTGAAATGACTAAAAGAGTAGTCTATGTCTAGCCAAGAGGTTATCTACCTTTAAGGGCCACACTCCTTCGTATTATTATGTTGATTTTGACTCGATCGGTGTAACTTGATTTGATTTTGGGGGTGGTGGACTCGGTCGACCGTTAGGGGTTACACCAGCTAGAAAAGGTAAACTGGTAGAATCCTACCTTGGGAACTGCCTCACATTCCTTGTTATACTTTTATCCTTATACGCGCCCACTATGATTTTGTTTTCATATGGTACCTATAGGGGACTCACTGGCTACTAACGTTAATGGTTGTGTTACAGGACCTGGATAGACTACCTACTTAAAAATGTGTTAAGGGGGATCAATGTAAAGCCTTAAGGCTATTTTAGTAATTTACTTTAATGATAGACTCTACATATATAGCATATCTTACTATATATAGCTAGTCCGACGGATCCTTAAGAGATGGAAAATCCCGTAACATCTCTTAAGTTATTGTACTCACGTTGTACACTTGATAGGAGATGGACAATCCCATAAACATCTCCGAAGAAATTACACTTATATTTACTTTGGTTGATTTAACTTACATAAGAACATTTAATTCTTACTTGAGTATTTTGTCTTTTCATTACGCTCGGGTCAGTCGGAGTATTTCAGTGTTGAAGACATTATTCCTTAAAGATGAAGATGGAGTTTGCTAGACCGTATTTACTATTATTATTCCACTGCCTTATTTTGGTATCTTTTTTGCTTATGCTTTGATTATATTGTAAAAATTGAAATCAAATGTATATTGTAAAACTGCTTCATGAACAGTTTATTTGATTATTATAATTTGTCATTTCGCTGCGTGATTCTATGTTTTGCTTTCCTTCTTTTTTCTTATTTTCTTATTAAACCCCATTGATAATCAACCATTTTGAATGGTTTTACTTAGACAAGTGTGGCTTTATTGTCGACTTAAATCGTCCAAAAAGGTGGATCGTCACATTATTTCTACCTCTTTTTACTTCTTGTCATTTTGAATCATTACTACTTTCAGATACCCGTATAAAATAGTATATAGATATGTATATAGATATAGTTGTCATCATTAAAACATTCATAAAAACAAGGTTCACACATACCAAGGCCATCGCACGTGAAAGAAAGGGAAATCGCAAATCTTTAGAGCCAATCTGCTAAACTTCTACCCCTAACGAGTTCCAGCTTAAGAAGTCGAAGAAGGGCATGCCCACGAAAAGAATGAAACATAATGTTATAATGTTAAATTTACATAAGCACTATCAGACTTCTTAAACAGACACACAACATAAGCACTATCAGTCTCTTAATGCATATTATAACATTATAATACAGACCATCAAATCAAAATCTTATTAATTAGCAAACTCCTTAGCCAAAGCCTCCTTATTATATAAAGTTAAATCCTAGAAACAATCCATGATAAATGCCTTAAATGATAAATTAAAATAAATAGCGATGAAGATGCTTGCTATTCCATGCCAATGGGATAGGTACTGTGTCAACATGAAGTGTCATTCCAAGCTTTCACTCTATTGCATAGGGTTCTTTCCAATTTGGTTCAAGTGACCCAGCTTTGAGAAGACTCATTTCTAAACAAGGCCACTTAAATCAAATGACTAATTTTTGACCCTTCTGTTGAACAATCATGCCACTCATTGCTGGTAAGCTGCAACACTTAAGTTAACCTCATCTCATTATTCCCAATAGCTCCTAGTTCACTTTGGGGTCATAATGCATGAATGAGAAGGAACTCAATCCTTGATTAGAATTGTTGTTTTAATTCCACACAAATGGTGTACATACAACTGTTGTCCTTTAAGGTCGTCCAACAAACCTGCAATGTTGGTGGTGGCTCATTATTCTAACTTCTTTTTACCTATTGCAATCTTTACTTAGTAATCAACTTGATAATCCTACCCCCAAATTAAAATTGATAATTTTTCTATGGGTGTGCAACTATAGAAGGGATCACTACAACAAATACCTCTTTTACAACGGGCAATACCCGTTGTAATAGGGGTTTCACAGCAGTCCTGCACCCGTCATATTATGCGATGTTGTAATAGACTCAATTTTTTTTACAACATTTAAAAACCATTGTAGTTAATATTTTTTACAACGGCCACAACCCATTGCAATATGGTCTTTTACAACTGTTTTTGCCCGTTGCAATAGAATCTTTTGCAACGATTTTTGCCCGTTGTTAAATAAATGCAAAATAAAATAAAATAAAGCATTGGTGCAGCACAACACTATAATAAATCCTCATTTAAACAAAGAAGCAAATATACTTGCAGGGGTTCCTAGATAAATGACTACAACAAGTTAATACGAATATTAAACATTTTCATTTAAATATTTGATGAAATGATGTGTTTCAGTCAACACATGGGCATCAAAGTTTTCCTTTGTATAACCTTCTTCGTACCAGCTTCCACCTTCAAAGTATCATCTAGATTCAAGTTCTTTACGATTTCCTCAATCTTTTGTATACACTTGGTCAACTTCTCTTCAGGTTTTGCTTCATCATCGACATCAGTAGAGGTAGATCAAGTAGGTAGTGGGTGCTCAACTGGAGATGATGACTCGGCTACGTATGGAGGATGTTGGGTAGGAGTGGTAGCTTCATCATTAGTCCAATGCTTCCACCCTCGTATACTATCAGAAAAATTACCCTAAAACACGGCGACCTCCATCATGAACAACTTGAGAACAAGACCTAATAATCCAATTCTTCCACCCCCATATATTAAGGCAAATTTTCTTTTCACCGACAATTAAAAAAGAATTATTGGTAATTTACCAAAAGTAATCAACCAAAAATTACAGATACAAAAGTTTTATACTTTAATAATTTAACATATATGATAATTCAACAAATATATAAAGCATAATATTTAGTTACATATCATGCAATAAAGCTGCTAATAAGCCAGAAAGATCGCAACTAGCAAATTTTACCAACATTTATCTCACGTTTCCCATCTAATTTTAAAAATGCATAAAATAATTCTAAATAGGGAAGAAATGATCACAATGATACTTTACTATCATGCATTAACATTAAAAATGCAAACTTTACTAATTACGTTATCTTGCACATAAAAACTTCTGATGTCAAAATAAATGAAAAAAACTTAAAATAAAAATAAAATATTGTAAGATATTTTTACTAATTCATTGCCAGATCAATAACAACCTTCTGGTAGCTAGTTTTCTTCCCCGAACTATTGCCACAAAATACGCAGTTAGGTCTTGGTATGAAGTCATGATGCAGCACAGGAGGTGGAGTCGATTGCCTTAAGTCGCGTAGTGCATAACGACTTACAATCTAACGTGCTAAATGATGCAGTGTGTGCCTTAGGTCGCTCCCAGGTAGGTCGTTCAGATGCTTCGGTTGCTTTAGGTCGCGCGAGTACTTTAAGTCGTTCGTGACCTAGCGCATCAACCCTTAAGTCGCAAATAAGCAGTGTGGACCAACCTAGCAAGTCAAGCAAACTGGCGCGCATTTCTCTAGGTCACTCCGACCCTTCAAGCTACGACATTGCCGAGTTACGACCTATGTTAGGTCGCTCATTCTTATGTCACGAGCTACTGAAGCTATGCTATCCTTTAAGCCGCGAGCCTTCTTGAGTCGCTGTTGAAGATAGGTCGCTCCATGGCTAGGTCGCATGAAGATTCCAGAAGCTAATTCCTTAGGTCGCTGAAGCCTAAGTCGCTGACATGAAGCAGTGTTGTAATTTTAAGTCGCTCTGTTGTTAAGTCGCTTGTCTGTGGGTTGAGTCGCGTTGTTCTTAAGTCGCGTGAGTTGTATTTAGGTCGAATGTTGTTAGGTCGCTTGAGGTGTAATTCCTTTATGTTGTTATGTCGTGTTAGGTCGTAGGTCGCGACCTATGTTAGATCGGTGAACAGTGTTGTGTTGTAACCCTATAAATAGGGATGTTGGGTCATTTGTAAAGTTGGTTGATTTTGAATAAAACTTTGTTTGAATGCTTTGTGCCTCTTTGAAATTGGAAGTTCAGTGTGAGCTCCTTTCTCCATTTGCGGTATTCGAGTGCGCTCGAATCAACGGATTTGAAGCCGATTCACGGAATCTCGTGCGCGAGATCAACGTAGAAGAATCGTAGATCTTTTAACACGGTATCATGCGCGATCAACGTGTTGGAGATAGCTAGAATTCGGTATCTCTCGAGATCAACGAATTTGGGCATTCAGTATTTTCCAATCCATCGATTTATCTTGTTTCATCTAATCGTTTCTTCGATTAGTTTGACACGAAATCTTCATTTCATCGTCATCGTGATAACCTGCTGCGTCAGTTTGGTATCAGAGCAAGACTTAGCCAATCATAGCTAAGCCGAGCCTATTGGGAGAAGATTGAAGTTTTGGAGTTGTGCATCACTTTGTTTGAATCAAGGCCGTGAGTTGAAGTTTAAGCTGAGCAAGCTAAGTGAAGGCCGAGAGCAAAGCCAAGTTCAGATTTGAGTTGAAGTTGTTTTGGTTGAAGTGTGTTTGAAGATTCTACAATGCCACCGAGAAGAGCTAATCGTCATCAAAATGTTGAAGATTTGTATAAGAGAGAAGATGCTGAACAAATGGAACAACGCATCAATGAAAAGTTTGATGAAGGAATTGGAAAGTTGGAGAAATTGATGAATGATTTGAATCAAAGTCAAAGGAGAAGGTCACCAATCTCGAACCATGGAGGAAATAGAGTTTCGCCATCAGTTGCGGAAGCGAAGAGGGTGTCACCACAATCTTGTAGAGATCGAAGAGAATCATCAGTTTCAATGAGAAGAGATCACCATGAGTATAGACACGAAGAGAGAAGAACTCCACGTGAGTTTGGAGATGAGCCATGTCATGATGATGAAAGACATAGTAGAAGAGATATGCGTGATTGTGGGAATGTTGATGGTTGAGATCGATATCGTAGTACATTTGATTATGATGAAGATGGTGATAGAAATAGTGTTCATTATCGAGATCGAGAACAAGTACGAAATCACTATCGGGTGGTAGAAGATGATCGTAAATGGAAGTCGGGGATGAAGATGGAAATTCCAGAATTCAAGGGTGGAATGGTAGCAGAAGAATTTCTTGATTGGTTATCTAATGTTGAAGAAAATTTTGAATTTAAGGAAGTTCCTGAGCATCGCCGAGTTAAGTTGGTTGCTACTCGTTTGAGAGGTAGAGCTATGGCATGGTGGCAACAAACTAAACTTGCACGGAAAAGAATGGGAAAGTCAAAGATTGAGTCATGGGAGAAGATGAAGAAGTTGATGAAAGCTACTTTCTTACCTTATAATTATCAATCTCTTATGTATCAGCGATTGCAAAACTTGAGACAGGGAACGAAGTCGGTGAATGATTATGCAGATGAATTTTATCAACTTATTGCCAGAAACGATATCATGGAGACGGAAGAGCAATTGATAGCTAGATTTATTGGAGGATTGAGAATGCTGATCCAGGACATGGTGAATATGTTTGATCCGAGATCTGTTGCAGAAGCACACCAGAAGGCATTAGCTTGAGAGAAGCAAGGCAGAAGAGGAGGTGGTGTGTTTACAAATTCCAACAATCAAGTGAAAGGGGCTAGTAGCAATGCGAATGTTTCCAAGGCTGTTGCGAAACCAGTTGTTAATGAAGTTGCTAAGACCAAGGCCAACAACAATTTCAAGTGCTATAATTGTCAGGAGTTTGGTCACAAGAGAAATGAATGTCCGAAGCCTAAGAAACGAGCGATGATTGCTGAGGTGGAAGATGAGGATGCTGAAGTAGATTATTCCAATTCACCACATGTTGAGGAGGAAGAAGAAGTGTCGGGGGACGAAGGGTATAATTTAATGATGAGAAGAAATTGCTTGACACCAAAGTAGGACGAGGAGACTAGCTGGTTGAGGAGTAACATCTTTCAGTCAACATGCACTATTCTGGGAAGGGTTTGTAAATTCGTTATTGATGTAGGAAGTTGTGACAATATCATTTCTACAGAGGCTGTAAAGAAGTTAGAATTAAAGACTGAGAAACATCCTAAACCTTACAAGTTAGCTTGGTTGAGGAAAGGTGGAGAAGTAAAGGTTGTTCGAAGAGCTCGCAAACTTTCTCCACCGGGAAGAAATATAAAGATGAGATTTGGTGTGATGTTGTGGATATGGATGTATGTCATTTGTTGTTGGGAAGACCGTGGCAATATGATAGAGCTGTGCAACATGATGGTCGTACCAACAGCTACAGTTTCATGTTCGAGGGCACTAAAATCACTCTGGTTCCTAAGAAACGACGACAAGAAGAAAGCAAGTTAGAGGAGATTGAAGAGCTGAAAACTTTGCCATCTTTGAAGGAGTTTGTTAAAGAAGTGGAGGACGAGCCTGAAGTATTTTTGTTGATTGGACATGAGAGTAATGAAGTGGTTGAAATTCCTGAAGAAGTAAAGTCAGTACTGGAAGAATTTGAAGATGTATTTCCGGAAGAGCTGCCAACGGAGTTACCACTGTTGAGGGACATACAACATCAAATAGATCTTGTTCCAGAAGCTGTGTTACCACATCTACCACACTATAGAATGATTCCAAAGGAACATGAGGAGTTGAGAAGGCAGGTTGAAGAATTGCTTGAACAAGGGCGCATACAAGAGAGCTTAAGTCCTTATGCTGTATCAGCTTTGTTAGTACCGAAGAAGGATGGAACGTGGAGAATGTGTACTGATAGTCGGGCATTGAACAAGATTACTGTAAGGTACAGATTTCCAATGCCTAGATTGGATGATTTGTTACACCAGTTGCACGGAGCTGCTATATTTTTCAAAATTGATCTGAAGAGCGGATATCATCAAATTCGAATTCGACCAGGGGATGAATGGAAGACAACATTCAAGACTAGAGAAGGGTTGTATGAATGGCTGGTTATGCCGTTTGGTCTTTCGAATGCACCTAGTACGTTTATGCGGGTGATGAATCAGATCTTTAGACCATTTATTGGGAAGTTCATGGTGGTGTATTTTGATAATATACTGATATATAATGGAAGCCCAGAAGAAGACTTGCATCATCTGAGAGAAGTGTTGATGATACTGCGACAGGAACAATTTTATGCTGCAACGAAGAAATGCGTGTTCATGACGCATAGTGTTTTGTTTTTGGGGTATGTATTATCCAAGGAAGGTATCCAGGTGGACCAAAGTAAAGTTGAAGCAATCAGAAATTGGCCACAGCCCAGGACCATAACTGAAGTGAGAAGTTTTCATTGGCTAGCATCATTCTATCGAAGGTTTATTCCACATTTCAGTAGCGTGATGGCACCAGCTACTGATTGTATGAATGGGAAGCAATTTTCATCGACAGAGGAAGCCGGATTTGCTTTTGAGCGAATCAAGGAACTTTTAACGACAGCACCAATTCTAGTTGTGGCGGATTTTCAGTTGTTGTTTGAGTTACATATTGATGCATCGAAGGTTGGGATTGGAGGGGTGTTGAGTCAGAAGGGACGTCCTATTGCTTATTTTAGTGAGAAGCTTTCGGGAGCCAAGATGAGATATAATACTTATGATGTAGAATTCTATGCTGCTGTGCAAGCTGTGAAGCATTGGAGACACTATTTGTTCCATAAAGAATTTGTTCTGTATGCTGATCATGAAGCGTTGAAGCATTTGCGAGGGCAGGACAAGATTGCAGCTAGGCATGCTTCGTGGATTGCATACTTACAACAGTTTACATTTGTTGTGAAACATAAATCAGGAGTTACAAACCGTGTGACAGATGCATTGAGTAGGAGGAATCATTTATTGACTACAATAAAGGTTGAAGTGACGGGGTTTGATGTGTTGCCAGAATTGCTTGTTGATGATCCTTACTTTTCGAAGTTTGTAGACGAAGTCAATAAAGGGAAGGCGGATGAGTTTGTGTTAGTGGATGGTTTTCTTTTCAAAGGAAATATCGATTATGTATTCTAGATTGTAGTTTGCAAATGAAGATGGTGAAGGAGTTACATGAAGAAGGTCATGTGGGTAGAGATCGTACTTTGCAGTTGATTTCTCAATCATATTTTTGGCCTTCCATGAGAAAAGAAGTTGAAAGATTTGTGGAGAGATGTCACATATGTCAAGTTTCCAAGGGAACAGCTACGAATGCGGGATTATATATGCCATTACCTGTGCCTACCAGACCATGGGTTGATATCAACATGGATTTTGTTTTGGTTTTGCCAAGAACTCAGCGAGGAAATGATTCCATATATGTGGTGGTAGATAGATTTCGAAAATGGCACATTCCATAGCCTGTAAGAAGACCGCTGATGCAGTCCGGGTTGCTCAGTTATTCTTTAAAGATATTTATCGATTACATGGGCTACCTGAGACCATTGTGTCTGACCAGGATACTCAATTTCTAAGCCATTTTTGGTTGAGTTTGTGGAAGATGGTTGGAACGAAGCTAAAGTTTAGTAGCGCCTATCATCCGCAAACAGATGGGCAAACGGAAGCGGTGAATAGATCGTTGGGAAACTTATTGAGATGTCTTGTAAAAGACAATTTGAAAAGTTGGGATGTGAAGTTATGTCAAGCGGAATTTGCACACAACCATGCAGTTAATCGTAGCACGGGTTTCAGCCCATTTCAGGTTGTTTATTCAACAATTCCAAAGGGACCGTTAGATTTGACGACCGTGCCATATCAGAAGGAAGTTGTTAAACGAGCCAGTTATTTTGTGAATGAATTGCAAGAATGTCACAAAGTTGTACAGGAACGATAGCTTAAGGCAAATGAGAAATATAAGCAATCAGCAGATGTTAAACGAAGAAGTGTTGAATTCCAGAAAGGAGATTTTGTGTATGCAGTGCTGACCAAAGATCGATTTCCTGTTGGAACTTATTACAAGCTAGCCGCTAGAAAGATTGGTCCTTTAGAGATCGTGAAGAAGATCAACGAGAATGCGTATCAGTTGAGATTGCCTGATAACGTTCATACTTCTGATATTTTTAAAATCAAATACTTGATTCTGTTTCACGGGAATGAGCCTATCGAGGAAGAGGAAGGTGCAAATTCGAGGTCGAATTCTTGTCAACCGGGGGAGGATGATGCAGCACAGGAGGTGGAGTCGATTTCCTTAAGTCGCGTAGTGCATAACGACTTACAATCTAATGTGCTAAATGATGCAGTGCGTGCCTTAGGTCTCTCCCAGGTAGGTCGTTCAGATGCTTTGGTTTCTTTAGGTCGCGCGAGTACTTTAAGTCATTCGCGACCTAGCGCATCAACCCTTAAATCACAAACAAGCAGTGTGGACCAACCTAGCAAGTCAAGCAAACTGGCGCGCATTTCTCTAGGTCTCTCCGACCCTTCAAGCTACGACCTTGCCGAGTTACGACCTTTGTTAGGTCGCTCATTCTTATGTCGCGAGCTACTGAAGCTATGCTATCCTTTAAGCCGCGAGCCTTCTTAAGTCGCTGTTGAAGATAGGTCACTCCATGGCTAGGTCGCATGAAGATTCCAGGAGCTAATTCCTTATGTCGCTGAAGCCTAAGTCGCTGACATGAAGCAGTGCTGTAATTTTAAGTCGCTCTGTTGTTAAGTTGCCTGTCTGTGGGTTGAGTCACGTTGTTCTTAAGTCGCGTGAGTTGTATTTAGGTCGAATGTTGTTAGGTCGCTTGAGGTGTAATTCCTTTATGTTGTTATATCGTGCTAGGTCGTAGGTCGCGACCTATGTTAGATCGGTGAACAGTGTTGTGTTATAACCCTATAAATAGGGATGTTAGGTCATTTGTAAACTTGGTTGATTTTGAATAAAACTTTGTTTGAGTGCTTTGTGCCTCTTTGAAATTGGAAGTTGAGTGTGAGCTCCTTTCTCCATCTGCGGTGTTCGAGTGCGCTCGAATCAACGGATTTGAAGCCGATTCACGGAATCTCGTACGCGAGATCAACGTAGAAGAATCGTAGATCTTTTAACACGGTATCATGCGCGATCAACGTGTTGGAGATAGCTAGAATTCGGTATCTCTCGAGATCAACGAATTTAGGCATTCGGTATTTTCCAATCCATCGATTTATCTTGTTTCATCTAATCGTTTCTTCGATTAGTTTGACAGGAAATCTTCATTTCGTCGTCATCGTGATAACCCGCTGCGTCAAGTCACCTCTTCAGCTGATGATTTTGTGCCTCTGGCTTCATTAGCAGCAGCCATGGCTACTTGCTTCTAGAGTCATCTGTGTTGAACAACCTACGAAATGATATATTGATGTCTCATTACTATAATTACCATGCATATGTATTTGGAAACATCTTCACATAGTATACACCATACAATATGCAAGCAACATGGCAATGTGTGCCGTGGATAACCTTCTTAAAACAAATTCAACTTTTCATTTTACTACTTTAACATATATCGGCTACAAATATTAAACATGTTAATTCAAATATTAACCATAACAAATTCAATTACCCACAATTTTCCCACTTGAGTGGTGCAGAACCTAGAATAACCTGCATCTCCTATATACACGCTTCATCAAATCAACACCTTCATTACGACCTCGCGACATGCCACCATCCACCACTCAAAACTGAAGCAGAATTCAGCCTGCACCACTTCCTTAGCACTTCAACCATCTCCAAATACACAATCCAAAAATCCAAAACTTCTACTGAAACCTCACTACAACCTTTTCTCAAACCCAGTTCCAATCAATCGGTTAAACCAACCGAACCTCCCTACTTCACTGTTGCTTACCTCGACCAAACTTCAACCATGACCACCAACCATGACTAGAAACCATCCTCAACAACACCGCAACCTCATTAGCCAACCTTCCTCATTGCCTCACCAACCTAGTTTCCTCACTACCTCACTGCCACCAAGCCTAAAACAATTTTTTACCAATAGCAAAACCCGAAACCACTCTTTGGCCTCAGCAACTACATACCCAAATACCTCACAAACAACCCACAAATGACCTTCCTCGAATGAACCCGCAACCAAACCCAAACCAGCAACCTTATTGTCCAATTAGCCAATTGTGTGATTTTTAGGATTATGTGATTATTTGGGTATTTGGAAATGTGTGATTTTAATCGCTGTGATTTTTGGTTTTCCAACATCGCTCAAAATTAGCTCAACCCCCATCTAGTAAGGAGAGAGGGACAGGGAAATGAAGCGTAGTGGGGATGGAAGGGGATGAGGTGGTGACGGTAATGGGGAAGTGTTGAGAAAAATAAATTATTCGAGGAAGTGAAATCAATTTAAGAAGTCTCAAACACAGGAAGAAATAAACAAATGAGTCAAAATTTTGCAATTGGAGCAAAAGTTTTTGAAAATGGAGCCCAAATTTTTTGGATGAGAGGTAAAAGTTTTGAATTAGAGCCAATTTTTGGGAGGAGAGGAAAATGTTCTGGATTAGAATCATTCTCTAAAGTCCAAAAAAACTTGTATACATAAAAATGCTACCTACAAAAGAAAATATTTAAATACATATGAATGTAATAATTTGTAGCGTATTGTTTACATTATTCGAGTTTTTTTACTTTTTTTTTTACATTTTGAATTAAATTTTGAATATTTTATAAAACGATAAATATTTAATAGTATATATTACTGTAACGATCCATATTTTTAGTAACATTAGTTAGGACATTTAATTAGCTAAACTAAATAAGATAATGTAAATGATTAAGGGATTGAGACTTGTGTAAAAGGAGTAGTCGTGCGTAAAAACAAATGAACTAAAGGAAAATAAAATGAAATGGAAAAGGCTAGTAGATGAGTGGCAAAGTAGGAATAAGAAATATTCTAATATCCTAAACCCTTAAGTGACATTCATTCTCACGTTCAAAACTAATACACAACAAATGAGAGGCCGACCACCATTAAGGAAAATCAAGTAGAGGATAAGGCAAGAATCAAGAGGAAGCTTAATCAACTTAGTCCAAGTTCAAATCTCGACTCCTTAATCATAAAGCTAAGGTGAATAATGACTACATCTCATGTTTTTTGATTGTTTTCGGCATTAGATTAAATTTAAACCATTTTGTAAGGTTTTGCTATGTTTCATTTATTAAATTGGATATATATACTCGTTGATGATTTATGAAACTCATATGAATTTTTATGATACTTTTTAATGTGAAAACTCTATTAAATGACAACAAAATGCCTTGCGATTTTAGAATAAGGTCTGAAATGTTATTAGAGAGAAGGGTTTATTCATAATTTTTCGAATTAATGTGGATTTAATATTAATTTTCTAGTGAAGAAAATGGTTATTTGGATTAAAATTTAATTACAGCTAATACATGTATGTTTTGGGTCAGAAATTAATACATGTTAGAAAACATATTAAAATAATTTATGGATTTTTTATATAGATTTTTCCTAAGTGCTTTAATGAGTATATAAAATTACTTAAGATATGAGACTTAAATGTTTTATATATTTATAAAAGGAGATGAGGCATTTTGTAAATAATTTAATTTGTTTATTTCAGAAATTTCGGCAGTATTTTTAGAAAAGAAATTAACAACCAATAGTGTTTTGACAAACAAGGCACGTTAGTTGAAAAGAATTGCTTTAAAAAGTTAAAAATCAGTTTATACATGCTTTTTACATGTTTTGCCACTTTCGGCACCCAGCCTTCGACACGTTACTTCTACCTCTATCTCCATCGAAACCAAAGCATAGGATATCAAAGATTTGGTAAGTAGTGAATTGGACATAGGTGAAAGGTACTGGGTCAAAACATGGTGCTTCGAAGGGGTTAAAGCATTACCTTGTTTTTAATTGAAAATGGACCTGCTTTGCTTTCAAAAAGAATTTTTTTCGACTTTGATAGCTTTCGACTCGATTAAATGGTTTAAAAGAATAGTTTCGAAAGAGGTTGTGCCTTTTGTTTTTTAAAGAAGCTTAATGCGGTTGAAAACCCTAGCTATGACTTTCCACCTTTTGAAGCATATGGTTTTGAAAGGGTTACTTTGTTTTTAAAACTTAGCCACTTCTCCAGTTCTTTCGAATGGTTAGTTTTGACACTATCACTTCTTTACTTAGGAAATAGCTTTCGAAAAAGTGCTTGCGACTATGTTGTTTTATGACCCTTTTGTTCTATTGAAAGTTATACCAAAAAGGTTTTGATATGAAAATATCTAATGGTTTCGAAAGGTTATTCCACATGTTTTACTTGAACCCAAATAATTTCGAAAGGTTTGGTTTTATGAAAAGGATTTAGTGCTTTCGAAAGGTTTAAAATAAAGGTTTCGAAGGAGTGGTTCCCCAATGGTTTCGAAAGGTTTTAAATGGAAGGTTCCAATGATCTCAAAAGGCAATGCTTAAAGTGTTTTGAAAAGAGGATGTCCATGGTTTTATAAAGCTTTCAAAAGAGATAATTTCAATGTTTTTGAAAGGTTAAATGTAAATGGTTTCGAAAGGTACGTTTTGACCTTCGGCCTAGTTATAAAGTAAAGTAGTTTGCTTGAATCGAAAGGGGACCTTTCAATGGTTTCGAAATGGATACTTTCAAAGGTTTCGAATGTTTTCATCAACACTGTTTTGGGTAAAGTATATATAACATGGCAAACTAATTTGAGTAAAGCATAGAATATATTTTCTTGTATAAGTATGATTTAAAAGGGTTAAATCATTTTAAAGAAATGTTTTCAAGGAAAATCTAATAGGTAGCCGACCCTAAGTAAAATGACTCAGATATTAAAATAGCAAATAGGACTGGTATGGGGTCCCACGCTATACTTTTGCTAGTAGCCTCTAGCTAATATAAGTTCAAAATTCCAATGTGTAGGGCTTTGTCATAGGTAAGACTAAAATGATCTTACACACAAAAATGAATCTATAGAGGAGGCCTGCAAAACCATTAAGATCAGTTGACCCTAGGAGAACTAATTTAGGGATAGACCATCCAAAAGAGGAGTATCTAACAAAAGTTAGATTATTTGTTTATTTTGTCTGGTAGGCCTGAGTCAGCCAAAGGTTAGCAGTTAGCCAAACAAAACTATACTGTCCAGATAGATAGTCCATTGGTACCTGATTTACATACTTACATGATATTGACATTATTGTTTTAACCAGTTTGGTTGCAGATTTTGATTTGCAAAGGATATTAGTAAGAGAAACCCATTCCGCTAAGCGGCGTTGTCTCACTAAATATCATATAACCGAGATGTATAGTATTATTCACAGCAGGCTTTATGTTTGACTCAAAGTCTATGTTTTTCTCCGTAAACTCTATGGGTGCTTAAATTTGATTTGAGTAAGCTAAGAGTTGAGGATTTACAGGTTTTAGTAGGTGGACGAATAAAGCTTCCGAAGACGGGTAGGTGGCGGAAGTTGGATATGTTTAGGGGTTGTTTTGTTTTATTTCCACTATGTTGTATTAAATATGACTATTTAGTACTCTGGTCATCCAAGGGGGCATCTTTATATGTCGCTCTTGGCATATTTATGTAATAATTATATTTGATTTGAACCTGGAAAACGTTTGGGAAATGTTGTTTTGAAATTTAATCAAAAAAGTGTGTTAATGTGTGATGATTTTATTTCATATTCAAGTGCTCTGATATTATGGATACCATTAACATTACCGTATTTGGTCACCGAAAGTTAATACTATAGATGACTGCAGCATCTGCAGCGCTTAGCTTTGGACCTCCATGTAGGGGATGTTACAATTTGGTATCAGAGCATAGGTTTATGAAGAACTTTAAAATAAAATGATTCAGAAAACATAATCCTAAGGAATAAGAGAAAAGATCGGGTTATGGGATAACGCTATAATAATGTACTTGTATTTGCTATATATATAAGTATACGCTTTATCTCTATTCTTCCATCTATATTAGGCTATTCTTCTATATCTTACAAAGACTCGAATGCAGATATGGATGCTAGAGGTGGATGAGTTGATCTAGGTGTGGAAAGCACCACAACTAATGGAAATGCCAGTCCAAATACTAGGAGAAACCAAGGTCTTTCACAAGTCACAAATGTGGGCGCTGGAGTACCGTAAGTGGACAAGAGAGCAATGTATCAGTTCTTTGTCAACACGATGCAGGTGTGAATTGATGCTGGAGTAGTGGAGGAAATGATGGAGGACAAAACCAAGAGGCATTAGTGGTAAATAACTATGCTATTCTGAGTAGAGATTTTGATCGACTGGAAGGAAAGCCATTTATTGGTACTAAAGACGCAATCGAAGTAGAAAATTGGCTACTTCGTTGCGAGAGGATTTTTGCTGACTTAGGGCTCAACAATGAGCCGAAAAGGAGACTCGCTTCTATTAGTCCTTGAGATGATGGTTTTAATGACAACAACCTTAGGACTTGTTATAAAATATAAATACTAACATTATAGTTTAGATATATATGTATATGCAGGATATAACCATCCAGGTACCAAGAATGAAGATTGTACGGTATAGAGATTCAAGATTTAAGATATCAAGATTGAAGACTCATGAGTATCAAGATATCAAGAGTTTAAGATTTCAAGAATACAAGATAAGTATTGAGTCTAGAATTATGTTAAAACTTCTTAAAAGCACTTACATCTTTATTTAAAATTTATTCGTGGAATGGAATCCACTTCGAGCCTATTAAAGGGATGGTGAAAGTGTGCTATGGATCGTGTAATATGAATATACAATAATGCAGAGTAGAATGATGATAGCTATATAGTTAATAGTGTGGAATATAAATGCAGTATAATAAAAATAACACCGAAGATTTTTATACTAGTTTAGACTCCGTCCTATGTCTAGTCTCAAACTCCTTCTGGAATTTCACTAAACACAATAACCCTCACTTCATCCGGAGGAACAGGTCTATACAACACTTGAACAGCCGAACAGGATTTCGCCTCAGCAGTCGAAGAGGACTTTATGCCTAGGCAACCGAACAGGATTTCTACTCGATACAGAAAACTTTATTGACTAGTATGTTCTTGATAACATAGACATGTCTTGAAGTACACCCTTCCTATAATCAAACCCTCAAGAGTATTTGTGTGTGTATTGATTGAAAGGAAGATAATCACTTAGAATCGAAATATGTATAGATTATCTCGAAGATTCAAGCGATATGGGGTTTTTGATTGCTTTGAATTGCAAGAGAATACAGAGCAAGAATAGATTTAGAGAATAAAGAAAGAATTCGATGATTTTGTAATGAATCAAAACATGTTTATATAGAGGATATAGAGATGCAATTATTCATGAAAGATCTCAATCAAAAGTTGCATCTTTTCCTCTTGAAATTGGATTGAAACACCTTCGTGAATGAACGTGTCTTTTCAGTCAAATAGCCGTTATTTTTCGTTCAGTCAACTGACTCAGAAGTGCCAGTCAACTAAATTTCAAAAACGTGCATGTTTATGCAAGTATATGTGTATTGGCACAGGTCAGTCGACTGGCTGACCTGAGTCAGTCGACTGACCTGTGCTATATTGCACAGATCACACTAAAAAAATAATATTAGAATTCAAAACCATTTGTTTCTGTGTGTGACTATTTGAGAAATGATTTTAACAATATTTTCACATAACTAAGACATAAAAACGTGATAAATATACATACTATATTCTAAATTGAAATCTTTTTTTGTTTGAAGTTCCATTCTCTTTTTATCGCCACGATACACCATCTTGTAATCTATGTTCGTCAATAGTCGTTGAAGTTCTTCGTCATGAATCAAAACCATAATTCAACATTCTCCACCTTTTAGATTGATGACAACATATATATTTGACGATATATAATACGAGTTATATAATATTAGTTTTCTCCCTCTGAATGTATGGCAACGATTTAAATCTGCAAAAAAATTGTTAGTAAACACAATAATTTCTTCCCCTTTGTCATTGACAAAAGGGAATATTTAGAGATAGCCAATACACCATAATAAACATAATGACATACACGTGCAAGTAAATAAGACAACATCATCACAAAATTCATACAACACATCACAATATCATAATATATTACACGGTCATACGAATTAAAACAAACATCAAGGCGCATCACGAACATAATTTTGAATAAAAAATAGATGAACAAGGTTAAAACAAGATTGATTTTTGAATGAGTAGAGAGAGAACTTGCTAACCATGAAGTCAAAAGACAACTTAATCCGCATCCCAATCAAAGGGATCTTCCTTTTCCTGTTGAGCCAGTTTCTTCCCTTTATCAATGTCACGGGATGTTCCGCCAGTGCCACTTATGCTGGAGCTTGTGGCTTCGGAAGTAGACCATGAGAAATGTGGAGCCAGCCTCTTACCCGTGTCCAAATGTGAAGTGCCGGTAGAAGAAGTTGCACAAGAAATTGCTTCCCATAAAGTTGTGAAAAACCCCTTAATCTTGTTAAGCTTCTTATCCATTTTATTGAGGAGAGAGTGAAGAATAAGTTGGTTTTGAGCAAGCAAATCAATAGCTTCCCTTGAAGTTTGGTCAATAACCGAACGACGAATAACTTCTTCTTCGGATTGATGTGGTTGAGAAGAAGATTGTTCGGCAATGTGGATTCCTTGTCGCCTTTGACGTTGTGTTGCTTGCCAATCTTGAAATGTAACAAAGGGTTCCAGATGATCAGGGAGTTGCATGAGTCTTACGGTATGAATATTGTATGCTCCGACTTTGGAGAATTCGGATTTGAGGGATTTTATACCAAAATCATTTAAAAGGCGCATTATATATTCACCAAAGTAAATCACATTTGGTTTTCCTTGGTTAAAACTTAAGAATTCGTCCATAAGAAGTTGAGTCCAATTTATGCGCAAATTTATCCAAATAGCATATAGAGCACGAAAATTATCGGGATATACTAATTCATAAGACCCTTTTCGTGGAGTTATAGTTTTTAGAAGAAACTTGTGCATGGGTCTAGCTTTTGGCCGAAGTGACATAGATTTAATGTTTATAGCATCATCTTCTAGGAGTAAATGACTTATATTATCCCGAGTTCTCATATCACAATTTACATCCCGAAGATTAATACCCGCAACTCGTGTTTGAAGCAAATGATACATACGATCTATAGAAAGAAAAACCAAAATTCCACATACCGAAGTCCATATGCAGTTTTCTCGATTCCTAGGTGCCGGTTCTTGAAGATTCAAGTTTGTGTAGAATAACTTAACCATTGTATGATTGATTTTTAAATTATTCTTATTGTAATCGAGAGAAGTATCCAAACCGCTTCGTTCTGAAAGTTCCTGAATGCCATAAGTGTTGAAGTCGGGGTAATGAACAAAGGAGCCTTCGAAAATTTGAGATTCTTGCATGTTTATCCATCTTTGAATGGCTTTATCATGAACAATCTGAGTAGCAATTTGAGAGTCTATTGGTGTAGAAGATGAAGAAGAAGCTTTTTTGGTGCATTTTGATTGTCTAGGGGCCACGGAGAAGTATGAAATGTTGAGAAAAATGTGAAATTTGGTGATGTTGGAGAGGTAATTTTCAAAGTTTAGGATTGAAGGAACGAAGATGAAAGTAAAAATAGTGAAAAGGTGAGATAAAAAGTGGTGGGTAGGGGCAGTTATTGTCCAGAAAACACTGTTCAGTTGACTGAATGACCTGAGTCGATCGACTGAATTTGAACCCGAGAGTTTTTACACTTTGTAATCAGTCAACTGACTCAGACCATTCAGTTGGTTGACCTGGGCTTAATTTGAAATTAGTGAATTTTTGCTTATAGAAAATTTAGAATAACTTATTGACATCATAATATAGATGAAATACAATAACTAATTGTATAGGCATAACACATATGACATACAAAAAGAAGAAATGATCGAGATAGTTGTTTGTCTTCGAACTCTTTTAATATAGTTGAGCCATAGTTGAACAATGAAAAGACACACTATTTAGCGGATGGGCCTGGAGTAGACTTCTCATTTTTCTTATTTGGTGTCTCATTGTTAATTGGTGACCATCCTTGTCCACGTTCCCATAAGTTCGGTGATACAGGAGGTCGTTGTGGTCTAGGAGACCAAGGATTTCGAGCTAGAACAGGTTCTTGGACACTAGAAGAGGAGGAACCATAAATTTTTAGAGCTACTTGCTCTAGAAAAGATAGCCGCCGGGAGTTCATTTTCTGTTCATACCATATTTCTTTTTGAAGATCCAGAGATTGTTGTTGATAATGATGAATTTCATCCACCTTTTGTTTGGTGGAGGGTGAGCCAAAAAGTAATGAACAATTTGATTTCTTTGATGGAGGCGTATAATCGGTATGGTGGTTGTGATCTCTAATAATGGGAACCTGTTCATGAATGGGAGTTGGAGTGTGAAGTGAAGGTGTATTTGGAGAATCGAAAGTGATAGAAATATAGGAGATTCTTGAGTCCGAGCTGTTTGTGTTCAAGGAGTCTGATGACATTGTTGAGAAAGTAGAAGTTTTTAGAGTAGTTTGGAGTTGGTGTATATATAGAATTCAAGTTGTGAAGGGAAAGAAGAAAACTTGATAAATTTATAGGTAGAGAGACACTAAACAAAGAGTGGACAGAAAGTTTCAAGAAATTTCTACCATAAATAAAATAGAAAAAATTTTGGTGGAGAAAAAATTAGATTAAATAGGAGGCTCAGGTAATTTCAAGTATAACCAAAATATTTCTATTAAACTTTATAAACTTTTGGTTATAATCTATGAAAAAAATTATAAATATTTAGATGAGACGATTCCAAGTTCTCGTCTTAATTTTATAAGAACATTTTCTAATAAAGGTTTTGTAAATATATCGGCCAATTGATCTGTAGAGGATACAAATTCAAGATTTATTAAATCTTTTTCAATACACTCACGAAAAAAGTGACGACGAATGTCAATATGTTTTGTTCGTGAATGATTTATTGGATTTTTAGATAAGTTAATAGCACTTGAGTTATCACAATAAATTGTTGATTTATTTAGATTAAAACCAAAATCTTGAAGTGTTTGTTGCATATAGATGATTTGAGCACATACCAAAGCTACAAAAACATGTCGAAAATGAGACGCAATTTTGTTTCTTACTAAACCAAGATATGAGGGATCGTCCAATAAAGTGACAAGTTCCACTTGTATTTTTTCTATTCGTCTGACTTCCTCCAAAATCAGCATCACTATATCATACTAATTCAAAAGGAGATTCTTTCGGATAAAATAGTCCAAAGTCCTTGGTTTTGCTAAGATACCGTAGTATGCGTTTCACTACTCGCATATGTAATTCTTTGGGATCTGATTGAATCGTGCACACAAGCAAACACTCATCATTATGTCAGGTCTACTAGCTGTTAAATAAAGTAACGATCCAATCATACTTCGATATAATTTTTGGTCAACACCCTTACCATTTTCATCTTCATCAAGATGTATAGATGTACTCATAAGGAGTAGGTTTGGTAGAAGTATTTTCCATGCCAAAGTGTGTAATTAAATTGTTACAGTATGTTTCTTGATTTATAAAAATACCATTTTCCAGTTGTTTAATTTGTAATCCAAGAAAATGATTTAATTCACCCATATGTGACATTTCAAATTCTTTGGTCATTATTTTTGAAAATTCCTGACATAATTTTTCATTTGTGAAACCAAAAATGATATCATCAACATAAATTTGAACAATTAAAATATTTTGTTTATTTCTTTTAATAAAAAGAGTTTGATCAACTTTGCCAATTTCAAAACCAGAATTTATTATATATCTTTTGAGACGATCGTACCAAGCACGTGGTGCTTGTTTAAGACCGTACAAAGCTTTCTTTAATTTATAGGCATGATTTGGAAATTGTTCATGAATAAATAAAGGTGTTTGCCAATTTTCTAAGGATTCGTATTGCTTCTAGTCTAGCGACTAGAGCGAACGTTTCTTCGTAGTCAATCCCTTCTTCCTGATTATATCCTTGTGCTACTAATCTAGCTTTATTTCTAGTTATATTACCTTGTTCATCTGCTTTACTTTTAAAAACCCATTTGTACCAGTGACTGATTTGTCATTAGGCCTTGGAACTAAATCCCCAACGTCATTTCTTTCGAATTGGCTTAGTTCTTCTTGCATAGCGATAATCCAATAATCATCAGCTGAGGCTTCCTTTATATTTTAGATTCTATATTAGAAAGAAAGCTACATGGCCCATTTGATTTAATTGATTTCTAGTTCTTACATTTGAATTAATTTCTCCTATTACATTTTCTATGGGGCGATTTCTTAATATCCTAAGAGGAGATCTTAATTCATTATTATTATGAACAGTGTTTTTATCATTTTGAAAAATTATAGATTCTGTATTTTTGATATTTTCTTCATCATCTTTAATACTTGGAATTTGTTTAAAATTCTTCATCAAATGATACATGAAGTGTTTCTTCAATGATATTAGTTCTTTTATTAAAAATTCGATAAGCTTTGCTTCGTTTCGAATATCCTACAAAGATTCCTTCATCGGATTTTGAATCGAATTTGTCAAGCTGATCTTTTGTATTTAAAATAAAACATTTTGAAACAAAAACTTTAATATATGAAATGTTTGTTTTTCTTTCATTAAATAATTCATAAGGAGTATTCTTTGTTAATGGTCGAATAGAAACACGATTCAAGGCATAACAGGCGGTAGCAACAACTTCTGCCCAGAAGTGTTTTGGCAACGTGCTTCCATTTAACAAAGTCCTTGCACATTCTTGTAAGTGTGAGAAATGCGGATTACAGATCTTAAGGCTAGGATTAACACTAGGGGGTGAATAGTGTTAATCAAGAATTACTAAATCTTTTTCGATTTATGTTAATTTAGACACCGATGTATGCAATATAAAGACATAGATATGATCACAGAAACAAACACAGATACAGAAATAAAATAAAAGTAGTAAAGGAAAGAACACACCGGATTTTATACTGGTTCGTAGTTACCCTACATCCAGTCCCGCAACACAAGTACAGATTTCCCTTCAAAAGCAATTGTACAATTACACCCTCGGTTTCAAGGCTACGAGGTACACCCTCCAGAATTTCGATCCTCTGGGTAAAGATACTTGATTTCCGGGCCACAAGTTTACCCAATTTATTTACCAATGGTACAATCACACCTTTTCTTTCTTGATTGATTTTCAAGGCTACAATCACACCTTTTCTCGCTTAATAGATTACAAAAAAGTCTATAACTCTAAATATCACTGAGAATCTTGTAGAGAGAGTGGTAAAGAATCAAACAAGAAGTAATCGAGTTCGATTAAATGTTGATTTCGGTAGAGTAATGATAAGAATATGTATTAAGAAAAGTGGAAGAAGAGAAGGAATGAAAAACCAGAAAATCTGATCTAAAATTCGTTGAAACTAACCCCTATTTATAGAAGAAAAACAGCCATGTCCATTCGTGAAGAGTTATGGCGAATAGACACTTCTTTTGAAATTTAAATTTTGAACTCAACTGACACCATGTCGACATGGGGTATATAGGCATGTCGACATCCCAAAGCATTTTTTGATGTTTTGATTTTCTTCGAAAATAACCTTTATCTTATATTAAAACTAATTTAAACTTTATAAATATACTTTAATATAGTTAAAATTCATAAGTAAATATAGAGAATAATATATATAGAATTTAACTCTAATTTTATATTTTAAATCTAAGTATAAATATTTAAAAGTTAATTATATTAAAAGATAGTTTAAAATCAGGAGTAATTTGACTTTGAAATTAAAGATAATTTTGAGGCTAAAATTATATAAAATCAGGATAGAGGGTTTTGAATCATTTAAAAGTAAAGTTTTGAAAACATTTTGAAAACATGATATAATTTTGAAAAATCATTTTGAATAAAATGTTAGTGGATACAAAACAATGTCCCACTTGATTTTTCATAGGTTTCATCCTACTTAGGGTTCCATCCCTTTAACGGGTTCGAAGTGGATTCCATTCCACGAATAAATTGGATTTTAAGATGCTAGTGCTTTTCTATGAGTTTTAACAAAATTCCTAATAATAAAAAACACTTAACTTTGAAATCTTGAACTCTTGATAATCTTGATACTCATGAGTCTTCTATCTTGATATCTTGAATCTCTATACTGTACAGTCTTCTTTCTTAGTACATAAATGGTTAAATCCTGCATATACATATATATCTAAACTTATAATGTTAGTATTTATATTTTATAATCTATTCTAAGGTTGTTGTCATCAAAACCATCATCTTACGGACTAACAGCAAGGTTCTATTTTTTCCGTTCTACTACTCCATTTTGTTGAGGAGTTCTTGGAAATGAAAAATTATGGATTATTCATTTCTTCTTACAAAAATGTTCAAAAACTTCGTTTTTGAATTCACCTCCATGATCACTCCTAATATTTTTAATTTTTAAACCTTTAAAATTTAGAATTATTTTAACAAAAGACTTGAAATGATCAAAGGTATCACTTTTATTTTTCCATAGAAATTGTCCAAGTATGTCTAGATAAGTCATCAACAATTACAAACACATATTTACTATGATTTATGGATTGTACTTGTATTGGTCCAAATAGATCCATGTGTAGTAATTCAAGTGGTTGCATTATTGAAATAAACTTTTTAGGTTTAAAATATGACTTAGTTAATTTTCCTAACTGACATGCATCACAAATATGGTCTACTTTAAAATTCATTTTTGGTAGACTTTTTACTAAATCATTTATAGATAATTTTGCTATGGCTCTAAAATTTATATGACAAAATCTTTTGTGCCATAACCAAGGATCATTTTCTTTGGCTAATAAGCACATATTTGAATTATAATTTATATTCGTATTCAAAACATAAATATTTTTATCTCTAAAATCTTCAAAAATAAGATTATTATTTTGATCAAAAATGCTACACTTATTTTCAGAAAAAGTGATTTGAATCCTTTATCACACAATTGGCTGATACTAAGTAAATTGTGTTTCAAATTTTTAACTAACAAAACATTGGAAATAAGAGGTAAATTAGATGTACCGACATTGCTGACGTCGTCTTTTCCGATGATATATCCTTTTGAATTGTCTCCAAAAGTGACAGAGCCTTCGTCTGAGTAAGTAATATTTGATAGCATATTTTTGTCACCATTCATATGTTTTGAGCAACCGCTGTCGAGTATCCATTTTCCTCTTTTTTTAAGTGGGACCTGTAAGAAAATAAAGAATATCATTCGTACCCACTTTTTAGTAGGGTCCTAAGAGTTAGGTCATAGGAAACCAAACCCAAGAGGGTTTAGTATCCCTTTTGAAAATATAATTCTTATTTTTATGCACAAATTCAAAAATTGAATTTATATATTTCTTCTTAATCAAAATATTGTTTATTTTAGGAATCCATATTTTTATAGTTTTTAGATTGGACTTCCCTTTTAAAAGTTCTTTTGTAGTCTTAGGTTTTGAATTATTTCTCCTTTTATTTTCATTTTTAGGTGGAGCTTTTGATTTCTTAACATAACCTAATCCTGTAATGACCTGTAAATTTAAGTGGTTTTATTTTATTTTATTAGTTGGAATTTTGGGAAATTTTAAATATTTGAGTTTTGAAATATAAATTTGATATTTGGCATACGTCTAATTAAACATGGCAATTGGTATATTATCATCTGATAATATTGAATTTTATTTTATTGAGTAATATTATTTCAATTAATCAGTTAAAATGGATGATAATAAAATGTTCTCTGAAACCTAAATATGTCAACATGAGAAAATTTATTTAGAACACTCTGAATCAGACTACGAAATTCATTTCGCGAAATTCAGGCATTTCTAGCTCCGCTTGGATTTTTCCGTACGGAATAACAACGTATATCGGTACCGATTATCGACTTTTGATCGGATGATCGTACCACTGATATCTATATACTGTTTTGACCGTCTCGTCGTGCTGATCTCTACGGCATATTCAATTCTATGTTTTATAGTCCGATAAGCGGTGGAATTTACGAACGATAACCGTATCGGTGCACGTTTCGTGCCTTTTGATTTCTTGTAGCTATTCAATTCCTACCGTGTATTAACCCAACGGTCATTAGCTTTTATCATTCTTGAATTTTGGTCCACTCTTTTGTTATTCCCAGTTATTCTCCGGTTTCCAATTTTAATCACTGGTTTTCGGATTCATTATGGCTCTTCCCTTTATATTATTTTCGTTCGACAATAATAAACTATATAAAGTATGAATATATTTAGATCTGGGATATTTGTTCGTGCTCCTTCATCTTTCACTCTTCTTCTGTTAGATCCATTTTCTCCTCATTTTCTTTCTTCTTACTTCCTTTTCTTTCTGTCTGTTGCTCTTCATCTAGCCTTCAACACACCTTCCCAAGATCTCAAGCCTACCTCGGCCTCACTGTGCAACACGTCGGCATCCCCCTCTCCGCCACCAGACTGAGCACAGCTAGCCGATGCTCCTCCTTCCTTTCCTCCTCTGCAACGTAGTACCCCACAACTGGCCACCATCTCCTCAACCCCC
The DNA here is from genome assembly GCA_030765085.1 of Allium cepa. Lineage (NCBI taxonomy): Eukaryota > Viridiplantae > Streptophyta > Magnoliopsida > Asparagales > Amaryllidaceae > Allium > Allium cepa. The sequence continues at coordinate 221,824,727 of CM060928.1, forward strand.
ACTCGGCCGCGCCTTGCCTTTGAATAGCCTTCCCCGTTAACGTGATGATCGCGTGAACCGACAGCAACCTATATATTTGGGTAACTTTTTATTTAATATTGATTTATAAATCGTATGTATATAAGTTGTTATTGATCTTGGAATATTTGTATATATTTTGTTTTATATATTTATACAATGAATTTACATAGTAAGTTATGTTTTATACGTTTATTTTTAATGTATATATATTTCAAATATAACCAAATATGTATGTTTGCATCTTTATTAAAGGTTTATATGCATATATTGTTTATTTTATACAATTCTGTTCCTATATAGTTATAGTTTAATACGTTAAAATATTATACAAAGCTGTTGTTCTCTGTTTTACATTTGCTGAATATACGTAAGTATATAGTTTATATTTATGAATTACCCTGCATCTTTGATATTTGTTAGCTTATTAATATATAAGTATATGAAGTTACGACGTCGGTTTATATTTTTCCCTTACTGTTTAATAGTTTAAAAGTTAAGAATTTTGATTTCTACTTATATCGTACAAACGTCCTATTTGATTTTGATAAAATATTAGTTCAATATGTAAGTTATAGATTTGGTTTATATATTTACATATCTAATATGTATTCGTTATATACTTACTGCGTCTACTCGCACATATAAAGTTTAGATGTACGAGTTATATTAATGTTTGATTACATTGTATTTCAGTCTGCATGTATACATGAGTCTGGGTTTAAATAAAGCACTTTTATAAAATCAGTTTCTATAAATATATATTTATATTGTTTATAAGCATGTATATAAATTATGTATGTATATACGTGGCTATTAATAGGGTATATATATTTATTGGTTTTAAAAATAATATAATACATATATCTTTGATTTTTAGCACTTGAGTTCTAAGAATACATTTGTCTTAAATTAAAATATTGAAATATATATATATATATATAATAATAATAATAATGCATCTATTTTCAGTTTATATTCAAAACCGGTTCTGATTTATTCTCATCGTTTCCCCATTATCAGCTTTGTCCGTTGTGCCCGTTTCTTCATCGAATCGTGTTTATCTAGTGTTACTTTGGAATTCGTAGCTCGTTTCATTTGTCAAATCTATCTGGCCTCAAAAGGTGAGAAATCACTCACGATTAACATTATTTTATATATTAATTTTGATTCCAATTGAAACGACAATTGAAATATGCTGCTGTTAGTTATTTACCCTGTTATATATCATATTATTATCTGTATCCATTCACCGGTGACATCTGACACTATTATCTGTTATTTATATTGATGATATATGCCTGTTATATTATTATCATATCTGTTATCACTCTGCAAGTTCCCTATTAGTATAGAATTCACTATGGGTTGAAATGATACATACCCGAACGGACTTTAGAATAGGAGAAAATCGTTATGGGTTGAAATGACAGACCAAGCGATTTTCATTTGAATTAAATTTGGGATTGCGGGTTGAAATGATATATATCGATATATATTTAAATTACAGATTGAAATGATAAATATTTATATCACTCGACCATAAGATAGAAAATTATATACAGACACCATGGTTTATACATGTAAAAATATTTTGAAATGATTTCTATGGTTTTGGAAAGAAATATATGGTTTTATATAAATATTGATTTCAGGTATTATATAAATGTTATTTTCTATATGGTTAAATTCTTGATTTAAGCTATTTATAAATTTGTTTTAATATAGAACAAGTTTAATAATAAATTTGATTTTTATTTAAAATATAGTATGATTAATATTTATTAAAATTTATATTTTAATATAGAGTATATAATGATTTAAATAAATTAAAGTTGGAAGATAAATTTTGAAATTGATTTGAAATGGTATTTAAATTAAGAATTATATTTAATTAAAATCGATTTGGAACTTATTGAATTTGAGACTTAAAGGATATGATTTTATAACTTGATGCTGGTTTAAAGTAATTAATAAATATTTCAAGTTTGAGTTTTACTTAATTGATATTGAATTTATTAAGTAAATATTTCAAAACCAAATAATAGTAAATTGAATTAAGATATATATAAAATTATCATCTTTATTTTTGAAATTATAGAATATTTAAAGCTTTGAAATATATATCTTGAAATGGTTTAGTTGTGGTTCAAATCTGTATTTGAAATTGATATAATTTTGAATGGTTTAATTAGAAGCTAAATTGGAATTAATGATTTGAGATCTTATTAAATTTGAATTTTTGGAATTTGAGTTGATTTGGAATTAATTTGTGAAATTTGAGGAAAAACAATTTCATTATATATACTATTTTAATATTTAAATCAGTTAAGAGGGAAGTATTATGATTCAAAGTACTTGTTTCGAAAGTGTTTTAATTTCAAGTGTTTAGTTTCGAAAGTGTTATAACTTTGAAAACGCTATGGTTTTCGGAAATGGATATATTTGAAATGGAAATGATATCTTATTGGATTTTGAAATGGAAAGGATATCGTATTGATATGGTTTTTGAAATGGTAATGATATTTTGGTTTTGAAGTATAAACTATTTTAAAAATGACCACGGTTTTATAATTACGTTTGGTTGTTAAAGAGACCGGGATCAAAAATTGTCATACTCTCTGCCAACTCCGAAAACCACTTTAACAACCATGTACGCGTTGGAGATTCCAGAATGAAGTAGGATGGTGGCGATGACCTATTGAGGTATATACGTGGACCCGACTCCCGTGGGTTGGCATAAGGTGGCTAAAACATGAGCAATTGACGGACTAATGAGATAGCTCATCTGATCGGACACACTTCTTCGATACCATTATATTACTTTGTGATTGATTGGGTGCACCTTTGATTTTTGGGAGTGTGGCTCGAGGTGGACGGTAGTGGATGCAACGCGTTACCACCGGTTTGGAGGTGTAATTGGTATATCTACCCTGGCATTGCCTAGTTGTGTCGTGTCACCTACCCTAGCGCGCCTTATACGAGTTTGATTTGTGTCGTACTTATGGAGTATCCTCTGGTAGCCTCCCGATCTGGAAGTATTACGGTACTGTATAGACTATTGGCACTATAAAATGTGTTAAGGGGGATATGGGTAACGCCTTAACGCTATTTTTAAATATATTATACTTTACTTTAGACATTATTATAATAGCGCATATTACTACATAGTAGATAGTTTAACGCATCCTTAGAGGATGGTTATCCCAAACATCCTTTGAGTTACTTGTATTTCAGTTGTTATTTCATTTGAGTTGGATTTATTGATATAAGAATGATAATCCTGACTCGAGTGCTTTGTATTTTGCTTTACACTCGGGTCAGACTGAGTGATACAGCTTTTGAGACTCACCTATGGAGTTGGAGCTTTGCTTAGAGATCTAACTATCTATCCAGCTTTTAGATATTTAATTAATTCTAGTGATCTATTCTGATCTTGTATTTGACTATTGTATTCGAGACTTCTGTTGTATCATATTTGACTCTGTTATACATAAAGTAGCTTCATGAACTACTATTCTCTTATTTCCGTTGCATTGTTGTTATATTACTCTGTGTTTGTGATTCTGTGTTTATTTTATTTACTGTATATTTCGAGTTTTTCCAAGTATATATTAACAATCTGGTATTTTGAACAATTCAAATCTCACATGCGTGCATGTGAATGGTTGAAAATATCGGGCTGTTACATTTGGTATCAGAGCTTTGGTTTTAGGAAAAACTCAACATATAGGGTAAATTTAATTATGGAATCACTTTCGTTCGAGTTTGAATCCCTTCCTCTTTGACTCAATTCCTTTGAGTTTTGGAACGATACCTTCGGTTCCAAAATCTGTCCTTATCTCTCCCATTCGTGCTTCTTGATTTCGAAGTATCCAATAACTCCACTTCGAATGATCTCTATAATAAATCGGCGGTCTCGCCAACCTTCGAATGATTTGTAAAGGGGTAAAACTCCTTTACAATAGGCATTGATTAACCGGAGATTTCTGTATCCTCAGTTTACGATGCTATATATCTCCTGCTATGCCTGAATTCTATCTCTTGCGATCGAATGTCAATTTGCCTCGGAATTCTGCATCGATCTTATTTGAAGTCATGGTTGACCTGGTTAAGGTTACCCGCGATTTATATAAACCTATCCGTCTCCCTATTTTGTTATTTAATTATCTTATCTTTGTTTCAAACCTATCTTCGAATCAAAATTCTCTTTGATTTGAGTCCATCAAATTTGGATCTCTATCCTTGCTTTGAAATCTATGCTTGTATCGTCGAGCGAGGAAGTGTATTTATAATTAATATTAATTTTTTTTATATATTGTGTTTTTTGAATTGTTAATGTGATTTGGGTTTTTGATCGATTCATATGATCAATGCTATCGATAGGATTTCCAAAACACTTGAACAGAGCAAACCGACATAATATTATTTTCAAATTTAGTAAATGAAATAAATTTTGTATAAATTGTATTATATATGTGATTATAATTTTCTAATAGACAATTGTTAAATGATTTGGTTAAACAAATGATACTATTTGATTTTCAATTATTGTTTTGTAAACCTTTGATTTACCAACATATAAATAAATGGAATTATAAAACTTGGTTTATAAATTGATTTGGAAATTTAAATGAATTTAAAGTAAGAATTTGAGAAATTAATTTTCGAAAATTTCAAACTTTGGATGTAAAGTTTTAAAGTGTATTATCTAAAGTATTTTCGAATAGAAATTGTTTCCAAAAAAATTTAAATGTTTAAATCAGTGCTCTCTTCTGTTGTCGCTGGAAAATAATTTCGCTGATAATTGCAGCACCATCGACATTCATTTTCGAGTTTCAAAGTGAAGAGGCCATTCTGTAACTTTGCTACACTTTTATTTGAGGATTAAATCGATTTGAATTTCATAAGTATGATTTAATTTTATAATCAAATTTAATAAATATGTAACTATATGTATATTATTTTAAACTTAATTTGATTTGAAATGTAGTGTGTGTGTGTGTGTGTATATATTTATCTCTAAATGGTTTGAAGTGAATCGGAAATTTTATTCTTAAATTTTGATTTAAAGATGATTTCAATTATAAAATAAAGCCAAATTTTGAATAAATATTTAAACTTGAATAATTAAATTTAGCAAATTTTTACTTGTATAATACTCAGTTACATTCTAATATAATTTACCTAAATCATTCAGAAGTTGAATATGTAGTTGACTAGTTTACAATGTAAAATGATGTTAACGAAAATTTTAAATAAGTTGAGTAATTATAATAAGTGAAGGTATACTTAATATATGTGATAAGATATATTAAGTGGAATAAATTTGATAATTACTTGGAATAAAGAAAGATTAAATTTGTTGAATAAAATATGATTATAATAAATGACTATTCAAATTTATGGATTTAGAAATTTGTAAATTAAAGTTAATTTGATAATAAGATAATGAATTTAGCAATAGTTAAGATTTTTTTTAAAGAAATCAAATGGATTAAATCAATTATTGAATATTAATTAATTTAAATTGAAATTTTATATGGTTTTAAAATTAATTGTTTTATTTTGTATTTCAATCTATTTTTCTTCTTGGTTATTTCTATTCTCCTACCTTCCTCCTTTTCGGGGACGAAAAGTTTTGAGTGAGGGAGAGCGTAATTACCCGTAAATTTTAGTAGTTTTATTTTATTTAATTAATTGGAATTTTGAGAAATTTTAAGTATTTGAATTTTGAAATATAAATTTGATATTTGGATTACGTCTAATTAAACATAGCAACTGGTAAATTTTCATCTGATAATATTGAAGTTTATTTTATTGAGTAATTTTATTTCAGTTTAAATTAGTTAAAATGGATGGTAATAAAATATTTTTCGAAAACTAAATATGTCAACATGAGAAAATTTATTTAGAATACTCTGAATCAGGCTGCAAATTCGTTTCGCGAAATTCGAGCGTTTCTAGCTCCGTTTGGATTTTTTCGTACGGAATAGCAACGTATATCGGTACCAAATATCAACTTTTGATCGGATGATCGCACTACTGATATCAGTATACCATTTTGACCGTCTCGTCATGCTGATCTCTACTGCATATTCAATCCTGTGTTTTGTAGTCCGATAATCGGTGGAATTTATGAAACGGTAACCGTATCAGTGCACGTTTCGTGCCTTTTGATTTCTTGTGGCTATTCAATTCCTACCGCGTATTAACCCAACGGTCATTAGCTTTTATCATTCTTGAATTCTGGTCCATTCTTTCGTTATTCCTAGTTATTCTCCTGTTTCAAATTTTAATCTCTGGTTTGCGGATTCATTGTGGCTCTTCCCCTTATATTCTTTCCGTTTGACAATAATAAGCTATATAAAGTATGAATATATTTGGATTTGGGATATTTGTTCGTGCCCCTTCCGCTTTCACTCTTCTTCTTTCAGATCCATTTTTCTCCTCATTTTCTTTCTTCTTACTTCCTTTTCTTTCTCTCTGTTGCTCTTCATCTAGCCTTCAGCACACCTCCCCAAGATCTCAAGCCTACCTCGGCCTCACTGTGCAACACGTCGGCATCCCCCTCTCCGCCACCAGACTAAGCACAGCTAGCCGATGCTCCTCCTTCCCTTTCCTCCTCCGCGACGTAGCACCCTACAACCGGCCACCATCTCCTCAACCTCCACTCGGTTGCGCCTTGCCTTTGAACAGCCTTCCCCGTTGCCGTGAAGCTCGCGTGAACTGACATCAGCCTATATATTTAGGTAACTTTTTATTTAATATTGATTTATAAATCATATGTATATAAGTTGTTATTAGTCTTGGAATATATTTGTATATGTTTCAATTCTTAGTATAAATATATTAGTTTATATATGCAATAGTATATATATGTCTAAATTCACATGTGTAAATTAGATGTATGTATATATGCAAGTTTTATATATGATATTGTGTGTGTGTGTGTGTGTATAATTTTCATATGTAAGTATTGTGTATACTATTTTAAAAGTTATTCGAGTCATGATTTTGTTTTATATATTTATATAGTGAATTTACATAGTAAGTTATGTTTTATACGTTTATTTTTAATGTATATAGATTTCAAATATAACTGAATATTTATGTTTGCGTCATTATCAAAGGTTTATATTTAATTAAAATCGATTTGGAACTTATTGAATTTGAGACTTTAAAGGATATGATTTTATAACTTGATGTTGGTTTAAAGTAATTAATAAATATTTCAAGTTTGAGTTTTATTTAATTGATATTGGATTTATTAAGTAAATATTTCAAAACCAAATAACAATAAATTGAATTAAGATATATATAAAATTATCACCTTTAGTTTTGAAATTATAGAATATTTAAAGTTTTGAAATATATATCTTGAAATGGTTTAGTTATGGTTCAAATCTGTATTTGAAATCGATATAATTTTGAATGGTTTAATTAGAAGCTAAATTGGAATTAATGATTTGAGATCTTATGAAATTTGAATTTTTGGAATTTGAGTTGATTTGGAATTAATTTGTGAAATTTGAGGAAAAACAATTTCATTATATATACTATTTTAATATTTAAATCGGTTAAGTGGGAAGTATTATGATTCAAATATTGGATTCGAAAGTGTTTTAATTTCAAGTGTTTAGTTTCGAAAGTGTTATAACTTTGAAAACGCTATGATTTTTGGAAATGGATATATTTGAAATGGAAATGATATCTTATTTGATTTTGAAATGGAAAGGATATCGTATTGATTTGGTTTTTGAAATGGCAATGATTTTTTGGCTTTTAAATATAAACTATTTTGAAAATGACCACGGTGTTATAATAATGTTTGGTTGTTAAAGAGAACAGGATCATAAGTTGTCATACTCTCTACCAACTTCGAAAACAACTTTAACAACCGTGTACGCGGTGGAGATTCCAGAATGAAGTTGGATAGTGGAGACGTCCTATTGAGGTATATACGTGGACCCGACTCCCGCTGGTCGGCATAAGGTGGCTAAAACAGGAGCAATTGACGGGCTAATGAGGTAGCTTCTCTGATCGGACGCACTTCTTCGATACCATTCTATTACTTTGTGATTGATTGGGTGCACCTTTGATTTTAGGGAGTGTGGCTCGAGGTGGGCGGTAGTGGCTTCTATGCATTACCACTGGTCTGAAAGTGTAATTGGTATATCTACCCTGGCATTGCCTATTTGTGTCGTGTCACTTGATCTAGAGGTAATTGGTCTGAAAGTGTAATTGATTTGTGTCGTACATATGGAGTCTCCTCTGGTCGCCTTCCGATCTAGAGGTATTACGGTACTGTATAAACTATTGGCACTATAAAATGTGTTAAGGGGGATATGGGTAACGCCTTAACGCTATTTTTAAATATATTATACTTTACTTTAGACATTATTATAATAGCGCATATTACTACATAGTAGATAGTTTAACGCATCCTTAGAGGATGGTTATCCCAAACATCCTTTGAGTTACGTGTATTTCAGTTGTTATTTCATTTGAGTTGGATTTATTGATATAAGAATGATAATCCTGACTCGAGTGCTTTGTGTTTTGCTTTACGCTCGGGTCGGACTGAGTGATACAACTTTTGAGACTCGCCTTTGGAGTTGGAGCTTCGCTTGGAGATCCAGCTATCTATCAATATTTTAGATATTCAATTGATTCTAGTGATGTATTCTGATCTTGTATTTGACTATTGTATTTGAGACTTATATTGTATCATATTTGACTCTGTTATATATAGAGTAGCTTCATGATCTACTATTCTCTTATTTCTGCTGCATTATTGTTATATTACTTTGTGTCTGTGATTCTGTGATTATTTTATTTACTGTACATGTTGAGTTTTGCCAAATATATATTAACAATCTGGTATTTTGAACAATTCAAATCCAGCATGCGTTGATGCAAATGGTTGAAAATATCGGGTCGTTACATGTCCCTTCTTATTTGAAGCAGGTTGAGAATTTTCAATAATCCTGGATAAATTTTCTCTCCCTTTATTAAAATTGGAAATATTTTTAGTAATGTCATCAAGCTTAGTTTTGAGACTAGTGTTATCTAACTTAACAATTTTAATTTTTGTTTTTAACTCATGATTCTCAGAAGCTAGAGCATTATTCTTTTCTTTTTGAGCTTCTATTTCTTGACTTAAAAGAGCGAGTTGAGAATTGTCAGAGAGGGAATCTTGAATTTTCTCAAGTTCTTCTTCTAATATTTTCTTCTCGTCTTTAAGCATATCTCTTTCGAATTATGCTTTCTTTTGATTTTCCAGAGCTTCCTTATATTTTCTTTTGGGATTTTTTAAAGTGTCTAGAAGTTCTGAATTTATTTCTATCATATCATCAAAAGTTAGATCACTAATCTCATTACCTTTTGCCATGAAGCTTACGTTTGCTTGCACATTATCACTTTCGCTTTCAGAAGAAGAAGAATCTGAGTCATCCCATGTTACTGAAAAAGATTTTCTCTTGAACTTGTCCTTCTTATTTTTGTTGTTGTATGCTTTCTTCTGTTCTGGACAATCTTTTTGCATGTGTCCCTTTTGGTGGCAGTTAAAACATTCTATTGCTGAGGTTGATGGTTTGTGTAACGACCCTGGATTTTGGCCCTATTTATTTTAATAAATATTTGATCTAATTAAATAAAATGTAAACTGGTCATATTAAAATGAATATAATTTTGGAAATATTGCTATTTATTTATATAAATTGTATTTTAAAAAGGAGATTGATTTGGAAATTTAAAATAAAATCTCTTAAGAATATTTAAAGCAAAATCTATCTTGTATAATCAAAGGAAAATACTTTTTCTTGTTATAAATATATATAAATGCAATATATAGAAAATAATGTTCAAAATAAAATCAAAGCTTGTTAACGTAAAATATAAATATAGAAATAAGTATAAATGTAAGTCAAACTTATGTATATAATTTAAATAAAATACAAATGGAAATAAATATAAAAAAATAGGTAAATTTTAAAATAAAAATAAGCACAAAGTATAAAAGTAAAACTGACACACTTATGTATAAAACAAACATGTATATTAAAACTATTCAAACTAGAATTCAGATAAAACATTGATATTCAAAATATATAAATATAAATGTAAATATAAAGAGTTAATACTTGATGATGTTTAAGCCTTGATTATTATTTTAACCAAGTACTAAACTTAGTTAAGTATAAAGTTAAATAATTACTTTAAGTTAAATTTGAAACTGATTGCATTTAAGTTTACAGTTAGTGGTAATTTGATTCTCAAAATTTAAAGAAAATTTCCTTTAAAAGTTAATTAAGTTGAATAATTAATGTTCATTATTTTTAGAAGGTAATTAAGAATGATTAACAATTTAATTTTAATTAGAGTTTAGATTACGTAACTATTACGTGATAAGTAAATAGTAATTGACTACTTGAGTAAATAAATAAATGATTAGTAGTTAAGTAATTAAGAATACTTAAAAGTATAATTAGTGATGGATTATAAGTAATTAATAAATTGAAATCAACTACTTAAGTTAATTAATTAATGAATTAATAGTTAATTAATCAAGTAATTTAATTATGAATTAATAGTTAATTAATTAACTTGATTAAGAATTAATTATTGATTAATTAAGTAATTAGCAGATAATAATTGGATAATTAATTTTTATTAATAAATAACTAAAGTTATTAACTAATGATCAGGGAATTGATAATTAAGTAATTAATGTTAAACAACTTGATTAAGGAGTAATTAAGTTAATAGTGTGAAATAAAAATATTAAGTAATTAAGACCTAATAATTAATTAAACAATTTGAAAGGAGATAAGTAATTAACCGTTAATTAATGATTAATTAAACAGGGTTAACTAATTAACTCTCAGGTAATTAATTTAAATTGAATTAATTACAAATTAGAATTTAAGTTGATTGCTTATGGATTGTTGTGTAAGTAGAATATCTTATTGTGATATTTATTTGATGATATTTTGGGATGCTCTGTGATATGCTGTGATATATCTATGATGCTTGTATATGTCTTATCTGTGATAAATGCTATGTTAATTCAATATGTTGAATTAAACTGTTTAAGTTAAGTAGACAACTTGGCCTTTAAAATGGCATTTGGATTTCGGTGAGACCGGGATCGGGTGTCAATTTGATATTCCGAAAACCACATCGATTCAAATTAAACGATAGGTCGTGAATTCTAAAATGAAGATCGAGATGGTGTTTTCAGAATGCAAGGGTTATCGTCGTTGACTCTGAGGGTGATTCCAAGATGAGTGTGACGAGATAATGCCTTCGGTTTCGTTCGAACCCGGAACGAACTTGTATGGATTGAATGCTTTCAGCACATCATTAGGCGGACGATGAGCATTCTAAGAAATATATTCTATAAAGGTAATCGCAGCCTCAAGCCTCATCAACCGGGAATGGCTAAAACAAGAGAGGTGCAGCAAGGTTAGGTGGGTCATGCCCAAGCAGGACAAGATATTCCCCTGTCTAGATGTCCCTTTATTTCGGCCATGTGGGCAGTTGCTAGCTACAACCGCGAGGTTTATCTTGTTCGGGACTATTCAGTAAGGAATGGTTCCGGCCTTGTGTTGTAGGGGGTCGGGAGTGATCCTCGGTACGGTGATCTAGGCCCCGTACTGTGACGGGCGGTACCCCAGTAGCCTACCATTGTTGGAAATCCTTTTCCCTACGAGACCCTACGGTTTTGATTTGTATTACCCACTTTTGTGGATAGTAGCCGGAATTTAATGAATGTAACAATTTCGGCTTTTTTCTATTTACTTGAAAACCCTATACACTATTATAATATCACTGGATTTCCTATGAAATGTTTTGGTTAGCGTAAGGTAAAAACTTACCCATATTTATTTGTGGGGAGTCTTACGTGATACCTTTATTTTCATATGTTTATCAAAGTTAAAAAACTTTAAACCCTTTACTCATACCAGACCCATGTCTGACCCGGAGTTTATTTTTTTTGTTTTTCATAAACTCTTGGGTACTCAAATTTTTATGAGTAGCCAAGTGATAGGTTTGGACTTTGATTTCTGGAGGAGTTTGGAGCAGGAGTTCCAGACGTATGTAGATATCTATCTAGTTCCGCTGTGTTAGTTGATGTATGCTGTATCTCTGATGTATTTAGTGACCGATGTATATATGACTGTCATGTATGATATTTTATCACTCTGATATATGTAAAACTATGTAATAGTTATGTGATATATTATATTTCGTTCCGTTCCGCTGTGAGATTCTGATGTTGTTGTTCTTTCTTTTCTTTCTTTTCTATTCTATCCCTTTCTTTTCTTAATGATGATAAGTCTTTCTGGTAGTAGAAGGGCGGGTCGTCACAGTTGGTATCAGGGCTTAGGTTGGTGATAACCTTCGCTCTGGTAGGAATTACTCATAGAATACAGTCTGTAGTACTCTAAAATGAGTTTGAGTGTATTAATAGATATGAGCGCGTATCTGTTAGTGAATATAAAATTGTTTTTATATTGTGTTGACTTATCTGTTGAGTGTTTATGGATACTGGTCGATGTGTGGGATGCCATTTCATCGATTGGGATTTTTAAACTCTTAAACAAGGTAAACCGACACAGTATTATTTTTAAAGTGGGTAAATGAAATAATTTTACTCAAAATTATATTTTGACGTAAAAGAAATATTTTTCTGAAATTATTATACATATATTTGGATGTTTGGTTGTTAATACTACAATTGAATAAAAAAAATTAAAATTTGAGTGGTTTATAACCAAATAAAATTGTCTAAGTATGGTTTAAATAAAAAGGAATATAACTAAAATTTGATTAAACCAGAATTTAAGTCCCGGAAATTTGAAAGGTGTTTAACAAAAGGATTTGGGAATTTGAAATCTTGGGAATGTTTGAAATGTTTTTCCAAAGATTTGAAGGCAATAATGGAGTATTGTTTTGGAAAATATTGTTGAATGGAAATTGTTTTGGGAGGAATTTGTGGAAGTAAGGAAGCACTGAACTAACTTCAGTCGCTGGAAAATAATCCTGATGATGATGGCCACATCATCAGTATTCATTTTTGAGTTTCTAAAGTGATGGATTGCTACCAGAATAGTTGGTCATGATATTGTTTGGGCTTGCTGGTATACAAGTTGTTTTAGAAATTTCAAAAGGAAAATTTGTTTTGGGGAAAACAAGTGTTTGGAATTTGGAAATTTGATTTGATATACCAAGTGGGTATGTGTAGTTATCATTTCAAAATGGTTTTGGAAATGAAAACCAGGCAATTGAATTCTAAGAAATTCTATTTGAATAATGTGAAAAGTAAAATGAATCAACTATTGAACTTATAAAGTAAAGTTGATATTAATAAGAAGGAATTGGGAATTTTAATCCAGGAATTAAAATTTAACTTAAGTAAATAAAAGTGCAGAAAATATATTTGAATTTAACCTGAGATAAGTTAATTGAAATTGAAATTGGATTAAACTGAATTAAACTGGAAGGTAAAAAGATTGCAATTGTGAAATGAAAATTTATACCTTAGGATAATAAGTGTTATATATATAATCTGAAATTGTGGATATAAGATGAACCGACTCAAATGAGCAATATAAGCTTTTAAGTAAACAAATAAGTTTTGAGCTCATATATTGAGTAATAAGATTTAAAAGAACGGTAAGTAGCTAGATTTAACTAAAGTTGAGTTGGAATAAAACTGAATTTAAATGAATTCAATCGAGTTATAGATAATATTGAATGGAATAAAATTCTTACGTAAGTAAATAAATGTAAACCAAGTAAGTATTGAATTGAATTAAAATAGAATTGGTGTGAGTTGTAAACAAATCTAATTCAAGCATAAATTGAATAACCTTATTATAAATAAATTCAATAATGAATTGTTACTGTAAATTAAAATTTAAGAATGGATAAAAGAATAAACTAATCGAATAAATTAGTAAATAGTTTGGATTTGATTAAAGGAAAATCAAATCAAAGATTTAAATGAAAGTTGGTAGAATGGAATAAACTTAAGTTATTGGGTGGAACAGTTTGAAGAAAATACACGACTTAGGTAAATTGTGAGATGATTATTTAAAATTTTGGTTGTCGAGTTTAATAAAATGGTTTGGAATCAAACTTTTTGAAATGAAAGAAAATGCAATGAAAAGATTGTGAATAAATTTAATTGGATGGAATCAAGTGTAAATTGAGTTGGAATTAATTTAAAATTGTTATAAAGCTTGAGTAATTATTTATTCACAATAATATTGCCGAATTGCATAAGAAAATGGGTCGTTCGAAGTAAACAAGATTAGATAAAATCCTATGAATCATTAGAAGCGAAATAGGATGATTTTGAAATCAATTGGAATGAATATGAGTCTGTTTTGCTTAGATGAATTATATATAAGCAAGTAAGTTCTAAATCACTTAAACTGAAGAGAATGGTTTGAGAATTGGTTGGAGGTAATTGTAATAAGTGTCGAAACCTTACATATGTGCTTATGAAATATATAATGCTAAATAATGGAGACTCTGCCAGATTTTTTTTAAAATTTTTAGGAGTTAGAATTAAAAAAAATAGCAACAAAACGATTTCAAATTGGAGATTGAAACAAACTAGTGGATGAAACTAATTTTAAAATAATGATAGGAACTGGTTATAAATGGAAGATAGTCAATAAATTCAATATTCAGAGTTGAAGATAATTTGAATTCACATGGAATTGGAAATTCAGATTTAAAATAAGAGGATATAAAGGCTAAAGTGGTAGAGTAATGATATAAGAGTATATATAATGCTTATATTAAACTTAAGAAATGAATGGTGAAATTCTTAAGCAAATTTGATATTGAGAAAATTATTCTAAGTGGATGAAATCAAAATAATGTGAATAAAAGAAATTGATATAGTTGATAATCAATGGATATAAATACGTAGGATGTACGTATATTATTTTATTCGCATAGCAATTTGATCCAGATTCGAGCACAGAATTTCGAGATAGTTATATCGATCCGAGTTAGGATTTTTCACACGATTTTCGACGACGAACCATGGATATGGATTTTGATTGATTCTGGAAATTCTCTATCATAGTTGTGGCTATGCAAGGAGAATGACAGTTTCTGATCAAGAAAACCAGATCTGAGTCCGCATTTGGAAGTCGGGTGGACGATACTAGTTCGGAAGTGAAATTGTGTGATCGAGCGAGTGATCGGATATGATATTGCGTACGAATGGTATATGTACATCATACGGGCTTGAATGAATAGATATTGAAATTCTGTAAAGAAGTCAATAAAATTGGGAAAGAGTTGGTACTGTAGCTTTCAGAATTGAACTGCCGGGACGGATGTCTGGAATTCGTTGTGAATTCCATATATCCCATCTAAGGGAATTTGTTCATGATTTATCATTAGTTGTTGAACCAGTAGTTCAAGAATTTGGAAGTCGAATCAAATTTGACTGTGGTCAGGAATCCAGTTCGGATTGTTGATCATCGAGAGACAACTCTGGATAGTTTTGGGAAAGCTTATCCGGATTCGTGTTCGGATAGCTAGTGATGTTTGTTAGGATAGACTGTTTGGTTGTTTGTTAATATATAAATGATATTTAGGTTTGAATGGTTGGTATAACAGCTTTTAAATTATCTTTGTTTTAAATTTCGGGGACGAAATTCTTTTAAGGGGGAGGAATATAACGACCTTGGATTTTGGCCCTATTTATTTTAATAAATATTTGATCCAAATAAATAAAATGTAAACTGATCATATTAAAATGAATATAATTTTGGAAATATTGCTGTTTATTTATATAAATTGTATTTTAAAATGGAGATTGATTTGGAAATTTAAAATAAAATCTCTTAAGAATATTTAAAGTAAAATCTATCTTTTATAATTAAAGGAAAAATACTTTTTCTTGTTATAAATATATTTAAATGCAATATATAGAAAATAATGTTCAAAATAAAATCAAAGCTTGTTAATGTAAAATATAAATATAGAAATAAGTATAAATGTAAGTCAAACTTATGTATATAATTTAAATAAAATACAAATGGAAATAAATATTAAAAAAATAGGTAAATTTTAAAATAAAAATAAGAACATAGTATAAAAGTAAAACTGACACACTTATGTATAAAACAAACATGTATATTAAAATTATTCAAACTAGAAGTCAGATAAAACATTGATAGTCAAAATATATAAATATAAATGTAAATATAAAGAGTTAAATGAAACACTAAGCATAAAACAAAATAATCAAAATATAAAATATAAATATAAATTAGTAAGCAAAGTTAAATGAAATCTGACACATATATGTAAAATATTCAAACTGGAGGCTAATAAAAAACAAATATTTACTTACAAAAACATTTTCATATATATGATCAGGTGTTACTATGTGATCATGTGTGCAAAGGAGTCTAATTATCAAAATCAACTACAAAATGTCCTTATTCATATACAAAAATATTTTGTACAGAGAAAACAAAGTATTCACAACATTTAAATACAAATATCTTTATACATGATGTCTTCATTCACAAGCCATTGACCTGCAATGTATATGTCTGCAAACAAATATCTTTATACATAGTACACTATAATTATAATATGTAGACTAAGTTAGAAACCAAAGCATTAATTACTATCAACTCAGCCTGCTATTTGGTCTATGCTAATATTTACAAAACTTTACTTTTCTGTAACGAAAGATCTGATTAATATAAAACAAAATAAAGTAAATGCTTGGCTAGTTAATACCCACCTTAAGCTTCCTGTTCTTTTCTTATATATATGTGTGTGTATTCATCATGTATCTAGTTCGTTCAGTAAAAATTCTTAGCAAACCTGAGAAAAATAAAAAGAGGAAAAAGAAGAAAAACAAAACTCAAATCTTTATTCAAATCAAAAACAGAAATACCAGGAAGCTTCAACTGTAGATTCAAAGTAGAGGTTGTTCTTTGTTTAGAGTTTTAAGGTGAGTAAACATATTTCTAAAAGCTTTAAGTTTGATTTAAAAGAAGTGCAAGATTTTGATGATCTGGTTATATACTTCAATTTGCATATGAATTTGTAATATACTGTGCTCCCCTGTAAAGGATATGAAGTATATATTTGAATTCAAACTCAAATTTATTTCATCAAAACATTGTTAATCAGTAAGTTTTCAACTAAAGAAATATGTTTTAACTTAAATTTAGATTTCTAAAAAACTGATTAAACCTTGATGTAAATATAAGCACTGTAATTTTGTTTTACAGGCATCAAATGATAATTTGATAAAAATGGTTTGTTGTAAAATATAAATTCAAGATCATAGATTGAATCCATACCAAAATCCATGATTTTTAAAACTAAAACGAAGAATTTTAGTTTGGGATTTTACGGGCAGTTTGTATGTGAACCAAAACTGTATTTTTTCCATTTTCGAATTATAGAATCAATTTTAAATGTTCAAATTTGTGTTGAAGCATGTGTGAATATAGGTGATGTCGTAAAAATTATCAAATAATTTTTCTATTTCGTGAATTGGTCGGACGAGATCATCTTAGGGTTTTTGCCGAGTTTTTGCACCTGTTAGTTAGCAAAGCGTGATCATCTTCGTTGCGCGATCGAGCTGCGCGAGTCGTTGGTGGTTGGTGGGTTATCGAGTTGACGTCGTGTGGCCGAAGTATGGGAGTCAACGGTGGCTTGCGTCGGTGGCGAAATGATTTAGGGATGGACGAGTTTTCTGTTTTTTTCGAGTGGGAGGCCAAATTTCAATTTGAAAACTTTGAAAGTGATTCGAGCTTGGAATTCGCGTTTTAGTGGATTTTGTGGTATGCAGATGATCTTGGAAGATCATCAGAGCCTCACGCGCCGCCGTGCATGTGCACGGCAGCGGTGATTTGGTGTTAGCGCCGTGAAGGGGCCTGTCTCGTGTCATACTCGTGTCGTGCTCGAGTAGGTTGGCTGTTGGCTACGAGTTTTATCGTGTGCGAGTATGGGTTTCAGATGCTATTCATAATTTTGTTTAAAACTTTAGACGTACTGAAAAAAAAGAAGAAGAAGAGTTGCTGGGTATATGTCTCGGGGGATTTAGTGTTTAACTCGAAGTAACACTCTAGTCTAAGTAAGGGGAGCCTCGGGTCTTTGTAAACTGCAGTAATGTATTTTCAAGGTGAAGCTAAGTGAAAAATTTTCATCAAGTTTAATACTGAAATCTTAATAACTGTTAAATAGTTTTAAGTTAGAAGCTTGATACATGTTTTTAATTATCTTTCGTTAATACTTGACGATGTTTAAGCCTTGATTATTATTTTAACCAAGTAATAAACTTAGTTAAGTATAAAGTTAAATAATTACTTTAAGTTAAATTTGAAACTGATTAACATTTAAGTTTGCAGTTAGTGGTAATTTGATTCTCAAAATTTAAAGAAAATTTCCTTTAGAAGTTAATTAATTTGAATAATTAACGTTCATTATTTTTAGAAGGTAATTAAGAATGATTAACAATTTAATTTTAATTAGAGTTTAGATTACGTAACTATTACGTGATAAGTAAATAGTAGTTGACTACTTGAGTAAATAAATAAATGATTAGTATTTAAGTAATTAAGAATAATTAAAGTATAATTAGTGATGGATTATAAGTAATTAATAAATTGAAATCAACTACTTAAGTTAATTAATGAATGAATTAATAGTTAATTAATCAAGTAATTTAATTAAGAATTAATAGTTAATTAATTAAGTAACTTGATTAAGAATTAATTATTGATTAATTAAGTAATTAGCAGATAATAATTGGATAATTAAGTTTTATAAATAAATAATTTAAGTTATTAACTAATGATCAGGGAATTGATAATTAAGTAATTAAAGTTAAACAACTTGATTAAGGAGTAATTAAGTTAATAGTGTGAAATAAAATAATTAGGTAATTAAGACCTAATAATTAATTAAGAAATGATTAATTAAACAATTTGAAAGGAGATAAGTAATTAACTGTTAATTAATGATTAATTAGACAGGGTTAAGTAATTAACTCTCAGGTAATTAATTTAAATTGAATTAATTACAAATGAGAATTTAAGTTGATTGCTTATGGATTGTTGCGTTAGTAGAATATCTTATTGTGATATTTATTTGATGATATTCTGGGATGCTCTGTGATATGCTGTGATATATCTATGATGCTTGTATATGTCTTATCTGTGATAAATGCTATGTTAATTCAATATGTTGAATTAAACTGTTTAAGTTAAGTAGACAACTTGGCCTTTAAAATGGCGTTTGGATTTCGATGAGACCGGGATCGGGTGTCAATTTGATATTCCGAAAACCACATCGATCCAAATTAAACGATAGGTCGTGAATTCTAAAATGAAGATCGAGATGGTGTTTTCAGAATGCAAGGGTTATCGTCGTTGACTCTGGGGGTGATTCCAAAATGAGTGTGACGAGATAATGCCTTCGGTTTCGTTCTAACCCGGAACGAACTTGTATGGATTGAATGCTTTCAGCACATCGTCAGGCGGACGATGATCATTCTAAGATATATATTCTATAAAGGTAATCGCAGCCTCAAGCCTCATCAACCGGGAATGGCTAAAACAAGGGAGGTGCAGCAAGGTTAGGTGGGTCATGCCCAAGCAGGACAAGATATTCCCCTGTCTAGATGTCCCTTTATTTCGGCTGTGTGGGCGGTTGCTAGCTACAACCGCGGGGTTTATCTTGTTCGGGACTGTTCAGTAAGGAATGGTTCCGGCCTTGTGTTGTAGGGGGTCGGGAGTGATCCTCGGTACGGTGGTCTAGGCCCCGTACTGTGACGGGCGGTACCCCAGTAGCCCTGCCATTGTTGGAAATCCATTTTCCCTACGAGACCCTACGGTTTTGATTTGTATTACCCACTTTTGTGGCTATTAGCTGGAATTTAATGAATGTAACAATTTCGGCTATTTTCTATTTACTTGAAAACCCTAGACACTATTATAATAACACTGGATTTCCTATGAAATGTTTTGGTTAACGTAAGGTAAAAACTTACCCATATTTATTTGTGGGGAGTCTTACGTGATACCTTTATTTTCAAATGTTTTTTAAAGTTAAACAACTTTAAACCGTTTACTCATACCAGACCCATGTCTGACTCGGAGTTTATATTTTTGTTTTTCATAAACTCTTGGGTACTCAAATTTTTATGAGTAGCCAAGTGATAGGTTGGACTTTGATTTCTGGAGGAGCTTGGAGTAGGAGTTCCAGACGTATGTAGATATCTATCTAGTTCCGTTGTGTTGGTTGATGTATGCTGTATCTCTGATGTATATAGTGACCGATGTATATATGACTGTCATGTATGATATTGT
Organism: Allium cepa; assembly: GCA_030765085.1. Classification (NCBI taxonomy): domain Eukaryota; kingdom Viridiplantae; phylum Streptophyta; class Magnoliopsida; order Asparagales; family Amaryllidaceae; genus Allium; species Allium cepa. The sequence goes on from CM060928.1 coordinate 221,845,123, forward strand.
ATAACTCTGATATATGTAAAACTATGTAGTAGTTATGTGATATATTATATTTTGTTCTGTTCCGCTGTGAGATTCTGATGTTGTTGTTTCTTTCTTTTATTCTTTTCTATTTATGCCCCTTTCTTTCTTAATGATGATACGTCTTTCTGGTAGTAGAAGGGCGGGTCGTCATAGTTTGTTGGAATTATTGTTGAAACTTCGTTTTCCATTATTCTTGTTCCTTTTTCTATAGTTCAAAAATTATTTAAAGCTTTTAGCAATAAATGCTAGGTCTTCCTCATCCGAATCTAAGTCTTCTTCTTCAGCATGAAAAGCTATATTCTTTTTAGCTTGTGCTTGTACTCTTTTAGCCTGTAAATTTACTTCATAGGACACTAGATTTCCTATTAACGCTTTTGGTTTCATGATAGAAAGATCATTAGCTTCTTCAATAGTTAAAACTTTTCTTTCCTATTCATCCGTTAAAGAGTTAAGGATTTTTGAAACAATATCAAAGTCGGAATATATTTCTCCTAGTCCTAATAAAGAATGATGAATATCTTGAAATCAGGAACACATATCATTTATAGATTCATCTTGCTTCATCCCAAAATTTTGAAATTGATTCTTAAGCATAGATATTTTTCTTTGTTTGACCTTGTTAATACCTTCATGAGTGACATTTAGTGTTCTCCATATTTCATAGGCCGCGTTGCACATACTAACACGATTAAACTCATTTTTATCTAAAGCAAAAAAAAAAAAATGTTCATGGCTATGGCATTTGAAGAAGCATCTTGATTTTGTGTGTTTGAACATGTTGAATATTCAGTTGTGGGTATGTGATACTCTAATTGTGTAATGTTCCATGAATAAAAACTATTTGCTTGCATATATATACGCATTCGTGTAGCCCAATAGTTATAATTCATGCCATTAAACAATGGAGGTCGTGTTGTGGATTGTCCTTCTATAAAACTGGTGTTAGTGTTACTATCCATATTACTAAAATATCAAATAACTGTGTGACGGTTATAGGATGACCTTGCTCTGATACCAAATGAAAGTGTGCAATGGATCGTGTAATATTAATATACAATAATGCAGAGTATAATGATGATAGCTATATAGTTAATAGAGCAAAATATAAATGTAGTATAATAAAAATAACACCGAAGATTTTTATATTTGTTCGGAGCTCTGTTCTACGTCCAGTCCTAGACTCCTTCTGGAATTTCACTAAAAACAATAACCCTCACTTAACCTAGAGGAACGGGTCTATATAACACCTAAAAAGCCGAACAGGATTTCGCCTGAGCAGCTGAAGAGGACTTTATGCCTGAGCAACCGAACAGGACTTCTACTTGATATAGAAAACTTTGTTGACTAGTATGTTCTTGATAACACAGATATGTCTTGAAGTACACCCTTCCTATAATCAAATCCTCAAGAGTATTTATGTGTGTATTGATTGAAAGGAAGACAATCACTTAGAATTGAAATATGTATAGATTAACCCGAAGATTCAAGCGATATAGGTTTGTGATTGCTTTGAATTGCAAGAGAATATAGAGCAAGAATAGATTTAGAGAATAAAGCAAGAATTCGATGATTTTGCAATGAATCAAAACATGTTTATATAGAGGATATAGAGATGCAATTATTCATGAAAGATTTCAATCAAAAGTTGCATGCGTTCCTCTTGAAATTGTATTGAAACCCTTTCATGAATGAACGTGTCTTTTCAGTCATATAGCTGTTATTTTTCATTCCGTCAGGTGACTTAGAAGTGCTAGTCAACTGAATTTCAAAAACGTACTGTTTGTGCAAGTATATGTGTATTGGCATAGGTTAGTCGACTGGCTGAAATATTGCACAGATTACACTAAAAAAATTATATTTGAATTCAAAACCATATTTGTGTGTGTGACCACTTGAGGAATGATTTTAACAATATTTTCATATAACTAAGACTCAAAAACGTGATAAATATACATATTATATTCTGAATTGAAATCTTGTCTTGCTTGATATTCCATTCTCTTTTTGTCGCCACGATACACCACCTTGTAATCTATGTTCGTCAATAGTCATTGAAGTTCTTCGTCACGAATCAAAACCATGATTTTACAGATGGAACCCTAGTGGGATGGAACCCATGACAATATCTAGTGGAACATATAGTGGTCCTATTTTGATATCCACTAATTTTATAAAAATGCTTTTCAAAAATATATCCCTTGTTTTTTAAAAATGTTTTCAAAACTTTCTTTTCAAAAAGACATCTCTCTTGGTTTTAAATATTTTAGCCTCGGAACTATGTTTATCATTAATATTTTGATTAAAAAATTGTCCTTGTTTTAAAACCATCTCTTGTTTTAAATATTTAACTTTAAAATATTTATATACTCAGATTTTAAATCACTTTATAGATTAAGATCATATATATTAAAAATTACTTTCTAAACTCTTTTATATGTTTAAACTATATTCAAATATATTTACAAAGTTTAGAAATTATTTTGACAAACTATGGAAACCAGTTTTAATAGAAAATCAAAATCATCAATTTTGCCTAGAGCATGTCGACATCCTTCAACCCCCCATGTCGACATGGTGCCCGTTAAATTCAAAATTCAAATTTTCAAAAGAAGTGTCTATTCATCGTATCCTTTCACGATAGATATGGATATTGATCTTCTATAAATACCAGTAGTTTTAAACTTAATCAGATTTCACTTGTTTTCTCTCCTCTTCATCTTCCACATTTATTTTAAAAAATTCCAAACTATACTCTACCGAAATACCAAGTGAATCAAACTTGATTATCTCTTGTTTGACTCTCTTCCACTTTCCCCATAAGATCTCAGTGCTATTCAGAGTTATAGGATCTTTTGTAAATCAAACTATTGAGTAAAAGGTGCGGTTGAGCCTTGAAATCAATTGGTTGTGATCGTAGCCTCGGAAATCAATTAGGTGATCTTGTAGCCTAATTAAATCAAGAGAGTTGCCCTGAACTCGAATACAGGAGGGTGTACCTCGTAGCCTTGAAACCGAGGGTGTAATTTGAGAGATTATTTTGAAAAGAAATCCATACGCTTGTACGGTACTGGATGTAGGGTAACTCCGAACCAGTATAAAATTCTGGCGTGTTCCTTCCTTTACTGCTTTTATTTAGTATTTGCATCTGTGTCTGATTCTGTGATTATATCTGTGTCTGTGAATTGCATTTGTTTGTGATTAAATTACAGAAGTTTCAAAAAGATTTAGAAAATCCATAAAACACTATTCACCCCTTCTAGTTTTATTCCAGCCTTAAGATCCGTAATTCGCATTTCTCACATTTGGTATCAGAGCAAGGTTTTCAAAGTTTTCATAATCTAAATTTTGGAAAGTTTTAAAAATGGCTACCAAACTGGTTCTGTTAACACTATCACTAGTTAATTTGTAGAGGGTCGGTTTACTGCCAGACCACCACTTTTTAATGGCAGTAAGTATACGTATTGGTCATGTAGAATGAAAATATATTTACAGTCAATAGGATTAGACACTTGGAATATCACACAAACCGAATATTTTGAACCCACAACTAGTTTTGCACAGTGGACCGCTGAGCAAAAGACTATTGCACAGGATAATTCCAAAGTCATGAATATCTATTTTGTTCATCTGATAGGAATGAATTCAATAGAGTATCTGTTTGTAATTCTGCATATGATATTTGGAAAACTTTGCAAGTCACTCATGAAGGAACAAGCAAAGTCAAACAGACCAAAATATCCATACTCACAAATTAGTTTCAATTATTCAAAATGAATTCTAATGAGTCCATTTCTGATATGTATAGTAGATTTAGGATATTGTGCATTCTCTAATATCATTGCAAAAAAAATTTCCGAAGAAGATCAAGTCAGAATTTTTTTAAATTCACTTACTCCAGAATGTGATCAGAAAACTCTTGTTATCGAAGAAGCAAATGATATCAGTACTTTAAATATTGAAGAATTGATTGGAAATCTAATGTCGTTTGAAGTACAAATGCAAGGAAGAAGAGATAGCAAGGCATTCGAAAAGAAGTCAATTGCGTTCAATGCACTAACAGATGGATCAGACTCGGGAAGTGATGATGATGAAGAAATAGCCTTCATGACAAAGAATTTTCAGAAGTTTCTAAAATACAGGAAGATGAACAACTTCAAAAAGAATAATCACAGGAATTCTGGAAATCATAATGAAGTACGAAACCCCTTAAAATGTTTCAACTGTGACGAACTAGGCAATCTCAAAAGAGACTGTCCGCATCCTGATAAGCAAAAGTTTCCTACAAGCAATGATTATACAAGAAAGGTAAAGAGCGTATACGAATCTAGAAAATTCAAATTTGTGCTTGACGGCTATTCATGATTCCCTTGATCTCAGAGATAGGACTCTAGAAAAAGGTACACGTTTACAATATATTGGTTGAAATTGTTTTTCTTAAAACTGTTTGATTGTTTTTGAAATTATGTGTTGTTTGAATTTTAATTTTTTTTATTATGTTTATTTTTATTTTTTATATTATAATATATTTATTATTAGAAGACAATTATTATATTTAATAATTACTTCAGAAAATATATAGACATTAAAATTAATATATATATATATATATATATATATATATTAAAGTATGCAAGAAAAGATAAGTCACATGAATTCTCTGACCCATGTCGACATGGCCCTACCCACGATGTCGACATCCCTATCAGAAATTTGAAATTTGAATTTGAATTCAAATCTTTGAACTTCCCTCTACCTTTTCACCAAATCAAATGTTTTGGAAAGGTACCTCTTGATCAGAGAATATGACTATTGAATATCCATTTATTTCCATTATCTTATCATAACTTTTCACTTTCATTTCAAAAATTCAAACCCTGTTTCACTCTTTCAAGCTTTCTACTCTCTTCAAAAATTACTTCTTCAAGCACTGCATCCACAATGAGGCTGTCTAAAACCATTAAAGAGTATCTCTATAATGATCCGGAAGCAATCAAAGCTTATATAAGCTATGCTTGTTATGAAAAAGTTTATACGAGAAAGTTTGCTATTTTTAATGATTTCTCTACATATCAAATCAACACTCTTCTTGAAGAGAACCATATTCTTAGTCTTTTTGACAATTCTAAAAATAATTTTATTTGTTACCCAAATCTTGTTAAGATGTTTTATGCGAATTTAAATCGTGGTTTTTATGAAGGAAATAAAAATGAAATTTGGAGTAGTGTTAAAGGCACTAAATTTTTTTCAAATTATGAAATTTTAGGCAACATTCTCAATTGCAAGAATTCGGGAATGGATCTTTCTACTTTTAATATTGATGAACATGATCGAGAGACATTTCATCACATTTTCGAAGGAGATAAGAACTTTGAATTTAAAATCGTAACTTTCATCCAAAATCACGTATTTCCAATCTTCTTTTGCAACATACTATTACTCCTTAATCGGGAAATTTCAATAACCCAACATTAAAAGTTTGTAAAGCTCTTTTTGCTATTTTTAGTCATTATGACATTAATTCGATGCAAGTGATTATAGATGAACTTCATCCTAAGAATTTGAAAATGGGTGAGAATACTTTGTATCATGGAATCTATCTCACTTGAATTTTTAATTATTTTGGTGTGATTACAAAAGGTAAAAAATTGTTTCAAGAAAAGTGTTTAATCATGCCAATATTTCTCTCATGAAAATTCCTTTCATATTTCAACAATATGAATCTCTTGCAGAAAAGGATGAAAGATTGGCACATGAAGATATGGAGGAAGAAAATGAGGAAGAAGAAGAAGAAAGGGAGGAAATGGAAATTGAAGAAGAAAATGAAGATACCTCCTTGGAAAGTATTGAATATCCTACCAATACTAACAATCCTTCCAACAAAACACTCCTTAAAAATCAAAAGATCATAGTGGAAAATCAACGGATTCTCAAAAGATCCGTTAGTAAGAAATTGGATAAAATGTGCACTAATATGAACAAATTCTTTGCTAAAGTTGGTAGGAAACTTGGCTTATCATCATCATCCTCATCCTCTAGTACATTCTCAAAACTAGGTTGTGATGTATTAGTTTGTTTTGTGTGAGCTTGTGTTGTTTTTAATCATATTATGTAGTATCTTATTTATCACCTCATCTAATAATAAAAATCATCTATCTTATGTTTTATTTACCTTATCGTATCTTCGGAATAAAAGTATAGTATATAAGGTTATATATATACATACTTATTAACGAAACAAATAAGACACATAGATTAACATACCCTTGTCGACATACCTCTACCCTCTATGTCGACATATAACTGACTGATTTGGTTATTTTTTAATTTTTTAAATTAAAATAACTAACTTGTGTCTATTCATTTTAAAAGAATTTCTGCCTATTTAAACACCTATTTCTTCCAGAAATTTGTAATCTCTTTATTTCTACTGATCTCTATTTGCATCTCCTAACTACTTATCAAAAATGGTTTCCACTTCTCGAACTCTAAGTGATATTCTTAAAGAAACTCACAATGCGTTCAAGAATATACTTACTTTTATTCTCCACAATCAAAGGCACTTAGAACTAAGTCAATCGCAGATGATAAAAGAACAAGAGAAGCATTTCGATACCCTCTGTTGGATGATTTCTGCCCTAAACAAAGATGATCTCGATGCAAATCCTGTAGGAACTTTGATTCAAGATAATGAAGATTGGGAAGATATTAAAAAGGATCCTATCTTTGGAGAAGAAGGATGGGTTGAAGTTCCTAGAAATATTTGATCTCCTTATGATTTGAATTGCTTGTTTTTGAATTGTTTGATTTCATTTGATTTGATTTGCTTTGATTAAAATTGATTTGGTTTGAATGATTTGTATAACATTATATGAAACATGGTATATATGTGACGACGCGCCCTTCTACTACCAGAAAGACGTATCATCATTAAGAAAAGAAAGGGATAGAATAGAAAAGAAAGAAAACAAAGAACAACAACATCAGAATCTCACAGCGGAACGAAACGAAATATAATATATCACATAAATATTACATAGTTTTACATATATCAGAGTTATACAATATCAGTACATATGACAGTCATACATACATCTGTCACTACACACATCAGAGATATAGTATACATCAACTACACAGCGGAACTAGGTAGATAGCTACATACGTCTGGAAACTCCTGCTCCAAGCTCCTCCAGAAATCAGAGTCCAAAACCTATCACTTGGCAACTAATAAAAATTTGAGTACCCAAGAGTTTATGAAAAACAAAATATAAACTCCAGGTCAGACATGGGTCTGGTATGAGTAAACGGTTTAAAGTTGTTTAACTTTGAAAAACATTTGAAAATAAAGGTATCACGTAAGACTCCCTACAAATAAATACGGGTAAGTTTTTACCTTACGCTAACCAAAACATTTTATAGGAAATCCAGTGATATTATAATAGTGTCTAGGGTTTTCAAGTAAATAGAAAATAGCCGAAATTGTTACATCTATTAAATTCCAGCTACTAGCCACAAAAGTGGGTAATACAAATACAAACCGTAGGGTCTCGTAGGGAAAATGGGTTTCCAACAATGGCAGGGCTACTGGGGTACCGCCCGTCATAGTACGGGGCCTAGATCACCGTACCGAGGATCACTCCCGACCCCCTACAACACAAGGCCGGAACCATTCCTTACTGAACAGTCCCGAACAAGATAAACCCTGCGGTTGTAGCTAGCAACCGCCCACACAGCCGAAATAAAAAGGGACATCTAGACAGGGGAATATCTTATCTTGCTTGGGAATGATCCACCTAACCTTGCTGCATCTCCCCTGTTTTAGCCATTCCCGGTTGATGAGGCTTGAGGCTGCGATTACCTTTACAGCACAAATCTCTTAGAATGCTCATCGTTTGCCTGACGATGTGCTGAAAGCATTCAATCCATACAAGTTCGTTCCGGGTTCGAACGAAACCGAAGGCATTATGTCGTCACACTCATTTTGGAATCACCCTCAGAGTCAACGACGATAACCCTTGCATTCTAAAATCACATCTCGATCTTCTTTTCAGAATTCACGACCTATCGTTTCAATTGGATCGATGTGGTTTTCGGAATATCAATTGGATACCCGATCCCGGTCTCATCGAAATCCAAATGCCATTTTAAAAGCCAAGTTGTCTAAATAACTTAAACAGTTTAAATTCAACATACTGGATTAACATAGCATTTATCCCAGATAAAACGTATACAAACATCTTTGATATAACACAGCATATCATAGAGCATCACAGAATATCATCAAATAAATATCACAATCAGATATCCTACTTACACAACAATCCATAAGCAATCATCTGAAATTCTCATTTGTAATTAATTCAATTTAAATTAATTACATCAGAATTAATTGCTTAACCCTCTTTAACTAATTATTGATTAACAGTTTATTACTTATTTCCTTTCAAACTATTTGAATCAATAGATCATTCATAATCAATTATTAAATCTTAATTACTTAATAAATAACTTATTTATTTTACACTATTTAATTAATTAATTCTTAATTAAATTATTTAACTTTCAATACTATTCTTTAATCATTAATTATTACCTTAATTGTTATTTAATAACTTGATTACTTATTTATTTGTTAACTTCTAATTACTTAATTAATCATTTATTAATCCTTAATTCTTAATTAAATTACATAATTAATTAATTATTAATTCACAACTAGTTTATTCGATTAATTAACTATTGATCAATCATTAATTAACTTAAGCAGTAATTATAAACTTATTAATTCCTTATAATCCATCCCTACTTACGATTAAAAGTGATTATCTTGATTACTTTATGAAGATAATCAATTAATATTGATTTTTTTAACTTAATTAACATTTAAAGGGTTTCTTTAAATTTGAAGTTCAATTATATTATTAACCACAACTCAAATGTTAATTAACTTTTGTGCTTAATTAAAATTAATTGCTTAATTAAATTAATAATTAAGAGCTTAATATTTTAAAGTATGGACTAAAATAATTAGCTTGAATTTAAGTTTTTAAATCTTGAAACTGTTAAACATTTTTAAGATTCACGGTGTTTACAGTTTGTTAAAAACTGTTTACTTAACTAACTTAAAAAGAATAAAACCGCAGTTAACAAAACCCGAGTCCTCCCGTATCAAGAACTCGTACGCTACTTCGAGTTATCCTCCAAAATCACCGAGCCTTCAATGTTCGCACCCTTCTTCTTCCCCCTTTCTTATTTTTCTTTTCTGTAAGTTAATACCTAATTAAAGATTTAAGCATCAGGAAGCTCCACGCACACGACACGAAACTCGAAGCCAACCCCATTTCCACTCGAGCACGACACGAGCCGACCATTCACGTCGTCACAGACACGACACTAGGCCGTACACGTGCACGGCGGCACGGCCGACCTCCGGCTACCATCAACGTCATCCACAACTCAGAAATTATCCCCAAACTCGAAATTAAAACTTAATTTACTTACAAGAATATCGAATCGAAGATTTGCCTACAGCTAGAAAAAAACTGTAAACACGACCATCATCATATGGCTGGCGATCACCGTAGAGATCACCGGAGACGCCCAAAATTAACCCACGCCACGACGACACGTCCAGCTTCCACCCTCCTGATTCGCGTAAAGCTCGATCACACAGAGATGAAAAATTCGTCACATTTCTGCCATGCTCAAAAACTTAACATGAAACCCTAAATCGATCTGATTATTTAAATTTTCTCAATGGAAAATTTATCTGATAATTTTCGCAAAATTCTCAATGTTAATACTTGCTTCCATTAAAATCTCAACCCTTTAAATTGATTCATTAATCTTAAATTTGTAAAAATGCAATCCTAGTTTATACGCAAATTGCTCTCTACATATTGATCTAAAAATCTTTATTTTTACTTTTAAAAATCTTCAATTTCATTAGTGATTCAAAATAAAATCTTGAATTAGCTTCATGTACCACTTGAATTTATCAATAAATTTCCTTGGTTTCCTGTGAAACTATATTACAGTATCATACCCTTACAAAAAGTTTAAAATAGTTTACAAATCTTGATTTTAGCTTCAATACCTTGTTTGATTGGAAAATTCAAATCTTAACATGGTTTAGCAGCAAATAACTTTAAGTTTGAACCAAATATTCACCCTGTATCTGTAAGAATATGCGCTTATATGTTTTTGTTTGATGATAATAAACATATATATTCATTTAAATGTATTTGGTAATGTACTATTTTTTTTTCATAGATTAAATAAATATTTGTTGAAATAAATAAATTACACAGAATTTGAATTCAAACATAACAAGTTACACAGAATTTGAATTCAAACAGAAATTTTATTCAAACAAATATTTATTACAATCTTGAATAGTACAAATTCAAGCTCTCACTATACATATACATTTTTGATTACATCACAATTGCATCACAATTCAGTTTACATAATTTCCTCACTATATATCACTCACACTCGTATTTTGTCTTCAACTGCATTCCAGTTTGAATCCAGCATCTGAGCAATCTGCAAAAATATTCACTAACGCAGTAAAATTTAAAAAGAAATATTTTTGCAATTTAAAATGAAATATGATTTTTGAAAATATTATTTGCCTCAGTTATTTAGGTTGTTCGTCACCATTCACACTTGAATTCATCACACACGAACAGTGTGACATGCACAGTGTAGCACTGTACATGCCACAAGGCCGTGCACATCGATATACACTTGATAATGCTACAGGGACAGGTGAGCACAGGTCAAACCCAAATGAAAAGCCGGGTTCAACTCACATGCAATATACTGAAAATCACGACACGAGCACAAGGTCAAACCCGATTTTTAAAACTGGGTTCAACACAAGTGCATCCAGAAGTTCCAACTAAGAATCAAGTCTCGACCAAAACCAGTGCATGCAACATGGTGTACAAGCTCAATGAAGATTGCAGCAAAATTCAGCAATCCAAATAACACAGTGAATGGGAAGACACACATGAACATGAAATCAATCCAGTTCCAACACAACAACATAACAGATCAAATGAAACACAGTGGCAACATCAAAATACAGGCCAGAAGCTCAAGTATAACATTACAAGAAAGTTGTCTAGACAATCAAACAAGATCAACCATGCATGAAGAACCAGAAGTATAAGTATGGCAGTGAAACTCAGTGAAGTGCACAAGCAACATGACAGCAGACCAGTGTCAACAACCAAGTGAAGATTTGAAGATGTGTAACAATCAAGTTCAAGTCCAGGGAACAACAACATAAATACTGCACCAACCAGAATGGATGCAGTGATACAAGTCAGAGCAACAACAATTCGAACTAACTACTGAAACAAGTTCAGCTACTCAATGCAACACAGTGGGAACCACATGAAAGCACCACAAGTATATCAACTCAACAACATCCAGTTTCAATGACCAGCCACAAGTATACACAACAAACTCAGTGAAAGTCGAAGACATCATCAAGTCAGAGCAAATAAATGGAACACAAGTCAGTGGCAAGCTACAAGGCATAGCAACGACAACATGACCAGCTTCAAATGCATCAGTGATCAACACAGTAGTTCATACATCATATATAGGACAGTAAAAAACACAAATGAAGACCAACAAAATGCACCACCAAACAGCAATGCAAGTGCAGATGACACAGTGAAGATAACAAGTGCATCATGATACAACACACAAACAAGCATATGGGCTAATGAAGACTGCATCATGATACAAGGCCAGATACTTCAAAAATCAAGTTCAGGTCAGACCAACCACTACAATGATACAAAGCAAGTTCGACAAGCAAACAACAAGTTCATGTTTGAAACCACTCGAGTGCAACAGAGAAGCTATGGTACTATGCAAATACACAGCAGTATCAAGTGATACAGAAGATGGACGAGGTTCAACATTGCAGAGATGGCCGAAGTCATAATTCAAAAATCAAATTCGCATCTTTGAAAAAGTCAGCAATGAAAAAGGGAAAGTTTTTGATTTTTATTCAAGAAAAATCGTACGCGTGAAAATCAAAGCCGTAAGCATCAAGACAGAAAGTAAATCAGGAAAGCCGTGCGCATCAAGGAATGAAAAATTTGGAAAGTATCGAACTGATACAATCAAGTGATTCAAATTCATATAAATACTGAACCAAAAATCTCATCATCGGCATCGAGTTAAAAAGCAAACAATCAAACCAGCAACGAAAAGATTACATACCGCAACAGTGAACTCGGTCATCTCAAAGCAACCAAGTCCAAATTTCATAAAACAATCAAAGGAGCAGCTGTGAACAAGCGACGCAAGCCATCGGTCATCAGAGAACGAGCGTGAGAAAGAGCAACGCAAGTCAGAGAATCGATCATCAGAACAAAGCCCCAAATTTCACAAAAAAGGGAACGAAGCCCTAATTCGACAAAGAGGAACGACTAGAACAAGTGGATCGGGTTAAAAATAAAGAGGCCGACATTTTTCACAAGCAAAAGAAAAAGGAACGGGGAAATTCAATTGGGCCGACATTATTATAATAAAAGGGTTTTTATTTAGGGTTTAATTTTTTAAAGGGGTTTTTTAAGTTTTATTTTGAGCAAAAATTAGGGATTCAAGTTTATATTTTAATTTTTGCTCCTGCTTGTATTTTTGAAGTTGTTTTTTTTCTTTTTTTTGAGTCAAAGAATTTGTAAATCACCACCTAGGTTGTAGGTAGTGTCAGATTGTCTAGTTAGAATTAGTTCAGTGAGTAGGGTGTGCGAGTTTGCAAAACTCTATAGGCGGGAGCAGAGTTTGCGAGTAAACGAAACTCTATAGGCGGAGCAGGGTGTGCGAGTCTAGTAGAGTGTTTGTGAGCGGGAGCAAAGGTTTGCGAGTCTATTAGAGTGTTTGTAAGCGGGATACGGTTTAATTCTAATAGAAATCTGGGAATGTAGCAGTAGGCAAGGGTTGCCGAAGCTGGGTAAATTTTGTGTGTGATTTACTTTTCAGTATATTTATTTCTGCAGTTTGTTTTTACGTTTAAATCGAGAAAATTTGCTATAACCCTATTCACCCCCCCCCCCCTTCTAGGGTTAATCTAGATCCTACAAGTGGTATCAGAGCCCGGTATTTTTATTTAACTCTAGAGTCATGAATCCACCAAATAATGCTTTTTCTGAGGGGCAATCTATTGCTAGGCCACCCATGTTTAATGGGAACGATTATGCTTATTGGAAAGTTTGGATGGGTATTTATCTTAGTTCTGTTGATTATGATGTTTGGGATATTATTGAAGCTGGCTATAAACCTCCCACTATAACTGTTGGTGGTACTGAGATTCCTAAACCTAAGGATAGGTGGGATGCTAACGATAAGAAATTAAAAACTACAAATGCCAAAGCAATGAACGCTTTGATCTGTGCTCTTGATAAAAATGAATTTAATAGAATTTCTCATTGTACAACAGCATAGGAAATTTGGCACACTTTGGAAGTGACACACAAAGGAACTTCTCAAGTCAAGGAGTCTCGTCTAGCCTTATTCAGCAATGAATACGAAAACTTTGTGATGGACAATGGCGAGAGCATAAAGGATATGTATGGACGCTTTTCAACTTTGGTGTACAACGCTAGAGCACTTGGGAAGGTATTCACCGAGGAAGAGCTTGTGAGGAAGGTGCTACGTGTCTTACCGATAAACTTTGAGGCAAAAGTCACGGAAATCCAAGAATCGAAAGATTTGATTGGCAACTTGATTACATATGAGCTTGAGCTAAAAGCAAAAGAGGAACGCAACAACTCCGAATCAAAGAACAAGACGATTGCCTTAAAGAGCAAAGAAGAAAGCGATGAAGAAGAAGAAGATCCAATCGAAGAGCTTGCAATGGCTGTCAATAATCTTAGAAAATGGTCAAGATTCAAGCCACGCAAGAAGAAAACATCTGGTAATAGGTCAAGAGAGTCTAACAATTCTGATAATGAATTAACGTGCTATAACTGCAACAAGCCTGGCCACTTTAAACAAGAATGCCCACTTCTCAAAAACAATCGAGGAAAGAAAAAGATGAAGAAGGTCTTTGCAGCAACTTGGGATGATGAAGAAGGAGAGGAAGTTTCGAATAGTAGCTCAGAGGAGGCTAACTTGTGTCTTATGGCAAAATCAGATTCAGAAGCAAGCTCAGAGGAATCTAGCGAGGTAGGTGACTATTCTTATAAAGATCTTGTTTTTATGTGTCTTGATCTTACTAAAGTAGTTGATACTCTTGAATCTAAAATTGAAAAACCGAGATCTGATAGGAGAGAACTTGCTCGTGAAAATTTTAGGTTAGAAACTGAACTTGAAAATATTCAAAACCTAGAATGTAAAAAATGTAAAATTTTAGATTCAGAATTATCAAGACTTAAGAATAGCTCTAAGAATCTTGAAAAAGAAAACTTGAGTCTTAAGGAAACCATTGACACTAGGAAAAAGGATTTTATAAATAGATGCACCTCACTTGTCACTGAAAACACAACACTAAAAACCAAAGTCCAAAATCTTGAGAAATCTTTGAATAACTTTTCAAGAGGAGAAAATTCATTCAACATGTTATTGGGAAATCAAATTTTTGCTAACAACAGAAAAGGACTAGGTTTTGGTAAAACACAAGCTGATGATGATGCAATAAGTAAGAGTGTCTTTGCTAGATCTGAAATAATTGGGCATCGTGTTGAAAATTGTAGACATAGGAACAAGAACACAAAATTTATACAAGTTTGGGTTCCTAAGAATACTACAATCAAATTTCATGTCTATTGGAACAAAAAGACTAAACAAGTTTGGGTTCCAAAGGGATTGTTTATTCATAATGCTTCTGCCACTAACAATCATGGACCTATAAAAACAAATAGGTCACATAAATCTTTCATCGTGTAGGTATGGTGGCTGGCTAAGGAACAACAACAGTGTTTTCTGGATTTTGGCTGTTCCAGAAACACAACGGGCAACAAAGCAAAAGTTCCTTAGTCTAGTACATAGGTGACAGAATCACAATGGGCAACCACGAAAAATTATCGTAAAGGTAAAACAGGTGAAGGTATATTTATGTGATAATTTGCACCATATTCTGAATGAAATCAACCAATATTGAGATGTTGTAAAGAGATGATGATTTTTGATTCTGTCTTGTTCAACATAGTTGGTCAATTATACTTATGCCAAAAACACTATTCTTTGAATTCCTTCATATATATTAGTTTGGATAGTGTTTTGTTGGATGATAATATTTTTGGTTATTTTTGGCTAACTCTACATTCACAGTTTCTGATTGTTTACATGGCTTCAATTCAAATTCAAAGAATGTCATTTAAATTACTGTTAAAAATTTGAGTTTGAGTTTTTGTGCACACTTCATGGTTTGGTTTATCAAATTTAGTTAGTGAGATTTTGGAGTGAATAAGAAATTCGGATGCAGATTACATTGGTATAGTTGATAGAAAAATTACTAGTGTAACGTGATTAATTTTTGAAACATTCATTTGCTGCATCGTTTTTCAAAGAAAATATCTGCATATTTTTCACTTGAAATAATTTTCAGATAGCAGAATTTTTTTTCATATAACCCCCTCGAGAAAATCATGTTTGATCATATTTTCAGATTAGTCATTTTATTTGATTTTAAATGATAAATTTTGACTAATCCGACTCCCGACTAATTATCAAAAAGATATATAGTGATTGAAAAGGTGATAAGTGTTGATATTTAACATACATTACTCAAGAGAGTATATTTGGAAAATTTCTTTACGAATTCAAACAAGAGTTATAAAACTTTTTGTTGGGTAAAGATTCCATAACCATTTCTATATCTATCATATTTCTATCGACCATGGTTTATCAAATATTAAATATAGTTTGTCGATATGTGGTACTATAATCAGGAATCATTTGTTTTTCAAGTCATATTTTTTTTTGTAAAAATAAATAAATATCCAAAGTATTCACTCTCGTTTAAAAGTCCTCACGGTTATGCATGGGTGAATTACTTGGATTTTTGATTATGTGCTTCCATGCTCATTTAAAAGTCCTTACGGTTATGCATGTATGGAACACATATCAAAATTAATTTATTAAATAGACAAGTTGATTCTAATCCCATTTAAAAGTCCTCACGGTCATGCGTGGTTAGAAGATACTTGATTTCATTTTTTAAAATTAAAATTGGAATACTACTAATCTCATTTAAAAGTCCTAACAGTTATGCATGATTAGTAGATGTTCAAATTCCTGATATAAATGTACCACAAGGTGATACAATTGTATGATTTTATATTAGAACGTCATTTCCATCATTCTAAAAGTGGAATATGCGCCTAACAAGGGTAGTTATGATTTTTGTTTGATTTTTATTGAAGTTTTAATATTTATATTCAATTTGAGTTTGATGTTGGATTAATATCGATCATTTTATCTCTATTTTTCTCTCACACTATTATTCTTTTGCTGATAACAAAAGGGGGAGAGAAAAGTTAAGATTTTGTCAAATAGAATCAAGCAAAGGTCAAATAATTTTCCATTTGCATATAGGCTCATTTATATATTTCTATTTGGATGCATATATGTAGGGGGAGCATCATGTAGAGAGGAAGTATTTAAATAGGGGGAGCAATTAGAGTATATCATTGATCAAATACATTTAACACGGTCAAAATCTTAAATATATGATTGTTATCATCAAAAGGGGGAGATTGTATGAATATGCGCTTATATGTTTTTGTTTGATGATAATAAACATATATATATTCATTTAAATGTATTTGGTAATGTACTATTTTGTTTTTCATAGATTAAATAAATATTTGTTGAATAAAATAAATTACACAGAATTTGAACTCAAACAGAACAAGTTACACAGAATTTGAATTCAAACAGAAATTTTATTCAAACAAATATTTATTACAATCTTGAATAGTACAAATTCAAGCTCTCACTATACATATACATTTTTGATTACATTACAATTGCATCACAATTCAGTTTACATAATTTCCTCACTACATATCACTCACACTCGTATTTTGTCTTCAACTGCATTCCAGTTTGAATCCAGCATCTGAGCAATCTGCAAAAATATTCACTAACGCAGTATAATTGAAAAAGAAATATTTTTGCAATTTAAAATGAAATATGATTTTTGAAAATATTATTTGCCTTAGTTATTTGGGTTGTTCGTCATCATTCACACTTGAATTCATCACACACGAACAGTGTGACATGCACATTGTAGCACTGTACATGCCACAAGGCCGTGCACATCGATATACACTTGATAATGCTACAGGGACAGGTGAGCACAGGTCAAACCCAAATGAAAAGCCGGGTTCAACTCACATGCAATATATTGAAAATCACGACACGAGCACAAGGTCAAACCCGAGTTTTAAAACTGGGTTCAACACAAGTGCATCCACAAGTGCCAACAAAGAATCAAGTCTCGACCAAAACCAGTGCATGCAACATGGTGTACAAGCTCAATGAAGATTGCAGCAAAATTCAGCAATCCAAATAACACAGTGAATGGGAAGACACACATGAACATGAAATCAATCCAGTTCCAACACAACAACATAACAGATCAAATGAAACACAGTGGCAACATCAAAATATTGGCCAGAAGCTCAAGTATAACATTACAAGAAAGTTGTCCAGACAATCAAACAAGATCAACCATGCATGAAGAACCAGAAGTATAAGTATGGCAGTGAAACTCAGTGAAGTGCACAAGCAACATGACAGCAGACCAGTGTCTACAACCAAGTGAAGATTTGAAGATGTGTAACAATCAAGTTCAAGTCCAGGGAACAACAACATAAATACTGCACCAACCAGAATGGATGCAGTGATACAAGTCAGAGCAACAACAATTCGAACTAACTACTGAAACAAGTTCAGCTACTCAATGCAACACAGTGGGAACCACATGAAAGCACCACAAGTATATCAACTCAACAACAGCCAGTTTCAATGACCAGCCACAAGTATACACAACAAACTCAGTGAAAGTCGAAGACATCATCAAGTCAGAGCAAATAAATGGAACACAAGTCAGTGGCAAGCTACAAGGCATAGCAACTGCATACCAACGGCAACAAGACCAGCTTCAAATGCATCAGTGATCAACACAGCAGTTCATACATCATATATAGGACAGTAACAAACACAAATGAAGACCAACAAAATGCACCACCAAACAGCAATGCAAGTGCAGATGACACAGTGAAGATAACAAGTGCATCATGATACAACACACAAACAAGCACACGGGCTAATGAAGACTGCATCATGATACAAGGCCAGATACTTCAATAATCAAGTTCAGGTCAGACCAACCACTACAATGATACAAAACAAGTTCGACAAGCAAACAACAAGTTCATGTTTGAAACCACTCGAGTGCAACAGAGAAGCTATGGTACTATGCAAATACACAGCAGTATCAACTGATACAGAAGATGGACGAGGTTCAACATTGCAGAGATGGCCGAAGTCAGAATTCAAAAATCAAATTCACATCTTTGAAAAAGTCAGCAATGAAAAAGGGAAAGTTTTTGATTTTTATTCAAGAAAAATCGTACGCATGAAAATCAAAGCCGTAAGCATCAAGACAGAAAGTAAATCACGAAAGCCGTGCGCATCAAGGAATGAAAAATTTGGAAAGTATCGAACTGATACAATCAAGTGATTCGAATTCATATAAATACTGAACCAAAAATCTCATCATCGGAATCGAGTTAAAAAGCAAACAATCAAACAAGCAACGAAAAGATTACATACCGCAACAGTGAACTCGATCATCTCAAAGCAACCAAGTCCAAATTTGATAAAACAATCAAAGGAGCAGCTGCGAACAAGCGACGCAAGCCATCGGTCATCAGAGAACGAGCGTGAGAAAGAGCAACGCAAGTCAGAGAATCGATCATCAGAACAAAGCCCCAAATTTCAAAGAAAAGGGAACGAAGCCCTAATTCGACAAAGAGGAACGGCTAGAACAAGTGGATCGGGTTAAAAATAAAGAGGCCGACATTTTTCACAAGCAAAAGAAAAAGGAACGGGGAAATTCAATTGGGCCGACATTATTATAATAAAAGGGTTTTAATTTAGGGTTTAATTTTTTAAAGGGGGTTTTTTAAGTTTTATTTTGAGCAAAAATTAGGGATTCAAGTTTATATTTTAATTTTTGCTCCTGCTTGTATTTTTGAAGTTGTTTTTTTTCTTTTTCGAGTCAAAGAATTTGTAAATCACCACTTAGGTTGTAGGTAGTGTCAGATTGTCTAGTTAGAATTAGTTCAGTGAGCAGGGTGTGCGAGTTTGCAAAACTCTATAGGCGGGAGCAGAGTTTGCGAGTAAACGAAACTCTATAGGCGGAGCAGGGTGTGCGAGTCTAGTAGAGTGTTTGTGAGCGGGAGCAAAGGTTTGCGAGTCTAGTAGAGTGTTTGTAAGCGGGATACTGTTTAATTCTAATAGAAATCTGGGAATGCAGCAGTAGGCAGGGGTTGCCGAAGCTGGGTAAATTTTGTGTGTGATTTACTTTTCAGCATATTTATTTCTGCAGTTTGTTTTTACGTTTAAATCGAGAAAATTTGCTATAACCCTATTCACGCGCCCCCCTCTAGGGTTAATCTAGATCCTACAGTATCCACTTAACATAGAAGTATATACAAATCAGAGGATCATATGTAAAGGTAAAACAGATACCACAAGATCACAAAATCATCTTAAGTGTTTGATTTAACTTAAAGCTTTAAGAATTTAGTTTACTCACAGTAAATTTGTTGAAACAGTAAGCAAGTTTGATGAAGCAACTGCAGATGAATCACTGAAAGCTTTTCTGCCCTGGGTTTGAATCTATTTAAGTTTGCAGAGTAAAGCTATATTTTTTTTCCTTATCTCCAGTTTGCTGTTAAGTTTTTATGAACGAACCAATATAGTATGATATATAAATAGAAAGAGTTTTGAGTAGGTTATATCAGGACAGCCTTACTTGATATGTTCAGACCAAATCTTTGGGTTTTAATTACCGCAAATTGAAAAGATGTTAGGATTTCGGCTGTGATATTTCTTTGACAAATAGTTCTGCTACTCTTAAATGCATGTCTTTATTTATGTTAACATATGATTAATGTTTGCTGATATTTGTTTATATTTGTACTGGACAAAGATGTCTTATATATGTATAAAGATATGAACTTTCAGGTAGGCTTGTGAATGAAGGCATGTTTATACATATATTTATCTTATTATTTTCAGTTTGAACTTCAAAATACATATATGTTTGTGTAAATATATCTGTCAGATTCTACCTTACTTTGGTCTTACATATGAAGATAATCTTGATATAAATACTTTTTTGCATAAGAATGTTTGTTTTTTCTGACTTCAAGCTGGATTCCAATATGCATATACATATCAGGTTTATTTCCATACTTTGACTAATTTCATTTGGCTTTGAAAGGAAGATATTTTATTTTGTTATTTTCTAGCTTGCATAACGTTCATATAATTTATTTACATCTATATTTATATTTCATATTTATTTCCATTTGTATTTTAACTATAAATATTAAACTTAGATTCATGAGTTCACTTATTTATTTATATTTATAATTTTGACTTACATTAATATTAATATTTTATATTGAACATTATCATCTATTTATATTTTATATTTTATATTTTTAGGCTTCGATCTTATTTTACACACTATCATCCATATGTATTTATTTTCTCAAATGTTAACAATGTAAAACATTTTAATTTAATTATATAAGGTAAATTTTATCAAAATATTGTTAAGAATCTTTTATTTTAGAATTTTCAAACATTATTATCTATATGTATTATTTTATACTAAATATAAACAAAGTAAAGTATTTTAATTGAATTATATAAGACAAATTTTATTGTAAATATTATCAAGAGATTTTTAATTTTAAATCCCTAAAGTCCAATTCGCTTTTTAAAATACCAATCCATATGAATAAATGGCAGTTATTTCCAAAATCATATTCATTTTAAGATGATCACACTACTTTTTTATTTAATTTAGATCAGATATTTATTAAAATAAACGGGGCCAAAAATCCAGGGTCGTTATATTCCTTCCCCCTTAAAAGAATTTCGTCCCCGAAATTTAAAACAAAGATAATTTAAAAGCTATTATACCAACCATTCCAACATACATATCATTCATATAGTAGCTAATAATCAAACAGACTATCTTGACAAACATCACTAACTATCTGAACACAATCCGGATAAGTTTTCCCAAACTATCCAGAGTTGTCTCTTGATGATCAGCAATCCGAACTAGATTCCTGACCACAGTCGAATTCGACTCAACTTCCAAATTCCTGAACTACCGGTGTACAACAAACGATGAATCATGAACAATTTCCTTAGATGGGATATATGGAATACACGATGAATTCCAAACATCCATTCTGGCAATTCAATACTGAAATCTACAGTATTAACTCTTTCCAAATTTTATTGACTTCTTTACAGAATTTCAATATCTATTCAATCACGCCGTACGATATACATATACCATTCGTACGCGATATCAAATTTGATCGCTCGCTCGACCACACAATTTCACTTTCGAACTAGTAACGTCCCCGACTTCCTAGTGCGGACTCAGATCTTGTTTCTTGATCAGAAACAGTCATTTTCCTTGCATAGTCACAACTATGATAGAGAATTTCTAGAATCAATCAAAATCCATATCCATGGTTCGACGTCGAAAATCGAGTGAAAAATCCTAACTCGGATCGATATAACTATCTCGAAATTCTGTGCTCGAATCTGGACCAAATTGTTATGTGAATAAAATAATATACGTTCATCCTACGTATTTATATCCATTAATTATCAACTATATCAATTTTCTTTTATTCACATTATTCTGATTTCTATCCACTTGAAATAATTTTCTCAGTATCAAATTTACTTAAGAATTTCACCATTCATTCCTTAAATTTAATATAAGCATTATATATACTCTTATATTATTACTCTACCACTTTAGCCTTTATATCCTCTTATTTAAATCTGAATTTCCAATTCTCTGTGAATTTCAATTTATCTTCAACTCTGAATATTGAAATTTATTGACTATCTTCCATTTATAACTGATTTCTATCATTAATTTTAAATAAGTTTCATCCACTAGTTTATTTCAATCTCCAATTTTAAAATCGTTTTGTTGCTAAAAATTTTAATTCTAACTACCAATTTTTTTTTTGAAAATATCCGTACAAGGAGACTTTTCAATTTGACAAGAGATATATAATATATAAGAAGTTTATAGCATTACGCTTATGTAGCATTACATATTTTCATAAGCACATATGTAAGGTTTCAACACTTATTACAATTACTTCCAACCAATTCTCAAACCATTCCCTTTAGTTAAAGTGATTTATAACTTACTTGCTTATATTTAATTCATTTAAGCAAAACAAACTCATATTCATTCCGAATAATTTTAAAATCATCCTTTTTTGCTTCTGATAATTCATAGAATTTTATCTAATCTCGTTTACTTCGAACGACCCATTTTCTTATGCAATTCGACAATACTATTGTGAATAAATAATTACTTAAGCTTTATAGCAAATCTTAAATTGATTCCAACTCAATTTACACTTGATTCCAAACCATTTTATTAAACTCGACAACCAATATTTTAAATTACCATCTCACAATTTACCTAAGTCATTTATTTTCGTCAAACTGTTCCCCAACAACTTAAGTTTATTCCATTCCACCAATTTCCATTTAAATCTTTGGTTCGATTTTTCCTTTATTCAAATGCCAACTATTTACAAATTTATCCGATTAGTTTATTCTTTTATCCATTCTTTAGTTTACATGAACAATTCATTATTGAACTTATAATAAAGTCATTCAATTCATGCTTGAATTAGATTTGTTTACAACTCACTCCAATTCTATTTTAATTCAATTCAAGGCTTACTTGGTTTACATTTATTTATTTACGTAAGAATTTTATTCCATTCAATATTATTTATAACTCGACTGAATTCATTTAAATCCAGTTTTATTTTAACTCAACTTCAGTTAAATCTAGCTACTTACCATTCTTTTAAATTTTATTACTCACTATATGAGCTCCAAACTTATTTATTTACTTAAAAGCTTATATTGCTCATTTGAGTCATTTCATCTTATATCCACAATTTCAGATTATATATAACACTTACTACCTTAAGGTATAAATTTTCATTTCACCATTACAATCATTTTACCTTCCAATTTAATTCAATTTCAACTTCAATTTTATCTAACTTATCTCAGGTTAAATTCAAATATATTTTCTTCATCTTCATTTTCTTAAGTTAAATTTTAATTTCCGGATTAAAATTCCCAATTTCTTCTTATTAATATCTACTTTACTTTATAAGCTCAATAGTTGATTCATTTAAACTTTTCACATTATTAAATAGAATTTCTTAGAATTCAATTGCCCGGTTTTCATTTCCAAAACCATTTTGAAATGATAACTACACATACCCACTTGGTATATCAAATAAAATTTCCAAATTCCAGACACTTGTTTTCACCAAAACAAATTTTCCCTTTTGAAATTTCTAAAACAACTTGTATACCCAACAAGCCCGAACAATATCATGACCAACTATCCTGGTAGCAATTCATCACTTTAGAAACTCGAAAATGAATACTGATGATGTGGCCATCATCATCAGGATTATTCTCCAGCGACTGGAGTGAGTTCAGTGCTTCCTTACTTCCACAAATTCTTTCCAAAACAATTTCCATTCAACAATATTTTCCAAAACAATACTCCATTATTGCCACCAAATCTTTCGAAAAACATTTCAAACATTCTCAAGATTTTTAAATTCCCAAGTTCTTTTGTTTAAATTCATTTAAACACCTTTCAAATTCTCGGGACTTAAATTCTAGTTTAGTTATATTCCTTTTTATTAGATAATTTTATTTGGTTATAAGCCACTCAAATTTAAATTATTCAATTGTAGTATTAACAACCAAACATCCAAATATATATATAATAATTTCATAAAAATACTTCTTTTATATCAAAATATAATTTTGGGTAAAATTAATTCATTTACCCTACTTTAAAAATAATACTGTGTCGGATTACCTTGTTTAAGAGTTTAGAAATCCCTATCGATGAAATGGCGTCCCACACATCGACCAAAATCCATGAACACTCAACAGATAAGTCAACACAATATAAAAATAATTTATATATTCACTAACAAGTACACGCTCATATCTATTAATACACTCAAACTCATTTTAGAGTACTACAGACTCTATTCTATGAGTAATTCCTATCAGAGCCAAGGTTAACACCAACCTCGCTCTGATACCAACTGTGACGACCCGCTCTTCTACTACCAGAAAGACTTATCATCATTAAGAAACGAAAGGGATAGAATAGAAAAGAAAGAACAACAACATCAGAATCTCACAGCAGAACGAAACGAAATATAATATATCACATAAATATTACATAGTTTTATATATATCAGAGTTATACAATATCAATACATATGACAGTCATACATACATCTGCCACTACACACATCAGAGATACAGTATACATCAACTACACAGCAGAACTAGGTAGATAGCTACATACGTTTGGAAACTCCTGCTCCAAGCTCCTCCAGAAATCAGAGTCCAAAACCTATCACTTGGCTACTCATAAAAATTTGAGTACCCAAAAGTTTATGAAAAACAAAATATAAACTCCGGGTTAGACATGGGTCTGGTATGAGTAAACGGTTTAAAGTTGTTTAGCTTTGAAAAACATTTGAAAATAAAGGTATCACGTAAGACTCCCCACAAATAAATACGGGTAGTTTTTACCTTACGCTAACCAAAACATTTCATAGGAAATCCAGTGATATTATAATAGTGTCTAGGGTTTTTAAGTAAATAGAAAATAGCCGAAATTGTTACATTTATTAAATTCCAGCTACTAGCCACAAAAGTGGGTAATACAAATCAAACCTGTAGGGTCTCGTAGGGAAAATGGGTTTCCAACAATGGCAGGGCTACTGGGGTACCGCCCGTCACAGTACGGGGCCTAGATCACCGTACCGAGGATCACTCCCGACCCCCTACAACACAAGGCCGGAACCATTCCTTACTGATCAGTCCCGAACAAGATAAACCCCGCGGTTGTAGCTAGCAACCGCCCACAAAGCCGAAATAAAAAGGGACATCTAGACAGGGGAATATCTTGTCCTGCTTGGGCATGACCCACCTAACCTTGCTGCATCTCCCCTGTTTTAGCCATTCCTGGTAGATGAGGCTTGAGGCTGCGATTACCTTTGCAGGACAAATCTCTTAGAATGCTCATCGTCCGCCCGACGATGTGCCGAAAGCATTGAATCCATACAAGTTCGTTCCGGGTTCGAACGAAACCGAAGGCATTATCTCGTCACACTTATTTTGGAATCAGCCTCAGAGTCAACGATGTTAAGCCTTGCATTCTGAAATCACATCTCGATCTTCTTTTCAGAATTCACGACCTATCGTTTCAATTGGATCGATGTGATTTTCGAAATATCAATTGGATACCCGATCCCGGCTTCATCGAAATCCAAACGCCATTTTAAAGGCCAAGTTGTTTAATTAACTTAAACAGTTTAAATTCAACATACTGGATTAACATAGCATTTATCCCAGATAAAACATATACAAGCATCTTTGATATAACACAGCATATCATAGAGCATCACAGAATATCATCAAATAAATATCACAATCAGATATCCTACTTACACAACAATCCATAAGCAATCATCTGAAATTCTCATTTGTAATTAATTCAATTTAAATTAATTACATCAGAATTAATTGCTTAACCCTCTTTAACTAATTATTGATTAACAGTTTATTACTTATTTCCTTTCAAACTATTTGAATCAATAGATCATTCATAATCAATTATTAAATCTTAATTACTTAATAAATAACTTATTTATTTTACCCTATTTAATTAATTAATTCTTAATTAAATTATTTAACTTTCAATACTATTCTTTAATCATTAATTATTACCTTAATTGTTATTTAATAACTTGATTACTTATTTATTTGTTAACTTCTAATTACTTAATTAATCATTTATTAATCCTTAATTCTTAATTAAATTACTTAATTAATTAATTATTAATTCACAACTAGTTTATTCGATTAATTAACTATTGATCAATCATTAATTAACTTAAGCAGTAATTATAAACTTATTAATTCCTTATAATCCATCCCTACTTACCATTAAAAGTGATTATCTTGATTACTTTATGAAGATAATCAATTAATATTGATTTTTTTAACTTAATTAACATTTAAAGGGTTTCTTTAAATTTGAAGTTCAATTATATTATTAACCACAACTCAAATGTTAATTAACTTTTGTGCTTAATTAAAATTAATTGCTTAATTAAATTAATAATTAAGAGCTTAATATTTTAAAGTATGGACTAAAATAATTAGCTTGAATTTAAGTTTTTAAATCTTGAAACTGTTAAACATTTTTAAGATTCACAGTGTTTACAGTTTGTTAAAAACTGTTTACTTAACTAACTTAAAAAGAATAAAACCGCAGTTAACAAAACCCGAGTCCTCCCGTATCAAAAACTCGTACGCTACTTCGAGTTATCCTCCAAAATCACCGAGCCTTCAATGTTCGCACCCTTCTTCTTCCCCCTTTCTTATTTTTCTTTTCTGTAAGTTAATACCTAATTAAAGATTTAAGCATCAGGAAGCTCCACGCACACGACAAGAAACTCGAAGCCAACCCCATTTCCACTCGACCACGACACGAGCCGACCATTCACGTCGTCACAGACACGACACTAGGCCGTACACGTGCACGGCGGCACGGCCGACCTCCGGCTACCATCAACGTCATCCACAACTCAGAAATTATCCCCAAAATCGAAATTAAAACTCAATTTACTTACAAGAATATCGAATCGAAGATTTGCCTACAGCTAGAAAAAAACTGTAAACACGACCATCATCATACGGCTGGCGATCACCGGAGACGCCCAAAATTAACCCACGCCACGACGACACGTCCAGCTTCCACCCTCCTGATTCGCGTAAAGCTCGATCACACAGAGATGAAAAATTCGTCACATTTCTGCCATGCTCAAAAACTTAACATGAAACCCTAAATCGATCTGATTATTTAAATTTTCTCAATGGAAAATTTATCTGATAATTTTCACAACATTCTCAATGTTAATACTTGCTTCCATTAAAATCTCAACCCTTTAAATTGATTCATTAATCTTAAATTTGTAAAAATGCAATCCTAGTTTATACGCAAACTGCTCTCTACATATTAATCTAAAAATCTTTATTTTTGTTTTTAAAAATCTTCAATTTCATTAAGGATTCAAAATAAATTCTTGAATTAGCTTCTTGTACCACTTGAATTTATCAATAAATTTCCTTGGTTTCCTGTGAAACTATATTACAGTATCATACCCTTACAAAAATGTTTAAAATAGTTTACAAATCTTGATTTTAGCTTCAATACCTTGTTTGATTGGAAAATTCAAATCTTAACATGGTTTAGCAGCAAATGACTTTAAGTTTGAACCAAATATTCACCCTGTATCCACTTAAAAGAGAAGTATATACAAATCACAGGATCATAAGTAAAAGTAAAACATATACCACAAGATCATAAAATCATCTTAAGTGTTTGATTTAACTTAAAGCTTAAAGAATTTAGTTTACTCACAGTAAATTTGTTGAAACAGTAAGCAAGTTTGATGAAGCAACTGCAGATGAATCACTGAAAGCTTTTTTGTCCTGGATTTGAATCTATTTAAGTTTGCAGAGTAAAGCTATATTTTTTTTCCTTATCTCCAGTTTGCTGTTAAGTTTTTATGAACGAACCAATATAGTATGATATATAAATAGAAAGGGTTTGAGTAGGTTATATCAAGACAGCCTTACTTGATATGTTCAGACCAAATCTTTGGGTTTTGATTACTGCAGATTGAAAAGATGTTAGGATTTCGGCTGTGATATTTCTTTGACAAATAGTTCTGCTACTCTTAAATGCATGTCTTTATTTATGTTAACATATAATTAATGTTTGCTGATATTTGTTTATATTTGTACTGGACAAAGATGTCTTATATATGTATAAAGATATGAACTTTCAGGTAGGCTTGTGAATGAAGGCATGGTTATACATATATTTATCTTATTATTTTCAATTTGAACTTCAAAATACATATATGTTTGTGTAAATATATCTGTCAGATTCTACCTTACTTTGGTCTAACATATGAAGATAATCTTGATATAAATATTTGTTTGCATAAGAATGTTTGTTTTATCTGACTTAAAGCTGGATTCCAATATGCATATACATGTCAGGTTTATTTCCATACTTTGACTAATTTCATTGGGCTTTGAAAGGAAGATATTTTATTTTGTTATTTTCTAGCTTGCATAATGTTCGTATAATTTATTTACAACTATATTTATATTTCATATTTATTTCCATTTGTATTTTAACTATAAATATTAAACTTAGATTCATGAGTTCACTTATTTATTTATATTTATAATTTTGACTTACATTAATATTAATATTTTATATTGAACATTATCATCTATTTATATTTTATATTTTATATTTTTAGGCTTCGATCTTACTTTAAACACTATCATCCATATGTATTTATTTTCTCAAATGTTAACAATGTAAAACATTTTAATTTAATTATATAAGGTAAATTTTATCAAAATATTGTTAAGAATCTTTTATTTTAGAATTTTCAAACATTATTATCTATATGTATTATTTTATACTAAATATAAACAAAGTAAAGTATTTTAATTGAATTATATAAGACAAATTTTATTGTAAATATTATCAAGAGATTTTTAATTTTAAATTCCCAGAGTCCAATTCCCTTTTTAAAATACCAATCCATATGAACAAATGGCAGTTATTTCCAAAATCATATTCATTTTAAGATGATCACACTACTTTTTATTTAATTTAGATCAGATATTTATTAAAATAAATGGGGCCAAAAATCCAGGGTTGTTACAATATATTGGGTTTGAACTTTCATATTTATCATGTCTTTATTATTAACTCATGTTATTTTATATATACTTTATCATAATTTGTCACAGGTACTCCAGTATAAGACTAAGGGGGAGTTATATCAGTTTAGGATTAGTTTTTGGTTGATGACAAAAGGGGAGAAAGATAAAATAGAGTAGTTAGAGTAGTTAGGTTTAGATTAAGGGGGAGTTACTAGTTTTAGGGAGAGTTATAGTGAAGGTGAAGTATATTTTATAAACTTAGGCTGTCATCATAAAAAAGGAGGAGATTGTTAGTCCTTGAGATGATGGTTTTGATGACAAAAACCTAAGGACTTGTTATAAAATATAAATACTAACATTATAGTTTAGATACATATGTATATGCAGGATATAACCATGTAGGTACCAAAAATGAAGACTGTACAATATAGAGATTTGATTGAAGATATCAAGATTGAAGACTCATGAGTATCAAGATATCAAGTGTTTAAGATTTCAAGAATACAAGATAAGTATTGAGTCTAGAATTATGTTGAAACTTCTTGAAAGCATTTACATCTTTATTCGAGATTTATTCATGGAATGGAATCCACTACGAGCATGTTAAAGGGATGGAACCCTAGTCGGATGGAACCCACGACAATATCTAGTGTAACATATAGTAGTCCTATTTTGATATCCACTAATTTTATAAAAATGCTTTTCAAAAAAACAACTCTTGTTTTTAAAAATGTTTTCAAAACTTTCTTTTCAAAAAGACATCTCTTTTGGTTTTAAATATTTTAGCCTCAAAACTATTTTTATCATTTTTAATATTTTGATTTCAAAATTGTCCTTGTTTTTAAAGCATCTCTTGTTTTAAATATTTAGCTTTAAAATATTTATATACTCAGATGTTAGAACTTTATAGATTAAGATTATATATATTAAAAATTAATTTCTAAACTCTTTTATATGTTTAAACTATATTCAAATATATTTACAAAGTTTAGAAATTGTTTTGACAAATTATAGAAACCAATTTTAATAAGAAAATCAAAATCATCAATTTTGCCTAGAGCATGTCGACATCCTTCAACCCTCCATATTGACATGGTGCTCGTTAAATTCAAAATTCAAATTTTCAAAAGAAGTGTCTATTCGTCGCATCCTTTCACGAATAGATATGGCTGTTGATCTTCTATAAATACCAGTAGTTCTAAATGAATTTTTAATCAAATTTCACTTGTTTTTTCTCCTCTTCATCTTCCACATTTATTCTAAAGAATTCCAAACTATACTTTACCGAAATACCAAGTGAATCAAACTTGATTATCTCTTATTTGACTCTCTGCCACTCTCTCCATAAGATCTCCGCGCTATTCAGAGTTATAGGATCTTCTGTAAATCAAAATGTTGAGTAAAAGGTGCGGCTGAGCCTTGAAATCAATTAGGTGTGATTATAGCCTCGAAAATCAATTTGGTGATCTTGTAGCCTGGTAAATCAAGTGAGTTGCCCTAAACTCGAATTCAGAAGGGTGTACCTCGTAGCCTTGAAACCGAGGGTGTAGTCTGGAAGATTATTTTGAAAAGAAATCTGTATGCTTGTATGGGACTGGATGTAGGGTAACTCTGAACCAGTATAAAATCCTAGTATGTTCCTTCCTTTACTTCTTTTATTTAGTATTTGCATCTGTGTTTGATTCTGTGATTATATCTGTGTTTGTGAATTGCATTTGTTGGTGATTAAGTTACACAAGTTTCAAAAAGATTTAGAAAATCTATAAAACACTATTCACCCTCCTTTAGTTTATTTCAGCTTTAAGATCCATAACCCGCATTTCTCACGGCTTCTAGACAACTTCAAGGGATAGCATTTTTTAGTGGAATAGTGTGACAGGTAGAGTCAACGAGGAGAATATGACTTGGGCTAAATTCAGGAGGAGATTTGAGGAAAAGTTTATGTCGAAAATTGCTAAGTCCACTATGCTCAGGAAGTTTTCCAAGTTGGAGCTGGGGGATATGGCTATGCTCGACTATATGGCTAGGTTTGAGGAGCTAGTGAGATATGGCTATGCTACGATTAATATTGTGATTAAGAGGAATGAGAAGTTCATCAGGTGGTTGAAGCCTGAGCCTGCTATGGCCATTTTACCACATATCAGGGATCTAAGTGATGTTGTTGTTGAGATGGCCTTAAGGAATGAAGAGATGTAAGCTTTTCTTGGAAGAAATAAGGTCTAGAATACTCAAGGAGGGCAGAGTCAGAAGAGGAATTTTTTCCACAAGAAAGGAGCCCGGAAGAGTGGAACTGCTAAGAAGGGATAGGCAAAAGTGGTCTGTTACAAGTGTCACAAGAAAGGACGCTATGCCTATGAGTGCCGAACAGGAAAGGGAAGAAAGCTGCTAAGAAGAAAGGGATAAAGTGTTTCAACTATGATTAGATTGGACACTATAAGAACCAGTGCAAAGAGCCAGCTAAGGATGGAAAAGGAAAGATGTTTGCATTGGAACCAGCTATCTCGAGACCAACGGTACAGAAGAAGGGAAAAGCTGTGTTGGGAGGTACGCTTTTGATTTATGGTGTATCAGTTATAGTTTTGTTTGACAATGATGCATCACATTCTTTTATACCTCATTATTTGGTAGATAAGCTTAACCTAGTACCCTCATACTAAGTTACTTCCTTAAGGGTTGCAAGTGCGATAGGAGGGTGTGCGACACTTGGGTTGAAGTATGCCACCTAGATTCTAAATTGTTAGGTCATGCATTTGTTTTTAGTTTTCATATGTTTGATTTCATATGGTTTGGAATTATTTTGGGTATGGATTAGTCAAGTGAATACGATGCTTGGATATTTTTCCATGATAGGAAAATATCGCTTAGATACCCTAACTGTAGAGATCAGATCATATACTCCGTAGAAAATCCTAGTTTTGAGGTCAAGGCATTATTTGGTGTTGTGGAGACAAAAGACGAGTTGAGTCAAGTTTTCGTTGCTAGAGAATTCATAGATGTCTTTGAACCTACAGTAGGACTACCTCCAAAACGAACCATTGAATTTCGGATAGATTTGGTACCAGGAGCAGAACAGCTGAGTAGACCGCCAAGCAAGATGACACCTATCAAGATGAGGGAGTTAAAAGTGAAGTTGGTGGATTTGGAGGGCAATAATTTTATCCGGCCAAGTAGTACGCCTTGGGGAGAAGCCGCGGTGTTTGCAAAGAAGCTTGATGGATCATTAAGGTTATGTATCGATTTTGTAAGTTGAATGAGAAAATGATAAAGAATCGATATCTGTTGTCTAGAATTAACGATTTGTTCAATCAATTAAGTGGAGCCAGAGTGTTTCCAAGTTGGACTTGGCAAAAGGTTTCCATCAGCTTAGAGTAGCAAAGGATAGTATTCCTTTGATGGCATTTAGGATCAGATATGGATCGTACGAACGGTTAGTGATGCCATTCGGACTAACTAACGCGCCAGCATTGTTTGTAGATTTCATGAACCAAATTTTTTGAGAGCACTTGGAGAGGTTCATGCTGGTGTTTGTAGATGATATTTTGATATATCCTAAGGATGAAAGAGAGCATGAAGTTCATCTTAGAGTAATGCTTAAGATGTTGAGGCAGCATCAGCTGAAGGCGAAATTTTTGAAGTGTCATTTCTGGAAGAAGGAAGTGAAGTTTCTTTGTCATGTAGTCTCAAAGAAATGGTTGTCTATAGATCCGACTAAGATCGAGGTGGTGAATAATTGGAAGAGACCCGAGACGGCGAATGAGATAAAGAGTTTTCTTACAAAAGCTAGGTATTATCGAGGATTCATTAAGGATTTTTTGCGGATAGCAACACCGATGACCGAGCTAACGCGAAAGGATGTGAAGTCTGTTTGGAATGATAAGTGTGAGGAGGCATTCTAGAAATTGAAACATTTATTGACTAATACATCTGTGTTGGTTGTTCCAGAGGGGAATTAGGACTTAGTAGTGTATATAGATGCATGTGGAACAGGGTTAGGAGCTGTGTTAATGGAAAATGGTGAAGAGATTGCCTGCACATCTCGACAACTTAGATTGCATGAAGTTATGTATCCAACTTATGATTTGGAATTAGCTGCTGTAATTTTTGCATTGAAGGTGTGGAGGCATTATCTTTTGGGAGAGAGATTCAAGTTGTATACGGATCATAAGTCGCTAAAATATTTACTCTCTCAGAATAAGTTGAATATGAGGCAGTAGAGGTGGTTAGAGTTTTTAGCCGCTTGTGACTTTGGTATTGAATACACATCAGGAAATTGCAATAAGTGTAACAATCCAGAATTTGACCACTCTTAACAATGACATTTAAGATGATTTTAAATATAAAATATATAAAGTTATATGATTCAAACAATATTAGATAGGATTTGAAAAGAAAATACACACAAAAATCGTAACATTTGCCTATATCAACAAAAGTGACGAAATGCTAATTTCATAAAAGAAAGTTTCAATGCTTAAATAAATTATTTTAATTAATTTATAAGTGTTTATATTTATAAATAGCAATATAAAAGTTTATTTTCAAATTTGGTTTACATAAATAAATAGTTTAACTAAAACGCCAAAATGTGGCCGCAAAACATTTTGTGAAAATCAACGTTTTATCAATTAAAAGTTGTCACAACGTTGTCACACCTTTATTTACATGTTTTAACATATATATATTACAAATTTTAAATAATAAAATCAGATTACTTTTACTAAACATGATTATAAAATTCTAGAATATAATTAAGAATAATAAGTAAGTAATTAACTAAAGTAAAAAAGTAAACATCACATCAAAAATCATACCTAATTTTCTATTTAGCCACTTTTCCATCTAAATACATTTGCTTTGCTCTTAAGTGACTATGACATAAAGTAAGAAGTGATAAGTGATGGTAAGTATTTAAAAAGTAAGTTTACTTTAAGTTTAAGTAAGGTTATTTTGGTAATTTGAAACAGGAATATTTTGGTAACTTACAATTCTTTTTTCCCTATAAATAGCCATGCATACCTCTTCCATTCTCGCACAAACCATTCTCTTCTCTTCTCCTTCTTCCTTATAGCTTTAATGGCTAATTCTCTTCCATTTCCTTACTAACTTTTTAAAAACCATATCAAACAAAGTCAAAACTCCACCAAACTTTGCCAAAAACCATATAATATCATCAAAATACGATTTAGAATCTAAAAAGTTGAAGAATGATGGAGGATGGTGGAGAACCTTAGATAGGAATTCTTATAAATGATATTTTTTAAAGAATTATAAATATGAAATAAATTCTAAAAATATTTTAAAATGTTTTAAAATAGATTTAAGTTGAAAAGATGGATTTCTAAATGATATAAAAGTCATTTTAAAGAATATAGCTTTTAAAACACTATTTGCAACACTTCTCGCAACGCTTTTCACCACAGTTTCAAACCTTTGAAGTGTAGTTTTAAACTTAACAATTCTTTTCTAAAATTTTTGTGAACAATTTTAAAATAATAATTAAGTATTTTAAAGATGGTTTGGAAGTTTTAATAAGCGTTTGAATAAATGGTTAAGAGAAATCGTTTGTAACATTTAAGTAAAAAGTGAAGAATATTGAATATAATAACAAACTGAGTATGCGGAAACGACTAGTACATTTGTCCCGCCTATGAGATCTAAATGGTAATACAAGGTGTGTAACTAAGGTTAGGAACGGAGCAACCAATACCCTGAACTTACCCGTGCTTTGCTTTATCTGTTTGACGAGGGGTGGAACAGATCGAAAGGAGAGCCCGGGTGCTCTAAAAAGATCATATTTAAGTTTTTTTAAGATAAAAAGAAACAAATTTCAGAATATTAATTAATTATTAAACATATTTTTATTGATGATTGGTACGAAGGAAGAACCGGGATCGGATCCAGGTGATTCCTATCCGAAAATCCCTTCAACTAATTTTTGAAATAAAACATATTGAAGACAAAGATCTTCGTGATGTTGGATTACTTGCCACTAGTCCCTAGAGGTGAAATTTACCATATCTAAGGTGGCAGCAGTGCTTTATTATGAAAATCTTCGATTTGCAAGAATATGATTTGAAATTAAGAAAGAAATCTTCGATTAAGATTTAATGAATGATTTGGGAATACTTTCCCTAAGTCAAAAGTTATTACTTGAATATAAGAAATCTTTTATTAAGATTTAATGAATAATTTGAAAAGGTTTTCCAAAGTAAAAGAGAAAATGATTGGAATTGTCTCAAGATCTAAAGAGGTTTAATAAATCAAATGATTTAATAAATGTGGCTTAATGATTCCATATGCTCTTGAAAAGAAAATGGAATAAATTGAAAAGAAAATATCTAAGAAAGATATTTGATTTAAATAAAAGATAAAGTAATTGATGATGATTGATATCCATATATGAACTTAACATCTTTTAAAGCGGTGATTGGTTTAGAAGAAACCAGGGTCGGATTTGGGTGATTCTTATCCGAAAACTACTTCGAACCAATCTACGTTCGAAGTAAAACATGTTTGAAGACAAATGATTTTGAAGATGGAGATCTTCATGATGTAGGGCTATTTGCCACTAGTCCCTCTTGGTGAAAATTACCATATCATATGGTGGTGGCAGTGCTTAGTTATGAAAATCTCTGATGCATGGACTTCTCGCTACTATTGGAGTAGGAGAATACCTTCGGTTTGTCCTATTCCAGGACAACTTATATGGACGAATGTCTGGCATTGCATTCTAAATTGCACTGAGTGATCTCTATAAAATGTACAGCTACAAGTTGATGGAGACGACAACTTCTCTTAGCTTAACACCTTTCTTTGAGACATACAAGCTCAGAGGTTTTAAGTTTATAGAAATCAGTCATGTGATTATGGAAGGCAATGTGGCATTCAAAGAAGAAAGAAGATGTGTCATGTGAAAGGTAATCGTTTACCTCAGGCCTCATCTCCCGGAAATGACAGAAACATTGTAGAAGCAGCAGTGCTAAGTGGGTCGCTCCCATTAGAAGATGTCATCACCCTTCAAGATTACTCTAAACATGTCTAAGTATGTGGTGAATGTATGACTCGGGATCTCGTTAAAGGTCGGTAATGGCCGAGGTGATGACATATTCGTTACTATCCAGGAAGGGGTAGGTCGGTTCTATGTTGGTTTAGAAACCGAGTATCTCGACCCTAGGTGCATCCCTCTAAAGGTGTATTGTCGGAAGGTAGTCCCTTACCTTGTCATTTGTGTGGAATCCATTCTTCGATAAGTGCCTTCGGACTTGATTGTAAACCTAGTGTGTTGGAATTTAATAATGTAAAAATTTCAGCTGAGATTAATAAATTTATTTGCACATTGTTTCGAAGAATGTCATTAGAAACAATATCAAATATTTTGATATAAAAATGTTTTAGTTATTAGAAGGGAAAAACCCATATGTGTTTCTTTGTGGGTGTGGTCTTACGAGATACTCTTTCTTTTCAAAATGATTTTATTTCCAAGGCTGATATACGGCACTATCATTTATTATTTGAATTATTCTCACACTGGTTTATCAAGCCTGATCCGGGAATTTTCAATACTCGGGTCAGATCCGAATAGTTTCAGGTTTAGTCGAAGATGGTTGGAGTTTTCAAAGGAGAGCCAGAGATATCCATCTACGTATGGACGCATTCTATTATCCGTTGCGTATTCTACATTTGTTTGATGTTTTCCAGCAATTGTAAGGACATATGTTTATAACCGTCCAAGTTGAATTTAGGTTAAACTCTGATATATATATATATATATATATTAAAGTTTTCCGCTGTAAAGGTTACTGTTCAATAATATATATTATTCAATTCAGTTAAGATTTTGTTCTGTCTTTATTTTCTTTCTACCCTTAATGATCCGTATTTTCATTCAATTTGGGTTGGACATGTGTGGTTTATTGTCGACTCAAAGAGTGCAAAAAAGGGTCTTTACATTGGCATTAAAGCTAAAGGTTAAGCAAGAACCTTGGCTTTGGTGGGGTAAAGACTCATCAAAGATTGGGTTAGTAATATCCAAGGATGAGTAACTCATTAGAGATAGGGTTAGTAGCACCATAGAATGAGTTTGAGTGTATTATATATATGAGTGCGTATTTGTTATTGGATATGAAAACTGTTTAGTGTTGATTTATCGGTTGAGTGGTTTATAAATTCTGGTCAATATGGGAAGTGCAACTGTATCGATAGGTATTTCTAAACTCTTAACAAGGCATATTGACATATTATTTAAAAAGGATTATATTTTGAATATGTAACGACCCGTAATTTTCGTTAATTAAAAAAAGTTAATTTAATAAGGTTTTGTGATTCAATATTGGAAGAAATGAAATAATAAGAATATAAATGGAATGAAATTATAAATTTAAGGTAATTGATAACTACTTTAAATGTACTTTCAATTAATTAAAATGATTAAAGAATTATAGTTGATTAAATTGTAAATTAATTGTAATAATGTGTGTATAAATTGGTAATCGGATTAAAGGAGTAATCGATAATTTAAATGTTGTATTAATTAATGAAAAAGTAGTTGTAATTGAATAAAAAAATTTGTGTAAATAACTATAACCTTTGCATGTAGATAACAAACACACAAATGTGATTAATCATAGCAATAGCGAAGATTGTTATTTGTTACCAATTTATTAATCAATTAGAATTAAATAAAATGTTATGTAAGATGAGTTAAGACGATGACTGTATAAGGTGAATGCAATAAAATGTATAGAAATGTCAATTATATTCATTAGACAATTATGGATTTAATAAAAAGAGTGAAACCAAGATAAATTAATTTATTGGGATTTTATACTATAATTAATGTGAAAATCGACAAAGATTCAAAATAATTGAAATATTGCTACTAATACGGTAAAAGATAATAATTATGGAATATTAATACAATATGATGTAAACCAATGTTAACTAGGTCCATAAAGTAATGATTGATTGAGTAAAAAGATTGAAATCAAAATTAATCGATTTATTGCAATAAAATATACAAGTAATTGGATTTTTATTACAATTGAAATTGAACACTGTAATTAGTGTAATATTTAACACTAAATTGATGTGTGAATTTTTTTTAAATTATTGTAAATGTCTAAGTAATAAAAAATGATGAAATTTGTTAGTTTCTAAATATTAAATTAAAAAGTGATTTAATTAATTTAATATTAATTTATTTAATGTGAAAGTAGCCATTCTGGCCACTATCTCGGGTTTTGACGAAACCAGTTTCATCGCATCCGTAATGGTGAATTATTGTAGGATTTCAAGTTTCGTAGTGATCGAACTTGCCGTTTGATCGTACGGACTCGAAACGCGCAGAAATCAATTTAATTGAAATCAGTTTGAAATAAGCTGATTTTTAAAGCTAACTTCTTCATATATTGGAATTAGGACATGAAATCTATTCCATTGAGTTTAAAATTATCTAAAACATCTATTTTGATATATGCGATGACCCATTTTCGTTTTGGAGGCAGAACGGGCTTTTTGGGTCGCTATTTGTCGTTCGTACCAATTCGATAAGTGTTCATTTTCTTATCGGGCTATGTTCGTATAAATAGACCTTTCTAAACCCTAGCAGCCTTTTTGTTTCTCATTTTTATACATATCTATCTATTCCTTCTATCATTTTCTTCTTCTTTCTAATGGCTGTAGATCCAAACCCAAATTCAATTTCAAATCCAAATCCAAAAATCAAACTCCTCCAAACCATATCGAATTATATACCGATTCGAAGCTCTCAACAATCGTAAGCTAGATCTACGGTTTGTTTTTTGATTTGGGTCACTATCTGTTCGAAATTTGGAGATTAAATCTCGTCCATCCGTTTGGTGATTGATGATCATCGACGGATTGTCAAATCGTGGGTACCGTTGTGTTGAGATGGACGAGGGGAATGCATCAGAGTGGTTTGTTCGGCAAAGTCATGGGTGGATCGGCGTGTAAAATTTAATTAGGATTTAATGGTTAGCGGCGGTCGTGCTTCATTATGGTTGGCCGGCAATCTTTAAGCGAGCGTGGAGAGAAGGTCGAGAACCAGAGACGTGGCCGCGCGTGGTTGCAGCATGTCAGGAGGTTGCGGTGCGATTTCGAACTAGTGGCCAAGCTTCAACGTTTTGATGACATTAGAGTTGAGACGCTGCTTTGACTAAGCTGGAAGGAACAAGGTATGACGTGTCAATTAATTTTTTTTGCTTGTAAATCATTTAACTTCTAATATGCATAACTTTTGAGTACCAGGTCGGATTTATGCATAGTTCATTCTCCTACGATCGTATTGAAATTTCAGACATATTGGAACTGGTTTAGACAAATTCTGAGACGGTTGAAATTTGGGCCTTTATTTGGATTTCAAATCGATTTGAAATCAAAAGGTGGGTGGGTTAACCCACTCACAACAACTAAATTACCTTATCTTAGTTACTTTTAAATTATGATGTAATTAGATATTAATTGATTGATGTTTGGTATGTTTAAATTATCTTTCTTGTTAAATTTGACTTTTATTGCATTTAATCATCGTTCAATTTAATATTGAATTTAATTGTCAATTTAATACCTATTAATGATAATCAATTATCTGTTGATGTTTATCGGTTGATTTGGATGATGATTGTGATGGATGTTTGATTGTTGATATTGGATGACGGGATGTTGTATTTTTATATTGTTATAACACTGCATGTTCTCTATGGGTTGAAATGATACATACCCGAACGATCTATAGATTAGGAAAAAATCGTTATGAGTTGAAATGATAAACTCGAGTGATTTTATGGATTTTATTTAATTCGAGATTGTGGGTTGAAATGATATGAACCCATAAAATTTTAAATTGCGGATTGAAATGATAAATATCTGTATCACTTGACCATATGGTAGAAAATTATATACGGACACCGGATTGGTTAAATTAAATGATTTTTATTCTTTAAATTTTGAATTCAATTAACTGGAATTTTGAAATAGAAATTGATCTATATAAACTAAATTATTTTTGATAATCCAAGCATTAATGTTGGAGTCAGAATTGATTTAATGAATTGTTCGAAGGATTTAAATTGGAATTTCAAAGTTGAAGTGTCAATCATAAATGAATTTATTGGAACCGAGTTATTGGAAATGTTTGGATATAATTTTGAAATCTATTTTAAACTAATTTAAACTATTTTAATTAATTTAAACTAATTTAATCGATTTAAAATATTTTCAATTTATTTTAATATATTATAACCCGTTTAATCCAATTTAATCTATTTCACCTATTTTAAAACTAATTAAATCTATTTAATCTATTTTAAATCTATTTAATATAATTTAAAACTCTTTAATATATTTTAAATTTATTTATTCTATTTAAAATCTACTAAATATACTTTAAATCAATTTAATCTATTTTAAATCTATTTAAATCATTTTAAATCTATTTAAATCATTTTAAATCTATTTAAATCATTTTAAATCTAATTAACTCAAATTTAAATCTATTTAAACTATTTTTACTATTTAAACTATTCTAATCTATTTAAACTATTTTTAAACTATTAAAACTATTTATGACTATCTAAACTATTTTCAAAAATTTCAGACGGTGTAATGTTGAAGTGTTTATATTTAAATCCTTGATAATGATACAACCTAAATTGGAATTTAGAATTGATACCCTTTTTGTGAAATGACATATTTGAGTAAATATGATGATTTTTAAATGAGGATTTAATTAACCTATCTTATCGATAAATTCAAAAGTGAACATGATTTTGAAAGTGAATATGATTTTGGACGTGAGTATGATTTTGAAAGTGAATATGATTCGAAAGTGATATGGTTTTGAGAATATGATATTTTGATATCAATTATGAATTGGTTTTGGGAAATGTAAAAGAAACATTTGGTGTGTAATAAGTGTTTGGTTGTCAAAAAGATCGAGATCAGATATTGTCATACTCTTTGCCAATACCGAAAACCACTTTAACAACTATGTATGTGGTGGAGATTTCAGAAATGAAGTAGGATGGTTTGGCAAACAGTTCTGTATGAAGTATTTACGTGACCTTGACTCCTGTAAGTCAACTTAGATGTGACTAAAACAGAAACCACTCCGGGCCAAGTGAGACCGCACCTCCGATCAGACACATTTCTTAGATACCATATTATGATTTTATGATGACTTGGTGGCCACCCCTCGATTTTGATTATAAGAGTGAGTTCCGAGGTGGGTAGTAGTAGCTGTTATGCGTTACCACAAGTTTGGATCCGCAATTGGTATATCTACCTTGGCATTGCCTCGAGTGCCGTGTTCACATGCCATATTGCGCCTTTTACGAGTTTGGTTTGTACCATACCTATGGAGTGCCCTCTGATAGCCCTCCAGTTTACGAAGGAATTATGGTACTGTATAGACATTGGGATATATAAAAATGTGTTAAAGGGGATATGAGTAATGCCTTAACACTATTTTAATACTTTACTGTAGACATTATTATAATAGCGTATTGTACTACGTAGTAGATAATTTAATGGGTCCTTAGGAGATGGTAATCCAAACATCTCTTAAGTTATTGCACTTATATTGAACACCAGATAGGAGATGTCAAACCCCGTAAACATCTCTGACGCCGTTACACTCATATTTACTTAGTGTTGATTTAACATACATAAGATCTTTTAGTTCCGACTTGAGTGTTTTGTCATTTCAATTCGCTCGAGTCAGTCCGAGCTTTTCAGTTTATCAAAGACTGCTTTCTGGAGGATGAAGACGAAGATTTTGTACTATTATTGTTTATTATATTTTTATTCCACTGCATCATGTTGTTTCGCTGCATTTATTTATTATTTATTCTTGTTGTATGTAACTCTGATTTGTATTATAAAAGTATAATCAATGTATTTGTAAACAGCTTCATGAACTATTTATTTTGATTATTATATTTTGTCATTCCGCTGTGAGATTCTGTATTTGTTTTCTTTCTTACTCTGCTTTTTCTTATTTACCCCATAACAATCTGCCCTTTTGAATGGTTTGAGTCTAACGTGTGTGGGTTATCGTTGATTTAAACCGTCCAAAAAGGCAGGTCGTTACAGTTGGTATCAGAGCTTTAGTTTAGCGATAACCTTAGCGTTGTAGGGTCTGACTTAGTAGAAATGGGGTGGTAATACCTTAGAATGAGTCGCTTAGTGTATATATGAGAAAGCATATTTGTTAGTGTTGTGAAGGGTTTTGTATTGTGTTAATTTGTTACGTTCTGTATTTATAAAGTATTTTGTATTGTGTTAATTTGTTACGTTCTGTATTTATAAAGTCCGGTTGGTGCATAGGACACTATGACATCAATAAGAATTTCTAAACACCTAAATGAAATAATTTTTCCTATTATATATTTTGTATATAAAATAATAAATTTTATAAATGATATAGCTGGTTGTTATGAATTTGTTTGTAGGTAGTGATTTTTTATAAATATTGATTGAAAAATAGAATTTACAAATAAAATGAATATAAATTGATTGTTTAAGAACTTAAGTTTCAGGATTTTGAAAATTTCTTTCGAAATTTTTTGGAATATAATATTAATATTATTTGGAAGTTTTTTTGATATAAATATTTCAATACGATTTGAAAGAAATGCTTTAAAAGAAATTTTTTAAAGGAGTAGGTTGTTTACTCCCCTCTCTGTAATTTCGGCGATGAGTGTACGCATCATCAACGTTCATTTTCGAGTTTCAAAGTGGGAAGAATACTTTAGTAATTTTACTGCACATTTGTTTTGATTACAAATCTTAAATTTTGAATTCCTAATTATGATTTGATCTATAAATAATATATATATATATATGTATATATATATTATTTTAAAATGATTTAGAAATATAACCTAGAGTTATTTCTTAAACCTTCTAATAATTAGTAGTTTTCAGTTAATGTAATAAAATGAAATCTTAACTATTTGAATGTTTGGAAGCTGCTGAGAAGTGAAATAAGAAATAGATGATAAGTGATTAATGAAATATAAAGAAATTGAAGGCTGTCATTAATAAATTAAGAAATGGAAATAAGAAAACGTAACTATTGAACAATTTGTTAACTAAAATAAATATGATAACTTAGATAATTTTCTATTGCATTCTAAAAGACATATATATATATATATATATATATATATATATATATATATATATATATATAACTTACCAAAATGAAAAAGTTGTGATGTTAAATAGAAATATGTAACAGAATACTATACAAGTAAACTTTAGCAAATCAAAGTGTCCAATGAAATTTCTTCTATAAATAAGAATTCTGATATTATAAATTATTATAAACTAAAGTTAATAGTTTGAGATGCTACTAATTAAATGTAATAGAAGTGAATGATGTAAGAAAGATGATTATAAACTTAAGTTAATATTTTAAGCTATTTAAAATCAGATTGAATAGTAAATGGTGAATACTGTAAGTAAATAATTATAAACTTAATGTAAGTAATTAAACAAGCATTGTATGAACAAATGAAAATAAACAGTGAATAATGTGAAGAAAAAGAATATTAATAATAAAAACTAAATATTATTTGAAATTATTGTTTGTTTGACATATGGATTGGTTGGGAAAGGATACTTCTATAGTGTAGGATGTATAAATGATCTATTGAGTTTTATCTAAGGCTGTTGAGTGTATGGTATACTTAGTAGTTTATTAGCATTTTATGCGATTAGAATTTTATGAACCTAAACAAACCCTTTGTTTTGATTGCTATGGATGGATGGTTGACTGTTTTGATTGCATATAATGATTGTATGGTTTTGCTGCTTATGACTATTGTATGTTGTGTTGATTTGGTTGTGACTTATAGAGATAACATAAATATTCTCTTTTATATAGTTATTAACTCATTTGGATTATATAAGTAAAATACAGGTTATGGAAGCAATTGCTAGTGCTTTTGGTTTCATAAATTAAGCGTTGTTTGCCCAACAAATAGGTACGTTTTCGGATTACTGTTTTCTAGCGATATTATATTGTTTCCCGTGGTTTGGGATGTTTTATTTGGAAAATATGTGATATATATTGCTATTATTGATATTTTTATTTCTCTCAGACCTCTCTGTACAAAGGAGACTCTGCCGAAATTTTTCGTGAATTTTGGACTTAGAAAATTTTCTTTGTGAAATGTTTTTCAAACTTTTATTAACTTGAATATAAAGGATTTAATTGTTATAAATTGATATATTTTATTTAAATTATTTAATTATGTAAATTGATTGTTTGTAAATTTAATATTTTGAAAATGATATGTTGATTGCTTAATTCCTTATCCCTTCTTTTCCCTTTTCGAGGATGAAAAGTTTTGAGTGGAGGAGAGTGTAACAACCCGTAATTTTCGATAATTAAAAAAAAAATAGTTAATTTAATATGGTTTTGTGATTTAATGTTTGAAAAATGAAAATTTTGATTTAATAATAAGAATATAAATGGAATGAAATGTAATAGTATAAATTTAAGGTAATTAATAACTGCTTTAAATGTAATCCCAATTAATTGAAATGATTAAAGAGTTATAATTGATTAAATTGTAAACTAATTATAATAATGTGTGTATAAATTGATAATCGAATTAAAGGA
This sequence comes from Allium cepa, assembly GCA_030765085.1. Lineage (NCBI taxonomy): Eukaryota > Viridiplantae > Streptophyta > Magnoliopsida > Asparagales > Amaryllidaceae > Allium > Allium cepa. The sequence continues at coordinate 221,889,947 of CM060928.1, forward strand.
GTAATCGATAATTTAAATGTTGTATAAATTAATGAAGTAGAAAGCAATAGATTGTAAATGAATAAAAAAAAATTGTGTAAATAACTATAACATTTGTGCGTAGATAACAAACACACAAATGTGATTAAACATAGCAATAGTGACAATTTTTATTTGTTACCAATTTATTAATCAACTATAATTAAATTAGATTAAATGTTACGTAAGATGAGTTAAGACGATAACTTTATAAGGTGAATGCAATGAAATGTATAGAAATGTCAATTATATTCTTTAGGTAATAACGATTTAATAAAAAAAGTGAAACCAAGTTAAATTAATTTATTGTGAATTATAATTAATGTGAAAATCGACAAAGATTCAAAATAATTGATATATTGCTACTAATATGGTAAAAGATGATAATTGTGGAATATTAATGTAATATGATGTAAACCAATGTTAAATAGGTCCATAAAGTAATGATTGATTGAGTAAAAAGATTGAAATCAAAATTAATCGATTTATTGCAATTAAATATATAATTAATTGGATTTTCATTACAGTTGAAGTTGAACATTGTAATTAGTGTAATAGTTAACACTGAATTGATGTGTGAATTTGTTTTAAATTATTGTAAATGTCTAAGTAATCAAAAATGATGAAATTTGCTAATTTCTAAATATTGAATTAAAATGTGATTTAGTTAATTTAAAATTAATTTATTTAATTAATGTAAAAATAGCATTTTGGTCACTGTCTTGAATTTTGGCGAAACTAGTTTTATCGCACCCGTAATGATGAATTATTGTAGAATTTCTAGTTTCGCAGCGATAGGACTTGCCATTTGATCGTACGAACTAGAAACGCACAGAAATCAATTTAATTGAAATCAATTTGAAATAAGCTGATTTTTAAAGCTAACTTCTTCATACGATGGAATTAGGGCTTGAAACATGTTCCCTTGAGTATAAAAAAGTATCGAAAACATCTATTTTTATATATGGGATGACCCATTTTCGTTTTGGAGGCAGAATGGGCTTTTTGGGTCGCTATTTGTCGTTCGTACCAATTAGATATGTGTTCATTTTATTATGGGGCTTTGTTCGTATAAATAGACCTTTCTAAACCCTAGCAGCCTTTTTATTTCCCATTTTGTACGTATCTCTCTATTCCTTCTATTAGTTCCTTCTTCTTTCCAATGGCTGTAGATCCAAACCCAAATTCAATTTCAAAACCAAATCCAAAAATCAAACTCCTCCAAACCATATCAAATTATATACCGATTCGAAGCTCTCAACGAGCGTAAGCTATGTAACAACCCGCATATTTCACAATTGTATGTTTAAATGATTTACTTAAATATAGCATCGTTAGTCGGATTAAGGTCTAAAATGCTACTTTCTGTAAACAGTCGAATTAGGACTTGAGACTACTTCCATTGAGTCCAAAACGGCGTTTGCGACCTCTATGAGTATAAACATCGATATGTGTGGAGTTGATTTGAATTTTGCTATTTTTCTATTGGGCTTTGGGTTTGGGTTTCAGCTCACTAACCCAACAAAATACCCTAACTCCACCCCTCTTCATTCATTCATTCATTCTATTTTCCTAACACTCTCAAGCTAAAGGAAAATGGGGAAAAAAAGAGGAAATTAAAATTTCTAAACCCTAGATTACTAGCAAAATCAAGATTCAAGCTCCAAAATTAAGAAGAAGCTTATGTAAGCATCCTCTTCTTCTCTACCTCAATCTCTCTCCAAATTTCCAGAAAATCCTATAACTGATTTAGGTAACATTTGCGTTTGATCATAGATTAAGGGTTCTTGAAGTTAAGTGGAGGATAAATTGATCTTGCCTTGTTTTAAAGCTTCTCACTTGTTGTTTTGGGTTTAAATGTGAGTTCTTGAACTCACATCAACGTCTATACCTTTGATAGTTGTTAGGTATGAAAACCTGACATCTATTTCATGTCCATTTGCTTTTGAATTGAATTGGTTTGGCGAATTATCCAATTTTTGGTATTTTGAAATCAAACTTTATGAAAATCCTTATATGGATGTTAGGACACGTTGTTCGGAGTGTATTGATGAGTCTTTAGGGTTGGAATTGTCGCTTGGCATAAATCCCCAGCCATCATCGCTCATTCGATCGACTCCAATATGATTTGGCCATTAATGGCCAGGGCTAATTTCTGCCCTGAGCTTCAACTCAGACATCTGGTATAACACTCAGACGTCTGGGCCATCGGAATAAAAATTCAAGACCTTCAGCTCTGAGGTTCTTTCCCAGACGTCTGGATGATCTGGAAGAAAATACCAGACCTTCAGCTCAGACGTCTGGGGAAACCACCAGAAGTTTGACAGTGTTAAATTCAGGGGAATTGTCTATTTCTATGTGGATATCCGTTTTATCGATTTTGGTTGATCCGATTAGTTGTTATCACTTTTATCGACTTTGATGACTTCTTTCTGGATTTTTGGAGTATCCATTTGATGGATTTGATATCGATTTCTATGGTTTTGATTCACGTTTTCGTATGTGAATTTTTGGTGACTGATTGTTTTTACAATCATTATTATGATTTGTCACTTTAAAATACAAAGGTTTCTATACTAGTAGTAAATATTAAAACTCTTTCACAAAAATGATTTCAACATTACTTTTAATACAAAGCTCATTTTTAAAACCGTTTTCCAATCTATTAGTATATGCAAACCTTTACCTTATTCGTATGAGAAATCTAATTAAACGACTTAGCAAAACAAGTGGTATTAAATGCTTGCGTTTTCTTTGTCCGTTAATTCTTGGACTTGTTCGATTGAACTCTTGCGACAATTTTGGAATGGAAATCTACAATTTGTTCATAAATATTTAAGTTAAGTCAGTGGTTATGGGACATGAAGCTAAACTCATTTATTTACTAGCTTAGCGTAATTCACACTTTTTATTGATCTATGATGATCATTTTATGGTTTAGACTAGCGACATGCGATGCCGCTTTTTCCGCGTGGGGGACAGTACCCCGTTATGTTGAGCTTCGTCTCATTTTTTTACAGGCTAGCGACCTATGGGTTTTATTGAGTTTAGGTTCATTGGGCGTACTGTTATTGTACTACGTCGTTGCTCCGAAGTATTTTAGTTTCAGGTTCATCGGGTGTATCGTTATTGTACTACATCGTTGTTCTGAATTATTCGAGTTTCATGTTCATCGGGCGTACCGTTATGGCACCAGCTCTATAGTTAGCGACCATGTGATAGCGTACCGTTTGTGATACACGTGTTGGTAAGTTTTCATGCTCCCGTTTTTGATAGGCCTTCCCCTTTGTGATTTTTGGATTTCTATTTGATGATTTCTATAATCTGTGTTTCACCAATTTTTTTGATTTATATTGATAAGCTTTATCAGTATTTGTGGTTTGGTGAATAAAATAAAGAATATGACAATCTTTTTGGTGTTTGAGAAAATTTGAGATATTGTGTGATGTTTGTTGTTATCTAATGTATACTTGTCATAGTATGGCATTATTGTTATCATACATTTTTGTCATATCTCTTATCCTCTCATTTTATAGGATATTTATAGCTGGACTGATCCGTTTATTATTTTCCTCTTAAATAATACTTGGGTCAGACCGAGGTATTTCAGGTTCTTCTGCTTGACTTCTTATCTGGGTCAGTCATCAGACTTTTGGCCAACAACTTAACTTAGTAGTTTTTTCTTTTATACATTCGAGATAGAGACTCCTTGATGTGTACATATTCTTTTGTCTAGCACTTGTACCTATTCTTTGGTGATGTAGTGGAACTTATATGACCACTACTTTTATGTACACTTTTATGTGTTATATTCATATATGTTTCCGCCTTAGTGATATGAATATCTGTGATTGATTTATGTTATGCTTATTTTATATTTGTTTCCGAAGATCACATAGCCACTGTGTAGTTGTTTTGAGTTTGTAATTGATGTGTCAGATTATATAATAATATCTGACATATCGGTACTCGCACAAAGCAATTACATAGATGGTCGCTCCTCAACAGCCTTATTCTTCGTACTAGTTGACGGCATTACTCCGTAGTGTCCTTGGCTAGTGAGGGTATAGAGGTGGGGCGTCACAAGCTAGATCTTTAGTTTGTTTTTGATTTAGGTCTCTGTTTGTCCGAAATTTGGAGATTAAATCTCGGCCATCCGTTTGGTGGTTGATGATCATGACGGATCGTCAAATCGTTGGTACCGTTTTGTGGAGATGGACAAGGGAAGTGCATCAGAGTGGTTCATTCGGTGAAGTGATGGGTGGATCTACGTGTAAAATTCGATTAGCGTCTAATGGTTAGCGGCGGCCGTGCTTTATTTTGGTTGGTCGGCGGCCTCTGAGCGAGCGCGGAAGGGGGGTCGAGAGCCAGAGACGTGGCCGCGCGTGGTTGCGGCATGTCAGGAGGTTGCGGCATGATTTCTAACTAGCAGCCGAGCTTCAGTGTTTCAACGACATTAGGGTTGAGACACGACTTTGAGTGAGCTGGAAGAAACAAGGTATGACATGTCAGTTAATTTATTAAATTATTTTTTTTAGTTTGTAAATCATTTAACTTCCAATACGCATAACTTTTACATATGAGGTCGAATTTACGCCCAGATCGTTCCATTACAATCATATTGAAATTTCGGACATTTTGAAAGTAGTTTATATGAATTCTGAAATGATTGAAATTTGGGCCTTTATTTGGATTTCAAATCAATTAGAAATCAAAAGGTGAGTGCGTTAACCCACTCACAACTATTAAATTATCTTATGTTAGTTAAATCTAAATTATGATGTAATTAGAAATTAATAGATTGATGTTCAGTATTTTGAAATTATCATTCTATTTAAAGTTGAGTTTTATTGCATTTAATCATTATTTAATTTAATATTGAATTTAATTGTCAATTCAATACCTGTTAATGATAATCGATTATCTTTTGATGTTTATTAGTTGATTTGGATGATGATTGTGATGGGTGTTTGATTGTTGATATTGGATGGTTGGATGCTGTATCTTTATATTATTATAACACTGTAAGTTCCATATGGGTTGAAATGACACATACCCGAATGATCTGTAGATTAGGGAAAAATCATTATGGGTTGAAATGACAGACTCGAGTGATTTTATGGATTTTATTTAATTTGGGATTGCGGGTTGAAATGATATATACTCGTAAAATTTTAAATTGCGGATTGAAATAAAAAAATATCCGTATCACTTGACCATAAAGTAGAAAATTATATACGGACACCTGATTGGTTAATTTAAATGATTTTTATTCCTTAAATTTTAAATTCAGTTAACTGGCATTTTGAAATAGAAATTGATTTATATAAACTAAATTATTTTCGATAATCCAAATGTTAATTTTGGAATTGAAATTGATTTAATGAATTGTTCAAAGGATTTAAACTGGAATTTCAAAGTTGAAGTGTCAATCATAAATGAATTTATCGGAATTGAGTTATTGGAAATCTACTAAATATACTTTAAATCTATTTAATCTCCTTTAAATCTATTTAAATCATTTTAAATCTAATTAAATCGAATTTAAATCTATTTAAACTATTTTTACTATTTTTACTATTTAAACTATTTTAATCTGTTTAAACTATTTTTAAACTATTAAAACTTTTTATGAATATCAAAACAATTTTCTAAAATTTCAGACTGTGTAAAGTTGAAGTATTTATATTTAAATCCTTGATGATGATACAACCTAAGTTAGAATTTGTAATTGATACCCTTTTTGTGAAATGACATGTTTGGGTAATTATGATGATTTTGGAACGGGATATATTTAACTTATCTTATCGATAAATCTAAAAGTGAATATGATTTTGAAAGTGAATATGATTTTGAAAGTGAATGTGATTTTAAAAATGAATATGATTCGAAAGTGATACTGTTTTGAGAATATTATATTTTGATATCAATTACGAATTAGTTTTAGGAAATATAAAAGAACCATCCAGTGTGTAATAAGTGTTTGGTAGTTAAAGAGACCGGGATCGGATATTGTCATACTCTTTGCCAATACCGAAATCCACTTTAACAACTATGTATGTGGTGGAGATTCCAGAAATGAAGTAGGATGGTTTGGCAAACGATTTTGTATGAGGTATTTACGTGACCTTGACTTCCATGAGTCATCTTAGATGTGACTAAAACAGGAGCCACACCGGACCAAGTGAGGTTGCACCTCCGATCGGACACATTTCTTTGATACCATATTATGACTTTATGATTGATTTGGTGGCCACCCCTCGACTTTGATTATGGGAGTGTGTTCCAAGGTGGGCAGTAGTAGCTGCTATGCATTACCACCAGTCTGGATCCACAATTGGTATATTTACCCTGGCACTGCCTCGAGTGCCGTGTTCACATATCCTATCGCGCCTTCTACGAGTTTGATTTGTACCATACCTATGGAGTTCCCTTTGATAGCCTTTCAGTTTACGGACGAATTACAGTACTGTATAGACTATGGGAATATGTATATAAATGTGTTATGGGAGATATGGGTAACGCATTAATGCTATTTTAATACTTTACTTTACTATAGACACTATTATAATAGCGTATTGTACTGCATAGTAGATAGTTTAACGGATCCTTAGGAGATGGTAATCCTGAAATCTCTTAAGTTATTGCACTCACATTAGACACTGAATAGGAGACGTCAAATCCCGTAAACATCTTCGACGCCGTTGCACTCATATTTATTTACTGTTGATTTAACTTACATAAGATCTTTTAGTTCTGACTTGAGCGTTTTGTCTTTTCAATTCACTTCGGTCAGTCTGAGCTTTTTTAGCTTATCGAAGACTGCTTTTTGGAGGATGAAGACAAAGATTTTGTACTGTTATTATCTATTATATTATTTATTCCATTGCATCATGTTGTTTTATTATTTATTCTTGTTGTATGTAACTATGATCTGTATTATAAAAGTATAATCAATGTATTTGTAAAAAACTTCATGAACTGTTTATTTGATTATTATACTTTTTCATTCCTCTACGAGATTCCATATTTGTTTTCTTTCTTACTCTACTTTTTCTTATTTACCCCATAGCAATCTGCTCGTTTGAATGATTTCAGTCCGGCGTATGTGGTTTGTGGTCGATTTAAACCATTCGAAATGGCAGGTCATTACATAATATAAAGAATATATTTTGAAAAGTTATATAGTTAGAAATGAATGATCAATGTTAGTTAAATTTAAATATGAACATCTTGTGATTAGAATTTCACAGTTTGACTATAAGATGTTTCATAAAGATAATTAATAAGTACGAAATCTGATAAAGAAATTAAGGTCTATAATGCTTATTCCAAGATAATAAATTAAGAAATGATAATGTAAAGTTGCTACCATAAATTGGTCAATTGTTTAATTTAAATGTTTAAGTACAAATACCTTGTGAATTAAGTTTCACGATTTGACTATAAGATGGTAGATAATTAGATTTATTTAAGGAATGTACATCTAAAATAAAAATGATATAAGATAAATTGTAGAAAATGATTATGTAAAAGGAAAAAATATATAAAAGGAATGAATATTTAAATTTGAGTAATTTAAAAGATTTATGGTAATTTAAATAAAGTTAATTAATATGAGAAAAACGAACCTATAAAAAAAAGGGTTTTATAAACAAAAGTAATCTCTAAAGGATTTTGAAAATGGTTTATTTCAAATAAAAAGAGGTATTTTATGATAACTAGTTTGAACTGCTCAAAAAATAAACTAAAAATGGACAAGAGATGTGTTCGGGTGATAAACACTTCTCTTAAGTATTACTCTTCTTATTAAGAGGATATACGATACTTTTGGTAGCACCTAGTTCCTTGGTATTGTTTTGGAGTTAATCTATATAATTTTCTTAAGTTAAAGAAATAAGGTGAATCATTAACTGATAATTAATTACTAATCTTTATAAAAGTGTTTAAACCAAACTTAAATTTGGATCACTAATTGGTAAGATAAAACAAAATCCTCGACGATATTGGACAGCCGAATTTTTTTGAATCATACCTAACTAAGAGCTAAGAAATTGGTAAAGATAAAAAATTGAGAGATATTTTGAGTAAATGAAATTAGATAAGCATGATCTATAAATAAACAAATCTAAATTTAATATTGGTAATTCTGAAATTTTTTTCAAAGCTAGAAAAAAATTCTATTATAGTTCAGAAAAAAGAAATTATAAGAAAAGTTTATTATAATAAAAATAAATTATCTTTTTATTGAAAAATGGTTCCTTTGGAATATTTTCCTTTAATAAAAATATTCTGAAATAAATAATTAAATGGATTATATAAAGAAGTACCTTAATAAAAAGTTTGAACTTAAGATAATAGTTTTATTAAAAGTTTTTGAAAGTTAATAAATACATATGTTATATGTAGATCATTTAATCGCACAAATTTTGTTCTAAGATTCGAGCTCGGAACTTTGATGTGTTTACACCGGTCCGAAAAAGGATATATCACTCGATTCTTGATGAAAAACACTGATTAGGGTTTAGGGTTGGGTGCTTGAGTTTTCTATCATAGTTGGGAGCTATGAAAGGAAAGCAAAGGTTTCTGAGCAAAGAGCCTGAATAGGGTCCACACTAGAGGATCGGGGGATCGATAAAAGTTCGAAAATAAATTTGTATATTCAAATAGGAGATCGAATAAGATGTTTCATACAAATAATCTATGTATATCATACAAAATTAAGTTTGTAAAATAATGTTTTGGGCAAACTCTTTTGAGTTTTAGGTTCGGAGTAATTTCGAGGACGAAATTCTTTTAAGTAGGGGAGAATGTAATGACCCAAAATTTGAAAACTCTTAAAAATGACATTTAAGATGATTTTTAAATATAAAATATATAAATTTATATGATTCAAACAATATTAGATAGGATTTAGAAAGAGAAATATACATAAAAATATTAACATTTGTCTATATCGACAAAAGTGACAAAATGATGATTTCATAAAAGTACGTCTCAATGGTTAAATAAATTATTTTAATTAATTTATGAGTGTTTATATTTTAAATAGCAATATGCAAATTTATTTTCGAATTTGGTTTACATAAATAAATAGTTTAACTAAAACATAAAAATGTGACCATAAAACATTTTATCGATAATCAGCGTTTTGTCGATTAAAAGTCGTCGCAACGTTGTCGCACCTTTATTTGCATGTTTTAACATATATATTATACATTTTGAATAATTGAACAAGATTACTTTTGCTAAACATGATCAGAAATTTCTAGAATATAATTAAGAAAAGTAAGTAAGTAATTAACAAAAGTAAAAAGTAAACATCAAATCACATCAAAATCAAACCAAATCTTCTCTTTAGCCACTTTTCCATCCAAATACATTTGCTTAGCTCTTAGTGGCTATGACATAAAGTAAGAAGCGATAAATGATGGTAAGTGTTTAAAAAGTAAGTTTACTTTAAGTTTGAGTAAGGTTATTTTGGTAATTTGGTAAAGGAATATTTTGGTAACTTGCCACTTTTTTTTCTATAAATAGCCATGCATACCTCTTTCATTCTCACACAAACCATCCTCTTCTCTTTTTCTTCTTCCTTAGAGCATTAATTGCTTCTTCTCTTACATTTCCTTACTAACATTTTCAAAACCATATCAAATAAAGTCAAAACTCCACCAAACTTTGCCAAAGATCTTAGAATATCATCAAAACATGATTTATAATCTAAAAGGTTGAAGAATGATGGCGGATGGTGGAGAACCTGTTGTGGCCGAGCCTCATGGATGTTTGGAGGTGGTGGCCGAGCACTTTGAAGCATGGTAGAAGAGTTCAGGTGATGGTTTGGTGAAGTTAAGATGATTTAGTGAATTGTTGTTGCATATGAATGTTGATAGGAAGAATTGGTTAAGCTAAAGGCGGGTAATCAAAATCTTAGTTTATTTAAATAAAATCTAAGTGGATAATATACATGTTAAATTAGAAATTAATGTATTGAATATCGGTTGATATTGGATGATAACTTGGTTGCAAATTGGTTGATTGTGTGATTTTTTGTATGGTTGATAACTCGGTTGCAAATTGGTTGATTATGTGATTTTTTATATGGTTGATAACTTGGTTTAATAATGATAAAAGAAACGATTAGTAATTAACCATAGTTAATTAAATGAGAATTAAATCCATACAACTATATGTATAGAAATTATTTGGCCTCTTAATGATTTAAAATAATCTAAAAAGGTTAAAAATGATATTAAAATAATATAATATTATAAAATGAAATGAAATGGAATGAAATGGAATATGAGTTTGAAGTATAAAAATATTGTTAAAAATAAGTTTAAAATAATTTATATATGTTTTATAAACATTTAAAAGTGTTTTCAAGAAGTTTGAAAAGAAATTGAAAAATAAGTCAAAACTAGTCGTGTCGCGTAACATTAGTTCGCGATTTCGCACCATAAAAGTTAAATAAGTATATAAAGTGGAAAATAGCTCAGAATCCTTCAAGATAAGAATTCTCCAGACTATTATATCCATAGTTTTCCAATAAAGAAAGAAAATCAAGATTTCATTAAGTAGATTTTGAAATATGTCGAAAATAATTTTCTAAAAACATTGCCGTTTTGCAGTTCGGAATCCAAAATGGAATTTCTTTTAAAATGATATTTTTAAAAGGATTAAAAATATGAAATAAATTCTAAAAATTTTTTAAATTTTTTTAAAGGAGATTTAAGTTGAAAAGATGGATTTCTAAATGATATAAAAGTCGTTTTGAAGAATATAGCTTTTAAAACACTATTTGCAACGCTTTTCGCAACGCTTTCCGCAGCAGTTTTAAGTAACCTTTGAAGTGTAGTTTTAAACTTAACAATTCTTTTTCAAATTTTTTGTGAACGACTTTAAAAGAATAATTAAGTATTTTAAAGATGGTTTGGAAGTTCTAATAAGAGTTTGAATAAATGGCTAAGAGAAGTTGTCTGTAACATTGAAGTAAAAAAGAATATTGAATATAATAACAAACAGAGTATACGGAAATGACTACTACATTTGTTCCGCCTGTGAGAGACAAACGGTAAAATAAGGTGTGTAACTAAAATTAGGAATGGAGCAACCAGTGCTCTGAACTTACCCGACTTTCGCTATCTTTTAGACGAGGGGTAGAATAGATCGAAAGGAGAGCCCAGATGTTCTAAAAAGATCATATTTGAGTTTTTCCAAGATTAGAAGAAAAAAAAAATTAGAATATTAATTAAATAATTAACATATTTTTATCGATTATTAGTACGACGGAATCGGGATCGGATTTGGGTGATTTTTATTCGAAGAACCAGGATCAGATTTGGGTGATTCCTATCCGAAAACCCCTTCAAACTAATTTTCGAAATAAAACATATTGAAGAAAAAGATTTTTATGATGTTGGATTACTTGCCACTGGTCCCTAGAGGTGAAATTTACCATATCTAGCATGGTAGTACTGCTTTGTTATAAAAATCTTTGATTTACAAGAATATGATTTAATGTTAAGAAGGAAATATTCGATTAAGATTTAATGAATGAATTAGGAATATTTTCCCTAAGTTAAAAGTTATAACTTTAATATAAGAAATCTTTGATTAAGATTTAACGAATGGTTTGGAAAGGTTTTCCTAAGTAAAAGAGAAAATGATTGATCTCAAGATCTAAATAGGTTTAATAAATGAAATGATATAATAAACGAGGCTTAATCATTCCATATACTCTTGAAAAGGAAATGGAATAAATTGAAAAGAATATATCTAAAAAAGATATTCGATTTAAATAAAAGATGAAGTAATCGATTGATGATTGATATCCACATATGAACTTAACATCTTTTAAAGCAACGATTGGCTTCGAAGGAACCGAGGTCGGATTTGGGTGATTCCTATCCGAAAACCACTTCAAACTAAACTACGTTCGAAGTAAACATGTTTGAAGACAAATGATTTTGAAGATGGAGATCTTCATGATGTAGGGCAGTTTGCTACAAGTCCCTCGAGGTGAAAATTACCATATCATATGGAGATCTGTGTGTGTGTCTATATGTATATATGTGATAACTTTCACTATTGTATTATATTTGTATTACCATTGATAAGCTACCTTGTTTGAACTTGATGTAAGTATTCCTGGTTTGAGTGTTACGATGTTTCATACTATTTCCAGAAGCCTTGTTTATGCCTATTTATTGTGGTTTCGGTTGCTCTATTTATCCTTGCTGAAACTGTTTGGTTACTGGCATTATAACCTGAAATAATGGTTGTCACTGGGCTTGTAGCTTGATAAAATCATTTTTTGACCTTGATTACTGATATGCATAAACTGTGTGCATGTTGTATCGCTTGATCTAGTCTTGTATGTTGCACCGTGTTCTTGTTTTCATTTGTTGGTGCACTGATCTCATGCACCTGTGTATGTCTGACTGTGCACCCTACTGTGTGCATCTTCCATGACTATCATTTTGCTGAAGATTTTATTCTAGAAATTTTGGTTTGGACTTTGTTTTGTTATCTTGTTTTACTTGAGATGCACATTTGCACTTTGATTATGGTGCACTTGTATATATTGCTACTTATTCAGTTTGTTGCATGATTGGTTCTCGACTCTCTGTACACTACTTGGCTGACGCTTGTATATGGTGCACCAAATTTTGGTAAAAACTTGCTTGGCCTGACGTTGTGTAGACTTGGACTATGTTGAGCCGTTGGGCTTGACCTTTGCAACTACCCATGAACTTGAATCAATGTTCGTCCTTGTGATATGCATAGTGATACATTATGCACATCATAAGATGCTCATGCACACTTAATTTTTTGTCCGTGTCTAAAAATATGAAAACAAACAAACTCATAAACCGAGGCAATATAAATATTCAATTGTAAGTTTATTTTTGTAATTTAGGTTTGTTTTTTTCATTTTACTACGGTGTTTGTCTGACAGGTATAGAGGATGACCAGACACGGGCTGAAGTAGGAAGATAACAAAAATAGATTCGAGTGTGAGTGAGGGTAAAAATGATTGTTTATGAGAGTGTGAAATAGTGTATGATGAAAGTTGAATTGTATTTGAAAATGTAAATATAGTAGAAGCTAAATATGTACTATTTGAATTCGAATTGAAATAAAATATTTATTTAAACAAAATTACAATTCATTTATTTCATTATGCCAATATTTATTTCATTGTGTGAACAACATATACGTGTAGTTGGTATCCCTATTAGTCAATATTTATATGTTGTCAAATAGGAAATTCTTAGAATGATGTTATAACATTAGACAACATACGATTTTTTCTTCTTTTATTGTGTTTAGTGCATATCAAATGATGGGGCGTAGATCTGGTCTGATGTGCAATAAGGCGACACCGGATTTAATGACAGATAGATATGCTTTCAGACAACAGAGCATATTTGTCATCTGATGCGTTCTTTGGCATAGTGAGTGGGCTTATCAAATTTAAAAAATTCTACTGATCAACTCTTCTACTTTGCATTTATTGTGTGTGAGATGTGGCCATACGCTCTTGGTTAAGATGGTTCATATTTCCAAATGTAGTAGGACAGCTCATGTTTCCAACATGCGTGATGTAACAATAGCATTGACTATACCTAGACAGTTGAGATATAACAGCTTTTCAAATCCAACTGTTGTGATTAAGGGGTAGATACATATGCCTCTTTTCTTCATCATCTACATCTCTTACCGATGCTAAAAGAAATTTTTTTCGTTAGAACACAGTTAGAAAACTTTTTTGTTCTTAACACCTTTCAACCTCTAGGAATAGTAAGCTCCTTCCCCTACATTTACTTTATGTTTATTCTTTAAGTTTTAAACCTTTCGCCATGGGAAAAAAATGATTTTTTGCTACTGTGTTTATTTTTTCAACCGCCCACCACTCCGTCCGTATTCAGGATCACTTTTTACAAATGTAAGAGGAGACCTAGAAAAATAGGTAGTTTTGGATGGCAACTGTAGAGGAAGCGGCAACAACTGAGAAGGAGGTGAAGGATCCGATTGAGGCGATAGATGTAGTGGAGAAGGAAGCCAAGGATTTTAAAAGGAAGCTGGAAAAGACAAAGAAGGAGGTCGAAGCTTTGCAGAATGACCTAACATAGCATACCACCGATTTTCGGTAGACTGTTGATGGGGTGGCTGCCTAACTAGCAGAGGATAACTTATGGAAGAATCAACCGAAGAACATGGCGAAGGATCTACTTAAAGTAAACTACTATATGCAGATCACTATCTATAACTTCAACGATGCGACCCTTACCGCAACCTAGTCGAAGGTGGCTATCGAGATAGGGTAGTTAACATGGTTGTGCTAGCCATTTTGACATGGTAGCAAATTTATTTTGTAGCCTAGCCGGCCAGCAAACCAAATTTGAAAATATCATTTTGTGTTTCTTCAATCTTTTGTGTAAGCCCAATTGGACGGGCATTGTGCTCCTCATTTTTGGTATGCATGAATAGATACTTCTACCACGTGAAATTTTTCCATGGTTTGATTAAAATTTGTTGCTGGTCTATGCTTGAATAAATGGGTGGTGCACTCTGAGTAGTCAGCATAGACCCTACATTATCTACACTTAACATTTTTACACGATAGATAAATAATAGTGCATGGTAATGAGATGGGCGGTAATTGTTGTCCATTTATATTAACCACGTAAATTGGTTTTATGTAGAACTTATCTTGATGATAGGTCGATCGTGGCTGGCTAAAAAGCACGGTCGTAGTTAAGCATGATGGCAGGCACATGATTACCGAGTTTGTTTGTGTTGTTGGATAGTGATCCTAGCACAAATTGGAGCTGTGAGTGGCTCGAGGGTTCTCTGGTATGGTGCACGAAAAATTGATAGGTTAGGCAATCCTGGCATGAATTCGAGTGCAGAGTGGATTGAAGGTCCTTCTGTGCGACATACTACAGGATTAAGTGGCAGGTTGGCTTGACACAAACTGGAGCGTCGAGTTGCTTAAAGGTTCACCTGGGTAACTCGAGGCCAATTAATAGGTTAGATGGTCCCGACACGAACTGGAGCATTGAGTGGTTCGAGGGTTCTCCTAGGAGATACATGGTAGGATTGATTGGAAGGCATCCCCAACATGAATCAAAGCACTGATTAGCTTTAAGGTTCTCTTGGGTATCACATAGCCAGTTGATAGGTTGGGGCAATCCCGATATAAACTGAAGCGCTGAGGGCTAGAGGGTTCCCCTAGGTGACATACTGATAATTTGGCAGCCCTCAATTAAGGAAGTGCATCCTCCCTTGGCATTTGATATGTTTTCTATCAAGTTGATTCCCCAACTGTCAAATAGCCAAGAGAAAGTCATCAAAGTGAGTTGGGTAGGAGAGTCTTTGAGGACCTTGGTGAAAAGTTGACAATGGTCGATCTTCTTGACGTAGCTCATTGAAACCTTGATCATATTAGCAAGCAATAGCCTTGCTAGGCGACCTTCTTGGCTATGCTTTGCCCCTCGATATGATCCCTATGGAATCCTTCATGTAGCTCTTCCAGTATTTGGCTAGCTTCATCTTAAGATACACACCATTGAAATGGTATAGATTACCCTCATTTGCAAAGCTTTCCATCCATGACTGTGTAATGAGGAGCTCAGTCGAGGACTATCGAGGATCCTTTGCAGTTGGTTTATATGCACTGTATTTACTAAGTATCCGATTAGGGGAGCGATTTAGTTGTCCATGGACAACATATCAATCTCCGTTGTTGTTTCCCTTGGCTCATAACAAGGGGCGTCACAAACTTCTAATGGAAATTAAAGAATGCTTCTTCTGGATTGCATGCTACCTTGGTCAGTTGATCACCAATGCATTCTTCTCCTTAGGTATTTGTTATAGCTTAAACTCAGTAAAGGCATTAATTATCCTCTTGGCCTCTGCTAAATGCAGAGCTAGTGTTTTGCCTTTTACTTGGAAACGATTGCTTATTTGATTGACGGCTAGCGATGAGTAGCTGAATACATAGCTGGAAACTATGTCTCCGTCATTGACGATCCCAAAATCGGTCAGGACAGCCTCATACCCAACTTCATTGTCGGTTCACTTCAAAGTATGGCAGACCACAAAACAAATTTATCTCCCTTCGGAGGTGACAATGACTATGCCTGCCCTTGGGCCCTTCTCATTTGATGCCCTATCCACATACGGGCACCATGCTTGATGAATGGTAAAGATCTCTTCTTCGCCACTGTCCAGGCTTGAGCACAGTGATGAAATCTAAAATGGCCTAGTCCTTGGTGAAAAAGCAAGGCTAAAAAGAAATACGATGTTTCTTAAACTCTATACACCACATCAGTAGCCAGCCCCCTATGTCCAGTCAGTTGAGAATTTACCTCAATAGTTGGTCGATAAGGACTTTGATTTGATGAATTTGGAAATACGGCCAGAGTTTTTTGGCTCTCATAAGCAAGCAAAAAGCTAGCTTTTCCAGCTATGTGTATCTCATCTAAGGGCCTTACAACCTTATTCTGATATAGTAGATCAATCGTTGTATCTTCTCGTCTTCTTTAGTCAATGTACCACTAGCCGCGTGGTCAAACAATGCAAGGTAAAGGTATAGATCCTTCTTGTCCATTGGCATAGATAGTACCGGGGGTGTTGCTAAATGCTTCTTCAATTCTATAAATGCCTTGGTACACTCATCGAAGAAAGAAAGACATGGATAGATTGCTTTGGACATGAATCGACTCAAAGCTGCAACCATCCCTTCAGACTTTATGCTTGCTTCACCATTCTTAGGACTCGTATGTATTGGATGGCTAGGATTTTTTGGAGATTAGCTTCAATTGCCTTGGCGCTCACAACATAGCAAAGGAACTTCCTAGACAAAATAACAAAAGGACCCTTCTTTGGATTCAACATCATATTGTATTAATGCAGGATGTTGAAATCTTGGCCAGGTTTTATATACGTCCCCTGTCCTTCTTTGACTTTACTAGCATGTCATCCACATATACCTTCATCAACCAGTTGATATGTTCTGAGAATAGTGATGAAGAAAGTGTGTTCTTAGTTTGGGTGTGCATGGTAATTTGATTATACCTAGAATAAGCGTCCATGAAGGTGAGTATCTCATGTCCGCTACTCACATCTGATAGAGTTAGGGCAATAGCCTAGGGGCATTTATGTATTTTGCTACATATATCTAACTCGATAATCAATCTTGTTCAAAAGTAAAAGTGTTTTCTTTCTATTATATACTTGATATAATGTGTTTTGTCCTCTACTCATATTTTGCTACATTATACCTAGAATAAGCGTGCATGGTATGTTTTGTGTTAGTAGTTACTAAGTTACAGTTACAAATTTTCATAGCCATGTATAACTAGATATCGATACACGCGTTGAGACTGGAGTATTTATCACTCTCCAAATGTTAAGCAGTGCATTACTCATGACTGCTGGGGTTACCAAGGGGTTACAGACTAATAGTTATTTGATAATTATTGAATGACTCACTCGATAGTTTTTTATAGGTTAATTTAACTATAATCAAACAGAAAATATCAATATGACTAATTTACATAGGACTCTCGACTTGAGAATAATATTAATTTTCAATATGAAAGCTCGCTTTGATTATAATCAAATCATGGCATAACTCCATCGTGAGAAGTATTGCAAGTGAGACACTAGTCAAAAGTGGATTCGTCTCTTCAGTTATATGGGGTTAGTATAACGGTCACAAGTCAAAGTCAAAGTCTCTTTCTAAAGAATTTTGGTTAATAATAATTGTTATTATTTAACCAAGGACTTTGCGTTTGGAATTCATAGTTGAACGTGGATGATATTGTAATTTTAAACATTATCAAATTCCATAAGTCCAAAGTAATATAGTTTTGACAAAGAAAAATTATGTAAATAATAGTTACACCCTTACACACTTTACCCATTGAAAGTGACTACAGAATAGCTAGCCATCACTTAAGATCGTGTAATATGGAATATATTTAAAACTAAAAGCGGAAAACAGATGATAATAGCAAAGTAAATAAAAATGAGCACACCAGGAATTTTTATACTGGTTCGAACTTCCCGTACTACATCCAGTCTCAGACTTCCGTCTGGAATTTCTCACAATAACCCCTCACTTAACCCGGAGGAATAGGTATACAACACCTGAGAAACCGATCAGGATTTTTCCGCCTCTAACAGCCGAAAGAGGACTTTACCCGCCTGAACAACTGAACAGGACTTCACAGACTCACTAAAAATTGCTTTGACACTTTGTGTTCCTGATAACATTGATTTATCTTTTATAGTACAACCTTACTATAATCTTTCCTTATGTATATATGTGTGTGTAAAGATTTAGAAAGAAAAATATCGCTTTGAATCAAAGAATAAGATACTTGATTCAGAGATTCAAGCAATATATGTAAGTTGTGATTGCTTTTCAGAATGCAGAGATAGTAGAAAGTATGATCAGAAAGTAATCAGAAAATTGGTGATTTGTAAAGTGAATTTTGTGTGTTTATATAGTAGATAAAGAGATGCAACCATTCACGAAGAGTTCCGATCAAAGGAAGCATCCATACATCTTCATTTTAGAACGCAACTCTTGGCAAAAGGAAGTGTCCATTCAGAAAAAATAGCTGTTGAAAGAATTCAGTCGACCGACCAAAACGACCAGTCAACTGAATGTTCAAAGTTGTGCAAAAACAGAGAGTTTCTGTGCACCTGTACAGATTCAGTCGACTGGCCATATACGGTCAGTCGACTGACGTGACAGTCAAAGTACAGTCTTCACATATTTTAAAAAATAAGTTTAAAACAACTTAACTACTTGAGGATAGATTTTAACATTTATAAGACTAAAAACTTCAATAAATTAACATATTATATGCTGTTTTGTAGCCTTGTCTCTTTTGTAGTTTGAACAACATAATTCTCTTTCTTTTTGTCGCCTATCCATATAGTCTAATTTACTGCTTTGTCATGAATCAAAACATATGATTCAACATTCTCCCCCTTTTGATTGATGGCAACCTGCTATATGTGATACTATATTTTTGAGAAATATATAACGAGAGTTATATATATCTCCCCCTGAATATATGGCGACATTTTTAATCCCTGCATGAAATGGTTAGTCATACAAATTTCTCCCCCTTTGTCATCGACAAAAAGGAAATGAAAAATTAATCATTAAACTAACACAATAGAATAAAAATACTAGTTACAATCACAGAAACAAAAGATTTCAATTGTTACGAATACAAACTTATAGATAGAATGCGCGCAACAAATAAAAAAACTTACTACCCTTAAAAGATAACAACCTCATTTAGAATCAGATTCTGTCTCCTCTTCTTCAACTTGCATTGGTCCTTTTCCTCTGGAGGAACTTCCCGCAAACTGTCTACCACCTCCATTGCCACTCGTGTTAGAACTAGTATGTTCTTCTGATGTTGACCAAGTAAAGTGAGGGACTGGGCGTTTTCCTGGATCACGTTGAGAAGTCTCCACAGTGGTGGAAGAGGAGCAAGATATCGCATCCCATAAAATCCCGAAGAAACTCTTGATTTTGTCTAACTTTTTGTCAATTTTCTTATCAAGATTTTTAATACGGCAATCCAAGATGACTTGATTCCTTACGATTAAATTAATAGATTTTCAAGTGCTTTGGGATGGAATTGGCATTCGGATGTCATCTCTTGATTGTTGTTGTTGTTGAGTAGAAGTTTCTTGGCGAGGTCGAGATTTCCATTCTTGAAAAGTCATGATAGTAAGAGGTCTTGGTGGTAGTTTCATAAGGCTTATGGTGCGGCTATTCAAAGTTTTTGGAATAGAGGTATCAGATTTCGGAATAGGAACTTGTAGATTCATAAGTAGCCGCATAATATATTCTCCAAAATAAATAATATTCGTACGACCCTGGTTGAACAGAAATTCGTCTAGAATGAGTGTTGGCC
Organism: Allium cepa; assembly: GCA_030765085.1. Taxonomy (NCBI): domain Eukaryota; kingdom Viridiplantae; phylum Streptophyta; class Magnoliopsida; order Asparagales; family Amaryllidaceae; genus Allium; species Allium cepa. Next base: position 221,909,923 of record CM060928.1, read on the forward strand.
AATTTACTTCAACTTCTCCCCAAATAGCATATAATGCTTTGTAGTTGTTTGGATAAACAAGCTCATAAGAGCCAGTACAGGGTAGAATTGTGTGCATTAAAGCTCTATGCATAATTCTGGCCGTAGGTCATAATGCAATAGACTTGTGTTCTGTTATGTCATCTTCTAAGAATCGATGACTTACTTCATCTCTCTCGCCTATGATAGCATTTAATTCTTGTAAATCAATACCACTTGTTGGAGTATGTAGAATATGACCAATTCTATCTAAAGAAAGAAACACTTGTCGGCCACATACTAAACTCCAAACGCAATTGTCACGATTGTGTGGGTTTTGAAGGTCTAAAATTAAATTGGCATAGAAATTTTTTACCAAGGTACGATTTATCTTGATATTATTTTGGTTGTGATCTAGGAGTGATTCTAGATGGCTTCTTCTTGCTAAATCTTGAATCCTACATGGCGCAAAATCTGGAAAAACAACAAAAGAACCTTCAAAGAATCGGGCTTCTTTCATCTTATTCCACCTTTGGATTGCAGTAGCATCGTATAGCCATTGAGAGATTTGAGAATCAATTGGCTCAGAGGAAGAAGAAGCATGCCTAGATCACTTTTGTTGACGAGGAGCCATTTGGATTAGTAAAAGCATTGAAGAAATTTGGAAAATTTTAGGAACTAGGGTTTTAGAATTCTGGATTGTGGAGGTAAATGTAAAAAGTAAAAGAGGAGTTAAAGGGTTGTAGTGTTAAAAAGTATGTAAAAAGGTGAAAATGCAGGCTCGGATTTGAATTCAGTCGACTGAACGATTATGGTCAGTCGACTGAAACATGTTCCCGAGAGTTCTGTTTCAGATTCAGTCGACTGGGCGAATATGGTAAGTCGACCGAACCATTTTCCCGAGAGTTCTGTTTCAGATTCAATCAACTGGGCCAGTCGACTGAATAAGCAAATATGCTCTCTGTTAAAACATTTAGTCGACTGGTTGCTTTTGATCAGTCGATTGAATAGTGTATGAAAACATACAGTATGCAGCTTCAGTCGACTGATTGAAATTTTCAATCGACTGAATAAGCATTGCAGCATATTCAGTCAATTTTGTACACAAACAAATAGTATATATTATATATTAACACAATGCATATAAAGACAGATAAAAAATAATTAAAAAGATAGACAAAAATGTAATTATTTGGAAGAAGAGGTGTATGGAGACTTGGAATTTGTCGGTTCATCCTTCGTCTTCTCTACATATGATTGCAGTGGTGGCCAACGTTTTCCATGCTCCCATGAGTTTGGAGAGACAGGCGGAGCTTGAGGTGACCTATCCCATGGATTCCGAGATGACAATGGTGTAGGTTGATGAACCGTAGAGGAAGATAAACCGCAGTACTTTCATCCAATTTGCTCTAGAAACTCAGACGTCTTGAGTTCATTTTCTGTTCGTAATACATCTCATGCTGAAGCGCTATCGATTCCCTCTGGTAATGATGCAGATCATCAATTTTTTGTTTGGTTTGAGGAGAACCAAAGAACAGGAAACGTCTTGCTTTCTTTTTCTCGGGTGTATAACCCATGCGATTATTTGATGGTCTTGTAGGTTCATGAGTAGGAGTTGGTGTAGGGAGGTTTGATGATGCAGATGATGGTGTTGCAAAATCGATGGATGAGTAAGCTGATCCATCTAATGAATCGTGTGAAGACATTTTGATGTTGAAAGGAGGTTTATAAATTTATGTAGAGGATAAGAATATGTTTTAAAAAAAATTCTTTTGATGGAGAAAGGAGAGCCGAGAACTGAAATATATATAGGAAGAATTGCAGTTAGAAAATGATGGTTGTACGTGCAAACTGTAAAAGTGAGGACGGGAATTAAACAAGAGTTTGTGGCTGAAAATTTATCATAAAAATAATTAAGAATATAAAGGTAAAAATGTATAAGAAGTAAATGTGAAACACTGAATGGTCAAGTGGAAGTGACATAGGATTATCAAACCGAGGTGCAGAGTTCGAGTACCCAATTTTTTTTTTAAATTAAATTGGTAAGCAATTTTTATAATTCTTGTAAAGAAATTATACCTAGTTCTCTACTTAATCTTATAAAACAATTTTCATTGAGTGGTTTAGTGAAAATATCAGCTAATTGATTTTCAGAATTTACAAATTCTAAATTTATTATATCCTTTTCAATATTATCATGAAGAAAATGATGACGAATGTCAATATGTTTAGTTCATGAGTGATTGATAGGATTTTTAGATAAATTTGCTGCACTAGTATTATCACAATATATTATAGACTTATTTAATTTTACATCAAAATCTTGTAATGTTTGTTGCATGTAGATTACTTGAGCACATGCTAAAGATGCAGATATATATACTCTGCTTTGCATATCGATAGTGAAACGCAATTTTGTTTCTTACTAAACCAAGATACTAAGGATCGTCCAATGAAATGACAAGTTCCACTTGTACTTTTTCTATCTGTCCGACTTCCTCCAAAATCAGCATCACTATATGATACTAATTCAAAAGAACATTCTTTTGGATAAAATAATCCAAAATCTTTGGTTTTGTTAAGATAACGAATTATACGTTTAACTGCTCGCATATGTGATTCTTTAGGATTTCCTTGAAATCGAGCACATAAACAAACACTCATCATAATGTCAGGTCGACTAGAAGTTAAGTAGTGATCCAATCACACTATGATGTAGTTTTTGGTCAACACTCTTACCATTTTCATCTTTTTCAAGATGTATACTTGTACTTATAGGAGTTGGTTTTGGAAGACGTGTTTTCCATAACGAATCGTTTAATTAGATTATTACAATATTTTTCTTGATTAAGGAAAATGCCATTTTGCATTTGTTTGATTTGCAATTCAAAAAAATATGATAGTTCTCCCTTATGTGACATTTCAAATTCATTTGTCATGATAGTCGAAAATTCCTGACATAAATTTTCATTTGTTGAACCAAAAATAATAAATATCTTGTTTAGTTTTCTTAATAAATAGTGTTTGATCAACTTTTCCAATCTCAAAACCAGATTCTAGTAAATAGCTTTTAAGTCGGTCATACCAAGCACGAGGTGCTTGTTTTAAACCATATAAAGCTTTCTTAAGTTTATAAACATGATCTGAAATTTTTTCATGACTAAACAGAGGAGGTTGTTCAACATAGACATTTTCTTTTATAAAACCATTTAGAAAAGCACTTTTAACATCCATTTGATATAATTTAAAGTTATGAAAACATGTAAAGGCCAGTAGAATACGTATAGCTTCTAGTCTTGCAACTGGAGCAGACGTTTCTTCATAGTCTATTCCTTCTTCTTGATTATAACCTTGTGCTACTAATCTAGCTTTATTTCTAGTAATGTTAGCTTGTTCATTAGCTTTGTTTTTGAAAACCCATTTTGTACCAATGACTGATTGATCACTTGGTCTAGGAACTAATTCCCAAACTTCGTTTCTTTCAAATTGATTTAGCTCTTCTTGCATAGCTATAATCCAATAGTCATCAGTTGAGGCTTCTTTAATATTTTTAGGTTCTATGTTAGAGAGAAAAGCTATATGGCCCATTTGATTTAGTTGGTGTCTTGTTCTTACATTTGAATTTACTTCTCCAATTATATTATGAACATGGTGATATCTAAATATTCTTGGAGAAGATCTTATTATATTATCATTATTAATAGCATTTACATTTTCTAAAGTAACATCAGAAGTATTATTTTGAAGAATAATATCATCATCTTCTGAATTATTTGTTAGAATTATATTTGTATTATTTTTCAAATTTGAAATTTTAAAAGAAATATTGATATTTTCATCGAATGAAACATGAAGAGTTTCTTCGATAACTTTAGTTCTTGTATTAAAAACTCGATAAGCTTTGCTTCTTTCCGAATATCCTATGAATATTCCTTCATCGGATTTTGGATCAAATTTGCCAAGCTAATCTTCAGTGTTAAGTATAAAACATTTTGAACCAAAAACTTTAAAATATGATATATTTGGTTTTCTACCATTTAAAGGTTCATATGGAATATGTTTTGTTAATGATCGAATAGAAACACGATTCAAAACATAGCAAGCAGTTGCAACAGCTTCTGCCCAGAAATTCTTAGGTAAAGTGCTTCCATTTAATAGAGTTCGTACACATTCTTGTAATGTTCTGTTTTTCCTCTCTACAACTCCATTTTGTTGTGGTGTTCTAGCAAAGGAGAAATTATGATTAATTCCTTTCTTGCTACAAAAATGTTCAAAAGCTTCATTTTCAAATTCACCTCCATGATCACTTCTTATATTCTTAACTTTTAAATCCTTTATATTTTGAATTCTCTTTACAAAAATTTTTGAAATTTTCAAAAGTCTCACTTTTATGTTTCATAAAAATAGTCCATGTATATCTTGAAAAATCATCTACAACAAACACGTATCTATTGTGATTAATAGATTGAACTTGAGTAGGTCCGAAAAGGTCCATATGTAATAGTTCAAGTGGTTATGTTGTAGATATGATTTTCTTAGATTGGAAAGAAGATTTTGTTAATTTTCCTAACTGACATGCATCACAAATATTATCAATTTTGAATTTCATATCAAGTAGTCCTTTAACAAGTATATTTTTAGCTAATTTATTAATAGTATTAATATTTATATGACAAAATCTTTTGTGCCATAGCCAAGAATCATTTTCTGTAGCTACTAAACACATATTTGTGTTATGATTTATATTCATATTTAAAATATAGATATTTTTATCTCTTATACCTTCAAAAATTAATTTTTAATTTTTATCAGAAATATTACATTTATTTTCTAAAAAGGATATATTAAAACCTTTATCACATAATTTACTTATACTTAATAAGTTATATTTTAAGTTTTTAACTAATAAAACATCGGTAATGAGAGGTGAGCTAGAAATACCGTTATTGCTCACATCTCCTTTGCCGATGACATAACCTTTTGAATTATCTCCAAAAGTGACCGATCCTCCATTTGAGTAGACTATGTTTGTTAACATGCCTTTATCACCAGTCATGTGTTTTGAGCAACCATTGTCTAGAATCCATTTTCCTCTCTTTTTAAGAGGTACCTGCAAAAAATAAAGATTAAGATGGTACCCACTCTTTCTTTTTAGGGTCCTAAGACTTAGGTCTTAGGAAACCAAACCCAAGAAGGTTCAGAATTCCTTTCATAAATATAATTCTTATTTTTATGAACGGTTTCAGTAAATGTTTTGATATGTTTTTTCTAATCAAGTTATTTTTTTTAGGAATCCATATTTTAATAGTTTTAAAATCTTTTCGCAGGTTTCTCTTGGAGTCAGATTGCTGGATTTCAGATCATAGAGGGGTCATCAGAGAAGAGTTTTCTTCATCCTGGACGCCTTGCTGTTTTTTCCTCCGTTATAGGATTCCGCTATCTTCTCTTTGGAGTGCTCTTTCAGGATGTCCTTCTCTTCTATTTGGCTCCGCTCCTTTATTCTGAGACTTCGGAGCGTTCTCTCTTTTCGGCAGATGCTCTTCTGAGCATATGTTTTTTCTCTTCTTCTATCTAGGACTTTTTGGGCTCTTTTTTAATATTTATTTTTAGGCTTTTGGTACCTCTAGCATCTTAGTATCGGGCGATTAACCATGCCGGTGCTTAACATTAAGGTGTGACGGGTGGGGGACTTGTCGGATCTCACCTTAGGATTTCTTGAGTATTTTTTGCTTCTTGTAGTTTAGTTCCTGTTACCTGCCAGACATGTTGGCAGCTCCTTATGTTCGTGTTATATATATATTCGCATGTGTGCTCTCCTCTATGCATAGAGGATCATACATTTTTCTCAAAAGAAATAGTTCTAAAATCTTTTGAAACTATTTTCTTTAAATCTTTACTAATTTTGTTTTTAAACTTATTTTTAAGCTTTCCAGATTTTTTAGGATTTTCAATTTTCTTAAATCCTAATCCCATTTTATTTGAAGTAGGCCGAAAATTTTCTATTATTTTAGAAAGATTTTCTCTTCCTTTATTAAAATTGAAAATATTTTTGTTAATATCTTCTGGCTTAGTTTTAAGACTAGATTTTTCTAACTCTAATACTTTAGTGTTAGATTTTACATCATTAATTTCAACAGATAAATCATCATTTTTATTCTTCTGAATTTCTAACTCCTGAGTTATGATAGAAAATTGAGAAGCTAAATTAGAATTAGATTCTTGAGATCTTTCAAGTTCTTCTTCGAGAATTTTCTTTTCATCTCTAAGCATACTAATTTCTAATTCAGATCTATTCAGTTTTCCTTGTAACTCCTTATTATGTTTCTTGGTTTGTTTTGCAAAAACTACTAGTTCAGAATTAAGTTCGACAAAATCTTCCAAATTTAGTTCACTTGCATCATCATTTGTAGCCATGAAGTATACATTTGCTTGCTCCGTGTCACTGTCATTGTCGCTTTCTGATGATGAAGAATCTGAATCATCCCATGTTACAGAAAATGCTTTCTTCTTGAATTTGTTCTTCTTGAATTTGTTTTTCTGTTTCTCTGGAAAATCTTTCTTCATATGACCCTTCTTATGACAATCATAACATTCCATGACAGACGATGATGGTTTATTGCTATTATTGTTGCTAGAGTTATTTTTGTAACTCTTCCCCTTGTTATTCTTTTTGAATTTCAAAAACTTTTTGAAATTCTTAGCAATAAATGCCATACCTTCTTCATCTGAGTCAGAGTCATCTTGTTCTGCTTGAAATGCTAGATTCTTCTTATCTTGTGCTTGAACTTTCTTTGCTTGCAAATTCACTTTATATGACATTAGGTTTCCTATTAACTCTTTTGGTTTCATAGTCGAAAGATCGTTTGCTTCTTCAAAAGGTAGGGCCTTTCTTTCCCATTCATCCGTTAAAGAGTTTTGGATTTTTGATAGTATATCAAAATCAGAGAATTTTTCTCCTAGTGCCAATAGTGAATGATATATATCCTGAAATCTAGAATACATGTCATTTATATTTTCATTTGATTTCATTTTGAAATTTTGAAACTGATTTTTCAACATTGAAATTTTGTTTTGCTTTACTTTGTTAGTTCCTTCATGAGTTACTTTTAGAGTTCTCCATATCTCATAAGCATTTGTACTCATACTAATTCTATTAAACTCATTTCTATCTAATGCACAAAATAGCATATTCATTGCTTTTGCATTTGTAGTAGCATCAGTTTTCTGTGCAGCAGTCAAAGTTGAAAAATCTTCTATAGGAGTAGTATATTCATTTTGAGTAATATTCCAAGTTCCAAAACCATTAGATTGCATATATATTCTCACTCTAGTTGACCATTAATTATAATTCATGCCATTGAATAGTGGAGGTCGTGCAGTAGATTGACCTTCAGTAAAACTAGTGTTAGTGACAGTGCTTGTGATGTTGTTATTTTCCATATTAACTAATGACAAATTATCAAATAACCGTGTTACGGTTATAGGATGACCTACTCTGATACCAAATGAAAGTGACTATAGAATGGCTAGCTATAACTTAGGATCGTGTAATATGAAATATATTTAAAACTAAAAGCGAAAAACAGATGATAATAGTAAAGTAAATAAAAATGAGCACACCAGGAATTTTTATACTGGTTCGAACTTCCCGTTCTACGTGCAGTCCCAGACTTCCCTTTGGAATTTCTCACAATAACCCCTCACTTAACCCGGAGGAATAGGTATACAACACCTGAGCAACCGATCAGGATTTTTCCGCCTCTAACAGCAGAAAGAGGACTTTACCCGCCTGAACAACTGAACAGGACTTCACAGATTCACTAAAAATTGCTTTAACACTTTGTGTTCTTGATAACACTGATTTTTCTTTTATAGTACAACCTTCTATAATCTTTCCTCAAGTATATATGTGTGTGTAAAGATTTAGAAAGGAAAATATCGCTTTGAATCAAAGAATAAGATAATTGATTCAGAGATTCAAGCAATATATGTAAGTTGTGATTGCTTTTCAGAATGTAGAGATAGTAGAAAGTATGATTAGAAAGTAATTAGAAAATTTGTGATTTGTGAAGTGAATTTTGTGTGTTTATATAGTAGATAAAGAGATGCAACCATTCACGAAGAGTTCTGATCAAAGGAAGCATCCATACCTCTTCATTATAGAACGTAACTCTTGGCAAAAGGAAGTGTCCATTCAGAAAAAATAGCTATTTAAAGAATTCAGTCAACTAACCCAAAATGACCAGTCAATTGAATGTTCAAAGTTGTGCCAAAACAGAGAGTTTCTGTGCACCTGTACAGATTCAATCGACTGGCCATATACGGTCAGTCGACTGACCTGACAATCAAAGAACAGTCTTCACATATTTTAAAAAATTTAAAGTTTTAAAATAACTTAACTACTTGAGGATAGATTTTAACATTTCTAAGACGAAAAACTTCAATAAATTAACATACTATACGCAGTTTTGTAGCCTTATCTCCTTTGTAGTTTGAACAGCATAATTCTCTTTCTTTTTGTTGCTTATCCATATAGTCTAATTTTTACTGCTTTTTCATGAATCAAAAATATGATTCAACACCCATAACATTAATTTATGCATATTTATTTCCATTTAAGTGTTATGTCTATTATTAATGGCTAATCCGTTCAATCTTATATGCATGTACGATATATCTGACCTTCTCTAAAGTATGTATACATATATATGCCTATATACATTTATATCTAAACGATGTACCACCCAAAAACGCTGGCTACATAATACTTCTTAAATAGGAAGTAGGCAAACCCAACGACCATTTAATACCTCAATCTTGGAGCGGTCCCTCCGTAACGTGATCGTTAGTCAATCGGTTCTAGCTATAGAGACCAATGACCCATAGATATGGCTTTATAATAAAATTTCCGTATTACTAACAGATCAAAAAGGCTCATTTTAGGGTCAACTAGCCCACCTCCGATAAACAAACAACCAACTAATTAAATTTGAGGTATGTGCATATCCCATAAAGTTTATACATTAATGGAAAGTGAAATCAGTAATGGCATAACCTGAGTCTTTACTACCGATAGTTCGAGATGGTTGGTGGTCATAAGCTAAATGCGAGCCCTACTACGAAATACCTATCATACAAAAACATAGACATAGCCCATTGACCTCCCACAGCCGAAATCCCATTTAAGCTAACCTAATATAAGTGAAGGAAACCGACGATTCTAGTTACTTAATACCTCTAGTCAAAAATAAAGTAGACCCCATTTCCCTAAAAAGTGTTGGGCCATTTAATACTTCAAATGTGACGTGAACCCATGGTACCCTACCTATATGCAACCACATACCCCTTTCCCCGCTAGTCTTATGGTTGAGTATGTCCCATATCAGTAGTAAGTACACACAACTACCGGTAGACTCTTGGTGAAGGAAAGACTTCTATTATGTAACTCTACCGACCTCACATCCTAACTCACTAAACCAAACCAATCATCTTAAGCCTAAATGTTGGGCTAGGCACACTAATTCACGCTCGTTCTAAATGTGTAATTAAGACTGTATAATTTTCCACTACGAAAATTATACTACCTCCTAGAATTTAATTCCTATCTTATACGTTTATTTACTATATTCTATAAATGTCAATTATGTGTAATAAATAGTCATAATTATTTTAATTAGACAATCTCTAATAACATTTATTTATTCGTTCTAATTCAACCTATCATGCATATTTCATTTCCTCATAAATGCTATATTAAATCCTATAACCAGTCATATTAAACATATTTATGTCCCCATTTATTTCCGATAACTCCCTATTAACTGCACATTTATTGCCCTATTAATTTTTGAGGTATTATCTTTTTTCCATCTACACCTCCTAATCCGATAATTTATGCTATTTATAACTAGACGTCCTAGTTAACCAATGTGAATATTGACGTATATTACGGTATATAAATATATTTTTGCTTTTAATCTTTATGTGTGATTATATGCATATGTGTGTATGTGTATTCCTGTTTGTAAATATTAAATCATAAACCAAAATATTACCTTCAATGTTTTAATTTGGTAGAGCTATCCTTGCAAAAAGAATTACTATTATAACTTTCCCTAAATTAACCAAAAGTGAGACATTTTATTTGTTTGAAATTGCAAAGAATTATCTCTTTTCAATTAATAGACAATGCGAACTACTGGGAAGAAAGTCCATACTTTACTGATGTGCACGTAAATGTGCATATTTTTACTTTCATATTTAATCGAATTTAATTAAATAAATGAGCATATAGGGTAGTTTAACATTTATGAACATATAGGGTATTTTAACATATTTAAACCAAAATGTCAATTATTTTCATGTCATCATTCATTCATCTTCGTATGGGGGCAAAATGGTCATTTTTATGTATATATTAATTTTAGAAAATTTACTTGGATATTTTAATGTTATATTGTAGAAATTTTAGTGAATTTTGAAAAAGGCTTAATGAAGATATGCATGCATAAGAGTGAAGGAAAACAAATGAAGATGGAAATAAATCATTTCATGATAACATGGAGGACCCCACCTACCCACTTACCATGATCCCCTATCAAGAGATAATGCACATGTTAATGGAAATTAAAGCTACATGCACATTTAAGTGGAGGATTAATTCATGCTAATGATAACTGGGTGGCCACAATTCCTCAAGGGAAATTTGGATAGTCCCCAAAAATATGATTAGGGTTTCAAAACATGTATAAATACCCCATATGTTCATGTAATTAATCTCTTATCCTCCTCTTTAAGTTAGTTTAGTTTTAGGCTCAAAAATAAATATAATTTCTCTTTCTATTTCATGGATATTTAGTCATTTTCTTCTTACATGTAATTTTCTTTTTTATGCAACTTTAATTCATTCGTTTTTCTATTTACATGCTTTCTTTCCTTCCATGTTAATAGTTTAGATTTATTTATGCAAGTAGATTAGCTTTTATTTTATTTTAATTAGCTCTTTTATTAATTAGCGTGCATTTTTTCCTCTTATTATTGTTTCATGTTGAACTCTACATTTGTTGAATTGATAACAAATATGAGAGGCTAAACCCCTTCAATTTTGGGGTAATGAAGCTCTTTTAATCATGTAGATTCAACATTTTGGTAATTTTTGATCTCTTTTTGTGCTTAATGGAAATGTTTGACGTGGATAAATTTTGTTGTTTTTGAATTTGATAGCCTATGTTGCTGACACCAGATAGGCTATGCTTAAACAAACATAAACATAAATTGCCTCCTTATCTATATATGATTATGAAAATGAAGTGATTTTAGAATTATAATTGGATGGTCTATATTTCTAATCAATAGTTAATAGATCATGCTTAGAATAGGCTTATTTCCAAGTTTGTTGTCATTTTTATGAGAGCTAAAAAATGGTTTAGTGGGTGTGTTATTGTTTGATGGTTTATATTAAGCAAACTAATAGCACGAATATTCCTTATGATACACACATCGGCTAAATTCACCGATGACCAAAAGACAGAGATCATAATTTCAGATATGTTGACTTATGTGATCTTGAGAAGGACATTGCCTCTAAATTGCCTTCTACTCTCATATTTTTTTCCATTTTCTTTTGTTAGTTTATTTTCATTTTTAGCTTAACAACACTCTCAACTTTGGTTAATTTGACTGAATAGAAATTTTACAATCTAAACAATTCCCTACGGATCGACCCGTACTCGCATATGTGCTACAATCGTATGTCGCACGCTTGCGGTAATTTTTAATTTAAATTTTTTGGCTATTTTTCTGATCCAATAGAGATTTAGCTGTTAAATAAGTTTTTGGCGTCATTACCAGATAATTTATTTTATTTTAATTTCTATTCTTCGAATTATTTATTGTTTGACTTTTATTGTGTGTTTGTTTTGTGTGTTGATTTGCATTTAAAAAATATTGTGTTGTGTGTTTGTTCTTTGAATTTTGTTTGCAATTGTTTGTGTGCTTGTTTTCTAATTGCATTTGCATATTTAAAAAAAAGAGCATACACAATTTCAAACAAAAATAGTTTATTACATTTTTACATTTACATTTTCTTTTTCTTCTTTCTTTTTTGTTTACATTTCCAAAAAAATTACACAGTGCACATACTATGATTTTCTCTGCTTTGTGCACCTCTCTAACCAAAGATCTTCAGTCATCAAAATCCGAATTTCCTTCCACAGCCTCTACCCCTCGACATCATAGTCATACTACCATCCAACTGCCATGATCACCATACTACCCTCCTCATTGTCCCAGACCAACCACTTCTATAACACCCCACATTTTTATATAATTAAATAAAATCAATTGAATTAACATAATTACAAAACAGAATATAAATGTCTAATATATGCGTTTAAGAATTAAGAGGTTACATAGATTATATAAGCAATGAGTGTGTGATTAATTGACGCATCAAACAATTAAAAGGGGAATTAATCAAGAGATATAGATGCGTCAATTAGTTAGAGAATATGTCACTTTTATTAATTAATTAAGGGATCTTCTAATAAAGGGAAATGTATGTGGGGAATTGTAACGACCCAAATTTTGGCCCTTTGATTTTGAATATTTAAGTGGTTTAAAATATTGAATTGGGAATGTAAATTGACTTTTAGATATGAAGATTCTAATTGAAAACTTTAAAATGAATTTAAAATTCCAAATATAGCGATTTAATCAATAAATTTAATTCTTGAGTTATTAATTAGAAATCAATTAAATAATTGAATTAGAGTTGTATGAAACTGAAATGATTTCTACTGTCGATATAATTTTTATTTGAATTAGAAATTAGTTAGTAAGATTTTAAAAATGAAATTTTGAGCGATTTCATAAATTTTGGAAATTGTAAATTTAATCGATGCGTTTAAATAGCGATCTGGGGCATAGTCTTGAAATTCGACGAAACCCGTTCCATTGGATCTGCAACAGTGTATTATTACCAGATTTCAAATTTCTTGGTGTTTGAAGTACCATTTGATCGTATGGAATATAAGCACATAGAATATATTATCGAAATTTAATATAATAATTGAGTTTAAAAAGTTATCTTCTCCATACGATCAAATTAGGACTCGAAACCTTTTCCATTACGTTCGGAATAGGGGTATAACAATATAAAAGCCTAGCGATGTGCCTTGATAGGAGATCGAAATTTTAAGTTGCTAAAACGAGTTATTTTATAATAAAATAATATATATATTTATAAAATCAGGCAACTCCATCTATTAGCCGACCCCGTTCAAATCACGTTTCCTTTTCTTCTTTTCTATTCTAAGCACGAGAAAGGGAAATCACATCGCATTTAATTTTCTTCTAGCCTTCCTCTTCAGGATTTAAGTCACGAAATCGTTTAAAAAAATAAAAATAAAAATAAAACAAAAGTAAAACGAGAACGAGAATGAAATCTCATATATAAAACAATAATCGTGATCGAGCCTCCCCAATTTTTCACGATCGAGCAAGCTCATGGCGAAGAAGAAAGGCACGCGGCGATGGGAAATCGAGGAGAGGGGATCGGCGACGCTGGAGGTTTTTTTGTGAGCGGCAAATGGTGGGGAGGTGCGTCAATCAAGCAACGGCCTGGGGAAGGTTGAAGGCGGTGATAGGCGAAGTAATGTTGGAGCATGGTCAAGAGCTTCAAGCGATACCGTGGAGTAGTGGGCACGTGTGAAGGGGAAGAGTCATGACTCGTCAACAATGGAGGCAGGCGACTGTAAGGGGCCACGTTTGGGCACACGGAGATGGGCGATGACGGCGTGAGGTTTGTGCTCGACGTTCTTGTTAGGGTTTTTGGATGACTTCGATGTAGGAAGTGGAGCGGGGCGATGGTAGTAGTTTGGGGGCGTGTGTACGTATGGTGGACGTGCAGTCAACATTGGTGGCGACTAATTGGAGGGAGGCGTATAGGTCGTGGCCGTGGAGGCGCAGTCAACACTGGGGACGACTGATTGGAGGGGGGCATAGGTTTTGGGAGGAGGTCATGATATTCTCAATGGTGCGAGCGTGATAAGGAGCAGGCAGTAGTGAAGTTCATAGTCTCGTGTCCATTGCCTGGGCAACGCAAGTTTGGACGAGAGGAGAGGTATCACTGTAATAAAATTTAATTATAAATTTAGTTATTTAATTGACTATTTAAATTGAGATAGCTAATATAATTTAATAAAATTACGTACGAGGTCCAAAAACCAAGAAACAAGTCGAGTGTGGTTCGTAGCTGTGAATTGGAACGGATTAGCAAATTTAAAATCAAGGTGAGAAAATTCTCACTCATTTGGATTACCAAAATTTGAATTTTAAATAGTTGAAATTAAATTTTCGATGCTTGTTGAATTTATAAATTTACTGTCTGTTCACTGATATAATATGTATAGTAGTATATATATTTAGTATTTGGAGTGATATTCCTGCATTATAGCGGATGAGACCCTATGCGCCCCGTATAATAGCGGATGACCCTTTATACCGTGAAACCCCCCTCGAAGTGGGATTGGTATTTTTTATGCTATATTAAGATCTATGGACGTAGGAAAACAGGTTGGAGGGATTCAATTGGATTCCTCAAAATAATGAATTTAATTTCATATATTTTGATATATGAATTTTGTAGAAAATCTATTATAGATTATTATTGTGATTGGAATTATTGGACGCTATTATAGCACTGACCTAAATTTTAATATTTTTAAATACCATAAATATTATTCTTTGGAATTCGAAGGAATAAAAAGAAATTTTGGATATAAAAATATTTATACTGAAAATTGGGGCATTTTAAAGAAAATTAAATTGAAAAATAAAATAATAAGTTTTTATTTAAGTTGTACTTAACTATTTGTAAATTCTTTTAAGATAGATATTTTTAAAAATGAATTATATAAAAAGAATTTATAAATGACATTCGAAAAAAAATAGAAAGGAGTTGGAATCGATATTTAAAATGGATTTGAAAAATAAAGGGAATATATTAAGAAATGGATTTATAAACGAGGCTTAACTAATAAGATTGTTTTATGGATAGGTGAAACTCAAAGGAGTTTATAAATTTATAAACGATGTTTATAAATAAGGAAAATGATCTCAATTGATAAGTTGGAATATGAGTTTATAGTGTGAATTTACATCGAGTTATGGGAATCATTTTGGAAAGAAATAGTGGAATCTAATTTTGAATGTGAGAATAGTGACAAAATTGAGATATAATCGATGTGATACGAATCGAGAGGGATTTATAAACTGAATTTGGCAATATTGGATTTTTAAAATAGATTTTTGCCGAGAAATCAAAAAATTGTTAAATGGAATTTTTAATTACTATGTTATATAACTTCAACTATTATTTAGAGTTAGAATATTCCAAAAAGTTAGTTATTATAATATTTAATGAAATAAATTCTAATTTTATTAATCAGCTTTGTGAATTAATTAGTTATTAAAAATGATTTGGATATGAGTTAGCGATGTTATTTGGAACGTTTTGGTTTACTTAAACATATTTTAAAAGTAAAATTCTATTCCTTAAAAATACTTATTATATATATAGTTTTAAAAGATTTAATTTATTTATAAATCCTCTTGAGATTGGAAGCAAAGTTTATTAAACGAGTATGATTTTAGAAGAGAAATCCTATAGTGGGATTTTGAGAGCTTAAAGAAATTTCCAAAGTGTTAAAAATACGAGAAATTCAGAAAATGAATTAGAATTCATAAAAGAAGTTAGGAAACGGTATTTGGAGATATAGACAAGTTCATTCGACCTTGGAAATATTATGGGATTTACAAATAACATTTGTAAAGAATTTTGAGAAATAGGAAATAAATGGACTACTTCCTGAATATTGGAAATAAAAGATCTTAGGGATTATGCTTATGAATATTCCTAAGTATTGGACGGGAATAATTTGAAAATATTTAACTTTGAGGTTTTATTAATAGAAATATTTTCAAAGGGATGAATTATTATTGGAAGCAAGAAAAATATTCTGAGTATTGAAATGACTTGAAAATGTCCTGCTAAGGATATAAGAATTTGAGTTTAATTTCCACTATAAAAATATTGGAAGGGGTTGAATATATATATGTTATAAAGATATTTGAGAATAATTTTGGAAAATTATAATAAGGTCAGATGATTGCTTATGGATGTTTTAGCGATAGTTAAATAACCGACTATCAATATTTCCCCATTTCGTTAAACGTTGCAAATAGATCGGATCGTATTTAATTATCCAAAACCACTTCGATTCGATTTTGAAAGTTACGAATGAATATCGTGAAGATGATGAAGATGGTGATTCGGTTTGTCCAAACCCAGAACAACTTATATGGACGATTGCTATAAGAATATTGTCATTGGAGGACGATGAGCATTCTAAGTAGAATTGTTTCTTGAAACGTAACGCTTCAAGCCTCATCAACCGGGAATGACTAAAACAGGGGAGATGCAACAAGGCTAAGTGGGTCTCACCCAATTAGGGTATGTTATCACTTTTCTAGATACCCTCGGAAACCTATATATTATGGATATGCTTGTGTACGAAAGAAGGATCGCTCGATTGTAAGGGTGGAGACACCCGGGGTGATAACATATTCTGTATATCCAGGTTAGGGGTAGGCCGATCTTGTGTGGTAGGGGATCCCGACGATGGTCCTCGGTACATTATTCTAGAGGTGTACTGTGATGAGCGGAACACCAGTGGCCCAGTCATTCGTATGATTCGTATGGAATCCATTCTCCAATAAGCGATGTACGGTTTTGTTTATTCCTAAATATGTTGAAACGTAAGATCAAGCATTTCAGCTATTTTCTATTTACTTTCTATAGACGCTATTATAATATCAAATGATTTTGATAAAAGTTGTTTTGGTTATCGTAAGGTAAAAACCTGTCATATTTATGTGTGACGCGGTCTTACGAGATGCCTTTGTTTTTCAAAGAATTTTGATAACTTTAAGAATTCAAATTGAGCGATTTTCTAACGCTTGTTTTTTAGACAAACTCGGGTGTTATTTTATTATAATGCTCAGGTCAGGCCGAGTATTACAGATTCATGTTAGGATGCTATGGAGGTCAAGAGATGAGCTGGAGGATTTCTGTCGTATATCGCATACTTTTTTTATTCCGTTGTGTGAGGACAAGTTATTATAACTGTCCAGATTGATGTATTGATTGTTGTACTCTGATGATTGTAAGTATAAAACAGTTACATATTCTTTTGTATAAAATCTGGTATTATATATTATATTTTGTTCTGTTGTAATTGTGAGACTCTGTGTTTGTTGTTCTATTTTCTTCTATTTCTTTCTTCTTCTTTACCCTAATTACTCGCTCGTTCGTACAATTTGGGTTGAACAAGAGTGAATTATTATCAACTCAAGGGGTACGGAATTGTGGGTTGGTACACTTGGTATCAGAGCTGAAGGTTAAGCGAGAACCTTGGCTCTGGTGGGGATGACTCATTAGAGATAGAGTTAGTGGTACTATAGAAAGAGTTGAGTGTAATAATAGATATGAGCACATATTTGTTAGTGAATATAAAATGGTTTTATATTGTGTTGATTCATCTGTTGAGTGGTATATAAATTATAGTCGAATAATGGAATGCCACTAAATCGATAGGAGTTTCTAAACCCTTGAACACAATAAATTGACATGGTATGGTTTTGATGCAGATAAATGAAATAATTTTGTCCAAATTATATTCTAATATAAAAGAGAATAATTTTTTGAAAATTATTATAGTGGTGTGTTTGGTTGTTATTATATAACCAAAATAAGATTTTAAAATTTGGAATAGTTATAAAAATACCAAATTGGATTGTATAAGTATGAATTATACAAACTTGTTAAAAATTAAAAATGGATTCAAACCAGAATTCGGAAAATTTAAATCCCGGAGATTTTTAGAAGTATTTTCCAAAATGTTTGAAGACAAATAATAGTATTAGTAATTTGGAGATATTTTTGAATAGAAAAATGGTTTTAAATGGATTTTGGAAAGGGATAGCACCGAACTCACTTCAGTTGTTGAAAAATAATATTAGTGATGACTGCGCAGCATCATCGGTATTTATTTTCGAGTTTCTAAGTGATGGATTGCTACCGTAGTAAAATGATATGGAGATTTTTGGTGAAAACAAGTGTTGTTTTGGAAATTCCGAAAGGGAAATTGTTTTGGAATGGAACCAAGTGAATTTTGAAAATCCAAGAAAGTGGTTTGTTAAAGAAAAAGGAGTGTGTGTGTGTGTGTGTATTTGATTTCAAAGTGATTTGAAATAAATATCGGGTGTTTAAAAATTCTGGAATCCTATGGAAGATGACATTTATAAGGAGGGAAGTGTGAAAAAAAATTGAAGTTGGAATAAATTGGTGAAGTGAACTAATTAAATTAATTTAATTGAAAATAAATAAGTGAATGGAACAAATAAATATATGTAAGGAAGTGTGGAAAAATTTAAAATTGGAATTAAATTCTTACGTGGTTAAAAGGAATGGAAATTTAAATAAAAAGGTGAATTGGATTTGAGTCATATGGAATCAAATTAAATATGTAAATGCAAATTATGAAGTGACTATATAACTATAAGTTATAAAAGTTGGATTGAATTATAAATAATATAGAATTGAAGTATATATGAATTTTGAATTGTGAAATTTTATGTAACCATAAGGTATAAATCTTGAATGAAATAAAATTTGAGTGAAAATCTGGAATTGCGAACGAATAAATTTGAATAGCTTATAAAAAATTAAATTAATCGAATAAAAATATACCTAGGCTATAAATAAATGTATAATCTCGAGTTAAAAATAAAATGTGGATATATTCGAATATAGAATTGATGGAAATGTGAAAATAAGTTGTGTGACTTATAAAATTGAAAAGTGAAATAGAAAACCCAAAAATAAAAATGGTTGATATTTTGGTAAAGGAAATTAAATCCAAATTTGAATTATAAAAAGGAATTTGAACTCAAGAAAATTAGAAGAAGCGATTTTTGAGGGAAAAAAAATCAGATATTGAGTTATAAATTTGAAGTGAACTAATTAGATAATTAATTAGCTACATGAAGATGAAGGTGGAATTTAACTTGTTAAGTTAAAATTGGATTGTGGATTAAAAACAGATATTGAAAATAGAACTTGGGTTGTAAATAAAATTCGACTTAAATGGTAAGCAAATTAATTATAACTGGAAATATTGTCGAAAAAATAGAAATGGTTTGAAATAGTGATGACTTGAGTGTAAATAAATTTAATATGTCCTTGGATATGAATTAAATAAATTTGAGAATGAATTCGAGTATGGAATTAAAAATTGAAGTGGATAAAGCGAGTGAACTAATTAAATTAATTAGTAAATGAAATGGAAGTTGGTTGAAATGAAAATAAACTTAAGTTATAAGGTGGATTTTTTTTAAAAATGACGAATTAATTTAAGTAAATATTTGGATGGAAGTTTGGCTCGAATAAGTTGTGAAATGGTTATTCAATAAATAGCGTGGGATGATTCCAAGCTTAACAAAATAGATTTTAATACAATAGATATGGATATTAATGAAACGTAGATGAATTGATCGCGAATAAATTAGTAAATGGAATAGAATTGAATATTATTATGTTTGGAATCAATTTAAAATAGCTATAAGCTCAAATGGTTATTTTATTAAATTAAAAGCGTCGAATTTACAAAGAAAATTATTGTTCGATGCAAACGAAAGTAAATAAAATTCTATGAATAAAAGGAATGTGAATAAATTGATTTTAAATCAATTTGGAATGGATATGGGTTTGTTTGATATAAAAATGAATTGAATGCAAGAAAATTTGGTTATAAATTATTTAAATTGAGTGAAATGGTATATGAATTGTTTGGAGGTAATTAAATTAGTATTGGAACCTCATAAATGCTTATAAATATATGTTAGCATGCATTGTTTATGAAACCTATGTGTTTTAACCATCTAAATGAATGAAATGTGATTATATTTCATATTTTTGGTACTCACGTGTTTAAATTGAGTAAGTATAGGTATATGGAGCTATTTTCTTGACTTTTGGTCGTGCAAACTGCAAATAAAATAAGACGCTTGCTTAAGGTCGGATTAAATATCGCATAATATAAATATCGATATACATATTTTGGTTTCCGACCATGTAGGTCAATGTATATATATTTTTCTCTCTTGTAATATTGCAAAAGGTCCTCCGTACAAAGGAGACTCTGCCAAAAAAAATTCGAAAATTTAGGATGTTAGTAAATTTATGGAAATTTTTTGTTAACGACAATTTGATTTCATATTGTAATTGAAATAAAAGGTTTTGGAATTAGAATTGAAAACTAATTATTTTGGGTGAAACTAAAAGATTGGAAAAGTGAATATCAAATTTTAACTAAGTGGGTTTTGATAAGTTAATGGGTTTAGAGCATTTTTCCTGCCTTACCAATTTCGGAAACGAAATTCTTTTAAGGGGAGAGTAATGTAACAGCCTAGATTTTGGTCGTTTGATTTTGAATATTTAAGTAGTTTTAAATATTGAATTGGAATATAAATTGATTTTTAGATATGAAGATTCTAATTGAAAACTTTAAAATGAATTTAAAATTCGAAATATAGCGATTTAATCAATAAATTTAATTGTTGAGTTAATAATTAGAAATCAATTAAATAATTGAATTGGAGTTGAATATGAAACCAAAACGATTTCTAATGTCGATATAAATTTTATTTGAATTAGAAATCAGTTAGTAAGATTTTAAAACTGAAATTTTGTGCGATTTCGAAAATTTTGGAAATTGTCGATTTAATTGACGCGTTTAAATAGCGATCTGGAGCACTCTCTCGGAATTCGATGAAACCAGTTTCATTGGATCCGTAATAATGTACTATTATCAATTTTCAAATTTCGTGTTGTTTGGAGTTACCGTTTGATCATGCAGAATATAAACATGTAGAATTCAATATCGAAATTTAATATAATAATTGAGTTCCAAAAGCTATCTTCTCCATACGATCGAATTAGGACTCGAAACATTTTCCATTGCGTTCGGAATAGGGGTATAACATTATAAACGCCAAGCGACATACCTCGATAGGAGATTGAAATTTTAAGTTACTAAAACGAGTTATTTTATAATTAAATAATATATATATATATATATATATATATATATATATATATATATAAAATCAGCTCAACTGTATCTATCAGTCGACCTCGTTCAAATCACGTTTCCTTTCCTTCTTTTTGGTTCCAAGCACAAGAAAGGGAAATCACGTTGCATTTAATTTTCTTCTAGCCTTCCCCTACACGATTTAAGTCACGAAATCGTTCAAAAAAATAAAAGTAAAACAAGAACGAGAATGAAATCTCATATATAAAATAATAATCGCGATTGGTCCCCAGTTTTTCACGATCGAGCAAGCTCATGGCGAAGAAGAAAGGCGTGTGGCGATGGGAAATCGAGGAGAGGGGATTGATGACGCTGGAGGTTTTCTCACTTGCGGCAAATGGTGGGGAGGCGCGTCAATCAACAAGAAGGCCTGAGGAAGGTTGAAGGCGACGACAGGCGAAGTAATATTGGAGCGTGGTCGAGAGCTTCAAGCAGTACTATGGAGTAGTGGACGCGCGTGAAGGGAAAGATTCGTGGCTCGTCGATAATGGAGGCAGGCGAATGTTGGGCCCGCATTTGGGTGCATAGAGGTGGGCGACGACGGCGTGAGGTTTGTGCTCGACGTTCTTGTTCGGGTTTTCGGGTGACTTCGATGTGGGAAGTGGAGCGGTGCGATGGTAGGAGTTTAGGGGCTTGCGTACGTATGGTGGAGGCGCAGTCAACACTAGCGGTGACTGATTGGAGGGAGGCATGTAGGTCGGGGCCATGGAGGAGCAGCTAGGGTTTGAGAGGAGGTCATGATATTCTCAATGGTGCGTGCGTGATAAGGAGCATGCAATGGTGAAGTTCGTGGTCTCTCGTGTTTGTTACCTGGGCAACACAAGCTTGGACGAGAGGAGAGGTATCGCTGTAATATAATTTAATTATACATTTAGCTATTTAATTAAGTATTTAAATTGAGATAGCTAATATAATTTAATATAATTACATACGAGGTCCAAAAAACAAGAAATAAGTCGAGTGTGGTTCGTAGTTGTAAATTGGAACGAATTGGCAAATTTAAAATCAAGGTGAGAAAATTCTCACTCATTTGGATTACCAAAATTTAAATTTTAAATATTTAAAATAGAATTTTGGATGCTTATTGAATTTATATATTTATTGTCTGTTGAATGATATAATATGTATAGTCGTATGTATATTAGTATTTGGAGTGATATTCCCGCACATTGTAGCGGATGAGACACTATGTGTCCCGCATAATAGCGGATGACCCTTTATACCGCAATATCCCCCTCGAAGTGGAATTGGTATTTTTTTTCATGTTGTATTAACATCTGTGGATATAGGGAAACAGGTTGGAGTGATCCAACTGGATTCCTCAAAATATTGAATTTAATTTCATATATTATGATATATGAATTGTGTAGAAAATCTATATAGATTATTATAGTGATTGGAATTATTGGACGCTATTGTAGCACTGGACTGAATTTTAATATTTTTAAATACCATAAATATTATTCTTTGTAATTCGAAGGAATAAAAAGAAATGTTGGATATAAAAATATTTATACTGGAAATTGGGTTATTTTAAAGAAAACTGAATTGGAAAATAAAATAATAAGTTTTTTTAAGTTGTACCTAACTATTCATAAATTGTTTTAAGTTAGCGATTTTTAAAAATGAATTATATAAAAAGAATTTAAAAATGATATATGAAAAAAATAGAAAGGAGTTGGAATAGGTATTTAAAATGGATTTGAAAAATAAAGGGAATATATTAAGAAAAGGATTTATAAATAAGGTTTAACAAATAAGATTGTTTTATGGATAGGTGAAACTCAAAGGAGTTTATAATTTTATAAATGGTTTTTATAAATAAGGAAAATGATCTCAGTTAATAAGTTGGAATATGAGTTTATAATGTGAATTTACATCGAGTTATGGGAATCATTTTGGAAAGAAATAGTGGAATCTATTTTTGAATGTGAGAATAGTGATAAAATTGAGATATAATCGATGTGATATGAATCGAGAGGGATTTATAAACTGAATTTGGCAATATTGGATTCTTAAAATTGATTTTTGTCGAGAAATCAAAAAATTGTTTAAATGGAAATTTAATTACTATGTTATATAACTTAAACTGTTATTTAGATTTAGAATAATCCAAAAAGTTAGATATTATAATATTTAATATTTATTGAAATATATTCTAATTTTATTAATCAGCTTTGTGAATTAATTAGTTATTAAAAATCATTTGGGTATGAGTTATCGGTGTTATTTAGAATGTTTTGGTTTACTTAAACATATTTTAAAAGTAAACTACTATTCCTTAAAAATACTTATAATTATTATTATTATATATATATATAGTTTTAAAAGATTTAATTATTTATAAATCCTCTCGAGATTGGAAGCGAAGTTTATTAAACGAGTATGATTTTAGAAAAGAAATCTTATAGTGGGATTTTGGGAGCTTAAAGAAATTTCCAAAGTGTTAAAAATACGAGAAATTCGGAAAATGAATTAGAATTCTTAAAAGGAATTAGGAATGGGTATTTGGAGATATAGAGAAGTGCATTCGACCTTGGAAATATTATAGGATTTACAAATAAAATTTGAAAATAATTTTGTGAAATAGGAAATAAATGGACTACTTCCTGAATATTGGAAATAAAAGATCTTAGGGAATATGCTTATAAATATTCCTATGTATTGGACAGGAAGAATTTGAAAATATTTAATTTCGAGATTTTAATTATAGAAATATTTTATAAAAGGAAGGATTGTAATTGGAAGCGAGAAAAATATTTTAAGTATTGAAATGACTTGAAAATATCCTTTTAAGGATATAAGAATTTGAGTTTGATTTCCATTATAAAAATATTGAAAGGGTTTGAATATATATATAACTTATAAAGATATTTGAGAATATTTTTGGAAATTTATAATAAGACCAGATGATTGCTTATGGATATTTTAACGATAGTTAAATAACCGACTATCAATATTGGCCAATTTCGTTAATCATTTCGAAGAGACTGGGATTAGATTTAATTATCTGAAACCACTTCGATCTGGTTTTGAACATTATGAATGAATACCATTGAGATGATGAGGACTGTGATTCGGTTTGTCCAGACCCAAGACAACTTGTATGGACGAATGCTATCAGAACATCGTCATTGGAGGACGATGATCATTTTAAGTATAATTGTTTCTTGGAAGGTAACGCTTGGCCTCAAGACTCATCAACCGGGAATGACTAAAACATGGGAGATGCAGGAAAGCTAAGTGGGTCGCACCCAATTAGAGTATGTTATCACTTTTCTAGATACCCTTGAAAACCTGTATATATTATGGATATAGTTGTGCATGAAAGAAGGCGCACTCGATTGTAAGGGTGGGAACACCCAAGGTGATAACATATTCGGTCTATCCAGGTTAGGGGTAGGCCAGTCTTGTGTGGCAGTAGATCCCGACGATGGTCCTCGGTACATTGTTCTAGAGGTGTATTGTGATGGGCGGTACACCAGTGGCCCAGTCATTCGTATGGAATCCATTCTCCAATCAGTGCAGTACATTTTTGATTGTTCCCAACTACGCTAAAACTTGAGATACAAGCATTTCAGATATTTTCTATTTACTTTCTATAGACACTATTATAATATCAGATGATTTTGATAAAAGTCTCTTATGTTATTGTTAGGTAAAACCCATCGTATTTATGTGTGATGCAGTCTTACAAGATATTTTTGTTTTTCAAAGGATTTTGATAACTTTAAGAATTCAAATTGAGTGGTTTTCTCATGCTGGTTTTCCAGACTGACTCGGGTGTTATTTTATTATAATGCTCGAGTCAGACCGAATATTACAGATTCAGGTTAGGATGCTATGTAGCTCAGAAGACGAGCTGAAGGATTTCTGTCGCATATCACGTACTTGTTTTATTCCGCTGTGTGAGGACAAGTTATTATAATTGTCCAGATTGATGTATTGATTGTTGACTCTGATGATTGTAAGTACAAAACTGTTATAGATTCTTTTGTATAAAATTTGTTATTATATATTATATTTTGTTCCGCTGCGATTGTGAGATTCTATGTTTGTTGTTCTATTTTCTTCTATTTCTTTCTTCTTCTGGACCCTAATTATTCGCTCTTTCGTACAATTAGGGTTGAACATGAGTGAATTATTATCAACTCAAATGGTACGGATGCCACGACCCACTTTTTCCATACAGTTCGAATTGACACTTTACCATACTTGTCTAGTCCAAATTGAACAGAAAA
Organism: Allium cepa; assembly: GCA_030765085.1. NCBI lineage: Eukaryota > Viridiplantae > Streptophyta > Magnoliopsida > Asparagales > Amaryllidaceae > Allium > Allium cepa. The sequence continues at coordinate 221,935,373 of CM060928.1, forward strand.
AGCGGATAGTAAGAAAAGAAAGTAGAAAGAAGATAGAACAAAACAGAATCTCACAGTGAAAACGAATAATCTATAGTATAGGACAAATCTTTACATAAATCAAAAATTGAAATCAATATATATTTACAGACATCAATCAGAGTATACTACTCTATTTAGCCCGGACAGTTATAACACATGTCCTTACAATTGCTGATGAACACAACTAAAATGAAATGGGAAATATATCGTCTACGTGAATACGTCTCTAGGCTTCCAGCTCCTTTTCCGAAGTTCCAATCCTTCCAGCTACACTTGGAAATATGCTCGGTCTGACCAGAGCATATACGAAAAACCATGCCCGGGTCAGTCTGGAAAACCAGCTCGATGGTTGCATCTCTATCCCGGAAAAATCAAACTTAACTTAGGCAATTTCTGCCTCCCGATTTCCGCCATGCAATCAATCATCGATCGCAGTTTGCACAATGGTTAAGTCACTATCACAGGAAAAACAATAACAAATTGTAGGCAATCTTTGCCCCTCGAATTACGCTATGAAAATATACCATTACTTTCCCAAAATCTTTTATTTTAATGAATATCTCAAAATAATACTTATAAAATTTCTATATAAATTTCCAAGTTTAATTTAGGAAAATACTCTTTTATAAATCCCAAACCATTGGTATAACTTCCCTTTTTTAAATCCTTTTGTTTAAAACCAGTCCTTTGGAACAAAACATTATTTAATTATAGTAAAATAAACTTTTAACATTATAAAGGTAACTTTTAAATATTTTAAATTAACTTACTTCAACAATATTAACAGTATTAATACTTTAACAAATTATCTCTGAAATAATAATATCATAATACTAATTAACTCTTAAAGTAACAATAATAACTTTAAAAATCAATTTCTTATAAAATAACCTTAATTAATAATTAAATTATAATTTGAAAGCTTTTCAAATAGTTTAATAAATTTGAAACAATAATTAAATATCCTTAAATTACCTTTAAGAATCATAGTAATAACAATTAGCTTAAAATCATTACTAAACAATTGTTAATTATCTTTCAAACAAATAATAATTATCTTTAATAACCTTGTTAAATAATAATTATTCTTCAAATAACTTTGATTCGAAAATCAATGGAAAGAGGCTTAGCAGCTTTAATGGAACTTAATCGAGTCACCATTAATTCCATTAATCATCCCAGTTAAAATTCGGGTATTTACATAACATCATATATGTAGTTTAAATCCATAATTAACAGATGATTGTTAATACAACTGTAACATCCCAAAACATTTAAATTAAATTTTGTAACTTATTTAAATTTTTGCTGAAATATTATTAATATTAAGTATAAGAAAAGAAAAAAAATCTCTATAGATAAAAACAAAAGATGTACATACAGAGCTCAATTTGATATGCATTAAATAGCATCATTTCAGTCCAAAAGGAAAATCTGCCTGACCAAATAAAAAAAATATCTTGTACCTGCATATACATCAGCATGTACACAAAATCTTTGATATATGCATATCACCTTCTTGTTTACATTCGTGCATCAAAAGAGAACTGGGTATCATATAAAAAGAAGAAAGACCCAAAATTCAGCAAATACAGGAGTAAAGTAAGGAAAAAAATTTATATACGAAATGTACTTGCAGAAAAAAAATATGTGTAAACATAAGAAGGGACCAAGGCATTTAATGCCATCACCTCTAGTGCATCAAGCAAGATTATCAGCCCCCAAATAAAGGAATATTTCTGATGAAGGTACAAAGAAAATTAATTACCCTGTCCCCAAACTATCTTCCTTATATGAGCATCTACTCTTGTCTTCAGTTTGTTCAAACAAAGAAAGAAAGAAAAAATAGCATAGTCAGGAAAAAGGAAGAAGTAAAACATTACCTTGTTTTACAAACTTAAGCAAATCATTCAATTATTCAAAACAGGGTTCAAAAAGAAAAGAAAAAACTGCTTTCAACAAAAACACAAAAGCAGCTCTCTGTTTCAGGGAAATTCATGTGAGTAAACTTATTTCTTTCATTTGAAATCTATGTATTTATATTGTGTTTTGTTGTATATTGAAAGAGAAATGTGCTCTGTATGTTTCTATGTTACTGGAAATTTTTTTATACATTTGTTGTTTAATATTTTGTTTTTTCTCTCAGAGCAAAGAGTTTTAGAGAAAAATTCAAATAAACTTCAAAGCTAAACAAATTTGAACCTAGTGATTCACAAATTCAAATATATATCTTGAATTCTTATGGGAAAATAAGATTTTTAATACAAGTTTGATGATTTTTAGTGTTATGATTAAAGAGCAGTTCAAAGAGAATTGAAAATGGCACTTCAACCAATTCCCGGCAATATGATGAACTGGGGGTGTCGAGATTGCTCGTGGAGATAGAGAAGTTTACGGCAAGGCGGTGAAAAATAACCGGATGTAACAACCCGCATATTTTACGATTGAATATTTAAATATTTTATTTTAATATTTTATCGTTAGTCGGATTTTAGTCCGAAAAGTTACTTTTTGCATACGGTCGAATGAGGACTCAGAACCACTTCCATTGGGTCCAAAAATGCTGTTTGCGATCTTTTTGAGTATAAACTTTGATATGTTTGGAGTTAGTGGAATTTTGCCACTTTTTCACTTTGGGCTTTGTGTTTGGTTTAGCCCATTAGCCTAAGCTATTAACTCTAGCTCAACCCCCTTTCCTTCATAACTTCACTTTCATTTCCTAACACTCAAGCTTCATCAAAAATGGAGGAAGGAATGGGAAATTAAAACTCCAAGCCCTAGTTCATTTGCAAATCTAACATCTAACTCCAAATTCAAAGAGAAGCCATTGATTCTTCCTTTGCTTTCAAGCTTCTTCTTCATTGATTTTGTGTAAATGTGAGATTTTTATCTCACATTTTTGTCTATAACTATCTTTGATTGTTAGGTATGAATTCCTAACACTTATTCATGTGCATTTGCCTTTGGTTTGGATTGAATTGGTGAAAATCCCAATTTTTAGTGTTTTGGGTTCAAATCCCTAAAAAAATCCAATCTTTGATGTTTGAACATGTTTTTGGTGATGCATCGAGGAGCCAATACGACCGGGTAGCCGATGGGCGTAATCCCCTAGCGTTCGTGCTCGATCGGTTGCAAATTGAGAGGGTTTTTGCACTTCAAACCCCTAGATCGCTCGGCCTGCACATGGATGATTCTCAGCTTGTTAAGTCGGCCTGCACTTAGGTCGCGCCATGTTAGGTCGCTCGATCCATTAAGTCGCGCGTGCGTATAGGTCGTACAATCCTTAGGCCGCTCACCTCCTTAAGCCGCGAGTTCCTTAAGTCGCTCGGCCATCTCTTAGGTCGCTTGGCTAGGTCACGCCACTTGGTCGCACTACTTAGGTTGGCCTGCCTTATCTTGCAACCACTTGGATCACAACCCCTTAGGTCGCTCAGCCTTCTTCCTTAAGTCGCTCGGCGTTGGTTTGGTCGCGCCATGCTAGGTCGTCCCCATTAAGTCGCACGGTCTTATTTACCCCTTAGGTCGTTTCGTCCCTGGGTCGCTCGACCATATGTTAAACCGTTAAGTCGCTCGGCTTGTCCTTGTGCGTTAGGTCGCACTTCACCTTAAGTCGCTCGGCCTATTCTCTACCCCTTAGGTCGCACTATGCCATTAGTCGCAACCTCTTAGGTCGCAACCCCATAGGCCGCTTGCCATACTGTTAGGCCGGCCTGCCTTAGGTCGCTCGGCCTGCTTGCTCTGTTAGGTCATGCGTTTGGCCACAAGGTCGTTTCACCCCATAGCTCAACCGTGTTAAGTCGCACTTACTATCTTGCAACCATGCTGGGTCGCTTGCTCTCTTAGGTCGCGCCTTGCTATAGGTCGTGCCATGTTAGGTTGCTTTGTTGGACCGTATGCTATTTCTTGAGTCGTTGATTTCTTGTATTGACTTATGTTAAGTCGTAAGTCGTGGCTGTTAAGTCGCAAGGGTATTACCACTTTGATGGATTTGGAATCGATTTCTTTGGATTTTTATTCACGTCTTCGAATGTGAATTTTTGTGATTTATTGTTTCTATAATCATTTTTGTGATTTGTCACTTTATCTCGCTCGTACGAGAAACCTAATTAAATGGCTTAGTAAAACAAATGGTATGAAACGCTTGCATTTACTTCACCAGTTAATTCTTGGAATTGTTCGATTGAATCTCTTGTGACAATTTTCGAGTGGAGATCTACAATTTGTTCGTAAATATTTAAGTTAAGCTAGTGGTTATGGGACATGAAGCTAAGCTTATATATTTACTAGCTTACTGTAATTGACACTTCTTGATGATCGTTGATGATCATTTTTTTGATTTAGACTAGCAAATGTGCGATGTCTTTTTGTCTACGAGGGAGACTAAACCCCGTTTCTGTGGAGCTTCGGCTCAATTTGGTGGGGTAGCGACCCATGGTCTTCTGGCCGTTTTGTGGAGCTTCGGCTCAAAATTAATGGTTAGCAACCGTGGAATAGCATTCCATTTTGTGATACACGTGTTGGTGAGTTTTCATGCTCTCGTTTTGTGATAAGTCTCCCCCTTTTTTTGTGATTTATGGATTTCCATTGATGATTTCTAGAATTTGTGTTTCACCAATTTTCGTGATTTACATTGATAAGTTTTATCAATATTTGCGCATTGGTGAATTTGTGTGTCATTAACTTTTGTGATTGGCATTGATATTATTGTCAACATTCATGGTTTTGGTGAATGAAAATATAGAGTATGACATTCCTTTTGATCTTTGAGAAGATTCTTGTGATATTGATTAATCCCTAGTTGATTTTCAATTGCATACTTATCACAGTATTGCTTTATGGTTATCATATGTTTTTGTCATATCTCTTATTCTATATCATTTCATCTGATATTTATAGCTAGACTGATCCGTTTATTATTTTCTTATTAAATAATACTCGGATCAGACCGAGATGTTACAGGTGCTTCTGCTTGACTTCACATCTGGGATTATCACCCTGACTTTTGGCTAACTACTTAGATTAGTAGTTTTTGTTGTATACATTTGAGATATAGACTCATTGATGTATCCATATTCTTTTGTCTAGCACTTGTAGCTATTCTTTTGTGATATTGTGGATCTTGTTTGACCACTACTCTGATGTACACTTTCAGGTGTTATATTCATATCTTTTTCCGCCTTTGTGATGGATATCTGTGACTGATTTTGTGTTATGTTTATTTCTATATTTGTTTTCGAAGATTATATATAGCCACTGTGTGGTAGCTTTGAGTTTGTATCTGTATGTCAGATTTCCTCCTGAAACCAAATGCATGTTGTACTATCTGACATATTGGTGCTCGCACAAAGCAATTACACGGATGGTCGCTCCTCAACAGCCTTATTCTCCACGCTACTTGACGGCATTACCCTGAAGTGTCCTTGGCTAGCGTGGGTATAGAGGTGGGGCGTCATAACTTGGTATCAGAGCCAAACTTCGGAACAATGTAGAATAATCTAGCAAGGATCATCGTCCTAAGTCTATCTTAGGAGTCGTGCTTTAGGATTTAATTCGAGTCTTCATACCGATTCATCCTATTTTCTTTATGATTCCTTGTTTATCTATCAAGATTGCTTGATATTCGTTTGGTGAATAACCTTATCCTTCTTCTTTCTTTCTTTCTAAAGGAAGAGAAATGGTTAGACCTGGTCGTCCCAACATAGGTCAATCTCGTGCTACTCCCTAGATGGAGTATTTATGTCTGCCCAGCAGCTTCTTGATCTAGTAAGGAATGCTCAGGCATCCGGTTCAAATCCGGAGTCTACTCACCCCAAGTCTGGATTTGCACGCTTGTGCAACGATTATACCAATTTGGGTGGGAAGCCATTCAAAGGTTCTGAAACTATTATTGAAGTTCATGCTTGGCTGAGAACGTGCGATCGAATCTTTTCTCGCATGAATCTTATTGATTTTCACCGTGTTCAGGTGGCCTCTAGTATGCTCCAAGAAAGAGCATTAGATTGGTATGAACTTCTTATTTCTGAAATTATTGAAGCGGGTCTTACTTGGGAGAAATTCCGAGAACGCTTCGAATTAAAATTTGTGCCAGAAGCTGAGAAGGTGACATTGGCTCGTCGTTTTATAGACCTTGTTCAAGGTGAATCTTCTGTGGCAGATTATGTCGCATCCTTCGAGTCACTTTCTAAATACGGGGTGGAATACATAAACACCCCATTGAAGAAGAACCAAAGATTTGGCTATGGCTTGAATAAAAATCTCAAGAAGCCACTTCTAAAATTAGAAGTTTCTTTTGATCAACTCATTGATATCGCTCTTCGACTTGAAGAGGCTGATAAGGAGAGTGATGTTGAAGTTATGGGTGCCAAACCAAACTTCAACAACAAGAAAAGGCCTAATAATTTCAAGGGTCCTTATCCCAATAAGAAAGGGAAGCAAACAACTTCGGTGGCAAAGACTTCTACCTCTAGTCATGGGCAATGCTACAATTGTGGTTCTAAGGACCATTATGCGAATAAATGTTCAAAGCCCCGTGCTTGTCGCTATTGTAAAATCCTGTATCATTATTTATCTTCTTGTCCCAAACTTCAGGGCAAGAAGGAGGGAAAGCTTAATGTTGCTCAAGCACCTGGCAACACATCTCATGGTCAAGGTATTTCTCATTCTATCTTTGATGGCATTATTTTATTTCGTGATCATCCTATCCGAGTTCTTTTTGATACGGGTGCGTCCCACTCTTTTATTTCAAAAGAACTTGTTGATACTTTTTCTTTGGATGTTATGTGTTTAATGACTTTTTTGAGAATTGCGAATCTGGTTGGTGGATCCGCAACAATCAGTTTATTGTGTAAAGATGTTGAAATTATTTTGTGTGATTTTTCTTTCTGAGCCGATTTGCATGTTATGCGCTACATAGGCTTTGGAATGATTTTGGGAATGGATTGACTTAACTGCTATGAAGCTCAAATCCTATATCCTGAGTGGACTATTCATCTTCGACATCCTCAATCTGTTAGGCAGATTTCTATTAACCTTAAAGATTCGGATTTCATCTTGGTTGCATCTTTATATTCTTTAAATCCTCATGATGACGATAATGATGATGAGGAAGATATTATTTCTCTTATTCACGTTGTTCGTGAGTTTTCCAACATATTTGAGCCCATTTTAGGATTACCACCTAAGCGAGCAATTGAGTTCAAAATTAATCTCATCCCTGGAGCTCAACCTATTACTCGTCCTCCTTATCGTATGTCCAATAAAGAAAATGAGGAGATGCGCAAACAATTATCCAAATTGGAGACGAAGCAATTTATTCGCTCTAGTTCCTCGTCTTGGGGAGCTTCGGTTATTGTTGTGAAGAAATCCGATGGTACGCTTAGGCTTTGCGTTGACTACCGCAAGCTTAATGATCTTACTATCAAAAATAAATATCCTTTACCTCGGATTGATGATCTATTCGATCAACTTAGTGGTGCTAGAGTCTTTTCACAATTAGACTTAGCTACCGGTCTTCATCATCTTCGTATTGCAGAGATAGCATTCCTTTGACATCGTTCCGTACTCGTTATGGATCTTATGAATGGCTTGTTATGCCATTTGGTTTAACGAATGCTCCGGCTTATTTCGTTGACCTTATGAATCGAGTTTTCAAAGATTTCCTCGATCGATTTGTTCTCATCTTCATTGATGATATTCTTGTGTATTCTAAAACCGAGGAGGACCATGAAAAGCATCTTCGGATTGTGTTGGAAACTCTTAGGAGCAATCAATTGAAAGCAAAATTTTCTAAATGCCATTTTTGGCAATCTCGTGTGAAATTTCTCGGTCATATTATTTCTGAATCCAGAATATCAGTGGATCCTTCAAAGATTGAAGCAATTCAAAATTGAAAGAGACCGGAGAGTGTGACGGAAATCCGTAGCTTCCTCGGATTGGCGGGCTATTACCGTCGTTTTATTAAAGACTTTTCTAAAATTATCGTGCCTCTTACTAGCTTAACTAAGAAAGCTGTTAAATACGTTTGGTTGGACAAATATGAAGCTTCTTTTCAGAAATTAAAAGAACTCCTTTCCGATGCTCCTATTCTTGTTATTCCCGTGGGAAACCAAGATTTTATTGTTTATACCGATGCTAGTCGCATTGGTTTGGGTGCCGTTCTTATGCAAAGAGAACGTGTTATTGCTTATGCTTCTAGGTAATTGAAGCCTGCTGAGACTAGATATGCCACTCGTGATTTAGAGCTCGCGGCTATTGTTTTCGCCCTTCGTATTTGGCGTCGTTATCTTTTGGGAGAAAAATTTATTCTTTACACCGATCATAAATCTTTGAAGTGTCTATTTTCCCAAAAGGAACTTAATCTGCGTCAACAACGTTGGCTCGAGTTCCTTGCACCTTATGATCTTGATATTCTTTATACTCTCGGAAAGGGCAATCGTGTTGCCGATGCACTTAGTTACAAGCAACAAGCTGTTGTTTCCATGATGATCTTGGAATTCTATCCACTTGTGAGATTCGAGACCGTGTTTCCGATTTATGTTCATCTCTTGTTTTATGTAGCCTTGAGGCTCATCCTTCTCTTATAGACCGCATTCTTGAAGCTCAAAAGCTAGATCCTGAATTGGCTATTCTTGCCAAAATTTTGGGGATAAAATTGATATTGAAGGTTTGAAAGACTTTGATATTGATTCTCGTGGCGGCATTCGAAAATTTGGTAGACTAATCGTGCCTAATATTAGTGATCTTCGTAAAGATTTTTTAAAAGATTCACATCGTTCTAAATTTACCATTCATCCCGGTAGTAGTAAAATGTACGCGGATATGAAGCGACTTTATTATTGGGAGGGAATGAAATCTGATATTGCTAACTTTGTTAAGTGTTGCATGACTTGCCAACTCATTAAGGCCGAACACCAAAGGCCCGGTGGGTTATTGCAACCTTTAGAAATTCCAATTTGGAAGTGGGATCAAATTTCCATGGATTTTATAGATGGCCTTCCCCGTTCTCGTTCGGGTCATGATAGCTTACAGGTGATAGTTGATAGACTTACTAAATCCACCCATTTTATTCCCGTTCGGTCCAATCGAACCGTACCTCTTTTGGCCAAACTCTTTATTAAAGAGATTGTTAAATTACATGGAGTTCCTACTTCTATTGTTAGTGATCGTGATCCATTGTTTACTAGTGGATTTTGGAAGAGTCTTCAAAAAACTTTGGGAACGAAACTTAATTTTAGCACCGCTTATCATCCTCAGTCCGATGGACAAACTGAGCGTGTGAATCAAACTCTTGAAGATCTTCTTCATGCATGTGTTCTTGATTTTGGTGGAAGTTGGGAAGATCATATTTCTCTTGTTGAGTTTTCCTATAATAATAGCTTCCAATATAGTATTGGTATGGCGCCTTTCGAGGCACTCTATGGAAGGCCATGACGATCTCCTTCTTGTTGGCTTGAGGCCGGTGAGAAGATGGTTTTAGGTCCAGATTTTATTCGTGATTCCACAAAGAAGATTGACCTTATTCGTCATAGGATGAAAGAAGCCCAGAGTAGACAAAGATCCTATGCCGATAACCGGAGAAGGAAATTAGAATTTTCTGTGGGAGATCTTGTGTTTATTCGTGTTTCACCTATGAAGGGTGTTGTACGTTTCAGTCGATCGGGAAAGTTAGCACCTCGATATATTGGTCCATTTCCCATCACCGAACGTATTGGTTCCGTGGCTTATCGCCTTTTATTACCGGCTCAGTTTTCTGCTATTCATAACGTGTTTCACGTTTCTCAATTACGGAAATGCCTTCGAGATTCTGATTCTATTCTTGAGCCCGGTGTTGTGGAAGAAATTAAAGTTTCGCCTAACTTAACTTATGAGCAACATCCTATTCGTATTATTGCTTCGGAGGCCAAGCGCCTTCGAAATAAAGATGTTCCGCTTGTTAAAGTTCTATGGTCCTCCAATCCTAAAGATTGCTCTTGGGAATCTAGAGAATTCATCGAGCGAACACATCTGGACTTACTTTCTCGTGCTCTTTGAGGTAAACTTCTTATTTCAAATTTCTTTTGTGTTGATATGCTTTCATGGTTGTTACCTTGTATTTTCTTCTTAAATATTGCGAGGACGCAATTTCTTTAAGGAGGGGAGTCTGTAACAACCCGCATATTTTACGATTGAATATTTAAATATTTTATCGTTAGTCGGATTTTAGTCCGAAAAATGACTTTTTGCATACGGCCGAATGAGGACGCGGAACCACTTCCATTGGGTCCAAAACGCCGTTTGCGATCTATTTTAGCATAAACTTTGATATGTTTGGAGTTAGTGGAATTTTGCCACTTTTTCACTTTGGGCTTTGGGTTTGGTTTAGCCCATTAGCCTAAGCTATTAACTCTAGCTCAACCCCCTTCCCTTCATAACTTCACTTTCATTTCCTAACACTCAAGCTTCATCAAAAATGGAGGAAGGAATGAGAAATTAAAACTCCAAGCCCTAGTTCATTTGCAAATCCAACATCTAACTCCAAATTCAAAGAGAAGCCATTGATTCTTCCTTTGCTTTCAAGCTTCTTCTTCATTGATTTTGTGTAAAGATGAGATTTTTATCTCACATCTTTGTCTATAACTATCTTTGATTGTTAGGTATGAATTCCTAACACTTATTCATGTGCATTTGCCTTTGGTTTGGATTGAATTGGTGAAAATCCCAATTTTTAGTGTTTTGGGTTCAATTCTTTAAAAAAAATCCAATCTTTGATGTTTGAACACGTTTTTGGTGATGCATCGAGGAGCCAATACAACCGGGTAGCTGTTGGGCGTAATCCCCTAGCGTTCGTGCTCGATCGGTTGCAAATTGAGAGGGTTTTTGCACTTCAAACCCCTAGGTCGCTCAGCCTGCACATGGATGATTCTCGGCTTGTTAAGTCGGCCTGCACATAGATCGCGCCGTGTTAGGTCGCTCGACCCATTAAGTTGCGCGTGCGTATAGGTCGCACCATCCTTAGGCCGCTCACCTCCTTAAGCCACGAGTTCCTTAGGTCGCTTGGCCATCTCTTAGGTCGCTTGGCTAGGTCGCGCCACTTGGTCGCACTACTTAGGTCGGCCTGCCTTATCTTGCAACCACTTGGGTCGCAACCCCTTAGGTCGCTCGGCCTTCTTCCTTAAGTCGCTCGGCATTGGTTTGGTCGCGCCATGCTAGGTCGTCCCCATTAAGTCGCACGGCCTTCTTTACCCCATAAGTCGTTTCGTCCCTAGGTCGCTCGACCATATGTTAAACCGTTAAGTCGCTCGGCTTGTCCCTGTGTGTTAGGTCGCGCTTCACCTTAAGTCGCTCGGCCTATTCTCTACCCCTTAGGTCGCGCCATGCCATAAGTCGCAACCTCTTAGGTCGCAACCCCATAGGCCGCTTGCCTTACTGTTAGGTCGGCCTGCCTTAGGTCGCTCGGCCTGCTTGCTTTGTTAGGTCGCGCGTTCAGCCACTAGGTCGTTTCACCCCATAGCTCAACCGTGTTAAGTCGCACCTGCTATCTCGCAACCATGTTGGGTTGCTTGCTCTCTTAGGTCGCGCCTTGCTATAGGTCGTGCCATGTTAGGTTGCTCTATTGGGCCGTATGTTATTTCTTGAGTCGCCGATTTCTTGTGTTGACTTATGTTAAGTCGTAAGTCGTGGCTGTTAAGTCGCAAGGGTACTCCCACTTTGATGGATTTGGAATCTAGTTCTTTGGATTTTTATTCACGTCTTCGAATGTGAATTTTTGTGATTTATTGTTTCTATAATTATTTTTTTGATTTGTCACTTTATCTCACTCGTACAAGAAACCTAATTAAACGGCTTAGTAAAACAAATGGTATGAAACGCTTGCATTTACTTCACCGGTTAATTCTTGGACTTGTTCGATTGAATCTCTTGTGACAATTTTCGAGTGGAGATCTACAATTTGTTCATAAATATTTAAGTTAAGCTAGGGTTATGGGACATGAAGCTAAGTTTATATATTTACTAGCTTACTGTAATTGACACTTCTTGATGATTGTTGATGATCATTTTTGTGATTTAGACTAGCAAATATGCGATGTCTTTTTGTCTACGAGGGAGACTAAACCCCGTTTCTGTGGAGCTTCGGCTCAATTTAGTGGGTAGCAACCCATGGTCTTCGGGCTGTTTTGTGGAGCTTCGGCTCAAAATTAATGGTTAGCGACCATGGAATAGCGTTCCATTTTATGATACACGTGTTGGTGAGTTTTCATGCTCCCATTTTTGATAGGCCTCCCCCCTTTTTGTGACTTTTGGATTTCCATTGATGATTTCTAGAATTTGTGTTTCACCAATTTTCGTGATTTACATTGATAAGTTTTATCAATATTTGTGCATTGGTGAATTTGTGTGTCATTAACTTTTGTGATTGGCATTGATATTATTGTCAACATTCATGGTTTTGGTGAATGAAAATATAGAGTATGACATTCCTTTTTATCTTTGAGAAGATTCTTGTGATATTGACTAATCCCTAGTTGATTTTCAATTGCATACTTATCACAGTATTGCTTTATGGTTATCATATGTTTTTGTCATATCTCTTATTCTATATCATTTCATCTGATATTTATAGCTAGACTGATCCATTTATTATTTTCTTATTAAATAATACTCGGATCAGACCGAGATGTTACAGGTGCTTCTGCTTGACTTCACATCTGGGATTATCACCATGACTTTTGGCTAACTACTTAGATTAGTAGTTTTTGTTGTATACATTTGAGATATAGACTCATTGATGTATCCATATTCTTTTGTCTAGCACTTGTAGCTATTCTTTTGTGATATTGTGGATCTTGTTTGACCACTACTCTGATGTACACTTTCAGGTGTTATATTCATATCTTTTTCCATCTTTGTGATATGCATATATGTGACTGATTTTGTGTTATGTTTATTTCTATATTTGTTTTCGAAGATTATATATAGCCACTGTGTGGTAGCTTTGAGTTTGTATCTGTATGTCGGATTTCCTCCTGAAACTAAACGCATGTTGTACTATCTGACATATTGGTGCTCGCACAAAGCAATTACACGGATGGTCGCTCCTCAACAGCCTTATTCTCCACGCTAGTTGACGGCATTACCCCGAAGTGTCCTTGGCTAGCGTGGGTATAGAGGTTGGGTGTCACACCGGATGTGGCATCGTCCATGGTGGTGGCAGCGGTGGGCAATTTTCTTTTGTAACCCTAGTTTTTGTGAGGTCGAGATCTTCGATTCGTCCGCCATCTTAGGTTGACCGAGTGTCTCGTGGCTTTGGGAGATGGTGGAAGGGTTGACGACGAAGCGATGGCCGGAGTTTGGGATTTTCTGATGGTCTAGGCGGCGAGTTTGAGGCGATGACAGGTTTCGAGGTGGATGTCCTGTTGTTGTTCTAGGTTTGGAATGAAGGCCTCGAATTCGTTTCGAGATGATGGGGGCTTCAGTTGGTCAGAGATTGATCTGGAGGCAATCGACGGTTTGCTGAACGTAGTGGCGATGACCGGAGCGTCGCTGGCCAGTGGTGCACGTGCACGCGAGAAATTTTGTACATCTAGGATTTTCGTATTGATGAAGAAGATGGGTTATTGGGTTCGTTCTCGAATTTGTTGGGTGGGTGACTCGAAGCTCCTGATGGGTTTGCTCGGGTCATTGTTTAGTTACAGGTTTGGAAAACCTGTAAGTATTTAGATTTTTGAAATTTAAAACCAAATTTCAAAATGTAAAGCCAGTTTTAATCAAAGTTTTGAAACAAGTTTTAATGTAGGTATTCAAAGTGAATTTGTATCTTGGTTTTAAATGCAGTTAAGTTCTATCAAATTAAATGTTTAAACAAACTTTAATTAAAATTAAGTTTATAAATTAAAGTGTTTCATGTTAAATTACCCCTATAAAATAAAAAATAAAAAAAATAAAATATGTGAATTTAAGGAGAAGTTGATTTTTACTCTTTAAATATCTTTTTAACAAAAGTACTATTTTAACATGAGAATTTAAAGGTTTACAAAGTTGGCTTTAAATTTTATTTAACATCAATTGGAATTCATTTTAAATCTTGCTATTTAAAAGTGCATTGAATATAAATATTTCAAACATATTTGTTAAGTGATAATTAAATCATTAGTAAGAATGAGTTTTTTTAAAGTAAATGAAGATTTAATAATTTGTAGTTCATTACTTATTAAATTAATTAGAATAGATAATTAATGATTTGTATTAATTGAATTAGTAATTATAAGTTTTAGAATATTTAGTTAAGTTTTGAGTTAATAAATTAAGGGATAAATAAATTGGTAATTAAGGATTAATTAAGTTATAGTTAACACTTAATTAATTAAATAATTAAGGATTAATTTATGGGTTATTAAAGGTTTATTAATTTGTAATTAATAATGATTAATCTTAGTTAATTATTTTAGCTAAGTAATTAAAGAATTGTTATTAGTTAATGAAGGTCATTAACTAAGATTATTTAAATAATTAATCAATGTAATTAATTTTAACAATCAATTAGATTTATTTAATTAATGATAATCATTTATGAGATTGGTAAATGTAATTGCTTTATGGTAAGTAATTAAAGATTTAATTTCTTAAAATAATTAATTAAGGGGTTAATTAATTATGTAACTGGTTTAAAGGTTAATTTAATTAATATGATTAATCAAGACTAATTTAATAAATTGAATTGTTCAATAAATTAATTTATATCAAATGATTTGTAATTAATAAATCAGAATTGGATAATTAATTCATAAGTAATTAATTTAATTAGAAATAAATTGAATTAATTAGGATTAAACAATTAATTAATCCTGCTTATAATTGATTTTTGAATGCTTGACCTTACTTGTGAATGATTGGATTGTATGAGATGCCTTGAATTGATTGTCCTATCTAATCTATGATATTTTGTTCTGTGGATTGAGCTGTGTGTAATTTATTCATTTAATTGTGATATATCTGTTATTATCTGTGAATCTATGAATGAATGATAAGCGTTATAGTTTATACCGCTTATCAACTATATTTCTGTATTTTGATCTATGATGATTGAATGATGTTGCACTACTGTGTTAAACCCCTGGACCACACTTATACACACACAAATATGGATTTCACGAGGAAATCAATTAAGTCACAGATTTTGAAATAGTTTTAAAGGTCGAATATTTAAATCCAAATGTTTTGGAAATGGATTGGGTTTAAAGTGAAAAGCTTTTGAAATGGAATTTCAAAGATGAAATTTATTTTGAATAACTTGATAAAATTTGAAGTTTAAATAATTTGATTTAAACTTAAATTCAAGATTTGAAATTGAATTCTATGATTTGAAACTAGGAATTAAAGATGTTATACCAGTTATATATGGGTTAAACTATTTTGAACGTATTGATTTGGGAATGTGAATATAATTTAAGAGCTTTAGCTCGTGCAAATATAATTGGATCTTTCTAAAATGAAAACTATTTGTTTTCAAATAATAAAAGCTTTCACATAAGTAATGAACTTTCGATTTGTGTTAAAGGGATTTCAAGTTAAAATTAAAAAAAAAATGATTTTCCAAGTTATGAAATCTTGTTTGAAGGCTATAAGTTAAATCCTTAACTTGAAGATTGGATGAGTTAATCCTAATTGGAATGGAAATTGTTTTGAAATCTATGAATGAATCTTTGTGAATGGGGTGAACTTTGTAAAATGAATCTTTTCGTTTAAAAAGATTGGAAATGGTTATTTGTTTAAACCATTTGAAAGAAAAGTTTTGGGTAATAAGTTGTGACTTAACTGAGACCCCAATATCCATATGTTTCTTGTAAATATTGCATTCACTATTCGGTTTAGCCGGGAGAGGACCTTTGTGTCATATAGCCCATTCCGAATATGTGATTCGATGTTATGGATAGCATTTGAAGACCGGTGATGAAGACCGGGTATTTACGAGAGCAATAGGATGACCTATCGATTGTCTCTGCACTGAGCTGCTCCGGTATAGAGATTCCTTAAGTGATGGGAAGTCCGATCGGGATTGTGAATACCCGGATTTGCAAGGGCTTCTTCCTTTATGGGACGAAGTGCCTTCGGTTCTGTTCGAACCCAGAACAGACTTGTATGGATTGTATGTCTGACATTACATTTTGAGATATAAAGCAGATTTCTTTCAAATACATTTCTGTTGGTGGCGGAGAATTTATTCTCTTAGCTTAACACCCTTCTCTGATACGTACGAGCTTAGAGGTGATGTAGTTGAAGGTTATCAGTAATATACTCCCAACTTGGTAATGTGGCATGCTGAGTGCTGTTGATCATTTGTTGATCAAAGCATGGCTTTTGTGAAAAGCGTAGCTTTGCGGACGATACTTCGTCGAACCTCACAACCCGGTAATGGTCAAAACAGGAAGAATGCAACAAAGTTATTTGGGGATAGCGCCCCCTTAGGGTATGTTCATTTCCTTCTGGATAGAGGTAGTATCATGGTATGGAGCCCAGATACTTGACCTATGTGGTTGCTGCAAATTTATTACTTTGTGGTTGTTGGTATTGAGGATCCTCAGATAAATGTCGGTTACGACCGGGGGATGACATTCTCGTGTCAGTAGTTACCTAGTTCGGAGGTAACCTGGCCTTGTGTTGGCAGAGATCCAGTTAGGTTTTCGGGGCGTCCTTCCAGAGGCATACCCATGTGGCAATGGGAAGTTCCTTGGCTTGACCATTTGTTGGAAATCCAATCAAAACAATACGAGCCATGTACGGTTTTAGTTGTATAACCTGCCATTTACTTATGGTGGCGCCCCACTGTTTAGATGGTAGCTATAATGGGCATACAATAATGGTTGTATGCTGGCTAAGATTAATATTATACATTCGAAATTGTTTTCTACACTATGCACTCATAATATTGAAAAAAAATCCGCGTATCAAGCATGTTTGACTATCATAAGAAGAAATCTCCTCCAATTCTGCGATTGCATTGTGTGTGTGGCGAGAGGTCTTATGGTAGTTTCATTTTCTAAAAGGCATTACGGATTATTTAAAATCTTTTGTTGATTGTTTTAAAGGATAAACTGTTTTTGTTACTCATACCAGTCCCATGACTGACCTGGAGTTTATTGTTTATTTTCTAAACTCTGGGTGCCCATAATTTTTCCACACGGGCAGTCTAGAGTTGGTTTTTTTCTTCAGATTGTTAGGTTTAGTAGATTATCTGGAGCTAGTTCAGTCTTTGGATATGTACTGCACTTTCTTATCTTTATGCATCGTTATTGGGAGTTCGAGCTATTTTTGGGTTGGTGCCTTGGAGTTGGAGTTCTCTTTTGAAGGCTATCTTGAAGATATTGTTTTGCTACTGGTGTTATCTTTTTTTCTTTTCCGCTGCTATTTTCTTGTATCATATCTCTGATGTATATTGATATTCATTGTATATTGATCATTGTATCAATGCTGTATATCAATGTATTATTCATTTCTTCCACTGTGTTGTTTGCTTAATGGTGTTATAAGCTCCGGTGACTCGGATTTGAACGGTCGGATATGCGGCATTTGAATATGAGTGCCGTATTCGATGCCGATTTTCGAAGGTCGAGTCAGGGTCGTTTCAACAACATTTATCCAATTCTAGTCCAATGGAACGTAATTAAGTGCCTACACTAAGGTAATAGCAGAACGGAATTTATTTCTGCTAGATAAACATCCAAATCTAACTTATCCAATTAAAAATAGCAGAACGATGATTTATTTAGCTAAACAGGGGTCCAATTAATTTAATTAGCGGACGGTGTTTATTTCTGCTACCAATGTCCAATTATCATATCCAATCTAATTTAAATTAACAGCAATTTATTTAGTCAGATAAACATCAATAATTAACGTACATAAACTCAAACGACATTATTATTAAAATAACGTGATTTATATTCTATTCGTATTTATATGTCATAAATTTGTACATGTTCAAGACTGTCAACAATTTTTACTGAAACGTTGGACGAAACTCCTTGTGTCAATTGGATTTTTAACGAGCATGATATCGTCGTTTAAACTTTAACCAACAAAATTATAAATTTAAACAAATCAGCTAGAATTTGTTTCTCACCCAAAGCCCAACTTCATGGCCCATGCAAGCGCACCCACATCTGAAGCTCCAAACACTACTTCCCTTTCCTATATTCTCGTTCGCAACTAACCATATTTCGGTGGACTAAAATGCAAAAATATAAGAAATGAACAGTAATCACTTTGCTTTAACATTTCCTTGCACCCGCTTCTTACTTCGCCTGCACTTGCTTCCCCATCTCCATGTTCACATGCACACTGATGTATACCTTCCATAAACAAACGTGCAATCTCCCCCTTCTCACGTGCGCAACTACAAGACATCACTCCCATGCACACATACGTCACCCCATGCTTGCACTTGCCTTGTCAATCGCCTGCTCACGGTAACCAACAGAAGGCCAAACATGTATGCAACGATCACCACCTTCTTTCCCATTAGCTTACTTCTTAAACCTGCCTTCCCACATCTCCTACCTACTTTATTTCCATGCATGAATATATCCTTAACCATGCACACATCCCACTCTGTACACTCTTTCTTGCATTCAAGTCTCAATGCTCTCTACTTTTAACGCCTGCACTTCATATTTTCCACGCAACCACTTGCAAAGCCCATGACCCAACATGCACATTCACACTATAGAAAATGCACGAAGAAATATCTCCTCCACGGTTCCTCCATTTCGAGTACAACCAAAATGAAAAAGGCAGATCTTCTTTCCTTCCACAACTTCCATGTTGGAAATTTTGCTAATACTTAGGGAAACTTCAATGGATTCAGGGTTCAACCACAAAGGGCGACGGGGCAACCAAGGGCCAAACGTCCATTTAATGGGTGCCTGATTGTCAAGCGTCCATTTTATGGGCGCCAGCCCTCCCTTCATATACCCCTCTCTCCCATTTTCTCGGCACTTTCCACCTACTTTTTCACTTTAATTTTTTTTAAAATTAGAAAACCTAAAAGAAATGCCGCCGCGTCCAATCAAAATCGTCCAAAAAATGGTTCACAGACGTCCAACGGAGCAAGCTGGACCGTTACACGTTCCACCACCACCTGGAGTTTCACCAGACGATCTACGTGTACTACACGAGCTTCCAAATGGTTATCGGCATAGAGCCGAAACCGCTTTGACGACCATACAGGTATAAATTGCACATTAATATATCTGGTTATTTCTATATATACATCACATAATCATATTAAATAACTGTTACTATATCCAAAATTATTAATTCATAAATTATCTATAGGACCATTACATTCATTGTCGGGGTAGTTGGACTAAGTGTATTATCCAGTTTTGTGACTCTATGCCCAGTCCTATTAAGGAGAGGCTACATGCTAGCCTTTTTGGTCTTTTTTTGTCGATCGGGTCTGTCCAGTCCTTTGATCAACCTTTCATTCAAGCATTAGCTGAGAGGTGGTGGCCTACCACACATACATTTCATTTTCCAGATTTTGAGCTTAGTATTACCCCAGTTGATTTCTACATGTTTACTGGCATTGAGATTGGACGATATGGCCTTCGACTTTTTCCATTTAATGATTCAAATGAGTCCCCCCAATCTGTTTACTGTTTTTCTACCACTGATAGATGTTACTTGCATTACTAGCGGTTCTGTTAAGTTGACTTACCTACAGCAGTACATCGCCACTTATATAGCTAGAGCCGATACGATGGATGTAGTTATTAGAGCATTTCTGTTGTACTTGTTTGGTTCGACCTTTTTTCGAACCAAAAAGGTACCGTTAGAGTAGGCTATTTGGCATCTCTTGCCAGATTAGACCAGCTGCATAGTATTGATTAGGGCACAACGATATTAGACACCCTTTATACCGCTTTAGATTCATTTGCGCTTGACGATGTCAAGCAGGTGCATGCATTTTGGTACATTTTGCCGTTATAGTACTACGAGTACACAGCAAACAAGCATCCCCACATATAGCACATGGCGAGTCAGGCTGCTGAGCAGTACTTCCCTAGGATGAGAGGATGAAATGATGGAAGACTATGCAGTACGTACATCATGCTCCCTAAGGTGTACGACATGACTTGATGGAGGCTAGGTCATAGCTTGATATGCGTAGTTGGGGTAACATCATTCGGACTCCTTGGGCCTCACATTAGACTCATCTAGCAGATGCAGGTCTTATGATGGACGACCATCCCTTGATGGTTGCGTATTCATTATCTAGACGTAGGGTTGCTTTGCATACACCTGCATTTATGCCTATGTGGTATTTGGGAGAGAGGTGCGCTTATCAGATTACGGGTGATCGTCGTATACCATATGATCCTTTATGTTGTGAGGACATGTTTGGTAGACATAGATAGATTAACGATCAGTACTTAGATGCTCTACGATAGGCTAGGTGGGTGGATAGTAGTACTTTCTTCCTCGATGGAGATTACGATGCTCATTGGGCTAGAGTAGCACCCCGTAGATTCATCGTACCAGATTATGTTCGTGGGGTCAACTCTGATCATATAAGACCTCACATTACAGCCGGTAGAGTTCAGGTATCGTAGGTTTCATTTGACCAGATTTCGTCACAGTTCTCCCAGACTCCAATGCAGTTGGAGCCTGATACTACTTTTAGAGCATATGACGTGACATGTACTGTGATTGAGCAGCCTTTAGTCTTTTCAGATCATCCCGACTATCCTGGCGTGCCTTCAGTTGGGTTATATCCTCCGTATGAGGTACGTTTGTTGTTTATTGCCATTTTTTCTTTATTTTATGCTTAGTTTCTTACTATGTCAAATATCATCTATATGTAGTATGCTGCTAGATTTGACCAGGCCAGAGTTTTACTTGGTGTGTTTCGCGATATGAGTCTTGCACATACACACACCATGCATGATATGTACATGCAGCATACACAGATGCCAGAGGCGCAGATTGATCATCTATCAGCTGGACTTGCTGTATATGAGCCTTTCGGACTACCAGGCGGAGGTGATGCTTGTCCCAGTGGGTATGACACTGGTGGTTTAAATGAGCATGATGGGGATAAGGACGATGGGGATGAGGATAATGAGGATGGGGATGATGAGGACGAGGGGGAGGATGGTGAAGGGGATGATGATGACGATGACAGAGATGACGATGATGACGATGGTGATGGTGATGGTGATGATGCTGATGAGGATGACGACGTTGCATCCCTTTAGTTGTATACCTTTTAGTTTATGTAGTGGACGTTTTATTATATGTTGCAATACCTATAACTTATGCACTTATATCATTATTTGAGTATACTGTTTATTCTTTATGTTTATATAATTTCACTTTTCTTGATTTAGGATGATAACATTCGAGTATACTGTGAATTCTATATGTTTGAGTATATTGTGAATTCTATATGTTTGAGTACACTGATGTAAATTAATTTGCTAAACCTATTACAATTGCAAACATACAAACATGGTACACTGCTATATTAACCTACCACCAACTAGTGACATAAAAACATAAAGAAACTACTAGTGACATTAGAAGTGAAGATATACGAATATAGAACACTGATAAAATACGACACGGTAATAATAGAACATAAACATGAACAAACTAGATATGATGATTAAATTGCAACTCCTGTAAAGAAAGTCTAAGACGTCTTATCACCTGTTCTAGCTTGTTTGCATAGGTTATGCCCATTGGACATAAAGGATCATCCAACCATTCCTCGTAATTGCAACCATTCGGCCAGAATTGACATGGCTGAATTCGACGACCAATATTGTCTCCATCCGCACGTACTACAATTTCAACTCCATACCCGCACTGACAACAAACTGGGTATGATTCAACTTCTTGCTCAGTGGGAGGTTGAACAACTTGAACCTGGTTCTCAGGTTGTCCATATGCCTGATGAACAACCTGTTGTTCATATGGTGGTTTAACCACCTCCTGAAGTCTCGGCTGCTCAAGATCTGGAAACTGACTGCGGACATCTTCATAGTGTTGTTCTTGATAATTGATAAGCCAATCTTCATCAGTATGTGGACTTTCCGTAGGCACGTAACCTGCATCTGAATCAATGGAAGAAGGCCAAGAAGGCATTGCGATGAATAAGTTATTGTTGTGAGTGAGGAAGAAGATGATTATGAATGATGAAGAAGTAAATCAGAAAGTGCATATATAAACAAACAGGTCTATTTAATTGATGTGATACCACTACTTTTTGATCTGAAAACAACAACAGATATTAGTATTTGAAAAGACAATTCAGAAAGCTCTCTACACATTAACAATCGTTACATGACCAACTAATAATACTAATATCTTAAGGCCATCCAAATCTTTCTAGTCAATTTTGGTGTATGAAGTACGCATCATGGCCAATGAACGGAGTGCGGTATTTTAAATTGCGTCGACCGTCATAAGTTGAACATGTAGTCTCGAACACATTTACTTATATTACCTTATTAATAACCTTTGTGTAACGCGTGCATGCCCTGGTAAAGTTTTTGTATGCAGTCCTGACCTCTTGAGCCATACATCTGACTCGACGGCCCATGTCGTTGTTGTAAAGTTTAACCAGAGTGTCCTAAAATTGAATTACCATTAACTCCTGATTGTCGCACATCTCATCGGTTTGTATGTAGTATTACATAAGCAGCTTCAATTTATAAGACGTAAATGTCGTGTTGGACATTGTAGTTTGAATAATGTTAAGTTTCTAAATGATTTAAACAGATAACGATTTGTGAATTTATATAATGGATGTTCATTGTCTCCGCTCAATAAAGATACTAGCTGAGGCTGACAATGGAACGTGGCTACAGTGTAAGATATGACCGCATACTGAGCCACATTGTCTCCACTAAAGAAAACATGGAATCTTGGCTGGCAAATGAACGTGGCTACAGTATGTGATTTGACCGCACACTGAGCCACCTTGTCTCCACTCAATAAAGATATTAGCTGAGGCCGATAGTAGAACATGGTTATAGTGTATGATATGATCACACACTGAGCCACCTTGTCTCCACTAAAGAAAGCAGAGAATCTTGGCGGGCAAATGAACGTGGGTACAGTATGTGATTTGACTGCACACCGTGTCACCTTGTCTCTACTCAATAAAGATATTAGCTCGGGACGACAGTGGATTGTGGCTACAGTGTATAATATGACCGCACACTGAGCCACCTTGTCTCCACTAAAAAAAGCAGGGAACCTAGGTCGGCAAATGAACGTGGCTACAGTATGTGATTTGGCCGCACACTACCACATTGTCTCCAATCAATAAAGATATTAGCTCAGGCCGACAGTGGAACGTGGCTACAGTGTATGATATGACCGCACATTGAGCCACCTTCTTTCCACTCAAGAATTAGTTCTATATATAACCATATGGATCTCATACTTTTTCACCACAATTCAATCTAACAAAACATTCAAAAATCAAACAACTATTATCAATAACAATGTCTGGAAATTTACTAAAAGCTATATTGCTATACGATAGTGACTTTGAAGAAGAAGCGTATGCGTTAGTGCATCAACAAGAGAAGGAGGAACTGATGAAGAAATACCACGAAGCATACGGTTCAACTTCTGAAAAACACGGCGGCTCAGTTGTGGGTCGGAAGTACATCAACCGTAACCAGCAAGCATTTCACAAAACACCTATGCAAGATTACTTTGCCCATGATCCAACTTACGGTCCAGAGATGTTTAGACGATGATTCAGAATGAGTCATCCATTGTTTTTAAGAATTCTTGAAAGTATTCAGCAGAATAATTATTATTTTGTTTACAAGCAGGACGCTGCAAAATAGCAAGGTTTGAGTGGGCATTAAAAGTTGATCGCAGCTTTGAGGATGTTAGCATACGGTCCACTCATCGATGCCCTTGACGACGCATATAGTATTGCAGAGAGTACGGTATTGGAAAACCTAGATCACTTCTGTCAACCAGTTGTGGACATTTATGGGATTGAATATCTTCGTTCTCCAAACGAGGCAGATGTAACGTGCTTGCGTGAAATGCATGAAAGCAAAGGCTGGCCTGGCATGCTTGGAAGTCTAGACTGTATGCATTGGGAGTGGAAGAACTATCCAAAAGATTTTCATGGAGCATATAACGACAAAGAAAAAAACCAACTATCATCTTAAAGCAGTTGTCTCTCATGATTTGTGGATTTAACATGCTTTCTTTGGAATGTTTGGTTCTCTTAACGACTTAAACGTTGTCGAACGATGTTATTTGTTTAATGATTTGGCACAAGGTAAGTCAACTCTTGTATCATTTACTCTTGGTCATATATGAGCATGGATACTATTTAGGAGATGGAATTTATCCCAAATGGAGCACAGTTGTAAAGACAATTGCAAATCCAATGACGGCAAAACAGAAATAATTTACTGCAATGCAGGAAGGACAAACGAAGGACGTAGAAAGGGCATTTAGGGTCCTTCAGGCAAGGTTTGCAATGGTCAGTAATCCATGTATATTATGAAAGAGATCAAAAATGGCTATAATTATGTTCTATTGTATAATTCTACATAACATGATCATTGAAGATGAACACAGTATAGACTATCTCGATTTCGAGTATGATGGGGCAAGACAACCCCTTGAATTATTCCGCACAACTACGTTACGAACTAAAGGACAGTACGCAATTCATGTCGATCATCATGAAGTATATCATAATGCAGCTATTCATAATAGGCTCCAAAGTGATTTAATGGAGCATATTTGGAATTCACATGGAAATCAGTAGTTCGTGATGATGGATCTTTATTTAATTACATCCGTTTGCTTTTTTATTTGTATAATGAAGTGTAGAATGCTATAGTTATGATGTTTGTAATAACATTAATGTTTGGTGAAGTAAATCTATAAAGATATTTGTAGAATGCATCGAAAAAAATAATATACCATTGAATATTTTAAAACTAAAAATAGCACATGATTGAAATCATAAATTGAAGGTACATGAATACTTAAACTGCAATAACTAAAAATATCACATGAATATTTCAACTACATATGTTTCATTCCTAATCTACTCTCAACAATGCATTGTTTGTACTCCATCCAATATTGCATTGTAATTGGGTTCATTTCGGTGACATCCTTTTCCATTACTAAGGTTTCTTAGCATTGCTGCTCTAGCTCAAACCGGCCCTTCTCAATCTCAGTCGGTTCTTTTAACACGACAAGCTTTTCTGCCCTCCCTCTTTGATTATCTGCATTTTGTCTTGCATTTTTTTCATGCATTAGGGCTAAACGAGAATCGATTTGGTATTGAACGACAATTTTCTTATTAGCTGCTCGTTGCCTCATCGGTTTGGCATCCTCATCAAATGCGGGTTCTGCTTCTTCTTCTTTTTTATCTGGGCATACATTAGAGTCCATATGAGAAGAATCGCCTTGGGTTGAACTATAATTAGTTCGACTTTTTTTTTTCTTGCCCTTCGACTTCGTCTGGACATCTCTTAAGCTTTTTGCGTTGTTTGAGCTCCACTTTTATTGACTAACAAGCAAGTCATAGCAGTTTGTAAACTGATAGTAGTGTGGTTTCTTTGTACCATTTTCTCTTAGAAATAATTTCAATAATTGATCGTTCGCCATTCTCTTCTAAAAATAAAAAGACACAAAATGATATTTCAACAAAGTGATAAAATACGAATATATATTAAAAATGATATTTTTCAAAAGCTACCAATTCAACTTCGCCACCCATTCCACTCGGATTTGTTGTTCTTACTTTGTGAATCTGAGACACGTAAAATTGTGTTTGTCGATTAATCTTCTCATGTGTTCCTTCTCTCGTTTGTCCCATGCGTGTCCATTTATATAAAAGTGGATTTCCTTCGTGCTTAAGCAACAACGTACCATATTAAATGCAAGCCGTATGAATGCAAGCTACAAAAAGAAAAATAAGTACCAACATCAGACGAGAAAAGAAGGTTGCGTGTAAAATTTTGTGTACTTTGTTTGTATATATGAACATA
This sequence comes from Allium cepa, assembly GCA_030765085.1. NCBI lineage: Eukaryota > Viridiplantae > Streptophyta > Magnoliopsida > Asparagales > Amaryllidaceae > Allium > Allium cepa. The sequence goes on from CM060928.1 coordinate 221,961,424, forward strand.
TAGGAAAATATCTCTTCGAGGCTATGAAAACAAAGTAGAACATTAAATGCAAAGGGAACAAGTCATCTACAAGAGAAGATATGGAAAAATATTGGGAAGATAGGGTGACGTGAGTGTATATAAAATTTGTGTGATAAGAGTTTAAATTTTGCTTTATGAAAATAAAGTTTTAGGGTAAGATACTACACCCTATTCCGTTCGCGTATGGACCGCGAACGACCGAAATAAAATTGTGATCGCATACAACAACGTTACGCGATCACAAAGCAGTAATAAAATAGACCGGTTAACTTATTCTGTAAAATTTTAAAAGAACCGACGTTCGACGCAAAACGCGTCTGTAACAACCCGCATATTTTACGATTATATTTTTAAATATTTTATTTAAATATAGCATCATTAGTCGGATTAAAGTCCAAAATGCTACTTTTTGTAAACAATCGAATTAGGACTCGAGACCACTTCCATTGAGTTCAAAATGGCATTTGCGACCTTTTTGAGTATAAAAATCGATATGTTTGGAGTTTAGTAGAATTTTTCTATTTTTCTATTGGGCTTTGGATTTGGGTATTATCTAACTAACCCAACACAATACCCTAACTCCTCTTCATTCATTCTATTATTTCCTAACACTCAAACTAAAGGAAAATGGAGGAAAGAAAGGGAAATTAAAATTCCTAAACTCTAGATTACTAGAAAATTCAAGATTCAAGCTCCAAAATCAAAGAGAAGCTTAGGTAAGCATCCTCATCTTCTTCTCCACCTCAATTTCTCTCCAATTTTCAGAAATTCCTAAATGCTAAGTTAGAAAATATTTGCTAATGAGCTTAGATTGGAGTTTCTTGAATTGAAGTTGAAGAGTGGTTGATCTTTCCTTTGTGTTTGAGCTTCTCATTCATTGTTTTTGGATTTAAAGGTGAGTTCTTGAACTCACATCTATGTCTATATCTTTGATAGTTGTTAGGAATGAATTCCTAACATCTATTCATGTCCATTTGCTTTTAAATCGAATTGGTTTGATGAATTTTCCAACTTTTGGCCTTTTGAAGTCAAAATCTATTAAAATCCTTACATGGATGTGTGAACATGTTGTTCGGAGTATATTGGTGAGTCTACAGGGCTGGGTTGTTGCTTGGCATAAATCCCTAGCCATCGTTGCTCGACCGATCGCTTCCGATATGATTTGACCAACAATGGCCTAGGCAAAATATTTCCCTGAGATTCAGCTTAGACGTCTGGTAGTAAGCTCACACGTCTGAAGCTATGGAATAAAAATTCCAGTCTTTCAGATCAAACGTCTGAGTTTGTTTCCCAGACGTCTGGGCGATCTGGAAGAAAATTCAGGACCTTCAACTTAGACGTCTGGGCGATCTGGAAGAAAATTCCAAACCTTTATCAGACGTATGGGGAAGCCACCACACCTCTGACACTGTTAAATTCAGTGAAATTGCCTATTTCTATGTGGCTTTCCGTTTATATCAATTTTTGGTTGATCCGATTAGTCGTCGTCAGTTATTATCGACTTTGATGACCTCTTTTTAGATTTTTGGAAATATCCATTTTATGGATTTGATATTGATTTTTATGGTTTTGATTCACGTCATCAAATGTGAATTTTTGACGATTGATTGTTTTTACAATCATTTCTGTGATTTGTCGCTTTAAAATACAAAGGTTTCTATACTAGTGCTAAATATTCAAACTCTTTCACAAAAATGATTCCAATGTTATTTTTAATACAAAGCTCGATTTTAAACCCGTTTTCCAATCTATTAGTATATACAAACCTTTACCTCATTCGTATGAGAAACCTAATTAAACGGCTTAACAAAACAAGTGGTATGAAACGCTTGCGTTTTCTTTGTCGGTTAGTTCTTAGACTTGTTGGATTGAAATCTTGTGACAATTTTCGAGTGGAAATCTATAATTTGTTCGTAAATATTTAAGTTAAGCCAATGGTTATGGGACATGAAGCTAAACTCATTTATTTACTAGCTCAGTGTAATTCACACATTTTATTGATCTATGATGATCATTTTGTGGTTTAGATTACCGATATGTGATGTCTCTTTGTCCGCGTGGGGGACAGTACCCCGTTATGTTGAGCTTCGTCTCATTTTTTATAGGCTAGCGACCTATGAGTTTTATTGAGTTTCAGGTTCATCGAGCGTACCATTATTGTACTACGTCGTTGTTCCGAATTATTTGAGTTTCAGGTTCATCGGACGTACCGTTATTGTACTACGTCATTGTTCCGAATTATTTTAGTTTCAGGTTCGTCGGGCGTGCCGTTATTGTACTACGTCGTTGTTTTGAACTATTTGAGTTTCAGGTTCTTCGGGCATACCGTTATTTCACTACGTCGTTGCACCGGCTCTATGGTTAGCGACCATGAGATAGCGTCTCGTTTGTGATACACGTGTTGGTGAGTTTTCATGCTCCCATTTTTGATAAGCCTCCTCCTTTGTGATTTCTGGATTTCTAATTGATGATTTCTAGAATTTGTGTTTCACCAATTTTTGTGATTTATATTGATAAGATTTATCAATATTTGTGGTTTGGTGAATAAAATAAAGAATATGACATTCTTTTTGGTGTTTGAGAAAATTTGAGATATTGTATGATTTTTGTTGTTATCTAATGTATACTTGTCACAGTATGGCATTATTGTTATCATACACTTTTGTCATATCTCTTATCCTATCTCATTTTATATGATATTTATAGTTAGACTGATCCGTTTATTATTTTCCTCTTAAATAATACTCGGGTTAGACCGAGGTATTTCAGGTGCTTCTGCTTGACTCTTTATCTGAGTCCGTTATTTGACTTTTGGCTAACTACTTTAACTTAGTAGTTTTTTTGTTATTATACATTCGAGATAGAGACTCCATTGTATAAATATTCTTTTGTCTAGCACTTGTACCTATTCTTTTGTGGTGTAGTGGATCTTATATGACCACTACTTTGATGTACACTTTTATGTGTTATATTAATATTTGTTTCCGCCTTAGTGATATGAATATCTGTGACTGATTTATGTTGTGCTTATTTTATATTTGTTTCCGAAGATCACATAGCCAATGTGTAGTAGTTTTGAGTTTGCAATTGATGTGTCAGATTTCTTCTTGAAACGAAATACATGTAATACTATGTGACATATCGGTACTCGCACAAAACAATTACACATATGGTCGCTCGTCAACAGTTTTATTCTTCGTGCTAGTTGACAGCATTACTCGTAGTGTTCTTGACTAGTGCGAGTATAGAAGTGGGGCGTCACAGCATCAAAAGAGAATATTAATATTTTCCAAATTAAAAATTATGGAAAAAATTCTAAAAATTAAATTAAAAATATGTCACTAAATTTCAAATTTGAATTTGAAATATAGATTCTACTACGAATCAAATTCAAATTCGAATATTTAAACAAATTAAATATTCAAATTCGAGATCTCAAAAATATGGGTTGTTACATTCTTCCCCCCTTCAAAAGAATTTCGTCCCTGAAATTCCATTACAAGAATACTCAATGCTATTCGTAAGCTCGCAGGACGTTCATCGATCATTCATATATAGAATCTGATTCGATCACTACTCGAATACATGACTCCACTTCCAAACTAGTATCGTTCACCCGATTTACTAGTGCGAACCCTGATCAGGCTCCTTAATTAAGAACCTCTACTCTCCTTGCATAGTTGTAGCTATGAAAGAAAACCTTGGTTCCATATCAAGAACCCTTATTAAACGCTCATCGTCAAAAATCGAGTAATAGATTCTTATTTGGAGCGGTTTAAAACAACTCAAGCCTTATACTCAAATATTAGATCAAAACTATATGGGAAGAAGAAACGATCTATGTAATATCATTTCTATTCCCACTAAAATATTTATGAAAAATATTTCATATGACTCCATTGGATTTGTAAAACTTATAAAATTATTTAACATACCCTAAGGGTATACCCAACCATTAGATTTAAATCCTTATTCTGAATTCACCTAAGAATTCTAAATGCCCAGTTACTATCCAAAACACCTTCTAAAACGATGCTATATATTTAGTCTATAGAAAATATATATAGCTAGCCCGAGTAACCTCAAAACTATACACAGGAACTAGGTGCTACCAAATAGTATCATATATTCCGTTACTGGAAGAATAATACTCAAGAGAAACGTTTACCATCCGAACGCATCTCCTACCCATTTTAGTTATTTTTCGAACCACCGGAACTATTTAACTAAAAATCACTTTTTTCTTTTAAACCATTTTGGGACAATATCCTAAATATATCTCGAGCAAAATATTTCAACAAAATATCCAATTCCAATTGTGCTTTGAATTTGTTCGGGTTCAACTCGTCCCAATCGTACAATGACAAAGAGAATAATTACTAAGCGCACAATACCGTTCACCTAAGCAAATGTCTTATCATCACTTAGAAGATTATCCCGATCATCACAAAACAAATCGGGACTTATTTCCCAACAAATCTAAAGAGATACCCATTTTCACCAAATTTCTTTTCCAAAGATATTTATCCTTAAGTATGCTTCTAGGTAACTATTCCCACAATATTGGTACACCGAAAACCCCTTTTAAGACCCAAAGCTATCTCTAATAGAATTATTATTTCCTTTCTCCAAAATCATTTTAAATAATAATATCCATTCTTACTTTATAGTAAATCATATCATACTTCTGAAATCGAATCAAAATTGTTCTATCTAAACAATTATAGAACAAGGTCCTAATAGTAACATTTCCCTATTGAGAAACTCGAAAATATTCTACAATACTATTATTAAACCTTTAAACCTTGAAAACCACTTTCCTAAAATCACCGGAATTTAAACTCTCATATTCCTTTTATTTATAAGGTACATTTTAATAAATCAAACCTATAAAATTTCTCCTTTAAAAGAAATCATTTCTCAATATTTATTTCAAAATCTTTTTAGCTTTCTTATTTAAATCATTTTTCAAGTATTTATTCTAGAAATATTTAAGTTTTCTCTTTTAATAACTTCTTTTATTAAACCCAATTTAATACAATCAACTTTTATATTCGACTATTTCAAATATTATTTTAAAATATCACAAATTTTCTCTTAATAATATTTACTTAAACTTAACCCAGTCAAGCTTTATATTTCTAAAATATTCATTCCAGAATATTCGGATTCTCATTTTATATAATTTCCTTTAGAAATCAAATTTCTAACTAAACATTATTAGCGAACGCCTTATGTTCAAATTGTGAAACTTAATTCACAAGGCATTCTTTTCAATACTCCCAAAGTTTCTATTACCCAGTCTAGATTTCAAAAGGAAGATTCAAGATAGATTTATGGATAACAGTCAATGCTCGAAAATGGACGAGCATGACCGTTAAAATCCTAGATGATAAAGATGGAATACTATCACTCCTAACACCCAAGTACAACCAAGAATAACTATGGAAAACTTCTTTTATATATAAAAAATATTTCCAGGTAAAATTATTTCATTTACCCATTTTTAAACAATATTATGTCAATTGGTCTTGTCCGAGTGTTTAGGAAATCCCTATCGATAATGTTGGCCAAACGCACCGATCAGAATTCTTAAGCTACTCAACAGAACAAACAACACAATACAAAACATTTTCATATCACTAATAAATACACACTCTCGTAAACACACACACTCAAACTCATTATAGGGTGCAACTGACCCTATCTCTAATGAGTTACTCATTCTAGAGCATCACTAAACCTATCTATATTGAGTTCCACCTCACCTAAGCCAAGGTTCTCGCTTAACCTTGTGCTCTGATACCACGATGCTATAACCCACTTTTTCCGTACAGTTCGAGCTGACACTTAACCACACTTGTCCAGTCCAAATTGAACAGAAAAAGCGGATAGTAAGAAAAGAAAGTAGAAAGAAGATAGAAAGAAAATAGAACAACACAGAATCTCACAGGGAAACGAATAATCTAACATAAATCAAAAACTAAAATTAATATATATACAGACATCAATCAGAGTATACTAACCTATTCAGCCCAGATAGTTATAACACATATCCTTACAATTGCTGATGAACATAACTAAAATCCAACGGGAAATATATCATCTACGTGAATACGTCTCTGGGCTTCCACCTCCTTTCCTCAAGCTCCAATCCCTCCAGCTAAACCTAAAAATATGCTCGGTCTAACCCGAGCATATAGGAAAAACCATGACCGAGTCAGCTTGGAAAACCAGTGTGAGAAAACACACTGAATGTGAATTATTAATGTTATCAAAATCCATTGAAAACAATGGTATCTCGTAAGACCACACCACAAATAAACACGACGGGTTTTTACCTTAGGATAACCAAAACATTTTATATTAAATCCGATATTATAATAGTGTCTAAGTACAAATACTTATATTCAAATAGCTGAAATTCTTACATTAATTAAATTTCATCATACTAGGCTTTACAACCAAAACCATAAAGGCACGTATTAAAGAATGGGTTCCATACGAATGACGAGGCACTAGGGTACCACCTTTCACAGTACACGTGTAGAAACAGTGTATAGAGGGCCATGCCGGGATCCCTTGAAAAAAAAAGACCGGACTACTCCTAACCAAGATAGACCGAATATACTATCACAACGGGTGTTCCCACCCTTTTTGAGCTCCTTCTGTGTATCGTAGTAATAATATTCGAGGGTATCTAGAAAGGTGATAAACATACCCTAATTGGGTATGACCCACTTAGCCTTGCCGCATCTCCCCTGATTTTCAATCATTCTCGGTTGATAAGGCTAGCGGCTACGATTACCTTTTTAAAGGAAATTTTCACTTAGAATGCTCATTGTCCTCCAATGACAATGTACCGATAGCATTCATCCATACTAGTCCATTTTGGGTCTAAACAGAACCGAAGGCACTATTCCTACTACATCCATTTTGGAGAAATCCTCAAGATAAGTAGAGATTAGCCCTTTCACTGCTCCATCTTCGACTCCATGCTCTTGTATTCATTTCAAAAACGTGATCGTTGGCTTGAAATGGTTTTCGGATAACTTATCTGATCCTGGTCTCTTCGAAACAACGTTTGATATTTCCGATAAACTCTACCCCAGTTCTTTAGGAAATAAACAAATGAAAATAAGATCAGAGATCACCTCCTAACCGTTAGTGGACGGATTTCCTTATCATCATTCTAGAAGAACGAAATGAGTTTATACGCACAGTATAGCACCTCGAACGGTTGTTGTACCACATAATTCCCGTGTTTCTTCTAGATATCCCCAAAGTTATGTTTTTGGGTCCAGATTTGATAATCGGTTATTTAACTATTAATTAAACAACCATTCAACCAAATATCTCATTTCCCACCGAAATCACTAAGCCTCATTTTAATTTGATTTCAATAAATTAAATCTCTTTAATCAAAAACAGTCATATACTTATCTCATGGGAATGTGTATATTCACAAACCATTCCTTTCAAAAATATTTGAAAAACTCTTCTTCTTTTTTTAAGTAAATATGGAAAGCACCATTCGGTATCGACCATGGATCGCACCTCGATGGCTGCGTCTCTATCCTAGAAAAACCAAACTTAACTTTGGCAATCACTGCCTTCCGATTTTCGCCATGTAATCAATCATAGATCGCAGTTTTCATAATGGTTACGTCTCTATCACAAGGAAAACATAACAAACCTGTAGGCAATCTCGGCCCCTTGAATTACGCTATGAAAATATACCATTACTTTTCCAAAATCTTTTATTTTAATGAATATCTCAAAATAATACTTATAACATTTCTATAAAAATTCCCAAGTTTAATTTAGGAAAATACTCTTTTATAAATCCCAAACCATTGGTATAACTTCCCTTTTTTAAATCCTTTTTGTTTCAAACTAGTCCTTTAGAACAAAACATTATTTAATTATAGTAAAATAAACTTTAAACGTTATAAAGACAACTTTTAAATATTTTAAATTAATTTACTTCAACAATATTAACAATATTAATACTTTTAACAAATTATCTCTAAAATAATAATATTATAATACTAATTAACTCTTAAAATAATAATAATAACTTAAAAATCAATTTTTTTATAAAATAACCTTAATTAATAATTAAATTATAATTTGAAAGCTTTTTAAATAGTTTAATAACTTTGAAACAATAATTAAATATCCTTAAATAACCTTTAAAAATCATAGTAATAATAATTAGCTTAAAGTCATTACTAAACAATTATTAATTATCATTCAAATAAATAATAATTATCTTTAATAATCTTGTTAAATAATAATTATTCTTCTAATAACTTTGATTCGAAAATCAATGGAAAGAGGCTTAGCAACTTTAATGGAACTTAATCGAGTCACCATTAATTCCATTAACCATCGCAGTTAAAATCTAGGTATATACATAACATCATGTATGTAATTTAAATCCATAATTAACAGACGATTGTTAATACAACACTTGTCCAATTCTAGTCTAATGGAACGTAATTAAGTGCCCACACAAACGTAATAGCAGAACGGAATTTATTTCTGCTAGATAAATGTTCAAATTTAACTTATCCAATTAAAAATAGCAGAACGGTGATTTATTCTGCTAAACAGAGGTCCAATTAAGTTAATTAGCGTACGGTGATTATTTCCACTACCAATGTCCAATTATCATATCCAATCTAATTTAACTTAACATCAATTTATTTAGCCGGATAAATGAAATGACCCACTTCATTATACTCAAATTTGTGTGATTTTAAGTGAGCTTTTTTTTTTATATATATATAGTGATCACTTCTTTAAATTCATTCTCCCAAGATCTTGAAATTTTACCAATATAAATATATCGGTGTTTAAATCAATTCCTATCATTTACATATATGAGGATATATAAATGTTTCCTTGCAAATCAGAGTGTTTAAAGTAGCAAAGAATTTTTAATTCACACAATATTTTTCATAGTTGAAATGTCTTGTCTCACATAGCTTGTTTCTACATAATTCAGATTTTATCTTCTTTTATAATGACTCAAGATTGACTAATACAAAAATAAAGATTAGTTCCTCATATTTTCATTTGTATTGTTTTCCAGAATTTTCATTTAAACCAGATTACCTGATCTGTGGTCTAACATCCCATGGGTTTGATCCTGGGGTTTCAGTAATTCATACTTGTGATTTAGAAATGATAGGAGATGTCAAGACATAATGTGACTAATGATTCAAGGTTTTTCTGGTCCAAATTCAAGGTTTATACACAAACATGCACCAATCATGCTCAAGCAATTCAGTTCAATCAAAATGCATTCATTTAGGTTTGTATATTTATGTCTTAATTTATACTATTGGTAATAATCTTATGAACATTTGGTGGTAAGTATGTTATAGACCAGGCAGAAGAAAAACTACAAGCAAGCGAAATGCTAACTTAATCTAGCATACCAAGTAAGATTTTGCACATACTTGTAAACATCATGTTCCAGGCAATTTTATATAAGGAACCAAACTCAAATGAGACTGTGGTGCAGACCTCTAATGGATATTGAATGATGGCTATTGACAAAAATCAAGTTGCAGTGAAGTAGTAGTCATGCTTACATTTTACAAAATCCTTTGGTATTGCAGATTCTTATAATTTAAACAAGACCAAGTGCAAACAAACTTTAAACTGTATTTTATGCAACTGGACATTGTTTAATATGGTTGTAGTGAATGCTACTAGTACTTTACACACATCATTTTATAACACATTTCAACACTGAAAAATCAAACATGCAAATTAGGTTTGTAGGCTAAAACTTCAAGCTTCTCATGGTCTTATATCAATTTATAAGTCATGATCAAGCCTCACTAGCTAAACCAGATTAGGTTCAACCATCACCTAACAGTTCTACTACATGCATTATTAAAAGAAAACCTCTACAGTTTCACTATTTAAATCTTATCAGATATGTAAAAGTAAGTACATCCACATCTAAGATTACATGGCATAACTTCCTTCATCACAGTCTACAGAAAACATCTGGATTAGTTACTTAAATTAGTAACTCAAGACACAATATAATACTTAAGTTTTACAAATTCTTTTCAAATGAACAAAGCACTATAATACTGAAAAGTTTGCATATACTTAATAAAGTTTGCCTAGCTAACTTTATTCAATGAACTACTGCATTTCAAAAACTCAAACAGGTCTTCTAATTTTCCAAGCAAGCAAGCTATTCATGCATCTTTACCTGCAACAATATTTTGAGCTGCCTCAATAAAAGGAGACACCCCAAATATTGCAAAGGCAATAAATAGGGTCAGAATAAAATTCTGGTGTGAGTGAAATCATTATTAAAACAACTTATAAATTCTTAAAACTGTGCAAAGAACTTATATATTTGTCACTATTCAATTTCATATCAAACCTGAGCATATGCACATTTAAATTTATCTAACCAACATACATCCAAGCATTCATTCATTCAATCCATTCAGTTGTACATGTACAAACTCCTATGGAATTTAGCTTCCTAAAATCCATAGCATAACCTTTCTATCCCATTTTTATATTTTATATGGTCTAATCTCTTGCCTTTGAACACAAAGTGTGCATTGCAAAGGACTCAATTCTGTTAACCTTTGCACAGAGGCCTTCAGGACTTGAACAAGTCATGCACATACCCATCATCCACCTGATGATGAGTAGATCAAGGCACCTCTCCTAAATTACTTTGTAATTTAGAGACCATGCTCATTTAATTGTCGAGGAATTTTCTTTTTAATTTCCAGAAGTACTTGTGCTCTTTTCTTCGTTTCGTAAATCAAAAATCATTGATCTCACTCAAAGAGAACGTCCAAACATACAAGCATTCATATAAAATTCCACTGCTTATAATCAGAGATTATACTTATTCAAATTTTCCAAAAATTTGCTCATACACATTTTCTACTTATTTTTCCAGTGCTTGTTTAAATTGATAGAATCATGTAAAAATATAGATTTATTCTTCTGTGAACATAGGGTATGGTTTTTGAGAAAAACCCATAAAACATATTGGCTTATGATCTGAACAAATCAACACATATATCATATTGCTTTGTTCAAGCCAGATTTTAATGAACTAGACATAAGCATGAACCTCCTTATTCACACTGCCTATTTCCTTTATTTCTTTAATACCCTACTTCTCAGAAAAATGCTTAACTCATTTTCTAATAAGAACTGGATTACAGAATCCATTTCTGTGATCAAGGTAAGTGTCAGATCGAGTACATTCCAAAGCAGAAGTTAAAGTCATCATATCAGACCAAAATAAATTAAAGTCTCAACCAAAAGTTCAACCAGAAAAACCATCATGATCAATAATCATTCACTCAGAAAAATCAACAGAAAACCATATTATAATTTCTATATAAGAAAAAAAAATTGCTTGGCTGCCCTTAGCATGGGTCTTAATGCCCCAAACTTCATCTATGATTATCACTAACCTTTCTCTTCTTTTCCCCGAGAATGCCTAAGTTTGAAAACAATGTGAGCTCTTCCCTTTTTTTTTAATGTGTTTCTATTTTTCCCTCTGAGAAAACCTCTGCTTCCCCTTTTGATTTAAATCATTTTATTAGGGTTTTACTAAAGGGAAAACCCATTTTAACCTTGCATTATTCAGAGAATTAGGTGTGTGCAGTTGTGGCTAAATATGCCATTTTCTTTTGATTTCTACTTCTGGTTAAGCAGTTTGTTTTTCTCTTTTCTGAATGCATGCTATTTGCATGATTTTTATCTGCACATTGTTTTCCTATGACTCAACTTGACAATATTATACCCGAGTTATTTTTCATGTTTCTTTTTATAAGTTTAATTTTTAGTTGACCTATTTTATCATTTATTTCTCTCTTGATTTATTTCAAAAATGCATTCACACTCATAAATATTACTTGACTGGTTTTATTTTTTTTAATTGTCAAGAGGATTTTTATTTTATCATCCCATACTGCTCTGGTCATATGTATATACTTTCTATACAATATTCACATATATACAAGTCATGTGAATTTTTGAATTCATTTTATACTTAATCATTTTCCTCTCATTACTGTATAAAAATAATTATTCCCTGCATAATTAGTTCACTCACTTTTGATATTCATTTTCAAGCTATTTTTTATTCTTTGGTTATTTATATAATACATATACACATAAAATTATGTGAATACAATGCTCCTCTTTACTCGGCTATTGTTCTCCTAATTTTTATTTTCTCTGACTATCATTTTCTCATTTATTTACTTCATTCATTCTTTGGCATTTGTTTTCCATTTCCTGTTTTTCTTTTTCTTCTAAAGTAATTTTTATTCTCAAAAATTTTGGGTCTTCACAATAAACATCAATAATTAACATATATAAACTCAAACGACGTTATCATCAAAATAATGCGATTTATATTCTATCTGTATTTATATATCATAAATTTTTACATAGAACTGTCAACAATTAATACTGAAATGTTGTACTCGTCAACACGAGTCCAACGCGAAACTCCTCGTGTCAATTGGATTTTTAACGAGCATGATATTGTCGTTAAAACTTTAACTAATAAAATTATAAAACATAAACAAATCAATTAGAATTTGTTTCTTACCCAAAGCCCAACTTCACGGCCCATGCAAGTGCACCTAGATCTGAAGCTCCAAAAGCTACTTCCCTTTCCCATATCAGGAAATTTTCCTCAAGGACAGTTTTTAGGGCTTTTTTGGATGTAGGACAGCCCGCTAATAATTTTCTCTAAAGGACAAATTATCATTTTTTCTTTGCAGCCCACTTTCGCACGCTTCTTCTTCTTCCTTTCAATCAAAATTTTCAGTTGCGATCAAATATCTCTCTCGCAATAAAAATATCGATCTACTTCGTTCGGTTATTTCAATTTCGTCCTTCTGAAAATTGTAGTTCATCGATCATTTTTTCTTACGCGCATTTTTTTGATCTCGTTCTTTTCATATTTGTACCGTGATCTCGTTTTTCTTTAGGTATGCTTATATTACTCTATTTTTTGTTATTTTTCTATTCGAGTTAAAAAAAAATTGGTCGTGCTTTCTAATTGTGTTCATTTTTACAAATGATATGCAGTGTTGTTGTTCTCATTGTTTGTTCGTTCGTCTATGGCAAATTGTGGAAGTAACAGCAGGTTTTTTATTATTATTCGTTTCCTTATGTAGTGTTGTATTTTAATTTGCTTTTCATTTAATTTATCTTGCACTTTCTTGCATTAATGTTGGGATGATTGGAAAAGTATTATTGCTTGGGTTGTATATAAAGTTGTGATAGGGTGGAAAAGTATCATATTTTAGGTTCAGTTTTTGGGTATCATTTTTATTTTTTCTTAGTATCATTTTTTTCTTATCAGTAACTAGGTATCAGTTTTGTGAAATTGAATAATTAATGTTCTACATTGAACATATTTTTACTAATTTTTAATATATATTTTTGGCAGTAGGGATAACAGTCTTCTTTGTCTGTTTGTGTTGAATAATAACACTTTTAGCACTCGATTGTCTATCGATTGCTCTTTGTATGATTTGAAGAATGAGATATGTCGATGTTGGTCTCAATTAACTCCTTCTTCTATTCAGATTTCTTTTGTACTTGAGGACAAAGTTATTATGGTTGACACTGATTCTTATATTCAGAGCATAATTTGTTTTCAGTTATGCAAGAAAAGTTCTTTCTTTGGTTTTACTGTTAAGGTTAAGGGTTCTGAATTGGAATATTTTGATGGTGCTTCTATTTCAAGTTCATCCTATGTTTGCTTCTTCATCTTCTACTGTATCTATTTATTCAAATGTTGTTGTTAACGGTAAAAGTTATTTAAAAGATATGTTGAGGAGAGGGTCGACATTATGCATTTCCGATTTTGCTCGTTTTTGTTTTAGACCAGCTGATCATTTTAGAAAATTTTTGATGGCATATCAAAGGATATGAATTAGTATTTTTAAAGAATTGTGCCACAAGAGTTACTGTAATTTGCTCTTCATATAAGGATGGTTTTTTCAAAGTCCATGCTTCTTGTGATTCTGGAGATTTGAAGAAGTTTTTTATGAGAAATATGGTTGTTGATCATTCTTGTAGAGATGGTGTTAGAAATGTGAATAATCCACATATATCTAGTTCGTTTGTTAAATCATTGATTATTGATGAGATCCGTGATTGTCCTAGTAAAAAGCCTAATGATATTATAGTTGATTTTAGAAGAGAATACAATGTTCAGTTGTCTTACGGTTATGCTTATCATGGGAAACAACTTGCATTAATGGAGTTGCATGGTAATGATGCTTGTTTGCGTCAAAATTGGCCACAAACCCCCAAATACCGTGAAAGCACCAGTGTATGAATACAACTCAGAAATATTCAAACACAAATCACAGATCTCAGCAAATAACCAAAAATGTTTGCACAAGAAATGGGTAAACACCTCCAAGTCGTATGAGTTAGTTGATTTTATTTAGTTGATTTGGGTGATTTATGCAAATATATGAAAAGTAGGGACTAAACTGTAAAATACACACAGATTTATAGTGGTTCGGCCAGAACGTGCCTACGTCCACTTTATATGTTATTCTCCTTTTCTCCTCAGATTACAAGAACAAAGCTTTGGTTACAAGTAACTGAAAGTTATTTGAAAGTTCTATCCGTGATTGAGCTCTCAAACTTGTTTGCCATTGTTGTACCCCTGCCCCTCTATTTATAGAGTGAGGTTGGGGGTAGGGGTTCTGGATGTATATAGCTGCTGGTGGGCCTGGGCTGATGCAATCTGGCCTGGCAAAGTTGGTTCGGCAATGCTTTGGTCCGGCGTTGCCTAGGTTCGGCAGTGGATGGAGAATGAGTTGGTTCGGTAGGCGTGGGAAGAGTGTTGGTTCGGTGGGATTTGGTCCGGTAGGAGCATGGAGATGGAGCTGGACCGGTAGTGGCATGGTTCGGTGGAGAGTGGTTTGGCTAGGAGTTGGTTCGGCAGGCATGGGAGGTGGGTTGGTTCGGTAGGAACATGGAGAGGGCGTTGGTTCGGTGGTGGCCTCCTTCATCTTGGTTCGGCGGTAGCACCGGTCTAGTGAAAACACGCCCAACACCGATTGATACGAATATGTTGCTAACCTTCACCATCCCATTGGTACGAAGTGCATCGATACGAACTCCTAAGTGCCTGATCGATTCGAACCATCCTTGCGTGTCGATGGGTTCGAACAGTATGTTCTTCCTACCCTGCATCGGTCATATTTCCTTAATATTAACTCCGATTAACCTGAAATTTGAAAGATAGCCTTTTCTAGTCCTTATCATCATTTCCAATCAATTTCGTCTCGATCGGAGCTCAACCAAATTTTGACGATATCGATCGCAGCCTTGATTCCAATCGATCTCCAACCCCGATATCCAACATTCCTTGCCAATTTGTTAATATTCCAGTTTTGACCAAAAATGGGATAACACTTTGCCCCCCAAAACATGCCTTGTGATAGGAAGGCGTGTTTTGTAATGCCATGAGCTGGATGTTCATATCCTGTTGATGTCCTGCAAAGGAATTTACAGTTTTATGTGACCTCAAATGACGATCGTTCGGGATCGAGATATTTGAGATGAAGTGCGACCGTTCATGGTCAAGCGCCTAACTTCGAATGATGATCGTTCGGGATCGAGCCATTTGAGGTGAAGTGCGACCGTGCGCGTCAAGTGGCGGACCTCAAATGACGACCATTCGTGATGGAGCCATTTGAGGTGAGGTGAGTTGTGCCGTTCGAGGCGAGTTGTGACCGTTCGAGGTCGGGTGCCGTTCGAGGCGAGTTGTGACCGTTCGAGGTCGGGTGCCGTTCGAGGCGAGTTATGACCGTTCGAGGTCGGGTGCCGTTCGAGGCGAGTTGTGACAGTTCGAGGTCGGGTGCCGTTCGAGGCGAGTTGTGACAGTTCGAGGTCGGGTGCCGTTCGAGGCGAGTTGTAACCGTTCGAGGTCGGGTGCCGTTCGAGGCGAGTTGTGACCGTTCGAGGTCGGGTGCCGTTCGAGGCGAAAGAGTGTGCTCGGGGGGGACTTAATATTATCAGTGCCGGAGTTGTTGTTTGGGGGAGTTTCCGAATCAAAGACTTCGGCAGTTCGCTGCCATGCAAGAGGTGCTCGTGGACCGTTCGCGATCCACGGGCATACAAGTAATTTTTCCATAGAATTGTAAATGTTAAAGCAATAATCCTATGAACCTTACAGCAGAAATGTCCAAACAGGAAGAATTTAAATGCTCAAATCAAAATCAAAGTGAAAAGCGGAATGAAGATGTCAAAGCGTAAACTCTTACTATAACGCGGCTGGTAGTCATTCAGAGCATGCCTATGGATCGTGCGCGATCGCTCACATGTGTAAATGATTTAACCATGTTAGCGAGAGGTTTACAACTTGTTCATCATTATTTTAATCAAGCAATCAATGGATAATCAAACGGTGCCCCGATCTAGGATCACCTCTAGCCGATGTAGACGGTGGTCGCTCTGGCTCCACTGCTGGAGTTCGCCTCCTCACATACTGAAGGAGCATACCGTTCCTGATATGCCCTTCCACCTCGTCCTTCAAATGCCTACAATCATTAGTGTTATGACCGTTTAATTCATGGAATACACAAAACTTATCTGATTTTCTTTCGTCAGAGGTTGGATCCCTTCGTATTGGTCTACGATACGGAACCTGCCCCTTGGTATCCTGATAAATTCGTTCCAGACTCTCACTCAGCTCAGTGTAAGTGGTGAATCGCGGCTCCCTCGTTGCCGCTTTGACCTGTCCTCGTCATTCTCAGTCTTTCTTTTACCTCTGCTAGTTTCCACGCCTTTCTCAGGGGGATTTCCTCCTTTGATTGCATAAATATCAATTCCTTCTCCTTCTTCTCTTTCGGCGTTTGCATCCTCTAATCGTAAAAACTTTTCCGCCTCATGATAGAATTCTCCTAGATCCACGGGTGGATCCTTAGTTAATGAATTTTTGAACTCTGTTCCGTCAGCTATCCCGGACACAGCTGCTATCATAACCATGGATGGATCTGGTCGATCCACCGAAGCTGCTGCCGCATTGAATCGCGTTAGGTAACTCCTCAAAGTCTCTCCGGTTTTCTGCTTTAGGGTTGCCAAAGTCATCACATTCTTGGGTCTTGTAATGTGGACCCTGAATTGCCTCATAAATCTCTCAATTAAATCATTCCACGTTCCGATGGATCCATTCTCCAATTGTCTAAACCACAATGCTGCAATATCCGCCAAGTACAATGGAAAGCACCGGGCCATAACCTCCTCTGATGCCCCCAGCACTTCCATATGCCTCATATACTTCGTTAGATGAACCGTGGTGTCCGTTCTCCCGTCAAAGATGTCCAGCGATGGTAACTTGAAATCCGGTGGGTTCCTAGCTTGTCTGATTGCTGGAGTAAAAGGACTCCTATTAACATCCTCCAAGTCTTTGTTTACCAAACCGCCTCTCATAGCTTTTCTAACCATCTCCGCCAACCTGTCATTGTCTCCGAGATGCAATCTTTGTTCATTACTTTCGACCTACCCCCCGAGTCCACGAGGGAATCCTGAGACCTGCCCCCTTGACTGAGCGTTCACTCCTCTGCTGCTCCCAGGTTGTGTAGATGCTCCTCTTTCTCCCTCCGAAATTGGATCTATGTTCTCCATGGGTGTGCCTCTTAATCCAGGTGCTATGCCGGATGGTCCTGCTCCGTTCCGAACTCCATCCGCTTCCCTATTCTGTGCTCCAAGTTGCCCAATCTACTGAAACAAATTCTGAATCAACTCCTCTTGTCTTTTCATCATTGTCTCCATCTCATCCCTAGTGATGAAGACTGAAGTTTGGTTCTCTCCTGAGGAAGCCCCTTGACTCCCTTCGTGCTGACTTCTTTCTGGTCTCTGTCTTCTACTTGTTTTCCTTCCAAGAGCCATAATCTCGGATAGACTTCTGGTTCTTAAAGAGAGTCTCTCAACAAATCTTTGCGAGGTAATGATGAAAACGCTCCTGAGTTCAATTCTTAGTGAAAGCACCAAAGTTTTTGCGTCAAAATTGGCCACAAACCCCCAAGTACCGTGAAAGCACCAGTGTATGAATACAACTCAGCAATATTCAAACACAAATCACATATCTCAGCAAATAACCCAAAAATGTTTGCACAAGAAATGGGTAAACACCTCCAAGTCGTATGAGTTAGTTGATTTTATTTAGTTGATTTGGGTGATTTATGCAAATATATGAAAAGCAGGGACTAACACACAGATTTATAGTGGTTCGGCCAGAACGTGCCTACGTCCACTTTATATGTTATTCTCCTTTTCTCCTCAGATTACAAGTACAAAGCTTTGGTTACAAGTAACTGAAAGTTATTTGAAAGTTCTATCCATGATTGAGCTCTCAAACTTGTCTGTCATTGTTGTACCCATGCCCCTCCATTTATAGAGTGAGGCTGGGGGTAGAGGTTCTGGATGTATATAGCTGCTGGTGGGTCTGGGCTGATGCAATCTGGCCTGGCAAAGTTGGTTCGGCAATGCTTTGGTCCGGCGTTGCCTAGGTTCGGCAGTGGATGGAGAATGAGTTGGTTTGGTAGGCGTGGGAAGAGTGTTGGTTCGGTGGGATTTGGTCCGGTAAGAGCATGGAGATGGAGCTGGACCGGTAGTGGCATGGTTCGGTGGAGAGTGGTTTGGCTAGGAGTTGGTTCGGCAGGCATGGGAGGTGGGTTGGTTCGGTAGGAACATGGAGAGGGCGTTGGTTCGGTGGTGGCCTCCTTCATCTTGGTTCGGCGGTAGCACCGGTCTAGTGAAAACACGCCCAACACCGATTGATACGAATATGCTGCTAACCTTCACCATCCCATTGGTACGAAGTGCATCGATACGAACTCCTAAGTGCCTGATCGATTCGAACCATCCTTGCGTGCCGATGGGTTCGAACAGTATGTTCTTCCTACCCTGCATCGGTCATATTTCCTTCATACGAACTCCGATTAACCTGAAATTTGAAAGATAGCCTTTCCTAGTCCTTATCATCATTTCCAATCAATTTTGTCTCGATCGGAGCTCAACCAAATTTTGACGATATCGATCGCAGCCTTGATTTCAATCGATCTCCAACCCCGATATCCAACATTCCTTGCCAATTTGTTAATATTCCAGTTTTGACCAAAAATGGGATAACAGTGCTTTGTCTTATAACGATTTGAGTTGGTATTTGGAAGCAGTGAAGAAGTCTAATCCAAATAGTTTTGTTGAAATGGATGTTGATCCTTGTAGGAATGAATTTGAGAGGGTGGTTATTGCTTTTAGAGCTTGTTTACTTGGATTCAAGCATTGTTGTCCTATGATATTCTTAGATGTCACTCACTTGAAGGGACGTCATGGTTTGTTGATGGGTGCTACTGCAAAAAATGGTGATCAAGGTATATCTTTGTTTTCAGTTTTGATTTATTGTATTGAGATCATAATAGTTGGCATTAGCATTAATATTAATTTGTTATCATAATTTGTATTATGCTGGTATCCGTTTTAAGATATGTAGTTTACAGTTAACAAGTTTGTAGTATCATAATTTGCATTGTATTGAATTGTAAGTTTGTATTTGATATCATAATTTTATATTGGTTAGCATGAGATTAGTATCAGCTTGTGTATAATGTTAGTATCAGCTTCAAGTACGTTAATATATGGTATCAAATATAGTTGTGTAGTATTGGAATTTCCTTTGTATCATAATATATGTCAATGTTCGTTATTTTGTTGAGTTAGAATGAAGATTAATATGCATAATGTCATGGCTATCAATATTTTAATAATGGTTGTATCAGGTTTTCGCTATCAGTTTTTTACTGTTAGTATCAGTTTCATGAATTGTTTTAGATTTATGGTCATCATTAGTTTTATTTTTTTTACAAATTATTTTTGCATTTGTAGGTTTCTTCCCTTTAGCTATGAGTGTTGTTTTTATAGAAAATGTGGATAATTGGACATGGTTTTTTGAACCATTTAAAACAAATGCTTCAAGAAAATCGTACTTTGCTTTTTATATCAGATCGCCACCAAGGTTTGCTTTCAGGTGTTCGTGATGTTTTTCCTACAGCTTATCACAGTTATTGCTATTTGCATATGGAACAGAATCTTCTTTCAGCGGTAAAAGCCAAAAATGCAAATGTGTCTATTGTTGATCTTTTCAAAATGTGTTCTAGAGCTTCTAATCTATATGACTTTGAAGTCGCACATTCTAAGTTCTGTCAAATTGGTGGTGTTGCTGGTGTAATTTTTTTATAGGATAAGCCATATGATAAGTGGGTGGATTTATTTTTTCCAGAGAAACGTTATGGTGAATATAGTTCTAATGTTGCAGAATGTTTTAATAATTGGATTCTAGACGAACGAGCATTGCCTATTACTTTGTGTTTAGATGGTATTCGTGTTAAGGTTATGAAACAAATGGCTAAAAGGAGAGAAGAGTGTCGTTTGTGGAAAATAACTCTTTGTCCTTTTATGGAATTGCGTTTAGGTGAATTGATTGAAGAAGGTTTGGATGGGATGTATATAAATCTTTTGATTTTTGTTTTGAAGTGAAATCTCCAAACTCTCATTGTGTTGATTTGAAGGAACGGGTCTGTAGTTGCAACCAATGGAAAATTACAGGATTTCCTTGTGCTCATGCTATAAAGTGTATGAACAAGTCTAAGTTGTCTGTATATGATTTTGTTGAGTATTATTTCACTAGTGATGCTTATCGCTGTTCTTATGCCAATGCTATAAATCCTATTTCAAATTATGATAGGCATATTTTTGATGGTAACATTCAAGATGTTATCAAGCCACCAAAGGAGAAACGTGGCGCTGGTAGACCATCAATTAAGCGCAAAGGAGGATTTTCATATTTTCAGAACAAGCAAAATAGATGTGGCGAGTGCAAGCAGTTTGGTCATAATAAACGGAATTGTCAAGCTTTGAAGAGGATATGATTTGATTTTACATTTTGAATTTGTATAGATTAATAAGTGGATGTGTGAATTGTTTTGGTGGTTTACTGTAATTGAACCTTCTTATTAATTTGTATTCAGTATAGCATATTATCAAATTGATTTTAATTTCAGCTATTTAGTATAAATGATAGTACCAGTTTTATTATTAGTTATATGTTTTTACAGTATCAGTTCTGGTGTTTACTTATTTATTTCAAACATTTGTTTCGATATTTGTTGCATACTGTTTATATCAGCTGTCTAGTATCATTTTACACAATCTGTTGGTATAAAATATGGTATCATTTTTCCAATGTGTGATATCAGTTTTGTTCAATTTTGTATATTTCACTTATTTATAACAAAGTTGATAGCATGGTATATGGGATCTAATAATCATTATGTAATTGATTGAAGAAAATGATTGAATTGATACATGCTTTCTATTGGTTGGAAATAATATTTGTTTGATTGGATATAAAGGACTTTAGTATCAGTTTTGGTTAGTTTTGAATATTAGTTTCGTGTATTATTATACGTGCTACAATTGATACTAGTACTAATAAATAATCATAATGATATGTTGCGTTAGCAAAAACTGATACTGGCACTAATCGTTGTTTCATAAAGTATGTTGACTGTTAGTTTTAGCAAAACTAGTGCAATTAGTTATTAGAACTGATACCCAGTTACTGTTTTGTATTGATATATGATATAAAATCTTATAACATTATTATACAACTTGTAGCTGCATCATAAAACTAATAATATTATGTAGGATCAATAGTTGCATGATAGAACATTCAATATATAATCTTTTTATAATATAAAAAATAGGTAAAGAAAAGAACATCAATTACAAAAAATCATTCCAGCAGATTATCATTGTTTTCACAAGTAAGATCGGTATTGTTTTAAGAACAGAACATCATTACTTCACAAGTACCAAATTGCATAGAGCATCATTACTTCATAAGTATCAAATTTAATTGTGAAACAATACAATGATTTACTTTAACACACAAAATTCTCAATTTCTACACCTTCTTTTTTGCTTGACAGGTTATCGGTTACATTTTTGCAAATTGTTTGATTTGTTCATTTATCTTTCTTCTTCCAAACTAGACATGAACTTGGCTAAGCTCCAGCAGTGCTCTTTGTCAGTCAATATCTCATATGCAATTCTTGCTTTAGATTTCAGCATTTGTTCAGGGGCTATTTTGAGTGGTACTTGACTTTTGTTCAATTATATGATGAATATCATCACGTACATATCGCAGTCAAGCCTGTTTAAAAGAATATTTGCAGCATCGGTTTTGTGTATCTAGGTATTAGTTTAAAAGAAAATTTACGGTGTCATTTTAACTATCAGTAGGTATCATTTTGAACAACATAAACAACTTACGTGTCTGATCCTTGTTGTGCACATGGTATCTGATGCATTTCATTTGCCTTTACTTCCTTATCCTGTATATTTTTCTTTTTCCAAATTTCTTTCAGTATTTCTTTAATTTTATTTCTCTATTGAAAACAAAACAATACAAAGTTAGCTAATGATCGATTTGTTTAATTAAATTATTTTGCTTCATAACAAAAATATATCATACCAATATCATTGCCTGCTTTAGACTAGGGTTGTTTCTTTCATTAGAATTTATTCTAGGACGTCTAGAATCTAGATGACTCCATTGCATTGTTGGGCATGTCAAAGTTACTAGTGTCCAATGGTATTCACAATGCAATGGGAAATATATAGCATCTGTGTATTCATCATCCATAATTTATTCAAGGAAATGCAACACTAAAGATTTTATAATTCCATGTATATTGAAAACTATAGATTGTTGTTAAATAAAAAATAAGTTATAATTCAATATATATGTAGCATATATGATATTCTTGCATATTAAAGTTTTATTTACCGTCATTATTGTTGTGAATACATAGTTGTGCTCTTTCAGCCCACATTTAGATAAATACCAATCAATTATCTATATTAACAACAAGAAATGTAAGTTTTTGTTATTGGTGAAACAATATTCAATAATGATTAGTATCTTTTAATTTAATAGCGGTAATATATATTACTAATTACAAGAAAAATAAGCATGTAATATGATTAAACAACTTCTGGGTATCATTTTTGCACTGACTTTGTATCATTTTTGAACATGCTATTAAATCAATTGCTAATGAAAAAAAGTATGAATTGATATCAACTGCTACAATGAATTAGTTTTGCACTATTTTGGTATTTATTTTGTCATATATGACGGTTAATACATAATTCAACTAATAGACCACCACTTTGTAATGTATAGTAATTAGGTGTCATTTTTGGTTATAAGTAGATATCAGTTTTGGTATATATAGCACTGGAAATAGCTATTAGACATTATTTTTTGTAATTATTTTTATTGGTAGCAGTATTATTAAGCAAAAAAAATTGTGTACCGGTCCATGTGTGGCATTTTCTTCAAGAAGTTGTCGTAGTACTTTTTTTTGTTATTGTACATCCTCCTCTAATTGTGTCTTTATCTGTCCTTGCTATATCTCTGTTTTAAGAAAATAGGGCACATATCAATTATACAATGTTATTTTAACCAGCAAAATTAGTATATATGTTTGTAAACTTACTCATTTGATGATGTCATAGCAAAGAAAGTTTTGATTGTATTTTGTTGTTCTATATTCAAGTATGCCAAAGTTTTGCTGCAGTGTCTTAGTCCTAAATTTGATAGTGTTGGTTCTATTACTTGAATTGGCATTGGGATTGACTCTTTTGCACTTTCTTTTTCATCATTTTCATTTTCTTTTAGGTTTTCTTCGTTTTCATTTTCTTCAGGTTTTTGTTTTTTCGCTGTTTTTTTCATTCTCTGACCATATTCAAAGCTGGGGCTTTTTCTTACTCTTGTTTTTATTCTTTTCACATAAGAAGATGGCTTATGAACTATTTGTTTCCTTTTTTGACCAGGAAGTTTTGCTGTTTTTTTTTCTTTGTCCTTTTCTGTTATTCCTTCTTGCAACTGTTGTGTGATATTGAGATTGAAAGATGGAGGTGTTAGGTCTAGTACTACATCACTGTATTGTGCAACTTTGCTCTCTTTACTGGTATCTTCCAATTTTTGAGCCTCTTTTATTTCTTTTTGCACCATTTTATCTTCATTTGTTTGCAACACTGTTTCATTTGTTTTGTTCAACATGTCTTCATTTTTTCCTTTTCTATCCATATCTTTATCTTCATTTGCTTGGAGCATATTCTCATCCATTTGAGTTTCTGTTTCAGTCTTCATGCATGTACTTTCTTTTTCACTTGTTTGGTGCACTTGTTTTGTATTAGTGTCAGCAGTTGTGTCTTCAACTTCTTCTACATTTTTTTCAGTTGAGAATCTATATTAACAATAAGACGCTATCAGTTGTTGTTATTGGTGAATGAATATAATATTATTAGTATCAATAATGTTAATAGTGACAGTTTATGGGTATCATTTTTGCATTCATATCAGTTTTTCATACAGAAAGCAAGTATTAGTTTTCCATACATATAAGTATCAGTTATGATTTATTTAATACTGAAAACTGTTTGTAAAATAACCAACCATCAGTTCTAATCAAAGAATTGATACATATAAATTCTGCATTATTTTGGTATCAAAACTAAATGATGGTCAACATAAATAGTTCAATTTACATACCATCAAGTTATAAGAAATGGAACATAGGTATTATTTTTTAATACATTTAGGTATCAATTTATTTAAACTTATACTCTGAATTATTTATAATGTAAGCAAGCATGAATTCGAATCAAACAGTGTTGTTTTCAATAATAAAAAATCATATACCTATCCATTTCTGATATTTTTGTTTGGCACTTTGTAGGTTCTTGTAGACGCTCTGGATTTTCTTGTTCAATCTTTTCAGTTGTGAATGTTTTTTTCTTCATTTTGGACTTCTATATTTAAACATACATATTCATTTATTTTAGTTGCTATGTTTTTTTCTACATTAGACTCGGCATTTCTGTCTTCATTCTCACCTTCATTGCTTTCAGTTGTGGATTTCTTTTCCCTGTTTTCTATTTCTGTTTCTTCATGTGCATGTTCATTTAGAATGTTGTCATGTTTAACTTCCATGTGCTTATTCTCTAGTTCAACTTATGAATTTTTCTTTTCATTTTCTTGCAGTCTTGATTTGAGTTCTTTCAATTGTTCTTTCAATTTCAAATTTTCTTTTTCTACCTCTATCCTCAACTTCTTTTTTTTCTCTAATTGCTTCTTTGTTTTCTTACCTTCTTCTTCCATGTCTTTAATGTGCATTTGCAAAACATTAAGGTTTACAAAATCTTCAAAACATTGTGTACTCTGTTCAGCATCTTCGTTTTTTCTTTTTTTCCGTTGGTTCTCTTTTCTTTTTTCGCTTGATTCTTCTTTTGTTGATGCTGTTCGGAGTAGCTTGTGTTCATGTGGAAGAATAGTGCTTATTTCTTTTACCTGTGTAATTGAAATAGTAATTTTGTTTTAAAATTTAAATGCAAATGTTTTATTGTAGTATTTTGTAACTTATAAGTTATAACTGACATTAATAAGTGATTAGTTTAATGGAAGAAAATAAAAAAGTAATGAAATTGATACTCTGTACACTTACTAATTGATTGTGTGCAGCGTTAAAAATGATACCAAGTATTATTGTATATTATAGTTGATACTGTGCAAAATGACAAGATGTACTATGCCGATGACAAATTGATACTATGGAAACAAAAATTTAAAGGTACACATTGAAACTGATACTAATCAGAAGCTAAAGTGATACTCCAAAGACGCATATTTGATATATGCGGACACAAAAAATATATTCTATGTGTTGAAACTGATACTATATACAGAGAGAACATAAAATGTAAATTGATACTCACTAGTGTAAGTAAGAATTAATTTTAACTTACGTTGCCAACTTTTGTTTCTCAAAAATTGTTTCACAACAATGTCTTTAAGTTTCTTACATTCGATCGTGCAAATCTGGGTATATCTTCAGCAAGTTGCCTTCTAGGTTGGATGAGGTTCATTTTCTCACAGATGCAATACTATAAACATTTAAAGATATAATTAGATAAGAATGTTGAATATAATATTTTTTTCAACTAATAATATTCTGCATAACACATCTTACTAATGGAAGCGTGGAACATCCAGACATGTTTCTTGGCTTGGAGATAAACTTTTTAACAAATTTACTAAAAAAATTCTCTTTTGTTTCTGACCATGAGACAGTTTGCATTGTTTCACTATCAATCAAATAGCGTAGAATTCTCCATCTTAGTTTTTGTTGGTTGTTGGGAAAGAAAAATGTCAATAGCATTTGCATTAATACAAATAAAGGCAGATCTTCTTCATTTTCTTTTTTCCGTTTTGATATTTCTTGTTTTATTCTTCTTTCCACAACATTTCTTGTAATGTAAGTACATGTGCCAAAGTTTCTAGTTGCAAACTCCTTATAGTCTGGTGGAATGGTTTTGCCCGTCAATTTTTTTGTTGGTTTTATGTTTATTCCTTTTAATGGCACCCCAAACAGAAAGCTTATATCTTTGGCGGTGACCTTCCTTTTGTCTTCTCCTAGGACGAAGGTATCAGTTTCCATATAGTAGCAGCTGTATAAAGCATCCAAGTTTTGTTGATGCTTTTTGCATTCTTTCATTGTTACTTTTTCTTCATAGATGACTTTGAAGAAGTTGTAAAAAGGTATCTTCTTTAAGATGTCAAATTTCTTTTTGGTCAGTCCATTTTTTTCTTTGACCAATTTTAATATCTTGAAGACAGCTCGTAAGCCACATCTATAAGCAATTTCTGGCTTAACATTTTCAGATTTTGCTATCTGTTGTTTGTTTGTATTGATGTTGTATGCATGGTTTCATTACATGGATTGACAAAATCATCATCGCCATATTTCATGAAAATGTGGCATTAAGTTGTTAGTGAAAAAAACAGCATTGAAACAAAACAATACATAACATGATATAGCGGTATTAGTTTCCATAAACATGAGATGAAACATGGTATTTTTATCTAGCCAAAATTTGGTATCATTTTTGCTAAATGTAGGTATCAATTTTTAAAAAATTATGGCTGAAATACTTTTAAAGCTGCTTTATAATATCTATCAGTTTATACTAAGTAGGTATCAGTTTATGCTAAATAGGTATCAGTTTATACTAAGTAGGTATCAGTTTATACTAAGTAAATAAGTATCAGTTTATACCAAGTAAGTATCAGTTTTCTGTAACAAGGTATCATTTTTTTCAAGTAGGTATCAGTTTTTTATAAGTAGGTATCAGTTTTTTTGTAAATAGGTATCAGTTTTTTGTACATATCAGATTTCAACTAAATGATACTGATTATTATTTTATCAAACAATTTACGCTAAATGATAATGACTATTATTTCTTGTAATTAGGTATCAGTTTGTTATAATTATCATCCTTTTCTTTTACCAAATGATTTACATGTATTATTTTTGCAATATTTATCATGCTATAAACTTATTTTTTTTTTATTTTACCAAATTGAGTTGTTCTTCTTCTGATTCTTCATCTGCAGCTTTTTTCCCTTCTTTTTTCTGAGATTTTTCCTGTTTAACATTTTTGATAATATTAGAATACATTTAACAGTATGAAATTGTTAGTATTAGTTTTATAATTTTGCAATTTCAGTTACCTCAGTTTCTGTTTGTATTTTGTTCTGAATCATTTTTTCATTTCTTCTTTTTGTTCTCTTTTTTGCATATTGTCTTTTGTTCTTTGTTCTCTTTTTTGCATATTGTCTCCAACTGCTTTCTCTGCAGGTATTTGTTATTGCATGTTCTCTTCTCTGTTCTATTCAAAAAAAATCAATGTTACTATAACAAAACTATACTAACTTTGTTATATTTTATTTTATAGTATCAGTTACCTTCTCTGGTATACTTTCACTTATTTCTGGTCTGCTTTCAATTGCTGTGTTTTTTCATGTCTTCTCTTTCTTCTTTTTTCTCTATTTTGCTTTTCCTCTTCTACTGATGTAGGTTTTTTAAGTTTTAACATGTTGCTTTTTCCCTTTGTTGTCGTCGGTATCGTTTACACTAGAGGTAGGTTTTTCTCTTCTATCATTGCGTTTTCTTCTTGAATATCTGCTGTTGGAAGTGATTTGACATTTTGATTTTCACTTTGTTTCTTCACTTCCGATGTAATTAGGTTTCCATCGACCGTCGATTGTTATGCTCGTTGTTCATCGACTGTCGATTTTTGAGGTCTGTTGGAGATGTAGATTTGTTTCTGCTTTGCGGTGCCATTTTTTCTTTCGAGCAAAACTTTCGCCAAATTCAGAGTGAAAGAAAGAAGGAGAAAGACGAACGAAATACTTTGTTTTGTTTAAAATTGTATCTGGGCTTTGTGCTTAGTCCTTACGGTAAAAAAATTGTGCGTGTGTCCTTATGACTAATTATTTACTTTAATTCTCCTTTAAAAAAAATTCCCATCCCATATTCCCGTTCGTAACTACTTATATTTCGGTGGACTAAAATGCAAAAATATATGAAATGAACAACAATCACTTTGTTTTAACCATGGTTTTCATAACCGTGTTGTGCCTTAAACCATGATGATTGAAGGTTTAAGGTTTTGATGGTTCAACCGGTCGAACCGTGATTTTTTTTGAAAAATTTGCACATTTATCTACAAACTATACACAAAAATATTGAAATAATAATGTTATGTACAAGCGGTAGACGGCCAGCCTTCAAGGTATACAAACTTGATGAGTCTTACAGTGGTATTAGAGTAGTTTGCAGCAGTGAAGAACAAAATGATGAAGTTAGTGGTTTAAAATTTGGAACGATAATGATTTTTATATATTTACTTATTTTCTTCAATGTAATGAAAATAAGAAAAAAATACACGATGAGAATGTAAGAAAAAACAAAAGAACCATGGTTCAACCAAGTAAAATTGACGGTTGAACCGTTAGTTTAAAGGTTCGACCAAGATTCATCGATAAATGAGGTCTGATTGAGTTCCGGACCATGGTGATCCAATGTTCAGGGTTATTCGAGGTTGGACCGTGGCAGGATTGGGTGATGAAAACACGGGTTTTAACATTTCCTTGCACCTGCTCCTTGCTTACAAACGTGCAATCTCCCCCTTCTCACAAGCCTACACACATCCATGCTTGCCTGCATATATATTTTCCTTCTTCTCGCCTGTACTTTCTTTTTTTCCCCTTTTTTTTCATGCACCAGGCTTCCTTGATTCGAGCACCTACTTTCACGCATGGGACTTGCCTGCACCTCCTCCCTACAAGACCCAAGTCGAACATACATGTAACTTCCTTCAACGTAAAGGGCCTGCTACCATTTCCATTTTTTTTAATACATATATACATGCGCAACGACAAGACATCACTCCCATGCACACTGCACACATACGTCTCCCCATGCTTGCACTCGCCTTGCCAATCGGCTGCTCACGGTAACCAAGAGAATGCCGAACATGGATGCAACGGTCACCGCCTTCTTTCCCATAAGCTTACTTCTCAAACCCGCCTTCCCACATCTCCTGCCTACTTTATTTCCATGCATGAATATATCCCGTATTGTGAATGAAAATAGACATTCTAAAAATAATAGTATAATTCAACAACCTAACAGCAGAAATCTAGGGTTTCATCTCAAGCCATGGGGGAAAATCAATTCCCTCACCATTCTTCTCCAAAATTCTCTCACTCCTACCAAATCAGACCACCTGAGGTTTCTCACATCAGAGAGCCATCAGGGGGCAACATCATAGATGAAGATGGATTCAAGTTGGTCCAATCTAAGCAACAAAAGAGGAAAGAGGCCAAGAAATCGCAGGAGTTGCTACCGGTTTTTCATAGAAATAATAGAAGAGGCCGTGATGATCAGAAAACGACCACCAGTAACGAAAAGAGAGTCCAAATATTGCCAATTCAAAAAAAACCGATATCAATCTCACTGAATAAAGATCAAGGCCGAAAATCCTGGGCTGATATTGTTGCTGATCAGCCACAAGAAACCTGATGATGAAGATTGTAATCTTGAGCATATTGCACCAATCAAGATCAACAACATGAAGTATGGTCTGGTAAAAGAGGAGATATGTAAAAGAGCAACCGAAACATGGAATAACTCTGTACTTGTGTATGTAGTAGGTACCAAACCATACTATATATTCTTTAAATCTTATATACAAAGAGTATGGAATCCGATTGGAGATTTTCAAATATTTACTAGAGAGAATGGATTCTTTCTAATAAAATTCAAAGATCCTCAAGATTGCTCTTCAGTTCTGAAGAATGGACCATATTTTTATAATGGAAAACTCATCATAGTGAGAAAGTGGTCTGATTCTTTGAAAATGGACAGAGATCTGTTAACATCTATGCCCATCTGGGTAAGGTTACCCTGTGTTAATCTAAAGTTATGGGACAAAGAAGCTTTCAGTGTCATGGCTAGCATCATAGGGAAACCCATTAAAATGGATGCAGCTACTACCTTGAAGACGAGATTGAATTATGCTCGCCTTCTCGTGGAAGTCTCTGCAAATGATGAACTACCAGATGAGATCAACCTAACTCTTTATAATGGAGAAAAAATCATACAAAAAGTGGAATATGAATGGGTTCCACCAAAATGTAATCTCTGTAAATGTTTCGGTCATACTAGAGAGCAGTGCAACTCAAAACAGACGTGGATACCCAAAACAAACTCTCAAACAAGAGATATTATGCAAGAAGACAACACAGACGAAAATCAAGAGCCGAATCTCAATAAAAAAGAGAACTTGGCAAGAAATCATAAAGAACCTGATCGAATCAATCAAGAATGTATCATTTTCGATCAAGAAAATAATATCGAGATGCTCACTGATCAAGAAGATCAGATCACAGCTATGGTAGTTCATCAATTTAAAGAATCTGACAAAACGAATCAGCAAAATGCAATAGAGGGGACTACCAATAAAGAGGTCTTTAGCTCTGAAACCCCTCCTTTTTCAGAGCCATGTTTAATTACAGAGATCGATACTGTTACAGATGAATTATTGCATATAAATAATAGAAAAAAAGGGATTATTTGGTCGCAAGAGGAATCTCCTTCAGGGGTTGCTGCAATAGTTGAGGACAGGGAAGGCATCGACTCAACATTGCCTCGCAAGAAGGTCTCTCCTCCTAAGCAGGCTGCAATAGCAGAGTCCAGTGTCTCTGCATTGCCTCGCACAGCTACATTTGACATCTCTCTGATTAAGGTTCCTGAACAAGTTCAAATGGAAGAAAATTAATTAGATATGGATGAAGCTACCGACCAATTTGATATATTTAGTCTACACATTCCAAAGACAAAGGCTACAGGCAAGCTACAGGGCAATAAAGAGAAGAAAGCTTTCAAACAAAAATACATATCACTCAACCCAGAATGGGATGAGATGTCTACAAGATTAAAAGCTAAGAAAGCAGATAACAAGAGAAAAGGTAGAAGTACCACCGTGTCAGGTACAATTTAAATTTCCTTTTATTATTATATATATATATATATATGTATATGTCTATATTTGCTTGGAATGTTAGGGGTATGAATTCCCCTGCTAAACAATCTGATGTGTTACATATGATAAGTGTTTATAAGCCTACTATTATTGCTTTATTAGAAAATAAGTTAAGTACTGAGAGTTATGAGAATTTTTGTCTTAAGATGAATAGCAACTGGAAATAAGTTAGCAATAATGATTGTAACTGTAAGGGCAGAATTATTCTTATGTGGGATACTAATATCTGGACTAATATTAATACTAATGCTGATAAACAATTTATAGACAGTCAGTTTAAAAACATAGGAGGTTTTAATATTCAAATTACTAGTGTGTATGGCAGCAATTTTGAAGTTGAAAGAAATGACTTGTGGTGTAATTTAAAAAAGTTTAATCAAAAATATAATCTTCCTTGGATTGTTTTGGGTGATTTTAACACTGTTTTTCGTGTTTCTGAAAAAAGTGGTGGAAATAAAATCCCACAAAACAAGATTGACAGGTTAAGTAATTTCCTTATGGACACTGGTCTTATTGAGCCTATTATTAGTGGCAATAAGTATACTTGGAAATCTGGTTTAGCCAAGAACATTCATTGTAAATTAGATAGGATTTTAATCAATGTTGAATTGGCAAACATCTTTCCAAATTTTATCTATTCCACTCTGGAACAAAATTCCAGTGATCATACTCCTCTATTTGTTAATCTGTCTCCCAATGGGAGCACAAATAATAAAGTTCCTCCTTTTAGGTTTAAAAACAGTTGGGTTTTAGAAGATAGTTATAATTCCTTGATGAATAATAGTCTTAATTTTTCTAGTAGTGGTACAAAGCAATTCCAATTTAGTATGCTGTTGAAAAATATTAAACATAATATTAAGAATTGGGATAAGAATAATCATTCGAAGGGTAATAATATAAACAAATTAAGAAAAGATGGAAAATATTTACAAAATCTAGCTGATAATAATCCACAAAATAAGGAGATTGCAAAAAATTTCTTTCAGAATCAGGAAAATTTATCTATTGAACTTCATAAGAATGCTATTAATGTTAGGCAAAAGGCCAAGGTGGATTGGTTAACTTTAGGGGATGATTGTACAAAATTTTTCTATGCTAAAATGAATAGTAGAAAACACATTAATAATATAGGGAACATCATTGATAAAAGAGGCAATATTTCTAATGAGCATGAGAAAATATCTAAAGAAGCTATTGAGTACTACAAGGATTTATACTTCTCTGAAAATCAGGAAAAAGATTTTCCTCATATTATTTGTAAAAATATTCTTAAAGAAGAAGCAGCTGATATTTTACTTGCTCCTGTATCTCTTGAGGAAATTAAATATATTATTTTTAATGCTAGTGATAATAAAAGCCCTGGTCCCGATGGGTTTAATGCTAAGTTTTATAAAAATCAATGGAACAATTTAAAACATCAAATTCATGAAACTGTAAATGAATTTATGAGTAAAGGTAAAATTCTGAAAAATACTAATCATACTTTTATAACTCTTATTCCCAAGAAGAAAAACCCAACTAACATTAATGATTTTAGACCCATATCCTGTTGCAATTTCATTTATAAAATCATATCTACTGTGCTTAGTAATAGAATAAAGATTTTTCTGCCTTTTCTAGTTTCTGAAAACCAGAGTGCCTTTGTTCCTGGCAGATTAATTTCTGAAAACTCTATGCTTGCACATGAGATGGTGAGAAATTTCAATAACAAAAATGGTGATAATGTGTGTTTAAAAATTGATTTGCAGAAAGCATATGATAAAGTCAACAGACACTTCATTTGGCATATTATGAGATGTATGGGGTTTCCTATTAAGTTTTGTGATCTGATTTTAGAGTGTATTAATACTCCTACCTTTTCCATTCTTATTCAAGGTAAACCTGAAGGTTTTATTAGTAGTAATAGAGGTATTAGACAAGGTGACCCTCTGTCACCCTATCTTTTTACCTTGGTTATGGAGTATTTTTCGATTTTAATGGATATTGAAACTATTAAGGGGAATATTAAACATATTAACAGAATTCAACCATACATAAGTCATCTCATATATGCTGATGATTTAATGATTTTTGTTAAAGCTAATAAGGAGAATGCAGAATCTGTTAAGAATATTTTTGCCAGGCTTAATAAAAATGCTGGGTTACAGCTCAACAAAACTAAAAGTAAAGCCTATTTTAGTAAAAGCAGCAGATACAAAATGGATTTTCTCAATGTGTTAAAAATCACTGAGGGTAATCTCCATGTAAAATATTTAGGGCTTCCTTTGTCGGTTAACCAACTTAAAGACTCTGACTGTTCTGGTTTACTAGATAATATTCAAGAAAGAATGGAGGTCTGGTCATGTAAGCTTCTTTCTATTGCTGGTAGACTAGAGTTAATCAAAACTGTTATATATGCTATTATTCTTTACTGGTTACAAACATTTCATTTCCTTGCAACTTCAATCAAAAAAATTGAGAAAAAATGTGCTGATTTCTTATGGAGGGGTAAATATCATAAAATTAGTTGGGATAAAGTGTGCAAGCCAAAAGAAGAAGGAGGGTTTGGTATTAGAAACCTGAAGAATCTTAGCTCTACCTGTCATCTTAAATTATTTTGGAGATTTTTAAGTGCTGATTCCCTGTGGGCTAGATGGATGCAGAATAAATATGTTAATAAGGGTAATTTTTGGAACTTACTTCCAAAAAATAATCAGTCTAATACTTGGAAGCATATTTTAAAATGTAGAGATATTGGTAGATCTCTGTTGGATAGAAATTTTAAGGCTCGTAAAGAAACTAACTTGTGGTTTGACCCTTGGTTCAAAAATAACTCTTTTGTTAATAAAATTGGATGGAACAATTTAGTCATTTTTGGAGAACCAAACTTAACAGTTTCCTCTATAATTTTAAATAATCACTGGCATCCTCATCTTCATCCTATTACTAACCCTCATAAAGAGGAAATATGTAAACTTCATATTGATGTAAATGCAGAAAGTGATTACTGGACTTGGAAAGCAAGCAATAAAGGGAAGTTTTCATTTAAACATACTTGGATTTTATCAGGCATAAAGAGAATAAAGTAGAGTGGTACGATTGTATTTGGAACAAGGTGAACAGTCCCAAGATGGCATTCTGTACCTTTTTTGCATTACATAATAGACTGCCAACTTGGGACAGAATCAATAAATGGTCCAGTACCACTAGTTCACAATGTTCCTTATGAAATCTAGAGAATGAGTCTTCTCATCATCTGTTTTTTGATTGCAGCTATTCATTTTTCTTATGGAAGCATATTCAAGCTAAGCTGGGCATTCGTATTAATGGGCAATTGGATCTCAAGCAAGCTAACAACTATATCAATATCAATATCAATTTTAAAGCAAAATCAATGAAGAGGGATTTAGCTCACATTCTTATAACTACGACTGCTATCATATATGGAAAGAGAGGAATGCTCGCTATCATAATAAAACAATCAGTAGCAAAGAGCAGATATGGCGTTTAATTGATACTGACAGTGGTATACTGCTGAATAAATCGAAGTATAAAGTGAAAGATCACACCAAAGTTGCCAGTATAGCTGAAAACTGGGATTATGAAGCAGGGAGCAAGCATCTGGAGCTTTTTCTCGCCTACCCGAACTTCCAGCATAGTGAAGTTGCTAATCATAATAGCTTCTTTCACAAATCTGTTGATCGTAGCAGCTCCGGTGACGGTGTCAGAGATAAGACTTTATTTTGGACCCGCGCCACTTATCAGAGGAGTAGATCTGCAGATCTAAGTCTCTCTGACCTTATATCTGAAGATTACTACGATGTTAACTATATTACGAAGATCGATTTTTCTAGTGAGGAGAAAGAGGGCATGAGGTGCCAGCTTAATGAGGGGCTGTCGTATTGGGAGAGAGGGGAAACAAGTGGTGTGAAGAAAGATGGAAGTTGAAGACAGAGTCTTCGTTTTTGCATTTCCTCTTCCTTTCCTTTCCGCCATTGTTTTGTGATATGTGGCGGCTGTGTTGTGTTCGCATAGGGTTAGGGTTTTGCTGTGTTGTACTGTGATATCGGGATGTTTCTGGATATCTCGTATGTTTTTGTTTGGGCCGGGCCCGTTTACCATGCTTTAAAAAAAAATGAATATATCCTTAACCATGCACATATATATCCCACTCTGTACACTCTTTCTTGCATGCAAGTCTCCATGCTCTCTGCTTCTAACGCCTGCACTTCATATTTCCCATGCAACTACTTGCAAAGCCCATCGCCCAACATGCACATGCACACTGTAGAAAATGCACAAGGAAATATCTCCTCCACGGATCCTCCATTTCGTGTACACCTAAAATGAAAAAGGTAGATCTTCTCGGCCTCTACAACTTTCATGTTGTAAATTTTCGCTAATACTTAGCGTAGAAGAAGTTATTTAAATTATTAAATATGAGCATGTAAGTGAAATATGAATTTGAAAGTTTGCTGTTACTTTTAACATGCGTGAAAAGGAAAAGGAGAGAATGTGTACCTTCTCTCCTTTGTCACATTTTTGACCATGTATATAATTGTGGATTTCCTTCATGCTTAGGCAACAACGTACCATATTAAATGCAAGCCGTGTGAATGCAAGCTACGAAAAGAAAAATAAGTACGAGCATCAGACCATAAATGAAGGTTGCGTGTAAAATTTTGTGTGCTTTATTTGTATATATGAACATATAGGCAAATATCTCTTCAAGACTAAGACAACAAAGTACAGGACATTAAATGCAAATGGAACAGAACATCTACAGAGAAGATACGGAAAAATATTGGAAAGATAGGTGACGTGAGTGTATATAAATTTTGTGTGAGAAACGTTTAAATTTTGGTGTATGAAAATAAAGTTTCAGTGTAGGACGTTACACCATATTACGTTCGTGTATGAATCGTGAACGGCCAAAATAAAAATATAATCACGTACAACAATGTTAAACGATCACAAAATAGTAATAAAATAGACCGACTAACTTATTCTGTAAAATTCTAAAAGAACCGACGTTTGACGCAAATCGCATCAAACGAAAATATTAAATATTCCAAATTAAAAATTATGAAAAAAATTTAAAAAATAAATTAAAAATGCATCACTAAAATTCAACTCCAAATTTGAAATATAAATTTTATTACAAATTAAATTCAAATTCAAATATTTAAACAAATTAAATATTCAAATTCGAAATCTCGAAAATACGGATCGTTACAACGGAATTGCGAGTCGCTACAGGAATAAATTAAATGATAACATACATATATTAATTTATAATTGATGCAATCAATTAATTAAGAAATTAATTAAAGATATTAAGTAAGCATCAACTAATAAAAGAAAGAAACTTATATGTCAATTAATTGGGTAATGAATTAGCGGTTTAAATATATACAACTAATAAATATGTGATTGAGTGACGCATTCAATTAATATTGGATATACACATACATACATACATACACACACACACATGATCTAATTAATTGTGTAATTAATGGAAGAATCTTATTTAGAAGGAAACGTGAATTAATAGGGTCGTATAACAAAGAAATAAATGAATAACATTGGAGAATTATACGTTATAAGCTAACGTAAACAAATCAATAAATGATGGTGATGATTGTTTTTAGGGTTAATCAGATGGTTCATAGTTATTTAGTACACCTATAAATTAAACGTAACTTATCCTAGCCCACACTATTTTCTCTGAACCAGCTGTTGTCATTTACAACAAACTCCTCTTCTCTTCTTCATCTTCCTTTCTCCTCTATCACTACCAGAATCGCCTCGTATAGCGACAGAGGCTAGCGACGACTAAAAAATGCGGCCGTCGCTAGCCGTCGCTAGCCGTCACCGATCGCGAATATACAGACACTAACCGAGAGAACATTGTTCACTTTCCTCTTCCCATTCACTCGGCTCCTTCTCCTCCTTCCCGCAGCCAGCCGCCGCTACCCGCCACCAGAGGCCGTCGCCGCCTTCCATCGCTACTTTGAACCTCTCCACACTTGCCGGTAACTCCTATTTTCTATTAGCTTTGTTTAATTTAGCTTTAAATTAAATTAGTTAATGATTTAGGGATTTGGAATTGGATGATTTACGGGTTTGGAATTGATGAATATATGTTACTACTTTATGATACATAGTTTATTATTTGAATTGGGTATACAATGGTAAACCTAATTTAGAAAATTAGTTGATTATGTGTTTGAAAATGGTGAATATTGCGTATTAGGTGATGATAATTAGTGTTGATTTGACGATAGTGATTTTATTGTTCACTTTGTTGTTAAAAATTATGGCTAATGTAAAATCCAAAAAGTAATACATGATCATTGAATAATATGTTCATTAATAAGTTTACGAGAATGTTTGTTATACTGTTGTAAGCGTTAACTACTTATTTTGTTCACAAAATCATTAATTAAAATTTATGTAGTTAAACAAAAGTTAAAATATTAATATTTCACTACAGACCACTAACACTTCAATATTAATATTTAATATCATTATTTCACTACATACCACTAACACTTCAATATTAATATTTTTTAATTTGTGCATTATTTATTTGGACCCCTTAGAGAATTTTTGACCCCGTCTGACAAGTGTTGTATATGATCGTTATATGGATATTCATTTTTCCACAGAACGGACATCTATATTCATCCGATACAACATTTGTTGGATTTGTTCTAGTATTTGTACAAGTTACAAACACAATAAAGTAATCATATTTTATAGATCATTTCAGTTTAAACGGTTCAGAAAATTTCGATGGCACTTTCTTTTTTCCCTATGTACACACATTTGTGTACGATACAGGGAAAAAAGGAAAGTGCTGCCGAAATTTTTTAGAATCATTTAATCTGAAATGATTTATAAAATATGATTACGTTATTGTGTTTGTAATGAGAAGTAGGATAACCGACCGTCAAAGTAAAAAAACAATAAACTTAAGAATTGAAAATTTTATTGCACTATTTATTTGAATTTGTTAAAATAGTATGATATGATATTTATTTTAAGTATTTATTTAAACTTAAGTGAACCGTTTAAAATGATATGATTTACGAAATGTAATTACTTTATTGTATTTGTAATGGGAAATAGGATGGTCGACCATCAAAGTTAAAACAATAAAGCAAAAAGCAAAAAGCAAAAAATAAATCGAATTGATTATTTGGATTAATGAACGATAAACTTTATTGTGTTTCTAACATATATTTTCAAATCAGGAAAAATGTTCGATTATTTTCTCGACCGTAGTTGGATGTATGAAGTCAGAACTGGTATGAAAGGTTTAATAAAGAAACATTTCTGTAACGGTGTACACGAATTTATTAGATTCGCTAAATCTAATAATCGTAATAACGAAGAACTTCGTTGCCCGTGTAGTAAGTGTAAACATTTGAAGCATTCGAAAGCAGATATAGTTGAAGTACATTTGTATAAAAATGATTTTGTGCCGAATTATTACTTGTGCGATCGTCATGGAGAACTTCTTGCACCCACACCTAATCCTGTAGCGTTAGATGACAATAATGTTATGACGAATCCAATAGAAAATATGGTGGAAGATGCAGCACGATCAATGTTTCCAATGTTTGATCAAGATGACGATGAAGATGTAAATGTCGAAGAAGGACCGAATGTGGGAGCTAAAAAAATATATGATTTATTGGACTCTGCTAAAAGGCCATTGTGGGATGGTTGTAAAAGTGGAACCGAAATATCAGTAACTACCGAATACATTACTATGAAATCAAAATTCAACCTTACAGAAGCTGGATTTACAGCAGTTGTACAAGCAGCAAAACGACACATGCCACCCAATAATCTGATGTGCGATAGTCATTATAAAGTGAAAAAACTTATGTCCGCTTTGGGATTGTACCAAAAGATAGATACATGTATAAAAGGTTGCATGTTGTATTGGAAAGATGATGTTGAGCTTAGAAAATACAGAATATGTAACGAAGAAAGATACAAATCAAGGTAAAAAAGGAAAAGAAGTTCCATACAAGAGGATGCATTATTTACCCATCACTCTCAGACTTCAAATGTTGTATGCATCTTCTGCTACGGCGTGCCATATGCGATGGCACAGGGTGAGAACACCGGAAGAAGGAACTTTGATACATCCATCCGATGGAGAAGCATGGAAACATTTCGATAGGACTTATCCCGCATTTGCTGTCGAAAGCCGTAATGTCAGACTCGGTTTATGTACGAATGGATTTGCACCATTCTCTCAGTTTGGTAGTAAATATTCATCATGGCCTATTATCGTAACTCCTTATAATTTACCTCCATGGATGTGTATGAAAACTCCATATATGTTTCTCACTACTGTCGTCCCTAGGCCTGATGATCCAACACAAGAAATCGATGTTTATTTACAACTATTGATCGAAGAGTTGAAAACACTATGGAATGAAGGAGTTGAAACGTACGATATTTCGAGAAAAAAGAATTTTCGTATGTTCGCTTCTTTGTTATGGACTATTAGTGATTTTCCTGCATACGTAATGCTTTCAGGTTGGAGTACGGCTGGTCGTCTAGCTTGTCCTTATTGCATGGAAGAAATACGGGCGTTTTCGCTACGGGATGGAAAGAAAATTTCTTGGTTTGATTGTCATCGGTGTTTTCTCCATCCCAATCATCCTTTTAGAAGAGATAGAAAAAGCTTTATAGCTAACAGAGAAGAGAGTATGCAACCACCGAAGATTTGGTCAAGCGAAGAAATATATGAAATTGTAAAAGAGTATCTGAAGGTACATGAAACTGGAGTGCAGACTGAAATTCCAGGTAAATCAGACATTCATAATTGGTGCAAACAAAGTATATTTTGTGAGTTACCATACTGGAAAGATCTCCTACTCCGACATATTATTGACGTGATGCACAACGAAAAAAACGTGTTTGATAATGTGTTTAATACAGTTATGAATGTAAAGGGGAAAACAAAGGACGATTTGAATTCAAGACTTGATATAGAAAACTTTTGTAAACGTCCCGAATTTCATATGAAACCCAATGACAATAAAAAACCCAAAACATATTATGAGCTAGACAGTAAGCAAGTAAAACTCATGCTAAAGTGGGTGGAAGCACTCAGATATCCTGATGGGATTTCTTCTAATTTTCGTAGATGTGTTGACTTTAAAAACAATAAATTGAGTGGGATGAAAAGTCACGATTGCTATATCATGATGGAATATCTATTACCCGTGATTCTCAAAGAACTGCTGCCTGTAAAAGTATGGAGCGTTATAACAGAATTAAGTTTATTTTACAAACAACTTTGTTCGACGACGTTAAAAGTCGACCGTATACGTAGACTTGAAGTAGAAATTCCTATACTGTTCTGTAAGCTGGAAAAAATATTTCTGCCAGGTTTCTTTAATATAATGGAGCATCTACATGTTCATCTTCCATCTGAAGCACTTCTTAGATGTCCCGTTCAATATGATTGGATGTATCCATTTGAGAGGTAATATTGAATATCGGCAATATTTATGTTAGTTTAAAATTCAGTTTTATATACCTAAATTTAAAATAAATTTGTAAAAGGTACTTGAATCATTTGAGGAAAAAAATTAGGCAAAAATTACGAGTTGAAGGTTCGATTTACAAATCATATCTTGAAGAAGAAGCCTCATTCTTTTTCTCTCATTATTTTAGTGATCATGTGAACTTATCGTTTGTAAGTGTTCCACGTAATGAAGAAGTCGTTGAACATGATTCTTCTCAAGCAATGTTATCTATTTTTAGACAACATGCTAGAAAATGTGTGGAAATATGATTAGACGATAGAGATCACAATGTAGCACACACATATGTTCTTCTAAATTTTTCAAAAGTTGCACCATTTGTCGGGTAATTATAAATTCATATATAATTCAATTATACTTACATATTAATTATATTAAAACATATTACATATTTGCAGTATATACGAATCATTGCATCCATCTGACGATCTCAGTAAAAAATTTGCTAAATGGTTTTCAAATTACGTTTATGATCCAATAAACTGTGTCGTTGACGAAGGATTACGGCATCTTGCGATCGGACCAACAAGAAATGTCAAGACGTATCCAATATTCTTCGTCAATGGATTCAAATTCAACACCAAAGATTACGGTGCCGAAAAATTGACATATAACAGCGGTGTATTTGTCAAAGGTAGTGACGATCCAGATGAGCATATAAAAGATTTTTACGGCGTCTTAACACAGGTTTTAGAGTTGACATATTACATACGACCTGCAGAAAAAGTTTTTTTATTCAAATGCAACTGGTTTTGCAATGTTCCTGGTACTGGAATCACCGTGCACAAAAATTATAAACTTACTGAAATAAAACATACCTCACATTACTATAAGTATGATCTTTTCGTGTTGGCCAAGCAAGCGTTACAGGTTTATTTTGCTCCGTATCCATCCTTGAAAAGAGATAAAGCGGACTGGTCGATTGTTTTTAAAACAAAGGCAAAATTTACATTTGACGGAAATAATATTCCAGACGAAACAGCGTATCAAGCGGATGTTGAGCCAAATACTGAAGTAATAATAACCGATGACATTGATGTAGGGTTGTTGAATGATGAATCAAATGTTTTGGTAGATGCATTTGAAAGTGTTGAAGAAAACGATATAGAGTACGAGACCGAGTCTGAATCAGAGAACGACGAAGACTGATAATTTTAAATATTTGAATTGCATGTTGTATAATGTATTTTTATGACGTATATAATATTTAGAGTCTGAATATGACATATGTAAATATTTGAATTGCATGTTATATAATGTTTTTTTATGACATATATAATATTTAAAGTCTGAATCAAGTGGAATGTTTTATGCGATGATATGATATGTTCTGATATGATATGATATGTCATGTTCTGATATGATATGATATGTTATGTTCTGATATGATATGACATATTCTGATATGATATACGATATATGATATGATATGTCTGTAGCAGATATGTCTTACAGGAGACACGGCAGTAGGTTTGAGCCTTCTCCTTCTCCCGACGTAGGTGCCAGTGGCAGTGCGCCGGATTTACGCCCCGTTGCTGAGTTAGTTCCGAAGACGGCAGGGTAAGTATCAAATATATTTCA
This sequence comes from Allium cepa, assembly GCA_030765085.1. NCBI lineage: Eukaryota > Viridiplantae > Streptophyta > Magnoliopsida > Asparagales > Amaryllidaceae > Allium > Allium cepa. The sequence continues at coordinate 222,004,164 of CM060928.1, forward strand.
AGTATGTTATTTAAAATATATTAAATATGTACATCAAAATTTATACAGGGGCTTTGAGGTGGAGCCTTCAGATTTCATTCTACAAACGTCGAGACATGCGTTTATGAGTACGATGTCCGGCTGTTGGCCACGGTGGGACGACATCCCAGCGCCGGTAAAGAACGCAATATGGGCAGATTTGATGGTAATTAAGTATAAATTTTTATTTGATTTGAATGTCAATAGAATGTTTATAATTCAAGTTAATTTCAATATGCATGCTGTCGTACGTGTTGAGCCGTAGGATCTGGACGTGTTTAGAAATCATTAGAATCAAAGAATGAGAAAAAATTATAGAAACACGTTAACTAAAGTAAAGAGTGCGAGAAAAAAGCCTAGTTGGAAGAGCGCTGACGTATATAGTGAGTTTCTTCGGCTCTGCGATACTGCTGAATTCAAAGTAAGCTATCCACTTTCGAATTGTAATTTAAATTTTTTAAGATTTCGTATATTAGTTGCATTAATATAGTTAATCTTGTGTTTAAATGTATAGAAAATATCAGCGCGGAACCGCGAAAACAGGAATAAGAATCTTGCTGTACATCGTGGTAGCTCGAAATCTTTTCAGCAACACAAAAACGAATTGGTAAATTTATAAATTGTGTTTATGAATATCTATAACATTATTTAATCACATTGGTAACATTGTTTATTCATATATATATATATTTAGTCTAAGAGTACAATCGCGAGCCTACGATGGCTGAGTTATTTACTGCCACACATGCGGTGGAGGAGACAGACGAGGAAGGAAATGTTTCGTATAGATGGACAGACGCCAAATCTCAATCTGTAATGGTAAACATGCTTATCCGTAATGATAGTGTTTGATAATACTTTATTTCACAGCTAAAAAATCATAAATAATTTTTTTTTCGTGTCAAACTTTTATTTATCATCGCAGGAGTCATATGAGGCGGAGCGGGCACGTGTGGCGCAGACCAGTGGACGTGAGGAGTTGACCGTTGAGGAGTCAAATCATATTTGGGACGCCATTATAGATCCGCCTACGCGAAATAGGCGATATAGTTATGGAAATATGGAGGTAAACTGCTTCATTAACTAATATATACATTTAATACGATATGAAGCATAAATTATAACTAGCTATTAACTATTTCACAGGCGATATCGTCCCAGAGAGCTTACAGGAGATCCCAAGCAGAGGAGGAGATAGCGTTGTTGCGTCAGCAGATTGCGGAGATCAATGACTGGCGGAAGAGCACTGCTTTTGCACAGCAGCTCGATGCGCATATCGCGGCATACCTGGCAGAGCATGGAAGAATGCCCGGAGAGGATGCGTCTGGAGATGACGAGTAGGTAAGGTTGTTTTTTGTTGAACTTATTGTGTTGTTTTGTGTTGAACTTATTGTTGTCTGGTTTGGTGTATGTTGATGAGTAGGACAATGATGTATGATTTGTTTGATAGTACTTATATGTATTGTTGAGTATGATGTATATTAGTGAACGTTGTGTTTGATTGATGAATCTTTGGATATATAGTTGTTTGATGGAAAATTGTGGATTTTATGTTTGATTGATGAGAGGTTGGTGTTATACTTGTGTTGGAAGATTGAATGTTGTTATAGTTCGACGGAAATTGTTTATATTGTGGTTTAAAGGCGCAAACAGCAGCTGTTTGTAAACTGGAACTCAGGTTTGCGTCGGCTAGCGACGGCTTAGGGGTTACAGGTTGACGTCGGCTAGCGACGGCTTTATAGTTACAGGTTAGCGTCGGCCTGAATCGGCTTGTTACGACAAACAGAATTTTTAAAAAAACAACCACGTGGATAAATCCGTCACTTACCGACACTAAAGTGGTGACGAAGCCGAAGCAAAAGCCGACTCGAATACTGTTTGGTGACGTCTAATGTAGCGACGGCTTTTAGAAACGGCTTGCGACGGCCGGCGTCGGTTTCTAGCCGACGCAAATTCCGGTTTTTCTTGTAGTGTATCAATCAAATCTTACCCCAAGCAAAAAATAAAATTAAGCAAGGATATACATATAAGCAAATCAAAGAATTACGCAAACAAATCAGGGAATTTACAACAAATTAAAAAAAGGAAAAAGCGGAGAAAAGCGTAGCAAATTAAAAGGGATAGAAATTGAAGCTAAGGACGACATATGAGTGGATTTAATTATATTCTTTTACGTTTATATTATACATTATCGTTGAATTTCCATTAGATAATTTTTTCCAGAAATTAATTCTATCAATAATGCAAACACTATAAATTTTATTTATATTTAATTAGGCTTGACAGTTAAAAAAGACGTAGGCCTAAAAGTAAATTTTTTACAGTTATTTACATTTATTTTAAAAGTCATAATTTAGCCATAATACAGGTTCCTTTTATTCCCCTTTTACACGAATAATATAGTTAGAAAGAGAATCGCGGTTATGGATTAAAATACAAGACTTTATAAAAGTAGATGTAAAGTAAGAAAATTGGGAAATTGGAATAAAATTAGAAAAGTGAAACTCTGCAATAAATTACGCTGAATGGAGACAATATTATCTGATAATTTAATTTGGGGAGTAAGTAATAGATTAATTGGTTGGTATAGAAATTAGAATACATTTCTATAATTTATTAATTAAAAGATAATGATAAACGTAACTGCAAGAATAAAAAGAAAGGAAATAGGAACTAGTGTAAAATAAAGGGACCGCTGCATTTTACACTAGCCCAAAATAATAAAAGAAATATATTGCAGTTATGAATTATTGTTTATAGTATTATTTAGTATTAACTTATCTCTACTACTAATAAAGAAAATTTGTTGAATTAATTTACTCGGCGTCTTTTTGAAATTACGAAAATGCCCTTGCTTTCCGTTTACTATAATATAAACAGCCTTGTGCGAAGCACAGACCAATTTAGTGGAAATAGATTTTAGTATAGCTTTCACAACCAACCAAATAAAATAGAATTACTTTATAGAATAAAAGAAAATAAAGTAGAGTATGCAATGAATCAAATAAATTATTAGATAAGAAATTAAGGCTATGAACAATAAACAAACCTTGGTCTGTATTTACCGCGCAAACTATATAAAAAGACAGTTATTATGACAAGTTAATTATATAATAAAAGAGAATTAAAAAACATTCTATATCATAACAAAAGAAGACAGACTAAAATAGAAAAGAAACACTTGTAACTATACACAGATTTTAAAAGAAATAATAATATCAATTACAAGTGTAATTATAACATAAGTTATGATTAAAAGGCTTATTTGGAAACTTAGAATAAATAAGCAATGAAGCAAAGATAATTAGTAAAAGCTTATTTTAGATTTCTATTAAATTAGTAAGCAAATAGAACAAAAATGCTTATTTAATAAACTTAAGACTTAAATTAAGTTAATAAGCAAGAAGTGGCAAACCAATAGCATTCTCTATTAAATCAATGGTGGTCTCATAATAGCCAAAAACGAGACGAGAGTAAGAATATGCTAATTATGATAAATAAATAGCTACGTATATGCATACATTAGTTATTAGGTTTCAATCTACTATGGATTAGATGGGCACAGTTCATGAACAGAGGCGAGAATATTGTAAACCTAATAAATCTATTATAATAGTAAATGGAAATAAAACGGTATGTATAGAATTAAGCTTAGAAGTGTATAATTTATCTATTCACCGGAATTTTAGTTTTGACCCCCTCCTCGTAACACCCTACAGATTAAGTAGATAACAGAGACTTCCCAGCTGTAGGACGCTTATTTAGAGAGTGTTATTATATTGGTGAGTATTTACTTACTATTATATTTTAGTCAATCCCGCTGTGAGATAAATTATTGAGCTCTGATATATTTGTCTTTGCCTATTTGCAGGATACCAGATACCCAACTCAGGCTTCAGTGGGCTTGGTTTTCAGCATTTTTTGCGAAAAATCTGAACCACTGGAATTCGGATTCTTACAACTTCTATTCAAGATTGCTTCCTCCTCACAACAATGTGCACTTCATCTTCACTGTGATCACTTCTGCCTTCAAACTACTGCATTCTTCCACCCAGTCACTCATTTTTCTGAAATCCCTCCATCAAGTTCAACTTCACCCTACATTTCTCTGTCCACCACAACTCTGCACAGCTGCGCATTTCTCCATCATCAAGCATATTTTCAACTCCACCATCAATTGCCTTCCCCTTCATCCCCAACATCATGTAAACTGACCACACCCAAACCAGTCACCACCACTGCACAAACCTTTCTACCATTCTTCTCCATCCTCTACAAGCATCATAACCACGCTGCTGCCATTTACATCACAAAAACATCCACTTCACTTAACCCCACATTCACATTCTGTTGCCTGCCAGTGCTACACCATACAAACAAACACTACTGACATCCACCATACATACATCCCCACCACATACAATTTACAGTTCATACATCATATAACCCCTCACCTCGTCTCCCTGCTGCCTGACAAAGCCACTTCCTTCTCTAGTAACACATACTCGCACATATCCACAACAACCTCCTACCATCTCTTAAACATCCTCCACTTCTCAGAACTCAACACCCCCCCCCCCCCCAACCCCACTGCAATACATCACTACAACAACCTTTTAACCATATTCACACTACCTTATTCACAAGCTGTCAGTGCACTTCAGTCATACTGCCTGTCCACTTCCACACTGCCTGTCAAACACTTTTAACCATTTGAAAACATACACACCACATTTCAAAACCAGTTTATCACCTCAATTACCACTATCACCCTGCATAGAACCAAATCACTTCATCACAGCACTTCATATACATCACAGCATTGCTCCTCCATATCAGTACACTCCTCATTACCACTTCATACCCCAGACCATCACATATACCCATTGCAACTCCTATATCACAACACTTCATAGAACAATCATCATAAAACAAAACAAACTCCAAACTTCTACCCACAGCAACACAACTCTACTCACTGTGCCATTGAAACACTACTGGTACAACTCTACGGTGCATCACCAATTCATACAACACTACCACTTCAACTAGTCCAGCATCTTCCAGTGCACCTCTGACACAACACTACTACAGTGCATACCCAAGCCATTCACCATAGCCTGCCTATCACAGTACACCACAACACACTTCCCCCTACAGTCAGATCAAACCGACCCACTTCCTCCTCCAACAACCTCCATTGCTTCATACGAAATACAATTTTTCAACAACATACTTCAACAGCCAACACTCCACCCTCAATGGCCAGAACCAATCACCCCTCTCCCATCCACTGTTGTCATAATCTGACCAAATACAAACTCCATCACCACCTCAATAACGACGCCCGCAACCTTTGAAATCCTACCACAATCGTTTCCTTCTCAAACGCGCTTCATCACACAAACACGCCTCATCACACAACCGCTTCCTTCTCCCCAACCACGATCGCTTTCTACCATCAGTCTCGGCCTCAATCCAACCTGCTACCTAATTTAATCAACCCAATCGAACGAAGACCAAAACCATCACCGCGCACCTCGACTACCGTCCACAATTCAGCAGCTAACTACCAAAAACCTGAATTGACTTCAAACCTCACCTCGAATCAAAATACTTCGATTTTTTGAGTTGAAAGTTTTGTGCAGTCTTTGATTTGTGCTATGATTTGTTGAAACTGTTGATTTGCCTATGAGAATATATCGTAATTGGTTTTTGATTGGACAATTGGATTTGATTGCAATTGGCTGTCTTTCTTCTTATTGTAAAACCAATTTCCATTTATTTTTTAAGTGTAAATACGTTGGGCTTTAGTTGGAATGGGCAGCGGTTGATAATATTTTGTTTCAGGTTTGAGTTTTTGGTTTTACAAAATTGTTTTAACTTCTTGGGTTTCGTTTTGTGCGCTTTGCTTTGACTGTTTTGTTTTGAGTCTTCTTCTAAAATTAAAAAAATAAAACTTTACAAATCGTTTACAAAAAAAGAGGGGGCTTTCATTTTCACTTGAATAAAAAAAATTGTTTTGTTTTCGTTTTAACCTTATAAAAATTTTTGTCCCTTCACAAATTTTCAGGTTGCAGATTTCAGGAAATCAGGATTGCAAAAAGGAATTGCTTGTCAAATAATTGCTGCTAAAATTGCTTTGCTTGCTTATAAAAAAAATTCCGCTTTAAAATAAATTGCTAATAATTCTGCACGCTCTGTTATAGTGCCTCTATCTCTCATTTTTATTTGTCTTGCATTGTTGGTTGCTTGCAATTTAAAAAAAAAATCAAAAACAAAAACAAAAACAAAAACAGATTTCATTCGTAGTTACATTGTTAATACACGTTTAGTTTAAGTTTTGCATTTTATCTTAGAAATTTGCTAATAATAACGGTTAGACATTTAACTTAAGAGTGTCATGAGCTCACCTAGGGCTTAATTGTATATTGACAAGTTGTCTTCTTTGAACAATTTAATTTCTAGGTGTCTAGCCTATGGCAGAGCAATAACGATTTATAAATGTTACGATGATTCGTAAATATTATAGTGGTTTTTCTCTGAAGGTACTTAAACTTTCGGTTGCATTGCCACGGTGATTCGTGGTGCACCAATAAATCATGTCCGTTACCTGGGTGAGAACTATTTTGTTGAATTAAGACAAAGTATGATTATACTGCTTTAGGTTAGGAGCTACTTAGGATAGAAAATTTGTAATTAAGCCTTTGCAGTCATTTAATTGCATTAGTTCATACATATTATAAAAAAAAAATTCAAAATCCAAAACTAAAAATAGTTGTAAATATTTCTTAAACTAGTTTTTTTAAATCCTTTTAAAATTTTCAATCAATATCAAAAATCCAAAAAAAATTGAGTTAGAAAAAAAAACAAAAAGCAAAAATCCAAAAAAAAATATAACCTTCAAAAAAAATTGAAATTCCAAAAATCAAATTTCCTTTTTGAACATAAATTCTCATTGATAAATACTTTTTCTTTACAAAAAAAGAAGAAGAAAAAAAGCCATTTTTGAAAATATCTGAATTTCCTTACTCGCCGTAGATTTTGAATAGTTGTGAAAATAAATATAATCCATATAATTTCACACCAAATTCTTATGGATATTCTAATGACAACTATTGTACAAACAATTTGAATTTTGAACCACAAAATTTTCGAAATGACGACCAACCCTCAAATCTTAAAAAATAGTATTGAAACCATTTCGTCTTTACTTGAACTCTCTACACAAAATGATCAAAGAATAAATGATTTGTGTAATTCATATTTGTGTAATAACTCAAGTCAAAGTTTTCAAAATAACCAAAATATGAATTCACCTCAAAATTCAAATAATTTTGATTATAACCCATGCCAATTCAATTTCGAACTCCAAAATGAAATTCAAAATCAAAATGGAAACAACTGTTTAAATGATTTTGGCAATGGGAATAATCTCAACTACGATGTTATTGATAATTTTCATTCTCAACAATTTCAAATTGAAAATCCTCAAATTAATAATTGTAGATTTGATTTAGTTGAGCAAATGGAACATAGATTTGTTGTTTGAAACATATATGAAATAACGTAAGAAACAAAATCAAATCCCACGTGTGACGAGTCAAGTAATATATCGAAATTGTAGATTTTTAAATAACAACTTTTGAAATTGAAAATGACAATCTTAATAAAGTTGATGAAATTATGGCAATTGAGTTGGAATGAAAGTGTGAAAGCAAATTTAAAATTCGATCTTCCTTTCTCCGATTTTGAAAAATTGAATACGACAACTTTGGATTTTGATATTGATACATGCAATGAAGTTCTTGATAATCCAACAAAGGAAGACGAATTTTGTGAACATAAATTTTTTGGACTTTTCGAAGATGAGTTGTTAAATTCTGAAAGGGAAGATTTAAATCGCTATTTTGATTTTGAAATCAATAATTTTGAAGAAGTTTCCAATTATAAGTTTGAATTTCTATTTGGTGAAAATAAACTTGAACTTCAACCAATTGTTTCATCTACCCCAAAAATCATCGAAAATAAAACAACTCATATGATTTTTAATAAAACGACAATAATTTTCCAAATCAATATTCAACTTCGAAATCTTTTATGATTTGGTTTTCTTTAGCTGTGTCTCTCATACTTGACGAGACAAAAGAATTAGTCTTTGTAAGATCGTCTCACTTACTCTTTAACAGTATATTTTTTGATGTCATGTAAAAAATAATCGTTTCATATAAATATAAGTCCTATTTTTATTTTATTTTTCTCCTTTCACTTGGTTAACTATAGGGACACAATCAAAATCAAGCGTGGGGGAAGCCTCATATGTGTTTTTTTATTTTTCATGATTTACTGTTTGCATTTTCTTTTGAAAACTTTGAAGAAGAAAATTCCCAAAAAAACAAAAATAAAAATAAAATTTTCAAAACAAATTTTCTTTTTAGCCTTTTGATTTACTTTAGAGAAAACACTATAGGATAAATATATGGTTTTGGTTATTAATTTGAATTTTTGAAAAAATTATTTGTCTTAACAAAAATAAAAATAAAGTTGGATTACAAGTAACAATGGTTTAACTAGTATATAGGAAGGTTCATGGGCAATAATTATGAAATATATCCTAATTGAAATCTTTGTTTATTAAGTGGTTAATTTAAAGAAAAGGATATAACATTTTTTCTCTTCTAAGTTAAATGGTGCTAAGATGATTTTGCAAAACTCTCTCTTCAAAAAAAAAATTATAATAATTTTTTTTTTGTATGCGTTCACACGCAAATGTGTACACTCGTCATGCTCTGTACCCTTCTCATGTAAGCCCAAAAGACAGTGCATGATCGGTATATCTGGCATCAGTTTATCTGAGTTAGATGCGTGTATATAAAAATTCTTTTATTAATAATGCCTACAGTCGATAGGTGTACATACTTGTGTGTTCACTCACCATGCTCTGTATTCCCCTCATGTAAGCCCGCAAGGCAGTGCATGGGTGATATATCAGGCCTCGGTTTATCTGAGTTAGACATATATAAATATTGTTAATATCAATAAAATTTTCAAATAAATAAAGAGTAAGCAATTGAAATCCAAGAATTATTTTCACTTATTTGATTTGACTTGTTATTTAAAAGAAACGAAAATACCACTTTGAAAAACTTTGATAATTGTTAGTCACTATGCACTGGATCGATGATGACCAAATACATAGATACAAAGTTGACGTGCAGTAATCACAGTATTACAATATAAATATAGTAGCAGAGCGAAAAAATAGAAAAATAAAGCAAGAAGCAATCGCAACAGAGTTTTTATACTGGTTCGGACCTCCAGTCCTACGTCCAGTCCCAGACTCCTTCTGGAATTTCACTAATAACCCTCACTTAACCCGAAGGAACATGTTTATATAACCCTTGAGCAGCGGAACAAGGACTTGAGCAGCGGAACAGGATTTCGCCTCAACAGCCGAAGAGAACTTCACACGCCTGAGCAACAGAACAGGACTCCAACAAATACAAAAGAATATCTGACAATGCATGTTCTTGATAACATGGATTTGTCACTTGTAGTACACCCTTCCTATAATCCTTTCCTCAAGTATGATGTGTGTAGTTGTGTACATATGAATATTAGGAAGTTTCAAATTGCTTGAAGAATATGAAATGAATACGTAAGCAATGAATTTATGAATTCAAGAGAGTATTTTATTCAGAAAATATGATTCAAGTATAAGCAAGTAAGTAAAGTGATTTGATCTTGAAATTCATGCATATATATAGTAGTTAAGGAGTTGCAATTGCTGGTGAAGAGATCTCTGCGAATAGCAATGGTTGCAACCCTTGAGGAGGAAGACAACTATTCAGAAAAGAGGTGTCTTTTCATAAAAAAAGACAGTTGCAGGATTCGGTCGAGTGAATAGTTTGAGTCAGTCGACTGATTGCAGAGTGTAAAAACTCTTCGATTTAGATTCAGTCGACTGAATTTAAAATCATGCATATATATGTTAAAATGCACAGATTTAGTCGACTGAATGATCTGGTTCAGTCGGCTGAATTCTGTTAATAAACAAAAATCCCTATAGCGCATTTGGTTAGTACACTTTCCTTCTAAACTAGTGACCCGAGTTCGAGCCCCGCTCTATCCATTTTATTAAAAACTTGATTTTGATTAAAATATGCAAGCAAGTTTATTTGAATGTGAATGATGATTCTTGAGGAAAGATTTTAACAAAGTACTAAACTAGACTCTATATACATACTTGACGACTCTTGTTAAAAAATATATAACTATACGAACCATACTTGAGTTGTTGAGTCTGGATGTTGGCGTAGTCGTAGATTCGTGAATATCATTCGCCTCTTGTCAGCATTCAAAACCTTATGATCCAACATTCTCCCCCTTTTTTATGATGACAACTCCATTTGCTACGGAAGAATCTTCGACAAGCTTTGTTGACTTATCTCTCCCCCTGAATATATTCCTGTAATTGTGCTATAGTTTACTCCCCCTGAATCTATGCTATATATTCCTGAAAATAATTAATCTTTTCTTGTAACAACCCGCATATTTATCGATCTTTGTATTTAAATATTTTATCGATACTCGGAATTTAGTCTGAAAAGCTACTTTTTGCATACGGTCGAATTAGGACTCGGGACCACTCCCATTGAGTTCAAAATGACATTTGCGATCTTTTTAAGTATAAACTTTGATATGTTTGGAGATAGTAGAATTTTTCCACTTTTTACTTAAGGCTTTGGTTTGGGCTGAGCCCAATAACCCCCCTTATGTATTCAGTCCCAACTCCACTCCAACTCTTCATTACTTCATTTCTAATTCCTAATACACAAGCTTTAGCAACAATGGTGAGTGGAATGGGAAATTAAAACTCCAAACCCTAGTTTTCTTTTGCAAATCAAACTCTAGCTCCAAACTAATAGAAGAACCCATTGGTAAGCCTCCTCTTCTTCTTCTCCAACTCATTCTCTTATCAATTTCAGAAATTCTTAAACCTAACTTTGGGAATGTTCTTCTTTTAAAGCTTAGAATCAAGCTTCTTGAGTTGGATTTGAAGAGTGGTTGCTTCTCCTTTGCTTTCAAGCTTCTTCTTCAATCGTTTGGGTTCAAAGGTGAGATTTCTATCTCACATCCATGTTTATGATTATCTTCGATTGTTAGGTATGAATTCCTAACACATATTCATGTGCATTTGATTTTGATTTGAATTGGTTTGGTGTATATTCCAATTTTTGGTGTTTTGAAATCAAAATCTATGAAAATCCTTTTATGGATATCTTAACATGTTTTGGTGACGCATCGAAGAGCCATAAGGATCGGGTAGTCGATTGGCATAAACCCCTAGCGCAATTGCTCGAATTCGGTTGCGAATTGGTTGGGTTTGCACATCTTGTGCAAAGGCAGGGAAAACTGCCTCTATCCATTTTATTAAAAACTTGATTTTGATTAAAATATGCATGCAAGTTTATTTGAATGTGAATGATGATTCTTGAGGAAAGATTTTAACAAAGTACTAAACTAGACTCTATATACATACTTGACGACTCTTGTTAAAAAATATATAACTATACGAACCATACTTGAGTTGTTGAGTCTGGATGTTGGCGTAGTCGTAGATTCGTGAATATCATTCGCCTCTTGTCAGCATTCAAAACCTTATGATCCAACATTCTCCCCCTTTTTTATGATGACAACTCCATTTGCTACGGAAGAATCTTCGACAAGCTTTGTTGACTTATCTCTCCCCCTGAATATATTCCTGTAATTGTGCTATAGTTTACTCCCCCCTGAATCTATGCTATATATTCCTGAAAATAATTAATCTTTTCTTGTAACAACCCGCATATTTATCGATCTTTGTATTTAAATATTTTATTTAAATATTTTATCAATACTCGGAATTTAGTCCGAAAAGCTACTTTTTGCATACGGTCGAATTAGGACTCGGGACCACTCCCATTGAGTTCAAAATGACATTTGCGATCTTTTTTAGTATAAACTTTGATATGTTTGGAGATAGTAGAATTTTTCCACTTTTTACTTAAGGCTTTGGTTTGGGCTGAGCCCAATAACCCCACTTATGTATTCAGTCCCAACTCCACTCCAACTCTTCATTACTTCATTTCTAATTCCTAATACTCAAGCTTTAGCAACAATGGTGAGTGGAATGGGAAATTAAAACTCCAAACCCTAGTTTTCTTTTGCAAATCAAACTCTAGCTCCAAACTAATAGAAGAATTCATTGGTAAGCCTTCTCTTCTTCTTCTCCAACTCATTCTCTTATCAATTTCAGAAATTCTTAAACCTAACTTTGGGAATGTTCTTCTTTTAAAGCTTAGAATCAAGCTTCTTGAGTTGGATTTGAAGAGTGGTTGCTTCTCCTTTGCTTTCAAGCTTCTTCTTCAATCGTTTGGGTTCAAAGGTGAGATTTCTATCTCACATCCATGTTTATGATTATCTTCGATTGTCAGGTATGAATTCCTAACACATATTCATGTGCATTTGATTTTGATTTGAATTGGTTTGGTGTATATTCCAATTTTTGGTGTTTTGAAATCAAAATCTATGAAAATCCTTTTATGGATATCTTAACATGTTTTGGTGACGCATCGAAGAGCCATAAGGATCGGGTAGTCGATTGGCATAAACCCCTAGCGCAATTGCTCGAATTCGGTTGCGAATTGGTTGGGTTTGCACATCTTGTGCAAAGGCAGGAAAACTGCCTTAGCTCCAGTCAGTTGACTGGACTTCTTTGTCAGTCGACTGGCTGAAGCTAATAAGCAGGGTGAAGGCTTCCTGCAGAGCCTTGGGGGCTCTGTTTACTGCAGTCAGTCGACTGACTCACTGAGTTCAGTCGACTGATCTGCATCCCGAGAGTTTTTTGGGACTGTGATCAGTCGACTGAACTCAGTGAGTCAGTCGACTGACCTGCTCTTAAATGCCTATTTTGCCTATGTGGGTTGTGATTTCAATTTTTATCGATTCGTTTTGATTCCTAATTGATGCTATCAATTTTTCGACTTTGATGACTTATAATATGGAATTCTTGGAAATATCTATTTTGATGGATTTGATATCGATTTCTTTAGAATTAATTTACGTCTTCGTATGTGAATTTTGGTGATTGATTGTTTCTACAATCATTTTTGTGCTTTGTCACTTTAAAATACAAAGGTTTCTATACTAGTAGTAAATATTCAAACTCTTTATCAAAGATTATTTAAACTCTATTTTCAATATCAAACTCGTTTATAAAACCATTTTCCAACCTATTAGTATATACAAACCTTTACCTCACTCGTATGAGAAATCTAATTAAACGGCTTAGTAAAACGAGTGGTATGAAATGCTTGCGTTTACTTCATCGGTTAATTCTTGGACTTGTTCGATTGAACCTTTTGTGACAATTTTCTAGTGGAGATCTACAATTTGTTCGTAAATATTTAAGTTAAGCTAGTGGTTATGGGACATGATGCTAAGCTCATATATTTACTAGCTTACTGTAATTGACACTTCTTGATGATCATGACGATCATTTTTGGTGATTTAGACTAGCAATGTGCGATGTCTCTTTGTCTGCGAGGGAGACTAAACCCCGTTTTGTGGAGTTTCGACTCAAATTGGTGGGGTAGCAACCCATGGTCTTCGGGCCGTTTGTGGAGCTTCGACTCAATTTGTGATGGTTAGCAACCATGGAATTAGCGTTCCGTTTGTGATACACGTGTTGGTGAGCTTTATGCTCCCGTTTGTGATAGGCCTTCCCCCTTTTTGTGATTTCTGGATTTCTATTGATGATTTCTGGGATTTGTGCTTCACCAATTTTCGTGATTTTCATTGATAAGTTTTATCAATATTTGTGCATTGGTGAATTTGTGTGACATTGACTTTTGTGATTGACATTGATATAATTGTCAATATTTATGGTTTGGTGAATGAAATAAGGAGTACGACATTCCTTTTGATCTTTGAGAAGATTTTTGTGATATTGATTAATGTCGTGTTGATTTTCAATTACTTATTTATCACAGCTTGGTATTGTGATTATTATACGTTTAGTCACGTCTCTTATTCTATATCATTTCATCTGATATTTATAGCTAGACTGATCCGTTTATTTTTTTCTTATTAAATAATACTCGGGTCAGACCGAGATGTTACAGGTGCTTCTGCTTGACTTCTCATCCAGGATCATTACCTTGACTTTTGGCTAACTACTTAGATTAGTAGTTTTTGTTGTATACACTTGAGATATAGACTCATGGTTGTATTCATATTCTTTTGTATAGCACTGGTAGCTATTTATTTTGTGATAGTGTGGATCTTGTTGACCACTACTCCGATGAACACTTTTACGTGTTATATATATTCATATCTATTTCCGCCTTTGTGATATGAATTATCTGTGACTGATTTGTGTTATGTTTATTTCTATATTTGTTTCCGAAGATTACATATAGCCACTGTATAGTAGTTTTGAGTTTGTATCGGCATGTCGGATTTCCTCTTGAGATGAAAAGTTATATTTTTATCAGGCATATCGGTACTCGCACAAAGCAATTATACAGATGGTCGCTCCTCAACAGCCTTATTCTCCGTGCTAGTTGACAGCATTACTCCGTAGTGTTCTTGGCTAGCGTGGGTATAGAGGTGGGGCGTCAAAGCTTGGTATCGGAGCCAAACTTCGGAACAATGTAGAATAATTTAACAAGGATCACCATCCTAAGTCCATCTTAGGAGTCGTGCCTTAGGATTTAATTCGTGTCTTCGTACCGTTCTATCCTATTTTCTTTTATGATTTCTTGTTTTATTTATCAAGATTGCTTGATATTCATTTGGTGAATAACCTTTTCCTTCTTCATTCATTCATTCTTTCTTTCTTTCTTTCTTTCTTAAGGAAGGGAAATGGTTAGACCAGGCCGTCCCAGTGCCGGTCAATCTAGTGCTACTTCCTAAGATGGAGTTTTTATATCTGCCCAGCAGCTTCTTGATTTAGTTAAGAATGCTCAAGCAGCTGGTTCTAATTCGAAACCAACTCATCCTAAGTCTGGATTTGCACGCTTGTGCAACGATTATACCAACTTGGGTGGGAAACCATTCAAGGGTTCTGAAACTATTATTGAAGTCCACGCTTGGCTGAGATCATGCGATAGAATCTTTTCTCGCATGAATCTTATTGATCTTCACCGAGTTCAGGTGGCTTCCAATATGCTCCAAGAGAGAGCATTGGACTGGTACGAACTTCTTATTTCTGAGATTAATGAAGCGGATCTCACCTGGGAGAAATTCCGGGAGCGCTTCGAATTAAAATTCATGCCAGAAGCTGAGAAGGTGACTTTGGTTCGCCGTTTTATTGACCTTGTTCAAGGTGAATCTTCCGTGACTGACTATGTCGCGTCTTTTGAATCTCTCTCTAAATATGGGGTTGAGTACATCAACACCCCATTGAAGAAGAACCAGAGATTTGTCTATGGCTTAAACAAAAATCTCAAGAAGCCATTACTTTTAAAATTAGAAGTTTCTTTCAACCAACTCATTGATATCGCTCTTCGTCTTGAAGAGGCGGATAGGGAAAGTGATGTTGAAGTGGTGGGTTCCAAACCAAACTTCAACAACAACAAGAAAAGGCCTAACAGATTCAAAGGTTCTTATCCCAACAAAAAGGGGAAGAAAGCAACCCCCGTGGAAAAGACTTCTTCCTTTGGTCGTGGAGAATGCTATAACTGTGGTTCAAAGGACCATTATTCAAATAAGTGTTCGAAGCCCCTCTCTTGTCGCTACTGCAAACGTCCCGGCCATGTTATATCTTCATGCCCCAAGCTTGAGGGCAGGAAGGAGGGAAAGTTAAATGTTGCTCAAGCCGCTGGCAACACATCTCGTAATCAAGGTATGTCTCATTCTATCCTTGATGGCATTATTATATTTCGTGATCAACCTATTAGAGTTCTTTTTGATACGGGTGCATCCCATTCTTTTATTTCAAAAGAACTTGTTGATACTTTTTCTTTAAGTGTTGTTGCTTTAATGACTTCTTTGAGAATTTCGAATCCAGTTGGTGGATCCGCAACTCTTAGTTTGCTTTGTAAAGATGTCGAGATTCTTTTGTGTGATTTTCCTTTCCTAGCCGATTTGCATGTCATGCGTTACTTAGGCTTTGGAATGATTTTGGGAATGGATTGGCTTAACCGTTATGAAGCTCATATCCTATGTCCTGAGCGGACTATTCATCTTCGACATCCTCAATCTGTTAAGCAGATTTCTATTATTCTCAAAGATTCGGATTCCACTTTTTCTGCATCTTTATATTCTTTAAATCCTTGTGATGATGATAATGATGATGAGAAAGACGTTATTTCTCTTATTCACGTTGTTCGTGAATTTTCCGACATATTTGAGCCCGTTTTAGGATTACCACCTAAGCGAGCAATTGAGTTCAGAATTAATCTTACCCTTGGAGCTCAACCTATTACTCGTCCTCCTTATCGTTTATCCAATAAAGAAAATGAGGAGATGCGCAAACAATTATCCGATTTGGAAACGAAGCAATTTATTCGCTCTAGTTCCTCGCCTTGGGGAGCTTCAGCTATTTTTGTAAAGAAATCCGATGGTACACTTAGGCTTTGCGTTGACTACTGCAAGCTTAATGATCTTACTATCAAGAATAAATATCCTTTACCTCGGATTGATGATCTATTCGATCAACTTAGTGGTGCTAAAGTCTTTTCACAATTAGACTTAGCTACTGGTTTTCATCAGCTTCGTATTGCAGAGGATAGCATTCCTTTGACATCGTTCCGTACTCGGTATGGATCTTATGAATGGCTTGTTATGCCATTTTGGTTAACGAATGCCCCGGCTTATTTCGTTGACTTAATGAACCGAGTTTTCAAAGACTTCCTCGATCGATTTGTTCTCATCTTTATTGATGATATTCTTGTGTATTCAAAAACCGAGGAGGAGCATGAAAAGCATCTTCGGATTGTATTGGAAACTCTTAGGAGTAAACAATTAAAGGCAAAGTTTTCTAAACGTCACTTTTGGCAATCTCGTGTGAAGTTTCTCGGTCATATTATTTCCGAATCCGGAATTTCCGTGGATCCTTCAAAGATTGAAGCGATTCAAGATTGGAAGAGACCGGAGAGTGTGACGGAGATTCGTAGTTTTCTTGGATTGGCGGGTTATTACCGTCGTTTTATCAAAGATTTTTCTAAGATTGCCGTGCCTCTCACTAGCTTAACGAAGAAAGGTGTAAAATACATTTGGTCGGACAAATGTGAGACTTCTTTTCAGAAACTAAAAGAACTCCTTTCCGATGCTCCTGTTCTTGTTATTCCCGAAGGGAACCAAGATTTTATTGTTTATACCGATGCTAGTCGTGTTGGTTTGGGTGCCGTTCTTATGCAAAAAGAACGTGTTATTGCTTATGCTTCTAGGCAATTGAAGTCTGCCGAGACTAGATATGCCACTCATGATTTAGAGCTCGCGGCTATTGTTTTTGCCCTTCGGATTTGGCGTCATTATCTTTTAGGAGAGAAATTTGTTCTTTATACTGATCATAAGTCTTTGAAGTATTTATTCTCTCAGAAGGAACTTAATTTGCGTCAACAACGTTGGCTCGAGTTCCTTGCTCCTTATGATCTTGATATTCTTTATACACCCGGTAAGGGAAATCGCGTTGCTGATGCGCTTAGTCGCAAGCAACAAGCGGTCGTTTCTATGATGATATCTGAATGGAATGATCTCGAGGTTTTATCTACTTGTGAAATTCGAGATCGTGTCTTCGATTTATGTTCATCTCTTGTTTTATGTAGGCTTGAGGCTCATCTTTCTCTTTTAGACCGCATTCTTGAAACTCAAAGGCTAGATCCCGAATTGGCTCTTCTTGGCCAAAATATTAGGGATAGAATCGATATTGAAGGTTTGAAAGACTTTGATATTGATTCTCGTGGCGGCATTCGAAAATTTGGTAGACTTATCGTGCCAAATATTAATGGTCTTCGTAGAGATATTTTAGAAGATTCTCATCGTTCGAAATTTACCATTCATCCCGGTAGTAGTAAAATGTACGCGCATATGAAGCGAATTTATTATTGGGAGGGAATGAAATCTGATATTGCTAACTTTGTTAAGTGTTGCATGACTTGCCAACTTGTCAAGGCCGAACATCAAAGGCCCGGTGGGTTATTGTAACCTTAAGAAATTCCAATTTGGAAGTGGGACCAAATTTCTATGGATTTTATTGATGGCCTCCCCCGTTCTCGTTCGGGCCATGATAGTTTATGGGTTATAAGTGATAGACTCACTAAATCCGCCCATTTTATTCCCGTTCGGTCCAATCGAACCGTTCCTCTCTTGGCCAAACTTTTTGTCAAAGAAATTGTAAAATTACATGGAGTTCCTACTTCTATTGTTAGTGATCGTGATCCATTGTTTACTAGTGGATTTTGGAAGAGTCTTCAAAAAGCTATAGGAACGAAGCTAAATTTTAGCACCGCTTATCATCCCCAGTCCGATGGACAAACCGAGCGTGTGAATCAAACTCTTGAAGATCTTCTTCGTGCATGCGTACTTGATTTTGGTGGAAGTTGGGAAGATCATATTTCACTTGTTGAATTTTCCTATAATAATAGCTTCCAATCTAGTATTGGTATGGCACCTTTTGAGGCACTCTATGGAAGGCCATGCCGATCTCCTTCTTGTTGGCTTGAGGCCGGTGAGAAGCTGGTTTTAGGTCCAGAATTTATTCGTGATTCCACAGAAAAGATTGATCTTATTCGTCATAGGATGAAAGAAGCCCAAAGTAGACAAAAATCCTATGCCGATAACCGAAGAAGGAGGTTAGAATTTTCTGTGGGAGATCTTGTGTTCATTCATGTTTCACCTATGAAAGGTGTTGTACGTTTCAGTCGATCGGGAAAATTAGCACCTCGATATATTGGTCCATTTCCGATCACCGAACGTATTGGTTCCGTGGCTTATCGCCTCTTATTACCGGCTCAATTTTCTGCTATTCATAACGTGTTTCACGTTTCTCAATTACGGAAATGCCTTCGAGATTCTGATTCTATTCTTGAGCCCGGTGTTGTGGAAGAAATTGAAGTTTCACCTAATTTGACTTATAAGCAAAATCCTATTCGTATTATTGCTTCGAAGGTCAAACGCCTTCGAAATAAAGATGTTCCGCTTCTTAAAGTCCAATGGTCCTCAAATCTTAAGGATTGCTCTTGGAAATAGAGAGTTCATCGAACGAACACATTCGGACTTACTTTTTCGTGCTCTTTGAGGTGAACTTCTTATTTCAAACTTCTTTTGTGTTGAATATGCTTTTGTGGTTGTTACTATATATCTTCTTCTTAAATATTGCGAGGATGCAATTTCTTTAAGGAGGGGAGTCTGTAACAACCCGCATATTTATCGATCTTTGTATTTAAATATTTTATCGATACTCGGAATTTAGTCTGAAAAGCTACTTTTTGCATACGGTCGAATTAGGACTCCGGACCACTCCCATTGAGTTCAAAATGACGTTTGCGATCTTTTTAAGTATAAACTTTGATATGTTTGGAGATAGTAGAATTTTGCCACTTTTTACTTAGGGCTTTGGTTTGGGCTGAGCCCAACAACCCCACTTATGTATTCAGTCCCAACTCCACTCCAAGTCTTCATTACTTCATTTCTAATTCCTAATACTCAAGCTTTAGCAACAATGGTGAGTGGAATGGGAAATTAAAACTCCAAACCCTAGTTTTCTTTTGCAAATCAAACTCTAGCTCCAAACTAATAGAAGAACCCATTGGTAAGCCTTCTCTTCTTCTTCTCCAACTCATTCTCTTATCAATTTCAAAAATTCCT
Organism: Allium cepa; assembly: GCA_030765085.1. Lineage (NCBI taxonomy): Eukaryota > Viridiplantae > Streptophyta > Magnoliopsida > Asparagales > Amaryllidaceae > Allium > Allium cepa. The sequence goes on from CM060928.1 coordinate 222,024,036, forward strand.
AAACCTAACTTTGGGAATGTTCTTCTTTTAAAGCTTAGAATCAAGCTTCTTGAGTTGGATTTGAAGAGTGGTTGCTTCTCCTTTGCTTTCAAGCTTCTTCTTCAATCGTTTAGGTTCAAAGGTGAGATTTCTATCTCACATCTATGTTTATGATTATCTTCGATTGTTAGGTATGAATTCCTAACACATATTCATGTGCATTTGATTTTGATTTGAATTGGTTTGGTGTATATTCCAATTTTTGGTGTTTTGAAATCAAAATCTATAAAAATCCATTTATGGATATCTTAACATGTTTTGGTGACGCATCGAAGAGCCATAAGGACCGGGTAGTCGATTGGCATAAACCCCTAGCGCCATTGCTCGAATTCGGTTGCGAATTGGTTGGGTTTGCACATCTTGTGCAAAGGCAGGGAAAGCTGCCTTAGCTCCAGTCAGTCGACTGGACTTCTTGGTCAGGCGATTGGACTTCTTGGTTAGTCGACTGGCTGAAGCTAATAAGCAGGGTGAACGCTTCCTGCAGAGCCTTGAGGGCTCTGTTTACTGCAGTCAGTCGACTGACTCACTGAGTTCAGTCGACTGACCTGCATCCCGAGAGTTTTTTGGGACTGTGATCAGTCGACTGAACTCAGTGAGTCAGTCGACTGACCTGCTCTTAAATGCCTATTTTGCCTATTTGGGTTGTGATTCCAATTTTTATCGATTCGTTTTGATTCCTAACTGATGCTATCAATTTTTCGAATTTGATGACTTATAATATGGAATTCTTGGAAATATCCATTTTGGTGGATTTGATATCGATTTCTTTGGAATTAATTCACGTCTTCGTATGTGAATTTTGGTGATTGATTGTTTCTACAATCATTTTTGTGCTTTGTCACTTTAAAATACAAAGGTTTCTCTGGTAGTAAATATTCAAACTCTTTATCAAAGATTATTTAAACTCTATTTTCAATATCAAACTCGTTTATAAAACCGTTTTCCAACCTATTAGTATATACAAGCCTTTACCTCACTCGTATGAGAAATCTAATTAAACGGCTTAGTAAAATGAGTGGTATGAAACGCTTGTGTTTACTTCGTCGGTTAATTCTTGGACTTGTTCAATTGAAGCTTTTGTGACAATTTTCTAGTGGAGATCTACAATTTGTTCGTAAATATTTAAGTTAAGCTAGTGGTTATGGGACATGATGCTAAGCTCATATATTTACTAGCTTACTGTAATTGACACTTCTTGATGATCATGACGATCATTTTTGGTGATTTAGACTAGCAATGTGCGATGTCTCTTTGTCTGCGAGGGAGACTAAACCTTGTTTTGTGGAGTTTCGACTCAAATTGGTGGGGTAGCAACCCATGGTCTTCGGGCCGTTTGTGGAGCTTCGACTCAATTTGTGATGGTTAGCAACCATGGAATTAGCGTTCCGTTTGTGATACACGTGTTGGTGAGCTTTATGCTCCCGTTTGTGATAGGCCTTCCCCCTTTTTGTGATTTCTGGATTTCTATTGATGATTTCTGGGATTTGTGCTTCACCAATTTTCGTGATTTTCATTGATAAGTTTTATCAATATTTGTGCATTGGTGAATTTGTGTGACATTGACTTTTGTGATTGACATTGATATAATTGTCAATATTTATGGTTTGGTGAATGAAATAAGGAGTACGACATTCCTTTTGATCTTTGAGAAGATTTTTGTGATATTGATTAATGTTGTGTTGATTTTCAATTATTTATTTATCACAGCTTGGTATTGTGATTATTATACGTTTAGTCACGTCTCTTATTCTATATCATTTCATCTGATATTTATAGCTAGACTGATCCGTTTATTTTTTTCTTATTAAATAATACTCGGGTCAGACCGAGATGTTACAGGTGCTTCTGCTTGACTTCTCATCCAGGATCATTACCTTGACTTTTGGCTAACTACTTAGATTAGTAGTTTTTGTTGTATACACTTGAGATATAGACTCATGGTTGTATTCATATTCTTTTGTATAGCACTGGTAGCTATTTCTTTTGTGATAGTGTGGATCTTGTTGACCACTACTCTGATGAACACTTTTACGTGTTATATATATTCATATCTATTTCCGCCTTTGTGATATGAATTATCTGTGACTGATTTGTGTTATGTTTATTTCTATATTTGTTTCCGAAGATTACATATAGCCACTGTATAGTAGTTTTGAGTTTGTATCGGCATGTCGGATTTCCTCTTGAGATGAAAAGTTATATTTTTATCAGGCATATCGGTACTCGCACAAAGCAATTATACAGATGGTCGCTCCTCAACAGCCTTATTCTCCGTGCTAGTTGACAGCATTACTCCGTAGTGTTCTTGGCTAGCATAGGTATAAAGGTGGGGCGCCACATTTCTCCCCCTTAATCTGAGCTTGCATTATTTATTCTTGTAAATAGCGTTAGTGCAATATCTTTCTCCCCCTTTGTCATCGACAAAAAGGAGAGCTTATATGATGATATAAATTATATTTTACATAAGTGTTAACATAGAACAGTATAAAACAAAATAACTACTACTTATATTGTAAGGTATCAAAAAAAATTAACATTTAAAGCATGCGTTACCACGGTTCTTATAATTTCCTAATTTTTAGGAAACCATACCCATTTGGGTGTGGTTGAACCTTTATAAATATAATGTTCATTATTAACTACCATGTCAAAATAACCATCAATGTGTTTTTCTCTATTTTTCCAATTAACAGGAACCCAAATACTTTGATAATTTTTATTCATATTTCCTGTCAATGATTTTGTACTACTGAAGAAATTATAAGCATTATTGGTCATAGCAGTATTTGAATTTCTATAAAAATTAGATTTAGACTTTTATGGTAATCTAGTACTAGCACTAACATATTTACTATACATGAAAGCGTGTCTAGTGCTATTTCTACGATCTGTTTTAATATATCCTAAACCACTTTTATCATTTAAGGTCTAGAACTAGAAAAAATCATGTTTAAATCGTTTTGACCTTTATTAAATTTTATGACTTCAGTGTTAAGTTTATCAAATTTAGTCTTGAAGTCACAATTATTATTTTCAAAATAAATATTACTATTATTCAAAATATCAGTTTTCTTATTTAATTCAGAATTCTCGTTTCTTAACGTACGGTTCTCACTTTTGAGAAGGGAATTTTGAGATCTGAATTATCTAAAGAGGATTGTAATAGATTATTTTGTCTTTTCGAATCAAAAATTTCTTTTGAAAATTTTTCTCTCTCTTTTTCAAATATGATGTTTTGTTCATCTAGAAAATCTGTAAGAGCCTCAAAATTATTCTTTAAAACACCAAATTGATTTTCTAAATCTAACTTCTCATTTTTCAATTTCTCATTTTCAAGTTCAATAGATTTCATCTTTTCTAAAATAATAAAATTAAGCTTTGAAATTTTATTGCTTATACTAGCTAATTCATTATTATTTTTTACTGAAATTTGCAAATCAGAAAGTACCTTTTTGTAGACCTCACTAGTGGCCTTGATAGGTATTTTGCATGTTGTATTTCGACGGGATCGTTTTATGGCCATTATTCTAGGATGTTGTTACGATCTCTAGAATCCCAGGCTCCGATACCAATTGTTAGTCGCTATGCACTTGATCGATGATGGCCAAATATATAGATACAAAGTTGATGTGCAGTAACCACAGTAGTAGTAATATAAATATAATAGCAGCGCGAAAAAATAGAAAAATAAAGCAAGAAGCAAGAAGCAATCACAACAGAGTTTTTATACTAGTTCAGACCTCCAGTCCTACGTCCTGTCCCAGACTCCTTTTGGAATTCACTAATAACCCTCACTTAAGCCAGAGGAACAGGTTTATACAACCCATGAGCAGCGGAACAGGATTTCGCCTCAATAGCCGAAGAGGACTTCACACGTCTGAGCAACAGAACAGGACTCCAACAAATACAAAAGAATATCTGACAATGTATGTTCTTGATAACACGAATTTGTCACTTGTAGTACACCCTTCCTATAATCTTTTCCTCAAGTATGATGTGTATAGTTGTGTATATATGAAGATTAGAAAGTTTCAAATTTCTTGAAGAATATGAGATGAATATGCAAGCAATGAATTTATGAATTCAAGAGAGTATTTTATTCAGAAATTATGATTCAAGTATAAGCAAGTAAGTGAAGTGATTTGATCTTGAAATTCATGCATATATATAGTAGTTAAGGAGTTGCAACTGCTGGTGAAGTGATCTCTGCGAATAGCAATGGTTGCAACCCTTGAGGAGGAAGACAACTATTGAGAAAAGAGGTGTCTTTTCATAAAAAAACGATAGTTGTAGGATTCAGTCGACTGATTACAGAGTGTAAAACTCTCGAGTTCAGATTCAGTCGACTGAATTTAAAATCATGCATATATATGTTAAAATGCACAGATTTAGTCGACTGAATGATCTGGTTCAGTCACTGAATTCTGTTAATAAAGAAAAATCCCTATAGCTCATTTGGTTAGTATACTTGCCTTCTGAACTAGTGACCCGGGTTTGAGCCCTGCTCTATGCATTTTATTAAAAACTTGATTTTGATTAAAATATGCATGCAAGTTTATTTGAATGTGAATGATGATTCTTGAGGAAAGATTTTAACAAAGCACTAAACTAGACTCTATATACATACTTGACGACTCTTGTTAAAAAATATATTACTATACGAACAATACTTGAGTTGTTGAGTCTGGATGTTGGCGTAGTCGTTGATTCGTGAATATCATTTGCCTCTTGTCAGCATTCAAAACCTTATGATCCAACAATAATCAACTAAGGATCCATTTCATAGTTACACTATGTTATCAACCGAAAAAACTAACCAAACTAGAGTCTATTTGCAATGATAACATAATTTTTGTTAGAAATTTTGGAAAGTAAAATGACTAAAATTTCATGATGATGGCCAAACTCATATTTAACTTATTCGTGTTGATTTAAAAGTAAATCCTTCATTTGTAAATATTTTCAAAAACTTGCAAATAAATCTTGCATTTAGGAATTTTTTTATTTCGCATTTGGATTTTGTAGGCAGTATCCGCTGAAAACCCTCACGAGGCAACACTCGTCCTACTAGGAACACCTAGAGGTTTAATGGCTTATTGCATACGCTCAATGCAATCGTGTTCTCAACGAAAACAGATTTATTTTAATTTTTCTTTATTCGAGGATGAATAAAAAGGTAAGTGCGTGGGGTATTTGATGTGAATGTAAATGTGCATATTTTTACTTCCATATTAAATTGAATTTAATTAAATATATGAGCATATAGGGTATTTTAACATGTCTAAACCAAAATGTCAATTATTTTCAAGTCATCATTTATTCATCTTCATATGGGGGCAAGATGGTCAATTTTGTGCATATATTAATTTTAGAAAATTTACTTGGATATTTTAATGTTATTTTGTCGAAATTTTAGTGAATTTTGAAAGAGGCTTCATGAAGATATGCATGCACAAGAGTGAAGAAAAATAAATGAAGATGGAAATAAATCATTTCATGACAACATGGAGGACCCCACGTGCCCACTTACCATGATCTCCTATTAGGAGCTAATGCACATGTTAATCGAAATTAAAGTTATATGCACATTTAAGTGGATAACTAATTCATGCTAATGATAACTTGGTGGCCACACTTTCTCAAGGACAATTTGGTGGTAGTCTCCAAAAATATGGTTAGGATTTCAAATCATGTATAAATATCTCATATGTTCATGTAATTAATCTCTTAGCCTCCCCTTTAAGTTAATTTAGTTTTAGGCTCAAAAATAAATACAAGCGCTCTTTCTTTTTCATGTCTGCTTAGCCATTTCTTCTTTCATATAATTTTCTTTTTTATGCAATTTTAATTCATTCTCTTTTCTATTTTGCATGCTTTATTTCCTTCCATGTTAGCAGTTTAGATTTATTTATGCAAGTAGATTAGCTTTTATTTTATTTTATTAGCTCTCTTTTTAATTAGCTTGCATTTTTTCCTCCTGTTATTATTTCTTGTTGAACTCTACATTTGTTGAATTGATAACAAATATGAGAGGCTAAACCCCATCAATTTAGAGGCAATGAAGCTCTTTTTGTTGTTTAAGCTTTGAATTTGATAGCCTATGTTGTTGACACCAAATAGGCTATGCTTAAACAAACATAAACATAAATTACCTCTTCATCTGCATACGATTATGGTAATGAAGTGATTTTAGAATTAAAATTTGATGTTCTATATTTCTAATCGATAGTTAATAGATCATACTTATAATAGATTTTATTTTCAAGTTTATTGTCATTTTCATGAGAGTTAAAAAGTGGTTTAGTGAGTGTGTTATAGTTTGATGGTTTATATTAAGCTAGTTAATAGCACAAATATTCCATACTTATGATAAACACATCAACTAAATTCACTAAAGACAAAAAAAGAGATCATAATTTCATATATGTTGATTTATGTGATCTTAAGAAGAACACTGCCTCTAAATTGCCTTCTACTCTCATATTTTTATCCATTTTCTTTTGTTAGTTTATTTCATTTTTATCTTAACAACACTCTCAACTTTGGTTAATTTGATTGAATAGAAATGTTAAAAATCTAAACAATTCTCTACGGATCGACTCGTACTTACATACATGCTACAATCATGATTGAATAGAAATGTTAAAATCTAAACAATTTGACATACATGCTACAATCGTGCGCCAAGGCTAAAATAGGTTTTCCCTTTGTTATTCCTTATGTTTTGTATACCGTTACCCTTATCGGATAATAAAATTCATATTCACTGATACATCAACCTTTCCTACGCTAAGCATGTAACATTTGGAAATCAAAACCAATCCTGCAAAACAGATTCAAAAATTAAATCTTTAAAAGAATTTAAAAAAAATTCAAAAGCATTTAAATAGTACAAATTTGTTTCAACTGCTTTTCTGCGTATTTTCCTTATACGAGATTATTCTTCCTATCTTCATTATCAGGCAAAGTTACCCTCCTACTTTCTTTGCCCCATTTCAAAAAGTCCCATTCAATTTATCCACTCTTTAGAAAGATTTTTAAAAAGGAATTTTCAGATTCACAAAAATAGGAAAAATTATCGAGCTAAACATGCTCTTTTCCATTCATTTCAAAAACGAAAAACCCCTTTACCATAAACATCTGAAAATTTTAACCAAACAATTTTAGACTTCACTACGAATTCCCAAATTTCCTTGCTTTTCCTAAACAACAACTTTCTAATATTTTATTCAAAACATTTTAAGGGATTTTCAAAAATCTTTTTGGTCAAATTCTTTCACATAGAGTTGGACTCAAAAATGGACTGCAATTGTGCTTTCTTTTGGACTTTCCTTCTTTTCTACTCCTTCTTAACTCATCTTCATTAAAAATCCAGCTGTCATCTTATGGTAGTAAATACAGACCTTCTCACGAGAACTTATTCAATCCTTCTTCACATCTTACTTCCAAATGCTTGCAACATATAGTTCTTACTTCCCATTTGTTTGGATGAAATGTATGTCGTCAATTAGTAGTCCATTGAAATCTATAACCACAAGGAAGCCTAGGTTCAACAAAGGAGTCAAGCACAATCCAACTTTCAAGGTCCTTCTATTTGTCATGCGCATGCTCTTCTTGGTCAATGCCTTGTGGTATGGTCTATAATGTGTTGGGTAATCGGGGTAATATACAAATTTAACCCTATTTATAGTTCCAACTCGTAGTTGCCTCGTCTATCTTTGCAGAATATGGTCGCAACTACTTCTACAGATGGAATTCATAACCATATAATATACACACAAACATACATACATACATATAGTTACAGGTAAAAGTACAAATACATTCTCTCTCTGTATCTAAATTCCTATGATTGACTAATCTAAGCTCTGATACCAAATGTTACAATCTGCACCTTAATGGGCTGGATTTCGACTAAATTGAAACCCAAGCTCATTAGGGCATAGATCATTGGTTTTGGTAACTTATAATAAACATAAGCATATCAGATGGCAGTCAATATAAATACATAGCAGAATAGAAAATTATAATAGAACATATATACCGACTTTAGCTGCTACCTTGCAATCAATATTATTCATTGGATATTTAATAGCCTTGTTAATGCCAAGCATGAAAGAGAAGACACCACCATCTGCAGTTCCTATTTTGCACCAGTACCATGTCCCTCTAAATCTATCCTATAGTTTGCAATGAGGAGGGGATCCAAAAAAATTTTTGGTGACTGGAAAAATAACACACTTTACCTATACCATTAATTATTGCCTGTTGATTTCTATTTAAGTGTCACGTCTATTATTCATGGCTAATCCATTTAATCCTATGTGCGTGTAAGATATGTTCAACCTTCTCCAAGGTAACTATATATATATGCCTTATACATACATACATACATACATACATACATACATACATACATACATACATACATACATACATACATACATATACATATATATATATACATACATACATATATATATATATATATATATATATATGTATGTATGTATCGCCTAAAAACCCCGGCCGCTTAATACTTCTTAAATAGAAAGGAGGTGGACCCAAAGGCCATTTAATATATCAACCCGAAGTGAGCCCTCCATAATATAATCGTCAGTCAACCGGTTATAGCTACAGGGACGGATGACTCCTAGATATGGCTTTATACTCTAATTGTTGTACGACTAATGCACCTCAAAGACTCATCTAATGGTTAACTAGCCCACTTCCAACAAGTACACAACTAGCTAAATAAATTTTGAGGTTTGTGTATCCTATGTGGATTCTACACTAGTAGGAAGTAAAATCTATGAAGGCATAACCCGAGTCTTCGCTATCGACCGCTCGGGATAGCTAGTGGTAATAGCCTATATGCTAGCCTTACTACTAAGTACTGGTCCAACATAAATACTGACATAGCATGCTGATCTCCCACAGCCAAAATTCTATTTACATGACCTAATGTAAGTTAAGGAAAATGCTTGTTCTAGTTACTTAATAGCTCTTGTTAGAAAAGAAGCAGACCCCATTTCTTTAAAAAGTACAGGGCTGTTTGATACTTTAAATTTGAGGTGAACCCTTGGTATATTTTCCCCTACCTATACACAACCACATATTCCTTTCCCACAGGTCATATGGTTAGAGATGTCCCACATCAGTAGTAGGTACATACCACTGTTGGTAGCCTCTAGGTATGGGCAGACTTATATTGTGTAACTCTGCTAATCTCGCACCCTAACCCACTAAACCAAACTAGTCATTCTAACCCTAAATGTTGAGTTAAGCCCACTAATTCGAGCTTGTTCTAAACGTATAATTAAGGCTATATAATTTCCTATTATGAAAACTATATTTCCTCCTAACATTTAATTCCTATCTTATATGCTTATTTAGTATATGCCATATATGTCAATTGTCCATAATAAATGGCCATTATTATTCTATTTGAAAAATCTATAATAACAATTATTTAATCATTCAAATTCAACCTATTATTCCTCTTTCATTTCCCTATAAATGACATATTAAATCCTTTCATCGATCTTAATAAACAAATTATATCCCCATTTAATTCATGTAACCCTTTATTAACTGCACATTTATTGCCCTATTAATTTTTGAGTTACTATCTCTTTTCCATCTATACCTCCTAATCCTCTAAATTTCTATGCCATTTATCACTAGATGTCATAATTATGAGTAATGTGAATATAGACATAAATTACACTATATAAATATATTTCTATTTTTGATCGATTGGTTGTAGTTACATACATACATACATATTTGTATGTATGTACATATATTCCTATTTCTCACTATTAATTCCTAAACCAGAACATTTTTTCCACATTTTAATTTATCAGAGCTAAGGATTAGCATTATAGCTTTCCATAAATTAACCAAAAGTGAGACTTTTGCTTCCTTGAAAATTACAAAGGATTATCTCTTTTCTTTTATTAAAGTAGATAGCACGAAATACGGGGAAGAATGTTCGTTCCTTACACATCTCTTTCATTTTCGTATATTCCTTTTTATTTCAAATGTTGCACTTTTTATACATTTGTGGAATTAATAATTTATGGAAATTATATGGAAACTAAATTGTATAACCCTCCCAATAAATTGAAACATAGAAATTCACATTCCAAGTTAAATTTGGAAAATCTAAACTAATACGTACATTTTACAACCTAACAATAAATCTAAAATACACTTTACAACTTTATTAACATTCAACTTTAATAAATTTAGGGATGGATTTCTAGATTTCCAAATTTGGGTATAAATAATATTCCTATTCCAATTACCCATCTTACAAAATATGTGGGCGATATTCCTATATGTTTGTTTTAACCTTACAACTCATTAGGTCTTATATAGACATAGTAATTAAATAAAATTTAACGATATAAATTTCAATTTTCTAAATCAATTATATAATTTCTCACTCACATTTCAAGCTTTCTAACTATCCTAAATTTGAATTCATCCCTTTAACTGAATCCTATTCCATTCAATCCAATAAAATATGTATAACGAGATATATACATACTATTAGAATTAGATATCTACGAACAGATATAGGGTTTAGGGGAATATAGATTTATAATTATAGAAATTACCTTCTTCTTTCACAATGTTGATTAGCTTCTTCTTTATTATTTTCCTCCCTTCTTCGATTTGTGTGTGTATCTATAATATTTTATAATTAACAGGAATGGTGGAGAAGGGAAAATGGCTGAGCTTCTCCACTTTCATCAGAAAATATGAGAAGAGAAGTAATGGACTAGACCAATATTTACAGACATTCAAATCAATCGTATCCGTTAACTTAAAATAATAAAATTTAGACCGCTCGACCAAGGTTCAACACTAGCTGCCACCTTCACCACTGGTCGACTGCCCCTTATAAGCGGTCGACCGTAGTGGTCGACCAGCTCAAGTAAGGGGTTGACCGATTGGGTCCATGCTTAATATTATCTATTTTATTTTTCTCATTTTAATTTATTCATTCTAAAAATTTCAAATGCTAATAACTTCTTCATTTGAGCTCTGATCGCAAAACTTTAAATATAGAAGTTTCACAGAAAATCATCAAGGATGCAATGGAGCAAGTTTTATGGCCAAACTCTGACATTTGCTCAAATTTCATTTTTCAGCCTCATTAATTATTTATTAATTACAATATAGTTTTACAAGGTGTTGTTGGTTGGTCGACCCAAAAATGCGTTGTACACAAAATAACCATCAACTACAACGAATATCCATATGGATATCTCTATGGTATATTTGTCCACTCTAAACAATCGAATTTATGCATTCTACATGAGATGTTGACTCCTTAATAATTTTTACAAGTCACGAAAATATGGTAACAAAAGTGACTTTAGATAAAATTTCACCTAGTTTTTGCTACAAATCAGCACTCGATGAACATTGGCTCATTCAATTTATGTAGTTATGACCATAGGATTCGACATGAAGGTCTTTTATTCCATTAACATATCTATCCATTTGTCACGTAGAGGCATTCAAAAGATAATGTCCAATCTACCGAAGGAGAATCACGAAGTCTTGGTTCCTTATGCATGGCGAATTATTGGTCAATTGCAATAGCTTTTTTTTCTTTTGCACAACTTTCTCTCTCCTACTATTAATAGTAGCCACCCTAAGAGATTTCGACCACCACCATCTCCTGGGCATTATTAACAAGATTGTAAGAACTAGGAAGGGCAGACTGGATAGGAACATGAACAACCGCATACAGGGTTGGTGGATCGAAGTTCATAGTTGTTTAGGCATACAACCTTGTATTATGATCATTTACCTTGCAGGCTAGGCTTCCCATGTTGGTCAAACCTTAGAGCACAATTCAACACACGTTATTGTTGAGCCCTGGATAGGGACCGACAACGCTAATGACAATGTAACCATTAGTCACATGGCCATTGGAGCTGATGACCTCATTCTCACCATTAGGATTCGACATGGTGCAAAACGTGAAAAGAGCGCGTAGAGAAGAAAAATTGAAGAAGGGTGAGAGCTTTCAAGGGATTCCCTCCGTTTAGCGCTAAGATGTTGATAAATTTTTAACAAACCTCAGAATCAGACTATTGTGTTTGTATTAGTAGTGGGTACTCACTACTACTGGGCTTAATAGTGTAAAACGAGGAGTAAAACAAGCAAATAAGATAAATGACAAAAGATGTACAGTGGTTCAGCAAAAATTTGCCTATGTCTACTATGAAGATATCTTATTACGTGTATCTCAAACAATTACAAGGAATTATAGGAGAATAATAAGAAATTTAGCTCTTAAGCCTACAATTGTACTAACCCTAAGAGCTGGAGAGGAATTTCTTAGTGTAAGTGAATTCTAAGCTTAGAGATTAGTTAAACCCCTTTGATGTTGTATGGCAAGAGTTATTTATAATTATTGATATGGCCAATGGGTGACTGAGATTGAGCCGTAAATAGGCAGGAATCGCTCTCGGCCATTGATATGGTCAATTGAATGGATGGAAGATAGCCGGAAAGGTAGTTAGAATATGTTACTGAGAAGCAAGCTTGTTGTGATTCCGTACAAGGCGTGTGCTCTGTGCTTGAAAAGGCAGCACACTGCAGGAGTTTGTATGATTTTGGTAGTGGTAGAAGAATTGCATTACTAGGTGTAAAGTTGTAATAAGCTATACTTTTCAACATCAGCGTACTTCTCTAGGCAGCTGGGCTGGAGAGAAGCATCTCGCATGGTTATTGTCGGTTACTTGTTGCCAAAGCTTGTTGATAAAAAAGCTAAAATTGTTAAGGCTTGAAGGTGAAGGAATGACCCAAGACATAGTGACGGGGTAGGCTGTTTGGGGCCGATCATAGGTGGGCTGAGAAAGTCGGGATTTAGACTGCTTGCTTTGAGCTGGGTCAAGTCATATGAGATATCCATGTTGAATCATGCTTGGTCGGGCTAAACATAGGAATCCAAGCCGACATGTCCATTACTTACTTGTTGGATTTGCTAATATGGAGATAGGTTGAATGAGGGCCGGTCTTGAATTGGGCCAGGCTAAGTACTAGCTGAGCTGGATTTGGACCGGGCTTTAATGTGTTGGTCGGCTAACCATATCGAGAAGAAATTTGAGCAACAATCCCCAATAACCGTGTACCGACCTGGAATTTAATTACCTTAACAATGAATATTTAAATATATTTTTATTAACTAATTGATGGATTTTATAACTCAAATAAACTCCTTTTAAATAATAACTAAAGATGGTGAAATATTTTTTGTAACGACTTGTAATTTTACTGTTTTTATTTTCGAATATTTAATTAATTTTAAGTATTCAAATAATAGATATTATAACGAAAATAAAAATCTTTTAAATAATAATAAATTATGATGAAATCATTTTCAAATTTTGTTTATTAAATTAATTAGTTCAAAGAAAAATAGAAAATTTGCCCGGAAATCGTTTTTCGAATTTTCGACTTTTAGGTGTCGAAAAGTTGTCGGAAAACGTTGTGCACATTTTTGTAACATATACACACACTTTTATAAATGAGTTAAGATTTGTAATATATAAATGTATATAGTAACTTAAGAAATATAAAATATATGATATGACTTTTTATATAAATGTTAAAAAAAACAAAATGTAAATGTAAATAAAAGTGACATAACTTGTCATATCTTTAGAAACATGAAGTACTTAGGTAATAAATGCATGTTGGCTTTGATTTTAATGGAGGGGGACAAGAGAGTGAGGTGGAAAAGTGTGAGAGGGGTAAAGTATATAAGGTATTTTAGTAAATTAACTTGTTAACATGTTATAAAAGCAAAATTTCTTAATTTATTTTCATTCTTATCTTCATTTCCAAAATTCCTAAGCTCTTAAGAAAGTCTTTCTTGGCTTCGTAATATATTTAAAAGTTTTAAAAACCAATAGATTTCCACTTTAATTCCTTCCAAAGCTACTAAAAACACTTCTTCATCATCTACTTCCCTTCCTCTCTAAAAATCAAGTCCACTTCCACCTTATATTGCCACGGCCGAACCCATAATGCCTAGGGCTGAACCTTTTGTGGCCATAAACCACTTAAAGACTTCACTTTTTTCAAGCTAGAAGCAAAGGCCTAGGCCGTGTTCGAGTTATAGGAAAAGTTAACATAGTTTCATCGACTTTTAGTGAGTAAAGATATAACACTTAACAAAATTTTATAACTTAAATATATGCTTGATTTTTGTAAAAATATGATGTTATTTGGATATAAATTGTTGGAATGTGTATGTGTTTGGATGAGATGACAAATATCTGGAATTTAAGAATTGAAATGTTAAGTTAGTTGCAAATTATAATCCTTACTTGCATATATTGGTTATTACATGATTTTATGTTGGGATGTGGGTGTGATGCAATTATGTATGCTATGATGTTGAATAAATGATTTTATGCTAAGTAAGTTGGAACTTTTGCTAACTTAAGTAACATGGAATCTCTTGTATAAAAACTATAATCTTTAGTTTTAAAATTTCAAGATATTTTCGAATTTAAAACTTGATGTAGTTTTCAAGAAACATACCTTTATGTTTTAGTAAAATTTTCCAAGAGCTAGAGTTGGAAAAGAGTTAGAAAATAAAATTTCAAGTTTTTAAAAATTACGCGTCGTATAAGTATAGTCGCTATATGTGCAGTTCGAAGAATTGAACTCTTTTTGGAATCTAACAATGTTTTCACTTCGAACTTTTTGCAAATTGTTTCAAAACTTATATTAAGTAATTAAAAAGGTAATTATTATTTAATTATTTATTTATTTCATAAATGATTATTTAATTAATTAAATCAAGTAATTAGTGCTTAATTATTGGTTATTAAAGGTAATTAATACTTCAGTGTTAGTCAATCAATTTAATTTTAATTAGTTAACTAATTAAAGTTAATCATTATTTATTTAATAATTAATTATTAATTATTTTAAATTATTTATTAAAGATTAATTATTAATTAATTTTATTAATGGGATTAAATTAATTATTGATTAATATAAATTCAATTAAGATGTAAATTAAGACTTAATTAAGATTTAATTATTATTTAATAAAGGTTTAATCTTTTATTTAATCAATTAATAAGGGTTTTTAATTTAAAATTTTCTAAATATCAGTTTGTTTTAAGACTGCTTTTCTTTTTCAAAAATGTTTTAGGTCAAGGATTTCTTTATCGATTACCCTTAAGTAACCTCAAACAAATATGAAACCAATGTTAATGTGATGGCACATTTATGGGAAGTAAGTCATCCATAGTTAGCACTAAAAGCCGATTAGTAGGCTGATCATCTATTTATGAGATCTAAAATTTATTTCTAGGCGAGGGATAGAGTAAGGCCGAAATATCGAAAACGTGATAAATATGGGAGGGTTAATACCTATCGATGGGTCATGTTTAAATTAAGTATATGGTTATCCATATGCGAACTCTGTATAATTACCCTAAGTTGCAGATTGTCCACTATTTATAACTGGACCTATTTTAACTCAGGAAGTATGGTGTGTATATTAGAGTTCCCTAGTGAGGACTCAAATACCGATTATATACTTCCAAAAGAACCAGAATTGAGTTGGCTGGGAATTGTTGTTTAGTTTGGAGACATCGGTTCCAGATAAGCAAAATTTATCTGAACCACTCTAAACTAATAACGTTCGTGATGGATTATTATAAAGTATGTTATGAAGCCGTATTATTCTTCCTGAGGGTGATTCCAAAATGGAAGATAGTAAATGTTGAATGTTTTTTTCGATCAAGGAATAACTTGTATGGATGAATGCTAGCATTGTATTGGTTGCCTGAAGGGTAGTGTTGGCATTCCAAGATGGTTGCAATATAAAAAAGGTAATCATAGCCTCAAGCCTCATCAACCGGGAAAATAACTAAAGAAGGGACGTACAGTATGGCTATGTGGGTCGCTCACATTAGGATATGATCATCCCCAAATATAAAGCGATATCTTTGGTTTATGTATGCTTCGGGATCCTTTTTTATGGTAGTTCATCGCAACCAAGTGGTGATCATATTCGGTGCAACCAAATAAGTGGTTGGGTCGGTCCTGAGTGGCAGAGGTGCAATGCGTTGTTGCCTCTCGTACATTTTATCTAGAGGTGTATGGATTTGGTAGGTAGACCCTTACCCTTCCATAGTTGGAATCCATTTTTCAATACGAGCCTTCACACTTAATTGTATAACTATTATGCTGAAATTTAATAATGTAACAATTTCGGCTATGATTTCATATTTATTTTAAACCTAGACATTATGGTAATATCAGAGAAACTTATATTGAAATGTTTTAGTTATCGTAAGGTAAAAACCCGTCCACGTTTACATTCTTACGAGATACCTTTTATTTGAAGGTTTTTATAAAGTTAAACATATGATTTACTCACACCAGACTCATGCCTGACCCAAAGTCTTATTTCTTTCCTTTAAACTCTTGGGCACTCAAATTTTTATGGGTAGCCAAGTAGCAGGTTTCTTTAGAGCATTTTGAGAAGCAGTATGGAGCAGAAGCTTTCGCTTTATCCAATGAATATGTTTATTTCCACTGTGACTGTACATTATGTATTAGTAATTTAGGCAGGCTGATATAGCTATTTGTTTTGGGACTAGTATTTGTTGTAACTTTGATGTAACATTTTAGAGTATGCACTATTCTACGATGATGTATATGTAGCTCTGTCGTTTGTGAGAAGAATCTATATTTGTTTCCTTTGTCTTTTATTTTCTTTACCTCATAACCTGTTTTTCGAACACTTAGATGATCGACACATGAATACCCAGGATGTATTATGTAACGACTCGGAAAAATTCGGTAATTAAATTTCTTAATTTAATAAGATTTTGGTGACTTAATATTGAAGGAAGTAAAAATTTAGTGAATTATTAATGGAAATAATAACTTGGATAAGATTGGTAAGTTAATTTTTAATAACTTGAATGTAACTGTATAAATGTAAGTTAATTGTTAATAACTTGGATGTATTTCCAACAAATGAAACAATGTGAACTTAAATTTTATTCTTATTGTAATAAAAGAATGTTACCAAGATGTAATGACTAATTTGATTTAAAATCTTAACTAATGTGTGCATTAATTTATAATGGGATGTAAAAGGTAAATTAATAATTTAAATGTTGACCTACTAATAAAATAATGTATAATAAATGGAATGAATTAGTGTATGAACTAATGGTAGCACTTGTTGTAAAATAATAAGTAAAATAAAACGTAACAATAATAATTAAAGCTAATTATTGATAAACTGAATGAAATTACAATAATTTAAAATGTGTAAAATGTTATACTAGTCTTTGGATTGAATATAAGGAAACAAGTGTAGCCTTGGTAATTAACATTTATTTTTGACAATAGAAGTGAAACCCCAATAAAAATAGGGTTAATTGTTGCCCTTAGGTCTGTAAACAATAAACTAAAATGTAGTAAAAGTAAACGAAGGCAATAATCATGTGTTGCCCATTATTTAGTCTATTAATTGAAATGAGAAAATCAAATTTTAATAAATATAAACAAATGTTACATTTATGTGGGAGGTATTACAATGTTTAGAAGTTGTTAAATTAGAGTATACTAGGAAATAGAAATCGGATTGGAATCAATTGCAATAAATCTAAATAAAATATTACGTTAATGTTAATTAAGGTAATATTTGGAAATAAATATTTATTTATGTAAAACTTAATAAATGGATAAATTGAAATGAAAGAAACGAATGTAAATACCTTTTTAGCTAATGGAATAATAATAATATAGTTAATGGTAATTAAATAAAAGCATAAGTATTAAGATTGTAACGGTTGCTTGATAATAGGGAATTCATGAGTGTAATTTAAGGCATGGTAACACTTGTATAAGTTACCCGTTTATTTCGTTTAATAATAAAATTGGAAATCAATTAGAGTAAAGGAACTTTAATGTTGTAATAATAAGAATTAATGCAATAACTAAATTAGTGCACCCCCTATTAATTGAAATAGATTGTAAAGTTATGATTGATTGAAATTAGTAATTTGAGAAATGAATTCAAAGTTATGTTAACTGATGAAGTAATATGTAATAAATTGGAAATTTTTACAATCAATGTCCGTTAAGTAATTATAATGTTTATGGTTGATAATAAACGTTACTTTAGTGTTTACTAATATAATAACGGAAGTGCGAATTGACCAAAATATAGTAAATGGAGATATGATAGTCAATAAATAAAGGATGGAATGGGAGCACTATTGTAATGAATGTAAAACAAATATTAACTATGTTTATAGAAAAAATAATAGAGTGAAAAGTAAATTAATTGGAATTATTGGAAAATTCAATTTATAATTTTTGAATATAGTGAAATTGAAAGTTAACACTAAAATATATAGATTTATCCAAATGGACATTTAAATTTGGTTAAACTAGCGTAAATGATTAAGAAAGTTAAAATTGATGAAATTTGTTAATTATAGAGTTGAAGTTGAAAAGTAATTTAATTTAATTTAATATAAATTTATTTAAGTAGCTGGAAAAATAGCCATTTTGGCCACTGACTCGAATTTCGGCGAAACCAATTTCATCGGATCCGTAACGGTGAATTATTGTAGGATTTCAAGTTTCGCAGCGATCGGACCTGTCGTTTGATCGTACGAACACGAAACGCCTTGAAATCGATTTAATAGAAATTAATTTGAAAAATATTGATTTTAGCATAACTTCTTCATACGATGGAATTTGGATGTGAAACATGTTCCGTCGCGTTTAAAATATTTTAAAACATCTAATTTGATATATGGGTTGACCCAATTTCATTCCGGAGTCGAAACGGGCTTTTTCGGCCACTTTTTCATTAGCGCGTATATCAAATCGTATCCATCTATTCTTTTCTCAACTCTGTCTATAAATACCCTGTTATAAACCCTAACCTACCTCTAGTTCTCATTTGTCTGTACGTACAAGTCATTTTATTTCCCCTCTTCTTCAATGGAAGACAAACAAATTCTAGATCCAAACACAAATCGAATTCAAATCAAAAGCAAAAATTTCAAACTCCTCAAAAAAATTCAGAAAAATTATATATCGAAGCTCTCGAAGAGCGCAAGTTAGATCTGTAGTCCGTTTCTCGATCTGTATTTTTGGGTGGCCAGAAATTGAGGTTTAATTCACGACCGTCCATCGCGCGTCGATGAACGTTGTCGGATCGATGAACCATTTCTGGGTTTTGGAGAGTGGACGATGGGGAGTTCATCGGTATGATCCGTTTCATTAATCGACGGTTGGATCGATGTGAAAAATTCATTAGGATTTCGGGATGATATGGCGGCTACTGTGTTTTTCTCGTCGCGATCGATGGTTGGAGGCGTCAGTGATGGTCAGTGTGTGTGTGTGGGGGGTTTGGGGGGGGGGGGGGGTAGGCCGAACCCTGGGAGGAGGAGTCGTGGTTTATGGCAAAGCAAGGTGGGGGAGAAGCGTAGTCAAAGTTTGGTCATAAAGGTGCTCACACATTTTTATTTCTGGTTCGATCGTGCCTGTGCGTGAGAAGGATGATGATGACGCGGCGAGGGGTAAAATGTGTTCTTTCTTTTTATTTTTTATTTGAAATTCAAACACAATTATTGCTATATCTTTCACATACGATATCCGATTCATGCACGGTTTTCTCTGTACGTATTGGAATTCCGGACATTTTGGCGCTTGTTTGGATGAATTCTGAGACTGTTAATTTTTTGGGTTTAAATTGAATTTATATTCAATTTAAATTCAAAAGGTGAGTGTTTTAACCCACTCACAACTTCTAAAATTTCTTATGTTTGTTAAATTAATTTATATTATGGATATGAATTTATTTATGACTTTTCGTATATTTTTAATCATCATCTCAATTACTTGCATTTATTGAAATTAAATCGTTATTTAATTTATTATTGAATATAACTGCCAGTTAATTACCTGTTATATATTATCAGTTATATATTGATATTGATATTGATTGATTGTTTTGTATGATGATTGTGATGGATGTATGATTTTATGATGGATGAATGGATGTTTTATTTATATCATCATAATCTGCAAGTTGTTATGCATTTATTTTGATTCGGGATTGCGGTTTGAAATGATATACAACCGCATTTTTATTTTTAAATTGCGGATTGAAATGATAAATATCAGTATCACTTGACCATGGGATAGAAAATTATATATAGACACAGCAGTATATATATAAAATTATTTTTGAAATGATTTTTATGGTTTTGTAAAGAAATATATGGGCTATACCGATATTGATTTTATATGTTATATAAATGCTATTTCATTATTGATTTTAGCTATGTATAAATTTGTTTTGAATTATAAAATAAGCTAAATAATAAAGTTTGAATTTCTTTTATATAATATGGTTAAGTATCTATTTAAATTCTATTGTATATAGAGTTTATAATGACTCAAATAAAATTAAGGTTGGAAGATAAATGTGAATTTGATTTGAATTTAAGATTTAAGGATTATCCTCGAAAAATTTGATTTGAAATATAAATAAATTGAGATTTAAAAGGTATGATTTTATAACTTGATTTTTGTTTAGAGGATTTAAATGAATATCAAATAGATTTAAATGAATATTATCAAGTTAATGTAATTAAAAGAATATCCAGTTATTTGAAGCAAAAGGTTTTACTAAAATGATATTTGATTTATTAAGTAAACATTTCAAATCTAAATAATAGTAGTTGAAATTGATATATATGAAGTTATCAAAGAATAAGTTTGGAAATGGTGGAATAATTAAAGCTTTGCAATATATGGAAATTATATTGGTTTATTTGAGAATTTAAAATCCATATTGGAATTGATTTGTGAAGGTGAAGAAGCTATTTTACTATATAAAGAAATTAAATATTTAAACCATTTAAATGGTGTAGTATGTTTCAAAGTTATGAAATTCAAAGTTTTATGTTTTGAAAGGCTATATTTCAAGTTTTGGTTTCGAAATATTATAACTTTGAAATGTTATAGTTTTAGAAAAGGATATTTGAAAATGAAATCAAATATGATTTGGCTTTAAAAAAGAGGAAATGATATCATATTTATATGGATTTGAAATGGTTATTATATTCTACTTTTAAAAGTATAAACTATTTTGATAAGACCGCGGTGTTATAATAACGTTTGGTTGTTAAAGACACCGGGGTCGAAAGTTGTCATACTCTCTGCCAACTCCGAAAACCACTTTGACAACCGTGTACGCGGTGGAGATTCTAGAATGAAGTAGGATGGTGGCAACGTTCTATTAAGATAAATACGTGGACCCGACTCCCGTGAGTTGGCATAAGGTGGCTAAAACAGGAGCGGTTCTCGGGCCAATTAGGTAGCACCTTTGATCGGACACATCCCTTCGATATTATACTTTGACTTTTGGATTGATTCGGTGGCCACTTTTGATTTTTTTATTTGGGGCTGTGGCTCGCGGTGGGCGGTAGCTGCGCGCTACGCGTTACCACCATCCCGGATAGAAATTGGTATATCTACCCTGGCATTGCCTAGTTGTGTCGTGTCACCGACCCTAGCGCGCCTTGTACGAGTTTGGTTTTCTCCCGTGGTTGGTGTGGTATCCTCTGGTGGCTTCCCGATCAGGAGGGACTATGATATTGGATGGACTAGTGGGGCTATTACGTGTTAAGGGCTATATGGGTAACCCCTTAATGCTATGAAAAAAGTAAGTTTATTTTACTATTAGACATTATTATAATAGCGAAATATTACTACATAGTAAATAGTGTAACGGATCCTTAGGAGATGTGAATCCCGAGCATCTCTTAAGTTACTGCACTCACGTTAGACACTAGATAGGAGATGCCAAATCCCGTAAACATCTCTGACGCCGTTCACTCATATTTATTCCTGTTGATTTAACTTACATAAGATATTTTAGTTCTGACTCGAGTGTTTTGTCCTTTCAATTCGCTCGGGTCAGTCCGAGCGTTTCAGGATTTGAAGATTTTATTTTGGAGGACGAAGACGAAGATTTGTAGTACTATTATCTACTATATTATTCCACTACACCATTTAATTCCGCTGCATTAATTATTATTCTCTCGTATATGTACTCTGATATGTATTATATAAATATAATCAAATGTTTTTGTAAAACAGCTTCATGAATAGTTATTTGATTATTATATTTTATCGTTCCTCTACAAGATTCTATTTTGTTTTTCTTTATCTACTTTTTCTCATTTACCTCATAACAATTCGCCCTTTTGTATGGTTTAAGTCTGACGTGTGTGGTTTATCTTCGATTTAAAGCGTGCGTCAAGGCGGGACGTTACGTTTGGTATCAGAGCTTTGGTTTAGCGAATAATCTTAGCTTTGTGGGGTCTGACTCTTTATCAATAGGGTAGTAATACCCTTGGATGAGTCACTGAGAGTATATATGAGAGAGCGTATTTGTTAGCGTTATAAAAAGGTTTTAATATTGTGTTAATCTGTTCCGTTTTGTATTATAAATTCTGGTAGGTGCATGGGATGCTATGACATCAATATGGATTTCTAAACACTTAATATGACAGACCGACATAATATTTGTTTTTAATATTGGTGAATGAAATAATTTTGCCTATTATATTTTCTATATATAAAAAAAATTTATAAATATTTTATTTGGTTGTAACATATTGGTTGTTAGGTAATGAAATTTATGAATAATAGTCGAAATAAGATTGAAAATAAAATAAATAAAATGGGAAATTTAGAACTTAAGTTTCGGGCTTTTGAAATTTCTTTCGAATAATTTTGGAATATAATAGTATTGTTTATAAGTATTTTTTGATAAAGAAATTTTGGGAAAAAATAGGTTCTGTACTTCCCTCACTGTCGCTGGAAAATAATTTCGGTGATGACGGCCGCATCATCGACATTCATTTTCGAGTTTCGAAGTGGGAAGGCCACTGTAGTAGTTTTGCTACAGATTTATTTTGATAAACAAATATGAATTTTAAATTATTTTAAATATAATTAGATATATAAATACGTTTATCTGTTATTTTAAAATGATTTTGAATAAAACCCGATATTTAATTCTTAAGTTTCCGTTAATTAATAGTTTCAATTAAGTGTAGTAAAATGTGTAGGATCTAGATTAACCCTAGAGGGGGGGGGGGTGAATAGGGTTATAGCAAATTTTCTCGATTTAAACACAGAAATAAACTGCAGAAATAAATATGCTGAAAAGTAAATCACACACAAAATTTACCCAGCTTCGGCAACCCCTGCCTACTGGTGCATTCACAGATTTCTATTAGAATTAAACAGTATCACGCTTACAACAACTCTACTAGACTCGCAGACCCTTTTGCTCCCGCTCACAAACACTCTACTAGACTCGCAGACCCTTTGCTCCCGCTCACAAACACTCTACTAGACTCGCACACCCTGCTCCCGCCTATAGAGTTTCGTTTACTCGCAAACTCTGCTCCCGCCTACAATAGAGTTTCGTTTACTCGCAAACACTGCTCCCGCCTATAGAGCTCTGCAAACTCGCACCCCTGCTCACTGAACTAATTCTAAATAGACAATCTGACACTACCTAATCCCTAGGTGGTGATTTACAAATTCTTTGACTCGAAAAGAAAAAACAACTTCAAAAATTAAAACAGGAGCAAAAATTAAAATACGGACTTGAATGCGTAATTTTTGCTCAATTAAAAAATAAGAAAAAACCCTCTAAAAATTAAACCCTAAATAAAGACTAATTCCCCTTTAAAAATAATAAAGGCCGGCCCACTTGAATTTCACCGTCCCCTTTTCTTTTGCTTGTGAAAAATGTCGGCCTCTTATTGTCGAATTAGGGCTTCGGCTTCTTTCTCGAATTAGGGCTTCGTTCTGATGATTGATTATTGTTGCTAGCTCGTTCTCTGATGATCTTTCTCATGTTCGTTCTCTGATGACCGAAGACTTGCGTCGCTTGTTCTCTGATAATTGATTCTTCGAGATTGCAAATTGTTTGCAGCTGCTTCTCTTGATCGAGTTCACTAAATTGCGGTATGTATTACTTTCGTTACTGGTTTAATTGCTTGCTTTAACTTGATTGCACTTGATTGAACTCGATGGCCGATGATGATGAATTGGGATTGTATTTATATGAATTTGAGACACTTGAATTCGTTCGAATTAACTTGATACTTTCCTAAATTCTTAATTGCCTGATGCGCACGTCTTTCCTGATTTTGTTACACGTGATACTCACGGCTTTCCTGATATGTTTTAACTTGATAATCACGGTTTTGAATTGAGAGCGTTCGATCCTTCTTGTATAAAAAAACAGTAACTTTCCCTTTGTACTTTGCGTTGACTATTTCAAAGATTACAAATTTGAGTTTCATTAAATTCTGACTTCGATTTGTATTTAACTTCAATCATCTCTGCTGCATACTGTACTCGGTCGTGAATTTTTATCACTGCGTTACATTTGTAAGTCTGCATTGTTATTCTTCGACTTTGGCACTGATCCATGATTTCGACTTGGACTTTGCATTGAGTACATATGATGACATCCACATGCTACTTGCTTTATTCTCGGCCTGAACATTTGCATTTCATCCATACATATATGCTCACTGTCTTTGTATACATTTTGCACAGCTGAACTTGTGTTGTCTTTGATGTTGTTGAACTTGGTATTGCTGCATCCATTGTAGCTTGCTGTACATATGAACTTGCAGTTTTCTATCCACCTGTATCATGCTTGGCTTTGTGTAGTTGATGTTGTACACTGTCTTGTGCATTGCCCCATTCACTGTTGCTGTGCAGTTGCAATGCCTTGCTTGGTCTCTGTTACATGCTTGCTGTTGCATGCTTGTGATATTCATGTTGATTTGATGATGCTGTATTTGCTGATATATTACTTTGAATTGCATACACTTTATGTTGACATTTTCTTTGACACAGATGCTACACTTGTTCATTGTTGTTCAAGTGTACTTGTCTTCATAAAATTGTCACTGTGCTTCTGACCTTTCTGGTCTCTGATCATTGCTTGGTCATCATGGTGGCTTGAGCATTTGGTCTGTGTTGCATGGTTCCATGTGTCTTGCCTTTGACTGTTTGCATACACTTTTGGTCATGTTGTACTCATTTGCCACTGAGTTGCATTGAATAGCTGGTCTTTGTAGTTGTTTATTTGAGTCAGTGCTTCACCATACTTGTTGTTGCAGTATTCAAGTTTCTTGTACTTGTGCTACTTTCACTGTGTCACTGAGGTCTTGCACTGTTTCATGCATGTACTCTGAGCTGTTTATGCATTTGCCACTGAGCTTGATTCATGCTTACTGTCACTACTGCTTCGAGTTAGTTTCATGGTCACTTATACAGTTTGAAGCTTGCCACTGACTTTGGTTCTTCGCTTGCATCGTTGTAGTTGCATTTATGTCACGTAGTTGCATACTTTGACTTGATGCTGCATATATGTTTGTTGCAGTCCCTTTTTGCTGTTGCTATCCACATTGAACTGCCTTTGATGCACTTTTGAACTTTGTTGCAACTTGGTCTTGAGTTGTTTGATCTGAACTTGACGTTGTATTCACTGGTCAGTGGTGTTCATTGTGATGATTTGGCTTGTAGCACTTATGCAGTCTTCACTGTTGCTGTTTGATGCTGTCTTGATTTTGCGCATTGCCTTACTGACTCGATTCCTTTCATGTTATGCTTGCACGCTTGCTATTTTTGGCTGCGCACACGAGTTGGCGAGGCAGTGCACACGTGTATGAATGTACACGTGTGTATTGCAGCCACTTATGATTACCTGTCCCTGTAATATCTATGTGCACGACTTTGTGATGAATTCAAGTGTGAATGATGACGAACAACCCAAATAACTGAGGCAACGATATTTTCAAAAATCGTATTTCATTTTATATTGCAAAAATATTTCTTTTTCAATTTTACTGCGTTAGTGAATATTTTTGCAGATTGCTCAGATGCTGGATTCAAACTGGAATGCAGTTGAAGACAAAATACGAGTGTGAGTGATATGTAGTGAGGTTATCAATGTAAAAATATTTGTGATGTAATCGTGATGTAATCAGAAATGTATATGTATAGTGAGAGCATGAATTTGTACTATTCAAGTTTGTAATAAATATTTGTTTGAATAAAATTTCTGTTTGAATTCAAAATCTGTGTAACTTGTTCTGTTTGAATTCAAATTCAAATTCTGTGTAATTTATTTTATTCAACAAATATTTATTTAATCTATAAAATAGTACATAACCAAATACATTTAAATGAATATATATGTTTATTATCATCAAACAAAAACATATAATTGGTCAAAAACATATAAGCGCATATTCAACAATCTCCCCCTTTTGATGATAACAAACATATATTTAAGATTTTGACCGTGTTAAATGTATTTGACCAATTATATACTCTAATTGCTCCCCCTATTTAAATGCTTCCTCTCTACATGATGCCCCCCTACATATATGCATACAAATAGAAATATATTCAAATGAGCCTAGATGCATATGGAAAAATTATTTGACCTTTGCTTGATTCTATTTTACAAAATCTTAACTTTTCTCTCCCCCTTTTGTTATCAGCAAAAGAATAATAGTGTGAGAGAAAAATAGAGATAAAGTGATCGATATTAATCCAACATTAATCTCAAATTGAATATAAATATTAAACTTCAATAAGAATCAAACAAAAACCATAACTACCCTTGTTAGGCGCATATTCCAATTTTAGAAATGATGGATATGGTGTTCATATAAAATCATACAGTTGAATCAACTTGTGGTATTTATATCAGGAATTTGAATATCTACTAATCATGCATAACCGTTAGGACTTTTAAATGAGATTAGTAGTATTCGAATTTAATTTAAAAAAAAATGAAATCAAGTATCTTCTAATCACGCATGACCGTGAGAACTTTTAAATGGGATTAGAATCAACTTGTCTATTTAAGCAATTTAATTTTGATATGCGTTCCATACATGCATAACCGTAAGGACTTTTAAATGAGCATGGAAGCACATAATAAGAAATCAAGTAATTCACCCATGTATAACCGTGAGGACTTTTAAATGAGAGTGAATACTTTGGATATTTATTTATTTATTTAAAAAAATATGGCATGAAAAACAAATGATTCCTGATTATAGTACCACATATCGACAAACTATATTGAATATTTGATAAAACATGGTCGATAGAAATAATGATAGATATAGAAATGGTCATGGAATCTTTACCCAACAAAAAGTTTTATAATTCTTGTTTTAATTCCTAAAGAAATTTTCCAAATATACTCTCTTGAGTAATGTATGTTAAATATCAACACTCATCACTTTTTCAATCACTATTTATCTCTTTGATAATTAGTATGGAGTCGGATCAGTCAAAATTTGTCATTTAAAATCAAATAAAATAACTAATCTGAAAATATGGTCAAACAATTATCTTCTCGAAGGGGTTATATGAAAAATTATTTCAAGTGAAAAATATGCAGATATTTTCTTTGAAAAAAAACGATGCAGCAAATGAATGTTTCACAATAAATCACGTTCAACTCGTAAGTTTTCTATCAACTAGATTACTAGTATGAATTGCATCTGAATTTCTTTTTCAATCGAAAATATCACTAACTGGATTTGGTGAACCAGACATGAAGTGTGCATCAAAAGTTTCAAACCCAATTTTAGCAACAATTTAAATGACATTCTTTGGATTTTGAATTGAAGCCATGTTCACACTCAACAAAATATCATGGTGTTAATTTCAGAAAGCATAGGATAAACAATTATATTCATGAGTAATCAAGAGTCAGTCAACATCATAACAATTTCTTGAAGTTTCAACAATTTCTTAAAATCCTTTTTCACATGAATTTGAAATCATGCAAATTTACAAGCAGTGATCAAAATGTCAAAATATATCTACGTGTAGCATGAGTAATCAAGGATCAATAAAATACCATCATTTGACCAAACATATTAAGTTCAATGATGAAAGGATGGTTGGTCTACTTTTGAGCACAAATCAAAGTAAGAACAAGTCAAAAAAAATCATATCAATAAGTCAGAATTAAAGTCATCATCACATCATTATCACAATTTTGGCTGAGTTAATTCAGAATATGGTGCAGATTATCACATTTAATATACCTTCACCTGTTTTACCTTTACGATAATTTCTCGTGATTGCCCATTGTGATTCTGTCACCTTTATACTAGGCTAAGGAACTTTTCTTTGTTGCCTGTTGTGTTTCTGGAACAGCCAAATTCCAGAGAACACCGTTGTCGTTCCTTAGCCTGCCACCACACCTACACGATGAAAGATTTTTGTGACCTATTTCTAGGTCCATGATTGTTAATGGCAGAAACATTATGAATAAACAAACCCTTTGGAACCCAAACTTGTTTAGTCCTTTTATTCTTGTTCCAATAAACATGAAATTTGTTTGTAGAATTCTTAGGAACCCAAACTTGTATAAATTTTGTGTTCTTGTTCCTATGACTACAATTTTCAGAATGATGTCCAATTATTTCACATATATCAAAGACACTTTTCCCTTTTGCATTATCCTCAGCTTGTGTTTTCCCAAAACCAAGTCCTTTTCTGTTGTTAGCAAAAATTTGATTTCCCAATAGCATGTTGAAAGATTTTTCGCCTCTTGAAAAGTTATTCAAAGATTTCTCAAGATTTTGGACTTTGGTTTTTAGTGTTGTATTTTCAGTGACAAGTGAGGTGCATCGATTTATAAAATCCTTTTTCCTAGTGTCGATGGTTTCCTTAAGATTCAAGTTTTCTTTTTCAAGATTCTCAGAGTTATTCTTAAGTCTTGTCAATTCTGAATCTAAAACTTTACATCTTTTACATTCTAGGTTTTGAATATTTTCAAGTTCAGTTTCTAACCTAAAATTTTTACGAGCAAGTTCTCTCATATCAGTTTTCAGTTTTTCAATTTTAGATTCAAGAGCATCAACTACTTTAGTAAGATCAAAACACATAAAAACAAGATCTCTATAGGAATACTCACCTTCCTCACTAGATTCCTCTGAGCTTGAATCTGAATTTGATTTCGCCATAAGACACAGGTTAGCCTCCTCTGAGCTGCTATCCGAAGCTTCTTCTCCTTCTTCATCATCCCAAGTCGCTGCAAATACCTTCTTCGTCTTTTTCTTTCCTTTGTTGTTTTTGAGAAGTGGGCATTTTTGTATGAAGTGTCCGAGCTTCTTGCAGTTGAAGCACGTCGGTTCATTATCGGAATTGTCAGAATCTTTTGGCCTATTACGATTTGTTTTCTTCTTGCGTGGCTTGAATTTCGACCATTTTCTAAGATTATTGACAGCCATTGCAAGCTCTTCAATTGGATCTTCTCCTTCTTCATCGCTTTCTTCTTTGCTCTTTAAGGCAATCGCCTTCTTCTTTGGTTCGGAGTTGTTGCGCTCTTCCTTTGCTTTTAGCTCAAGCTCGTATGTCATCAAGTTACCAATCAACTCCTCCATGCTTAATTTACTCAAATCTTTCGATTCTTGGATTGCCGTGACTTTTGCTTCAAAGTTCATCGGTAAGACTCGTAGTATCTTCCGCACAAGCTCTACCTCAGTGAATACCTTCCCAAGTGCTCTAGCATTGTACACCAAAGTTGAAAAGCGTCCAAACATGTCCTTTATGCTCTCGCCTTTGTCCATCACAAAGTTCTCGTATTCATTGCTGAATAGGGCTAGACAAGACTCCTTGACTTGAGAAGTTCCTTCGTGTGTCACCTCCAAAGTATGCCAAATTTCCTGTGCTGTTGTACAATGAGAAATTCTATTAAATTCATTTTTATCAAGAGCACATATCAAAGCATTCATGGCTTTAGCATTTGTCGTTTTCAATCTCTTATCGTTAGCATCCCACCTATCCTTAGGTTTAGGAATCTCAGTATCACCAACGATTATAGTGGGAGGTTTATAGCCAGTTTCAATAATATCCCAAACATCATAATCAACGGAACTAAGGTAAATACTCATCCTAACTTTCCAATAAGCATAATCGTTCCCGTTAAACATGGGTGGCCTAACAATAGATTGCCCCTCAGAAAAAGCATTATTTGATGGATTCATGACTCTAGAGTTAAATAAAAAATATACCGGGCTCTGATACCACTTGTAGGATCTAGATTAACCCTAGAGGGGGGGGGTGAATAGGGTTATAGCAAATTTTCTCGATTTAAACACAGAAATAAACTGCAGAAATAAATATGCTGAAAAGTAAATCACACACAAAATTTACCCAGCTTCGGCAACCCCTGCCTACTGCTGCATTCACAGTTTTCTATTAGAATTAAACAGTATCACGCTTACAACAACTCTGCTAGACTCGCAGACCCTTTTGCTCCCGCTCACAAACACTCTACTAGACTCGCAGACCCTTTGCTCCCGCTCACAAACACTCTACTAGACTCGCACACCCTGCTCCCGCCTATAGAGTTTCGTTTACTCGCAAACTCTGCTCCCGCCTACAATAGAGTTTCGTTTACTCGCAAACACTGCTCCCGCCTATAGAGCTCTGCAAACTCGCACCCCTGCTCACTGAACTAATTCTAAATAGACAATCTGACACTACCTAATCCCTAGGTGGTGATTTACAAATTCTTTGACTCGAAAAGAAAAAACAACTTCAAAAATTAAAACAGGAGCAAAAATTAAAATACGGACTTGAATGCGTAATTTTTGCTCAATTAAAAAATAAGAAAAAACCCTCTAAAAATTAAACCCTAAATAAAGACTAATCCCCTTTAAAAATAATAAAGGCCGGCCCACTTGAATTTCACCGTCCCCTTTTCTTTTGCTTGTGAAAAATGTCGGCCTCTTATTGTCGAATTAGGGCTTCGGCTTCTTTCTCGAATTAGGGCTTCGTTCTGATGATTGATTACTATTGCTAGCTCGTTCTCTGATGATCTTTCTCATGTTCGTTCTCTGATGACCGAAGACTTGCGTCGCTTGTTCTCTGATAATTGATTCTTCGAGATTGCAAATTGTTTGCAGCTGCTTCTCTTGATCGAGTTCACTAAATTGCGGTATGTATTACTTTCGTTACTGGTTTAATTGCTTGCTTTAACTTGATTGCACTTGATTGAACTCGATGGCCGATGATGATGAATTGGGATTGTATTTATATGAATTTGAGACACTTGAATTCGTTCGAATTAACTTGATACTTTCCTAAATTCTTAATTGCCTGATGCGCACGTCTTTCCTGATTTTGTTACACGTGATACTCACGGCTTTCCTGATATGTTTTAACTTGATAATCACGGTTTTGAATTGAGAGCGTTCGATCCTTCTTGTATAAAAAAACAGTAACTTTCCCTTTGTACTTTGCGTTGACTATTTCAAAGATTACAAATTTGAGTTTCATTAAATTCTGACTTCGATTTGTATTTAACTTCAATCATCTCTGCTGCATACTGTACTCGGTCGTGAATTTTTATCACTGCGTTACATTTGTAAGTCTGCATTGTTATTCTTCGACTTTGGCACTGATCCATGATTTCGACTTGGACTTTGCATTGAGTACATATGATGACATCCACATGCTACTTGCTTTATTCTCGGCCTGAACATTTGCATTTCATCCATACATATATGCTCACTGTCTTTGTATACATTTTGCACAGCTGAACTTGTGTTGTCTTTGATGTTGTTGAACTTGGTATTGCTGCATCCATTGTAGCTTGCTGTACATATGAACTTGCAGTTTTATGTCCACCTGTATCATGCTTGGCTTTGTGTAGTTGATGTTGTACACTGTCTTGTGCATTGCCCCATTCACTGTTGCTGTGCAGTTGCAATGCCTTGCTTGGTCTCTGTTACATGCTTGCTGTTGCATGCTTGTGATATTCATGTTGATTTGATGATGCTGTATTTGCTGATATATTACTTTGAATTGCATACACTTTATGTTGACATTTTCTTTGACACAGATGCTACACTTGTTCATTGTTGTTCAAGTGTACTTGTCTTCATAAAATTGTCACTGTGCTTCTGACCTTTCTGGTCTCTGATCATTGCTTGGTCATCATGGTGGCTTGAGCATTTGGTCTGTGTTGCATTGTTCCATGTGTCTTGCCTTTGACTGTTTGCATACACTTTTGGTCATGTTGTACTCATTTGCCACTGAGTTGCATTGAATAGCTGGTCTTCGTAGTTGTTTATTTGAGTCAGTGCTTCACCATACTTGTTGTTGCAGCATTCAAGTTTCTTGTACTTGTGCTACTTTCACTGTGTCACTGAGGTCTTGCACTGTTTCATGCATGTACTCTGAGCTGTTTATGCATTTGCCACTGAGCTTGATTCATGCTTACTGTCACTACTGCTTCGAGTTTTCATGGTCACTTATACAGTTTGAAGCTTGCCACTGACTTTGGTTCTTCGCTTGCATCGTTGTAGTTGCATTTATGTCACGTAGTTGCATACTTTGACTTGATGTTGCATATATGTTTGTTGCAGTCCCTTTTTGCTGTTGCTATCCACATTGAACTGCCTTTGATGCACTTTTGAACTTTGTTGCAACTTGGTCTTGAGTTGTTTGATCTGAACTTGACGTTGTATTCACTGGTCAGTGGTGTTCATTGTGATGATTTGGCTTGTAGCACTTATGCAGTCTTCACTGTTGCTGTTTGATGCTGTCTTGATTTTGCGCATTGCCTTACTGACTCGATTCCTTTCATGTTGTGCTTGCACGCTTGCTATTTTTGGCTGCGCACACGAGTTGGCGAGGCAGTGCACACGTGTATGAATGTACACGTGTGTATTGCAGCCACTTATGATTACCTGTCCCTGTAATATCTATGTGCACGACTTTGTGATGAATTCAAGTGTGAATGATGACGAACAACCCAAATAACTGAGGCAAACGATATTTTCAAAAATCGTATTTCATTTTATATTGCAAAAATATTTCTTTTTCAATTTTACTGCGTTAGTGAATATTTTTGCAGATTGCTCAGATGCTGGATTCAAACTGGAATGCAGTTGAAGACAAAATACGAGTGTGAGTGATATGTAGTGAGGTTATCAATGTAAAAATATTTGTGATGTAATCGTGATGTAATCAGAAATGTATATGTATAGTGAGAGCATGAATTTGTACTATTCAAGTTTGTAATAAATATTTGTTTGAATAAAATTTCTGTTTGAATTCAAAATCTGTGTAACTTGTTCTGTTTGAATTCAAATTCAAATTCTGTGTAATTTATTTTATTCAACAAATATTTATTTAATCTATAAAATAGTACATAACCAAATACATTTAAATGAATATATATGTTTATTATCATCAAACAAAAACATATAAGCGCATATTCAACAAAATGGAATATAACTAATTTATAAACTGGAACCTTTAATTAAAATAAGCAATTTAATGCTAAGTTATAAATGAGATTAAAAGAAAGTTGAAATGGTAATCTTATAAAATGAAAGATATAATTATTGAACCATTAATTAATTAAAGGAAATAAGATAAACTTGTATGATTTTAATTACATTCTTAAAGGCATGTGTATAACTTACCAAAAGACATAAAAAGTTGAAATGCTAATAAGAAATTGTAATAGAATATTATACAAGTAAAAATTCGAAATAATGATGTTATTCAATGAAATTCTTTAATAAATAAGAATTGGAAGTTGTAGTTGTTATAAACTTAAGTATAATTGAAATAATACTAATTAAATATAATAGATGGCAGGTATTGTAAGTAAGAAATTTCAAACTTAAGTAAATAAGTTGAAGTTATTTCTAAATAAAATTGTAAGAAATAAATGTCAATTTAAAAGATAAATTATTATATGAATGAAATTAATAAAGATTAACTTGATTTGGGAATTTGTTGTTTGTTTGGTTTATAGTTGTTTGGGTAAGGATACTTTAAAATTTGTTTAGATGTATGAATAATCTATTTAGTTTCAACTAAGACGGTTGAGTGAAGGGTACACTTAGTAGTTTATTTTTCATTCCGTACAATTTAAAGTTTTGAACCCGAACAACTATTTGTTTTGTTTGATATGAATGGATAATTGATGTGTGTTGATTTATGTGATGGTTGTTTGCTTGTTGCAAGTGATGGTTTGTGACGACCCGGAATTTCCAACGAATTAAATTGGACTAATTAATTGATTTTAAATTATTTAAAAGTTAATTTTAACTTGAATTTAAGATATCAATATTTACTTGGTAATTAAATCATTGAATTGTACAGTTTAAATATTGAATTTAATAATTGAAATTGGGTAAATTTTTGAATCTGTGATTCTAAGCCTGTTCAAAACAATTTGAAGGCTTATAAAATTTATAATGATAATACTGGAGATAATAGAATGGTTTGGATCTAATTTAAAGATAAATTGTTCGGTTTTAATAATATATCGTTTAAATTGAATTTAAAAATAGCCTTCCGAGGCACAGTCTCGGAATTCGACGAAACCAGTTCCATTGGATCCGTAATAGTTAATTATTATCGGATTTCAATTTTCGTAGCAATCAGAATTGTCGTTTGACCCTGGCAGCTCGAAACGCTTAAATTTATTTTAATCGATTTAATTTAAATTTGATCGTTTCCTTCTGTAACTCACGCATACGATCAAATTAGCCTCCGAAACATATTCCATTGTAATCGGAACGCGGGTAGAACCTTATTCACGTCTGTCGGCATGTCTGATTCGAGGTTCGAATTTCACGGTGCGTCACCGAATATTTTCAATATTTAATTACATAAACAAGCGTGCGTGGGAAGCTAACCCTAAATGATATTTATTTTCCCCCTCTCGAGTCTACATAAACAAATCGTGTCTTCTGAATCACGCCACTCTCCTGTCTTCCCCTACGTCTATAAACCCTTCCTTTCCTTCAGTACGAAAAAAAATAAGGAGAAAAATTGGAAATTGAATTCAAGATAATGACCGTGCTAGAATTCGTCGGCCTCCTTCTCCCTGTTCAAATCCACAAACCCTTCCCTACATTCGAAATCGATATTTGCAGCAACCTCATTCTCGAAGAAAAAAAAAGGGGGGGGGGAGCCGAGTCAATTTCTGAAGTCAACGCTCTCTTCCTCCTTCTCTTTCTATGTCTCTCCGCCTCGATTCTGTCGATGTCATGGTTGTTGATCGTGTTGTTTCGTTCGAAAATCTAAGGTTCTGTTGTGCGCGAGGCAGCAGATCGAAGAGGAAGGAGGGGAGCAGCATCGGTCTCATTCGTGGCAGGGAGGTGCGCCGCAAGGATCTAGGTTGGGTCGCGATAGTTTTTGTTGTGTGCGAGTGAAGCTAGGTTCTGGGTTGAGATCGGTCGCGACATCGAAGATCTAGGGGCGTGATGATCGAGAATCGAAGTCATTAGTAGCCTGGGTTCGGTTGCTATTTGAGAGGTATTCACAGATAATTTATTTATTGATAGATATTTATTTGCGTTTATTTTAGTGAAAAATAAACGAATAATAAGCATATATTCTCATATATCCACATTTAAATTTATATAAACATATAGGAATATTAATGTTTAAAATAAAGATTGGTTTTTATAGCAAGATAAAAGACTTTTGAATGGAATTTATTGTTCTTAAAATGCTATGGTTACTAAAAATAAATTTGTAAAGGAAATTTAGTTTTAAAACCAAATATTTTTTTCAAATTAAATTGTTGGTCAATTTAATTCATTGAATGATATATTACTTAGAGATTATTTTCGATATTAATAAATGATGTAATGCGTACAAGGTCTAATACTGCGAAGGGAACAAGTCAGGATTGGATTGGATTGCAAAAATCAATGGTGAGTAAATCTCACTCTGTTGGGTTTTCTTTTATTTGAAATTTAAATAGTCAAATTTAAAATAATTGGTTGATTGATTAAGTCAATTGAATGTACATTGATGATGTTGTGACTTGGTTTTGGTCGATTCTCGAGTTAATTTTGGATTGACTCGAAATATTGGGGTTTAAGTTGTTTTAAACTTAAATCATAAATAAGGAAATGTTTTATTCTTAAGCTAATAAAGGCTTAGTGAATTGTGATTCATTTAAATAGTAGGGTAATTAAATAATTAATTAATTAATTAAATTGATGAATAAATTTGGGTTAATTAATTTGGTAATTAAGGGTTTGACTCAATTAATAAAAGTTAATTAATTAAGTGTAAGTAATTCAGAATAATCATTGCATGGTTCGATAATTAATTACTTAATGAGATTTATAAAATATAATTATTTTATGAAATAAATTAAGAGATTTATTAAGATGATTAATTAAGGAGAAATTGAATTATTAAACAAAGTAAATAAATGGATAGTTAATAACAAGTTGAGATAAATCAAGAATGATTGATATTTTGGTTTAATTAAGGTAATTAAATTTTGATTAGGATAAATTTAAAATAAGATAAAATAGAAAATCCTTAATTCATATAATTAATGATGTAATCAATGATTATTTAATTAATCAGTAATAAGTTACTTGTGAGAAGTAAATTAATATAAGTAATTATGAACTAATGTAATTGAAAATAGTTAATTTATTCATGAAGTAATTAAGATGACTTATTGATTTTGGTTAAGAAGAATTAATATCGGGAAATTAATTAAAGTTAATTACTCGAATATAAATTGAAGGATAATTAATTCAAGTTGATAAATTAAGATAAATAATGAAGGGATGCTTGATTTTATTGGAAATTAATCAATATTGAATGAAGGAATCTAAGTGGTGGAGATTTGAAATATCAATTGGAATCAATTGAATTAAATTTGTATGTGATTAAGCTTTGCTTATGAATGATTGAATGGTATTGGATGCTTTGAATGAGTTGATATTTCTAATATGAAATGCTATGAATTTCATTTGAATAGCTTGGGTTAGGATAATATGAGTCTCGAAGTGGCCGGGGTCGGGCATTGGGAAATATCCGAAACCACTTCGAATTTTTATAAACTGATTTGTGAAATCAATAGGCTGGAATTAGATGACTTAAGTGAATTGGATAATTTTTTTTATCTAAGTATGGTACTTAGAAATTTAGTTGTGGAGTAAATGTTGTCTATAGCAAATGGAGAAATTGGTTAAATGGTTATATGTTGACCCGGGTTTATATAAGTTGATTGTTATGATATTTCATGTTAGTTGGGTTTACTCACGCTGGTTTCCAGCCTGACCCGGGTGTTACTTTGGTGTAATGCTCGGGTCAGACCGAGTATTACAGATTTTCAGGTAGGTACGTTCTGGAGCTCAGGAGACGAGCTGGATGGTAATATCGTATAGAGTATTCCGTTGTATTTATATTATTGTTAATCTGAGTCTTGATAATTGTAAATATTCAGTGACTGTATTTAATGTGAAACTCTGATGTATATTAAATGTAATGGACAGATAGTATTCTTTTTGTAAATTATTATTATTATTATTGATTATTATATTTTATCCGCTGCGAATGTGAGATGTTTGGGGTTTCTGTTCTTCTTCGTTTTCTTCTTCTTCTATCTCTTTCTTCTTTTCCATAACTATCTGGAATTTTCGGGTTCGAAAATTTCGGGTCGTTACAGTTGGTATCAGAGCTGAAGGTTAAGCGAGAACCTTGGCTCTGGTGGGGATTACTCATTAAATAGAGTTCGTAGAACTCTAGAATGAGTTGAGTGTATATATATATATGAGCGCGTACTTGCTATTTTCTTATATAAAGATTTTAAATGATTTTATGTAAAATATATTTTTGATATATATAAAGCAATATTTCTTCAAATAAATATTAGGTGATTGGTTGTTAATTATTGGAATTAAAATTAAGGAATAATATTATACAACCAAACTGAAATTTAATAAAGATTAGTTTGAAATGGATTCAAACTGAAACTGAAGTTTAGAATTGGAATTAAATTAAGTAGAAAAGAAAAAAAAATTTACCCAAATTAAAATTTAAGTGATTGAAAATGAAATTCAAATCTAATCCCGGAATTTGAAATATAGATTGGGAAATAAACTTTATAAATAAATAAGATTATAATTTGAAATAGAATTCCGATATAGAATTCCAAAGAATATTTGAAATAGAGTAAGATGAAAATTTCGGGAGTAATGTTTTAAATATAAATTGGCTGGATTGGGACAATTTAAAATCCCTTTGAATTTGAAAGTGATTTTCAAAGATTTTGGAAAGAAATAATAGTATTGTTTCGAATATATTTTTGTGTTGAATTTGAAATTTGGGAGATTTGAAATCAAAAATATTTGGTAATGTTTTAAGGAAAGAAAAGCATTGAACTCTTTCGGTCACTGGAAAATAACGTCGGTGATGACTGCAGCATCATCGATGTTTATTTTCGAGTTTCTAAAAGAGAAATTGCTACCAAAATGTTTTTAATTGGAATTATTTGTGAACTGGGTTTAGATTTGGAATTCAAAGGGATAAAAGAATTTTCCAAAGAAATTTTGGATATAGTTAAATACTAGTGTGATATTGGAATTTTGGAAATTGGTTTAAACTCTGGAATCTTGATTTAAATGTTTATGGAATAATAAAAATATATTGGATAAAGAAAATGTCTAACTCCAAGTTAAAAACAAAATGTGAATGTAATTGATTTATAAATAGAAGTGAAAAATGTAAATAATATTTAAAGTTGTACAAGTTTAAAATTTAAATGGGAAATTGGATGGGATTAAATTGAAGTGATTTGGATTCTGAAATTAAATTGATAATAATTCAAATTGATTGGAATAAATGAACTTATAATTAAAATTTGAACAGGATTAAAATCAACTAGAATTTGATTTAAATTTGGGAAGGAATCAAGATTGATTCAACTTGAATTGGGAATTAATCAAGTCCAATGGAATTTGGAGTTATTTGGATTGGAATTGGGTCACTTTAAATGGAGATTTAAATTGAATTGTTGGGAAAGTGAACAGTTGGCTCTTGCCTATTTCCAATATAAATTGTTTCGATAAAAACTTATTTTTCTAAGCTATTAAATATATACAACCTTTCTTTCTTGAAGCCAAATTATTTTATACATGTTTTACAATTATTTTTGGAGCTATTTAACCATTTTTCAGCAGTTTTCTAAACTAATTACTATTTTTCAACAATGTTACAAATTAATTACTATTTTACAACTATTTTACAAATATCTAAAATTTCTGAAACTATTTAGCTATTTCTCAACTATTTTATAATTAGTTAACTATTTTGCAGTTATTTTGCAAACTAATAATTATTTTTCAACTACTTACCTATTTTTAAAATTTCAAGCTATTTCCTAAAAATAAACTGGTCGGAGTTCAAACTGTTATTGATTTAAATACCCAACTGGGATGAGAATTGAGGAAATAATCCAAATGGGGATAAAGGCAAATGTGGATAAGTGAATGTGAATAGAAAGGAAATTGATATTGGAAAGAGTAATCAAATTTGAATATTTGATTTTGGGTAAAACAAAGTTATATCTTTGTATATATATATTCTTCCCTTGTTGAATCTATTGCTGGAAGAAAAGGATTTTTGAAAGTGTTTGAAGTATAAAAAGGAGTTTTATAC
Source organism: Allium cepa (assembly GCA_030765085.1). Lineage (NCBI taxonomy): Eukaryota > Viridiplantae > Streptophyta > Magnoliopsida > Asparagales > Amaryllidaceae > Allium > Allium cepa. The sequence continues at coordinate 222,063,702 of CM060928.1, forward strand.
AAGTTTGAAAGGATCCAAAGTTTTAAAATTTTTATATATCTGTATATATATATAAAGGATCTTATGTGGATTTTGGAAAAGGTTTTGGGAACCATTGGATTGGGAAAGGCTTTTGATTTTTGGGTAAAATCAATATTGAATTTGGAAAGCCTAGTTTGAGAATTATCGATCTTGGATAATGGATTTTGTATAAAGAAGCTTTGTATAATATCATACTAGGTGTATGATTGGAAGATACTATATGTATAGTATAAAATGTTTTGATGATAGCTCTGGGGAAAAAGGCGCTTCCTTGAAATGGACTTCTCAGGAGTGCCACTGGGTGGTGCTGCCTTGAGCCCCAAGGGGGGTTCTAAAGTTGATCCTGTGAGGAGTCCGGACAAAACTAGTTCCTGAGGATTATGAGTTGAGTTACCATAGCGTAAGTCGTGTGTGCCGCGGAGAGCCAACAGTTACATGGACTTTTGTTGTGACTGCAACGTAACCCAGGATGTAACTGCGACCTATGGTAACATTGCAAAAGTCGTGTGTGCCGCTGAGAGCCAACAGTCTGCGGTTGAGTTTATCTCGGTAGACTGCGACCTATGTAGGAGTGGAGAAGTTTCATTTCAACAGCGAAAATCTGAGGGCCGCTGAGAGCCTGCAGTTACATGGACTTTTGCTGCGATGGTAATGTAACCCTGGTATGTAACTGTGACCATGGATGGGGGTGATGATTTTCAGAGCATTGTCACCAAGGATATTTCCTCTATTTCAAAATGTTTTCAATATTTTTACTGGATGTTGAAAACGGGTTTACCAAGTACTTATAGATTTTCAGTCCTACGCCTGATCAACGTATGATTGAATTTCTGTGAGAACAAGGATGAACTGGTTGAGACATCGAGTTATAAGAAATATTTTATAAAAGCTATTTTAATATTATTATGAGATTTTATGGGCATTTCTAAAATTTTAAAATAAAGGAGATGAAATTTTGGAAAATCAAGAGAAGTTCAAACTGAAATTGTAAAATAAAATTGAAACTCGAGAAATTTTAATGAAGTGACTCTTTGTAATTAAAAATCCAATGTTGAATTAAAAGTGGAAGTAAGCTAATTATCTAAATAAATTATTTAATAGAGAATGTTAATAAAATTTAACCTGGATAACTAAAATGGATTGCAAATAGATAATGAAGTTTGGAAATGAATTCGAGTTATAAATAGAATTCGACTTGGGTTTGATAATGAATTAAATAAGAGGAGATATTGTAAAATAAAAATGAAATAGAGTTGGATTGAAAAATGTGATGGTTTGAATTGCAAATAAAATCCAAGTGTGATTTGAATAATATTTAATGAAGTTTGCAAGCAAATTTAGGAATTATGGAAGTATAGTCGATTGAAATGAAAGTGAATCATAAGAGAAATGGTTAGAGTTGCAAACAAAACCCAAGTGAATAGAAATAAATTGAGAATGACCGTGTATTAATAAAATAAATCCGATAACGAATTAAGTAAGTAAATGAAAATATTAAATGGGCTTATGGAGTTAAATAATAAAAAATAAATGGTTGAAGTTTAATAGAATAAAAACTAAATCAAGTTGTGATTGAATTGGTTTATCAAACTGAACTTAAGTTCGGTGGCATATGTGTTGAATATCATTTTGATAAATTGAGAAAATGAATTAAAAACTAAAATTTAAATGGATAGGCTAACTAAATTAAATGGAATTTGATTAAATGAGAATCAAATCAAAGAAACTTAAGTTTGGTCTTGAAATAAACTAAAATAAATTCACTTAAGTTTAGAATTTATGGAAGTTTGGCTTCGAATAGGAATGGAAACCCATTAAATAGAAACTTGGATTAAATTAATTTGGAAATGGTAATTAAATTTTAAGTTTGAATGCGCCAAGCTAAATAAATTGTCTGCATGAATTTAATGCAGAAATAAAATGAAAGGCAATGTTGGTTGGTAGATAAAGTAGAAATGAAATAGAATTAAATGAAATAGAATATCCTATGAAGCGAATATTGTCGAGTTTGCTTAACAATAATTGTTGTTTGGCGTAAACCAAAGTAATTAAATTCTATGAGTTTGTTTTGCTTAAAAATGAAATGAATGTAAGCAATTGCGATGTAAACCATTAAAATTAAATGAAATGGCATATGAATTGGATGAAAGTATTTGAATTAGCTTTAAAAATCATATAAATCGATTATGGTAAGCGTTTGGTGTTTGTTGCTTTCGTAATGCTTGTTGTTTGTGTAATTCTTGTGTTTAGCTATTAAAAGTAAGTGAAATGCTAATAGAATTTATATATATGACACTTACATATTTAAACCGAGTAAGTACAGGTACAGGGAAGCCGTTTGGCTAGATTTGGGATATGCAAATTGATAAATTTATAAGCTGCTTGCTTAAATTGCTAAATAAGGTACGCCTACGCAATAAAATTAGGAAATATGAACTGTTTTTGCTTTTTCCGACCGTGTGGGTCGATGTATATATATTTATATCTCTTGTCAAATTGCAAAAGCTCCTCCGTACAAAGGAGACTCTGCCAAAATTTTCTGAAAATTTTGGGAGTTAGAAAATTTTTGAAAATTTTGGGAAAAATTAGGTTAACGACAAAACGATTCCAAATTAAAGACTAATGTAAATTAGAAAATGAACTTAATATGAATCAGTTTAAATGAAAGATACAACTCAGTATTAAAATTTGAAAATAAATTGAATTCATATGAAATAGTGGAAGCTAATTTGAATAGAAGTAGATATGAAATTTCTGTAGGGAAATGTATACAGTGATTTGAAGGTTTCAATTGGATATTGTTGTTAAATAGAATATGCAGGTGTTATAAAGAAAAAGGGAAATTGGATTTGGTTCTAAAGGATAAATTTGAATTGCCCGACTGAAAGGTACGTATTGTGATTCTGTATGATATTGGATTGGGTTTTTGATGTAGCCACTTGGTTTTTGTTTTCTTTTTGGAATTTGGGGAGCCCGTAGAGGCCTTTTGTAGTAGTACCGAGCTAGCCGCGCAAAGGAGACGCTGGCGAAATTTTTCGGAAATTTAGAGAGTTAGAAAAATTTTAGAAAATTTTGATAATTCAAAATTTGGTTTAAATTGAAATTTAGATGATTGAGCAAAGGGGTGTTGTTTGAAACTATAGAGGGTTTTGAGAAGATGCTTAAGGTGATAATGGGGCTTTAATAAAGGATAGATGGTGAATGTTGAATTGAGAGTTTTAGAGAAAAGAGTAAACGGGTATGGGACATTCTTCCTAATTAGTAATTTCGAGGACGAAATTCTTTTAAGGGGGAAGGAATGTGACGACCCGGAATTTCCAACGAATTAAATTGGACTAATTAATTGATTTTAAAATATTTAAAAGTTAATTTTAACTTGAATTTAAGATATCAATATTTACTTGGTAATTAAATCATTGAATTGTACAGTTTAAATATTGAATTTAATAATTGAAATTGGGTAAATTTTTGAATCTGTGATTCTAAGCCTGTTCAAAACAATTTGAAGGCTTATAAAATTTATAATGATAATACTGGAGATAATAGAATGGTTTGGATCTAATTTAAAGATAAATTGTTCGGTTTTAATAATATATCGTTTAAATTGAATTTAAAAATAGCCTTCCGAGGCACAGTCTCGGAATTCGACGAAACCAGTTCCATTGGATCCGTAATAGTTAATTATTATCGGATTTCAATTTTCGTAGCAATCAGAATTGTCGTTTGACCCTGGCAGCTCGAAACGCTTAAATTTATTTTAATCGATTTAATTTAAATTTGATCGTTTCCTTCTGTAACTCACGCATACGATCAAATTAGCCTCCGAAACATATTCCATTGTAATCGGAACGCGGGTAGAACCTTATTCACGTCTGTCGGCATGTCTGATTCGAGGTTCGAATTTCACGGTGCGTCACCGAATATTTTCAATATTTAATTACATAAACAAGCGTGCGTGGGAAGCTAACCCTAAATGATATTTATTTTCCCCCTCTCGAGTCTACATAAACAAATCGTGTCTTCTGAATCACGCCACTCTCCTGTCTTCCCCTACGTCTATAAACCCTTCCTTTCCTTCAGTACGAAAAAAAATAAGGAGAAAAATTGGAAATTGAATTCAAAATAATGACCGTGCTAGAATTCGTCGGCCTCCTTCTCCCTGTTCAAATCCACAAACCCTTCCCTACATTCGAAATCGATATTTGCAGCAACCTCATTCTCGAAGAAAAAAAAAAGGGGGGGGGAGCCGAGTCAATTTCTGAAGTCAACGCTCTCTTCCTCCTCTTTCTATGTCTCTCCGCCTCGATTCTGTCGATGTCATGGTTGTTGATCGTGTTGTTTTGTTCGAAAATCTAAGGTTCTGTTGTGCGCGAGGCAGCAGATCGAAGAGGAAGGAGGGGAGCAGCATCGGTCTCATTCGCGGCAGGGAGGTGCGCCGCAAGGATCTAGGTTGGGTCGCGATAGTTTTTGTTGTGTGCGAGTGAAGCTAGGTTCTGGGTTGAGATCGGTCGCGACATCGAAGATCTAGGGGCGTGATGATCGAGAATCGAAGTCATTAGTAGCCTGGGTTCGGTTGCTATTTGAGAGGTATTCACAGATAATTTATTTATTGATAGATATTTATTTGCGTTTATTTTAGTGAAAAATAAACGAATAATAAGCATATATTCTCATATATCCACATTTAAATTTATATAAACATATAGGAATATTAATGTTTAAAATAAAGATTGGTTTTTATAGCAAGATAAAAGACTTTTGAATGGAATTTATTGTTCTTAAAATGCTATGTTTACTAAAAATAAATTTGTAAAGGAAATTTAGTTTTAAAACCAAATGTTTTTTTCAAATTAAATTGTTGATCAATTTAATTCATTGAATGATATATTACTTAGAGATTATTTTCGATATTAATAAATGATGTAATGCGTACAAGGTCTAATACTGCGAAGGGAACAAGTCAGGATTGGATTGGATTGCAAAAATCAATGGTGAGTAAATCTCACTCTGTTGGGTTTTCTTTTATTTGAAATTTAAATAGTCAAATTTAAAATAATTGGTTGATTGATTAAGTCAATTGAATGTACATTGATGATGTTGTGACTTGGTTTTGGTCGATTCTCGAGTTAATTTTGGATTGACTCGAAATATTGGGGTTTAAGTTGTTTTAAACTTAAATCATAAATAAGGAAATGTTTTATTCTTAAGCTAATAAAGGCTTAGTGAATTGTGATTCATTTAAATAGTAGGGTAATTAAATAATTAATTAATTAATTAAATTGATGAATAAATTTGGGTTAATTAATTTGGTAATTAAGGGTTTGACTCAATTAATAAAAGTTAATTAATTAAGTGTAAGTAATTCAGAATAATCATTGCATGGTTCGATAATTAATTACTTAATGAGATTTATAAAATATAATTATTTTATGAAATAAATTAAGAGATTTATTAAGATGATTAATTAAGGAGAAATTGAATTATTAAACAAAGTAAATAAATGGATAGTTAATAACAAGTTGAGATAAATCAAGAATGATTGATATTTTGGTTTAATTAAGGTAATTAAATTTTGATTAGGATAAATTTAAAATAAGATAAAATAGAAAATCCTTAATTCATATAATTAATGATGTAATCAATGATTATTTAATTAATCAGTAATAAGTTACTTGTGAGAAGTAAATTAATATAAGTAATTATGAACTAATGTAATTGAAAATAGTTAATTTATTCATGAAGTAATTAAGATGACTTATTGATTTTGGTTAAGAAGAATTAATATCGGGAAATTAATTAAAGTTAATTACTCGAATATAAATTGAAGGATAATTAATTCAAGTTGATAAATTAAGATAAATAATGAAGGGATGCTTGATTTTATTGGAAATTAATCAATATTGAATGAAGGAATCTAAGTGGTGGAGATTTGAAATATCAATTGGAATCAATTGAATTAAATTTGTATGTGATTAAGCTTTGCTTATGAATGATTGAATGGTATTGGATGCTTTGAATGAGTTGATATTTCTAATATGAAATGCTATGAATTTCATTTGAATAGCTTGGGTTAGGATAATATGAGTCTCGAAGTGGCCGGGGTCGGGCATTGGGAAATATCCGAAACCACTTCGAATTTTTATAAACTGATTTGTGAAATCAATAGGCTGGAATTAGATGACTTAAGTGAATTGGATAATTTTTTTTATCTAAGTATGGTACTTAGAAATTTAGTTGTGGAGTAAATGTTGTCTATAGCAAATGGAGAAATTGGTTAAATGGTTATATGTTGACCCGGGTTTATATAAGTTGATTGTTATGATATTTCATGTTAGTTGGGTTTACTCACGCTGGTTTCCAGCCTGACCCGGGTGTTACTTTGGTGTAATGCTCGGGTCAGACCGAGTATTACAGATTTTCAGGTAGGTACGTTCTGGAGCTCAGGAGACGAGCTGGATGGCAATATCGTATAGAGTATTCCGTTGTATTTATATTATTGTTAATCTGAGTCTTGATAATTGTAAATATTCAGTGACTGTATTTAATGTGAAACTCTGATGTATATTAAATGTAATGGACAGATAGTATTCTTTTTGTAAATTATTATTATTATTATTGATTATTATATTTTATCCGCTGCGAATGTGAGATGTTTGGGGTTTCTGTTCTTCTTCGTTTTCTTCTTCTTCTATCTCTTTCTTCTTTTCCATAACTATCTGGAATTTTCGGGTTCGAAAATTTCGGGTCGTTACATGGTTGGTATGTTGATTGTTTGTTGTTATTTGAAACAACCTTAAATATTTCATTTTATATAATTATTAATTCTTTTGGATTATATAAGTGAAATACAGGTTATGGAAGCAATTGCTACTGCTTTTGGTTTCATAATTAAGCGTTGTTGCCCGACAATAGATACATTTTCGAATTACGGTTTATAGCGTTATTATATTATTTTCCCGTGTTGGGATATATATTATTTTGGAAAATATATGTTGTATATTGTTATATTGATATTATATTTTCTTCCGAGCCTCTTCGTACAAAGGAGACTCTACCGGAATTTTCCTTAAATTTTGGACTTAGAAAATTTTGAAATGTTTTCCAAACTTTAATAATTTAAATATAGCAGATTTACTGGTTATAAATTGGTATATTTTATTTGAATTAATTTATTTTGCAATTTATTTGTTTATAAATTTAATATTTTAAATAAGATATATTGATTTATTAATCCTTCTTTTCCCTTCTTTTCCTTTTCGGGGACAAAAAGTTTTGAGTGGGGGAGAGTGTAACGACCCCGAAAAATTCGACAATTAAATTTCTTAATTTAATATGATTTTGGTGACTTGATGTTGAAGGAAGTAAAAATTTAGTGAATTATTAATGGAAATAATAACTTGGATAAGATTGGTAAGTTAATTTTTAATAACTTGAATGTAACTGTATAAATGTAAGTTAATTGTTAATAACTTGGATGTATTTCCAACAAGTGAAACAATGTGAATGTAAATTTTATTCTTATTGTAATAAAAGAATGTTACCAAGATGTAATGATTAATTTGATTTAAAATTTTAATTAATGTGTGCCTTAATTTATAATGGGATATAAAAGGTAATTTATAATTTAAATGTTGACTTACTAATAAAATAATGTATAATAAATGGAATGAATTAGTGTATGAACTAATGGTAGCACTTGTTGTAAAATAATAAGTAAAATAAAATGCAACAATAATGATTAAAGCTAATTATTGATAAACTGAATAAAACTACAATAATTTAAAATGTGTAAAATGTTATACTAGTCTTTGGATTGAATATAAGGAAACGAGTGTAGCCTTGGTAATTAACATTTATTTTTGACAATAGAAGTGAAACCCTAATAAAAATAGGGTTAATTGTTGCCCTTGGGTTTGTAAACAATAAACTTAAATGTAGTAAAAGTAAACGAAGGCAATAATTATGTGTTGCCCGTTATTTAGTCTATTAATTTAAATGAGAAAATCAAATTTGAATAAATATAAACAAAAGTTACATTATGTGGGAGGTATTACAATGTTTAGAAGTTGTTAAATTAGAATATATTAGGAAATAGAAATTGGATTGGAATCAATTGCAATAAATCTAAATAAAATATTACATTAATGTTAATTAAGGTAATATTTGAAAATAAATATTTATTTATGTAAAACTTAATAAATGGATAAATTGAAATGAAAGAAACGAATGTAAATACCTGATTAGCTAATGGAATAATAATAATATAGTTAATGGTAATTAACTAAAAGCATAAATATTTAAGATCTGTAACGGTTGCTTGATAATAGGGAATTTATGATTGTAATTTAAGGCATGGTAACACTTGTATAAGTTACCTGTTTATTTCGTTTAATAATAAAATTGGAAATCAATTAGAGTAAAGGAACCTTAATGTTATAATAATAAGAATTAATGCAATAACTAAATTAGTGCACACCCTATTAATTGAAACAGATTGTAAACCTATGATTGATTGAAATTAGTAAATTGAGAAATGAATTCAAAGTTATTTTAATTGATGAAGTAATACGTAATAAATTGGAAATTTATACAATCAATGTCCGTTAAGTAATTATAATGTTATGGTTGATAATAAACGTTACTTTAGTGATTACTAATATAATAACGGAAGTGTGAATTGACTAAGATATAGTAAATGGAGATATGACAGTCAATAATTAAAGGATGAAATGGGAGCACTAATGTAATGAATGTAAAACAAATATTAACTATGTTTATGGAAAAAATAATAGAGTGAAAAATAAATTAATTGGAATTATTGGAAAATTCAATTTATAATTCTTGAATATAGTGAAATTGAAAGTTAATACTTGTAACAGCCCGCTATTTTGGACCATTCAAATCGACAATAAAACCGTACATGTCCGACTTGAATAATTCAAAATACCGAATTGTTAATAAAAATTTGGCAAAACTTAAAATATACAGTAAATAAATCAATCATAGATCACTTACACAGAGTAATACAATGCAGCGGAATAGATAAAAATAGTAGTTCATGAAGCTACTATATACATTAAAGTTAGAAATAAAATACAACCGAATAGTTCAAATGCCATGAAGTCTCCAATGCAACAGATGGCTTCTCTGAACCAATCAACTGGATGACTGAAGGGATAGATAGCTGGATCTTCAAGCAAAGCTCCAACTTCGAAGATGAGTCTCAAATGCTGTATCTCTCAGTCTGACCCGAGCGTAAAGCAAAACACAAAACACTCGAGTCAGGATTAACATTCTTATATCTATAAATCTAACTCAAGTGAAATATCAACTAAAATATAATTAACTTAGAGGATGTTTGGGATAACCATCCTCTAAGGGTCCATGGAACTATCTATAAGATAGAAATATACACTATAACACCGTAGTCTTCCAACTTAATTTATACTTCAAAACCAACTATCATTTTCACTTCAAAAATCTCTATACTTCCCAAATAGTATTTATATATATTAAATAATTTATTCAGTAAAGAAATTTCAATTCCCTCAACTTAACCAATCGTTTAACATCAACCCGACCTTCCCATTTAAATCTTTTTCAATCTCAATTTATCAATTTAAATTCAACTCAATTTCTAAAATAACCATTTCAATTTTATTGATCTCAAGTTCGGATTTGAAATCACCAAATACCCTTTATATTTCAATATATTTCAAAACTTTAAGTAATCAACGTTTCAAACTAAACTTTATTCAATTTAGTTTTCTAAATAATAAATTCAACTTATATCGATTCAAATACAGATCTGAAACACCCATTTATATTCTAGTATAGTTCAAAGATTTAATATTCTACATTCCCAAAGTTCAATTTTACAGTTTCATAAGATCTTGATTTAATCAAATTATTATTTAGCCTTGAAATATTTCCTCCTTAGATTCAACATCATTTAAGTAAACCTGAAATTACCCTTTTACTCAATATTTTCTTTAATTTATTTAAACATGAAACATTCAATAAATCACTTAAAACAAAAATCCAGTTACAAAATCATACCCTTAAATTTCCCATTCAATAAATTCAAATTGATTTAATTAAATAAATCTTCATTTGAATACCATTTTTAATAAACCAAATTTATCTCCCAATCTTAATTATTAAAATTCTTTACACGGTAAAATTTGAAATATAAATCTTAAATAATACTTAAACATATTTTATGGATTAAATCAGTCTAAAATATTATTAAATTTATATATAAAGTTTCCATTTATATATAATATTTTAAGAACCAATATTTATTAATTCACATATGTTTCTTTTCAAACTGTAGAAATTTATCTTTAAATTATTTATATGGACCAACGGTGTCGGTATATATTTCCTATCATATAGTCAAATGCTACGGATATTTATCATTTCAATCCGTACACTAAATATATACGGGTGGATATCATTTCAACCCGTAATCCCAAATTCAATTTAAATGAAAATCGTTTGGGTTTATCATTTCAACCCATAACGATTTTCTCCTATTCTAAAGTCCGTTCGGGTATGTATCATTTCAACCCATAGTGATTTTTATACTAACAGGGAACTTGCAGAGTGATAGCAGATATGAAAATAATAATAATAACAACAGGTATATATCATCAAAATAAATATAAACAATAGGATATGGTGTCATATCCCATAAGTGAACTATTACAGATAATAGCACAAATATAACAATTTAAATAACTACAGCAGCATATTTCAATTGTCATTTCAATTGAAATCAAATTTAATAAATAAAAGAACGTTAATCGTGAGTGATTGCTCACCTTTCGAGGCTAGAGATATATGATGATGAAATGAGCTATGAAATCCAAAGCAACGCTGGATGGACAAGATTTGATGTAGAAAATAGGCACGACGGACAAGGCTGATAATGGGAAATCGATGAGAATGAATCGAATCAATTTTGATATTACAGAAAAAAATATAAATTATTATGATATTAATTCTCCCAAAACCAATTTTCAAATTAAAAATGTATATTTAAAATCTATATATACCTATATGTAATTTAAACATAATTCGTCCAAAAAAACCATTGTATTATATTTTATAGTCAATAATTATTATAAAAACAATATAACCACTTATTGTAATATATATTACTTAAAAACCCCATGAAAGCAACCTATATATGTTCATAATAAAAATGTATATATAGAAATTCCAAATGCATAGCCTATATTCGGTTATATATATATATTACGTAAGTCTGAAACAAACACCTAAACGCATATATATGTCTCGAGATTTATAAACAACAAAATACTTATAATGACACATGCACTCATATACTTATATAGACTGTGAACAAGTATACATACTATGCCGTATAAAATCCAACACTAAAAAAAAAGTAAACTCACACTGAAAACATTTTAGTCAATTATTAAATATATATATTAACTAGCGTATAAAACTAGCGTATCCTGTAACTTTATAATATATAAGCTATATCAGATATGAAACTATCATTATATCAGATATATAAATAGTTAAACATTTTATACAAAACTATCATAACTTTATTAAATTAAACATACATTACACACTTACACAAATAGACCGTAAACTGTAAAACTTCACCCATTTTAAAGTGGTAACAATACGCTTGCTAAAAATATAACCCACATAGCTCGTACTTCCCTATAAAACTATATAAATATTTGTAAGCTAACCATTAATATAGTCTAATTCACAATATGCATACCTTTATAACTTTAAATCAAATGTGTATATATATACTTATAACCAGTTATTCACAAAATACATAGCTTTAAACATATCATATATTTAAATACATATACAATCGACTGATAAGATGAGTATGCTTTACGTTTTATATATGTACTAACTTTTTATATAATATATATATATACACTTATCAAATTTTATAACATGCGAACAAAATTTTATATTATATAGAATCTGAAAACTGCAAACATTTCATACTTGGAACCATACTATATTTATAAGATGTATATATGATATCTTAAATCAAAAAAAAAAAAAAAACTTACTTTGCTATAATACATACAATATTACTGCATAGATATACATTACTGACATATATTAAACTATATATTAACTAATATATAACCTTCAAACTTTTAAAATTGAATACCAATGTGACACATAAAGTATAAAACAATCAAGTTATCAAATCTCTATATATAGTATAATATCATACACACTATGAACGAAAAAAAAAAGAAAAAAAAAAAAGAATACTGTTATGAACTCATATATATAATACCATATGATACATAACTAACATGAATTTAAAATCATGTAGGACAGATCACATATTCCAAATACAGACTTATAGAAAATATACAATAACACATATATATTATAAATATATGCTAACCTATTACTCAAAGATAACGTGTGGCATGATTGTTGATGGTGAAGGCTCTGAGGATGGCTGAGCATGCAGGCGATGACAACACGTGTAGAGAGATATGTGCATGAGAGGAGGAGAGAAAAACGCGGAGGGAGAGGGATGAGTTGGATGTGGTGGGTGACGAAGCGATGGGAGGTGGAAGCACGGTAAAAGAAGGGAGAAAATAGGTGGATCTGTAGAAAGAAAAATGGAAGAAGGAGGAGGAAGAAAACTTAAAATGAGGAATGAGATTGGAAGTGACAGCAGTTTGCAATATGAAAGAAACGAAGTCAAACAAGGTTATAAAGGCAAAATAAATAAAGAAAAGAACCGTTGCATACGAAACGTATACAATAAATATGAATTGATTTGAATAGTAATGGTCAAATTCAGCTGAAAAGATTAAAGCGAATAAATACGGAGCATTGGTTATGGTAAAGTAACGCACAAAATTAGGGGAATAACAAAGGAAAGGACTGGTCAAAATAAATGAATGTAAACGTGCAACGAATATAAAAATCTATATAATTGAACCGATGGAAACGAAGGAAGCAAATAAAAGAAAGGGAACGAAGGAAAAAAAATGAGCTGTGTCCCGAGCATAAATAAAGGTGGTAACATATGAGAGGAATGAGAAAAACAAACGGGCACAATTTGAAATCAATGCAATAAAACGGCCAAAAGCTGATTTTTAGGAAAATTATTAAAGAAATATTCCTTGGGCTGCGCGTTTGAGATCCGAAAAGGCATGGAAATCAAAAAGTTATAATTTAGATTGGAATGAAAACGTACAGGAAATAATAAAGGAAAAAAAAATAAATGCGAAATAATCATATAGCATTTATTACGTTTCAAACTTTTGACATGGCATGGGATGGAAACAGCTGTACGCTAATTGAGAAGCTATTAAAGCAATTTATTATTAGTGGCATGTTATACGTTTTTATATTTATTTATTTCCTAGATCTCAATTCATATCTGATTATACTATGCAGATTTATCTTTATTACTAAACGTTCAAAAAGAATAAAACGTATACAAATTTTCTTGATTTTCGAAACAAAATTAACGGCTAAAAGATGATGAAGGGACAAAATATAAGAAAGGGAAAGAGATGAATGCATACAATTATTTATAAGAAAAGAGAGAGAAAAGAAAAACCCACAATTAAAAATGAATGAATGAACGCTGAAAGTCAGTCAGGAATATAGAAGGTACAATATGAAATAATGGTAATCACAACTACTTTTTTTAATGCAGACCTTAAATCAACCCTTAAAACATATACTTCATATATGTAGTTAAATATAGTATATACTTCTCTTCTTCTTTGGTTCATATGATATATGAAACCCTTAACTATCGTATTTATAGCTGACGACATATGTATAGATATACTAAATATGCACTAAAATAAACTGGAAATGGTGACACAAAAACCCAAAATCAAATATATATATATATTTAACATGACTAGAAATCAAACTTCAGTAAAACTATATACTAGTATCAAGACTAACATATATATATATATAGCTATTATAACACATATAAATTAAATAAAACTTGGTATAAATACGCTTTACTATATATACACTTCAAATAGACCATCATACATATACAGTGGTTTTCCAAAATAACTATATATGGAACGTACTCAACATACTTAAAATTTACACACCTTGCTGAAAAGCAAAAGGAGACCGTAAATTTATTACCCACGCTATTGATATTTATACCCAATAGAAATGAACTATGCTACCAAATTTACATCAAACTTAACTTATATTATAGTATAAATAATAGTTTATAAAGTTTTTGTACTAGATCTTATAGGTATAACCACAACCAAACTTTAAAATATATGTACACAGCTCGTACTACAAATCATTAATATACATAACATATTTTCTTTTTTTTTTCAAAATTTTATTATTAATAATTTCTCAAAATCCAATTCAATACGTTAAATACCAATTAAAAATTGCTAAAATTTTATGGGTCGTTACACTCTCCCCCACTCAAAACTTTTCGTCCCCGAAAAGGAATAAAGTAGGAGAATAGAAACAACCAGATGAAAAATTTAGACTTTGAAAAACAAATTAAAAAAATTTATTTAAAACCATATACTTTTTCTTTTGTTATTATTTAAATTGATTAATATTTAATAGATTACTCATTTTATCAAATCCATTCAATTAATTATGAGATCAATTATTTATAAAACACTAATTTTTCTCTCTTATTAAACCAGGTAGAATATAAATAAACAATGTTTTAAAGGATATATTCAAAAGAAGGAAAGAAGGAAAGAAGGAAAGAAGATAGATTCGGAAAAGAGAATATAGTTGAATAAATAAAGCAGGGCAGATAAGGTAGATTCAAAAAAATAGAATCGGGCAAGAATCGTACATTTCAAACCATGAGAGTTTCAATTTCAAATATTAACACAAAATTTCTTTGTTGGAAATACTTTTATAATAAATACCTTTTATATCGAAATAAATCTTTTCTTTCAAAAATATTTTTATAACTCGATGTTTCAACAAGTTTATCCTCGTTCTTGCAGACTCTGGCCATGCGTTGATCAGGCGCAAAGCTAGAATTCTTCAAGTACTTAGTAGACCTGTTTCAACAACCAGTGAAAATACTTGAAAAAAACTTTAAAAACAGATATGGAAAGTACAATCCAAACAAAACAACCAAACCAAAACCTTTGTCCGATCATGGTTCGCAGATACACAATGGTTACGCCTGGGTCCCCCAGGAAACAATCCATATCCGTAAGCTTTCTCAGCCCTGCGAGTTACGCCATGATGACTAGTAGAGTGCAGGATACACAATGGTTACGCCTGGATCCCCCAGGAAACAATCCGTACCCCTAGGCAAGACTCAGCCAGGCACTTGCGCTACTATTCGCGACCTACACAGATTGCAGGATACACAATGGTTACGCCTGGATCCCCCAGGAAACAATCCGTACCCCTAGGCAAGACTCAGCCAGGCAATTGCGCTGTGCATTCACGAGAGAAAAAAAACCATGGGTTACGCCACGGTGGGAAACACTCGAGTATTACATCCGGAAAACCGAAAATCAGAGAGAATAATATCGATAGAATGAATCCACGATGTGGCCACAAAGCGGATATCAAGCAGAAGGCACTTTCCATATCTTTACTTCGAAAATATATATCATATAGTACCTTTTCAAATCACTTTCAAATATTGTACTTATATAAAGTCCATATATATAGGATTCCTTTCTCAAATCAAATACTTTCCAAATCAATAGTAGATCAAATCATACTTATATAGATTTCGATTAAATAAAATCTCTTTCCAAATTGAGTACCTTTCAAATCAATAGATTTCAAATCAACCTCATACTTATACAATCCATTTTATATAAGTTCGACCACTCCCAAATCAAGTGCTTAGTAATCTAAGGTTCTCAATTTCAAATTATTTCAATACCAATTCAGTTTCAAAATCATATATGATTTCACCAAATTTTCTTCCAAATTAAATGTCTGAATTTCAAAGTTCCCAAAATAATAGGTGTAGAAAATTATCCCAGTTTCCAAATTAAAATAATTCAAGTCAAACAAATTCATTTCCAAAATCACCATATAAGTACTGGGTTTTTTTTTTCAATTTAATTTTCAAAACCAAATATTTTTCTCAAAATCAATTATATTCAAAATGGTTTCCAAATTTATAATTATCCCTTTAAAACCTTTAAACTATTTACTTCGATTTGAAATATCCAATTTACCTTTTTGAAAACCATTATTTAAAACTAAAATTCTTTCAAAACATTTAAAAACTAAATTCCATATTAGTATAATTAAAATAGCCATATTCTCTTACTTAATAAAAGGTTTAACCTCATACAACAAAACTTGCATACTTTATCAAATATTTTATACCTTTCGAAATATCTTGGTTTTTAAACCTTTAAACCTTGATTTGGAAGTGCTCGAACCTTCAAAATAGTCAGTGAAAATCAATTTCAAATCCAAGAGATGGAAATCAATTTTTATAAATAGAGTTATTCTAAGTCAAATCAAAAACTCGAGGACTGAACACCGGTCTTACTTCAAATTGTTTCAAATATATACATATATCTTTCGAAAATATCAAATTATACTTCGGAATTTGAAATCAAAAACGGTTTTACAAAATCACTCGCATAGCGAAGCTATTAAAGTGGCCTCTCCCCCACTCTGAAACTCGAAAATCAATGTCGATGATGCGTGCACTCATCACCGAAATTATTCTCCAGCGACATAAGTGAGTTCTGGACTTCTATTTTCTTGAAAACTTCTTTGAAATTTCTTCAAAATTATTGGAATTCATTTGAATTCATTTGAAATATTTCTTATTCGGAAAAATACTTTTAAATCGTATTATTTATATGTAATTTCCAAAATCTTAAAACCAATTTCAAAATACCGGAATTCAATTCTCGAATTTCAAATTTAACACTTCAATTATAAATCATTTTTATATAAATCAATTTCTTATAATTTTTTCAAAATTTCAAATCCTTTCAAAACCCTTTTTATATAGAATAACATTTCTTATTTGCTTTATATATAGGTATATAATCTCTACCGAAAACATTTTCTTTATATATATAGAATAAAATCATAGTTATCAAAATAATAATTTCGGTATAAACAATTTCTAAAATACAAACAAAACCCGATTTTCAAAGGATGATTTAAGGATGGATTTCAAAACAAAGATAGAGATTTAATTTAAAGGAACTCTAATCAATAGAATCCTGATTCGAAGATAGACTCGATCGAAGATGAGATAATTAAGTTACAAAATAGAAGATGGATATACTTCTATAAATCGCGGGCGACCTTTACCTGTCAACCGTGATTCCAAAATTAGATCGGTGTAGAATTCTGAGGCAATTCGACATTCGATCGTCGGAGATATAGAATTCGGCATAACAAGATATATCAGCATCGTAAACCGAGGATACAGGAATCTTCGGTGAGTCAGTGCCAATTGAAAAGGAGTTTTCACCCCCTTTACAAATCATTCAATGGAGTTATGGGATACTCCAGAATCAAACGAATATAAATAGGGAGAGACAGAATGAATTTCGAAACCGAGGGACATTCCAAAACTCAAAGGAAATTGAGTCAAAAAGGAAGAGATTCAACTCGAACGAAAGTGATTCTGTAAATAAATTTACCATATATGCTAAGTTTTGCCTAGAGCCAAAGCTCTGATACCAACTGTAACAGCCCGCTATTTTGGACCATTCAAATCGACAATAAAACCGTACATGTCCGACTTGAATAATTCAAAATACCGAATTGTTAATAAAAATTTGGCAAAACTTAAAATATACAGTAAATAAATCAATCATAGATCACTTACACAGAGTAATACAATGCAGCGGAATAGATAAAAATAGTAGTTCATGAAGCTACTATATACATTAAAGTTAGAAATAAAATACAACCGAATAGTTCAAATGCCATGAAGTCTCCAATGCAACAGATGGCTTCTCTGAACCAATCAACTGGATGACTGAAGGGATAGATAGCTGGATCTTCAAGCAAAGCTCCAACTTCGAAGATGAGTCTCAAATGCTGTATCTCTCAGTCTGACCCGAGCGTAAAGCAAAACACAAAACACTCGAGTCAGGATTAACATTCTTATATCTATAAATCTAACTCAAGTGAAATATCAACTAAAATATAATTAACTTAGAGGATGTTTGGGATAACCATCCTCTAAGGGTCCATGGAACTATCTATAAGATAGAAATATACACTATAACACCGTAGTCTTCCAACTTAATTTATACTTCAAAACCAACTATCATTTTCACTTCAAAAATCTCTATACTTCCCAAATAGTATTTATATATATTAAATAATTTATTCAGTAAAGAAATTTCAATTCCCTCAACTTAACCAATCGTTTAACATCAACCCGACCTTCCCATTTAAATCTTTTTCAATCTCAATTTATCAATTTAAATTCAACTCAATTTCTAAAATAACCATTTCAATTTTATTGATCTCAAGTTCGGATTTGAAATCACCAAATACCCTTTATATTTCAATATATTTCAAAACTTTAAGTAATCAACGTTTCAAACTAAACTTTATTCAATTTAGTTTTCTAAATAATAAATTCAACTTATATCGATTCAAATACAGATCTGAAACACCCATTTATATTCTAGTATAGTTCAAAGATTTAATATTCTACATTCCCAAAGTTCAATTTTACAGTTTCATAAGATCTTGATTTAATCAAATTATTATTTAGCCTTGAAATATTTCCTCCTTAGATTCAACATCATTTAAGTAAACCTGAAATTACCCTTTTACTCAATATTTTCTTTAATTTATTTAAACATGAAACATTCAATAAATCACTTAAAACAAAAATCCAGTTACAAAATCATACCCTTAAATTTCCCATTCAATAAATTCAAATTGATTTAATTAAATAAATCTTCATTTGAATACCATTTTTAATAAACCAAATTTATCTCCCAATCTTAATTATTAAAATTCTTTACACGGTAAAATTTGAAATATAAATCTTAAATAATACTTAAACATATTTTATGGATTAAATCAGTCTAAAATATTATTAAATTTATATATAAAGTTTCCATTTATATATAATATTTTAAGAACCAATATTTATTAATTCACATATGTTTCTTTTCAAACTGTAGAAATTTATCTTTAAATTATTTATATGGACCAACGGTGTCGGTATATATTTCCTATCATATAGTCAAATGCTACGGATATTTATCATTTCAATCCGTACACTAAATATATACGGGTGGATATCATTTCAACCCGTAATCCCAAATTCAATTTAAATGAAAATCGTTTGGGTTTATCATTTCAACCCATAACGATTTTCTCCTATTCTAAAGTCCGTTCGGGTATGTATCATTTCAACCCATAGTGATTTTTATACTAACAGGGAACTTGCAGAGTGATAGCAGATATGAAAATAATAATAATAACAACAGGTATATATCATCAAAATAAATATAAACAATAGGATATGGTGTCATATCCCATAAGTGAACTATTACAGATAATAGCATAAATATAACAATTTAAATAACTACAGCAGCATATTTCAATTGTCATTTCAATTGAAATCAAATTTAATAAATAAAAGAACGTTAATCGTGAGTGATTGCTCACCTTTCGAGGCTAGAGATATATGATGATGAAATGAGCTATGAAATCCAAAGCAACGCTGGATGGACAAGATTTGATGTAGAAAATAGGCACGACGGACAAGGCTGATAATGGGAAATCGATGAGAATGAATCGAATCAATTTTGATATTACAGAAAAAAAATATAAATTATTATGATATTAATTCTCCCAAAACCAATTTTCAAATTAAAAATGTATATTTAAAATCTATATATACCTATATGTAATTTAAACATAATTCGTCCAAAAAAACCATTGTATTATATTTTATAGTCAATAATTATTATAAAAACAATATAACCACTTATTGTAATATATATTACTTAAAAACCCCATGAAAGCAACCTATATATGTTCATAATAAAAATGTATATATAGAAATTCCAAATGCATAGCCTATATTCGGTTATATATATATATATTACGTAAGTCTGAAACAAACACCTAAACGCATATATATGTCTCGAGATTTATAAACAACAAAATACTTATAATGACACATGCACTCATATACTTATATAGACTGTGAACAAGTATACATACTATGCCGTATAAAATCCAACACTAAAAAAAAAGTAAACTCACACTGAAAACATTTTAGTCAATTATTAAATATATATATTAACTAGCGTATAAAACTAGCGTATCCTGTAACTTTATAATATATAAGCTATATCAGATATGAAACTATCATTATATCAGATATATAAATAGTTAAACATTTTATACAAAACTATCATAACTTTATTAAATTAAACATACATTACACACTTACACAAATAGACCGTAAACTGTAAAACTTCACCCATTTTAAAGTGGTAACAATACGCTTGCTAAAAATATAACCCACATAGCTCGTACTTCCCTATAAAACTATATAAATATTTGTAAGCTAACCATTAATATAGTCTAATTCACAATATGCATACCTTTATAACTTTAAATCAAATGTGTATATATATACTTATAACCAGTTATTCACAAAATACATAGCTTTAAACATATCATATATTTAAATACATATACAATCGACTGATAAGATGAGTATGCTTTACGTTTTATATATGTACTAACTTTTTATATAATATTTATATATACACTTATCAAATTTTATAACATGCGAACAAAATTTTATATTATATAGAATCTGAAAACTGCAAACATTTCATACTTGGAACCATACTATATTTATAAGATGTATATATGATATCTTAAATCAAAAAAAAAAAAAAACTTACTTTGCTATAATACATACAATATTACTGCATAGATATACATTACTGACATATATTAAACTATATATTAACTAATATATAACCTTCAAACTTTTAAAATTGAATACCAATGTGACACATAAAGTATAAAACAATCAAGTTATCAAATCTCTATATATAGTATAATATCATACACACTATGAACGAAAAAAAAAGAAGAAAAAAAAAAAAGAATACTGTTATGAACTCATATATATAATACCATATGATACATAACTAACATGAATTTAAAATCATGTAGGACAGATCACATATTCCAAATACAGACTTATAGAAAATATACAATAACACATATATATTATAAATATATGCTAACCTATTACTCAAAGATAACGTGTGGCATGATTGTTGATGGTGAAGGCTCTGAGGATGGCTGAGCATGCAGGCGATGACAACACGTGTAGAGAGATATGTGCATGAGAGGAGGAGAGAAAAACGCGGAGGGAGAGGGATGAGTTGGATGTGGTGGGTGACGAAGCGATGGGAGGTGGAAGCACGGTAAAAGAAGGGAGAAAATAGGTGGATCTGTAGAAAGAAAAATGGAAGAAGGAGGAGGAAGAAAACTTAAAATGAGGAATGAGATTGGAAGTGACAGCAGTTTGCAATATGAAAGAAACGAAGTCAAACAAGGTTATAAAGGCAAAATAAATAAAGAAAAGAACCGTTGCATACGAAACGTATACAATAAATATGAATTGATTTGAATAGTAATGGTCAAATTCAGCTGAAAAGATTAAAGCGAATAAATACGGAGCATTGGTTATGGTAAAGTAACGCACAAAATTAGGGGAATAACAAAGGAAAGGACTGGTCAAAATAAATGAATGTAAACGTGCAACGAATATAAAAATCTATATAATTGAACCGATGGAAACGAAGGAAGCAAATAAAAGAAAGGGAACGAAGGAAAAAAAATGAGCTGTGTCCCGAGCATAAATAAAGGTGGTAACATATGAGAGGAATGAGAAAAACAAACGGGCACAATTTGAAATCAATGCAATAAAACGGCCAAAAGCTGATTTTTAGGAAAATTATTAAAGAAATATTCCTTGGGCTGCGCGTTTGAGATCCGAAAAGGCATGGAAATCAAAAAGTTATAATTTAGATTGGAATGAAAACGTACAGGAAATAATAAAGGAAAAAAAAATAAATGCGAAATAATCATATAGCATTTATTACGTTTCAAACTTTTGACATGGCATGGGATGGAAACAGCTGTACGCTAATTGAGAAGCTATTAAAGCAATTTATTATTAGTGGCATGTTATACGTTTTTATATTTATTTATTTCCTAGATCTCAATTCATATCTGATTATACTATGCAGATTTATCTTTATTACTAAACGTTCAAAAAGAATAAAACGTATACAAATTTTCTTGATTTTCGAAACAAAATTAACGGCTAAAAGATGATGAAGGGACAAAATATAAGAAAGGGAAAGAGATGAATGCGTACAATTATTTATAAGAAAAGAGAGAGAAAAGAAAAACCCACAATTAAAAATGAATGAATGAACGCTGAAAGTCAGTCAGGAATATAGAAGGTACAATATGAAATAATGGTAATCACAACTACTTTTTTTAATGCAGACCTTAAATCAACCCTTAAAACATATACTTCATATATGTAGTTAAATATAGTATATACTTCTCTTCTTCTTTGGTTCATATGATATATGAAACCCTTAACTATCGTATTTATAGCTGACGACATATGTATAGATATACTAAATATGCACTAAAATAAACTGGAAATGGTGACACAAAAACCCAAAATCAAATATATATATATATTTAACATGACTAGAAATCAAACTTCAGTAAAACTATATACTAGTATCAAGACTAACATATATATATAGCTATTATAACACATATAAATTAAATAAAACTTGGTATAAATACGCTTTACTATATATACACTTCAAATAGACCATCATACATATACAGTGGTTTTCCAAAATAACTATATATGGAACGTACTCAACATACTTAAAATTTACACACCTTGCTGAAAAGCAAAAGGAGACCGTAAATTTATTACCCACGCTATTGATATTTATACCCAATAGAAATGAACTATGCTACCAAATTTACATCAAACTTAACTTATATTATAGTATAAATAATAGTTTATAAAGTTTTTGTACTAGATCTTATAGGTATAACCACAACCAAACTTTAAAATATATGTACACAGCTCGTACTACAAATCATTAATATACATAACATATTTTCTTTTTTTTTTCAAAATTTTATTATTAATAATTTCTCAAAATCCAATTCAATACGTTAAATACCAATTAAAAATTGCTAAAATTTTATGGGTCGTTACAATACTAAAATATATAGATTTATCCAAATAGACATTTAAATTTGGTTAAACTAGTGTAAATGATAAAGAAAATTAAAATTGATGAATTTTTTTAATTATAGAGTTGAAGTTGAAAAGTAATTTAATTTAATTTAATATAAATTTATTTAATTAACTGGAAGAATAGCCATTTTGGCCACTGACTCGGATTTTGACGAAACTAGTTTCATCGGGTCCGTAACGGTGAATTATTGTAGGATTTCAAGTTTCGTAGCGATCGGACCTGTCGTTCGATTGTACGAACGCGAAACGCCTTGAAATCAATTTTATTGAAATCAATCTAAAAAATATTGATTTTAGCATAACTTTTTCATACGATGGAATTTGGACGTGAAACCTGTTCCATCGCGTTTAAAATATTTTAAAACATCTGATATATGGGTTGACCTAATTTCATTCCCGAGTCGAAACAGGCTTTTTGGGCCACTTTTTCGTTAGCGCGTATATCAAATTGTATCCATCTATTCTTTTTCCAACTCTGTCTATAAATACCCTATTATAAACCCAAGTCTACCTTTATTTCTCATTTGTCTGTACGTACAAGTCATTCTATTTCCCCTCTTCTTCAATGGTAGACAAACAAATTCTAGATCCAAACACAAATCAAATTCAAATCCAAAGCAAAAATTTCAAACTCCTCAAAAAAATTTCAGAAAAATTATATATCGAAGCTCTCGAAGAGCGCAAGTCAGATCTGCAGTCCGTCACTCGATCTGAGTTTTTGGGTGGGCAGAAATTGAGGTTTAATTCACGGCCGTCCATCACGCGTCGATGAACGTTGTCGGATCGACGAACCATTTCTGGGTTTTGGAGAGTGGACGATGGGGAGTTCATCGGTATGCTCCGTTTCGCGAATCGAAGGTTGGATCGACGTGAAAAATTCGTTAGGGTTTCGGGTTGATATGGCGGCTGCTGTGTTTTTCTCGTCGCGATCGATGGTTGGAGTCGTCAGTGATGGTCGGCGTGTAGAGGGAGGGGGCAGGCCGAACCCTAGGAGGAGGCGTCGTGGTTTATGGCAGCGCAAGGTGGGGGAGAAGCGTAGTCAAAGTTCGGTCATACAGGTGCTCACGCATATTTCTTTCTAGTTCGATCGTGCCTGTGCGTGAGAAGGATGATGATGACGTGGCGAGGGGTAAAATGTGTTCTTTCTTTTTATTTTTTTTATTTGAAATTCAAACACAATTATCGCTATAACTTTCACATACGATATCCGATTAGTGCTTGGTTTTCTCTGCTAGGTTCATATTGGAATTTCAGACATTTAGGCGCTGGTTTGGAAGAATTCTGAGACTGTCAATTTTTTGGGTTTAAATTGAATTTAAGTTCAATTTAAATTCAAAAGGTGAGCGTTTTAACCCACCTACAACTTCTAAAATTTCTTATGTTTGTTAAATTAGCTTATGTTGTGATTATGAATTTATTTATGACTTTTCATATATTTTTAATCATCATCTCAATTAATTGCATTTATTGAAATTAAATCGTTATTTAATTTATTATTGAATATAACTGCCAGTTAATTACCTGTTATATATTATCAGTTATATATTATCAGTTATATATTGATATTGATTGATTGTTTTGTATGGTGATTGTGATGGATGTATGATTTTATGATGGATGAATGGATGTTTTATTTATATCACCATAATCTGCAAGTTGTTATGCATTTATTTTGATTCGGGATTGCGGTTTGAAATGATATACAACCGCATTTTTATTTTTAAATTGCGGATTGAAATGATAAATATCCGTATCACTTGACCATAGGATAGAAAATCATACACAGAAACCGCGATATATATATATAAAATTATTTTTGAAATGATTTTTATGGTTTTGTAAAGAAATATATGGGCTATACCGATATTGATTTTAGATGTTATATAAATGCTATTTTATTATTGATTTTAGCTATGTATAAATTTGTTTTGAATTATAAAATAAGCTAAATAATAAAGTTTGAATTTCATTTATATAATATGGTTAAGTATCTGTTTAAATTCTATTGTATATAGAGTTTATAATGACTCAAATAAAATTAAGGTTGGAAGATAAATGTGAATTTGATTTGAATTTAAGTATAAGGATTATCCTCGAAAAATTTGATTTGAAATATAAATAAATTGAGATTTAAAAGGTATGATTTTATAACTTCATTTTTTTAAAGGATTTAAATGAATATCAAAGTGATTTAAATGAATATTATCAAGTTAATGTAATTGAAAGAATATCCAGTTATTTGAAGCCTAAAGGTTTTACTAAAATGATATTTGATTTATTAAGTAAACATTTCAAATCTAAACAATAGTAGTTGAAATTGATATATATGAAATTATCAAAGAATAAGTTTTGAAATGGTGGAATAATTAAAGCTTTGCAATATATGGAAATTATATTGGTTTATTTGGGAATTTAAAATCCATATTGGAATTGATTTGTGAAGGTGAAGAATCTATTTTACTATATAAAGAAATTAAATATTTAAACCATTTAAGTGGTGTCGTATGTTTCAAAGTTATGAAATTCAAAGTTTTATGTTTTGAAAGGCTATATTTGAAGTTTTGGTTTCGAAATATTGTAACTTTGAAATGTTATAGTTTTAGAAAAGGATATATTTGAAAATGATATCAAATTTGATTTGGTTTTAAAAAAGAGGAAATGATATCGTATTTATATGGATTTGAAATGGATATTATATTCTGGTTTTAAAAGTATAAACTATTTTTATAAGACCGCGGTGTTATAATAATGTTTGGTTGTTAAAGAGACTGGGATCGGAAGTTGTCATACTCTCTGCCAACTCCAAAAATCACTTTGACAACCGTGTACGTGGTGGAGATTCCAGAGTGAAGTAGGATGGTGGCAATGTTCTACTAAGGTAAATACGTGGACCCGACTCTCGTGAGTTGGCATAAGGTGGCTAAAACAGGAGCGATTCTCGGGCCAATGAGGTAGCGCCTTTGATCGGGCACATCCCTTCGATATTATACTTTGACTTTTGGATTGATTCGGTGGACACTTTTGATTTTTTTTATTTGGAGGTTTGGCTCGAGGTGGGCTGTAGCTACGCTCTACGCGTTACCACCAGACCGAATAGAAATTGGTATATCTACCCTGGCATTGCCTAGTTGTGCCGTGTCACCTACCCTAGCGCGCCTTGTACTAGTTTGGTTTTCTCCCATAGCCCGTGTGGTATCCTTTGGTGGCTTTCCGATCAGGAGGGACTATGATATTGGATGGACTACTGGGACTATTACGTGTTAAGGGCTATATGGGTAACCCCTTAATGCTATGAAAAAAGTAAGTTTATTTTACTATTAGACATTATTATAATAGTGAAATATTACTACATAGTAAATAGTTTAACGGATCCTTAGGAGATGTGAATCCCGAGCATCTCTTAAGTTACTGCACTCACGTTAGACACTGGATAGGAGATGTCAAATCCCGTAAACATCTCTGACGCCGTTCACTCATATTTATTCCTGTTGATTTAACTTACATAAGATATTTTAGTTCTGACTCGAGTGTTTTGTCCTTTCAATTCGCTCGGGTCAGTCCGAGCGTTTCAGGATTTGAAGATTTTATTTTGGAGGATGAAGACGAAGATTTGTAGTACTATTATCTACTATATTATTCCACTATACCATTTAATTCCGCTGCATTAATTATTATTCTCTGGTATGTGTACTCTGATATGTATTGTATAAATATAATCAAATGTTTTTGTAAAACAGCTTCATGAACAATTATTTGATTATTATATTTTATCGTTACGCTGCAAGATTCTATTTTGTTTTTCTTTCTCTACTTTTTCTCATTTACCCCATAACAATCCGCCCTTTTGTATGGTTTAAGTCTGACGTGTATGGTTTATCGTCAATTTAAAGCGTGCGACAAGGAGGGACGTTACATATTAAGTGATGTCTTTGGGTGTAAGAAAGGCAGATCGAGACACGTGGTATCAAAGCTTAGGTTGAGTGAATACCTAGGACTTGGTTGGGGTCGACTCATTAGAGATAGGGTTATTAGTACCCTAGAATGAGCTTAGTATTTGAGAGTACATTTCCGTGTTGTTCTGAATATCATTTTTATGTTTGGTTTTATGCTCTATTTCCTAAGATAATCTCGTCTATGTATTCTAAAGATATCTTATTTTATTCAGGTAGTAAGAATGAGTACGAGAAGGGGACGAGAAAGGAGAAACTATAGCACAATGATCGAAATGGAAGAACCTCGAATGTTGGAAGGGGTGGAATAGCTGTTGAGAAAATAGCTCCAATGCAGCCTCGAGTAAACTTCGCAACTCTATGTAACGACTACACAAATTTGGGAGGAAAACATTTCGGGGGTACCGAATCAATCATTGAAGTATAAGCTTGGCTACGGTCATGTGAGAAGATTTTCAAAGGTTTAGACATTTCTGATGATTAGAAACGGTTCTTGGCATCATTGCAATTACAAGAAGGTGCAGCTGCATGTTGGGATTCTATCACCACAAATGTTCCAGAAGATGAGTTCTCTTGGGCTAAATTTAAAGAAGTATTCGAAGACCAATTCATGCAAGCTGTAGGAAAAACACGATCATATAGAAATTTCATGGATCTCAAGCAAGGAGACCTATCGGTGGTGGAATATGAGATGAACTTTAATGAATTATCTCGATTTGGCCTTGGACTCATTGATACACCATTAAAGAAAAATGAGATTTTCGTATTGGGGATGAGAGAAGAATTCCGTTAAAAGATGGCCACACATGTGAAGGAATCATTTGTAGATTTGGTAGATATGGCCTTAAGGTATGAAATGCTTTTGAATAAGAAACCAGTAGCAGCACCTAATAGCGGTACCATTAACCCAAATAAAAGGAAGTTTATTCCAAATTGGAAGAAGAAGTAGGGTAAGCGAAAACTAGTAAGAGGAAATCAAGGAGACAAGTTCAAGGATGTTACATGTTTCAAGTGTAATAAAAGGGGCACATTTCACCACATGGTCAGCAAGCGAAGGCCATCTCTCAAATGGTCCAAAAGACGCTCTGCTATAATTGCCACCAGCCTTGACTCATGGTTAAGGAATGCCCACTATCGAAAAAGGGTCAACAGATTAAAGTTTATGCAACCAACGACGAGCCCTTGACCTCGGAAGAAGTTAAAGGGAAGGGAGTCATGGAAGGTACTTTACTTATAAATGGTATTTTAGTTCATTTTTTGTTTGACATTGGAGCTTCTCATAGTGTTGCCTCTAGAGAATTGGTAGATAGGTTACAACTTATCCCAGAATTTGTAGAAGCCCCTTTTTGTGTGCCCAACCCCATAGGTGGTATAACTAATTTATGCTTGATTTGTGGAAGAGTACAAATTGATTTCCATAAACATCGCCTATTTTGTGACCTATTTGTCCTGGATTTTAAGGGGTTTGATGTGATACTGGGTAGGATTGGTAGTCAAAATATGAAGTTATTCTAAATTGTGCTAAGAGAAGGGTAGTATTGAAACCCAACTCTAGAAAGGTGCTGGAAAAGATATTTTGTAAGAAGCCTTATAAACATATGAGTAGTTTCCTTTATTCTTTTTAATTACCCCATGAAGAGTTAGGATCGATAGAAGTTGTTAAAAAAATTCCTGATACTTTCGAGTCGGTTAGCAATTTGCCTTGCTATAGGGAAATTGAATTTCGAATTGATCTAGTTACCAGTGCAAGACCTATCATTCAACCCCTGCTTAGAAAGGCCTCGAGAGAGAAGCAAGAGCTAATAAATAAAACCGATGATTTTTTAAGAAGAGGATTGATTAGACAAAGCTGTTTGAGTTGGGAATCAGCTGTAGTTTTTGTAGCTAAGTCCGATGGTTCGTTGAGATTGTGTATGGATTATAGGGAATTAAACAAGCAGACCATTCAAAATAAATACCCTTTACCCCGCATAGATGAAATGTTTGACCAACTTCATGTAGCTAGAGTATTCTACTAATTAGACCTTGTTGCGGGTTTCCATCAGTTAAGGGTAGCGGAGGATGGCATACCCATAACTGCTTTTAGAGATCCAGACCTTTTCTGTGAGTGGTTGGTTATGCCTTTTGGGCTAACCAATGCTCTTGCATTCTTTTTTGATCTTATGAATCGAATTTTTAGGAATGTGTTGAATAAGTTCATGTTGGTTTTCTTCGAAGACATTCTTATCTACTTAAAAATGAGGAAGAGCACAAGCACCATTTGGAAGTGCTGTTCGAAACGTTAAGGAAAAACTTCTTAGAGCTAAGTTTTGTAAGTGCCAATTTTGGCAATCAGAAGTGAGATACCCAGGACATACTGTATCGGGTGATGGAATTTTAGTTGATCCGGCTAAGGTAGCTGTTGTACAAGATTTCCAATGCCCTCAAACTCCTACTGAGTTAAGAAGCTTTTTAGGGATGGCGGTCTATTATAGGAAGTTCATAAAGGATTGCTCCAAGATTTCTGCTCAACTAACCAAGCTAACAAATAAGGATGTTAAATTCGAGTGGACTCCAATGTGAGAATGCATTTATGGAGTTAAAGGAGAGATTGACTAGTGCCCCTGTTTTGGCTATTATTGTTGGAGGAGAAGGGTTAACCGTTTATACAGAAGCATGTAGAGTTGGTTTGGGTGCAGTGTTGTTGCAAAATGGAAAGGTTATATCCTATGCTAGTAGACAGGTAAAGCCTCACAAGAAGAATTATGAAACGCATGACTTGGAGATGTTAGCCATAGTATTTGCATTAAAGATGTGGAGGCGTTACTTGCTGGGTAAGAATCCTTCTTTTCCTCTTTATTTTATTTCTAATCTTTAGGGATCAAAGTTAGTAATTTCCTTCTTTAAATAGGTGAAAAGTTTGAGCTCTTCATGGATCACAAGTCCCTGAAGTATCTTTTCACTCAAAAGAATCTAAGGCATCAATGATGGTTGGAGTTCCTGGCAGCTTACGACTTAGATATTCTCTACACGTCAGGAAAAGCAAATGTTATGGCAGATGCTCATAGTAGGAATGCAGTTTTGGCACTCTAAAAAGTTAAACCAACTCTTTTGGAAAGGATTGCTAATAAGCAAAGTGAGGACGAGCATTTAAGGAAGATCATCAAGGATGTTGAGGAGGGTCTATGTGCAAGTTTTGAGATAGATAATCGAGGCATACTGCATTTCAGGAGGAGGATCTGCATCCCTAATGTCGATGGATTTAGACAAGAAGTTTTATTGGAATGTCATCGATCCAAATTAAGTACCCACCTGAGGGTTTCTTAGATGCATAGAGATATTAAATGAGTATTTTGGTGGCTCAGAATGAAGAGGGCTATCTCTGTCTTTGTCAATAGATGTTTGAACTGTCAACAGATAAAAGACGATCATTAGAAGACGGTTGGTTTACTTTAACCCTTGGAAATCCTAGATTGGAAATGGGAGATGATATCAATGGATTTTATCGATGTTTTCCCAGACCTAGAAAAGGAAATGAAGATGTGTGGGTTACGTGGATCAGCTAACGAAGAGTGCTCATTTTATCCCAGTAAAGCCGACAAGAACTGTAGCTTCTTTGGCAGAAATTTATATTAGGGAGATTGTTTGATTGTACGGGGTCCCAGTGAGTATTGTAAGTAATCGAAATCCCATCTTCACTAGTCAGTTTTAGGAAGCGTTGCAAATTGCATTAGGAACAAAGTTGAGTCTGAGCACTTCCTACCACCCTCAAACCGATGGACAACTTGAGAGGGTTACCACACCTTGGAAAATATGTTGAGGGCCTGCATTTTGGATTTTGGAGGGTCTTGTGAAGATCATCTGCATCTAGTGGAATTCTCCTATAATTATGGCTTCCAAGCAAGCATCGGTATGACACCTTATGAAGCTCTCTATGGACGTCCATGCAAGTCCCCATCATTTTGGATAGAACGTGGAGATCGTCTAGTTCTTAGGCCAGATGTGATTCGAGAGGCGATATATAAAGTTGCGGTGATTAAGAAAAGGATGAAGGCAGCCCAAGATCGCCAGAAGAGATGTTGATAAGAGGAGAAGAGATTTGTAATTTGATGTTGGAGATCTTGTGTTCATTAAGATTTCACCAATTAGAGGAGCTGTTATATTTGGGAAAGCTGGAAAGTTAGCACCAAGGTATATTGGACCTTTCTGTATTCTTGAAAGGATTAGGTCTCTTGCTTCTGGGGTTGAGTTTCTGGATAGATTGGAAGTGTTTATAATGTATTCTATATATCGCATTTAAGGAAATTTATGCATGATCCAACCTTGATTGTAGAGCTGTTTGAGGTGGAGGATTTGGAAGTGGAGCCAGACTTGACAGTGGTTAGACATCTAGTCTGTATTTTAGATCAGGATGAGAAGCGGTTACACAATAAGGTAGTGCAGTTGG
Organism: Allium cepa; assembly: GCA_030765085.1. Taxonomy (NCBI): domain Eukaryota; kingdom Viridiplantae; phylum Streptophyta; class Magnoliopsida; order Asparagales; family Amaryllidaceae; genus Allium; species Allium cepa. Next base: position 222,095,428 of record CM060928.1, read on the forward strand.
TTAAAATTCAGTGGAGTGAGGATCCTAGAGATTGCACGTGGGAGACTGTAGGCCATATGAAGGAGGCTTATCCTAAGTTAATGTTAGGATAGCTAGTTGTTTGTTTGTTATAGCTGTTTAGTGTTTGTCTTTTGTATGTGATTTATGATAGGAAGATATAGCTTTTCAAGTAATTGAGTTATCTTCTTATGTGCTAATTTTGGGATGAAATTCTTTTGAGGGAGGAGACTGTAATGACCTAGATTTAATTTCCTTAATAATGAATATTTAAATATATTTTATTAACTAATTAATGGATTTTATAACTCAAATAAACTCCTTTCAAATAATAAAAATATATTATGAAATAGTTTTTATAACGACCTAGAATTTCACTACTTTGCGAATATTTAATTAATTTAAATATTCAAATAATAGATATTATAATGAAAATAAAACTCTTTTAAATAATAATAAACAATGATGATATCATTTTCAAATTTTGTTTACTTAATTAATCAGTTTAAAGAAAAATAGAAAATTTGCTCGGAAATTGTTTTCCAAATTTTCAACTTTTAATGTCGAAAAGTTGTCGAAAAATGTTGTGCACATTTTTATAACACATACACACACTTTTATAAATGAGTTAAGATTTTTAATACATAAATGTATATGTTAACTTAAGAAATATAAAATATATGATATGACTTTTTATGTAAATATTTAAAAAAAATGTAAATGTAAATAAAAGTGACATAACTTGTCATATCTTTATAAACATGAAGTACTTAGGTAATAAATGCATGGTTGCTTTGATTTGAAGGGAGGAGGACAAGAGAAGTGAGGTGGCATAGTGTGAGAGGGGGGTAAAGTACATAGTGTACTTTAGTAAACTAACTTGTTAATGTTATAAAAGCAATTTTTTATAATTTATTTTCATTTTTCTCATTCTTATCTTCATTTTCAAATTCCTAAGCTCTTAAGAAAGTGTTTCATGGATTCCTAATATATTTCAAAGTTTTAAAAAGCCTTATATTTCCACTTTGATTCCTTATAAAGCTCCTAAAAACACTTCATCATCATCTACTTCACTTCCTCTCTAAAAATCAAGTCCACTTCCACCTTATATTGCCAAGGCCAAACCCATATTGCCTAGGGCCAAACCTTTTATGGCTATAAACCACTTAAAGCCATCATTTTTTTCGAGCTAGAAGCAAAGGCCTAGGAGGTTCGAGTTATAGGAAAAGATAGCATAGTTTCGTCGACTTTTGATGAGTAAAGATCTAACACTTAACAAAGTTTTATAAATTAAGTATATGTTTGAATTGTTGTAAAAATATGATGATGTTTGGATATAAATGGTGTTAGCTTGGATATATGTGTATGTATTTGGATGAGATGATAAATAGTTTGAAACTTGAGAATTGAAATGTCAAGTTAATTGCAAGTTATAATCCTTACTTATATATGTTGGTTATGACATGATTTTATGTTGTGATATGGGTGTGACGTAATTATGTATGCTATGATGTTGAATAAATGATTGTATGCTAAGGAAGTTGGCACTTTTGCTGACTTAAGTGACATGGAATCTCTTGTATAAAAACTATAATCTTTAGTTTTAAAATTTCAAGATATTTTCAAATTCATTGCTTTAGTTTTTAAGAAACATGCCTTTATGTTTTAGTAAACTTTTCTAAGAGTTAGAGTTGGAAAAGACGTAGAAAATAAAATTTCAAGTTTTTAGAAATTATGGGTCGTATAGCGATATTCACTATATGTGCAGTTCGAAGAATCGAACTCATTTTGGAATCTAAAGATGTTTTCACTTAGAAATATTTTTGAAAAATGTTTTAAAACTTATATTAAGTAATTTAAAAGGTAATTAATATTTAATCGATTATTTATTTACTAAATGATTATTTAATTAACTAATTAAGTAATTAGTACTTAATTATTGGTTAATAAAGGTAATTAATAATTAAGTGTTAATCAATTAATTTAATTGGTTAATTAATTAAAGTTAATTATTTAATTAATAATTAATTGTTAATTATTTTAAATTATTTATTAAAGATTAATTATTAATTAATTTTTATTAAAGGGACTTAATTAATCATCAATTAATTATCGATTAATTTAAATTTAATTAAGATGTTAATTAAGACTTAATCAAGGTTAAATAATTAATTAATAAAGTTTTAATTTGTTATTTAATCAATTAATAAGGGTTTTTAATTTAAAAATCATTTAGTTTCAAAATATCTGTTTGTTTAAGAGTGTCTTTCTTTTTCAAAAATGTTTTAGATCAAAGGATTTCTTTGTCGATTACCCTTAAGTAAGCTCAAACAAATATGAAACCAATGTTAATGTGATGGCACATTTATGGAAAGTAAGTTAAACCATAGTTAGCACTAAAAGTCGATGAGTAGGCTGATCCTCTATTTGTGAGATCTGGAAGTTATTTTTAGGCGAGGGATAGAGTAAGGCTAAAATATCGAAAGCACGATAGATATAAGAGGGTCAATTCCTATAAAATGGGTCATGTCTAAATTAAGTATATGGTTATCCATATGCGAACTCTGTATAATTACCTAAGTAGCGGTTTGCCCACTATTTATAACTTGACCTGTTTTAACTCAGGAAGTATGTTGTGTATATTAGAGTTCCTCGATAAGGAATCAAATACTGATTATATATTTCCAAAAGAACCAAAATTGAGTTAGTTGGGAATTGTCGCTTAGTTTGGAGACATCGGTTTCGGATAAGTAAAATTTATCTGAATCACTCCGAACTAGTAACGTTCATGATTGATTGATATTAAGTATGTTATGAAGCTATACTATTCTTTCTGAGGGCGATTCTAAAATGGAAGATAGTAAATCTTGAATGTTTGTTCGATCTCGGAACAACTTGTATGGATGAATGCTAGCATTACATTGGTTACTTGGAAGGTGGTGTTAGCATTCCAAGATGGTTGCTATATAAAAAGTTAATCGTAGCCTCAAGCCTCATCAATCGGGAAAATAACTAAAGCAGGGACGTGCAATAGGGCTATGTGGGTCGCTCCCATTAGGGTATGATCGTTTCTAGAGCGATATCTTCGGTTTATTTAAACTTGGGGATCCCTTTTTATGGTTGTTGATTGCAACCAAGTGGTGATCACATTCGGTGCTACCCAGTAAGGGGAAGGGACGGTCCTGAGCAGCATAGGTGCAATGTGTTGTGGCCTCCTGTACATTTTATCAGGAGGCGTACGGATTTGGTGGGTATACCCTTACCCTTTTATAGTTGGAATCCGTTTTTCAATACGAGCCTTTGCACTTGATTATATAACTATTATGCCGGAAGTTAATAATGCAACAATTTTGGCTATGATTCGATATTTATTTTAAACCTAGACATGATGATAATATCAAAGGATTTATATAGAAATGTTTTGATTATTATAAGGTAAAAACCCGTCCGTGTTTACGTGCGGCATGGTCTTACAAGATACCTTTTTGCATGAAGGTTTTTATAAATTTAAACATACGATATACTCATACCAGACCCATGTTTGACCTGGAGTTTTATTTCTTTCTTTTAAACTCTTAGGTGCTCAAATTTTTATGAGTAACCAAGTAGTCAGGTTTCTTTGGAGCATTTTGAAAAGAAGTATGGAACATAAGCTTTCGCTATATCCAATAGTTATGTTTATTTCCACTGTGGCCATACATTATGTATTAGTAATTTAGGCAGGCTGATATAGCTATCCTTTTTGGGAATAGTACTTGTTGTAACTTTGATGAAACATTTTGGAGTATCCATATGCACTATTCCATGATGATGTATATGTGATTCTGTCATTTGTGAGAAGAATCTGTATTTATTTCCATTGTCTTTTATTTTCTTTACCCCATGACCTATTTTTCGGACACTTAGATGATCGGCACACGACTACCCAGGATGTATTAAGTGTTTTCTTTGGGTGTAAGAAAGGCACATCGTTACAAACCACATATCACCATGACTAGCCAACTTGGCCAATGCATTTGCATTCACATTTTCCTTTCTAGGAATATGTACTATTGTATAGTGGCAAATTTGACTAGTAACTCCATCACCTTCGTTAAGTAAAGGGCTAATCTACGACCCGTAGCTTTAAAATCCTTCTTGACTTAGTAAACCACTAGTTGGGAGTATTGAAATATCTACAAAGATCACACACCCATCACCATCATGATCTTGAGTCTGGCAGTTAGCGCTTCATGTTTGATTACATTATTTGTTGCAAAAAAATCAAGCTTTAAACTGTAACATATCTGCTAACCTTCTTGAGTTTAAAGACTAACCTAGCTCCAAAATCATGGTCATCTAACGCACCATTGATGTACAATCATCATTCCTATGGTTCTACCCATTTTTCTCCTATTTCATTATTCTGGATAGTAAATTTAATGATAAAATTTTCCACCATTTTCCATTTAATAACCTTTATCGGATGATAAGTTATTTTGAATTGACTTATCTCAAGATTTTGCTTCAATAGGTGTCCAAATGTCCTGAAAAGATGCAACTCCCTAACTAATTGAGCATGCAAGTATGGTCGTAACATCCTTGATACTATCAATAAGCAATACATCAACTTCTTCTATGTAGGATATCATTTCTCCACTATGGTGAATTGCTTAGTGATAAAACATATCGACCTTTGGTTCTTTGCATCTTTATGATCTAATGTAGCACTCAATGCATGAGTAGACACTGTGAGATAGATGTACAAGTCTTCTCCTTCTAAAGAATTTGACAATATGGGAGTTTCTTGAGATGTTCCAATAATGGCTAGAAATCAACTCCACCATTATTCCTCCATCAAAACTTCCCTTTTTCATTCTTGAGTGCTTTAAAGAATGGTATACATTTTTTGATTATTACCACGATATACCAACTCAAAGCGACAACCTTGTTATTCAAGCTCTTTATTTCCCTCCCAATCCTCAGGGATGTCACTTTCCATAAAGCTCTAGCTTGCTCTGGATTAGCCGTTATAACCTTGGAGTTCATGGTGAACTCAAAAAATATATAATACTCCAAATTGACACTTCAAAGGTTTCAATTTCATTCCATACATCTCGAATATCTCAAACATCTTCTCTTGATTTGCAATGTGGTCCACTATTCGCTTTTACTTTACAAGCTTATCATCCACGTATACTTCTATTTTCTGTCTATTTTGATCTGAAAAACATATTGTTACCAATCATAGGTAGGTAGCTCCAGCATTATTTAGGCGGAATGACATTACCATGTAGCAATGTAACACCAATGCAGTAAAAATCTTGTATGCTTCTAGTCGGGGACATGCATTGCCATTCGATTATATTGGAGTAAGTATCCACTAAAGAGAAAAATTCATGTCCAATAGATCCATCCACAAATTGGTCAATCTATAAAGAAGAAATAAATCATTTAGGCACACATTATTTAGGTTTTATTAGTCGATGCATATAAGCCACTTTTCGTTAGCCTTCTTTAACACCATGAAATTCACTATCTAGTTTAGTTAAAGGGATTCATCAATAAACTTATCAACACAAAACTAACCCACTTCCTATTTTAATGCAGTATATCTCTCTAGATCCATACTACATCTATTTTGTCATACCAGGAGTGCGTTGGGTTTGATATTCAATTCGTAGCACACAACTTCAAGCGGAACCCCGCTTGTATCGAGATAAGTACATGCAACCACATCATGATTTGTCCTTAAAAACCCAACACGCTCCTATTTCATCTTAAGACCTAACTATGATCTAATTTGGACTACCTTTGATAAATCATCTTCATATCAATATTTTCTACATCAGCTCGACAAGTTCAAGCCAACCCCCTTTTAGCTCTTTCCTTGGGTCCACTTCATCATGCACTCTGTAATTGGATTCGAGGATCGAACTTTTGATATGCATCTAAAAATTTGATGCAGAGAGGCTTCTCTACATTCTTTCCTTTCTCCCAACCATGAGCTACCTAAAACTTAGCTACATAACATTCCTTTCCAACACTTTTGTTGCCTTGCAATTCTACAATCCCATAATTTGTTAGGAACGTAATAACCAAGTGGCTATGGAAGTGAGGTAATCCTGAATTTAACAAGGTATGGTCGGCATAAAAACGCGTTGTACACTAGACAACCATCAACAAGCAAAATTCCACTTACACATCTCTATAGGATTTTTTTTCTGCTTTAAGTAGTCGAATTTATGCATTCTATATGAGATTTTGACTCCGTAGTAGTTCTTACAAGTCGGGAAAAAAATTGTAGCAAAAGAAAATTTACATAGAATTTCATCGAGTTTCTACTATCAACCAACACTGGATGAACATTAGCTTACTCAATTTTTGCCATTATGACCATAGGATAAGACATTAATCTCTTCCATTCCACGCATCTATGTCCCTGAAAACAACCTTCCCATCCAGTTTGAAAGTTGTTTAGCTGGCGAACCATCTTTAATAGCACAGCACGTCGCTGCTGGTGCATGCCTTAAGAATTTACATACTTATCCTCGGTATTCAAGGTTTTTTCCTTAGAATGTGTACCCCTAGAAATGGTGTTAATCACTATGCCATTCCCAAGCAAGAGTAGGCTAATTGCACTCATACCTTTTCCATTGCCTTGAGGCATGGTCCTTAAAGGTTGATCATTCCTTCACCCGCCTTCCTATAGATTTTTCACATACTACCGCAATTGTTTCATTTTAATCATCTTTTTAATGATGCCTTCATGTGTCGACAATCAATGGAATTGTGCCCATGATTTTCATGGAAGTGATAATACTTACCAGACCTCCTTTCTTCCTCAGTCACCTATCGTAGGGCGAGTTTTCAATGTATCATCGTGTTTCCAGTGATATCAGGTTTTCATTTAGGTTCCTTACCTTGCAACTGCATCAATTGATCCCATTAAAAGTACATTCAAAGTCTAACCTCCTTATTGATTCACATTAGCGAACAAAATTGCATCTTTAGGTTGAATAGCATGCACCCCGAATTTACTCAAGAATTTATTGGCTAAGTGCTTATAAGAAATTATAAATCCCAGCTCAAGCCTATGGAACCCAGGCTATTTCTAGTTCATCCAAAAAACAAAGGAATACATATACACTTCATAAGCTTAAATGCATGAGCACAATCCATGTTTCAATCATACCTTAGTAGATGTTGCATCAAATCTATACTGATATTGGCAAAATAATGAACTGGTAGGGATAACTCACTCTCCTAATCTCAAATGTAAAGAGATTCTTACTTACGACATTTTTCCATTTATCATAATGGTCCTCTCATTAGAGTAAATATCTTATCATCTCATCCACAACCTCCTTGTTAACACGTTCACCTCCTCGATGGCATCGATTGTAATTTACATAATGATCTTGTAGCTGGTCATACAAATGATTATGTTGATCTCTACTAAGCGTTCAAAGCTTACAACATCACAATTAGGTCTCCTTTTATCTAGGAAGCCCATTCACATATGCCTTCTTTATTTCTCACTCCATCTTTAATGGTTGTTTCCCTAAGAGTGCTCTCGTCTGGTAGCATCACTCTAAGCATTATTCTTTACAGGACTTCCAGAAGGGACAATACCATGTTGTTTCCCTTGCCTTCTGTGATCATAAGTTTTGCTGTATAGGGTCCTCCAAATTTCATATCCATTTCTACAGACCGATGTTATACTAGATAATTTTTATCCAATGCATATAATTGAATATTCATAGCCTTTGAATTGTTGAGTGCTTGTGACTTTTCTTCAGTTTATAGTTGCACCATTTCTTCTTCATTTTTACTTTTTTGGCTATCTCATTCCTACCTTCCTCATGTACCAGAGTTACCTTCTATGATTTGAGTTAGTGAATTCATTCTTCCATCATGATCTTGAGGATGAGATCCTTTAGCATAATATCATTGTCCTTATTATTAGCACCTTTAATATTTATTTTGATGACAGTAATCATATAAATATAAATACTAATGCCTTGTCAAGTTTTATAATATATATTGCAGAATATTACATAAGTACAGAATGATTAAACTTGAACAGTAATCAATATAAAATCAAGAATGAAGATTTAGAGATGATGATCAAGACTCATGACTTTAGAGACATAAGACTTGAAGAGCTCAAGACTTTGGTGTTTAGTATGAGTTATTAGAACAAATTGTTAAAGTTCCTTATAGCTGATTCTGATCTTTATCATAAATTTATAATCTTTGGTATTTTAACCAGAATAAATTAATTTAGATTCAAAATATATTTTTGCAAATAATTTATAAAAGTTTTTGTGTGTTCAAATAATTTAAAAATTATGTTCAAAATTGTTATTTTACAAAAATATAGAAGTTTGAAAACAATTTAAAATAAAAATCATTTTTCAAAATTAATAAGGGTATGTCGACATACCCCTCCTAGATATGTCAACATAGTGACTGTTGGTTGCTTTTTTAGTTTTTGAAAAGAAGTTTCTTTTGGATGCAGATCTTCATTAATAGATACTTCTATTCATTCACTATATAACGAGGAGCGCAAACGAATTTTTAACCAATTTTCTTACTTTTTCTTACTTCTTACTCTCTTGAAATATTTCTTGAAAACAACTTTAAAATATACATAGAATCAATTGATACTCTTCAAGATTGATTCTCTACAAATTATATACTATTTTAGGAGCATTCTCTCTATATATTCAAAGAAACCGCTATCAGAAGGGCTATAGGATATCTTTTATTCCAAGTACAATAGTTTGTATTTGAAAATCAATAGCCCAACTCTTTTTTATTTGGGTGTGCCTGTTGTCCTTTCAAATCAAGTGGGTGTGCTTAATGGCCTATCTAAATTTATAGGGTGAGCTTGTTGCCTAGTAAATCAAGGGATTTTGGCCTGGATTTGTGAGATAGAAGGGTGCATCTCATAATCTTGAAATTGAGATTGTAATAAGGTTTTCTTACTCCTAGTTGTAAAAGGCAATTGAAAGAAAGCTGTATAGTATTATATGAGACTGGATGTAGGATTGGTTAATCTGAACCAGTATAAAATTCATGGTATTCTCTCTTCTTTATTTTTTATTATTGCTTTTATATTCATTTGTGATTGCTTCCGTGACTACTTGATTGTATAAATCTGCATTGATAATCTGTGATTTGATTTAAAATCTAAAACAAATTTAAAAAGATTCATAAAAGTTATAAAACACTATTCATCCCCTCTCTAGTGTTAAAATAACCTTAAAATCTGTTAAGGTGTAACTCACAATTGGTATCAGAGCATTAGGTTTTCAAAAACTCATAATTTGATTTTTGAAAAGTATAAATGGCTAGTAACACTGGTATTTCACCTTTTAACACTTTTATGAAAGGACAATCAACTGTCAGACCCCTACTATTTGGTCAAGTAGGACAAAGATCTATTTGTAGTCTAATGTTATAGATATTTGGAACATTACATGTAATGAGTACACTGAATCTCAAACTGAATACTCAACATGGACATCAGACCATGAATATTTTTTTCAGTTCATTAGATGAAAATGAATTTAATCGAATTCCTATTTATAAGTTCACATATGAAATCTGGGGAACATTACAAGTTACATATGAGGGCAATAATAAAGTGAAATAGAAAAAAATTCACATACTAACTAATTAGTTTCAAATGTTTAAAATGAAGCAAAATGAGTCAATTTCTGATATGTATTCTAGATTCCAGGATATAGCCATTCTTTAGGTATAATTTTCTCTCAAGAGGACCTAGTTAGAAAAGTCCTTAATTCACCTTCTTTAGAACGTAATCAAAAGACATTAGCAATAGAAGAGGCTAATGATATCATTACTTTAAAAATGAAGAGTTGATTGGTAATCGAGTGTCCTATGAAGTAATAGTTATAGGGTAATAAAGAAAGTAAATCTATTGAACATAAATCAATTACCTTCAATGCGAGAACCGACGTCCAAGATTCAAATGAGGACGATAATGACGAGGATTGCTCTTATGACTAGAAATTTCAAAAAATTCTTGAAGTAAAGAAAAATGAATAATTTCCGTAGTCCTAAAAAAATAAATTCTAGAAACAAGAGTGTAATTAAATGTTACAACTATGATGAACCTAGTCATTTGCAAAGAGGCTGTCTGTATCAGAAGAAATCAAAGATCATGCATGTGATTGATTGTCCTGAAAAGAGAAAGATGGCTTATACTGCAATTTTAGATGATTATGGTACTGCATAAAGTGACAATGAGCGAAGAAAATGTCAATATGTGTTTCACATTTAGTAGAATATTAACTGAATCAGAACAAAACATCATAACAAAAATGGTGCTATTTACATTTATTTGTAATTATTAAATTTAGTGACATATATAGATTAATAATAGTAATAATAATAAGTATATCTAGGTGTGTGTATATATATATATATATATATTTATAATCTTTTTTTAAATTTGAACTTTTGAACCTATATGTCAACATATGTAACATGGGTACATTGACAAACGTGGCAGAAAATTGGACAGTTTTTTCAAATTCAAATTTTGAATTTTCTTCTCTTTTGCACTAATTTCAAAAAATGAAAAGACATCTTTACAAACTAAAAATGTCAGTTTATTCTCTATTATATCATATCATCTCTATTCCTTCATTCACTCACACTTTATTACAAAATTCAAAATCATTCTTCCCACTCCTACCTTCAAAACTACACAACAACGTCTTCCTTAAGCCAACCATCCTCATCCAAACTATTAGGCTTACCAAAAAGATTAAAAGTCAACTTAATAATGATCAAGAGTCTATTGGAACTTATGTCAAATAAGGTACTTATGCAAAAGTATTTTTGAGAAGGTTTGCAAGTTTCAATGAATTATTTCTTATGGTTTACAAGATCTTACTTTTGAAAATGGTATTTTTGGTTTAACCAATTTATATCAAAATGATTTTGTTTATTATCCCAATTTAGTTAAAATGTTTTATGCAAATTGGAATGAAATTAAATTTCATGGAGAAGATGGACAAATTTGGAGTAGTGTCAAAGGTACTACTATTGTTTTAGATTGTAAAAATTTGTGACAAATTCTTAGTTGAAAATGTAATGTAAATGACCTCTCCACTTTTAATATTGATTGCGGTATAGAGAAATTATGCACGATATGTTTTCTAATGATGAAGAGTATGGATTTAAAGTAAAAACTTATGCCTAAAGTAAGACTAATTAGCCTTATTTTACAACAAGTATTACACCAAGGACGGAAAATTACAATAACCCGACTACAGAAGTTTTCAAAGCTCTTTTTTTTTGTTTATAGAAAATATGATATAAATTGGGCTCAAGTGATTTTTGATGACTTTGTTCAAAAGAAAATCTCTAGGCATGAGAACACACTTTACCATGGTGTGTAACTTACTAGAATTTTCAATTATTTTAGTATCGATCTAAGAGATGAAAACATTTTGCCTCACAAAGTATTCATCAAAACCATTTTCTCTTTTATGCACATCCCTCTTGAGTTCGAACCCTATGAAACTTTTGTTGAAAAATAAGAAATATTGGTGTGGAAAGAAGAGCGAGAGATTCAACAACAAGAAGAAGAATGTGACAGTATGGAAATTGAAGAGGGGGAAGAACAAGAAGTGGAAGAGGAGGAAATGGACACTCCCCTATAAAACTTTGAAAAAGCTACTCGGTATTCCAACAATGAGATTCTCAAGAACTAAGAAAAGCTTCTCAACAACCAAATAAGCTTAAATGCTCCTTTAGTAAAAAGTTTACTTCTCTCCAAAAAAAGTGGATAAATACTTTGGAAAGATCATTAGGAAGCTTGGTGGAAACCCTCCTTCATCATCGTCATCTTTTTAGATCTTTATCTACTTTTGTATCCCCTTGTTTTATGTTTCTCTAGTTTATTTCGTGTTATTTTCATACATTTTCTTTGAATTCTTTTATCTCTCTGTTTTGATTAATGAAATTTACTTTTGTTGTTCAATTATGTTAACTTAGTCTCTGCTAATTATTAAAATAAAATATTATTAAGTAAAAAAAGGCTAATTATATTTATATGTGATATTGCTGAGTAGCCCCCTTAAATTTTAATAATAATTCAGGGACAAAATTTCCCATATGTCATTCGCCATCCTTTTACCTCTCATCTTATTTTCCTTCCACTATTCCCCTTGTCCAATAAACCCTATATTTAATTTTAGGTAAGTTCACAAATCTTATTTTGAATCGATAGTTTTTGATGATTGATAATATAAATCTAACGGAAACAAAAGAGGTAAAACTTGAGTTTCATGCTATTTCGATTTTTTAAATTTAAAAATTCATAGTTTATAAAAGAGGTAAAACTTAAATTATATATTGCGTGATTTTCCTGTGATGATTTTTCAATGATGGAATTTTTTGCGGATTTGATTTTTGTTAGGAAAGGGTATAAAGGGGAAATTTAATAATAAGATGGATATACTTGGAAAAAACATGGGTATAATGGTGATTTCAGTTTTGTGGGAGGCAACTCAACAACTTATATGTTTAAATAGAATTAACCAAAGCAACAAAAATGAATGTGCAAATTAAGGCATATATGTCGACATACCCAAACATTATCAATTCATAATTTTATAGATATGTCGACATTGATTCATTCTATTTAACTCATTATCTTCCACAAAAGCTCATACATTGATTCATCTTTCATCTCCTTCAATTCCAAACATTTCCTTTCATACAAATGAGCTCTCCACATCAAAATCTTTGTGAAAAATTAGAAGTATTACTTATACAATATGCTCTCTCTCTCTCTCTCTCTCTCTCTATTTCATTCTGAAATCAAAGGCATTTGGAAGTAGCCAAATGAAAGTGATAAAGGAACAAAAGAAACACTTTGATGATCTCTGATGGTTAATTTCATCTCTTGTCAAAGACGATCAAAACAATAACCCAGAATATTCAAACTCTAAGGAAAATGTGGAACAAGAAGATTGGGATGTCATCAAAAAAATCAAATCTTTAGATCCGAAGGATGGGTTGAACTTCCAAGGAAAATCTATTTTTTTTTTTGTCAATATCATAAATTTAAATTTGATTGGTTTGTCAATAATATAGTTTGGTTTGGATTGATATAACTTTGTATATAATATTTAATTTGGTTTGATTTGCATTGTATGGTTTGAATTTGTTTATTAAGGATTGTTCGAATTGTGTAATAGTTTGATTTATTAATAAAATTTGTTTTGTCTGATTTAAATGACTTTAAGATTTAGTGTTTAAATCTTGGTTTTAACTCCATAATTCATAAGTATATCATATTTAGAAGGAATATTGTTTTTCACCCATTTTTGTACATGTTAAAGGGAGAGAAAAATACAAAATATTGCACATGCATATATTATGTAGGATTATTTAACTTAGGGGAATTTTGTTATATTTTATATACAAGAATATTTACGTGGTTGTCATCACCAAAATGAGGGAGATTGTTAATACCTCGGATATTTATTTTAATGACAACAACCATATAAATATAGGTACTAATGTCTTATCAAGTTGTATAGTATATAATGTAGAATATCACACAAGTACAAATTGATAAGACTTGAAGACTAATCACTATAAAGACCAAACCAAGAATGAAGATTTAGGGATGATGATCAGGACTCATGAGTTTAGAAACAAAAGACTTGAAGAAGCTCAAGAGTCCGGTGCTTAGTATAAGCAATTAGAACAAATTATTAAAGTCCACGATAGCATATTCTAATCTTTATCAAAAATTTCTGATCTTTGATAATTTAAACAAAGTAAATTATTTTGAATTTAAAATATAATTTTGCAGGTATTTTATAATATTATTTATATATTCAAAGCATTTAAAATTATTATTTCACAAAAATATAGAAGTTACATCCAATAGCATGATTTGTCTAAATGATTTGTCTCATCTCCTCCAATAGCATTTGTTGAGTTACATCCATAATTTAGTTTAGTCTGGGACAATTTGCTCTATTTCTTCCCTTGTAACAACATTTGTTGGTGGTTGAGTATGAAATCAAACATCGTTGCTATAATCTACCCGTTGTTCCTTGCATATTCATCTTCGTTTCTTGTTTTCTTTTATAGTTATTCTTTGGACTCGTTAATCCGACCTCCACGAGGACTTCAATTGATTCTAGTTATCTAGGCCTAAGGTTATAAATTCTTAGTAAAAATACTAAAGAAAAAAGGTTAGTTTAACAATTTGTTGCTAAATTAAGTTTTTGGTAGACTTTTTCCTATTATTCCTGTGAATATATAGGGTCCAACCTATTTGTATTTGGATTGAAATATCATAAAAATAGTAGAAATGAAAGGAAAGAAGAAGAAAAAGGAGACATGCGAAATATAATGGTTTGGCTATGCCTATGTCCACTTTATAATTTTACGTGGTTTGCTCTTGGTTTTTACAAAGAAAAGTAGTGTTTTTAATTTTAGAAGAATATCCCCTTAAGCGAGTAAAAATATGATCTCTTTGTTGTTCCCTTAGTGTTGTATTTATAGGTGTTCTGTAACAACCCGTAATTTTTGATAATTAAAATTTGTTAATTTAATAAGTTTTTGTGATTTAATATTGGAAGAAATGAAAATTTGTGATTTAATAATAAGAATATAATGGGAATGCAATGTAATGGTATTAATTTAAGGTAATTTATAACATCTTTAAATGTAATTCCAATTAATTAAAATAATTAAAATGTTATAATTGGTTATAGATTGCAGATTAATTATAATAACATGTATTATTTGATAATTAGATTAAAAGAACAATGTATAATTTAAAAGTTGATTAATCAATGAAATATTGTGTAATAAATTGTAGCTGAATAAAAATTAGTGTTGTAGTAGTAATTATAATCCTTGTTATGGATAATAAACTTATAAGATGTGACTAAAAGTTAATGGTGACAATTTTTATGTGTTACTTATTCATTTAGCCTGTTAAATTAAATTTGAAATTAATTGGAGTTAATTCATTTAATTAGTGCAGTTAATGTAGATTTAATTGATAATTTTAGACTATTGATTCAATAAGATGTGACCTAATGTAAATTTTAGTCATAATATGATAATTGATTGAATAAAAAGAATTGAAATCAAGTTTGATCAATTTATTGGAATTTAAATTATAATAATTGGATTTATTGCAATTAAATGAAATTGAATACTACGTTAATGAAAACTAAGATGATAATTGTAGAATGTTAGTGTAATAAGATATAAACAATGTTGACTATGTCTATAGAGTAAAAATTGTTAGAATAAAGTCTGAAATCAAATTAAAACAATTTATTGGAATTTAATCTTTATTAATTGGATTTAATTACAGTTGAAATCGAACACCGTAACTGGTGCAATATTTAACAATGAACTAACATGTAAAATTGATTTAAATTATGTCACAATCATAAATGATGGAAATTGTTGGTCATTAAATTTGAAATTTAAAAAGTGATTTAATTGATTTAATAATGATTTAATTAATTAACGTAAAAGTAGCCATTTTTTCACTGACTTGGATTTCGACGAAATTAGTTTCATCGTATCTGTAACGGCGAATTACAGTAGGATTTCAAGTTTCGTAGCAATCGGACTTGTCATTTGATTATACGGGCTTGAAATGCATAGAAATCAATTAAATTAAATTCAACTGAAATCAATTTGAAATAAGCTGATTTTAAGCTAACTTCTTTATATGATGGAATTAGGACTTGAAACCTATTCCATTGAATTTAAAAATATCGAAAACATCTATTATGATATATGTGATGGCCCATTTTCGTTCCGGAGACATAATGGGCTTTTCGGGTTGTTTAGCGTTCAACTTTCAAATCGATCAAGCACATTCATTCCTATTTCTGACCTGCTTATATATAGCCTATTATAAACTGTAGCTTTTCTTATTCCATTATCATATACGTAAAATTCTATCTGCTTCTCTCTTTCCACTGGTAGACAAACCAAAACCAATTTCCAATTCCAAATTCAATTGCAAACCAAAATCAAATCAAAATCAAACTCCTCCAAACTATATCGAATTATATATCGATTCGAAGCTCTCAACGAGCACAATTCAAATCTGCAGTTAGTTTTTGATTTGGATTTCTGTGTGGCCATAAATTGGTGATTAATTCTGTAACGACCCGTATTTTTACGGATCGAAAGATCGTAGAATTGTTGTTATTAGATTGATAGTATTGGTTATGTTGTCCAGAGATAAGTCGCTCGAGATTGGTCGTGTTAGTTAGGTCGGTTAGGCGACATAAGGAATTGGACCGACCTAAGGGGTGAGACTGACCTAAGGAAGCTAGTGGTAGTAGTTAACGACTTAGAGGATGGCCGACTTAAGGCATGGCCGACTCATAGGTGTTGCCGACTTAGGGTGTGACCGAGTTAAGGTGTGGCCGACTCTTTGGTATGACCGACTTAAGGAAGTTAGCCAACCTAAGTTAGTTGCCGACCTAAGAGAGTTACGACCTAAGGGTAGGCGGCTTAAGGGGTTAAGAGACCTAAGGCTTAGGTCTTGAACGAGTTAAGGGTCTTAGGACGTTGGGTTGCCAAGCCGTGTGTGTTGAGTCGTCCCTTGTGTTAGGTCAGCAGTATAGTTGAGTCGTGCGTACGACTTAGGTAGAAATGCGGCCTTGGGTCATTAAGTCGTAAGTCGCATGTCTGTTGAGTCGCGCCTAGGTTGAGTCGTTGGGTCGGCATCAGGTTAGGTGGTTAGGTCGGTAGGACGTGTGATTGGTTGAGTCGGCTTTGTAGTTAGGTCGGCCTTGGGCTTAGGTCGTAGGTCGGGGCAGTTGGGTCGGCGGCGACTTAAGGGGGGAACGACTCATGGGGATTTCAGCTTATAAATAGAAGGGGTTCGCCTCACTTTTTGGCACTGGATTTTGAAGCGACGAAGTGCTGCTATTTTGAGAGCTCGACTACAACACTTCTTCACTTCTTTTCTCCACTCTAATCTAGTGATTCCTTCCATCTAAATTGAAGATCAAATCGAAGATCCAAGAGCCAAAGTTGAAGATCTCCATCCATTGAAGAGAGATTTCATCGTTTGAAGAGGAGCTTTGGAGGATCGAGCTTGATTCTTTGCTGTCCAGATCTGAAGTTGGTTGTTTTTGAGGTGTTTAGGTGATTCGGTGAGTGGTGGTTATCTCTCACACGGACCCAAAGGAGTATATTGGATCGGTGGTTTGTTTATGTGCTAAAGATAGTGATTTCTTGCATTTTCCTTAAGTCTGCATGTAGATCTATCATCTATGAAGTTTTGACACCTATTTTACTACATGTTCACTTATGCAAGTTCATTCATTAAGTTGTAGAGATATTGTTCATAATTCATGCTTGTTAGAATGCATGTTAGACTTGAACTCTTTATTTACGAATTTGCCATTATTGTTGTAATTGTTTATTTAGATCTTTTTTGAATGATTGATTACTTGGATTAATGTTTGATTTGATTGATTAGTTGATTGATAACTTGATTTGGACAAGTTGGTCGAAGATGATTCAAAAGCTAAGTGGAAAGGCACTTGAATAGTGAAAGCTGCCTGTGGCATATGAAGCGGATGTGGAAGCTCATATGGATAGATTTGTTGAGATGGACTTTGCCATGATGCGATGAGGCAAACCATGATGTTGAGAAGGGACTTTGCTATGATGCGTTGAAGCGAAGCACAATGTGTGAAAGCCTTGGTTTAATCCAGACGGGATCATCCCAAGCATGTTGATAACTCGGTGATGCGGTCCGGGTTTGTGGATAATGGTGGGCTCGAGAGGCGCTTGAGCTAGTGTGAGAATAGTCGTCGAGGAGGATGACTAGAAGGCTTGGATCTTATCGTTATTGAAGGTTCTAGCATGCTCAAAGCAAGAGTACGTTGGAATGGGTCATGATGACGTTCCAGACACGGGTCATGATGACGTATTAGTACTCTGGGCAGATGCGATAGTCCTAGGCACGGGTCATGATGACGTGCGGAGTTATGTCTAGAACCGGGGTTGCCATTAGCCCTTGACGGACGGCTGAAAGAAGGTGCCGGTCATTCAATTAACGGTGATATCGAGGCAATGATAGCAGTGATAGCCAGAGTCATGGATGTTTGGTTGTATCGTCATTCGGACTCAAGAGCGGTGTTTTCGGAGTGCTTATCTGATCTTGGTTTAGGCCTTGGGGGTTTGTACTTGGAAAACATCGACCTTGACTCGAGTGATAATTACTTTGCTTTAAATGTCTGCTTTGTTATGCTTGTTTCTGCTTAGTGGGTCTGGGGGCTATCACTGTAGAATGAGGTGGAGTGGGATGATTGAGTTCCTATTCCTTTTATCCTTTATGCTCTTTTGGTATGTTTGATAGTTAATTTACTGCTCACTAAGACTGTTGTCTGACTCAAGGTTTTATGTTCAACTCTTATTACCTTGGGCTGTTCATCCATGTTGGAATGGGCAGACTAGGTAGCAGGTGACAGGTGCTGTTCTTGACTACCAACGCTGTTGATGACGAAGACGAGCTGGAGGCTTTTGCATATTGTTTTCTTACTATATGTACTAGATGTTCCGCTGTTTGTTTGATACTCTGAATGTTATGTAGTGAGGCTTGATGTATTGACTATTCAGATGATTGTATAAAACTATTATGAGTTTATATGTTGAGACTTCTGTTCTATAGAGTTTCGCTATGTATACTTTCTATTGTATTTTATCCATGCGCTGTGAGTAATACGATAGAGTTTTTGTTTTATCTTACCCGGACTATCGTCCATGGCTGCCTGGCACACCTTTCAGCGCACCATTCTCTTGTTTTAGTGCGGGAGTCATGGGCGGTCGTCACAAATTCTCAACCGTTCATTGGGCTACGATCGACTTCAATGGATCATCGAATCAAGGTTACCAGGTTATGGAGATCATCGCACGTAGTGCATCCATGTAGTTTGTTTAGTGTGTTAACGGTTGGATCGAGCATAGAAATTCACCTAGGGTTTTGTTTTCACGGAGGCTGTTGAGTTTCGCGACCTGTGCTCAAGCAATCGGTGGTCGTGGGGGGTAGCGCGAGTGGAGGCGGTCGTGCAGAGGTGGTCCGGTAAGGTCCGATGATGACAGGTGGCGTCGGCGACGAGCGAACGAGGGTGGCAGCTCGTTTGCTTCAGCGTGCGTACTAGGGTTAGCTGGAAGATGGAAGGTGACGTGTTTTTTATATTGTTTTTATTCATTTTTATATTTTAAATTCGTATAACTTCTAATCGTTATATCTTGTGCATATGAACTCGGATTCACACGCGGTTTGTTTCGCTGGGATCTATCGAAATTTCGAACATTTTGACCCTTGTTTGGACGAATTCTGTGACAGTTGAATTTTGGGCCCTATTTTGGATTTCAAATCGATTTAAAATCGAAGGTGAGTGTTTTAACCCACTCACAATTACTAAATTATCTTATGTTAGTTAAATTAGATTTATGATGTGATTAGAAATTAATTGATTGATGTTTGGTATGTTTAAATTGTCATACTAGTTAAATAAGACTTTTACTGCATACAATCATCGTTTAATTTTAATAGTGAATTTAAATTGTCAATTTAATACCTATTATTGATTATCAGTTATTTATTGATGTTTATTGATTGATTTGGATGATGATTTTGATGGATGTTTGATTGTTGATATTGGATGACTAGATGTTGTATTTTATATTATTATAACACTATAAGTCTCTATGGGTTGAAATGATACATACCCGAGTGATCCACATATTAGGGAAAAATCGTTATGGGTTGAAATGATAGACTCGAGCGATTTTATAGATTTTGTTTAATTTGAGATTGTGGTTTGAAATGATATATAACCTAAAATATTAAATTGCGAATTGAAATGATAAATACCCATAGGGTAGAAAATTATATACGGATACCAGATTAGTTAAATTAAGTGATTTTTTGAATCTTTAAAAATTTTGAATTCAGTTAACTGGTATTTTGAAATAGAAATTTGATTTATATAAACTGAATTATTTCGAAATTCCAAGTGTAAATGTTGAAATTTGAATTGGTTTAATGAATTGCTCAAAGAATTTAAATTGGAATTTCAAAAGTTGAAGTGTCAAATGTGAACGAATTTATCAGAAATTGAGTTATTGGAAATGTTTGGATATAACTTTGAAATCTATTTTAAATTGATTTAAACTATTTTAATCGATTAAAACTATTTTAATTTATTTTAATTTATTATAACCTATTTAATCCAATTTAATCTATTTTACCTATTTTAAACTAATTATACCTATTTGGTCTATTTTAATTCAATTTAATATAGTTTAAATCTATTTAATCTATTTTAAATTTATTTAATCCATTTAAAATTCTACTTCATAATTTAATTTGTTTTAATTTATAATTAATCTATTTCAAAAAAATTAACCCAATTAAGTCTATTTGTCTATTTAAATCTAGTTAAATAAAATTTAAATCTATTTAAACTATTTTACTATTTAAACTATTTTAATTTTTTTAAACTATTTATGACTACCTAAACTAATTTTTAAAATGTCAGACTGTGTAAAGCTAATGTATTTATATGTAAATGCTTGACGATGATATAACTTAAGTTGGAATTGATACCTTTTTGTAAAATGATATATTTAAGTAAATACGATTTTGAAAGTGAATATGGTTCCGAAAGTGAATATAATTTCGAAAGTGATATGGTTTGAAATCGAATATGATATTTTGATATTAAGTATGAATTGACTTTTGAAATGTAAAAGAACCATCTGGTATAAAATAAGTGTTTGGTTGTTAAAGAGACTGAGACTGGATATTGTCATACTCTCTGCCAATATCAAAAACCACTTTAAGAACTGTCTACGCAGTGAGAAATGAAGTAGGATGGTTTGGCGAACAATCCTGTGTGAGGTATTTACGATACCCTAGCTCCCGTGAGTCAGCTTGATGTGGCTAAAACAGGAGCCATGCCGAGCTAAGTGAGGTCATTCCTCCGATCAGACACATTTCTTCGATACCATTCTATTACTTTGTGATTGATTTGGTGGCCACCCCTTGATTTTTATTTGGGAGAGTGTTCCAAGTTGGGCGGTAGTAGATGCCATGCATTACCACCAGTCAGGATCCGCAATTGGTATATCAACCCTGGGAAATGCCTCGAGTGTCTTGTCGCACGTCTTATCGCGCCTTCTACGAGTTTGTTTTGTACCATACCTATAGAGTGCCTTCTGGGTAAACCTCACGAAGGAGCGGATGGTATTGTATAAAATATAAGAATATATAAAATGCGTTAAAGGGGATATGGGTAACGCCTTAACGCTATTTTAATACTTTTACTTTACCGTAGACATATTACAATAGCGTATTGTATTATATAGTAGATAGTTTAACAGATCCTTAGGAGCTGTTAATCTCGAACATCTCTTAAGTTATTGCACTGACATTGGCACTGGATAGGAGATGTCAAACCCCGTAAACATATCTGACGCCGTTACACTCATATTTTACTGTTGATTTAACTTACACAAGATCTTTTAGTTTCGACTCGAGTATTTTGTCTTTTCAATTCGCTCGGGTCAGTCTGAGCTTTTCAGTTTATCGAAGACGGCTTTCTGGAGGACGAAGACGAAGATTTTGTACCATTATTATTATTTAGTATATTTATTGCACTGCATCATGTTGTTCCAGTGCATTATTTATTTATTCGTGTTGTATGTTACTCTTATTTGTGTTGTAAAAGAATAATTAAATGTATTTGTAAAACAGCTTCATGAACTGCTATTTAATTATCATATTTTGTCGTTCCGCTGTGAGATTCTTTATTTGTTTTTTTCCTTCTCTGCTTTTTCTTATGTACCCCATAACAATCAACCTTTTTGAATAGTTTGAGTATGATGTGTGTGGTTTATGTTCGATTTAAAATTGTCCAAAAAAGCAGGCATTACAGTTGGTATCGGAGCTTCAGTTTAGCGATAACCTTAGCTTTGTGGGGTCTGACTCATATTAAATAGGGTGGTAATACCCTAGAATGAGTCGGTGAGTGTATATGTGAGAGAGCATATTTGTTAGTGTTATAAAAGTTTTTGTATTGTGCTAATTTGTTCCGTTTCATGTTTATAAATTCTGGTTGGTGCATGGGATGCTATGACATCGATAGAGATTTCTAAACACCTAATAGGACAGACCGACACAATATTTTTTTTGAAATATAGGTAAATGAAGTAATTTTACCTAATACTATTTTTGTATATAAAAGAATAATCTTTTGAATGTATATAATTATATGTGGTATGTTTAGTTGTTTGTTAGGAATTGAAATTTTATAAATATTGGTTGTAAAATAAAATTTACGAATAAAATGAATATAAACTGGAAATTTAGAACTGAAGTTCCAGGATTTTTGAAAATTTATTCCAAAAAGGTTTTGAAATATAATATTAGTAGTATTTAAAAGTATTTTCTAATTTAAATATTTCAATATAATTTGAAAGAAATGTTTTAAAAAGCTTTTAAAGGAAATAACTTATGTACTCCCCTCTCCGTCGTTGGAAAATAATTTCGATGATGAGTGCACACATCATCGACGTTCAATTTCGAGTTTCAAAGTGGGAAGACCGTTGTAGTAATTTTACTTCACAATTGTTTTGATAAATTAATCTTTACTTTTGAATTCCAAATATGATTTGATATATATAAAAGATATGATTATATATACTATCTTAAAATAATTGAAATGAAACCCGGGTGTTTAGTTCTTAAGTTTCTATAAATTAGAAACAGGAAAATAGGCATAGGGAAAAAGTTTCAAAAAAATTTATTCTCAAGGACAGCAAGTTTGTTTTTTGGTCTGAAGGACACTTTATAGTGTAAACAGAAAATGATAGTTGCAACTATCATTTTGTGATTTACACTATAAAGTGTCCTTCAGACCAAAAAACAAACTTGGTGTCCCTGAGACTAAATTTTTTTGCAACTTCTTCCTTGTGCCTAAAAACCCCAATTAGAAATGGGTAAGACATTTAAAATTTGTAAACAGCAAATAAAAAGGAAATGGAAATAAGAAATGGTAACTATTGAACATTTTGTTAACCAAATAAATAAGAGAAACTTAGGTAATATTCAATTGCATTCTTAAGAACATATATCTAACCTACCAAAATTAAAAAGTTGAAATGTTAATAAGAATATGTAATAGAATATCGTGCAAGTAAAAAAAATCTTGAATTTTAATGTTATTAATTGTTATAAACTAGGTAAATAGTTTGAAATGCCACTAATTAAATGTAACAAAGTGAATAATATAAGGAAACGATTATAAACTTAAGTTAATATCTTAAGCTATTTATAATCAGATTGAATAGTAAAAGGTGAATAATGTAAGTAAATAATTATAAACTTCAATTAATATTGAAGATATCTATAATTAAAATGAGTACTACATAAAATCGAATGACTATAACTTTAGAAAACATTGAAAAGATTTAGAAATGGAGTTGATATTCAATAATGCTTCATACGGAAAAATGACTATGAAAAGATACAATCTATAAATGGTAATTAAATTGTAATGAAACTTACCTAATGATGTATAATCTAATAATTGAGAAAAAAATAAAATATTTAAGAAATGAATGTAAAGTAATAAAATGAAAGAAATGGCACTGTATAGATAAAGGAGAAACGAACTTTTGTAATTAATAATGAATGTAAATTAATGAAATAAACATTTTATGAACGAAAAAAGAAAAGTAAATGACGTGAAGTAAAAAAAAGGAAACAAACTAAATTGTAAATGTGAAGTAAATTGAAATAAAATGTATACAATACTTCAATAATGAATTCATTTATGATCCAAATAATTGAAATGGATATAACTTATGTTAGTAAAGATTGTAAATTAATGAAATAAGCCTTACATGAATGAATGAAAAATTAAAATTTTATAAGTAATGAATGTGAATTAAAGAAAGCATTTATGAAAAAAAGAACAATAAATGAAGTGAAAAGATAAATAGAGTAATAAGAATAAAACTTAATAATATTTGAAATTTATTGTTTGTTTGACTTGTGAATTGGTTGGAAAAGGATACTTCTATTGTGTAGGATGTATAAATGATATATTGAGTTTATCTAAGACGGTTGAGTATATGGTATACTTAGTAGTTTATTTATCATTTTATATGATTAGAAGTTCCGAACCCGAATAAAACCATTTAATTTGGTTGCTATGAATGGATGATTGGCTTCTTTACTGAAAATGATTTTTGTACTATTTGTTTGCAAAATGATTGTTGTTATATTGTATTGATTTGTTTATTATTGACGGAAACATCTTAAATATTTCTCTTTTATATAATTATTAACCTCTTTGGATTATATAAGTGAAATACATGTTTATGGAAGCAATAGCTACTGCTTTTGTTTTCATAAATTAAGCGTAGTTTGCCCGACAAATTGGTACGTTCTCGAATTTCGGTTTTCTAGCGATATTTTATTATTTTCCTGTGGTTTGGGATATTTTATTTTGAAAAGTATGTGATATTTTATTATTATTGATATTATTATTTCTTCCAGACCTCTCCGTACAAAGGAGCCTCAGCCGAAATTTTCCGTAAACTTTGGACTTGGAAATTTTATGAATTGTTTCCCAAATTTTAGTAACTTGAATATAAAGTGTTTAATTGTTATAAATTGATGTATATTATTTAAATTATTTAATTATGTAAATTGATTGTTTATAAATTTAATATTTTGAATAAGATATATTAATTCATTCTTTTCCCTTCTTTTCCTTTTCGAGGACGAAAAGTTTTGAGTGGGGGAGAGTGTAACGACCCATAATTTTCGATAACTAAAATTTGTTAATTTATTAAGGTTTTGTGATTTAATGTTGGAAGAAATGAAAATTTGTGATTTAATAATAAGAATATAACGGGAATGTAACATAATGGTATTAATTTAAGGTAATTTATAACTACTTTAAATGTAATTTCAATTAATTAAAAAGATTAAAAAGTTATAATTGGTTATAGATTGCAGATTAATGGTAATAACATGTATTAATTGATAATTAGATTAAAAGAGCAATGGATAATTTAAAAGTTGAGTAATCAATGAAATAATGTGTAATAAATTGTAATTGAATAAAAATTAGTGTTGTATTAGTAATTATAACCCTTGTTGTGGATAATAAACTTATAAGATGCGACTAAAAGTTAATGGTGACAATTATTATGTGTTATCTATGCATTTAGCCTGTTAAATTAAATTTGAAATCAATTGCAATTATTTCGTTTAATTATTGCAGTTAATGTAGATTTAATTGATAATTGCAGACTATTGATTCAATAAGATGTAACCCAATGTAAATTTTAGTCATAATATGATAATTGATTGAATAAAAAGAATTGAAATCAAGTTTGATCAATTTATTGGAATTTAAATTATAATAATTGGATTTATTGCTATTAAATGAAATTGAATACCATGTTAATGAAAACTAAGATGATAATTGTAGAATGTTAGTGTAACAAGATATAAACAATGTTAACTATGTCTGTAGAGTAAAACTTGTTAGAATAAAAGTCTGAAATCAAATTAAAAGAATTTATTGGAATTTAATTTTTATTAATTGGATTTAATTACAGTTGAAGTTGAACACTGTAATTGGTGTAATATTTAATAATGAACTAACATGTAAAATTGATTTAAATTATTGTAAATGTCTAAGTAATCCTAAATGATGGAAACTGTTGGTCATTAAATTTGAAATTTAAAAAGTGATTTAATTGATATAGTAATTATTTAATTAATTAACGTAAAAATAGCCATTTTTTCCACTGACTCGGGTTTCAACAAAACCAGTTTCATCGGATCCGTAATGGTGAATTATAGTAGGATTTCAAGTTTTGTAGCAATCAGACTTGTCGTTTGATCATACGGGCTTGAAACGCACAGAAATCAATGTAATTAAATTCAATTGAAATCAATTTGAAATAAGCTAATTTTAAGCTAACTTCTTTATACGATGGTGTTAGGACTTGAAACCTGTTCCATTGAATTTAAAATTATCGAAAAAATCTATTTTGATATATGGGATGACTCATTTTCGTTTCGAAGGCAGAACGGGCTTTTTAGATCGTTTATCGTTCAACTGTCGAATCGATCTAGCCCATATATTCCTATTTCTAATTTGCCTATATATAGCCTGTTATAAACCCTAGCTATTTCTTATTCCATTATTCTGTATTTACAATTCTATCTGCTTCTCTCTTTCCAATGGCAGAAAAACCAAAACCAATTTCCAATTCTAAATTCAATTGCAAACCAAAATCAAATCAAATTCCTCCAAACTATATAGAATTATATATCGATTCGAAGCTCTCGACGAGCATAATTCAAATCTACAGTTAGTTTTTCGATTTGGATTTCTATTTGGCCAGAAATTGGTGACTAATTCTTGGTCGTTCGTTGGGCTGCGATCGACTTAAACGGATCATCGAATCAAGGTTACCGGGTTATGGAGATCGTCGCACCCAGTGCATCCATGCAGTTTGTTTGGTGTGCTAAAGGTTGGATCGTGCATAGAAATTCGCTTAGGGTATTTTTTTCACGACGGCTGTGTGTTTCGCGACTTGTGCTCGCGCGATCAGTGGTCATAAGGGGTTGCGCATGTGGAGGCGGTCGTGCGGATGTGGTCAGGAGAAGTTCGGCAATGACAGGTGGCGTCGGCAATAAGCGAACGAGGGTGGCAGCTCATTTGCTTCAGCGTGCGTACCAGGCTTAGCTGGAAGATGGAAGGTGGCGTGTTTTTTATATTATTTTATTCATTTTATATTTTAAGTTCGTTTAACTTCTAATCGTTATATCTTGTGCATAGGAACTCGGATTCACACGTGGTTTGTTTTGCTGGCATCGTATTGAAATCTCAAACAATTTGACCCTTGTTTGGACAAATTCTGTGACTGTTGAATTCTGGGCCCTATTTTTGGATTTCAAATCGATTTAAAATCGAAGGTGAGTGTTTTAACCCACTCACAATTACTACATTATCTTATGTTAGTTAAATTAGATCTATGATGTGATTAGAAATTAATTGATTGATGTTTGGTATGTTTAAATTGTCATACTAGTTCAATTTGACTTTTACTGCATACAATCATCGTTTAATTTAATAGTGAATTTAAATTGTCAATTTAATACCTGTTATTGATTATCAGTTATTTATTGATGTTTATTGTTTGATTTGGATGATGATTTTGATGGATGTTTGATTGTTGATATTGGATGATTGGATGTTGTATTTTATATTATTATAACACTGCAAGTCTCTATGGGTTGAAATGACACATACCAGAACGGTCTATAGACTGGAAAAAAATCGTTACGGATTGAAATGATAGACTCGAGCGATTTTATCGATTTTATTTAATTCGGAGTTTCGGTTTGAAATGATATATAACCGTAAAATTTTAAATTGCGGATTGGAATGATAAATATCCGCATCACTTGATCTTAGGGTAGAAAATTATATACGGACACCGGATTGGTTAAAATAAGTGAATTTTGAATCTTTAAAAATTTTGTATCCAGCCAATTGGTATTTTGAAATAGAAATTTTATTTATATAAACTGAATTATTTTCTAAAGTCTGCGTAAATGTTGAAATTTGAATAGGTTTAATGAATTGCTGAAAGAATTTAAATTGGAATTTCAGAAGTTGAAGTGTCAAATGTAAATGAATTTATCAGAAATTGAGTTATTGGAAATGTTTAGATATAACTTTGAAATCTATTTTAAATTAATTTAAAATATTTTAATCAATTAAAACTATTTTAGTTTATTTTAATCTATTATAACCTATTTAATCTAATTTAACTTATTTTACCTATTTTAAACTAATTAAATTTATTTGATCTATTTTAAATATATTTGATATAATTTAAATCTATTTAATCTATTTTAAATTTATTTAATATATTTAAAAATCTATTTAGTACAATTTAAATCTATTTAATCCATAATTAATCTATTTAAAACGTTTTAAACCCAATCAAATCTATTAAATCTGTATTTAGTCTATTTAAATCAATTTAAATCTTGTTAAATCAAATTCAAATCTATTTACTATTTAAACTATTTTAATTTATTTAAACTATTAAACTATTTATGACTACCTAAACTAATTTCTAAAATGTCAGATTATGTAAAGCTAAAGTATTTATTTGTAAATCCTTGATGATGATACAACTTAAGTTGGAATTTGGAATTGATACCTTTTTGTGAAATGATATATTTGGGTAAATGTGATTTTGAAAGTGAATATGGTTTCGAAAGTGAATATAGTTTCAAAAGTGATATGATTTGAAATCAAATATGATATATCGATATTAAATATGAATTGACTTTTGAAATGTAAAAGAACCATCCGGTGTGAAATAATCATTTGGTTGTTAAAGAGATCGAGATCGGATGTTGTCATACTCTGCCAATACCGAAAACCACTTTAACCACCGTGTACGTGGTGGAGATTCCTGAAATGAAGTAGGATGGTTTGGGGAACGATCCTGTATGAGGTATTTACGTGTCCCTAACTCCCATGAGTCATCTTGATGTGGCTAAAACTGGAGCCATGTCGGGCCAAGTGAGGTCATTCCTCCGATCGGACACATCTCTTCGATACCATTCTATTACTTTGTGATTGATTTGGTGGCCACACCTTTATATTGATTTGGGAGTGTATTTCGAGGTGGTGGTAGTAGCTGCTATGCATTATCACCGGTCCGGATCCGTAGTTGGATATCTACCCTAGGCATTGCCTCGACTGCCTTGTCGCATGCCTTATTGCGCCTTCTATGAGTTTGTGTTGTACCATACGTATGGAGTGCCCTATGGGTAAATCTCATGCAGGAGCGTATGGTACTGTATAGGCTACGGGAATATATAAAATGCATTAAGGAGGACATGGGTAACGCCTTAAGCTATTTTAATACTTTACTGTAGACATACTATAATAGCGTATAGTACTACATAGTAGATAGTTTAACGGATCCTTAGGATATGGTCATCCTGAACATCTCTTATGTTATTGCACTCACATTGGCACTGGATAGGAGATGTCAAACCCCATAAACATCTCTGACGCCGTTACACTCATATTTTACTGTTGATTTAACTTACATAAGATCTTTTAGTTTTTACTCGAGTATTTTGTCTTTTAAATTCGCTCGGGTCAGTCTGAGCTTTTCAGTTTATTGAAGACTGCTTTCTGGAGGACGAAAACGAAGATTTTGTTCCATTATTATTATTTACTATATTTATTCCACTGCATCATGTTGTTTCGCTTTATTATTTATTTATTCCTGTTGTATGTTACTCTAATTTGTTTTGTAAAAGAATAATCAAATGTATTTGTAAAATAGCTTCATGAACTGTTATTTGATTATTATATTTTATCATTCCGCTGCGAGATTCTATATTTGTTTTTTCCTTCTTTGCTTTTTCTTATTTACCCCATAACAATCTACCCTTTTGAATGGTTTGAGTCTGACGTGTATGGTTTATTGTCGATTTAAAATTGTCCAAAAAGGCAGGTCGCTACATGCTCGGAGAAGATATTTCATTATTTAATTTACTCAAAATATCCATGTAAAGTCGACCTAGAAGATATCAAGATCTACGAAAAGTGGCTATGGAATAAGTTTGTGTTGGCTTAGTAGTATGGAGTTCTTATCAATCGGTATCAATTTATACCTATCGATCAGTATTGAAGAAGCCTAGCGATCTCAACTGACCGATGCCTATCGATCATTGTCGATCAAGACCTATTAATTGTTTAATGCCTATCAATCGGTACTGATCAATAGACTGTCACCACTTCCCCATGCTTCATTCCAAAACACTATTTATTAATTCATGTCTAGATAGTTTTTACCATCTTTGAAGTCATCTCTAACAAGAACTCGAAGTTCATTAAGTTGATCTATTGATCGGTAACGATCGATGCTTGTTGATCGATGCAGACCAATAGACTTAGATAATTTTCTCTAATTTCCTTTTTTATATCATATTTCAACCTGTTGCCTATATCATCCTCAATTTTTACATCTACTCCTTCATCATTATGAAGTCGCATATCATTGAATATTAGTGTGTAAAAAACTAGATAACATAATTTGAATTAACAAAGTTGGAAAATGGATTGATGAAGTCTAAGAAATAACAACTTGTTATCCAACAACATAAAGGACACAACAGAGCTAGGTTTAATAAATACTAAGAGAACATTTGGATGTGGGTACATGGTTAAACCAACTAACGATGGACAATAATGGAAGAAGAAGATCAAGACGGCGAATTTTAACAAAGATTTTGGTTCCTTAATGGTGGTAGAAGCTTCCGAGAAGAATTAATTCTTCCTAAAAGATCAAGCTATAGGAGCTCAAACGAAGATGTTGTCAAACCCAAAATGGAGATCATGAATTTTGGAATTAAGAATAAGGAAGGGGATTGAGGGCTGGAAAGGAGGATAGGAGAGAATACGTGAGATGATTGGTGTGATGTAACGATGTAGATTGTATGGATGGCAGTTGCATGTGGTTGCAAAATTGAAAACATGATTTGTTAAAAGTTGCCTAGATTTGGGGACATAATCATATTTTTGTGTTATTTTAATTTAAATAGTCATTATTTATCATTTACGAAATATCTAATGGACTGTTATTTTGTACATAGATCGTTTTTCGGATTTATCGTCAAATATTTGATGCAACTTGATTAACAACTTAAATGTATTTTATATCTACAATCAGACATTCAAAATTTTAATGTGCGTGTTGCGATGAGAGGCTAGGGAATTTGTTATAGATTGGTTCAAACAAATAACCATCATTCATATTTGTTAGTTTGTTTCCTTTTAATGCTGGCATTGTAACTACCTATCGCTATGGCAACTTAGTATTTTCTACTATGAAAATTATTCAAATTTTACTCTATAATCATTGTGAAGGATGATATGATGAATGATTGCTTAATTATTTTGTTAAACAAGATGTATCGAAGAACATTAAATTTGATCATCCAACGTTTTCAAGATTTGAAAAGCTAAATGTTCAGTTTTCAACCATCTATGTCATAATATTCTGTTATGCTTAGATTAAATGTAAGCATAACATATTCGAGAACTAAAAATTAAATGTGTTTATTTATAGTACGAAGATATGAAGTAATTTTTTATCTCGTTCCACTCTCACTAGTCAAAGTTTCCAAGTATGTCGTCAATGTAATTGTCGTTTAAAAACCCTTAGTAGTTTTGAATTTTCTTACAATAGTTTGTAGGATTTTACATTTTTGAGTGCTTTGTTATTTATCTTTTTAGAGACCATGACCAAAAACATGGTATGGAACTTCAAAGGATGTCGCTAATCCTGGTTTTCACTTTCTATTGTGCTAGTTTGTAATGAATGAATCATTAATTTTAATATATTTTATTTCAATGATATGTCATTTTTGAGACACATGAAAGTAGGTTAAATTTTCACCAATATCTATAATCAAACTTTCGTACACACACACATATATACATATATAAATACATACATACATACATACATACATACATACATATATACACACACACACACATATATATATATATGCATATATATGATTCATCTATACCACTAAAATAGTAAACTTCTAGTTTGTTTATACCAATCGATAAACTCAATACATATAAAATATATTAATGGAAAATGTTTCTATCATGATAATTTAGTGACCTTGTTTTGATCCATGAATTAAAAATATATATTATATATTATATATTTCTTCGTGGATCTTTCTTGTTCCCACTATAAATACCTAACTTATATCTTCAAAATAAGGGTTGTGAACCTAAAGGTTTTGTTTGTCAACCTTCTATGTTATAATATTTTATTGTGCATAAATTGAATATTAACATAAAAATTTTGTGAATTGAAAACAAGTTTTTTCATAATATAAAAATATGAAGAATAATATGTTGAGTCCCGCACCCATTAATTAAAATCTCCATGTATGCAAATAGTGTACAATTCACTTTCTTAAAGTTTAATACCTCAAATTTACTTGCAATTAGTCTATAGGATTTTATATTTCTAATATGTTCTATTATATCTGTTTTTGGAGACCATGACCATGAACGTGGGATTGCACTTCATAGAATGTCACTACTAATGGCTACTATTTTCCTTTTTGTTGGTTTGTTATGTCTTAATTATTATTTATGGCATTGTTTATTTTAACCATATGTCATTTTAGAGATGTATGAAAATAAGTTAATTTTCACCAATATCTATAATTAAACCTTCATGTATATTTATGCATAAACGATTTATTGTTTACCACTAAAATAGCCAACTGCTCATTTTTTTATACTACTTGATCCACTCAAATTGCATGAAACAAAATTATTGTCAAATGTTTCTATCATGATAATTTAGTGATCCATTTTGGTTCCATGATTTGAAAATATTATTATATATTTTATCATTCTTCGTAGACTTCCCTTTTCCATTGTTAATACATAACTTATTTTCTTGAAAACCAGCGATTTCAATCTCAATCATGATTAATGTGATATCCCGGAAATTTGGCAATATAAATTTAATAATTTGTGTTAAAAATTGAATTGATTTGATAATTTTTGATAATAAAATTTTGAATTGATCTAATAATCATCTTTTAATAAATATTTAAATTGGTAGATTTTATCTTTTTAAAGCAAATAAATTATTTTCTGTTTATAATATATATAATTGTATATATTGTAAATTGATAAACTTTGATTTTGAATTTAGTAAATGAATTGATTTTCTAATTCTAATTTATTTTTAGTAAATTGAAAATGTGATTTAAATTTAACATAACTTTTCAACACAATTCAAAAAATATTTATATGGTTTATACTTATGAAAATCTGATTTGTTTAAAAATTTATTTAATTAACTTAAATATGAATTTGAATTAGATTAACAACAAAGTTTTGTTTTATTTTTCTTTTTAAATATTGCTTGAAATTTTATATAAGAATTTAAATTACCATTTACAAATAATCTTAATATATTGAGTAACAAAAGTAAATTATAATCTCTTTTATAAATCATTTTCATATTGTTTAATTTGTTACTTTTAAAAAATAATGATAATACTTAGTTTTACATAAACATAAATAAATTTTTAGAAATAGATTGTTTTTTTTTAATTTAATTAGAATTATATATGCACACATATATAACTTGATTTTTAAAATTGGATTTGATAAATTAATTTTAAATTTGAATTTAATGTCTTAAATTTAAAGAATAAATATTTAAATAAGCTTATATTATTAATTTGTTTGTTTCATTTCTCTTTAATAAATTAAAAAGTGAAGAAATTCATTTATATGTACATAAGAATAATAAATTAAGGTTTAAAAGTTTATAAACAATTTAAAATAAATTAAAATACTTAAATAGATATGTGTAAATCTCTTAACATACCAAATTGACATGTGTTAAGCATGAAATAAGAATTGTGACAAATGTTAAGTTTGAAAACAAGTGTCCTATTTAAATTTTATTTTTCTTTTATTTTAATTAAGTCAAAAATTTCTTATATAAACATATTACTTCTCATCCTTTTTCCTTTCCTATTCTTTCTTTCTCAAAACTTAAGAAAGTCTTCTTCCCAAAATCTGAAATCAACATTCAAAACCAAAATTTAAACTTCTTTTGATAAATCTTCATTCAAACCAGAAAAATTGCTCAAGAACAAATCTGTAATCCCCTCAAAGAACCAATCTGCACAAATATTTCCTCAACCTGAAATTCATTTTGCAAATCAAAGTATAACCTGTAGCCTCTTAAATCTCCTTAACCTGAAATCAATTTGCAACATTCAAAAGCCTGCAGTTCCCCATCTTTTCTGTTTTTAAATCAACCAAACCTGCATGTAACTACATAGCTCAATTCAAGCCTGCATTTCTTTCTCTGGAAACATGCATGCATCAGTAAGCTAGCATTGTGCAATAACAAGATGAATGTTTTTAAAAGGAAAACTAAAGTTTTTAAAAAGCAAAATAAAGGAAGCAACTTGAAGTTTTCTGTTCAAAGCAATTCAAGTTCAGGCTTGTCAAAGCATGGATACTCTGCTCCTAAAATCTATGAGTAGCATTTTATTTTAAAGCTAATTTAAGTAAACATATTTGTTGATTGTTTTCCTGAAATAAATATGACTTGTGTGTGGATAAATATGATTAAATTCCCTGTATATATGTATGGTAGAATGCATGTTTATTGTTGATTTATTTTTGCCTGTTCTAGCATTCCAGGTTTAAATCCTGATAAGAAAATCATGATATCATATTCAAAACCTTTGTTATAGTTTAAGATTTAAACAAAGTATAGTATGTAACATAAGTTCAAGTTTTAAATTTTTGATATGAGAAAAAAATAAGAAAAGAAAAAAAATATAAAAAAAAAACCATAATGTTTCTGAAACACTAAATAATAAAGAACAAACTAGTTTATAGGTAAAATTAGATCATCCAGATTCATGGATTTAAGAGTATAAATCGATTTCTTAAACCAATACTTGAATTTTAAAACCTAAACCAGAATTTTTAGGTTGGAATTGATTGTGAATTTCTGGTTTAACTAGAAATCATGTTTGGGGTTAGAACTGACAACCTAGGAGGTTAGGGTGGCCATGGTTTTCTCTGATGATAGAGTAATGATCGAAGATTTAAGGAAAAATACTGGATGGAGGATTAAAGCAGTGAGGCAGTGGTGATTTGGGATCAAAGATTATAACCCTAGTTTTGTTCACCTGAAAAAAATAATCACCGCAACCCCTATAGGTGATCGAGTGTTTACAGATTCGAGTGGATGATGGATGGGGTGTGGAGGAGTTCGTGGCCGGAGGTGGTACTTCTCTGATGATCAGAATTTTGAGTTGAGGCGATTACAGTTCGACCATTTTTTCCAGTTTTTGAGCTCGAATGCTCATTTTTGATTTGGGGTTTCCGCAGTTGGTTTGAAGGTCGATTTGGTGTTTGGTGATGATCGGTGACTTGCGCAAATGGTAGCGAGGGGTAGGAGTTGGTTGCTGCGGCGGTGCAGGTGCACGGTGTTCGTGTTGTGTCAGTTGGGTTTGGGGAGAATGGGTTCTCGAGAGTGTTTCGAGTTGAAGTGTGTTTGTGCTCGAAGCAGTGGGTCTTTGAACTCGAAGTAATTTGGTTGAGAGTTCGGGTATTATGGTTGTTGCAGGTTTTAGTTTAAACCTGACATACTGTAAGTTTTGAATAAATGCTAGTGGTAGGTTACTCGAGTTTACTCGAGTTTATTTAGTGTTTTACTCGAGTGAATCGTTTGGGGTTCGAGTTAGTTTTCAGATTAGAAAACTTGTCTTGTTTTCAAAATTTAAACTAAATTTTAAAAGTGTAAGCAAAGATTTAAAATGAGTTTAAATCTAAGTTTAAATTATGAATTCAAATTTCATTTTGAATCATAGCTGGAAATGACTAAGTTTATAAATTCAAATTTGTTGTAAAAATACTTTAAAGAGTTTATTGTTTAAAAATGTTTTTAAGGAAATTTGAACCTGTTACTCTATGTCTGACCCATGTCTCAGGAAATCTAAGGAAATTTGACCTAAAATCCTTTCTGCCTCTGAGTTTCCACCACTATATGCATCGAATCCGGCCATCGTTGCGAAATCTTCGCCTGGACGTGCAAGATGTCAATCTGTCCTTGGAGTTGCGCCTTCGGCCGTGTCCACTTTGCAGACTTTCTCACCCGATGCTTGCAGTGCTAAGTTTGTTTCTGATGTGGGATTGAAATGTAAATCGGGATTTAATGCTACTGGAATTGACATATGTGTTCCCCCTGTTGATTGCATTTTTGATGTTGGTGAGCCTCGCCCTCTTCCTGATGTTTTTAGTGACGATGTTAGTATCCAAGGCTCAATGGTCTGTGATGTGGGGAAGTTTATACCGAACGTTGTGATCGAAGCGGGGGCTGATGTTAGTATGCCTGAGCGTGTTCTGGTGAGTGAATCTGCTGACAATCATTTTTCTGGTCATTGCACTACAGGTGCTTGTGATTATGCCCCAATGAAATCTGTTCCTATATCCAATGTTGCTTTCTCTGGTGTTTCAATTCCAGCTGCCTCTAATGGTTCTCCCATCGTTCTGGAGCGCCTTGGTCCTTCTCCTCCATCGAAGCCAATCTCCAAATCTTGGTCTTCTCTATTCTCGTCCTTGCCCCATAATGCGGGTGACTACGTCCTGATTGAATTTGATATGGTCGAAGAAAATGGAGTGATGATCCCTCCCCCTTCTGTTTTGCAAGCCGGTTTGGAATTTTGGTCTGATTATTTAGTTGGTTTCTTTCTTGAACCTAAGTACCGACTAAATAATGTGACCTCGGTTCTTCGGAGGGCTTGGAAGCTTCGTGATAATTTGCATGTGAAGTTGATCGACTCCATGTACTATCTTAAGTTTTCCTCTCCCGAGGATCGTCGGATTGTTCTTGACGCCGAGCCCTCTTTTTTTGATGGAAGGCCTTTTATTGTTACTCCTTGGACCCAACTGTGGCGTGTGCTCGTGAACAAGTACTTTCTATCCCTGTTTGGGTATTTTTTTCGCAAATACCCTCTGCTCTTCAACCTCTTATTGGTTTGAATTGGTTAGCCTGTAACGTTGGAAAATTAAAATGTTTTGACTCAAATACAGTGGCGCGCAATAAGTTGATGTATGCTAAGGCACTTATTGAGATATCCCCCTTTAAGCCTCTCCCTAACTCTATCCCTGTTCAGCTCGCTGTCGGCCATGTTGTGGAAGTCCGTGTTCACTATAGTTGGGTTTCGGATATTTGTTCCTTATGTCACTCCTTTGGCCACCTGGCTATCGCCGGCTTGCATCCGGAAGCCGCCGCGGCTGCTCCGAAGAACCCTTTGCCTCGCCCCCCTCGTAGGATTTGGGTCCCCAAAGTTTCTTCCCCTGCCTCTCTGATTTCCCCTTCTCTTGCTATTCCATCTTCTGACCTGTGTCTGCCTCCTTTGCCAATTGATAGGCCTGACTCATCTCCTGTTTCTGTGGTTCCTAGTGATGCTCCTGTTATGCCTTTAGTTGCTCCTGTGCCTGCCTCGAGGCTGTTGCCTGTAGCTTGGGATGAACCCGAGGGTGTTGGATTGATC
This sequence comes from Allium cepa, assembly GCA_030765085.1. Classification (NCBI taxonomy): domain Eukaryota; kingdom Viridiplantae; phylum Streptophyta; class Magnoliopsida; order Asparagales; family Amaryllidaceae; genus Allium; species Allium cepa. The sequence continues at coordinate 222,132,683 of CM060928.1, forward strand.
CCATCTCTAATATGAGATTTAACTCGGTGAATGGGTCCTACTTCTGTTTTATTTCTGATGATCATCTGGACCTTCGATGCCTTTGCTACAAACCATCTGGTGATTCCTTAGTCCTCGATTTGGACGGTTTCTATGCGACTTCGAATTCTGCCATGCTAGCTGATATTTCCTGGGATTGTTCGTTTATCTACTCTTCTGATGCTTTGGGTTATGATCCTTGTCTTGCTCTCCTTTTCCGCCCCTTTGCTGGTCTTTGTGGGACTGTGCCTATGGATTCTTCTCTGGTGGATCGGGATGATGGTGACTCTTCCTCTTCGGAGGAGTGATAGTTTTTACTATTTATAGTTACGGTGATATGGCTGTCTCGTACCTGTCCTGTCTTTTCCTTTTTTTTCATAGCAGCTAAGGTGCTTTTACCTTACTCCTGTACTTCAACCCTTATTACTTTCGTAATAAAAAGTGGACGGTCCACTATAAAACCGGCTTGCCTTGCAAAAAAAATGAAGAGAAATTACTTAGGGAAGTAATTAATGGGTAAATACTGGATGTAATTAATTGAAGTGATTTGATGATAAAAGTAATTTGAGTAAAATTACTTTATGAATTAATCAAGGGATTAATTGGAGATAATTAATTAATGAGTAATTAATTTATTTGGAGAAGTAATTATAGGAAGTTAATTACTGAATGGATTTAATCAAGGGTGATTAACAATTATGGTTTAATTGTAGATTAATTACTTAATGTAATTAATTTGAATAGAAAGTGTAATTAGTGATCATTAATTATTATAATTAGTGATGTAATTAAAATTAGATTTATTTAGAAATAATTAATAAATGTAGGGATTAATTAATGTAATTAATTATAGTTAATTAATTAAGCAAGTAATCAAAGATTAATTACTGTATTTGGTTAAGTATAATTAATTTGAGAAATTAATTAGATAATTACTTGAATGTAATTAAAGGTTAATTAATCAAAGATGATTAATTAAAATGAACAATTGGTTGATGACTAATTGATTGATTGATAATTAATTAATAGTGGTGTATGCAAGATTTATATTGGTGGAGTAATTAATTTAATTCACTTTAAATTAATTAGAAATGATGTAATTAATTTAATTAATTTTAAATTAATTATATTTGGTGAGATTATTAATCATTGCTTATATGGATGGATAATATTGTTTGCCTTGGATGGTTTGAATCTCAGATATGAGATAAGTAATGTTGAGTGATATGGATGCATTGGTTGCATTATGATGATGATTTGGATTACCTTTTGATAATGATAATATGGATTATCTATTGTGATGATAATGTTGATTATCTATTGTGAATCTGTGATTTATCTATCTGTGTATATAGATAATTGAATTGTTTTAAACCTTTAAAACAACTTGGCCTTAAAAGATACGCTTTGGATTTCGATGAGACCGGGATCGGGTTTCCAGATTTGGATATCTGAAAACCACATCGATCCAAATTAACGATAGGTCGTGAATCTCTTGTGAAGAGTGAAGACTCAAGGTGTAAGGACAATTCGTCAATATAACTTTGAGGGTGATTCCGTGATGAGTTTGACAGGTAGTACTTTCAGATTCGAGATGAAGATTCAGAGTGCAAGGGTTATCATCCTTAACTTTGATGGTGATTCCAAAATGAGTGTAACGAGATAATGCCTTTGGTTTCGTTCGAACCCGGAACGAACTTGTATGGATTGAATGCTTTCAGAACATCGTCAGGTGGACGATGAGCATTCTAAGAGATGTGTTCTCTAAAGGTAATCGTAGCCTCAAGCCTCATCAACCGGGAATGGCTAAAACAGGGGAGATGCAGCAAGGCTAAGTGGGTCATGCCCAAGTAGGACGAGATTTTTCCCTGTCTAGAGGTCCCTTTTTATACGGCTTAGTGGGCGGTTGGAACGTACGCGAACTGCGGGGTTGTCTTGTTCGGGACTGTCCAGTAAGGGATGGTTCCGGTCTTGTGTTGCAGGGGAGCGGGCGTACTCCTCGGTACGTTGATCTAGGCCACGTACTATGATGGACGGTACCCCAGTAGCCCTGCCATTGATGGAATCCAAAATCCAATAAGTGCCAACGGTTTTGATTGTATTACCTACTTTTGTGGCTAGTAGCTGGAATTTAATCATGTAACAATTTCGGCTATTTCATATTTACTTGAAAACCCTAGACCTATTATAATATCACTGGATTTCCTATCAAATGTTTTGGTTAGCGTAAGGTAAATTTTTTTCTATGTTTATGTGTGGGAAGTCTTACGTGATACTTTTCTTTTCAAAGGTCTTTCAAAGTTAAGCAACTTTAACCTGTTACTCACACCAGACCCATGTCTGACCCAGAGTTTATCTTTTGTTTTCTTAAACTCTTGGGTACTCAAATTTTTACGAGTAGCCAAGGGATTCAGGTTAGCTTTTGACGAATTATGGAGGAGCAATGGAGCAGGAGGCTTCGACGTTAGATACATAGTTTCCGCTGTGTGTTCTCCATGTGGATATCTCTTGTTTGAGTGGTATTGAGTTGTAATAACTAGACAGGTGTTATAACTATCTAGTATGTGTTGTATAAGCTGTGTATCTCTGATTAATGTTGTATACTATGTAATACTTATGTTATTAATATAATTTATTCGTTCCGCTGTTGAGATTCTAATGTTGTTTCTTCTTTCTTCTCTTTCTTTTCTCTTTTCTATCCCTTTCTTTCTTCAAGATGATGCGATTTTCTGTGGTGAGAAATTCGGGTCGTCACTATTAATGTTTCTCTACCTCCAAAGATTTCATTACAGAAACCCATAGCTAGAGAATGATGTGATAAGGTTCTTGTCTTATCCTTAATAAAGGATGTCTTGAAGGAACTAGTCAACCAGAACCCATTTCTACTACATTTGACAAAGTTGGTTGTTCTATTCTAGCTTGGACAATATTGCCTCCATGTTTTTCTGCATGTCCTCCTTATCCTCTTCTGTTAGACCTCCTACATTCCCATGTTGATCTTGGCATGCCTATCATAGAAGACCTGGATGAAGGCATAGACTGCAGTATGGCCCAGACCGCACTTTTGTCTACTAGCTTTGCTCCTCCATGATAATATAATGTGTCTCCATTTAATTTATAGATGTATCTTTATTTTTTGTCATAAATATCATATGGTTCACTTCTTACATCTGATGTATTGGTATGAGTTCTTGTGTGCGTGAGTAGAGTTTTCATTTGCTGTAGTTGTTGAGGTGTCTCTACCTCACATTTTGTACTAACTGTTGCAAAATGGTATGGGTGTTATAAAATCGGCTTGCATGTGCAAAATAATATTCTTTATTTTTCCCATCCAAAAAAAATAAATACTATTTTACAACTTATTTACATGTTGAATGTGTATTTTGGATCTACAATTTTAAAGTTTGGATATTGTTGTGATCAAGCATGAGAATTTACATATGGTATTGAATCTATTACTAATTAGTGTTTGTAAAGGGGAAATTTAACATATTACTTTATTATAATTCATTTTTAGTTCTGACTTGATTAGACCAATATCTAGTGTAAAATTTTATTTCCATGTTCACTTTCAATCAAACATTCTCTTGTTTTCAAATATCTAATTTTATTATATAGTTTTGCTATTATAATTATATATATATATATATATATATATATTAAACGTATGCAAGTGGCAACAAATATCACATATATGTATGTATGTTTAAACAGTATATATAATACCATAAATATTTGTATAACAAACCGTATACACATGTTATAGTATGTTCGAGCATATATATATAAGCATTTATATTCCTGATACTCGTATGAAATTTTCACATCTATATATAAGTATAACATATATATGTATATACAATGGACATAAATCCTAATATATTTGAATATATATATAGTTATACAAATGTTTATATTTCATTATTTTATATTGTTATACGATTGATTGTATACATGATACGTTGAAGTCGAACATTTAGTTGGATGAATTAATGCGATTGATTAATAAATAGAAAATTATGTTGAATAAAATATGATTTTACTAAATAACTAGATTGGATCTAGTCAAATCCATTAGATTTTATAGGCCCAATATGATCCAAATAGGATTTTTTTGAAATCCACCTATTTCACCAATTATAGACCGGCTTGATTCCTTAGTTGGTATTAGGGCACAAATGGTCTTTGTAGTTTATGTTACACTTGAATTTTTCAAAGTATGCTAAAAAGGAATTAAATAAGGTACAAAGCTAAGAGAGCTGCCCTTGCAATAAAAACTAAAATGAAAAGAGAAGAAGTTACAGCGATCCAACTGATACTGCATAAAAAAAATCCTACGGTCGCTGCACTTGATCAAACCAAAAAACTGCAGCCAAAAAACAGGAAGTCGAAACGAAATCAAACACTGCGCTCATAAGACAAGTCACAAATATATTTGATCTATGCCTATCCTTTATTTTTAATATTACACCATCTTACTGAATCAAAATTCTGACATAGTTACAAGGAGCTGGAAACAGTCCATAGTATACATGCCAAGGCAAAGCATAGTTGCTAACAGCGATGTTAGAAGCTGTTTTGGATATGTCAAAGTATAACTGATGCAGCACGATCTACAATTTCCCAAGAGATAAGTCGGTCACGAGTTAACATGCTTCTAGGTCGTGTGGGGGAAGCTGTGGAGTTGGGTAACTCGGAGATTTTAAGTCGTTACCGACTTAAGGGACATAGGTTACGAGCAAAGGAGGAGGCCCTAAGTCGTTTCCGGGATAACAAAAGTAGAGTAAAATGGACTTCGGTGTTGAGTCGTCTCCGACTTGGTTTGAGTCGTCTACGACTCAGTATAAAGCGTCCACGACTCAACAAGACATGGGAAGAAACGGCACGAGTCACTGAGCAGGAACTTGAGGCGGCCTTGAGTCGAGACCGACCTAAGGGAGCATGTGTGGGAAAGGTGCGAGTTAATGAGGAAGGCATGAGTCGGGACCGAGCTAACAGGCTACGACCTAAGATGAGTCGGCAAGGAGATAAGCAGTATATTTTTGAGTCGTGTACTGTTGTATGTTAGGTCGTTACCGACCTATGGTTTGTGTTGGGTGCTAAGGCGCAAATCCTTGAGTCGTTATACGTTGAGTCGGTAATGTATTGAACCGGGTGAGTTGTTATATGTAGGTCTTACTGTTAAGTCGGTCATGTTGAGTCGTTTACTTTGTATTCCGTTGTAAGGGGTTGGAGTTGCGTGTGTTGAGTCGGTAACGACTTATGGTGAGTCGGCCGAGATGAGTCGTACATGGTGAGTCGGTGCCGACCTAGGAGTTGAGAGTTGTAGGTTGTGTTGAGTTGTAATGCCTATAAATAGCGGGTGTGTTGTAAATTTTTGCGTTGTTGAATATTGAATAAAATTTCCTTTTGTTAGCTTTGTGCTTTCATACAATTGGTAGTTGAGTGTGATCTCCTATCTCCTCTTTCGGATAATCGAGTGCGCTCGATTCAACGATTGCAGAAGCCGATTCACGGAATCTAGTGCGCTAGATCAACGTGCGAAGAATCGTAGATCTTTGAACACGGTATAGTGCGCTATCAACGTGTTTTGAGATAGCTAGAGTTCGGTATCTTTGGATCAACGAACTTGGGCATTTTTGGTATCTTCAACTCACCGATTGCTACATTTCATCGATTGAAGTTTTATTTCGAATTATCCGCTGCGTCATTATTGGTATCAGAGCCATACTTAGCCAATCATAGCTAAGTTTGATTCTTGGAGCCAAGTGTTGAAGTTTGAAGTTGTTCATTGTGTTCATATTGAAGTTGCAACAAGTTTGGGGTGTTTGATCCATTTCATTTTGGATCGAGGAGTTGGACTTTGTTTGGATTTTGAATTGGAGTTTTGCGCGCCAAATTTTGAAGGGGTTTTGAAGTTTAAGGCCGAGCCTTGTGAAGTCTTGTGTTGAATTTTTGAAGTCTTGTGAAGTTTACAACCATGCCACCAAGGAGAGCTAACCGACATCAAAACGTTGAAGCTTTGTATCGTAGAGAAGAAGCCGAGCTTATGGAACAACGTATTAATGAAAAGTTTGATGAAGGCATTGGTAAATTGGAGAGATTGATGACTGATTTGAATCAAAGGAGGAGATCACCAAACTCGAACCATGGAGGAATCCGAGTTTCGCCATTGGTTACGGAAGCGAGGAGGGTATCACCACATTCTTGTAGATATAGAAGAGAAACATCAATTTCATCACGAAGAGATCATCATGACTATGCACATGAAGAAAGAAGAAGTCATCGAGAATTTGACCATGAAGCATATAGAGATGAAGAGAGACATAGTCAAAGAAGCATGCATGAGAGAAGGGATGATGTTAGTCGAGATCGATGTAGGCGTACCTTTGATTTTGTTGAAGAGGGTGATAGAGCAAGTATTCATTATCGAGATCGAGACCAAGTTCGAAATTCTTACCGTGATGTGGAGGATGATCGTCGTTGGGAGTCGGGTATGAAAATGGAAATTCCAGAATTTAAAGGCGGAATGGTTGCTGAGGAGTTTTTAGATTGGTTGTCTAATGTGGAGGAAATCTTTGATTTCAAGGAGGTGCCGGAGAATAGAAGGGTGAAGTTAGTTGCTACAAGGCTGAGGGGAAGAGCATTGGCATGGTGGCAGCAAACTAAACTTACTCGAGAACGAATGGGGAAGTCAAAGATAGAATCTTGGGAGAAGATGAAAAAGTTGATGAGATCTACTTTCTTACCTTACAACTACCAGTCACTTATGTACCAAAGGTTGCAGAATCTGAGGCAGGGGACAAAGTCTGTTAGTGATTATGCTGATGAATTCTACCAACTCATTGCCAGGAATGATATCATGGAGACAGAAGAACAGCTGACTGCTAGATTCATTGGGGGACTGAGAATGCAGATCCAGGATATGGTTAATATGTTCGATCCTAGATCCGTTGCAGAAGCACATCAAAGAGCGTTGGCTTGGGAGAAAAAAGGAAGGCGTGGAGGAGGTGTGTTTACTAATTCTAATAATCCGGTGAAGGGGGCCAGTGGTAGTTCTAATGTTCCTAAATCTATTACGAAGCCAGTGGTGAAGGAGGTTGAGAAGGCGAAGGCTAGTACTGTTTTCAAATGTTATAATTGTCAGGAGTTGGGGCATAAAAGCAATGAGTGTCCGAAGCCAAAGAAGAGAACCATGGTTGCAGAGGTTGAGGCAGATGATGGTGGGGAGGCAGAGTATTCAAATGTACCTTATGTTGAGGAGGAAGAAGAAGTGTCGGGTGATGAAGGTTGTAATCTTATGTTGAGGAGAAGCTGTTTGACACCAAAACAAGAAGAGGAATGTAGTTGGTTGAGAAGCAATATTTTTCAATCGACATGTACTATTCTGGGAAAAGTCTGCAAGTTTGTTATTGATGCAGGAAGTTGTGATAATATTATTTCTACAGAAGCAGTGAGAAAGTTGAATTTGAAGACCGAGAAGCATCCTAAACCATACAAGCTAGCATGGTTAAGGAAGGGAGGTGAAGTGAAAGTGTGTCGAAGAGCTTGTGTGAATTTTTCGATTGGGAAAAAGTATAAGGATGAAATTTGGTGTGATGTCGTAGATATGGATGTTTGTCACTTATTGTTGGGCAGACCATGGCAGTTTGATAGAGCAGTTCAGCATGACGGTCGTGCCAACAGTTACAGTTTCATGTTCGAGGGTACTAAAATCACTTTGGTTCCTAAGAAGCAACAGCAGAAGGAGAACAAACTGGAGGAGATTGAAGAATTGAAAACTCTGTTGACTTTGAAGGAGTTTGTTAAAGAAGTGGAGGAAGAACCGGAAGTGTTTTTGTTGATTGGGAGAGAGAGTAGTGAAGAAGTTGAGATTCCCGAAGAAGCAAAGCCAGTTTTGGAAGAGTTTGAAGATGTCTTTCCAGAGGAGTTGCCAAAGGAGTTACCACCACTTAGAGACATTCAACATCAGATTGATCTTGTTCCGGGGGCAGTGTTACCACATCGACCACATTATCGTATGAGTCCGAAGGAACATGAGGAATTGAGAAGGCAGGTGGAAGAATTACTTGAACAGGGTCGTATTCAGGAAAGTTTGAGTCCGTGTGCTGTACCTGCATTGTTAGTACCAAAGAAGGACGGAACTTGGAGAATGTGCACTGATAGTAGAGCTTTGAATAAGATCACTGTTCGTTACAGATTTCCTATGCCGAGGTTGGATGATTTGTTGGATCAGTTGAGTGGGGCAACTATATTCTCGAAAATTGATTTGAAGAGTGGTTATCATCAAATTCGTATCAGACCTGGAGACGAATGGAAGACAGCTTTCAAAACTAGAGAGGGGTTGTACGAATGGTTGGTTATGCCATTTGGTTTGTCTAATGCACCTAGTACATTCATGCGGGTGATGAATCAAATTTTTAGACCACTCATTGGAAAGTTCGTCGTGGTTTATTTCGATGATATTTTGATTTATAGCAGGAGTACGGAGGAACATGTTCTACATCTGAGAGAAGTGTTGATTATTCTTCGTGAAGAACAATTTTATGCTGCTACAAAGAAATGTGTGTTTATGACACCTAGTGTTTTATTCCTGGGTTATGTTGTTTCAGGGAAAGGTATTCAAGTTGACCAAAGCAAAGTTGAAGCAGTCAGGAATTGGCCACAACCAAAGACAATTACAGAAGTGAGAAGTTTTCATGGGCTAGCGTCATTCTACCGAAGATTCATCCCACACTTCAGTAGCGTGATGGCTCCAGTGACTGATTGCATGAAAGGGAAACAATTTGTGTGGTCAGAAGAAGCGGGGGTTGCCTTTGAGAAGATCAAGGAATTGTTGACGTATGCACCAATTCTTGTTTTACCGAATTTTCAGTTATTGTTTGAATTGCATACTGATGCTTCGAAGGTTGGTATTGGAGGAGTTCTGAGTCAGAATGGGAAGCCAGTTGCTTATTTCAGTGAAAAGTTGTCAGGGGCGAAGATGAGATACAGTACATATGACGTTGAGTTTTATGCTGTTGTTCAGGCTGTTAAGCATTGGAGACATTACTTATTTCAGAAGGAATTTGTTCTTTACACAGATCATGAAGCTTTGAAACATTTACAGGGACAGGATAAAATTTCAGCGAGACATGCATCATGGATTGCTTATCTGCAGCAGTTTACTTTTGTCGTTAAGCACAAATCAGGGGTGACGAATCGAGTAGCTGATGCTTTGAGTAGGAGGAGTCATTTGCTAACGACAATGAAGGTTGAAGTGACGGGGTTTGAAATGTTGCCAGAGATGCTTGAAGGAGATCCTTACTTTGTGAAATATGTTGAAAAGGTGAAGGATGGGATTACCGATGAATTCATGTTGGTTGATGGTTTTCTGTTTAAAGGAAGTCGATTATGTATTCCGGATTGTAGTTTGAGGATGAAAATTGTGAAGGAATTGCACGAGGAAGGACATGTGGGCCGTGATCGTACTTTACAGTTGATTTCGCAATCTTACTTTTGGCCATCGATGAGAAAAGAAGTTGAGAGATTTGTGGAGCGATGTCATATTTGCCAAGTTTCAAAAGGAACAGCAACGAATTCAGGGTTGTATATGCCATTACCAGTACCATCTAAGCCATGGGTTGATGTTAGCATGGATTTCGTTTTGGGTTTGCCGAGAACTCAAAGGGGAAATGATTCGATATTTGTTGTGGTGGACAGGTTTTCAAAGATGGCACATTTTGTTGCTTGCAAGAAGACAGCAGATGCAGTTCGAGTAGCACAGTTATTTTTCAAGGAGATTTATCGACTTCATGGATTGCCAGAATCTATTGTTTCTGATCGAGATACTCGTTTTCTGAGTCACTTTTGGCTGAGTTTGTGGAAAATGGTGGGAACGAAGTTGAATTTCAGCAGTGCTTATCATCCACAAACCGATGGACAGACAGAAGTTGTTAACAGGTCATTGGGAAATTTGTTGCGTTGTCTTGTACAGGATAATTTGAGAAGTTGGGATATGAAGCTATGCCAGGCAGAATTTGCTCATAATCATGCAGTAAATCGTAGCACAGGATTCAGTCCGTTTCAGATTGTTTATTCAAATTTACCCAGGGGACCGTTGGATTTAGCAGTAGTACCACAGTCAAAGGGAACAGTTAAACGAGCTGTTGATTTTGTTGAAGAGCTGAATGAATGTCATAAAATCGTTCAGGAACGATTGGAGAAATCGAATGAGAAATATAAGAAGTTTGCAGATTTGAAACGTCGAAATGTTGAATTTAAGAAAGGTGATTTGGTTTATGCCGTATTGACAAAGGATCGTTTTCCGGTGGGTGCTTATAACAAGTTGAAAGCGCGAAAAATGGGTCCAGTTGAAGTTTTGAAAAAAATCAATGAGAATGCTTATCGATTAAAGTTACCAGATGATGTTTATACTTCTGATGTCTTTAACGTCAAACATTTAATTCCGTATCATGGAGATGAGATTGTTGGGAAAGAAGTTGCAAATTCGAGGTCGAATTTTTCTCAACCAGGGGAGGATGATGCAGCACGATCTACAATTTCCCAAGAGATAAGTCGGTCACGAGTTAACATGCTTCTAGGTCGTGTGGGGGAAGCTGTGGAGTTGGGTAACTCGGAGATTTTAAGTCGTTACCGACTTAAGGGACATAGGTTACGAGCAAAGGAGGAGGCCCTAAGTCGTTTCCGGGATAACAAAAGTAGAGTAAAATGGACTTCGGTGTTGAGTCGTCTCCGACTTGGTTTGAGTCGTCTACGACTCAGTATAAAGCGTCCACGACTCAACAAGACATGGGAAGAAACGGCACGAGTCACTGAGCAGGAACTTGAGGCGGCCTTGAGTCGAGACCGACCTAAGGGAGCATGTGTGGGAAAGGTGCGAGTTAATGAGGAAGGCATGAGTCGGGACCGAGCTAACAGGCTACGACCTAAGATGAGTCGGCAAGGAGATAAGCAGTATATTTTTGAGTCGTGTACTGTTGTATGTTAGGTCGTTACCGACCTATGGTTTGTGTTGGGTGCTAAGGCGCAAATCCTTGAGTCGTTATACGTTGAGTCGGTAATGTATTGAACCGGGTGAGTTGTTATATGTAGGTCTTACTGTTAAGTCGGTCATGTTGAGTCGTTTACTTTGTATTCCGTTGTAAGGGGTTGGAGTTGCGTGTGTTGAGTCGGTAACGACTTATGGTGAGTCGGCCGAGATGAGTCGTACATGGTGAGTCGGTGCCGACCTAGGAGTTGAGAGTTGTAGGTTGTGTTGAGTTGTAATGCCTATAAATAGCGGGTGTGTTGTAAATTTTTGCGTTGTTGAATATTGAATAAAATTTCCTTTTGTTAGCTTTGTGCTTTCATACAATTGGTAGTTGAGTGTGATCTCCTATCTCCTCTTTCGGATAATCGAGTGCGCTCGATTCAACGATTGCAGAAGCCGATTCACGGAATCTAGTGCGCTAGATCAACGTGCGAAGAATCGTAGATCTTTGAACACGGTATAGTGCGCTATCAACGTGTTTTGAGATAGCTAGAGTTCGGTATCTTTGGATCAACGAACTTGGGCATTTTTGGTATCTTCAACTCACCGATTGCTACATTTCATCGATTGAAGTTTTGTTTGATTAATCCGCTGCGTCAATAACACATCCCAATAAGAAAGCTGTGCATAAAAAAGTACAAGTTCAATCAGACCGTGCTATCAAAATATTCAGGGCTTATACTTTGTTAACACCTTCAAAAGTAGATACGCACCATACGTACTAAGGGCTACCTAAGTAGTAACGCGTAGGGTTAGAAGCTTTTCGAAGGGTTACATTCACGACAATTAAAACTAGGTCCTAACGCAGATCCATACTTAAAGGTGGATAGCAAAGATATAAGTCACCCTTGTCAACCACTCATGCAATAAGGACAACTAAGATGACAATTAGCTCATATCATAGTCAGTTCAGATCATGTTTACATATGTATTAAACTAACTCCTAGGCTAAGCGAATCATGCAACCTAAAGACCAAAGCAACAAGGGAAGATTGGACCTAAATATCAAGCATGCACCACAGAATCATACAGGTATCACATATCAACCGATGCGACCTTCCTCCTAACATCTCGGTAGCGCCCCAAAACCAACAAGTAACTCTTACTATCCTCCCAAGGACTCATATACAAAGCTAATTTAAATATTGAAGTCTCCTGCCATGGTTTCAAATGTTCCTGTCACGATTTTCGTTTTCACGCCTTCACCTTAGAATTCTCACCACTTAGCAATCTGGGTATATCAAACAGACAACATGGGTAGATGACAACTAGTAGGATCTAAGAATAGAACACAACGATAAGGAATAGATAGTGGCCATCCACGTATGCCATCATGTTATAAATAGAAAAAGCATTGTAGCAAGAAATGGAATTTTTACCTTTTCCACGTTTCAAAACTTTTAAGGCTTTATGGTATTCTTTGCCATTGAGATATGTACTAAAGAATATAAAAGGAAAAAAGGGTAATTTCCTTCATGGACGTGGGATTTTGTAACATTTGAACCATGTGAATTCCTTGTGTTCTTTACTATGTCTGCATTTTGTTATTTACCAACCTAATTTTCAATACTAACCTTATTTTATTTGTGTCAGAATTAAATATAAGTTGCATTTGACATTTTAACAAATAGTTAAAGTGCAACTACCTGATTGTGTAAACATCCATCGACATAATCACTATTTAACGGTAATTTATATACAATTTAATTTTGCTAATTTAGAAATTATGGGGGGTAAATAGTACGGTATTACTCCATCATCAATTTGATTGTTGTATGATGAAAAATCTTACTAACATTTTACGCACTAGAAGGAGGGCCTAAACCTTCATATATTTTCTACATTTAGTAATACTTTACCCACGTTTACTTCGATACCATGAATTCCACCAGTTTACCTATCCCTTTTATTCAAGAACATTTACACATAGCCTCTAAGATTGATAAAAAGTCACTTATAACTTCGAAAGTTCAAAATGAGGCGAGCGCTTCGACCGAAGTTCCTGTAGATCCTCTCTTGACCGCATTCCAATCCTTCACAAATCAAATTAACCAATGGATGGAAGGGCTAGAGAAAATTATGGCCCAACATACTATCCAAAGACTATCATCTCCTCCTTGGTCAACATAACACGACCTTCGTTTACCTACTGCATTATAGGGGAATGATAACCGCACTCCTAAAGATGGGAACGACAATGCTGGCATAAAAACCGATATCAAGCTAAAAGGTAAGATCCAAGCAAATCCATAAATCAAAACAAAACCAACCAACATCAATCCTCTACTACTTAAGAAATAAACTCGATCTACTCTAGAAGTGGACAATGCCACCTTGTTATTGAAGGATGAATCGTCATAGTTAGAACCTAGAGAAAATGAAATTTGCTAGTTAAAAGCTCGTGTAGAGTAGTTAGTTAAAATTTTCCAGTAAGGAACTGGGGAGAAGGTTAGGGAGGAAGGATCTTTCCCATCAACAAGACTATCATCAAAGTAGACTTCCTTAAAATCTTCAAGGCCCCATTAATTGAAAAATTCGATGGGACTACATATCCAAACGATCAATTCTATATGTTTGAATACCTCATGGATGTTCTAAAAGTGGGAAGGATGGCTAGATGCAAACTTTTCCCATTTTATCTAGCCGGAGAAGCAGCAAGAAGGTTTAGGAGATTTGGAGTAGGAGAGGTCCGTTCTTGGAGATAATTATCTATTGATTTTCTAAGACAGTTCAATTCAAGAAGAGAATCTTCATTTGATGTAAACAAGATGTCCTGTGTTAAGTAATGTGGGAACGAGAGTCTATGCAATTTTGTTAAACATTTAAAGTCCGAGGCCTTGAGAATTGGAGTAAGTGATGAAGGGGCCTTACTAATGGTGGCCCATGCAGGGATCAGAAGTGGGACCCCAATGTGGAAAATAATATCCAAAAATCAAGCCACGACATGAAGGCCTTTTATGAAAGAGCCAGTGGCAACATTAGGATGGAAGTAGCTGGTTCCACCATGCATATTCAAAAGTCTTCTGCCCCCACCCACAATAAGTAAAGGAGGTAGAAGGATATCACCTACCAACAAAGAGGAAAAAGATATTTACCTTAACAGTGGAAACCCTCCTACTCATGCTCCCAGTTAGATATATGAGATGACTAGGGCAGAACTTGCTTACAATGTACCCAATAAAGGGAATGCACCAGAGCAAAACTTTAGCGGAGCATACTACCAAATTCACTATGCCAGTGCCATTATAATGACTACTGCCAACATCTAATTAATGAAATAGAGAGACTAGTAGAGAAAGGATACCTAAGAAACTTTCAAAAGAATCTTGGTGAAGGCAAAACAAGAAATCTGACTATTGACCCAAATAAGAATTTAAGTTGGGAACCCCTCCACCTGATAACATCAATCCATAGAGGGTATGAGTAAAAAGGCATAAGTGAGGTACATGCGAGAGGAAAAAGTCCAATGGTGGTCCATTTTCCACATCAACAAAAGTCTACTCCAGAGATAATGTTCACGGTAGCCAATGCAGCAGGAATTGTCTACACTTATCAAGACCCACAAATTATTAAAGTGCAGATATTAACCTGCATTATAAAGAAAGTTTTTGTTGATTCAAGAAGCTCAATCAATGTCGTGTTCAAATCTACATATGATCAGATGAGGCTTCCACCAAAGATCCTAATACCTAGTCCTAAATCGATCTTTGGCTTAAACAACATTGCTACCGTCCCAATAGGATTAGTGCATTTGGTTGTTACCATTGCAACTACCCCACCACACAAGTGATTCTACGCAACCTTCTTAGTCATTGACAAACCCTCACCATACAATGCCTTCCTAGGAAGGCCTGCTTTGATAGACATGGGAGCAATCGTGTCTCGAAAATATCTACTTATGAAGTCAATACTCTTGTAGGAATAGGGTTGATAAGAGGCAAATAAGTTTTAGCTAAAGAGTTATACAATATAAACCTTACTTCTGGCAATAAAATTTTTCGAAAGTATTGTGGTGTCTCTTATAGTACATATACGATAATAAAAAAGAAGGTGAACCAGATCATATATCCACATCGGTACTAAGTACTGAAACTCATGTAGAAGTAAGCAATCTTGTACCCTGGAAATCAGCGAAGAAAGAAAAAGAACAATTATGCATATGATAGGCACTGATGAGTATAATTCTGTTTATGCACGGTACTTCCTAAAAGAAGCCTAGAAACAAGATTCTTAGTAAACTCACCACCGAAAGAGGACATGAAAAGTGAGATGGACCTTAGATTAGTGGCATCAAAGAAAGAGATGGAGCTAGTAGATGATCTTGAAGACATGCAAATAAATCCATAAGACCTTATAAAGATTCTCACAATCGAAAAGAATCTCAATATAGATGCCCGTAATGAACTCATAGACTTTTTGAAAAAAATCAGCAGATGCTATCACCTGGACACACTCAGGCCTGATAGGAATAAATCCGGCCATTATCTATCATGCACTCGACATTGACCTCGTTGCACATATGGTCAGACAAAAGAACAGAACCCTAGACCATGAAAGGTACAATGCAATACATGAGGAATTAAGAAGTTTAAAGAGAATGGATTCACTAGGGAAGTATACTACCCAAATTGGATTGCTAACCTAGTACTTGTAAGGAAGCCTAACGGGAAATTGAGAACTTGTATAGACTTCACCAACCTCAGTAAGTCTTACCCAAGGATAGTTTTCCCTTGCCTAGAATTGATCAATAACTAGATGAGACCAGTGGACATGAACTGCTCTCATTCATGGACGTAAATTAAGGTATAATCAGATAGCTATGTTTGAGCCAGATCAGGAGCATAGTAGACTTATGAAAGATAAAGATTACACTACTACAAAGTTATGCCATTCGGGCTCAAGAATGTAGGGACAACCTACTAAAGATAGGTAAACATAATGTTTATGGAACGGGTTGGAAGAACGTTGAGGTATATGTAGACGACATGTTGGTCAAGACCAAGATAGCATCAAGCAATGTCCAGGATTTAGAGCAGGCATTTGAAGTCCTAAGACAATACAACATGAAGAAGAACCTCTATGAAATTCACCTTCTCCACCTAGTCAGGCAAGTTCCTAGGGTATATAGTAAGCACATGTGGCATTGAAGCAAATGCTAAGAATATTGATGTCATAAGAAGAATGGGAATCCTAGAGAGGCCAAAGGATCTGATGAGTCAAAATGAAATAGTAGCAGCATTAAGTAGAGTCGTATACAAAGCAACAGAAAAGTGCATCCCATTCTTCGACTAGGTTAAGAAAGAGTCAAAATTCGAGTGGACTAAGGAGTGCAAAGCTGCATTCTAAAACCTGAAAGATTATCAGGTCAATACTCCTATATCATCAAAACTAATGACAGGTGAGGACTTGTACATTTATTTAGCAGTAACTAATCAAGCTATTAATGTTGTAGTGGTGCGAGATGACAAAGGGACCCAAAGACCCATTTACTTCATAGGCAAGTAGTTGTCAGTAGTAGAACTAGCTACTCAGTCATTGAAAATCTGGCATACATCCAGCTTCTTAGAGCAAGGAAGCCACGACCCTATTTCCAAACGCATCCAATCAAAGTCCTCACAAATAAACATATAAGGTAGATACTGCAGAAACCAGAGACATCTGGTCGCTTATTAAAATAGGTAGTAGAGATTAGTCAGTATGACATTACCTATTGCCTGAGAATGGAAATCAAAGGCCGAGCACTTGTAGATTTCATTGTTGAGTGCACCCTACCAACTGGACCTCAATATGAAGACGAAGCAAGCATACCGTAGCTCTGGTAGCTATTGTTAAATGGAGCGTCGAACGAACAAGGGGAAGGAATTCGGTATGTGCTGATCACTCCTGATGGCCAAAAGCTATATGGAGCAGTGCAGCTTGGTTTTGAAGCAACAACAATATGATAGAATATAAGGCTCTCCTTATAGGCCTAAGAATGGCCCAGGTAATGAAGGTAACTTACATTAAAATTCACAGCGGTTCCTAAGTTATAAACCAAGTGCAGGGCAAGGGCAATTACCAAGCGAAGGAACCAACATTAGCCAAATATGTGGAAATGTATAAGAAGTTACTATAGCAGTTCAAATAGTTTAGGATAGAACAAATTCGCCGACTCTTTAGCAAAACTTGCTAGTACCAACGTGGCTAATGAAATAAAGACAACGTTAATTAGGCATCAAGCAGAGCTAAGTATAATAGAATCAAATCAGATACAGGTCTTGACTCGAGTCCAGCGAGCTTCCATTCAAAGAACACAAGATCAGGAAATAGTGGAAAATTGAGAAAATCCCTCAGATGAACCCACACCTTAGCCCACCAAGGATAATAATTGGATGACTCCCATCAAGCAATTCCTGTTGAATGGAACCTTAACCTCGAACAAGAATGAGCCCAAAAAAAAGATAACAGGCTCTGTACCACTTCTTTGATGGAACATTATACAAGAAAGGGTATTCAACCCTTTATCTTTGGTGTGTTTCCAAAGAAGAGGGGGCACGTATCATGAAGGAAGTACATGAAAGCCAATGTGAAGATCACTCTAGGGGAAACAAATTAGCAAAGAAAGTATTAAGGCATGATTACTATTGGCCTATAGCGCTTCAGGTCGCAAAAGAATTTTTATGGAGGTGTGACTGATGTCAAAGGTTTGCAAGCATCCCTAGACGGCTATTCCGTGAGCTCATCACACTCATGAGCCATGGTCATTTGACATATTGGGTGTAAACCTGATAGAACCACTTCCAATGTCAAAGGGATGAGAAAAATATGCCATAGCGGAAATTGATTACTCCATCAAGTGGGTAGAGACGGAACCCTTAGCTATGATCACTGCGAAGAAGATAGTCACTTTCATGGCGAGGAACATAATCACTAGATACGAGATCACCAACAAGATCGTGTCAGAAAATGGCACAAGTTTGAAAGTAAAGAGCTTACTGAGCTTTGTGCAAGAATGGCAAAATAAATCTTTTCTCTTTAGTCGCTAACCCATAAGCAAATGGGTAGGTAGAAGATGCAAACAAAACCATCAAGATCTGCTTAAGAAAAGGATTTAGAAAGATAAAGGAAAGTGGGCAGAAGAGCTATCTTTAGTACTACGGGCCTTTCGAACTTCGACCAGATCTCCAAAAGGCCATATTCCTTTTTCACTAACCTATGGAAATGAGGCCATGCTTCCTATCGAAGTAGAGTTTCCATATCACAGAAGAATATCATATACAATAGAAAAGGATAAGAAATTGATGGAAACTACCATGGATCTCATTTAGGTAAGAAGAGATGAGGTAGTAGTAGTATCGGCCGCATACTGACAAAGTATGGCAATAAATTATAATGTCAGGCTTAAAGAAAGAAACTTCCGCGAATAGGACTTGGCACTGTGAAGAGTAATGGCCAACACAATAGATCCAACAGATGGAGTGCTATGTCCAAATTTGGAAGGTTCGTTAGTCATAGAAAAAGTTTTACAGAATAGGGCATATTGGCTGTCAAGACCTGATGGCAATCTAGTTTCGAGGATTTGGAACTTAAAGCACCTCATACGTTACTTTGTATAATCTACATTGCTTATGTAATGTACATTGTAATTATTATAAAAAAGTAATAATATAATGAACTAGGCATAAGGGTATTAGATTGTCCGAACCAGTATAAAAATCTCTCTGTGTTGGCTAAATAATCATATTAGAAGTGGAGATATTAGACTGGCTGAACCAGTTACAAAATAGAGCAGCTTATAAAGCAACTCTGCTTCTTAGCCAAACTAGTTGTAAGGATATTGGACGACCTGAACTGGTATAAAAACCTCTTTAACATAACACACTAGATGTACAAATACTAGACTGGCAGAACCAATATAAAAAAACCATGTGCATGTTAAGGTTGTAAACATGCGACCTGAATTTACAATTAAAAACATAAAAGTATGTTCCCAAATAGCATAACCGTGCCAAGCGCATAACAAAAACATAAAAGTATGTCCTTAAATCGCGCAATAGACCATGCCAAGTGTAACGATCCGGAAATTTCGATCCCGAAATTCTCAGATAGTTAGTGAAAAGAAGAAAAGAGAAAGAAGAAGAAACAGAAACCAGTCACAGAAACCTCACATTCGCAGCGGATTAAAATATAATATAACATAAATAACGGTTTTACAAAGAAGAATCATCATCAGTACAATTATATTTTTATACATCAGAGTTACAACCTTTACAATACACCGGACAATTAAAAACAACATGTTCAAGCCAACTATACTATACACAGCAGTAAATACTCCATACGTTCCAGCCATCCAACTCGCCTCCTGAGCTCCTGAACGTCCTTACCTAAAAATCTGTAATACTCGGTCTGACCCGAGCATTACATCAAAGTAACACCCGGGTTAGGCTGGAAACCAGCGTGAGTAAACTCATCTAACAAGGAATACAAAAATGTAAAGCTTATATGCACTTGGGTAACTTGCATCAATATACAATTTCATAAATTGTCATAGTCATCATTTATTTCTCACATCAATTTCTAAGTACCTAAACTTAGATTAAATGGTGCAATTCACTTAAATCATTTCTCTTCAGCCTATTGATTTCACATATCAATTTATAAATAATCGAAGTGGTTTCGGGTATTTACTAATACCCGTCTCCGGTCTCTTCGAATTCAATACCATCTTAAGACAAAGCTGTTTAAGCTTTAAACATTTCCATGTATACCCACAGTAACAGATTCACATAGCAATTCTATTTCAAATAGATAATCCATATCTGACACCCTAGCATCACAATCACCTGCCAAGTATAACAACAATCCAAACATCCAATAACATTCAGCCATTCATAAGCAAAGACTTTAATCACACTATCTTTAATTAATTTTAAAATAATTTAAATTAATTCCTTACATTACTATAAATCATGCGTGTTTAATCCTTAATTAATTACAGCAAATTAATTAATTATTAACCAACTACCCATAGCAATTAACTCTTAATTAATTATACAAATTAATTATTCTCAAACAATTTCATTCATTAATCCTGAATAATCACATTAGTAATTAACTTCCCTTAATTACTTATATTCATTAAATCAACTCCTTGATTAACTACATTTACTCCTTTAATTACATTGAGTAATTATCTCTTAATAACTTATATAAATGTAATTATTCCCAAACAAATATAGTAATTAACCTTTAATTACTCCTATCAATCACATTAATCCTTAATTGATCCCTTATTCAATACTTCCATCAATCTCAGTCATTCATTACTCATCAACCAACCATAATCAGAATTTAACTAACCCTTAACAAATCATATTTTAAGTAATTAATTTCTTTAAGTAAATAATCCCTTTAATTACTCAAGTAATTATTCTTTGACAATCCCTAAACAATTATACTTATTTAATTATTGAGTATCTATCACTTGATTCATTATCTTTAAGTTTTTAATTAATTAACCCAAAGTTAATCATAAATTTAAACCATTAATTGTACTTAATAAATCCCTTAAGTTAATTTCCTTGCATAATTATCCCAACCAAAGACAATTAAATTTTCAAAGTCATCTTCCTTAAAATTTTAAATCATGGTGACTTACTTTTAAACCCGTTGGGTATTTTGCATTAAACCAGCGAAACCCAGAGGATCACCGTCTCTAATGTTTAATCTAAACATTATTCCCTTACCCACTTCACGGCCCAACAAGAAAAATACCCGAGTAAAACTCCATCTTCTTCGAACTCCTACCCGAGTCAATCCCATCTCCTTTAGCCTAACACTACTGATACGAGAAGCCCACGTGCATATGCACGTATGATCGCCGTTACTCCGACCATCCAAACCACCATCGACGAGTCATCCCTGAACAACTCCTCCAATCCCCGTACCATCAAACTGAGAACGTGCTCGAAAATGAAATCGAGCCCCACAACACCTCCTGGAACGAAACATCATCCCATAATCATCCCCGTACCACCATCTTCGGCCTCCAGAGACGTCAACACTCCGACCATCCCTTCGCCATGCGTCCACGCACCAACCCTCCTCTTGTGATCAAGCTCGAATCACCCATGTCGGAGCAATTGATTTGAAATTAATGACAAACCCAACAGAA
The DNA here is from genome assembly GCA_030765085.1 of Allium cepa. Taxonomy (NCBI): domain Eukaryota; kingdom Viridiplantae; phylum Streptophyta; class Magnoliopsida; order Asparagales; family Amaryllidaceae; genus Allium; species Allium cepa. The sequence continues at coordinate 222,153,889 of CM060928.1, forward strand.
CTTGAAACCCTACAAACCTCCTCACTTCGATGTACGGCTAACAAAAAATTTTGCTTCCATTTTTCTCGTGATCTCCTACCTTCAATCCTACTTTGGTTACAATCCCCAAGCCTCAGGGTCTTGCGATCACCAACAGTCGACAAAAACCCCAAATTCCGATCAACTTCAATATCTCATGAATTACTTAACTAAAATTCATGATTTCGCTTTTAAAAATCAGCATTTTTGATAACAATTCAAGTCATATACTTGAATTATCCAATTAGAAAGATCGAAATTTTGACATGAACCAAATCTTACTGATCTTTCTTCCTTTATTTAAACTAGCTTCAAAAATTAAATTAGAAATCTTATAAAATTTGTTAACTTGATATAACAACCAATATTTGTTTATATGTTGAAGTCTAAAGAATATCAGATAAAGATTATTTAATTTACTTGAATTCAATTTACAACCTAAAAGATGAATAACAGCACAAAAATGCTAAAACACAGATATACACACAAATATCCATATACCTAAATTCATGTATTATTTCAACACCATCATGCAATCATTTATGTAAAGGATTTACTACAGTTTTACTTCACGGAATTTCCACCCGCATCAAATTTTTTAAGCTGTTTAAGGCTTTAATTTATTCATTGTTTGCAGGAAACAGAGAACAGTTCATAACTTAAAAAGATTAAGTGTAATAGGTTTCGATTTTTGAGCTTGTTTTAACCTGTTTGAATTTGAAACAGAGACTATTTCCTTTATTCAAGTATGCATGCAGTATTACAACATTAAACCAGGCAAAACTTAACTATCTATATGCATGCAAGAGTTTAAATTTATTCTTGGTATCATATCTACAGAAATACTCAAAACCTTATCACAAGCATCAAGATAAAACAGAGATAAACCGGGTAGAAGGTGATGTTTACTCACTGATTTTGGTAACAGAGGCAAAACTTTTGAACTGCATCTCTATTGAGTTGTTTTGCTTACTCTTTGATCCTTCTTTGCTTTTATTTTTGATTTTGATCTTTACTGAAACTTTTGATTCAGCTATCAAAATGATCTATGCTTAGATCTGAGGTTATTTGCTCAATGATTTTTTTTTTCAAAACAGATTGAAACAGTAGGCTAAGATTGTTGATATTTGATTTACTTTGCAACTTGAACTAAAACTGATCTTGCCTTGGCTACTGGTTTAAGGAGTTTTTGTTATACTTTGTTTCCTTTTAGTAATAAAGATAAAAGAGAGATGAGAAAGAGTGGAGATGTACATATCTCAATTATCTTTATATATATATATATATATATATATATATATATATATTAAGTATGACACTTGTAATTGTATCACAAAATCAAGCTAACACTTGTAATCCTTTATGCATTTTGTATTTATAACCTTGTCTAACTTATTTATTCCCCATGTTAAAATGTTACACATTATATTTATGTTTTTATCTTTATATATATTATCACATACATTCCATATAAATTAGGAAATTTAGAAAAGGAGAGCATCAACTCCTTATTAAATCTTGTTTAAATTTTATTTGTTAAACTTACATTTGTTAAACTGTATACACTTAATTTACAAGTGTAATTTCCTAGAGTTAATGAATTTTTAAAGGATTTTATAAAATTTGTATATATATTATTAATTACCATGCCCAGAAATCCGGGTTATTACATTCCTCCCCCCTTTGAATCTTTTCGTCCTCGAAAAGGAACAAAACTAGAATTTTTAATTGCTTAAAATCAGATAAGTTTTTTCTTTGATCATTTTTAAAACACCTTTAAAATCTATATAGTATTGTCAAAATAGTTTTATAAAAATATCATTTTATAACTCGATGTTTCAACAAGTCCATCTTCGTTCTCACAGAAATTCGGTCGTACGTTGATCAGGCGTAGGACTGAAGTTCTATAAGTACTTGGCAGACCCATTTTCAACATCCAGTGAAAATATTTTGAAAATAATTTTATTGCAAATTTAGAAAACAGTTTTTGAAAATAGATGATATATCTTTGGTGAGAATGCTCTGGTAATCATCACCCCCATCCATGGTCGCAGTTACATTCCAGGGTTACGTTGCCGTCACAGAAAAAGTCCAAGTAACTGCAGGCTCTCCGCGGCCTCTTGATTACGCCATGGATCCCACAACAGATCACATTTACATTCCAGGGTTACGTTGCCATCACAGCAAAAGTCCATGTAACTGCAGGCTCTCAGTGGACTTTGATTTTCGCTGTCGAAATGAAACTTCTCCACTCCTACATAGGTCGCAGTCTACCGATATAGAATCAAACGCAGACTGTTGTCTCTCAGTGGCACACACGACTTTCGCTATGTTATACCATAGGTCGCAGTCTACCGATATAAAATCAAACGCAGACTGTTGGCACTCAGCGGCACACACGACTTTCGCTATGGTATACTCTACTCATAATCCCCAGGAACTAGTTTTGTCCGGACTCCTCACAGGATCAACTTTAGAACCTCCCCTTTGGTCTCAAGGCAGCACCACCCGATGGTACTCCTGAGAAGTTCATTTCAAGGGAGCCCCTTTTCCCCCCAGAGCCATCATCAAAACATTTTGTACTATACACATATAGTATCTTCAAATCATACACTAAGTATGATCTCATACAAAGCTCCTTTACACAAAATCGATTATTCCAAAATCGATAATTCTCAAACTAGGCTTTCCAAATTCTCATATTGATTTTACCCAAAAATCAAAAGCCTTTCCAAATCCAAAGGTTCCCAAAATCTTTTCTAAAATCCTCATTAGATCCTTTATATATATATATATAGATATATATAATTTTTAAAACTTTGGATCATTTCAAACTTTGTATAAAATTCCTTTTATACTTCAAACACTTTCAAAAATCTTTTTCTTCTGGCAAAAGATTCAACAAGGGGAGATTTATCTTATATAACAAAGATATATAACTTTGTTTATTTCCAAATCAAATATTCAAATTTGATTACCCTATACAAAACCACATATCATATCACTTACTTCCATAAGTAAATTTCTTATTATAGAAATATCTAATTTTTCCATTTTAGTTCATCATATATTTCACAAAATATATCTTTCATTTCAAAAATCATTTCACATTTCTTATCCACAAATTCCCAGTATCAACTTTATTCAAATCTGTATGATGTACACATATCATTCATACACTATACCAATCTGATCGCTCACTCGATCACACAATTCCATTTCCGAACTAGTATCGTCCACCCGACTTCGTAGTGCGGACACAGATCTGGTTTCTTGATCAGAAACCGTTATTCTCCTTGCATAGTCGTAACTATGATAGAGAATATCCAGAACCAATCAACAATCCATATCCAGGTTCGCCGTCGAAAATCGAGTGAAAAATCCCAACTTGGATCGACATACTATCTCGAAATTCTGTGCTCGAATCTGGATCAAATCATTATGCGAATAGAATAATATACGTACATCCTACGTATTTAACTTCATTGATTTTTTAGCCAAATCAATTTCTCTTTCTATTCACATTTCCTTAAATTTCTATCTACTCATAATTGCTTCAATCCATTTGGATTATCACCTCTATTCTTATCTTGATTGGGTATTTATCCAATAATAGTTTAAACTCCAACCAATTTATTTAGAAAATATCTTGAAAATTTTAAAAATTCAAAATAGATAAATAGTTGGAAAATAATTACTAGTTTGTAAAATAGGTGTAAAATAGTTAGAAAATAGTTAAAATAATTATAGAAATTTTAGATAATTGCAAAATAATAGTAAGATAGTAATTAGTTTAGTAAAATAGTTGGAAAATTGTTAAACAGTTTCAAAATAATTATAAAACAAGTATAAGATAGTTTGGAATTTAAAAGAAAGGTTGTATATATAATGAATAGCTTGGAAAAATAGGTTTATATTAAAAATAATCCAGAGTCAAAACTACTCACTTCCCAATCTCCATTCTCATCAATTCAATTTAAATTTCCACTTCCATTTAAATTGACCCAATTTCAATTTTAAATAACTTCAATTTCCAGTGAAATTGATTCAACCCCAATTCAAGTTGAATTAACCTCAGCTTCTTTACAAATTTAACTTTATTCAACCATGATCTCAAATTCTACCAATTCAAATAAATTTCAATTGAACTAGTTCCAATTTCAATTTATTTCTACTCCAGTTTGAATTAATCCCAATTTCAAACTCCAGTTCCAAATCAAGTTGAATTATTCTTGATTTCCTTCCGAATTCAATTTAAATTCCATTTGAATTTAAAACTATTCAACTTTAATTACAATTCCAAATTATTCAAATCAATTCGGACTAATTTCAAATTGAACCCACTTCAATTTCAAATTGTTTCAGATTAATCCAATTTCAAATTTTCCATTTGAATTTTATACTTATTCATCTTCAATCACAATTTCAATTAATTAAAATCAAATTCAATTTGAACTAATTTCAATTCAAATTTCAAATTTAAACCATCTCGAATTATATATATTCGAGTTAAGTTCACTAAGGTTGGTTTAACCCTTTAAACCAAGTTAACCTTTATTAAAAGCTTTTAAACAATTTAATTTCTGAGCTCAAATTCAAGAATTTTCATTTTAAATCATCTTTACTTACTCGTTTCAAAGTTTTCATAAGAGTTCACAACAATTTCTATCTTAAAAATTCAACTTATCACCCAATTTTATCTTCTAGTTTGAAATCAATTCTTAAACAAATTTAATTTACAAATCAATCATTCAAATTTTCAATTCAAAGTAATTCCATATCCTTAATTTCCAATTAAAGTTAGATTTTTCTTTTATCTCAATAATGGATATATCACTACACTTCATTTCTTATTCATTTAAACAAATTCAATTTTTATTTTAAAGATTATTAATAACAACAGGATGGTATCTTTCAAATTATTTTAAAAATATCCATCCATTTTAAATTTCCAGATCTCAAACCCATTTTGAGATCACTCAAACTTCCTAATTCAAATCAACCATTTAACTTTCCAAGTTAAATCCCAATTTTATCTTGAAATTTCCAAATCAGGTTGATCATTCCAACTTATTTAACCTTTCCAAAGTTAAACCAATTCACTTAATCCAGTCAACCTTACCCAGTTTGAACTTCCATTTCAAATTTTTGAACTTCTCATAAATAATCTTCCCACTTATTAAGTTCAAAACCTTATCACTTTGGGTATCACACCTCATTCCCAATTTAAAACTCAATATTTAGAGTTTATCTCAAACCATCTTTGATATTACGTATATCTCTCATATATACATATTTATTCCTTGGCTCACCAAGCCAAATTTTAAAATTTAAACCACCTTTGGTTTTAATTCAAAACAAATTTTCTTTAAATCTTCAAGCAATTCTTGTTTGCATCAAGCTTTCTCATTCAAATAATATTATTTATTATTCCTTTTAATAATTTGAAAACAAATTTCAAATGTTTTTAAATCCTAAGATTCAACTTCACAATTTAGATCAACTTCAATTTTAATTTATACCCCATACTTATCTAAATGGTTTACTTCCTTAAAACATTTCATTATTAAATACAACAACCATTTATGATAATAATCAAGTTTATCATATCTGGAAACCAATTTATTATTATCTTATTTTAAAATTCCTTTCCAAATTCAAGATTTATAATTTCAGTTTGAATTCATTTAAAACTTATCTTTATTCAATTTCAATTTCAGTTTGGTTGTGTTCTATTACTTCTTAATTTAATTCCAATAATTTAACAACCAGTTCCCTTACTATTTGATAGAAAGAAATATTACTTTATATATCAAAATATATTTTTATATAAAATCATTTAAAATCCTTATATAAGAAAATAACAAGTACGCTCTCTCATATATACACTCAACTCATTCTAGGGTACCACTTACCCTATACTTAATGAGTAATCCCACGAGAGCCAAGGTTCTCGCTTAACCTTCTGCTCTGATATCAAATGTAACGACCCGAAAATTTCGATCCTGAAATTCCCAGATAGTTAGTGAAAAGAAGAAAAGAGAAAGAAGAAGAAACATAAACCAATCACAGAAACCTCACATTCGCAGTGGATTAAAATATAATATAACATAAATAACGGTTTTACAAAGAAGAATCATCATCAGTACAATTATATTTTTATACATCAGAGTTACAACCTTTACAATACACTGGACAGTTAAAAACAACATGTCCAAGCCAACTATACTATACACAGCAGTAAACACTCCATACGTTCCAGCCATCCAACTCGCCTCCTGAGCTCCAGAACATCCTTACCTGAAAATCTGTAATACTCAGTCTGACCCGAGCATTACATCAAAGTAACACCCGGGTCAGGCTAGAAATCAATGTGAGTAAACTCATCTAACAAGGAATACAAAAATATACAGCTTATATGCACCCGGGTAACTTGCATCAATATACAATTTCATAAATTGTCATAGTCATCATTTATTTCTCACATCAATTTCTAAGTACCCAAACTTAGATTAAATGGTGAAATTCACTTAAATCATTTCTCTTCAGCTTATTGATTTCACATATCAATTTATAAAGAATCAAAGTGGTTTCGGGTATTTACTAATACCCGACTCCGGTCTCTTCGAATTCAATACCATCTTAAGACAAAGCTGTTTAAGCTTTAAACATTTCCATGTATACCCATAGTAACAGATTCACATAGCAATTCTATTTCAAATAGATAATCCATATCTAACACCCTAGCATCACAATCACCTGCCAAGTATAACAACAATCCAAACATCCAATAACATTCAGCCGTCCATAAGCAAAGACTTTAATCACACTATCTTTAATTAATTTTAAAATAATTTAAATTAATTCCTTACATTACTATAAATCCTGCGTGTTTAATCCTTAATTAATTACAGCAAATTAATTAATTATTAACCAACCACCCATCTTAATTAATCACCCTTGATTATTATTCTTTTTAGAGCAAGACGGGTGTATAGCGTGAAACTACATAGCCGGTTAGTAGCATATATATATATATATATATATATATATATATATATATGAAGGAGTATATAGGGCGATCAACACGCTTGATCGCTAGCGCCAAAAGAAAGTATGAACATCAACACATACAACTTAAAGCAACACACATTAACAAAACAGAAGATGCAAGTAATCTCCACTGAACAAAACGATCCAACTGTAGTGGGAGAACTGGGTGGATCTTGGAGCAGCTGGTGATTATCTGTGGTCTGGTGGGAAGGCTGAGCTACTGCCAAGGGATTCAACTGGAGAAGAGCTACGCTGCGGGATGCGGGGTCTGAATGGAGCAGACAAGCTACGACCTGTACAAATGCTGAAAAGATGAGAAATACGTCTGGCGATGCTTTCGACTTGAGATCTGGGTCTATCAAATACACGTGCATTACGTTCCTTCCAAATGACCCAACAAAAAATAGCAATAAAGACATCCAGAGATAGATTTTGGTTGTTGTACTGCCAGTGGTCGAAAATAGTTGGCGGATCAGGGATAAAATCAAGTATGTGGGCACTCGAAGCTGCCCAGATCGAGTATGTAAAGTCACAATCTTTAAACAGATGGGGAATACTCTCACATTGCTCGAAACAGAAGACACAGACAGGATCAATATGTATTTGAAGGCGGCAGAGTCGATCTTTAGTATTTATACGATTATGCACCAGGCACCATTGGAAAAAAGCAATTCGAGGTGGAATAGGGCACTTCCAAAGTCCGGGGAAGGAAAAGAGGCGTCCAGGATTATGCAGAAAGGAATAGCAGGAGGCCACCGCGAAACGGGAAGCACGCGCCGGTGCCCAAACGAAGCGATCTGGTAGGTTAGAGAGGCGAAGGGAATGAAGGATGCTGGCTGCGGAGATAAGGTCTGAAAAAGTGTCAGGGCTAAATAGAGAAGGTGGGCAGAGGGAATCCGGTCCACGAGTGGCACAATCACTTACTGAAATCAACGGGGTATTCGAGTGAGGGAAGAGGCTCGACAATGATTTGGCAAGGGGGAGTTGGCCGAACCAAGTGTCGAGCCAAAAAGCACTGTTGTTGCCATTGCCAATGGCCACATGGAATAAGGATTTAACTCGAGGGATGACTTGAATCACACCAGACCAAAAAGGAGAGGGCTTCTTACACGGAGGACGATGGAGGATAAGATGACTTTTGGAATGATAATGAAGGGAGAGGATCCAGTCTTTCTAAATGAAGTAGTCTGGTGAGAGAATCTTCCAAATCCATTTAGAAAGCAGAGCAATGTTGAAGATTCTGAGGTTGGTGATGCCAAGACCACCATTGTTCAGAGGCAAACAGATAGTATCCCAGCTGACCAGTCTTTTGGCACCGCCACCATTCCACAGGAAGGATCTTCTGATCCTATCCAAATGATTGATGACCCAGGATGGGAGTTTGTAGAATGACATCCAGTAAACTGGAATGGCTGAAAGGACCGATCTAACGAGAACAAGCCGGCCTGCGGAAGATAGAGAGTGAGCCTTCCATCCCATTAATCTAGAGTCAATCTTAGAGATGAGGGGGAACCAGTCGGATCTATGGAGTTTGGTAGGTCTGAGATTGATACCAAGGTAGGAAAGCGGGAAATTCGAAAGCTTACAGTTAAGCATCGATGATATGGGAGGGCCAAGATGATCCGAGTTCCCCAACATGATGATCGAACTCTTGCTGAAATTGATGGATAGTCCAGATATGCGCTCAAAGGTATAAAGGGCCACCTTTAGGCAGTGAATATAATTTTCTTGGGGAGAGACGAAAATGATTGTGTCATCTGCGAATTGCAAATTGGAAACCGACAAAGACGAATCCGGGAGAGCAATAGCGGAGAAGAGGCAGTTGGATGATGCCAGCTTGATCATTTTGTTGAAGACATCTGCAACAAGGACGAAGATGAGGGGTGAAAGGGGGTCACCTTGTCTCAAACCCCGAACCGATTTTATGTGGCCCCCAAAAACACCGTTAATCGAAATTGATGAGAGGCTCGAAATGAGAATATGCTTGATCCAATTGCACCATTTTGGGGGGAAACCCCTATTAGACATAAGGGCAAGAATGAAGTTCCAGTTCACCGTGTCGAAGGCTTTAGAGAAATCGAGTTTAAGAAGAACACCAGGGGTCGAAGAGTGGTGGCAGGTGGAAATGATTTCTTGAGCTGTGGCAATGCAATCCATGATGTTTCTCCCGAGTATGAAGGCGGACTGTTCAGCTCCGACCAGGGGGGCGATAACTTGTTGGAGACGGTTGGCGAGGACTTTAGTAATGATTTTAAAGGTAGTGTTGAGAAGGCTGATGGGTTGGAAAGAGGGGAGGGAATTAGCACCTGGGATTTTAGGGATGAGGATGATGCTCGCATAATTAAGTCTCGAGATAATCGACGGGTCCGATTGGAATTCCTTGCACATTTCTAGTATATCAAATTTAACTGAGTTCCAGAAATGCTTAAAGAAAAGAGGGTCAAAGCCATCAGGACCCGACGCTTTATCATCAGACATCTCGTTAAGGACGGCCCAGATCTCCTCCTCAGAGAACGGGTGATCGATGGGGATGTTGGTGGGGGAAGGATAAAGGAGCGGCCAGTTGATGTCAGGAGGCGGTGCGGATTGTTCTCAAATTACATTAAGTGATCGATGGGATTTTAGTAATGATTATTATTCTTCAATTACATTAAGTAATTAACTCTTAATTAATTATACAAATTAATTATTCTCAAACAATTTCATTCATTAATCCTGAATAATCACATTAGTAATTAACTTCCCTTAATTACTTATATTCGTTAAATCAACTCCTTGATTAACTACATTTATTCCTTTAATTACATTGAGTAATTATCTCGTAATTACTTATATAAATGTAATTATTCCCAAACAAATATAGTAACTAACCTTTAATTACTCCTATCAATCACATTAATCCTTAATTGATCACTTATTCAATACTTCCATCAATCTCAGTCATTCATTACTCATCAACCAACCATATTTAGAATTTAATTAACCCTTAACAAATCATATTTTAATTAATTAATTATTAAATTAATTTCTTTAAGTAAATAATCCCTTTAATTACTCAAGTAATTATTCTTTGACAATCCCTAAACAATTATACTTATTTAATTATTGAGTATCTATCACTTGATTCATTATCTTTAAGTTTTTAAATAATTAACCCAAAGTTAATCATAAATTTAAACCATTAATTGTACTTAATAAATCCCTTAAGTTAATTTCCTTGTATAATTATCCCAACCAAAGACAGTTAAATTTTCAAAGTCATCTTCCTTAAAATTTCAAATCATGGTGACTTATTTTAAACCCGTTGGGTATTTTGCATTGAACCAGCGAAACCCAAAGGATCACCATCTCTAATGTTTAATCTAAACATTATATCTTACCCACTTCACGTCCCAACAAGCAAAATACCCGAATAAAACTCCATCTTCTTCGAACCCCTACCCGAGTCAATCCCATCTCCTTTAACCTAACACTACTGATACGAGAAGCCCATATGCACATGCACGTCTGATCGCCGTTACTCCGCCATCCGAACCACCATCGACGAGTCATCCCCGACCAACTCCTCCAATCCCCGTACCATCAAACTGAGAACGTGCTCGAAAACGAAATAGAGCCCAACAACACCTCCTGGAATGAAATATCATCCCATAATCATCCCCGTACCACCGTCTCCGGCCTCTAGAGACGTCAGCACTCCGACCATCCCTTCGCCATGCGTCCATGCACCAACCCTCCTCTTGTGATCAAGCTCGAATCACCCATGTCGGAGCAACTGATTTGAAATTAATGACAAACCCAACAGAACTTGCCAACAAACCTCCTTACTTCGATGTACGGCTAACAGAAAAATTTGCATCCATTTTTCTCGTGATCTCCTACCTTCAATCCTACTTTGGTTACAATCCCGAAGCCTTAGGGTCTCGCGATCACAAGCAGTCGACAAAAACCCCAAATTCCGATCAACTTCAATATCTCATGAATTACTTAACTAAAATTCATGATTTCGATTTTAAAAATCATCATTTTTTATAACAATTCAAGTCATATACTTGAATTATCCAATTAGAAAGATCGAAATTTTGACATGAACCAAATCTTACTGATTTTCTTCCTTTATTTAAACTAGCTTCAAAAATTAAATTAGAAATCTTATAAAATTTGTTAACTTGATATAACAACCAATATTTGTTTATATGTTGAAGTCTAAAGAATACCAGATAAAGAGTATTTAATTTACTTGAATTCTATTTACAACCTGGAAGATGAATAACAACACAAAAATGCTAAAACACAGATATACACACAAATATCCATATACCTAAATTCATGTATTATTTGAACACCATCATGCAATCATTTATGCAAAGGATTTACTACAGTCTTACTTCACGGTATTTCCACCTGCATCAAATTTTTTAAGCTCTTCAAGGCTTTAATTTATTCATTGTTTGTAGGAAACAAAGGACAGTTCATAACTTAAAAAGATTAAGTGTAATAGGTTTTGATTTTTGAGCTTGTTTTAACCTGTTTGAATTTGAAACAGAGACTATTTCCTTTATTCAGGTATGCACACAGTATTACAACATTAAACCAAGCAAAACTTAACTATCTATATGCATGCAAGAGTTTAAATTTATTCTTGGTATCATATCTATAGAAATACTCAAAACCTTATCACAAGCATCAAGATAAAAAAGAGATAAACCAGGTAGAAGGTGATGTTTACTCACTGATTTCGGTAACAGAGGCAAAACTTTTGAACTGCATCTCTGTTGAGTTGTTTTGCTTACTCTTTGATCCTTCTTTGCTTTTATTTTTGATTTTTATCTTTACTGAAACTTTTGATTCAGCTATCAAAATGATCTATGCTTAAATCTGAGATTATTTTCTCAATGATTGTTTTTTCAAAACAGATTGAAGTAGTTGGCTAAGATTGTTGATATTTGATTTACTTTGCAACTTGAACTAAAACTGATCTTGCCTTGGCTACAGGTTTAAGGAGTTTTTGTTATACTTTGTTTCCTTTTAGTAATAAAGATAAAAGAGAGATGAGAAAGAGTGGAGATGTACATATCTCATTTATCTTTTATTTATATATATATATATTTTTTAAGTATGACACTTGTAATTGTATCACAAAATCAAGCTAACACTTGTAATTCTTTATGCATTTTGTATTTAAAACCTTGTCTAACTTATTTATTCCCCATGTTAAAATGTTACACATTATATTTATGTTTTTATCTTTATATATATTATCACATACATTCCATATAAATTAGGAAATTTAGAAAAGGAGAACATCATCTCCTTATTAAATCTTGTTTAAATTTTATTTGTTAAACTTACATTTGTTAAACTGTATACACTTAATTTACAAGTGTAATTTCCTAGAATTAATGAATTTTTAAAGGATTTTATAAAATTTGTATATATATTATTAATTACCATGCCCAGAAATCCGGGTTATTACACCAAGTGCACGACATGGTCATAAATACATTACTTGACTACACAGTCAAGACAACAGTCCATCTCAAATAACGGGGCAGACCATACCAAGCGTAGAACAAATAATTTTCACAACTATCGTCGTTCGATAGTCGTACAAACGACATAATATATAAACAACAACGACAATCTCAGAATTAAGAATGTTGATGCTAAACGAAATCGTAAGCAACTTTCCACAATGCACTGGCAATACAGCATATGAACAACAACAACAATCTCAGAAATGAGAATGATGATACTAAACTAAATAAACAATTTTTTCAGGTCATCGAAGTCATTTAATAGTTGTACTGACCATACTGCATATAAGCATAAGGATCGGCCCTCAAATGGCAAAGCAGAATGTGTCAAGCACACGACAAAGCTTACATGAACGGTAACGTCTAGAAACAACTCTTAGGATGCAAAGATGAGGAATGAGTAAAGACAAACTCTACACCAACCGACGATCGTTGTAGACTTGGGTGCCAAATGTTACATCCGAATTTCTCAAACTATGTTAAAAAGGAATTAAAAAAGGTATAGGGCTGAGAGAGCTACCCTCGCAATAAAAGTTAAGATGAAAAGAGAAGAAGTTGAAGTGATCTAACTGATACTACATTAAAAACCAACCTACAGTTGATACACTTGATCAAACCAAAAAAGCTATAGCCAAAAAACAAGAATTCGCAACAAAATCAAATACTGCGCTCGTAAGACAAGTCGTAAAGATATTAGATCTGCAACTATCCCTTAGTTTTAATATTACAATATGTTACTAAAGCCAACTCTGACATAGTTACTAGGAGCAAGAAACAGTTCATAGGGCCAAGACAAAGCATAGATTTTGCACAGCGATGTTAGAAGTTGTTTTAGACATGTCAAAGTATCGCACCGCACGTACCAAGGCCTGCCTAAAAAGTACCAAACGTGGTTAGAAGCATCCAAAAGGGCTACACTTAGGACCAATCAAACCACGTCCTAATGCAGATCCATGCTTACAATTGGATAACAAAGATATAAATCATCCTTGTCAATAACTCATGCAACAAGGACAACTCGGATCATAATCAATTCAGATCACATTAATACCTATATTAAACTAATTCTCAGGCTAAGCAAATCATACACCCCAAAGACCAAAGCAGCTCAGGAAAATTGTACCTAAAATATTAGGAGGTCACCATAGCATCATACAAGTATAGCATATCAACCAGTGCAGTCTTGCTCCTAACATGTCGACAGTGCCCTAAAACCAACGGATAACTCTTATTTTCCTCCTAAGGACTCATATGTAAAGCCGATTCAAATGTTGAAGTCACCGACTACTAATTCCAATGTTCCTGCCATGATTTCAGGAATTCCTACCTTTTTCTAAGACTTCCCGCAAAAAGCATGTAAGCAATCCGAGTATATCAAACATACAATATATATAGACGACACCTAGCAAGATCTAAGTAAAGAAACACAATAGTAAGGAATATATTGTGGCGATCAGCATATGCCACCATAATATAAATAGAAAAAGAACCGTAGTAATAGAGGGACATTTTACCTTTTTGCACTTTCTGAATTTTTAAAGGATTTATGGTACTCTTTGCCATTGAAATCTATACCAAAGAATGTAAAAGGAAGAAAGAGTAATTTCCTCCATGGACTTAGGATTCCTTAACATATAGACCACTTAAATTCTTTTTGTTCTTTACTATTTGTAAATTTTTTAATTTACCAACCTAATTTTTAGTACCAACTCTTACTTTATTTGTGTTAGAATTAAATATAAGTTAGTTTTGACATTTTAACAAACAGTTAAAGTGCAACCACCTGATTGTATAAGCATCTGGTGATATAATCACTACTTAACGGCAATTTTGATACCATTTAATTTTTCTAATTCAAAAACTATTAGGGTAATTAGTATGATAATTATTTCGTCATCAATTTGAGTGTTGTAAGATGAAAAATCTTACTAACATGTGGGTATCTAGAAAAGTAATGCCTAGGCTTATGGTTGAATAATCTAGTATTCTCCCCTCACTGACCGACAGTTGGCACAATGGGTGAAGTAAGTCTAAAAGGTTGGCCCAATAGTAAAGGCCTAAATTTATTTGGGACTAGGGTTAGTTTTCAAGCTAAAATTTGAAAATTTGAAAATTATTTTTAATTTAAATGTTAAGTTTAAAATATAAAAGGATATTTTTATAAATGTTACAATTTTAAATTTTCAAAATTGTTTTGAGACATTAATACAATATTTTTCAAAATTTTATAACTACCTAATTAGTCTGATTAATTAATTAAGTAATTAATTGAAAGCTAATTAATTAAAATGTACATATACGTAGAGATATATGCATATGTAACTATAAGGCTATAGCAGAAAATTTGTCATACATTGTTTAAGGTAAATTAAACAAAAATTTTGAATTTTTTTAATTATACAGTTATAACATTCTGTTAAATAAATGATTTATTTGATAAATAATTATACAAATGTAAAATAATTAAATTATAGTTGTTGTTTATGTAGAGAGGAACTTCACAATAATGGTTAAAAGGCTAGGGACAATTTTTCTAATTCCTTTGGCTGCTGTGTTTTACTTATAACATATTGATATCATGGAATCCCAATGCACTTTGGACTACTCACGCTACTGCAATCTCTAAAGAAGAAGAACTACTTTTTATCCCTACAATACCAAATCAAATTTGAGTGAGGAATGAAGTCTCCAGTCAATTTAGATGCAATTGTATAAGATCTAGGTGACAAATAAAATAAATTTTGGACGGATCAAGATCCACAGAATATACTGTCGATGAACTTCTAAGATTATAGTCCAATTCTCGATTTGAAACCATGGACCTTGCTTTCATTCTGTGATCTTGATTTGGATAGTGGTAATAGAGAGATAAAGCTATCGGGCCTGGGAAGAGAAGAGTAAGCGATGTGGGTAATGGGTCACGATTGGATCTGGTTTCAAATCTACATTGGTGCCTATCTTCGAACAGATATGGGTGATATGACAAAATATAGGGAACATGACCATCACGAATAAGGTCATGGAGGTAAAATAATCAATAGTTCTCACTCTAAATGGCGATTGTAGATGCTGGTAACAATGATTTTATTCGTGGGTTGAACCATCGGCATGTGCAAAGTACGATTGGAAAGAAGACTCACATGATGCGGTTATTTCATATACTTACTCTTTAAACACATGACAGATTCAGAAAGGTGCAACTATCACTTGTCTATGCGCTAGAATTTACTTAATTGATGAAAGAAGGGCAAGTTTGATATATGGGCCATTCCGAGCAAACTATGAGTTGGGCTACGATCGTACGGGGATTAATAACAATATTTGATAATTGACTAGAATGCATGAATATTATGAAGATTTATGACATTTAAATTAGATAGATGCGGAAAATCAATTGAAGAATGCAATTAGTAGTGTCTCAAGTAGTTTAAGCTGTATTTATTTTAAGAAATTTGAAGGCCTGTTATTGTTGGGCTATTTTATTTGATTGTACATTATAATTTATATAATAGCAATGAATGAAACCCATTTTCAAAAAAATTATATTTGCTGATTTATTTTTAAATAAAACTATAAAGATTATAGATTAATAACTTATAGTGTTTTGATTTTCTCAAAAATATACTGATAAACTAAACAAAACAAAATTTTGAAATTTATTAAATATTTAATTTAAATGTTTAATTATATAAATAAATAATTAAATGAGTAATACATACATATATATATATATATGATATACATACATATATGAAACCATAATGGTTATAGTTGAATATTTTTCCTAAATAGTGTAAGATAAATAAAATCAAAAATTACAATTTTATATTTAGTTTAGTATAGTTTGTTAATTAAAGTATGACATAAAATTAATTAAATGTGGTTTAATAAATAAGGTTAAAGTTAATTAAATGCGATTTAGTTAATAATATACATATAAATATTATATAAATTAATTAAATTATAAATGGTTAAAAATAAATTAAACTATTTAACTATATATGTATACAAATAATGAAAGTGGAATTGAAATTAACCCGAAATAGATTTTTTTGAATAAGCATACGAGAAGTACTTTTACCATGACTTCGGCTTTGTCTAATACTTAAATCACGAGGGTAATTCAAAAGAAATATATTATTTCTTAAATTGATATAAATATAACATTTATGTCAAAGATTATGAATCTCTAATAGATAAAGTTGTCGTCTGTCATTTAAATGTTGATATATTACTTGCATACTCACTAATTGTTCAACAAACTCAAGCTAAGGATATTATGTGTAGTACTAATAATATTTTGTAAGATGAGGTAAGATATACACATGTATTTGTTGAGCAAGCTAATGATATGTGGATTAGACTTAGCCACTTTGAAATGATATGTAAGAGTGAATAATCTCTCTTGATTTGTTGAGCAAACTTAAGATCGAGATCAAGATTAGGGCAAGAAACAAGATTACATGATGTATATGATACAACCGATAAGGAGTTATCTATCGCTTACGGGCCTATTATTTGTTGAGCAATATCAAGGTCAGAATCTTAAGGTAAGCGAGTCCTAACACTCACTAAGTGAATCAAAAAATTTCAATATTTTTCTTATGGTCTTGATGAATATAAAAATATACTTAGAACCTTATTATATAAACTGAAATGATAAAATTTGAGCTTTCAATATTGTAAGAATTTATGCCATATAAAATTTACGGGGTTTGACATCTCCTATCCAGTGTCTAACGTGAGTGAAATAACTTAAGAGATGTTTCAGATTACCATCTCCTATGTAGTACAATACGCTATTATAATAGTGTCTACAGTAAAGTAAGTATTAAAATAGCGTTAAGGCATTACCTATATCCCCCTTAACACATTTTTATATATTCCCATAGTCTATACATTACCGTAATTCCTCCGTAAACTGGAGAGCTACTTGAGGGCACTCCATAGGTATGGTACCAACCAAACTCATAGAAGGCGCGATAGGGCATGTGAGCATGACACTTGAGGCAATGCCAGGGTAGATATACCAATTATGGATTCAGACTAGTGGTAACGCACAGCTACTACCACCCACCTCGGAACACACTCTCATAATCAAATCTTGGGGTTGCCACCGAATCATCACAAAGTCATAATATGGTATTGAAAAAATGCATTCGATCGGAGATGCGACCTCATTTGGCTCGGTGTGGCTCCTGTTTTAGTCACGTCTAAGCTGACTTACAGGAGTCAGGGTCATGTAAATACCTCATACAGAATTGTTTGCCAAACCATCCTACTTCATTTTAAGAATATCCACCACGTACACAGTTGTTAAAAGTGGTTTTCGGTATTAGTAGAGAGTATGACAATATCCTATCCCGGTCACTTTTACAACCAAACGCTTATTTCACACCGGATGGTTCTTTAACATTTCAAAAGTCAATTCACAATCGATATCAAAATATCATATTCTCAAAACCATATCACTTTCGAAATCATATTCACTTTCAAAATCATATTTTCAAAATAGGTTAAACCCTAATTTCAAATCATCATATTTACTCAAAATATGTTATTAAATCCCAACTTAGGTTATTACATCATTTAGTCGTATTCTACTTAAAAATCAAGGATTTAAAATATAAACTTCCACTTACAAACATGAAATTCAGAAAGTAGTTTTGATGGTTTAAATTAGTTTTAAAAATAGTTTAAAATAGATTAAAACGGATCAATATAGTTTAAAATAGGTTAAAATGGATTAATATTATTTAAATAGATTAAATTAGATTTAGTAGATTTAAAATAGATTAAATAGTTTTCAAATATATCAAATAGATTAAAATAGGTTAAAATACTTTAAATAGATTTAAAATAGATTAAAATACTTTAAATAGATTTAAAATAGATTAAAATACTTTAAATAGATTTAAAATAGATTAAAATAAATTAAAATACTTTAAATAGATTTAAAATGGTTTAAAATAATTAGAATGGATAAATTTAGTTTAAAAGTTGAAAATCTTAATAATTTAGAATTTTAAAGAATATTTACAGTTTATATTAAGAAAATAAATTTGAAATTAACATCAAATTTAACCATTTCTTCCATTTCAACCAATTTGGACCATATCCAATTTCAATCAAACCCAATTTTATCTCTTGAAATATCAATTTTAGCTATTCTAATTCCAATAGATTTCAAAGTTACAAAATTTCAATGTTTCAATAAATAAATTTCGATAATTTCATTTATACTTCAAAATCAACTTTAGAATTTCAACGTAAATCCTTTAAAGAATTACTTAAAACAAATCAATTTATATAAATCAAATTCTATTTCAAACATCATTTAACTGGATTCAAGGTTAAAGATTTAAAATTATTTAGTTTAACAAATTCGATATTCGTATATAATTTTCTACCCTATGGTCAAGTGATACGTGTATTTATCATTTCAATCCTCAATTTAAAATTTTACGGTTATATATCATTTCAAACCGCAATCCCAAATTAAACAAAATCCATAAAATCCCTTGAGTCTATCATTTCAACCCATAACGATTTTTTCCTAACTATAAATCATTCCGGTATGTATCATTTCAACCCATAGGGAACTTGCAGTGTTATAACAATATAAAATATAACATCCAGTCATTCGACATCAACAAATCAAACATACATCACAATCATCATCCAAATCAACCAATAAACATTAATAGATAACCGATTATCATTAGTAGGTATTCAGCTGATAATTAAATTCAATAATAAATTAAATGACGATTAAATGCAATAAAAATCAAATTTAAATAGAATGACAATTTAAGCATACCAAACATCAATTAATTAATTTATAATCACGTCATAAATTTAAATTAACTAACATAAGATAATTTAGTAGTTGTGAGTGGATTAAAACACCGACCTTTGATTTTTTTCCCTAAAAATCCAAACAGAAGTGCAAAAACAAAACAGTCTTCAAATTCAACTAAATCAATTTCATGTTGTCCAGAATTTAAATATGAATCCAACATAAGAAATCGCACGTGAATCAAAGTTTATATGCAAAAGATATTCATGTTATAAGAAATATTATAAAAATAAAATTTTTATGAGAAAAATGTGTGATCCTCTATAAATAGAGGAGAGCACACGTGCACGTATATATATCACAATAATAAGGCGCTGCCAACATGCCTGGTAGGTAACAAAACTAGATACAAGTATCAAAGAAGCTCAGATACCCCTAAGAAGAGTTCCAGCAAGGCCATCACCCATCACACCCCGATATCGAGTTCCGGCATGGCCACCACCTGATATTAAGGTGTTAGAAGTACCTAAAAAACTAAAGAAAAGCCCAAAAAACTAGATGTCATCACAAACTAAGAAGGAAGCTCCATACATCTGGTTCCGAAGGAATGGATAAGCAATACTCTGAAGAGAAAACTGAATGTGATGCTGAATGGAAGATTTGCTCTAAAGACACTGTACAAAAGGAAGAAGTGCCAAGCAGGAAAGTAGATCCTCCTAAAAATAGTACACTACAATGGGGATGAAAGTGTCCAGTATTTATGATGGAACTTCTAGTGATCCTGAGAGGAAAACTCTTCTCTTATGACCTCTTTACAATCCAAAAACCTGCAATCTAAATACATGAGTACCTGCAAAGTGAACCTGACACCCTATCACCCATACGTGTGTCTGAAGGATGACTAAGAAAAAAGTTAATGTGATACATATCTATGTATATTTATATAATTTATATACATATATATGTATTAAGGAGGTAGGAAATGATAACCTAAATAAGACTAAGAGGACAAATAATAGAGAATTAAATTACTTATAAACTAATACCAACAATGACAAATACAATAATTGAAACAAATCTTAAAAAAAAATTATGAACTTTTGATCATTAGTAAGTTATGATTAACAGTGAAATCATCATATAAATTTGAAAAAATATTAATACAACTATTGTGAATGTTAAATATATTATTATTGTGTTTAAAAAACTTAATATTATAATTAACCTTATTAAGATACCCTTTAAATATATTATTTTTAGCTAATTTATATTTGGGATTAGAAATCCAATTAAAACAAAATGAAGAAATTGTAAAAATCAATTTGTTAAAATAGCCATTATTATTATTAAAAATTCTTTGATTTCTTTCAAACCAACTATACCAACAAATAATAATGAATAAAGTGTTAAGTAAGAGTCTAATATTTTTTTGAACCTAAACCTAAAATTATTCTAGTAGAAGTCGCAATCCGAAATTTTAGTTATTATATTAAAGTTAAAAATTTTGAGAGTATTATTTATAATGTAATAAGAATCCATGCAATCATATTATATATGCTTAAAATCTTTGAGATGCAGATTACAAAAATAACATTTATTATCATTTTTAATGTTTTTTCTCTTTAGAAATTCTATTGTATTAAGTTTTCCATGCAGTATTAACCACATGTGAACTTTAGATTTAGGAGGAGCATTAGATTTCCAAATAAATTGAAAAGAGTTGTTAATTGAACCCGAAAAATTAATAAATCTATAAAAAGAATTAGAAGTATATTTCTTACTCTTATCACATTCCCAACTAATAATATCATTATCATTATCAATATTATTAAGATTTAATCTAGCATAAAGCAAAGAAAGCTGCCAAAGAGTTGAACCTACTAAAATTTTATTAAAACTAAAATTCCAAGGAGGATCGTTTTCAGGAGAATAAACTTCGTTAATTAAAGCAAACGTAAAATTACAGATTTCATAAAGCTCTTCAAATTCAAACTTAAGAGGCAAGACCGAAATCCAACGGTCGTGCCAGAAAGAAGTACAATTACTAGAATGAACTATCGTATTTATACCTAAGTTAAAAATTTCATGATATTTTAAAATATTTTTCCAAAAATTAGATAGATTTTGATTGAATGGAGAAGCAATTTGATATAAATTGCTATTTCCATTATAGTAATATTTAGAGATGATCTCTTTCCAAATAGCGTTGCCATTTATATCCTCAAAACTTCAATAACCATTTACCTAGTAAGGACAAATTCATATTACGCAAATTAATAACTCCTAAGCCACCTTCCTTTTTGGCTTTACAAACTGTTTCCCAATTTACTAAACACTCTAAACTATTATTAGGATTTTACCTACTCCATAAGAAATCTCTTCTAATTTTATCAATTTTATCAATAACCCAATCTGGAAATAGATGCATGGACATCCAATAAATCGGAAGGGCTGATAAAACCGAATTTATTAAGACTAGCTTACCTTCTCTAGACAAAAATCTCCCATTCTAGGTAGAAATATTATTTTTGATTTTATCAATGATTATGAGCCAATCATCATGTTTGAGTTTGGTAGGTCTAATCACGAATCCTAGATAATCAAAAGGAAAGTTCATAGTTTTGCAATTTAGAGTATTAGCAACTAAGTTTTCAACTTTTTCTAAATCATTTAAAACTAAAACAGAACTTTTGTCAAAATTTATTTTTAAACCTGATAGAAGTTCAAAATTGTATAAGATAAACTAATAATGTGTCTAGGTAAATGGGAAGATAAAAGCAAGGTATCATCGGCAAGTTGGAGAATCGATATACCATTACGCAAAATGTCATTGCCGACACATCCTAGAGACCCATTATCAACTACTCTTTTAATAATCTTAGCAAAAACATCAGCAGCTAAGTTAAATAATAAAGGCGATAAATGATCCCCTTGCCTTAAACCTCTTTTAGATTGAATTTTATTACCTAATATATCGTTAACCATAATACCAGAGTTACTAGTTCTAAGCAAATTCTTAATCCAACTGATCCATCTATGACCAAAACCTTTAGCATGAAAGATATCTACAAGAAAATCTCAATCTATCAAATCAAAAGCTTTTGCAAAATCCAGTTTAAAATCGCACAAGTTATGTTATTCTTACAATAGTGATTATATATTCTTGAACATCTGCTACTCCATCGTGATATTTCTCCTTTTAATAAAAGCCGATCGAGAACAGTTAATTAAATCATTCATTCTTGTACTAAGTTTATTAGCTAGAACTTTAGAAATGATTTTAATTGAACAGTTAATCAAAGATATAGGTCTAAAATCTTTTAAGTTTTTAGCACCTACTTTTTTATGTAACAAAATAACATTTGCATAATTAAATCTCCCTAATTACAACTT
This sequence comes from Allium cepa, assembly GCA_030765085.1. Classification (NCBI taxonomy): domain Eukaryota; kingdom Viridiplantae; phylum Streptophyta; class Magnoliopsida; order Asparagales; family Amaryllidaceae; genus Allium; species Allium cepa. Next base: position 222,176,689 of record CM060928.1, read on the forward strand.
ACAATTATAAAAATCATTAAACATATTGACTAAATCCAGTTTTAAAACGTCCCAAAAAGTTTATAAAATAAAATTGGAAACCCATCATGGCCCGGGGATTTATCACCTGGCAAGTAATTAATAGCTTTTCTGATTTCCTCTACAGTAAAAGGATTATCTAGCTCAGATAAATCAACAATAGACTCGGAGGGATACAGATCTTTCCATCTAATATTGATTCTATGTTTGATTCTAGTGCCAAAAATATCCTTATAATAGCCTGTAAAGCCTTGTTAAGATCTCTTTGATCAACTAACTCTTCATTATTAATAATAATAGAGTTAATTGTGTTATTACACTTTCTACCATTAGCTATATTATGAATTTTTTTACTATTATTATCTCCTTCGTTGATCCATTATATTCTGGATCTCTGCTTCTACATAACCTCCTCCTTTTCTAATATAGAATTTAGTTCATCTTTTAAATTGACGAGAACATTACGTTCACTTAAATTTAGTTTTCTAGATTCTTCTATCTTATTAATTTAAGCATCTCATTAATAATATTATCTTTTTTGATTTTTATATTGCCAAAAATATTTTGTTCCATTTTTTAAGAAAAATCCTAAGATCCCTAAGTTTTGAAACAAAAGATTTTGCAGAATTTTCCTTATTTGTAATATTATGGTAACTCAAAGAAAGCCATTTACCATTAATTAAGTTCATGAAGTTAGATTCCAAAAGCCACATCTTTTCAAATTTAAAATTATTAATAATAACTCTATGATGCTCGCAGGTGAGGATAATAGGACAATGGTCGGAGTACGTGTAAGGTAAACCAGAGACTTTAAAAATTTATCTTCAATCTCATCACTAACGAAAAATCTATCAAGAAGAGCCATAGATGGAGACTCCCTTGCATTATTCCATGTAAATTCTCAATTTGAAAGAGGGATCTCAATCAAATTAGAATTAATAATAAATTGATCAAATTCCCCCATAGCAGAGTAGTCCTCTTCCCTAGGAGAACGCTCTTCTATGAAGCACGTAACATTAAAATCACCCTCAATATCCAAGAACCCAGAGCTAAGGATTTAAATTCTCCAATTGATTTTTGAATTAGGCCCATAAATATTATAAATATATAAAAAATAATTATCAGAAAGATTAACAAGAATAATATGAAGAGAATGATGCTTAGTAATACATTGAAGCAACTTAAAATAGTTATCATGCCACCCTATCATTAATCCCCCTGAAGTACCCACAGAAGGTATAAAAACTCATTTTCTAAAATGATACCCGCCTAATCTTTTAAAAAAACGAATGTCATGACAGTTAATTTTAGTTTCCTGAAGTAAAGCAATGTCAATAGAATAGTCTTTAAAGAATGCTCTAACCTTATCACACTTATTCAAATCATGCAAACCTCTAATGTTCCAACTAATGATCCTCATAAACCAACTGTACTAGCCCTCTCTAATTCCTTACATCTAATATACTCTCGATCGATCTCAACATCGAAACAAAATAAAAGAAGTATCATGAGCTAGCTGACTAAACTCAGCAGATGATAGACTGCCTAAAGCATAAGTAGAATACGTACTACCCAAAATAGAACTCATACCTGAGCCTAAGTTCATGATGCCACTCATGGCATTCGAACCAGGTAACTCAACCATAGGCCGAGACTAACAACTGTGAATCCGAGCACTTCGACGCACAGAAGCAGTAGAAGCCATAAATTTCTTACGCATTCCTCTCGTCAACGAAGAAGACATAAGAGCTGAACCGCTGCCCTTCTCCAACATTTTTAACTCTAAAACATTAACTTCATTTTTCCCCAATCAAAGGACCCTCACCATGTCTAAGAGCCAAACAACTAATTCCAGAAGTAGAGCTAGCAGCAGAAATAATGCTGGAACCAACAGTCGAATTACTAGAAACATTATCTTTCGCCGCATCTGATGTTTCACTCAAAGCCATATGACCCTTTTCAGCAACATAACTTAAATCATTTAAATCTGCTATCCTATTAACTGAGAGTTTATTAGTCCACACTTCTAAAAAATCATGTAAAGTCGAGCAAAGTATTTCACCCTCGTTCTCAAGAGAATCTATAGACATAACTAGTTTCTCCACTCTAACATTGGGGTATTGAAATGAAGAACTATTTGAAATAATAGGAATAACAATCTCATAATTGACAGAGACTTCATCATCTAAACTGAATATAGACAACAATCTATTCTCATCTCCAATGTCTGAATTAGCATTAAGATCATCACTTTTGTCTTCATCAAACAAATAGGACACATCATCTATATGATCTATAAACTGCATATCAAGCACACCGTGTGCACTGATATCAGTGAGCAAGTTAACGGTTGTTGACATTGAACAACTAACATCTCATCAATTGCTTCAGGCAATGTTAATGAAAGAATCTCATCGAGAACCTCACCATGATATGTATTAGAAACTTCGTCAATATTATCAGAGTTCCAGCTATCAAATACATTCCAAAAGAAGGAGCCAAATTAACCTGAACTGAAGTGCCTATGTTATACTGCATTTCATCACCGCCAAAATTGGAATTAATAGCAAAATTCCCATCTTTATTCTCCTCAATCTAGCTATTGTTTCCATAATTTTTTAACAATTCAAACTTGCATCAGATACTCTTTTGTGAGATAAAGTATTTCTGTCTATTGAAACATCAATTGATTCCAATTCAAGATCTTGATCAACTATGTCAGTAGTCAAGTAATCGAATCTATTACCAGTTTTTATCTCGAAATCCTGAGAAATTGCTCTCATACCACTAACTCGAGTAAAATCAAGATCTTCATCATTAACAAGAGTATTTAAACCAGACAAACTCATCTCTTTATTTAACATAGGTGCACTTGAACATAGCATCACAGAGGCATTCAATAGCATAGGATCATGTTCTATGATCTCATATCCCTTATTTTCAAAGCTAACATAGTTTAAAGGTTCTTTTTCCTCTACCCGAAAATCAACTGTCACATCACTATCAACAGATCCATTGAAGGAAACTACCGATTTTCCAAAACAATTATTTGGGTCTCCAAAATTATCCTTATACCCTTGCCTATATTTGGTGAATTTATCGCAAAGAAATGAGTAAAGAATTCTTCTAAGAGTTATATACTTCATTTCTCTGTTGCCATAAGTTGTCAAGAAGTCTTCCTTTCAGCATCAAGAACTTTAACGTGAATTGAAAACCATGGTCAGTGTGTTGTGGTCCAGAGGCTATGAGTTTTGATTTCATCAAGTTTCTTTTACGACCGGTATTGATTTGAGAGTCAGGAACTACAATCCTAGAATATTTGCTAGAGGGTGAGCGACCGCTACAAATCAACATTTTCTTTTTTAATTGAAATATTTGAATTGCATTAATTGCAATTACTTACAAAGTTAAACTTCAAAACAGACAACTAAAATGGATGAAAAATAAAACAATTGTTTATTTAAACACGTTTATAAATTTGTTGTTTATACACAAGAGTAATAAATAACTTACTGAAATTGATTATTTTCCTATTCTTATAATCAATCTGTAAGCTAAAAAACAGTTCAAATAAACATATCTTTCTTCCTTTAAAATCAATCATTATATTCTTTTTTTTAATAAAATTAAACCAACATTCACAAATGAAACAGTCATTTTATTTGATGTAAATGTTCTTTTCATTAAATCAAACTTTTATTATATTTTCACAAAACATAAGCTACTTTTAGCTACACCTATTAATTTACAATTATTCTCTCTCCTGTTAATTGAAAATTTTCAATTACATTAATTTAAGTTGATTAACTTTCAAAATAGACTAAATGAATGTAATGAGAAGTAGAACAATTATTTCCTATCTAATAGTAATTTAAACATATTTATAAACTATTGGATACAAACAGTAATTGTACATTTCTTTCAAAATAATAGTTTCTCGTCTCTACAATCATTCTTTCAACTATCAAACATTTCAAATAAATAAACATATGTTTACTACTTTGCCAAACTTATTCATTTTTATTCTTTTATTTTGATTTACACTGCTACTATTAAATCAACCAATTCCTTATGAAATCATTAACACAGGTTTCTATCTTGTTATCCTCATTTTCTACAATCGAAGCTTTTTCTTATATTAACCACAATATTTAATTACATTTAGTTCCAATTAATTATATTCTAATTCAAATAAATTGATTTAATTAGATTTCAATCTTTTTGTTCAATCAAACATTACTGTATGGACATAGTTAAAATTTGTTTACATCTTATTGCATTAATATTCTACAACTATCATCTTTTACCATATTAATTGCAATATTCAATTTTATTGTATTTTTTTTCGATTTTCACATTAATTATAATTTCCAACACATTTATTTATCTTAGTTTCACTCTTTTTAATAAACAAATTATTACCATATGAATATAATTGAAATTTCTGTACATTTTATTACATTCACATTTTATAATTATCATCTTAACTCCTATTAATGTAACATTTAATTTCATTTAATTATAATTGATTAAAAATATTGATACAAATTACAATTGTCGCCTTTTCTACATTTAATCACATTCGTAAGTTTATTATTTACAAACAAATGTTATAACAACTTACACTATACTAATTCTATCCAATTACAATTTGTTACACATTATTTCATTAATTAGTCAACATTTAAATTATCAATTACTCTTTTATTCCAATTATCAATCAATACACACATTATTACAATAAATTTACAATCTATAACCAATTATATCTTCTAATCATTTCAACTAATTGGAATTAAATTCAAAACAGTTATCAGTTACCTTAAATTAATACTATTACATTTCATTCCAGTTATATTCTTTTTATTAAATCACAAATTTTATTTCTTCCAACATTAAATCACAAAACATATTAAATTAACTATTTTAATTATCGAAAATTTTGGGTCCTTACAAAGCTAAAAACAAATGAAATGCAATAATCAGAAACACAAAGATTATAATGGTTCGGCGTTATATTACGTCCACTTTGAAGATTATCTTTACTGATCGCCTATAAATCTAATTACAACAATTGAGAACAGAGAACACTTGATTACAAAAAAGTCTAAAGTAATAAGCAGCGTAAAGATCCTCAGAATGACCTATTAGGACGGTATTTATAAGTGATGACGATCACCAATGTGACGCCCCACCTCTATACCCACGCTAGCCAAGAACATTACGGTGAATGCTGTCGACTAGCACGGAGAATAAGGCTGTTGAGGAGCGACCATCCGTGTAATTGCTTTGTGCGAGTACCGATATACCGGATAAAAATATAACTTTTCATCTCAAGAGGAAATCCGACATACCGACACAAACTCAAAGCTACTACACAGTGGCTATAATATCTTCGGAAACAAATATAGAAATAAACATAACATAAATCAGTCACAGATAATTCATATCACAAAGGCGGAAGAAGATATGAATATTACACATAAAAGTGTACATCAGAGTAGTGGTCTAAAAAGATCCACAATTGTAGCATCGTCCACGACTAGAGGTAGGAATATTTGCTACTTGAGTTTGCTGCTTCCCTTTCTTATTAGAATCGGGGCCTTTGAATTTGATAGGCCTCTTCAAGTTATTGTCGAAGTTCTGTTGGGCACGCACAAATTCAACATCACCTTCATTATCGGCCTCTTCAAGACGAAGAGCGATATCAATAAGCTGATCAAATGAAACCTCAAGTTTCAGGAGTAATGGCTTCTTAAGATTCTTATTCAAGCCATAGACAAATCTCTGATTTTTCTTCAATGGGGTATTAATGTACTCAACCCCGTATTTGGACAGAGATTCGAAGGATGCGACATAGTCTGTCACAGAAGATTCACCTTGGATAAGGTCTATGAAACGCCGGGCTAAAGTTACTTTTTCAGCCTCCGGCACAAATTTCGATTCGAATCTTTCCCGGAATCGCTCCCAAGTGAGATCCGCTTCAACGATTTCAGAAATTAGGAGCTCATACCAATCTAATGCTCTTTCTTGGAGCATGCTAGAAGCCACTTGGACTCGATGTAGATCAATAAGGTTCATGCGAGAAAAGATGCGATCGCATGATTTGAGCCAAGCTTGAATTTCTATAACACTCTCGGATCCCTTGAATGACCTTCCACCCAAATCGGCGTAGTCTCTGCACAAGCGTGCAAAACCGGATCTAGGATGAGTAGGCTCTGGATTGGGTCCGGCTGCTTGAGCATTCTTAACAAGATCTAGAAGCTGCTGGGCAGACATAAATACTCCATCCTGGGGAGTAGCACTAGATTGACCGGCGCTGGAACGGCCAGGTCTAACCATTTCTCTTCTTTAAGAAAGAAAGAAAGAAGAGGAAAAAGTTATTCTCAGAATAAATTTCAATCAAACTTGATTGATAAAATAAGGAATCATAAAGAAAATAGGATGAATCGGTACGAAGACTCGAATTAAATCCTAAAGCACGACTCCTAAGAAAGACTTAGGACGATGATCCTTGTTATAATATTCCATATTGTTCCGAAGTTTGGCTCTGATACCAAGCTGTGACGCCCCACCTCTATACCCACGCTAGCCAAGAACATTACGGTGAATGCTGTCGACTAGCACGGAGAATAAGGCTGTTGAGGAGCGACCATCCGTGTAATTGCTTTGTGCGAGTACCGATATACCGGATAAAAATATAACTTTTCATCTCAAGAGGAAATCCGACATACTGACACAAACTCAAAGCTACTACACAGTGGCTATAATATCTTCGGAAACAAATATAGAAATAAACATAACATAAATCAGTCACAGATAATTCATATCACAAAGGCGGAAGAAGATATGAATATTACACATAAAAGTGTACATCAGAGTAGTGGTCTAAAAAGATCCACAATAATACAAAGGAATAGATACAAGTGCTAGACAAAAGAATAAGTATACATCATAGAGTCTGTATCTCAAATGTATACAACAAAAACTACTAAACTAAAGTAGTTAGCCAAAAATCAGAAGATGGTCCGATAAGGAGTCAAGCAGAAGCACCTGTAAAATCTCAGTCTGACCCGAGTATTATTTAATAAGAAAATAATAAACGGATCAGTCTAGCTATAAATATTAGATGAAGTGATATATAATGAGAGATATGACATAAACGTATAATAATCACAATGCCAAGCTGTGATAAATAAGTAATTGAAAAATCAACAAGAGATTAATCAATATCACAAAGATCTACCCAAGATAAAAAGGAATGTCATACTCCTAATTTCATTCACCAAGCCACAATATATGACATATAGATCAATGCCCATCATAAAAGTTGGTGAAACACAAATTCCAGAATTCAACACACGAAATCCAGAAATCACAAGAAAAAGGATCAACGACGTCGTACAGCGGGACATCCGATGAACCAAATCACAATCAAAGGGAACAACGACGTCGTACAGCGGGACGTCCGATGAACCAAATCACAAAGACATAGCACAATGCTAGTCTAAAACCTAAAATGATCGTCATGATCAAAGAGAAGTGTCGATTACAATAAGCTAGTAAATATATGAGCTTAGCTTCATGTCCCATAACCACTAGCTTAACTTAAATATTTACGAACAAATTGTAGGTCTCCACTCGAAAATTGTCACAGGAGATTCAATCGAACAAGTCCAAGAATTAACCGACGAAGTAAACGCAAGCGTTTCATACCACTCGTTTTACTAAGTCGTTTAATTAAATTTCTCATACGAGTGAGGTAAAGGTTTGTATATACTAATAGATTGGAAAATTGTTTTATAAACGAATTTGGTATTAAAGTAGAGTTGAAATCGTTTGAGAAAAGAGTTTTAATATTTACTACTAGTATAGAAAACCTTTATATTTTTAAAGTGACAAAGCACGAAGAAGATTGTAGAAACAATCAATCACAAAGATCACATTCGAAAATGTGAATAAAAATCCAACGAAATCGATAAAGGATCCATCGAAGTGGATATATCTAAAATTCCCAAAGAAAATAAGTCATCAAAGATGATAATAAATGATGATAATAAATAGAATCATCACGAATCGATTTAAATTGGAAATTCAATCCAAAAAGGCAAATTGGACACAAACAGCAGGTTCAGTCGACTGAACAGAGTTTTCAGTCGACTGACCCTGTACCTGGAAATTTTCCAGGTTCAGGAAACTTTCTGTTTCCAGTTTCAGTCGACTGTGCAGAGTTTTTTAGTCGACTGAATCATGCCTGTAAACTCTCGGGTTTCAGGTTCAGTCGACTGAACAGAGTTTTCAGTCGACTGAATCATGTCTGGGCTGTTTTTCAGCCTTATTCAAATGAAGAGCAAACTCTTCCAAAATGCAACCGGACGAACATTGGCTCTAAGGGTTTATGCCAATCGGCAACCCGGCCCTATATGCTCCTCGGTGCATCACTAAAAGCATGATCAAACATCCATGAAAGGATTTCACACAAATTTGACTTAAAAACCCAAAAATTGGAGTATTCACAAAACCAATCCAAATCAATAGCAAATGCACATGAAGAAGTGTTAGGAATTCATACCCAACAACCAAAGATAATTATAGTCATAGATGTGAGATAAAAATCTCACCCTTGCACCCAAATCAATGAAGGAGAAGCTATGAAGCAATGGCAAGAACAAGCACTCTTCAATTCCAACTCAACAAGCTTGAATCTAAGCTTAAAGGAGAAACATTTCCTAAATTAGGTTTAGGAAATTTCTGAAATTCAAAGAAAGAATGAGTTGGAGAAGAAGAAGAGGAAGCTTACCAATGGGTTCTCATGAAATTTGGAGCAAGGAGATGGATATGCAAAGCAAGCTAGGGCTTAGGAATTTCTATTTCCCATTCTCTTCCTCCATTTTTGCTTGAGCTTGAGTGTTAGGAAAATAGAAGAGAAGTGAATGAAGAGGAGAGTGTTGGAACTGAGTTAAGTGGCTAATTGGCTCAGCCCAACCAAAGCCCTAAGCGGGAAAAAGTAGCAAAAATCAATTTTCTCCAAACGTATCGAAGCTTATACTCAAAAAGGTCGCAAACGGCATTTTGAACTCAATGGAGGTGGTCTCGAGTCCCAATTCGACTGTTTGCAAAAAGTAGGTTTTCGGACCAAAATCCGACGAACGGTGAAATATTTAAATAAAATATTTAAATATATAATCGATAAATATGCGGGTTGTTACAACCAATCTCTCTAAAACTTTGGCTAATGGATCTTCTAATCCACATGGGCCTACCAGAGGAGTCGGTAGGCCCAACTCCCAATAAGGAGGGATTGGCACCGATCCCATCATTGGTCGATTTTCTGGCCGCTGACCCGAGGTGGCTTCTACATGCTTAAATATGTTTACCTTTTAAATCTCATGTCATATGGACCATTGGAGCTCAAATTATTGTTTAATCTCTGACTTGATATGATTTGTTCACTGGTGACTACTGAACTCTCTATAAGGTTACATGCCGATCCCTCAAGGTTTGCCTATGTGATGTGCGATCCCTAGGGTTAGTTCCCTAGGGTCCACATACCCTGGCTTCCAAATTTAATAGGGTTCTTAGTTGTAGATCCTGAGATATGGAGTGTTGTGTGCATGAATGCTCTTGGAATTTTTTGGATGTCGATCCCTTTTCAATATAGCCAAACAATCCTTCTACACCAATCACGCCGATCCCTTCCTATTTTCCATGTTATGCCGAAGCCTTCCATTCGTCGAGCCATATTCCTTGCTTCGAGCATCCTACATTGTACATCTATCAAATACATACAATTCCGACTTCATATAATCATCTATACTCGACCTCTGGGCCCTACAATCATCATTTTGGAATGATTGCCTTTATAGCAATTGGTTGTCAGTAATGCAGTCAGTTCAATATAGCCAGGCTATAATGTCGGGTAACACTTGCCCCCCCAAAGTACGTCTTGTGATTAACATGATGATTTTTGAATCGTTGGGAATGAGATCCATATAACTTTCCAACCAGTTTCTATTCTTTTATCGTATCATTTTTCCAAGGCACTGAATTCCTTTTTGATTGTCCTAACACTTAGTCAATATCCAATAGTATAAATCTAGCGCCATGACCTGTCAATTGATGTGTGTGTGTGTGTATGTATGTATTTATGTATGTTTTTATGAGACTAACAAGCTTTTTTTATCCGGTTCAGCCTCGAACTCGAAGGTCTCAAGTTTGACTTCAGTTTCTATCGATTTGAAAGATTGAACTTTTAAGTCATACACGGGCCTGCTTATACACACGTTTTCGTAGTTGGCTCTCGGATGTGTTCGAACACTTACTAGTTGTTGCCAAGTTCATAGTATTTTGCATTTTCATGCTTATAGCCAAACCCCAATAACCATTTGTTTGGGAAACTCGTAGGGATCGACATGCACTATGTCGATCCCTCCTTCTCCATTACCACTGCTACATGGATCGACATTCCTCTTGCTGACCCGTTAGCCTTCGCATGTCAGCACTTGGAACCCTTAGCCCACGTATATAAAGCAGGAATTCTTACTTCCTTTCTCCTTCACTTGCTTCATTCTCTTATTACCCCCGCCTTATACAACCAAACTTTCTCCAAAAGCCGACCCCCTCCCCTCCATTCAAACATTACTTTAACTATCTAACATGTCTTTTTCCTTAATCTCAAACCATTGTTCCCCCTTTCTATCAGACTACAACCTAATCTTTTTCCCTTTTTATAGTTCCCTTTTGATAAATTTAGGCAAACTCCTTTTTTTGCTTTCGATTTCAAGATGAGGCAATGGATTCTTCTTTGTTGAAGATAGTTTGATGCATGAAGAAGTGAATGACAAAGGGCATAAGTCATTTGGGGAAGATGAGGCATGGTAAGGAGCGAGGTTCAACAAAAATGTTGAAGGAAAAAGGAAAAGAAAAGGTGGAGGAGGGTTCGGCATTGGAGGTATGGATATAGGCCGATCCCTCATTTGATGGTAAGGGATCGGTATAGCGGTTTAAGGAGAAAGGGGTTGATAAGTCATGTGGGAAGGAAGATTTCGGAGTTTGTGATGGGAGATAGTGCAGCAAAGAATGAAGAGAGGGATCGGTAAAAAAGCTGTGGATAGTGATATGTGGTTTTAAGGAGAGAGGGCTCGGTTATGAAGCTATAAGAAATGGCTCAGCCTATCCATAGGGATCGGCTTGATTGAGATGAAGAGAGGGATCAGTATTGGATTAGGGATCGACATAGGTAGGGGTCGGCATAAGGAAACTTGTAAACTTGCCATCTGATCCAACCTTGTTTAATTGGACAATCATCACTAACTCACCTTAGCAACCTTGGATATATAATGATGATAAACAATAAAACTCGCATACCCATTATTAAACTCGAGATTGAGCAATCAAACCCATGAAACTTCCTACATATACTAAAAACTTACAAATAGACTTGAACGACAAACTTCACACTTTGATATATCAACAGTCCATCCCAAAGCTTTTACAACCGATTAATCTCTCCGCTAGTCGTGACGGTCTGCAATGATGGTTACTCTGGTCGAAATCCAAAATCTCATCGTGTAACTTTGTTTCATATGATTTTTTAAACTGTTTATATCTTCCATACACTTCACTACACTACACTAGCTTACATTTAACATGAGGGAAGCAGGTAAGCTTTTCTAACCTCGATTATCTACTGAGTATGGCTAATATGGACTCCAGACGCTCAGAGCGTTTAGCTGGTATGTCTTCTGATCCGACAACTCACCGCATTGATTCTTAAGAAATATTGGCAGGCTTCTCCCTGCCATCTAGTAGAATAGATAGAAGTTTTTGATCTACTAATCGACCTTTTCTCAGATATTTTCGATCTCCCAGCATAGGATATAAGTCCTGCCCCTAATGCAATTGAGGGTGCCAGTCTTCTACGTAACCCAATAGATTCTCAAACCTCCCGAATTTGCGGGGCTGACCTTTGCTGGCTATGTTCTATGCATGGAATTCCGTTTGTAGATATCTAGTCCCTTCAATAAATGACATGCCTCACTAACTACCGTAGGGTTACACGACGTGTAAAAAATTTATATGCTAGGATAGATGCGTAACGCCCTTTAATTCGTTCATTCGAGGGATGTCGAGATTTCTTGGAATAATTCCTAATCAACTCCATCCAAACAGTTATGCCTTTATACATGGAACCTTATTGCTATTCATGAGTGTTCTATTTCGTTCACCAACTCTCGAGGACATAAAATTCATTTACAACTTCAAAGGGCGGTCAAGGAGTCCCTCCTATGTCTTTCTAAAACCTTCGCTAAACTATCAAGTCTTGACTGGTGCTTGGAACAAACTTTCTTTTTTCAAGCATGAGTGATTCTATGTTCGATGTCCACCCAACTTCGCGAGGCGATGGTTCGAAGAACATACGTGTTACATTCATCTCATTCTCAAGTTTGTTAATCCAATTCATAACTTTCCCTTTGAATCTGCTAACATTTAGGATTCCTTTATGTGTCCGTCCATGTCCTTAAGATGTTAATTTTTCAAGAGAGGTCACCACCATTCGCGCTACTCCTATCGAAGATAGGGATATCAAACTTCTCGTCACTGATGAGCTACTATCTTTATTCGTGATACTAGAAGAGGATTGTAGCATTGGGCTCCCCTGAAGCATAGCATTGCCGAGAAATATTATAGAGAAAAAAGAGACGCCATCGATCTTGTCGTGTCACCTACCATGGGGACTCAGTTTGACATTAAAGAAGGTGAGATTAGGGTTCTCAGGCCAGTGTACCCGAAGACGCTAACGTGGGCCCAAGCATGGCACCTATGGTTGAACCGTCGTAAGGCGCACAATCTCAAACACCTATCAAGAGAAAGAAGAGGCTTGTATACAAAATCTGTAAAACAAAAACTACTATAGATCCTGAATTCATCGTTACTGCTATTGAAGAAGAATCATCTTTCCAACACTTGGAAAGTTCATTAAGGAGATTTTCAAGTCTCCAAATTTTAGATGATATTATGACATATGACTTTCCAAATATCAACATAGAAGGGCTAAAATTCTCCTACTAGGAGTGGTGAAGGTATTCATCCTTCTAATAAAGGAGAGAGAAACCCTTGACAAAGGCTACGACCACCAGTCTATCAATGGAAAACACTAGGACACTCACAACCACGTGCACTTCACTGCACACTCTTTATTAACCTTTCTCACAATAATTACTCACATGTTCTCATTTGGTTATTGCAGGTGCAATGATTCGGTCTCAGGCCTTCAATTACTTAAGAGGTTCTTTAACATACCATTAATCTAGCCATGACTCGGAGTCTGGCCGGCGCAGGGAGAAAGGCGATGGACGGGATAAAAGTTACCATTCAAGGGAATCCTTCTCTTTTAAGCACAAGCCCCAGTCCCAGACAACATGCCAAGGAGTGCAGCGTAATTTTCCTGCTTACGATGGAGACCGGCCTCTACACCGTGGCCCTCAAATCGACACATCACATGAGCAACATTTTAGCTCTTTGAGCTCTAAGAAGTCTCACGAACATAGATCAAGCAAACATCCAATTGTCGCTTATGATCCGCCCTTACCGGCCGCTGCTCCTGACATTTCTACAGTGGTGAAATTGGCCGAGCTTAAGGCCACTTTTCCAAAAATCTGCTTTGATGGGCTTAAATTCCTTCCTATAATAAATACAATTCTGTGGCACGCCAAAGCGAGTTCACTTGCATGTGTCAATAATGTGCTTATGCAGCACGAATCATTTCAACATCTAGTGAAAAAAAAACTCTGAAGTGTCCATTGAGCGACAATATTAAATAGACCACCTCAAGTTAAAAGCGATACATGATAAAGACATAATCAAACATCAAGATGCCAATTGTTAGAATTGAAAACATAAATTGCTAAAGTAGAGAGGAAATGCTAAGGAAACGACAGAGGTGGTGAGCCAATTGGAAACTTCTCATAAAAAAGAACTCGACACTGCCCTCAATCGCGGCGGGGCACTTACCCTGGAAAAAGATTCCTTGCAAAAGGAAAATGATGTTTTGGCCCGCTGCATCGAGGAACTTGAAGAGCTTCTCAAAAGGGAAAGGGAAGAGAAAATTGAGGCTCGGTAAGAATCACAAACGTACTACGAAGACGCCGTCGAGGCCCGGAGCCTGAAAATTAAACTTTATGAGAAGTTTGCAAAAACCAAAGCTCTTAAATAGGAGGCTTAAGAGGAAGGCCAAAAATAAATGACTAAACAAATAGAATCCCAAATTGAAGACGCTAGAGAGTCCGGTAGGAGTGAAAGCAAGGACTTGCTCGATCCATTGATCATTAAGTGCAATGGCAAAGTCCTCATCCACCGCGACTTAAGTTTTCTTGGAAAAGGCTATCTCGAATCACTTGCTGAAGCCTAGGAGTATATTATTAAGATGAAAAAGAGAGAACTGGCTGAGCTAAAACTGATAAAGAAAAATTAGTGTAGAAGATCCTCCACGGAAACGAACCTTTAGATTTGGCTGCCGCGAACTTCGATACTTTAATTCTTCTGCACTTACTGAGAAAGGGGAGCATATCACCGAATCTTCAGGGGCCAATTCTAAAGGTCCCTCTTCTTCCCAAGCAGCTGGAACATCAGTCTCCTTTGGCCTGGAGCAGGACTTGGGCTATGATCAAGATAAGCCCGACTATTGATCTAAGGTGTTGTTCCCTATTTTGAAAGGAGGTACCCAGCAACCAATGAGAGCCAACTGGATACAGGTATTGCACTTTACTCTTCAGTTTATGAAAAAATTTGTTCTTTACGCATAATGGTTTTAAGCTTATCTCCCCGCTTTAACAAATTTTACAGGTCTTTCGGGTACCAGTCAAACTCCTATGAGCGATGCTGCTATGGAGCAATAATAGAAACCGGTAGAGATTCTAGCAGCTGTTAATGTACCAAAGCCCGATGCTCAAGTCATCGAGGCTCTTGATGATGAAAAGGTGGATGATCCGCTCCCAACGGATGAGTCTGACAATATTGTGATTACTGGTGCATCTGAATGCACTGGTGAGATTAACTTGAAAGAGCAGATTGAAATGGAGGAGTCGCTAAAGAAAAAGGCTAAAGCTGAGCCTGTCGCGGTGGACATCAATGATCCACACCATATTCCATTACAAGTTATTCCACCTAGTAGGTCAATTCCTAATGAACTTCCTCCTATTTCCAAAAGATTTCCTTAAACAGGTGGAAAAGGATCCAGGAAGGGAAACATAGGGTGGCTTAAGTGGCACCACTCCCAAAAAATCAAAAAATGAGAGGAGGTCAAAGATATAGTCGTCACTTCGGCTTAATGTGTGTGTAGTTTGCATCGTTGTTTGCTTGCCATTTCTTTTATTAGTCGTGGTTATACGGGTATGAATCTCGGTTTTTTTTAAATAACTTGTGCTACAACCTGGAAACCCGTCATGTGAATAAAACTTTTTGTTTTCTGTTGAGCTTTCGTGTGAATTGCTATTTAGACAGTTGAACTATTACCTTCCATTCGATGTAATTCTAATTTTTTGTTCATTAGTTCTGGTAAAAATCAGCCAGTTCTATTCCAAGGCCTCCACGTGGTCGTGGCCTCGAGTCGTATTAAGCACTAGTTTCGTGCCTTAGTGTTATGCCATCGAACTCAGCGGTTTTTTAGCAACTATACTCTTGTCCTCGGTTTTAGGTTAGCGGGGATAGATGTTGGATGGTCAAACTCCATCCTTAATGAGCTCATACACCTCTCGTCGATTTTAGGACGAAGTTAGTGGAATAGTGAACGGTCGAACTCCTCTCATCTATTCATGTATGTTCGTATCCACACTCTAGGGATAAGAATTAGTCGATGGGTGGTCGGTTCGCACCTAATCTATATTTATATTCTCGTCCACACTCTGGTTTATTAGAGTTATTTTGCGAGCGGTCGATTCACGTCCGATTTATGTTTATACTCTAGTTCGTACTCTAAGGACTTAGAGTTATTTCGCGGGTGGTCGATTCATGCCCGATTTAAGTTTACACTCCAGTCCACACTCTAGGGACTTAGATTTATTTCATGGGTTGTCGATTCACACTCGATTTAAGCCTATACTCCAGTCCACACTCTTTGGGACTTAGAGTTATTCCGGAGTGTAGTCGGATCGCACTCCCCTTAATTGATTGATTTGCCACCCAATGTGTGGGATTTGATCTAACGGGTGATCGGTCGTGTCACAGTCACTCTCATTTTATTTGAATCCCACAGTTTGGCCAAATTTATTTGATCATCGGATGGTCGGTCACGTTTATTCCTTGTTGTGCATACCGTCAGTTGGAATATGAATGAGAGTTATCAAATGAGAACATGGACCACGCTCATCTTATTTAGTCCCATTGGGAATTATCATGATTGATTAATTTCAAACTCCAAGAGCATGTTCATACACATCGAGATCAATCAGTTTCGCTATGTAACTGATGTATAACACTACAACAAACATAAATATAAAGGAAGTCCAAAACTTTATTCATTAAGTAGAAAGGAAAAAAACAAAGTCTCATATTACACATCTAGAAAATCATATGCTAAAGCAAATTCTAAAATCAAATACAACTAAAATGAAAAAGAAATAAACTACGCGAAATAACATCGTAGATATTCGCTATTCCATGCCCTTGGAAGTGAGATGCCATCAACAGTCGCTTGCTTGAAAGTTCCTTCTCCAAGCCACTATTCAATGAAATATGGTCCTTCCCAGATTGGATTCATGTGTGGTGGGGTAGAGAAAACCTATTTCAGGACGAGATCGTCGATTTATAATTTTCTAGGTCGAACTTTAATGTTTTAATACCGGGCGACTCGGTGTCTATATGCAACTGCCCTCAAATCGGCTTCCTTGCGCTTCTCACCTATCAGTCAAAAGATTCCAAGAGGAGATCTTTATTCATTTTGGGATCGTAGTAAGTCACTCAATGAGAAGGAACTTCAAGCTCAACAAAAGTAATGGCTTCGGAACCGTAAGCAAGGGCGAAAGGAGTATGGCTAGTCGTGGACTTGTGGGTGGTCTTGTAAGCCCACGGTGTTGTAGGGAGTTCATCCACCCACCTGCCTCTGGCCTTCTCAAAACCCTACTTCAGAATGGACATTATGATTTTATTTACAACTTGCCCATTTTCTACAAGGCAAGCGACCACAACAAATCTCTTTTCAATACGATATCTTCGACAAAAATCTTTGAATTCAACACTGTTGAATTGAGTTCCAATATCTGTTACAATAGTTCATGGAGACCGAAGCAGCATATGATGTTTTGAACAATAAAGTTGATTACTTTCTTGGTTGTGATCATGGTTAAAGGTTCTTTTTGGGCCAATTTGGTGAAGTAATCAACTGCAACGATAGCATACTTCGCGTCACCTTTAGAGATCGATAAGGAACCGATAATGTCTATTCCCCACATGGCTAACGGCCATGAGCTGACCTGCGATTTCTATCAAAGGAGCTCTTGGGACTTTGGCATATATCTGGCATTTATCACATCATTTCACATAACCAGCGGTATCTTGATTTACGATCGGCCAATAATACCCATAACAGAGTATTTTCCTTGCCATAGTTTTCCCCCATCGTGTTCACCTCATTCCCCTTCATGAACTTCTCTTAGAACACGTTTTATCTCATCATGAGCGACACACCGAAGTAGGGGACTGAAAAACCTTTCCTGTACATAATCCCTTCTTGCATAATATACCGTAAAGCTTTGCAAATAACTTATCACTTTCATTTCTTTTATCTGGCAGGACTCCATAAGTCTTTGATTGCATTCATCCACGATTCCCTTTCAGGCTCTGCTTCCAATGTTTGGTCGATTCTATCATGTTTATACTCAGGGTATTTAATACTTCGATCGGAACCAAGCCCGTCTGCTGTGCGTCGGTAGTACTAGCGAACTATGCTAATGAATCAGCTTCTTTGTTCGACCTCGTGGAATATGTAAAAGTCATAGTACTCAAATTTTGTCAACAGCTCTTGGACTTGAGTAAGATATGAGGCAAGTCATTGTCCCTTAGCTAGATAATCTCCCCTAACTTGATACACTACCAACTACGAATCGTAGAAGATTTCAAAAGATTATATTCCAAATTCTTTAGTGAGTTTAAGTCCAGCAACCAGAGCTTTATACTTAGCTTCACTGTTTGTCGCTGGGAAATCAAGCTTCAAAGCATTGCAGATTGACCGACCATCAGAAATTAAAAGCACTATCCAGCTCGTAAACAATGATCGTTAAACGCTTCATTGGTATACAAATTCCACTATATGGTAGGGATTTCACCGCCTTCCGAAGAATCATCCTGCATGGTGAAAGCGGCTATAAAATTTGCCAGTGTTTGACCCTGGATAGCTCTTTGAGGGAGATAAGTAATATAAATTGTCTAAGCTCTACATTCCACTTAAGCAACCTACCAGATGTCTCAGGTCGTTGTAGGACATGTCGTAACGATTATTCGGTGTAAACATTAATCGAATGTGCTTGGAAATATGGATGAAATTTCGGTGATGCAATTAGTAAACAGTGCGCCAGTTTCTCTATTTTTGGATAGTTCCTTTCAGCTCTCGTTAATCATTTGCTGATGTAATACACTGATCTCTGGATCTGATCCTCCTCACAAAGCAATGCGACACTTATATCATGTGTAGATATGACCAAATAAATGTACAACTCCTCATGATCCATCGACTCTGACAAGATGGGAGGTCTCTCCAAATGATTCACCAAAGCTTGAAATGTGTCCTCATAATCCTACATCCATTTGAAGTTTCTTTTGCCTTTCCTAATCAAATCGAAGAAAGAAATGCACTTATTTGTAGCTCTGGAGATGAATCGGCTTAAACTAGCAACTTTCCCATTCAGACTCTGCATTTTCTTAATAATTCTTAGCGCTTGAATATCGCGGATAGCCTTAATCTTCTCGGGGTTAGCTTCTATTCCATTGGCATTAACAATAAAGCCCAAGAATTTCCCTGATGCTACACCAAAGAACACTTCAAAGGATTAATTTTCATCTTGTAATATTGGAGGATGTCAAACATTTCTGCCACGTCTCTAATGTGGTCGCTTGATTGTCGTGACTTCACGAATATATCATCCATATATACTTCTGTTGTTTTTTCAATCTGATCTTTGAACATCCTGTTAACTATGCGCTGATAAGTAGCTCCTGCATTTTTTAATCCAAATGGCAATACTACATAACATTACAATCCAACATCGGTAGTGAAACTAGTGTGCTCCTGATCAGGAATATGCATCGAGATTTGATTATATCCCGAGTATACATCCATGAAAGATAGAAAATCATGTCCAACAGTTGAGTCCACCAGCTGGTCGATCCTCATAAGGGGAAAACTGTCATTTGGACACACCTTTTTCAAACATGAATAATCAATGCACGTTCTCCACTTTCCATTAGTTTTCTTCACAAGAACAGGATTAGATACCCATGTAGGGTAGAGGCATCGCAGATAAACCCATTATCTTTTAGTCTACCCCCTCCTCTTTAAGAGCGACAATCTCTCTAAATCCTTATCGTGTCTTTTTTGCTTCACTGGGACATGCTTCAGGTCTACATTCAATGCATGGCTTGCAATGGCAGGCGAGATTCCACACATGTCAGAGTGAGTCCAAGCGAACACGTCTAGATTCGCTCAGAGAAATCCAGCAAGTTCTTTCATCATCGAAGGGCTGAGCTATGACCCAACCTTGGTCTCTTTAGACTCCTCTCCATCAACTCTAGGATCTATATCTTTATAGAACCGATTATGGCGCCCGAGCCAAGGCTCGGGTGCTAGTTGTCAATCTTTGGTAGCTTGGATGCAGAAGGTCTTGTCCACACCCTTACCCTTTTCTTTGTGCTGAGCTTCCCTTAACCCAGCAACATAATAGGCACATCCAGTCACTTGATTGCCATGAACAAATCCTACACCACTGTCTGTCGAAAACTTCTATATCAAACACCATGGGGAAAGAGCTGCCCGGAATTCAACTAAGACCGGTTGATCCAGAAAAACATTGTATAGAGAGTCAACATCCAAAACAATAAACGGCAAGATCCACACTCTCCTTTATTGACCTTCTCCCACTCAACAAGTAATTCCACATAACTAATAGCTTCAGTTGCAACACCGTTAAAACCGTGTATATGTGCTTTAGACGGTTCTAAATCTTTGGCTTCTATCCTCATCTGATCAAAAGCTTTTTTAAAGATTATATTCACCAAACTTCGACAATCAATTAAAATCCTTCTCACCAAAGAAGGAACAATCATAGCTGAAATGACCATTGGTTTGATTGTTCAAGCCTCTACCTTATCTGCATCTTTGTTCCTAAACACAATATCATCCATCATCGCACATTGCTATTTTGTCAGAGCTCCATCTTTTGCATTCGAATAGCATCCTAAATCAACATGGCTAATCGCGCTACCATAGCGCTTCATCTCTTGCCAACTCTTATCTACCGGGTGTGGTCCTCCGACTATCATATTTATCACCAGTCAGCACAGGCTCCTTAGCCCTACGCGGCGCGTGTCTTCGATTGGGGTCAGAAGTCCCCTACCCGCCATCCTGCTGGGCTTTCACAAACCGTTGTACCTTTTTTCTCGAATCAGTTTTTCCATAACATCATGGAGATACCTACATTCATTTGTGTTGTGCCCATAACACTCGTGAAATTGATAATATTTCTCGGTCTGCTTCTGCTTCTGCTTTTTTGTCGATTCTTTCGATGGCAGCTTCCTATAGTGCATGGTATTGCAAGTAGACCGACAGATATTGTCAAAGGACGTGTTCAACGGAGTGTAATTACTATACATTGGAATTCTAGGCTTCAATCTTCCTGAATCCCTCTTTTGTTCTCAGTTCCTTTCCCCACCTCTTTTTTGTTGATTTGGTTTATTCTAAACATTCACTTGGACTTTTCCAGATCTATCATCAGTTTGTTTTATCACAATGTTACCCTGTACTCCTTCTCCACTTGGTCCTGCAACATTCTTCTTTTTGGAGGAACTGGCTTCCTCCTTTCTCAAATATTGAGCTACATTTATGTAAAAGCGTTTCAATGTTGCGAGTGGCATACCGGCTAACCAATCACCAAACTCAAACTCTAGATCAATCCCTCTCGTCATAGCCATGAGTATCACATGGTCATTTGGATTACTGACCTCCATAACAGTTGTATGAAATCTCTCCAAATAATTTTTCAATGACTCTCATGTAGTCTGAATCACGTTCGAAAGGGACATCATGTCTTTCGGACAAGTCGCGTGCATCCGAGGATCGCATCATCAGCTCACGTCGAATCCATCAACCATTCATATTTCATAATTTGGTGCATTGGGTCGATTTTTCCCTCATAGATAGGCATCGACTGCATGTTGAACTTCCTTAGGTACCGTGCATGTAATACACCATTAGTGAATAGCGTATGACTTCTTGAGATTCCCTAGCCATTTTTGGTTAAGCCTTGGCACTCCCTTACTAACTGGCTAACCATTGTCGATAAGTCCGACGTTGGATGGTTGGTACCAAGCGGTGGTCGTGCTCCACCTCACGTGAATGATCTAGTCGATGTCTGCGGGTCATTTCACACCTTCTTGGTTCACTATCTACCCAATGTGCATCTTATACATTTACACTATCATCATTCCGGGAAAGTACTTGGTCAGTGTTCAATCGAACTCCATTATGTAAAACATCAAGAACGTTTCCACCTCGACTCCCAAGGTGCATAGAGGGAATCCCCCTAGGGAGAGATCGGCAACGATCGATCTTGGCAGACCGTGATGGTCTGCCAAGCGACGCTCTGAAATTTCTGCATGATTTTCTTCTATTCTGCGACACCTATGTCTGTGATATTCACCTGATGAGCTAGAACTTTCTGATGCTGAGTAAGGAGTAGGATCCCTCCTAGCTTTCTCACGCTGCTGCTAAGTAATTTGGTTCATCAAGTTGATATTAGTCTTTTGTTGATTTAGTTGTCGACGGCTTTCCATCAACTGTCTCATTAAATTATGAAATTCGGCTCTGGTAATAGAATCAATGGGATTTGAACTTTAACCGAATCTGCATTCACATTTGTCGGTTGATTGCTTGGGTCTCCTTATTGAATGCTAGCAATCCCATTTCCTTCCATGTTTTGAAAAGTAGATTTAGTATGTCTCACCATTATTAATTACTTTGCTTTGGATTCCTTCAAATCTGAATAGGATAAGAAACTTTATGAAGTTATCTTGAATCTCCTTCGGGGGATTTATCCAATCCAATAGCAACAAAGTGGATTCTAGGAAGCCGAGAATCAGGTTCTTAGTGAAAGCACCAAAATGTTTGCAACCAAATTGGTCATAACACCTAAGAACAGATTTTTCAGAGAAGTAAGTGAAGAAAATAAAATTAAACTGAGGAAAAGACTAAGCTAACAACAAATAAAAAGCAGTTAACAACAAATAAAAAGCAATAATCAGAAACATAGAGATTCATAGTGGTTCGGCATTGTATGCCTACGTTCACTTTGAAGTTTATCTTTATTGATCACTTATAAATCTGATTACTGCAGTTGAGAATAGAGAACACTTTATTACAATAAAGTCTAAAGTAACAAGCAGTGTAAAGATCCTTAGAATGATCCATTAGGCTAGTATTTATAGGTGAAGACGACCACCAATCTCTCTAAAACTTCGGCTAATGGACATTCTAATCCACATAGGCCTACCTGAGGGGTCGCTAGGCCCAACTCCCAATAAGGAAGGATCAGTACCGATCCCTTCATTGGTCGATTTTTGGGCCGCAAACCCTATGGTGGCTTCTGCATGCTTAAATATGTTGGCCCTTCAAATCTCATGTCATTTGGACCACTCTCAAGTTATTGTTTGATCTCCGACTTGATACGATTTGTTCACTGTTGACTGTCGAACCCTCTATAGGGTTACATACCCATCCCTCAAGGTTTGCCCATGCGATGTGCGATCCCTATGGTAGGTTCCCTAGGGTCCACATACCCTGCCTTCCAAATTTCATAGGTTTTGGAGTTGTAGATCCTAAGATATGGAGTGTTATGTGCATGAATGCTCTTGGAGTTTGCTAGATGTCGATCCCTTTCAATATAGCCTACCGATCCCTCTACACCAATCATGCCGATTCCTTCCTATTTGCCATGTTATGTCAAACCCTTCCATTCGTTGAGCCATATTTCATGCTTCGAGCATCCTACATTGTATATCTATCAAACCCATTCAATACCGACTTCATATAATCATCGGTACTCGACCTCCGGGCCCTATAATCATCATTTTGGAACCATCGGCATTTATGGCAATCAGATCTAAGTCGTGCAATCAGTTCAATATAGCAAGGCTAGAATGCCAGGTAGCACTAACTATGTTTGGAAAAGTTGCAAATATTTTCAGATCTCAAAATAATAATTAAAACTTTACAATTTAAATTTTACTAACCAGATATTAACCGGTATTGTACTAAAATCGAAAATAGAACAGGATTTTGACATAAACAAAATAATTTGTTATATTAAACCCTATTAAAATACATTTTTAAATCATAAAATCATAAATTTTTGAATACTTTTGTTCCATATAATTCTTTAATTCAATATTTTGAAATGACTAAAATACAGGTAGTTATAATCTCCCACATTCAACACTTTTCGTCCTCGAAAAGGAATAAAGCAAAGAATCTAGCATTTTAATATATTTTACCAAATTGATCAACTTATAAAACATTTAAACTTACTTGCTTAGTTTTACTATAAATTTGGAAATAATTAAATTTTTTTTTCAAATATCTTCCAAAATACTTTTATATATGCTTGATATCTTAACTGTTTTGCTATGTATTTCTCTCGAGACCCAAAAAGTGAATGCCGATGATGTTACATTCATCACCAGACTTATTTTCAAGAGACAAAAGTGAAGTCCTTTAATATTAACAGTCCTTTGAAGGATTTTACATCTATCCTTATTCTTACATAATTTGGTCCTTACATTAGATGTATGCATACCTAAAATCTCTAAGTACTTGATAGACTAGCTTAAACAGCAAGTGAAACACTTTAAAAATATATTTCTTTCAAAAAGATAGATATTTAAATTTTTTCCAACATACTGTAAATATTAACTTTCCAAATAATTTTTTCCATAAAATTTCTAAATGGAATTTTTTATATATATAACTCCTTTATAATACCTCTAAATTTTATACTAGCAGAAAACTTATATAAATCTCACTTATGCCAACTTCAAATTTTTAATACTTTACCAAATTCATTTGTAAAATTCCTTACTTCACATAGGGCAAATATTATTCATAAATACCATTTAAATATTCACCCTAGACATCATCATAAATATAACTAAAATATTTGAAAATAATTATTAACATCATTACTTATATTTAAAAAGAAAGCCATTTAAGTTATTAAGTCCTCTTTTTTTAATTTAGGAAAAATTCTTTTGAGGGAGTGGAAAGAAATAACGACCCGGAATTTCAATGCAAACAAATTACAAAGAAACAAACCAACATTTCACATTATTTAATACATTTGATTATCAGTCAAAACTGAATGTTTGTTTAGGTTCACAACCTTCTGGATTGCTCAAAGATAGAGATAACTTCCTAAGCATACCTTTACGCTCACCAGCCTTTGGTTATTACTTGAAAGATTACCTAAGTTATCTTAGAACAAAATTGAAAGTTATTCCCTAAACATTCCTAAGGCAACACGTTTTATAATTTCTTAAGCCATACAATGTCCATTAATTATTCGTTTATAATATCTGATATGGTCACTTGCTCGAATACATGCATTTCTTATCCAAACAAATATAAATCACTTTTAGTTTTCTAGTGCGAACTTCGCGCTACAATAAAATACCATTTTTACAACAGGCAATACCCGTTGTAGTAGGGGTACATAAAAAGCCAGTGGCCATCTTATTATGCAATGTTATAATTGACCCAAAAGATTTTACAATAGTTTAAAAGCGTTGTAGTAAACATTTTTACAATGATCTAGAGCCGTTGTAATAAAGTGCTTTACAATGGATATGTATCGTTGCAATTTTCCCTAGCCACAACAGGCATTGACCATTGTAATTGGTTTTTATAATAACTGTTTTTGTCTGCTGTTAAAAAAAATGCAAAATTTAAGTAAAATTAGACCATTAGTGCAACATGTATAAAGTTCGTACTCACAATTGCTAAAAAGCCAAAACGAGTTATACATTTACATCATTTATAAAGTCGCACATTTAATACTTCTTATACATATTGTCACACACTTACAAAACCAAGAAGTAATGAAGAACATACACTACAACAAAAATACCCTATTACAACGCCTCTTTTACAACGGGCATTGGCTGCCCGTTGTAATAGAAGGCTATTACAATGGTCCATTCAGGCCCGTTGTAATAGATGCCCTATACAATGCCCTTTTTACAACGGGCGATGATAGCCCGTTGTAATAGAATGCTATTACAACGGTCCTTTCAAGTCCGTTGTAATACATGTCACGTTCACAACATGCCCGTTGTAATAGATACAATTTTACAACGGTCAAATGCCCATTGTTACTCTTCTTATTTTGCTTCGCTACTTCTTTTGCTGCCTTAGCCTTCCAAAATTTTCATTTCTCGGTTTTCCTTTTTTATTAACCCTAAATTTCAATTTTCATGGCATTTTTCTCCCCACAACTTCACCGCCTCATCGAGTTCCTCCTCTCGTCTTCTTGAATCTCCTCTTTCTTGTTCTAACCACCCAATCCCAAAAAATGGATCCGAACTCATCCTCCTCCTCCGCCTCCGCCTCCGTCTCCGCCTCCGCCTCCTCATCCCAACACGAATCTGAATCCCTAGCTCAACAGATCCAAGAAACTCTAGCTCTAACCAGCCAGTCCCAAATCCAACCAATCCAGCACAAATTCTAGGAAACCCAACCCATCAACCAATTCAAAAAATGGATCAAGTGGTAAAGATGGCGGAGATCAATTTCTCGTGTGTTCATAAGAAGCTGAGGCAGAAAAGGCTCGCTCCAGTTATGATCGAGGAAGTGACCAGAAGGGTATAGTTGGTAGATATTTGGCAAGCGGCATATACAGCTAGGGTGATTTTACCTACTCCAATTACTAGGTGTAGGTATTGGCATCGGTCATTGAATCCAAAGAAGTTGATTGATGTTGGATTTTCAAGATTAGG
This sequence comes from Allium cepa, assembly GCA_030765085.1. NCBI lineage: Eukaryota > Viridiplantae > Streptophyta > Magnoliopsida > Asparagales > Amaryllidaceae > Allium > Allium cepa. The sequence goes on from CM060928.1 coordinate 222,202,957, forward strand.
ACCAAGAATGACAATGAGTTGAACCATTAAGCTTTATAAGCTGCTTGATAAGACAATCACACCTGGGTTTAGGAAGATGGAGATGAAGCACTTGAAGGAAGTTACAAAGTTGTTGAGAGGGTATCTGAAACAACTTATGGTTGCACCTGATTTTGATGAGGATTGAGGGCTTTAAGGTCAGGCCATTACTCTGTCAATCTACTAAAGGTATATATCTTGAACTATAATATCTTAAAAAATCCTTTCTTTCCATAATAGATAACCAAGCATGACAAATATTAGGTGGCAATATATCCTGGTAATGTTCTTACACTGCGGATGTCTAAGCTCCAGCATTCAAATACAAGAGTGGGAAATACATGTTCGTTCAGTGCCCTGAAATCTCACCTTTTGAATGGTAGTTTGGGCTATTTTTTTACTTTACTATGTGGCTAAAGATCAAGTTATGATAGTTGACGATAGTTGATTTTTATCAGGCATCCCTTCTCCATAACATCAGCTCCAGGGGATGATTTTCTTAGCATTCATGTCAGACAACTTGGGGACTGGACTCAAGAGCTCAGGCGTGTTTTTTCTTTGGCTTGGAACCCCTACCCACTGGTAAGAAAGGGTCAGATTATGATTTTTTAACTGATTTAATGATTAAAAAAATCCTTTAGTGGCTTCGTATTCAAATCCTTTTCTCTCTGTTCCTATTGTAGTGATGCTAGAATCCAAGAACAAAGTGGAAGAGAATGTCACTACTACTATAAAGGAGGGAGACGGATATTCTACTGATATTAATTTGGACATCGCAGGTGATAGTGGTATCATGGATAACTATATCGCTAACACAAAGTATTTATCAAAAAGATCTAAAAGTTTAAACTTTAAGGTTGATGTCTCAAATAGATTTGAAGCTCTATGTTCTACAGATGATAGTTTTGAAGCTTTACTTTGTGTTGAGAATCTTGTTTTAGGCAGCAAGGGTATAACAGCTGTTTAGAAACACTGCAATTGTGGCGAAGGTATCAAAAATATGCACATCGATATTCAAATATCTGCTAAAAATGGCAACAAGTGTATAGTAGCTGTTCAAGAACAAACCAATTATGGCGTGGGTATAAAAAATGTGCTCATTGACAGTAGGTAAATGCCCGTATCCTTTTAAAATAAGAGCACTGCTGAACTTTGGTGAACCTGACACTTTAGTCATATTTTGTAATACTTTGGTGACCTCTGAATCTGCCTTAGTGGCTGAATTTACTGAGAAAAGTAAGGTCGGTAGAGAGGAGATTAATTATGTTGAAAGTAGTTGCTTAAAGAACGTAGATATGCATGCGTCAAAAGAGATGTTCAATAATATTATGTGTTCTGAAGTAGTTATAGTAAATGGCAATTAAGTTTATAAAGATGAAGCGTACATGCATGGACCTTTGCCTAAAGATGGTATGTTGGTTGACATCAAGATTTTTGATATTATTATCATTGACAACAAGGTTAATGCTTGCATTGATGACAGTTTGTTAGAGGAATTAGCAATTACTTTTTACATTGAGCCTATAAAGTTCATTATGTATTGTTGTCATGCATCTTTAAGAGGCTCTATACTTCCTCTATTTGTGCTTGTGACTCTACTCTTTCTTTTAACCACTCAATTTCTGGTAAAAATAATTCGTAATTGCAATTCTCGTAATACAGTTAGAAGAAGCACCAGACTTTAGAAGTTTAAAGCTTGTTTCGTTTGTATGCATGATGGAGGCGGTATCTGTTGTGGGAAGTAGCAGTAGTGTGAATCAAGCAAGAAGTAGCAGTGTGTGTGTGTCAAGTTGAAGTTGCAGTGTGTGTGGGGTTTGTGAAGTTGCGGTGTAAGTTTTTTTTTATTTCTATTGTAGTGTATTGGTACAGAGATGTAGGTACAGTGTGATTGCTTCAGCATGTAGTTATCATTGCTTCAGTAGTATACAAGCGTGAAGATGTTACATTGCAGTGTGATGGTACTATGTGTGGCTAGTATTTTTTGATTTTCTGTTGTAGTGTGAAGTTGCAATGCATGAGTCTAATGTGAAGTTAATGTGTGAGGTTGAGTCATTGTGCAGTGAATATGTTGTATTGGCTTCAGTGGATTTTATTGTGGGTGTCATTGCTTCAGTAGTAAACAAGTGTGAAGATGTTGTAGTGGATAATGATGGTCTTTTAGTTGATGACTGTGGAGACGTAGTAGTGGTTAGTTATGGCGTTTCATTCTTAGAGAAAGAAGTAAATGCAGCGAGTAATCAAGATGACAATGGGTTAAGTATATGTGAAGATGAGTTATATATGTACCTAAAGGCACGGTGTTGCATGAAGATAATAGTGGTGTTTCGGTTTTTGAAAATAAAGGGAATGCAATGAGTAATGAAGAAAATAATGGGCTGAGTATATGTGAAGATGAATTAATATGTGTGCATTAAGGTATGGTGTTATATGATGTGATTAGATTTGATGGTTCAAAGCATGGAGGTAGGTGGTTATAGGGTAATGTTGATACATGCGTAACAATCCAGATTTGCAATTAAATACCATAAACCTTTCTACATACAATGCATGCACAAATAGAAATATTGATAATGCGCTGAATGCAGGAGTTTTCTATGGTGGAGCGCCAGTTTTAGCACAAGAACTAAGTAAGCTTTGCTGCAAGTTCAATCAAAGGGGCCCTGTGCCTTAGCTTGTCAGTAAGCTGCACCCTTCTGTTTATAGAAGGTATAAACATGCTGACTACAATAGGCACTATGTTACTAACAAATTGCAAGGTAAGAAATCTTTGGAGTTTGCCAAGATTCATAAATTTATGTTTATATACTCTATATCCTTGGTTTTATTTGGTGATGTTTCCGTATTTGCACTCTGCTACTCACGAAATTTTGTTTAAACATTTTTCAGTGCTGCTCTATTATCGATATTACTGTTTTCTTCACTTGTCCTAAGTTAAAGCACTTGTATAGTTTTGAAAGTTCATTATAATAAGGCCTATGGAAGGGTTCAATGTAAACATTGTATACTTATCTAGCTGATATATCCATTTTCTTTTGTCGAGAACATATTAAGAGACTTTATTTCATAGATTTAGCTTTGTTTGATGAACATATAATTAGCAGTAGTATATTATTAAGTTTTCAAGCAACTAACTTGGTAGTTTACTTTTGTATAGGGTGGCTATTCAATGAGGATATACCTCCCTGAATTGATGCCATTAATTTTGGATGGACTGTTGGATGCTGCTGCCGTTACAAAAAGAGATGTAGCTGTGGCAACTCTTGGTCATGTTGTTCAAAGCACATGGTATATTATTTCATTTTCAATGTTGCTATAATTATTTTGTATTATGCTAGTCATATTTGTATGATATCCGTTTGCTAAAAATTTGTCGTCCTTTCTAACTCATATTCTTTTGATGATTAAGATATTGAATATTACACCAGTCTGTTCAGAGATGATATCAAAAGGAACCCAACTTGAATGATTCATTTGATTCATTTGATGATCAAGATATTGAATACTACACCACTTGAATGATTCATTTGATTCACAATCAACAAAAAAAAAGTTTGTCACATTATATTTTTTGCGTCATAATTCTTTTTTGTGGCACATAATTTGTTTGTATTATAGTTCAAAATTCAAATCCTCAGGCACTGAGATATATCGAATATAGAGTATATAAACATAAGTTTATGAATAAACTGACATAAATTTCTTCATATAGAATATTTCTATAATTCCTTGCCTTCTGACAATCTGATTAAAATGTTAATAAAACCCTGAATTCAATTTTCAATAGACCACTTGTTGTGTACATATCCACTTTATCATTCATCTCCATTGCCCTGCTTGGAATATATGAATTAATTAAGACTTAATAAATCATGTTAGTTATGCTTAGTTTATATTTTATTTTTGCAGGCTATGTCAAAGGCTTCTGATGAAGGCCTTATTGTCATTGAGGGGTCTGGTCCAATGTATGCTACAGAAACCGTATGCTAAATCTATAAGTTAGTAGCATTAACACCATTACCCCATTATAGTAAATAATATAAAAGGTTATCTCATATAATGATATCCTAACTATATATTAACCAACAAGAAACTGGGATTAAGTTGGCAATCACCAAAACATTAATTTCATGCTTAAATTGTCGTTAACTGAAAAGAAAAACGTTTTGGAGTGGATTTTGGAATTTGGTTTAGTTTCTTACAGAATAAAAATTACTATAGAAGAATATATAAATCGATGTTCATTTACAATCACAATTGTTATATAATGTTATGGTCATGCTATCATTCGAAGGACTAATTCCTGCATGTTTAAGTCTATATATTGCTGCATTCATTATAAGGATCGCCAATTTGTTTAGTCAACAATCCATGTTGTTAAAGTATGGGGTTTCTTGCTCTGACCTCTATAATTTTACAATAAACTTACTACTTTTGTAAGAGAGTCCAATGAAATTGAGTTTCTTCAACCTTAATATGAGGCAAAGCTATCTATGCTACTCCATGGTTGAAGTAAGTTTGATCAGAGATTTGTAGCATAACATTTACTCCAAGCAAGTTAGTTTGTAGCGACCCCTATCACAACATTTTAAAGATTACTAATATGCATATTATATATTTGAGATATATTTATATGATATTATCGTAGGTGTAATGACCCGCAAATCCGTACCCCTTGAGTCAACACTATTCTACCTAAATCAACTCAAGTTGTACAGAATACGAGCCATTTGGGTTAAAGAAGAAGAGGTAGAAGAAGAAAATAGAAAACAACAGCAGAATCTAACCATCGCAGCGGAATAAAATATAATAGATAATAAATAATCTTTACTCAAAAATCAAATATCTCTGTTTATATATTACATCATCAGAGTACATCAATTACAGTTCAACAACAACAACATACAAATGGATAAACAGCAACTCAACACAGCGGAAAATATATATAAACAAGTACGGAAGTACGTATCGTCATCCAGCTCGTCTCCTGAGCTCACAGCATCATAATCTTATATCCTATAATACTCGGTCTGACCCGAGCATTATAGTTAAATAACACCCGAGTCAGTCTGGAATACCAGCGTGAGAAAATCACACTCAATTGATTATTAAGTTTCAAAAATCCTTTGAAAACAAAAGCATCTCGTAAGACCACACCACAAATAAACATGTCGGGTTTTTACCTTATGATAGCTAAAACAATTTTTATAAAAATCCTCTGATATTATAATAGGGTCTATATACAAATATTTATAAAATAGCCGAAATCGTTACATTATTAAATTCCAGCTACTAGCCACAGAGTGGGTAATACAAACAAAACTCGTACAAGGCTCGTAGGGAGAATGGATTTCCAACTAATGACTAGGCACTGGGGTATCATCTGTCACAGTACGTGGCCTAAATCACAGTACAGAGGAGTACGCCCACTCCCCTGCAACACAAGACCGGGACTACCCCTTACTGAATAATCCCGAGTGAGATCACCCCGCGGTTATGATCAGCAACCGCCCACTAAGCCGAAATAAAAAGGGACATCTAGGCAGGGATGACCTCACTCTGCTTGGATGCTACCCACCTAGCCTTGCTGCATAACCCCTGATTTTCAGTCATTCCCATTTGATGAGGCTTGTGGCTAAGCGTTACCTTTTAGAACATATCCCTTAGAATGCCCATCGTCCACCTGACGATGTTTCGCAAGCATTCATCCATACAAGTCCGTCCCGGGTTCGAACGGAACCGAAGACACTATTCCTACTACATCCATTTTGGAAATATCCTCAGGATTAGTAGCGACTAGCCCTTGCACTTCACCGCTCCATCTTCGAATCCAAAATCGTTTTCCACGAAACGTACAAACCGGATCGAAGTGGTTTTCGAGAAATAAATCTCGATCCCGGTCTCTTCGAAACGATCAACGCATTTGTCCAATATTGATGGTCGGTTATTTAACTATCAATTAATATTCACAAACAACCATCCAACAATAAATAATTTCCCAAATTATTTATTAACCTCAAAAATATCTTTACAAGATATATTTCTATTTTCAACCATTTGAAAACAGTTTTCAAACTATCTTCCTTTCTCAGAATAAATTCCAAGTATTTTCTATTTCCATTGGAATTACCAAGCAAAAAACTTTAGATTTAAAAGTAATTTAAAAACACTTTATTTAAAAATAAGTTAAACATTTAATTTAGAAAAATTACTTTAATACTTAGTTTATAATAATACTTTAGAAATAACTAAAATAAGGTTACCTTATAACTATACATTAGATTTCTTCTTTAAAATACCAAATCTTTCTTTAAATAATTATTATGATAATAGATTAAAATAAAATACTTACTTTGGAATTTACTTTAAAACATTTAAGTTAAAACTACTTCAATAATTTGTTAAAATACATACTATATGAATATTTGAAAATAAGGTTACATAATAATATAAAACTAGATTTTCACTTTTAAAAACGAAATACTAAGTCACTCTTTGAATAATTACTACTATAATAGATTAAAGGAAATACTTACTTTTATAATTTAAATATTTAGAAATAATAAATTTTCCAAAACTTACTTTTTAAAACAACTTTAAAACTTTTAACTTATATTTAAAACTTTACTTTAAAAATGTATTTGATTATTCAGGGAGAATTTCCAATCTCAATCACTTAAATCAATTTCCCAAATTGATTTCTAATTTATTCCATTTGAAATAAGTTTCTTTACTTACTCAGTTCATTTCAAAATTCATTAATTAGGGACTTATTATTAATGTTATTATTTTTCGTTTGACTTTAAATCTTTTAACTGAAATATACAAAGTTTAGATTTTCCCAATTTCTTCGTTATTCTTTTCAATAATTTAAATCTTAAATTAAATATAAATGCTTTGTTCTTTTAAATAATAACACTGATGTCTAAAATTCATTAACCTTCTGTTTATTTAAAATTTCCTTTCCACATACGGAATTTATTAGAATTTAAAACTACTATTATTCTTATCCAATTTATTCTTAATTTATTTAAATTTTCTAAAATTATTTTACTTACAAATTCACTTATTTTATTTCTTTCAAAAATCCAATTTATATAATTTTTGGTAATTCATTATACTAAATTGTATCAAATCAGACCATAGCATTCAACATTCCAATATAATTCATCATAGAATATCAAATAATCACAACAGAAGGTATTAAATAATTTAAATAAAAGTTGAGGGGTCCAGTTGGATCCCTCCAACATGTTTTCCCTACATCCACAGACGTTAGCACAACATAATATGCCAATTTCAAATTATATCATACTATATCACATCAATCAATTCAAGCATTCAAACAATTATTTAAATTTTAAATGCAGTTGAGTGAGATTAACTCACCTTTATTTTAGCTTGCAATCCACCCTAACCCGGCTTGATTCCTTCATGATATTGACCTTGTATAAACAATTTATGGTTTATTAATTTATTAACATTTGAACTAATCGGTCAATTAATTTCATTTAACAAATTTAATTTAATCCACCAAATTTCATTTAAATTAATTTCCCTTTTATAAACTATTTTATTTTATTTTTAAAATTCCTATTTACTTTCTCTTTTTTTCCCATTTTTTTTTCTGTGAAATGTTTACACTATATTTTTCTTTGTTGTAACTACACAAATAAAAATCAAATTAAAGGAGATACCTCGCAGCAAACATCGACCGCCACTACCCAAAAACCCGAAGCCTAACCTCCTTCCGCCTTCGCGAATAGAGCTACGATGCCCAACTTCCAGCCCCTTCGATCGACACCCACGCCGTCCCTACTGCTCACTAACGAAGCCGCCACCATCGAAGCCCTGCCCAAGCTCCTCGCGCGCGAACGCGACTCCAATAGCAACTCGAAAACATCGACCAGAACATCGTCGTGCTCGCATACGTAACCGCCTCGACCTATCGCGCAGCATCGCGTGCCCTAAAACCCCAACGAGCTCGTCGCTGCCATGAACGGACACCTCTCCTCCCTCCCACTCGCGAATCATTATCTCGTGCTCGAAATTTGACTGAAGGAAAATTCGATTAGCTTGCCTTCATTGTGTTTAACTGAGAAGAATTCGAATTGAATAGAGGGGAGAAGGAAACGAAGGAGGACGACGCGATTTGAATTAGGTGCGGTCGCCATTAATTTATTTATTTGAAGCTTTCGACTCTGAAATTGATTTTATAAAGGAAAAAAGAAAACGATGATTCTTATTTATTATTACATTTCGATCACATGCTTTGACAGTTGCGTGCTGTTTCAAAAAGGGGAAGCATGATTTGAGAGGAAGCCTGCGTGCTGAAGTGATCGAAAAACAGTGACATGAGTAGAATTTAGCTGATGGTTGACCAACTATGCAAATATATACATTAATTCAAATTTTCGATTCAAATTCCAGCGCGTTTATATGTCGTACGCTCACACAACAACTCCGATCAATATGAAATTTGAAATCCGATAATAAATCAATATTACGGACGCAATGGAACTGGTTTCGTCTAATTCCGAGACTGTGCCTCGGAAGGCTATTTTTTAATTCAATTTAAACGATATAAATTTCAGAACTGCACAGATCACTCTTAATTTCAATTTTAACACTTCTATTGTCTTCAGTATTATCAATATAAGTTTCATAAGCCTTCAATTTATTTCCAACAGGCTTAAAACTCCAGATTCAACATTTTACTCAACTTCCAATTATTTAATTCAATAATTCAATTATCATATAAATTGTGATATTCGTAATTCAAGTTAAAATTACTCCTTTGAATATTTAAAATCAATTAAATATTCCAATTTTAAATGCTCAAAAATTCCGGGTCGTCACATTCCTCCCTTCTTAAAAGAATTTCGTCCCCGAAATTACTAATTTGGAAGAATGGTCCAATAGTTACTATTTTAATTAACTTCCCAAACTTTTCCATGGTTTACAAACAATCCTATTTGCCCAATCATTCAAGTTATAATTCATTTATTTGCAATAGTTAAACACATGAATTCTAAAAGAAATTCACACCAAACATTTCTCCATAAGCAACTTATACAATTTTCATACTAATTCCACTATTCCAATTAATTTATAACCATTTTCATTCAATTTGAATGGTTTTCAATCCATTTGTATACAACTTCATCAATTTGAATGGTTTAAAACTCAATCGCTTACATCTAATTTATTTTTAAGCAAACTGAACTCATATTTAATTCAATTGCTCTCAAAATCAATTCATTTTACTTCTATCAATTCATAGAATTTTAATTACTCCTATTTACATCCAATGACAATTTATTCTATGCAGTTTGACGAGATCTAAGTGAATAAATAAGTATTTATGTTTTATAACCAATTTAAATTGATTTCAACTCAATTTTTACTTAATTCTATTCCATTTTATAAATTTATTCACAATCTATATATTCTCATTTTCATTGCATTTCAAATTTAAATCACTCACTTCATTATTCAACAGGTTCCATTAAAACCATTTGATCTAGCTCGACACATTTTTATTAAATTCCATTCACAATCCATTCATTTATAATTCATTCCAAAATTGTTTATTCCGAACTATTTTATTTAGCTTTAAGTTAATTTACTTTAATTTATTCAAATTTTATCTTAAGCTCATTTTCATTTTACAAGTAAATTTTCTCTTCTATTTAACTTAATTCTATCTCAATTAAACCTCATTTTAAATCTACAATTTCATTTGATTTTTATTATAAAATTTAACTTTCATACTCAACTCATTCAATTGACTACAAGGCCATGTCCAATTTATTTCCACTTATTTGGATTTTATTTGCAATTCAAGCCATTATTATTTTAATCCAATTTCATTTTTTTATTCGATACATTTCCAATTATATTTAATTTGTTAACACTTCAAGTCAAATTTAAATAATAACTCAAATTCTGAATCCACTATCCATTTTCAATTTACCACCCAATTTCATGAACTCACAATTTAATTACATTTACTCCACTATCAATTCAAGTCGAATTTGATTTATAACTTGAGTTTTATTGCCAATTACATATTTCATTATCTAATTTATTATCTAATTAGTTCTTTCCCTGGTCAAAATTCAACACTTGAATTTTAATCTCAAAATCTCTTCATTTAATTTTCTTAAGTTCAATGTATTTTATAATTCAAGTTTGGATTTTCTTTCATTTTATTATCCAAAACATCAATCAATATTTATTTTCGATTTTGTATTCCATTTTCAATTTATAAGTCACAACTTATTATTTTACACAATTCCATTCATTATAGGCTTGAATATATTCTTCTTTTATTTTTAACTCGAGTTTTACATTTATTTATTTCAATTCAATCCTTACCCAACTTATTTTTCCATTTATTCAGGTAAGAATCTAATTTCATTCCAATAACTCAATTGAATTTTTATTCCAATTCAATTTTATTTTAACTCAAATTTATTAATTCAATTCGAGTTCAACTTAATTCAAATACAACTGGATATTATTTTCAACCTATTCAATTAATTTCAATCCAGTTAAATTTTTGTTTCCCAATCCAAGTCAATTTCATTTTTAGCTTTTCCTTTTAAATTTAAATTCCAACATTCAAAGCTTATATTCTTCCTGATTTAAAAATCATCTTAATTTATAAGCTTATAACCTATCTACTCAGGAATTTAAAAACACCCGACTTTGGTTTCAAAATATTTTAGAACTTCCATTACCTCCAAAATCACACTTCTCAAAATTTTAAACCAATCCTGGTTTTATTCCCAACAAATTTCCTTTGAAATTTCACAAACTTTCATTGCATTTCTTTCATATCCAAAAAGTTTGATTCCAAACAATTTTATTATACTCAACATCATTCCAAAAATATTTTAAAATCAATTTCATTTACATTTACCAGTTCATAGAATATTCTTTTTAAAGTTTTATAGAAAATTTTAAATTGATCTCCAACTCAATTTATTTTTAATTTATTTCTAGTTTACCTTACATAGTATTTTATTTCATAGTGCATAGGTTCCATACGAACCCATTTTATTTAAGCTCAACAGCCTTTCATGCTTATATATCATTAATTCAATCCATTTGAATTTTATTTCAACAAATTCCAAAATTACAAGTTATCAAACTTTTTATATGCCATAAACATCTTTAGTTAAAATCCCAAGGTTTAAACAATCTTTCAACACTTCAAAATTCCTTTTGAAATCACCTATATCCAAAATTCCTTGCATTTTCAAAATCAACCAAATTTCTCCAACAAACTTTAATCCAAAACGTCCTGGTAGCAATCCCTCTTTTGGAAACTCGAAAATGAACACCGATGATGTCGCGATCATCATCGGAATTATTTTCCAGCGACCGTAAAGAGTTCAATGCTTTTCTTTCTTTTAAAACCCTTCAAGTTTTTTTTAAAATTCCAAATCTCTTTAGATTTCATATCCCATTCAGAAATATTCCCCACATATGTATTTTTTTCTTTCAATTTCAATTTAAATCAAAATTTAACTATAATTCATTTGTATAGTCTCCCTTTTGATTATAATTCAATTCATAAATTACATTTATAATTCATATTTATAAATTTCATTTTATAATGAATTTATTTCCTGATACTTTGGTTATATTTTCAATTTCTAGTTAGATTTTTACACAACGATGATAATAATTTAATATTATCCTTTCTAACATCCAAGCAACCATATATTAGCTAAAATAGTTTACAAAAACCTTTCTTTATATCAAAATATATTTTTGGGTAAATGTAACAACCCGGAATTTTTGACAGCATATTTTAATGAATATTTAATCTAAATTTAAATTAAATATAAGCTTGACAATGTTTAAAATGATGAGATCTTGGATATTTAATAGTTATATGTTTTATAAAAGAAAGTTTTGATTTGAAAAATTTAAAATAGAATGCTTCGAAAACCATTAAAACAAATCTGACTTATTCAATAAAATCAAATCAAAGACTTTATATTTTTGTTATTTGATAAAATACATATGAATACTGTTTTAGTTTTTAAAATGATAAAGTTAAAACATAAACATAAGTATAAACCATAATTATAACATAGTAAATGTAACTAACAATATAAATAAACAAATATGTTAACAATAACTTTTAAGCAATCATATCAGAAAGTTTGAAAAATATAACCTGTATATACAAATGAATAATGCAAAGAAACAAGACAAGTTGTATATAGTTGTACTTAACAAATAAAAACAAAATCAAAATCAGGTTTCACTAGGAATAATAAATATATGTGATGTATACAGTTTTATGCATGAGAAAACAAAGTTTCACTTCAATATAAAACAAGTTTTACTTCAAATATAATAAAAACAAAAATCTGTATCTTGCAAAACATGCTAGCCGAAATGAAATAAATATCTTTGTACCATACACAAGTAAGTATCAACAAACATTAATTACTTGCTATCATGATTAAGGGCATAAGCATTAATTAGCATAACTTCTTGTTTAACAAGTACATGTAGCCGAAATCCCAATATCATTTCATATTGCAGTAAATTTAATACAAAAATTCTTGTTGGTCAAACATGGAGGCTGTCCAGTTATAACCTACACTAAGCCATTTCTATTTATATATCACCTAAGAATTGAAACTTATAAAGCAAACCTGAAAAAAAAAAGTAAAAAGGGGAAGAAAGAAAATAAACATTTTTGTCTTGCAAACACAAACAAATTCAACAGCAAAACAAAAGGGAGAAGCTTTCTGGAAATTCAAACTGCAAGTGTTTCAATCAAGAAGTTGATCTTTGTTCAGATTGTTTCAGGTGAATAAACAAACTGATTTCAAAATTTAGCTTGTATATTTGCTTTTTTGAATGATATGTGCTTGACATAGTTCAAACAAACTACTCTGTGTATATTTTGTTTGCACCGGGAACTTGTATAGCTTGTTCTTCAGTGATTCAAGTTTTGAACAAAGTAAAGCCAATAAATTTACAATACCTATTCATGTAACTGTTTGAACTTGGTATTGAGCTAATTCAAGTTGATTTATCTTAAACAAAAGCCTGCAAACATGTTTTAAAGTTTAACAGCATGTTATAATACTGTATTTCAAATTACAGGTAAAAAGAAAATCAAGAATCAAAATTCAAATGTTTAAAATTGTAAATTCAGTAACATATTTAGGTTCCATGCACATAATTATGATTTTTAACATAAAAATTATGATTTTTAAACAAGGGTCTTAAGAGCAGTTTACAATAGAACTAAAATGTAATTTTTGTCAATTCTTGAGGTTTGGGTTAATTTTAATTCTTGTAAGTTGGTATGAAGCAAGCTAGTAATCTGTTTAACACAAGAAAAATGCGAAATAAATTATTCAATGAAGGGATTTCGAGTTTAAGTCAAGATTAGGGTTTTAGTGCTAATATTTTTCATGCTCTGTAAAGTTTTGATTTCGGCATCATCATGAAATCGAGTGGGTCGCGATTTTTGGTGGAGTTAGAGGGGGATGTAAGTGACGTTCTGGTGGAGTTTCATCACCTCCGGTGATGTATGGTGGCCGCACGAATGATTTGACAGTGGGTGTTGCAGTCGCATGTTCGAGCATCAGGTCGTTTTTTTGTTTTCAACTTGAGATTAGAATCTGAGTTTAGTTTTCGATTCTAGGGGTGATTTGTGGTTTGTGGGGATTGTCGCGAGTCGCCGCAGGGGAGGCGAGCCACCGTGCACCTGCACAGTGGCGAGGTGATGGTCGATGATCAGGGAGTCGTCGCGTGCCGTGATTTTTCGGTGATTGCTTCGAGTATGGCTTCGCGCCTTCATGGGTGTGAGCGCGGGATATTGGTACTGCAGTTTAATTTTACTTTAACTAAAAAAAAATGAGAAGAAGAATATAAACTGGGGAGAGGAGAAGAAGATGGGGAGAGAGACGCAAGGAAACAAGGGGGAAAGACTCGAGACCGTCACGAGCAAAAAGGGGAATTGTCTCGGGTCCTTTACCAAGCGAGCGTACAACATAATTTTGTTTAGTATATTTTATAACTAGTAATTAAGCAATTAGTAGTTTAGGTTAATTTTTGTTTAAAAGTTTAATAATGGTAAGTGATGTAAAGATGGTTGGATTAATACAAAGTAATTAGAATGTTAATTAATTTATATTTGAAATTTAATTGATAACTTTAAATTAATTTTGTAATTAAAAATAAATCATATGTTAAATCAATTTAAATCTTAAGAATGTTAGCTTATCACTTATTAATAAATGAAAATTAATTTAAGTGATTAATTAAAGATTTTATAATTAATTAAATTGATAATAATTGACTTATTAAAATAATTTGAAATCTTTAATAAGTAAGTTATTTATTAATAATTAAGAATAAACTAATTAACTGAGTAATTAAGTAACAGTTAATGAATAGAAGTTAATTAATTAAATAATTAATTAAAGATTAGATAATTAATAAATTCATAATTAATGATTAACTAATTGATTAATTGATCATTAATAAGTTAATTAAACGGTAATTAATTAAACAGAATAAAATAGTTTATTCTTCAGCAATCAATTAAGTAAAGTAAAACCAAACTGTTTGGTATGCATTGATGATTCTGTTTGATTGACTTTGATATCTGTTTGATGATGTTTCTGTGATATGTTGTGATATATTATGGATATCTGTGATAACCGTGTAAGATTTATCTGTTATATCTGTTATGTTAATTCTGATATTTAATTGAACTGTTAAGTTAAATAGACAGCTTGGCCCTTAAAATGACGTTTGGATTTCGATGAGACCGGGATCGGAAGAATCAATTTTGATTCTCCAAAAACCACATCGATCCAAATTAAACGATAGGTCGCGACTTATCATTTGGAGATCGAGATGGTGTTTCAGAATGTAAGGGTTATCGTCGTTAACTCTGAGGGTGATTCCAAAATGAGTGTAACGAGATAATGCCTTCGGTTTCGCTCGAACCCGGAACGAACTTGTATGGATTGAATGCTTCCAACACATCGTCAGGCGGACGATGAGCATTCTAAGATATGTTCAATAAAGGTAATCGTAGCCTCAAGCCTCATCAACCGGGAATGGCTAAAACAGGGGAGATGCAGCAAGGTTAGGTGGGTCATGCCCAAGCAGGACAAGATATTCCCCTATCTAGATGTCCCCTTTAATTTCGGCTGTGTGAGCGGTTGTTGGCCACAACTGCGGGGTTATCTTGTTCGGGACTGTTCAGTAAGGAATGGTTCCGGCCTTGTGTTGTAGGGGATCGGGAGTGATCCTCGGTACGGTGATCTAGGCCCCGTACTGTGACGGACGGTACCCCAGTAGCCCTGCCATTGTTGGAAATCCATTTTCCCTACGAGACCCTACGGTTTTGATTTGTATTACCCACTTTCGTGGCTAATAGCTGGAATTTAATAGATATAACAATTTCGGCTATTTTCTATTTACTTGAAAACCCTAGACACTATTATAATATCACTGAATTTCCTATAAAATGTTTTGGTTAGTGTAAGGTAAAAACTTACCCGTATTTATTTGTGGGAAGTCTTACGTGATACCTTTATTTTCAAATGATTTTTAAAGTTAAGCAACTTTAACCTGTTTACTCATACCAGACCCATGTCTGACCCGGAGTTTATAATTTGTTTTTATAAACTCTTGGGTACTCAAATTTTTATGAGTAGCCAAGTGATAGGTATTGGAAGTGTTGATTTCTTGAGAAGCTATTTTGGGGAGATGACCAGACGTATGTATCTATATGTAGTTCCGCCGTGTAGTTAGTCTATGCTGTATTTTGAATGTATGTATGGACGTATATGTATATGACAGTCCTGTTATATGATATTGTATGACTCTTATGTATGTATAACTATGTAATAGTTATGTGATGTATTATATTTCGTTCCATTCCACTGTGAGATTCTGATGTTGTTGTTCTTTCTTTCTATTCTTTTCTATTTCTATCCCTTTCTTTCTTAATGATGAAACGTCTTTCTGGGGTTAGAAAGGCGGGTCGTCACAGTTGGTATCGGAGCGCTAGGTCGAGCGAGTACCTAGGCTCTTGTGTTATATTTATCTTGAGAGTGCGTATTTGTATTTTCATATAATATTATATATATCTATCTAAATGGGTTGAGTTACCTGTTCAGGTGACCGACATGAGTTCAGGAAGAAGAGGCAGAGTTAGGGCCGGTACTTCAACAGATAATGGACGGAGTCAAAATGTTAGTGAGGCTGTCAATCCAGTACCGTCTCAAGTTAGTTTTGCAGCTTTATGCAAAGATTTCAAACATCTCGGAGGGCAACCATTTAAAGGTTCGGAGTCAATAATTGAAGTTCAAGACTGGCTACGCTCTTGTGAACGTATTTTAAAGAGCATGAGGTTGACTGATGAGCGTAAGAGGCATATGGCATCGTGGCAACTGCAAGGTGGTGCAACAGCATGGTGGGATTCAACTATTGCAAATATTTCTGAGGATGACATTTCTTGGGACAGATTCAAGGAGTTGTTTGAAGAGAAGTTTGTGCCAACGGCAGGAAGAACCCAATTATATCAGGATTTTCTGTATTTGAAGCAGGGTAGTATGTCTATTTCGGAGTATGAAACTAGATTCAACAAACTCTCTTGTTATGGTCCAGGACTCATCGATACTCCTCTGAAAAAGAATGAGAAATTTGTGCAAGGGTTGAGGCCTGAATTCCATGGGAAATTGACAGTGCTTCTGAAGGGATCTTTTGTTGATTTGATTGATATGGCATTGAGGTATGAAAGTTTGATGAGTAAGAAGCCGGTGGCTCCAGTTGCAGCTTCAGGTGGGAATTTCACTAATCCGAATAAGCGAAAGTTCGATCCTAAATGGAGGAAGCCGAATAAGAAGAAACTTGGGAATAACAACGGACCTCGAAAGTGCTACATTTGTAAACAGGAAGGACATTTGGCAAATAAGTGTCCTAGGAAAGGATTCCAGCAACAACAACCGCATCAGAGTGGCCCAGGATCAGCTATGGTTCAGAAATC
This sequence comes from Allium cepa, assembly GCA_030765085.1. NCBI lineage: Eukaryota > Viridiplantae > Streptophyta > Magnoliopsida > Asparagales > Amaryllidaceae > Allium > Allium cepa. The sequence goes on from CM060928.1 coordinate 222,220,022, forward strand.
ATTGTGCTTTAATTGTCATCAGCCTGGACACATGATCAAGAATTGTCCACATCTGCAGAGGGCGCCTCAGAATAAAGTTTTTGCTTTGGAAGTCGGACCATCTTCTTCTTCGATGGGCGAAGGAGTATTAGAAGGTACTTTACTTTTAGATGGAAAATATATTAGAGTTTTGTTTGATTCGGGTGCTTCCTTGAGTTTTATTTCTTTGGACTCTGTTGAAAAGTTTTCTCTTACCCGTAGTTCTGTAGACAGTCCTATCTTGGTATCTAACCCTATAGGAGGGGTGACCAAATTAGACACTATTTGTAAGGACTTGAAGATCTCTTATCTATCCCACAGCTTTTCTTGTGACCCGTATGTGTTGAATTTTAAGGGATTTGATCTTATTTTGGGTATGGATTGGCTGGATAAGTATAAAGCCGTTTTGAATTGTGATGAAAGAACAGTTTCGTTGGAAACTGATCTGGGTAGAATTGCCAGAGTGTTGTGTGATAATTCTGGAATTCACTTGAGCAGTCTTTTACATGGAATTGAGACTTCTGAAGAGAGAGTTGAAGACATCGATGTGGTTCAAGATTTTGCTGATGTATTTGAAGAAGTTAAGTGTCTGCCACCACATCGAGAAATAGAGTTCCGTATTGATTTGATTTCAGGAGCTATGCCAGTGATTCAGCCCAGTAGGAGAATGGCTCCTAGGGAAAGAGAGGAGTTGATTAAGCAGACTCAGGATCTTTTAGAGAAGGGGTTGATTAGACCCAGTTTTTCTTGTTAGGGTTCGGCAGCAGTGTTTGTGACCAAATCGGATGGATCACTAAGGTTCTGTGTGGATTATAGAGAACTGAACAAAGTGACTATCCGTAATAAATATCCTTTTCCTCGTATCGATGATCTTTTTGACCAGTTGCATGGTGCTTCTATCTTTTCTCAATTGGATATAGCTTCAGGTTTCCACCAGTTGAGGGTAGCTGAAGACAGTATTCACATGACTGCATTTAGGGGACCGAATTGTTTCTATGAGTGGTTGGTTATGCCGTTCGAATTAACCAACGCTCCCGCCTACTTCATTGACCTCATGAATCGAGTCTTTAGGGATGTGTTGAATAAATTTGTGCTGGTATTCATTGACGATATCTTGGTTTATTCCAAATCTGAAGAAGAGCACAGGGAACATTTGAGGATTGTATTGGAGACTCTGAGGAAGCATGTGCTGAAGGCGAAGTTTTCGAAGTGTCATTTCTGGAAATCGAAAGTTAAATTTTTAGGGCACATTGTTTCTGGTGAAGGCATTTCTGTAGACCCAGCGAAAGTTGAAACTATTCTGGAATGGAAATAGCCAGAGACACCGACGGAAGTTCGCAGTTTTCTAGGATTGGCTGGCTACTACAGGAAATTTATCAGAGATTATTCCAAGATTTCTTCGCATCTGACTAAGCTGACCAGGAAAGGAGCTAAATTCAAATGGACACCTCAGTGTGAAGAAGCTTTTCAGGAATTGAAGCTAAGGCTTACTAGTGCACCAGTACTTGCTATTCCGGATGGGAAGAGCAAATTCGAGGTTTACACTAATGCTTGTATAGTTGGTTTGGGAGCAGTTCTGATGCAGAACGGAAGGTTTATTGCGTATGCTAGTCGGCAGTTGAAGCCTAATGAGAAAAACTATGCTACGCATGATCTTGAATTGCTAGCCATTGTTTTTGCTTTGAAAATTTGGAGGCATTATCTTTTAGGAGAGAAATTCGAATTGTTCACGGATCACAAACCGTTGAAATATCTATTCTCTCAAAAAGATCTAAATCTGAGACAGCAGCGGTGGGTTGAATTTCTTGCATCCTATGATTTGGATATTCTGTACACTCCGGGGAAAGCGAATGTCGTAGCTGATGCTCTCAGTAGGAATGCGGTTCTTTCTCTTCTGGAAGTGGTTCCATCTCTTATTGAAAGGATCTTAAACAAGCAAGAATCTGATAAGAAGTTGAGGAGGACATTAAGAGAGTCAGGAAGGGTCAGTGTCCTAGTTTTGAAATTGATGACCAAGGAACGTTAAGGATCAACGGGAGAATCTATGTTCCGAATGACGAGGAGTTGAAGCAGGAAGTTTTATCAGAGAGTCATCGCTCCAAATTGAATATTCATCCTGGAATCTCGAAGATGTACAAAGATATGAGGAGAGTCTTTTGGTGGAAGGGCATGAAGGAAGATGTAGCTGCTTTTGTGAATAGTTGTGCCATTTGTCAACAAGTTAAAGGTGATCAACAGAAATCTGCCGGGTTATTGCAACCTTTGGAAATTCCGAATTGGAAATGGGAAATGATCTCGATGGATTTTATTGATGGTTTGCCTAGAACCAGGAAAGGGAATGATGGTATATGGGTTATTGTAGATCGTTTAACTAAGAGTGCCCATTTTATACCAGTTAAGGCAACCTGTACTGCAGTTTCTTTGGAGGAAATATTCTTGAAGGAGATAGTTCGATTGCATGGTGTTCCCGTCAGCATAGTAAGTGATCGTGATCCTATTTTCACCAGCAAATTTTGGGAAGCTCTGCAATCAGCAATGGGAACAGATTTGAGATTAAGTACAGCCTATCATCCTCAAACGGACGGACATACGGAGACGCTGAATCGTATTCTTGAGGATATGCTATGGGCTTGTGTTTTAGACTTTGGAGGATCATGGGAGGACCATCTTCATTTAGTGGAATTTTCTGATAATAACAGTTATCAAGCGAGTATTAAGATGGCTCCTTATGAAGCTTTATACGGAAGACCGTGTAGATCTCCAGCTTGTTGGATTGAATCGAAGGATCGTCTTGTGCTCGGACCCGATCTTATTCGAGAAGCTTCTGCGAAGGTTGAGCTTATCAAGAAAAGGATGAAAGCTGCTCAAGATCGTTAGAAGAAATATGCGGATAGAAGACGAAGGCCATTGGAATTTGAGATCGTAGACTTGGTTTTTGTTAAAGTTTCCCCAATTAAAGGTGCTATAAGATTCGGAAAGACGGGAAAACTTGCTCCGAGATACGTTGGACCATTTCGAGTGTTGGAGAGAATTGGAGCTATAGCCTACAGGATTGAATTGCCAGAGCGGATGTCTGGGATTCACAATGTGTTTCATGTATCACATTTGAGGAAATTTGTTCATGATTCGTCACTGGTTGTAGAACCGGTAATACAAGAAGATTTGGAAGTGGAACCCAATTTAACTGTAGTCAGAAATCCAGTTCAGATCGTGGATCAAGACGAGAAGCGACTTAGGAACAATGTGGTGAAACTCGTCAAGGTGCAATGGAGTGAGGATCCCAGAGATTGTACCTGGGAAACTCTCGATAGTTTTAAGAATGCTTATCCGGATTTATGTTCGGATAACTAGTGATGTTTGTTAGAATAGACTATTTGTTTGTTTGCTATTGTATGAATGATATGTATGTTTGGATGGTTAATATAAAAGCTTTTGAATTAACTGTTGTTTAAATTTCGGGGACGAAATTCTTTTAAAGAGGGAGGAATGTAACAACCCGGAATTTTTGACAGCATATTTTAATGAATATTTAATCTAAATTTAAATTAAATATAAGCTTGAAAATGTTTAAAATGATGAGATCTTGGATATTTAATAGTTATATGTTTTATAAAAGAAAGTTTTGATTTGAAAAATTTAAAATAGAATGCTTCGAAAACCATTAAAACAAATCTGACTTATTCAATAAAATCAAATCAAAAACTTTATGTTTTTGTTATTTGATAAAATACATATGAATACTGTTTTAGTTTTTAAAATGATAAAGTTAAAACATAAACATAAGTATAAACCATAATTATAACATAGTAAATATAACTAACAATATAAATAAACAAATATGTTAACAATAACTTTTAAGCAATCATATCAGAAAGTTTGAAAAATATAACCTGTATATACAAATGAATAATGCAAAGAAACAAGACAAGTTGTATATAGTTGTACTTAACAAATAAAAACAAAATCAAAATCAGGTTTCACTAGGAATAATAAATATATGTGCTGTATACAGTTTTATGCATGAGAAAACAAAGTTTCACACCAATATAAAACAAGTTTTACTACAAATATAATAAAAACAAAAATCTGTATCTTGCAAAACATGCTAGCCGAAATGAAATAAATATCTTTGTACCATACACAAGTAAGTATCAACAAACATTAATTACTTGCTATCATGATTAAGGGCATAAGCATTAATTAGCATAACTTCTTGTTTAACAAGTACATGTAGCCGAAATCCCAATATCATTTCATATTGCAGTAAGTTTAATACAAAAATTCTTGTTGGTTAAACATGGAGGCTGTCCAGTTATAACCTACACTAAGCCATTTCTATTTATATATCACCTAAGAATTAAAACTTATAAAGCAAACCTGAAAAAAAAAGTAAAAAGGGGAAGAAAGAAAATAAACATTTTTGTCTTGCAAACACAAACAAATTCAACAGCAAAACAAAAGGGAGAAGCTTTCTGGAAATTCAAACTGCAGATGTTTCAATCAAGAAGTTAATCTTTGTTCAGATTGTTTCAGGTGAGTAAACAAACTGATTTCAAAATTTAGCTTGTATATTTGCTGTTTTGAATGATATGTGCTTGACATAGTTCAAACAAACTACTCTGTGTATATTTTGTTTGCACTGGGAACTTATATAGCTTGTTCTTCAGTAATTCAAGTTTTGAAAAAAGTAAAGCCAATAAATTTACAATACCTATTCATATAACTGTTTGAACTTGGTAATGAGCTAATTCAAGTTGGTTTATCTTAAACAAAAGTCTGCAAACATGTTTTAAAGTTTAACAGCATGTTATAATACTGTATTTCAAATTACAGGTAAAAAGAAAATCAAGAATCAAAATTCAAATGTTTAAAATTGTAAATTTAATAACATATTTAGGTTCCATGCACATAATTATGATTTTTAACATAAAAATTATGATTTTTAAACAAGGGTCTTAAGAGCAGTTTACAATAGAACTAAAATGTAATTTTTGTCAATTCTTGAGGTTTGGGTTAATTTTAATTCTTGTAAGTTGGTATGAAGCAAGCTAGTAATCTGTTTAACACAAGAAAAATGCAAAAAAATTTATTCAATGAAGGGATTTCGAGTTTAAATCAAGAGTAGGGTTTTAGTGCTAATATTTTTCATGCTTTGTAAAGTTTTGATTTCGGCATCATCATGAAATCGAGTGGGTCGCGATTTTTGGTGGAGTTAGAGGGGGATGTAAGTGACGTTCTGGTGGAGTTTCATCACCTCCGGTGATGTATAGCGGCCGCACGAATGATTTGACAGTGGGTGTTGCAGTCGCATGTTCGAGCATCAGGTCGTTTTTTTTTTGTTTTCAACTTGAGATTAGAATCTGAGTTTAGTTTTCGATTCTATGGGTGATTTGTGGTTTGTGGGGATTGTCGCGAGTCGCCGCAGGGGAGGCGAGCCACTGTGCACGTGCACGGTGGCGAGGTGATGGTCGATGATCAGGGAGTCGTCGCGTGCCGTGATTTTTCGGTGATTGCTTCGAGTATGGCTTCGGGCCTCCATGGGTGTGAGCGCGGGATATTGGTACTGCAATTTAATTTTACTTTAACTAAAAAAATGAGAAGAAGAATAGAAACTGGGGAGAGGAGAAGAAGATGGGGAGAGAGACGCAAGGAAACAGGGGGGAAAGACTCGAGACCGTCACGAGCAAAAAGGGGAATTGTCTCGGGTCCTTTACCAAGCGAGCGTACAACATAATTTTGTTTAGTATTTTTTATAACAAGTAATTAAGCAATTAGTAGTTTAGGTTAATTTTTGTTTAAAAGTTTAATAATGGTAAGTGATGTAAAGATGGTTGGATTAATACAAAGTAATTAGAATGTTAATTAATTTATATTTGAAATTTAATTGATAACTTTAAATTAATTTTGTAATTAAAAATAAATCATACGTTAAATCAATTTAAATCTTAAGAATGTTAGCTTATCACTTATTAATAAATGAAAATTAATTTAAGTGATTAATTAAAGATTTTATAATTAATTAAATTGATAATAATTGACTTATTAAAATAATTTGAAATCTTTAATAAGTAAGTTATTTATTAATAATTAAGAATAAACTAATTAACTGAGTAATTAAGTAACAGTTAATGAATAGAAGTTAATTAATTAAATAATTAATTAAAGATTAGATAATTAATAAATTCATAATTAATGATTAACTAATTGATTAATTGATCATTAATAAGTTAATTAGATAGTAATTAATTAAACAGAATAAAATAGTTTATTCTTAAGCAATCAATTAAGTAAAGTAAAACCAAACTGTTTGGTATGCATTGATGATTCTGTTTGATTGACTTTGATATCTGTTTGATGATGTTTCTGTGATATGTTGTGATATATTATGGATATCTGTGATAACTGTGTAAGATTTATCTGTTATATCTGTTATGTTAATTCTGATATTTAATTGAACTGTTAATTTAAATAGACAACTTGGCCCTTAAAATGGCGTTTGGATTTCGATGAGACCGGGATCGGAAGAATCAATTTTGATTCTCCAAAAACCACATCGATCCAAATTAAACGATAGGTCGTGACTAATCATTTGGAGGTCGAGATGGTGTTTCAGAATGTAAGGGTTATCGTCGTTAACTCTGAGGGTGATTCCAAAATGAGTGTAACGAGATAATGCCTTCGGTTTCGTTCGAACCCGGAACGAACTTGTATGGATTGAATGCTTCCAACACATCGTCAGGCGGACGATGATCATTCTAAGATATGTTCAATAAAGGTAATCTTAACCTCAAGCCTCATCAACGGGGAATGGCTAAAATAGGGGAGATGCAGCAAGGTTAGGTGGGTCATGCCCAAGCAGAACAAGATATTCCCCTGTCTAGATGTCCCTTTTTATTTCGGCTGTGTGAGCAGTTGTTGGCCACAACTGTGGGGTTATCTTGTTCGGGACTGTTTAGTAAGGAATGGTTCCAGCCTTGTGTTGTAGGGGATCGGGAGTGATCCTCGGTACGGTGATTTAGGCCCCGTACTGTGACGGGCGGTACCCCAGTAACCCTGCCATTGTTGGAAATCCATTTTCCCTACGAGACCCTACGGTTTTGATTTGTATTACCCACTTTCGTGGCTAATAGCTGGAATTTAATAGATGTAACAATTTCGGTTATTTTCTATTTACTTGAAAACCCTAGGCACTATTATAATATCACTGAATTTCCTATAAAATGTTTTGGTTAGCGTAAGGTAAAAACTTACCCGTATTTATTTGTGGAAAGTCTTATGTGATACCTTTATTTTCAAATGATTTTTAAAGTTAAGCAACTTTAACCTGTTTACTCATACCAGACCCATGTCTGACCCGGAGTTTATAATTTGTTTTCATAAACTCTTGGGTACTCAAATTTTTATGAGTAGCCAAGTGATAGGTATTGGAAGTGTTGATTTCTGGAGAAGCTATTTTGGGGAGATGACCAGACGTATGTATCTATATGTAGTTCTGCTGTGTAGTTAGTCTATGCTGTATTTTGGATGTATGTATGGACATATATGTATATGACAGTCCTATTATATGATATTGTATGACTCTTATGTATGTATAACTATGTAATAGTTATGTGATGTATTATATTTCGTTCCATTCCGCTGTGAGATTCTGATGTTGTTGTTCTTTCTTTCTATTCTTTTCTATTTCTATCTCTTTCTTTCTTAATGATGAAACGTCTTTCTGGGGTTAGAAAGGCGGGTCGTCACAGTAAAATTATTTCATTTACCCACATTTAAAACAATATCATGTCAATTGTTCTATTCAAGTATTTAGAAACCGCTTCGATACAGTTGTCCAGACTGTGCCGACGAAGATCGTATGCCACTCAATAAATCAATCAACACAATATTAAAACAATTTATATTCACTAACAAATACGCGCTCATATCTATTAATACGCTCAAACTCATTTTAGAGTACTACGGACTCTAATTTAAATGAGTAATTCCCACCAGAGCCAAGGTTATCACCAAGCTAAGCTCTGATACCAACTGTAATGACCCTCAAATCCGTACCCCTTGAGTCAACACTATTCTACCTAAATCAACTCAAGTTGTACAGAAATACGAACCATTTGGGTTAAAGAAGAAGAGGTAGAAGAAGAAAATAGAAAACAACAGCAGAATCTAGCCATCGTAGCGGAATAAAATATAATAGATAAAAAATAATCTTTACTAAAAAATCAAATATCTCTGTTTATATATTACATCATCAAAGTACATCAATCACAGTTCAACAACAACAACATACAAATGGATACACAACAACTCAACACAGCGGAAAATATATATAAACAAGTACGGAAGTACGTATCATCATCCAGCTCGTCTCCTGAGCTCCACAGCATCATAATCCTGTATCCTATAATACTCGGTCTGACCCGAGCATTATAGTTAAATAACACCTGAGTCAGTCTGGAATACCAGCGTGAGAAAATCACACTCAATTGATTATTAAGTTTCAAAAATCCTTTGAAAACAAAAGCATCTCGTAAGACCACGCCACAAATAAACATGTCGGGTTTTTACCTTATGATAGCTAAAACAATTTTTATAAAAATCCTTTGATATTATAATAGGGTCTATATACAAATACTTATAAAATAGCGAAATTGTTACATTATTAAATTCCATCTACTAGCCACAGAGTGGGTAATACAAACAAAACTCGTATAAGGCTCGTAGGAAGAATGGATTTTCAACTAATGACTAGGCACTGGGGTACCACCTATCACAGTACGTGGCCTAGATCACAGTACCGAGGAGTACGCCCGCTCCCCTGCAACACAAGACCGGGACTACCCCTTACTGGATAATCCCGAGTGAGATCACCCCACGGTTGGGATCAGCAACCGCTCACTAAGCCAAAATAAAAAGGGACTTCTAGGCAGGGATGACCTCACCCTGCTTGGGTGCTACCCACCTAGCCTTGCTGCATAACCCGTGATTTTCAGTCATTCCCATTTGATGAGGCTTGAAGCTAAGCGTTACCTTTTAGAACATATCCCTTAGAATGCGCATCGTCCACCTGACGATGTTTTGCAAGCATTCATCCACACAAGTCCGTCCCGGGTTCGAACGGAACCGAAGGCACTATTCCTACCACATCCATTTTGGAAATATCCTCAGGATTATTAGCGACTAGCCCTCGCACTTCACAGCTCCATCTTCGAATCCAAAACCGTTTTCCGCGAAACGTACAAACCGGATCGAAGTGGTTTTCGAGAAATAAATCTCGATCCCGGTCTCTTCGAAACGATCAACGCATTTGTCCAATATTGATAGTCGGTTATTTAACTATCAATTAATATTCACAAACAACCATCCAACAATAAATAATTTCCCAAATTATTTATTAACCTCAAAAATATCTTTACAAGATATATTTCTATTTTCAACCCTTTGAAAACAGTTTCCAAACTATCTTCCTTTCTCAGAATAAATTCCAAGTATTTTCTATTTCCACTGGAATTACCAAGCACAAAACTTTAGATTTAAAAGTAATTTAAAAACACTTTATTGAAAAATAAGTTAAACATTTAATTTAGAAAAATTACTTTAATACTTAGTTTATAATAATACTTTAGAAATAACTAAAATAAGGTTACCTTATAACTATACATTAGATTTCTTCTTTAAAATACCAAATCTTTCTTTAAATAATTATTATGATAATAGATTAAAATAAAATACTTACTTTGGAATTTACTTTAAAACATTTAAGTTAAAACTACTTCAATAATTTGTTAAACGACATACTGTATGAATATTTGCAAATAAGTTTACTTAATAAAATATAAAATAGATTTTCACTTTTAAAAACAAAATACTAAGTCACTCTTTAAATAATTACTACTATAATAGATTAAAGGAAATATTACTTTTAGAATTTAAATATTTAGAAATAATAAATTTTCCAAAACTTACTTTTTAAAACAACTTTAAAACTTTTAACTTATATTTAAAACTTTACTTTAAAAATATATTTGATTATTCAGGGAGAATTTCCAATCTCAATCACTTAAATCAATTTCCCAAATTGATTTCCAATTTATTCCATTTGAAATAAGTTTCTTTACTTACTCAGTTCATTTCAAAATTCATTAATTAGGGACTTATTATTAATGTTATTATTTTCCATTTGACTTTAAATCTTTTAACTGAAATATACAAATTTCATATTTTCCCAATTTCTTCTTTATTCTTTTCAATAATTTAAATCTTAAATTCAATATAAATGCTTTGTTCTTTTAAATAATAACACTGATGTCTAAAATTCATTAACCTTCTGTTTATTCAAAATTTCCTTTCCATATACGGAATTTATTAGAATTTAAAACTGCTATTATTCTCATCCAGTTTATTCTTAATTTATTTAAATTTTCTAAAATTATTTTACTTACAAATTCACTTATTTTATTTCTTTCAAAAATACAACTTATATATTTTTGGTAATTCATTATACCAAATTATATCAAATCAGACCATAGCATTCAACATTCCAATATAATTCATCATAGAATATCAAATAATCATAACAGAAGGTATTAAATGAACTCGAATTCCAAAATTCAAATTTAATCAAATCTCAAACCATCAATTTCAATTCAGTTTCTCAATAAACCATTCCAAATTATATCGATTTCAAAAACAAATCTGAACCATAAAATAAACCATTTCAATTTCAATATATTTCAAAGCTTTAAATATTCAACATTTCAAAAATAAATTTGACAATTTCATATATATATATATATGTATGTATGTATCAAATTCACTTTACTATTATTTATTTTGAAATATTTATTTAATTATTCAAATAACATTTAAATAAAACTTTAAATTTCAAATTTAAATAAAACTAAATATACCATTTCAATTTATGTAAATTTGAAATATTCATTTGAATCACTTTTAATCAAAATCAAGTTATAAAAATCATATCTTTAAAATCCCAATTCTAATAAATTTCAAATCAAACTTATTTGAGTATAATTCTAAATAAACTCAATTTCAAAACCTTGGAAATCATTTCAAATTATATATACATATATTGACCAACGGTGTCTGTATATAATTTTCTATCCTATGGTCAAGTGATACAGATATTTATCATTTCAATCCGAAATTTAAATTACATATGGGTGTATATCATTTCAACCCACAATCTCAAATTCTATTCGAATGAAAATCGCTTAGGTTTATCATTTCAAACCATAACGATTTTCTCCTATTCTACAGATCGTTCGGGTACGTATCATTTCAACCCATAGGTCACAAGTGAATGGATACAGATAATAGCATATATATAGCAATGTAAATAACTAACAGCTGCATATTTCAATTGTCGTTTCAATTGAAATCAAATTTAATAAATATAAAAATGTTAATCATGAGTGATTACTCACATTTCGAGGCTAGAGATGGACGAGAATGAGATGAGTTACGAATCCAAAGCAAAGCTAGATTGAACGCGAATTTGACGAGCAAAGCTGATAAATAGGAATTGATGAAATCAAATCAGAACTGGATCGATGATGATAAATGGTATAAGTGAACTTATATATAACTATATATATGTAGAAAAAATCATATGCTAAATTCAAATATATATTAAATTAAATATATATGTATTTCAAAATCATTGTTCAAACAAAACTCAAATATTAAAGTCAAATATATATATATATATATATATATATATATATATATATATATATAATAGTAAATTTTGAATCAATACATTAAAACTTAACAGTTTAACATATGTATTTATATAACTTATAAAATCAACCAACAACCCAAAAGATGAAAACTGATATATATATATATATATATATATATAAACACTATATGTTATATTTGAAACAATATTTAATATAAAACCAGTATTTTAAATCCAACTTAACTTATATATACTGACACACAAAACTAAGGTATAAACCATAACTTAAACTATATATATAACGTACTCATTTATAAAAATATGCTGTCATGGGTAAGATATATATATATATATATATATATATATATCTTATAATACATAAAATAAGCATATAAACAAACATATATATAACACTGTCGAAAGTGGAAAAAAAAGAATACATAAACAAACAATATAAACTTATACACTGCCAGGTTATATTCATACTACATATAAAAAGAATATATATATACACATAAATCTATAGAAACACACAAATCGAAACACAATGTTAATAATAATATATCAAAACTAATATATAATATATGTATAACTAATAGGAAAACTATTTGATTTATAACAAAACATATTATAAAGTATTCTATATAACATGTATATATATTTATATAAGTCAGTATTGATTATAAAACAACACATATTTTTTTTATATAAATAAATACATACGAACATACATTATAATACTCAAAATCAATACACCTTTCTATAAAACACAAGAAGACTATAACTATATATTTGACTTTGGTTCCAGATATATGTGAACCTGAATCACAAGAACAACACTATAATACATCCAATAAAATATATAAACCTGTATAACTTATTTCCTTTATTATACACATATATAACTCAATATATTATTATATAAATACAAAAGCTGCTATATTATAACTATTTATATACTAGAAACATAAATATACAGATAATATATTAAAAAATATACACAACGACTTAATACTGTAAGATCCTATATATGTTGACAGCTATCACGTATGACCTAAATGACTTAATATATACGTACTAATATATAAAACTGCAGTATTATATAGAACCAGTAAACAATATATATATATTTATATATGTATGTATGTATGTATGTATGCGTATACCTTGTCGAAGCTTATAAGAAGAGGAAGAAGCAGTTAGGTTAGCGTGACACGGTGACTGGAAGCAAAAGGCAGGGACAGTCTCGAAAAATGAGTTGCGGGGTTATAGTAGAGGGAGGAAGGAGCTCGGGATGGTGAGCTTCGGCATGGGCTTGGTCAAGGAAGGTAGTGGGAGAAATAGGTGAGCGGAGGTGGGAGGTTTGGTACTGTGGGCGATGACGTGGAAAAGGGAAGCACGGGATCGGTTATGGGAAATCATCGGAGGTTGTAGGATGGAGGCAGGCGGTGGTTGATGATGAGGTTGGTGTGGTGTTGTTGAGCTAGAGGGAGGAAGCGGTTGTTGTCATGGGTGCGCACATGGCTCGGCAAAATGAGGGAGAAAAATGGGTGGGTTTGGAGGTAGAAAAACGAAAAGAAGGAGGAGGAATATAATATAACTTTATACAGATTTCGTTGACAACGAAAAATATAGCTGAACCAACATTTACATTGAAATAGACAAATTTTTTTTAAAGAGGTGGAATTGCAAAAGCTACAGTTTCAATTGGTGTATATATTAAAAGCTGAAGGCTGATGGTATTACACACTTGGCAACTGAAAAGACAAAGGATACCAAATTTCGAATACGAAATCAAAACGGTTACCGCTTTTTTCACGGATTCCGCTGCGTATCGGACTTCAAAACACAAAATTGAATATACCGCAGAGATCAGTAGGATGAGACAATCAAAATGATACATAGATATCAGTGGTACGATTATCCTATCAAAAGTCGATAATCGGTACCAAAAATGCTGCTAAACCGCCAGAATTAAGATAAATGGAGCAATAACAATCAAAATTTAACGAAACAATATGACGTCTTACTCAAAAGGTGATTTACAAATTTTCTATAGAAGAATATTCAGGTTTGGAAAAATATTTTATTATCATCAAATATTAACTAATTTAAATTTAAATAAAACTAAACAATAAAATACACTTCCATATTTTCATATGAGAATTTACAATTGACTATTTTTGAATATACGTATCCCAAATATTAATTTTTTTTTCAAAATTCAATTGTTTAAAATTTCACAAAATTTCAGTTAAATATACTATAAATACAATTAAAATTTTATGGGTCGTTACAAGGATGGTTTGGCGAACGCCTGTATTAGGTATGAACATAACCCTAACTCCCTCGAGTCAGCTTGTTGTGGCTAAAATAAGAGCTATGCCGGGCCAAGTAAGGTCGCTCCCCCGGGCACATTTCTTCGGCATCATTCTATTACTTTATGATTTGATTGGGTGCAACTTTTATTAGGGAGTGTGTCTTGAGTGGGCGGTAGTAGCTACTATGCGTTACCACTAGTCCGAAAATGTAAAACGGTAGTATCCTACCATGGGCATTGCCTCCTGTGTCTTGTCACATGCCTTATCGTGCCCACTGCAAGTTTGATTTGTACTATACCTATGGAGTGCCCTCTGATAGCCCTCCAATTTACGGAGGAATTACGGTACTATATAGACTACATGAATATATATAAAATGTGTTAAGGGGGATATGGGGTAACGCCTTAACGCTATTCTAATAGTTTACTTTACTATATTCATTATCTATGTAGCGTATTGTATTATGTATGTAGATAGTTTAATGGATCCTTAAAGGATGGGAATTCCAAACATCCTTTAGGTTATATTGCATTTCACTTGACATTTCATTTGAGTTGATTTACTTGCATAAGAATGTTAATCTTGACTCGAGTGTTTTGTGTTTTACTTTATGCTTAGGTCAGACTGAGTGTCCAGCATTTGAGACTCACCTTTGGAGCATGGAACTTTACTTAGAGATCTATCCTTTGTCTATTCAACTTTCTATTACTCCAGTTATTTCCAGATATTTATGTTCAGTCTTATCATTTGCTTTGTATTAGATATTTCTTGTATTTGGAATTTCTGTTTTATATTGTTTTAGACTCTGATGTTCTATATTAGCTTCATGAACTACTATTTATCTATTCCGCTGCTTACTGCTGTACTACTCTAGATCTGTGATTCTGTGATTGATTTATTAACTTATATGCTAAGTTTTGCCAAATATAAATTAAAAATCTGTTGTTTTGAGAAAATCAAGTCTAACATGTATGGATGATTGTCGATTTGAAATGTTCAAAATAGAAGGTCGTTACAATTGGTATTAGAGCTCTGGTTTAGGCAAAACTTAGCATATGGAGTAAAAACTCATTAAAGATAAGGTGGTGATACCCTAGAATGGGTAAAATTAATTACAGAATCATCTTCATTTGAGCTTGAATTTCTTCGTTAGGATCCTCTTTGATTAGGATTTCTTTTGAGTTTTGGAACTTTTCCTTTGTTCTAAAATTCATTCTTGTGTTTTCTTACTCATATTCTTAATACTGGAGCATTTCATAGCTCTATCTCTGTGATCTCTGGAATAAATTTGAGCATATCTTGCAACCTTAATTGGAAACTTCATCCTTGCATGTGACTAATCCCATCGGCGATCCCGCCAAGCTTAGTATGAGTTTTAAAGGGGTGAAACTCCTTTACAACAGACGTCGATACATTGGAGATTTCTACATCCTCGGTTTTGATGTTGTTATTTCTTGTAAAGCCCGAACCGTTTCTCTAGTAGACGGCCTGGGTAATTCTCTTGTGATCGAATGTTGATTGCCTCAGGATTATGAAAGCAGTTTTATCTTCTCTTGATTCTTAGCCTAGTGATCTCGACTCCACAAGATAGTCATGGATTATCCTGATGTTCTATCGAAGTCCCTTCTCTTCCTCCTAAGCGGGAATTTGAATCGATCTTATTCCTGGAGCTCGACCTGTTTTCCTACCTCTCGGGCGAATAGTTCTATGAATGGTTAGTCATGCCCATTGGATTAATCAACGCTCCTGCCTTTTCGTCGATCTCATGAATCGCATTTTCCACGATGTCCTCAATAAGTTTGTCTTGGTTTTCGTTGATAATATTCTCGTCTTTTCTAAGTCCGACAAGGAACATAAATCTCATTTGGTTATGTTCTGGAAACTCTTAGGAGTAATCAGTTAAAAGCCAAAATTTCTAAATGCCATTTCTAGAGGGATGAAGTCCGATTTTTTGGGCACATTATTTCTAAAATTGAAGTCTCGGTTGACCCGGTTGAGATCGCTGTGATTACTATAAATCTATACATCTTTCCTCTTTTGTAATTTAATTACCTTATCTTCCTTTCGAGCCTATCTTCTTAGAATTCTCTTTGATTAGGGCCCCTCTAAATTTGAAGCCCAATCCTTGTTCCATAATTTATTCTTGAATCATCCTATGAGGGAGCATATTTGTAATTGATATAAAAATGTTTTATATTATGTTGTTTGAGTTGTTAAGTTTGAATTTTGGGTTTCGATCGATTCATCTGGCCAACGCTATCGATAGGAATTCCAAAACACTTTAATAGAGCAAATTAACACAATATTGTTTTCGAAATTGGTAAATAAAATAATTTTATGTATGATTATATTTTATAAAAGTATGATTTTCTGAAATTGGATAGTTAAATGGATTGGTTATTGGAAATGATAGTACTAGATTATCATTTATGGTTTTGACAACATTCCAAAACCATTAACTATTGTTGTATATAAAAAGATGAAATTTTAAAATATGATTTACAAATATGATATACAAATGAAGTCAACACAAATTAAGGATTTGAGAATATAATTTCCAGTGCTTTCAAAATTTGGTTTCAAAGTTTTGAAAAAATATATATATTATTTGAAAGTATTTTCGAATGGAGTTGTTTCCAAAGAATTTTAAAAGAAGTAAGTCGGTACTCTCCTCTTTTGTTGCTGGAAAATAATTTCAGTGATGACTGCAGCATCATCGACATTCATTTTCGAGTCTCAAAGTGCAAAGCTACTAAGTAGTCTTTACATTTTGAGATGAATCAATTTTTTTGAATAATTGGAATGTCTAAAATGATAAATGGAATTTAAACAACTTTAAACCGTTGAAATATGATAAAATTAATTTGTATAATATTAAATTGCATTCTAAAACAAACATAACTTACTTGGGAAAATGTTTGAATGTAATAGGAATATGTAATTGAATAATATACAATATAAATATAAGTAATAATATGTCCAAAAATGAAATTTATATGGTTTTTGAATTAATTGTTGTATCTTATACTATGTATTTCGAATTTATATTTCCTTTCTATTGCTTCTATTCCCCTATCTCGTTTCTTTTCGAGGATGAAAAGTTTTGAGTGGAGGAGAGTGTAATGACCCAAAATTTTAACGACTTTAATAACGTAATTAACTAAAAAAATTCTTGAAATTAAACAATAAAAATTTTGCAATGAAATTTTGATATTTAGTACGCGTCTATTTAAATGTTGCAAGTATCAGATTTTCATCTGAAAATATTTAAGTTTATTCAGTTGTGAAATTTTCAATTTTCAATTTAAAATTAGTTAAATTGATGGAAATAAAATATTTTTGACACCTGAGTATTTTTACATAATAAAATTGTTTATCATTTTCTGAGTGAGACTTCATATTTCGTTTCACGAAATTTGGACTGTTCTAGCTTCATTTATCTTATTTTCGATGTTTTCGCAGCAGTTTGACAGATAGGTAGCTCATATCTCTGATGTCTACATACCATTCTATTCAGCTCGTCGTGCAGCTCGTGCTGATCTCCGCAATATATTCATTTGTGCATTTATGAGTCCGATACACGGTGAAATCTATGGACAATTAGCCGTATCGGTTCCGTATTAGAACCATTTGGGTCCCTTTGTCTATTCGTTTATCCACCGTAAGAAACCAAGGGTCATTAGCTATTACTATTCCCATAATAGTCTCTTGACTTTCACTATTCCCCAGTTTCAAATTATTATTCTATGATCCATTCATTTTTGTCCATTCTCATTTTTTTTTTCCGCTCTTTGTAGAATATAATATGATATAAGTTGTAATTATATTACTGCCTCTTGAATCCTGCTCTATTCCTCTTCTTTCTGAAACTCGATCACCCCTTCATTTTTCTCGAAGGAAGCTCTATTCATTTCATTTTCCGCTCGAAGCAGTACTCCATTCTTAATATATATATATATATATATATATATATATATATATATATATAAAATATGGTAAGCTTTCATTCACATATTTTTTTGCCATAGAAGTACACAGCTCGTCCACCCTCCACCAAGTCACATCCTTGTTTCACCCTCCTCTCTAGCCCCACCAGCTTCTTTGCCTTCATCCCCGGCCACCAAGGCTGCTGCGCCCAACCCGACCCACCGAATCCTCCTACAACCACGGATCTGCTTCCGCCCGATTAACCTCAGCCTCCATTGAACTACCATCCTTCACCTATGGCCAAGCAGCCGCTTCCCAAAGCCTCTACGCCTTTTCAAACCACCACACCTCCTACCCCTTCAGCCAAGCCTCCATTCGCCTGTAGCATACTCCGCTCAACAACCTCCCCACTGTCCTCTTTCTCCTCCCTTTAGGTATAGCCGCCTGGCCTTTGACCCGTCATCCAACCCCATCGAATCCACCACTGCTCCCTCTTCGGTCTTACAAAGCCGCTCACATCCTTACCACAGCCCAAAATCCGCAAGCAGTCAGCCACCTCACACGTCTACATAGCCATGGCTGCCCTCCATTTGCTACAACCGCGGACCCAAACGACCACACGCCACTGCCTGCCGCCTATGTCCGCCAGCCTCTGCTCGCCGAACTTGACCACAGTTGACCCGAACACCACACGGCAGTAGCCATCCAAACCCTTTTGCTTCTCTCTTCTGCTGTTTTTCCTTTTTCTCTGGCCTCATAGTAATTTGCTTCTGTTTTTTCAAGCATTCTTCAAGCTTTGCTTGGAGCTGATTTCCTAATTCACAAATGCAGTGTTATGTTTGTTCTCTGTTAGTACACACACAAAATATGTTTATGCTAATATTTTGGAATAGATTTTTTTATAACTTTAATATATATATATATATTATGTTTAAATATTTATTTGAAGAATTTTGGAAAATATGGGTTTTAATAATATTGATAAAAAATAATAATATATAGATATTTTATTTTAACATGTGTTTTAAATTGAATATTGATTAAAAAATTTAATATAAAGATTTTATTTTAAATATGTGAGTAAATTTTAGATTTTAAAATTTATATATTTTGTTTTCATCGATTCAAGATTCATCGTGCTTTGCTTCGGATTCTGCTTTGGAGTTCGCTTTCAAAAGCTTGGTTAAGGATTCGTGTTGTTGGAATTGGTTTTGCTTCGATCTTAGATTTTGATTTATTGTAGATCTTCGCTTTGCTCCACTATTTTATCATCACCTTTGTAGCCTCGAAAGATGAGCAATCACTCATGATTAACATTTTTTATGTTTAAGTAAATAACATCACTTGAATTAACCATTGAAATATTTGTTATAGCCATGGTTTTTTAGTTAATATATATGCATATATGAATTTATATGTTACGGTTCTCACTTTGATATATATATATATATATATATTTATATATATATGATGTGATGTTCATTTTGGCGTACATGAGGATATGTTGCTTTGTATAACACTTATATTTACGTATATGATATGTTGATTTGTGATTCACAATTGCAAGTTCCATAAATTCAATGTTATTAGTTATTTGTTTTAATCATTGTAAGTTCCCTATTAGCTAGGAATTCCCTGTTGGTTAAAATGATACATATTAGAACGATCATATAGATTAGGGGAAAATCGTTACGGGTTGAAATGATAAACCCAAGCGATTTTATTGACTTTGAATTTTGGAAGGTTGAAATGATATATACCCGTAAATATTAAACTATTACGAATTGAAATGATAAATATCCATATCATTTGCCCATAGGATAGAAAACTATATACAGACACCATTGGTCTTTTTTTTCAAAAATGATTTCGAAAGTTTTGAAAGGAAATATATGGATTTTTAATAATACTGATTTTTAAATATAATATAAAGATATTTAATTTTAATATATGTGAAAAATTTATATTTTTAAAATTATATGTTTTGAAAATTTTAAAATTATAAGTTAAGCTTCAAAATGTAAATTATAAAATTTTACTTATAACTTTATTATTTTAAAATATAAAATAAGATTTAGAATAGATGTTATAATGGCAAGATCTAATTTAATAATAATTAATATAATAAAATTTAATAAGAATTTAATTTAACTAATATATATATAAATAATAGGTTTTAAGTATTTATTTACAATTTATATTAATATTTTAGAATAGATTTTGTAATAACTTTATTAAATAAAAGTGGGAAAAAAATTAAAGTTGATTTGTAATTTAATTTATTTAAGAATAAAATTTAAATAAAATTAATATGAAACTTATTAATTTTGAGATTTTAAAGATATGATTTTTATAACTTGATAACTAAATTTTGATTGGAACGTGATTAAATCAATATTTCCAAATTTAAATAAAATTGAAATTGAATATTTAAAATTGATTTAAATTTGAAATTTGAGATTTTATTTAAATGTTATAAAAATGATTAAGTGAATATTTTCAAAGTTAAATAAAAATTAAAAGCTGAATTTTGAAATATAATTGAAAATTTCCGAATTGAGTTATGGTAAAATGTTTGAATATTTAAACTTTGAAACCTATTGAACTGAAATTGGTTAAATTTCTAGTTAAAATCGGGATTTGAAATCACATAAATTAAAAATGGTTTTAATAAGAATTTGAATTGAACCTTTAACCTTTTCAATTGAACTTGTTGAACTGAGATTGATTTAAATTGAATTTTGGACTTAAGTTGATTGGGATTGATTTGTGAAATTGGAAGAAACAATTCTCATTTGAAACTATTTTCGATATAAACTCTTTTAATATATAAACTATTTTTAATATATAAACTATTTTAATCTGTAACCTATTTTTGAATATAGACTATTTTTAATTTATATAGTGTATATATATATATAAACTATTTTCAGTATTTAAACTATTTAAGTTGGAACTATTATGATTTAGATTTAATGGATTTAAATGTGAATATTTTGATATGATGGTTAAAACTATTTTGTGGTTATGATTTTGAAAGTAAATATGATTTTGAAAGTGGTATGATTTTGAAAGTGAATATGATTTTGAAAGTGAATATGATTTTGAAACGAATATGATATTTTGGTATGAATTATGAATTGTTTGAAATGAATGACAACGGTGTGAAATAAGCGTTTGGTTTTTAAAGAGATCAGGATCAGATATTGTCATACTCTCTGCCAATACCAAAAACTACTTTAACAACTGTGTACGTTGTGGAGAATCCAGAACGAAGTAGGATTGTTTGGCGAACGTCTGTACGAGGTATGAATGCGGCCCTGACTCTCTTAAGTCAACTTGATGTGGCTAAATAGGAGCTATACCAAGCCAAGGGAGGTTGCTCCCCTATCGGGCACATTTCTTCGATACCATTCTATTACTTTGTGATTTGATTGGGTTCATCTTTGATTTGGAAGTATGTCTCAAGGTGGGCGGTATTTGCTACTATGCGTTACCACCAGTCCGGGAATGCAAAATGGTAGTATCCTACTATGGGCATTGCCCTGTGTGCCTTGTCACATACCTTATCGCGCCCACTACAAGTTTGGTTTGTACCGTACCTATGGAGTGCCCTCTGATAGTCCTGCAGTTTATGGAGGAATTATAGTACTGTATAGACTACGGGAATATATATAAAAATGTGTTAAGGGGATATGGGTAACGCATTAACGCTATTTTAATAGTTACTTTACTATAGTCATTGTTTATGTAGCATATCATGTTGTGTATGTAGATAGTTTAATGGATCCTTAAAGGATGGGAATCCCAAAGATCCTTTAAGTTATATTGCATTTCACTTGACATTTCACTAAAGTTGATTTACTTGCATAAGAATGTTAACTCGACTCGAGTATTTTGTGTTTTTTCTTTATGCTCAGGTCAGACTGAGTGTCACAACATTTGAGACTCACCTTTGGAGCTTGAAGATTTGCTTGGAGATCTATCCTTTGTCTATTCAGCTTTCTGTTATTTCAGTTATTTCCAGATATTTATGTTTAGTCTTGTCATTTGTTTTGTATTAGAGATTTCTTGTATTTAGAATTTCTGTTGTATATTGTTTTAGACTCTGACATTCTATAGTAGCTTCATGCTACTATTTATCTAACATTCTATAGTAGCTTCATGCTACTATTTATCTATTCCGCCGCTTATTGTTGTATTACTCTGGGTATGTGATTTTGTGGTTGATTTATATACTTATATGCTAAGTTTTTCCAAATTTAAATTAACAATCCATTGCTTTGAGAAATTCAAGTCTGGCATGTGTGGATGATTGTTGATTTGAAGGGTTCGAAATAGCAAGTCGTTACAAAACCCGCTTTCTACTTCATCACCTTCAAAACCCCAACCTCTTTCGAAAGCAATTAGGAAGTGGCTAACTTTGGTTAACAGAGATAACCTTTCGAAAGCATCATAGTCGAAAGGTTGCATAACGGTCGAGTTTCGACTAGGTCGGAACCTACCCTTTGGAAAGCTCTTGTTTTAGGAAAAAGCTACCCCCTTCGAAAGCTAATACTTTATCATAATATGACAACCTTCTATGAAAGCTAATTATAGAACTCTTTCAAAAGCATATGTTTCGATTATGTTGAAAGCTTTAAGTAAAACAAGGCAACGATGTTATCTTGTAAAAACAAAGTATGGTTTTGACTCCATCGAAAGCTAACCTTTCGACACCAAGGCTTCCGCCCTCCTTCCAATCCACTACACACCATCTCAGTGATATCTTGTGTATTGGTTTCGACTAGGGTAGTTCGACTATGTTGGTTTCGAGTTGGAAGAGGTGGGGTTAATAGAGTCGAAAGGTACTTACTTATAGAGGCAGAACACCTATTTCTGATTTAAAGGCTGAATCATAGCAGCTTTTAGTAATTACTTTCTAGCAAATTGCCTATTTTTAAACCATTGATTGACTGCCATAATAACTTTTCAAATACTTTACATTTAAAACTGCCGCATTTACATCATATCAAAACCATAAAAATGTAACATTTTAGCCCTTTCATATACTAAAACCAATAATTTTAGAAAAGTCCTTCTTTTAAAATAATTTATTTTCCCTAGTAAATGAACTCGGAAAAATGCCCAAAAATCACGGAAATTCAATTTCATCATGTAATCAAGCATATTAAAATTTTCGACTCAATTTCTTCTTGAAATTCTCGTAATAAATTTTAACCCAATTATATCATATTTTTCATCAAAAATTCATAATAAAATTTGCATGGCTTGTAAAATTGTGAAAATTAAAACCCATCTCAAAAATCACATTTTACTTAATATAAAAATGTTCCATGGAAAATTTTAAATCATAGATTCTCGTTTTTTACATCAAAACCGTAAAAATTCATATGCGCATGAATTTAAAATAAATCATCATAATATAACTCAAGCATATCATCATCCATTTTATCACAAAGAAATTTAAATCATAAATCTGAAACCATATAATCATAAAATAAAAATAGAGATGGTATGAGATTATTATTCACCTTAAACTTGATAATGAATTTGAGATTTGTTATTAATTAATCCTCATTAGCTTTTGATCCTTAACTTTAGATTAAAATTCCTCTTTTCCTTCTTTTTAATGGCCGGCAAGGTTTTTATTTTTCGGATTTGTGATCGTGAGAAATGAAACGTGAACGGACAAAAATGAGAAGTTACAGCCATGTATAATAGATTGGCTAAATTACTAATATGCCCATGTGTAGTTCAATTATCTTATAAACCAATTTAAAGCCTATTTATCTTATGGTTAAGCACGACCCTATGTAATTTATTCAAATCTCAATATCCTTATCATCATTATTCTATTTAATATATCTTAATTAAATATTCTGAACAATGTTATCAAAAATTAGGGATGTTACTACCTTAGCCTTTGACTTCTTGGCAATATCTCCCTTTGGGTCCCCTTCTTCTTAAAGAATTTCCTTTCTTCCCTTGAGAACCCTGAGTTTCACTGACTTCTCCTCAGCTAAATCAGCAAGCAACTCCTTATGGCGAATGGATTTTTCCTATATTACAAGGATCATGGACATGTGTCATGGTCTATCTTGCAAGCTTGGTCCTCGGTCCTCGAATGAACTTCTTATTCCTTTTGATGTTAGTATCTATAATAGCATATCCATATCGAGACATGTTCTTCAAACTTGGTAGCATACTCGACTACTGACATCTCTCCTTGCACTAAATCCATAAACTTTCTCATCAGCTCAGACTTAGCAAACTCAGATAGAAATTTTTGCTCAAATCTTATTCTGAAATCAACCCAAGTTAACTGCTCTTCCAGAACTCCGGCGGTGACACTATTCCACCAATGTTGTGCCAACCCCTACAACTGTCTAGAAGCCAGCCTTCTCTTTTTTCCATCATTCATGCCTAAATCAGTAAATATACGCTCACAATGTAACAACCAATTCTGAACTTCTATGGCACTCTCCGTTCCCAAGAATGGCTTCCCCCCAAACTGGTGTAATCTCTACTCAACAAAGCAATATTCCCTACCGGAGCCATAGGATTAGCACCCCCTACATTTCCAGCAACTCCAACAGAGCTCCAGCTTGCATCAAACCAGCAAATGACCGATACATCACCCCATATCTATTGATGGATTTCTAGCACCCACATTGGCTTTAGCATTTTGGTTACTAGCATTAGCCAATCGACCTGGCTTTCTCCTGGTAGTGGGTCGAGCATTCCCATTAGTTGTGGTGTTTCCTCCATCGAGATTTCCTCTTTCGTTTCTTGCTTTCATATCTCCTTTCTCGTAAATCTACATACAAGCCTTAGTAAGATACAAAAGAACGGTCTAAGAGAGCAGGGGATATATATATATGTATATATGTATATATATTACTATATAGCAAATACAAGTACGTTACTATAACGTTAAACCAAACCCCAATCTTATTATCTGATTCATTGGATAATGATTGGAAAATCTTTTAGGTTTAATATCTTTTAAATTTTCATAATCCTATGCTCTGATACCAACTTGTAACATCCCCCTACTTGGAGGCCTAAAACTAACGGCTATGGATGTTGCAGTCATCCATAGTTATTAATCCTCGGCAACCAACTATGGTGACATTAGATACATTAATACATAGAAACACAAGAATCTGGAAAAAAATTAAACATCAAACAAATTCCACATTCCATTTCAAAATATTCCAAATTGATTACATAATCCCAATTCACAGACCATGTTCAGATAACATATAATTATTACAAAGTACACTAAGAGCGACATATAAAGATGCCCCCTTGGTATATTAGAGTATTTAGATGGGTAAGAAAACCATTTGCCTTTACAAACAAACATATAGCGAAAATAAAAGGATTCTAATAACAAGCTTGTCTCCCGCACGTCATCGAAAGATTTATTCGTCTAAAAGAACACCTGGAAATCTTAACTCTCAACCTACTTAAAATCAATTGAGTACCCTAAAGTTTAAGGGAAAAAAAAACTTTGAGTCAGACATAAAGCCTGGTATGAATAATAATTTACCATCTCAAACCATTCAGAAATCTAGTGAAACCACTCCACTTAGCGGAATGGGTTTTTCCCTCACTAGTATGCTAAAGCATTTATAAAACCATATACTATGCTCCTGCATCTACAATGGTTAAAGCATGGTATTTCAAAACATTACGATGATATGTCAAACAAATAAATTAATTTCGGATTACCTTTCCCCATTCATTCTAAATATCTGTCTCAATTATAGTTTCTAGAATTATTATTAACCTGTTAAATGTTTATGGACTATCTATCCAGTTACTTAGTTTTCATGGATTACTAAAAATCTATTGATAACTCCAATATCTTATTCCTTATCCTAGTTTTCATGGGCTAAGTCGGAACCTATTGGCTGACTGCTAATATCTTAATCCGAATATAGTTTTCAAGGGTTAACTACAAACCTACTGGCTCCTGCCAGTATCAAATCATAGTTTTCATGGGCTGACTTTGAACCTATTGGCCCCTGCCAACATCACACAGTTTTCATGGGATGACTACGAACCTATTGGCCCTTGCCAATTTTATACAGTTTTCGTAGGCTTAGTGTAAACCTATTGGCCCCTGCCAATATCTTTGATAAGATTTTAACATCTGTTAAGTTATATTCACTACTGGGTCAACCTATATGGTTATTTTGCCCTTTTCCCAAAATATAATTATGGGTTAATAACAATGTGAATAATATTTCCAAAATCTTTATTCATTCTATGGTTTACTAAGAATGGGTTATTTGTTTTGAAAATTTAAAACGTCACTTTCGAAACCACTAGATGACCTCTTTTGAAAGCATAGAAAACCTCTTTTCAAAACTCTAAGTATATGCCTTTCGAAACCAATGATACCTTTCGTAGGTATCAAGAAAACATTCTTTAAAGCATTGCTTCAAAACACGTAAAGTACCCTTTCGAAAGCATTTGGGTTTACTCTTTAAAAATCATTTGGGTCAAAAAGATTATGTACGTAAGTATCTCTTTCGAAACCAACTATAGTAAATTTGGGGAAATGTTGATGGTGGCGGAACCATCTAGTCGAAAGCAAAAGACTTTAAAAAAAATTAAAACCATAAAGGACAGGATCGAAACCCTCTTTGGACTTCATTTCCTTCGAAACCCAAACCCCTTTTGAAAGCAATTAGGAAGTGGCAAACTTTGGTTAAAATGGAGGTAACCTTTGGAAATCATCACAGTCGAAAGGTAGCATAGCGGTCGGGTTTTGACTAGGCCAGAAACTACTCTTTCGAAAGCTCTTGTTTTAGGAAAAAAAATTACCCTCTTCGAAAGCTAATACTTTAACATAATAGGACAACCTTCGACGAAAGCTAATTATAAAACTCTTTCGAAAGCATATGTTTAGATTATGTCGAAAGCTTTAAGTAAAAAAAGGCAAGAATGTTAACTTATAAAAATAAAGCAGGGTTTCGACTCCATCGAAAGCTAACCTTTCGACACCAAGGCTTCCACTCTCCTTCCAATCCACTGCATACCATCTCAGTGATATCTTGAGTATTCATTTTGGCTAGGGTGGTTTCGCTGTGTTGGTTTTGACTGGGAAGAGACAGGGTCAATGGAGTCAAAAGGTACTTACTAATAGAGGCGGAACACCTATTTCTGATTTAATGGCTGAACTATAGCAAAGTTTAATAATTACTTTCTAACAACTTGCCTATTTGTAAACCATTGATTGGATGCCATAAAAACTTTTTAAATACTTTACATTTTAATACTGCCGCATTTACATCAGATCTAAACCATGAAAATGTAACGTTTTAACCATTCTATATACTAAAACCAATTATTTTAGAAAAGTCCTTCGTTTAAAATAATTTATTTTCCCTAGTAAATCAATTGGGAAAAATCACCAAGAAATACAGAAATTCAATTTCATCATGTAATCAAACATATTAAAATAATAGACCAAATTTCTTCCTGAAATTCTCGAAATAAATTTTAAAACCAATTATATCATATTTTTCATCAAAAATTCATAATATAATTTCCATAGGTTGGGAAATTCTAAAAATAAAAACCCTTCTCCATAATCATGTTTTACTTAACATAAAAATTTCCATGGCAAATTTGTAGTCGTAGATTCCCGGTTTTACATCAAAACCGTACAAATTCATATGCGCATGAATTTAAGTAAATCATCATAATATAACAAAAGCATATTATCATCCATTTCATCACAAAAACGAATTCAAATCATAGATCTGAAACCATATAATCATAAAATAAAAATGGAGGTGGTATGAGATTATTATTCACCTTAAACTTGATAAGAAATTTGAGATTTGTTATGGATTAATCCTCCCTAGCTTTTGAATCTTAGCTTTAGATTAAAATTCCTCTTTTCCTTCTTGTTAATGGCCTGCTACGTTTTTATTTTTTTTGATTTTTTTTGTGATCGTGAGAAATGAACATGAATAGACAAAAGTGAGAAGTTATAACCATGTATAATCAATTGGCTAAATTACTAATATGCCCATGTGTAGTCTAATTATCTCATAAACCAATTTAAAGCCCATTTATCTTGTGGTTAAGCATGGCCCTATGCCCGTTATAATTTACCTTTGTAATAGGTTTCTACAACAACGAGCATTTAAACACCACTGTAAAAACAACATTGTAATGAGGTATTTTAGTTGTAGTGTCGATTCGATTCCTTGACTTAATACCTTTGTTTTTCTTACATCATTGTAACTAAGATAGAAAACATCAGTATTAGCTCAAGAATTCATATTAAGTACCTACCGTTGAGAATCTATTGAAGTTGCCTAGTCCAGACCAGTATAATTTACCTAGAAGCTCTGTATTGGAACTGTAGTCAAAAAAATATAGGTTTTACAGGGTTTTCTTTACATATATTTGAATCTTACTTTGGTTACATTTTAATTTCATTCTTTTAAATTTACAATTTTAATTTTATTTTCTTTTAAGTTTACACTTTTATTTTATTTTTAAGTTCACAATTTCTATCTGTCTATATTAACTAAATCCATAGATAAGGCCGGCCCAAAAATAAATCAGTGATAAAGTTAATTCCCCTTTCTCTTTTGTATTTTTCAGCCGACTCCGTGTTCTTCAATCTCTTAAAAAAGGCCTACTCGATCGTTTCTCGTTCGTCTTCAAAAATTAGGGCTTTGTTAAATTGGAAGCTGCCAACTTCAAATCGAACAATCGAATATTCAATTATGCATTCCTAGCTCTGTCGATTGACTGTCTCCTTGAGTCGCACATGGTTGCTTCTCGATCGAGTTCGATCTTGACTTTGGTATGTAATTTATGCCTTTTGCTTTTTCTGATTTGCTTGCTTGAACTCCATTGATGATTAGAGTTGAATGATTATGCTCTGTTGTTACTTGAACTCGAATGCATATCTCGGCAGATGATGAATGGGATTATATAGGGTTCGAACCCCTTGATTTTCATTCGTATACATTTATTTGAATTCATCGTTTACTTTGTTTCGGCCGTTCGATTTTGTTTCGATGCAGGTGATGATTTCTGACTTCTTCAGTTTGTATATTTTTTATTTGTTCAAATTCTTATATTTTCTGGTAGCTTGATTCATACGGCTTCGATTGAGAGCTGTATCATTCCTTGTCAACCTCGGCTTTGAATTATTTAGACTTTTGACTTCGGTTTGAATTTTTCTCTGTAACTTGAATTCGGCCAGTGCTTTGATATTGAACTGCAGTTGTTTACTTGATAATTATGGCTTTGATTTTTATTGTAAAACCTGCTTCCTAACGATATTGATTTATTTCATCTCTGTAGCATGTTGGAATTTGACTTGTTAGATTTCTACATTCCGTCCCATGACTGCTGTACCATGATTTTTGGAATTGTTCGAACTTGCACCCTGGTTGTTGATTTTTGCCTCTGTGAGCTTTGGTGACTTCGATACTGTCACTGACACTACTGTTTCATGACTTCGGTCATGGTGATTTTGTGTTGATATTTTGACTTCCGTGTCTTCAGCACTGTCACTGCTAGTATGACTTCGACCACCATCGTTGCATTGATATTGCTTCTGGTCATTGCACATGTACCATTCGAAATGTGATACTAGTTATCGCTACATACATCATATATAAGTACACACATTCGTATTTGTACTTCACGTTCACTGTCCTGTGTCTTGTTACATGTGATGTTCGTTTCACTTGAGTTGTTGCTTTGTTGGTCTACCTGATCCTGTTAGTCGAGTCATCCTGTTGCCTATGTAATTTGCTTAAAGTTTGGTCTGCACTTCAGTAAAAACTGCCTCTGGTCATGGTTATTTAGTTGTATGTATATGCGTTGCTTTGTCTTTGACATTGCCTGACCATATGTATGCATCGAGGCTGTCTGCATATGCTTTCATGATGCAGTGTCTTCATGTTACATTATATAGTCTCCACTTTTGAACTTTATGTGTAGCTGCTGTCTACATTCATGCCTTTCCGATTGATATATTTTGAACTGCACTGTTCACTTGTATCATTTTGAAACTGCTACTTTTATGGTTGATATATTTGTTTACTTTACTGAATTTCGAGTCATGTAGTTCGTGTGCAGTTTGTAGTTTACAGTCACTTGTGTACATTTGTTTGGTCGACACTTGCTGTTGGTCTTTGGTGCACTTGCTCATCTCTGTTGTGCATGCCTGAACTACTTTGTTCATGTATTGTTTGGGCTTTGCTGATCTGAGAGCCTATGACCTTTGTACTGCTGTATTGAGTTGCACCCTCTATTGTATTGTGTCTGGTCTTTGTTTGTAGTCTCTGATTAACTTGGTTCATGCCATTCTTCTCTTCAGTATTGGTGCACTTGGTTTGCATACAATCTTCAATGTGCAGCCTTGCTCATTGATCATTTGATCCATAGCTGTTTCTTGCATTTGTTTTCATCAAATCTGCACTATTATGTTCTTTTGGCACTGCTTACTGGTCCAGTTTCATTGTGTTGTACTTGTAGTCTTCATTCATGTACTCTGGTTGTCATGTATGTGAAGCAGTGTTGCATTCCTGGTTTGAACCGTGACTTGATTCACTGTATATTGATTCTTATCGGTCCGCATTTAAGTGTACATTCAAATTTTTGGTCGAGGCTGTGTTGTATGGGCCATATTTGCATTCTTGTGCTTGACAGTTTTGTGATATTCTGTAGTGCACCTGAGTCGAATCCAGCTTGGAGCTCGGGTTTGACCTTGTGCTGATATTATGACATTATTTTTTATGGCATTTGAGTTGAACCCGGTTTTTCATTTGGGTTTGACCTGTGCTCATCTGTCCCTGTAATTTTATCAAGTGTATGTATGCACGGCCTTGTGGCATGTACAGTGATACACTATGCATGTCACAAGCTGTTCACGTTTGATGAATTTAAATTTAAATGATGACGAACAACCCAAATAACTAAGGCAAATAAAATTTTCAAAATCACATTTTATTTTACACTGCAAAAATATTTTCTTTTCAGTTTTACTACATCAAAATTTATTTTTGCAGATTGCTCTGATGCTGGATTGAATGTGGAATGAAGTTGAAGATAAATTATGAGTGAATGAGCGATATGAAAGATTGTGATGTAATTGAATTTGTTTTGTAATCAAAATTGTATATGTTTAGTGAGAACTTGAATTTGTAATATTCAAAGTTGTAATAAATATTTGTTTGAATAAAATATCTGTTTGAATTTAAATTCCGTGTTATTTATTTTATTCACCAAATATTTATTTAATTATGTGAAAAATAAAATAGTACATTAGAAAATACATTTAAATGAATATATATATATGTTTATTATCATCAAACAAAAATCATATGCTCGCATATTCAACAATCTTCCCCTTTTGATGATAACAAACATATATTTAAGATTTTGAATTTGTTAAATGTATTTGATCATTCAATTTGCTCCCCCTATTTGAATGCTTCCTCTCTACATAAAGCTCCTCCTTCATATATGCATATAATTAAAAATATTCAAATGAGCCTAGATGAAAATAGAAATTATTCGACCTTTACTTGCTTTTATTTGACAAAATCTTAACTTTTCTCTCCCCCTTTTTTTATCAGCAAAAGAATAATAGTGTTAGAAAAATAGAGATAAAGTGATAGACATTAATACAACACTAAAATTCAAACAAATATAAATATTATATTTCAATAAAAAATCAAACAAAAATCATAAATACTCTGTTAGGCGCATATTCCACTTTAGAATGATAGGGATAATGTCATCATATAAAACCATACAGTTGTGTCTATTTGTGGTATATTTATTTCAAGAATTTGAATATCTACTAACCATGCATAACCGTTAGGAATTTTAAATGAGATTTGTAGTATTCCATTTAAAAAAAAAGATGAATTTAAGTATCTTCTAACCACGCATAACTGTGAGGACTTTTAAATGGGAGTAGAATCAACTTGTCTATTTAGTTAATCAATTTTAATATGTGTTCCATACATGCATAACCATGAGGACTTTTAAATGAGCATGGAAGCATATAACAAAATTCCAAGTAATTCACCCATGCATAACCGTGAGTACTTTTAAATGAGAGTGAATACTTTGGTTCTTTTTTTTAGGAAAAAATATAAAATGAAAACTTGATGATTCCTATTTAAATCACCACATATTGACATACTATATTGGATTATGCCGAGTGATGGTCGATAGAAATATGATAGAAATGGAAATGATCATGGAATTTTTACAAACAAAAAATGTTTATAACTCTTGTTTAAATTTATAAAGAAATTTACTAATTATACCGTATCAAGTTATAATATATGATTAATATCAACACTCATCACTTTTTCAATCACTATTTATCTTTTAGATAATTAGTAGGGAGTCAGATTAGTAATTGTAATCATTTAAAATCAAATTCAAAAATAATCATAAAAACAATTTTTGTAAAAATGACTAATCTGAAAACAAGGTCAAAAATGATTTCTAGAAGGGGTTTTATAAGAAATTTTTTTGCTATTTGAAAATTATTTGAAATGAAAAATATGCAGATATTTTCTTTAAAAAAATGATGCAATTACTGAATGTCTCAACATAAATCACGTTCCACTTGAAAATTTTCTATCAACTTAATTACCAGTGTAATCTGCTTCTAAATTTTTCTTTCACTCGAGATTATCATTTTTTGGATGTTATAGACCAGACCGTGAAATTGCAACAAATTCTTGAAGACCTTTTTAAATGGAATTCTTTTCAATTTTAATTGAAGTCGTGTATATAAACAAAAACCATGAATATAGAGTCAGCCAAATGTATTATCATCAACCAATAGAACACCATAATTAATCAAACTAATCTAAATGAAGTATCTCAAGGATTGTAGTGTTCTCAGCATAAAAGAATAACTGGCCACCAATTTTGACAAAATCAGAATCATTATCATTAATTATTTATTTATTAATAACTGGCTGAATTAAATCAAATCAGATATGGTGCAGATTATCACATTGATATATCGTTCAAGATGAATATACCATTACCTCTTTTATCTTTACGATATTTTTTCATTGTTGCCCATTGTGATTCTGTCACCTTTATACTAGGCTAAGGAACATTGCTTTGTGGCTCGTTGTGTCCCTAGAACAGCCAGAATCCAAGTAATACTATTGTAGTTCCTTAGCTTGCCACCACACCTACACGATGTAAGATTTTTGTGACCTATTTGTTTTTATAGGTCCATGATTGTTAGTGGCAGAATGTATTAAAAATAATTTTGTGGAGACCCAAAACTATTTATATATGTTCCTTTCGGCACTCAGATTTGTTTACTTTAAGAGATTTTATATTTGTGCCTTTTGGAACCCAAATTGGTATAGTTTTCCCGTATTTGGGTCTATACCAACAAATATTTTGATTGTGTCCAATTTTTCTACAAATAGTGCACTCGGATTTAACTTTATTAATTTTGCTTCTAACATATTCAAAATGAGTATACCCAAGTCCTTGTCTATCAGTATTAACAGTTTGTTTTCCTATTAGCATATTCAACGATCTTTCATTTTTGGAAATTTTTTCTAAAGTCGTTGGCACTTGTTAGACTTGTGTTTTTAGTGATTCATTTTCGTTCAATAACTGTATGCACTTTTTAATGGAATTTTTTCTTCTTGTATTTTCACTTTCTTTCAAAATTAGAATTTCATTTTCAAGCGATTTAATTTTGATTTCTGATTTTTTAATTTCTTCTTCAAGTGATGGATACTTATCACACTTAGGGATTCTACTCTGATAGTTTTTAACTAATTGATCGAGCTGTTTATTTAAATCTATCAAAGTAGTTTTTTGTGATTCAAGTTTAGCATACTTCTCCCTAAGTCGTTCAAAACAGTCATTTACTACATGGAAATATATATATATATATATATATATATATATATGTAATTCTGAGTGAGTAAGTTTTGATACCTCGCTTGGCTCATCATCATCGCTATCTGTTATGTCACCTCGAAGGCACAGATCTTCTTTTTCACTCTCACTGCTGTTGCTTTTATTCTACGTGGCTATAGAATTTCTCCTTTTTTATTTCTTTTCTTGGCCATGTTGAATTCGAGGATAATTGGGCTTGATATGACCGGGTTTGTTGCACTTGTGACAAATGATTCTGTGTTCTTCTGAGTTGTCTAGTACTTTGATTATTCCGCTTTTCATTTGTTGATTTGGAGTTGGTTTTCTGTATTTGTGGTTCCACCTTTTGAATTTCTTTATTAGTAGCGCCAGCTCAACTGCTTCATCATCATCATCCTCATCACTACTGCTTTTTACCAACCCTATTAAGCTCGTTTCTTTAACTGAATCGATTGAGGATGATTTCTCATTGTTGTTGACTTTTGCACCATATATTACATCAAAAGCATTACAGATTTCCTGTGCATTTTCACAATGAGAGATAAAGTTAAAATTATCTTGGTTAATATGAGAATATAATATATGCATAGCAAGAGCATTAATCGAGATAATTTTCTCGTCTGTTATATCACACCCATTTTCAATAATATCCCAACATTTAATATTAGCAGATTTTAAATAAAATTCCATTTTCAATTTCCAATTCAAAAATATATTCCATTAAAAATAGGAGGGGTAATATTTGACCGATCCTCAGCAAAAGTATCCATTTTAAAAATTCAAATTTGTAAAAATTGGTATTTTTGAAAAAACAAAAAAAATTTGAAACAAAAATGACTTTTGTTCCTAGGTCTGATACCATTTGTAGGATCGATTTCACCCTAGAGGGGGGTGAATAGGGTGATATCAATTATTAAAATTATCGTGGAAGTTTGTATAAGATTATTTCAAACACAGATATATCAAAATAATAGCAGCACAGAAAATAACAGAATAATAAATGCAGAAATAGAACGACATAGAATTTACCCAGCTTCGGCAAAACCCAACCTACGTGCTGCCCCCAATGTTTCTACTAGAAATTAAGCAGTCAGACGCTTACACACGTAAACTTGCGACACCCGCTATTGACTAGCCTTAACTCTATGCTCAAAACCCTGCCACAACTCAGCCACTAAGTTGTGAATTCTCGAACTATACCGCCATAGCTCGTCCTCTAGTCACACGACTAGAATTTACACAAGTCAAAAAGGAAAAAACAATTTAAAACAATTTAAACAAGACAAAACCCTAATTTTAAACTAAAGCCTTAACAAGGCCGGCCTAAAAATAAATGAGTGATAAAGTTAATTCCCCTTTCTCTTTTGTATTATTAAGCTGACTCCTTTTTCTTCAATCTCTTAAAAAATGCCTGCTCGTTCGTTTCTTGTTTGTCTTCAAAAGTTAGTGCTTTGTTAAATTGTAAGCTGTCGACTTCAAATTGATCAATCGAATATTCGATTATGCGTTGCTAGCTCTGTCGATTGACTGTCTCCTTGAGTCGCACTTGGTTGCTTCTCGATCGAGTTCGATCTTGACTTTGGTATGTAATTATGCCTTTTTCTTTTTCTGATTTGCTTGCTTGAACTCGGTTGATGATTCGAATTGAATGATTATGCTCTGTTGTTACTTGAACTCGAATGCATTTCTAGGCCGATGATGAATGGGTTTATATAGGGTTCGAACCCCTTGATTTTTGTTCGTATACATTTATTTGAATTCGTCAATTACTTTGTTTCGGCCGTTCGATTTTTTTCGATGTTGGTGTTGATTTCTGACTTCTTCAGTTTGTATATTTTTGATTTGTTCAAATTCGTATATTTTCTGGTAGCTTGATTCATACAGCTTCGATTGAGAGCTGTATCATTCCTTGTCAACCACAGCTTTGAATTATTTGGACTTTTGACTTCGTTTGAATTTTTTTCTGTAACTTGAATTCGGCCAGTGCTTTGATATTGAACTACAGTTGTTTACTTGATAATTATGGCTTTGATTTGTATTGTAAAACCTGCTTCCTAACGATATTGATTTATTTCATCTCTGTCGCATGTTGGAATTTGACTTGTTCAATTTCTACTTGTCGTCCCATGACTGTTGTACCATGATTTTTGAAATTGTTCGAACTTGCACCCTGGTTGTTGATTTTTTCCTCTGTGACTTTTGGTGACTTTGGTACTGTCATTGACACTACTGTTTCATGACTTCGGTCATGGTGATTTTGTGTTGATATTTTGACTTCCGTGTCTTCGGCACTGTCACTGTTAGTATGACTTCGACCACCATCGTTGCATTGATATTGCTTCTGGTTAATGCATATGTACCATTCGAAATGTGATACTAGTTATCGCTACATACATCATATATAAGTACACACATTCGTATTTGTACTTCACGTTCACTGTCCTGTGTCTTGTTACATGTGATGTTCGTTTCACTTGAGTTGTTGCTTTGCTGGTCTATCTGATCCTGTTAGTCGAGTCATCTTGTTGCCTATATAATTTGCTTGAAGTTTGTTCTGCACTTCAGTAAAAATTGCCTCTGGTCATGATTATTTGGTTGTATGCATATGCACTGCTTTGTCTTTGACATTGCCTGACTATATGTATGCATCGAGGCAGTTTACATATGCTTTCATGATGCAGTGTCTTCATGTTACATTATATAGTCTCCACTTTTGAACTTTATGTGTAGCTGCTGTCTACATTCATGCCTTTCCGATTGATATATTTTGAACTGCACTATTCACTTGTATCATTTTGAAATTGCTACTTTTATGGTTGATATATTTGTTTACTTTACTGAACTTCGAGTCATGTAGTTCGTGTGCAGTTTGTAGTTTACATTCACTTGTGTACATTTGTTTGGTCGACACTTGTTGTTGGTCTTTGGTGCACTTGCTCATCTCTGTTGTGCATGCCTGAACTACTTTGTTCATGTATTGTTTGGGCTTTGCTGATCTGAGAGCCTATGACCTTTGTACTGCTGTATTGAGTTGCACCCTCTATTGTATTGTGTCTGGTCTTTGTTTTATAGTCTCTGATTAACTTGGTTCATGCCATTCTTCTGTTCAGTATTGGTGCACTTGGTTTGCATACAATCTTCAATGTGCAGCCTTGCTCATTGATCATTTGATACATAGATGTTTCTTGCATTTGTTTTCATCAAATCTGCACTGTTATGTTCTTTTGGCACTGCTTACCGGTCTAGTTTCATTGTATTGTACTTGTAGTCTTCATTCATGTACTCTGGTTGTCATGTATGTGAAGTAGTGTTACATTCCTGGTTTGAACCATGACTTGATTCACTGTATATTGATTCTTATCAGTCTGCATTCAAGTGTACATCCAAAATTTTGGTAGAGGCTGTGTTGTCTGGGCTGTATTTGAATTCTTGTGCTCGACAGTTTTTTGATATTTTGTAGTGCACCTGAGTTGAATCCGGCTGAAGCTCGGGTTTGACCTTGTGCTGATATTATGACATTATTTTTTATTGCACTTGAACTGAACCCGGCTTTTCATTTGGGTTTGACCTGTGCTCACCTGTCCCTGTAACTGTATCAAGTGTATATATTGGTGTGCACGGCCTTGTGGCATGTACAGTGATACACTGTACATGTCACAAGCTGTTCGTGTATGATGAATTCAAATTTAAATGATGATGAACAACCCAAATAACTGAGGCAAATAAAATTTTCAAATTCACATTTTATTTTACAATGAAAATTATTTTCTTTTCAATTTTACCGCGTCAAAATTTATTTTTGTGGATTGCTCAGATGCTGGATTCAATATGGAATGAAGTTGAAGATAAATTATGAGTGAATGAGCGATATGAAAGATTGTGATGTAATTGAATTTGTTTTGTAGTCAAAATTGTATATGTATAGTGAGAACTTGAATTTGTACTATTCAAAATTGTAATAAATATTTGTATGAATAAAATATCTGTTTGAATTTAAATTCCGTGTTATTTATTTTATTCACCAAATATTTATTTAATTATGTGAAAAATAAAATAGTACATTAACAAATATATTTAAATGAATATATATGTTTATTATCATCAAACAAAAATCATATACTCGCATATTCAACACCTTTTACAAGTCATATATTTATTAGTATTTAATTAAATATTTATTTTTCTACATATAGACTTCCTACCCAATTTTAGACTATACTATTCAAAATATCATTTATTAGATCATATTTAAAATTTAGAATTAAACACATTCACTTATGAAAACTTATCAAATAAGGATAGAATAACGTCAAATTTTAGATTTTCGATTATAAGGCCAAAACAGTAATACTTCATTTTCAATTTTGTTTTATTTCAATATTAAATGTAAAAGTTGTTTAAATTCCACTATCTAGCAATGCAATTAATCAATATAACATCCATAATTAACAATGATGATATGGTGTAATATAGTGTTAGGAGGTTGTTATAATAAGCAATTTATTGGAATGACATAAAATA
Source organism: Allium cepa (assembly GCA_030765085.1). NCBI lineage: Eukaryota > Viridiplantae > Streptophyta > Magnoliopsida > Asparagales > Amaryllidaceae > Allium > Allium cepa. The sequence continues at coordinate 222,258,449 of CM060928.1, forward strand.
ATAAATCACAAACATCAGAATTGAACCATAGTAATCATTTAATAGTATAGTGCATTAACATAACATCCACAAACAATTAACATAACAACCTAGTCCAGATTACCTAGAATGAAATCTAAATTATGATTTTAAAATATCTTAATTAATTTTAAGATGAATTTGGAGAATTTATATTTATAATTGTTTCATTTCCAAATTTAAAGTGCATCTGCAATCAAATAAATAGGGAAATTATTAAGAAGGATTTCCAAGAAATTTTGGATAAACTAAGAATTCATTGAAATACCAATTGTGTAGTTTTATTCTCAAAATAATAATGTAGAACTAATTTTGAGAAAATGAGAGAATGAAATATATGGAAATAAGTTTTGTCGGATAGAATGTGAATTTTTACGAGGATATTTATTTGTTTAAAAGGAGATTTATTGTTTAAAAGGAGATTTTTCAATTAATAGTGTAACGCCCCACCCCGAGACCTACATTAACAAAGAGAATACATAGTAATTCTGTTTGCTATTGCGGAGAATATGGCTGGTTAAGGGTGACCATCATAGTCTTGCATTAAATAAGAGCTAAGTATGTCGGTTTTAGCATTATTTTTTATTTTATCTCGAGTATTCGACATACTTAATTCCTTTCTAATACACTACTATAGTGGCTACAAGATTGATTCAGAAACAAATATGATAACAATACAATCTGACGCAGCGTTGGAAGCGAATTCGATGATGTAAATCGAATCCGTCCAGGATCTCACACGATTAGCGGAAATAATCGGTGAATCGATGATAAATCGATGAATTTAAGAATACCGTAAGGCCCAAATCCGTTGATCACGAAGATACCGGACTTTAGCAATCTGCGAAACGTTGATCGCGCACGATACCGTGAGAGAAGAGCTTCAATTCTTCGAACGTTGATAAAGCGCACTTGATTCCGTGAATTGGTTTCAACAATCGTTGATTCGAGCGCACTCGAATATCCGAAAGTGGATATAGGAGATTACACTCAACTACCAATTTAATGGAGGCACAAAGCTTCACAAACAAAAATTTATTCCAAATTCCATCCTTTCAAATAACCCAACACGTCCCTATTTATAGGGTTACAACTCACACTAGGTCGTTCACAACCTAACACCACGCGATCTGCGACCTAATACAGAAGCACACGACTTAACAACAAAACGCAATACAACACATATTCGACCTAAAGTACAACTCACACGACCTAAAATCAACGACCTAAACAAAACAATCAGCGACTTAAGGAATTGGCAGTGACTTTACTTCGTTCACGACCTAAAAGGAGTACGACACTGAGCTAGAGAGGAGCAGCATGTATTCGCATCTTGATCGCGACCTAGGATTTCACGGCTTAGGCTTAGGTCACTCGCGACTTACGATGTTGAAGTGATCTTGATCGCGACCTAAGGAGGCAGGAAGCTCGCGACCTAGAGGAGATTGTTCGCGACCTAGGGTTTGCCGCGACTCAAGGCGGAGCGACATAGGAAAGATCGCTGCATCAGTAGGTCGTTCACGACCTAGGGCTTCGTCGCGACTCAAAGCTTCACGACTTAGCAATGTTGCTGTCCTCGACCGCGAGGTATGTTCTTCATCATCCTCCCCTTGTTGGAAGGAATTCGTCCTCGAATTCACACTCTCGTCATCTTCGACCAGTTCCTCCCCATAATACGGAATCTAATGTTTAACGTTGAAAACGTCTGCAGTGTGAATATGATCTGGCAATTTTAATCGATATGCATTATCATTGATCTCCTTCAAAACTTCTACTAGACCAAATTTTCGAGCTTTCAACTTGTTGTAAGTTCCTGCTGGAAAACGATCTTTTGTTAACACAGCGTAAACAAAATCTCCTTCTTTGAAGACAACACTTCTTCGTTTCTTATCCGCCATTTTTTTATACCTCTCATTTGTCTTCTCCAATCGTTCCTGAACGATTCTATGGCATTCTGTCAAACCATCAACAAAATCAGCAGCCCGCTTAACTGTCCTCTTCGATTGTGGTACTATTGTCAAATCCAATGGCCCCTTTGGTAAGTTTGAATATACAATCTGAAATGGACTGAAACTTGTACTCCGGTTAACTGCGTGATTGTGTGCGAACTCAGCTTAACACAACTTCAATTCCTAACTCTTCAAATTGTCTTTCACAAGACATCTCAGTAAATTTCCCAACGATCAGTTAACCACCTCTGTTTGCCCATCAGTTTGCGGATGGTAAGCGCTACTAAAATTCAGCTTCGTTCCGACCATCTTCCACAAACTCAACCAAAAATGGCTTAAAAATCTAGTATCCCAATCAGAAACAATAGATTCAGGTAGCCCATGTAATCGGTACACCTCTTTAAAGAATAACTGAGCAACTCGGACGGCATCGGCTGTCTTCTTACAGGCTATGAAATGTGCCATTTTTGAAAACCTATCCACCACAACAAATATAGAATCATTCCCCCTTTGAGTTCTAGGCAAACCCAAAACGAAATCCATGCTGATATCAACCCATGGTCTGGTAGGCACAGGTAATGGCATATATAATCCCGCATTTGTAGCTGTTCCCTTCGAAACTTGACAGATATGGCATCTCTCCACAAATCTCTCAACTTCTTTTCTCATTGACAGCCAAAAATAAGATTGAGAAATCAACTGTAATGTACGATCTCTTCCCATATGGCATTCTTCATGTAACTCTTTGATAATCTTCATTCGCAAACTTCCTTCCCGTATGCACAATCGATTCCCCTTGAATAGGAACCCATCTATCATCACATATCATCCGTCTTTCCCTCCTTGACTTCATCTACAAACTTCGCAAAGTAAGGATCTTCTTCAAACAACTCTGGCAATAGTTCAAATCCTGTCACTTCAACCTTCATTGTCGTCAACAAATGATTCCTCCTGCTCAAAGCATCAGCCACACGATTCGTCACCCCTGATTTGTTCTTTACAACGAAGGTAAATTGCTGTAGATACGCGACCCATGAAGCGTGTCTGGCTGCAATTTTGTCCTGCCCTTGCAAATGTTTCAAAGCTTCGTGATCCGTATATAGAACAAATTCCTTCTGAAACAGATAATGTCTCCAATGCTTCACAGCTTGAACAATTGCGTAAAACTCCATATCATAAATGTTATATCTCAACTTGGCTCTAGACAACTTCTCACTGAAATAAGCAACTGGTCTCAGTACTCCACCAATCCCAACTTTCGAAGCATCAGTGTGTAACTCGAACAATATCTGAAAATCCGGCAGAACCAGAATAGGTGCTGTCGTCAAAAGTGTCTTGATCTTCTCAAAAGCTAACTCTGCTTCCTCTGTCCACACGAACTTCTTTCCTTTCATGCAATCGGTTATAGGTGCCATCACACTGCTAAAATGTGGAATGAATCTTCGATAAAAAGATACCAACCCATGAAAACTCCTCACTTCAGTAATTGTCTTGGGTTGTGGCCAACTCCTGACAGCTTCCGCTTTGCTTTCATCCACTTGAATACCCTCCTTCGACAGAACATATCCCAGAAACAAAACACTATACGTCATGAACACGCATTTCTTTGTTGCAGCATAGAATTGCTCCTGTCAAAGTATCATCAACACTTATCTCAAATGATGTAAATGCTCTTCTGTGCTCCCACTATAGATCAAAATATCGTCAAAGTAAACTACTACGAACTTCCCAATAAATGGTCTGAAAATCTGGTTCATCACTCTCATAAAAGTACTAGGAGCATTTGACAAGCCAAATGGCATAACTAGCCATTCGTATAGACCTTCTCTAGTTTTAAAAGCAGTCTTCCACTCATCATCCGGTCTAATACGAATCTGATGGTATCCACTCTTCAAGTCAATCTTCGAGAACACAACAGCCCCCACTCAACTGATCTATCAAATCATTGAACCTCGGCATTTGGAAATCTGTATCTCACAGTGATCTTATTTAAAGCCCGACTGTCTGTACACATCCGCCAAGTCCCATCCTTCTTCGTACCAATAAGGCTAGCACTGCACAAGGACTCAAACTCTCCTGAACACGCCTTTGTTCTAACAACTCCTCCACCTGCCTTCTCAGTTCCTCATGCTCCTTAGGACTCATCCTGTAATGTGGCTTGTGAGGTAACACTGCTCCTGGAACAAGATCTATCTGATGTTGAATATCTCTCAAAGGCGGTAACTCCTTTGGCAACTCCTAGGAAACACATCTTTGAATTCGTCCAACACTGGCTTTACTTCCTTTGGAACTTCAACAGATTCAGTAGCTTCATGTCCAATCAACAAGAACACTTCTGGACTCTCCTCTACTTCTTCAACAAACTCTTTCAAAGTCAATAAAGTCTTTAGCTCCTCAATCTCTTCTGATTTGCTCTCTCCTTGTTGTCTCTTCTTCGGAACTAGAATGATCTTAATACCCTCAAACATAAAGCTGTAGTTATTGGTTCGGCCATCATGTTGCACTGCTCGATCATACTGCCATGGTCTTCCCAAAAGCAAGTGACAAACATCCATCTCCACAACATCACACCAGATCTCATCTTTATATTTCTTCCCAATAGAAAATGGTACATGAACTCGCCTGTCCACCTTCACCTCTCCTCCTTTTCTCAACCACGCTAACTTTTAAGGATTTGGATGCTTCTCCGTTTTCAACTTCAACTTTCTCATAGCTTCAGTAGAAATGATATTGTCACAACTTCCTGCGTCAATCACAAATTTACACACCTTCCCCAGTATCGTGCATGTCGACTGAAAGATGTTACTCCTCAACCAACTAGCTTCTTCTTCCTGCTTCGGTGTCAAACATGATCTCCTCAACATTAGATTACATCCTTCATCTCCTGACGCGATATCCTGTTCATCCTCCTCAACTGGACTAGAATATTCTTCACCAACATCCTCACCTTCCACTTCAGCAATCAAAGTTCATCTCTTCGGCTTTGGACATTCGTTACTTGTGACCCACTTCCTGGCATTTATAACATTTAAAAGTTCACAACTGGTTTACTGACAGCCTTGGAAACGTTAGCATTGTTACTAGCTCCCTTCACTTGATTGTTGGAATTTGTAAACACACCACCTCCTCGTCTTCCCTGCTTCTCCCAAGCCAATGCTTTCTGGTGCGCTTCGGCCACAGATCTAGGGTCAAAAATATTTACCATGTCCTGGATCTGGATCCTCAACCCCCCAACAAATCTAGCGGTCAACTGTTCTTCCGTCTCCATGATGTCATTTCGAGCAATCAGTTGATAAAACTCATCAGCATAATCATTAACAGTCTTTGTCCCCTGCCTTAGATTTTGTAAGCGTTGATACATAAGTGATTGATAATTGTAAGGTAAGAAAGTAGATTTCATTAACTTCTTCATCTTCCCCCGTGAAACAATCTTTGACTTCCCCATCCGTTCTCGTGTAAGTTTTGTCTGTTGCCACCACGCCATGGCTCTCCCTCTTAAACGAGTAGCAATCAACTTCACTCTACGATCTTCCAGAACCTCCTTGAAATCAAAGATCTCTTCAACATTAGATAACCAATCTAGAAATTCTTCAGCCTGCATACCACCCTTAAACTCTGGAATTTCAATTTTCATTCCGGACTTCCATTTGTGATTATACTATGAAAGATTTCTTCCATGGCTTCGATTTCGACTATGAACACTACCACCATCAAACTCCTCATCAAAATCTGATGCATATCGATGTCGTTCATGACCACCAATATCTCTACCACCAATATTTCTTCGATCTACATTCCTCCGATCACGATAATCCACATCTCTCCGATTTCGTTCATCAATATTTCTATCACGACCGTCAACATTTCTACGATCATGATCTTCTCTTCTCTCCCGATCTGAATGTGGTGAAACTCTATTTCCCCCATGACTCGATTCAGGTGAAATCTTTCTTCTACTTTCATTCATTTCAAGCATCATTCTCTCTAATCGACCAATCCCTTCATTCAACTTCTCAGTGAAACTCTCATTGATTCGTTGCTCCATTTCATTGGCCTCTTCTCTTCCATACAAAGCATTAATATTGCGATGACGTTGAGCTCGTCTCGGTGGCATGATTGAACGTCAACAAATTCAAAAAAATTCAAACACTTTTCGAACTTTGATCCAAAACGATATGGATCGAAACTTCCGACTTGTTGCAACTTCACGATGAACACCAAACTTCTCAACAATTGCAAATCCGATCTCCAAACTATAAATTCTCGTAACCCAATTCTCCAAATGATGCAAACTTCTTGCGACTTGGGCTCTGATACCAAACTGACGCAGCGTTGGAAGCGAATTCGATGATGTAAATCGAATCCGTCTAGGATCTTACACGATTAGCGGAAATAATTGGTGAATCGATGATAAATCGATGAATTTAAGAATACCGTAAGGCCCAAATCCGTTGATCACGAAGATACCGGACTTTAGCAATCTTCGACACGTTGATCGCGCACGATACTGTGAGAGAAGAGCTTCAATTCTTCGAACGTTGATCAAGCGCACTTGATTCCGTGAATTGGCTTCAACAATCGTTGATTCGAGCGCACTCGAATATCCGAAAGTGGAGATAGGAGATTACACTCAACTACCAATTTAATGGAGGCACAAAGCTTCACAAACAAAAATTTATTCCAAATTCCATCCTTTCAAATAACCAAACACGTCCCTATTTATAGGGTTACAACTCACACTAGGTTGTTCACGACCTAACACCACGCGATCTGCGACCTAATACAGAAGCACATGACTTAACAACAAAACGCAATACAACACATATTCGACCTAAAGTACAACTCACGCGACCTAAAATCAATGACCTAAACAAAACAATCAACGACTTAAGAAATTGGCAGTGACTTTACTTCGTTCACGACCTAAAAGGAGTACGGCACTGAGCTAGAGAGGAGCGGCATGTATTCGCATCTTGATCGCGACCTAGGATTTCACGGCTTAGGCTTAGGTCGCTCGCGACTTACGATGTTGAAGTGATCTTGATCGCGACCTAAGGAGGCAGGAAGCTCGCGACCCAGAGGAGATTGTTCACGACCTAGGGTTTGCGCGACCCAAGGCGGAGCGACATAGAAAAGATCTCCGCATCAGTAGGTCGTTCACGACCTAGGGCTTTGTCGCGACTCAAAGCTTTGCGACTTAGCAATGTCGCTGTCTTCGACCGCGAGGTATATTCTTCATCACAATCTCAAGTCACATAATAGCAATACAGATAATATATATATACACACACACACACACACACACACACACACACACACTTACATCAAATGTAATACAACGTGCCACAAGTGGTATTCAACCACGATACATACATACATCCCTACAAAAGAATAGATACATCATAAGGTTCCAAAACAAGAGATTACAACACAAAAACTATGCCATAACCAAAGACGATGAAGAAGCCCAAAAGGTAACGCTAGCATAGGTCCAAAAGCTAACCTGCAACTCGGTCTTACCCGAGTAATAAATACACAGGTCAGGCTAACTAGATCTTGATATTAGTAAAAGATAATGGAATATAAGTGCACAAGCGAAACCTTCCTTTAAGGATAAAGGAATGATATATATATAAGAAATTTTATTTATACAACTAAGAATATGTATTCATAAGGCTCAATGTTAATCACATGATAAGGTTTAACATGGCATAGATATTTTACTTCAAAGGGCTATACAATGTAAGTGAACATAATCAATATATAAGCCATATGTGAAATCATCAAAATCTCCAAATCAAAACTCATGAAACTCAATAAGAGTTTATAATCCTAATGTCGAAATCACCATAAAACAACATATATATAAGCCTTTCTCTGACTCAAGGCCATAAGTAAATTCAACATCTCAAATTAGTGAAATCAAAATAAAAAACTCATAAAAATTCCCCAGATAGGCCAAATCCCATTTGCATGTTGAAGCGATGATGCACGTGCCATCCCCCAGTACTATATATATTAGGTACCTCTCCTAGACAACCGAAGTCGTAAATATCAAACGACCTAAGTCGTAATCCCAGATGACGAGAAGGTCTATAACACTGGCAATCCCAGAATGTGTCACAACTCTCAGATAGTAACCCAAAATGTGTTAACGTGCGTCCCATACCACACGTTCGCACTTAACGGTTTGCTAACCGCTAGTCATTGCCACATTAGAAAACAGAAATCATTATAAAATTCCAAAACTTGGAAAACTCAGACTTGCCTCATCTCATTGGCCAGTAAAACACTGTAATGAGTTCTCATAGATCATACTCCTAGAATAGAAGATTTCGAACCACAACCCACCAAATATTGGCCTTCCTAGATGATTCCTAAAGATAGGAATTATAACCTCAAAAACTCGCCATAAATTGGCTAAGTAACTCAGAAATCAATAACCCAGATAGTTTCGATCGTACAAGTCCAGAATTAACCGATAAAGTAAACTCAGGTGTCCCGTACCATGGTTTTTACTAAACCGTTTAATTCTCTTTCTCATACTTTCGAACAATGTACAAATAATGTATATTATATAAAATAATTTACTTGAGAAAACGATATTTCAAAATAATTTTCTAAAATCATTTAGAAGACTTTTATTGAAAATTCTGCTTGAATATTTCTAAAATACTTTGAAATAATCTAATAATAATTTAAAAATATTATATAATAAAGATTTCAAAAACGAAACTATTTAGAAATTTTCTTAAAATTTATTTGGAAGAAATAGTGCTTGAAAATCAAGAAAATGTTAAAAATACACCCAATCGATATTCAAATTTATATCAATTTTAAATTCAAAATTTTAAATTCCAAATTCCACAAAATCTTGGCTAATCCATTGATGGATATCATAGTGCATAGTCATCATCAAAAACATCTCAAAATTGAAAGGAATTGATCAGAAAAATCATAGCAAACAAAGACTAAAAGCTACGGAAGAACAAAAGGCCACTACTTCATGTATTAGGCCAACAAGGGGGTCGACCCAGCCTAGTGGCCAGGTCGACCGCCAGGTCAACCGCCTGGTTGACCTGGAGAGTGCTTGGTCGATCTCCCTGTCGACCCAGTCCACGGACTTCTTCTTGCTTACATTTTCTACTTTGTATTGAATTTCCAGAGAGCATTTAACGTAGCAAACAGATGAATTAAGGATTGAAATTTGGCATGCAAAAAGTATAACATCTAAACAACACTCTGGAAAAGATTCGGCAACAATTCGAGTGAAAATCAAAGAGTTATAGCCACTTAAAATAGCGATCAGAAACTAGAAAACAAGGAAACAAGGAACGGAAAATAGAACGCATACGGTAACTATTTCTGAGCAATTTTTTTATAGGCAAAGCTTGATTTAGTTGGCAGTTGCGAGTTTGAACTCATCTTAGATAATTAGCAAGAATTCAAGAGAATTTATGATCTTTGGTGAAGAAAAGGAGATCTAGGAACCTGTAATAGCTGATAAAGAAACATGCACAACAAAACAAATTGTTACAGACAACAATATCTAGATTCTAAGATTGTTGATGAAATAGCTGTTGTATTGGTAGAGATTACCTCTTACTTCTTTATTCTAGTTGATTTTCATCTTGAATTAGCAGCAATTTGGGTGAGAATTGATTTTAGTTTAAGCCATGGATTTTCTTTTGGTTTCATTTTATTATAAGTTGTTTTCAGAAGAGAATGAAAAAGAAAGCTATGTACAGGATGATTTCTCAATCCAGAAAGTTCTAGGTTTAGGGTTATGGATTTAAATCTTACCCAAAAAGCCCAAAACTATATATACTTAGAGAATGTTAAGTAATGTGCACTATTTAACCTATTTAATCAATATGTGTTTATATTTTCACCTTTTAAAGCCAATAAAAATATATTCAACCAATTTGTATGTAACAAAAATTGTTATTAAAACAAAATAAAATTTATTTCAATAATAAAATGTTATTTTTATAAATAAAACCTTATTTTTATCTATATTTCACAATTTTATTACAAAACGCTATTTTCACTCCAGCAATTTGTACAAAAATTGTTTTTTTGTCAAATAAATTACAATAAATCATTTTAACTTTTTCTTATCATCAAAATATTATTTTAAAACAATATTTCATCTTTTATTTTAATAGAAGACATATCATCTTCATATTTCTCATTTTAAATTCAATAAAAGATTAATATTGACAATGTTTTCCAACATTGTTGTATTTACCCAAATAAAATTACGATTTAATTATTTTCTACTCAAATTCTCAAAATAAAGTTTTTAAAATTTTATTTTCATTACTTTAGATTTATTTCAATAATTCAACATTGAAATAAATCATTTAATTAATTTATTAGCTCCAAACTAATAAATACCCAATATTTCAATTTATTTAAACAAAATGCTTATCTAATCAATATTTAATCCCATATTTATTTCCAATTAAACAAAATAAAGTTCAAAACTTTAATTTTCCCATTTTATTTACAAAATTCATTGTTTATTCCAAATATACAATTTAAAATCTCCAATTATATTTTAATTTACAATATTAAATTATAACCTTTATTAATATATACAGGTAATCTTAAAACCAATGTTGTGATAGAATCCCCCACATTAACAAAATTACGACCTCGCAATTTCTGGAGAAAAGTTTGTATTCAACATATTAATTTCATCAATCAAAGGAAGGATAGACAAGCACGAGATCAAAATTCCTCACTGTCTACTCTATATAAAGAAGACCAAGATAATTTTTTAATTAATTCTATAATTACCAGAATATATAAATCAGGATTAGAGAATTATGGCATTTCTTCGATCAACACTTCATGTTTTCGAAGGCATCTTGCCATCAAAATGCACAAAAACAAAGGTGCAACTCAAAATCAATCGAAAGAGATTGGTTTCACAAAAGTTTCTCAAAAAGAGTTGGGATTTAGCATCGCTTTATCCGAACTCCAACCACAATCTGAAAATTTTCCGAATGACACTACGAAAAGAACCATACTGATACTAAGATAACAATCATTAAGGTAAGAAGACCCGATGAGAGATGGTTACTTCAAAGATTACCTTACTCAAACAACCGCAAAAGGCTAGTCATTAGACATTGCACTAAGGCAAGACAATCACAAGGATCACAATAGATATAAATGTTAATTTACAATCAAAATTTATTAGAGTTTGAAATTCATTGTCTTTAAAACCATAATCTAAATTTTTGTTTACAACCAAATTTCTTAAATTTCCAAAACTTACTGCCTTTAAATTCAAAGGCTCAATTGTCAACACATGGAAATTTTTGAAACCCCTTCATATAGTTCTTATAAATGATTTCAAACTCATATTCCCCTTTTAATTCTAAAATTAAAATTTTAAAAGAATTTATAATTTCATTTCAACAATTCTTAAGATAAAATGTTAAAATTTACTACTCTTTATTTTCAAATGCCCAAATTTAACAAACTCCATCTTTAACATTAATAACTTATTTTAAAGTATTCAACAACCATTTATTTTTCAAACAAGGTATTATCTCATCATTTCAACAATAAAACATAACTATATTCAAACTCATACATTGAAAATATCATAATGGTTTTCCCTGACATTGATTTCTAATAAATAACCCTATTGATTGGCTATGGTTTTGACCAAATAATCAAAACAACTTGTCTACTCATCCAATCCCAGTATGGTTCAATGGCTCCATATGTCATCCATAATAATATTTAATTCTCAAATCTTTTTAATTTATCTCCAAATTTTGTCTTATTAATACTCAACTTATCATGTCCGATTATCTCATCATAGAGCTTAGGAAATTCCTATCGATAATGTTGATCAGGCATATCGGCCAGAATTCTTAAAGCACTTGATGGATAACCCAACAATAAAAAATCATCTTCTGTGAAAGAATTATCTCAAATTTAGTTCTCAAAATGTTCTTTATTTATCCTAAAAAAATACAAATCCAAATTCTCTTAGAAATATATATTAAATTTTTGGAAAAATAATTTGAAAACACAATCATTACATAAATCCAAAAACAAAAACACAAAAAGAGACTCATCGAGATGTTCTCTAAATATACTCGATTCACAAGATTAAAGGAATAGATTGGAGTGTTCATCATTCCTAATGGTATAATGAACTACTCAGAAACTCGTAACGAGTGTGGAATGCGATAAATGAACACTATCCTCTGCAACTCAAAGCTAATGAGAATCAGTGTAGGGTCAAGCTGATGAAAGACCCTAGCACCACACAACAGATCGAATAAGAAATCAATGAGATATAAGGGTAAGAGTAAAATATCTTCTCGAAATGAGAAGAAGAACACAAACGCCAAATCATTACTTCGAGTGAAGTAATATTACTAAGCCTATAAATTAGTATCCAAAAAGGTTATCTCAAAAGAGGTAAGAATGGAAATATTAATTTAATTACGAGGATCACCTTATTTCTTTGGTGGGCATCCTCGTGGAAGAATGCCCGAAAGGCTAAGAACCGAAATAAGGTCAATATAATAATTGATTTCCCGATTGGGAGTCATACCCAAACCGAATTACAGAAATCAATAGAGTCATAATGACGGGAATTTGAGATATATCATCATCTCAATATTCAATAATGAATACATAGATTTCAGGATCATAATCAATATTCCGAAGACAAGAATTAATCAATCAACTGAATCAGGATACCTAAATATAGGGCCCTTCAAATCCCAGAATGTGGCTTGATAAAATGCAAGCTACTCCCTCTCAAAATACTCCAAACTCCAGATGGAAAATAGCGTGCTAATACGCACACAAAGATAAACTACAACGAACAAATCCCAAAATTATCAAGTTAAGTATTGCAGATCCCCTCAAAAGGATTCATAATCTTCAAGTAAGCAACAAGACCAGAACATCAATAGCATTAACAAATTTCTCCAGTACGGATAAATTCCAAGCACCCATATCGAAGAGGATTCAAATAGAACAATCATGAAAAAGAATAGAACCTTCCAAAATACTAAGAGATATACCTCGCGACCGAGACGCACTACCAGAAGCATGAGCCACATTCAGATTCCCCGAACCTGAATTCTTCCCCTTCTTTGGACATGCTGAAACTATATGTCCTTCCTTTTTGCAATAATAGCACTTGGGGGTTTGACGACATTCTCTAACTAGATGGTCTCTAGAACTACAATTGAAGCAAGCCAACACTCTAGCTGAAGGAGGTGCTGCACCGAAATGAGAACTAGAATTGTCTTGCTTCATCGTCTTCTTAGAAGAAAATGATTGGGATTTCTCAAAGGGAAATTTCTTCTTATTTGGGTTCATTTGAACGTCGGCCTCATCATTAATATCCCTTTCTTTCTTAACGGCTTCGAGGTGAAGCACCGAATCCACAAGCTCCTTGAAAGAGAGCTTAAGCTGAAGCTTGAGCGACTTCTTCAAATATTTCTTAAGTCCAGATACGAACGTAAGATACTTTTTGTATGGAGTACAAATGAATTCGACCCCATACTTGGATAAAGACTCGAAGGAGGATACATAATCTAACACGGAGGATTTGCCCTGCTTCAACTCAAGGAAGCGACAGGCAAGGAATGACTTCTCAGATTCTGGCATGAACTTAAGCTCAAAATGATCGCGAAAATGCTGCCATGTAAGAGTAGACTCATCTATCTCAGCTATAAGGAGCTCGTACCAGTCTAATGCTCGTTCTTGCAGTATACTCGATGTCACAAGAACACGGTGATGATCAGAAATCTCCATGCAAGTGAAGATGCGTTCGCATGTTTAGAAGCCCGAACCTCAAAAACTGTCTCGGAACCTTTGAATGGCTTGCCTCCGAGATTGGTGAAGTTGTTACACATACGTGCAAATGCAGATTTGCACGGAGGAAAGGAATGAGTAGGAGAAGGAGGTTAGGTATTTGTAAGAAGTCAAGAATCTTGTTGGTTGACATATAAACTCCTTCGAGACGAGAACCACTGGACGGTCCTGACACCGAAGTGCAACTTCTACATCTTCCATCCATCTGCTGAAAGTTAAGATAAGCTAGGATTATTCATAGGAGTGGACATTAGCAATTGAAATTCATTGAATAAGGAATACTACAGAATTTACAATTAACATTCCTAGACGTATTCCTTTCTATCTACCCCAAAAGAACTAAAAAGATCGAGGACAAGGTTAGGTTCAACTACAATTTAGGGATGATGTTTACACTTGTATTATACTTGATGTACGGTAATCATGTACACTGTTCTACATTTATTACATTTTGTTCGAAATCTAGCTCTAGCACCAAGCGGTAACACCTCCCGGGACCTACATTAATAAAGAGAATTATATAGTAATTATGTCTGCTAATGCGGAGAATAGGGCTGGTTAATGGCGACTATCATAGTCTTGCATTAAATAAGAGCTAAGTATGTCAGTTATGGCACATTTTTTTCTTCATTTTATCTCGAGTATTCGACATACTTAATTCCTTTCTAATGCACTATCATGGTGGCTGCATGATCGACTCAGAAACAAAATATGATAACGATACAATCTCTAGTCATAGAATAGCAACACAGATAATATACATATACACTTACATCAAATGTAATACAACATGCCACAAGTGGTATTCAACCACAATATGAACATACATCCCCACAAAAGAATTGATACATGATAAGGTTCCCAAACAAAAGATTACAACACAAAAAATATGCCATAACCAAAGTCGATGAAGAAGCCCAAAAGGTAAAGCTAGCAAAGGTCCAAAATCTGCAACTCGGCCTGTCCCGAGTAGTAAATACACGGGTCAGGTTAACTAGATCTTGATATTAGTAAAAGATAATGGAATATAAGTGCATAAGAAAAACTTTCCTTTAAGCATAAAGGAATGATATATAGAAGAAAGTCTATTTATACAACTAAGAATATGTAACATTCCCAAATTTTAACCAAGTTTAATTTGGCAATTAATTTAATTTTGGAATTTATTTGTGAAATTAATTGTGAATTAATTAGGAAATTTCTGGAATAAATAAATATTTTAGATTTTTAAATAGAATTTTGGTTTGCAATTTGAAGATGAGTATTTTATAAATGAATATTGAAGATTAAAATTCAAGAATAAATATATTAAACATTAAAGATAGAATTCATAAATCAATAAAAAAATATGATTTGTACAACGACTTGAATTTAAAATTTAAAACAAGAATGATTGTAAAATATTTACCTTTTGAAATTTAATAAATGTATTGTAAATAAAATTGATTTAATAAGTTTACAAAAGCTTTGTAAACCAAGAAATGTGCATGTGTATGATTTATTTGTTGAGTGTACAAGTTATGATAATCCATTTCTCTTTGAAAAAATTGTAAAAGTAAAATAAATACAAATGTATGTAAATAATTTGTAAATAAAATAATAAAAAGGTTTAAAAGCATAAAGCATGTTTTCATAAAATAAAATAAAATAAGAATTAAAACAATAGAAACATACATATGAATATAAGTGTAAATATAAATTCAAGTGGGTTTAAAGTAAAATTTACAAAATAAATTTCATTAGGGATTTAAACATAAAAAATGCAAAATGAAGACAAGTGTAAGCCATGCAATATACAAGATGAACAAGTGGCAGGCTGTTTTCATTTTCAAAAAATTTCCCAAATCTGAGAAACCTATTCAATTATTTTCAGTCCAAAGATTTCAAACTCTTCACCTCCCAATTCCTTCATGTCCAAATAAAAATAATAGCTAAAAGAAAATTGAAAATAAGGAGTCAAAAACCAAAAGCAAGTTTCAACCTGTTTCAAAATCAAAATAAAAGATCTGGAACCCAGAATGAAAAATAGAAAGGAAAGGCAACAGAAGCTATGGAGCAGATTAAAAATAAAACCTGAAAAGCAATTCAAAAATCTGGGATTCAAACCTAAAAATACAAATTACAAACTGGAAAATGAATTCAACACTTCAAAGCTTGAGAGAAGAATCAACCTGATTCGTACCTGCAAAGCAAGACCAGCCTGAATCAAAAGCATGCAAAGTTCAAGCAACTCAATATAATCAGAAATATCTAGTAAATAAGAAATCAAGCAAGTAAGGTCAAAGTTCCAAATCGTTTTCCAGGTCTCAAACACAAAAGTTCCTCTCTTTCTCTACAGTCAGGTGAGCAGACCCTTGAACCCATTTTTATCTTGGTGTTTGAATCATTACTTGAAGTTATGATGTGAATATGCTAGTATACTTGTGTAAAAATGCCTGCATGTTGTATATGTATGTGGTTTGTGTGTACGCATGTCTGCTGCCTCTGCTCTAAACATATAGGGATAAAAAGAAAATTTATAAGCTAACTGGAATCCATAATTATAAATATTATAAGCAGAACATGCACACTCACTGTTATAAACTTAATAATATACGAATATTATTACTTTGTTATGTGTATATTATTACTTAGTTTCAATAAGTTTGAGTTCATTAAACTTATTAAGGTTTGAGAGTGATTTGCGAGCATGCGTTCGAGAGTGATTAAGGTTTGATCACCTGCTGTGAGCATGAAATTGAAGGTGGACATTGTTCAGGTAACAAGTCTTATATGATAAATATGAACAGGACCTTAAATTGAAGATAAGGATAGTGATTACTGCAAATATGAAACCTTATGCTAATATTATTATATTTGAAATAACGAATCAAACGAAAGTAGGTAGAGTATGCATCTGAGTGTATATTTAACAAACTTAAGTATAAAACTATAATATGTTTAAGTTTATTTCCCATGTTCTTCTCTGTGACTTGTACGTATATCTTAAGAAATCAAGTTGACATACATATATATATTTAAACACTTATGTTTGTATAATTTAAAATGAACCTATTCTTGAATGTAAAATATAGATTAAGGTTTAAAAAAAATATGTTTAAGTAAATCAAATTTGAAATTTTCTGGAAAATTTAGGAAGGACAGTTGAAAATCCAAAACAGGTAAGTTTCAATCATTAAAATCTTTCGTTTTATTAATATAATCTGAATCCTCATCTGAGAACATGATTTTTAAAAGTAAAATCATAAGTTTTAGTGTTATATTGAGTGTGCAATTCAAAGATGGTCGGAAAGTGGATCTCCAAGCTTTTCTGGTGATCGGTTAGATATTGAGCCTCATGATTTTAGCCGAAGGTAGCTGGGAGGTGCACGAGTTCAGGAAAAATGATCAAGGGGTTTTTTGATCATCACAGGGGTGTCACGGCATGATTGTAGGGTTTAAGAACCTAGTTTCATCGATGTGTTCATCGATATCGTGTAGCGACGTAGGTTGACTGGACGGTATCGCACATGGAGGAAAAGACTTGTGGATTATCGAAGCACCTCTGGTGGCGGCGACGATATTTCTGGTGGTCTGGATCGATAGGGCGAAGTGGATGGTTGATCGATAAATGGTTCCAGGTTGAGGATGGAAGCTTGATTTTGATTCGTGGGGTTTTTTGATGATTTGGGTGGTCTGAGTTGTTGCTGGGATCGTACGCGACCTGTTGGGGGATTCAGCGACGACCAGTGATGGTCGAAGTGAAGGTACACGTGCACGTGGCGGGGGTGCGTATCCGTTGTTGTTCTAAAAATTGGGGAAGACGAAGTTTTATTGGGGACGAACTCGAAGCGTTTCACGAAATAACTCGAAGTAGAGGGAAGTGGAGGGGGGAACTCGAAGTAGAGCTCGAGTAGAATAAAGAATTGCTCGAGTAGAACAGGGTATTGCTGGGTAGAATGAGGTTTTTCTTAGGTTATCTGTTGCAATACCAAACAGCTTTAAACTTTAAAGAAGAATCAAGTTTTTTTTATAAATTTTGTTTAAATCAATTTCCTGTTAGAATAGAAGTTATCTAAGTTTTAAAAATTTATCAAGAGGGTTTTAAATTAAACTTTTTTGATTAACCAGGTTGTAAAATGATTTAAAGATATACATAAACTTTTATTTTGAAAGTTTAACTCAATAATATTAAGGATTTGTTAAAGAATGTTGAAATGGTTAATTAATTTTTTAAAAGTTTAAGTTAAATTTATTTGTTAAACGAAATTAATTTCTTGAAGTTAATGACTTAATAAAAGTGATTAAGATAAATTAATTAATAAATTTAAGTTTGAGTAATCAAGAAAAAATTAAAGGATAACTAATCGGTTAAGATTAATTAAATTAAGATAATTAATTACTTAATCAAAAGGAATTAACTAATGATTTAAGTTAAGTAATCAAGTGATTAAGATTAATTGTTGATTAAGGATAATCATTTATTAATTAAGAATAATTAATTAAAATGAGGATTAATTGAGGGGATAATTAATTAATTAAAGATAATTAATTAAAGGATAATTAATTAACATAAACTGTAATTAATTAATGTTAATCAACCAGAATTAGTGATTAATCAGGTGTTAATAAATCAAATGATCAATTAACCTTATTTATGGATGATTGTATTCTATTGAATGCTGTGAATTGTTTTGTCATCTCTACTGCGTGATGCTTTGTGATTTGAATTGTTTTAATTCAAGCTGTGATGAATGTAATTTCTTTACTTATAATGCATTCATATTTTTTATCTGTGATTCTGTGTATATAGATAAGCGTTATTGGAATATACCGCTTATCGATATTGATACGATTGAATCTGTGATGATTGATGTTGTTGCACTATTGTGTTAAACCCCTAGACCACACCTTACACACACAAATATGGGTTGCACGAGGAAATCGGTTAAGTCATGGATTTTTTAACAATTTTAAAGATTTAATTTTTGAATCCAAAATAGTTTTGGAATTGGAAGCCATTGAAAAGGGATTTCGAAAATAAAGGTTACTTTGAATAACTAAAATAAAGTTTTGAAATGTAAATAATTTGATTTAAATTTGAATTCAATATTTGAAATTGAATTCAATAATTTGAGAATTATAGTTTAAAAAGATTATACAAGTTATAAAGGTGTTTATATGGGTTTTTAACCATTAAAAAATATTGTTTTTGGAAATTTAAATTTATACCCAAGTTTTATACTTGAATGGCTTTAACTTATGTAAATGTAATCAGCTTTAACTTTGTGAGAGATTATTAAACCTTTTTTTGAAATCAAAAAGAATTTTAAATGGTATATCTTCCACAAAAAAAGATTTGAATTGGAAATGGTTTGAAAGTTATAAATTTAATCTTTAAGTTAAAGATTGAGTAAGTTAATCTAATTTGAAATGGAATTGTTTTAAAAAGCCATGGATGAACCTTTGTGGAAAATTGGTAAACTTTGTGAAATAAATCTTTTCGTTTAAAAGATTTAAAATGGTAATTTGTTTAAACCATTTGAAAAGAAAGTTTTGGGTTCTAAGTTGTGACTTAACTGAAATCCCATATCCATATGTTTTTAAATATTGCGCTCATTATTCGGTTTAGCCGGGAGAGGACCTTGTTTCATATTACCCATTCCGAATAATGATACGTCGATATAGATAGCATTTGAAGACCGGTGGTGAAGACCAGATATTTTCGAGAACGAAAGGATAACCCGTCGATTGTCTCTGCACTGAGTCTCGCCGGTATAGAGATTCCCTAAGTGATGGGATGTCCGATCGGGATTGTGAATACCCGGATTTGCAAGGGCTTCTTCGGAAGTGCCTTCGGTTCTGTTCGAACCCGGAACGGACTTGTATGGATGTGTGTCGGACATTACACTTTGAGATGTAAAACCGGTTTCTATCAAATACATTTCTGTTTGGTGGCGGAGATTTATTCTCTTAGTTTAACACCCTTCTCTGAGACGTACGAGCTCAGAGGTTATGTAGTTGATGGTTACTAGTGATACATTCCCAATTTGGTAATATGGCATATGAAGTGCTGTTGATCATTTGTTGATCAAAGCATGGCTTTGTGAAAAAGCATAGCTTTGTGGACGAGACCTCATCGAGCCTCACAACCCGGTAATGGTCGAAACAGGAAAGATGCGGCAAGGTTTCAGGGGTAGCTCCCCTAGGGTATGACCATTCCTTCTGGAAAAGGGTGGTATCATGGTATGGAGCCCAAATACTTACTCATGTGGACACTGAAGTATATTTATTACTGTGTGATGTTGTTGGTGTATAGGACCCTCGGATAAAGGTCGCAAACGACCGGGGGTGGCATATCTTAGGTTTTATCCCCGGGAAGGGGGTAGGCCGACCTTGTGTAAGCAGAGAGCCAGGTAAGTTCTCGGGGCGTCCCTCCAGAGGCGTTCCCATGTGGCAATAGGAAGTTCCTTAGCCTGACCATTTGTTGGAAACCCATTCATCCAATACGCACCTTGTACGGTTTTAGTTGTATTACCTGCCATCTGCTTATGGTGGTGCCCCACTGTTTGGATGATAGCTGTAGTAGGCATAGTTTGGAATGTCTATGTTGGCTAGGATTAATATTATACTTTCGAAATGTTTTCCACTATGCGCTAATAATAATATCAAAATGGTTTTCGCATATCAAGCATTTTTTACTATCATAAGCAGAAATCTCCTCCAATTCTGCGTTTGCATGGTGTGTGTGTGGCGGAAGGCCTTATGGTAGTTTCATTTTCCAAAAAGCATTGCGAATTTGAACTTTAAAAGCTTTGTTGTTTGTTTCAAAAGATAAAACTGATTTTGTTTGCTCACACCAGTCTCATGACTGACCTAGAGTTTATTATTCCTTTCCTAAACTCTGGGTGCCTACTATTTTCCACACGGGCAGTCTAGAGTTGGGTTTTCCAGATAGTCGAATAGTAGGAATCGATTCGATAACCTTCGAAGCTTTTTGGATTCGTGGATCGCATTTTCTACACTTCAGCATTTCGGACTGACCTTGCTTAGCTTAGTGCAATGTGATGAGGGTTCGAGCTAGTTTTGGATTGGAGATGGAGTTTTTGGAGCTTGGCATTGAAGACATAATCTTTCCGCTGCTATTTCTTGTATCTCTGATAGTATTGATATCTATTGTATCATTCTATTGTATTCTGTTTTATCAGATATTGTTTCAAATGTTATACATCAAATGTATTATTTCATTTCTTCCGCTGTGTTGTACTTAATGTGTTATAAGCTCCGGCGAACCAAATTCGACGTTTGGATCTACGGCATTTGAACGAGTGTCGTATTCGGTGCCGATTTTCGAAGGTCGAGTCAGGATCGTTACAGAATAGGTATTCCATAATGCTCAAAGTTAATCACATGATAAGGTTTAACATGGCATAGATGTTTTACATTCAAAGGGCTATACAATGTAAGTGAACATAATCAATATCTAAGCCATATATGAAATTATCAAAATCTCCAAATCAAAACTCATAAATCTCAATAAGAATTTATAATCCCAATATCGAAATCACCATAAAACAACGTACATATATAAGCCTTTTTCTAACTCAAGGCCATAAGTAAATTCATCATCTCAAATTAGTGAAATCGAAATCAAAAACTAATAAAAATTCCCTGGATTGGCCAAATCTCATTTGCATGCTGAAGCCATGCTACACGTGTCATCCCTCCAGTACTACATATATATTAGGTATCTCTCTTAGGCTACCGAAGTCGTAAATCTTAGACTACCGAAGTCGTAATCCCAGATGACCCGAAGGTCTATAGTATTGGCAATCCCGAATGTGCACAACTCCCAAATAGGGCCAAAAAGTGTTAACGTGCATCTCATACCACACGTTTGCACTTAAGGTTTACTAACCGCTAGTCATTGCCACATTAGATACAGAAATCATCATAAATTTCAGAAAATTGGAAAACTCAGACTCGCCTCATCTCATTGGTGAGTAAAACACTATAACAGGTTCTCATCCTAGAATAGGAGATTTCGGACCACAACTGGCCAAATATTTGCCTTCCTAGATAATTCCTAAAGATAAGAATTATAATCTCAAAAACTCGCCATAAATTGGCTAAATAACTCAGAAAACAATAACCCGGATAGTTTCGATCGTACAGTCCGAAATTAATCGATAAAGTAAACTCAAATGTCCCATACCATGGGTTTTACTCAACCATTTAATTCTCTATCTCATACATCCAAATAGTGTAAAAAAAGGTATATTACATAAAATAATTTACTTGAGAAAACAAGATTTTAATATAATTTTCTAAAATCATCTAGAAGACATTTATTGAAAATTCTACTTGAATATATCTAAAATACTTTGAAATAATTTAACAATAATTTGAAAATATTGTATAATAAAGATTTCAAAAACCAAACTATTTATAAATTTTCTTGAAATTTATTTGGAAGAAATAGTACTTGAAAATCAAGAAAACATTAGAAATACGCCCAATTGATATTCAAATTTAAATCGAATTTAAATTCGAATTTTTAAATTTCAAATTCCTTCAAATCTTGGCTAATCCATTTATGGATATCATAGCCCATAGCCATCATCAAAAACATCTCAAAATTGCAAAGGAATTGATCACAAAAATCATAGCAAACGAAGAATAAAAGCCGCGGAAAAAAAAGAAAAAAGGGCCACCACTTCACGTACTGGGCCAACAAGGGGGTCAACCCAGCCCAGTGGCCAGGTCGACCTAGAGAGTGCTTGATTGACCTCCCTGTCGACGCAGTCCACAGACTTCTTCTTGCTTACATTTTCTGCTTTGTATTGAATCTCCAAAGAGCATTTGACATAGCAAACAGATGAATTAAGGACTGTAATTTGACACGCAACAAGTTTAACATCTAAATAACACTCCGAAAAAGATCCAGCAGCAATTCGAGTGAAAATCAAAGAGCGATATCCACTCAAAGTGGCAACCAGAAACTAGAAAATAAGGAAACAAAGAACAAAGAATAGAACGTATACAGTAACTATGAGCAATTTTCTTTACAGGAAAAGCTTGATTTAGTTAGAAATTATAAGTTTTGAATTCACCTTAGCAAATTAGCAAGAATTCAAGAGCAAACTATGATCTTTGGTGAAGAAAAGTAGCTTTAGGAGCCTGTAACAGTTGAAAAAGAAACATGCACAACAAAACTAAACTGTTACAAACAACAATATCTAGATTCTAAGATTTTTGATGAAATAACTGTAGTATTGGTAGATATTACCTCTTATTTCTTTATTCTAGTTGATTTTCATCTTGAATTAGGAGCAATTTGGGTGAGACTTGATTTTAGTTTGAGGAAGCCATGGAATTTCTTTTGCTTTCTTTTTACTGTAAGTTGTTTTGAGAAGAGAATGATAAAGAAAGCTACTTACAGGATGATTTCTCAAGCCAGAAGGTTCTAGGTTTAGGGTTGTGGATCTAAATCTTGCCCAAAAAGCCCAAGACTAAACATACTTAGAGAAAATGTTAAGTAATGTGCACTCAACCTATTTAACCAATATGTGTTTATATTTTCACCTTTTAAAGCCAATAAAAATAGTGGAAATTAGCCACGAGGACCTCTTTAGCAAGTGCAATTAATTTCTAGGACACGCAACTGAAATAATTACTTTTGAGGAAAAAATGCAAAATAATTAGTTTCTAAGACCTAAAAACCTATGAAATTATGTCCTTGAAAGTAATTGTACTGTTGACTTTGTCCTTAAAAGTAATTATTCTGCTGACTTTGGCCTTGAAATTAATTTCTGTGGATGTGTGTCCTAGAAACTAATTGGACTGCAAAGTTTGTCCTTTTAATAAAATGCCCCATAAAAATATACACCACCAATTTGTACGTAACAAAAATTGTTATTAAAAAAAAAATTATTTCAAAAATAAAATGTTATTTTTATAAATAAAACCTTATTTTTATCTATATTTCACAATTTACACAATTTTTTTACAAAACACTATTTTCAATCCAACAATTTGTACAAAAATTGTTTTCTTGTCAAATAAATTACAATAAATCATTTTAACTCCTTTTAATCATCAAAATATTATTTTCAAACAATATTTCATCTTTTATTTTAATAAAACACATATTATTTTTATATTTCTCATTTTAAATTCAGTAAAAGATTAATATTGACAATGTTTTCCAACATTGTTGTATTTGCCCAAATAAAATTGCAATTCGATTATTTTCTACTCAAATTCTCAAAATAAATTTTTAAAACTTTATTTTAATTATTTTAGATTTATTTCAACAATTTAACATTGAAATACATCACTTAGTTAATTTATTAGCTCCAAACTAATAAATACCCAATATTTCAATTTATTTAAACCAAATACTTATCTAATCAATATTTAGTCCAATATTTATTCCAAATTAAACAAAATAAAGTTTCAAACTTTATTTTTCCCATTTTATTTACAAATCCATTGTTTATTCCAAATAAACAATTTAAAATCTCCAATTATATTTTAATTTACAATATTAAATTATAACCTCCGTTATAATTTAATATATATACAGGTAATCTCCAAACCAGGGTTGTTACAAATAGTTTATTTTAAAATAATAAAAACTTTTGACTTATTTGAGCTTTGTAAAATTTGAGAAATCAAAGTATAATAAATAAAATATTGTTTTGGATAGAGTGTTGTTTATATTAAATAGAACATAATAAATTAGTAACAATTCCTTAGTTATTTTGCAACACTTTCTTATTGGGTTTAGAAACAAACCCTCTTGGCCTATGAAAGATGAAATATGAAACGAGAAAAGAAGCAATGTACAATTTCTCATTCTCATTTCTCTTACGTAAAGTAGAAAACGCAAATCCGCTTATTTCCATAATCCTAAAAATCCAATTAATCCTCCAAATCAAGTTCTTATTCAAAAGACTTTTGATTAACAATTGAAGAACTAACTAAGGTAATCTCCTCTATCCCCTTTCTCAACTATTATAGTTTTATTCTTAGATTTTCAGTTGGCCCATGAACTTGTTTTGCTTAATTTCTGAGAATCAACCTAGGGCTATTTGTTGAAAGTCATTGGCCTAGAGGAATCCAAGTCCATGCCATCAATTCGAGCTTGTATTGATGAGTTTTATCACACTTTTGGACTATGAATGATTACAAGTTACTGTTGTGATAATTGGATGAATATTGGTTGATTTACTCTTAATTAATTTTCATAACCATTGAATCATGTTGCCAAATTCTCAGTTTTGCTGAAACACTAACATATGAATCTTTGAATTTGCAAATCATGGTTGTTTATATGCTTGCAAGGCTTCACATGTGATATACTTGGACTTAGAACAACCCTTACTAGGAAAATCACCACCAACAAACATCCTAATAGCCAAGAATACTGCCTGAAGTTCGGCCTAGGCAGTGTGACCGATCACCGGTCGCACACGACTAGTGCACCAGTGCATGACCTGGGCTGAACCCTACGATGTGTTCCCATGCTTCATGTTACCATTGCTTTGCTTGATTCTCGCCCGATTGTTTCTTATTGATGTGTGCATGTTTAATTGCCATTTTGTGATGATTTTTAATACTTGATTCTGGGATTCAAACTCTTTATTTTGGGGCTACCTTTATATTAATTTCTTTGATAACTTTCGAATTTTTGATTTATGAATTGATGAATTCATTTGATGCTTTATGCCATAGAGATTGTTCTACGGATCTTAGGAGTAATACACACTTTTATTGCACGTTTTCAACCCGGATTTACAAATGACTGATTTATAAATCAAATTGTTTTATACAAATCTTTTTAAGTACCATTCTAATATATATATATATATATATATATATATATATATATATAAAGAATTTTAGTAGTATATACATACACGCACTATTTATTCTCATTTACAATAGTTTTAAAATGATTTGGAACACTTATATATGTATATTTCCGCTATAAAACAATATTTTTTGAAATGGTTTCTAATGAGAAATATTTTCATAAAATTGTATGAGATCGATCGAATAAGGAATTGATTTAAACAGTTAAATAAAACGAGCGGTATGGACCGCTCATATTTATTTTACCGGTTAATTCCCAGACTTGTTTGACTAAACCATTGCTACACACATGTGGAGTTCACAATTATATAGTAAACGTTTAGGTAAACCTATTGTATGGGACACATGGTAATTATCTATTTGGTAGCTATATTGAAGTACATAACACTTTTATCGACGAGTTTGTGACTCGCCTTTGGAGTTTATAGGAATTGTTCCTATTTGATGTTTATAGGTCTCATACCTATCTTGGAGTTTATAGGTCCCATAACTATTTCGATGTTTATAGGTCTCGTACCTATCTTGGTGTTTATAGACTTATACGTCTATCTTGAGTTACATGCATTTAGGTGAATTTATTCACTAATCTTGGAGTTTGGCACCCCTTTTATTATGAGATTTTGGATTTCCATTTGTGAGATTCTGGATTTGATGTTGTTGAATTATCACCAAATCATTTCGAGGATTTTTTTGCTGATAAGAAGCTATCTTGAGTTTTAATATTTGGTGATTTGAAGTTATTGATGCATGCTTGATATTTGATGATATATGACTGTATTTGAGATCTGGTTCACTTTATCTATCATTCAGCTTTGCTAATATATTTATCTTACTCTAGACTGACACATTTATTACTTTTATAATGCTTAATTCAGACTGAGATGTTTTAGGTCATGCAGCTTGAGGCTTTAGATGGATGTCCACTCAGTTATCTAGTAGCATACTTTTGTCAGCCTATGTATATAGTTGATAACATGGTGCATCTTATCTTGAGATTAGACTTGTTTTGTATACATATTCATATCTTTGAGATGTGTAGTCTATAACGTGTATCTATTTTGTATCGGTTCAGACTTATGTCTATTGTATTCCACAGTAACTGCTCTATGGTTTTATGATCTGTATATTATTATATGTTGTTCTGAATTTTTATCATAGCCACCATAGTTTTATTTTAAGCCAAAATTGTATATGTCGATTCCATTTGATTCAAGAAATATATAGCATATTAATTGACGTATCAATGCTCGCTTAAAGTAAAATTCACTGATGATCACTCCTAACCAGCCTATTCTCTCACTAGCCGACAATATTACAATGTAATATTCTTTTGCTAGTATGGGTCTCGGGGTGGGGCATCACAGTAAATGTAAATTCCTATCTAAACTCCAAATAATGAAATTTTATCTTATTTTCATATTAATTCCACTCAACTTTTTATTTATTTTTATAATTCTAATGTTAAATTCAGATCTCTATTCCAACAAATAGATTTCAAGTTTATTTCAATTAAATTCATTTCAATTCAATGCTATGACATCAGAGTTACATTTAAATTCAATTAATTTCAATAGTATGGTATAATATTAAATTTAGATTAAATTAAACCAAATAATATTTCAATTCCAAAACTCACTTTTTTAGCTTTCCCTCTTCTAGTTTGGGTTTAGATCCTCTACTTCTTTCTGTTTTTGTTTTACCTTATTTGCTTCCTAGTTTTATTAATATTTTCTTTAGAAGATTATGAAAGAGACAGAGAAGTTTGTCTAGATTTGCAGAAGAAGAAGATCTTGATTTGAAGTAAAAGATTTGAAAAAGAAGAAGATTTGAAAAAGGAGAAGAAGAAGGTCTAAATAGAGGCTAGGTTTTTTTAGTGATAAGGTTTGAGCGTTAGGCTTCTATTTATAGTTGAACGTTAGGGTTAGGATTTATTATGCTTATTCACCTATTTTTTATCTTTAGATATACGTGAAATTCCTTTCCTTCTTTGTTTCCCTTAAAGAAGGCAATTCATATCCTCCCAAGTAATGACATTAATTATGATTTGAATTATTATCATCTTTCCTACCATACAAGCATTTAATAGATTCTGTATCAAATTAATAAGGAATGATAAATTACAATTATTGACATGGTAAACAATGATAGGATTGATATATGCACATGGTAAGATATAAGGGTTTATATCTACCATATGTACACACACACACAACTCATGAGTGTATGTTATTGCCTCAACATTAATTGAATACTTTTAAATCATTATTTAATTCAATATTTTAAATATATAAAATATGGGTCATTACAGTATTGGTAAACTATATCCCTAACGATTAAGGTAAAACATCTATTCAGTAGGTGTGGCAAAAGAGTTAATGAACTCTTTATATAGTTGTTCATACGGATTTATGTTATCCAAGTTTAATAATACCAAAGCGGATCCATTTACTTCATTTAATTCACCGATGAATTATCACAGACATAAATTTATGTATTTGACACATAAGTAATATGCCCATGATAAGTTTCCAGAATATATAAAAAATTTGAAAATATAACATGCAAAGAAAATAACAATACGATTTGATCGGATAGGTAAGTATATTAAAAAATAGTTCCAAAAGTACCAAAAATGTGTACAATTCAATCTCAAAGTAACTCCTCCCTATGATACATAATGATTTATAGATATGGGGTAAATGGACTTTATTGGAAAAATATGATTGATATGGAGTAAATTTGGGCAAACTTCTTTCTATAACGATATGTAATTAAGAGTAAGTGCATATGTCAAATATAATTTCATCTGCAACAAAATTTACAAGATATATTCATGTAAGATATGAATTGGTAAGAAACTCCATCTTAAATAGTTTAAGATGTGTGGATGTTTAATTAATGTTATGTACATAAGTTTCGTAGACTTAAAATAAAATTAGTTTTTATGTAAGAGAAATAGACAATTCATTAAATATTTATGAAAGCCTATTCATTCATACTAAGAGATAATGTTATTTCAAGAAGCACCACCTTCATGGAGAAGAATTTCTTTTAGAAATTAGTGTTAATACAATGAAGTTGGAAACAATCTAAAAACTCTATCATAGAAATCGATTACATAAGATTAACTAAAGTTGACTAAGCTTAAGATGGACACAACTCATTAGAATGCCTGATAAGGATTCTCACACAATAAAGAGAAACTATGAGTTCCTTATTAATGTTAAAAAAGGATTATTAGTGTAACAATCTCCTCGATTATCAATAAGCCATGAAGAGTACAAACTCTTCTGTATTGCACGATGCTTAAATCCATAATAGATTCCAAGTAAACTATCAAAATATGATTTTGATATTTATACCCAAAGGCATATGATCCATCGGTCGCAAGTGCATCTTTAAAAGTAAGACCAATGCAGTTAGAATATAGTAAGTGATATTGATGAGAATAACATCACAAATTTCAATAGTTGAAATTAATATAATAGATTCGTCCTTCAATGTGCTTAAGTTAATTCGGATTTAACTCGCAAAATAATCACCCCAAATGACTTTGAATTTCGTTACTTGTTTACTAAAACAAAAATTGCAAATAATGACATAGAATAAACTATTTACATATGATAACCAAAACATCACGATTTTAGTAGAAGTGATAATTGAGTTTATAAATGTTGGATAAGATCAAAGAACTAATACGACTCTATCACTCTATATGTATCAGAATTGGGCAAATATTTCAATAGAGAAATCAAAACGTTTGAATATCAGTCAAATGTATAGGAAGTATATGCTTGTAAGAAATAATATTAAAGTGGTACTATAATATATCTAAAACTACAAGTAAGGATGTTGGGATTATCCCGAACGATATACATAGACACTATATTAAAATGTTTAATGCAGAGGATATGA
The DNA here is from genome assembly GCA_030765085.1 of Allium cepa. NCBI lineage: Eukaryota > Viridiplantae > Streptophyta > Magnoliopsida > Asparagales > Amaryllidaceae > Allium > Allium cepa. Next base: position 222,288,055 of record CM060928.1, read on the forward strand.
GATGGATACATTACGATAGGTAATAGAAATTATCATATATGATATGTTATCTATTATATTGCTATTTGCTTATGTAATTGATGCATTGAGTGGGTGCCAAATCTGAATTAATATCGCTAAACGGTAGTTATGAACATTCACAAGGATTTATGAAATACTAAAATAATTTGTGGAAACAACAAACTCCTTATGAAGGAGTATTCGAACTCCAACTTCATAAGTATATAGAATATAATGTTGGAACTGGGTAGCATGCAGCAGGTTAAATGAGTGAATTCCAAAAAAATATCATTTTAGATCTTATTGGGCCTATGAAGTCCAAACCAAATAATTTGAAATAAAATCTTTATTTATTTATTTATTTAATTTATATAAATATTATATTTTATACAAATATGTAATATATGAAGTGTATGTGTATCAAATATGCACACACTTGTAAGTGTGCATGCAACATATAAATATGTCATAGTATAATATGTTATAAGTGTTTAGATTTACACCACAATAGACATATTGGCCCTTTATATGCACACTGTTATCCAATACAAATTTAAATTATAAATATATATATATATATATATAATATTTAAAATTTCTAATAATTATTTTGTAATAAAGTAAGTTATTTTGAATAAGTTAAAAATTCAAAATTTATTTTAAATATCTAATTTGTTTAATTAGTAAAACAATTTAAAAACAGATCTGAATCGATAGATTTAAATTAAACATATGTATATTATAAATTTAACTAAAAATATCAAAAATATAAATGAATAATTTATTTTTAATAAACTAATAATTTTGACATTCAAAATTCATTTTTAAAATATCTAATTTGTTTAAGTAGTAAAATAGTTTAAAAAAGATCCGTGCTATGGATTTAAAATTAAAAATATATATTTCATATATTAAATTGAATAAAAATATCATAAACATATTTATATCATATAATTTCCAAAAATGACTTTCATATATATTTTCAATAATGATAGTTTAAAATAATTAATAAGATAATAAAATCTTCATATTCAAATAAAATTCCTTATGAACAAAGCTAAAAATTATATATATATATATATATATATATATATATATATTTGTGTGTGTGTTAATTTTATAAATAATGAAGTATAAATTTATAGTATATATATAATACTAGTTAATACATGTGACATGAACATTAATACATATATATGTACATACAAACTTCATATTTAAATAAAATTTCAATTTTTTTCTTTATAATATTAATTTATGATACATAATAAATAATTTTGGATATATAATTACCTTTTTTTGTTTATATTTGTAGTTATGACATTATTAAATCAATTTAAAATAGTTTTTAATGTTTTAAAAATTATAAAAAATTATATTGAAAATTCATTACTAGGATATATATATATATATATATATATATATATATATTATTAGTTCAAACAAATAGAATTGATAGTAGTGAAATTTGTAGATTTATATTTACATATACTTATGTATGACAATACACTCAAACAGAACAATCATTCTGCATATAAATTCGTTCAAATATATATATATATATATATATATATATATATATTAATTATATTAATATAATGACATATTAATCATAAATTATAGGATGCCTCAAAAAACAATTGTCATAGATTTGCATCTTGATTGGCAGGGTTCGTGCTCCTAGCTTTGCATCTTCTTGGAGAACCACTTTTGATTTTATTTATTTGATGTTTGGATCTAATATCTTTCGCCTATGGGGGCTGAAAATGGAGGTTGTCATAAAGGATATGGAGAGTAAAAAGTCATCTAAATAACAAGGGGTAGCGTGGCCTTTTATAGAGTGAGTAAAGGAGATATTCTCTCCTTGATTACTCTTTCTACGTTACCAAATTTTAATCCAACTTTTTGGAATCTTTAGCTTCTCTCTTGCTCTCCTATAGCTCCTAGATAACGCTATATATATGTGCAGCGACCCATACTTTCGAACATCATCTTTGAATATAAGAACAGCTGAATATGGTTATATGTTATAAACTTTATTTTATAACCTTATTAAACTCCTTTTAATTAATAACTAATGGTAAGAAACTTGTTTCTGAAATTTGTTTACAAAAACCAATGTTTCGATAATATGACCGAAAATCATTTTATGGATAAATGGATTTTTATTTAATATAAGTTATTCAAACTTTGCATACATGTCTAGATAAAAAAATGAATTCGTCAATGGATAATAATTTTTTTTGATTTAATATAGTTAAATAAATTTCTGTTAAGAGCTCCTAGAAGGTCAAAGGTAAAAGATATTAGTGTAGATATTTTCATAAGCTTGTAAGGTAGAAAGTAAGTCACATGGGGAGATGGGCTTTGGCCGACTAAAGGAGTCGGTGGGGGTAAGGTAACCTCTTGTTGCTTCTATATTAGTGTGCCTTCGCTCATGAATCCCTTTCAAAATTTTAAGAAACTAAAAGAAAGCTCTTCACCTTCTTATTCCCTACTAATTAACTTTCTAAAACAAGAGCCAAATCAGCCTACATCTTCACCAAACTCTTGCTATAAACCATAAATAACATAGCAATAATTATTATCAACTTGAAGCTTGAAGGAGTGGAGCACACAAGCCCCCAAGAACTAAGGCCATGCGTAATTATAGGAAAAACCTTATCTAGGCCGTGAGCATTGGTGAAGGGTATGAGAAATTTTGGAGTTTACAAGGTTGAGGTAGGAGGTGGAAACAAGGTCGAGGCTTGTGCTTGATTGTGTACTTCTTTAAGGGTGAGCTAACTCAGTATTTGAATTTATAAGAAGTGTACAATATGCTTGTTTAAACTAAATAAAATGCTTAACTATCTAATATTATAGTTTTTATGATTCTTGCTTGGAAAGCAAATGATATATGTAAATTGTGTATTCGAACTTCTATGACTTTCTGTGACTTCTTACATGGCTTTGATATGATGCATATTGCAATGATCCGTTTTTCTATACCCTTTGAATCGACAATAAACCACACATGTCTAACTCAAATTGCACGAATAGGCAGATCATTAAGGGTGGAAAGAAAAAAAAGATAGAGCGGAACAGAAAAACAGAATCTCACACGAATGGAATAACATATATTATTTCAACAATAATCTTTACAGTGGAAAATTTTAAAACATATATCATAGTCTAACCTAGATTCATCCTGGACAGTTATAACATCTACCTTTACAAATGCTGACAAAAAATGCAATAGATGTAGTGGACAATAGAATACATCCATACAATGATGAAGATCTCCAGCTCTCCTTTGGAAACTCCCAGCGTCTTCAACTAATCCTGAAATTACTCGGATCTGACCCGAATATTAAAAATACCTAGATCAGGCTTGATAATCCAGCATGATTTACTCGAAATTTTAAATGTATAGCTTATAACGATGTTATCAAAACCTTTAAAAAGAAAGGTGTCTCATAAGACCATGCCTACACAAAAATATGGATGGGTTTTTACTTTATGATAACCAAAACACTTTTATTACCAAATAATTTGGTATTATCTTTAGTGACATTCTTTTGGAAAACATCTTTCAAATAAACTTACTCAAATAAGGTATCAATACCCGAACTAAGTCCAAGGGAATATATTCGGACTAGGTTAAATGGAATATATCGGACGGAATATACGATACCAAAAGGGTAGCTGAAATGTTGCAAAGCATTACAGCTATTTTGGGAATACAATTAAAACCATAAAGCTCATATTAGAATTGTATATTCCAAGATGATAGGGAACCGCGATAACCACGCATAACAACCGGAACCTGATGGTTTGTCATGCAACGACCCACACACCACTATTCCTCATATTGCCACACTTCTTGATATCTATTGGCTTCTCATGCAAGGACCCGCGCGCCACTATACCATACAATAATAGTCCCGTTTGGACACCTTGGTGACTAGATCATACGCCGCCAGTCACCTTGAGGGATCATACGCCACTCTCGTCAAACTAAGCATGAAATATGTAATGTAGTTTCCATATCATTTTCGAGATGCGAGGCTTGGGAGTGAGGTTATGCTCAACTTAGAAAAAGCCATGCTTTTCATACAAAACTATGCTTTGATCATAACAGGTTCCACTTTGAATGCCACATTGCCATTCCTTTTATCACTATTTGACTTCCACGAACATACAAACTCTAAGCTCATACAGCTCAGAGAAGGGTGTTAAGCTAAGAGAAGTTGCCTTCTCCGTCGCCAAACAAATATACGTTTGTAAATGTCAATGTTTGTGACTCCGCAATACAATGTCAGACATTCATCCATACATGTTTTTTGGGACTGACGAAACCGAAGGAACTCCTCCTAATACCATTAGTAGCGAGTAGTCCTTGCAATTCGAAGATTTCAAAATACGATAGGACCACTACTATAATAAATGTCTTTAAATTGGGAGCTACCCAGATAATGTCAACAAGCAGTCCTTCCGCCAATGAAGATCTTCGGTCTTTGCTAATCATCATCTTCAAAGCGTCTTCACTTTCGAAAGTATACATTGGTTCGAAGTGGTTTTCAGATAGGAATCACCCAAATCCAACCCTGTTTCCTTCAAAACCAATTATTGATAAAAAGATGTTTAGTTCATATAAGGATATCAATCATAAATCAATTGTTTCATCTTTTAGTTAAATTAAATATCTTTCTTAGATATTATTTTTCTTTAGTTTATTCCATTTTCTTTTCAAGAGTATATGGAATCATTAAGCCTCATTTATTAAATCATTAGTTTATTTAAACCTTTCTTAAATCTCAGAATAATTCCAAATTATTTTCTCTTCTACTTAGGAAAACATTTCAACATTATTTCTTTAAATCTTTCATTTAAACTCCTCTTTAATCTTGGGAAATACCAAGTCATCTTATTTAAAATCACGTTTAAACCATTGATAAAGATTTTCTATTTCCAAATCCTTATTTAAATGGGTTAAAAAAGATGCTATGTAAAACATCGTTACAACAAACCCAAAATCAATTATTCAAATCCTTGTTTAACTCTTGGAAAACTCTTCACTTTTTACTTTGGGAAAACTTTTTTCATCTTGGAATAATTCCAAATCAATTCACCTTTTAGTTAGGAAAACATTTTCAAATCATTTAATTAACTCTTTAACAAAGATTTTCCATTTCAAATCATATAACTTTTAAATGGGTCAAAATTATGTTATTTAAGACGTAGTTTATTGCAAACCCAAACCAATTAATTTTAAGTATAGGAATTTAAAATAAATCCAAATCATTTATTTAAATCTCATATTGGAAAATATTATTTTAGATCATCTGGGCTTTCCTTTCGATTTGTTCCACCACTCATCTAAAAAAGAAAACAAAGGACAGATAAGTTCAGGGCACCGGTTGCTCCATTCCTAACCTTAGTTAAACACCTTGTTTTACCATCCAGATCTCACAAGCGGGACAAATGTACTAGTCATTTCCGCATACTCAGATTGTTATTACATTCAAGGAAATGATTTCTATTATATTATTTAAGTGTTATAATACCCATTTATTTAAACTCTTTCTAAAGGAATTATGAAACTTTCAATTTATCTTTAAAACACTTAATTAGTCATTTAAAAACATTTATAAATAATCTTAGAAAGAATCGTTAAGTTTAAATCTTTATTTCAAAAGTTATAGAAACTGTAGCAGAAAAGTGCTGCGAAAAGTGATTAAAACAACTTATTTGATTATAACAACTTTGTTTTTTATGTTTGAAAATTCTTATTTCCAATTCAAACTCTTTAAAACTATTTTAATAAAGTTTTAAATTTTATTTCATATTTGTAATCATTTAAAAATATCATTTATAAAGAAATTCCTCCTTGGATTCCGAACTGCAACACCGCGATGCTTTTAGAAAATTGTTTTGGATATATATCAAAATCTACTAAATGAAATCTTTATTTTCTATCTTTATTGGAAAGATATGGATAGAATAATTTGGAAAATTCTTATCTCAAAGCATTCTTATGTAACAACCCACGAGATTTTCGACCCTCCAAAATCGACATCAATTCGTTCACTGTATAACATGTCGAGCTATTGAGTGCCGGAAATACCGGATCATTAGGGGTGAAGAAGAAAGAGATAGAAGAAAATTGAAATAACAACGCAGAATCTCACAATCTTAGTTGAACAATATATAATAGATAAATTTAGATCTTTGTACAAAAGAAACCATAACTGTTATTATACACACAATCATCAAAGTACATCAATCAACCAATCAATATGGACGGTTATTATAACTTGTCCTCACCGGTGCTTACTATATAGTCCACACACACAGCGGAATATAGTCAAATACATGGAATACGCCTAAAACTTCTCCAGCGCATTTCCTGTGCTCCATAGCATCCTACCCTGAAATTGTAATACTCGGTCTGACCCGAGCATTATAATAAAATAACACTCGAGTCAATCTAAAAACCAACAAGAGAAACACATTCAATTTGAATTATTGTAACGATCCCGAATTTTAATTTATTTTAATTTGATAATTAAATTCCTTTTGATTTAAAATGGTGAAATTTATTTATAAATTGATTTGAAAATTCAAAATGAAGTCTTTAAAAATAAAATAAAACAAATAAATATTAAGCTAGAAATAAATTTATATATATAAGATAAATTGTAAAATATAATACAAACAAATATTTATAGGTATGAAGACAAATACTAAATTAAGAAAATGAAGCATATTTATGTACAAGCAAATAGAGACAGTAATGTACTTCAAGTATGTACCAATTTGACATGAAAACCTGGAAAAAAAAAACATTTTAAGGATTAAGAATTTATTATCAAAACAAAAAAAAGATGTACATTCAAGTATTGCAAAACAAAACAAAAGAAGATGTACATTCAAGTATCAAACCAAAGAAACAAATGTAAACATATTCAATAGCTTGCAAAAGGAGTTATACAAATGAAGTATGACATTAACAAAAGAAATAAAATACATAAAACATGAAATATAAAACAAGACAAAGGTAATTAATATATTGGCTTTAGCACACCATATCAGCCACCAAGTAGGAAATAAAATCTGAAGCCATCAAACAAAAGAAAGAAAAAAATAAGTGAGAAGCTTATAAAGGAAGACATCAACCTTGATATTATGTACAGCCGAAATAAAATGGAAATTTTTTATAAGTATACGGTACAAGATAAAATAAGAAGAAGTCAAGTATAATTAATGCAGCCACCATGCAACATCCATCAGCCTCCAAACTTAGGGAAAAAAAATCTCTGATTATATTTGTACAAAACATAATTATCAACCTGCAAATTGTTTAACCCAGATATCACCTACCCCTCTGTGCAAACATAACACCCTATAACTCACTTTATTTATATCAACCTCATACTGGTTTGTTCATCTCAGTTCGAACATCCTCATTTGAGCAAACCTGAGATACATATTATCAGAACTTAAAAACAAAAAAAACAAAAAAAAAAATTTGAGGCAAAACAGAAAATAACAAAGGGAGTTTCAACTTGCTTCAGATCTAAATCTCAAAGTCTTTCAAATTTAAAACCTCTGTCCGGTCTCAAAATTTCCAGATGAATGAAATGTGAGTAACCTCATCTTTTGAAAATTTAAAAAATATAATCTATTGCTTGCATATCAGTGAATAAGTATGGGGGTGTTTATATATATGTATATGGATGCATGTATGTGTGAGTTTTCTGGAAAATGAATTGTGTACAAGCTTTGTTCATTCTCTGTTTTAAATCCCTGAACCCAAGTTGCTTCAAAAGAAAAAAAAAAAAAACTTTAACCACAACAACAAAAGCAAATTTCAAGCATGATCAAGTCTGCAACCAAATATCTGAAGTATTCAAATGCAAAGCAATTCCTGTTTCAACTCTGCTCTTCATTCTTTCTGAAAACTGTGAGTAACTTTTATTTTAACTTAAAAGTAAACTGTTGAAAACTTATCAAGGTGAGTAACTTGTTTCTTAAAATTTAAAGTATAAGTTTGTTGTTTATTTAATATATATCTGTGAATAAGTTTGTTTATATACAAATATAGATTCTCTGAATATATTTAAAATGAAAGTAGGATATACAGGCTGCTGTTTAAATTACATCTATTCTCAGTTTAGTACTTAAACTGTTACTTCAAAACAAAATCATTTACTCCTTTCTGATTTGATGATTGAACTTCAGATTCAAACAAAGGATGTTTATATCATTGTAAACTAAGCTTTAAAAAATTTAGTTAAGATTAAAACAACTTAAAATTTATCCCTGGAAACCCAAAACTTTGAACAAACTCAAGTTTGGCCAAATTTAGAACTCCACGAAATATTGATCTAAATATATAACTTGAATTCGTACTGGAAGACTTGATTTTTAGTCATGGTATGACGATTTTTAGTTGAGTGGTTTAGGAGCAGTTCGAGCTTGTTTACATTTCGTTTAATCATCAATTTCTGGTGATCCCATGGTTCGTGGTGGTCGGGAACTTGGCCGGTGATGGAGGAGCGAGCGAGGGTTCTGGGAAAAATGATCGGTGGCGCTCACGATCACCGTGGAGGCAGCGGCGAACAATTTCTTTCTGTAAACCTAATTTTGTTACGGCTTGGTTTCTCGATTCGTTTGTCATGTATACTTGACCGAGTGCGAAGAGAATTGGGGTGATGGAAGCAGGTGAGATGACGAAGGCTTGGCCGGAATCTCAACGCCTCTGATGGCCAGAGGAGGGAGCGCGAGTCGTTTTCCTGGTAACGTGCAGTTGGGTGGTTGGGTCGAGATGCTTAAATTTTGGTTTCGAATTTTTTTTTCAAATTCTAGCTACTGGCGATGTTTTGGGGGATGGAAGTCGACGTGTTGGTGGCCATAGCACCAACCATCGGCGGCGTTTCCAGCTGCGCATGTGCACGAGGAGGTGGTGGTGTCAGTTGCAACGGGTTGGGGAAGAAGACGAACAAAACAGGATCGTGCTTGTATTTTACTCGGGGATTTGGTGGCTTTGCGCGAGTACGTGCTCGTGTGGGATAACCTGGCGCAACAAGTTTTTAATTTAACAAAGTTGAAAAAAAAAATATATAAAAGAAGAAGAAGGATATGGGTGGAAGAAAGGAGCAGGGGAGGTACGCGAAATTGACTCGATTAACTCGAGTATTTTACTCGGGAATTTCCAGTATTGGCTTGTGGCCAATAAAGTTTTGACTCGGGAATTAAAATCCAAGTTTTAAAGCAAAGTTTAAATTAAAGTTTCAAGATAAAGGTCTAAATATAAATTCAAGTTCAGTTAAATTTAGTTTGGAAATAAGTTTTACCAAATTTAAATTGTTTTAATAACGTAAAGGTTTAAGCAATTAAGCAGAATATCAAAATTTTTTTAAAAAAACAAAAAGAAAGCTTAAAATCAAAGTTTAATCAAAAAAAAAATGGATTCAAGTTTTCTTTGAATTCAAATCTGTAATTTTAAATCATTTTAAAATCTGAATTGTTTTAAAACAAGTTGAAATTAAAATAGCCTTTTTAAAAAAAAAGGGTAAACTTGTTTTTCAAACAAATATTTAAACTTGAATTTGATAAAGTTCTTTTATAAAAGAATTGTGAGTGAAAATATATGTTTTGTTTTATCTTGAATTTGCAAGATAAAACATAATGTATTTTAAAGCTTAAATTTAAATAAAAAGGTTTTTGTAGTTTAGCTAGAATTTTCATGTATAGGTTTATAAGTGGATATTTAAATTAATGATTTAATCTAAGGTAATTTCTTAATGAAAGTAATTAAAGATTTTATTTCTTTAAAATAATTAATTAAGGGGTTAATAAATTTTATAAATTAATTTAAAGGTTAATTTAATAATTTGTTAATTAAGAATAATTAATATAAGTGTTCGATTAACTAATTATATCAAATGAATTGTAATTAATACATCAGAATTTAATAATTAACTCATAAGTAATTTATTTAATTTAAAATAAATTGAATTACTTAGGATTAAGTAATTAATTAATCTTGTTTATAAATGATTATTAAGTACTTGATCTTACTTATGAATGATTGCACTGTATTAGATACCTTGAACTGATTGTCCTATCTGATCTGTGATATTTTATTCTGTGGTTTGTGCCGTGTATGATTTATTCATTGTATATTATCGGTGAATCTGTGAATGGACGATAAGCGTTATAATTTATATCGCTTATCGAATACATTGTTGTTGTATCTGGTCTGTGATGATTGAATGATGTTGCACTATTGCTTTAAACCCTTGGACCACACTTATACACACACAAATATGGATTTCACGAGGAAATCGATTAAGTCATAGATTTTGAAATGATTTATAAAATTGAATATTTAAATTCAAATAAATTTGGAAATGGATTGGGTTTAAAGTGAAAAGCTTTTGAATTGAAATTTTAAAGATGAAATTTAATTTGAATAACTTGATTGAGTCTTAAAATTTAAATATTTTGATTTAAATTTGAATTCAATATCCAAGATTGAATCCTATGATTTGGAAGCTAACATTTAAAAAGGGTATTCAACTTATAAATGAGTTTATAGGGTTAAAACTATTTTAAAGGTATTGATCTGGGAATTTGAATTTAAATTCAAAGGCTTTAACTCATGTAAATTAAAAATTGAATCTTTCTGTTTTCAAATAATAAAAGCTTTCACCTAAGTAATGAAATTTCAAATTGTGTAAAAAGGGATTACAAGTTAAATAAAAGTGATTTTCCAAGTTATGGAAACGGTTTGAAAGCTATAAGTTAAATATTTAATTTAAACATTTTAAACGAGTTAATCCAATTGAAATAGGAATTGTTTTAAAATCCGTAATGGATCTTTGTGGAGCTGGGTGAACTTAGTGAAATAAATCTTTTGTTTAAAGGATTTGAAAATGGTAATTCGTTTAAACCATTTGAAAGAAAGTTTTGAATTATTAAGTTGTGACTTAATTGAAATCCCATATCCATATATTTTAAATGTTGCGCTCACTATTCGGTTTAGCCGGGAAAGGACCTTTGTGTCATATAACCCATTCCGAATATGTGATACGACGTATATGGACAGCATTGAAGACCGGTGGTGAAGACCGGGTATTTGTGAAAGCGATAGGATGACCTATCGATTGTCTCTGCACCGAGTAGCTACGGTATAGAGATCCCTTAAGTGATGGGAAGTCCGATCGGGATTGTGAATACCCGGATTGCAAGGGCTTCTTCGGAAGTGCCTTCGGTTCTGTTCGAACCCGGAACAGACTTGTATGGTTACATATCTGACACTACACTTTGAGATATAAAGCAGATTTCTTTCAAATACATTTCTATTGGTGGCGGAGAATTTATTCTCTTAGCTTAACACCCTTCTCTGAGACGTATGAGCTCAGAGGTTATGTAGTTGAAGGTTATCAGCAATATACTCCCAATTTGGTAGTGTGGCATGCTGAGTGCTGCTGTGTGTTAATGATCATTGTTTGATCATTTGTGATATGATCATTTGTTTGATCATTTATCTTTGTGATCATTACTTTGATCATTTGTTGACCCAAAGCATGGCTTTGTACCAAAGCGTAGCTTTGTGGACGAGACTGCATCAGGACCTCACACCCCGGAAATGGTCAAAACAGGAAAGATGCGGCAAGGTTATGAGGGTCGCACCCTTTAGGGTGTGTCATTCCCTTCTGGTAAAGGGTGGTATTAGGTATGGAGCCCTGATATTTAACCTATGTGGTTGCTCCAATCTCATTACTGTGTGGTTGTTGCTTAGAGGTACCTCGGATAAAGGTCCCAAAGGACCGGGGGATGGCTTGCTCGAGTAGTAGTTACCTAGTTACAGAGGTAACCCGGCCTTGTGTTGGCAGAGATCCGGTTAGGTTCTCGGGACGTCCCGCCAGAGGCGATCCCATGTGGCAGTAGGAAGTTCCTTAGCCTGACCATTTGTTGGAAAATCCAATCAAAACAATACGAGCCTTGTACGGTTTTAGTTGTATTACCTGCCATTCACTTATGGTGGCGCCCCACTGTTTGGATGGTAGCTATAGTAGGCATAGTTCGGAATGTCTATGCTGGCTAAGATTAATATTCTACTTTCGAAATGTTTTCTGCACTATGCACTTGTAATAATAATATCCAAGAAATTTTCTGCGTATTAAGCATGTTTGACTATCATAAGAAGAAATCTCCTCCAATTCTGCGTTTGCATTGTGTGTGTGGCGGGAGGTCTTATGGTAGTTTCATTTTCAAAAAGCATTGCGAATTTACTTTAAAAATTCTTTTGTTGTTTGTGTTAAAGATAAGCTGTTTTTTGTTACTCACACCAGTCCCATGACTGACTCGGAGTTTATTGTTCCTTTCCTAAACTCTGGGTGCTCACTATTTTCCACACGAGCAGTCTAGAGTTGGGTTTTTCAGATAGTTAGGTTCAGTTGATCATCTGGAGCTAGTTTCAGTCTTTGGATGCACACCAGTCTTGCTTCTCTTAGTATATCGAGATGTTGGTTCGAGCGGCTGCTGAAGTTCTCTCTTGAAGACTATCTTAGAGTTATTTGTTCCGCTGCTCATGTTATCTATTTTCTTTTCCGCTGCTATTTTATTGTATCTTATCTCTGATGTATATCGATATCTATTGTATCATCCGTTGTATCAGGATGTTGTATCAGATGTTGTATATTGATATTCATTTTTTTTTCCTTCCGCTGTGTTGTTTGTTTACTTAATGGTGTTTTAAGCTCCGGCGACTCGGATTTGAACGGTCGAATCTACGACATTCGAATACGATGTGAAGTATGGATGTCGATTTTCGAACGGGCAAAATCCGCTTCGTTACATTTGGTATCAGAGCTGAGGGTTAAAACTTTAGCTCAGGAGTATAACACATTAAGTAACTCATTAGAGATAGGGTGAAGTATACCCTAGAATGAGTAATCCCTAAGATATCCATTCGAATGCCTCAGTAAATTCTCTTTCTATCCACTGATAGTGAGTATGAGTGTAAGAAGAGAACGAGATAGGGGACAGGGAAATACGACTCTGTCAATACCCTGCAACAGTGGAAATAATTGTCTCTATCAATTTTCTTTGATTCATTTCCAAATTCTTCTGATTTCTTCGTGATAGCTCCATAAGAAGTTTCAGTGTGATGGTGGCCCTACGAATCGTTGTAGGAAATCCTTACTTCATATCTTCATCAGTTTCTTATCGGTTTCAATTTAAACCTTAATGAATATGAATCGAAAATTTGAAACTGAAATTTGAAATAAATTGGAAATTTTAATTTGAGTTAACTCGATTAATAGAATATGAAGGATAATTTGAATTATATCAATAAAACGATTTCGTTTAAAACCGAATTTGAAATTCCATTATAATTTCTTGGGTTGATCGAAGTCCGAAGAAGGACAAATTAGTATACATTTTAAGGTATTCCGACTTGAATTTGGAATACATTCCTAGTATTTGAAAAATGGTAGAAGATGGAATCTATCTCTTTTGTTCAACATCTCTTTTCAATTCTTCGATGATTCCTGGTAAATACAGGAAGAAGATTTGACATATTAGTACGGGACATAAACTCCAATAGGCCAAAATTGTTTGTTTGGATGTATTGGGTGCTTTGTTGCTTTGGTTGCTATGGTTGACAGATATACTTTGGTTTCTAAACTAAAAATTTTGAAATTATACACAAGAGTAGACAGATATGTGAATACAATTTGAGTCCAAATATATTCTACGGACGGTTAGTTATCCCTTCGAACCAACCAATGCTTTGCATATTTGTAGATCTAGATGACCCGAATATCTTGTGGAAAATCAAATAGATTCGTTCTTATATCTATTATCGATATTCTGATTTGGTAAGCCAAATACAGAATAGGTATCCAGTTTAACTTGGGAAGCTGTTTCTCACTCATTGTGTATCTATCTTCGTTATTTTCATGGCTGCGAATTTCGAGGACGAAATTCTTTTTAAGGGGGGAAGTCTGTAACGATCCCGAATTTTAATTTATTTTAATTTGATAATTAAATTCCTTTTGATTTAAAATGGTGAAATTTATTTATAAATTGATTTGAAAATTCAAAATGAAGTCTTTAAAAATAAAATAAAACAAATAAATATTAAGCTAGAAATAAATTTATATATATAAGATAAATTGTAAAATATAATACAAACAAATATTTATAGGTATGAAGACAAATACTAAATTAAGAAAATGAAGCATATTTATGTACAAGCAAATAGAGACAGTAATGTACTTCAAGTATGTACCAATTTGACATGAAAACCTGGAAGAAAAAAAAAACATTTTAAGGATTAAGAATTTATTATCAAAACAAAAAAAAGATGTACATTCAAGTATTGCAAAACAAAACAAAAGAAGATGTACATTCAAGTATCAAACCAAAGAAACAAATGTAAACATATTCAATAGCTTGCAAAAGGAGTTATACAAATGAAGTATGACATTAACAAAAGAAATAAAATACATAAAACATGAAATATAAAACAAGACAAAGGTAATTAATATACTGGCTTTAGCACACCATATCAGCCACCAAGTAGGAAATAAAATCTGAAGCCATCAAACAAAAGAAAGAAAAAAATAAGTGAGAAGCTTATAAAGGAAGACATCAACCTTGATATTATGTACAGCCGAAATAAAATGGAAATTTTTTATAAGTATATGGTACAAGATAAAATAAAAAGAAGTCAAGTATAATTAATGCAGCCACCATGCAACATCCATCAGCCTCCAAACTTAGGAAAAAAAAATCTCTGATTATATTTGTACAAAACATAATTATCAACCTGCAAATTGTTTAACCCAGATATCACCTACCCCTCTGTGCAAACATAACACCCTATAACTCACTTTATTTATATCAACCTCATATTGGTTTGTTCATCTCAGTTCGAACATCCTCATTTGAGCAAACCTGAGATACATATTATCAGAACTTAAAAACAAAAAAAACAAAAAACAAAAAAATTGAGGCAAAACAGAAAATAACAAAGGGAGTTTCAACTTGCTTCAGATCTAAATCTCAAAGTCTTTCAAATTTAAAACCTCTGTCCGGTCTCAAAATTTCCAGATGAATGAAATGTGAGTAACCTCATCTTTTGAAAATTTAAAAAATATAATCTATTGCTTGCATATCAGTGAATAAGTATGGGGGTGTTTATATATATGTATATGGATGCATGTATGTGTGAGTTTTCTGGAAAATGAATTGTGTACAGGCTTTGTTCATTCTCTGTTTTAAATCCCTGAACCCAAGTTGCTTCAAAAGAAAAAAAAAAAAAACTTTAACCACAACAACAAAAGCAAATTTCAAGCATGATCAAGTCTGCAACCAAATATCTGAAGTATTCAAATGCAAAGCAATTCCTGTTTCAACTCTGTTCTTCATTCTTTCTGAATACTGTGAGTAACTTTTATTTTAACTTAAAAGTAAACTGTTGAAAACTTATCAAGGTGAGTAACTTGTTTCTTAAAATTTAAAGTATAAGTTTGTTGTTTATTTAATATATATCTGTGAATAAGTTTGTTTATATACAAATATAGATTCTCTGAATATATTTAAAATGAAAGTAGGATATACAGGCTGCTGTTTAAATTACATCTATTCTCAATTTAGTACTTAAACTGTTACTTCAAAACAAAATCATTTACTCCTTTCTGATTTGATGATTGAACTTCAGATTCAAACAAAGGATGTTTATATCATTGTAAACTAAGCTTTAAAAAATTTAGTTAAGATTAAAACAACTTAAATTTTATCCCTGGAAACCCAAAACTTTGAACAAACTCAAGTTTGGCCAAATTTAGAACTCCACGAAATATTGATCTAAATATATAACTTGAATTCGTACTGGAAGACTTGATTTTTAGTCATGGTATGACGATTTTTAGTTGAGTGGTTTAGGAGCAGTTTGAGCTTGTTTACTTTTCGTTTAATCATCAATTTCTGGTGATTCCATGGTTCGTGGTGGTCGGGAACTTGGCCGGTGATGGAGGAGCGAGCAAGGGTTCTGGGAAAAATGATCGGTGGCGCTCACGATCACCGTGGAGGCAGCGGCGAACAATTTCTTTCTGTAAACCTAATTTTGTTACGGCTTGGTTTCTCGATTCGTTTGTCATGTATACTTGACCGAGTGCGAAGAGAATTGGGGTGATGGAAGGAGGTGAGATGACGAAGGCTTGGCCGGAATCTCAACGCCTCTGATGGCCAGAGGAGGGAGCGCGAGTCGTTTTCCTGGTAACGTGCAGTTGGGTGGTTGGGTCGAGATGCTTAAATTTTGGTTTCGAATTTTTTTTTCAAATTCTAGCTACTGGCGATGTTTTGGGGGATGGAAGTCGACGTGTTGGTGGCCATAGCACCAACCATCGGCGGCGTTTCCAGCTGCGCATGTGCACGAGGAGGTGGTGGTGTCAGTTGCAACGGGTTGGGGAAGAAGACGAACAAAACAGGATCGTGCTTGTATTTTACTCGGGGATTTGGTGGCTTTGCACGAGTACGTGCTCGTGTCGGATAACCTGGCGCAACAAGTTTTTAATTTAACAAAGTTGAAAGAAAAAAAATATATAAAAGAAGAAGAAGGATATGGGTGGAAGAAAGGAGCAGGGGAGGTACGCGAAATTGACTCGAGTAACTCGAGTATTTTACTCGGGAATTTCCAGTATTGGCTTGTGGCCAATAAAGTTTTGACTCGGGAATTAAAATCCAAGTTTTAAAGCAAAGTTTAAATTAAAGTTTCAAGATAAAGGTCTAAATATAAATTCAAGTTCAGTTAAATTTAGTTTGGAAATAAGTTTTACCAAATTTAAATTGTTTTAATAACGTAAAGGTTTAAGCAATTAAGCAGAATATCAAAAAAATTTTAAAAAAACAAAAAGAAAGCTTAAAATCAAAGTTTAATCAAAAAAAAAAAAAATGGATTCAAGTTTTCTTTGAATTCAAATCTGTAATTTTAAATCATTTTAAAATCTGAATTGTTTTAAAACAAGTTGAAATTAAAATAGCCTTTTTTTGAAAAAAAAAGGGTAAACTTGTTTTTCAAACAAATATTTAAACTTGAATTTGATAAAGTTCTTTAATAAAAGAATTGTGAGTGAAAATATATGTTTTGTTTTATCTTGAATTTGCAAGATAAAACATAATGTATTTTAAAGCTTAAATTTAAATAAAAAGGTTTTTGTAGTTTAGCTAGAATTTTCTTGTATAGGTTTATAAGTGGATATTTAAATTAATGATTTAATCTAAGGTAATTTCTTAATGAAAGTAATTAAAGATTTTATTTCTTTAAAATAATTAATTAAGGGGTTAATAAATTTTATAAATTAATTTAAAGGTTAATTTAATAATTTGTTAATTAAGAATAATTAATATAAGTGTTCGATTAACTAATTATATCAAATGAATTGTAATTAATACATCAGAATTTAATAATTAACTCATAAGTAATTTATTTAATTTGAAATAAATTGAATTACTTAGGATTAAGTAATTAATTAATCTTGTTTATAAATGATTATTAAGTACTTGACCTTACTTATGAATGATTGCACTGTATTAGATACCTTGAACTGATTGTCCTATCTGATCCGTGATATTTTATTCTGTGGTTTGTGCCGTGTATGATTTATTCATTGTATATTATCGGTGAATCTGTGAATGGACGATAAGCGTTATAATTTATATCGCTTATCGAATACATTGTTGTTGTATCTGATCTGTGATGATTGAATGATGTTGCACTATTGCGTTAAACCCTTGGACCACACTTATACACACACAAATATGGATTTCACGAGGAAATCGATTAAGTCATAGATTTTGTAATGATTTATAAAATTGAATATTTAAATTCAAATAAATTTGGAAATGGATTGGGTTTAAAGTGAAAAGCTTTTGAATTGAAATTTTAAAGATGAAATTTAATTTGAATAACTTGATTGAGTCTTAAAATTTAAATATTTTGATTTAAATTTGAATTCAATATCCAAGATTGAATCCTATGATTTGGAAGCTAACATTTAAAAAGGGTATTCAACTTATAAATGAGTTTATAGGGTTAAAACTATTTTAAAGGTATTGATCTGGGAATTTGAATTTAAATTCAAAGGCTTTAACTCATGTAAATTAAAAATTGAATCTTTCTGTTTTCAAATAATAAAAGCTTTCACCTAAGTAATGAAATTTCAAATTGTGTAAAAAGGGATTACAAGTTAAATAAAAGTGATTTTCCAAGTTATGGAAACGGTTTGAAAGCTATAAGTTAAATCTTTAATTTAAACATTTTAAACGAGTTAATCCAATTGAAATAGGAATTGTTTTAAAATCCGTAATGGATCTTTGTGGAGCTGGGTGAACTTAGTGAAATAAATCTTTTGTTTAAAGGATTTGAAAATGGTAATTCGTTTAAACCATTTGAAAGAAAGTTTTGAATTATTAAGTTGTGACTTAATTGAAATCCCATATCCATATATTTTAAATGTTGCGCTCACTATTCGGTTTAGCCGGGAAAGGACCTTTGTGTCATATAAACCATTCCGAATATGTGATACGACGTATATGGATAGCATTGAAGACCGGTGGTGAAGACCGGGTATTTGTGAAAGCGATAGGATGACCTATCGATTGTCTCTGCACCGAGTAGCTACGGTATAGAGATCCCTTAGGTGATGGGAAGTCCGATCGGGATTGTGAATACCCGGATTGCAAGGGCTTCTTCGGAAGTGCCTTCGGTTCTGTTCGAACCCGGAACAGACTTGTATGGTTACATGTCTGACACTACACTTTGAGATATAAAGCAGATTTCTTTCAAATACATTTCTGTTGGTGGCGGAGAATTTATTCTCTTAGCTTAACACCCTTCTCTGAGACGTATGAGCTCAGAGGTTATGTAGTTGAAGGTTATCAGCAATATACTCCCAATTTGGTAGTGTGGCATGCTGAGTGCTGCTGTGTGTTAATGAGTATTGTTTGATCATTTGTGATATGATCATTTGTTTGATCATTTATCTTTGTGATCATTACTTTGATCATTTGTTGACCCAAAGCATGGCTTTGTACCAAAGCGTAGCTTTGTGGACGAGACTGCATCAGGACCTCACACCCCGGAAATGGTCAAAACAGGAAAGATGCGGCAAGGTTATGAGGGTCGCACCCTTTAGGGTGTGTCATTCCCTTCTGGTAAAGGGTGGTATTAGGTATGGAGCCCTGATATTTAACCTATGTGGTTGCTCCAATCTCATTACTGTGTGGTTGTTGCTTAGAGGTACCTCGGATAAAGGTCCCAAAGGACCGGGGGATGGCTTGCTCGAGTAGTAGTTACCTAGTTACAGAGGTAACCCGGCCTTGTGTTGGCAGAGATCCGGTTAGGTTCTCGGGACGTCCCGCCAGAGGTGATCCCATGTGGCAGTAGGAAGTTCCTTAGCCTGACCATTTGTTGGAAAATCCAATCAAAACAATACGAGCCTTGTACGGTTTTAGTTGTATTACCTGCCATTCACTTATGGTGGCGCCCCACTGTTTGGATGGTAGCTATAGTAGGCATAGTTCGGAATGTCTATGCTGGCTAAGATTAATATTCTACTTTCGAAATGTTTTCTGCACTATGCACTTGTAATAATAATATCCAAGAAATTTTCTGCGTATTAAGCATGTTTGACTATCATAAAAAGAAATCTCCTCCAATTCTGCGTTTGCATTGTGTGTGTGGCGGGAGGTCTTATGGTAGTTTCATTTTCAAAAAGCATTGCGAATTTACTTTAAAAATTCTTTTGTTGTTTGTGTTAAAGATAAGCTGTTTTTTGTTACTCACACCAGTCCCATGACTGACTCGGAGTTTATTGTTCCTTTCCTAAACTCTGGGTGCTCACTATTTTCCACACGAGCAGTCTAGAGTTGGGTTTTTCAGATAGTTAGGTTCAGTTGATCATCTGGAGCTAGTTTCAGTCTTTGGATGCACACCAGTCTTGCTTCTCTTAGTATATCGAGATGTTGGTTCGAGCGGCTGCTGAAGTTCTCTCTTGAAGACTATCTTAGAGTTATTTGTTCCGCTACTCGTGTTATCTATTTTCTTTTCCGCTGCTATTTTATTGTATCTTATCTCTGATGTATATCGATATCTATTGTATCATCCGTTGTATCAGGATGTTGTATCAGATGTTGTATATTGATATTCATTTTTTTTTCTTCCGCTGTGTTGTTTGTTTACTTAATGGTGTTATAAGCTCCGGCGACTCGGATTTGAACGGTCGAATCTACGGCATTCGAATACGATGTGAAGTATGGATGTCGATTTTCGAACGGGCAAAATCCGCTTCGTTACAATTATTGCCGTTAATATAATTCTTTTGAAAATAAGGATATCTCGTTAGACCACGCCACACATATATACAACGGGTTTTTACCTTACGATAACCAAAACATTTTATATCAAAATCGTTTGATATTATAATAGTGCCTATAGAAAGTAAACTATAAAATAACTGAAATGCTTGCATCTAACGTTTCAGCATAGTTGGGCACAATCAGAATAGTACAGGCTCGTAGTGGATATTGGATTCCATACAATGACTAGGGTACCGCCCACCATAGTACATCTCTAGAATAATGTACCGAGATCGTACCTAACGATCCTTGCCAACACAGGACTGGCCTACCTCTTACTGGATAGTACCAAATATGTTATCACCCCGGGTGTTCCCACCGTATCGAGCGCTCTCTTTTCATGCACAACCATACTTATAATTATAATATATTCGAGGGTATCTAGGAAAGTGATAACACACCCTACATGGGTGCGACCTACTTAGCCCTGTTGCATCTCCCATGTTTTAGTCATTCCCAGTTGATAAGGCTTGAGGCTACGTTTTACCATTGAAATAGCATTCATACTTGGAATGCAAACACTGCTCTCCAGGCAACAATGAAATGTAGCACTCATCCATACAAGTTGTTCTATGTCTGAAAAAACGAATCTCCAAAATCACTATCTTCGTTGTCTTAATGACATCACAATTCGCAACGCACAAATAAGATCGAAGTCGTTTTCCGGTAATTAAATCTGATCCCAATCTCTTCGAAATGATCAACGAATTTCGCCAGATTTGATAGTCGGTAATTTAACTACCAAATAACATCCAAAAGCAGTCACTAGGCCTCATTTTATAATTTCTTCAAACATTCATTTCAAAATAACTTTACAAAGATATATATATATATATATATATATATATATATATATAAATCTCTTCTAGTATATTTAATAATTGAAAACAAATTCAAATTCTTATATCCATACCAGGATAATTCAATCCATATCAATACTTAGAAATATTTCCACCATTTTTTTGATTAAATACTTTGAAAATATTTCTATAATAATAATCTTGTAAAAATATTTCAAATCCTTCCAGTTCACTACTTAGGAAATATTAATAAGTATATTTTCCCGAAATCATTTTATTTCCAATACTAAGGAAATATTCCATTTATTTCATACTTCTCCAAAATCCTTTACCATTTACTCGTAAGTTCCTTAACTCATTTATAACGGTTTCTATAAGTTTCTGGAATTCATAAATTAATTTCCTTAAAATTTCCAAAATTGATTATACTTGTTTATAATTATAGATATCCATTTGTAACTTTTTTAATGAATTCTAATCCATTTTCCAAGTTCTTTTTATTTCAAATTCCGGAAGTTTCCTTAAGTTTCTAGAATTCCATCACAAGATTCTTCTTATAAAAGTTATATTTGTTAAATAAACCCCGTTCACAAATCTCGAGAGGATTTATATATAAATTACAGTCATTTCAAATTCTATATATAATAAGTATTTTTAAAGAATAATATTTTATTTTTAAAACATGTTTAAGAAATATTTAAAATTTGAAAACACTTTAAATAAACATTGATAACTCATTTCCAATTCATTTTTAAATGAAACTAATCGATTTACAAAGCCGATTTTAAAATTTGAATTTATTTCAATTAACTTTAGATATTTGAAAAATCCACTTTTCAAAGTATTTCAACCTAAAATAGCTTTAAATAACATAGTCTAATCAATAAAAATTTCCGTTTAAAATGAAACTTAACTTCTTGATAAAAAAATATTTTTAAAATTTCAATAACCAATTTCAATTGTAAATCCCTCTCCATTCATAACACATCGATTCATTTCGATTCCCAAACCATTCTCACATTTCAAAAATAGAATCCACTATTTTTCCGAAAACCGATTTCCAATTTATCAATTGATATCATTTTTCCTTATTTATAAACATTGTTTATAAATTTATATACTACTTTCAGTTTCATTTGTTTATAAAACTAATCTCATTTATAAAATCTCATCTTATGTATGCATTCCTTAATAAATCCCATTTATTTTTCAAATATTTTTAAAATCGATTACAACTTCTTTTCCATAAATGCAGAAATATCACTTAAAAATCCATTGTTAAAAATCCTTTATATAAATTATTTTTAAATCTTTAATTAAAAATATTTTATGAACAATTGAGTACGAATCCAAAATCAAGTCACTGTTTTATCCAAATCAATTTCTTTTGAAATAATCCAAATTTCGATATAAATATTTTTATATCCAAAATCTCCTTTTAATTCCTTAAAATTATAAAATAATATTTATGGTATTCAAATTATCAAAATTAAGGCCAGTGCACTATGGCATCCAATATATTAAATTACACAACAAACCCATAACAGATTATTCAATCACATCATATGCCGCTATATATGAAAAACAATTAATATATTTGAGGAATCCAGCTAGATCCCTCCAACCTGTTTGCCTACATCCACATATGTTATACAACATAAAATACATTCTCGCTTCGAGGCGGGATATTGCGGTAATATAAGGTCATCCGCTATTATGCGGGACGCATAGTGTCTCATCCGCTCCAATCGGCAGGAATATACCCAACTACTAATATATATACTATTATATGTAATATAACATCCACTGATAATAATATATCAATTCAAACAATCATCTAATAATTAATTTTTAATTGCTATAAACTAAACCAGTCAACCAAATTAAGCGAAATTTACTCACCTTGTCTTTTAATTTGCCGAACATCTAGATTTTAAATTATCTAAAATCCTAACTGACTCCGAAAAATTCCAAACTAATTCCTGATTGTATAGTTCATAGCTACGAATCAAACGTGATTGATACCGTGATTTTTGGACCTCGTATGGACAAATTATTAAATT
Organism: Allium cepa; assembly: GCA_030765085.1. Lineage (NCBI taxonomy): Eukaryota > Viridiplantae > Streptophyta > Magnoliopsida > Asparagales > Amaryllidaceae > Allium > Allium cepa. Next base: position 222,311,339 of record CM060928.1, read on the forward strand.
TATTAGCTATCTCAATTTTAATTCTTAATTAAATAACTAATTTTATAATTAAATTTAATTACATTATTATACCTCCACCGTCTCATTCGTTTCCAGGAGAGCTATAGGACCATCACGGCATTTTTTTTAGAACGAGATCCTCAAAGCTGCACATTGCCGACTAGAAATGCATGCGACCCCAAAGCTGCAGCAACAGAGTTCAACTATGTCCATCCATCAGACACTGCCTTAAGCCGCCGCTCGCTCTTCTCCAGGCGATTTCGACTTCGGCCATCATCCTCGGGCGGCTCGTGAGTCTTCTTTGTCTTCGCCAAAGCCCTAACAGCGACACCGAAAGATCCCCTATCAAAGATCATCATTGTGCCTCTCCGCCTCAGAACGCATGCGTTCGCCACCTCCAAGTCGCGGCCATTTCCTTTGTTTTTTTAACTATCGTGATTTTTCTTTTTCGTTTCTTGTTTTTTTTAATGCTCGATCGACTGTTTTATTGAGAGAAGGGAAGGAAAAAGAATTTCGTGATTAATAAGTGAAGAGGGTATAGGCTAGTATAAGGTAGGGTGGCGAAAATGAAGTATAGGTTGGGCTGATAGGGTGGCTGTGTCAAATCAAATATATAAATTACTTAAAATTCAAAAATATCTAGATATTAATTTCGAAGCCCAATCGAGGTGTTCCGCTGTATTCCTAATGTTATACCCAATTCTGAATGCAATGGAATAAGTATCGAGACCTAATTCGATCGTATGGAGAAGATAGCTTTTTGAACGTAATTAACATATCAAATATTCAATTTTAATTTCAACGTGTTTCTATCCCGTACGACCAAACAGTACCAAACGCTATGAAATTTGAAATCCGATAGAAGTACACTGTTACGGATCCAACGGAATTGGTTTCGTCAAATTCCAAGATTGTGTCTCAGATTGCTATTTTAACGCGTCGATTATATCGAGCGATTTTAAAAATCGTCAAAATTGCTTGAAATTTCAGTTTTAAAAACTTACTAACCTAGCTCTAATTAAAATAGAATTCACATTCACATTAGAAATCGTTTCGATTCACATTCAACTCACATTTCAAATATTTATACTGTTTTCGTACTACAATAAATCAATACATTTAAAATTTAAATTCATCTTATAATTTCAACCAAAATTTTCATATTCGAAAATCAACTTATATTCCGACTCCAATCTTTAAAACCTTTTAAATATTCAAAATCAAATGACTAAAAATACGAGTTGTTACATTCCTTCTCCCTTAAAAGAATTTCGTCCCCAAAATTGCTAAGTAGGAAAATGCACAAATTCATTAACTTGTTAAAACCCACTTAGTTGAAACTCGACATTTCACTTTTTTTAATCTTTTAGTTTCCATCAAAACCATTGGTTTCTATTTCTAATTCAAAACCCTTTATTTAAATTTAAATTCAAAAATCAACTTTTTAGTTAACAAAAAAATTTCAAAAATTTCTAACACCCTCAATTTCCGAATTTTTTTAGCAGAGTCTCCCTTATAGGGAGAGCCTTTCGCAAAATGAAAAATATGATAAAATGATATACATTGGCTCTCATGGCTGGAAATCATGATATATATCAATATTTTTAATTTCAGCGCTCTAAATTCATAAACGTACCTTATTTTAGCGTTATTAAGTGGGCTTGCTCAATTTATATGCAATTTCATAACCCAAATCTAGTCCAATATCCTCCTTGTACCAGTACTTACTTAAATAAATCCCATTAGTTTCATATATATGAAATTTAATAGCATTACATTCATTCTACTAGTTAAACACATTATTTTCGTAAATCAACATGTTATAACACGGATGTATAACCAATTTTACAAACGAAACACGCTGTAATATGTACATCTAGCATGTACATGCAAATACAAGGTTCCGCCATTTAATCATTCACTTCCAAATTGATTTGCATACCATTTATTCGATTTCAATTTCATAAACAATAGTTCATTTTCATCTAATCTATATTTACACACAATATATTCATATCTATTCCAAATTGGTTCTAAATCAATTTATTCACTTTCCATTAATTCACAAAATTTTGTTTTCTCCCGTTTACTTCAAATGAAAAAAATTTCCTTACAAATTCGATGTTATTCATTTAATAAAATAACCACTCAATCTTATAGCTATTTTAAATTGATTCCAAATCAATTTATCAAATTTTATTAATCCGCATTCTGTTAATTCACAAAATCTTGTTTTCTCAATTTAATATTCAACAACAAACCAAATCATGCCAATTTATTTATGAATCATCTCATAAATTAGTTACTTAAGCTAAATTGCATTCTTATCAAAAAATATTCCCAATTGTTTTCAACTTACACTTAAATTGAATTCATTTATAACATAAGTCAACACCATTTCAATCCATTTCTATTTTATTCAATAACATTTTAAAATATATTTAAGTTGAATTTCATTTATAACTTAATTCTCATTTTCAACATTCAAATCACTAATTAATTCTCTAATTAGTTTGCTTCCAATTTTCTTAACTAAGTTAAGTTTCATTTTCAAAAATCACTTTATTTATCTTGACTTAAGTTCAATTCCATTTAACGGCCCATCCTATGAATTCACTGCAGTCAAATGAACATTCAAATATTTATATTAACTTAAGTTAATTTTTTATTATATAAAAACTTTGACAATATACTTAAGTTCATTTTCATTGCAATCAAATTCCATTCCTTTTAATTTTACTTAAGTCCAATTCTTTTTTATATATACTCAAGTTCACATTCACTTTATCACAAATCAAATCCAATCCCATTATATGATTCAAATTCGAATTTCCACTCCAGATATTTCTTAATTTAACTCGACTTGAGTTAATTCTATTTAAAATTTATAATTATAGTTATAAAATTATTTTACAACTCAAATTTTGTATTCACTTTAATTTGATATCATTTCAAATCCAAATTGATTTTTATTTAACTTATCTTAAGTTAAATTTCCATTCATGCCATTCATTTTAGCTTACTTAAGTTAACACTCAATTTCAAATTCAAATTCGCATCCTTCTTTCTCATCTTCATCAATTTCAAATTTATAAGTTCAAATCCTTTTTTTTATATTTACCAAACACTTCGATAAGATTCCATAATTTAAACACCTGGTTCTATTCAAATCAGTTTGAAGTCATATATAGATATATACATATATTTATAACACATTTGTAAATTAAATCATACTTTTCAATTTTTAAAACAAAACTTGTGTTATCGAAATAAAAAATCCAATAGCAAATCATTATCGTAGCAATCCATCACTTAGAAACTCGGAAATGAACACCGATGATGTCGCGATCATCATCATAATTATTTTCCAACGACTGGAGCGATTAAATGTTGTTATTCCCTTCAAAATCCTTTAAAATATTTTTTATTCCCAAAATACTACCAAAATAATAAGACTATTATTTTTCACAACATTATGAAAACATTTCAAAACTCCAGGATTTAGATTCCAAATTCTGGTTTGAATCAAATTTTATTTTTAACTCATTTGTATAATTCATACTTATACCTTTTTAATTTGGTTATATATGACCATTCCAATTTATACTCTTGTTTTAATTATACTAATAACAACCAAACACATCAATATACTATAATAATTTCATAAAATTATTTCTTTTATATCAACATATAATTTAGGTAATATTATTTCATTTATCCACTTTAAAACAATACTATGTCGATTTAACTTGTCCAGAGTTTAGAATCCCTATCGATATAGTTGTACAATTTTTATCGACTAGAATTTATAAACACGCAACTAATAACTCAACACAATACAAAATGATTTATATTCACTAACAAATATGCGCTCATATCTATAATACACTTAGACCCAAGTTGTTCGTATGGATGGTTTTCAGTGTGTTTTCTATTTGTTTACTCCTCTATCTATTTGACAACTTGGTTCAGGCACTGACCATATCTGTAATGAATAATCCCCACCAAAGCCAAGGTTCTCGCTTAGCCTTGCACTCTGATACCACTGTAAGGACCTATGAGATTTTCGACCCTTGAAAATCGACATCAATATGTTCACTATATAGCATGCCAAGCAATCGAGTGCCGAAAATACCAGATCATTAAGCGTGAAGAAGAAAAAGGTAGAAGAAAATAGAAACACCAACACAAAATCTCACAATCGCAGTGGAACAATATATAGTAGATAATTTCAGATATTTATACAAAAGAAACTGTAACTGTTAATATAGATACAGTCATTAGAGTACAACAATCAACAAGCCAATATGAACAATTATTATAACTTGTCCTCACCAGTGCTGACTATACAGTCCACACAGACAATGTAATATAATCAAGTATGTGGAATACGCCCGAGACTCCTCCAGCACATCTCTTGTGCTCTATAGCATCCTAACCTGAATCTGTAATACCAGATCTGACCCGAGCATTATAATAAAATAACATCCGAGTCAGTCTGAAAAACCAGCGTGAGAAACACACTCAATTTGAATTATTACAGTTACCAAAATTCTTTTGAAAACAAAGGCATCTCATAAGACCATGCCATACATAAATACGACGGGTTTTTATGTTATGATAACCAAACCAGTTTATATTAAAATCATCTCATATTATAATAATGTCTATAGAAAGTAAACTTAAAATAGCTGAATTGCTTGCATCTCAGGTTTCATCATAGTTGGGCAGAATCAAAACCGTACAGGCTCGTAGTTGACATTAGATTCCATAAAATGACTAGCTACTGGGGTACCGCCCACCACAATACATCTCTAGAAAAATGTACCGAGATCATACCAAACGATCCCTTCCAACATAGGACCGGCCAAACCCTTACTGGATAGTACCGAATATGTTATCACCTCGAGTATTCACATCCTATCGAGTGCTCTCTTTTCATGCACAACCATATCCATAATTATAATATATCCGAGGGTATCTAGAAAAGTGATAGCATACCCTACTTGGGTGCGACTCACTTAGCCCTGCTGCATCTCCCATGTTTTAGTCATTCCCGATTGATGAGGCTTGAGGCTACATTTTAACTTTAAAATAGCATTCGTACTTGGAATGCTAGCACTGCCCTCCCAGAAACATGCAAATGAAAGCATTCATCCACACAAGTTGTTCTGGGTTTGAACAAACCGAATCACCGAAATCACCATCTTTATTATCTTCATGATATCACAATTCACAACGCATAAATCAGATCAAAGTGGTTTTCGAATGATTAAATCTGATCTCGTTCTCTTTAAAATAATCAACGAATTTTTCCAGATTTGATAGTCGGTTATTTAACTATCAAATAACATCCATAAGCGGCCATTAGGCCCCATTTTATAAAATTTTCAAACGTTCATTTCAAATTATCTTTACAAAGATATATATTCAAATCTCTTCTAGTATATTTAATAATTGAAAACAAATTCAAATTTTTATATCCATACCAGGATATTTCAATCCATATCAATACTTAGAAATATTTCCAAACTCCATTTTTTTGATTCAACACTTTGAAAACATTACTATAATAATAATCTTGTAGTTAAAATATTTTAAATTCTTCTAGTTCACTACTTAAGAAATATTAATAAGTATATTTTTCTGAAATCATTTTATTTCCAATACTAAGGAAATATTCCATTTATTTCATACTTCTTCAAAATCCTTTACCATTTATTCGTAAATATCTTAACTCGTTTATAGTGGATTCTATAAGTTTTCGGAATTCATAAATTAATTTCCTTTAAAATTTCCAAAATCGATTATACTTGTCTATAATTCCAATAACCCATTTCTAACTTCTTTTATGGATTCTGATTCATTTTTGAAGTTCTCTTAATTAAACATTTCGAAAGTTTCCTTAAGTTTCCAGTATTCCATCACAAGATTTCTCTTATAAAAATTATATTTGTTAACTAAACCCCATTTACAAATCTCGAGAGGATTTATAAATAAATTACAATCATTTCAGATTCTTTATATATATATAATAATTATTTAAAAAGAATAATAATTTATTTTAAAACATGTTTAGTAATTATTTAAAATATTAGAACACTTTAAATAAATCGATAACTCATTTCCAATTCATTTTTAAATAAAGCTAATCGATTTACAAAGCTGATTTTAAAAATTAGAATTTATTTCAATTAATATTAGATATTTAAAAAATCCACTTTCTACAGTATTTCAATACTAAAACAGCTTTAAATTACATAGTTTAATAAATAAAAATTTCCTTTTAATACAAAATCTTACTTATTGATAAAAATATATTTTTAAAATTCCAATAACCAATTTCAATTATAAATCTCTCTCCATTCATAACACAACGATTTCATTCTGATTCCCTAAACATTCTCACATTTCAAAAATAAAGTCCACTATTTTTCCCAAAACCGATTTCTACATCTCGATATAAATTCATATTGTGAATTTATATTCCCAGTTTATCAACTGATATCATTTTCCCTTATTTATAAATATCGTTTATAAATTAATAAACTGCTTTGAGTTTCACTTGTTTATAAAACTAATCTCATTTATAAAATCTCATCTTGTGAATCCATTCCTTAATACAACCCACTTATTTTTCAAATCAATTTCTAATACCGATTTCAACTTCTTTTCCATAAAATCAGTAATATCACTTAAAAATCCATTGTTAAAAATCCTTTATATAAATTATTTTTAAATCTCTAATTAAAAACATTTTACGAACAGATGATTACAAATCCAAAATTCAAGTTCATTTTTTATCCAAATCAATTTCCTTTAAAATAATCCAAATTTCGATATAAATATTTTTATATCCAAAATCTCCTTTTAATTCCGTCAAATTCTAATATAATATTTATGGTATTTAAATTACCAAAATTAAGGCCAGATCTGCTATGGCATCCCATAAATCAAATCACACAACAAATCCAAACAGATTATTTCATCACATCATATATCGCTATATATGAAAAACAATCAGTATATTTGAGGTATCCAATTGGATTCCTCCGATCTGTTTGTAACAACCCTGGTTTGGAGATTAGCGGTATACATTAAATTATAACTTGCTTGCCCATAGCTCTAGCTTAAAGAGCCGAGCTCAGTAACGTGAGCTTGTGACCAAGTGGGGCATCAAAGTGATGGAGTGTTGGGTCATGTTAGTGAATTTGGGTACATTGTGCAATTAGCTGGCCTACCCGATCCAAGTTGCTGAGTGGCCTGTGTAGTTGGGCTATAAGGTCTGACTATGCTGGCTGTAGTTCAGGAGGCAATGCGTCAGGCTGGTCACAGAGTAGCGAAAACTCCTTGCTCTCAACGGTGGATGGATAACAGGTTGCTGCCCTTTGTTTCCATAATATAGAGAAGTAAGAAGAAGAGTAGGAGTGGAAATTGCTTCAAGTGGTTGCCTTTATATACTGGTAATCTCCAAACCAGGGTTGTTACACTGTTTGCCTGCATCCATAGATGTCATACAACATAAAGTGCCAATCCCGCTTCAAGGCAGGATATCGTGGTAATATAGGGTTATTCGCTATTATTCGGGGCGCATAGTATCCCATCCGCTCCAATCAGCGGGAATATACCCAACTACTAATATATATACTACTATATTTTATATAATATCCACTAATAATAATATATCAATACAACCAATCATCCAATAATTAATTTTTAATTTCTATAAATTAAACTAGTTAAGCAAATTGAGTGAGATCTACTTACCTTGATTTTTAATTTGTCGAACATCCAGATTTTATATTATCTAAAATCCCATCTGACTCCGAAAAATTCCAAACTAATTCTGGATTGTATATTTTGCAGCTACCAATCCAACATGACTGATTCCGTGATTTTTGGACCTCGTATGGATAAGTTATTAAATTTAGTAGCTATCTCAATTTTGATTCTTAATTAAATGAATAACTATATAACTAATTTAATTACAGTATTATACGTCCACCATCTCCTACGTTTCCAGGCGAGCCATAGGACCATCCCCAAATTTCTTTTTTCAGAACAAGATCCTCAAAGCTACACGTTGCTTACCAGAAATGCACTCACTCTCCACCAGGCGCTCGACTTCGGCCATCATCCTCAAGCGGCTCGCCAGTCTTCTTCGTCTTCGCCGAAGCCCTAACAGCGACGTCGAAATCTCCCCCATCGAAGATACTCATCATGTCCCTCCTCCTCCGAACGTACGCATTCGCCACCTCTAAGTCACGGCCATTTCCTTTCTTTTTTTAACGGCCGCGATATTTCCTTTTCGTTTCTTTTTTTCTTTTTTAAATGCTCGGTCGGTTGTTTTAAGGAAAAAGAATTTGCGATTAATAAGTGAAGAGGGTATAATCTAGTATAAGATAAGGTGGAGGAAATGAAGTATAGGTTGGGCTGATTGGGTGGCTGTGTCATATCAAATATATATATATATATATATATATATATATATATATATATATATTATTTAAAATTCAAAAATATCTAGGTATTAATTTCGAACCCCAATCGAGGTGTGCCACATGGCGTTTCTAATGTTATACTCCTGTTTCAAACGCAATGAAACAAGTTTCGAGACCTAATTCGATCGTATGGAGAAGATAGCCTTTTGAACCCAGTTAAAATATTAAATTTTCAATATTAATTTCAACGTGTTTCTATCCTGTATGACCAAAAGGTAAATCCAAACGCTACAAAATTTGAAATCCGATAGCAATACACTATTATGGATCTAATGGAACTTGTTTCATCGAATTCCGAGACTGTGCCCCGGATTGCTATTTTAACGCAACGATTAAATCTAGTGATTTTCAAAATCGTCGAAATTGCTTCAAGTTTCAGTTTTAAAAATTTACTAACTTCGTTCTAATTCAAAAAGAATTTACATTCATATTAGAAATTGTTTTGATTCACATTCAACTCAAATTTCAATTATTTGTATTACTTCCGCATTACGATAAATCGTTATGTTTAAAATTTAAATTCATCCTATAATTTCAACCAAAATCTTCATATTCAAAAGTCAACTTATATTATGACTCCAATTTTTAAAACCATTAAAATATTCAAAATCAAATGATTGAAAATCCGGGTCACTACATCATGCAAACAACCAACTTTGCATCCAAGTTATCAAACATAATAATCATCTAAGATAATTTAACTTTCATATTATTAAACCAGAATTATAGTTAATTCAAAAATAAGTACTCACCTTTAACCAGATTGATTAACTTTCTACCAACATTCTTATCCAACCACACATTATTAAACTAACATATACTTCACTAATAGATCCATAAACAACTCTGTAACGACCCTTAAATTTTAATAGTTTTAAAATATATTTAACTAGAAATTTTGTGAAATTTTAAACAATAAAATTTGAAATTAAAATTTTATTATTTGGAATACGTCTACTTAAACATAGCAACCGGCCAATTTTCATCTGATAATATTGGAGTTATTTTGTTGTGAAATTTTATTTCAATTTAAACCAGTTAATAATTGATGATAATAAATTTATTTCCAAACCTGAATATTTTTCTATATAAAATTCTTAATTCTCTTTTGAGTGAGAATTCATCTTTCTTTTTTCAAAATTTGTACTTCTATCGCTCCGTTTATCTTAATTCTGACAAACTAGCAGCATTTTCGGTACCGATTATCGACTTTTGATCGGATGATCGTACCATTGATATCTGTATACCATTTTGATCGTCTTGTCGTGCTGATCTCTGCGGTATATTTATTTCTGTATTTTGAGATCCGATATGCGATGGAAATAATAAACTGTTCATTGTAACGGTACCATAAATTATGGCTTTATTTCTTCCTTTAGTTTTAAAATTTGAAACATACTGTCCAATCAACCCATTAATTGCTTTAATAATTTTCTTTGTTGATTCAATGGACAGACATTACCATTTCCATCATTTCACTTTATTACTTATGGTACATTTCTCTGCCTGATGCCTCTCTCTCTCCCTCATTCTCTGTTCACAAGTGGATGTATTATATATATAAAGTTTACAAATCCAAGCTTTATCTACCGTCACTTTACTTCTCCCCCTCATTTTCTTTCTCCCCTCCACTCTCCAAAGCTCCAAATTGCAATAACCACGCATGAACCCAGCGCGCGACCTTCCTCAGCCCGACAACTCGCTTCTTCCCTCCGCCCCGCCCTCTACCTCCAATTCTGCACCCGAGCCTCTCCCCACCAGCGAATATCTCAGCCACGCCTCTCCCCGTCCCTCTCTCTCCGATTTTGCTCGGCCTCCTCCATTCTCGTACGGGTATGCAAGTTTTGTTTAATATATAACACAGTTGTATGATTTGCACTATGTTGTTGCTTGTAAGTATGATATATACTGTGTTTATAAAGTTTAAACTATAAGTTATGTTACTTATATATTAGGTGGTGCTGTATATATGCGGTAGTTATATGTATATTTATATATATGTTAGTGATAAAGGAAATCTGCATATATTTTGGTAGTATGAACATATGTTTGTCCGCCTATGGTCATCTACATATGTTTTTTTATTGATTATATATTGGATATAATAATATATGTTATTTTATTAGCTTTTATATGTTATTTATTTAAGCATGTATAGTACGTTTGTATTCATATATGTGAATTTATATAAGCTGTATTATTTTGTTGTCTAGATCCCTGTAATACTTTGTTTTCTAGAAAGTTCTATTTTCATATATATCAGGGTATATGATGAGTTAGATACATAAGGTTGGAACGTCTTTTGTTCAACGTATGGGTATGTATATATAAATCTATAGTTTATATTTATGTTATATATATTCATTCATATAAATCAATTTTATAGTATGTATAATTTTGTTGTTAAAAATATATACCCGTCATAGATATAATATTGTTTATATTAAATATATACGCTACTTTACATTTTATATGTTGTTTTGTAACTGACTTTAGTCAGTTTCTATCTTGCTTTGGTTTTGAATAGTAGGAACTATATATTAGTCTATATATTTATCAGCTTATATAAGTATTGAATATATATATATATATAATGTATATGTATGTTTGATTTTTCTATGTGTCTTATAGTTTGGAACAATATATTTTGAAATAAATATATCTTTAAAATTTAATATGTGTTGAATATAGGATATGTATATAGTTATATAAGTTCTTTTATCTCAATTTTCTTCATTGATCCAGTTTTAATTGGATTTTTGTCTATTCTTATTATCAGATTTGATCGTTGAATTCGTGCCGATTTTTCTTTGCTTCGATTCGTCATTCAAATTTCAATGTCCGTATCAATGTGCATATCTGTGTCATCTTCCGTATTCTCTAGCCTCGAAAGGAGAGAAATCACTCACGATTAACGTTCTTGTATTTTGTTAAATTTGATTTCAATTGAAATGACAATTGAAATATACTGCTGACAGTTATTTACATTGCTATATATGCTATTATCGTAATTATTCAACCGTGGGATATGACACCATATCCTATTGTTTATATTATATTGTTATTGAGGATATATGCATGTATTATTGTTATCATATTTGTTATCACTCTGCAAGTTCCCTGTTAGTATAGAATTCACTATGGGTTGAAATGATACATACCCGAACGGATTTAGTATAGGAGAAAATTATTATGGGTCGAAATGATAAATCCAAGCAATTTTCATTTGAATTGAATTTGGGACTGCGGGTTGAAATGATATCTACCCATATATACTTGAATTACGGATTAAAATGATAATATCCATATCATTTGACCACAGGATAGGAAATTATATACAGACACCGTTGGTCCATATATAAATATTTTCAAAATAATTCCTACGGTTTTGGAAGTAAATATATGGTTTTAATAAATATTGATTTTAGTATATATATATAAAGGCTATTATATATATATAAAGATTTAATAACAATATTTAATTTAATTAAGATTGATTTAATCAATATATAGTATGTTTAAGTATTTATTAAATTTATATTTCAAAATAGATTTGTTAATAATTGAATAAGTTAGGGTTGGCAAGATAAATTTGAATTTATTTGAAATGGTATTTAATTAAGAATTATATTCAACTAAATCGATTTGAAACTATTGAATTTCGGATTTAAGATACGATTTTTATCTTGGTTTGATTTAAGTAAAAGGGATTAAATGGATATTTCAAGTTTAAATAAATCGAAGGAAATATTTAGTTTAATGGAATTTAAGGTTAATTAAATGATATTGGATTTATTTAAATGATTTTTCAAAACTAAGGGACATTGAAATTAATTTTTGATATATATGAAATGATCGAAATTAGTTTTGAAATTGTGGAATATATTTAAAGCTTTGAAACATATTGAAAATTTAAATGGTTTATTGAGAACTGAATTGTATTTACGAATTGAGCTTTGAATAAATTTGAATGTGGAATTTGAGTTGATTTGAATCGATTTGTGAAACTTGAGGAATTTATAAATACTTTACTTTATAAATTATTTTAATATATATACACTTTTTGGAAATAGATATATTTGAAATGGAAATGATATTTGGTTTTGAAGTGTAAATTAACTTGAAATGACCACGGTGTTATAATGATGTTTGGTTGTTAACCGCGTATATTTCTACATTGTAGATAGTTCCACGGATCCTTAGAGGATGGTTATCCCAAACATCCTTTAAGCTACTTGTATTTCAGGTTATATTTCACTTGAGTTGGATTTATTGATATAAGAACGTTAATCCGACTCGAGTGTTTTTTGTTTTGTTTTACGCTTGGGTCAGACTATATAATACAGCATTTGAGACTCACCTTTGGAGTTTTGCTTGGAGATCCAACTATCAATTCAGCTTTAAGATTTTCCAGTTGACTTGTTCAGAGAGGTCATTAGTTTGTATTGGAGACTTCACTGCATTTGAGATATTCTGCTCTATTTTATTTCTAACTCTGATGTTTATATAGTAGCTTCATGAACTACTATTTATCTATTCCGCCGTATTATTTTTATATTACTCTATGTCTATGATTCTATAATTTATTTATTTACTATATACGATGTGTTTTGCCAAATATAAATTAACAATATGATATTTTGAGCAATTCAAGTCCGGCATGTGTGGATGCGAATGGTTGAAATAGCGGGTCATTACAGTTCGTATTCGATCTTTGGCTCTAGGCAAACTTAGCATGTATAGTAAATTTATTTGCAGAATCACTTTCTTTTGAGATTGAATTTCTTCCTCTTTGATTTGGTTTTCTTTTGGACTTTGGATCGTTCCCTAAAGTTTCAAAATCCATTAACTTCTCTTCTTATTTGTGTTTCTTGATTCTGGAGTATCCTATAACTCTAATTCAAATGATATCTATAAGAATAGGCGATCCCTCCAGTCTTTGAATGATTTGTAAAGTGGTGAAACTCATTTACAATTGGCGTTGATTCACCGAAGATTTATATATCCCTCAGTTTAGATGCCGCTATCTCTTGTTATACCGAATTCTATCTCTAGCGATCGAATGTCGATTTGCTTCAGAATTCTGCACTGGTCTTATTTTGAAATCACTGTTGACCGGTTAAGGTCGCCTGCGATTTATATAAGTATATCCATCTTCTATTTGGTAATTTAATTATCTCATCTTCGTTCGAGCATATCTTCGAATCAGAATTCTATTTGATTAGAGCTCCTCTAATTTGAAACTCTATCTTTGTTTTGAAATCCATTCTTGAATCATCTTTTGAAAAAAAATTGGGTTTGTTTGTATTTTAGAAATTGTTTTATATGTTGAAATTATTATTTTGATAAGTATGATTATATTCTATATATAAAAGTGGAAATGTTTTTGATAAGGATTATATACCTTTTAAAGCAAGAATTTGAAATTTCCAAAAGAATTTGAAATTTTGAAATTTATATAAGAATTGATTTATATAAAAATGATTTATAACTGAAGGGTTTTAATTTGAAATTCGAGAGATTGAATTCTGGTATATTGAAAATGGTTTTAGGATTTTGAAATATATAATAATACGATTTAGAAGTATTTTCCGAATAAGAAATATTTCAAATGACTTCAAATGTGTTCCAATGATTTCAAAAAAATTTAAAGAAGTTTTCAAGAAAATAGAAGTCCAGAACTCACTTATGTCGCTGGAGAATAATTTTGGTGATGAGTGCACGCATCATCAACATTAATTTTCAAGTTTCAGAGTGGGGGAGAGGCCACTTTAGTAGCTTTGTTATGCGAGTGATTTTGCGAAACCAATTTTGATTTCAAATTTTAAAGTAGGATTTGATATTTGAAAGATATATGTATATATATTTGAAATGATTTGAAGTGAGCCCGGTGTATAGTCCTTGAGTTTCTGATTTACCTATCTATTGAAATTGATTTACTGATTTTTTGCTGATTTCCAGCTCTTGGATTGAAAATTTGATTTCTCCGACTATTTTGAATGTTCGAGCACTTCCAAATCAAGGTTTAATTTTCAAAGCTAAGTAATTTCGAAAAGTATAAATTATTTGATAAAGTATATGAGTTTAGTTTTGTATGTTCAAGTATGAAGTAATATGATATAACTAAGTTTGAAACTGTTTTGTTAAGTAAATAAATAAGACTATTTTGACTTATACTAATATGAAATTTAGTTTTGAAATGTTTTAGATTAATGTATAATAATTTTCAAACAGTAAATTGGATCTTTCAAATGGAAATAAGTAGTTTGAATGTTTTAAAGGGATGGTTATAAAATTGATAAATTTAGGGTATAATTGATTTTGAGAAAAATATTTGGTTTCGAAAATAGATTGGAATTTAAAACCCAGTATTTATATGATGATTTGGAAATGAATTTGTTTGACATAAATTATGTGATTTGGAAGCTTGGATTATTTTCTAAGCCCATTATTTAGGAAATTTTGAAACTAAAGATATTAAATTTGAAAGAAATAATTTGGTGAAGTTGTATTTGATGGTGAAACTGAACTGATATTGAAATGAATTGAAATTGAGAACCTTATTTTACTAAATACTTGATTTGGGAGTTATCGAACTTATATAATTTGATTTGTATAAGTATGAAGTTGATTTGAGAACTATTGATTTGGAAAGGTACTCAATTTGAAAAGCGAAATCTTATATAATCGAAGTCTATATAAGTATGATTTGATGTACTATTGATTTTGGAAAGTATTTGATTTGAAAATGAAATCTTATATATAATGGACTTTATATAAGTATGATATCTGAAATTGATTTGAAAGCGCCTTCTGCTTGATATTCCCTTTGTGGCTACATTGTGGATTCATTCTATCGATATCATTCTCTCTGATTTTGGTTTTTCGGATGTGTTACTCGAGTGTCCTTCCATGGCATTACCCATGGTTGTTTTGTTGTGGTAGCGTAACCCGCAAGGCAGAGATTTCTTAAAGGGTACGGATGTTTCCTGGGGGATCCAGGCATAACCATTGTGTATCCGTGGTCTACCGGTTTTGTTGTCGTGGTGTAATCCACAAGGCAGAGATTGCTTAAAGGGTACGGATGTTTCCTAGGGGATCCAAGCGTAACCATTATGTATCCTACGGTCCACAGTTTTGGTTATCATGGAGAAATTCGCAAGGCGGCGATTGGTTAAAGGTACGGATGTTTCCTAGAGGATACAGGCGTAACCATTGTGTATCTGCGATCTATGATTTGGTTGATTTGTTTGGATTGTACTTTCCATATCGGTTTTGAAGGTTTTTCAAGTATTTTCACTGGGTGTTGAAACAGGTGTACTAAGTACTTGAAGAATTCTAGCTTTGCGCCTGATCAACGCATGGCCAGAGTCTGCAAGAACACGGATAAACTTGTTGAAACATCGAGTTATAAAAGTATTTTCGAAAGGAAAAATTTGTTTCGATATAATTTTTTTTATTATAAAAGTATTTTATCATAAAGGTATTTTATTATAAAAGTATTTCCAACAAAGAAATTTTGTATTAATATTTGAAATTGATATTCTTATGGATTGAAATTAACTATTCGTGCCCGATACTATTCTTTTGAATCTACCTACCTGCTCAGCTTTATTTATTCACTTATATTCTGTTTTTCCGAATCTATCTTCTTTTCCTTCTGAATATATCCTTTTAAAACATTGTATAATAGTAAATTATTAGTATTATACATATTTTATAAGTTACTAATTAAATAAACCATATTTAGAAAAAAAATGATTATTGATTTTGATAATAATGTTTGAAAAGTATCCTGAGATAAATTAATAAATGTATGAATTAGGAAATTTATGTTTTCAATAGCTTCTTTGTAAATATAACTAATGATGTAAATAATTGTTTTTAAATAGTTTTCATACATTTATAAAGGTGTTATTTAAACATAAAATGGTACTTATAAAGGAAGCAAGAAACTTTACAAATAGGTTTGAAAAGTTTTAATTAAATGAAATATATTTAGAAAAAAAACGATTATTGATTTATTAATAGTGTTTGAAAAGTATCTTGTGATAAATTAATAAATGTATGAAGTAGGGAATTAATGTTTTCAATTGCTTCTTTGTAAATATAACTAATGATGTAAGTAATTGTTTTCAAATAGTTTTCATATATTTATAAAGGTGTTATTTAAACATAAAATGGTATATATAAAGGAAACAAGAAACTTTACAAAAGAGTTTGAAAAGTTTTAAAGTATTAAAGATAATTGAATCGCAAATGAAGTTTTCAGATAAATATTTCAAGTAAAACTTATATAGTTTTTAAGTAATTGTTTATCTTTGTCTTTCAATCCAATTTTCTTTTTTGTTGTTTCTATTCTCCTACCGTCTCCCTTTTCGAGGACGAAAAGTTTTGAGTGGGGGAGAGTGTAACGATCCGTAAATTTTAATAGTTTTATACTATATTTAATTGGAAATTTTGTGAAATTTTAAGCAATAAAATTTGAAATTAAAAATTTATTATTTGGAATACGTCTATTAAAACATAGCAATTGGCTAATTTTCATCTGATAATATTGAAGTTTATTTTCTTGTGAAATTTTATTTCAATTTAAACCAATTAATAATTGATGGTAATAAATTTATTTCCAAACCTGAATATTTTTCAATAGAAAATTTATAAATCCTCTTATGAGTGAGACGTCATCTTTCGTTTTTCAAATTTGGACTTTTATTGCTTCATTTATCTTAATTCTGACAAACTAGCAGCATTTTCGGTACCGATTATCGACTTTTGATCGGATGATCGTACCACTGGTATCTGTATACCATTTTGATCGTCTCGTAATGATGATCTCTGCGGTATATTTATTTCTGTATTTTGAGTTTTGGTATGCGAAGGAAACAATAAATTGTTTGTTGTAATGGTACCATAAATTGTGGCTTTATTTCTTCCTTCGGTTTCAAATTTTGAAACGTACTGTCCAATCAACACATTAATTGCTTTAATAATTTTCTCTGCTGATTCAATGGACCGACGTTACCATTTCCATCATTTCACTTTATTACTTATGGTACATTTCTCTGCCTGATGCCTCTCTCTCCCTAATTCTCTGTTCACAAGTGGATGTATTATATATATATAAAGTTTACAAATCCAAGCTTTATCTGACGTCACTTTTCTTCTCCCTCTCATTTCTTTCTCCCCTCCACTCGCCAAAGCTCGAAATCGCAATAACCACGCATGAACCTAGCGTGCGACCTTCCTCAGCCCGACCACTCGCTTCTTCACTCCGCCCCGCCCTCTTCCTCCAATTCCGTGCCCGAGCTTCTCCCCGCCAGTGAATATCTCGGCCACGCCTCTCCCCGTCTCTCTCTCTCTCCCGTTTTGCTCGGCCTCCTCCTTTCTCGTATGGGTATGCAAGTTTTGTCTAATATATAATACAGTTGTATGATTTGCACTATGCTGTTGCTTGTAAGTATGATATATACAGTGTTTATAAAGTTTATACTATAAGTTATGTTAATTATATATTAGGTAGTTCTGTATATATGCGGTAGTTATATATATATATATATATATATATATATATGTTAGTGATGAAGGAAGTCTGCATATATTTTGGTAGTATGAACATATTTTTGTCCGCCTATGGTCATCTGCATATGTTATTTTACTGATTATATATTGGATATAATAATATATGTTATTTTATTAGCTTTTATATGTTATTATTTAAGTATGTACAGTATGTTTGTCTTTATATATGTGAATTTATATAAGCTGTATTATTTTGTTGTCTAGATCCCTATAATACTTTGTTTTCCAGAAAGCTTTGTTTATATATGTATATGTGTGTGTGTGTGTGTGTGTGTGTGTATCAGGGTATAGGATGAGTTAGATACATAAGGTTGGAACATCTTTTGTTCAACATCTGGGTATGTATATATATAAATCTATAGTTTATATTTATGTTATATATATATTCATTCATATAAATCAATTTTATAGTATGTATAATTTTGTTTTTAAATATATATTCACTTCTTAGATATAATATTGTTTATATTAAATATATACGCCACTTTATATTTTATATGTTGTTTTGTAATTGACTTTAGTTAGTTTCTGTCTTGCTTTTGTTTTGAAAAGTAGGAATTATATATTAGTCTATATATTTATCTGCTTATATAAATATTGAATATAAATAAATAAATATATATATAATGTATATATATGTTTGATTTTTCTATGTGTCTTTTAATTTGAAACAATGTATTTGAAATAAATATATCTTTAAAATTTAATATGTGTTGAATATAGTGTATATATATATATATATATACATAGTCATATAAATTCATTTATATCAATTTTCTTCATCAATCCAGTTTTAATTGGATTTTTGTCTATTCTTATTATCAGCTTTGGTCGTTGAATTCGTGCCGATTTTGCTTTGCTTCGGTTCGTTATTCAAATTTCAGTGTCCGTATCAGTGTGCGTATCCGTGTCATCTTCTTATTCTCTAGCCTCGAAAAGCGAGCAATCACTCACGATTAAAGTTCTTGTATTTATTAAATTTTATTTCAATTGAAAGGACAATTATAATATACTGCTGATAGTTATTTACATTGCTATATATGTTTTTATCTGTAGTTGTTCACCTGTGGGATATGACACCATATCCTATTGTTTATATTATTTTGTTATTGAGGATATACGCTTGTATTATTGTTATCATATCTGTTATCACTCTGCAAGTTCCCTGTTAGTATAGAAGTCACTGTGGTTTGAAATGATACAAACCCGAACGGACTTTAGAATAGAAGAAAATCGTTATGGGTTGAAATGATAAACCCAAGCGATTTTCATTTGAATTGAATTTGGGATTGCTGGTTGAAACGATATCTACCCATATATACTTAAATTACGGATTAAAATAATAAATATCCGTATCATTTGACCATAGGATAGGAAATTATATACAGAAACCGTTGGTCCATATATAAATATTTTGAAAATAATTCATATGGTTTTGGAAGGAAATATATGGTTTTAACAAATATTGATTTTTAATATATATATATATATATGCCATTTTATATGTTTATAGATTTAATAACAATATTTAATTTAAATAAGATTGATTTAATTAATATATAGTATGTTTAAGTATTTATTAAATTTATATTTCAAAATAGATTTGGTAATAATTTGAATAAGTTAGGGTTGGGAAGATAAATTTGAATTTATTTGAAATGGTATTTAATTAAGAATTATATTCAATTAAATCGATTTAAAACTATTGAATTCGGGATTTAAGATATGATTTTTATCTGGGTTTGATTTAAGTAAAAGGGATTAAATGCATATTTCAAGTTCAAATAATCGAAGGAAATATTTAGTTTAATGGAATTTAAGTTTATTTAAATGATATTGTATTTATTTAAATGATTTTTCAAAAATAAGGGATATTGAAATAAAATTTTGATATATATGAAATGATCGAAATTAGTTTTGAAATTGTGGAACATATTTGAAGCTTTGAAACATATTGAAAATTTAAATTGTTTATTAAGAACATAATTGTATTTACGAATTGAGCTTTGAATAAATTTTAATTTGGAATTTGAGTTGATTTGAATTGATTTGTGAAACTTAAGGAAATTATAAATACTTTACTTTATAAATTATTTTAATATATATATATACACTATTTTTGAAATAGATATATTTGAAATTGAAATGATATTTTAGTTTTAAAGTATAAATTAACTTGAAATGACCACGGTGTTATAATGATGTTTGGTTGTTAACCGCATATATTTCTATATTGTAAATAGTTCCACGGATCCTTATAGTATGGTTATCCCAAACATCCTTTAAATTACTTGTATTTCAGTTGATATTTCACTTGAGTTGGATTTATTGATATAAGAATGTTAATCCTGACTCGAGGGTTTTGTGTTTGCTTTACGCTCGGGTCAAACTGAGTAATACAACATTTGAGACTCACCTTTGGAGTTTGGAACTTCGCTTAGAGATCTATCGATTCGGCTTTCAGCTTTTCCAGTTGATTTTATGGAAAGGTCATTAGTTTGTATTGGAGACTTCACTGTGTTTGAGATATTCT
The DNA here is from genome assembly GCA_030765085.1 of Allium cepa. Lineage (NCBI taxonomy): Eukaryota > Viridiplantae > Streptophyta > Magnoliopsida > Asparagales > Amaryllidaceae > Allium > Allium cepa. The sequence goes on from CM060928.1 coordinate 222,331,955, forward strand.
GCTGTATTTTATTTCTAACTCTGATGTTTATACAGTAGCTTCATGAACTACTATTTATCTATTCTACTGCATTATTTTTATATTACTCTATGTATGTAATTCTGTAATTGATTTATTTACTCTATATGCTATGTTTTGCCAAATATAAATTAACAATCCAATATTTTGAGCAATTCAAGTCCGACATGTGTGGATGTGAATGTTTGAAATAGCGGGTCATTACAAACTCCACCACCTTGCCCATGCTCACGACCATCCTTCCTCCTCCACTTTGCTTTCGACCCAAACTTCCTCCTACCTCCACAGGTCATGGCCATAGCCTCCCCATCCTAATCCTCATGGCATAAGGCCATTTAAAGAAGAGAAGAAGAAAAGGTAAACTAAGAAGTGGTTTAAGAGTAATTAGTGGATTGGTGCTTAAGCACTCCTCTATTTTTAACCCTCCCACCTCTCTTAAAGAAGAGAAATCATTAGTGAGAAAAATAAAGGACAAAAATGAAGAAGAAGACGAAGAATGAGAAGTGTGAAGAAAATGAGAAGAATGGATGGGTATTTATAGGAAAAGTAAGGAGTGGTGAATTACAAAATTAACCCTTTACCAAATTATCAAAATATCCTTATTTTATCTTACTTTTTCAACACTTACCATCACTTTGTCACATCACTACTTTATGTCTTAATCACTTAATTCATAAGGACAATAAAGTAAAGATGTTATTTGATTTAATTTGCCATGATTTTGTCCTTTTATGTTTACTTTTTCCTAATGATTTTCTAGAAATTTCTAACCTTAACTAGCAAAAGTAAACTTGTTTTGTTAATTGTTAATACTTAACATATTTAAAAATGTCCACATTATATTTACATAAAGGTGCAACAACGTTGCAACAACTTTTATTCGACAAAACATTGATTTTGGACAAAATGTTTTGAGATCACATTTTGACATTTTTGTTTAACTACTTATTCATGTAAACCAAACTTAAAAATAATTTTCTTATTATCTTTTAATAATTAAAACGAGTGTATTTGACTTATAAAACAATATCGAAATTCATTTGTAAAATATGTCATTGATTTTGTGAATGCACGACGAAATTTGTCAATCACTACAACATAAGTATATGTACAATTATCAATCTTTTATCAACCAATTATATAATGATTTTAAAAGCAATTATTTATCCTTTAAAATAATTATTAGACTATATATTCAATTTTATCGAAAACCGGCTTTTGTCACTATTGTCAATGTAATGGTAAAGGTCCAAAATCTTTATTTAATTCTAAAATTAAGTTCACCGTTCTTATTTATCACATGAAATATGATTATTTAGGTTTGAATATTCCATTTTCAAAGTGGCAAAATTACGGGTCGTTCACAGATAGATTTTTTTGGACTGAGTTTAAATCAGACTTGTATATAGAATGATTTCTATAACAAAACGTTGCTGTAGAAGCACTTCGAAATGCATTGCTTTATTGAATTTCTATAATATTTTATAAAGAAATCCCTGTGGATTTCTTGGCACGGTTGTGATGCATATTGAGTATATAAGTTACTGCAAAAGGGTTGAACCTTAAAAATATTTTTTTCATAATTAAAAGTGGTTCAAACAGTCTAATATATAAAACCATCAAGTTCATAGCTTGTTACTAGCACTTTCTAGCCACTATAGGAGCTCTAGACCCTTTTTACAACATGTTGGAAATGTTATAGATTGTTGTTTTAACCTTAATTTGCTTTAAAATGACTTTTAATTAAATTATTTTTCTACAATCTTTTACAAGTATTTAATAACTTGTGTTAGATTATTTAAAATTGGTTTGAAATTTATATATATTTCTAATAATTAATTGTGAATTATTAAAGTAAAAGGTTTTCTTTAATAAAAGAAAATATGCTTTTTATAGTTTTAAATAAACTATAAAATAGTTATTTCTAAGTAATATTTTAACTAATGTTTAAACAATAATTTTAAGTACTTTAAGACATTTTTAGGTATATATAGGTTTTTTGCAAATTTGTTAAATATTTTATTGAAGTATTAAAAAACTTATGTAACATTTTATCTTTAAAATTTGTTTTAGAATTTTATTAAATATATTATCTTATAAATAAATTAGTATACATACATATACATATACATGTATATGTATATATCATTTTTGAAAGGATTTTAAATTATAAACAGATGTTTTGAAAGGGGGATTAGGAGTCACTTAAGTAGCTTAATTGTACTTTATTGGTTTCTTGTTTATGAAAAGTAATTAATCTTACACTTAGCACTATATTCGATGAAGTAGACTTGTTCTACCTGTGAGAGAAAAGAATGATGTTCGAGTGGGGTCTAGAAGCAATAGTGCTCTAACCTTCCAACTTCACTCTTAACCGATGGATAGTATAATTTGAGAAGATTAGAAACGTAATAAGTTGGAACATGTCTTATCAGGAGGCCAAAAGCTAAGCGCTACAGATGTTGCAGTCATCTATCTCATTAACTTCTAATGAAAAAATACGGTACTGCTAATGGTATCCTTAACATCAGAGGCACTTGAATATGAACAAAATAACAGATTTCAAAAACAATATTTTACTAATTACATTTCAATTTCATATCCAAGTTACATAATCCCTTAACGTTTCCCAGGTAAATATTAATTCTAATTATTACAAAAATACGCCAAGAGCGACATATGATGATGCCCCCTTAGTTAATCAGAGCAATATAGTCATATCTGACTAAGTATACGCAGTGGAATCAAAACAAAATAAAAGTATAACTCGTAATTAGCTATCCGTCAGCCACCTGCTTATCTCCAGAAACTTTATTCGCCAAAATTCCTAAAACATGTAAACCATAACCTTCAGCCTATTCAAATCAATTTTAAGCACCCGAGATTTTAAGGGGAAATAGAAACTTCAAGTCAGACATAAAGCCTGGTGTGAATAATACTATTACATCTTTGTTTACCGATATTAAGTGAGACCACGTTGCTTAGCGGAACGGGTTTCCCCTAACTGATATCCTTTTCAAAACATATATTTTGCAAATCATTAACTACAACCAAACTGGTTAATCAAACCGATCATAATAATAATAACAATAATAATAGTAATATCCGTTATGCTCAAAAACAGGTAATAAATGGACTATTTGTCCGAAATCCGGGCTAACTGCCCGCAAACTAGACTAATCGTCCCTTTGGCTAACTCGAGCCTACCAGATTAAATATCAAATGGTCTAAAAAATTATTAGACAAAACTTCTGGACGGTCTGTCCTTAACTTACTTCTCCATGGGTCAATTGATCCTAATGATTTTACGGCCTAACCAATAACCTATCTTAGTACATAAACATTTCTTTTTGTGTGTAACAAGCATTTTAGTCTTATATGTGACTAAACCCTATACACTGGAATTCTGGACTAAGTTAGCTAGGGGATAATAGCTAGTGAGTATAGAGCGCGATCCTACATAAGTCCTATCTGGTCTTCTAATCCTAGTCATTCTCTTATGGTTAACTACCCTTTATCTTTGTCCTTGAAAACCTTTTCAAAATGATTTAACCTTTCAATTCATACTTATACAAGGAAAATACATTCTTAGCTTTACTCCGAGTTATTATACCATGTTATATATATACTTTACTCAAAATAATGTTGATGAATTTTAATAAGGATTGGCTATCCTTTCAAAACAAGTTAAAACCCTTTCTAATTTGAAAACACTTAGGCTATATTACATAGTTATTATGTACGAAACCTTTTTTTAAAATTAAACAACCCTCTGGAAACCCTTAAAAGTAACCTGTCACGACCCAAATTTCAGCGTTCGAAAATCGACATTCGTACTCCGCTTGTACTCGAATGCCGCACATTCAAACGTCGAAATTTGATTCGTGCCGGAGCTTATAACACATTAGGTACAACACATCGGAAGAAAAATGAATATCATATAACTTGATACAACATTCGATACAATAATGATACAATTGAGATATAGATACAAATATCAAAGACAAGATACAGTAGCGAAAAGAAATAATTTGAACATAAGCAACCAAGTGAGAACTCCAATATCTGCAATTTCCATCTCCAAAGCACCAATCCAGGAATAGCTCGAACTCCCAATCAAGTGGTACTAAATAAGGTCAGTCCGGAATGCAATTGCCAAGATTCAAACGGCTTCAAAGATCAAAGACTTCGAATGCTATTGAATCTACACCTACTATCTGACTATCTGAAAAACCCAACTCTAGACTTCCCGTGTGGAAAATTGCCTGCACCCAGAGTTTAGGAAGGGAACAATAAACTCCGGGTCAGTCATGGGACTGGTATGAGCAAACAAAAACCATTTTTATCTTTAAAACAAGCACAAAATAATTTAAAGCATTGAAATCCGCAAATTCTTTTTGAAAAATGAAACTATCATAAGGCCTCCCGTCGCACACACCATGCAAACGCAGAATTGGAGGAGATTTCTCCTTATGATAGTCAAAAATGCTTGATACGCGAAAACCATTTTGATATTATTATTAGTGCATAGTGGAAAACATTTCGAAAGTATAATATTAATCTTAGCCAGCAAACAGCATTCCGTCGTATGCCTACTATAGCCACCATGTTTAATAGCAGGTTACTGCCACATTCCATGGCAGGTTATACAGCTAAAACCGTATAAGGCGCGTATTGTTTTTTTGGATTTTCCAACAAATGGTCAGGCTAAGGAACTTCCTATTGCCACATGGAAACGCCTCTGGAGGGACGCCTCGAGAACCTACCCGAGTCTCTGCCAACACAAGGCCGGTTTACTACCTTCTCGGGAGTAAAACCTAAGATATGCCACTCTCGGTCGTTTGCGACCTTTATCCGAGGGCCCTCAATCACAAAGCAACATCACACAGTAATAAATTTATAGTGTCCACATGAGTTAAGTATCTGGGCTCCATACCATGATACCACCCTTTTCCAGAAGGAATGGACATACCCTAGGTGCGCGACCCCTGCACCTTGCCGCATCTTTCCTGTTTCGACCATTACCGGTTTGTGAGGCTCAATGAGGTCTCGTCCACAAAGCTATGCTTTTTCACAAAGCCATGCTTCGATCAACAAATGATCAGCAACACTTCATATGCCACATTACCAAATTGGGAATGTATCACAAGTAACCATCAACTACATAACCTTTGAGCTCGTACGTCTCAGAGAAGGGTGTTAAGCTAAGAGAATAAATCTCCGCCACCAAACAGAAATGTATTTGATAGAAACCAGCTTTACCTCTCAAAGTGTAATGTCAGACACACGTCCATAAAAGTCTGTTCCGGGTTCAAACAGAACCGAAGGTACTTTCAAAGAAGCCCTTGCAAATCCGGATAATTTCTAATAACGTCCGGACTTCCCATCACATATGGAGATCTCTATACCGGAGACCAGTCGGTGCAGAGACATTCGTTGAGTTATCCATTTGCTTTCGAAAATATCCGGTCTTCACCACCGGTCTTCAAATGCCATCCATAATGTCGTATCATTATTCGGAATGGGTTATATGACACAAGGTCCTCTCCCGGCTAAACCGAATAATGAGCGCAATATTTTAAAAACATATGGATATTGGAATTTCAATTAAGTCACAGCTTGAAAACCCAAAACTTTTCTTTTCAAGTGGTTTAAACGAATCACCATTTTCAAATCTTTAAACAAAAAGATTCATTTCACAACGTTCACCCAGCTTCCACAAAGACTCATTCAAATATTTCAAAACAACTTCCATTTCAAATCTTTTATAGAAAGGACACACCTTTAAGATCCCTTTTCAATTTGAAAACAAAGTATACCAATCTTTAACAAAGATCCATTCATATTCTTTCAAACAGTTTCTCTTTCGAATTGGATTAACTCCTTCAATCTTTTAATCAAAAGATTTAATTCATAGCTTTCAAACCATTTTCAAAGATTTATTCATCATTTGGAAAACTATTTTCATTTCAAACTTGAAATCCTTTTAACATAAATTGAAAATTCTTTCCTTATATGAAAGCTTTCATTATTTGAAAGAAAATAGTTTTCGTTTCGAAAAAATCTAATTTCATTTATATAAGTTAAAGCCCTTGGGTTAAATTCGAATTCAAAACAATACATTTAAAATGGTTTAAAACCCATATAAACACATATATAACTTGTATAGCCTTTTTAAATCATAGTTTCCAAACATAGAATTCAATTTCAAAAGTTTGAATACAAATCTAAATCAAATTATTTAAATTTCAAAATTTAAGCAAGTTATTCAAAATAACTTCTATCTTCAAACCCCTTTTCAAAAGCTTTTTAACCCAATTCCATTTTCCAAAACTATTTGGATTCAAAACAATTCAACTTTTAAAATTATTAAAAAAAAATTATGACTTAACCAATTTCCTCGTTGAATCCTTATTTGTGTGTGTAAGGTGTAGTCCAAGGGTTTTACCCAATAGTGTAACATCATCAATCATCACAGACTCAAACACAACAATATCGATAAGCGATATAATCTATAACGCTTATCGTTCATTCACAGGTTCACAGATAATATAATTTATCATAGATAAATAAATGACATTCATCACAGATCGCACCAAAACAATCCATAGCACAAACATACTAGGGATATCAAACAATGCAACAATCAATAGAATTCAAACATTCATAAGTAAGATCTGTTAGGAACTGAGTTGATGATGTTTTGATGACAACAACCTTATATAGTTATTTACTTTATAAAATATATACTAACATTTTCATATATATATATATATATGTATATAGGAAGTATATGCAGGTACTATCGAAGACTGATCAGTATAAAGACTCAAGCATCAAGATGAAGATTAGAGATTCAAGATTCAAGACTCTAGAGAATCAAGATTTCAAGATCTCAAGATAAGTGTCTAGTATTTTGTTAAAACTTCATAATAGCATTCTCATCTTTCTTCAAATTTTCTTTTGGGATGGAACCCAATTTCTATCGAAACCAGTGGCTTACAAACCCACGACAAGTAGCTTACAAACCTATGACAAGTGGCTTACAAACCCACGAAAATCAAAATCATTTAAACTACTTTGTACAAGTTCTCGAGTCCTATGGAGGAGCTCTGTAGGAAGGTTCTTGCAATTTCAGTTCGAATAGATTTTTCAAAATGTTTTTAAATCTGTTTTTCAAAATGTTTTAGCTTTCAAAATCATGTTTTCAAAAATGTTTTCAAACTTTGTTTTAGCCTTAAAATATTCCTCCATTCTGATTTTAAAAAACTTCTATTTTTAAAACATCAAAAATTATTCTGATTTTAAATATTACTTATATAATTGACGGTCTATATCAATTATATATATATATATTTAAAATAATGTTTTATATTCATTCTCTATCTCAAAATATTGTTTAAACACTTTATTTTGCTTCAGAGAAGTTTCAACTTGTTTTAAATTCAATTGCTTTTACAAAACAACATCTCTACAATTTTGAACTGAGGGATGTCGACATATGGGGATACCCCATGTCGACATGGTGACAGTTGGATTCAAAATTCAAATTTCAAAAGAAGTGTCCATTCGTTCAAAAACCTTTCGCCAATGGTTATGACTCTTGAGCATCTATATAAAGGCTTCCAAAACGAATTTTTTAACAACTACTTTCTTATTTTTCTTCACTCTTTCTTCTCCACCATTCCATATCCATAAAACTTCATATTTTCAAGATCGTGCCATCATTCTACCAAATTCTCAATAGAAAATCATTTAGATACTCTCTCTATTTGATTCTCCATCATTCTACTAAAGATCAAAGTGCTATTCAGAGTTATAGGATTAATTTGTATTCAAAAAGTCCATAGAGTCTATCCATTCAAAAGGATTGTTATTAGAAAGTATTAGGGTGATCTTGTGTCCCGTAAATCAAGAGAGTTTACCCCAGACTCGGAGATAGGAGGGTTCCTCAAGGCCTTAGAAATCGAGGGTTGTAATTTGGATATTGGCTTATAAAAATCTGTACAAGGATATTGCCTTGGTGCAGGACTGGATGTAGGAGGATTCCGAACCAGTATAAAATCCGGTGTGTTCTTTCCTTTTACTTGCTTTACTTTACTATTTGCATTTGTTATATGTTCTGTGATCACTCTGTGTTAGAATTCTATTTAGATTTGTGTTGAAAGTTTTAATTTAGTCATATAGTTCATATATTCTTTAAAACACTATTCACCCCCCTAGTGTTATTTCTGCCTTAAGATCCTTAATCCGCATCCCCAACAATTGGTATCAGAGCATTGGTTTTCATTATTTTCATAATCTGAAATTTTGAAAAGTTTTAATGGCACAACACACTAATAATGTCACTCTACTTCTGTCAACACAAGCACTAACACTAGTTCTTTGTAGAGGGTCAGTCTACTGTCAGACCACCACTTTTTAATGGCAGTAATTATACATATTGGGCATGTAGGATGAAAATTTATTTACAATCCATAAGTTTAGATGCTTGGAATATGACACAAATTGAATATGTTGAACCAACTACAAATTTTGCCCAGTGGACTACTGAGCAAAAGACAGTTGCACAAAACAATTCTAAGGCTATGAATATACTATTTTGTTCACTAGATAGGAATGAGTTTAATACAGTCTCTATTTGTAAGTCTGCATTTGAAATCTGGAAAACTTTGCAAGTAACTCATGAAGGAACAAGCAAAGTTAAATAGACTACAATTTCCATATTAACTAACCAGTTTCAATTGTTTAAAATGCATGAAAATGAGTCTATTTCCGACATGTATTGTCGATTTCAAGACATTGTACACTCATTGATTGCTTTAGGAAAGGGTTTCGCAGAAAAAGATCAAGTCAGAAAAATACTCAATTCACTCACTCCAGAATGGGATCAAAAACCCTTACTATTGAAGAGGCAAATGATGTTAGTCAAATGAAGATCGAAGAGTTAATCGGTAATCTAATGTCTTATGAAGTTCAACTACAAGGGAGAAAAGAATCTAAGGCAACAGAAAAGAAATCGATCGCATTCAAAGCAACAACTGGAGATTCAGAACAAGAGAGTGATGAAGAAATTGCTTTCATGACCAGAAATTTCAGGAAATTTCTGAAGTATAGAAAGATGAATAACTTTAAAAGAAATGATCAAAGAAATTCCAGAAATACTTCGAAAAACTACAAAAACAACAATAATGGTGATAGATGCTATAACTGCAACAAAACAGGACACTACAAGATGGATTGTCCATATCCAGACAAACAGACATTTCAACCAAACAACGAGCAACCAAAGAAAAGAAAGAAGGCATATGCAGCAACCCTTGACGATTCAGATTCATCCAGTGACGACGAGAAGAAAAATGATAATTCAAATCTGTGCTTCACGGCTATTCTCGAATCAGAAGACGATCGGAGTTTGGATCTAAAAATAGGTACACATTTATTTTAATTTTATTGGATGCTTGCTTGCTTTGATTTTGTTTGCAATTTCTTGAATTTTTAAATTCAAAATCACCCTTTGAAATTTGAATTTTTAAATTCAAAATAATATTATTCTAATAATATTTTAAATATTAAAATATTTAAATATTATTATATTTAATATTATTACTGAATTAAATATAGATATAGAATATAGATTAGTTTTCTTAGGATTTTAGGAATTTATTAGATTTTAGAAATAGACACCTCCTTTCAAATTCAACAAGCACATGTCGACATGCCATGATACCCCATGTCGACATGCCTCTCAGAAATTTGATTTCAAAATTTGAATTCAAACTTTTGAATTTCCCTCCACCTTTTCACTTACTTCAAAATTCTGAAAAGACACCTCTTGACCAGAGAACATGACTTTAGAGAATCTATTTAATATACTTCTCTTATCATCTCTTTTCACTTTATTCTCATAATTCAAACTTTCTTCATTATCTTCTACTCCTCTCAAACACTCATCAATGGCTTCCTCAAGTAACCCATCAACTATGAGGCTGCACAAATCCATCAAAAATGATCTTTTCAATGACCCGGAGGCTATCAAAGCTTACATAAACTATGTAAACTATGGTAAAGTCAATACGGGAAAATTTGCCATTTTTGATGATTTTTCTTCTTATGAAATCGATCAACTTTTTGAAGAAAACTCCATTCTTAGCTTGATTGATAACAAGCAAAATGATTTCGTTTGTTATCCAAACCTTGTCAAAATGTTTTATGCAAACCTAAATCGTGGATTTTATAATGGAAATGAAGATCAAATTTGGAGTAGTGTTAAAGGAACACTTATTGTTTTGGATTCCAATATTTTGGGTACAATTTTGGGTTGCAAATCTACCGGTATGAATCTCTTGGAATTTCAAATCAATGAAACCGATCGAGAGACTTTTCATCACATTTTTGAAAGCGATGACCACATGGATTTTAAGAATCGCTTTTTCTGCCCAAAAGCAAGAATTGTCAACCTTCTTATTCAACACACAATTATTCCTAGGTCGGGAAACTACAATAATCCCACCTCAAAAGTGTGTAAAGCTCTTTTTGCTATTTTTGGAAAATATGATATTAATTGGGCACAAACTATTTTGGATGAGTTAAGACCCAAAAATTTTAATATGGGAGAAAACACTCTTTATCATGGAATTTACCTTACTCGGATTTTCAATTATTTTGGTGTGGATGTTAAAAAGGAAGTGTTTGTAAGTAGAAAAGTGTTCAATCATGGGAACATTTCTCTTATGAAAATCCCACTCATGTTTCAACCATATGAAACACTTGCCGAAAAGGAAGAGAGACTTGCTCATGAAGAGATGGAAGAAGAGGAAGAAGAAGAGGAAGAAGAAGGGGAAGGAATGGAAATTGAAGAAGAAGAGGAAGATGAAGAAACATCTTTGGAAAGTATAGAGTATCCACATACCCCCACCAATCCGTCCAACAAAACCATACTCAAGAACCAAAAGATACTTGCCCAAAACCAAAAGGTTCTTAAGAGATCTATTAGCAAGAAAATGGATAAAATCTCTACCAAGATCGACAAGTTCTTTGGGAAGATAGGCAGGAAACTTGGCTTGTCCTCATCATCATCTTCATCAAACTAGTCCTAGCCATTATCTCTCTAGCTATCGTTTATCTATCTTTGTATTTTCTACTTTTTTAGTTAAGATTATGTAATGTTAACTAATATAAGTAATGCTATCTCATTCTCTGTTTTCCAGCTTTATATATCTCTGTTAGTTATTTATTTTAAGTTTATATAGGTCCACAAGTACAAAAATAAACTTAGAAATCAAAAATAACTCAACTTGGTCATTCTGTCTAGACCATGTCGACATGCCCCATCCCCCCATGTCGACATATAACAGTCAGAAAGTAGTTACAATCTCTAATTTCAAATTCTTGTAACTACCAAGTGACAATTCATTTTGAACGGCCAATAACTCCTATAAATACCTATTTCTTCCAGAAAAACTTCTCTACCTCCATTTCTATCATCTCCTCTCATACTTCAACTTATTTCTTAAATTATGGCTTCTCCAATTAAGAATTTAAGTGAAAATCTTGAAGAAACTCTTACTTCTTTCAAGAATATTCTTTCTTTTATACTTAGAAATCAAAGGCACTTAGAATTAAGCCAAATGCAGATGATCAAAGAGCAAGAGAAACACTTCGACGCACTTCGTTAGATGATCTCAAGCCTTAGCAAAGACGAACTCGAAGCAAATCCACCAGTCACTCTCGACAAAGATAATTGGGATGTTATTAAAACTGATCCTATCTTTGGAGAAGATGGATGGGTGGAAGTCCCAAGGAATGTCTGATCATTATGTATGTTTGTTTGTTTGTTTGATTTGATTTGATTTAGATTTGATTAGGATTTGATTGAATTGTTTACTTAAGTTTGATTTGGATTTGGTTTGTATATAACTTCATATACTATACATGATTGGTTTGCTACGTATGATATTGATTTGATTGTCAAGTTACACTTATATATATGCACACACACTTGATCGCTTACACGTTCACTTTACACTTTTATTCTATATATACTTTAGAAAAGGTAAATCTTTTATTCCTTTTTGTTGATCACAAAGGGGGAGTAAGTTTTAAAAATATATGTGCTTGGTGTAAGGGGGAGTCATGGAATAAAGGGGAGTTGTAGTTTGAAGAAGAAGTCACGGAGTAAAGGGGAGTTATGGTATGGTAAGAATATTTTATAAATAAAGGTTGTCATCATCAAAAAGGGGGAGATTGTTAGGAACTGAGTTGATGATATTTTGATGACAACAACCTTATATAGTTATTTACTTTATAAAATATATACTAACATTTTCATATAGATAGATATATATGTATGTATATAGGAAGTATATGCAGGTATTATCGAAGACTGATCAGTATAAAGACTCAAGCATCAAGATGAAGATTAGAGATTCAAGATTCAAGACTCTAGAGAATCAAGATTTCAAGATCTCAAGATAAGTGTCTAGTATTTTGTTAAAACTTCATAATAGCACTCTCATCTTTCTTCCAATTTTCTTTTGGGATGGAACCCAATTTCTATCGAAACCAGTGGCTTACAAACCCACGATAAGTAGCTTACAAACCTACGACAAGTGGCTTACAAACCCACGAAAATCAAAATCATTTAAACTACTTTGTACAAGTTCTCGAGTCCTATGGAGGAGTTCTGTAGGAAGGTTCTTGCAATTTCAGTTTGAATAGATTTTTCAAAATGTTTTTAAATCTGTTTTTCAAAATGTTTTAGCTTTCAAAATCATGTTTTCAAAAATGTTTTCAAATTTTGTTTTAGCCTTAAAATATTCCTCTATTCTGATTTTAAAAAACTTCTATTTTTAAAACATCAAAACTTATTCTGATTTTAAATATTACTTATATAATTGACGGTCTATATCAATTATATATATATTTAAAATAATGTTTTATATTCATTCCCTATCTTAAAATATTGTTTAAACACTTTATTTTGCTTCAGAGAAGTTTCAACTTGTTTTAAATTCAATTACTTTTACAAAACAACATCTCTACAATTTTGAAATGAGGGATGTCGACATATGGGGATACCCCATGTCGACATGGTGACAGTTGGATTCAAAATTCAAATTTCAAAAGAAGTGTCCATTCGTTCAAAAACCTTTCGCCAATGGTTATGACTGTTGAGCATCTATATAAAGGCTTCCAAAACGAATTTTTTAACAACTACTTTCTTATTTTTCTTCACTCTTTCTTCTCCACCATTCCATATCCATAGAACTTCATATTTTCAAGATCGTGCCATCATTCTGCCAAATTCTCAATAGGAAATCATTTAGATACTCTCTCTATTTGATTCTCCATCATTCTACTAAAGATCAAAGTGCTATTCAGAGTTATAGGATTAATTTGTATTCAAAAAGTCCATAGAGTCTATCCATTCAAAAGGATTGTTATTAGAAAGTATTAGGGTGATCTTGTGTCCCGTAAATCAAGAGAGTTTACCCCAGACTCGGAGATAGGAAGGTTCCTCAAGGCCTTAGAAATTGAGGGTTGTATTTGGATATTGGCTTATAAAAATCTGTACAAGGATATTGCCTTGGTGCAGGACTGGATGTAGGAGGATTCCGAACCAGTATAAAATCCGGTGTGTTCTTTCCTTTTACTTGCTTTACTTTACTATTTGCATTTGTTATATGTTCTGTGATCACTCTGTGTTAGAATTCTGTTTAGATTTGTGTTGAAAATTTTAATTTAGTCATATAGTTCATATATTCTTTAAAACACTATTCACCCTCCCTCTAGTGTTATTTCTGCCTTAAGATCCTTAATCCGATCAATTAATTATTCGATTAATTTAAATCAGATTAATTACTTAAGAATAACTACTAATCCTGGCTAATTAATACTAAATTATTACAAATCATTTTGATTAATTATTCTTTAATCATTTATTAATTAACCTTTAATAATAAATAAATCAACCTAAATTATTAACTAATCAACCTTAATTATAAATTAATCAACCTTAATTAATAATTTAATTAACCTTTAATCATTAAAACGATTATCCTTTAATTATTTAATTATCCTTTAAATCAATTACCCTAAATTGATTAATTAATAAATAGATTATCCCTTAATTTATGAACATTAAATTAATTATCCTTAATTAACAAATCAATTAATCTTAATCATTAAATAATTAACCCTTAATTGATTCATCATTCTTTAATTACTTTCATTAATCCTCAAATCATTATTTAATTAACCTTAATCATGTAACTAATTAACCTTAAATAGCAAACCTATTAATCTAATTCATTTAAAAATTAATTATCATTAGTTAGTTACCTTTAATCAACCATTACTTAACTTTTAGTCAACCATAAATTTAGTAGTTATCTTAAATCAAGTAACTAATATTTCATGACTCTAATTAAATTAAAAGAAAATCATTTTATCTCAACTAATTACTTTAATTATCATTAAAAATCTTTATCTAATAAACCACGTATTTAATTTTCATTAGCAAAATAAATTACTTAATTTTTTTAAGTAAATTAACAAATTAATCATCTTTCATAATTAAATCCTTAAAATTATTAAGTTTATTTAAAATAAACTTTGAAAACATTTTTAAACTTGGTTAAATAGAAATAATTTTATTTTAAAAAAAAAAACCTTTAAACCAATTCAAACTTAGATTTTAAATGTTAAACAAAATAAAACATTTCTTGTTATTTTTATAAAAGAATTAAACTAGAACATGTTTAACTTAATGTAATAAAAACTTGTTTAAATTTAAAATTCAAAGCTGATATATTGTGAAACCCGAGACCACCCCAGAAAACTCGAACCTGCTTCGAGTAAAATTCCAAATGCCCCGAGTGAAACCCGAGTTACTATTTTTCTTTCCTTTCGATACTTTGTTTTTACATTTCCATATATATATTAAACTTACTTTATGTTTATCTTATTTGTTTCAAAAGATAGGTGTATATATTTATGAAAAACGTACTTAGTTCATGAGTAATTTAAAAAGAAAGTATATATAAACCTTTTTATTAATCTCATATACATATGTATATAGTTATATTAGTTCCTTTATTATTGAAATTCTCTTTAACCCCTCTTTTCTAATTTATTTATAGATCTTGTTTTTAAACATATTTTACATTAAAAAAAAAATCTAATATATCTTATTTTAAGTCCAATTTGTGTTTAAGACATCTTATTTTTGAACCTCAAACTTAAAATTTTCTATTCACAACTTATTAACTTTCCAAATCAAAATTTCTATTTAAAATACATATCTTAATTTATCTTGAAAATTTCATATTAATTCACCCAAAGATTTTCACAATTTAATTCCAAAAATTAAATTAATTACCAATTTAAACTTGGCTAAAATCCGAGAATGTTACATAACCCTTTCAAAACCATTGAAATTATCCTTTTCGAAACCAAGAAAAACTCTTTACTTAAACTAGGCCGAAAAGCCAAATCCTTCCTTTCGAAACCATTCAAATTCTTCCTTTCGAAAGCAAAAAAACCATACCTTCGAAAGCTATAAAATCCTAGGCATCCTTCTTTTAAACCTTTAAAATATTACCTTTCTAAAACATAGGAAAAATCTTTCCTTTCAACCCTTTCAAAACCCCTGGGAACCACCCCTTCGAAACTATTCATTAAAACCTTTCGAAGGCATCAAAACCTACCTTTCGAGAGGACTTGGGTTCAATTTAATACATTTGGAAACACCTTTCAAAACCATTAAAACCATCTCTTTCGAAACCATTTGGGTTATACTTTAATCAAAGAAAAAGGGTCTTTAAAACATTTAAGTCAAAAACATCTGTTTCGAAACCATTTCCTCTGTAAAGAAGTGATGGTGTCAAAATCATCCCTTTGAGAGCTTTGGAGAAGTGGCCATATTTTAGAAAACAAAGCAATCCCTTCGAAGCCATCTGGGTCGAAAGGTATAAAATGGTAGCAAAAGGTTTCGACTTAGTCCAAAAGGAGACATTTAGGCGCAACCCAATCGAAACCATTTCTTTAAATCCATTTAACCTAGTCGAAAGCTAAGAAAGTCGAAAGCTACTTAGTCGAAAGCGTGCAGGTGCATTTCCATTTAAAAGCTAAGTAATGCCTCAACCTCTTCGAAACCCCTGGTTTCAACTCTACACCTTTTTCTTACATCCAACTCACTATGTACCAGTTCCCTGATACCATGCGCATTGGTTTCGACTGTGTCGGAGGCGAAGGTGAGGAGGCGGAACCTAGTGCCCAAAGCATCAAAACAATGAAAAAAATGTTTAATTTTCCTTTTAAACTATTTCTTTGTACCTAGCCTGCCTTGTTTGTCAAATTGTGATTGCTTGCAAATTTCTCTTTTCCAAAAATACTACCGACTTTCCAGAATTAACAATTTGATTATATTTACAAAAAACCCCTTCTCCTTTTATAAATATATAAAACATTTAAGTCTCATACCTTAAATAAGTTTGTATACCCATTAAAACACTTAGGAAAATTCTACAAAAATTCTAGAAAATCACTTTTTACATGTTTTTAAACATACACAAATTTCAGACTCAAACCATTAATATTTAGCCATAAATAATTTTTAACCCAAAATAACATTTTCTTCACTAGAAAATTTATATAAATTCCACGTAAATTCAGAAAATTATGAAAATTGAAACACTTTTTCAAAGTAATATTTGCAAGTTATTTAGATGTCATTTAATATGGTTTTCATACCAAAACATGTCATAAAATATATGTGAACAACCATAAATCATCAAAAAGTATATATATAATCATTCCATCATTCAAAAACATGAAAAATCAATGCAAAATACTTCGGATTTCATCTTAAAACCGAAACACAAGAAATATGAGATGTAAACATTATTCACAATAGCTTTAGAGATTAAAGAGATTGAGATGTGAATGGATTTGATTTGATTAAGCTTCGTCCTTAGCTTTTCTTAATCTTCTTCCTCTTTCTCTTGTTAATGGTGGCCAGCTCAAGCTTTTAAAATTTTGAACAAATGAAAATGAACGTGTATAGGATACACAGCCAAGTTTTAGGGATATAGGAATGGCCTCTTTCCTATTTTACCCCTCCTCTATTTCATTTTAAATCTTCTTTTAAATCATTATTTAAATGGCATGGCTATCCCTTAATAAAAGCAAATCTCAATCCCTTAATCAACATGTTATTTTATTTAATTTAACTAATTAAATATCCTGAATAATGTTACAAAAAATATGGGGTGTTACTAACTCCCCTCCTTAAAGAATTTCATCCTCGAAATTACGATAAGGTACACAACACATCAATCAAAGAGGTAAAACAAACCATAAAACAAGTCAGGATAAGTATCTCTAATCATGTTTTTAGTCTCCCAAGTATAGCCCCTATCATCATCGCTCCATTGGACTTTGACTAATCTGGCTGTCTTGTCTCTAAGCCTCTTTTCATCTCTCACGACAATACGAATTGGCTTACTTACTATAGTCAAGTTCGGTTTTACCACTAAGTTGTCTAGCACAGTCTATGCAATATTAGTCTCCGAATCTATAACATACTTTCTAAGATGAGAAACATAGAATACATCATGGACTCCTGCCAAACTTCTCGGTAATTCGACTCTAGATGCTAATTTCCCGATCCTCTCAACAATATGGAAAGGTCCAATGAATCTCGGTGCCAACTTCCATGATTTCCCAAATCTAATCACACCCTTCATCGGTGACACTTTGACGAAAACCTGATCTCCAACTGAGAACTCTAAATCTTTTCATCTTCTATCAACATAACTCTTCTGCTGTAACGATCCGTAAATTTTAACGGTTTTAATAACGTAATTAAGTGAACTTTTGTGAAGTTTTAAATAACTGAATTTGGAAATGAAAATTTGATATTTGAGATATGTCTATTTAAACATAGCAATTGTCAGATTTTCATCAGAAAATATGGAAGTTAGTTTTATTGTATAATTTTCAATTTTAATTTAAATCAGTTAATATTTGATGAAAATAAAATATTTTCGAAATCTGAATATTTTTATATCATAAATTTTTTTATCATTTTCTGAGTGAGATGTCGTATTTCGTTTCATTAAATTTAGACTTCTCTAGTTCCGTTTGTTTTATTTTCGACGAATTTGTAGTAGTTTGTAGTAAAGTATCGACTTTTGATACGATGGGCGTATCACTCATATCTATGTACCATTCTTTTCATCGCATCGTGCTGATCGCCGCAGTATATTCCTTTTCGTGATTCAGCGTTCGGTTCGCGGCGAAATCGATGAAAAGAAACTTCAATACCGGTACCGTTTTGATCCTTTTGAATTCCTTGTGTCCATTTGTTCGTCAAACGGCTGAAAATAAATGACCACTTGTCATTATTATTCCAGCCATTCAACTTTAGGCTTTTTATTTTCCCAATGATCAATAAATTCTAATTCATATTCTCTGCCTAGTCTCTTCGTTGTTCATGTGCTATACATTTTTTGGTGAACTACTCTTGTTTTTTTCTTCTTATTTTTTTCTTCTTCTTTTTTTCTTCTTCTTTTTCCTTCTTCTCTTTCATTTTCTTCCATGCCTCCACTTTCCACCGGCCACGAATAGCCTCTCCACCATGAGATCGAGCAGCCATTTCCCCGTGCATCTCCGCCCCACCTGCCATTGATCCACCACCGTTCCCCTTCAAATCCGCCGATGCCTCAACTACCAGCATCCCATCCACTTCTGGCCTTGCTCCATCACCCTCCGCCACCTTATCCTACCTCGCTCCACCATGAACTGACCCCACGCCCACCTTGCAGCCAACGAGCCCATCACCTTGTTTGAAGCCCATGCCGACCTGACACTCACGTACCCCACCACCAAAGCTGACTTGATAGCCATCGCCACCGTCCAGGCCTCATCTCCACATCGTTTTTCACACAGTGCACACTGCCTGCCTCCCTTGCCACGACAGCCCACCGCCATCACCAAACACACCTCACCAAATTGGCATCATCACCTCCACCCTGTCACCGAGATTCGCCACCGCCTACAACTACCCTTCGACCCATCGCAACGCCACTCATCCTCCTTCACTTCTTCGTTGTATAGGTATATATCCATATATGAGTCTATAACATATTTTATATTATAGGTGTGGTATTACATATATATTTTACTTTTTATTCGTAGCATAATATTCCAAAAGGGGTATGTATATATGCTTTCAAATCTTCTCGCACACCTGTTCATAGAATATGGTTTTCATAGTTAATCTGTATGTATATGTATAAGTATTATATCATATTCTATGTTTAGAGGTATAGGTATAATATATAGGGTACTTTTGGCACATGTCCTTATTAAGGTTCAAAATACACGAAAAGTCCTTCATTAAATTTTAGTGTAAATTAGGTTCCTATTTTTTATTCACGATTATTTTAGAGCATGATGCAATTTTTCATAAAAGTTGTTGACATTTTCACAACTTTTATGTACACTGTTGACATAGTGTATGAAATTTGCTGAAATATCTGCACTTATTTATAAAAGTTGCTGATATTTCAGCAACATTTATGTATACCGTGAACATAATTAATGAAAGTTGCTGAAATATCAGCACTTATTTATAAAAGTTGCTGACATTTCAGCAATAATTTTTCTTTTTTTTCTAGAAAATACAGACCGGATTTACAATGAAACTTTGACAGGGAAAGTTGCTGAAATATCAGCACTTATGTAAAAGTTGTTGACATTTCAGCAATAATTATTCTTTGTTTCTAGAAAATAGGGACCAGATTTACAATGAAACTTTGATAGGGACCCGCTTTACAATATAAAATTTTGATAGGGATGCCTTCCTAATATCCACACACACACACAAATATATATATATATATATATTTATATATATATGTGTGTGTGTGTGTGTGTGTGTGTTAAATTGACACTGTGGAGTATAAGCTACCTATAATCTGTTATACTTATATATATAAGTTTTATAATCTGTCAGTATATAGGTTAGTCTATAATGTGTTAATTTTTATATGTTCACTTATATATAAATTTGTATAAGAATTATAAGATGTGTATATATTTATATTAATTATATATATGATTTGTTGACTTATACCTAGGTTACAGTAAAGTAAGTATGTTTTGAATGTCTACAAATTTATATTAATACTTTAATTAGGTTGAGCAAAAACTGATATATATATATATATATATATATATATTATGTTAGTTGTATATAAAGTTTATACTATATTTGTAGCTTGTATTTGGTTCTCAAACAATCTGTTCATCATTTTTTCTATTTTCCAAAATCTATTTCATGTCTTCCTAATATATAAAGCTTATATCTATGCAAGTTTAGTTGTTTATAATATGTAAAGTATATATAAAGCTTGTACATTATGTAGTTTTTCCAGTTGCATGCTTTTATTGTATATATATAGTATATAAGTGGTATATAATGTTGCTTGTATATATAAGCATTTATTGCCTGAAATGTTTTACATATAACATTTATATATCAGTATGTCGGTAATATATTATTTTGGGAAATTATTTCAGGTACCGTGCATGTAATATATATATATATATATTAAAATATATATGTTAAAATTAATAACGATCTTAAAATATGTGTGTGTGTGTCTATATATATATATATATATTGATTTTTGACATATGTATATATGTTTAAATTTAATATTGATTTTCAATATATATTGGTTTTATCGATCTCTTGTCCATCTTAACATACCATCTCAATATCGATTTATCACAGCAATGCTAGCTTGTCGTGTCTCGTGTCGTGTCCATGTCCGTGTGTGTATCCATATCAGTTGCTTATCATTCCATGTTCTCTAGCCTCGAAAGGTGAGCAATCACTCACGATTACCATTCTTATATATAGTAAATGTAATTCACATTGAAATGACAATTGAAATATGCAGTTAAACTTGAATTGCTAGTTATTTAATTGTTAAATATGATATGCCTTTATCTGCAATTATTCACCTGTGATATGACACCATATCTTGTTGTATATATTTATTTAATTTATCACTGATGATATATGTCTGTCATTGATATGTTATATTTTTATCATATTTGTTCTCACTCTGCAAGTTCCCTTTTAATGTGGAATTCCCTATGGGTTGAAATGATGCATACCCGAACGATCTTGTAGAATAAAGGAAAATCGTTATGGGTTGAAATGATAAACCCAAGCGATTTTCATTGATTTTGGAATTTTGGGATTGCGGGTTGAAATGATATATATCCGTAGAATATTAAATTGCAGATTGAAATGATAAATATCCGTATCACTTAACTATAGGATAAAAAATTATATACGGACACCGTTGGTCTATATTTTGAAATAATGATTTTCAAAGTTTGAAAGGAAATATATGGTTTTAATGTATGTTGATTTTAAATTATAATATATATAGGCTATTTCTGTAGATGTATAAAATCTAGATTTTTAAATAATATTTTTTTGAAATTTTTATTTATAAGTTAGTTTTGAAAAAATATAAATTTTAAGATTTTCTTATAATTTTAATTTTAAAAATATATATAAAATAATAGTTAATATAAAATATACATTTAATAATAAGATTTAATATAATAAAAATTTAATTTAATTAGTATATAATAAGTTTTATTTATTTAAATTTGTATCAACATTTTAAAAATGGATTTTATAACTTTAATAATAAAGGTTGGGAAGATAAATTAATGTTTGCTTAGAATTGAAACTGGTTAATACGTGAATTTAAATAGGAATTGATTTAAACTTATTGATTTTTGAGATTTTGAAAAATATGATTATAACTTGATTTGATAAAAGGTGATTAAATGAATATTCTCAACTTTAAATAAAATTGAGATTGAATATTTAATATTGATTTAAATTTACAAATTGGGATTCAAACAAATTATTATTAAAATGATTAAGTGAATATTATCCAATTTGAAATAAACTAAAGTTAAATACTAAAATATAAATGAAATTCATATTGTAAATCTTTGAATATTTAAAACTTGACTCTTTGAACTTTAAATTGAAATGGTTAAACTGGAATCGATTTAAATTGAATGGTGCAATATAAGCATTTATTGCCTGAAATGTTTTACATATAACAGTTATATATTAGTATGTCGGTAATATATTATTTTGGGAAATGATTTCAGGTACCGTGCATGTAATATATATATATATATATTAAAATATATATGTTAAAATTAATAACGATCTTAATATATATATATATATATATATATATTGATTTTTGACATATGTATATATGTTTAAATTTAATATTGATTTTCAATATATATATTGGTTTTATCGATCTCTTGTCCATCTTAACTTACCATCTCAATATCGATTTATCACAGCAATGCTAGCTTGTCGTGTCTCGTGTCGTGTCCATGTCCGTGTGTGTATCCATATCAGTTGCTTATCATTCCATGTTCTCTAGCCTCGAAAGGTGAGCAATCACTCACGATTACCATTCTTATATATAGTAAATGTAATTCACATTGAAATGACAATTGAAATATGCAGTTAAACTTGAATTGCTAGTTATTTAATTGTTAAATATGATATGCCTTTATCTGCAATTATTCACCTGTGATATGACACCATATCTTGTTGTATATATTTATTTATTTTATCACTGATGATATATGCATGTTATTGATATGTTATATTTTATCATATTTGTTATCACTCTGTAAGTTCCCTGTTAATGTGGAATTCCCTATGGGTTGAAATGATACATACCCGAACGATCTTGTGGAATAAGGGAAAATTATTATGGGTTCAAATGATAAAGCCAAGCGATTTTCATTGATTTTGGAATTTTAGGTTTGCGGGTTGAAATGATATATATCCGTAAAATATTAAATTGTGGATTGAAATGATAAATATTTGTTTCACTTGACCATAGGACAGAAAATTATATACGGACACCGTTGGTCTATATTTTGAAATAGTTTCCAAAGTTTGAAAGGAAATATATGGTTTTAATAAATATTGATTTCAAATTTAAATATATATAGCCTATTCCTATATATGTATAAAATCTAGATTTTTAAATAATATTTTTTGGAAATTTTCATTTATAAGTTAGTTTTGAAAAATATAAATTTTAAGATTTCGTTATAATTTTTTTTAATAATATATATAAAATAATAGTTAATATAAAATATACATTTAATAATAAGATTTAATTTAATAAAAAATTAGTTTAATTTGTATATAATATGTTTAAGTATTTATTTAAATTTGTTAACATTTTAAAAAATTGATTTTATAACTTTAATAATAAAGGTTGGGAAGATAAATTAATGTTGGCTTAGAATTGAAACTGGCTAATAAGTGAATTTAAATAGGAATTGATTCAAACTTACTGATTTTTGAGATTTTGAAAAATATGATTATAACTTGATTTCATAAAAGGCGATTAAAGGAATATTCTCAGCTTTAAATAAAATTGAGATTGAATATTTTAAATTTATTTAAATTTACAAATTGGGATTCAAACAGATTATTATTAAAATGATTAAGTGAATATTGTCCAATTTGAAATAAATTAAAGTTAAATGCTAAAATATAAATGAAATTCATATTGTAAATGTTTGAATATTTAAAACTTAACTCTTTGAACTTTAAATTGAAATGGTTAAACTGGAATTGATTTAAATTGAATGGTGGAATTTAAGATGATTTGAATTGATTTGCGAAATTAGAGGAAACTAATTTTATAATATAAAGTATTTTAATATATATAAACTATTTTAATTTATAACTATTTTCAATATCTAAACTATTTAAGTCAAAAGTGTTATAATTTCAAAAGTGCTATGATTTCCAAGTGTTATGGTTTCGAAAGAGTTATAATTTTGAAGTGTTACGATTTTATAAATGAATATTATTTAAATTGAATAATGATATCGAATTGATATGGTTTTGAAATGAATATGATATTTTGTTATGAATTATGAACTATTTGAATAGAAATGACCATGGTGTGAAATAAGCATTTAGTTGTTGAAGAGATCGAGATCGGATATTGTCATACTCTCTACCAATACCGAAAACCACTTTAACAACTGTGTACGTGGTGGAGATTCCAGAACGAAGTAGGATGGTTTGGTGACTATTATGTATGGTATTTACGTACCCCTGACTCCCGTGAGTCAGCTTGATGTGGTTAAAATAGGAGCTATGCCGAGCTAAGTGAGATCATTCCTTCGATCGGGCGCATTCCTTCGATATCATTCTATTGCTTTTGGGATTTGATTGGGTGCACCTTTGATTTGGGAGTGTGTCACGAGGTTGACGGTAGTAGCTGTGCGTTATCACCAGTCCGGATATGCAAATAGTATATCTACCATGGCATTGCCTCATGTGCCTTGTCGCATGCCCTATCGCGCCTTCTACATCTTTGGTTTGTACAATACCTATGGAGTGCCCTCTAATAGCCCTCCCATTTATGAAGGTATTACGGTACAATATAGACTATGGGAATATATAAAAATATGTTAAGCGGGATATGGGTTACGCCTTAACGCTATTTTAATAGTTTACTTTACTATAGACATATTATAATAGCGTGTTGTACTACATAATAGATAGTTCCACGGATCCTTAGAGGATGGAAATCTCGAACATCCTTTAAGTTACTTGTATTTCAGTTGACATTTCACTTGAGTTTAATTTATTAATATAAGAAAATTAATCCTGACTCGAGTGTTTATATGTTTTGCTTTACGCTCGGGTCAGACTGAGTGTCACAGCATTTGAGACTCACCTTCGGAGCTTGGAACTTCGCTGAAAGATCGGCCTTTATCTATTCAGCTTCTCAGTTGTTTCCTGTTGATTGGTTTAGACCTGTCATCTGTTTGTATTTGAGACTATTTTGTATTTGAGATACGTGTTGTATTTTGTTTCAAACTCTATTGTTTTATATAGTAGCTTCATGAACTACTATCTATCTATTCCGCTGCTTATTGTTGTATTACCGTGTCTGTAATTCTATGATTGATTTATTTACTATATATTCTTATTTTTTCCAAATATAAAATTTACAGTCATTTTTTGAGCAATTCAAGTCCGACATGTGTGGATGTGAATGGTTCGAAATACCAGGTCGTTACATCTGCCTAGACTAAGCCTTCTTGATTCTAGCCCAAATGACCTCAATCTTTTATGTACCTTCTTTAACCAAATCTGACCAAGAACCATTCAATCTCCGGTCTCTAGCCAACAAATGGGAGATGTGCATGACCTTCCATACAAAGCTTTGAACGGTGCCATTCCAATACTAGTCTGATAACTATTGTTATATGAAAACTTGACTAAATGCAGATGGTCTTCCCATGATCCCTCGAAATCTAACACACAAGCTCTTAACAAATCCTTCAAGATTTTGTAAACTCTTTCTGTTTGCCTATCTGTCTGCAGATGTTAAGCGGTACTCATCTTGAGCTTGGTTTCTAAAACTTCCTATAAACTCTTCCATAACTCGCTAGTGAATAAGGAATCTCTATCACTAACTATTCTACTAGAAATTCCATGGAGTCCAACCACATTCTTCATAAACAACTTCCCTAAAATAGGTGTCGTTTCAGTTGACTTAACTAGAATGAAAAGGGCACTCTTTATCTATCTGTCCACTATAACCCATATACTTTCATTTCCTCTTTTTGACCTTAGCAACCCGTCAATAAAATCCATGGAAATAGAATCCCATTCCATACCGAAATATCTAATGGTTGAAGCAACCCACTTGGCTTCTGGTTTTCAGCCTTTGCTAGCTGGCAATTCAAGCATTGCTTTACCCATAAGCCAATATCCCGCTTCATCCCTTCCCCGAAGAAACTCCACTTCATATCCTGATACCTCTTACTTCCTCCTGGATGAATAGAGAACTTCAAACGATGGCATTCCTCCAAGACTTCTTTCCTTATGTTTCCTACCTCCAGAACACATAATCTTCCTTTCTTTCTCAACCACCCATTCTGGTCATGCCTGAAATCGTTCAAGTCATCGCTTTCGGTTCCATCTCTTAATCCATTCAGCTAATACCGGATCTTCCTCCTATTTAGAAGCAATCCTTTCGATTATCATTAGTCGAACTGCAAACAAGATAACACTACGGTTTATCCGCTAGAAACAGCCTCAGGTCTCCACTGCACTCTACAATCAGTTAATGCTTCCAAATCTTTCCATTCAGCAATCATCGCCAACACTATGTTCTGATGTTTCCTGCTAAGTGCTTTTGCAAACTTGTTGCCTTTCCCCGGTGTGTACTTATCCCAAAATCATAAGTGACAATAAACTCTAACCACCTCTGCCGTCTCATGTTCAGCTCCTTCTGAGAGAACAAATACTTCAACGACTTATGATCTATATATAAATCAAAACTCTCTCCCAAATGGTAATGTCTCCACACATTCAATGAAAAAATCACTACAACCAATTCCAAATCATGCGTCGGATATATGACCATGTAACGACCCGTAATTTTGATGATTTTTATAACGTAATTAACTGAAATTTTGCTTTAAATTAAATTATTGAATTTGAAAATAAAAATTCGATATTTGGAATATGTCTACTTTAACATAGCAACTGAATTTTTTATTGGAAAAAAAGAATGTTAGTTCTGTTGTGTAATTTCAATTTCAATTTAAATCGGTTAAAATTGAAGTAAATAAAATGTTTTCGAAATATGAATATTTTTGTACAACAAAAATGTTTATCATCTTCTAAGTGAGATGTCATACTTCGTTTCACCAAATTTGAACTGCTATTGCTCCGTTTATCTTATTTTCGGCGTTTTAGCAGCATTTTTGTTACCAAATATCGACTTTTTATAGGATGGTTGTACCACTGATATCTGTGTACCATTTTGATCGTCTCATCGTGCTGATCTCCGTAGTATGTTCATATGTGTGTTTCGGCATACGGTGGATGGTGAAATCTGTTAAACATTGGACCGTATCAGTAACCGTTTTCGAACATTTTGAATTCCATTGCCTTTCATTTGTCAACCAGTTGAAATTAAACAACCACTTGATATTAATAATTCCAGAACCCAACTGCCATGACTTTTGTTATTCTCTGGCTATTAGCATTCCAACTGCTTCCACATATTTTTGGTTCATCTTTGATCTTTTCATTTTTTTCTTAGGGTATAAAAAAATGATGATGTCAGTTCTTTATAATGGCTTTAAGCTAGTTCTTCTTTTATTTTTCCTGACCACCCACTTCCCGTTGCCGAGACCATCCTCCTCCCCTCTCCTTCATCACCTTTCACTATCTACACTTCTATTTTTCCTCCCCACTTTCACTTATCCTCTCCCCTCCTCCTTGTCCTCTGACCTTAGCAGCAACTCGTAGCCATTAGACCACATCACCACAACACGCGACAACCTCAACCGCATCTCTTCTCCTTCTCCACCCCGCTCTCTCTCCCTCTCTCCTCCATGCTTCTCACCATCAACCTCCCCAAGCAGCCAACTCCTTCATTTCCTGCCTGTCTCCACCGAGATGACAACCACCTAGCCTCGACTCTTCCTCTTATCAACAGACCCAAGCACCCCTGACCGCTTGTAAATCTCACCACCTCCGCAACCCTTCGCCCAAAGCCGAAGCCAAGCCTCTCCTCACCGCCTTCGGAGCCCTTCCCCTACAAACCCAACCAAGAAAAACCCCATCTCACCTCCATCTCGAGAGCAGCAGCATATATATGATCGTGTGCATATATGAAATTTGAAGGTATAAAAATTGTTGGTAGTATTGATTTTATAAAGGTATATATATATCATTTTTGTATATACATAAAGTTATATAAGTTTGTTATTTTACGTTGTATATATAAAGTGGTACGACGTGTACATATATATTTATACACACACACACACCACACACACACACACACACACACACACATATGAGTTTAAATAAGTTTTAAGAAATTTTCTGTTACATATATAAGCTTATATAAGGTATCTATTATCTGTAAGTGTCGTTTGTAGATTCTTTTATAGTTAGTATATACATATGTCTGTTATAATAATGATGTATGTTTATGTATATTTATAAAATAAGTTTATAATATAATATTATATACATAGTTTGTATTTGCTGTAGCCTCTTTTGCAGTTACGTATATATAGTAAAGTGCTTCTCTTATTCTGTTTATGAATACTTTATATATGTACGAATTAAATAATGAGGATTGTTCAATCCTTTATCTTGTCAGATTACTAGCTTTGCAACCTTTTGTATATGTTATATATTTAAAGTATAATATATATGTAAGCTGTATATGTGTATATATTAATTTGTGTGTGTATATATATATAAGAACATATGAGTTTATATTGGTTTTATAATATTATTTTTTAAATGTAATATGTATATAAGTCTGTAAGCCATATATATTGATTTGTTTATTGATTTTGAATTTTATCATATAAAGTCTCATTTGATTTTAACTGTAATATGTAAATCTCGACATGTTTATTTATGTATAAACTATATATATTGATATTTTGATTATTATATATATACAGAATTTTAAAATAATATATATATATATTGATTCTTGTTATATATAGGTCTGTTTCCGTAGCTGAGAAGCTGTTTGATTTTGGTATTGACTTTTCAATACGATATATATAAAGATTTTGAATGTTTAATAAGTGTTTTAAATTAAATATTGTCTCCAATAAAGTAATAATAATAATAGTATATATATTTTCCATTTAAATCAAGTTGATTGATTTGTTCTCATCGATTCCTATCTATTAGCTTTATCCTCAAATCTGTGTTCAGCTTACTTCGCTTTGAGATTTATTGTTTGGATTGGTCGATTTTCGAATTCGTGAGTTATTCTGTATGCTTGTCTTCTTCTCTCCCTAGCCTCGAAAGGTGAGCAATCACTCACGATTAACATTCTTATATTTATTAAATTTGATTTCATTTGAAATTACAATTGAAATAAGCTGTTAAGTTTAACCGTAAATTTTATAATTACTGTATATGATATGCCATTATATGTAACTGTTCACCTGTGATATCACACTATATCATGTTGTATATATTTAAATTTGTTACTGATGATATATGCCCGCGATATTATTATTATCGCATTTGTTCTCCCTCTGCAAGTTCCATGTTAGTTAGAACTCCCTATGGGTTAAAATGATACATACCCGAACGATATTCTAGAATAGGGGAAAATTGTTACAGGTTGAAATGATAAACCCAATCGACTTTCATTGATTTTGAATTTTAGGATTGCAGGTTGAAATGAGATACTCGTAGATATTTAAATTGCGGTTTGAAATGATAAATATCTGTATCACTTGACCATAGGATAGAAAATTATTTACGGACATCGTTGGTCTATACTTAAAAATGAATTTAAGGCTTTGAAAGGAAATATATGGGTTTTTATTAATTATTGATTTTTTAAATATAATGTATAAATATTATTTTTATATATATGTGTAAAATTTATATTTTTAAAATTATCTGTTTTGGAAATTTTAAAATTTATAAGATGGTTTTAAAAATATAATTTTTAGATTTTTCTTATAATTTTATCATTTTTAAAATGTATAAGATTGGATTTAAGATTTTAATAATAAGATTTAATTTATTAAAATTTAATTTAATTAGTATATAATATATTTAAGTATTTACTTAAATTTATATAATAGTTTAAAAATAGATTTTGTAACTTTAATAATAAAGGTTGAGAAGATAAATTAATGTTGACTTGGAATTTAATATTTGAATTTAAAGAAGAATGTATTTGAACGTATTGATTCTTAGATGTTAAAATATGATTTATAACTTGATTTGATAAAAAGTGATTAAATGAATATTCTCAATTTTAAATAAATTGAGATTGAATATTTAATATTGATTTAAATATATAAATTAGGATTTAAATAAATTGCTATAAAAATGGTTAAGGGAATAATTTCCAATTTGAATAAATTTAAAGTTAAATATTGAAATATAAGTGAAATATATATTGTAAATGTTTGAATATTTAAACTTGAATCTTTAAACTTTAATTGAAATGGTTAAAATGGAATTGCTTTAAATTGAATTTTGGAATTTAAGCTGATTTGAATATGACTTAAATATATTCTGTTTATGACTTAAATATACGACTTAAATTTATTTCCAATTTGAATAGATTTAAGCTGATTTGAAATGGTTAAACTGGAATTAAATTTAATTATTCAGTTTATGAATACTTTATATATGTACAAATTAAATAATGAGGATTGTTCGATCCTTTATCTTGTCAGGTTACTAGCTTTGCAACCTTTTGTAAATGTTATATTTTAAAAGTATGATATATATGCAAGCTATATTTGTGCATATATTAATTTATATATATATATATATATATATATAAGAACATATGAGTTTACATTGGTTTAATAATATTGATTTTTAAATGTAATATGTATATAAGTCTGTAAGTTATATATATTGATTTGTTTATTTATTTTGAATTTTATTATATAAAGTCTCATTTAATTTTAACTATGGTATGTAAATCTCGGCATGTTTATTTATGTATAAACTATACATATTGATGTTTTGATTGTTATATATATATATATATACATATATATATATATATATATATAGAATTTTAAAATAATGTATATATATTGATACTTGTTATATATAGGTCTGTTTCCATAGCTGAGAAGCTGTTTGATTTTGGTATTGACTTTTAAATACGATATATATATATTGACTTTTTAATAAGTGTTTTAAATTAAATATTGACTTCAATAAAATAATAATAATAGTATAAATATTTTCCATTTATATCAAGTTGATTGATTTGTTCTCATCGATTCCTATCCATCAGCTTTATCCGTCAAATCCGTGTTCAGCATACTTCGCTTTGAGATTTATTGTTTGGATTGGTCGATTTTCGAATTCGTGATTTATTCTGTGTGCTTGTCCTCCTCTCTCCCTAGCCTCGAAAGGTGAGAAATCACTCACTATTAACATTCTTATATTTATTAAATTTGATTTCACTTGATACGACAATTTAAATATGCTATTAAATTTAACTGTAAATTTTATAATTACCATATATGATATGTCATTATCTGTAACTATTCACCTATGATATGACACCATATCCTGTTGTATATATTTAAATTTGCTAGCCCGTTATTGATATTATTATTATTATCACATTTGTTCTCACTCTACAAGTTCCCTGTTAGTTAGAAATCCCTATAGGTTGAAATGATATATTCCCGAACGATATTCTAGAATAGGGGAAAATCATTATGGGTTGAAATGATAAACCTAAGGAACTTTCATTGATTTTGAATTTTGGGATTGCGGATTGAAATGATATACCCGCAGATATTCAAATTGTGGATTGAAATGATAAATATCTGTATCACTTGACCATAGGATAGAAAATTATATACGGACACCGTTGGTCTATATTTGAAAAATGATTTCGATGGTTTTGAAAGGAAATATATGGGTTTTATTAATTATTGATTTTTTTCTAAAATATAATATATAAATGTTATTTTTATATATATATGTAAAATTTAGATTTCGAAAATTATATGTTTTGGAAATTTTAAAATTTATAAGACGGTTTTGAAAATATAGTTTTTTGATTTTTCTAATAATTTTATCATTTTTAAAATGTAAAAGATAAGATTTAATACAAATACATTTAATAATAAGATTTAATTTAATAAAATTTAATTTAATTAGTATATAATATGTTTAAGTATTTACTTATATTTATACTAATATTTTAAAAATAGATTTTATAACTTTAATAATAAAGCTTGAGAAGATAAATTAATGTGACTTAGAATTTAAATTGGTTAATAATTGAATTTAAAGAAGAATATATTTGAACGAATTGATTCTTAGATGTTGAAATATGATTTATAACTTGATTTGATAAAAATTGATTAAATGAATATTCTAAATTTTAAATAAAATTGAGATTGAATATTTAATATTGATTTAAATATATAAATTAGGATTTAAATAAATTGTTATAAAAATGGTTAAGGGAATAATCTCCACTTTGAATAAATCTAAAGTTAAATGTTGAAATATAAATGAAATTTATATTGTAAATGTTTAAATATTTAAATTTGAATCTTTGAACTTTAAATTGAAATGGTTAAACTGGAATTGATTTAAATTGAATTTTGGAATTTAAGATGATTTGAATCGATTTGTGAAATTGGAAGAAACTAAATTTATTATATAAAGTATTTAAGATATAAAAACTATTTTAATATATAAATTATTCTAATATATAAACTATTTTAATTTATAACTATTTTAATATACTATTTCAATGTCTAAACCGTTGTGATTCCAAAAGTGCTATGATTTTAAAAGTGTTATGATTTCCAAAGTGTTATGATTTCAAAAGTGCTATTATTTTGAAAGTGTTACAATTTTGAAAATGTTACAGCTCTAGAAATGAATATTATTTTAAGTTAAAAAAATATCGAATTGACACGGTTTTGAAATGAATATGGTATTTCGGTATCAAGTATGAACTATTGAAAAGAAATGACCACGGTGTGAAATAAGCATTTGATTGTTAAAGAGACCGGGATCGGATATTGTCACACTCTCTACCAATACCGAAAACCACTGTGTACTTGGTGGAGATTCCAAAATGAAGTAGGATGGTTTGGTGATGTTCTATATGGTATTTACGTAGCCCTGACTCCCATGAGTCAGCTTGATGCGGCTAAAACAGGAGCCATGCCGGACCAAGTGAGGTCATTCCTCCGATCGAACACATTTCTTCGTTACCATCTATTGCTTTTGTGATTCGATTGGGTGCACCTTTGATTTGGGAGTGTGTCACGAGGTGCGTGGTAGTAGCTGCTATGTGTTACCACCTGTTCAGATCTGCAAACGGTATATCTACCCTTGTATTGCCTCGAGTGCCTTGTCGCAAGCCCTCTCACGCCTTCTACGATTTTGGTTTGTACCATACCTAAGGAGTGCCCTCTGATTGCCCTCCAGTTTACGGAGGAATTACGATAATGTATAGACCTTGGGAATATATAAAAATGTGTTAAGGGGGATATGGGTAACACGTTAACGCTATTTTAATATTTTTACTTTACTATAGACATATTGTAATAGCGTATATTACTATATAGTAGATAGCTCCACGGATCCTTAGAGGATGGAAATCCTAAACATCATTTAAGTTACTTGTATTTCAGTTGACATTTCACTTGAGTTGAATTTATTGATATAAGAATGTTAATCCTGAATCGAATGTTTTGTGTTTTGCTTTACGCTCGGGTCAGACTAAGTGTCACAGCATTTAGGACTCACCTTAGGAGCTTTGCTTGAAGATCCATGTATACCTATTCAGCTTTCAATTGTTTCCAGTTATTGCTATTCAGACCCATCAGTTACTTTTGTATTTGAGACTACTCTGTATTTGAGATATTCTGTGTATTTTATTTCAAACTCTATTGTTTATATAGTAGCTTTATAAACTATTATTTACCTTTTCCGCTGCTTATTGTTATATTACTCTGTGTCTGTGATTCTGTGATTGATTTATTTATTGTATACGCTGAGTTTGGCCAAATATAAATTTACAATCTGATGTTTTGAGTAATTCAAGTCCGACATGTGTAGATGCGTATGGTACGAAATAATGGGTCGTTCCAGTTGGTATCAGAGCTTTGGTTTTGGCAGAACTTAGCATATAAAGTAAAATTCAATTACAGAATCACCTTCGTTCGAGCTTGAATCTCTCCTCTTTGATTTGGATTTCCTTTGAATTTTGGAACTTTCCCTTTTGTTCAGAAAATTCATTCTTGACCTTTTCTATTCATGTTCTTCTTGATTCTGGAGCATCCCGTAACTCCATTTCTGTTTCGACAACCTTACAATGATTTGTAAAGGGGTGAAACTCCTTTACAACAGGCTTCAATTCACCGGAGATTTCTACGTCCTCTGTTTTAGATTCGGTTATTTCTGGAATAACCCAAACTATTCTTAAGTAGATGACTCAGGTAATTCTCTTCTAATCGAATGTCGATGACCCCTGGATAAGTGGGCAGTTTATCTTTTACTTGATGATCAACCTAGTATTCTTGACTCCACCCCGATATTCAGAGATTATCGTGATGTTAGATGAAGTCATTTCTCCATCTCACAAGCGAGGAATTGAATTTCTGCATCGATCTTATTCCTGGAATCTCGGTTGACCAGGTTAAGGTCGCCACGATATATAGATATATCCATCGTCCCTCTTTCGTAATTCGATTATCTTATCTTCCATTTCGAGCTTTTCTTTTTAATTAGAATTTTATTCAATTATGGTTCCTCTAAATTAGAATCTCTATCCTTGTTACAGAATCCATCCTTGAATCATCTTGTGAAGGAGTATATTTGTTGTTAATATAAAAATGTTTTATATTGTATTGTTTGAGTTGTTAAGTTGGAATTTGGGGTTTAAATCGATTCATCTGGTAAACGCTATCGATAGGAATTCCAAAACACTTGAACAGAGAAAACTTACACAATATTGTTTTCAAAATTGGTAAATGAAATAATTTTATGTCTGATTATATTATATATATGTAAAGGTATAAATTTCTGAAATTGATAGTTAAATGAATTGGTTACTAGAAATGATAATACTAGATTATCATTTATTGTTTTGTCAACTCTACTAACTCATTTTCTATTGTTATATGTTATAAGGTGTTCAAATTTTATAAACATGGTTTATTTGATTTTGAAATGCAATAAAATTAAATTATGGATTTGAGAATTTAATTTCCGGTACTTTTCGAAAAAAAAATTGGTTTTCAAGGTTTGAAAAAAAATTATTTGAGAGTATTTTCGAATGGAAATTGTTTTCAGAGAATTTTTAAAGCAGAAAATCAGTACTCTCCTCTTTTGTCGCTGGAGAATGATTTCGGTGATGACTGCAGCATCATCGACATTCACTTTCAAGTCTCGAAGAGGAGAGGCCCCTTATAGCTTTGCTATGCTTTTGTTTTGGAAAAATGGATTTGATTTAAATTTCTTTTGTATAATTTGATTTATAAGATATATATGTATATAGCTATTTTGAAATAGTTTGAAGTGAAATTGGAAATATGAATCTAAAGTTTCATATGTAGAAATGGTTTCAAATATAGAAATGAAGCCAAATTTTGAATAATGAGAGCAATTAAAATGAGAAATGGGATTGAAATAACTTGAAACAATTAAACTAGGAAAATTTTATTTGTATAATAATCCATTGCATTCTAATATATATAACTTACCTAAATTATTCAAAAGTTAAAAAGCTAGGGTGAACATATAAAATTAAAGGTTATATAAGAGAAAACATAAGTAATAAATGACTCAAACCTAAAACTTGCTTAATAAGAATGTTGAAATGAAAGAAATTTGTATAGTATTTAATTACATTGGAATCATTAATAAAGCTTACTCGGAAAGGGTTTGAATGTAATTAATAATATACAATAATAAATAATATATCCAAAAATGATATTTTGTTAAGAGAATTTATAAATAATAAATTGAAAAATGAATAGAACAATAAAGAGAGAATTAAATTGTCGAATAATAAATGGTTATAAAATGTTTATA
The DNA here is from genome assembly GCA_030765085.1 of Allium cepa. Taxonomy (NCBI): domain Eukaryota; kingdom Viridiplantae; phylum Streptophyta; class Magnoliopsida; order Asparagales; family Amaryllidaceae; genus Allium; species Allium cepa. The sequence continues at coordinate 222,367,707 of CM060928.1, forward strand.
CACTTAATATATGTTACAAATATGTTAAGTGAAATAAATTAAATAAATAAAAAGGAACAATGCTATTTATGTAAATAAATTTGGACTTAAGAATGGTTGAAAGTGAATTTTTAATTGGAATTAACTTAAGTAAAGTTAATTGGATTTAATAAATGAGTTAAATCAAATAAATTTTGTTTTGAAAGAAATTTTTGTAACAAGTATTAATATATTTAAAATAAATCAAATTGAATGGAAATAGCTTGAATTGGAAATCAACCTAACATGAATATAAATGAATATTATTGGTTAAATAAAATGGATTGAAACCAAATTAATTGAATTTAAATCAATTTAAACCTGATGAAATTTATATGGTTTGGAACTAATTGTGGTATCCGGTATTTTATATTTCAAATCTATCTTCTCTTTCCGTTACTTCTTTTCTCCTACCTCCTTCCTTTTCGGGGGCGAAAAGTTTTGAGTGGGGGAGGGTGTAATGACCCATAAATTTTGATGATTTTTAGAACGTAATTAACTGAAATTCTGCTTGAAATTAAATTATTGAATTTGGAAATAAAAATTTGATATTTGAAATACGTCTATTTTAACATAGCAACCAGAATTTTTTTATTGGAAAACATGAGTGTTAGTTCTATTGTGTAATTTCAATTTCAATTTAAATCAGTTAAAATTGATGTAAATAAAAATTTTCTAATTCTGAATATTTTTATACAGAAAAATGTTTATCATCTTTTGAGTGAGAAGTCATATTTCGTTTCGTCAAATTTGAACTGCTATTGCCCCGTTTATCTTATTTTCGGCGTTTTAGCAGCATTTTCGGTAACGAATATCGACTTTTTATAGGATGGTCGTACCACTAATATATGTGTGCCATTTTGATCGTCTTGTCATGCTGATCTCCGTAGTATATTCATATGTGTGTTTCGGCATCCGGTGGACATCGAAATCTGTAAAACGTTTGACCGTATCGGTAACCGTTTTCGAACCTTTTGAATTTCGCGGCCTTTCATTTGTCTACCAACTGAAATTAAACAACCACTTGATATAAATAATTCCGAAACCCAACTGCCTTGAATTTTGTTATTCTCTGGCTATTAGCATTCCAACCAGTTCCACATATTTTTGGTTCGTCTTTGATATTTTCATTTTGTTCTGAGGGTATAAAAAAATGATGATGTCAGTTCTGTATAATGCTTTGAGCTTGTTCTTTTATTTTTCCTGACCACCCACTTCCCCTTGCCGAGACCATCCTCCTCCCCTCTCCTTTATCACCTTTCACTTTCTCCACTTCTATTTTTCCTCCCCACTTTCCCTCGTCCTCTCCCCTCCTCCTTGTCCCCTAACCATAGCAGCAGCTCGTAGCCATTAGACCACATCATCACAACATGCAACAACCTCGGTCGCATCTCTTCTCCTCCACCGCCCCGCTCTCTCTCTCCCCCCCTCCGCGCTTCTCACCATCAACCTCCCCAAGCAGCCAACTCCGCCATTTCCAGCCTGTCTCCACCGAGATGACAACCATCCGACCTCGAATCTTCTTCTTAGCATAGACCCAAGCACCCCTGGCCTCCTGTAAATCTCACCACCTCCGCAGCCCTTCGCCCAAAGCCGAAGCCATGCCTCTCCTCACCACCTCCACAGCCCTTCCCCTACAAACCTGACCAAGCAAGACCTCATCTCACCTTTATCTTGAGAGCAGCCGCATATATGTGATCGTGTGCATATATGAAATTTGAAGGTAAAAAATTGTTAGTAGTATTGATTTTATTAAGGTATATATATTAGTTTTGTATATTTATATATATATAAAGTTATATAATTTTGTTGTTTTACGTTGTACATATAAAGTGATACGACGTGTGTGTGTGTATATATGTATGTAAATCTCGACATGTTTATTTATGTATGAACTATATATATTGATATTTTGATTGTTATATATATACACATAATTTTAAAATAATATATATATATAGATATTGATTCTTGTTATATATAGGTCTGTTTCCATAGCTGAGAAGCAATTTGATTTTGTATTGACTTTTAAATACGATATATATAAAGATTTTGAATTTTTAATAAGTGTTTTAATTAAATATTGACTTTAATAAAATAATAATAACATTAGTAGTAGTATATGTATTTTCCATTTAAATCAAGTTGATTGATTTGTTCTCATCGATTCCTATCTATCAGCTTTGTCCTCAAATCCATGTTCAGCTTACTTCGCTTTGAGATTTATTATTTGGATTGGTTAATTTTCGAATTCGTGATTTACTCCGTGTGCTTGTCCTCTTCTCTCCCTAGCCTCGAAATGTGAGCAATCAATCACGATTAACATTCTTATATTTATTAAATTTGATTTCACTCGAAACGACAATTGAAATATGCTATTAAATTTTATGATTACTGTATATGATATGCCATTATATGTAACTGTTCACCTGTGATATAACACTATATCATGTTGTATATATTTAAATTTGTTACTGATGATATATGCCCATTATCAATATTATTAATATTATCACATTTGTTCTCACTCTGCAAGTTCCCTGTTAGTTAGAATTTCCTATAGGTTGAAATGATACATACCCGAATGATATTTTTGAATAGGGGAAAATCGTTATGGGTTGAAATGATAAACCCAATCGACTTTCATTGATTTTGAATTTTAGGATTGCAGGTTGAAATGATAAACCCGTAGATATTTGAATTGCGGTTTGAAATGATAAATATCCATATCACTTGACCATACGATAGAAAATTATTTACGGACATCGTTGGTCTATATTTGAAAAATGATTTCAAGGTTTTGAAAGGAAATATATGGGTTTTTATTAATTATTGATTTTTAAAAATATAATATATAAATATTATTTTTATATATATGTATAAAATTTAGATTTTTAAAATTATATGTTTTGGAAATTTTAAAATATATAAGATGGTTTTAAAAATACAATTTTTAGATTTTTCTTATAATTTTATCATTTTTGAAATGTATAAGATTAGATTTAACACAAATACATTTAATAATAAGATTAGATTTAACACAAATACATTTAATAATAAGATTTAATTTATTAAAATTTAATTTAATTGGTATATAATATATTTAAGTATTTACTTAAATTGATATAATATATTTAAGTATTTACTAAGGAGACAGATCCACTTTTGAATATTATTTCACTTCCAATACTTCCACTTGACCCAACTATAGTCATTGATCGACGTTGTGCCATGATTTAACTATAATCAAAGCAGAGCTTCCACATTGAAGATCAACGGTACTCTCAAGCCAAGAGAACTATGTAATTTTATCACATTGATATTTTTTGTTCTTAGTTATATTAACCAATAGAAAACTATCGAGTGGGTAATTTAATTGTTGTCTAATAACTCTTAGTACGTAACCCCTTAGTGCTCCATTAGTCATGAGTAAATAACTGATATCCAATGATACATCTTGACTATGAATATTTAAAACAGTGAGTTTATTTTATTATGATAAATCACTCATGGTAACAATGTATTGTAACTTCTATCACAAAACTGTAACTACCCGTAATTTAACCTCTTTAAAATATGGATATTTAATATATTTTTAAATAATTAATTAATGTTTGTAACTAATATAAAACTCTTTGAAGCAATAAATAATAATGATGAAATAGTTTTTCAAAATAATTTACAAAAATATTTAGTTCAAAGAAAAATTGAAAATGTGACTAAAAACAGTTTTTCGAATTATCGACTTTTTAGTGTCGAAAGTTATCAAAAAAGTTGTGCACATTGGTGTATCATATACACACTCATATGAATAAAGTTAGAGCATGTGTATATACATGTGTGCATGTAGTTAAGTACATAAATATATATATGTGTTGTAACATTTCATGAAAAAATGGAATATTCCATAAAGATGCCTTGTGAAACATGACAAGACATGTTTATACACTAAAGTACAACATTTAATGGCATGTTGGAAGAAAATAAAGAGGACCTATTAATCCTTGGGATGATGGTTTTGATGAAAACAACCTTAGGACTTGTTATAAATATAAATACTAACATTATAGTTTAGATATATATGTATATGCAGGATATAAACATGCAGGTACCAAGAATGAAGACTGTACAGTATAGAGATTCAAGACTGAAGATATCAAGATTGAAGACTCATGAGTATCAAGATATCAAGAGTTTAAGATTTCAATAGTACAAGATAAGTATTGAGTCTAGAATTATGTTAAAAATTCTTGAAAGCACTTACATCTTTATTCGAAATTTATTCGTGGAATGGAATCCACTTCGAGCCTGTTAAAGGGATGGAACCCTAGTGAGATGGAACCCACGACAATTTTTGGTGGAACATATAGTGATCCTATTTTGATAGCCACTAATTTTATAAAAATGCTTTTCAAAAATATATATCTCTTATTTTTAAAATATGTTTCCAAAACTTTCTTTTTAAAAAGACATCTCTCTTGGTTTTAAATATTTTAGCTTTAAAATATTTATATACTCAGATTATAAATCACTTTATAGATTAATATTATATATATTAAAAATTACTTTCTAAACTCTTTTATATGTTTAAACTATATTCAAATATATTTACAAAGTTTAGAAATTGTTTTGACAAATTATAGAAACCAATTTTAATAAGAAAATCAAAACATCATTTTTCCTTGAGCATTTCGACATCCCTCAACCCCCCATGTCGACATGGTGTTTGTTATTTTCAAATTTAAATTTTCAAAAGAAGTGCCTATTCGTCATATCCTTTCACGAATAGATATGGTTGTTGCTCTACTATAAATACAGTAAGTTCTAAACGAATTTTTTACCAGATTTCATTTATTTTCTCTCCTCTTCATCTTCCATATTTATTCTAAAGAATCCTAAACAATACTCTGCCGAAATACTAAGTGAATCAAACTTGATTATCTCTTGTTTGATTCTCTACCACTCTCTCTATAAGATCGCAGTGCTATTCAGAGTTATATAATCTTTTGCAAATCAAACTGTTAAGTAAAAGGGGCGGTTGAGCCTTGAAATCAATTAGGTGTGATTGTATCCTCGAAAATCAATTAGGCGATCTTGTAGCCTGGTTAAATCAAGAGAGTTTGCCTGGACTTGAATACAGGAGAGTGTACCTCGTAACCTTGAAACCGAGGGTGTAATCTGGGAGATTATTTTGATAAGAAATCCATATGATTGTATGGGATTGGATGTAGGGTAACTCCGAACCAGTATAAAATCCTGGTGTATTCTTTCCTTTACTGCTTTTATTTAGTATTTGCATCTACGTCTGATTCGGTGATTATATTTGTATCTGCGAATTGCATTTGCTGGCGATTAATTTAAATAAGTTTCAAAAAGATTTAGAAAATCCATAAAACACTATTCACCCCCCTCTAGTGTTATTCCAGCCTTATGATCCGTAATCCGCATTTCTCACAAGACCCACCTATTTTCATGTAAAATGAAGGAGTAGGGGACAAAGAAGTGGGGTGGCATGCAAAGGATGGAGGGTAGTGTCTTTATGGGCATTTCAGTAATATTCTAGTACATTTCATATAAAAACTAACTTCCTAATTTCTTATTTTTCCTACTTCATCATTCTTATCTCAAGCTTCCTTTCAAAAAATTCTAAGGCATCATAAGTTTAAAAATCCAAAAATACATTCTTTTTTGACTCTTTCCTTAAATAAATTACTAAAACTAGCTTCTTTCCACTCTAAATTACGCAACCCCTTAAAAACAAGACCCTATTTCCACCTATGTCGAGCCCATTCCCATCATGGCCAAATTCAACTGGCCATTAAGGGCCTAAAATCCAAGCTTTGGATTGGGAGAAGGAAGACCGAGTGTTAGGCAAGGAGTTGCGATAATTCGACTTTGTTTCGTAGCACTTGTGGGTAAAATCTCACTTTTCAAACAAAAGAATTTAACTTTAATATATAGCTCATATTGTTAATTGCTATTTATTATGGGTTATGTATGATATTGTGTTTGGTTATTAGTTTCGGTTATGCTTTAAAAAGATAGCATCTTGATAGCTGGTTAGTAGCTTAAAAGTGGATACCTTGTCAGTTAGTTAGTAATATGAAAAATTAGTGCTGATAGTTAATTATGTTCTAAGTAATGTTCTCTACTTATTTTCATAAAATAAAGCACCTTGTACTATGCTTTGCTTATGGTTATGTGATGTGTAGATGTAAGTAAAGTGACATGAAATTAGTTGACGAATGTCCGTATAGCGACTATAGCTATATTGGCACTTTCGACAAAACATATCCTTATCAAAAATTTCGATTTATTTCTCGAGCTTGGGTTTTGTTATACAAGTTAATAAATTTGTTAAATAAGGATGATTTCAAATTTAATTAACTATTTTAATAAAGATTTTTAAATATAATTAATTAATTAACTAATAAGGATTAAGTTAATTAATAACTTGTTAATGATGAGTTCAAATTTAATTAATTAACTTATTAATGATGTATTTAAAATTAATTAATTACTTTGTTGATGATACTTAAAATTTATTAAACGTTTTTTCTAATGATGATTTAGGTTAATTAATTATTTAATAACGAAGGATTAAAATTAATCAGTCGTTTTAATTAATGATGATTAAAATAAATTAACTCCTTTCAATTAATGATTTTTTAATTTGATTAATTAATTTAAATATAATTAATCTTTCCATTAATTATGTTTTAAATTAATTAATTTAATTAATGATATTTATTTATTATTCCTTAATTTAATTAATGATGTCTAAATTTAATTAATGAGATTAAATTTAATAATTAATTTAGTTAATTATGTTAAATTAAAGGTGATTAACCTTTTAAGTTAAAGGGTATTCTGAAGTTAATTAACCAACTTGGTTATGTGACGACCTGGAAATTTTGTCATTTGAAATTGAAATATTTAATTGGTTTTAAATATTTGGAAGTTAGTTTAACTAGAATTTTTAATATCAGGATTTAATTGGGCAATTAAAATTTTGAATTTAATAATTGAAATTGGGTAAAATATTTTATCTTCAGTTCTGGGCTTGTTAAAAATATTTCAAAGGCTTAGAAAATTTGTATTGAGAATACTGAAGGTAATAGAAGTGTAAAATTTTAAATTTTGAAGTGTTTATTCAGTTTTGAAAATTTATTGTTTAAATCGATATTTAAAAATAGCCTTTTGAGGCACAGTCTTGGAATTCGACGAAACCAGTTCCATTGGATCTGTAATATTTTTTTATTATCAGATTTCAATTTTTGTAGTGTTTGGAGTGATCGTTTGGCCGTACGATGAGCAAACGCGCTAAAAATTATATCGAAATTTAATTTAATAACTGGGTTCAAAACGCTATCTTCTCCATACGATCAAATTTGGACCCGAAACCTTTTCCTTTGCGTTCGAAATAGGGGTGTAACATTATAAACGCTTAGCGGCATGCCTCGATAGGAGTTTGAAATTTTAAGCTTCATATTGGAGACGATTTAGATTTGAATTTAAATTTGAAATTAAATATAATATATATATATATATATATAAACATATATATATATATATATTTCCTTCAGTATACCGTTACCTCATTCAACATCGTCAACACTTTGAGACCACGTGTTCTCTATTGCATTACACGCGTTCGTGTAATAAACGAAAAGAAAAATAAAAAAACAATTCTTCGTTCAAAATTAAAATAGTAGCTTCAAGAAAAAAAATTCAATGGCCGAAGCCTTTTCGAAACGAGCCAAAGAAAAAAATGGCAGAGCCTCTTCCTCAGATAATTTAAATGGAACTCGATTTCGTTAATAGAAAGAAAATTAAATTAGTTGAGATCGGGTTTCTCGTGGGATGAATTCGAATCTATACATTCGAATCGATTCGAGGTTACCTCGATTCATCGGCATGGAGCAAGCACGTTTGCGGAAGGTAATGGAGGTCGAAAATCTGCTAGTTCGTCTTCGCGATGGTCAGGTGGGGTGGGTCGCGCTCGCGCATGCGAAGGGAGGCGGCGACCTGGCAATTACAAGGAGGTGTAGGCGGTCGAACGAGGCCGGCGTGGTCTCTGGATGAGGCCATAGAAGTTGCGATGTCGTTCGATGATCGAGACTGCAAGCTAGGGTTTCGTGTTCGTGCGAAGGGGAGACTCGCGATGGGTTCTTTGGCCTGGGGTTTCTCTGCATGCTGTCGAGTTCGAATTGGGGCCATGGAAGTAGGGTTAGGCTGAGGTATTTTTCCTTTATTTAATTTAAATATATATATATATATATATATATATATATGAACATTAAAAAAAATCATAAATGAATATGCATGTGCACATTTTTATCTTACTAATTTAATTTTTTAAGTAATATATGATAGAGAATAATTTGTTTAATTATTTTAGTCATAAAATAATAATTTATTAAGGTGGTTAATAAACTTATTTAAATTACCTAGTTATTAAAAGATATTTTAAAAGGAAGAATGGTTTAAATCAAATAGTTAGTTAATAAAATTTATTAAATGGAAATTTATTGTTCGATTAGTTCGAATATTAATAAAAATCATACAATGTTTATACAAGGTCAAAATTGTCAAGAAAGCAAGCTAATTTGGATGGATTGCAAATAAAAGGGCAAAAGGTGAGATCTTTTCACTCAATTGAAATAAGTACAATTTCAATTATTGATTGTTTGATTGTGATAGTATATATAGTAGTGTGTATGTGTGCATATATATTGGAGTGATTGATTTCCCGCATTATATAGCGGATGAGACCCGCGCCGCATAATAGCGGATGATATTATATAATCCCCATTACCACGATATTCCACCTCGAAGTGGAATTGTTATTTAAATTGTTGTACTGACATCTGTGGATGCAGGGAAACAAGTTGGAGGGATCCAACTAGATTCCTCACATTGTTGATTTTATTTGGATATATATTGCGATGTGATAATCTGTGAATGATTGTATTGGTGTGAATGATTATATTGATAGGTGGAATTTATTTAAAGGAAGTTTAGCCGAATGTATTTTTGGTATCGTAGGATACCAGAAATATAAAATTTGATTTTGGGAAATTAAATTAGAAAATTTTAAATAAATTCATTTTAGAGAATTGAATATATTTAAAAGAAGAATTTTAAAAAGGATAAAGATTGATTTTTGTAATCCTGTTGAATAAAATTCGAAAATATGGGAAGAAAATTTTAATAAGTGGATTTCGAGTAATATTGTTTAAAAGTTGGAGAATTTATTTAAAATTCATATATTAAATAGTTTGGAAGAAATAAAGGAATTTGTTTTAAAAGATAATAAATTAAGAAATCAATTTGGAAATTTTGATTTGGTGTTTGAAGATAAATTTTGGAGATCAATTTAAAATTTTGATTTGGTTTTTGAAATAAATGTTTGAAAAATCAATTTGGAATTTGATTTGGTGTTTGAAAGTGAATATTTGAAAATCGATTTGAAAATCGTATATCAGTGGATATTTGGAAATTTAAATTCACAATGGGAATTTATAAAGAAAAGGGAAATTTGTTCTAAAAATAAATATTGGTTTATTTTTAAGTGTGGAAATAAATTTATGAATTTGGAATGTAAATTTAAAATAAATCAAGGAGAATTTATTAATTGATTTAAATGGCTTATTTTGAAATGGAAAGTGTATTTTCTCTGGGAAGCCGAGTATGTTTTTAAGGTAGCTTTCAAATATAAGCAATAAGTTTTAAGGTTGGTTTTAAAAAGAATGCTTTGGAGAAATTATTTTCTTAAGTTGTTTTTTTTTAATCTTTAAAGTAAAGATTTATTTAGTTAATTATAGAAGTGATTATTTTAAATATTTAATTGATATTTGATTTAGAAATTGGTTATTAAATAGTTATACTCTATCTAATAATTTTATTTTTAAAATTAGTTTGGACTTGAGATTTATATAAAATATTGGTATAAAATTTCATAACTAATACTTTAAATAAAGTATTTAAAAATAGTTTTTATTCTGAATGTTTCCAAGTGTATATTTTTGGACAAGTGGTTTAAATTATTTTAATCTATTCGGACTCGGCAAATTTTCAATGGAAATAAATATTTGGAAATTTATTCCGCGTAAGGAAAGTGATTTGAAATTTGCTTTCAAATGGTTGAAGTTTGAAAATATATCTTGCGAAGATATTTTGAAAATAGATAATTGGGGGAAAATTATTTAAAATCCGGCGATTGTTGTGAATATTGATTGATTGTTAAATAACTGACTATCAATATTGGCCTTTAAATGGCATTTGAATTTCGATGCGATTGGGGGTCGGATTCCAAACGGTTATCCGAAAACCACATCAAATCTTTGTGATGGATCTTTTGTTAAAAAGATCAAAGTGGAAATTTGTTGTGATTTATTTAAAATCTGAATGTAACACTTATTTTTAAAAATAAGCACCAATTATTCGGTTAAGCCGTTGTAACGTACGCGATTTTTCATTGCCGAAAAAGCGAATAGTTAGGGTTTTAAGAAAAAGAAAAAGACAGAAGAAGAGATAAGAAGATAGAAAATAGAGAGAAAAGAAAATAGAACGGAACAGAAAACAGCAGAACAATATCAGAATCTCACAATCGCAGCGGAACAACATATAATAAATAAATGAATAATCTTTAAACAAAGAACTATATCAGTTATTACATTACATCACATTACATTTCATTTCATTACATCAGAGTGTACAACAAAAAACAACATCAACAGCGGAAAAGAAATACTATATACTAGTAATACGCCATGCCATCCAGCTTGCCTCCAGCAACTCCTGAATATCCTGATAAACCTTAATGACTGCCCGTGTGGAAATTGGTGGGCACCCAGAGTTTAGGAAGGAAAACAATAAACTCTGAGTCAGTCATGTGACTGGTGTGAGAACTCAAAACAGTTTATTTATCTTTAAAATCAAAATAGAGGAATATTTTTAAAGTCAATCCGCAATGCTTTTAAAAATGAGACTACCATAAGGCCTCCTGCACACACACACATGCAAACGCAGAATCGGAGGAGATTTCTCCTTATGATAGTCAAAGATGCTTGATACGCATTAAAAATAACATTTGATATTATTATTAGTGCATAGTGTAGGGAAAATCATTTCGAAAGTAGAATATAAATCTTAGCCAGCATAGGCATTCCGCACTTATGTCTACTATAGCTACCATGTTCAATAGCAGGTTACCGCCACATTCCATGGCAGGTTATACAACTAAAACCATACAAGATCGTATTGTTTCTTTGGATTTCCAACGAATGGTCAGGCCAAGGAACTTCCCATTGCCACATGAGAACGCCTCTGGAAGGACGTCCCCGAGAACCAAACCGGATCTCTGCCAACACAAGGCCGGGTTACCCCTAACTGGGTAACTACTGACACGAGTATGCCATCCCCCAGTCCTTTGGGACCTTTAACCGAGCGCTCGTCACCAACATCACACAATCATAAATAAAGTGTTTCAACATGAGTAAGTATCTGGGCTCCATACCATGATACCACCCTTTTCCAGAAGGAAATGCACATACCCTAAAGGGAGCTACCCCTCATAACCTTGTTGCATCTTTCCTGTTTTGACCATTCCGGGGTGTGAGGCTCGACAAAGTCTCGTCCACAAAGCTACGCTTTATACAAAAGTTGTGCTTTGGGTCAACAAATGATCATAGAAATGATCACAAAGATAAACGATCAAACAAATGATCTTATCACAAATGATCAACATAATGATCATTTCACAGTAACACTCAGCATGTCACATTACCAAATTGGGAATATATCGCTGATAACCTTCAACTACATAACCTCTGAGCTCGTACGCCTCAGAGAAGGGTGCTAAGCTAAGAGAATAAATTCTCCGCCACCAACAGAAATATATTTGAAAGAAATCGGCTTTATATCTCAATTTGTAATGTCAGACATACTATCCATACAAGTCTGTTCCGGGATCGAACAGAACCGAAGGCACTTACAAAGAAGTCCTTGCAATCCGGATATTCACTAATCACGTTCGGACTTCCCATCACATATGGAGTCTCTATACCGGGGACCATTCGATGCAAAGACATTCGACGAGTTGTCCTTTCGCTTTCAAAAATATCCGGTCTTTAACACCGGTCATTAATGCTATCCATTACGTCGTATCACTATTCGGAATGGGTAATCCGAATAACGAGCGCAATAATTTAAAAATAAGTGTGGCATTCAATTTCAAGCAAATCACAACAAATACCCATTCAAAGCTAAATATTGATAGTCGGTTATTGAACTATCAATGGATATGCACAACATCACCAGATTCCAAATAATTTTCCAAATTATTTATTTTCCAAAAATATCTTTACAAGATATATAATTTTCACACTTCAAAAATAAATCAATATTTATTTTTAAACAAATTCCACTTTCTTTTATAAATTCCATAGTGAATTTATATTTCACAATATCTACTGATATACGATTTTCAATAGGTTTCAAATATTCATTTTCAATTTATCTTCAAAAAGATAAATTCTCAAAATATTCACTTTATATTGGAAAACATTTCCATACTTACTTATTTATAAGTAATTCACAAGTCTTTTTATTTTCTATACTTGGAAAATATTCAATATACTTAAATCGAAATTAAGTATATATTTCATTCTTTAAGGAAATCATTCTCTTAACTATATTTATTTGGGTCAAAACGAATGTTACGTAAAACATCGTTACAACGTCCCAAAATCACTAGTATAGGGATTCGAATTTAAAATAGATATATAAATCCCAATACTATACAAAACATTTCCTTTCGTAAATCATTTACTATAACAACAGTGTTATAGTCCACCATTTCCTTCTATTTCTCGAAAACGTCTATTTCAACAATGAATGTTGAAATCTATGGTTTCGAATCTCAACACGTTTTGAAAACATCGTTAGATCGTTTTAATTCTATTTAAACCGTCACATTCAAAAAAATTTCTTTAACATATTATTCACTATTCAAAAACGTGAATATACTACGTTAACCAATTTCATCATTTCTATTCATTTTGTTTCAAAGGATTATTCACTATCTAAAACGTGAATATAACTCCATTAATAAGTTATAGCAATTTACCTATCAAAATAAGTCGTTTGCGGATTTATAAAACAATGTTTATAAATTCCATTTCTATTTATTTTATAACTACTTCCTTTATAAATCTCCTTTATTAACTTATTCGATTTATAACTCAATTATAAACCAAAAGTTCATGTTATAAGTTAAATACTTAGAATTTATTTGTTTGCAAAATCGTTCCTTTAAACTTCATAATTATAAATCTTATAACTTATAAGATTCAATTATTTATCCAAAACCATTCTTTTAATAACTTTATAAATTTTATAAACCTACTGCTTATAAAATTCCATTTCTATTTATTTTATAACTACTTCCTTTATAAATCTCCTTTATTAACCTATTCGATTTATAACTCAATTATAAACCAAAAGTTCATGTTATAAGTTAAATACTTAGAATTTATTTGTTTGCAAAATCGTTCCTTTAAACTTCATAATTATAAATCTTATAACTTATAAGATTCAATTATTTATCCAAAACCATTCTTTTAATAACTTTATAAATTTTATAAATCTACTGCTTATAAAATTCTATTTATAACTTCACCGTTTATAATTCTATAAATTTCATTCATTTATGAAATTCATTCACAGTTCATTCTAACACTTATAAAAACTCGTTTTATAATTCAAATATTTTAATTTATAAATATCAATTTATAAATCTCTTATATAAATCAATTTATATTATTATTCTTTTAAAACATCTTTAATCCCCTTTATAATTTCACCATTTTGATTTATAAAATAATCAAATTTTATAAATCCTATATTTTCAACTTTTTATAATAAATTCAAAAATCCCGATTAAACTATTTTATAAAATCATTAGCCTCATATTTTCAAAAATCAACTTTTAACTATATTTCTCAAAAATCAAAATTTTATAACTTTTAAAAGTATAATGTTTATTTATTTAAAATGAATCAATTCCAAAAATATTTTATAAACATATACTTTCAAAAATCACTTTAAAAAAAAACATTTTAAAGTTCCAAATTTGGTCCAATGATGCTACATACCAAATAGTCAATCACGACAACAACGACATCATATATCGATATGATAATCAACGAATATCAAAATATCCATAATCAAATAAATACTGTTGAGGAATCCAGTTGGATCCCTCCAACCTGTTTTCCTGCATCCAAAGATGTTAGAACAATACCAATTCCGTTCCAGTACAAAATTATCGCGGTATATGCGATTTAAAATATTATCTGCTTAATAGACAGCGCAATAGGGTCTCATCCGCTATACAATGCGGGAAATCAATAACTGCAATATATACATATGCCAATATATATATATATTGCTATTATATGTAATACCAATTTCACTGTTTATGAAATATTCGCGGTATATGTTTTTAATAAATAACATCCGCTTACTAACGGCGCATAATGTCTATTTTAACAATCAATAGATAACAATCATCATTCAAACATACATTCAAGTATTTTAAATCTAACTATTCAAAATAAAATCGAAAACGATTCGATTGAGTGAGAAGTTCTCACCTTGATTTCAATTTCGTTTTAGCGATTTATTTCGAATAAAATTAAATGGACGTTTAATTTTACCCAAAATTCTCACTAACTCCAAACGACTCCAATCCAATTCCATAGCGTAGTGCTCGTCCATACGATTCCAACGCAACTGGTTTCGCGCGTTTTCGACCTCGTATGAAAAAGATATGATTTTTACAAGTTACACGATTTTTTTATTCATAATTTTACAACAAAATTAAATTTTATAAACCTAAGTCAATCCTGGCCATAGATCTCACTCCTGCAAATCACGGCCCTCCTTTGTTTCTTCCATCTTCACGTTACTTTCTTCAGGAAATACACGCACTTGAACCCATTGAGCTCAAAATTAGGTTTTGATTTTGCAACTTCTTTGCTCGATTAAAATTTGATCAGGCACCTCCATCTTGAAGAGCATGACACGAGCAACCTTCGGCTGCCACCACCTGACACTCGGCCCTCTCTATGGCCTCGAGAGTCGTGCCCAAACGCACGTGAACGCGGCCAAATATCTCATCACCAACTTCGAGTTAAACAATCATCACCTTATAGATTCAAAGCCCTTCCAATGCTCTTCGATTTGCTAGTTGAAAGCTTTCAAAAATACTGAATGGATTGAAAGAAATTAAGGGGAGAAGATTGATAATTTTCGGCCATGGGTTGAAGAGAGTGGCGGCTGTAGAGAATTAGGGTTTTATTTTTATTTTTTTTATTTTGTGAAGAGGCAAGGGTCTATTTATAGAAAATCGAACGAAACACTATTCATTTTGGATTTTCCAAACTCCGATTTACGCGCGGTGACCGGCGTTTTTAAGGTTTATCCCGCGTTCCGGACACAATGGAACAGGTTTCGGAAGCTAATTCGGTCATCTGTGCGAGTTATGGCAATAAACATTTGATTTGAATTAAACCGATTTAAACGATTTTCTAGGCGTTTTAGCTTGCACCGGACAAACGGTAAATCCGATTGACATGAAATTTGAAACCATACAATAATATCACATTACGGATCCGATGAAATTGGTTTCATCGAAATCCGAGACTGTTTGAAAAATGGCTATTTTAACTCACCAAATTAATATTAAAACAATTTCGATGCGTTTCGAGCTGCTACGATCAAACGATAACTCCGATTGCTATGAAAATTGAAATCCGATAATAACTAACTATTACGGATCCAATGGAATTGGTCTCGTCCAATTCTGAGACTGTTCGAATATTGGCTAATTTCACTAGTCGATTAAATATTAAAATATTCAATTTTCACAAATTAACTTTTAATTCAATTTTAAAAGTTCTATAATATCGTTCTAACTTCAATATGATTAAATAAAATTTTACAAATCATTTTTAATCATATTTAACCCAATTTTCAATTATTTCTGTATTTTCACATTTTAAATTATTGATTTAATTATCCAATTAAATCCAATTATTCGAATAAAAATTTATTCGACTTATAAATTTCACTTGTTTATATTTAAAATTAATTAAATATTCAAATTTAAATTAATAAAAATTCTGGGTCGTTACAGCCGGGAGCATGCTAGTGATATATTCCCAATTTCCTTTTGTAGTTGATGGTTACTAGTGATATATTCCCAATTTGGTAATGTGGCATGCTAAGTGTTACTGATCATTTGTTGATCGAAGCATGGCTTTTGTGAAAAACGTAGCTTTGTGGACGAGACCACGTCGAACCTCACAACCCGAAAATTGTAGAAACATGAAGGATGCCACAAGGTTATTTGGGGGTAGCGCCCTCAGAGTATGTCCATTTCCTTTTGTAAAAAGCTGGTATCATGGTATGGAGCCCAGATACTTAACTTATGTGGTTGCTGTAAATTTATTACTTTGTGGTTGTTGGTGTTTAGGATCCTCGGATAAAAGTCGGTAATGACCGAGGATGGCATACTGTGGTTACCTAGTTACAGCTTTATTACAGCATGAGGCAACCCGACCTTGTGTTGGTAGAGAGCTGGTTAAGTTCTCGGGGCGTCCCTCTAGAGGCGTACCCATGTGGCATAGGAAGTTACTTAGCCTGACCATTTGTTGGAAATCCGAAGAAACAATACGCGCCTATACAGTTTTAGTTATATAACTTGCCATGGAATGTGGTGGTAACCTGCTATTGAACATGGTAGCTATAGTAGGCATACTTTAAAATATGTATGCTAGCTAAGATCAATGTTGTACTTTCGAAATGTTTTCTGCACTATGCACTAATAATAATATCAAAAGAATTTTGCGTATCAAGCATGTTTGACTATCATAAGGAGAAATCTCCTTCAATTGTGCAATTACATTGTGTGTGTGTGGCGGGAGACCTTATGGTAGTTTTATTTTCCAAAAGCATAGCGGATTTCTTTTCCCTTTCTTTTTGAAAATAACTGTTTTTAAGATCTCACACCAGTCCCATGACTGACCTGGAGTTTATTATTCCCTTTCTAAACTCTGGGTGCCCATAATTTTCCACACGGGCAGCTTAGAGTCAGGTTATCAGTTGTTTTGGAGCGAAGTCAGGAAAAGATATGCTGTGAAGATCTAGAGGTAGCTGGATGGCGAGACATATCACTTATATTATGTAGTGTCTGCTGCGAATGGGTTGGTGCAAGTCAAATTTTCTTCTGAGCATGTTATAAAGACTGCCAGTGTTGTATTGTGTTGCTGTAAACTCTAATGATGTATGTATAAACTGATATATGTTTCAAAGATTATTCATTTATCTATTATATATTGTTCCACTACGAAATATGAGATTCTGTTATTGTTTCTGTTTCTTCTTCTATCTTCTTCTTCTTTAACCCTAACGGTTCAGTTTTTTGGCATTCGATTGTTCAACATTTTATACAGTGGACGTATTGATGTCCACTTTTGGGCATCGAAAAATTAGGTCGTTATAAAGTGGTATCAGAGCATTTGGTTAAGCGACAACCTTGGCTCTGATGGGGAAATTACCCATTAGAGATAGAGTCAGTAGTACTCTAGAATGAGTTTGAGTGTAATAATAGATATGAGCACGTATTTGTTAATGAATATAAAATTGTTTTATATTGTGTTGACTTATCGGTTGATTGTTTATAGATTCTGCTCGGTGCAGTTTGGCCAACTGTATCCATAGGGGTTTCTAATCTCTTAAACAAGGTAAACCGACATAGTACTTTTTTTAAATAAGGTAAATGAAATAATTTTACCCAACTATTTTTGTATATAAAAGAAATAATTTTTCGTAAAATATTATAGTAGTATATGGTTGCTTGTTTGTTAGGAAGTGATAATATTAAATTATTATCATTGATTATTGAATAAGAAATTGAAATCATAACAAAGAGCTAAGAAATAAAATTCACATACAAATGGGATTTGAAAATGTAAATCGTAAATGTGATTTATAATTCGATGAGTGGTGATAAGAATATAAGAATTAATTTCCATATACAATCGTTTTATATCCTTGATAGTTGGTTTCTCAGCTATCGGTTAGTTCAGCTTCTTTATTATCATTATTCTAAGATGATGTGTTGCTCCATCGAGCATTGATATCCTTTGTCGAAAATATCTAAATCCAAAGCGCGAGAGGAAGCCAAGCTATTGGAATCCATTTCCCAGTAAGTGCCTTCGGTCTTAGTTGTATACCTATTATGTTGGAATTTAATTAATGTAACAATTTTGGCTATGTTAATTATTTACTTGAAACCCCTACAAATTATTGAAATATCACTGGATTTTCTATAGAAAATGTTTTGATTAACGTAAGACAAAAACCCGTTTGTATTTACGTGCAACATGGTCATATGAGATACCTTTATTTTGAAAGGTTCTATATCTTTAAAAAAAATAAAAATCCAACAGGGTGTGTTTTTCTCACACTGGCTTTCCAAACCGACTCGGGTATTATTTTGTTAAAATGCTCAGGTCAAACCGAGCATATTTACAGATTACTTTAGGTGCATTGGAGGGTAGGAGATGAGCTGAAGGCCCAAGACGTATCTTCGTATTTCTTTGTGTTCTGTTATGTTTTCTGTTGGTTGTATTTATCAGCAATTATGAGAATAGGCTGTTATAATTGTCCGGGCTGAAATAGGTTAGTTGTAACAACACGCTTTTCCATACGACTCAAGTTGTCAATAAATCATACATGATCAACCCAATCGAACAGAAATACGGATGGTTATGGGGAAGAAAGAAGAAATAAGAAAGAAGAAGAGAAGAAGAAGAAGAAAGAAACTAAACAACAAAGAATCTCATATCGGAACGAATAATTTATAATATACAACGAATTTTTACACAAAAGTCAAACTGTAATATATGTATATATGGACATCAATTAGAGTATACTAACCTATTTCAGCCTGAACAGTTATAACAGCATGTCCTTACAATTTCTAATACATACAATCAATACATACAGCAGAAATATAACCATCTACGTTAATACGTCTTTGGGTCTCCAACTCTTCTTCTAAAGCTCCAAAGCATCCAAACTAATCTGTAATATGCTCGGTCTGACCCGAGCATTATAATAAAATAACACCCAAGTTAGTCTGGAAAACTAGCGTGAGCTAACATACCCAACTGGATTTTAAAGTTATAGAAAACCTTTGAAAATAAAGAGTATCTTGTAAGACTATGCCGAACATAAACACGGACGAGTATTTAACTTACGATAGCCAAACCATTTAATATGAAATTTTTTCATGTTATAATAGTGCCTAAGATACAAATACTTATTAATCACAGCCGAAATTATTATTAATTAAATTCCAGCATAACAGGTATACAACTAAATCTGTAAAGGCTCGTATTGAAAAATGGATTCCATACTATGCCAATGTAAGTAGGCTACCTTCTGATGGTACACCCATAGAAAATGCATTGGCATCCGGCAAGAACTTTTTGGACCCCTGCTACATAGGGTCGGCTGCCCCTTTAACATGATGAGCCCGATTACCCTATCCCTTTTTGACACCGAGGCCTTATGCTACCATGGTGTTTGCATGCAAAACAACTCGAATATGGACAATTTAGAATGGGATGGCAGCTCCTAATGGTAGCTGAGCACTTAGCTCTGCTGCATACCCTATTTTTGCCATTTCCTGGTTTGTGAGGCTCATGAGCTCACATCTTTACCTTCTTCCTCCTAGCAGACCATCTTGGAATGTCACCACTATCCTCCAGGTAATAATGCAGTACAGGCATTCATCCATACAAGTTAGATCTAGGACTAAACGAAACACTTGAGAGTTTCGTCTCCAATTCCATCATCTTCAAGTTGCCTTCACTTAGAAACGCATTTGTTGGATGTAAGTGGTTTCCGGGTAACATACCCGATCCCGGTCTCATCGAAACAACTTTTTGATAATTTCTAGTAAACTCCACTCCGGTTCTTTAGGAAACAAACAGTTAAGGATAAGATTAGAGATCACCTTCTAACCGTTAGAGGATGGATTTCCTTACCATTGTCCTAGGATAATGAAACGAGATTATACGCATAGTACTGCATCATTGGAGATGACTGTGCCATATAACTCATGTGTTTCACATAGATATTTCTAAAGTTACATTTGGGTCTAATTTCAATACTCAGTTATTTAACTATTGAATAACAAGCATTCAAATAGGGATTTATTTCATAGAGAAAACTAACGTTGAGTAAGCACATAAGGAATCACTAGCCTCCTTTAATAAATCTCTATTCCGTTAAAATCACTTTGTAAATTACTTGTATGTAATTACCTTTACAAAGATATAATCGCCAATCCTTATATTCCAATACTTAGAATATGTTCATATATTTATCTTAACTGTATAAGTATATCCATAAAACTAAAAAAAGATTTTTTTTATTTGATCCAAAAATCATTTATAAAACTCTTTATAATTCTCTAAAAAATTTATAAACCATTTTATAATCACTTAAAATCATTTATAATCCCTTTTATAAAATTTCAATCACTTATAAATCCTCTTTGTACATTCCTAAAACTCATTTATAAATCCTTCATAAATCTCTAAACCATTTATAAAATTTCTTTTATAAATCTATTAACCCATTTCTTAAGTCCGCTTATAAATACCTAACCATTTATAAAAATCTTCCACCTTGTAAATAATCATCCCTTAAGTCTTCATACCATTTAAAACTCCATTATAAAATCCAAGTCTTACAACTCTATTTATGGATCTCGAAAACATTTATACATAATTAAAAGTCTTTACTTCAAAATAGTTTCATATAAAATAATTATTTAAAATAACATTATAAATACATAAACAATACTTACCTATCTTAAAACATCTTTACATAATTATAAATCATTTCAAAAGTAATAATAATAATTCTTTATTCTTATTATAAATAATAGAAATTTATTTCCAAAACCTTATAAATAAATACTTATTATCGATTGTAAACCATAATTATTCTTAAAAAATTAACCTCTCAAAATATTAACATTTTGATAAATACTTTAAAACAAAATTAACTATAAATAAATAACTTTAAAACAATACTAATATAAGTTAAATAACTTTAAATAATATTATTTTCATTAAACAATTTTTATAACATTATTGATACAATTATATAGTTTTAAATGATATTAATAAAATAAAATAATCTTAAAATAATATTTATCATTAAATAATTCAAAACAATATTTTTTCGAAGTGCAATTTTGGATTTGAAAATCATTTCCTGTCTTAAAACTCAATTCCAATTCAATTGGCGACTGATAGTATTTCAAATTACCAATTTAAGGTTAATGGCTATGCAACGCTTAATCAATATCGATATTGATTTTCTATCACTATTGAGTTTTAGTTTTCAAACATATAATAATGTTATAATCATAATGTCCACAATCAGGTTCATTTTTCAATAATCCATATAAAAGAAATATTACTGAAACAATTCAAAAATAGCGAGGAATCCTGTTGGATCCCTTCAACATGTCCCCCTGCATCACAACCTACATATGTTAGAACATATATATGTAAACAAAATCGACAGTTGTGAGGAATCCTGTTGGATCCCTCCGACCTATTTTCCCTGCATCACAAACATTATACAATTATATAATATAAATCAACCGCTTCGAGGCGGGATTTGTATACAAAGGGTCATCCACTCTTACATAGAAACATAATAGGGTCTCATCCGCTCCAGAGGTAGGAATATATCCAAACCAACTAATACAAACTAGTAAATCATCAAAACAATCATACAAACAATTTTCATCAACTATATATCATACTAGTTAACCAAAAAGGCGAGATTAACTCACTGAAATTATAGTTATCGCTTGCGCATCTGGTTCCATTTAAATTCGAATGACGTTCGTATCAAGCTTAAAATTCAACAAGCTCAAATCTCCACCAAACAAATTCCATTACGTAACATTCATTGATACTCCTAACTCGACTCATTTCATTCGAATCTAACCTAAAAGAGTAAGTTATCACATTTAAAAAATTACATAATTTAAATAATATAATTTATTAACTAATAAATCATTAACTTCACTTAATCTTTTGTTTAAACTAATCCCATCATCACTACGTACAGGCCGAGCTACCCAACCCTATTCAACTCCCTCTAGCCACCGCCGCTGACTATGGCCAACCATCGCGACCCTGCCTAACGTCGCCCCAACTTCGTGTTCCTCAATGCCATATATCGACACCCTCCAATTCGCTACATCCACTGAGAATTTTACCAAAAACCAAACGATGTACATCCACTGATTTTCGACGCCACCAACCTTTAACGTCGACCTCTCCATCACTATAGCATGCCTGTACTCCCAGCTACCAATCGCCACCAGCCGCTTCTCACCTCGCCCACTAAACCGCAGTGCCGAGGTCGCATTTTCCCAACTCCGTTCAACAACGAACCACAGCCGCTACACTACGATCTGAGGTAATCCAACCGTCCACTTGCTTCGCCTCGATGTGGCCTACAAGTTTCTAATTGGTGCTCTCCTTCGATGAGACCTTTGGTGGTCCAAATTGATACCAGTGTTTAGATGAGGCTGCTGTGTTTAAACGATAGAGAATTTTTTTTCTTCTTATTCCCTGGTTTTGAAACTTTTAAGAAGGAAGCCTAAAAATATTTAATGGCGATGGTTATGGGCTTGCATGTGGAAGAGTATGTATGAATAGTGGGAAGGTATGGGTTGGT
This sequence comes from Allium cepa, assembly GCA_030765085.1. Lineage (NCBI taxonomy): Eukaryota > Viridiplantae > Streptophyta > Magnoliopsida > Asparagales > Amaryllidaceae > Allium > Allium cepa. The sequence goes on from CM060928.1 coordinate 222,390,576, forward strand.
TATAGCTATCCTATTTTATGTGTTTATATATATATATATATATATATATATATATTATTTAAATTATCAAGCTCTTCTGTAAATCTCGAACTTCAGACGATGCGTTCTGCCTTGCACTCTATATGTTATACCCCCATTCTGAACGCAATGTAACTTGTTTCGAGGCCTAATTCGATCATACGCAGAAGATGGCTTTTCATACCCAGTTATATTGAATAAATTATATAATTAATTTATAAGCATTTCGATATCGCATGCTCAAACGATACGTCCAATTGCCATAAAAAAATTTATCATACAATAATACATTATTACGGATCCTATGAAATTGGTTTGGTCGAAATCCGAGACGGTGTCCCGAAAGGCTATTTTAACTCGTTAAATAAAATGAATTATTTTCAAAGTTAGTTTAATCACTTTTAAATCCAATTTCAAATATTTATTATCTTTATTCTTATTAATACAATTTTAATAAGCTTTTAAATTATTTTTATCTTGCTTAAAACCCAAGATTCAATATTGGAATAATCATATAGTGGGTTTTTTCTTGGATGATAAGCTTTCATATATCACTGTTATCTACCACTTGTAGAAGATATGGCATCTTAAAGGAAGATATAAGGTGAAATCTGATAATTCAAATTTTTATTTAGAATTTGTAGATGATGAGGGTAGACAGAAAATACTCGAAAGTGATTCTATTTTTATTAGAGGAAAAATGTTCATTATCACCTCCTGGAAACCCACGTTCAAAAATGCCCAATCTCAAATTAAATCAGTTCCTATATGTGTGCATTTCCATAAAATTCCAGCAATAGCATGGACTTTACTTGGGATAAATTAGCTTGCGTGTCATTTGGGTGAACTTGTATCCTACAATGAGGCTACTGAAAAAATGTAGCGATTCGAATATGCTAAGTGCTTGATTGAAATTAAGCCAATTAAGGAACTTCCAGACCTGACTCAGTGTGGTGAAGGAGATGATGTTGTATTTGTTGAAGTTTACTACGATTAGAGACCAAAGATTTATGTACATTGCAAATGTTTTGGTCATGATGTTGATACTTGCATTGATAAAACACAGTGCATGCACACTGATGTAGAATGTAAAGAACAACTGGTTTTTAAATCTTAGTGTAATCCTATTTAATATGATATAATTGATGCAGAAATTATGAGACAAGGTGCTAATGTCATTAATTATGACAAAAATGCTGGTTGGAGAACTAAAAAACAAAAACAGTGGATCAGGAAGAAAAATCTTTCTCACCAGACACATATGAAGGACCAGATTACTACCAACAATACAAATGAAGATTTACATGTACATGGTCAAGTACATGCACCAGACACAAATACTACTGATCATGGTCATTCACATAATCTAGGTACTAATTCTGATATACAACAATCCGCCTCTTTACAAACTCTTATTCCACCATACACAAACCATGCTCCCAATGACCACCTTATTACCAATGATAATATCAATCCCATGCCTTGTCAAACTACAACCACACTATCAAATATCCAAAAAAAAATCCAATATCCAATAGTTTTGATGTTCTTGCTGAGCAAGCCACCGAATCAAGCACTGATGATAGTATTCCTCTTGAGATTCCAACCCACAACACCCCTATCATTGATCCCATTACTTCAAATACTACAGCAGATATTTTTCCTTTTGATTTACGTAACATCAATCTACAGCAACCCTCTGATATTCCTTCAATTATCTCACCCAATCTTCCATATTCTCATATTCATCTCTCCACACATATCACAAAACAACTTATTGACCATAATATCATTCAAAAAGACTTTTTCGCTGAACAAAACACTGAATTACAACTTCTCTTCCAACAAGCATCTCCTACACATACCACCTCAGACCATAACCTAAACCGCCATCATACTAACACCCTACCAACCCTGACATCCCCATCCCCTGCTAAAGATCATACTAGAAAAAAAAAAGAACAAAAGGAATATCAAAAATAGAAAAGGTAATAACAAAGAAGACTATGATAGTGGACATGAATACCACAACACCAAACAGTTCATTTTGTAACACTTTTCCGCTTTCAATTTGTAACGGTAATAACCGTTATAAATTTCTAACGGTTATTTCCGTTACAACCATTTATCACGGTTATAACTGTTACTAAATCTAGTAGTTTGGTAAATAATTAACAGCAATATGGATAAAAGTGTCATTTTGTTTATTATTAGTACTCATCCCGTTTCTCACACTTCTAAAATCATTGCTCAAGCTTCTTTCTGTAAATCAAAAATTCAAATCTAGCATTTTCACTCCCTCCATTATCGCCATGCTTCCTCCTCCGCCTCATTACCATTCTAGCATTACCCGCCTCTGCCCCGATATTCATTCTAGGGTTATCGCCTCCTTCGCCTCCGCCTCATCCCAGCAACGCCGTTACCAGGTTATCACCTCCTTCTACTAGGTAGTGAAAAAGGTGAGGTTCTCCTCTTTTTTCCTTGCAAAATTTATTGCTAATTTATACTGAATAAATTTGTTTATATTTTGGTAGAAACGTTTTTGGTAGAAACTGTTCATGGAGAACATAACATTTCCATTTTAGAGTCTGTTCGTTCAATATAAATCTAAAAAGGACTTAGGTTCAACATTAGAAAATAAATTGTAATGATTCACTATAGTTTACATACATACCTGGTTCATGAGACAATTTTGTCAGAATTTGAATTGTTTAATGGTACCTATATAGTGAAGTATTTACAACATTAACATTAGCAATTAATATATTATTCTCTTATATTTGATGACTATTAACAGATACAAACTAGTTTAAAGTTCTTTAAACTATGTATTAATTGGAGTCTCCTCTGTTTACTTATAGCTAATCAGTTTCCGAATAAGAAAGTATTTGTTCGCTTTTGATTTTTGTTTTTTTGGTAGTTTCTTTCATAAGACATTTTCTTGTCGACGGCCAGATCAAACTTCAAATTTTATGAGAAACGTAGGAGAGACTGAGTCATCTTCTTAGCACGAAGTTCATCTTTTTAACTTATATCTGGTTCCTTTGATTTTCTTTAAGGATCATCTTAAATTTATTATATACGGTTAATCTCCAATCACAATCTTTTTTATCTATTTATTCTTCAATCAGTTTTTCCATGCATATCATTTGATTCATCTTCAGTTTTGGTCAAAAAAATGACTATGATAAGTGGACTAGCTATACATTCTTTATTTTATTTTATATATTATTATTGAATTTTCTGGTAAACATAAAACATATTTCAATTGTAGTTTTTAATGAACTAATCACCAGTTGTTTAATTCATCATAAGTTTTTGTTTCTAGTTCTTAAGTCATAATCGTGTAATTATTTTACGACTTAAGGTAGTTTTTAACTTCTTTTTAATCAACTTCTTTTTACCTGAATAGCTCCAGCTCCAATTCAGTCAGGAAGTAGATCTATCCTTGGAGAAATCAAATCCACCATTGCTGAAGGGTACATAATATTTCTTTGGAGCATTTTACATGTACATCTACAGAACTTTCTTGCTAGGGTTCTAGAGAATAATAAGCCATTGTGATTTATAGCTTGGATTTTGATGAGCAGTGTTGGCATAAGATTAGGCTGTTCAAAAAAGCCAGAATTTACATAAAGTACTGCAATATTCGTAATCACTTTCTAGTCGAAATTCTCAAAGAGTGCAGTACTACTTTTTACCAGTTCAAGTAAGAAAATGGGCAATGTATTTACAGCAAATAATCATCCAAGCTATTTTGACTCCTATACTTGAAAATATGTTTAAATGAGGAATAAGAAACTTGGGATTATCTGATACATGGTGAAGTAACTTGTGATTATGTATACATGGATGATTTTAGCTTATTAATCTGTTTATCAAGAAGAACCTTGGTTAATTTTTAGTTATATTTCGAAGTGCATAATGTGTTGTTTCATGAACATATAAGGGTAGTGTTTTTTTGATAATTGAAAGTTGTATGCTCAGGTATGGCTTTCTGCACCGGTGTTGAAGTGGCTCGTAGAGTGGTTGATGCTATTTGGGACCTCATACTATTCAGTTTGAAACTGTTGTTCCAAAGCCAATGATGAAGTTCATGCTCTCATGAGTAAAGCCACAAGAAGCGGTGGTGCAAATTCATGCAATAATCATTCTAAAGCTTTCCAAGATGTAAGTTATCCCTGATTTTCTTTCATTTCTGCACAATAGGGTTTTAAACATGCGTCAGCTGAATTAATTAATGATATTAATTGTCAAGATCTATCAAGACCGGATGTCTATAGATTCATTGGTAATAGAATACTAACTTAAAAATTGCTGGAGAGGTTGTATGATTTCCATCGACTCCTAAAAAATACGCTGCTGTCTACACATTTCTCATATTGGTTTGTAAAGTGATTGCCGGTAGATGCATGCTGGAATGAAAATCTAACTGGGTAAGTTGCTTCTACAAAATTAACGCTGCCTTTTTTTAGTGCAGTTAAATGTTGTGAGCTGATGTTGTAGTGTTATTTTTATGCAAAGTGCATGGAGTTTGTCTGTATGACGTGATTCGAACTGAATTGATGTATACTTTTAAGTTTGATGTTTGCAAATATCAGTATGACTAAATGTCCCTCTTATTTAATTGAGATGTACATAAATCTTGAATTACTATTTAGCTTAAACAATCGAGTTATTATGTCGTACACCATATTTGTATGATACATGAACTTCTTCTCATTTAGTGCATTGTATAACATATAGAGCAAATAGCAACGAGAGTTGTTTCAGATCAATTAAACTAGTCAATGAGTTATATACGTTGGGAAGTTATGATCTGTATGTTTGAATCGTTGAAACGGATTGTCATTGCGAATTTTTCAGCAGCAAACTTTTTAATTTATATATATGCTTAATGCATATCATTGAAAAATCCATAAAATTTGTCATTTAATGGAAATTTTCATTATAATCTTTTTAATAAAGTTTATCATTTTGTACTAAAATAAGAGGAATAGTTGTGGAATAGGTGATGGAAGTGCTGCAAACAACGAATGAAGTAGGGACTGATAATTTATCCAGCCTTGTTCCTTTTCCATATAATATGCTCTAAATGCAGTTCATTTGTATGACAGAAAAAACATAGGGCAAGAAAAGAATGAAAAGGTGAAGAAGGGACATGGGCCCTATCAAAATTTTATACACTGATAGAGGTATATTTATTTGCTACATGATATGCATTTAGTTCGTACACCAATTAAATTTTTAGTTTTCCTACACAACGTTTGTTCTAAACTGTTAAATTCTCTTGCTTTTATGATGAAATAAACACTAATGAACTAATACAATGTGTTGGATTTTTGGAAGTCTGGATCTATTTTTTTCTTTTTAAAAGGAAATTAGACTAATATACCCAAACAAGTCCAAAATACATATTTTGGGTTTAAATTCAATAGCGATTATAATCAGGTGAACGATAAGTGATACAGCCACTAGCATTTATAGTGGAGTTGTAATGCTTTGCAAGCATGGTCTAAATACCTATAGTTTTTGAAGAATAGTTTACTTCTAGCACCCATGATCGGGGTTTCTATGGGTGGAATATATTATTAAAAGACACTCTTTAAAATTAAGTTATGACTTCATTTCTATCCATGATATAATTGTGCTAGTTTTTCTCTATGAATATATAATCTAAAATTTCTGACATTATGTTCACCTGCATTATTGATGCTAAAGAGAAGGCATGTTAATGTATCTTATGTCGTTATCTGCAATTTTAACTGTTTTGTTCCTTATGATGAAAATATATTTTCATTGTAGGAGATGATTGTGAAACTTAGCAAGGGTGAGCTACCAAAAAACGAATATCAATGTATGAATGAACCAAGCCTTACTTTCCATGGAAGCTTGAAAAGTGCTGCTTCGCTTAACTCAAGCCCTATTCATACTGCTCATTCCATGAGATCAAGACGAACTCCAACATGGGCTAGGCCTCGTGGTTCAGATGATGGTTATTCAAGGTAAACTTGAATCCATATAAAGGTGTAGATTGTAGAATTGTTCTTTTTTATTCATATGTTGCGATAACTAGCACTAATTTGTTATAATCATACAATCTTTATTATAAAACTTATTTAGGAGAATTTATAAAGTTTTAAATCTAAGTAGCATGATGTTATATTTTTGTTGAATGATTATGGTACAAATCAAAGGTTTGTTTTGACATAGCAAACCTCTGTCGGTTCCCATATGAATTTCCTATTATGATTATCATGAAATTTCAGGGTATCTTGAATTTGTGGATGTTCGCTGATATGTAATGTACCTTTACAGTGATTCAGTTTTGAGGCATGCATCTAGTAGCTGATAAACATGAAGATCTTAAATAGAAATGGATCTAGTAAATTATGAAATGGGTTCTGGTAAAGCTCAGTTGGTTGTAATTTTAATTTTCTATTTATAATTTCAATTATCTGCATTGATTAAAAAATTGAAAATAAATAAATTATAGGATCCTCTCGAACTCATAATGACAATCTATCGATACACAACATATTATAAGCTGTATCGAATGGTTAATCATATCGAGTGGTTTTAATTTGAACTACTGATAGCCAACAAAAAATATATTATTGCTTATTGTTTCAGTAAGAAAACTCCTCTTAATTTAAAAATGAAGGTAAAAAATGCACTCAACAATGAATTTATTGACCTTGACAATTAACTATAGAAGAAATATAAACTGAAAGAGAATAAACTACAAATAAAACTGGAAAAGCCTGTGTTTGTGGAAAAACATAAATATGAATCAAAGAAAGAATGAATCCATATATGACCGTTACAGTTAGAACCCCAGCAAATATCTTATAACCTTGTCTTCGATAAGTTAGATCCATTACAATTCAGTTGGTAAGATAACAAAATAACAATAATAATAGTAGTTGTCTAAATAAAATTTTGATATGCTATAATGTAAACTATACACAATAATAACTCTAACCATAATCTTTATCATGGTTATAAGTGAGTTTTCTATCCATATGCCACTATATTTTTTTATGTTTCTAGTTTTTTATTAGTTTTCCATACAAACAACTCTTACATTATATCATATCTTACTGTATTGATTATTCACTCTGTTTATACTTCTTGTATAAATGTATGCATTCCTATGTATGTGCAAGTTTCAGTAGTTTTCAAAGTATAATTCATGAGATTCTAATATAAATAAAGTTTCAAAAGGCATTTATTTATTTGATATAAAAATTAGAGCAATTTGTTTGTAAAAATTGAGTATGGATATGGTTTTGATATAATAAAAAGTATGAAAAGTGAGTGTGGATGAATGAAGTATTTGATTTGGCTAGAGAATAAATGGGTGAGCAAAGTGTTTATATATGTGTAAATAGTATCACCTTTATTAAATACTTTTTTTAAAACAATCTACAGATTTCTTCACAACTGTATTTCCGTCAATCAAAAGCAACAATGTTTTTAAACAAATTTTGCTGTCTTGCTGGCATGATGGACTAATTTTGTATTAGAAATGGATAGTAGAGTAGAGCAACATAGCATGCCTGAAGGTGTTTGGTCTGAAATTCCAGTATGGCTATCAGTGGTGAGCTTATTGTTATTATAGTTTAAAACTGCATGCAAATATTGGTTTTCCCTTATTGAGAGCTCCCACTTACCTGACATCACCATTGTCATAGTGGCAAGGGAAGCATTGTTGCTTTTTACTATGATAAGAAATATCAATTAGGCACTGGTTTACAGTTCTGCTTGCTTTTTGGTAACAATTATGAAGTATACACCGATCATTGTCCTAAACAAGGATATAAAGTGGAAATCATCTGAGTACATGTGTTGGTTTTGGTTATGATGCCAAAACCAATTATATCAAGGTTGCAAAGATCAATTGGTTATGGAATAGCTGATAATCAGGTTGAGGTCTACAACTGAACAAGCTTTTCTTGGAAAATTATACATAAAAAAACCTAACAAGCTCATCTTGGACAGTTTATAATTAAAAAAATTATGATGAAGGAACTAGGGTTGCTTTGTTAACGCATTTTGTCATTTCAAATTATTATTGATCTTAATGTGGGTATATCGTATTTTGATTGCAGTGAATTATGTACTGTATATCTTTGTTTGTTTGACTTTAAAAAATCATCTTTTCTATATAATCACAAAGAAACAATTAAAAAATCTGCTAAATGCGAAGTTTGTCTGAGAAACCAATAGCATAGAACATAACGAAAATTATAAAATACAAAAGGCCGATCACTGTTTATACAAATAAACCAGAATTTCTACAAACGTTTAAACGCTACCAATCAGTTTATAAAAACTTAGCTAACTCAGTTTCTATAAACTGAGCAACCTTAGTTTTTTTTACTCAGCCTACTACTCAGTTACAAACTAAGCGGTGAAGCTCAGTTAAAAACTAAGATTAGCACAGTTTATAGACTATGCTATAAAGCACAATTTTTAACTAAGCAAAGCACGCAGTATTTATTATCAAATTTGATGCAATTCTATTTTCAATTATAATGAAGCTTTCCTTCTATTTGTTTTATAAACTGAGCAATGTTTATGCATATGCAGGCATTGATAGAAGCTACGTAAGAAAAGAAAAAAAATCAGAAGCAAATAAAATTTGGCCGAGTTAGTTGATGGAGGTTTTGTAATTTGGCTAGAAAGTCGCATTCGTTGTTTGTAAGCTTCTAGATATGTTGTAGTAGTGAAATTTGAAGTTGTCACAATGAAGTTTGTAGAATTTGATATGTTCTATTTCATACGTTTGATGTTTTTTTTACTGATATAATGATATGTTAGTTTTGAAATTTAGTCTTGTGTTTACCATTGTTGTAAATTCGTATAGATATAGTTGAATGAAATACTATTAGATGCTGTATAAGATATGGTTTGGTTATACCAAATTTGTAACACTTATAAGTGTTGGTAATTTTGCTATTTAATTATGCAAGGAATTCCCAACGGTTATAACAGTTTGGGAATTACCAAGATTCCCAACGGTTATAACCGTTAGGAATTACGGTTTTTTCCAACGGTTATAACCGTTAGGAAGTACGAAAATTCCCAACAGTTATAACCGTTGGGAATGACCAAAATTCCCAACGGTTATAATCGTTACGAAATATGTAAAAAAAAAATATAACGTACCTGCTACCAACGGTTATAACTGTTGGGAATTTGATTAACAACGGTTATAACTATTACAAAATGACACTTCTGGTATTGTGTACTCAATAATTGAAAATCATCTTCACAACTTGAATACTGACGATAAGGAAGAGCATGCACAACTAACAAGTTCCACTGGCCTGAGGAATATAGGTAGGAAGAAGAAACACAGCAGTTCTTATGCTTGAAAACATTGGATAATGGAATATAAGGGGCGCTCACATCCCTTTAAAACAACAAGAACTAAAAAACTTGATATCTCAACAAAAATAACAAATGATTGGTATTCTGGAGACCAAACTCAATGAAATCTGCACCAAAAATATATGTACTTTCACAAACCCATTATAGGACTATGAACATAACTTGATGTATGCAGAGTATGGAAAAATTCTGGTAATGTGGAACCCGCTTATATACAAAACCAATAATATTTCATCCTCTAATCAACATATCCACCTTCATGTTACTGATATAACATCCTCCTCTCACTTCAACATTACATTTATATATGCTTCTTGTAACAAAAACACCTGTGATTTTCTCCATTCTTTTACTTAAACCCGGAGAAATATCAATATCCCATGGATCCTCCTTGGTGACTTTAACAGCATGGATGCCTCTACTCAAAAATTTGGAGGCAATCCTCTTGCTTGTCATGACATTAATTTCCAATCTATTCAGGTTGCGGTTGTACACAAAATCGCTTCCATGGGTCCTTTATATACATGGAATAATAGAAGACATGACAAACGAACATTTTGTACTTTAGACACTCCTTCTTTAACAATCCAGCCCTTTCTTCTTGGCCTACCTAACTTCCACCGTCATTCAGCCAGGCATTTCAGACCATAGCCCACTTATCCTTTCCTATAAAGCATCAATCTTCATTTAATTTTTAAAATTTTTTGGACTAACCACATATAATTTCATGATATTTTCTTATAGGGTTGGAACATTGCTACATTCGGCAACCCCATGTCATACTACAGAACAAATTGAAGAATGTCAAACACAACTTGAAACTATCGGCAAAAATCACCTTTGGGAATGGTTCACCTAAATCTAAACAAATTAGGCTTAATTTTAACAAAGCACAAACTGATATGCTAGAGAATCCAGGCAATGGGGAGTTCTCTACTGCTGAACATTTACTGAACCAATTGCTTTAGGATACACTTCAATATGAAATGGACATGGCCAAACAAAAGCTTGGGGAAGAATTTTTCTTCAAAGGCGATAGAAACACTAGTTTTTTTCACAATGCTCTCTCACTATCAAGAGATCCAGGTCCAATATTATTCTATAGAAGACCAGAATGAATCCATGCATACAGATGAGCACCAAGTTGACTAGGCATTTATTGATTATTTCTATGCATGCTTCTCTAAAACAAACAAAGTTCCTGACCTAACTTACATCTCACTTATCAGATTACCCATGATTTCAGATACTGATGCAATGTACCTCATCAGTATGGTCACATATGATGAGATTAAGGAAGCTCTATTCGATCTAAATCCAAACAGTGTTGGTGATCCGATGGATTTAATACACTTTTTTTCTAAATCTACATGGGCTGACATTGACATCATCTTTGTCAAATCCATCTAATACTTCTTCAACACAAACACCATACTTGGAGGTATAAATGCTACAAACATTGCTTTGATTCCAAAGATTGAGGAACCAAAATTTGTTACACACCTCAGACCTATATCATGCTGTAATGTTATATACAGATGCATCACTAAGATATCGACGAAGAGGATCAAGCATATCCTTAGCATGATCATCTCTCCAATCAAACTGCTTTTCTTATAAATAGGAATATTACCAACAGTATCCTTCTTACACATGAGTTACTTAGAGGATACAAATAAAGAAATGTCTCGCCCAGATGTATGATGAAATTAGATATACAAAAGGCATTTGATTCGATTGAGTGGATTTCTATTGTTGCTATTATGACTAGGATGGGCACCCCAGAGACGTATATTGCATGGATTTATACTTGTATATCCACTGCTACATATTCTATTAGAATCAATGGCCACTGCGCTGGCTACTTCGAATCTGGAAGGGGATTAGATAACATGATCCGGTCTCCCCATACTTATTCATTATGGTCATGTAACTTATGAACTCCATTCTCACTTCGCTTGTTGTTGCCCATAAATTTAAGACTCATCCTAAATGTAAACAACCTCTGATAACATCTATTATGCTTGCTGATGATATTATCATTTTTGCAAAACCAGATGCTACTACTATTTGTTATATTAGTGCTGCACTTCTCAAATGTTACGACATTACTGGATTGCAAATCAATAAAAACAAATCACACATCATCATTGCAGGCCTTTCTACTACTGCTTCAGAGAACAATATAGCTTTATCTGGATTACAAGCTATGCCTGACAACTGTATTTACTTAGGTATCCATATTACTACATCTAGAATATCAACTACTCGATGCTTACCTATTTACGAAAAGATTATATCGAAGCCGAGGCATTGACTTACACATCTTTTTATCTCAAGCTCGGAGAATTACTATTGTCAAATCCATTATTTTGGAATGACTGGTCTCGACTTTACATACTGCCAAAGAAATTGATTTCCATGATCAATGCATTATGCGGCTATGATCCATTTCATATGGCATGGTGACTGCCATTCTCGTAAACCTATTCCAATTGCTTTTACAAAACTGTGAAGACCAAGAAAATAAGGGGGTTTAGGCATTATCAACTTACCGTACTGGAACATGGCAACTGCTTCTAAACATATTAATGACATTCTGAATAATAAAGCTAATCTGTGGGTTAAACGGATATCACAGAACTGCCTACATGGCAAACACTTTTGGACAATGACAATCCCTACCACTGCTAGCTGGTTCTGGAAGAGTATACTTAACATAAGAAATACTATTCTTTCACTAGTCAAATATAATATCTACTCTGATATCCATACCTCTTTTTGGCACTCTCCTTGGGCTGCCAGAGAAGTGATATTAAAATAATATGCAGAAATGCCCTAGTGGAATTCCTGACAATGCCACTATTTAACATTTCATTATCCATGACAAAATTATTATGCCATCTGCTAGCTCTTTGGTGGTTAGAAACTTATGAAACAAAATCATGTCTGAACATCACATCAACACTGTACACAAAATTCAACGGACTGCAAAGAACTGTGCTCACTCCATGTCTGCTACTTATCAGGAATTACTTCCTGACTGTACTAGGCCTAACTCGATATAGTATCATAGAATCTGGAATTGTTTTAGCACTGAAAAGGATAATTTCTTACTATGAAGACCATACATAGTTCATTGCTTACTAGAGACAAGTTAGTTTCCAGGGGTTTCATTGTTATAACTGCTGTAATTTTTGCAACGATCAGCCTGAGAGTAGAGATCACCTATTTTTTCAATGCACTATAATTTGTCAAATTTGGAAGTCCATTATTCTTGCAGCTGGAATATACTATGGCGATACGAAACGAAATCAATAGTGGTTGGAGATTTTCAAGAGAGCAAGGTGGAGAATGGAACTGGGCGATCGAATACTTGTTGTTTTGAAATGTTTCGTGGTGGTAGATTGGCAGGAGAGGAATACAAAGGTTTTCCATAATAAAGTTAATAGGAGGAAGGATTTGGTTGCTATTATAAAGAGGGCAGTTAAATAGCGTATGAAGCATTTGCAATCTTCTAGGTCGGGCAACACATAGAGATTTAATTAATTAGATATTTGGGCTAGATAGGCCTGAATCTTTCTTTAATTATATCTTATTTTATTTTCTTGTTTTACCCGTTTTGTTTTATTTTCTTAGGTCCTATTTACTTTTCAATGTACTTTCCTTTGATGTTCAGTAAGATCTGTATTGCCTAACCTTGTTTCTTCTAATTAGGCTGCTTTCTTGCCTAAATGAAACTCGTTGGATAATGTGTTGTTAGCTCATGAGCTTCTCAAGGGGTATGGTCACGCTCACACTACTCCAAGTGCTATGTTGAAACTTGATCATTCTAAGGCCTACGACAGTGTTCAATGGTCTACAATCGTGAGAGTCATGGCTCTGATGGGTTTTCCGAAGCCTTTCGTAGCTTGGATCTACATTTGCATATCCTCTCCTACCTTCTCACTTGAAAAGTTAATTGGCATTTTAAAAGAAAAAATGCATTCGCCAAGGTGATCCGCTATCTTCTTACCTATTCCTCTTAGTTATGGAGATTCTGACAAGTATGCTCAATGCCTGATTTCGCTCCAAAGAGATTAAATTCCATCCTAAATATAAACAACCTTTGATCACATCCCTTCTCTTTGCCGATGACATTATGATCTTCACTTCCCCTGATCATGAGTCCATTATCAATATAAAAAAAACCTTGACACCTTTTACTCTTGCTCTGGTCTTAAGCTAAACTTCTCCGGGTCCTCCATTTTGTTTGCTGGAATTCCTCCCTCCTTATCCTCTGAGATGACTGCTTCTTCTGGACTTCAACCCATGCAAGGTGATATGGTATACCTGGGCATCCCACTTTACTCCTCTAGAGCCACATTTGCCAACTGCCTTCCGCTATACAATAAAATTACTAGAGTGCTTGATAACTGGGCCAATCGTTTTCTCTCTCAGGCCGGCAGACTCGTCTTGATTAAGTCAGTGTGCTTCTCCCTTATGGTCTACTGGGCTAGAACCTTTCTTCTACCCAAAAAAATACTTCGTCTGGTCAGATGTTCTTTGTTATGGTTCTTCTAGACTGGCAGCATTCATAACAGGAAGCCTATTCCTTGCTCCTTTAAACCATCGAACAACCTCTGTCTTGTGGAGGCTTGGGAATCCTTAGCATTGAGAGATGGAATACATCTGCTATCAGTCATCATTTTGACTCGTTACTTTCAAATAAAAATAGCCTTTGGGTTTAATGGACCATCACTCAAATTTAAGAAACAAAAGCTTTTGGACTATGGAACCCCCGTCTGGATGCAGTTGGATTTGGCGAAAGATCCTATCAATGCGTACCGCTTTCCTACCTTATCTCAGATATTCCCTCTCTTGACAAAGCAATAAACAATTCTGGAATGATCCTTGGATAAGTAATGGTCTTATCCTGTCTGCTATCTTATCTCAACAACAAAAATATCAATCTGGAATAAATAGTAATGCTAAAGCTATTGACTTCATTGTGGACAATAAGCTAACCTCCCTTATACTGGTAATCAAAATTTGAGAGACTTCTGGGCTAGTTTAAGTGACTATCACAACTCCTTTCCAGATGTCGATGAGCTTCGTTGGGATGGTAAGCCCTACTCAATAAAGCATGTTTACCATATAATATCTAAAACTCGACGTAAGCCAAAGTATCCATGGCACAAGATTGTATGGAATAATCAGTCCATTCCCTCAGACAACCTTATACTGTGGAGAGTTCTAAATAATGCTATCATGACTAAAGAAAGAATGATTGGGTTTGTGATGGCTTCTGATCACTTGTGTGTGTTCTACAAAAGTGATATAGAGAGTGGAAAGCACCTGTTCTTTGAATGCAGTTATCTGCATCATATCTAGGAGAGGTTGATGGTCATTCCTGGAAGGTCTTGCGTGCCTATTCAGTCGTTATCGAGTGGGACTTGATTCTTAAGTTCACAAGAAGGAAGGATGATGCAGGCGATGTACTTTGTTTTTGTCTTAAGAAGTATATTCAATTTATTTGGAGGGAGAGAAATCAGAGAAGCTTTAACAATGTGGAACAAACCCATCTTCAGCTGTGTATAGTGTTGAAACATACCATCATGAACGAGTTACAGGATCGCAAGTCCATTCTAATCCCTCTGCTTCGAGATTGGTAGTCTGTTGTTTGTCTTCTTGGTGGCTTCGGTGTTCACTTCGGTCTGTCTCTCTTGGTTCTCCGAGTCGATGCCGCCGTCTGTCTTGTTTCTTGCCCCGAGTTGCTCTTGTTATTTCCTGCCTCGTGCTTGCAGTCAGCTTCGTGCCATTTGGTTTTCCCTTTTGTCTTTGTCCTTATTTTTTTAGTTTGCTTTCTTTGCCCTGCTCTTTATTTTCTCTTTTGCCTTCTCCTACTCCAAGCATGTTTTGATTAGTTTTCTTTTTCTTTGAAATAAAATATGATAGGGGACCAGCCAACCTTGCTAGCTTTGCTAAAAAAACAATTAAATTATCCTAAATCGCTATATTCGAAATTCAAGTTATTTGATTTATAAAATTAACTTTCCAATATTTAAAATAAAAAATATTCCAATTTCAAATGACCAAAATTTTGCGTCGTTACATTCTTCATTCTTTAAAAAGAATTTCGTCCTCGAAATTGCTAAGCTAATAAAAATGCTCAAACTCCTTAGCTTTTCAAAACCAATTATTTGAAATAGATTACAAAATCATTTTAAGCCTTTGACTTTTCCCGAAGTCAACTTTTTGAAACTTTGTTATTACTTTTACTAAGTTTTCAAATTCATTCATAGATTCCAATTAATATCATCCCATTCAATCATTTACGGTTATAACTCAAAATCATTATTTAGTTATTAAAAATTTCTTCAAAATTTCTCAAAAAATTTCGAACGCCTTAAATTTACAGAAAATTTGGCTAGCGTCTTCTTTTTGTAGCTTGATCAGAACAACCACAAATTGCCACTCTGAGCCAAATTCAACAAAAGAAAACAAAAGCCAAGTGGTTCAACCATAAAACCATCAAAATCAAACATCAATACAAATTTGTACATTTCCGTCAGGCAACCAAATTTTACTTATGAAACTAAAGGCATCAAGTTAGCTCTGGCTTTTGTATCTGTATCTTATTTACCAATGATGTTCAATCATATATTCCATAACCATACTATTCTATAGTTTCAATTACCAATATTTTCTTTACTAAAACCGTACAATGTACATATATCATCTGTACACAATTTCAAATCTGATTGCTCGCTCGATCACACAATTTCACTTTCGAACAAGTATTGTTCACACGACCACTCTAGTGCGGACTCAGATCCGGTCCCTTGATTAGAAAATGCCATTCTTCTTGCATAACTATATACTATGATAGAGAACTCCAGAATCAATCAAAAATCCATATCTAGTGTTAGCCATCCAGAATCGTGTGAAAAACTCTAACTCGGATTGATGTAAATCATCTCAAAACTATGTACTCAATCTAGATCAAACAATTATGCGAATAAAATAATATACATTAGTCCGAACAAGAATTTTTCACTCGATTCTCGACAGCGAACACTGGATATAGATTTTTGATCGATTCTTGTTTTTGTAGCATAGTATATGGCTATGCGAGGAGAATGGCAGTTTCTAATCAAGGAACCAGATCAGAGTTCGCACTAGAAAATTCGATTGGACGATACTAGTTTGAAAGTCAAGTGGTGTGATCGAGTGAGTGATCAGATTGATATTGTGTATGGATGGTATATGTACATCTTACGAGCTTTATCATAATTAAATGTTGACAGTACAAAATGCAAAGTGATATGGTTGGAGATCATAAGGCTGGACAGTACAAAATGCAAAGTGATATGGTTGGAGAGCTATTTGGATGCCTTTGACTTCATAAGAAAATTGGTTAGCTGACTAAAGGGTACATGTTTAAATTATTGTTTGATTTAATGATTTTATTATCATTCGCTTGGCTTTTGTTTCTTTTCGATTGGTATTAGGTCCATAGTGACGATTTGAAGTTGTTCCGATCTAGAC
This sequence comes from Allium cepa, assembly GCA_030765085.1. NCBI lineage: Eukaryota > Viridiplantae > Streptophyta > Magnoliopsida > Asparagales > Amaryllidaceae > Allium > Allium cepa. The sequence goes on from CM060928.1 coordinate 222,407,523, forward strand.
GCGCAAAGGAGACAACGTAGAAATTTTTCATAAATTTTGAAAATTAGAAAATTTTATAACAAGTTTCACTAATTGGTTTTTAGAAGTAATAAGGGATGGGGCATTTTTCTTACCTTGATAATTTTGGGGACGAAATTCTCTTAAGGAGGGAAGAATGTAATGACCCAGAATTTTAGTCATTTGATTTTGAAATATTTAATTGATTATAAATAGTGGATTATTATTTTTATACGTCAAATAGCTTAAATTTCAGACATAGTGATTTATTAGAATGGTGAATTGAATATTGGAATTAGTGGATAATTTAATATCGAATTATATGTGAAATAAAAATGGTTTCAAAATCTTACTTAAATTCAGAATAAATAAGAATGGAATATTAAACTTTAAAAAATTAGATTTAAAAAGTGATTTATATGGTTTTAATAAAAATTCATATTAATTAACATGTGAAAAAAAATTCCAGGGCACTGTCTTGGATTTTGACGAAACCAATGCCAGTAGGTCCATAATAGTAAATCATTGTATGTCAACGAATTTCATGGCGATTGGATGTGTCGTGTGGTGGTATGAGTTCAAAACGCTTATAAATCAATTTAGAAAATTAATAATATGATTGGGTTTGAAAAGCTAACTTCCACGTATGACTGAATTAGGTCTTGAAACTAGTTCCATTATGTTCGAAATAGGGTTATTTAGTATAGAATGACAGGCAGCACGTTTTAATCGGAGTTCGAAATTTTAAGTACCTAAGATTTGATATTTTTGGATAATATAAAATAATTAGGCCATACCATACCCATCACAATACCTTATACTCTCAGCCATAATCCCATGTTTATGGCATACCAGAACCATTCCTCCGCCTTCTTTATAAGATCACATTTAAAACTAGGGAAAACGTTCTCGTTTTCAAAATTTAAATCCTCCTCCAATCCAACGACCATAGATCATCAGGGCCAATTGAAGCATTTTCGGGCAAGGCTCCCAACTATAGAAGTGTTCGCATTATCGAAGTAAACTTGTTCAACAGTTGGATTGGGTTGGATCTTGTAGTGACGTCCATAGTTCTTCGATGAACAACGACGACTTGGGAAGGGTTTTCTGGCAACGAAGGTGGTCTTTAAGTGATGAACCCTGAAGGAGATATGTCGAGAAGTGCATGGACAAGGTTGTGGTGAATTTTTATGGTGAACGGTGATGCGTGCACTGGAATTTCGATGATGAACTGAATTTGTTTATGGGTTGGTTCAGGTGAAAGGAGGCGTTTGGCGAGGCGAGGCCGGTGGCATGGGGAGGACTAGAGGCTGGGCTAGCATGGGGCATGACGCGGCTACGTCCGATCAACTATGGATGCAACAATGATCGATGGAAGATGGCTCCTGGATTGTTTCACAAACGTGGGAGGGAGAAGGAGAATTAGGCAGGCTGATTATATAAGTTTGATTAATTTATACTAATGTAATGTCTATCATTAAGGGTATTATTATATTATTAAAATTGTAAATTTTATTATGTCAATAACTCGTCCTTATTAAGTCCAAATCGAAATGTGACTTTTTGCATTGCATCCGTAATGATGTTGGCTACAAAATGGAATTGGATTGATGGAATTTGGAGCTAATAGAAATCCGCACTAAATTGATCGTCGTTCGATTTAGACGAAAATAGAATGTTTCAGTGACACTGGAATTTAGGTGTATTAAACTCGCCTTTTTTGTTAACCAGTAATATTATATAGTTGAAAAAAATTTGTTGATGAATGTTTGGATGATTAATTATTATCAGTTGGTTTGGTTTTATTCCTGCCCTCTAGAGCGGATGACCTTTCATATATACCCGCCTAGTAGCAAATGACCCATATTATATAATTATATACTATTTGCTATGCAGGGGAACAGGTTAGAGGAATCCAATAGGATTCTTCATCACTGTTGAATTTTATTTATAAATATGTGTTGATATATATATATATATATATATATATATATATATATATATATATGAGTTGTGATGTAGGGAAATACTGGTTGGAGTTATCCAACGGGATTCCATCGTTGTTGAAATGTCTTCAATAATAATGTTGTTGAATGATTATGGAATATCAAATCTGATTGTTAACCATGTGGGTTATGACTTTGTTATATGATCAACTTAAAAGCCTATAGTGATAGAAAATCAATATCGCTGTTGGCTGAGCGTTTGATAGCTATTGGCTTTAAATTAGCATTTTGAAAATACTATAAATTGCCATATGGTGTTGAGACTGATTTTTGAGACGGAGAGTAATTTAAAATTTGAATTTGGGGCTTCGAAATTTTTTTGTTTGAAAAGGATCTAATTTCCATTTTACTCCAACCTTTTTATCCATCCTTTATGAATTATTTAGAAATGATTAAAAATGTCCTACTATTATTCTTTCAAAAGAGATTTATTTATTTTTAATATTGTTTAAGGCTACTTATTTATAATTAATATTGTTTTAAGCTTATTTGTCAGTATTTTAATATTTTGAAAATTTAATTATTTAAATAATTAATATGGTCTAAAATTAATGCTAATGATTTTTTAATACTGTTTTGGAAAATAATTATTACTATTTATAATAATATTGAAGATTAATTATTAATGTTTTGTCAGAAATGTCTTTGAAATTAACGATTATATATTTTTCTAAGACGTCTTGAAGATAATAATTATTATTTATATATAATGTTTATTAATAATGCTTTAAAGTAAATGGTTGGAATTTATTTATAAATGTTTTCGAGATTTATAAATAGAGTTTAATAAATAGATTTGGGTTTTATAGGAGGAGTTTTATTACATGGCTTGCAAACTTAAAGGAAGATTGGTTAAAGGGTAAAAACAGTTATCTAAATGGTTTTTGATATTCATAAAAGAACTTTAGAATTTGGATTATAGAAGTAACGACCTGGATTTTTCAATGTTTGATTTGGAATATTTAAATGGTTTTAAATATTGAATTTGAATTATAGATTGATTTTGAATATGGAAATTTAGTTTTATTTATAAAATAAATTCAGAATCCGAATAGAGTAATTTATTGGATAATTCAGTTATTGAATTTAATAATTGGATATTTGTTAAATATTATATCTTAAGTTTTAAGCTTGATAGAAATAATTTAAACGCTTATAAAATTTATATTAATAATACTGAAGACAGTGAAAATTTTTAAAATTGAATTTAGAAGTGGGTTGTTCAATTTTAAAAATATATCGTTTAAGTTTACATTTAAAATAGCCTTTTAGGACATAGTTTTGGAATTTCCATTGATTCCGTAATAATGTATTATTATTGGATTTCAAATTTCGAAGTGTTTGGAGTTATTGTTTGGCCATACGGTATAGAAACGCATTGAAATTAACATCGAAATTTAATATAATAATTAGGTCTAAAAAGCTATCTTCTCCAGAAGATCAAATCAAGACTCGAAACTTTTTCATTGCGTCCGGAATAGAGGTATAACATTATAAACGCCGGATGGCATGCTTCAATAGGAGTTCGAGATTTCCTTAAATATAGTACAGGATATTTTAAACGGATAAGCATGAAATCTAATCCAAATCAAATCAAATCTCAGCCACCTATATACGTGACCTCTCATGTACATTCAAGCCGCTTTCGCTTTCCTTTTTTTAGATCACGTCTTTCACCTTCCTCTTCGAACAACTACAGCAGGGAACGAAAAAAAGTTAAAATTAAATCACGTTAAAGATTTGCGATTGCTCTATTTGAGATCAAGGGCCGATCAACTAGAGAAGTAAAGGAACGAGGAGGAGAGGTGGAGCAGTTACAGTCATCGAGTAAGCATCAGGAAGGCCACGATTTTCAGAATCGCACTGGCGACGGAGGTGTGGCGATCTCGATGAGGTTGAAGGTGAATTGAAGGCGACGACAATGGGAAACTCGTGTAGGCATCTGGTTGAGCGGCTACAGAGTCAAACTCTCCTTGCGCATGACACGAGGGGGAGGCTAGCGCTCGAGGGGTCGTGCGCGCGTGAGTTCGACGAACCAGGAGGTAGCCGCATGCGTAGGAGTTAAGGCTTCAGCTTTGGGTGGTCGGCAGCGGGGCTTAGGGTGGAGGGCGATGCGACGTGGTGATAAAAGGCGAGGGGGTGTAGGTGACACAGGAAGCATGGTCAAGGAGGTGGTCGATGAGGCTGAGGGATCGACAATGGGAATTTTGGAAAAAAAAGCCAATTAGGTAATTTGGTTTAAAACATTTATAAATTTATGTTAATGATGTTGATTTATAAAAAAAATTAATTAGTAAACTTACATGTTAATTTAAAATATTAAGATATATATTTATATCATACTATTCAATTGAATATTTATAAAAGGCATACTTCATTCATACAAGGTTCGATCGGATTAAAACAAGTCGAGGATGGTTTGTAGCTACAAAATCTATGCACAGGAATTTGGTTTGGATTACTGCTATAAATTTTAAGGTGTTAAAATTTATTATTGGCTGCTTGATTTAAATTAGAAATTATTATTCTGTTAAATGATATATATATATATAGTAATATATATTAGTAATTGGATGTTGTTCCCATTGATTGGAGCGGACGAGACCCCATGCGCCTCGCATAATAGCGGATGACCCTATATACCGCGATATCCCACCTCGAATGGAGATTGGTATTTTTATTGTTAAATAACATCTGTGGATGCAAGAAAAACAGGTTGGAGGGATCCAACTGGATTCCCTAAAAATATTTATTATTTTCATATATATATATATACACACACACACACACACATACATATATATATATATACCGATATACGATATAATGGATTAATTGCTATGGATTGTTGTGTGGATTGAATTATTAATAGCTATAATAGCATGGGAATTGAATTTGGTATTTTTAGATACCATAAATAATAAATTTGAAGGAATTAAAAAGGGTATTTTGAATATAAAATATTTATATCGAAAATTGGATTATTTTAAATGAAATTAAATGGAATGGAAAAATATATAAATTAATATGGGGATATACTTAACTATTCGTAAATTGGTTTAAATAGAAATTTTAAATAAATTATATAAAAGGAATTGAAAGCGATATACTAAAATTATGGAAAGAAGTTGAGATCGGTAATTAAAAATAGATTTGAAATAAAATTGGTATTTATTAAGGAGAAGGAATTTATAAAATGGTGAAACTCAAAGGAGTTTATAAATTTATAAAACAAGGTTTACAAATAAGGGAAAGTGATAACAGTTGATAGGTTAGAATATAAGTTTATAGTGTGAACTTAAATAAATCAGCTGTGTAAATTAATTAGTTATTTTAAATGATTGGATATAGGTTATCAATGTTATTGGAATGTTTTGGTTTACTTAAATATATTTTTAAAATAAACTATTATTCTTTTACTTATTTTTATATAAAAATTTCAAAGGATTGATATTTATTTATAAATCCTCTCGAGATTGTAAACGAAGTATTAAAACGGGTATGATTTTTAGAAGAGAGATCGTAAAGTGGTACTATAGGAACTTAAGGAAATTTCCAAAGCATAAGATAAGTGAACTTGAAAAGTGAAATAGAATTCACAAAGAAAGTAGAAAGGAAGATTGGAACTTTAAGTGCGATTATATTTGACTTCGGAAATACTAAAAGGAAATTAATGTAGAAATTCCGAAACTTATAGATTCATTATAAACAATTAAAGGATTTACGGGTAGGTTGTAATGATTTTGAGAAAAATAGAATACTTCCTAAGTGTTGATCATAAAATTGAGTTGGAGAAAAATATTCTAAGAATCGGGATGGTTGGAAATATTCTGTTGAAAATATAAGGATTTGGAATTGTTTTCAAAAGATGAAATACTGGTGTAATATTTTATTAAGATAATTTGGAAATGAATGTTTTGGAAAATTTATTTAAGGCCTGATGGTTGAATTTGGATGTTATTTGATAGTTAAATAACCGACTATCAATATTTGCCAAATTCGTAGATCGTTTCGAAGAGACCGGGATCAGATTTATTATCTGAAAACCACTTCGATCTGGTTTGAACATTACGAATGTATATCGTGATGGCAGCGAAGATGGTGGTTCGGTTTGTTCGGACTTAGGACAACTTGCAAGGATGAATTCTATTTGAATATCGCAACTGGATGACAATAAGCATTCTATGAAATTAATCTTGAAAGGTAAGCATTAGCCTCAAACCTCGTCAACCGGGAATGACTAAAACAGGGAAGATGCGGCAAGGCTAAGTGGGTTGCACCTAAGTAGGGTATGTTATTACTTTTCTAGATGTCCTCGGAAACCTATAATTTATGTATATGGTTGTGCATGGAAGGAGCACTCAACAATAAAGGTGGAAACACCTAGGTTGATAACATATTCGATCTATCTAGGTTAGGGTAGGCCGGTCTTGTGTAGCAGGGGATCCCGGCGTGGTCCTCGGTAGATTGTTCTTGAGGTAACTGTGATGGGCAGTACCCTGGTTGCCTAGTCATTAAATGGAATCCATTCTCCAATACGAGCTTACGGTTTGTTTGTAGAACCTAGTATGCTGGAATTTAATTAATGTAACAATTTCAGCTATTTGAATAAGTATTTGTATTTAGACACTATTACAATATCAGAGGATTTTCTATAGAATTGTTTTGGTTATTGTAAATCAAAAACCCGTCGTGTTTATGTGCGGCGCGGTCTTACGAGATACCTTTGTTTTCAAAGGATTTTGAAAAGTTAATAATCCAAATTGAACGTGTTTTCTCACGTTGGTCTTCCAGACTGACTCGGGTGTTGTTTTATTATAATGCTCGGGTTAGACCGAGTATTACAGTTCAGCATACAGTGCTATGGAGCTCAAGAGACGAGCTGGATTGCGAAGACATACTTTCATACTTGATTATTATTTCCGCTGTCTACGGACAAGCATTAAACTGTCCAAAATGATGGATGATTGTTGTGCCCTTATAATGGTATGTATTTTAACAGTACAAACCTTATATTTAAAATCTATTATTACATATTATATTTGTTCCGCTGCGATTGTGAAATTTTGTATTATTGTTTCTATTTCTTCTTATGCCTTTTTCTTCTTCTTTTCCCTGGTTATTCAATCTTTCGTACACTTTGGGTTGAACAAGAGTGAGTTATTGTCAACTTAAAGGGGTATGGAATAGCGGGTCGCTACATTTGGTATAAGAGATGAAGGTTAAGTAAGAACCTTGGCCCAAGTGGGGACTACTCATTAGATATAGGGTCAGTAGTGCTCTAGAATGAGTTTGAGTGTATTAATAAATATGAGCATGTATTTGTTACTGAATAATTTTTTTATATTGTGTTGGTTGATTTATTGAGTGGCTTATGAACTCTGATCGGCACAGTCTATACAACTATATCGATAGGGGTTTCTAAACACTCGAATAGGGTAATTCGACACAGTATTGTTTTGAAATGGGGTAGGTGAAATAATTTTATCCAAAAATACATTTTGATATAAAAGAAATAATTTTATGAAATAATTATATATAATTGGAGTGTTTGGATTATAATATTATAATCAAATAAGATTAAAAAAATTCAAAATATATTATATAACTAAATGAAAAATTGTGTAAGCATAAATTATACAAATGGATTATAATCAAATTGGATTCAAACCAGAATCTGGAAAATTAAATCCTGGGAAGTTGGGAAAAAAAATTTTCACGTCGTGTGGGAAAATAATGGGAGTATTATTTTTGAGAATATTTTCGAAAGGAAATTGTTTTAAAATTGATTTTAGAAGAGAAATAGCACTGCACTCACTTCAGTCGCTGGAAAATAATCCTGGTGATGAGTGCGCAGCATCATAAGTATTCATTTTCGAGTTTCTAAGTGACGGATTACTACCGTAATTGATTTTGTAATGCCCCACCTCTATACCCACGCTAGCCAAGGGCACTACGAGGTAATGCCGTCAACTAGCACGAAGAATAAGGCTATTGAGGAGCGACCATCCGTGTAATTGCTTTGTGCGAGCACCGATATACCAGATAGTACAAGGAAGTCCGACGTACCGATACAAACCCAAAGCTACTACACAGTGGCTATAAAATCTTCGGAAACAAATATAGAAATAAAAATAACACAAATCAGTCACAGACATCCATATCACAAAGGCGGAAAAAGATATGAATATAACATATGAAAGTGTACATCAGAGTAGTGGTCAAACAAGATCCACAATATCACAAAAGAATAGTTACAAGTGCTAGACAAAAGAATAAGTATACATCCTGGAGTCTATATCTCAAATGTATACAACAAAATAAACTACTAATCTAAGTAGTTAGCCAAAAGTCATAATAATAACTCCAGAAGAGGAGTCAAGAAGAAGCACCTGCAACATCTTGGTCTGAACCGAGTATTATTTAATAAGAAAATAATAAACGGATCAGTCTAACTATAAATATTAGATGTAATGATATAGAATAAGAGATATGGCATAAACATATAAAACCATAATACCATACTATGATAAGTACGTAATTGAAAACCAACCAGAGACTAATCAATATCACAAGAATCTTCTCAAAGATCAAAAGGAATGTCATACTCCTTATTTCATTCACCAAGCCACAAATATTGACAACATATAAATGCCAACAATAAAATTGGTGAAATTCAAATTCTAGAAATCATCAATAGAAATCCAGGAATCACAAAAAAAGGGGGAGGCCTATCACAAACGGGAGCTTGAAAACTCACCAACACGTGCATCACAAACGTGACGCTATCCCATGGTCGCTAACCATAGAGCCGGTGCAACGATGTAATACAACGGTACGCCCAAGGAACCTGAAACTCGTAAAATTCGAAACAACGACGTAGTACAACGGTACGCCCGAAGAACCTGAAACTCGTAAAATTCGAAACAACGACGTAGTACAACGGTACGCCCAAAGATCCGAACTCCATAAAAAACGTGGGTCGCTGGCCCACAAAAATTGGGTCGAAACCCCAAGAAATAAATAGGTCGTTAGCCTATAATAAAAATGAGACGAAACTCAATAAAACGAGGTACCGTCCCCTTCATGGACAAAGAAACATAGCATAGCGCTAGTTTAAAACACAAAAAATGATCCTCAATGATCATCAAGAAAGTGTCAATTACTCTAAGCTAGTAAATATACGAGCTTAGCTTCATGTCCCATAACCACTAGCTTGAATTAAATATTTACGAGCAAATTGTAGATCTCCACCAGAAAATTGTCACGAGAGATTCAATCGAACAAGTCCAAGAATTAACCAACGAAGTGAACGCAAGCGTTTCATACCACCTGTTTTACTAAGTCGTTTAATTAGATTTCTCATACGAGTGAGGTAAAGGTTTGTATATGCTAGTAGATTGGAAAACAGTTTGAGAAAATGAGCCTTGTAATAAAATAGTGCTGAAATCATTTTGAAGAAAGAGTTTTGGTATTTACTACTAGTATCAAAACCTTTATATTTTTAAAGTGACGAATCACAAAAATTATTGTAGAACAATCAATCACCAAAATTCACATTCAAAGACGTGAATAAAATCCAAAGAAATCGATACCGAATCCAACAAAATGGATATTCTCAAAAATCCCGAAGAAAATGTCATCAAAGACGATAATAAATGATTGCAACAAATCGGAATCAACACGAATCGATTAAAGTTGGAAATTCAAGCTAAATAAGCAAATATGCAAAAGACTGCAGATTCAGACGTCTGAAAAAAGTGATTCAGAAGTCTGAATCTGGAAAACTAAAAGTTTTCCAGAGCATTTTTCAGACGTCTGAACCCTATATTTCAGACGTCTGAAATAAGCACTTTTTAGCCTATTTCCTTTCTGGTCTAAAACAAACCAATTCAGACGTCTGAAATATAGATTCAGACGTCTGTATCTGGGAATAAAAATCTTCTCAGAATAATATTCAGACGTATGAATCTAACGTTTCAGACGTCTGAAACTGGGGTTCAGGGCATTTCCTGAACCTAGACCAAAAATGGACGAAATAAATACCGGAACCAATCGAACGAGAAACGACGACTAAGGATTTACGCCAAGCGACAACCCAACCTTAAAGGCTCTTCGATACGCCTCAAATATCAATGTCCAAATATCCATAATAGGATTTTCATAGATTTTGCTTTCAAAACACCAAAAATTGGAATATACACCAAATCAATCCAATCCAAAGTCAATTGCACAAGAATAAGTGTTAGGAATTCATACCTAACAATCGAAGATAATTATAGACTAAGATGTGAGATAAAAATCTCACCTTTGAATGCAAAACAATTAAAGAAGAAGCTATAGAGTAAAGGCAAGAACAATCACTCTTCAATTCCAACCCAACAAGCTTGAATCTAAGCTAAAAAGAAAAACATTTCCTGAGTTAGGTTTAGGAATTTCTGAAATTGGTAAGAGAATGAGTTGGAGAAGAAGAAGAGGAGGCTTACCAAAGCTTTTTCTATAAATTTGGAGCTAGAACTTGATTTGCAAATGGAAACTAGGGCTTGGAGTTTTAATTTCTCATTCCTTCCTCCATTGTTGCTAAAGCTTGAGTATTAGGAAATAAAAAGGAAGTAATGAAGAGAAGAGGGGTGAAGCTTGGGTCTAATGTGCTGAACCAAAACCAAAGCCCTAAGTGAAAAAGTAGCAAAATTCTACTATCTCCAAACATATCGAAGTTTATACTCAAAAAGATCGTAAACGGTGTTTTGAACTCAATGGAAGTGGTTTCGAGTCCTAAATCGACCGTATGCAAAAAGTAACTTTTCGGACTAAAATCCGACTAACGATAAAATATTTAAATAAAATATTTTAAGTATTCAATCGTAAAATATGCGGGTTGTTACAGACTCCCCTCCTTAAAGAAATTGCGTCCTCACAATAATTAAGAAGAAAATATATAGTAACAACCATAAAAGCATATCCAACACAAAAGAAGTTTGAAATAAGAAGTTCACCTCAAAGAGCACGAGAAAGTAAGTCCGGATGTGTTCGCTCGATGAATTCTCTAGTTTTCCAAGAGCAATCCTTAGGATTTGAGGACCATTGAACCTTCACAAGCGGGACATCTTTATTTCGAAGGTGCTTGACCTCCGAAGCAATAATACGAATAGGATGTTGCTCATAAGTTAAATTAGGTAAAACTTCAATTTCTTCCACAACACCGGGCTCAAGAATAGAATCGGGATCTCGAAGGCACTTCCGTAATTGAGAAACGTGAAACACGTCATGAATAGCAGAAAATTGAGCCCGTAATAAAAGGCGATAAGCCACAGAACCAATACGTTCGGTGATAGGAAATGGCCCAATATATCGAGACGCTAACTTTCCCGATCGACTAAAACGTACAACACCCTTCATTGGTGAAACACGAACAAACACAAGATCTCCCACAAAAAACTCTAATTTCCTTCTTCGGTTATCGGCATAGGATTTTTGTCTACTCTGGGCACCTTTAATCCTATGACGAATAAGGTCAATCTTTTCTGTGGAATCTCGAATAAAATCTGGACCTAAAACCGGCTTCTCACCGGCTTTAAGCCAACAAAAAGGAGATTGGCATGGCCTCTCATAGAGTGCCTCGAAAGGTGCCATACCAATACTAGATTGGAAGCTATTATTATAGGAAAACTCAACAAGAGAAATATGATCTTCCCAACTTCCACCAAAATCAAGAACACATGCACGAAGAAGATCTTCAAGAGTTTGATTCACATGCTCAGTTTGTCCATCGGACTGAGGATGATAAGCGGTGCTAAAATTAAGCTTCGTTCCCAAAGCTTTTTGAAGACTCTTCCAAAATCCACTAGTAAACAATGGATCACGATCACTAACAATAGAAGTAGGAACTCCATGCAATTTAACAATTTCTTTGATAAAGAGTTTGGCCAAGAGAGGAACGGTTCGATTAGAACGAACGGGAATAAAATGGGCGGATTTAGTAAGTCTATCAACTATCATCCATAAGCCATCATGACCCGAACGAGAACGGGGAAGGCCGTCTATAAAATCCATGGAAATTTGATTCCACTTCCAAATTGGAATTTCTAAAGGTTGCAATAACCCACCGGGCCTTTGGTGTTCGGCCTTGACAAGTTGGCAAGTCATGCAACACTTAACAAAGTTAGCAATATCAGATTTCATTCCCTCCCAATAATAAATTCGCTTCATGTCTGCGTACATTTTACTACTACCGGGATGAATGGTAAATTTAGAACAATGAGAATCTTCTAAAATATCTTTACGAAGATTACTGTTATGTGGCACGATAAGTCTACCAAATTTTCGACTACCGCCATGAGAATCAATATCAAAGTCTTTCAAACCTTCAATATCAATTTTATCCCTAAGATTTTGGCCAAGAAGAGCCAATTCGGGATCTAGGTTTTGAGCTTCAAGAATGCAGTCTAAAAGAGAAGGATGAGCCTCAAAGCTACATAAAACAAGAGATGAACATAGATAGGAAAAATGATCTCGAATCTCACAAGTGGATAAAACTCCGAGATCATTCCATTCGGATATCATCATAGAAACAACCGCTTGTTGTTTACGACTAAGTGCATCCACAACGCGATTTCCCTTTCCGGGAGTATAAAGAATATCAAGATCATAAGCTGCAAGAAATTCGAGCCAACGTTGTTGACGTAAATTAAGTTCCTTTTGAGAAAATAGATACTTTAAATATTTATGATCGGTGTAAAGAATAAATTTTTCTCCCAAAAGATAATGACGCCATATACGAAGGGCAAAAACAATAGCCGCGAGCTCTAAATCATGAGTGGCATATCTAGTCTCGGCTGGCTTCAATTGCCTAGAAGCATAAGCAATAACACTTTCCCTTTGCATAAGGACGACACCCAAACCAACGCGACTAGCATCGGTATAAACAACAAAATCTTGATTCCCCTCGGGAATAATAAGAATAAGAGCATTAGAAAGGAGTTCTTTTAATTTCTGAAAAGAAGCTTCACATTTGTCCGACCAAATGTATTTAACACCTTTCTTTGTCAAACTAGTAAGAGGCCTGGAAATTTTGAAAAAGTCCTTTATGAAACGGCGGTAATAACCTGCCAATCCGAGAAAACTACGGATTTCCGTCACACTCTCCGGTCTCTTCCAATTTTGAATTGCTTCAATCTTTGAAGGATCCACGGAAATTCCGGATTCGGAAATAATATGACCGAGAAACTTCACACGAGATTGCCAAAAGTGGCATTTAGAAAATTTTGCTTTCAATTGATTGCTCCTAAGAGTTTCCAACACAATCCGAAGACGCTTTTCATGCTCCCCCTCGGTTTTAGAATACACAAGATTATCATCAATAAAGATGAGGACAAACCGATTGAGGAAGTCTTTGAAAAATCTATTCATAAGGTCAACGAAATAAGCCAGAGCATTCGTCAAACCAAATGGCATAACAAGCCATTCATACGATCCATGACGAGTACGGAACGATGTCAAAGGAATGTTATCCTCTGCAATACGAAGCTGATGGAAACCGGTAGCTAAGTCTAATTGTGAGAAGACTCTAGCACCACTAAGTAGATCGAATAGATCATCAACCCGAGGTAAAGGATATTTATTCTTGATAGTAAGATCATTAAGCTTGCGGTAGTCAACGCAAAACCTAAGTGTACCATCGGATTTCTTCACAAAAATAGCCAAAGCTCCCCAAGTAGAGGAACTAGAGCGAATAAATTGCTTCGTCTCCAATTCGGATAATTGTTTACGCTTCTCCTCATTTTCTTTATTGGACATAAGATAAGGAGGACGAGTGATAGGTTGAGCTCCAGGGATGAGATTAATTTTGAACTCAATGGCTCGCTTAGGTGGTAATCCTAAAACGGGCGCAAATACGTCGGAAAATTCACGAACAACGTGAATAAGAGAGATAATATCTTCCTCATCATCATTATCGTCATCATGAGGATTTAAGGAATATAAAGATGAAACCAAGATGGAATCCGAATCTTTAAGGTCAATAGAAATCTGCTTAACAGATTGAGGATGCCGAAGATGAATAGTCCGCTCAGGACATAGGATTTAGGCTTCATAACAGTTAAGCCAATCCATTCCCAAAATCATTCCAAAGCCTAAGTAGCACATAACATGCAAATCGGCTCGGAAAGAAAAATCACACAAAATAATCTCGACATATTTACACAATAAACTGATTGTTGCGGATCCACCAACCGGGGGAGTAGCACGAGATTGACTGGATCCAGGGGAGTAGCACGAGATTGACTGGCGCTGGGATGGCCATATCTAACCATTTCTCTTCCTTAAGAAAGAAGAAGGAAGAAGAAAAAGGTTATTCACAAACGAATATCAAGCAATCTTGATAGATAAACAAGGAATCACAAAGAAAATAGGATTAATCGGTACGAAGACTCGAATTAAATCCTAATGCACGATTCCTAAGATGGACTTAGGATGATGATCCCTGTTAAATTAATCTACATTTTTCGAAGTTTGGCTCTGATACCAAGCTGTGACGCACCACCTCTATACCCATGCTAGCCAAGGACACTACGAGGTAATGCCGTCAACTAGCACGAAGAATAAGGCTGTTGAGGAGCGACCATTCGTGTAATTGCTTTGTGCGAGCACCGATATACCAGATAGTACAATGAAGTCCGACGTACCGATACAAACCCAAAGCTACTACATAGTGGCTATAAAATCTTCGGAAACAAATATAGAAATAAAAATAACACAAATCAGTCACAGACATCCATATCACAAAGGCGGAAAAAGATATGAATATAACACATGAAAGTGTACATCAGAGTAGTGGTCAAACAAGATCCACAATATCACAAAAGAATAGTTACAACTGCTAGACAAAAGAATAAGTATACATCCTGCAGTCTATATCTCAAATGTATACAACAAAATAAACTACTAATCTAAGTAGTTAGCCAAAAGTTAGAATAATAACTCCAGAAGAGGAGTCAAGAAGAAGCACCTGCAACATCTCGGTCTGACCCGAGTATTACTTAATAAGAAAATAATAAACGGATCAGTCTAACTATAAATATCAGATGTAATGATATAGAATAAGAGATATGGCATAAACATATAAAACCATAATACCATACTATGATAAGTATGTAATTGAAAACCAACCAGAGATTAATCAATATCACAAGAATCTTCTCAAAGATCAAAAGGAATGTTATACTCCTTATTTCATTCACCAAGCCACAAATGTTGACAACATATAAATGCCAATCATAAAATTGGTGAAATTCAAATTCTAGAAATCATCAATAGAAATCCAGGAATCAAAAAAAAGGGGGAGGCCTATCACAAAACGGGAGCATGAAAACTCACCATGACGTGTATCACAAACGGGACGCTATCCCATGGTCGCTAACCATAGAGCCGGTGCAACGACGTAGTGCAACGGTACGCCCGAGGAATCTGAAACTCGTAAGATTCGAAACAATGACGTAGTACAATAGTATGCTCGAAGAACCTGAAACTCGTAAAATTCGGAACAACGATGTAGTACAATGGTACGCCTGAAGATCCGGACTCCATAAAAAACGTGGGTCGCTATCCCACAAAAATTGGGTCGAAACCCCAAGAAATAAATAGATCGTTAGCCTGTAATAAAAATGAGACGAAACCCAATAAAACGAGGTACCGTCCCCTTCGTGGACAAAGAAACATAGCATAGCGCTAGTCTAAAACACAAAAATGATCCTCAATGATCATCAAGAAAGTGTCAATTACTCTAAGCTAGTAAATATACGTGCTTAGCTTCATGTCCCATAACCACTAGCTTAACTTAAATATTTATGAGCAAATTGTAGATCTCCACTAGAAAATTGTCACGAGAGATTCAATCGAACAAGTCCAAGAATTAACCAACGAAGTGAATGCAAGCGTTTCATACCACTTGTTTTACTAAGTCGTTTAATTAGATTTCTCATACGAGTGAGGTAAAGGTTTGTATATGCTAGTAGATTGGAAAACAGTTTGAGAAAACGAGCCTTGTAATAAAATAGTGTTGAAATCATTTTGAAGAAAGAGTTCTGATATTTACTACTAGTATCGAAACCTTTATACTTTTAAAGTGACAAATCACAAAAATGATTGTAGAACAATCAATGACCAAAATTCACATTCAAAGACGTGAATAAAATCCAAAGAAATCGATACCGAATCTAACAAAATGGATATTCCCAAAAATCCCGAAGAAAATGTCATCAAAGACGATAATAAATGATTGCAACAAATCGGAATCAGCACGAATCGATTAAAATTGGAAATTCAAGCAAAATAAGCAAATAAGCAAAAGACTGCAGATTCAGACGTCTGAAAAAAGTGATTCAGAAGTCTGAATCTGGAAAACTAAAAGTTTTCCAAAGTATATTTCATACGTCTGAACCCTATATTTCAGACGTCTGAAATAGACACTTTTTAGCCTATTTCCTTTCTGGTCCAAAACAAACCAATTCAGACGACTGAAATATAGATTCAGACGTCTGAATCTGGGAATAAAAATCTTCCCAGTATAATATTCAGACGTCTGAATCTAACGTTTCAGACGTTTGAAACTGGGATTCAGGGCATTCCCTGAACCTAGACCAAAAATGGCCGAAATAAATACCGAAACCGATCGAACGAGCAACGACGACTAAGGATTTACGCCAAGCGACATCCCAGCCTTAAAGGCTCTTCGATACGCCTCAAATATCAATGTCCAAATATCCATAATAGGATTTTCATATATTTTGATTTCAAAACACCAAAAATTGGAATATACACCAAATCAATCCAAACCAAAATCAATTGCACAAGAATAAGTGTTAGGAATTCATACCTAACAATCGAAGATAATTATAGACTAAGATGTGAGATAAAAATCTCACCTTTGAACCCAAAACAAATGAAGAAGAAGCTATAGAGTAAAGGCAAGGACAATCACTCTTCAATTCCAACCCAACAAGCTTCAATCTAAGCTAAAAAGAGAAACATTTCCTGAGTTAGGTTTAGGAATTTCTGAAATTGGTAAGAGAATGAGTTGGAGAAGAAGAAGAGGAGGCTTACCAAAGCTTTTTCAACAAATTTGGAGCTAGAACTTGATTTTCAAATGGAAACTAGGGCTTGGACATTTAATTTCTCATTCCTCCCTCCATTGTTGCTAAAGCTTGAGTATTAGGAAATAGAAAGGAAGTAATGAAGAGAAGAGGGGTGAAGCTTGGGTCTAATGGGCTGAACCAAAACCAAAGCCCTAAGTGAAAAAGTAGCAAAATTCTACTATCTCCAAACATATCGAAGTTTATACTCAAAAAGATCGTAAACGGTGTTTTGAACTCAATGGAAGTGGTTCCGAGTCCTAAATCGACCGTATGCAAAAGGTAACTTTTCGGACTAAAATCCGAGTAACGATAAAATATTTAAATAAAATATTTTAAATATTCAATCGTAAAATATGCGGGTTGTTACAGACTACCCTCCTTAAAGGAATTGCATCCTCGCAGTAATTAAGAAGAAAATGTATAGTAACAACCATAAAAGCATATCCAACACAAAAGAAGTTTTAAATAAGAAGTTCACCTCAAAGAGCACGAGAAAGTAAGTCCGGATGTGTTCGCTCGATGAATTCTCTAGTTTTACAAGAGCAATCCTTAGGATTTGAGGACCATTGAACCTTCACAAGCGGTACATCTTTATTTCGAAGGTGCTTGACCTCCGAAGCAATAATACGAATATGATGTTGCTCATAAGTTAAATTAGGTGAAACTTCAATTTCTTCTCCAACACCGGGCTCAAGAATAGAATCGGAATCTCGAAGGCACTTCCGTAATTGAGAAACGTGAAACACGTCATGAATAGCAGAAAATTGAGCCCGTAATAAAAGGCGATAAGCCACAGAACCAATACGTTCGGTGATAGGAAATTGCCCAATATATCGAGGCGCTAACTTTCCCGATCGACTGAAACGTACAACACCCTTCATAGGTGAAACACGAACAAACACAAGATCTCCCACAGAAAACTCTAATTTTCTTCTTCGGTTATCGGCATAGGATTTTTGTCTACTCTGGGCTTCTTTCATCCTATGACGAATAAGGTCATTCTTTTCTGTGGAATCTCGAATAAAATCTGGACCTAAAACCAGCTTCTCACCGGCCTCATGCCAACAAGAAGGAGATCGGCATGGCCTCCCATAGAGTGCCTCGAAAGGTTCCATACCAATACTAGATTGGAAGCTATTATTATAGGAAAACTCAACAAGAGAAATATGATCTTCCCAACTTCCACCAAATTCAAGAACACATGCACGAAGAAGATCTTCAAGAGTTTGATTCACACGCTCAGTTTGTCCATCGGACTGAGGATGATAAGCGGTGCTAAAATTAAGCTTCGTTCCCAAAGCTTTTTGAAGACTCTTCCAAAATCCACTAGTAAACAATGGATCACGATCACTAACAATAGAAGTAGGAACTCCATGAAATTTAACAATTTCTTTGAGAAAGAGTTTGGCCAAGAGAGGAACGGTTCGATTGGACCGAACGGGAATAAAATTGGCGGATTTAGTAAGTCTATCAACTATCACCCATAAGCCATCATGACTCGAACGAGAACGGGGAAGGCCGCCTATAAATCCATGGGAATTTGATTCCACTTCCAAATTGGAATTTCTAAAGGTTGCAATAAGCCACCGGGCCTTTGGTGTTCGGCCTTGACAAGTTGGCAAGTCATGCAACACTTAGCAAAGTTAGCAATATCAGATTTCATTCCCTCCCAATAATAAAGTCGCTTCATGTCCGCGCGCATTTTACTACTACCGAGATGAATGGTAAATTTAGAACGATGAGAATCTTCTAAAATATCTTTACGAAGATTACTGTTATTTGGCACGATAGGTCTACCAAATTTTCGACTACCGCCATGAGAATCAATATCAAAGTCTTTCAAACCTTCAATATCAATTTTATCCCTAAGATTTTGGCCAAGAAGAGCCAATTCGGGATCTAGGTTTTGAGCTTCAAGAATGCGGTCTAAAAGAGAAGGATGAGCCTCAAGGCTACATAAAACAAGAGATGAACATAGATAGGAAAAATGATCTCGAATCTCACAAGTGGATAAAACTCCGAGATCATTCCATTCGGATATCATCATAGAAACAACCGCTTGTTGTTTACGACTAAGTGCATCCACAACGCGATTTCCCTTTCCGGGAGTATAAAGAATATCAAGATCATAAGCTGCAAGAAATTCGAGCCAACGTTGTCGACGCAAATTAAGTTCCTTTTGAGAAAATAGATACTTTAAATATTTATGATTGGTGTAATGAATAAATTTTTCTCCCAAAAGATAATGACGCCATATACGAAGGGCAAAAACAATAGCCGCGAGCTCTAAATCATGAGTGGCATATCTAGTCTCGGCTGGCTTCAATTGCCTAGAAGCATAAGCAATAACACTTTCCCTTTGCATAAGGACGACACTCAAACCAACGCGACTAGCATCGGTATAAACAACAAAATCTTGATTCCCCTCGGGAATAATAAGAATAAGAGCATTAGAAAGGATTTCTTTTAATTTCTAAAAAGAAGCTTCACATTTGTCCGACCAAATGTATTTAACACCTTTCTTTGTCAAACTAGTAAGAGGCCTGGAAATTTTCAAAAAGTCCTTTATGAAGCGGCGGTAATAACCTGCCAATCCGAGAAAACTACGGATTTCCGTCACACTCTCCGGTCTCTTCCAATTTTGAATTGCTTCAATCTTTGAAGGATCCACGGAAATTCCGGATTCGGAAATAATATGACCGAGAAACTTCACACGAGATTGCAGAAAGTGGCATTTAGAAAATTTTGCTTTCAATTGATTGCTCCTAAGAGTTTCCAACACAATCCGAAGATGCTTTTCATGCTCCCCCTCGGTTTTAGAATACACTAGAATATCATCAATAAAGATGAGGACAAACCGATCGAGAAAGTCTTTGAAAACTCTATTCATAAGGTCAACGAAATAAGCCGGAGCATTCGTCAAACCAAATGGCATAACAAGCCATTCATACGATCCATAACGAGTACGGAACGACGTCAAAGGAATGTTATCCTCTGTAATACGAAGCTGATGGAAACCAGTAGCTAAGTCTAATTGTGAGAAGACTCTAGCACCACTAAGTTGATCGAATAGATCATCAATCCGAGGTAAAGGATATTTATTCTTGATAGTAAGATCATTAAGCTTGCGGTAGTCAACGCAAAGCCTAAGTGTACCATCGGATTTCTTCACAAAAAATAGCCGAAGCTCCCCAAGTAGAGGAACTAGAGCGAATAAATTACTTCGTCTCCAATTCGGATAATTGTTTACGCTTCTCCTCATTTTCTTTATTGGACATACGATAAGGAGGACGAGTGATAGGTTGAGCTCCAGGGATGAGATTAATTTTGAACTCAATGGCTCGCTTAGGTGGTAATCCTAAAACGGGCTCAAATACGTCGGAAAATTCACGAACAACGTGAATAAGAGAAATAATATCTTCCTCATCATCATTATCGTCATCATGAGGATTTAAGGAATATAAAGATGCAACCAAGATGGAATCCGAATCTTTAAGGTCAATAGAAATCTGCTTAACAGATTGAGGATGCCGAAGATGAATAGTCCGCTCAGGACATAGGATTTGGGCTTCATAACGGTTAATCCAATCCATTCCCAAAATCATTCCAAAGCCTAAGTAGCGCATAACATGTAAATCGGCTTGGAAAGAAAAATCACACAAAGTAGTCTCGACATCTTTACACAATAAACTGATTGTTGCAGATCCCCCAACCGGATTCGCAATTCTCAAAGAAGTCATTAAACACAAAACATCCAAAGAAAAAGTATCAACAAGTTCTTTTGAAATAAAAGAATGGGACTCACCCGTATCAAAAAGGACCCGAATAGGATGATCACGAAATAAAATAATGCCATCAAGGATAGAATGAAGAGTACCTTGACCACGAGACGTGTTTCCAGGGGCTTTAGCAACATTAAGCTTTCCCTCCTTCTTGCCCTGAAGTTTGGGACATGAAGATAAAAAATGATCCGAACTTTTGCAATAGCGACAAAAGAGAGGTTTCAAACATCTATTGGCATAATGGTCTTTATAACCACAATTGTAGCATTGCCCACTACTAGGGGCAGAAGCCTTTGCTACCGGAATTGCTTGCTTCCCTTTCTTGTTGGGATAAGACTCTTTGAACTTAATAGGCCTTTTCTTGTTGTTGTTGAATTTTGGTTTGGCACCCACAACATCAGCATCACTCTCTTTATCTGCCTCTTCAAGTCAAAGAGCGATATCAACAAGTTGATCAAAAGAAACTTCTAGTTTTAGAAGTAATGGCTTCTTGAGATTTTTATTCAAGCCATAGACGAATCTCTGATTTTTCTTCAATGGGGTATTAATGTATTCAACCCCGTATTTAGAAAGAGATTCAAAAGGCGCAACATAGTCTGTCACGGAGGATTCACCTTGAACAAGGTCTATGAAACGACGAGCTAATGTCACCTTCTCAGCTTCTGGTACAAATTTTAACTCGAATCATTCTCAGAATTTCTCCCAAGTAAGATCTGCTTCAACTATTTCAGAAATAAGAAGCTCATACCAATCTAATTCTCTTTCTTGGAGCATACTAGAGGCCACTTGAACACGGTGAAGATCAATAAGATTCATGCGAGAAAAGATTCGATCGCACGATCTCAGCCAAGCCTGGACTTCGATAATAGTCTCAGAACCTTTGAATGGCTTCCCACCCAAATTGGTATAATCGCTGCACAAACATGCAAATCCAGACCTAGGGTGAACAGACTCCGGATTAGATCCGGCTGCTTGAGAATTCCTTACTAGATCAAGAAGCTGCTGGGCATACATAAATACTCCATCCAGGGGAGTAGCACGAGATTGACTGGCGCTGGGACGGCCAGATCTAACCATTTCTCTTCCTTAAGAAAGAAGAAGGAAGAAGAAAAAGGTTATTCACAAACGAATATCAAGCAATCTTGATAGATAAACAAGGAATCATAAAGAAAATAGGATTAATCGGTACGAAGACTCGAATTAAATCCTAATGCACGATTCCTAAGATGGACTTAGGACGATGATCCCTGTTAAATTAATCTACATTTTCCGAAGTTTGGCTCTGATACCAAGCTGTGACGCCCCACCTCTATACCCACGCTAGCCAAGGACACTACGAAGTAATGCCGTCAACTAGCACGAAGAATAAGGCTGTTGAGGAGCAACCATCCGTGTAATTGTTTTGTGCGAGCACCGATATACCAGATAGTACAAGGAAATCCGACGTACCGATATAAACCCAAAGCTAGTACACAGTGGCTATAATTCGGAAACAAATATAAAAATAATAATAACACAAATCAGTCGCAGACATCCATATCGCAAAGGCGGAAAAAGATATGAATATAACACATGAAAGTGTACATCAGAGTAGTGGTCAAACAAGATCCACAATATCACAAAAGAATAGTTACAAGTGCCAGACAAAAGAATAAGTATACATCCTGGAGTCTATATCTCAAATGTATACAACAAAATAAACTACTAATCTAAGTGTTAGCCAAAAGTCAGAATAATAACTCCAGAAGAGGAGTCAAGAAGAAGCACCTGCAACATCTCGGTCTGACCCGAGTATTATTTAATAAGAAAATAATAAATGGATCAGTCTAACTATAAATATCAGATGTAATGATATAGAATAAGAGATGTGGCATAAACATATAAAACCATAATACCATACTATGATAAGTATGTAATTGAAAACCAACCAGAGATTAATCAATATCACAAGAATCTTCTCAAAGATCAAAAGGAATGTCATACTCCTTATTTCATTCACCAAGCCACAAATATTGACAACATATAAATGCCAATCATAAAATTGGTGAAATTCAAATTCTAGAAATCATCAATAGAAATCCAAGAATCACAAAAAAAGGGGGAGGCCTATCACAAAACGGGTGCCTGAAAACTCACCAACACGTGTATCACAAACGGGACGCTATCCCATGGTCACTAACCATAGAGCCGGTGCAACGACGTAGTCCAACGGTACGCCCAAGAAACCTGAAACTCATAAAATTCGAAACAATGACGTAGTACAACAGTACGCCCGAAGAACCTGAAACTCGTAAATTTCGGAACAACGACGTAGTACAACGGTATGCCCGAAGATCCGAACTCCATAAAAAACGTGGGTCGCTAGCCCACAAAAATTGGGTCGAAACCCCAAGAAATAAATAGGTCGTTAGCCTATAATAAAAATGAGACGAAACTCAATAAAACGAGGTACCGTCCCCTTCGTGGACAAAGAAACATAGCATAGCGCTAGTTTAAAACACAAAAAATGATCCTCAATGATCATCAAGAAAGTGTCAATTACTCTAAGCTAGTAAATATACGAGCTTAGCTTCATGTCCCATAACCACTAGCTTGAATTAAATATTTACGAGCAAATTGTAGATCTCCACCAGAAAATTGTCACGAGAGATTCAATCGAACAAGTCCAAGAATTAACCAACGAAGTGAACGCAAGCGTTTCATACCACTTGTTTTACTAAGTCGTTTAATTAGATTTCTCATACGAGTGAGGTAAAGGTTTGTATATGCTAGTAGATTGGAAAACAGTTTGAGAAATCGAGCCTTGTAATAAAATAGTGCTGAAATCATTTTGAAGAAAGAGTTTTGATATTTACTACTAGTATCGAAACCTTTATATTTTTAAAGTGACAAATCACAAAAATGATTGTAGAACAATCAATGAACAAAATTCACATTCAAAGACGTGAATAAAATCCAAAGAAATCGATACCGAATCCAACAAAATGGATATTCCCAAAAATCCCGAAGAAAATGTCATCAAAGACGATAATAAATGATTGCAACAAATCGGAATCAACACGAATCGATTAAAATTGGAAATTCAAGCTAAATAAGCAAATGGGTAAAAGACTGCAGATTCAGACGTCTGAAAAAAGTGATTTAGACGTCTGAATCTGGAAAACTAAAAGTTTTCCAGAGCATATTTCTGGCGTCTGAACCCTATATTTCAGACGTCTGAAATAGACACTTTTTAGCCTATTTCCTTTCTGGTCCAAAAAAAACCAATTCAGACGTCTGATATATAGATTCAGACGTCTGAATCTGGGAATAAAAATCTTCCCAGAATAATATTCAGACGTCTGAATCTAACGTTTCAGACGTCTGAAACTGGGGTTCAGGGCATTCCCTGAACCTAGACCAAAAATGGCCGAAATAAATACCGGAAGCGATCGAACGAGCAACGACGACTAAGGATTTACGCCAAGCGACAACCCAGCCTTAAAGGCTCTTCGATACGCCTCAAATATCAATGTCCAAATATCCATAGTAGGATTTTCATAGATTTTGATTTCAAAACACCAAAAATTGAAATATACACCAAATCAATCCAAACCAAAATCAATTGCACAAGAATAAGTGTTAGGAATTCATACCTAACAATCGAAGATAATTATAGACTAAGATGTGAGATAAAAATCTCACCTTTGAACCCAAAACAAATGAAGAAGAAGCTATAGAGTAAAGGCAAGGACAATCACTCTTCAATTCCAACCCAACAAGCTTGAATCTAAGCTAAAAAGAGAAACATTTCCTGAGTTAGGGTTAGGAATTTTTGAAATTGGTAAGAGAATGAGTTGGAGAAGAAGAAGAGGAGGCTTACCAAAGCTTTTTCTATAAATTTGGAGCTAGAACTTGATTTGCAAATGGAAACTAGGGTTTGGAGTTTTAATTTCTCATCCCTCCCTCCATTGTTGCTAAAGCTTGAGTATTAGGAAATAGAAAGGAAGTAATGAAGAGAAGAGGGGTGAAGCTTGAGTCTAATGGGCTGAACCAAAACCAAAGCCCTAAGTGAAAAAGTAGCAAAATTCTACTATCTCCAAACATATCGAAGTTTATACTCAAAAAGATCCTAAACGGTGTTTTGAACTCAATGGAAGTGGTTCCGAGTCCTAAATCGATCGTATGCAAAAAGTAACTTTTCGGACTAAAATTCGACTAACGATAAATATTTAAATAAAATATTTTAAATATTCAATCGTAAAATATGCGGGTTGTTACAAATTTGTGGGGCAAACCAGTTTTATTTTGGAAATTCCAAAGGGAATTCGTTTCGGATAAGATCCAGGTTTGGTTTAAAATGTAAAAATGTGATTTTGGGGCATTTGAGATTTCAAAATAATTTGAAATAAATATCGGATGTTTAAATTTCGGATTCCTTCTTTAAAGTGATGTAGAAAATAGTAGAAAATTGGTATGAAGTTATAAAATTGAGAGTAATTTTAAAGAAGAGAGAAAGGTGTGGAATTTGAATTTCGGAATTAAATTTTAACTTGAGGAAGTTAAAATGAACGAATTTAACTTAAGGTAAGTAAAGGTGAGCTAGAGTTGAATTAAATTGAAGATAAAATTGGATTGAGATACAAAATTGGATGGAATTTAACTTAAGCTAAGCTGAACGAATTATATTTTAGAAAAATTAATCGATTGTGATTTGAAATTGGAATTAAATTCTTACTTGATTAAATTGAATGAACTAAAACTAAATTTGTTTGGGTAGAATTTAAATTAAGTATGGTTTGGAATGATGGTAAAGAAGGATTGAAATTCAAATAAAAAGTGAATCGGATTTGAGTTATATGGAATTGAATTAAAATATGTAAATGTGAATTATAAAGTGACTATATAACTATTAGTTATAAAATCCGAATTGGATTAGAATAATATCGAATTGAAGTAAATATAAATTTTAAATTGTGGAATATTATAAAAAACCATATGGCATAAATCTTAAATGAGAGAAAACTTGAGGAAAATTTGGAATTGTGAATGAATAAATTGGAATAGCTTAAAAAAAATTGAAATAAATTGAATAAAAAATATTTTTAGGCTATAAATAAATGTATGGTCTTGAGTAAAAATAAAATGTGAATATATTCCAGTATAGAATTGATGGAAATATGAAAAATAATAGTTGGGTGACTTATAACATTGAAAATTTGAATAGATAAGCCAAAATAAAACCGAATTTGATATTTGGTAATGAAACGGAAACCCAAACTTGAATTGTAAATAAAATTAAACTCATGAAGTTAAATAAAGCAAAATAAAAATCAAGTATTGAGTTATAAGATGAAAGTGGACTAATTAGAATCCATAAACCATTTATTAGAACTTTTTTTATAAATCTATATACCTGTTTCTAAAATTAGTTTATAAATATCTAACTATTTATAAACTCTTTCTCTTTGAAAATAACCCCTCCATAAGTCTTCAATCCATTTTATAAATTTCTTTATAAAATGCTAGTCTTTAACTCTATTTAAAGTCTCAAAAACATTTATAAATAATTAAAATCATTTACTTCAAACAATATTATATAATAATAATTATTAACAATGAACATTATAAATAAATGGAAATCATTAACTTTAAATATCTTAAAATAATAATTAATCATTCCAAAATATTGTTTAAGAAATAATAATAATAATTAATTAATCTTTACCATGTTAGTAATAATAATTTATTTTAGAACCTTATTAATAATCCTTATTATTAATTTCAAAATCATAGCTATTCTTAAATAACTAATCTTTCAATTTATTAACCGTTTTATAAATTCTTAAAACATATTAACTATAAACAAATAACTTTTAACAATATTAAAATAATTTAAAACTTTAAAATAATATCAATACAATTATATAACTTTAAAACAATTTTAATATAGTAAATAAATTTGAAAGAATATTATAATAATTAAATAACCTTAAATTAATATTATTATAATTAAATAACTTTAAAAGAATATTATTATAATTAAATAACTTAAAAATAACATTAATATATTTAATTAATTTAAAAATTACATGATTATATTAATTGACTTAAAAAAACATTAATATATTTAATTAACTTAAATAATCCTTAAACAACATGTTTCAAAATCCAATTTTAGATTTAAAAATCGTTTCTTGTCTCAAAATCAATTTCTGATTCAGCTACAATTTATAGTATTTTTAAAAAACTAATGTAATATCCCGGAATTTTTAACAATATAAATTTAATAATCTGTATTAAAATTAAATTGGTATTGATATTTTTGTTATTAATAATTCAATTTGATTTAATAATCTTCTTCAATAATTATTTAATTGGTTATTCCATCTTTCAAAAATAATAAATTGGTTTCTATTTACAATATAAACATATGGTTTATATTTTAAATAGATTAGCATTGTTTTAAATTAATAAATAAAACAAAATTTTCTAATTCTTATTATTTGTAGTAATTTGGAAAATTTGTTTTTATTTAATGTTTAAGCTTTCCAAAGTTAAATAAATGATCTTGGTTTAAATTTAATTTATGAATCACGATTTAAAATTCTAATATACACATTAATAATTTGGAAATTTGATTTAATTTAAATATAAAGTTTTCAAAGCTATTTAATAAATAAATATATGATTTTTAAATTGTTAAGGAAAAATGTTTAAATGTTTAAAATAGTTTTAGCTTGAGTTTTAAATTTAATTAAATTGACAAAAGAGTTTTATAGCTTAATTAAATAAGTAACTTATTAATAAAAGAATAACTTCTTTTACAATTATTTTATTTTAATAACAAGTCATTTCTAAAAATAATATTAATAGTATATTGTCTTTATAAATAGATTTTGAATAATAATGGCAATTGTTATTTCAAAGTTTAATTGTAGTTATAACTTGATTTTAAAATATTAGATATTGAATTTAATTTGAATTTAAATTCCAAAGTATAGATTTTTGATCGTTTTAATTTATTATGTATAAGTTTTATTTATAAACATGATTTGTTTTTATTTCGTTTTATAAGTTTATATACATATTTAAATATTAACTAACAAATTAAAATTTAGACTTAATATATATATATATATATATATATTAACTAATGAATTAAATACAAATTATTTTTAAATAAAATGACAAGTGTTATAAGATAAGCATTCAAAATGACAAATGTTGAAATAAGTTTACAAGTGTCAAATTGTTTTAATTTTTTTTTCTTTTATTTGATAAAATCTGAACATTTACTTATATAAATGAATATTTTTCACTCTTGTTCTTTTTTTCTCATTTCCTAAATCAAAAGAATCTTCAACTTGCTTATTCCTCAAATCTGAAACCCATTTTCAGATTCAAAAATTATATGTTCAAACCAAAATCAGTAACTCCTCTTCAAAAACCCTACATATTCAAAATACTTGCATCTTCAATTCCTGCATTTGCCATTTTCAAACACGAATCAGTAAACCCCTTAAAAATCAAACCCTCTTCAAAAATTCTGTGGCCTGCAAACAAGATCCTGTTCAATAACAAAATCAAAACCCCTCATTTATTCAAAAGGTCTGCATTCTTTTTTTTTTTAATAAAACCTGGAAATTTAGCATCTGCAAAAGAAAAGTCTGCAAACCCAAGTTTTAAAATTCAAAGTTTCAAAAGGGGGAAACTGCAGTTTTAAGGGTTTCAAAAAGCATTTGCACATCTTCAAAACCAAAAGATTGATTTCTGCATATCTTCAAAAAGAAGCTTATTCAAAAGCAACAAGCATACATGCAGTTTCAAAACCAAAAGCATACCAAGTTCACTTGCAGATGTTTTCAGCAACTCAACTCAAAGCTTTTCAAATATCAGGCTCTGCTTTCTTCTAAACAGTGAGTAACTTTAAAACCTTAAAATATAAATTAGGTTGCATTCTTAATGGGTTAAATATAAATAAGTAATTGATTGTGAATATAGGTGAAATTGGATGTGGATATTGATTATGTGTAGTAGTGTATGTGTAGTATGCTCTGTTTTGTACTAGGCTTAAGATTTCTATTTAAAATTTCTATTTTTTTAATTATTTGCAGATTGTATATAATTTATAAATCAAAATTGTTTGATTTACCTTAGATTAAGATTGAAATATTTATGTAAGTCAAAATGTAGCCTGTAGTCTTTGTAAAATATAGAAACCTCTGTGCATGTTAGATAAAACCAATACTCAAACCTTTAAATTTGTAAATTCAGCATTATATAATGAAAACATTAACTGAAATATTATTTTTAAATCAAGTATCACGATTTTTAGGGGTAAGTTGTAGGTGCAGTTCTGTTTTAAACCGATAATGGATTTTAAACAAATTCTGATGGTTTATGAATTGAGGAGTCTTGGATTTCTTCTGGGTGGTAGAGTAGTGTTAGGTGATGCTTTGAAAAATCATGGATGATGATTAACTTATCAAAGAGGATGTAGATTTGGAAATTCATTTTTTAAACCCTAGTTTTAGTGGGTTTAAAGAAATCGACCATTTTGATCTGAATAATTGATCGAGTGATAGGATGTTTTGGGAATCAGTAGTGGGTGCGTGGTTGAGGTCGAGGTCGGAAGGGTTGATCTCCAAGTGGTCGGAGCAGCGTGTTTTCGCTGTTGACAGATTTTGAAGAAAACCTGAATTTGCTGTTTCCAGGTTTGGTAGTTAGCTCGTTTTTGATTTTTGCTACTATGGTGGTTTCTGGTGTTCGTGTTTGAGTTTGGAGGTGATCACTGATGGGTAGAAGCGTTGGTGAATGGACGGAGCCACGGTGCACGGGCACCGTGCAGTTGAAGTTCAGGTGGAATGTGTTGTGGTGTGCAGTTTTTTTGAACTCGGGATTGAACTCAAGTTATTCGAGTTTTTGACTCGAAGAAAATGAGGGTTTTACTCGAAGTATTTTGGAGGGTGACTCGGGTTAGAGAGTTATTGCAGGTTTTGATAAACCTGTACCTGTTTGTTTAAAGTATTGTTTAAAAATCTGAACCATTCAAATGTAAAGGAAGTTTAAACTTAGTTTCTAATTCAAGTTTAAATTATAGAGTTCAGATCTAGTTTTAAGTCTCTGTTTTTAAAAATAATAATAATATAAAGTTTTTAAATTTTAACTTGTTAAACTACTTTATAAAGGTGAGTAGTTGAAATTTAAAACTGAAGTTTTTTTAAAAAAAATGTGTGAGCAAGATTTTAAGTTAAAGTTAAAAATTGGAATTCAAAGATTTAAAATAATTATTTCAGTTTTGAAATAAAGGAAGTTTTAAATTTGAAGAGTTTAAACAAATTTGTATGTAAAGTTTAAATTTAAATTATTAAGTCTAAAACTGAAATTAGTTTCAAACCTTATGAATTTCTTATATTCGATAAACACTTGTTTGTTTTATGATTTTAAGAAGTTTTAAAATTTGTTTAAACTTTGATTTAGTTTAAAATTTATTCCTTTTAAATCTTGTATTTGAAATGAAATTTAAAAGTAATTTCTAAAGTACTTTGTTTTAAATAAATTTTTTTAAGCATAATTAAGGAATGTTTTAACTTAAAATTAAGTTAAGAATTAATGTTTTGAAATCAATTATATTACAAAGGTAATTAAGAAATAATTAATTAATTTAATTAATTAATTAATTATTAAGGTTTAATGGATACTGATTTAGGGGTTAATCAATTTAAAATGAAGATCATTAATTAGATTATTAATTAATGATTAATGAGTTATTAATTGTGTAATTAAGCTTTAATCAAGGTTAATTAATTTAAATAATGAGACTTAACTAATGGATGATTAAAGTTAATTAAATTTGTAATTAATCTCAGTTAATTACTTAATGAAGATAATTAGAGAATGGTTAATGTAGGTCATTAACCCGAATTATTAAATAATTAATTAATGTTGTTAATTTTTAATTAATTAATTTAATAATAATCATTTGTGAATTGATGAGTATAATTACTTAATGAAGTAATTAAGAAATAATTACTTAATGTAATTAATTTAGTTAATTTTAGTTAATTAAGTTTAATTAATTTTAAACACTTGAGGTTTTAAAGATAATTACTTTATGTAATTAATGGATTGAAAATTTCTTGGTGAAGTAATTAATTAATAATTACAGGTTGTAATTAAATGAAGACGTTTAAGAATGAAGTAATTTTGAGTATAAATTACTTAGAAAGTAATAGGGATTAATTAAGGAATCAATTAAGGAATAATTGATTTATTTTAGTGAGGTAATTAAGTTAGTTAATTACTGAATGTGATTTATCCGGAAGGATTAATAATTATGGGTTAATTACTTAAGGTAATTAATTTAAGAAGGTAATTAATTAAATTAAGGATCATTAATTGTTATAATTAATGATGTAATTAAAGTTGATTAATTATGATTAATTAATCAGTGATAAATAATTGAAGGTAATTAATTATTGTAATTAATTAAGGATTAAGGTAATTAATTATAGTTAATTAATTAATTGAAGTAATTAGAGGTTAATTACTGTTTGGTTGAGAATAATTAATTTGTGAAATTAATTAAGGATAATTACTTGAATGTAATTAAGGATAATTAGTCAAGGGTGATTAATTAAGGTGATTATTTTGGATGATTAATTAATTGATTGTAATCAATTAAATGATTGAGTAAGCAAGATTTATATTGGTGAAGTAATTAATTTAATTTATTTTAAATTAATTAAAGATGGAATAATTAATTTAATTCATTTTAAATTAAGTAGAGGTAGAGATAGTTAATTTAATTCATTTTAAATTATTTATGTTGTGATGAAATAAATCATTGCTTATATATGAATGGATGACATTGATTGTCTTGGATGCTTTGTGATCTTAGAAATAAGATAAGTAATGTTGTGTATGAATGCTTGGTTGCATTGTGATGATAACATAGATTATCTATGGTGATGGTGATATATGGATTATCTATTTTGATATTGATAATATGGATTACCTGTTATTTGATAATGTTGATTATCAATTGTTATTTGTGAGTTATCTATCTGTGTGTGTAGATAGATAATTGAATTGTTTTAAACTTTAAAACAACTTGGAACTAAAAGACACGCTTTGGATTTCGATGAGACCGGGATCGGCTTTCCATATTTGGATATCCGAAAACCACATCGATCCAAATTAACGATAGGTCGTGAAATCTCTTGTGAAGAGTGAAGACTCGAGGTGTAAGGACTATCCGTCAGTATAACTCTAGGGGTGATTCCGTGATGAGTTTGACGGAAATAGTACTTACAGATTCGAGATGGTGATTTAGAGTGCAAGGGCTATGGTCGTTGACTCTGAGGGTGATTCCAATAATGAGTGCAACGAGATAGTGCCTTCGGTTTCGTTCGAACCCGGAACGAACTTGTATGGATCGAATGCTTTCAGAACATCGTCAGGTGGACGATGAGCATTCTAAGTGATGTGTTCACTAAAGGTAATCAAAGCCTCAAGCCTCATCAACCGGGAATGGCTAAAACAGGGGAGGTGCAGCAAGGCTTCGTGGGTAGCCCACACTTGAGAGTGAGATTTACCCCTGTCTAGAGGTCCCTTTTATTTCGGCTGTGTGGACAGTTGTTGAGCTCCAACTGTCGAGTTTATCTTGTTCGGAACGGTTCAGTAAGGAATGGTTTCGGCCTTGTGTTGCAGGGGAGTTAGGGTGGCTCCTCGGTACGTTGATCTAGGCCACGTACTATGACGGGCGGTACCCCAGTAGCCCTGCCATTGTATGGAATCCAAAATCCAATAAGTGCCAACGGTTTTGATTGTATTACTCACTTTTGTGGCTAGTAGCTGGAATTTAATAATGTAACAATTTCGGCTATTTCATATTTATTTGGAAACCCTAGACCCTATTATAATATCATCGGATTTTCTATCAAATGTTTTGGTTAGCGTAAGGTAAAAACTTTTCCATGTTTATGTGTGGGAAGTCTTACGTGATACCTTTCTTTTCAAAAGGTTTTTGAAAGTTAAGCAACGTTAACCTGTTACTCACACCAGACCCATGTCTGACCCGGAGTTTATCTTCTGTTTTCTTAAACTCTTGGGTACTCAAATTTTTACGAGTAGCCAAGGGATTCAGGTCAGCTTTGACGAAGTGAGGAGGAGCAATGGAGCAGGAGGCTTCTGCGTATAGATATGTAGTATTCCGCTGTGTAGATTTCTCTGAGTTGTTTCCTATACCGTATTGAGTTGTATAACTAGACAGGTGTTTATAACTGTCTAGTATGTAATGTATGTCTGTGTAACTCTGATAATGGTTGTAAACTATGTAATGTTTATGTTATTAATATAATTTATTCGTTCCACTGTTTAGATTCTGATGTTGTTTCTTCTTCTCTTCTTTCTTTCTCTTTTCTATCCCTTTCTTTCTTATTAATGATGCATCATTCTGTGGAGACGGATGGCAGGTCATTACAGTGGTATCGGAGCATTAGGTTGAGTGAATACCTAGGCTCTGGAGTGGTGTCTACCTTGAGAGAGCGTATTTGTAATTTATATATATATATATATATATATATATATATTCTACCTATCTGTTGGGTTACCTTGTCGGGTTTTCCAATATAAGGTATAAAGGTAACCGGGGTAGTAGTGTGTGTAACACGACTACCAATGGTTGGAGTTTGAATGTTTGAGGTTGGAAGTGTATCTGTCGAGACTGTAGACCTGATACCGTCTCGAGTGAGCTTTGTAGTGATGAAGGGTTTCATTTATCTCTGAAGGAAACCTATTAAGGTTCGGAGTCTATATTTGAACTTGAATGAGTAGATTTTGGATCTGTCGGTTGGGCAGAAGCGAGTGATGGTATTTTGGATACCTCAGGAAGTAGTAGCTGTGTGATGAGATGTAGTGACTATGGATGTTCCCGAAGATGTTTTCTTTGGAACAAGTTTAAGGAAGTGAGTCTGCTTCAGTGTTGTGGCTGTGTTCAGCTGGTGTTTCTGTTTGCTTTGAAGTCCGAATTTGTCGAAGAGCTTTGATTAGGAGATCTTTGGCATCTATGTCAGCGGTGCAGCTCGGAATGTTCTGTGTGTTGGCAGGAGATCTTCTGGCTTAGCAGTTTTCTGAAATAGAGTTAAGAAGCGGCAGAGTGGACCTGTTTTTGGGTGGATTGGCTAGTGAAGAGTAAGTTTTTCTGTTTGGTAAAGGAAGAATAGTTTTTCTTGGATTTGGTTTGGGCTGATCGCAAAAGTGACTTGCGATTGTTTGAGTGTTCTCTTGGGTTATCTGAGTTTTTCTGGATATCTTTAGGGAGTCAGAGTTTTGTTTGCATCTGGAGATTGAGTTTCCTTGTCGTCTGGGTTTCCAGGAGGGGTACCGATGGTTCAGCTTAATGGAAGAATGGTCCCAGGAGATTAAGTTGGTGAAGCAGCTCAGGTTTTGGAGAAGTTCTGAGTTTTCTTATGGATTTGTTGAGCCATATTTTCTGGGGTGTGTTGTCCAGTTTGTGCTCGTGTTCTTCTTCAGCATTCTCTACTACTTCGGATCAGAGTTGAGCAGCGGAAGCTTTTTGAAAGTGTATTTGCTTTTCTTTTCCGGACAGGAGGAGTGAGTTTAATCTTCTGATGTTTGAGGAGTAGGGTTTGATCTTGATTGATCTTGAGGAGATCATTTTGTTGAGATGATTTGTCTAGTTTGTTTCTAGAGACATCAGCAAAGGTTGAGCTGATCAAGAAGGTTGTAAGCAGCCCTGGATCGTCTGGAGAGTTTTGTGGATAAGAGTCGGAGGAATTTGGATTCCGGAATCGGAGATTTGACTTTAGATAAGTTTTCTCCAATAAAAAAGAAGCTATAAGATTGAGTAAGGCTGGAAAGCTAGCTCT
The DNA here is from genome assembly GCA_030765085.1 of Allium cepa. Classification (NCBI taxonomy): domain Eukaryota; kingdom Viridiplantae; phylum Streptophyta; class Magnoliopsida; order Asparagales; family Amaryllidaceae; genus Allium; species Allium cepa. Next base: position 222,442,313 of record CM060928.1, read on the forward strand.
GAGGTGTTTCGGATCTTTTCTGTGATCTTGGAGGTTAAGTGATTAATCTGTAGGATTGAATTGCTAGTTTGGATAACTGGGATTCAATGAGTTTCACGTATCTCTGAGGGAGTACGTGTATGATCTATCTCTGGTTGGGGAACCAGTAGTTTGGGAGTTTTGGTTGTTGAGTCAAACTCGTCTGTAGTCTGATATCTTGTCGAGTGTCATAGATCTAGATGAATAAGAACTTAGTAGCTTCATAGTATTGATTGTTTGATTTCTATAGAGCGAGTATTCCGGTATATATATATACACCTGGGGAAAACTCGAAGAAATTTTATCCAGAATTTTGTCTGGATAATTAGATTTGTTTGATTGGTTGAATTGGTTGCTATAGTTGTTAGCATATGTTTGATATATGTTTGTGTTTTAAAATATTTAATGAGATTATTAAATTACCTTTGTTTTAAATTTCGAGGACGAAATTCTTTTAAGGGGGAAGGATTGTAGTATCCTAGAATTTTTAACAATATCAATTTAATAATTTGTATTAAAATTAAATTGATATCGATATTTTTGTTATTAATAATTCAATTTGATTTAATAATCTTCTTCAATAATTATTTAATTGGTTATTCTATCTTTCAAAAATAATAAATTGGTTTCTATTTACAATATAAATATATGGTTTATATTTTAAATAGATTAGCATTGTTTTAAATTAATAAATAAAACACAATTTTCTAATTCTTATTATTTATAGTAATTTGGAAAATTTGTTTTTATTTAATATTTAAGCTTTCCAACGTTAAATAAATGATCTTGCTTTAAATTTAATTTATGAATCATGATTTAAAATTCTAATATATACATTAATAATTTGGAAATTTGATTTAATTTAAATATAAAGTTTTCAAAGCTATTTAATAAATAAATATATGATTTTTAAATTGTTAAGGAAAAATGTTTAAATGTTTAAAATAGTTTTAGCTTGAGTTTTAACTTTAATTAAATTGACAAAAGAGTTTTATAGCTTAATTAAATAAGTAACTTATTAATAAAAGAATAATTTCTTTTACAATTATTTTATTTTAATAATAAGTCATTTCTAAAAATAATATTAATAGTATATTGTCTTTATAAATAGATTTTGAATAAAAATGGCAATTGTTATTTCACTGTTTAATTGTAGTTATAACTTGATTTTAAAATATTAGATTTTGAATTTAATTTGAATTAAAATTCCAAAGTATAGATTTTTGATTGTTTTAATTTAATATGTATAAGTTTTATTTATAAACATGATTTGTTTTTATTTCTTTTTATAAGTTTATATACATATTTAAATATTAATTAACAAATTAAAATTTAGACTTAATATATATATATATATTAACTAATGAATTAAATACAAATTATTTTTAAATAAAAGGACAAGTGTTATAAGATAAGCATTCAAAGTGACAAATGTTGAAATAAGTTTACAAGTGTCAATTGTTTTAATTTTTTTTCTTTTATTTGATAAAATCTGAAAATTTACTTATACAAATGAACATTTTTCACTCTTGTTCTTTTTTTCTCATTTCCTAAATCAAAAGAATCTTTAACTTGCTTATTCCTCAAATCTGAAACCCATTTTCAGATTCAAAAATTATATGAAAATTAGTAACTCCTCTTCAAAAACCCTACATATTCAAAATACTTGCATCCTCAATTCCTGCATTTACCATTTTCAAACCCAAATCAATAAACCCGTCAAAAATCAAACCCTCTTCAAAAATTTTGTGGCCTGCAAACAAGATCCTGTTTAATAACAAAATCAAAACCCCTCATTTATTCAAAAGGTCTGCATTCTTTTTTTTTAATAAAACCTGGAAATTTAGCATCTGCAAAAGAAAAGTCTGCAAACCCAAGTTTTAAAATTCAAAGTTTCAAAAGGGGGCAACTGCAGTTTTAAGGGTTTCAAAAAGCATTTGCACATCTTCAAAACCAAAAGATTGATTTCTGCATATCTTCAAAAAGAAGCTTATTCAAAAGCAACAAGCATACATGCAATTTCAAAACCAAAAGCATATCAAGTTCACTTGCAGATGTTTTCAGCAACTCAACTCAAAGCTTTTCAAATATCAGGCTCTGCCTTCTTCTAAACAGTGAGTAACTTTAAAACCTTAAAATATAAATTAGGTTGCATGCTTAATGGGTTAAATATAAATAAGTAATATATTGTGAATATATGTGAAATTGGATGTGGATATTGATTGTGTGTAGTAGTGTATGTGTAGTATGCTCTGTTTTGTACTAGGATTAAGATTTCTATTTAAAATTTCTATTTTTTTAATTAGTTGCAGATTGTATATAATTTATAAATCAAAATTGTTTGATTTACCTTATATTAAGATTGAAATATTTATGTAAGTCAAAATTTAGCCTGTAGTCTTTGTAAAATATAGAAACCTCTGTGCATGTTAGATAAAACCAATACTCAAACCTTTAAATTTGTAAATTCAGCGTTATATAATGAAAACTTTAACTGAAACATTATTTTTAAATCAAGTATCAGGATTTTTAGGGGTAAGTTGTAGGTGCAATTCTGTTTTAAACTGATAATGGATTTTAAACAAATTCTGATGGTTTATGAATTGAGGAGTCTTGGATTTCTTCTGGGTCACAGAGTAGTGTTAGGTGATGCTTTGAAAAATCATGGATGATGATTAACTTATCAGAGAGGATGGAGATTTGGAAATTCATTTTTTAAACCCTAGTTTTAGTGGGTTTAAAGAAATCGGCCATTTTGATCTGAATAATTGATCGAGTGATAGGATGTTTTGGGAATCAGTAGTGGGTGCGTGGTTGAGGTCGAGGCCGGAAGGGTTGATCTCCAGGTGGTCGGAGCAACGTGTTTTCGCCGTTGACAGGTTTTGAAGAAAACCTAAATTTGCTGTTTCCAGGTTTGGTAGTTAGCTCGTTGTTGATTTTTTCTACAGTGGTGGTTTCTGGTGTTCGTGTTCGAGTTTTGAGGTGATCGCTGATGGGTAGAAGTGTTGGTGAATGGCCGGTGATGGCCGGAGCCACGGTGAACGTGCACCGTGCAGTTGAAGTTTAGGTGGAATGTGTTGTGGTGTGCAGTTTTTTTGAACTCGGGATTGAACTCGAGTTATTCGAGTTTCTAACTCGAAGCAAATGAGGGTTTTACTCGAAGTATTTTGGGGGGTGACTCGGGTTAGAGAGTTATTACAGGTTTTGATAAACCTGTACCTGTTTGTTTAAAGTATTGTTTTAAAAATCTGAACCATTCAAATGTAAAGGAAGTTTAAACTTAGTTTCTAATTCAAGTTTAAAATATAGAGTTTAGATCTAGTTTTAAGTCTCTGTTTTTAAAAATATAATAATATAAAGTTTTTAAAATTTAACTTGTTAAACTACTTTATAAAGGTGAGTAGTTGAAATTTAAAACTGAAGTTTTTTTTAAAATAAAATGTGTGAGCAAGATTTTAAGTTAAAGTTAAAAATTGGAATTCAAAGATTTAAAATAATTATTTCAGTTTTGAAATAAAGGAAGTTTTAAATTTGAAGAGTTTAAACAAATTTGTATGTAAAGTTTAAATTTGAATTATTAAGTTTAAAAATGAAATTAGTTTCAAACCTTATGAATTTCTTATATTTGATAAACACTAGTTTGTTTTGTGATTTTAAGAAGTTTTAAAATTTGTTTAAACTTTGATTAAGTTTAAAATTTATTCCTTTTAAATTTTGTATTTGAAATGAAATTTAAAAGTAATTTCTAAAGTACTTTGTTTTAAATAAATTGTTTTAAGCACAATTAAGGAATGTTTTAACTTAAAATTAAGTTAAGAATTAATGTTTTGAAATTAATTATATTAAAAAGTAATTAAGAAATAATTAATTTATTTATTTATAATTAATTATTAAGGTTTAATGAATATTGATTTAGGGGTTAATCAATTTAAAATGAAGATCATTAATTAGATTATTAATTAATGATTAATGAGTTATTAATTGTGTAATTAAGCTTTAATCAAGGTTAATTAACTAAATAATTAGACTTAATTAATGGATGATTAAAGTTAATTAAATTTGTAATTAATCTCAGTTAATTACTTAATGAAGATAATTAGAGAATGATTAATGAAGGTCATTAACCAGAATTATTAAATAATTAATTAATGTTGTTAATTTTTAATAATTATTTAGATTAATTAATTTAATAATAATCATTTGTGAATTGATGAATATAATTACTTAATGAAGTAATTAAGAAATTAATTACTTAACGTAATTAATTTAGTTAAATGTGATTGTTTATTTTAATTAATTAAGTTTAATTAATTTTAAACAATTGAGGTTTTAAAGATAATTACTTTATGTAATTAATGGATTGAAAATTTCTTGGTGAAGTAATTAATTAATAATTACAGGTTGTAATTAAATGAAGACGTTTAAGAATGAAGTAATTTTGAGTATAAATTACCTAGAAATTAATCAAGGGATTAATTAAGGAATCAATTAAGGAATAATTGATTTATTTTAACGAGGCAATTAAGTTAGTTAATTACTGAATGTGATTTATCTGGAAGGATTAATAATTATGGGTTAATTACTTAAGGTAATTAATTTAAGAAGGTAATTAATTAAATTAAGGATGATTAATTGTTATAATTAATGATGTAATTAAAGTTGATTAATTATGATTAATTAATCAATGGTAAATAATTGAAGGTAATTAATTATTGTAATTAATTAAGGATTATGGTAATTAATTATAGTTAATTAATTAATTGAAATAATTAAAGGTTAATTACTGTTTGGTTGAGAATAATTAATTTGTGAAATTAATTAAGGATAATTACTTGAATGTAATTAAGGATAATTAATCAAGGGTGATTAATTAAGGTGATTATTTTGGATGATTAATTAATTGATTGTAATCAATTAAATGATTGAGTAAGAAAGATTTATAATTGTGAAGTAATTAATTTAATTTATTTTAAATTAATTAAAGATGGAATAATTAATTTATTTTATTTTAAATTAATTAGCGGTAGAGATAGTTAATTTAATTCATTTTAAATTAATTATATTGTGATGAAATAAATCATTGCTTATATATGAATGGGTGACATTGATTGTCTTGGATGCTTTGTGATCTCAGAAATAAGATAAGTAATGTTGTGTATGAATGCTTGGTTGCATTGTGATGATAACATAGATTATCTATGGTGATGGTGATATATGGATTATCTATTTTGATATTGATAATGTGGATTACCAGTTATTTGATAATGTTGATCATCAATTGTGATTTGTGAGTTATCTATCTGTGTGTATATAGATAATTTAATTGTTTTAAACTTTAAAACAACTTGGACCTAAAAGACACACTTTGGATTTCATGAGATCGGTATCGGCTTTCCATATTTGTATATCCGAAAACCACATCGATCCAAATTAACGATAGGTCGTGAAATCTCTTGTGAAGAGTGAAGACTCGAGGTGTAAGGACTATCCGTCAGTATAACTCTAGGGGTGATTCCGTGATGAGTTTGATGGAAATAGTACTTACAGATTCGAGATGGTGATTTAGAGTGCAAGGGATATGGTCGTTGACTCTGAGGGTGATTCCAATAATGAGTGCAACGAGATAGTGCCTTCGGTTTCATTCGAACCCGGAACGAACTTGTATGGATCGAATGCTTTCAGAACATCTTCAGGTGGACGATGAGCATTCTAAGTGATGTGTTCACTAAAGGTAATCATAGCCTCAAGCCTCATCAACCGGGAATGGCTAAAACAGGGAAGGTGCAGCAAGGCTTCGTGGGTAGCCCCCACTTGAGAGTGAGATTTACCCCTGTCTAGAGGTCCCTTTTATTTCGGCTGTGTGGACAGTTGTTGAGCTCCAACTGTCGGGATTGTCTTATTCGGAACGGTTCAGTAAGGAATGGTTCTGGCCTTGTGTTGTAGGGGAGTTAGGGTGGCTCCTCGGTACGTTGATCTAGGCCACGTACTGTGACGGGCGGTACCCTAGTAGCGCAGCCATTGTATATAATCCAAAATCCAATAAGTTCCAATGGTTTTGATTGTATTACTCACTTTTGTGGATAGTAGCTGGAATTTAATAATGTAACAATTTCAGCTATTTCATATTTATTTGAAAACCCTAGACCCTATTATAATATCATCGGATTTCCTATCAAATGTTTTGGTTAGCGTAAGGTAAAAACTTTTCCATGTTTATGTGTGGGAAGTCTTACGTGATACCTTTCTTTTCAAAAGGTTTTTGAAAGTTAAGCAACGTTAACCTGTTACTCACACCAGACCCATGTCTGACCCGGAGTTTATCTTCTGTTTTCTTAAACTCTTGGGTACTTAAATTTTTACGAGTAGCCAAGGGATTCAGGTTAGCTTTGACGAAGTGAGGAGGAGCAATGGAGTAGGAGGCTTCTGCATATAGATATGTAGTATTCCGCTGTGTAGATTTCTCTGAGTTGTTTCTTGTACCGTATTGAGTTGTATAACTAGACAGGTGTTTATAACTGTCTAGTATGTAATGTATGTCTTTGCAACTCTGATAATGATTGTAAACTATGTAATGTTTATGTTATTAATATAATTTATTCGTTCCGCTGTTTAGATTCTGATGTTGTTTCTTCTTCTCTTCTTTCTTTCTCTTTTCTATCCCTTTCTTTCTTATTAATGATGCGTCATTCTACGGAGACGGATGGCGGGTCATTACAACTAATTTGAGGCCAATAGCCATCCAACACTTAACCAATATCAATATTGATTTTATGCCACTACCAGGTTTGACTTTTCAACATATAATAATGCTATAACTATAGTGTCCACAATCATGTTCTTTTCAATGATCCATATAAAAGAAATAATATTGCAACAATATAGCAATTGCGAGGAATCCTGTTGGATCCCTCCAACCTGTTTCCCCCTGCATCACAGATGTTATATAAACATAAAATATAAATCAACTGCTTCGTGGCGGGATTCGCATATAAAGGGTTATCCACTCTTATATGGGAATGTAATAGGGTTTCATCCGCTCCAATAGGTGGGAATTTATCCAAAGCAACTAATAAATATAATAATTCATCCAAACAACCATTTAACAATTTTTATCAACTATATGTCATACTAATTAACCAAAAAGGTTAGATTAACTCACCAAAATTTTCTATTGTAGCCGAGGCGTTCCGGCTTGGAACTAAAACTAGACGAGGTCCGATTTTAGCCAAAAATTCAACACTCTCCAAATTCATCCAATATAATTTCATCACGAAGCATTCGTCATCACGAACGCAACGCAAAAAGTTTTGTCTCGATCAGACCTCATTTGGAAAGATATGAATTTTAGAAGTTATCGAAACGATTTTAAATAAAGTAAAATAAACTAAACACATTTTCACCAAAATTACCAATGTGCCATCTTCCCTCCAATCGATCCATACAAGACTGAACATGTACAGGTGCACGGCTGTGCACCATATCTTCCTCCCTGACCAATGATACCTAAAATCAATGCCGCCAACCTTTTCCTCATAAAAAACCGCTCCTCCCTGACACCACCCCTCCCTGCCTCGACCCCAATGCAAAACGCGACATCTCTACCTCTCCTCAACCTTGCCTAGGTCGTTTAACCCCCTTAGGCACCGAGCTTCATAAATTTATCACCCGAGAAGCCATTTTCAACGACGAATCCAAATCCAGGCTCTACATGATCCCATTCCCCCTCGATTTCACAAAAGTGCCAACCCTAGTTCTAAACCCATGCTCTGTAAAATAGTCGAGCACTCCAAACAAAAGTCACACCTTGCACCAAGCCCAGGGATGATAGCTCACACCATAACAAACCCAAAACATTTATTTTAGAATTTTCCATTGAATATACATTTTGTTCTTGATTTTTGAAATGTCATTTTCTAATTTTTTTTATTCTTTCTGGGGATGGATTAAATAGCAGAGGATGGATGGGAGATAACGTAGAGGGGGTGTGGGCTTGTACAGGGTATGGTCTGATGTTGGAGGGGATGGATCAATGGCTGATAGGTCAAGGCGGAATAAAGTTAAATTGAAGAAAATATATTATTTAAAATTCAAAATATCTAGCTATATAATTTTAGACTCCAATCGAGACATGCCGCCTGGCTTTCTATATGTTATACCCTTATTCCGAACGTAATGAAACTAGTTCCGAACACTAATTCGATCTTATAGAGAAGATAGCTTTTTGAACCCAATTATCATATTAAATTTTCAATACTAATTTCAACACATTCCGTCCCGCACAACCAAACAATACGTCCAATCGTTACAAAACTTTACGGCGTATTATAACTCATTATTACAGACCCAATGACACTAGTTTCGTCGAAATTCGAGACAGTGCTCCGAAAGGCTATTTTTACTTGTTAATTAAAACGAGATATTTCAAAAGTCAGTTATACCACATTTAAATTAGATTTTAAAGTTTTATTATCTTCGTTCTTATTAAATAGAGTTTAAATAAGCTTTGAAATTATTTTTATCCAGATAAAAATCCAAGATTCAATTATTTAAATAATTTTCAATTATTAAATTTAACAATTAAATTATCCAATAAATCGCTATATTTGAAACTCAAGTTATTAAATTTATAAAATTAACTTTTCAATATTTAAACTTAATTAATTATTCCGATTAACATGATTGAAAATTCTAGGTCCTTACATTCTCTCACCTTGAAAGAATTTCGTCCCCGAAATTGCCAAAGTAGCAAAAATGCACGAACCCCTTATTTTTATATATAACCATTTAGTTAAACTAATTTATCAAATCCTTTTAAGCCTTTAACATTAAAAAAAATCAATTTGTTGAAACCCTATCATTTTTGATTCCTATGTTTCCAAATCCATCCATAGATTCCAACTAATATCATCAAATTCAATCATTTCAATTTATAACTAAAAATTAAACTTTAGTTATCAAAAATTTCTTAAATTTTCAGAAAATTTCAAACTCTTTAAATTTTCAGAAAATTTCACCATCGGCTCCTTTGTGCGGCTAGATCAGAACAACCACAAGACCCATTACCGGCCCAAAGAAAACAAAAGCCAAGCGGCTCAATTATAAATCCATCAAATCAAACAACAATATAAACATGTACCTTTATGTCCGCAACCCAATTTACTTATGAAACCAAAGGCATCAAGTTAGCTCTTGCTTTTATATACTTACATATTATTTACCAATGATATCAAATCTTGTAGTTCATAATGATTTTATTTTTTATTTTCTCCATTTTCAACATTTGTTTTACTTATGCCCGTACGATGTACATATATCATCCGTATGCAATATCAAATCTGATCGCTCGCTCGATCACTCAATTTCACTTCTGAACTAGTATCGTTCACACGACCACTCTAATGTGGACTCGGATTGGTTCCTTGATTAGAAACCGCCATTTTCCTTGCATAACCATATACTATGATAGAGAATTCCAAAATCAACCAAAAATCCATATCCAGTGTTCGCCATCGAGAATAGAGTGAAAAATTCCAACTCAGATTGATATAAATCATTTCGAAATCTTGCGCTCGAATTTGGATCGAATCGTTATGTGAATAAAATAATATATGTACAACTTACATACTAATTTCAATTGATTTCTTAACTATTCCAAATTCTTTTTATTCACATTCATTTCATTTACGTCCACTTATTCACAGTCACTATTCACATTGCTTTATTCGCATTCGTTATTTACTTAATATATTCCTTTCAATACAAATTATCCCTTGGGAACAATTCCATCAAAATTTTCTTATGTCTATTTTAAACATTTTATACAGAAGTTCTTATGTTCATTACCACTTCACAACATAAGTCGTTATCCATTTCTAATAGAATTCAATTTCATTTTCCAATTTCAACATTCAATTTTATCAATCAACATTCCAAACCATATCCAATTCACTAATTAATTTAATTAGCTCATTTCATTAATTTATTTCAAATCTCAATCAATTCCACTTCCAAAGATTATTTCACTTAGCCTAACCCAAGCTAATTTTTTTTTTCCATAATCCACTTTATTTAACTTAACTTAAGTTAAATTCATTTCAACTTTGCTTTTCACAATATTTATATTAAACAGTTTAAACATTGTTTCAGTTTACTAATTTTCAAAATTTCATAAGTTATCAATTTTATTTTCTCATATTTTCAATAAAACATTTAAATGAAAATCCCAGAGTTTAAACACCTTGTTCTTAAATATTTCAAATTATTGTTGAAATCATATATATGTGTGTGTGTGTGTGTGTGTATGTATATATAAACACACACACACACACACACAATTCTTTTGGATTTTAAAATCAAAACTATTTTTCCAGAATAGAACTCCAATGGTTGTAATTTCTCCCTTATAAACTTGAAAATGAACATCGATGATGCTGCAGTCATCATCGAAATTATTTTTCAGTGACCGAAGTGGGTTCGGTGCTTTTATTTCCTTAAAAATCCTTTTAAAAATATTTCCATTTAAAATTATTTTTCAATTATTATTGTTGTTGTTGTTGTTGTCCTAGAACTTTACAAAACTATTTCCAAAACCAACGAGATTTAAATTTCCAAGTTCCCAGCTTTAAACCCTTATAAATCATATTTATAATATACTTCTGAAATTTCCTTTTAATTTATAAATCATATCCATATAATTTCGTAAATTATTGCATTTTACCAAATTGAAACCATATAATGCTCATTTTTATCACAAAGTGACATAATAAAGTTTTAAAACTTCATTTTCAACATTATATATTTATTTCCAACATTATTTATTTATATACACCAAATGATATTGAATTAAACTATTTTACTTCACTTACTTAATTCAATATATCTCCAAATCAACACATTTCTTATATTCAAACATAATTTCCAACCAAACCATCTAAATTCTATTTTATTCACCGATAATCCATTATTTATTCAAAATAAACAATTTTAACAAATTTTCCATCCCAATTTATTTTATTTCTCTATTACTAAACTATAACCACCGTTATAATTTAATTTCACATGTATTCACCAAAACTAGGGTTGTTACAGATTCCCCTTTATAAAAATTATGTCCTCGCAATTTCTAAAGAAGAGCTGTATTCAACAAAATTTATTTCATCCAGCAAAGGAAAATAGATAGCTTGAGTTTAAATTTTCACCCTCAATATAAGAAGATAGAAAACCAAGATAAGATTGCTCGATAAATTCTATGGTTTAAGTGTAGTCATTGGGATTTGGTTATATAAAATCATTTCTTTGTTGTTAGACTTGCTTACAATATAATATCAACAACTATATTAGAATACAACAACATCAAATGATAATAATCAACATTATCATTTTTTAACAACCAAGCAAACCATATATACCGTAATAATTTTCCAAAAAAGTTTCCCTTTATATATAAAAATAGTTAAGACAAAATTATTTCATTTATCCAATTTCAAAACAATATCATGTCAAATTACTCTTTCAAGTGTTTAGAGATCCCTACAATAATGTTAATTACTCGTATTGACCAAAATCCATAAGCCACTCAATAGATCAACCAATACAATATAAACAAATTATATATCACCAACAAATACATGCTCATATATACATATATGCTCAAACTCATTCTAGGGTACTATTGACCCTATCTCTAATGAGTTACCCCATCAAAGCCAGGGTCCTCGCTTAACCTTCAACTCTGATACCAAATGTAATGAACATGCTTTTTGACCCTCGAAAATCGACACTAATACATCCACAGTATTACATGCCGAGAAATCTAATGTCGAAAATCCCAATTATTATGGGAAAAAGAATGAAGAAAGAAGATAAGAAGGAAAACTCAACAATAGAGAATCTCACAGCGGAACGAATAATCTATAATATATCACAAATCTTTACACACAAAAAAACTATAATCTGTGTATTTACAAACATCAACCAGAGTTTACTAGCATATTTTAGCCTGGACTGTTATAGTATCATGTCCTCACAATTGCTGATAAACAAAACAATGAATACAGTGGAAAATAACCATCTACGTGAATACATTTATGGGCCTCCATCTCATCCCTTGAAGCTCCAAGCATCCAAATCAATCTGTAATATACTCGGCATGACCCGAGCATTATAATAATATAACACCCGAGTCAATCTAGAAAAACTAGCATGAGAAAAAAACACCCTAATAGATTTTAAAGTTATATGAAATTTTTTGAAATCAAAAGTTATCTCGTAAGACCATGCCGCATGTATACACGGACGGGTTTTTTACTGTTTGATAACCAAAATGTTTTCTATATAAAATTCATTTATATTATAATAATGTCCAGGGGTCGAAGTAGAATATGAATATAGCTGAAATGCTTACATCTCACATTATAAAATATTAGGTATACAACTAAAACCGTAAAGCTCGTATTAGAGAATTGATTCCAACTAATGACTGGGCTAGTGGGGTACCATCCATCACAGTGCATCTCCAGATAAAATACACCGAGAGCGTCACATGGACTCCTTGCAAGTCATGACCGGCCCTATCCCTTGCCGGATAGCGCCAAATATGTCACCGTCTTGGTTGGTATCAACAACCTAAATGGGCTCCGAGCATACATGATCTATAATATCGATCTAGATTGGGTGATGACCATACCCTAATGGTAGCGAACCACATAGCCTTGAAGCCCTCCCCTGTTTTAGTCATTCTCGGTTGATGAGACTTGAGGCTACGATTACCTTTCAAAAACCTTTTTCACTTAAAATGCTCATTGCCCTCCAATGACAATGTGTTGATAACATTCATCCATATAAGTCCGTTCTGGGTCTGAATGAAACCGAAGACACTATTCCTACTACATCCATTTTTGGAATCACCCTCAGGATTAGTAGAGACTAGCCCTTGAATTTCATATCTCTATCTTTGATTTCATGCTCTTTATGATCTCTTCACTTCGAAACGCATTCGTTGGATCGAAGTGGTTTTCGGGTAACATATCTGATCCCTGTCTCTTCGAATCAACGTTCGCTAATTTTTGGTAGACTCAACCCCAGTTCTTTAGGAAATAAACGGTCAAAAATAAGATCGGAGATCACCTCCTAACCGATAGTGAATGAATTTCCTTTTCATTGTCCTAGGAGAATGAAATGAGATTTATACATACAGTACAGCATCATTGGAGATGACTGTGCCATATAACCCACGTGTTTCTCTTAGATATTTCCATAGTTATGTTTGGGTCCAATCTCGATAGTCGATTATTTAACTAACGAATAACATACATTCAATCAGAAATTTATTTCATAAGGAAAACTAACATTCGTTGAGCATATAAACGACTACAAGCCTCGTTTTATAGACCTTTTACGAATAAAAACCACTTATAAATTTCTTGTATAGGAATACTTTTACAAGATATATCCACCGATTCCTATATTTTTAATACGTAGAAAATATCTATATGCTTATCTCAACTGTATAAGCATATTCACAAAACTGAAAAGATTCTTTTTTCATTCGACTCTCAAACATTTAAAAATTCCCTTACAATTCTCCAAACCATTCATAAATCATTTTATAGACCTCCCAAAAACCATTTATAATTCCTTTATAAAATTTTGATCCCATATAAGCTTCTTATACATTTCAAAATCACTTATAAACCATTTATAAATCCATAAACCATTTATAAAAACTCTTTTATAAATCTATAATCATGTTTCTAAAATTTGTTTATAAATATCTAACTATTTATAAACTCTTTCTCTTTGCAAATTACCCCTCCTTAAGTCTTCAATCCATTTTATAAATTTCTTTATAAAATGCAAGTCTTTTAACTCTATTTATAGTCTCAGAAACATGTATAAATAATTAAAACCATTTACTTCAAACAATATTATATAATAATAATTCTTAACAATGAACACTATACCAAATGGAAGTCATTAACTTTAAATATCTTAAAACAATAATTAATCATTCCAAAATATTTTAAGAAATTTTAATAATAATTAATTAATCTTTACCATTTTAATAATGATAATTTATTTTAAAACCTTATTAATAATCCTTATTATCAATTTCAAAACTATAATTATTCTTAAATAACTAATCTTTCCATTTATTAACCTTTTTATAAATTGTTAAAACATTATCTATAAAAAAATTACTTTTAAACAATTCTACAATAATTGATAACCTTAAAATAATATTAATACGACTATATAACTTTAAAACAATTTTAATATAATTAAATAACTTTAAAAGAATATTACTATAATTAAATAACCTTAAATTAATATTATTGTAATTAAGTAACTTAAAAACAATATTAATATATTTAATTAACATAAAAATAACATTAATATATTTAATTTACTTAAAAATAACATTAATATATTTAATTAACTTAAAAATAACATTAATATATTTAGTTAACTTAAGTAATCCTTAAACAACATGTTTCGAAAACAAATTTTGGATTTAAAAATTGCTTCTTCTCTCAAATCAATTTTTGATTTAACAACAATTTATAGTATTTTCAAAATACAAATTTAAGGCCAATAGCCAGCCAGCACTTAACCAATATCAATATTGATTTTCTATCACTACAAGGTTTGACTTTCAACATATAACAATGTTATAACTATAATGTCCACAATCAGGTTCTTTTCAATTATCCATATAAAAGAAATACTATTGCAACAATACAACAATAGCGAGGAACCCCGTTGGATCCCTCTAACCTGTTTCCTCCTGCATCATAAATGTTATATAAACATAAAATACAAATCAACCGCTTCGCGTCGGGATTCGTATACAAGGGTCATCCGCTCTTACATGAGAACGTAATAGGATTTTACAACAAAATTCAAAAGTCTCCAAATTCGTCCAAACCAACTTCATTGCGAATATTTCGTCATCACGAATGCAACGCAAAAAGTTTCATCTCAATCGGACCTTGTTTGAGAGAGATATGAATTTTATAAGTTATCGAAACATTTTTAAATAAAATAAAATAAACTAAACACATTTCGCCAAAATAACCAATGTGCCATCTTCCCCCCAATCGATCCATACAAGCCTAAACATGTACAGGTGCATGGCCGTGCACCATATTTCCCTCCTCAACCAACGATATCTCGAATCGATGCCGCCAACTGTTCCTCATCAAAAACCGCTCCTCCCTGACACCACCTCGTCTCGCCTCGACCCCCCTATGCAAAACGCGACATCTCCACCTCTCCTCGACCGTGCCCAGGATGAGCAACCCCTCAAGGAATCGAGCTTCATGAATTTACTACCAAGAAGCCATTTTCAACGATGAATCCAAATCCAGGTTCCATTTGATCCCGTTCCCCCTCGATTTCATGAAATTGCCAACCCTGTTCTAAACCCATGCTTTGTAAAACACTCGAGCACTCCAAAAAATAGTCGCACCTTGCACCAAGCCCAGGGATGATGGCTTACACCATAACAAACCTGAAAACATTTATTTTAGAATTTTCCATTGAATATACATTTTGTTCTTGATTTTTGAAATTTCGTTTTTTTAGTTTTTCTTTTTTCTTTTTGGAGATGGTTTAAATAGCAGAGGATGGATGGGAGATAACATAGAGGGGGTGTAGGCTTGTACAAGGTACGGTCTAATGTTCGAGGGGATGGATCAATGGCTGATATAGATAGGTCAAGGCAGTGTAAAGTTAAATCGAAGAAAATATATTATTTAAAATTCAAAATATCTAGCTATATAATTTCATACTCCAATCGAGGTGTGCCACCTAGCGTTCTATATTTTATACCCCTATTCCGAATGCAATGGAACAAGTACCAAGCCCTAATTCGATCGTATGGAAAAGATAACTTTTTGAACCCAATTATATTAAATTTTCAATATTAATTTCCACGTGTTTCCATTATGCACAACCAAACGATACGTCCAACCATTACAAAACTTTACGACGTATTTTAACTCATTATTACAGATCCAATGACACTAGTTTCGTCGAAATCTGAGATAGTGCTCTGGAAGGCTATTTTTACTCGTTAATTAAAACGAGATATTTCAATAATTAGTTAAATCACTTTTAAATTAGATTTAAAAGTTTTATTATCTTCATTCTCATGAAATATATTTTAAATAAGCTTTGAACTTATTTTTATCTACACAAAAATCCACGATTCAATTATTTAAATAATTTTCAATTACTAAATTCAACAATTAAATTATCTAATAAATCGCTATATTTGAAATTCAAGTTATTAAATTGATAAAATTAACTTTTTAATATTTAAAATTAAGTAATTATTCCAATTTTAAATGATTGAAATTTTGGGACGTTACAATATCTTTGTAAAGGTTTTTTTTAAAAGTAACTTACAAAGTAATTTTAATAATGAAAGATTAATTAAAGTGGTTAGTGATTGTTTATGTGCTTAACAATGTTGGTTTCCCCTATGGAATTAAATCATTTGTTTGAATGTATGTTTGTTGATAGTTAAACAATCGACTATCAAATATGGACCAAAAACATATCTTTGGAATATCTAGGAGAAATACGTAAGTTATACAACATAGTCATCTCTGATAATGATGTACTGTGCATATAAATCTTGTTTCGTTCTCCTAGGACAAACAATAAGGAAATCCGTCCACTAACGGTTAGGAGCCGACCATCGCTCTTATCTTTGACTGTTTATTTCCTTAAGAACCAGGGTTGAGTTTATCAAAAACTATCGAATGTTGTTTCGAAGAGACCGAGATCGAATATGTTATCCAAAAACCACTACGATTCAACTCAAGTGTTTCGAAGTGAAGACATCTTGAAGATGATGGAATTGAAGATGGAGGTCATTAAAGTGCAAGGCCTGCTTCTACTAATCCTAAGACTGATTCCAAAAAGGATATAGTAGAAGTACTGACTTCGGCTTGTCCATCTCCTGGACAACTTGTATGAATGAATTCTAGCACTGCACAATTGACTAGAGGGCAGTGTTAGCATTCCAAGTGGGAAGTGCTATATAAAAGGTAAAACGTAGCCTCAAGCCTCATCAACCAGGGATGACTAAAATAGAGAAGATGCAGCGGAGCTAAGTAGGTCGCTCCCAATTAGGGCATGATCATCCTCATCTAAAGTCAATATTATCTCTCATACGTATGCTTCGGAGCCCATTAACCAAGGTGTGATCATATTCGGTACTATTCAGTAAGTGGTAGGCCGGTTCTTTTTTGGTAAGGGTCGATAAGTTCGACCTTGGTGTTATTTTATCTAGAGATGCACCATGATTGATGGTACCCCAGTCATTATATGGAATCTATTTCCCAATAAGTGCCTTCGGTCATAGTTGTATACCTACTATGCTGGGATTTAATTAATGTAACAATTTCGGCTATGTTAATTATTTACTTGAAAATCGTAGACATTATTATAATATCAGCGGATTTTTTATATAAAATGTTTTAGTTATCGTAAGGTAAAAACCCGTCCGTATTTATGTGCGATGTGGTCTTATGAGATATCTTTATTTTGAAAGGTTTTACATCTTTAAAAAATTCCAACTGGGTGTGTTTTTCTCGCGCTGGTTTACCAGACCGACTCGCGTGCTATTTTATTATAATGCTCGGGTCAAACCGAGCATATTTACAAATTTCTTTGGATTCATTAGAGCTTAGGAGACGAGTTGGATGTCCAAGACATATCTACGTATTTCTTTGTATTCCGCTGTGCTATTTGTTGGTTGTATTTATCAGTAATTGTAAGGCCATGCTATTATCACTATCCAGGCTGAAATAGGTTACTATACTCTGAATAGTGTATGTATATCACATTTTTCTTTAGGTAATGATTTGTTGTATTATATATTATTCATTCCGCTGTGAGATTCTGTGTTGTTTAGTTTCCTCTTATCTTCTTACTTTTTTCTTTTTCCAAACTATCTACCTTTCCGTTCAATTTGAGTGGTTCGTATGTGGTCAATTGTCCACTTAAATTGTATGGAAAAGTGGGTCATTAGAAAAACTACCACTCAAGAATAAAATAATAGTAAATCAAACAAAAAGAGAAAATGTGAATGATAGAAAAAACTAAACAAAAAAGAAGAGAAGAGCACAACAAACGAAAGCTTAGGAATCAAGAGGAGAGGATTTGCAAGGCAAGAGTAGGGAAAACTATAAAGGTGAGTGGGAAAGTACATATTTTACATAATAGTATATTTATTTCATTTATTAATATGCTTCTTTTGTGCTTAAATATCAATCATGAAATTGTAGGTTTAAATATATATGTATAAAACGAACTTGATACTTGCCTACATATTCAGTAGATTGTTAATTAAATGATTTATACACCTAAATCTAAAATGTAGGGGTGAAAGTAGTCCTTAAAAGTTATGGAATAAATTATCGAAATACGATTATTTATAGATTCCCAATTTCATTAACTCAATGTTACAAGTCGTTGAACTTGAATTGAAGATATTCTAATCTGATTTGAGATTTAAGTATATATTTTCATTCATTGTGTTAGATATAAAATCTACTCAATAGTTGAAATATGAAAGAAAGTTAATAAGGTTGAGGATTCGATGAAGAGACAGGCCAAGCCATCATGAAGGACGTAAAAAGGATGTTTCAAAGGAATTGAGCAGCTACTAAAGGGATCGAAGGCGCCAACTACTCATACGGTGCAATGACATTCGACCTAGATGGAAACAGATAGGCCCTTTTCGCCACTACCAACCTTTCGACACGGATGAACAAGAAATGTTAACTTCGAAATCCCTTTCGAAGGCAATCAATAGCTCTATCCCAACTACACTTTAGACCTTCAGAGATCAAAGGCCACGCCCCCATAATAACCTTTTCGAAAGCATAGCAAGCCTTTTGAACCGGTTAAATATCCATCCAAGACACCTTTCGACAATGTCAAAAGGTGCTATGAAGAAAGCAATACTCTAAAACAACAAAGGCGGAACAGTAATAAAAGTCCTTTCGACAACGTCGAAAGGAGGCGTGGCTTTCGACCAGGTCAAAAGGTTAGGAGAAAATGAAGAAGCTTCCAGAGTATAACAAGAAGAACGAGGACACCTTTCGACAACGTCGAAAAGAAGCAAAGCCTTCGACAACTTTGAAAGGAAACACAGCTCTCGACAACATCAAAGGGGAACATTTCTCTAGACAACGTCGAAAGGAAACATTGCTCTCAAGAACATCGAAGGGAAACATTGCCTTCGACCATATCAAAGGAAACGTAGCTTTCAACAACGTCGGTAGGTAGCGTAGCTTTCGATTAGGAAAAATGGCTTAAAACAGCATATAAGGAGAAGACCTTTCGACCCAGTCGAAGGCAAGGAAGCGAATGGATAAACCAAGAAGCATAAGAGGATGCCTTTCGATGTCGTCGAAGGGTTCGTGACCTTTCGACCAAGTCAAAAGGTTTGAGGCGGCATATAAAAAGGGGGGACATTCGACCCAGCCGAAAGCAAAGGCATGGAAGGGGCCAACGTGCATCTATAAATAAGACCCAAGGGGTCCAGTTTTAGGTACTAGATTCTGGAATATTGAATTCATTTTCTTACTATGCTTTCTTAGTGATAATTGTACTTAGAAGAAACCCTAAATCAAATTAGGGAGAAAGCTCAATTTCTTGTAACTCATTTTGGATTATAAATAAAAAGGAAGTTGGCTTGTTCATAGTGGATATTAGCGACAAGGAAGATCATTAAGATCATTAGCTAGACTAAAGATCAATTACACATGATTCTAACCTTTTCTCATAATCTCTCTTGGTCTATGCTATATATAAGATTGACTTAGGCATTCCTAATGAAGACACATCATCATTAGAATCAAAACTTAATACGAAAAAGTAAAAGTGACGATGAGGTGTCCACTATGATTGATTGCATAAGTTAAATATCTAAATTGATCTTATATAAGGAAAATAAAGTGGAGTAAAGATTATTAAATTGGGACTTCTTTGAAAGGAGGAACTCCTTTTGACCTAGTCGAAAGGAGTACTTTCGAAAGGAATTCTAGTTTATATGTTAAATATCCATTCATGGTGGAATTTATTCAAGGGAAATCTGCTCTTTTAGGCATCAGTAATCCTTTCGAAGGGATTTCATGAAAGGAATATTGACCCAAAGGGGTTGAAAGCAATAAAGATATAAAACAGAGTGAGCATCCCCTTTTGACAAAGTTTAAAGGTCTTGAATGTCACCTTTCGACATGATCGAAAGGGGATGAATGACATTGATGGTTGACTTCTTTCAACTCCTCGGGATGATGAGACTCAATAAAGTGGAGATTTTGAAAGATATATGATTGTGAATAACACCTAGAGACAATTTGACTATTCCATCCTAGTCGAAAGGTTGGAATGGACTTGCCACTCCTTTTGACAAGGTCGAAGGATTTAACAATTTGTTGTTATTTTTTTCAATTAGGATGATTTAGTCGAGAATTAGGGTAGCTTCCTCAAATCCTTTCGATTAAGTCATTCTATTTGAAAGATAAATTTTTGAAGGCATGAATCCTATTATTAACATGGATATGTTCAAATAGAGTTAACTTATAAAAAGCATTGGGGATGTTGACAAGAAATCTTGTTAACATTTTTGGCGCAAGAAGGAGGGCTCGAAACTCCGACCTTGTCACTGTACACAGAATAATTGTTCTTTTGCATAGGAAAAATGAGGTCAAAGCGCTTGAGTGGAATTGTGGAGGAAGCAATACACACTACTAACTAGAAGAAAATACAGTCCATCATTTAACCTGGATGGGGTAACTCTAGGGCAGACTACATTGCCGGCACAACAAGATGAAAACACAGCAAAAATCAAGCATTTGGAACAATAGTTGTACGAAATGCAGGAACTGCTAAAGATGGCTTTGATCAAAAACTCCGAGACAGACTCAAGGAGAAGAAGTGGTCACGCCTAGGAGAAATCTAAAGATCAACTCCAAAGTGTGCAAAGATAAGGTGGACTTGACTTCATCAAAAAAGAAAGAGCTTCCCCAAGCCAGAGCTAATCATCAGGGGAGAGTTCTCGACAAGTCATTAGAGCGGTCCCGTAGCTCAACATCTAAAGAGTACTTCCCAAGTCAGAAAAATTATAGCAATGTTTAAGCTTTTCTTAAAGATGATGCTAAGAAGGCTATCGAAGATGCTATGAATGCTAAAGGGAAAATAACCATGGACAGAAATGTCAATGATAATGAGAGGGTGCCACCTTTCATTGATGAGATCACGACAATAGCAATACCTCCATATGTTAAAATCCCGTATATGAAATATCACGGGGATACAGATCCTGATGATCATCTTATGGCTTTTGACAGCTAGATGGACTTATACAATGCTTCTGGGGCAGTCAAATGCCGACTGCTCCCCGTTACTCTCCAAGAGGCGGCAACCAAATGGTATAAATAGTACAGAGAAAAAACCATCTATTCCTAGAAGCAGTTTTCATATGAATTCCCAACTCAATTCTATATTTGCAAGTATCCTACAATTGATTATATGGTCTTGGCAAACGAAAAAAAAGGCATGGTGAATTTTTGGGAAACTGTTTGAGAAGATTCAATACATAAGCTTTGAAGGCTCAGAACACGAATGACCATGACAAGCTCGTAGCTGCCCACTTTGGTTTAATCGAGAATACCCCTTTCTAGAAGCAGCTCTTTGTCAATGGCTGCAAAGATCTACAGGACTTCCACTTTCAGGCCGATAAGTTCATCCGAATGGACGAACTTTACCGTGCCAAGAAAAAGACGAATCCTCGAAAGGAGGGAGGAAAATTTAGCTTGGACCGTAGCCGTAAAAGGGTCAGATGGGAAGACCCAGTTGTTAATACAGTCGCTTTAAACATGCCACTGTCTTATATATATATGCTACATCCAAGGAAAGAGTCAACTTTTCGATCTCCTAGAAAGCTAAGAACAATCTAGAGCAGAGGAAAGGAGGGGACTACTACACCTATCATAAAACTAATGGCCACAGAACAGATGAATGCAGAGTTCTGGCTGGAATAATTCAAAAGTTGATCGGAGAAGGCCATCTTAAAGAATTTGTCCAAGATCAGCACAAAGCCCAACGAACTGAAAATGCTCCCCAAAAATGCCCGGGCAACACTATAAATGTGCTAGAGGGTGAAGACCACCTAAGCTTAAGCCCGCTAATTGACAAGTTAGATGTGATCCATGGCGGGTCATATCCTGCAAGAAGTAGTAAAGGGGCTCGAAGCAGATATATTAAAGAGGCAAAGGAGGGAATTTATTCTATTCAAGAGGATCCACCAACGAAGAGTCCTTGTCTTAACATCCAAATGCCTAATCTAGTGGTCACCCTACAAGAGCTACACAAAGGGGTCCATCATCCCCATAATGACCCCCTTATGATTAGTGCACAAAAATGGGATGTCTATTGTCTCCAAAATTTTGGTCAAAACAGGAAGCGCAGTTAATGTCATCTTTAAACATGCTTTCGACCAGATGAATTTCCCAGAGCACAAATTAGAGCCGAGCACAAAGTCGATATTTGGGTTCAATAACAAGGGGTCAACTCCAACATGGTAGATAAAGCCACTTGTACAAATGGGAGTCCCTCCAACTTGCCGAACATTTGAAACTATCTATGTGATAATTGACCAAACTTCCTACTATAACACCTTCTTCGGCAGAACAGCACTGGATGAGATTGGCGCTTTTGTCTCCCCAAAGTACCTCATGGTAAAATTCTTGACAAATGAGACTGGGGAACTGTGCAGGGAGAACAATTTAGCTCCCGTGAAATGTACTTTTCCATGCTTGATCAATACAAAAGGAGTATTCTGCTTACTTTGATTCTTCTACTATTTTACAGCCTTCGAATGATGGGTTTTCACATCCAATATTCAAAGCAAAGATTAATATTAAGAAGTCTAAAAAGCGTATGTATCAAAGGTACGTTCCTGTAGGAACCAAGAGAAAGAGGGTTGACACTAACTTAACAGAAGAAGATCCAATAGTCATAGAGTTTGGCTGTCGAAGTGAGATAGAGAGAATAAGACCCATAGAAGACCTCGAGAAAACTCATATAGATTCAGAAGATGCTTCTAAAGTGGTCAAAGTGGGGAAAGATCTTGATAGCGGGTTAAAGAAGGACTTGATTCAGTTCCTTAAAGTCAACAAGGACATGTTTGTTGGTCACATTCCGATGTGGTGTGAATCGATCCGACTGTCATGTGCCATGCCCTTATCATCAACTTGGGATCAATCCCTGTATGTAGAAAAAAGAGACATTTGGATAAAGTTCGAATAGATGCTCTAAAGGAAGAAGTTGATGGGCTCCTTGAAAATGGATTAATCTAGGAGATATGTTACCCCGAATGGTTAGCCAACCAAGTTCTGGTGAAAAAGTCAAATGGAAAATGGAGGACATGCATCAATTACACAGATCTAAACATAGCACGCCCAAAGAATTATTTCCCAGTACCATGAATAGATCAGTTGGTTGATGCAATAAGTAGACATAAGTTGTTATCCCTTATGGATGATTATTCAGGTTATAATCAAATACCGATGTTCAAGCCAGATGAGGATCATTCCAGCTTCATAACAGAATGGGAAATTTATTGCTACCGGGCCATGCCATTTGGGCTAAAGAATATAGGGCCCACTCATTAAAGATTGGTTAATCGAATGTTCTAGGAAAAAATTAGCATAAACATGGAAGTTTATGTTGATGATATGTTAGTTAAATCCAGCGAGCCTGAAAACCATCTTAAGGACCTGGAGGAAATGTTTGCAAAGGTATCAAATGAAGTTGAATCCCCAAAAGTGCTCTTTTGGGGTGCACTCTGGAAAGTTCTTAGGCTACCTAGTAAGTGTTAAAGGAATTGACACAAGTCCCGACAAAATTCAAGCCATAAAAGACACGGCCGAACCTAAATGTAGTAAAGAAGCGACGAGCTTAAATAGAAGAGTAGCTGCCCTAAGCAGGTTTATTTCAAAAGTTAATTGATACGTGCATTCCTTTCTTCGATGTGATTAAGAAAAAGAGAACTTTGAATGGGGTGAGAATTGTGTAAGTGCTTTCTTGGAATTAAAAAGTCATTTGGAGAAACCACCAATACTCTTAAGTTCCAAAAAGGGGGAAATATTATAGCTATACATGGTGGTGTCAGAACATGCGGTCAGCTTGGTGCTTATTCAAGAGGGCAATGGGGGTAAAACTCCCAGTGTATTATATAAGCAGGCAGTTAAAAGATGTAGAGGTTCGATAGCCAACTATAGATAAATTAGCCTATTGTTTGATTCTCACAGCACGAAAACTTAGAGCAAATTTTCATGCACATTCGATCAGAGTATTGACCAGTTTTCCTCTTAAGCAAATTTTTAGCAAGCTTGAAACTTTGAGAAGGTTGGTGAAATGGGGAATTGGACTCAGCCAATATGATGTAGAATTTCAACCACGAGCTGCAATTAAGGGGCAGGCACTGGCAGACTTTGTTAATGAATGCACCAACTTTACAAAGGAACAATCAAAAAAGGAGAAGGACCAGAAACCCAAGTGGCAATTATTTATGGATGGAGCGTCAAATGAACAAGGTGTCGGCATAGGATATGTAATCATAACCCCAGACAGACATCTTTTGTATTATGCCATGAAATTGGGATTTCCTGCAACAAATAATGTGGTAGAACATGAATCAATGATAGCAGGATTAACTTTGGCAGTAGAGTAGAAAATCCTACAAATACAAATTTTTATCAATTCCCAGCTGATGGTAAATCAAGTAAAGCAGATGTACCAAACAAAAGACCCCAAGCTATCTTTATATGTGAAGAAGATATTACAAGTGCTTGCTTTGTTTGAGGATTTTTCGATAAATCAAGTTCCAAGAGCAAAGAATGCACATGCAGACTCTTTAGCAAAGATAGCCGGCACAAGGGGAGCCCTAGAGACACAGATTGTCCCCACCGGATATCAAAAAAGCCAAGTATTGAAAAGGGAACATCTGAGCAGGGGAAAAAGTTGCTAGTTATAACATGATCTCATGCCATGTCTCAAAAGGGAGAGGAATAAGAAAGTGGTCAAGAGTTAACATAGGAAAGGATGAGCCAACCAAAGCCAAATAGCACATATGATGATACACGGATGTCACCCGTTGTTGAGTATTAAGTTAAAGGGATACTACCGTCCAATAAAGGAGAAGCGAGAAAAATCAAGAGACAAGCTCCAACCTTTGTTATGATGGATGGAATCCTCTATAAAAAAGTGATATGCTCTCTCTTATCTTAGGTGTGTAAGCGTGGATGATGGGATAAAACTAATGACTGAAGCACATGAAGGATTTTGTGGCGACCATTCAAATGGAGCAAAGCTCGTAAAGAAAATAATGAGGCAATAATTTTATTAGTCCCACATGGTAAGCCAAGCAATAGATTATGTGAAAAGATGCGAGAAATGCTAGAAATATTCAAAGATACCCAAGTTGTCCCCAAGTCAATTAACTCCAATCACAACTCCATGACCCTTTGGTGTAAGGGGAATAGATTTGATCGGACCATTACCAATTTCAAAGGGAGGAGTGAAATATGCCGTAGTAGCCATTGATTATTTTACCAAGTGGGTTGAAGCTGAACTACTTTCGGAAATCATTTCTAGGAAAGTATTGAGATTTGTTATCAAAAACATCATAACCAGGTTTGGAATTCCCAGAAAATAATTTCTGACAATGGAACGCAATTTGAGAATGAAGAATTCTCTCAGTTTTTCCATAAAAATGGAATTATTATTTATCTTTCATCTGTTGCACATCCAAAAGCTAATGGGGCAGTTGAGGCTGCAAACAAAACCATAAAAATAATTCTGAAAAAGCGACTAAATAAGGAAAAAGGAAATTGGATGGAAGAGCCGCCATAAGTGCTATAGGCCAACCGGACATCAGCTAAGACAACAACGGGACATATCCCTTAGTCCTTGACATATATGGGTGAGGCAATGCTACCAGTCAAGATTGAAATACCCTTACACCGGAGAATTGCTTACGCATTTGATAAAAATCAAGGGTTAAAAAGAGAATCATTGGATTTGATACATGAACTAAGATATGAAGTGTTAATCGACAAAATTTCTATCGATTTAGAAATTTGCCGAAAAATTTCAAATTAAAATAAACCGCAAGCGCATGGCATACACTTTGTAGTATGTGGTGAATATGGGTCGATCCGTAGAGAATTGTTAGAGTTTAAAAATCTATTCAATCAAATTAGATCAAATGTAGAGAAATTTTTAACTAAAAATGAAGCTAAAACTAGAATTCAAATTTAAAAAAACTATTGAACTAGAGAACAATTTAGAGACAAATCCACTCTCATATTTTTGTAAATCAACAAACAAACAATTTGTGATCTCTGCTTTTGATTTAAGTGAAATATTGTTGTGTTTATCATAAGTATGGTTTGTTTATGTTATTAATTAACATAACTCAAACCATCAAACTATAATAAAACAAATAACCACTTATAATTCTCATGAAAATGAAGCTAAAGCAAAAGTTATTTTAAGTATGATCTATTTACTGTTATAACTAATAATATAGGTCATCAAATTTCATTTTTACTTTAATTTCACAATAAAAAATGGATTAGCAAATGATGATGCAACTTGTGTTTATGTTGAATAAGAATAGCTCATTTGCATAAGCAATATAAGCAATCAAACCTACTTGCACAAACTTGCATCAAAATCCACTTCATGAAGCATAAACCAAATGAGATCATCAATCATAAAATGTTGAAATTACATAATATTTGAGAGTTTCATTACCCCTAAATTGAAGGGGTTTAGCTACTCATTTGTGGTACTGAAGCAACACAAGTAAATTTCAACATTAAAAGAGAATAAAATTAAAAATAAGTAAAGAAGAGAATGTAATTGAACTACTTACAATAAAAACAGTTAAGCTACACTACTTGCATAAATGTAAAACTAATCTACTAACAAAGAAAAGAAAAGAGAATAAAAGCATGAGAGGTAAGTAAAAGCATGTAAATAAGAGAAGAGAAAGAAGCTAAGAATCCATTTTTATTTCATGGAACATTGAGCTTACACTTTTATCTCTTAATTTCCTAAGTAAAAGGAAAGAGTAGAAGATGGTTTCATGTACATAAAAGGGCTATATATACATGCATAAAACCCTAATTCTATTTTTAGGGGGCTTCCTAAAATGCCCTTTAGGAAGTGTTGCCACCAAGTAACCATTATCCACTAATTAATCCATCATATTTTATGCATGAAGCTTTAACCTCCACTTAGTTGTCCACTAGCTCATAATTGTACATTTAGATAAGTGGGTGGGGTCCTCCATGATCTTGAACTTGAATTATTTCCTCTTCATTCTTTTATATTTCATTTGTGCATGCATGTATCTTTATATAAGCCTCTTCCATATGCATCCAAATTCCTATAAAATTATCAAAAAATATCCAAATAAAAATTCTTAAATTGACACCAGCACAAAAATGGCCATTTTGCCCCTGAAATATTATGGTTTGAAAATAATTGAATTTTGGTTTTAACATGTTAAAATGCCCAAATATGATATTTATTTAAATAAAAGGAGATAAAATATTGATGTAAATATATGCACATTTAGTGCATATCAGATACCCCCACACTTATCTTTTTATTTGTCCTCGAATAAAGGAAAACTAAGATAAATCCGTTTTCATAGGGAGCACGATTGCATTGAGCGTATGCAACAAGCCGTTAAACCTCTGGGTGTCCCCAGTAGGACAAATGTTGTCTCGTAAGGGTTTTCAGCGGATACTACCCACAAAATCCAGTGCAAAGTGAAAATATTTACAAAATGTAAGATTTATTTACAAAGAGATGAATGCGAGTTTTGGAAATATTTACAAATGAAAGGTTTACTTTTAAATAGACACAAATAAGTTAAATACAAGTTTTGGTCATTATGTTGAAATTTTAAGTCATTTACTCGTCAAAATTTCCAATAAAAATCAAGTTGTCATAACAGATAGACCATAGTTCGGCTAGTTGTTTCGGTTGATAACACAATGTAATTATGAAATGGATGCTTAGTTGATTATCAAAGTATATTAAAGTGGTATTTTCATTTCTTCTCAATAAAAAGTTGAATCAAACAAGTTAAAATAATGCTAGGATTTCAACTGCTTGCTCTCTCATTATTTGCAAGAAAAATTACACACCTAGCTCAGGTAAACTGAGGCGAGATATACCACCCAAGCACCGCCTTTCGGGCTTAAGTGAGGGAAGTACGGAGGATGGCGAGTGCACACACTTTCGTGCATACACCTATCGATCGTAGGTGGTTTTTATTAAGTCTGTTCCTTTTTTTACATGTGTTCCATACATGCATAACCGTGAGCACTTTTAAATGAGTATGAAAGCACATAATCAAAGATTCTATGTAATTCACCCATGCATAACCGTGAGGACTTTTAAATGAGAGTGAATTCTCTAGATGCCATTATATATATATATATATATATATATTAAGAGAGAGAGAGAGTTTTGCAAAATCATCCTAGCACCATTTAACTTAGAAGACAAAAATATTATATCATTTACTTTAAATTTACCACTTTTTAAACAAATATTTTCATTTAGGACATACTTCATAATTAACATAGATGAACCTTCCAATATACTAGTTAAACCATTGTTATTTGTAATCAAAATTCATTTTTATTTTTGTTAAGACAAATAAATTTTCAAAAATTTCAATTTATTAACCAAAGCTTATACTTATCCCGTAGTGTTTCTTCAAAAATAAATCAAAATGGTAAGAAGAAAATGTTTTTTAGATTTAGGAGGTTTTAGAGTAAGAAAAAAATTCAAAAATGCCATGAAAAACTAAAAAAATAAATGAAAATGAGACTCCGCCCCACACCTAATTTTGACCGTGTCCCCACAGTCGATGCATGATATAATGAGTGTAACGGGAAAAAATATGTACATATTTACAAAAGAGGGTTAACATTCTTACTAGACGTAGCTTGGCTCATGAAGGATCATGAGCGCATCCTCTTGGTTATTTGGCAATTTCGAGAAAGATTTTAAACTATGACCATTGACTTTTAAAATTGATCAATCCTTGGGGTTTTCTATTTCTACGACACCATGTGGAAAAATAGTTCGTGCCATAAATGGTCAGGTCCATCTTGATTTAAGTTTCCCCAGAAATAAATGAAGTCTCGAGTCATATAAAAGAACTTTCTGGTTAGACGAAAACGTTTTCCTTAGGATTGACTTATCATGAAAAACTTTGATTCTTTCTTTGTAAATTTTCTCATTTTCATACGCATCGTTCCTAAGTTCTTCTAGTTCGTTGAGTCGTGGTTTTCGGTTTTCGCCAGCTTTTTCAAGATCAAAGTTTAAGTTCTTTATTGCCCATAACACTTTGTGTTCAATTTCAACGGTTAAATGGCAAGCTTTACAGTAAATTAAGAGAAATGAGGACATCCTAAGGTTAGTTTAAAACCAGTACGGTAAGCCCAAAGCGCGTCGGTCAATTTCTAAGACCAATCTTTTCGATTTTTGTTGACGGTTTTCTCTAAGATTTGTTTTATTTGATGATTCGAAACTTCAACTTGCCCAAAAGCATGAGGATGATACGAAGTGGATAACTTGTGGGTTATCGAGTATATCTTCATTAAAGTTTCAAAAGAATGGTTACAAAAATGGGTTCCGTTATCACTGATTATTGTGCGAGGTGTGCCGAACCTTGAAAAGATGTTTTCTTTGAGAAATTTCACAACAATTCTTTGGTTAATGGTCTTGCATAGAATGGCTTCGACCCATTTTGAGATGTAATCAACAGCAAGAAGGATATACAAGTTTCTAAAAGAATTGGAAAAAGGTCCCATGAAGTCGATACCCCAAACATCAAAGATTTCGATGGTAAGAATGGGGTTTAGAGGCATCATATCTCGTCGAGAAATTCATCCAAGCATTTGCCATCGATTGCAAGTTTTACAAAATTC
Source organism: Allium cepa (assembly GCA_030765085.1). Lineage (NCBI taxonomy): Eukaryota > Viridiplantae > Streptophyta > Magnoliopsida > Asparagales > Amaryllidaceae > Allium > Allium cepa. The sequence goes on from CM060928.1 coordinate 222,472,378, forward strand.
AAATGAGTCTTTAAAGAGAGAAGGCCAATGGAAACCACACTGAACCACCTTTTCCGCAGTTTTTCAAGGACTGAAATGTCCACCGCACGCTTGATCGTGGCAAAACGAAAGAACGCTGCTTATCTCATTATCCGGAATGCAACGTCGGATGATTTGCTTGGGACAATATTTGAACAATTATGGATCGTCCCAATAGAAATATTTCACTTGGGACATGAATTTGTATTTGTCCTGTTTGGACCACGATGAGGGAGTTTCTTTAGTGACTAAGTAGTTCACTATGTCAGCGTACCATGGATTGATAGAAATTCAAAGAACTTGTTCATCGGGGAAGTTTTCATTGATCGGCAAAGAAGATAGTGCATTCGGAAGACGAGATTAGTGATCGGCTATACATTATCAGATCCTTTTTTGTCTTTGATTGTAAGGTCAAATTCTTGAAGTAAAAGGATATAACGAATCAAATGGGATTTAGCATCCTTTTTAGCGAAGAGATAATGAAGTGCAGAATGGTCAGTGTAGACCGTAATGTGTTAACCTATCAAATAAGGTTGAAAGTTTTCGAGAGCAAAAACTACAGCTAGAAGCTCTTTTTCGGTTGTTGTGTACTTGAATTGAGCGTCGTTCAAAGTCATACTCGCGTAGTAAATGACGTTGAAGAATCTTGTTGATGCGTTGTCCTAAGGCAGCACCAATGCCAAAGTTCGAAGCATCACACATTATTTCGAAATGAAGATCCCAATTAGGTGCGCAAATGATTGGAGCAGAATTGAGTTCGTCCTTAAGATGTTCAAAAAAAGAGATACAATCAGAGTTAAAATCGAAAGGAACGTCTTTTCCAAGAAGAGTCGTCAAAGGACAAGCAATTTTTCTAAAGTCTTTCACAAAGCATAGGTAAAAGCCAGCGTGTCCTAGAAATGATTGAATGTCCTTAACAGATTTGGGAATGGGTAGATTTGCAATGACATCGATTTTTGCTTTATCTACCTCAGTGCCTTTATTTGAGATGATATATCCAAGGACTATGCCTTGTTTAACCATAAAGTGGCATTTTTCCTAATTCAAAGTAAAATATTTTTCTTTACATCGATTTAGAACCATCTCGAGGTGATGTAAACATTGAGAAAAAGAATCGCCAAAGATAGAGAAATCGTCCATAAAAACTTCTAGAAAGCGTTCAATCATGTCGAAAAATATGCCATCCATGCATTGTTGGAAAGTCGCAGGAGCGTTACAAAGTCCGAATAGCATACGTCGATAAGAAAAGATACCGAATGGATATATGAAAGTCATTTTCTCTTGATCTTCGGGAGAGATTAGAATTTGGTTATAGCCAGAATAATCATCAAGGAAGCAGTAAAATTCATGGCTAGCTAACCGTTCAAGCATTTGGTTAGTGAAAGGAAGAGGGAAGTGATCTTTTCGTGTTGCGGCATTTAGTTTTCGATAGTCAATGCAAACATGCCGACCCGTTTGAGTACGAGTTGGAATAAGTTCGTTTGAATCGTTCTTGACAACGGTTTGCTCAGACTTTTTCAGTACAACGTGAATTTGGCAGACCCATAAACTATCAGAGGGGTAAATGATTCCGTTGTTGAGAAGTTTAAGAATTTCATCACGCACTGCATCTTTCATTTTTGGATTAAGCCTTCGCGGTGCGTCGTGGACAGGCTTGGCGTCGTCGATTAAATGGATGCGATGTTGAACAAGAGTGGGACTAATTCCCTTTATACCAGAAATTGACCATCCAATTACTCCTCTGTTTTTTGAAAGAATAGAGAGTAACGAGGTTTCTTGATCAAAAGAGAGTTGCAGAAATTATGACAGACAACGTATCGTCTTCACCTAAGTATGCGTACTTAAGGTGATTGGGAAGTGGTTTGAGGTCTAACTTCAGGAGTTTTTCGATCAAAGAGTTGGATTAAGATTTGGACTCAACTTGAAGCGATTCAAAGGGAAGAGTGTATTCAATCTTGCCGGGAATTTCGGGAAATGATTTTTCGTACTCTGCTTAGCGTTCATCGTTAAGGTCAAGTGTCTCGTTTTCGAAGTCTTCGTGAATGGCACTAACTTCCAATGATTGGTCACGAGGTTCATTCGATTGGCTTTCAAGATTGAAAATATTAAGGTCCAAAGTCATGTTTCCGAAAGAGATTTTCATCGTTCCATTACGATAATTGATCAAGGCGTTTGAAGTAGCTAAGAATGGTAGGCCTAAAATCAGTGGAATTTGACTTGCGGGATTTGTCACGGGTTGTATTTCGAGGACGATAAAATCAACAGGGAATATGAATTACCCTACTCGAATGAGCGTGTCCTCGATTTCTCCAACGGGCTTCTTAATCGAGCGATCGAAAAATTGAAGCATGACTTTTGTGGGTTTGAGCTCACCTAAGCCTAACTGTTCGTAAACGGAGTATGGAATTAAATTGACACTCGCACCTAAGTCTATCAAGCATTTGTTAATCATCTTGTCTCCAATTGTACATGAAATTGTAGGGCAGCCAGGATCTTTGTATTTGACGGGCATGGATTGGGACAAGACTTCGCTCAAACTGGCGGCTAAGAAGACTTTTTTGGGCACTTAAGTGTGTCGCTTTTGGGCACACAAGTCCTTAAGAAATTTCGCGTAAGTGGGGACTTGTTGAACGACGTCAAGAAGCAAGATGTTAACTTTGACTTGTTTGAAAATTTCCAACATCTTTTCCATTTGATCCGAGTGTTTCTTTGGTCAAAGACGAGGTGGAAATGGAACACGATACTTGGTAGGCGGGTCTACTCACGTAGAAGAAGAAGATTTTTGATTGGCATTCATTTCAATGTTTGGCTCCACGTTCTATTCAGATTCGTTCGTTGTTTCAGAAGTGTCGATTGAAGTTTTCTGTAAATCGGTTGGATTAAAAACTTGATTATCGATTTGTTTACCGGAACATAAAGTTGTGATGGCATTTAATTAGGTGACATTTCTATCTTGAACAACATGGGCTTGATTTGAGTTTGAGTTTTGATTTCTGGGATTTGGAAGGGGCAGGCTTGGAAAAGTGCCTCGTTCGTGTTCAGTTACAGACGTGGCAAATTGACTAATTTGCATTTCAAGTTTTGTTATTGATTGGTTTGTGTTTTTCATATATGAAGTCAATAAATTTTGCAAATTGCTATTTGATTGAAGGCTTTGAGTAGTTGCCTTAGCCAACGTTTCAAGAGTTTTCTCAAGCGAAGTTAAACGTTTATCGTCTTGAGTTGGATGAGTGGCATTTTGTTGAAAATTTGATTGTTGCAGTTGATTATAGGACGGACCCATAAAGTTTGGCTGAAAATTATTATGCTGGAAGGGAGGATTCGAAGCATTATTCGAAAATGCTTGAAAATTGGGAGGAATCTTATTCGTGTTGGGGTTGTTTTGGTCCCACGCAAAATTCAGATGATTTCTCCAACTAGGGTTGTACGTTGGAGAAAACGGGTCGTTTTTGGCTTTATTGAAAGCATTGATTTATTCGACAGAATTGGAACAATGATTGGCTATATGATTAGGATCGTTGCATTTATAACACATCGGTTGGGAAGCTTGGTTTATTTGATTTGATGAGAAAACGTTATCAAAATTTTTAATCTTCTCGTCGATCTTAGCTTCCAAAGCAAATAAAGATCCTATCGAGTTTGCACTCGATCGTGAGTAAATTGATTTTTCGTTCGAACGTTCCCATTGGAACGAATTTTCAGTGAGGTTTTCAAGAAATTGCCAAGCACCATCATGATGTTGGGCAAGAAAGTTACCTTGGCACATTGATTCGAGCATTGTTCGTGAGCTGTTTTCGAGTCCATCGTATAAGATTTGGAAAATCGTCCATTTTTCGAAGTTATGGAGCGGACATTTTATCAAAAGCTCTTTGAATCTTTCAAAATATATATCGAATGGTTCTCCCTTTAATTGATGAAAGTTTACAATTTCATTTTGAATTCTACTCGTTTTTCCAAAAGGTAGAACTTTATTAAGAAAGCTTTTACGAATTCATCCCAAGTTTTAATCGAGTTTGATGGTAAGCTGTACAACCATTTTTCAGCGTAATCCGTAAGAGTGAAGGAGATTAATTAAAGTTTGATTCCATCATCGAAAAGTTGTTGGAGTTTCATGGTTTCACTAACTTGTTCCAATTTAGTCAAAAAGATGTATGGATCATCGTGCTTGAAATTGCCAAATTTCGAAAGTGTGGCAATATGGTTCGAGTGAATTTCAAAATGGTTACCATAGCGACGGGTAACGTTATGCAAGATGGAATAGAAACTCTATCGAAAAAGATTCTATCCATAAGAGTTCGGGGGACGTTTTCATTCGCCATTTCGAGTGTTTATTTGAGCTAAACTGTTAGTTGTTGAGTCGCGAGTCCAAAGATTTTTTTTGTGTCATGAGTCCAAGTACTCATGCACAAGTGAAAGTCGAGAAGTGAAAGGAGTTAGAATCGAGTTTAGAGAATGAAAGAAGATTTGAATTTTTTTTTGAATTTTCTCTTTTTTTACAAGGAAGAAAACTATTTGCCAAGTGAGATTTATTTTCAAAAGAAAAGTAGTATTTTTGTTTCGTTTTTGGTTTTACATTTTTTTATATGTTTTTGTATTTTTTTTTTGAATTTTCAAATATTTACTAAAAGGATTTTTTTGTTTTTAGAAAATGGAAATTTATTTTTGTTTTTGTTTTTGAATTTTCAATTTATTTTTGGATTTTTGTTTTTGATTGAAAATTTTCAAATGAAAGGAAAATGTAGGATTTTTTTGGATTAAAAATTAAGTTAAGTAAAATATACAATTTTTTTTTGGATTTTTGAGTTTTTTGTTTTTTTAAATATGCATGAACTAATGCAACTAAATGAATGCAAAGGACCTAATTATAATTTTCTATCCTTAGTATCTCCTAACCCAAAATTGTATAGTCGCACTTTCTCTTAAATCAACAAAAATATTTCTCAGCCAGGTAACGGACAGGGGTTATCGGTGCACCACGAATCACCGTAGCAATGCAATCGAAGGATTAAGTACCTTCAGAGGAACAACCAGTATAATATTTACGTATCACCTTAATTTTGCCGTAGCCTAGACACCAAGAAATAAAATCTTTTAAATAAAACAATTGTGAATATACAATTAAGCCCTAAGTGAGCTCGTGACACCCTTAGGTCCAACGTCTAACCTTTATTATTACTCAAATTCTACGATGAAATGCGTTTGTGGGCTAAGCAAAGGGTGATGAAATCCCTCACCTTATGTGAATTGGGGTATTGCCCTTAGAAAAGAAAATAAGATGAGATGAATGCAAAGCAGAAATTAAACGTGAATTTACAATGCAACTAAAATGAAGTTTGTTTTCGTTTTTGGATTTTGAATTTTTTTTTTATATAAATGCAAATGCAAGGAACCAACAAATGCAATTAAAATAAAAACAAGGAAAAAGTGCACAATACCAGAGCGTGCAGAATTATTAGCAAATTCTTTTTAGCAGCAATTTTTTAGCTGAGTAAGACAAAGCGATTCTTCTTTATTTTCTACTTGGGCAACCTGAAAATAAAAACAAGACATATACAATTATTATTATTTTTTGGATTTTTTTTCAAACACTTGTTAATCGACAAAATTTCTATCGGTTTAGAAATTTGCCGAAAATTTTCAAATTAAAATAAACCGCAAGCACACGGCGTACACTTTATAGTACATGGCGAATATGGGTCGATCCATAGGGAATTGTTAGAGTTTAAAAATCTATTCAATCAAATTAGACCAAATGTAGAGAAATTATTAACTAAAAATGAAGCTAAAACTAGAATTAAAATTTGAAAAAACTATTGAACTAGAGAACAATTTAGAGACAAATTTGCTCTTATATTTTTGTAAATCAACAAACAAACAATTTGTGATCTCTAGCTTTTGATTGAAATGAAATATTGTTGTATTTATCATAAGTATGGTTTGTTTATGTTATTATTAACTCAAACCGTCAAACAACAATACAACAAATAACCCACTTATGATTCTCATGAAAATGAAGCCAAAGCAAAAGTTATTTTAAGTTTGATCTATTTACTATTGTAACTAGTAATAGATCATTAAATTTCATTTTTACTTTAATTTCACAATCAAAAATGGATTCGAAAATGATGATGCAACTTGTGTTTGTGTTGAATAAGAATGGCTCATTTGCATAGGAATATAAGCTATCAAACCCACTTGTATAAACTTGGATCAAAATCCACTTCATGAAGCATAAACCAAATGAGATCAAAAATCATAAAAATTTGAAATTATATAATATTTGAGAGTTTCATTACCCCTAAATTGAAGGGGTTTAGCCACTCATTTGTGGCATTGAAGCAACACAAGTAAATTTCAACATTAAGAGAGAAGAAAATTAAAAAGTAAGTAAAGAAGAGAATGTAATTAAACTACTTACAATGAAAGGAATTAAGCTACACTACTTGCATAAATGTGAAACTAATCTACTAACAAAGAAAAGGAAGCATGAGAAGTAAGTAAAAGCATGTAAATAAGAGAAGAGAAAGAGACTAAGAAGCCATTTTTATTTCATTGAACATTGAGCTTACATTTTATCTCTTAATTTCCTAAGTAAAATGAAAGAGTAGAAGATGGTTTCATGTACATAAGAGGGCTATATATACATGCATAAAACCCTAATTCTATTTTTAGTGGGCTTCCTAAAATGCCCTTTAGGAAGTGTTGCAACCAAGTAACCATTAGCCACAAATTGATCCATCATTTGTTATGCATGAAGCTTTAACCTCCACTTGGTTGTCCATTAGCTCATAATTGTACATTTAGGTAAGTGGGTAGGCTCCTCCATGATCTTGAACTTGAATTATTTTCTCTTCATTCCATTATATTTCATTTGTGCATGCATATATCTTCATATAAGCCTCTTTCATATGCGTCCAAATTCCTATAAAAATTATCAAAAAATGTCCAAATAAAAATTCTTAAATTGAAACAAGCACAAAAATGACCATTTTTCCCCTAAATGAAGATGAAAATATGATGGTTTGAAAATAATTGAATTTTGGTTTTAAACATGTTAAAATGCCCAAATATGATATTTATTTAAATAAAAGGAGATAAAATATAGATGTAAATATATGCACATTTACGTGCATATCATGAAGGAGTGGCAAGAACCACTTAATATCAACCTCCATTCTATAGCTTCGGTGACAAAAACTATATAATCGCATATATATTTCAAATATCTTTGTGCAGGGATAATTCACTACAAGCAAGAAGACAATTCTGAAGACATGAGGCACAGCACGAGTGTTAAGTTATTAGTATGTATATATGGTCATAGAATAGTTATGTAAAATCTCCTTAAGTGTATATACACACAAATGCACAAAACCTCAAAAACATAGAAAAATGCCAGAACCAGACGTTTGGATGCAGAATACCAGACGTTTGATTTATATTTTTGGATTTTTTAAAATATAACAGGTCAGACGTCTGACCTCCCTACCAGACGTCTGAAACTGGACTCGGGATTTTTTAAAAAAAGGCCATAACTGTCAGAATTGAAAGGATGCTTCTATGTCTCTAAACTTTTCGTATCTGAACAGAAGCAACTCTAGAGCAGAAAAGAAATGGAAGCAGTAATTTATTGCAACCTTTTACATCTATAAATATGTAGAACAAGATTGAGATTATTCAATCTAACTTATCTTCTCTATCTCTAAATCTCAGTTCTTACTTTTGCCTACTTGCTTTCAAAGTATACAATCAAAATTATATTCATTTTGATCTAAACCCTTCTATTTTCTCAAGCACATACACGTTTACATTACTCAAGGATATTATAGGAAGAAACTGTACTTGTAGTCAAAATTAGTGTTACTTAGAACACACACTTGTCAAAGAAATACTCTTGTATAAAAGCATATTCCTCGGGTGAAGCGAGGGCAATTGGTTAGTGTATTTCCGAAGGGGTGCTTAGGGACTAGACGTATAACGAGAGGTCCAACCCAATATAAAAATTCTGGTGCAATTACTTTTAATTTTACCTGCATTATTATTCGATGTGATTCATACAATCATACACGTACTTCTCATATACTATATATATACGATCCACATAGACTTTCAATTGGCATCAGAGCTAGGTTAGTTCAAATCACAGTAACACGTATTTGAAACCTGTTAATATGGCAAGTATCTTTCAAGAAGGTTAGTCAACTACACATCCTCATCTATTCACTAGATCTAATTATGCATATTGGTCAACATGTATGAGAATTTTTATGGAATCAAATGGCTTAGAAATATGGTCAGCAACTCAAATTAAGTATATAGCACCTAAAACAAATATTAGCACATTGACAGATGCATAAAAAACCGCTGCTTCTAATAACGCTAAAGCTATGAATGTACTTTTTTACTCTCTTGATAAAAATGAATTTTCACGTGTTATGTTATGTAGCACTGCTTATGATATATGTCGTACTTTACAAGTTACATATGAAGGTACAAAAAGGTCAAACAAACAAAAATATCAATTTTGCAAAATCAATTCTCATCTTTCAAAATGAAATAAAATGAGTCAATTGTTGACATGTACTCTAGATTTCAAACTATACAACACGACCTTATGGCACTAGGAGTTAAGTTTACTTATTTTGATTTAGTATCTCGAATTCTCAACTCTTTAACAATTGAGTGGGAAAGAAAAGTATTGGCTATCGAAGAAGCTAATGATCTTTCGGAACTCAAAGTTGAAGAGTTGATTGGAAATTTAATGTTGTATGAAGCTAATATGCAGGCCAGAAAGGAACAAAACCATGAAAAGAAGTACATAGCATTTCAAGCAAGCAATGAAGATTCTAAATTGGATAAAGATGAAATTATTATCATTGCCAAGAACTACAAAAAATTAAGGAATTCAAGAAAATGACGAGATTCCGAAGTAGCAGAAAATCAAATCAAACTTCGATCAAGTGCTTTGAATGTGATCACTTTGGACATATGAAGAAGGATTGTCCAAAACTCAACAATGAGAAAATGAAAATTTAGTTTGAAAATTTTAAGGAAAAGAGAAAGGCATTCCAAGTCACATGGAATGACTCCGACTCTTCCTCTTCATCCGATAGGGACAATGAAAGTGATACAGAGCAAGCAAATCTATGTTTCATGGCACACACTAATGAGGTATGTCCTGATCTTGCTTATGATGACAAATATAGAGAGACTAAGAAATTAAATAAGGAATATGTTGCTAAGATAAATCGATTGGAACTTGAAATATGGTTACTAAAAGATGAAAAATCTATTTTAGAAGAAGAATTAGAAAATGCTCAAGTAAAGTGCAAGAATCTTTCTATTAAAAATGATGAGTTATCTTGTGAATTAGGAAAAGTTAAGCTAGAAAATAATAAAATTTGTAATGAACACATTATCTTAAAAGATAATCTATAAACTTCAAAATCCAAAATTAATGATCTTAAAAACAAGTTGGAGAAAATTACTAGTGGTGTTACAAAATTTAACAAAGGAAAACAAGACTTGGAGAATTTAATTAAAATTTCCAAGCCATTCAAAATCGAAATGGACTAAGATTTGAGAATAAGACGAGAAGTATAGTAAGATTTATACTAAGATAAAAAAATATTCATCTAAAAATGCGAATTTAATATCAAATTCAAAAATGATTAAAATATGGGTTCCTAAAACAAATAATAACCTAATTAAATAGAAATATATAGGTAATTATATGAAAGAAGTGATTCACAATAATAATTATATTTCAAAAGGAAACAGACTATCATGGGTATGGTTACCCTCATCTACTAACACATAGGACCCAAAAAGTAAAAAGGGTACCAATTTAAAATTTTATAATTTTTGCAGCTATCCAAATACAAAAATAAAGAGAAATGGATATTAGATAGTGGATGCTCCAAGCACATGACAGGAAATGCTCACATGTGGTCAAATATAAAGTACATTAATGGTGGCACTGTAACTTTTGGCGATAATTCAAAAGGGTTCGTCATTGGCATTGGAGAAGTCATCAATATTGGTGTCTTTAACTCGCCTATCATTTCAAATATTCTATTAGTAGAAAACGTAAAACATAATCTTTTTAGTATAAGTCAGTTGCGTGATAAAGGGTTTGAAATAAAATTTGAAAAAGATAAATGTAAAATTCTCGATCAAAGCAAACATTTACTCTTTGTAGAATTTACAGATCATAATATATATATATACATATACATATATATATATATATATCCTAAATATGAATATTAAAAATAATTCAGATTTATATCCAGCCGCAAATCATGACGATCCTTGGATTTGGCACAAACGTTTTTGTCATATAAATTTTAAATATATTAACAAACTAGCAAAACATGATCTAGTCAGAGGTCTTTCTAAAATTAACTATAAAATTAAAAATTTATGTGACGCTTGTCAAATGGGCCAGTTAAAGAAAAGTTCTTTCAAAACTAAAAATAATATATCTACTAAGCAACCATTAGAATTACGTCACTAAATTTATTTGGACCAACCCAAGTATGATTAATAAATCGTAACAAATATGTGTTCGTAATTGTAGATGATTTTTCAAGATATACTTGGACATTATTTTTAAAACATAAAAGCAACAGTTTAGGAATGTTTAAAATCTTAGCAAAACCAATTACTAACATAATGGATTTAAAAATTAAAAATATACGCAGTAATCATGGAGGAGAATTCGAAATGAACTTTTCACTGATTTTTGTAACAAAAAAGAAATTAATCATAATTTTTTGGATCCACGAACACCACAACAAAATATGTAGTTGAAAGGAAAAATAGAAATTCATAGGAATGTGCACGAACATTACTAAATAGTAGCAACCTGCCCAAATATTTTTGGGCTGAAGCTATTGCCACTGCCTGTTATTTATTAAATCGTGTCACACTTCGACCTATGACTAAGAATACATGTTATGAAATATTTTATGGAAAGAAAACCAAAAGTTCGTATTTCAGAATTTTTGGGTCAAAATGTTTTATTTTAAATACTAAAGATATTCTTGGAAAATTTGACCCTAAATCCGATGAAGGAATTTTCATTAGTTATTCAGAACGTAGTAAAGCTTATAGAATTAATAATAAGCGAACTAATATTATAGAAGAAAGCTTACTGGTATCTTTTGATGAAAATTTCCAACAAATATTAAAGAAGATGAAGATGAAATTTTTACTAAAAATCAAGCTGAAAATACAAATAATGTGAATTTTATCCTCCAATAATAATGAAAATGTTTTAAGATCACCCACACGAATATTAAAAAATCATCCTTTGGATAATATAATTAGAGACTTAAATTTTTGAGTCACTAGAAATAAATTAAATCAAATGAGTCACTTGCTTTTATTTCAAATACAGAACTTAAAAATTATAAAGAAGCATCTAAATATGATTCTTGGATCTTAGTAATGCAAGAAGAATAAAATCAATTTGAACGTAATGACGTATGGGAACTCGTTCCTAGACCATCAGATCAATCTATAATAGGAACAAAATGGGTTTTCAAAAACAAAACAGATCAAAATGGAAATATTATTCGTAACAAAGCAAGATTAGTGGCTCAAGGTTACAAACAAGAAGAGGGGATTGATTACGAAGAGACGTTTTCTCCCATAGCTCGTCTCGAAGCAGTTCGTACTCTACTTGCTTTTACGTGTCATCATAACTTTAAATTATTTCAAATGGATTTTAAGGGTGCCTTCTTAAACGGTATTATCCAAAAAAGTTTTTGTAGAACAATTGTCGTTATTTATCTACGAATAATATCCATATCATGTTTTTAAACTCAAAAAGGCTTTATACGGTTTAAAACAAGCACCAGTGCTTAGTACGATCAACTGAAACTTATCTACAAAATTCTGGATTTCAAATCGGCAGAATAGGCACTACAGTATTTATAAAATATAAAAATAATGATATATTAATTGTACAAATATATGTTGATAACATCATATTTGGCTCAACTAATGAAAGTTTATGTAATGAATTTTCTAAAATAATGAAAAATGAGTTTGAAATATCACACATAGGAGAATTAATTTTTTTTCCTTGGATTACAAATAAAACAATTAGACAATAGCATTTTTATAAATCAAGAAAAGTATTGTAAATATTTACTTAAACATTTCGGAATGGAGAACACTACTAGTAAACCAACTCCTATAAGCACAACTATATATTTAGACGAAGATTAAAATGGAAGAGACTATGATCAAAAATCTTAACGTAGTATGATCGGCTGTTTATTATACTTAACAGCTAGTCGACCCAATATAATGATGAGTGTCTGCTTGTGCGCTCGTTTTCAAGCTCAACCTAAGGAATCACATCATTGAACAGTCAAATGAAATTTACGTTACTTAACAAACACCAAAGATTACGGCTGTAAAAACCCATAAATTTTCGATAATTTAATTTGTTAATTTAATGAATATTGTTATTTAATATTGGAAAAAATAAAAAGTTGTAAGGTAATAATGAAAAGTGAAACGCAACAATGTTATTAATAGCTAATTATTTACAACTTGAATGGAATTCCAATTTGTTGAAATAAGGTAAATCTATACTTGGTAATAAATTTATTTTAAGAAAACGAATGTAAATATTGAATTAATTATTGATAACTTATAAAAGTATGATAGAGAGTTTGTGGCATCAATTATTATAAGTTACCGATATATTTTTAATCCATTAAATTGAAATGGGAATCAATTGCAATAAATCTAAATAAAATATTACGTTAATGTTAATTAAGGTAATATTTGGAAATAATGTTGATGTTATTCATAATAGGACAATTTGTTGAATCGAAAGAATGGAAATTAAGATTTTTTAATTTATTGGAATTTAAACTTAATAATTGGATTAATTGCAATGAAATTTAATATTTAATTATTACGTTAATAGAAATTAAGATGAAATCCGAGAATATTAATGTGATAGATCATGAATCCAATGTTAATTTCATCCATTTTGACAATAATGGATTGAATAATAAAATGAAAAGTAAATTTAATGGAATTATTGCAAATTAAATTTATAATTTCTGAATTTAGTGAAATTGAGGTTAACATTGAAGTTGATAAATTAATCAACTCTAAATTAACATCTAAATTTGTTTAAATCAATGTAAATGATTAAGAAATTTAAAAACGATAAACACTGTCAATTATAGAATCGAAATTGAAAATTTGATTTAATTAATTATTAATTTATTTAATTAATGTAAAAATTGCCATTTTGGCCACCGATTTGGATTTTGATGAAACCAGTTTCATCGGATTCGTAATGGTAAAGTATTATAGGATTTCAAGTTTCGTAACGATTAGATTTGTCATTTGATCGTACGGGCTCGAAACGCTTAGAAATAAATTTAATTGAAATCAATTGAAATCAATTATAAATAAATTGATTTTAGCATAACTTCTTCATATGATGGAATTTGGATTTGAAACCTGTTCCATTACGTTTAAAATAATTAAAAACATCTATTTTGATATATGGGTTGACCTAATTTTGTTTCGGAGTCGGAACGGACTTTTTGGGCCACTTATCGTTCAACGTGTAAACCAATCTGATCCGTTCTTTCTATTTTGAACCCTACCTATATATATCCAGTTATAATCCCTAGCCACTCCTTATTCTCAATTTTCTATACGTACAATTCTTTCTGTTGCTCCTCTTTCCTAATGGCAGAAAAATTATCAATTCCAAATCCAATTGCAATTCAAAATCAAATCAAAAATTAAATCACCGCAAAATATATCGAATTATTAATCGATTTGAAGCTCTCGACGAGCGTAATCTTCTGGTGCTATTCGTTTTTCAATTCGATGCATTGTTCATCTAGAAATTCAAGATGAACATGTACCGTTCATAGGCCACAATCTCGATCCAACGGCGGATCATCGATTTTATGACGATCAGGAGGCATGGGCTTGTAGATGTTGTCGAGCTGAGTGCATCTATGAGTTTCGTTCACTTCGAAGATGGTCGGAGTCACCAGGTTTTCGCTTGGAAGTGGGCGCGTTTGTCACGTCGGTGGGGGGGTCTCTGGTGGATCGGAGGGACTGATGTTGTCAGGGTGTGGTTGGCAGGACCAGGTGAGCAGGGTGGAGGCGTCAGATCGTTGACTGGTGGTCTTAATCGCGGACGGTGGCAAGGGATTGTGGCGACTATTAGGGTTTCGAGTGAAACCTGAAGTCGGTTCTCGCGCTCATAGATGATTGGACGTGGTGACGTGTAAGTAATTGTATCTATTTTTATTTATTTTAAAAAATTCTAATTTGTTAACTTCTAATTAGCGTAACTTTAACATACAAGGTCCAATTCATGCACGGTTTTCTCCGCTAGGATCGTATTAAAATTCTGGACATTTTTGCATAGGTTTGGATGAATTCTAAGACTGTTCAAATTTTGAATTTAAATTGGATTTAAATTCCATTTAAATTCAAAAGGCGAGTGTTTTAACCCACTCACAACCTCTAAAATTTCTTATGTATGTCAAATTGATTTATGATGTGATTAGAAATTTAAGAGTGTTTGGCACATTATGAATCATCATCTCAGTTTGTTTGAATTTATTTGGAAAAAATAGTTATTTAATTTATTATTGAATATAAACTGCCAGTAAATGCCTGTTATTTATTATCTATTCTATATTAATGTTAGTGATTTAATTGAATGATGATTGTGATAAATGTTTAATGATTGATATTGGATGTGTGGATGTTGTATTTTATATTGTTATAAACTGCCAGTTGTTATGGATTTTTATTTCATTCGAGATCGTGGTTTGAAATGATATATAACCGTATTTATAATTTAAATTACAGATTGAAATGATAAATATCCGTATCACTTGACCATAGGATAAAAAATTATATACAGACACCGTGGTCTATATATAAAAATATTTTGAAATGATTTCTATGGTTTTGTCAAGAAATATATGGTTTTATATAAATATCGATTTTTGATGCTATATAAATGTTATTTTATTCTTAATTTTAAGATATGTATAAAAAATTAATATAGAATAAGCTTAACAATAAGTTTGCTTTTATTGAAGATAATATGGTTAAGTATTTAAATTTTATTTCAATTTAGAGTTTATAATAATTTAAATGAAATAAAGTTGGAAGATAAATTTGAGATTTATTTGAAACAAAATTTATTTAAGAATTAAACTCAAATAAGCTTAATATGAAATTTTTGAAATTTGAAATTTTAGAAGGTATGATTTTATAACTTGATTTTGGTTTAAAGTGAATTAAACGAATATTTCAAGTATAAATAAATTGAAGGAAATATTTAGTTATTTGAAATTTGAGTTTTATTTAAATGATAATGGATTTATTAAGTAAATATTTCAAAACTAAATAATAGAAAATTGGATTTGATATATATATATATATATATATATATATATGAAATTATCAAACTTAGTTTTGAAATTGTTGAATACTTAATGTTGAAATATATTGAATTTGTAATGGTTTATTATGTGGATCAAATCTGCTTTGAAATCGATAAAATTTGGAATAGTTTATTTGAGATTTGGTTAAATATAAAATTTAGAAGTTAGAGTTGTTTTGGAATTGTTTTGTGGAATTTAAGAATCTATTCTATTATATAAAGTATTTTAATTTTTAAACCATTTAAGTTGTGGAAGCTATGTTTCAAGTTATGAGTTTTAAAGTATTATGATTTGAAAGTGTTATACATTAAGTGTTTGATTTCAAAGTGTTATAACTTTGAAAGTGCTATGATTTTGGAAAAAGGATATATTTGAAATAGAAATGATATTATATTGAATTAGGTTTTTATTTAAAATGATATTATATTGGTTTGGTTTTTGAAATGGAAATGATATCGTATTCATATAATTTTGAAATGGATATTATATTCTGGTTTGGAAGTATAAATTATTTTGAAATGACAGCGGTGTTATAATAACGTTTGGTTGTTAAAGAGACTAAGATCGGAAGTTGTCATAATCTTTGCCAACTTCGAAAACCACTTTAACAACCATGTGCACGGTGGAGATTCCAGAATGAAGTAGGATGGTTGCGGTGTTCCTTTGAGGTATATACGTAGACCCGACTCCCATGAGTTGGAATAAGGTGGCTAAAACAGGAGCGATTGACGGGCTAAGAAGGTAGCACCTTTTACTGTACACACTCCTTCGATACCATTCTATTACTTTATGGTTGATTAGGGGCACTTTTGATTTTGGGAGTGTGACTCGAGGTGGGTGGTAGTAGTTGCTACGCATTACTACCGGCCCGGAAGCGTAATTGGTATATCTACCTTGGCATTGCCTAGTTGTGCCATGTCACCTAACCTAGCGCGCCTTCTACGAGTTTGGTTTTCTCCCGTAGTCCATGTGGTATCCTCTGGTGGCTTCCCGATCAAGAGGAACCATGATACTGGATGGACTACTGGGACTATTACGAGTTAAGGTGGAAAATGTAAAGCCTTAATTCTACTTAAAAGTAAGTTTATTTTACTATAGTAGCGAAATATTACAACAAAGTAAATAGTTTAACGAATCCTTGGGAGATGTGAATCCCGAGCATCTCTTAAGTTACTGCACTCACATTCGACACTGAATAGGAGGTGTCAAATCCCGTAAACATCGCTGACGCTATTCCACTCATATTGTTTACTATTGATTTAACTTACATAAGATCTTTTAGTTCTGACTCGAGTGTTTTGTCTTTTCAATTCGCTCGAGTCAGCCTGAGCACTTCAGGATTCGAAGACTTTATTTCTGGAGGATGAAGACGAAGATTGTATTATTATTACTAGTTACTATAGTGTTCCTCTACATCACATTGTTCCGCTGCATTGTTATTTATTATTCTTTGGTATGTGTAACTCTGATTCTGTATTGTATCAATATAATCAAAATTTGTGTAAAACGGCTTCATGAACTGTTTATTTGATTATTTTATTTTGTCGTTCCGCTGCAAGATTCTGTTTTGTTTTTTCTTTCTCTGTTTTCTTATTCACCCTAATTACAATCCGCCCTTCTGTATGGTTTGAATCTGACGTGTGTGGTTTATCGTAGATTTAAAATGTACAAAAAGGCGGGATGTTACATTTGGTATCAGAGCATTGGTTTAGCGATAAACCTTAGCTTTGTGGGGTCTGACTCTTTACTAATAGGGTAGTAATACCCTAGGATGAGTCGCTGAGTGTATATATATGAAAGAGCGTATTTGTTAGTGTTATAAAAAGGTTCTAATATTTTGTTCATTTTTTCCGTTTTGTATTTATAAATTATGGTTAGTGCATAGGACGCTATGACAGCAATAGGGATTTCTAAACACTTAATATGACAGACCAACACAATATTTGTTTTGAAATATAGGTGAATGAAATAATTTTGCCTATTATATTTTCTATACATAAAATATTTTTTTATAAATGATATATGATTGGTTGTAATATAATGGTTGTTAGGTAGTTAAATTTATGAATATTGGTTGGAAATAAGATTCTACAATAAAATAAATGAAAATTGGAATTTAGAACTCAAGTTTCGGGGTATTTGAAAATTTCTTTCAAATGATTTTGGAATAATAGTAATATTATTTAGAAGTATTTTCTATTATAATTATTTCAATATGATTTGAAAGAATTGCTTTAAATAAACTTTGAAAGAAATAAGTTCTGTACTCCCCTCTCTGTCGTTGGAAATTAATTTTGGTGATCAGTGCACGCATCATCGACATTCATTTTCGAGTTTCTAAGTGGGAAGGCCACTGTAGTAGTTTTACTGCAGATTTATTTTGATAAACAAATATAAATTTTAAATTGTTTTAAATATAATTAGATATATAAGTTGTATGTATATATTTATCTATTATTCTAAAATAATTTGAAATTAAATTGGTATTTAGTTCTTAAGCTCTGTTAATGAATTGTTTCAATTATGGTCGTTAAATGGAATGTAACTAATTAATAATTGGAACCTCTAATTAAAATAAGAGATTAAATGCTAGGTTATAAATGAAGTTTCCAGAAAGTTGAAATATGTAACCTATAAAAACAAAAGATATGATTATTGAACATCAAGTTAATTAAAATGAAATAAGTCAAACTTGTGTAATTTTCAATTTACGTTCTTTAACATATATATAACTTACCAAAATTGAAAGTTGTAATGTTTAATAAGAAAATGTAATGGACATTGTACAAGTGAAATTACGTAATGGAAGTGTTCAATAGATTGCTTTTATTAATAGGAATTGATGTTATAATTGTTATAAACTTAAGTTGTTGAAATTAAATGTGATAGAAAAGGGAACATTGTAAGTAAAAGATTTTAAACTTAAGTTAATGAAATTGATATGCCAAGTAACTGAATTGAACATGAATACTATGGATAAACGAATGAAAATAAATGAAACTTTGCAAGAAATAAATGTAAATTAAAAAGATAAATCATTATTTGAATGAAAAGGAAATCAACAACAAATATGATGAAATGAAATTAATAAGAATGAACTTGATCTATTGTTTGAAATTATTGTTTGGTAGAATTATGGTTGTTTGGGCAAGGATACTTTAAAATTGTTTGAATGAATGAATAATCTATTTAGCTTCATCTTAGACTGGTTAGTAAATTGTGCACTTAGTAGTTTATTTTTCATTCTGTACAATTTAAAGTTTTGAACCTGAATAACTATTTGTTTTGTTTGATATGAATGGATAATTGATTCGTGTTGATTTTATATGATGATTATATATTGGTTGCAAGTGATTGTTGTTTATATTGATTTGTTTGTTGGTGGTTGAAACAACTTTAAATATTTCATTTTATATAATTGTTAACCTTTTTGGGATTATATAAGGGAAATACAGGTTATGGAAGCAATTGCTACTGCTTTTTGTTTCATAATATAAGTGTTAATTGCCCAACAAATAGGTACGTTCTCTGATTATGGTTTTATAGCGTTATTATATTGCTTTCCCCATTATTGGGATATATTATTTTGAGATATTGCGATATATATTGTTATATTTGATATTATATTTTCTCTCGAGCCTCTCGTTACAAAGGAGACTCTACCGAAATTTTTCGTAAATTTTGGACTTAGAAAAAATTTGAAAAATGTTTCCTAAACTTTTATAAATTTGAATACAAAAAGATGTAATGGTTATAAATTGGTATATTTTATTTAAATTAATTAATTTTGTAAATTTAGTTGTTTAAAAAGTTAATATTTTTGAATAAGATGTATTGTTTTCTTAATTCCTTTTTTCCCCTTTTCCTTTTCGGGGATGAAAAGTTTTGAGTAGGGGAGAGTGTAACAACCTGTAAATTTTCGATAATTTAATTTGTTAATTTAATGAAACTTGTTATTTAATATTGGAAGAAATAAAAAGTTGTAAGGTAATAATGAAATAATAACTAAAGTGAAACGCAACAATGTTATTTATAGTTCATTATTCACAACTTGAATGGAATTCCAATTTGTTGAAATAAGGTAAATCTATACTTGGTAATAAATTTAATATAAGAAAACAAATGTAAATATTGAATTAATTATTGATAACTTACAAAAGTATGATTGAGAGTTTATGGCATTAATTATTATAAGTCACCGATATATTTTTAATCCATTAAATTGAAATGGGAATCAATTGCAATAAATCTAAATAAAATATTACGTTAATGTTAATGAAGGTAATATTTGGAAATAATGTTAATGTTATTCATAATAGGACAATTTGTTGAGTCGAAAGAATGGAAATCAATATTTTTCAATTTATTGGAATTTAAACTTAATAATTGGATTAATTGCAATTAAAGAAATTTAATATTTAATTATGACGTTAATAGAAATTAAGACGAAATTCGAGAATATTAATATGATAGATCATGAATCCAATGTTAGTTTCAACCATTTTACAACAATGGATTGAATAATAGAATGAAAAGTAAATTTAATGGAATTATTGGAAATTAAATTTATAATTTCTGAATTTAGTGAAATTGAGGTTAACACTGAATTTGATAAATTAATCAACTCTAAATTGATGTCAAGACCCGTGTTCCACTATCCAGAAAGACGCATCATGAATTAAGAAAGAAAGGGGTAGAAAGAGAAAAGATAGAGAAGAAAGAAGAAACAACATCAGAATCTCAACAGCGGAACGAATGAATTATATTAATAACATAAGTATTACATATACAACCATTATCAGAGTTACACATATTATACATCACATACTAGACAGTTATAAACACATGTCTAGTTATTACAATTCAATACAACACAAATAAATGACTCAGAGAACACACAGCGGAATACTATAAATATCTACAACGCTGAAGCCTCCTGCTCCATTGCTCCTTCACAATTCGTCAAAGCTTACCTGAATCCCTTAGCTACTCGTAAAAATTGAGTACCCAAGAGTTTAAGAAAACAGAAGATAAACTCCGGGTCAGACATGGGTCTGGTGTGAGTAACATGTTAAAGTTGCTTAACTTTTGAAAACCTTTGAAAAGAAAGGTATCAGTAAGACTTCCCACACATAAACACGGAAAAGTTTTTTCCTTACGCTAACCAAAATATTTGATAGGAAATCCAGTGATATTATAATAGGTCTAGGGTTTTCAAGTAAATATGAAATAGCCGAAATTGTTACATGATTAAATTCCAGCTACTAGCCACAAAAGTGGGTAATACAATCAAAACTGTTGGCACTTATTGGATTTTGGATTCCATACAATGGCAGGGCTACTGGGGTACTGTCCGTATCAGTACGGGGCCTAGATCACCGTACCGAGGATTATTCCCAATCCCCTGCAACACAAGGCCGAAATCATCACTTACTGGACAGTCCCGAACATGACAACCCCGCAGTTGGCCGTGACCCAACTGCCCACACACCCGAATAAAAAGGGACTTCTAGACAGGGGAAAATCTCGTCCTACTTGGGCATGACCCACTTAGCCTTGCTGCACCTCCTCTGTTTTAGCCATTCCCGGTTGATGAGGCTTGAGGTTACGATTACCTTTAGAGAACACATCTCTTAGAATGCTCATCGTCCACCTGACGATGTTCTGAAAGCATTTAATCCATACAAGTTCGTTTCGGGTTCGAACGAAACCGAAGGCATTATCTTGTTACACTCATTTTGGAATCACCCTCAGAGTTAACGACGATAACCCTTGCACTCTGAATCTTCATCTTCACTTGAGATTCACGACCTATCGTTAATTTGGATCGATGTGGTTTCCGGATATCCAAATCTGGAAACCCGGTCCCGGTCTCACCGAATCCAAAACGTATCTTTTAGGTCCAAGTTATTTTAAGTTTAAAACAATTCAATTTAATTATCTATATACACACAGATAGATAATTCACATCATCACAATAGATAATCACCATTATCATCATAAACAGATAATCCATATTATCATCACAAGTAGATAATCTACATTATCATCACAAATAGATAATTCATATTATCATCATAATGCAACCAAAGCATCCATATCACACAACATTATTTTTCTCATATCTAAGGTTCAAACAAATCAAGGAAATCTATATCATCCATATATAAACAAGGATTAATAATCACACCATTTATATTTAATTTAAAATGAATTAAATTAATTATTTCATCACTAATTAATTTAAAGTAAATTAAATTAATTACTTCATTCTATAAATCCTGCTTATATAACCTTTAATTAATTACAAATCAATCAGTTAAAATCAATCAATTAATTAACTTCTAATTAATCCCCTTGATTAATCATCCTTGATTAATTATCCTTTAATTACATTCAAGTAACTATCCTTTAATTAATTTAAAAAATTAATTACTCTTAATCAAATACAGTAATTAACCTTTGTTTACTTCATTAATTAGTAAACTATAATTTATTACATTAATCCTTAATTAATTACATTAATTAATTACTTTAATCACCTATCATTGATTAATTAATCTTAATTAATCAACCTTAATTACATCATTAATTATATAAATTAATGATCCCTAATTACATTTTTAATTAATTACTTTATTTAAATTAATTACATTAAGTAATTAATCTTTAATTAAATCACAATTATTAATCACTCTTAATTAATCTCATTTGTAATTAATTACCCTTATTTAATTACATTACTTAATTATTTTCAAATGACTTAATTAATCAATTCTTAAATTAATTACACTAAGTAATTAATTATTAATAACTTTCACTAGGTAATTACCTTTCATATTAATTACACAAAGCAATTAATCCCAAAACTCTTCCATACTTCAATTAATTACCTTCAGTAATTTACTTATCTTAATTACTTCTCTAAGTAATTATTCATCATTAATTACTTATCAACCCATCCAATGATTATTCTAAATTAATAAAACTTAATTAATTAACTTAAACTAATCAAATTAATTAATTAATTACAATGAGTAATTAATACCTTTAATTACTTTCATAAGGTAATCATACTTAACCAAATTCCATAAATGATTATATAAATTAATTAATCCAATTAATTATCAAAATTAATCACATTAATTAATTATTAAATAATCTCAAGTTAATGACCTTCATTAACTTATCAACAATTCTTTAATTACTTTTTCTTAAGTAATTAACTTAAATTAATTATTATTAAATACAAATTAATTATCTTAATTACTTAACTTAACCTTATTTAATTTATTCAAACCCTTAATTAATTAATTTAATTAATTAATTAATTAAATTAATTAATTAATTATCCATTTAATTACCCTACTAATTTAATGAATCAAAAATCATTAAATCTGTATTGACTAAAAATAAAAACATTTCTTATTAATGATTAAATTATCATTAACAAAGCAATTTGAAACAATTTACTTTAAATTTGTTTTTCAAATTTCATTTTAAATTTTAGATTTAAAATGAAGTCAAACTTAACTTTAACAAAGTTTAAAAACATTTTAAACACCCTTTAAAACTTATGCTAAAGAATTTCTTATTTTATAAAGAAGTTTAAAAGGATTTAAAACCAAATTCATTTTAAATACAAATCATATTTAAAATATATTTCAACATCCCAAGTTGTTTAAAACATTTTAAATTTTAAAACTTCCTTTACTTCAAAACTATAATTCAAATTTAGATTTTGAATCAGATTTAAACTTAAATTTAAAACCTATTTGCATTTTAAACTTCATTTTTAAAACCAAACTATTTAAACATTTTAAGGTTGTTAAAATAATTCAAATTTTAAAACCCTTATATTATTTTTAAACTAGATTCAACTAAACTTGAATCCAGACATAAGCTTTGATTTAAACTTAGTTTAAATGTCTACTTACATTTTAAATTTCAGTTTAAAATTTTAAAAACACTTACAGGTTAAAACCTGTAACAAATATACTTACCCGAGCCATCATTAATTAACTTCGAGCCCAAAACCAAACTACTTCGAGTCAAATACTCAAATCACCCGAGAGTTACTTGAGACCAAACATCACTGCAACACCAAAACTTCACCAGATAAATCGCTGCACCGTGCATATGCAAGAGGGTGCTGACCACCTTCGGTCACCACCTAGACTTCGAGCACGACGACGATCAACCCTGAAACCCATCACGATCATCATAATCTCACCATCCACTCGAAATCAAATTCGAGTGTGCCAAATCTAAAACCTGAAACACTCTGGAACACCATCACCAAACCTGGAAACTGCTCGTTTCCTTAACTTCGACCACCGTGTCGACTGCAACTCCTGCCATGACTACGTCAATGCTCCAGCTACTATCTCCTTAAATTCTATCGAACTCGATCACCCAGAGACATTGGGATGATCACAATTCTTAAACCAACAAAAACTAGGTTTAGAAACTTCCCCTATAAACCATCATCGCCACGATCATCTACACACCGATCCATTATTGTTCCTCCACTCACTGATCATCCTACTATCACCAGAAACAACCCCTACCTTCCAGATTCTCGGGATCATCAGAAACAACTAAATTTCCAATTTCTGGTTAAACCAGAAATGCTCTTAAATCCCATTAATAAAAATCATAATTTTTGTTTCAAAAATCAGGTTTTAGCTTTTGATTCATATACCTGAATCTATGAATCATGATGATAGAAATTTAACCTATTTTAAATTTGTACTGAAGTTTTATTATTTCCAGTGGCAATATAAACTATTTTAACTTAAACATATTTTTAGACCTACAACCATGATTCAATAAACAAATTTTATTCAATACTTAAGTCTTAACAAGATTGGATCAAGAGCTAGAGATTTTGATTTGAATTTAAGCCTAGATCTAGAATCAGAGAAGAAAAATACAGATACATGCACAACAATATTTCATATATACACACAAAGCTAAACTTAAAAATTCATTCACAAACATACTTGTTTTAGAGATGGACAGGCAACATAATTATATATTTAACTATTTAAGTTGTGATGTTACTCACCTGACATGGCATGAAACAGAGGCAGAGAGCTTTTGGGAAAAACAGGATTTGAAACATGACTTGCTTTGAAATTGAAATGCTTTATTTCTTTAAAACTGCTAAGCTTTGAAAACTTTTGCTTTAGGCCAGATTTACTTCACATATATTTGCATGCATCCTTGAAAGATGGTTGTAGACTTGATTTGTTTACAAGGTTTGATGTAGAATTGTTTTGAGTGTTTAAAGACTTTGATTCTTACTTATGGTTTGAATTTGGTTTTAGTCATTAGAACTTGAGTTTGGGTTTTTGAAAATGGTTTCAGGTTTGAGGAGTGTTTGCATTGCATTTGAAAAATCTGGTTTTGAACATGTAAAATGGTTACAGGGAAACAACACTGCAGATGTTTTAAAAGGTGTTCAGATCTGAGACAAAAGACTTACTGGGTTTTGCAACATTGATTTGGTTTGAAAAGTGTTCATATTTCAGGTTTGATAAATGATTTCTGGTTTTTGAAGATTTTCTGGTTTTGGAGAGTTTAGAAACTGATTTGTTTTCAGCTGAAATCTTTTTCTTAGCTTTTGAAAATGAAGATTAAAAATAAAATGAGGGAATGAAGTATGTTTTTATGTAAGTTAAGATGATTAATTTTAAAATAAAAGAAAAAAAATCAAAAAAATATGACACTTACATTAATTCTTTACATTTGTTGCATCAGTTGCTTAATTTAACTACACTTGTCATCCATATTAATTAATTACTTAACACATGTTTTAACATGCTTAAAACTTTAACACATGTCATTATACCACTTAATATATTAACATTTGTCTTATAAGTAATTTTATTTGTTTTTATTTAATTTAAAAGTAAATAAAACCCTTTTCTTTATTTGTTAAATACTTATATATATAAATTATTTTCATATGTAAATGTATACGTGCATTTCTTTTTTAAGAAAATGAATTAAAACAAATTATATAAAAATGAAAGCTTATCCAAATAATTTAAAAATGTTTATTCTTTTGAATTCAAAATTAATTCAAATCCAATCATAAGTTTAAAAATCCAATTTTAAAGCTAATTTATATCAACATATTAAATTTAAAAATAAAAATAATATTGTCTTTTAACACCTATTTAAATTTATCCATTTATTAATATTATTTGAAAATAACACATTTATTAATTTAAATAATTTATAAAAGAAATTATAAATTGCTTATAACTTATCTTATTTAAATTAATTAATGTTTAATATGCAAATTGTATTTTAATTTTCCATATATAATTTCGAATTATATTTATCAAGCTATATTCAGAAAAAGAAGATAAAATAAACCTTTGTTTATCTTATTTAAAATTTAAACTTATGCGTAAAATATATTTTAAACAATTTAAAGCATTTTTCCTTAAGTATCTTAAAACCATATAGTTACTTATTAAATAGTTTTGAATAGTTATATATTAAATAAAATAATAATTTCCAAATTATCAAAATGAAATTTAAAAACAAGACTTTATTTGTTTATTAAACTTCAAATCAAAACTTATCTATTTACAATATATACAAATGTATATACATTATAGATAGGAAATATTTTATTAGTTTTTAAAAAGTTTAAAATTCACCAACTAAACATTTATTTAATTGGATTATTAAATCAAGTCAAATTTTATTAACAAAATTTATCAAATCATTTTAATTTTAAATATAAATTATTAAATTGATATTGCCAAAATTTCCGGAATATCACATTCCTCCCCCGTAAAAGAATTTCGTACCCGAAATTTAAAAGCAAAGGTAACTTAATAACCCATCAAAGATTATATTTTTAAATCACAAGCATCTATCAATCATATGCTAACAACCATAGCAACCAATTCATCCAATCAAACAAATTTAACTATCCAGACAAAATTATGGATAGAATTTCCTCGAGTTTCCCAAGTATATATATGTATACCGGGGTACTCGCTCTACAAAATCTAAACAATCAAAACTATGAAGCTACAGAGCTCCTACTCATCTAGATCTACAGAATACTAAATAGGATATCAAACTACAGACGAGTCTGACTCAACAACCAAACCTTCCTGAACATCTAGTTCCACAACCAGAGATAGACGTACTCCCTTAGAGATACATGGAACACATCGAATCACGGTTATCCAAACTGGCAATTCACCCTTGCAGACCAAAGCACTTATCCTACCAAACACAGAAGAGATCCAAAACACCTCGGAGCTAGCTTCCCAGACTTACCAAAACTTATAGCTCCTTGGATCGGAGAAAACTTACTCAAAATCAAATCTCCGACTCCAGAATCCATATTCCTTCATCTGTTATCCTCAAAAACTCTTCGGATGATCCTGGGCTGAGTACATCCTCCCTGATTAGCTCAACCCTTGTCGATGCCTCTAGAAACAAACTAGACCAGAAACAACCCATTAAAATGATCCTCTCAAGATCAACCTTCAACCAAGAACACAACTCTACTCCACAAACAACAGAAGACTGATCTTACTTCTTCTATCCGGAAAAGACAAAATAGATGCACTCCCAAACTGCTTCCGCTGCACAACTCTGATCTGGAATAAAAGAAAATGCTGATGAAGAACATGAGCATAGACTGGACAACACATCTCAGAAATACGATTCAACAGATCCATAAAAAGAAAATCGAAAGTTCCAACAAAACACGAGCTGCTTCACCAAACCTTATCTCAAGGAACCATCCTTCAACTAGCTGAACCATGGGTACAAATCCTAGAATCTTAGTCGATAAGAAAACTCATTCTCCAGATACAGACAAACCTCTATCTTTCCAGAAGACATCCAGAAAAATCTTCAATAACTCAAAAGAACACTCGAACTATCGCAAGTCTCTTTTGCGATCATCCAAGCCTAATATCTAAAGAAAATTGTTCTCTCTTTACCAATCAGATCAACTTACGCTTATCTAGCCAATCCATCGAAGAAATGGATCTACTCTGCTGCTTCTGAATTCCACCTCCAGAAAAACTACTCAGCTAAAGACCTTCTTGCTGGCACACAGAATATTCTGAGCTACACTGCTGACACATATGCCCAAAGACTTCCTAATCCATAAGCTCTTCGAGAAACTCAGGCCTCAAAGCCAAACACAAACAACCAGATGAACTTAGCCACATGACCCAAGCAGACATACTTCCTTAAACTTGTTCCAAAGAAACATCTTCGGAAACATCCATAGTCACTGCATTTCATCACGCAGCTACTACTCCCTGAGGTATCAAGATACCATTACTCACTTCTGCCAACAAACAGATCCAAACTCTACTTATCCAACTTCAAAAATAGACTCTAAACCTTAACAGGTTTCCTTCAGAGATCGATGAAATCCTTTACCACAGCAAAGCTCACTCGAGACGGTATTGGGTCTACAGTCTCGACAGTTACACTTCTAACCTCAAACGTTCAAACTCCAACCAATGGTAGTAGTCGTGTTACACACACCACTACCTTATCTACCTTTATAACCTATATTGGAAAACCCGAATAGGCAACCTAACAAATAAGTAGAAATATATATATATATATATATATATATATATAAACACACACACACACATACATACATACATATATATATATATATATAAATTACAAGTACGCTCTCTCAAGAAAGAAAACACTCCAAAGCCTAGGTATTCACTCAGCCTAGCGCTCTGATACCAACTGTCAAGACCCGTCTTCCACTATCCAGAAAGACGCATCATGAATTAAGAAAGAAAGGGGTAGAAAGAGAAAAGATAGAGAAGAAAGAAGAAATAACATCAAAATCTCAACAGCGGAACGAATAAATTATATTAATAACATAAGTATTACATAGTATACAACCATTATCAGAGTTACACAGATTATACATCACATACTAGACAGTTATAAACATCTGCCTAGTTATTACAATTCAATACAACACAAATAAATGACTCAGAGAACACATAGCGGAATACTATAAATATCTACAATGCTGAAGCCTCCTGCTCCATTGCTCCTTCACAATTCGTCAAAGCTTACCTGAATCCCTTAGCTACTCATAAAAATTTGAGTGCCTAAGAGTTTAAGAAAACAGAAGATAAACTCCAGATCAGACATGGGTCTGGTGTGAGTAATAAACATGGAAAAGTTTTTTCCTTACGCTAACCAAAACATTTGATAGAAAATCCAGTGATATTATAATAGGTCTAGGGTTTTCAAGTAAATATGAAGTAGCCGAAATTGTTACACGATTAAATTCCAGCTACTGGCCACAAAAGTGGGTAATACAATCAAAACCATGGCACTTATTGGATTTTGGATTCCATACAATGGCAGGGCTACTGGGGTACCGCCCGTCACAGTATGAGGCCTAGATCACCGTACCAAGGATTACTCCTAATCCCCTGCAACACAAGGCCGAAACCATCCCTTACTGGACAGTCCCGAACAAGACAACCCCGTAGTTGGCCGCGACCCAACTGCCCACACAGCCGAATAAAAAGGGACTTCTAGACAGGGGAAAATCTCGTCCTACTTGGGCATGACCCACTTAGCCTTGCTGCACCTCCCTGTTTTATCCATTCCCAGTTGATGGGGCTTGAGGTTACGATTACCTGTAGAGAACACAACTCTTAGAATGCTCATCGTCCACCTGACGATGTTCTGTGTAACGACCCAGGATTTTTATTAATTAAAATTTGAATATTTAATTAATTTTAAATATTAATAAGTGAATTTATAAGTCAAATAAATTTTTATTTGAATAATTGGATTTAATTGGATAATTAAATCGATAATTTGATATGTTAAATTATGGAATAAATTGAAAATTGGGTAAAATATGATTGAAAATGATTTGTAAAATTTTATTATATCATGTTGGAGTTAGAATGATATTTTAGAACTTTTAAAATCGAATTAAAAGTTAATTTGTGAAAATTGAATATTTTAATATTAAGTCGACTAGTGAAAATAGTCAATTTTTGAACAGTCTCAGAATTGAACGAAACCAGTTCCATTGGATCCATAATAGTTAGTTATTATCGGATTTCAATTTTCGTGTCAATCGGAGCTATCGTTTGAGCGTGGCAGCTCGAAACGCATCGAATTGTTTTTAATATTAATTTGGCGAGTTAAAATAGCCATTTTTCAAAAAGTCTCGGATTTCGACGAAACCAGTTTCATCGGATCCGTAATTTGATATTATTATAAGGTTTCAAATTTCAAGTCAATTGGATTTATCGTTTGTCCGGTACAAATTAAAACGCCTAGAAAATCGTTTAATCGGTTTAAATTTAAATCGATCGTTTATAGCCATATCTCGCACAGATGTCCGAATTAGCTTTCGAAACCTGTTCCATTGTGTCCGGAACGCGGGGTAAACCCTAGAAACGCTGGTTACGGCACGTGAATCGGAGTTCGGAATTTCCGGATTGAATAGTGTTTGAGAATTTCCTATAAATAGCCCCCCTCTCTCATAAATTAAACAAAAAAAAGGGGATTTGAAACCCTAGCCGCCAGTTAACGACCAAGGGCCGAAATTTCATCTCCTTCCTCCCTCGATTACTCCAAATCCATCAACAATTAGACGAAGACATCAACTAACAAAATGAAGAGCACATCGAGAGCTACAATCTGAACGGTGGAGATCGCGAATGGAGTTGTAATTTATGAGAAAATTGCCCACGTTTCCTTGAAGTTGCGCACGAAATTCTAGGCTGTAGGTGGGGCCGAGTGCCACCATGCTCAGGCCGAAGGTTGAGGGGATGGAGGCGCATCTCGTGGTGGCGACGTGATGAAGTTTCATCGAGTATAAGTGGTGCAAATCGAAACCCTAAATTTTTGTATATGGGTTTGAGTGCGTGTTTTATTTACTGGAGATATGCGTGAGTGGGGAAGAAGGAGCTAACGGACGGATCTGAAGAGAGGATGGATCCTACGGCCTATAATTGACATGGGTTTGAAATTATAATTTATGTTGTAAATTATGTATATAAAATTTGTGTAATGTTCAAAAATTCATAACTTTTTCATACGAGGTCGAAAACGTGCGAAACCAGTTGCGTTGGAATCGTATGGACGACGCGATGAAATTGGATTGGAGTCGTTTGGAGTTAGTGAGAATTTTGGGTAAAATTAAACGTCCGTTTAATTTTATTCGAAATAAATCGCTAAAACGAAAATAAAATCAAGGTGAGAACTTCTCACTCAATCGAATCAGTTTCGATTTTATTTTAAATAGTTAGATTTAAAAATATTTGAATGCATGTTTGAATGATGATTGATATTTATTGATTGTTAAAATAGACATTATGCGCCGTTAGTAAGCGGATGTTATTTATTAAAAACATATACCGCGAATATTTCATAAACAGTGAAATTGGTATTATATATAATAGCAATATATATATATATTGGCATATGTATATATTGGAGTTCTTGATTTCCCGCATTTTTTAGCGGATGAGACCCTATTGCGCCGTCTATTAAGCGGATAATATTTTAAATCCCATATACCGCGATAATTTCGTACTGGAGCGGAATTGGTATTGTGCTAATCTTTGTGGATGCAGGAAAACAGGTTGGAGGGATCCAACTGGATTCCTCAACAGTATTTATTTGATTTCAGATATTTTGATATTTGATGGATTATCATATACGATATATGATGTCGTTGTTGTCGTGATTGGCTATTTGGTATGTAGCATCATTGGACCAAATTTTGGGATTTTAAAGTGATTTTTGAAAGTATACGTTTATAAAATACCTTTGGAATTGATTTATTTTAAATAAATAAACGTTATAATTTTTAATGTTATAAAAATTATATTTTTGAGAAATATAGTTAAAAGTTGATTTTTGAAAATATGGGGTTAATGATTTTATAAAATAGTTTAATCGGGATTTTCGAATTTATTATAAAAAGTTTAAATATAGGATTTATAAAATTTGATTATTTTATAAATCAAAATGATGAAATTATAAATGAATTTAAAGACGTTTTAAAATAGTAATATAAATTGATTTATATAAAAAGATTTATAAATTGATAATTTATAAATGAAAATATTTGAATTATAAAACGAGTTTTTATAAGTGTTTGAATGAAGTGAAAATGAATTGCATAAGTGAATGGAATTTATAAAATTATAAATGGTGAAGTTATAAATGTAATTTATAAATAGTAAGATTTATAAATTTTGTGAAGTTATTAAAGAATATATTTGGATAAATAATTGAATCTTATAAGTTATAAGATTTATAATTATGAAGTTTAAAAGAACGATTTTGTAAAATAA
Source organism: Allium cepa (assembly GCA_030765085.1). Classification (NCBI taxonomy): domain Eukaryota; kingdom Viridiplantae; phylum Streptophyta; class Magnoliopsida; order Asparagales; family Amaryllidaceae; genus Allium; species Allium cepa. Next base: position 222,504,230 of record CM060928.1, read on the forward strand.
TCGTTTTATAAGTATTTAACTTATAATATGGACTTTTGGTTCATAATTGAGATATAAAGTGAATAGGTTAATAAAGGAATTTATAAAAGGAAGTTGTTTTAAAACAAATAGAAATGGAATTTATAAACGTTGTTTTATAAAATTCGCAAACGGCTTATTTTGATAAGTAAATTGTTGTAACCTATTAATGGAATTATATTCACGTTTTGACTGTGAATAATCCTTTGAAATAAAATGAATAAAAGGATGAAAGTTGTTAACGTAGTATATTCACGTTTTTAAATAGTGAATAATATGTTAAAGAAAATGTTTAGAATGTGATATTTTAAACAGAATTAAAACGATCTAACGATGTTTTAAAATGGGTTGAGATTCGAAACCATAGATTTCAACATTGATTGTTGAAATAGACGTTTTCGAGAAATGAAAGGAAATGGTGGACTATAATACTATTGTTATAGTATGATTTCCGAAAGGAAATGTTTTGTATAGTATTGGGATTTATATATCTATTTTAATTTCGAATCTCTATACTAGTGATTTTGGGTTGTCGTAACGATGTTTTACGCAACATTCGTTTTAGCCCAAATAAATATGTTTAAGAGAATGATTTCCTTAAAGAATGAAATATATACTTAATTTCGATTGAAGTATATTGAATATTTTCTAAGTATTGAAAATAAATGGATTTGTGAATTACTTATTAATAAATAAGTATGGAATTGTTTTCCGATATAAAGGGAATATTTTGAGAATTTATCTTTTTGAAGATAAATTGAAATGATAAATTGAAATCGTATATGCATGGATATTTTGGAATATAAATTCACTAAGGAATTTATAAAAGAAAGTGGAATTTGTATGAAAATAAATATTGATTTATTTTTGAAGTATTGAAAATAATATATCTTGTAAAGATATTTTGGAAAATAAATAATTTGGAAAATTATTTGGAATCTGATGATGTTGTGCATATCCATTGATAGTTCAATAACTGACTATCAATATTTCTCTTTGAATGGGTAATGGATGTGATTTGTTTGATTTTGAATGCCACGCTTATTTTTGAATAAGCGCTCACTATTCGGGTTAACCGGGAAAGGACCATGGGGTCGTATAACCCATTCCGAATATGTGATACGTCGTTATGAATTGCATTTGATGACCGGTGTTGAAGACCGGGTATTTGCGAAAGCGATAGGATGACCTATCGATTGTCTCTGCACTGGGTAGCTCCTGGTATAGAGATTTCCTAAGTGATGGGAAATTCGATCGGGATTGTGAATACCCGGATTGCAAGGGCTTCGTGAGAAGTGCCTTCGGTTTTGTTCGAGCCCGGAACAGACTTGTATGGATTGTATGTCTGACATTACAAATTGAGATATAAAGCAGATTTCTTTCAAATATATTTCTGTTGGTGGCGGAGAATTTATTCTCTTTGCTTAACACCCTTCTCTGAGACGTACGAGCTCAGAGGTTATGTAGTTGAATGTTATCAGCGATATATTCCCAATTTGGTAATGTGACATGCTGAGTGTTGCTGTGAAATGATCATTGTGTTGATTATTTGTGATAGGATCATTTGTTTGATCGTCTATCTTGGTGATCATTTCTATGATCATTTGTTGACCCAAAGCATGGCTTTTGTATAAAGTATGTTTTGTGGACGTGACTTCGTCGAGCCTCACACCCCGGAATGGTCAAAACAGGAAAGATGCGGTAAGGTTATGAGGGGTAGCGCCCTTTAGGATATGTGCATTTCCTTCTGGAAAAGGGTGGTATCATGGTATGGAGCCCAGATACTTACTCATGTTGAAAACACTTTATGATTGTGTGAATTGATTGCGAGCTCTCGGTTGAAAGGTCCCAAAGGACCGGGGGATGGCATATTCGGTCAGTTGTTACTCAGTTAGGGGTAACCCGGCCTTGTGTTAGTAGAGATCCGGTTTGGTTCTCGGGGATGTCCATCCAGAGGCATTCTCATGTGGCAATGGGAAGTTCCTTGGCCTGATCATTCGTTGGAAATCCAATTCCCAATACGAAACCCTGTATGGTATTAGTTGTAGAACCTGCCATTTACTTATGGTGGTCACCACTGTTTAGATGGTAGCTATAGTAGGCATAGTTCGAAATGTCTATGTTGGCTAAGATTTATATTCTACTTTCGAAATGAATTTTTTCTACACTATGCACTAATAATAATATCAAATGTTCTTTTGAATGCGTATCAAGCATCTTTGACTATCATAAGGAGAAATCTCCTCCGATTCTGCGTTTGCATTGTGTGTGTGTGCGGTTCTGAAAGCATTCAATCCATACAAGTTCGTTCCAGGTTCGAACGAAATCGAAGGTATTATCTCGTTACACTCATTTTGGAATCACCCTCAGAGTTAACGACGATAACCCTTGCACTCTGAATCTTCATCTTCACTTAAGATTCATGACCTATCGTTAATTTGGATCGACGTGGTTTTCGGATATCCAAATCTGGAAACCCGATCCTGGTCTCACCGAATCCAAAACGTATCTTTTAGGTCCAAGTTGTTTTAAGTTTAAAATAATTCAACTTAATTATCTATATACACACTGATAGATAATTCACATCATCACAATAGATAATCAACATTATCATCATAATAGATAATCCATTTTATCATCACAAGTAGATAATCTACATTATCATCACAAATAGATTATTCATATTATCATCACAATACAACCAAAGCATCCATATCAAACAACATTATTTATCTCATATCAGAGATTCAAACAAATCAAGGAAATCTATATCATCCATATATAAACAAGGATTAATAATCGCATCATTTATATTTAATTTAAAATGAATTAAATTAATTATTTCATCACTAATTAATTTAAAGTAAATTAAATTAATTACTTCATTCCATAAATCCTGCTTGTATAACCATTAATTCATTACAAATCAATCAGTTAAAATCAATTAATTAATTAACCTCTAATTAATCCCCTTGATTAATCATCCATAATTAATTATCCTTTAATTGCATTCAAGTAACTATCTTTTAATTAATTACAAAAATTAATTACTCTTCATCAAATACAGTAATTAACCTTTAATTACTTCATTAATTAATTAACTATAATTTAGTACATTAATCCTTAATTAATTACATTAATTAATTACTTTAATCACCTATCATTGATTAATTAATCTTAATTAATCAATCTTAATTACATCATTAATTATATAAATTAATGATCCCTAATTACATTTTTAATTAATTACTTTATTTAAATTAATTACATTAAGTAATTAATCTTTAATTAAATCACAATTATTAATCACCCTTGATTAATCTCATTAGTAATTAATTACCCTTATTTAATTACATTACTTAATTATTTTCAAATGACTTAATTAATCGATTCTTAAATTAATTACACTTAGTAATTAATTATTAATTACTTTCACTAAGTAATTACCTTTCATATTAATTACATAAAGCAATTAATCCCAAAACTCTTCCATACTTCAATTAATTACCTCCAGTAATTTACTTATCTTAATTACTTCTCTAAGTAATTATTCATCATTAGTTACTTATCAACCCATCGAATGATTATTCTAAATTAATTAAACTTAATTAGTTAACTTAAACTAATCAAATTAATTAATTAATTACAGTAAGTAATTAATACCTTTAATTACTTTCATAAAGTTATCATACTTAACCAAATTCCATAAATGATTATCTAAATTAATTAATCCAATTAATTACCAAAATTAATCACATTAATTAATTATTAAGTAATCTCAAGTTAATGACCTTCATTAACTTATCAATAATTCTTTAATTACTTTTTCTTAAGTAATTAAATTAATTATTATTAAATACAAATTAATTATCATAATCACTTAACTTAACCTTAATTTATTTATTCAAACCTTTAATTAATTAATTAATTAAATTAATTAATTAATTAAATTAATTAATTATCCATTTAATTACCTTACTAATTTAATGAATCAAAAATCATTAAATCTGTATAGACTAAAAATAAAAACATTTCTTATTAATGATTAAATTATCATTAACAAAGCAATTTAAAACAATTTACTTTAAATTTGTCTTTGAAATTTCATTTTAAATTTTAGATTTTAAATGAAGTCAAACTTAACTTTAATAAAGTTTAAAAACATTTTAAACACCCTTTAAAACTTATGCTAAAGAATTTCTTATTTTACAAAGAAGTTTAAATGGATATAAAACCAAATTCATTTTAAATACAAATCATATTTAAAATAGATTTCAACATCCAAAGTTGTTTAAAACATTTTAAATTTTAAAGCTTCCTTTATTTCAAAACTATGATTCAAATTTAGATTTTGAATCAGATATAAACTTAGATTTAAAACCTATTTACATTTTAAACTTCATTTTTAAAACCAAACTATTTAAACATTTTAAGGTTGTTAAAATAATTCAAATTTTAAAACCCTTATTTTATTTTAAACTAGATTCAACTAAACTTGAATCCATACATAAGCTTTGATTTAAACTTAGTTTAAATCTCTACTTACATTTTAAATTTCAGTTTAAAATTTTAAAAACACTTACAGGTTAAAACCTGTAACAAAAATACTAACCCGAGCCATCATTAATTAACTTCGAGCCCAAAACCAAACTACTTCGAGTCAAATACTCAAATCACCCGAGAGTTACTCGAGACCAAACATCACTGCAACACCAAAACTTCACCAGACAAATCATTGCACCGTGCATATGCACGGGGGTTCTGACCACCTTCGGTCACCACCTAGACTTCGAGCACGACGACGATTAACCTTGAAACCCATCACGATCATCATAATCTCACCATCCACTCGAAATCAAATTCGAGTGTACCAAATCAAAAACCTGGAAACACTCTGGAACACCATCATCAAACCTGGAAAATGCTCGTTTCCTTAACTAAGACCACCGTATCAACTGCAACTCCGGCCACGACTACGTCAATGCTCCAGCTACTATCTCCTTAAATTATATCGAACTCGATCACCCAGAGACATTGGGATGATCACAATTCTTAAACCAGCAAATACTGGGTTTAGAAACTTCCCCTATCAACCACCATCGCCACGATCATCTACACACCGATCCATTATTTTTCCTCCACTCACTGATCATCCTACTATCACCAGAAACAACCCCTACCTTCCAGATTCTCGGGATCATCAGAAACAACTAAATTTCCAATTTTTGGTTAAACCAGAAATGCTCTTAAATCCCATTACTAAAAATCATAATTTTTGTTTCAAAAATCAAGTTTTAGCTTTAGCTTTTGATTCATATACCTGAATCTATGAATCATGATGATAGAAATTTAACCTATTTTAAATTTGTACTGAAGTTTTATTATTTCCAGTGGCAATATAAACTATTTTAACTTAAACATATTTTTAGACTTACAACCAAGATTCAACAAACAAATTTTATTCAATACTTAAGTCTTAACAAGATTGGATCAAGAGCTAGAGATTTTGATTTGAATTTATGCCTGGATGTAGAATCAGAGAAGAAGAATACAGATACATGCACAACAATATTTCATATATATACACAAAGCTAAACTTAAAAATTCACTCACAAACATACTTGTTTTAGAGATGGACAGGCAACATAATTATATATTTAACTATTTAAGTTGTGATGTTACTCACCTGACATGGCATGAAACAGAGGCAGAGAGCTTTTGGGAAAAACAGGATTTGAAACTTGACTTGCTTTGAAATTAAAATGCTTTATTTCTTTAAAACTGCTAAGCTATGAAAACTTTTGCTTTAGCCCAGATTTACTTCACATATATTTGCATGCATCCTTGAAAGATGGTTGCAGACTTGATTTGTTTACAAGGTTTGATGAAGAATTGTTTTGAGTGTTTATAGGCTTTGATTCTTACTTATGGTTTGAATTTCGTTTCAGGCATTAGAACTTGAGTTTGGATTTTTGAAAATGATTTCAGGTTTGAGGAGTGTTTGCATTGCATATGAAAAATCTAGTTTTGAACATGTAAAATGGTTACAGGGAAACAACACTGCAGATTTGTTTTAAAAGGTGTTCAGATCTGAGACAAAAGATTTACAGGGTTTTGTGTAACGACCCGTATAATTCATGGATTTAACTAGGTTGGATTTATGAGCTTTGTAATTTAATTTAGTGGAAAATTTTCACTTTATAAACAAATATTGAAATAAAGGCTAAAATAAATTATATGAATGATGCCTTAAAAACTATTTATATAGAAATTTGTATAATATTCAAATGAAGTAAGTAGGAAAATGATTCTTACCTGGATAGAAGATCTAATAAGAGAAATTTAAGAAAGTATTAATTTGATTTAGTGCAATAAAAGTTGTAAATGGAAATTTAAATAAATTAAGTTATCATATTTATGACTTGAATAAAATATCGATCCAATAAAATAAGTTAAATGCTATAATTTGATTTTTAAATATGAGAGAAACAAAAGTAAGAACATGATTGATATTTATGTTATTTATTCAGGGTATTGAATAAAATTAGGAATCCAATTGTAATAAATGGTAATAATGTGGTATTGGCTAAAAAATTTAATTTCAATGCAATACCCATAAATGAATGTATGTAAAGGTATACTGGATTTTTTTATCAAATAGAAGGATAGAAAGTAAATATCGGATTTGATTGATGAATAAATATACATTGAATAGTAATTTAACGTAAAGTTATAATAATAAATAAAAATTTGATGACATTAATATAAGATGATGAATTGCAGATTTGGGTTTATAATAAAGAGTCAATGGAAATTTGTGGATTAATTTATGAATTCATGAAATCAGTGTATTGACTTAGTTGTAACTATATGTAAATGTATGCAATAAGGTTGTGCAATACCAATGATTTGGATTCAAATTTATATTAAATATAATGTTGGTAGCAATTGGAATTTACCGTTTTGCAAAATAAATGAGAAATCAAGTCAAATGTAAATTATATCGTAAAGGATAAATTCATTTAAACAGTAAGATTTTTAAATAAATAAACGTTTCACTTAGGTTTCATTTGGATCATTTATGTAGTTTAATGGGAAAGCAATTGAAATTGATTACCCTAAATTTGTGCAGTCAGGGTAGTTTTGATTTGTCACTTAAGATGGTAAATTCTATAAAATGTGATAATTGTAGTTTTAATTAAATTATGACGATTGGGTATTTAAGAAGTGATAAACCAAAATTTATTGATTTATTTGAAATTAAATTGTGGATTTATTTAAAATAAGTGAAATTTATGTTTAACTATTACATCAATAGGAATTAATCTAATTTAAGGATATGTTAATATAAATTGGGCAAAAGGGTGTTTGGACTAGGGAATAATATTAATCGGTTTTAGAAACCTTAAATATAAAATGGGAAGTAGACAAGATTTAACGTTACAACCATTTACACAAAATCCAGGATGTGTGTAGAAGTATTTATGGAATAAAACGTAAACAATTGTTGGATAAAAAGAGTAGGAATCAACATTTATTTATTTAATTGGATATAACTACGATAGTATGATTTATTGCATTTAAATGAAATCTAATACGTAGAACATTGCCTAAAAAGGAAGAATAGATAAAATTTATGATAAATCTATATACTATATGAAGATTTATTGATTTAAAGAGAAAAAGGGCAAGATGTATAAATTAGATTAAGTGCAACCTTCAGTAAATAAAATTTGATGGAATAAGAACATTTGGGTAATTTATTTCCAATTAAATCAATTCACGTTTCAAAATTTAATGCTAGTTTATTGCATATATGTTTATACCTAAATTTAAACTTATGTTTAGATCCAATCCGATCCATCTATTATTTTTCAGCCTTGTCTATATATAACCTGTTATAAACCCTAGCCACTCCTTATTTTCATTTTTCTATACGTACATCTCCTTCTCAACTCCTCATTCTAATGGCAGAGAAAAAAAACCTAATTCTCAAATTCCAAAAAAATAATTTCGATTTCAAAAAAAAAAAAAAATTGCGGATCTGCAGCAGCTTCTGGTCGCGCTTCGGGTTTCAGGGAAGAAAACCCTAGAGCAACTTCGGGTCAGGAAGAAAATGACTCGGGTCACTCCGGGTCGTTTTGGCGAAAACTCCAAGTAAGCACCGGGGAATTGAGGCGGCGCACCGAAGTCGACCCAGGACCAGAATTTTCCATTTTTCAAATTTTCATAACTTTTGCATACGAGCTCGGATTCGCACGCGGTTTGTTTTGATGGGATCGTATCGGAATTTATGACGTTTTGGCCCTAGCTTGAATGAATTTGGAGACTGTCCAATTTTTGGGTTTAAATTGGATTTGAATTCAATTCAAATTCAAAAAGGTGAGTGTTTTAACCCACTCACAACTTCTAAAAGTTTTTATGTTTGTTAAATTTATTTTAGATATGAGTAGAAATTTATTTATAACTGTTTGGCATGTTTTGTTCATCATATTTGCTAAATCGCGTTATTTAATTTAACTGTTAATTTATTTTATTTATTGCATAATAATTGACAGTTAGAATTTATTTATTTGCATAGGAACTGCTAGTAAACAGTTGTAAAATTTATTACTAAATATAAACTGTTAGTTTAATAGTTGATTTAATTTATTTTTGAATATAACCGCCAGTTATTACCTGATATATATTATCAGATATATATTGATATTGAATTATTATTGGATGATGATTGTGATTTGGATGATGGATGATGTCGATGAATGGATGTTTTATTTTATATCATTAAAATGCAAGTTATCATGCATTTTTCGTTTCATTCGGGATTGTGGTTTGAAATGATATACAACCGCAAAATTTTATTTTTAAATTGCGGATTGAAATGATAAATATCTGTATCACTTGACCATAGGATAGAAAATTATATACAGGCACCGTGGTCTATATATAAATTATTTTAAAGTGATTTCTATGGTTTGGATGGGATACGGTTTATAAAAATTTGATTTTGATATTTTATAAAATATTATTCTTCGATATATATACATATGAAGTTAAAAATTTGAAAATTAAATTGTGTATAAACCTGTTGAATAAAAAATGAAAAATTGAGAAAATGGAATTTGGAAATTTATCTTATATGTTTAAGTTTGGAAATTTTAAGGTATTATATTTATAACTGAATTTTCCAAGATGAATTAAAAATGAAAATTCTAGTATAAAGTAAATTTGAGAAATTATTTAATTACTAGAAATTGGAGTTTTATTTATGGAATTTATATGAATATTCAAGACTAAATAATAGAATATTAATTGTTGAAAGAAGAAAATCCAACTTTAGTTTTGAAATATTAATACTCCAAATGGATATATATATATATATATATATATATGTAGAAATTGAAGGGGTTTTTGGAACTTGAAGTGATATTTAAATTATGGTTTAAACTTTAAATAAAGAAATATATTTGAAAAGCCATGGAAATTATTTTTCTTTACAAAGTAACTTTAAAGTTAAACCATTTATTTTACATTTGTTGAATATCCAAACCATTCAAGTTTTAGAAGTTATGGTTTTAAAATTTTGAATTTCGAAATATTATGCTTTGAAAGTATATTTCAAATATTTGGTTTCCAGATATTTTAAATTGTAAACCAACATGATTTTGGAAAAAAAATTATATTTGAGATAAAATGATATCATATTATTTTGGGTTTAAATTGATATCGTATTCATAGTTTTGAAATGGAAATTTTTATTCTGGTTTTAAAGTATAAACTATTTTTAAATGACCGCGGTGTTATAATAACGATGGGTAGGCAAAGAGACCGGGATCGGATATGGACATACTCTCTGTCGATACTGAAAACCACTTTGACTAACCGTGTACGCGGTGGAGATTCCAGAATGAAGTAGGTTGGTGGCGACGTTTCCTGTAAGGTAAATACGTGGACCCAACTCCCGTGAGTTGGCATAAGGTGGCTAAAACAGGAGCGATTCTCGGGCCAATGAGGTCATTCCTCTGATCGAACGCACTCCTTCGATACTATACTCTGACTTTGGATTGATTCGGTGGCCACTATTGATTTCTTTGATTTGGGGGTGTTAGTTCGAGGTGGGCGGTAGCTGCGGCTACGCGTTACCACCATCCCGGATAGCAATTGGTATATCTACCCTGGCATTGCCTAGTTGTGCCGTGTCACCTACCCTAGCGCGCCTTATACGATTTTGGTTTTGTACCATACCTATGGAGTGCCCTCTGACGACGCCCAGTACGGGGGAGATTACGGTACTGTATAGACTATGGGAATATATTCTGTGTTAAGGGCTATATGGGTAACCCCTTAACGCTATTAAAAAGTAAGTTTATTTTACAAATAGACACTATTATAATAGCGCAATATACTACATAGTAAATAGTTTAACGGATCCTTAGGAGATGTAAATCCCGAGCATCTCTTGAGTTACTGCACTCATATTTATTTCTGTTAATTTAACTCACATAAGATCTTTTAGTTCTGACTCGAGTGTTTTTGTCTTTTCAAATTCGCTCGGGTCAGTCCGAGCGTTTCAGGATTGCAAGATTTAGCTCTAGAGGACGAAGACGAAGATTTATATTATTATTATTTATACTAGTGCACTACACACTGCTCCGCTGCATTGTTATTGGTATGTGTAACTCTGATATGTATTATATAAATGGTTTTGTAAACAGATTTATAAACTGTATATTTGACTATTATATTTTATCCTTCCGCTGTGAGATTCTGTTTAGTTTTTTTTCTTCTCTGTTTTTTTCTTATTTACCCCATAACAATCCGCCCTTCCGTATGGTTTGAATTGGCACGTGTATCGATTTAAAGTGTGCGAAAAAGCAGGATGTTACAGTTGGTATCAGAGCTTTGGTTTAGCGATAAACCTTAGCTTTGTGGGGTTTGACTCTTTGTTAATAGGGTAGTAATACCCTATGGGAGTCGCTGAGTGTATATATATGAGAGAGCGTATTTGTTAGTGTTATAAAAAGATTTTGATATTGTGTTAATCTGTTCCGTTTTGTATTTATAAATTCTGGTTGGTGCATGGGACGCTATGTCATCAATAGGGATTTCTAAACACTTAATAGGACAGACCGACATAATATTTGTTTTAATATAGGTGAATGAAATAATTTTGCCTATTATATTTTCTATATATAAAATAAATTTTTAAATGATATTATATATATATATATATATATATATATATATATATTTTGGTTGCAATAGATTGATTGTTAGGAATAAAATTTTAAATAATAGGTAAAATAAGATTGAAATTAAAATCAATGAAATTTGGAAATTTTAGAACTTAAGTCCGGGATTTTGGAAATTTGCTTTCAAAGGATTTATGAATTATAATAATTTTGTTTATAAGTATTTTCTTATATAAATATTTAGTATAATTTGGAAAAATTGTTTTAAAGAAGATTTTGGAGAAAATAAGTTTCGTACTTTCCTCTCTGTCGCTGGAAAATAATTTCGGTGATGGTGGTCGCATCATCGACTTCTATTTTCGAGTTTCGAAGGGGAAAGGCCACTGTAGTAATTCTACTGCAGTTTTATTTTGAAATTATCTAAATTTTTAATTGTTTTAAATAAAACTAGAGGTATATAAGTTATAAGAATATATTTATCTATTAAATTTTAACCCGGTATTTAATTCTTAATTTCCATTAATTAATTGTTTCAATTATAGTAGTGAAACAGAATTTAATTAATAATTGAAACCCTAAATAAAATAAGAGTCTTAAATGCTAAGTTATAGAGGAAGTTAAAAATTTTAACTTATAAGAAAAAAATAAAAGTAAAGATTTATTGAACAATGAATGAATTAAAAGAATTGAGATAAACTTGTATAAGTTCTTTTGCATTTTTTTTTAACATAAATAACTTACCAAATATAAAAAGGTTGAAATGTTAAATAAGAGATTGGAATAGAATATTATACAAGAAGAAATTTTGGAAATAATGAAGTATTCAATAAATTGCTATTATAAATAAGAATTTAATGGGATAAACTTAAGTTATAATTGAAATTTTACTAAAATTAAAGGTAAGTATTATTAATAGGTGATTTAAACTTAAGTAAATAAAATGAAATTCTCTAATAAATAAGGATGGATGTGTAAGGTTATTAACTTAAGTATGATTTAAATGCTACTAGACTAATATAATAAAAAGTAGGTAATACAAATAAATGACTGTAAACCCTAGGTAATAAATTAATAAAATCCCTTATTTATAAGAATGAAGGTTATAAGGTTAATAATTTAGGTATAACTAAAAGGGTTACTGTAATTAAATATAATAGAATGTAAGCATTTAATAAATGATTGAAAAGTGAGAATTGCATTAAATGTAATACAATAGAAGAAACTTACATGACCTAAATTAATGGAAAGGAATAATTGTAAGTAATAAGTAAAAATAAATGAAACAAACATTTAATGAGTAAATAAAATTAAAAGTTGTTAGAAATAAATGTAAATTATAAAAGGATAATTTAGGTGGTATATGAATGAAAATGAATGAAAATAAAAGATAAACTGTTATATGAATGAAAAGATCAAACAGCTAATGTATGAAATAAAAATTTATAATGAGTTAATTGATTTGTTGGTTGAATTGTTATTGGTTGATTTATGGTTGGTCGGGTAAGGAAATTTGAAGTAGTTGGATGAATAAATAATCTATTCAGTACCATCTAAGACTGTTGAGTAAATGATGCACTGGATAGTTATTTTTCATTCCGTACCATTTCAAGTTTTGAACCCGAACAGCTATTTGTTTATTTGACTGAATGGTTGTTTTGTTTTGTTATGTATGCTGTTTGTTGAAATGGATGATTGTGTATTGATTGTTGTTAGTAGTTGAAACCATGAAAATAGTTCACTTGAGATAAATTGTTAAACCTTTGGATTTTATAAGTGAAATGCAGGTTATGGAAGCAACTCCTACTGCTTTTGGTTTCATAAATTAAGCGTAAATTGCCCGACAAATATGTACGTTTTGGATTACGGTTTATAGCGCTATTTTATATATTTTCCCGTGTTGGGATATTATATTTTGGATATTATATGAGATATTTGATATTATATTTTCTCCCGAGCCTCCCCGTACAAAGGAGACTCTGCCAAAATTTTCCGTAAATTTTGGACTTAGGAAATATCTTGAAAATGTTTTCCAAAGTTTATTAGTTTAAGGTAAAAAAAAAAATTAATGATTATAAATTAGTATATTTTATCTAAATTAATTTTGTAAATTTATTTGTTTATAAATTTAATATTTGATATGATATTGATTTCTTAATTCTTCTTTTCCCTTCTTTTTCCTTTTCGGGGACGAAAAGTTTTGAGTGGGGGAGAGTGTAATGACCCGTATAATTCATGGATTTAACTAGGTTGGATTTATGAGCTTTGTAATTTAATTTAGTGGAAAATTTTCACTTTATAAACAAATATTGAAATAAAGGCTAAAATAAATTATATGAATGATGCCTTAAAAACCTATTTATATAGAAATTTGTATAATATTCAAATGAAGTAAGTAGGAAAATGATTCTTACCTGGATAGAAGATCTAATAAGAGAAATTTAAGAAAGTATTAATTTGATTTAGTGCAATAAAAGTTGTAAACGGAAATTTAAATAAATTAAGGTATCATATTTATGACTTGAATAAAATATCGATCCAATAAAATAAGTTAAATGCTATAATTTGATTTTTAAATATGAGAGAAACAAAAGTAAGAACATGATTGATATTTATGTTATTTATTCAGGGTATTGAATAAAATTAGGAATCCAATTGTAATAAATGGTAATAATGTGGTATTGGCTAAAAAATTTAATTTCAATGCAATACCCATAAATGAATGTATGTAAAGGTATACTGGATTTTTTTATCAAATAGAAGGATAGAAAGTAAATATCGGATTTGATTGATGAATAAATATACATTGAATAGTAATTTAACGTAAAGTTATAATAATAAATAAAAATTTGATGACATTAATATAAGGTGATGAATTGCAGATTTGGGTTTATAATAAAGAGTCAATGGAAATTTGTGGATTAATTTATGAATTCATGAAATCAGTGTATTGACTTAGTTGTAACTATATGTAAATGTACGCAATAAGGTTGTGCAATACCAATGATTTGGATTCAAATTTATATTAAATATAATGTTGGTAGCAATTGGAATTTACCGTTTTGCAAAATAAATGAGAAATCAAGTCAAATGTAAATTATATCGTAAAGGATAAATTCATTTAAACAGTAAGATTTTTAAATAAATAAACGTTTCACTTAGGTTTCATTTGGATAATTTATGTAGTTTAATGGGAAAGCAATAGAAATTGATTACCCTAAATTTGTGCAGTTAGGGTAGTTTTGATTTGACACTTAAGATGGTAAATTCTATAAAATGTGATAAATGTAGTTTTAATTAAATTATGACGATTGGGTATTTAAGAAGTGATAAACCAAAATTTATTGATTTATTTGAAATTAAATTGTGGATTTATTTCAAATAAGTGAAATTTATGTTTAACTATTACATCAATAGGAATTAATCTAATTTAAGGATATGTTAATATAAATTGGGCAAAAGGGTGTTTGGACTAGGGAATAATATTAATCGATTTTAGAAACCTTAAATATAAAATGGGAAGTAGACAAGATTTAACGTTACAACCATTTACACAAAATCCAGGATGTGTGTAGAAGTATTTATGGAATAAAACGTAAACAATTGTTGGATAAAAAGAGTAGAAATCAACATTTATTTATTTAATTGGATATAACTACGATAGTATGATTTATTGCATTTAAATGAAATCTAATATATAGAACATTGCCTAAAAAGGAAGAATAGATAAAATTTATGATAAATCTATATACTACATGAAGATTTATTGATTTAAAGAGAAAAGGGGCAAGATGTATAAATTAGATTAAGTGCAACCTTCAGTAAATAAAATTTGATGGAATAAGAACATTTGGGTAATTTATTTCCAATTAAATCAATTCACGTTTCAAAATTTAATGCTAGTTTATTGCATATATGTTTATGCCTAAATTTAAACTTATGTTTAGATCCAATCCGATCCATCTATTATTTTTCAGCCTTGTCTATATATAACCTGTTATAAACCCTAGCCACTCCTTATTTTCATTTTTCTATACGTACATCTCCTTCTCAACTCCTCATTCTAATGGCAGAGAAAAAAAACCTAATTCCCAAATTCCAAAAAAATATTTTCAATTTCAAAAAAAAAAAAAAAAAAAATTGCGGATCTGCAGCAGCTTCTGGTCGCGCTTCGAGTATCAGGGGAGAAAACCCTAGAGCAACTTCGGGTCAGGAAGAAAATGACTCGGGTCACTCCGGGTCGTTTTGGCGAAAACTCCAAGCAAGCACCGGGGAATTGAGGCGGCGCACCGAAGTCGAACCCAAAGTCGACCCAGGACCAGAATTTTCCATTTTTCAAATTTTCATAACTTTTGCATACGAGCTCGGATTCGCGAACGGTTTGTTTTGATGGGATCGTATCGGAATTTCTGACGTTTTGGCACTAGTTTGGATGAATTTGGAGACTGTCCAATTTTTGGGTTTAAATTGGATTTGAATTCAATTTAAATTCAAAAAGGTGAGTGTTTTAACCCACTCACAACTTCTAAAAGTTTTTATGTTTGTTAAATTTATTTTAGATATGAGTAGAAATTTATTTATAACTGTTTGGCATGTTTTGTTCATCATATTTGCTAAATCGCGTTATTTAATTTAACTGTTAATTTATTTTATTTATTGCATAATAATTGACAGTTAGAATTTATTTATTTGCATAGGAACTGCTAGTAAACAGTTGTAAAATTTATTACTAAATATAAACTGTTAGTTTGATAGTTGATTTAATTTATTTTTGAATATAACCGCCAGTTATTACCTGATATATATTATCAGATATATATTGATATTGAATTATTATTGGATGATGATTGTGATTTGAATGATGGATGATGTTGATGAATGGATGTTTTATTTTATATCATTAAACTGTAAGTTATCATGCATTTTTCGTTTCATTCGGGATTGTGGTTTGAAATGATATACAACCGCAAAATTTTATTTTTAAATTGCGGATTAAAATGATAAATATCCGTATCACTTGACCATAGGATAGAAAATTATATACAGGCACCGTGGTCTATATATAAATTATTTTAAAGTGATGTCTATGGTTTGGATGGGATACGGTTTATCAAAATTTGATTTTGATATTTTATAAAATATTATTCTTTGATATATATACATATAAAGTTAAAAATTTGAAAATTAAGTTGTGTATAAACCTGTTGAATAAAAAATGAAAAATTGAGAAAATGGAATTTGGAAATTTATCTTATATGTTTAAGTTTGGAAATTTTAAGGTATGATATGTATAACTGAATTTTCCAAGATGAATTAAAAATGAAAATTCTAGTATAAAGTAAATTTGAGAAAATATTTAATTGCTAGAAATTGGAGTTTTATTTATGGAATTTATATGAATATTCAAGACTAAATAATAGAATATTAATTGTTGAAAGAAGAAAATCCAACTTTAGTTTTGAAATATTAATACTCCAAATGGATATATATATATATATATATATATATGTGTGTGTGTGTAGAAATTGAAGGGGTTTTTGGAACTTGAAGTGATATTTAAATTATGGTTTAAACTTTAAATAAAGAAATATATTTGAAAAGCCATGGAAATTATTTTTCTTTACAAAGTAACTTTAAAGTTAAACCATTTATTTTACATTTGTTGAATATCCAAACCATTCAAGTTTTAGAAGTTATGGTTTTAAAATTTTGAATTTCGAAATATTATGCTTTGAAAGTATATTTCAAATATTTGGTTTCCAGATATTTTAAATTGTAAACCAGCATGATTTGGGAAAAAAATTATATTTGAGATAAAATGATATCATATTGTTTTGGGTTTAAATTGATATCGTATTCATAGTTTTGAAATGGAAAATTTTATTCTGGTTTTAAAGTATAAACTATTTTTAAATGACCGCGGTGTTATAATAACGATGGGTTGGCAAAGAGACCGGGATCGGATATGGACATACTCTCTGTCGATTCTGAAAACCACTTTGACTAACCGTGTACGCGGTGGAGATTCCAGAATGAAGTAGGTTGGTGGCGACGTTTCCTATAAGGTAAATACGTGGACCCAACTCCCGTGAGTTGGCATAAGGTGGCTAAAACAGGAGCGATTCTCGGGCCAATGAGGTCATTCCTCTGATCGAACGCACTCCTTCGATACTATACTCTGACTTTGGATTGATTCGGTGGCCACTATTGATTTCTTTGATTTGGGGGTGTTAGTTCGAGGTGGGCGGTAGCTGCGGCTACGCGTTACCACCAGCCGGATAGCAATTGGTATATCTACCCTGGCATTGCCTAGTTGTGCCGTGTCACCTACCCTAGCGCGCCTTATACGATTTTGGTTTTGTACCATACCTATGGAGTGCCCTCTGACGACGCCCAGTACGGGGGAGATTACGGTACTGTATAGACTATGGGAATATATTCTGTGTTAAGGGTTATATGGGTAACCCCTTAACGCTATTAAAAAGTAAGTTTATTTTACAAATAGACACTATTATAATAGCGCAATATACTACATAGTAAATAGTTTAACGGATCCTTAGGAGATGTAAATCCCGAGCATCTCTTGAGTTACTGCACTCATATTTATTTCTGTTAATTTAACTCACATAAGATCTTTTATTTCTGACTCGAGTGTTTTTGTCTTTTCAAATTCGCTCGGGTCAGTCCGAGCGTTTCAGGATTGCAAGATTTAGCTCTGGAGGACGAAGACGAAGATTTATATTATTATTATTTATACTAGTGCACTACACACTGTTCCGCTGCATTGTTATTGGTATGTGTAACTCTGATATGTATTATATAAATGGTTTTGTAAATAGATTTATAAACTGTATATTTGATTATTATATTTTATCCTTCCACTGTGAGATTCTGTTTAGTTTTTTTTCTTCTCTGTTTTTTTCTTATTTACCCCATAACAATCCACCCTTCCGTATGGTTTGAATTGGCACGTGTGTCGATTTAAAGTGTGCGAAAAAGCGGGATGTTACATTTTGCAACATTGATTTGGTTTGAAAAGTGTTCATATTTCAGGTTTGATAAATGGTTTCTGTTTTTTGAAGATTTTCTGGTTTTAGAGAGTTTAGAAACTGATTTGTTTTCAGCTGAAATCTTTTTCTTAGCTTTTGAAAATGAAGATTAAAAAGAAAATGAGGGAATGAAGTATGTGTTTATATAATTTAAGATGATTTATTTTAAAACAAAAGAAAAAAAATCAAAATAAATATGACACTTGTATTAATTCTTTACATTTGTTGCATCAGTTACTTAATTTAACTACACTTGTCATCCATATTAATTAATTATTTAACACATGTTTTAACATGCTTAAAACTTTAAAACATGTCATTATACCACTTAATATATTAACATTTGTCTTATAAATAATTTTATTTGTCTTTATTTAATTTAAAAGTAAATAAAACCCTTTTCTTTATTTGTTAAATACTTATATATATAAATTATTTTCATATGTAAATGTATATGTGCATTTCTTTATAAAGAAAATGAATTAAAACAAATTATATAAAAATGAAAGCTTATCCAAATAATTTAAAAATGTTTATTCTTTTGAATTCAAAATTAATTCAAATCCGATTATAAGTTTAAAAATCCAATTTTAAAGCTAATTTATATCAACATATTAAATTTAAAAATAACAATAATATTGTCTTTTAAAACATATCTAAATTTATACATTTATTAATATTATTTGAAAATAACACATTTATTAATTTAAATAATTTATAAAAGAAATTATAAATTACTTATTACTTATCTTATTTAAATGAATTAATGTTTAATATGTAAATTGTATTTTAAATTTCCATATATAATTTCAAATTATATTTATCAAGCTATATTCAAAAAAAGAAGATAAAATAAACCTTTGTTTATCTTATTTAAAATTTAAACTTATGCTTAAAATATATTTTAAACAATTTAAAGCATTTTTCCTTAAGTATCTTAAAACCATATAGTTACTTATTAAATAGTTTTGAATAGTTATATATTAAATAAAATAATAATTTCCAAATTATCAAAATGAATATTAGAATTTAAAAACAAGATTTTATTTATTTATTAAACTTCAAATCAAAACTTATCTATTTACAATACATACAAATGTATATACATTATAGATAGGAAATATTTTATTAGTTTTTAAAAAGTTTAAAATTCACCAATTATATATTTATTTAATTGGATTATTAAATCAAGTCAAATTTTATTAAGAAAATTTATCAAATCAATTTAATTTTAAATACAGATTATTAAATTAATAATGCCAAAATTTCCAGGATATCACAATTGACATCAGTGTAAATGATTAATAAATTTAAAAATGATAAACATTGTCAATTATAGAATTGAAATTGAAATTTTGATTTAATTAATTAATTATTAATTTATTTAATCAATGTAAAAATAGCCATTTTGGCCACTGATTCGAATTTCGATGAAACAAGTTTCACCGGATCCGTAACAGTAAAGTATTATAGGATTTCAAGTTTCGTAACGATCGGACTTGTCGTTTGATCGTACGGGCTCAAAACGCCTAGAAATAAATTTAATTGAAATCAATTTGAAATAATTTGATTTTAGCATAACTTCTTCGTATGATGGAATTTGGACTTGAAACCTGTTCCATTACGTTTAAAATATTTAAAAACATCTATTTTGATATATGGGTTGATCCAATTTCGTTACGGAGTCAGAGCGGCCTTTTCGGGTGACTTATCGTTCAACGTGTAAACCAATTTGATCCTTTCTTTCTATTTTCAACCCTACCTATATATATCCAGTTATAAACCCTAGCCACTCCATATTCTCAATTGTTTGTATGTATAATTCTTTTTATTGCTCCTCTTTCCTAAAGGCAGATAAATTCTCAATTCCAAATCCAATTGCAATTCGAAATCAAATTAGAAATTAAATCTCCTCAAAACATATCGAATTATATATCAATTTGAAGCTCTCGACGAGCACAATCTTCTGGTGTCATTCGTTTTTCAATTCGATGCACCGTTCGTCCAGAATTTCAAGATGAACCTCAGCCGTCCATAGGCCACAATATCGATCCAACGGCAGATCTTCGATTTCACGACGATCAGGAGGCATGGGCTTGTAGATGCGAGCTGAGTGCGTCTATGAGTTTCATTAGTCGCCAGGTTTTCCCTTGGAAGTGGGCACGTTTTTCACGGCGGTGGGAGGTCTCTGGTGGATCAAAGGGACTGATGTTGTCAGGGTGTGGTCGGCAGGACCAGGTGAGCAGGGTGAAGGCATCAGATCGTTGACTGGTGGTTTGAATCGCGGGCGGTGGAAAGGGTTTGTGGCGACTATTAGGGTTTCGAGTGAAACCTAAAGTAGGTTCTCGCGCTCATAGATGATTGGACGTGGTGTCGTGTAAGTAATTGTATCTATTTTTATTTATTTTTAAAAATTCTAAATCGTTAACTTCTAATTAGCGTAACTTTTACATACAAGGTCCAATTCAAGCACGATTTTCTCTACTAGGATCGTATTGAAATTTCGGACATTTTGACGCAAGTTTGGACGAATTCTAAGACTGTTCAAATTTTAGGTTTAAATTGGATTTAAATTCCATTTAAATTCAAAAGGCGAGTGTTTTAATCCACTCACAAATTCTAAAATTTCTTATGTTTGTTAAATTGATTATGATGTGATTAGAAATTTATTTATGACTGCTTGGCATATTTTGAATCATCATCTTAGTTTGTTTGAATTTATTTGGATAATTGTTATTTAATTTATTATTGAATATAATCTGCCAGTAAATGCCTGTAGTTTATTATCTGTTCTATATTGATGTTAGTGATTGAACTGGATAATGATTGTGATAAATGTTTGATGATTGATATTGGATGTATGGATGTTTTATTTTATATTGTTATAAACTGCCAGTTGTTATGGATTTTTATTTCATTGGGGATTGCGGGTTGAAATGATATATAACCGTATTTGTAATTTAAATTACAGATTGAAATGATAAATATCTGTATCACTTGACCATAAGATAGAAAATTATATACAGACAACGTGGTCTATATATAAAAATATTTTGAAATGATTTCTATGGTTTTGTCAAGAAATATATGGTTTTACATAAATATTGATTTTTGATGTTATATAAATGTTATTTTGTTCTTAATTTTAAGCTATGTATAAATTTGTTTTAATATAGAATAAGATTAATAACAAGTTTGCTTTTATTGAAGATAATATGGTTAATTATTTAAATTTTATTTCAATTTAGAGTTTATAATGATTTATATGAAATAAGGTTGGAAGATAAATTTGAGATTTATTTGAAACTGAATTTATTTAAGAATTAAACTCAAATAAGCTTGATATGAAATTTATGAAATTTGAAATTTTAGAAGGTATGATTTTATAACTTGATTTTGGCTTAAGGTGAATTAAACGAATATTTCAAGTATAAATAAATTGAAGGAAATATTTAGTTATTTGAAATTTGAGCTTTATTTAAATTATAATGGATTTATTAAGTAAATATTTCAAAACTAAATAATAGAAAATTGGATTTGATATATATATATATATATATATATGAAATTATCAAAATTAGTTTTGAAATTGTTGAATACTTAAAGTTGAAATATATTGAATTTGAAATGGTTTATTTTGTGGGTCAAATCTGCTTTGAAATCGATAAAATTTGGAATAGTTTATTTAGGATTTGGTTAAACATAAAATTTAGAAATTCGAGTTGTTTTGGAATTGATTTAGGGAATTTAAGAATCTATTTTATTATATAAAGTATTTTAATTTTTAAACCATTTAAGTGGTGGAAGCTATGTCTCATGTTATGAGTTTCAAAGTATTGTCATTTGAAGTGTTATACATTAAGTGTTTGATTTTGAATTGTTATAACTTTCAAAGTGCTATGATTTTGGAAAAAGGATATATTTGAAATAAAAATGATATTATATTGATTTGGGTTTTTATTTAAAATGATATCATATTGGTTTTGTTTTTGAAATGGAAATGATATCGTATTTATATGATTTTGAAATGGATATTATATTCTGGTTTGGAAGTATAAATTATTTTGAAATGACCGCGGTGTTATAATAACGTTTGGTTGTTAAAGAGACCGGGATCGAAAGTTGTCATACTCTCTGCCAACTCCGAAAACCACTTTAACAACAGTGTACGCGGTGGAGATTACAGAATGAAGTAGGATGGCGGCGGCGTTCCTTTGAGGTATATACGTGGACCCGACTCCCATGAGTTGGCATAAGGTGGCTAAAGCAGCAGCGATTGACGGGCAATGAAGGTAGCACCTTTTTCCAGACACACTGCTTCGATACCATTCTATTACTTTGTGATTGATTGGGGCCCTTTTGATTTTGGGGGTGTCGCTCGAGGTGGGCGGTAGTAGCTGCTACGCTTCACTACCGGTCTGAAAGCGTAATTGGTATATCTACCCTGGCATTGCCTAGTTGTGTCGTGTCAGCTACCCTAGCGCTCCTTGTACGAATTTGGTTTTCTCCCGTAGCCCGTGTAGTATCCTCTGATGGCTTCCCGATCAGGAGGAACCGTGATACTGGATGGACTACTGGGACTATTACGTGTTAAGGTGGGAAATGTAAAGCTTTAATGCTATTTAAAAGTAAGTTTATTTTACTATAGATGTTATTATAATAGCGAAATATTACTACATAGTAAATAGTTTAACGGATCCTTAGGAGATGTGCATCCCGAGCATCTCTTAAGTTACTGCACTCACGTTTGACACTGGATAGGAGATGTCAAATCCCGTAAACATCTCTAATACCATTCCACTCATATTGTTTACTATTGATTTAACTTACATAAGATCTTTTAGTTCCGACTCAAGTATTTTGTCTTTTCAATTCGCTCGGGTCAGTTTGAGTACTTTAGGATTCGACGACTTTATTTCTAGAGGATGAAGACGAAGATTGTATTACTATTATTATTTACTATAGTGTTCCACTGCATTACATTGTTCCGCTGCATGTTATTTATTATTATTTTGTATGTGTAACTCTGATTCTTTATCGTATAAATGTAATCAAAAGTTTTGTAAAACAGCTTCATGAACTGTTTATTTGATTATTATATTTTGTCGTTCCGCTGCAAGATTCTGTTTTGTTTTTTCTTTCTCTGTTTTCTTATTCGCCCCAATAAAAATCCGCCCTTCTATATGGTTTGACTCTGACGTGTGTGGTTTATCATTGATTTAAAACATACAAAAAGGCGGGATGTTACATTTGGTATCATAGCTTTGGTTTAGCGATAAACCTTAGCTTTGTGGGGTCTGACTCTTTACTAATAGGGTAGTAATACCCTAGGATGAGTCGCTGAGTGTATATATATATGAGAGAGCATATTTGTTGGTGTTATAAAAAGGTTTTAATATTTTTTTAATTTGTTCCGTTTTGTATTTATAAATTCTGGTTGGTGCATAGGATGCTATGACATCAATAGGGATTTCTAAACCCTTAACAGGCCAGACCGACACAATGTTTGTTTTGAAATATAGGTGAATGAAATAATTTTGCCTATTATATTTTCTATATATAAAATATTTTTTTATAAATGATATATATTTGTTTGTAATATAATGGTTCTTAGGTAGTGAAATTTATGAATATTGGTTGGAAATAAGATTCTACAATAAAATAGATGAAAATTGGAATTTAGAACTCAAGTTCCAGGGTATTTTAAAATTTCTTTCAAATGATTTTGGAATAATAGTAATATTATTTAGAAGTATTTTCTGATATAAATATTTCAATATGATTTGAAAGAATTGCTTTAAAGAAACTTTGAAAGAAATAAGTTCTATACTCCCCTCTCTATCGCTGGAAAATAATTTCGGTGATGAGTGCACGCATCAACAACATACATTTTCGAGTTTCTAAATAGGAAGGCCACTGTAGTAGTTTTACTATAGATTTATTTTGATAAACAAATATAAATTTTAAATTGTTTTAAATATGATTGGATATATAAGTTGTAAGTATATATTTATGTATTATTTTAAAATATTTTGAAATTAAACCCAGTATTTAGTTCTTAAGTTCTGTTAATGAATAGTTTCAATTATGATAGTTAAATGGAATGTAACTAATTAATAATTGGAACCTCTAATTAAAATAAGAGATTAAATGCTAGGTTATAAATGAAGTTTCCAGAAAGTTGAAAGATGTAATCTATAAAAACAAAAGATATGATTATTGAACACCAAGTTAATTAAAATGAAATAAGTTAAACTTGTGTAATTTTCAATTCCAATCTTTAACATATATATAACTTATCGAATGTTAAAAGTTGTAAAGTTTAATAAGAAAATGTAATGGACCTTGTACAAGTGAAATTATGTAATGGAAGTGTTCAATAGATTGCTTTTATTAATAGGAATTGATGTTATAATTGTCATAAACTTACGTTATTGAAATTAAATGTGATAGTAAAGGAAACATTGTAAGTAAAAGATTTTAAACTTAAGTTGATGAAATTGATATGCCAAATAACTGAAATGAACATGAATATTATGGATAAATGAATTAAAATAAATGAAAATTTGCAAGGAATAATTGTAAATTAAAAAGATAAATCATTTATGAATGAAATGGAAATCAACAACAAATATTATGAAATGAAATTAATAAGAATGAATTTGATCTATTGTTTGAAATTGTTGTTTGTTTGTATTATGGTTGTTTGGGCAAGGATACTTTAAAATTGTTTGGATGAATGAATAATCTATTCAGTTTCATCTAAGACTATTGAGTAAATGGTGCACTTAGTACTTTATTTTTCATTCTGTAGAATTTAAAGTTTTAAACCCGAATAACTATTTGTTTTGTTTGATACGAATGGATAATTGATTTGGGTTGATTTTATATGATGATTGTATATTGGTTGCAAGTGATTGATGTTTATATTGATTTGTTTATTAGTGGTTGAAACAACTTTAAATATTTCATTTTATATAATTGTTAACCTTTTTGGGATTATATAAGGGAAATACAGGTTATGGAATCATTTGCTACTGCTTTTGGTTTCATAAAATAAGCGTTAATTTCCCGACAAATAGGTATGTTCTCGAATTACGGTTTTATAGCATTATTATGTTGTTGTTTTCCATTGTTGGGATATATTATTTTGAGATATTGCGATATATATTGTTATATTTGATATTATATTTTCTGCCGAGTCTCTCCGTACAAAGGAGACTTTGCCGAAATTTTCCGTAAATTTTAGACTTAGAAAAAATTAGAAAAATGTTTTTCCAAACTTTTTTAAATTTGAGTATAAAAGGATTTAATGGTTATAAATTGGTATATTTTATTTAAATTAATTAATTTTGTAAATTAAGTTGTTTATAAAGTTAATATTTTTGAATACGATGTATTGTTTTCTTAATTCCTTTTTCCTCCTTTTTCTTTTCGGAGATTCTAAAGTTTTGAGTGGGGGAGACTGTAACAACCCGTAAATTTTCGATATTTTAGTTTGTTAATTTAATGAATCTTGTTATTTAATATTGGAAGAAATAAAAAGTTGTAAGGTAATAATGAAATAATAACTAAAGTGATACGCAACAATGTTATTTATAGTTAATTATTTACAACTTAAATGGAATTCCAATTTGTTGAAATAAGGTAAATCTATACTTGGTAATAAATTTAATATAAAAAAACGAACGTAAATATTGAATTAATTATTGATAACTTATAAAAGTATGATTGAGAGTTTGTGGCATCAATTATTTAAGTTATCGGTATATTTTTAATCCATTAAGTTTAAATGGGAATCAATTGCAATAAATCTAAATAAAATATTGCATTAATGTTAATTAAGGTAATGTTGGAAATAATGTTAATGTTATTCATTATAGGACAATTTGTTGAATCGAAAGAATGGAAATCAAGATTTTTCAATTTATTGGAATTTAAACTTAATAATTGGATTAATTACAATTAAATGAAATTTAATATACAATTATCACGTTAATAGAAATTAAGATGAAATCCGAGAATATTAATGTGATAGATCATGAATCCAATGTTAATTTCATCCATTTTGACAACAATGGATTGGATAATAGAATGAAAAGTAAATTTAATGGAATTATTGGAAATTAAATTTATAATTTCTGAATTTAGTGAAATGAGGTTAACATTGAAATTGATAAATTAATCAACTCTAAATTGACATCTAAATTTGTTTAAATCGGTGTATATGATTAAGAAATTTAAAAATGATAAACATTGTCAATTATAGAATTGAAATTGAAATTGAAAATTTGATTTAATTAATTAATTATTTATTTAATTAATTAATGTAAAAATAGCCATTTTGGCCATTTATTTGAATTTCAATAATACCAGTTTCATCGGATCCGTAACGGTGAAATATTATAGGATTTCAAGTTTCGTAATGATCGGACTTGTCGTTTGATAGTACGGGCTCGAAATGCCTAGAAATAAATTTAATTGAAATCAATTTGAAATAACTTGATTTCACATAGCTTCTTCATATGATGGAATTTGAAATTGAAACCTATTGCAGTACATTTAAGATATTTAAAACATCTATTTTGATATATGGGTTGACCCAATTTCGTTCCGGAGTCAGAATGGGCTTTTCGGACCACTTATCGCTCAACGTGTAAGCCAATCTGATCTGTTCTTTCTATTTTCAACCCTACCTATGTATATCCAGTTATAAACCTTAGCCACTCCTTATTCTCAATTGTCTGTACGTATAATTCTTTCTGTTGCTCCTCTTTTCCAATGGCAAACAAATTCTCAATTCCACATTCAATTGCAATTCAAAATCAAATCAAAAATTAAATCTCCTTAAAATATATCGAATTATATATCGATTTGAAGCTCTCGACGAGCGAAATCCTATGGTGCTATTCGTTTTACAATTCAATGCATCGTTCTTCCAGAAATTCAAGATGAACCTCGACCTTCCATAGGCCACAATCTCGATCCAACGATGGATCGTCGATTTCACGACGATCAGGAGGCATGGGCGTGTAGATGTTGTCGAGCTGAGTGCATCTATGAGTTCCGTTCACCTTGAAGATGGTCGTAGTCGCCAGGTTTTCGCTTGGAAGTGGGCACGTTTGTCACGGTGGTGGGGAGTCTCTGGTGGATTGGAGGGACTGATGTTGTCAGGGTGTGGTCGCTGGGAGCAGGTGAGCAGGGTGGAGGCGTCGAATCGTTGGCTGGTGGCCTGAATCGCGAGCAGCGGCAAGGGTTAGTGGCGGCTACTAGGGTTTCGAGTGAAACCTGAAGTCGGTTCTCGTGCTCGTAGATGAGTGGACGTGGTGACGTGTAAGTAATTGTATCTATTTTTATTTATTTTCAAAAATTATAAATCGTTAACTTCTCATTAGCGTAACTTTTACATACGAGGTCCAATCCACACACAGTTTTCTCCGCTAGGATCGTATTAAAATTCCGGACATTTTGACACTGGTTTGGATGAATTCTGAGACTGTTCAAATTTTAGATTTAAATTCCATTTAAATTAAGGTGAGTGTTTTCACCCACTCACAGCTTCTAAAATTTCTTATGTTTGTTAAATTGATTTATGATGTGATTAGAAATTTATTTATGGCTGTTTGGCATATTTTGAATCATCATCTTAGTTTGTTCGAATTATTTGAATAAAATAGTTATTTAATTTATTACTGAATATAAATTGCCAGTACATGCCTATTATTTACCATCTATTCTATATTGATGTTAGTGATTGAATTGGATGATGATTGTGATAAATGTTTGATGATTGATATTGGATGTATGGATGTTGTATTTTATATTGTTATAAACTGCCAGTTGTTACGTATTTTATTTCATTCGGGATTGCGATTTGAAATGATATATAACCGTATTTATAACTTAAATTACGGATTGAAATGATAAATATTTGTATCACTTGACCATAGGATAGAAAATTATATACAGACACCGTGGTCTATACATAAAAATATTTTGAAATGATTTCTATGGTTTTGTAAAGAAATATATGTTTTAATATAAATATTGATTTTTGATGTTATATAAATGTTATTTTATTCTTAATTTTAAGCAATGTATAAATTTGTTTTAATATAGAATAGCTTAATAATAAGCTTGCTTTTATTGAAGATAATATGGTTAAGTATTTAAATTTTATTTCAATTTAGAGTTTATAATGACTCAAATGAAATAAGGTTGGAAGATAAATTTGAGATTTATTTGAAACAGAATTTATTTAAGAATTAAACTCAAATAAGCTTGATATGAAATTTATGAAACATGGAATTTTAGAAGGTATGATTTTATAACTTGATTTTGCTTTAAGGTGAATTAAATGAATATTTCAAGTATAAATAAATTGAAGGAAATATATAGTTATTTGAAATTTGAGTTTTATTTAAATGAAAATGAATTTATTAAGTCAATATTTCGAAACTAAATAATAGAAAATTGGATTTGATATATATATATATATATATATATATATATATATATATGTAA
Source organism: Allium cepa (assembly GCA_030765085.1). Classification (NCBI taxonomy): domain Eukaryota; kingdom Viridiplantae; phylum Streptophyta; class Magnoliopsida; order Asparagales; family Amaryllidaceae; genus Allium; species Allium cepa. The sequence continues at coordinate 222,533,010 of CM060928.1, forward strand.
TTATCAAATTTAGTTTTGAAATTGTTGAATACTTAAAGTTGAAATATATTGAATTTGAAATGGTTATTTTGTGGATCAAATCTGCTTTGAAATCGATAAAATTTGGAATAGTTTATTTGGTATTTGGTTAAATATAAAATTTAGAAATTCGAGTTGTTTTGGAATTGATTTGTGGAATTTAAGAATCTATTTTATTATATAAAGTATTTTTATTTTTAAACCATTTAAGTAGTGGAAACTATGTTTCAAGTTATGAGTTTCAAAATATTATGATTTGAAAGTGTTATAGATTAAGTGTTTGATTTCGAAGTGTTAGAACTTTGAAAGTGCTATGATTTTGGAAAAAAGGATATACTTGAAATAAAAATGATATTATACTGATTTGGGTTTTGATTTAAAATGATATCATATTGGTTTGGTTTCTGAAATGAAAATGATATCATATTTATATGATTTTGAAATGGATATTATATTCTAGTATGGAAGTATAAATTATTTTGAAATGATCGTGGTGTTATAATAACGTTTGGTTGTTAAAGAGACCGGGATCGGAAGTTTTCATACTTTCTGTAACAACCCGCATATTTATCGAGTTTATATTTAAATATTTTATTTAAATATTAAATCGTTAATCGGATTTTGGTCCGAAAAGCTACTTTTTGCAAACGGACATATTAGGACTCGAGACCACTTCCATTGAGTTCGAAATGCTGTTTACAACATTTTTAAGTATAAACATTGATATGATTGGAGATAGTAGAATTTCACTACTTTTTCACTTGAGACTTTGGGTTGGGATTTTAGCCTATTAGACCCAACCTTCACCCCTCCTCTTCATAACTTCATTTCTATTTGCCTAAGCCTTCAAGCTTCTTCAAAAATGGTGGAGGGAATGGGAAATTAAAATTCCAAAACTCAAATTCAATTGCAATCCATCTTTCTACTCCAAATTCAAGAAGAAGACATTGGATTCAAGCTTCTTGTGCTTAGATAGAAGAGGGATTGATTCTTGCTTGCTTAAAACTTCATTTTCATTGATATTTGGTGCAAAGGTGAGATTTTTATCTCACAATTCTAGCCTATAACTATATTGGACTGTTGGGAATGATTCCCTATCATTTTTGCATGTATATTTGCATTTGGTTTGGATTGGATTGGCGAAAAACTCCAAATTTTAGTATTTTCGGTGAAAAAACTGCACTTAGGTCGTTCTGGAAGAATTGGCACTTCGGAATTAGGTCGCTCACGAGTTAACTCGTTAGGTCGCTCGCGAGTTAGTACCATAGGTCGCTGGGCCATCTAAATGCTTGTTCGGTGTTAGGTCGTATGGCCTTAAGTCGTAGGTGGTATGGCCTTAAGTCGTAGGTCGTATCGCCTTAAGTCGTGGGTCGTATGGCCTTAATTCGTAGGTCGTATGGCCTTAAGTCGTAGGTCGTATGGCCTTAAGTCGTAGGTCGTATGGCCTTAAGTCGTAGGTCGTATGGCCTTAAGTCGTAGGTCGTCTCCGACCTAATACTGCTATTTCACTAGGTCGCGCGAGCCTTAAGTCGTAGGTCGTATGGCCTTAAGTCGTAGGTCGTATAGCCTTAAGTCGTAGGTCGTCTCCGACCTAATACTGCTATTTCACTAGGTCGCGCGAGCCTTAGGTCATAGGTCGTAAGTCGCCTAGGTCGTAGGTCGCTCAGTCCTGCTTCTGTCCCTAGGTCGCGAACACCTCTAGGTCGAACCCCGTAGCGGTGGCGTTGCCCCCGCACCCCCACCTTGGGGGGTTGCCACCCCCTTGGACCCCCCCTCCGTAGGGGATCTTATATGAAAAACATTCAACAGAACTTGCTGCGCTGATTTCCTTGGATTTTTATCACATCTCCGAATGTGATCTTTGTGATTGATTGTTTCTACAATCGCTTCTGTGATTGGTCACTTTAAAATATAAAGGTTTCAAAACTAGTAGTAAATATCAAAACTCTTTCAATAAAAGGATTTCAACTCTATTTTTAATAACAAAGCTCTTTTCTTAACCCGTTTTCCAATCTATTAGTATATACAAACCTTTACCTCACTCGGATGAGAAATCTAATTAAACGTCTTAGTAAAACAAGTGGTATGAAACGCTTGCGTTTGCTTCGTCGGTTAATTCTTGGACTTGTTCGATTGAACCACTTGTGACAATTTTCTAGTGAAGATTTACAGTTTGTTCGTAAATATTTAAGTAAGCAAGTGGTTATGGGACATGAAGCTAAACTTTTATATTTACTAGCTTAGTGTAATTGATACTTCTCGTTGATCATGACGATCATTCTTATGATTTAGACTAGCAATTGTGCGATGTCTCTTGTTTGCTTGGTTAGACTAGACACCACTTGTGTGATTTCATTCACACATACCTTTTTACCTTCTTGGTTAGTCTAGACACCACTTGTGTGATTTCACTCACACATACGTTTTGTTTGCGAGGTTAGACTAGACACCACTTGTGTGATTTCACTCACACATACCTTTTTGATTTTTGGTTAGTCTAGACCTCATCTGTGTGATTTCGACTCACACATATGGGGTAGCTCCCCATGGTCTTCGGACCGTCATGTGATAGGCCTCTTTCCCCTTTTCTATGATTTCTGGATTTCTTGTGTTGATTTCTGGAATTTATGTCATTGACTTGTTATGAGTACATGTTTAGGGTATGATGCCCTCTTTGGATCTTTGAGAAGATTCTTGTGATATCGATTTATCTCTTATTGATTGATCTTCTGTTGGTCATCATTTGCATACTTATAGTAGTATGTCAGTATGGATATTTTATGTTATGCCATATCTTTTATTTTATACCATGTCATCTGATATTTATAGCTAGACTGATCCGTTTATTATTTTCTTAAATAATACTCGGGTCAGACCGAGATGTTACAGGTGCTTCTGCTTGACTTCTTCCCGGGATTTGCTACTCTGACTTTTGGCTAACTATTTAGATTAGCGGTTTTTGTTGTATACACTTGAGACATAGACTCATAGTTGTATTCTTTTGTATAGCACGTGTTGCTATTCTTTTCTATTATTGTGGATCTCTTTGACCACTACTCTGATGTACACTTTCATGTGTTAGTTATACATTCATATCTTCTTCCGCCTCTGTGATATGGATGCTGTGACTGATTTGTGTTATGCTTATTTCTATGTTTGTTTCCGAAGATTATTTATAGCCACCGTGTGATAAGCAATTACATGGATGGTCGCTCCTCAACAGCCTTATTCTCCGCGCTAGTTGACAGCACTACTCCGTAGTGTTCTTGGCTAGCGTGGGTATAGAGGTGGGGCATCACACTTTCTGCCAACTCCGAAAACCACTTTAAAAACCGTGTACTTAGTGGAGATTCCAGAATGAAGTAGGATGGTAGCGGCGTTCCTTTGAGGTATATACGTGGACCCGACTCCCGTGATTTCGCATAAGGTGGCTAAAACGGGAGCGATTGATGGGCTAAGAAGGTAGCATCTTTTATCGGACACACTCATTCGATACCATTCTATTACTTTGTGATTGATTGGGGCCCTTTTGATTTTGGGGGTGTGGCTCGAGATGGGCGGTAGTAGCTGCTGTAGTAGTGCTATCAAACAAAAACTTAATAACAAAATATTAAAAGTAAGTTTATTTTACTACATTGTTTACTACATAGCAAAATATTAAATGCTCGAGGTGGAAAATATAAAGCCTTAATGCTATTTAAAAGTAAGTTTATTTTACTGTAGGCATTATTATAATAGCAAAATATTACTACATAGTAAATAGTTTAACGGATCCTTAGGAGATGTGAATCCCGAGCATCTCTTAAGTTACTGAACTCACGTTTGACGCTGGATAGGAGATGTAAAATCACGTAAACATCTCTGATGCCGTTCCACTCATATTGTTTACTATTAATTTAACTTACATAAGATCTTTTAGTTCCGACTCGAGTGTTTTGTCTTTTCAATTCGCTCGGGTCAGCCTGAGCACTTCAGGATTCGAAGACTTTATTTCTAGGGGATGAAGACGAAGATTGTATTACTATTATTACTTACTACAGTGTTCCACTGCATCATATTATTCTGCCGCATTGTTATTTATTATTCTTTGGTATATGTAACTCTGATTCTATATTATATAAATATAATCAAACATTCTGTAAAACATCTTCATGAACTGTTTATTTGATTATTATATTTTGTCGTTCCGCTGCAAGATTATGTTTTGTTTTTTCTTTCTCTGTTTTCTTATTCACCCCAATAACAATCCGCCCTTCTTTATGGTTTGAGTCTGACGTGTGTGGTTTATCGTCGATTTAAAACGTACAAAAAGGGGGGATGTTACATTTGGTATCAGAGCATTTGTTTAGCGATAAACCTTAGCTTTGTGGGGTCTGACTCTTTACTAATAGGGTAGTAATACCCTAGGATGAGTCGCTGAGTGTATATATATGAGAGAGCGTATTTGTTAGTGTTATAAAAAGGTTTTAATATTGTGTTAATTTGTTACGTTTTGTATTTATAAATTCTGGTTGGTGCATAGGACGCTATGATATCAATAGGGATTTCTAAACACTTAATAGGACAGACAGAAACAATTTTTGTTTTGAAATATAGGTGAATGAAATAATTTTGCCTATTATATTTTCTATATATAAAATAATTTTTTTATAGATGATATATATTTGGTTGTTATATAATGGTTGTTAGGTAGTGAAATTTATGAATATTGGTTAGAAATAAGATTCTACAATAAAATAAATGAAAATTGGAATTTAGAACTCAAGTTCCGGGGTATTTGAAAATTTCTTTCAAATGATTTTGGAATAATAGTAATATTATTTAGAAGTATTTTCTGATGTAAATATTTCAATATGATTTGAAATAATTTCTTTAAGGAAACTTTGAAACTTTGAAAGAAATAAGTTCTGTACTTCCCTCTCTGTCGCTGGAAAATAATTTCGGTGATGAGTGCATGGATCATCGACATTCATTTTCGAGTTTCTAAGTGGGAAGGCCACTGTAGTAGTTTTACTAAAGATTTATTTTGATAAACAAATATAAATTTTAAATTGTTTTAAATATAATTGGATATATAAGTTATAAGTATATATTTATCAATTATTTTAAAATAATTCGAAATTAAACCCAGTATTTTGTTCATAAATTCTGTTAATAAATAGTTTCAATTATGATAGTTAAATGGAATGTAACTAATTAATAATTGGAACCTCTAATTAAAATAAGAGATTAAATGCTAGGTTATAAATGAAGTTTCCAGAAAGTTGAAATATGTAACCTGTAAAAACAAAAATTATGATTATTGAACATCAAGTTAATTAAAATGAAATAAGTCAAACTTGTGTAATTTTCAATTTACATTCTTTAACATATATATAACTTACCAAATATTAAAAGTTGTAATGTTTAATAAGAAATGTAATGGACATTGTACAGGTGAAATTATGTAATGGAAGTGTTCAGTAGATTGCTTTTATTAATAGGAATTGATGTTATAATTGTTATAAACTTAAGTGCTATCAATCTATCTACGACAATACTAGTGTTATCAATTTATCTAAAAATCTAGTTAACCATTCTAGAACTAAACATATAGACATAAGACACCATTTTCTAAGAGATAATGTAGAAAAGGGTATTATCTCCCTTGAATTTGTTAACACCAACAATCAAATTGCCATATATTCACCCAACAATTAAATGAACAATCATTTGTAAAACTTAGATGAAACTTAGGAATTTGTTCATATAATGAATTGATAAACTAAACTATATATTCTTTATTATCCTAAGTGGTTACTCAGGAAAGCTAACAAACAAAAACTTTCTTCACCTTTTGTTTTGAAAACCTTCTGAACGCCACAAACTGTTTTAATAAAAACAAAAGTTTTAACCATAAATTTCATTAACTAACAAACAACTTTTTTCCTTAATTAGAAATTGAATAACATATGTGTTTAGATATGTGTGTGTGTATCTCACAGATAATTTTTTTAAGCATATAATCTTTCACTCTCTAGAACATTTAATTTTTTTTACATATATGTAATGTCGTCTGACCATGATTCGACTTACTCAGCCATTGATTTCTCCTCACCTTCTTCTGGCAGTACGTATACATCTCCCACCAAAACAATACCAAAATCGTCTCCTTCCATAAACATTGTTCCTACTCCTACTCTTGTGTACCATACCGGCCATTCTCCGAAAGAATAAAAGGCCAAATATGGTATTAATTTTGAAAATACTTCTCTTCATGACAAAATTGACAAAGTCCATCATTATCAAAAAGAAATGATGGACGTTCAAAAAGAAATGTACCATACACAACGAAATCAAGGAGCTCATCTAAACTTTTTGGAAAGTGCATCCTTGCGATATGTGAACACTATCCTACAAAGGATTGTGTTCATGTACGATCTCCTCATATCATAGAAACTTCTCCTCATGCTCATCGAAAACTCCACGGAAACTATGGGGAGAAGGAACATCTGAAGCCCAATCAAGTCTAGTACCTCCTTCTTGGTCTAAGCTACGACCATTAAAAGAAGATACGAAGTTGGAACCAAATTTGTGAGAGAAAAATTAATATTATTTTTCTATCAATAACTATATTACGCGCGCGTGTGTGTATATATATATTCTTGTTATAATAAGTTTAAAACTATTCATGATTGCAGTTTATATCTTGTTCTTAATAAAAATGAAAAACATATAATAATAAAAATAACAATCAGAAGTCTCTAACTAAAATAAAAAAATTATCACTATTCTGTCGAATACAGACTCTGGGATATAGAGCCAAACGTCTGATTTTCCTCCTAGCTTATCACAGACTCAAAGAAACAGACATCTGACCCATCTATCCAGACGTTTGGTTAAAGACTTGGCTTACGGATCTGAACGGAAACAAATTCCATTCTCTTCTCTACAAACTATCCCTTTCGTTTTTCTCAATTTCTAAAAACCCTAGAATCGATTTTACTCCATCCCTCAATTAAAAAAATAGAGAAATATGGCTTCTAAAAGAAAGAGAACCATCTCCAAGCGTCGGAAGCAAGATCAACAATCTTCTTCGCAGCCTCAACTAGTCATCGACAATCACATACAAGAATGGCTTTACAATTATCAAAATTCTACAAAGAGATTTGACGATCTAAAGGTAAAAAAGTTCCATCTTGGTCCTTTCTACTACTTAGTTCAGTATCCACTATATCAAATGCTTGATTTATGCGAACAAGCCGGGATTGCAAGTCTAATATCTTCTTCCGTAAATGATGTACCGATAGATCAACTTGTAATCTATCTATTTTTCGAAAATTTGTGTATTAATAAATTATGGAATCTGAAAAATGATGATGGTTGGCTTTGGTCTAGTGTATACAGTCACATCGTTAAACTAACTCCGGGTATGATTGGATGGATCTTAAATTGTTCTTACTCAGTGTAACGACACGTAAAATTCGGTAATTAAATTACTAATTTAAGAAGATTTTTGGTAACTGAATGTTGAAGGAAATAAAAATTTAGTGAATTATTAATGTAAATAATAACTTGGATAAGATTGGTAAGTTAACTTTTAATAACTTGAATGTAACAGTATAAACGTAAGTTAATTGTTAATAACTTGGATGTAATTCCAGTAAGTGAAACAATGTAAATGTTAATTATATTCTTATTGTAATAAAAGAATGTTACCAAGATAAAGAGATTAATTTGATTTAAAATGTTAATTAATGTGTGCATTAGTTTATATAGGATATAAAAGGTAAACTAATAATTTAAAACGTTGGCTTACTAATAAAATAATGTATAAGGAATGGAAATGGAATAAATTAGTGTATGAACTAATGGTAGCACTTGTTGTAAGCTAATAAGTAAATTAAAACGTAACAGTGCTAATTTAGGTTAATAAATTAATAGGTTGAATGAAATGACAATTAATGAATTTATTAAAATTGTAAAGTTATAATACAAGAGATGGTAATTGGTTAGGAAGAATGAACATACAAGTATTATAAAAGGTAATATGGTGACAAATGGTTGTTACCAGTTAATTCACCAATTACAAATAAAGTCAATTAAATGTACTTTAATGATAATTAATATAATAACGGAATGTGTGAATGTAAATTAAAAAGGAAACGTAAAATTTATTTATAAGGTAGTAATTGGTGTAATAGAAAGCATGAGACCAAGTAAATAAATTTATTGAGAATATTAATTGTAATTAATGAATCAAAGAAATAGTAACGGTCATAAGTTACTATTTAATTGTCCTATTAATTTGTTGTAACTGTTATATTTGGGAATGAGATTTTATTATAAGTAAATAAAGGTAAGTATTGTATGAATATATGAATTAATGTATGATTTATGGTAAAAGAATGAATCCATATGATGTAAGTAATTTTAATAAATAGTTGAAATAATAAGCCTAAGTGAAATTTTAAGGCTGTGGTAACAATCATCATAAATTACCAGAATATATCTAGTCTACCAAATTAATTGTAAAACAATTACATTTAAATGAAAATAAATGTCTCATTTATGAGGGTAAGAACTGTAATTGTAAAGTGCAAATGTACGGAAATGCATATTTTATTCATAAGATAATATAAAGGAATGAGGTTCTAATTATAATAAATGTATACATTTGACAACTTCAATATATTTGGAAATAATAGTTAATACAAAAGGAAGTTGGAAATTTGAATATATTAATGGAATGAAATGTGAGGCAGGTGTTAACTGCATTACAAAGTAATAACAGACTCAATTAAAGGGTTAGAATTGAATCTAATCAGTTTAATTGGATTATATTAAAATTAATTGGATTCAATTTATAATAAAGGGATTATTTTAAGTAAACGAAATAAATATTATAATTGGTGAATTAATTTACTTTAAATTGATATGGGAATTGGTTTTTAAGGATTATAAATTACTAAAGTAATACTAGATGATAAAAATTTTGAATTATAGAATTTGAATTTAAATAGTGATTTAATTTATTTAATATTAATTTATATAATTTAATGTAAAAATAGACATTTTGGCCACTGAATCGGATTTCGATGAAACCAGTTTCATCGGATCCGTATCGATAAATTATTATAGGATTTCAAGTTTCGTAGCGATCGGACTTGCCGTTTGATCGTACGGACTCGAAACGTCTTGAAATTGATAAAATTGAAATCAATTTGAAAATATTGATTTTAGCATAGCTTTTTCAAATTATGGAATTTGGACTTGAAACTTTTTCCATTGCGTTTAAAATATTTAAAAACATTTATTTCGATATACGGGTTGACCCAATTTCATTCCGGAGTCAGAACGGGCTTTATGGGCCACTTTGTCGTTAGCGCGTATATTCAATCGTGTCCTTCTATTCTATTTCAACCCTACCTATAAATACCCCATCATAAACCCTAGCCTACCTCTATTTCTCATTTATATGTGCATATAATTCAGCTATCTCTCCTCCTCAATGGCAGACAAAAAATTCTAGATCCAAATACAATTCCAAATCAAATCAAAAGCTAAAATTTCAAACTCCTCAAAAAAATTTGGAAAAAATATACATCGAAGCTCTCGAACAGCGTAATCTTCTGGTATGATTCGTTTTTCAATTTGATACACTGTTTGTCCAGAAATTCAAGGTGAACCTCGGCCGTTCATAGGCCATAATTTCGTTCAACGGTGGATTCTCATCGTTGGCTCGATCAAGGGTTACTACATCGTAGAGGGCTTGGTGCGTTGATGATCTATTGGTTTTTTGATAGCCAGAGGGGTTGGGATCGCCAGAATCTGGCTCGAGAAGGCGAATGGTGGTGCGGCCACGGGAGGAAGGCGGAGAGTCACGCGACCTTGGCGTAGGCACGGCTTGACGTAGGAAATCCATTGGCGCAGGTTGATCGGCGTGAAGATCGACGATGGGACGACGAAAAATTGGAAGGGTTTGGATGTGGGTGGCGGCTCCGTTACTGGATTCGAACGAGATGAGGGTTTGAATGGCTCTGGTGCGTGAGCGTGTTGTTGATGACGTGTAATATGATTTTGCTTTGTCTATTTTTATTTAATTTAAATTTCGTATGTTCTAACACAAGTAACTCTCTCACACGAGGTCCAATTCATGTGGTGTTTTCGCTACTAAGTTCGTGTTGGAATTTCGAATATTTTGGCGCTTGTTTGGACGAATTCTGAGGCTGTCCAAATTTTGGGTTTGAATTGGATTTTAATTCAATTTAAATTCAAAAGGTGAGTAATTTAACTCACTCACAACTTCTAAAATTTCCTATGTTTGTTAAATTTATTTAGGATGTGATCAGAATTTTTTTATGACTGTTGGCGTATTTTTAATCACCATCCCAGTTAAATTGAATTTAATTGCATTAAATTGTTATTTAATTTATTTATTGCATCTAAACTACCAGTTAAATTTTTATTTAATTTATTATTGAATATAAACTGCTAGTTGATACCTGTTGTTTATTATCCGTTATATATTGATGCTATTGTTTGAATTGGATGATGATTGTGATTAATGGTTGATGATTGATATTGGATGAATGGATGTTGTATTTTATATCGTTATATACTACAAATTGTTATGCACTTTATTTCATTTGGGATTGCGGTTTGAAATGATATATAACTGTATTTTTATTTTAAATTACGGATTGAAATGATAAATATCCATATCACTTGATCGTAGGATAGAAAATTATATACAGACATCGTCGGTCTATATATAAATATTTTGAAAATGATTTCTATGGTTTTGGATAGAATTATACATTTAAATAAATATTGATTCTTTTTGATATTATATAAAAATATTTTATATATAGTTAAATTCATGTATTTAAGCTATGTATAAATCTGTTTAATGACAATAAGTTAAAAAAATTGGAGTTTGATTTATTAAAATAAACATGGTTAAGTATTTAAATCATATTTTTATATAGAGGTTATAATGATTTAAATAAATTAAGATTTGGAGGATAAAATATGAAATGGATGTGAATTAAATTATTTAAGAATTTTACTCGAATAAAATTTGATTTGAAATTTAGATAAATTTGAGATTTTATGAAATTGAATTTATTTAAGGATTAAGCCAACAAGGTTGATGTGAAATTTATTAATTTGGATTTTTAAAAGGTATTTATTATAACTTGATTTTTGGGTCTAGGTGAATTAAATGATTATTTCAAAAATAACGAATTGAAGGCAATATCTAGTTATTTGAAATTTGAGTTTTATTTAAATAATAAGGGGTTTATTATATAAAATATTTCAAAACTAAATAATAGGAAATATAATTGTTGAATCGAAATTATCAAATTTAGTTTGAAATTTTGGAATATATAAAGCCTTGAAATATATCGAAATTGAAATGTTTATAAAAATTGAAATGTTTCGAAGTGATGAATTTCATAGCATTATGTTTTAAAGGTATTAAAATTTCAATGTTGGTTTTAAAGTATAAAATTTGGAAGTGTTATGATTTTGGAAAGGGATATATTTGAAATAAAATGATATTATTTTGACTTGAAATAAAAGGGATATCATATTGATTTGGTTTTTAAATTGGAAATGATATCGTATTTATATGATTTTGAAATAAATATTATATCCTGGTTTTGAAGTATAAATTATTTCAAAATGACCGCGGTGTTATAATAACGTTGGGTTGTTAAAGAGACCGGGATCCGAAGTTATAATAACGTTGGGTTGTTAAAGAGACCGGGATCGGAAGTTGTCATACTCTCTGCCAACTTCGAAAGCCACTTTAACAACCGTATACGTGGTGGAGATTCCAGAATGAAGTAGGATGGCGGCGGCATTTCCCTTGAGGTAAATACGTGGACCCGACTCCCGTGAGTTGGCATAAGGTGGCTAAAACAGGAGCGATTCTCGGGCCAATGAGGTAGCACCTTTGATTGGACATATCCCTTCGATATTATACTTTGACTTTTGGATTGATTCGGTGGCCACTTTTGATTTTTTTATTTGGGGGTGTGGCTCGAGGTGGGTGGTAGCTGCGACTATGCGTTACCACCAACCCGGATAGCAACTGGTATATCTACCCTAGCATTGCCTAGTTGTGTCGTGTCACCTACCCTAGCGCGGCTTATACGATTTTGTTTTGTATCATACCTATGGAGTGCAATCTGATGACGCCCAGTACGGGGGAGATTACGGTACTGTATAGACTATAGGAATATAAAAGTGTGTTAAGGTGGAAAATGTAAAGCCTTCAATATATTATACTTTACTTTAGACACTATTATAATAGCGTATATTACTACATAGTAGATAGTTTAACGGATCCTTATGAGATGTGAATCCCGAGCATCTCTTGAGTTACTGCACTCACGTTAGACACTGGATAGGAGATGTCAAATCCCGTAAACATCTCTGACGCCGTTCCACTCATATTATTTATTGTTGATTTAACTTACATAAGATCTTTTAGTTCTGACTCGAGTGTTTTGTCTTTTCAATTCGCTCGGGTCAGCCTGAGCATTTCAGGATTTGGAAGACCGTATTCTGGAGGACGAAGACGAAGATTTATTATTATCTATTATATTATTCCACTACACCATTTTATTCCGCTGCATTATTAATATTCTCTAGTAGGTGTAACTCTGATATGTATTGTATAAGTATAATCAAATATTTTGAAAAACAGCTTCATAAACTGTATATTTGATTATTATATCTTATCGTTCCGTTGCAAGATTCTATTTTTTTTTCCTTTCTCTGCTTTTTCTTATTTACCCCATAACAATCCGCCCTTCTATATGGTTTAAATCTGACGTGTGTGGTTTATCGTCGATTTAAATCGTGCGAAAAGGCGGGACGTTACACTCAGGACGTACTTTTGATGAATTACCGGACAATAGATTCAAACCACGAAATGAAATCACTCATCAACTCTGGGAAGATCAAATGCCACAATGGTCTTCCAAATATCTACAACCCCGGGTAAGACTACTAAACAGGATGCTCATCAATACTATCATCTCGATGCTTGGAAGTCATGAACAAATCTATGAACCCGAGCATAGAGCCATGTACACTATCTTTGGTGGTATACAAATAAATTGGGCTCGGTTCATTTTCGATGAAATCAAAAAAAAATTGGAATCGAAGTCGACCTACAATTCTATATCCTGTGTGTATAATGCATATTCTCAAAGCTCAAGGAGTGCCCTTATATTTTTCCGGCTTCAAAGAATTATTCATTAAGGAAAGTGGGATAATGTTCACCAAACTTATGCATTTACCCGACAAGCCACCAAATTTCATATCTTTTGAACAATGGAAATTATTGCAAGAAACCGAGCAACCGATGCCATCACCTCCACAACAACAATCAACTTCTCAACAACCCCTAGAGTATCATTCTGATTCTGACATCTTAGAAGCGCGTACTGTATCTAATCCAAACGGGTCATTTCGGGATTTGTCTCTTCAGAATCAACCACTGCTTTCTCGTAATCAAGTAATTTTAAAGAAGAAATTGAGCCACCTTGAACACTCTTTTCTACCCGAATGAAAAAAATGGAAGAAACTCTCGAGAAGGTAGTATCAACTTTGGGAGAGATTATAAGGAAAGTTCATAGGTGGTCTCTTCTCGATCATCCTCATCTCATTCTCCAACACCACCACCAACTCAATCTTCACGCATGAAGCAGGAACTTCTATGCAGGATGAGCCACATCAAGGTAGAGATGCTCATAGTGGTAACCTTTATTAGTCTTATTCTTTACCTAATGTTTAAAACTTTTGTTGTGTAATTATTTTGTGGGTTTTCTTATGTGGGCTATTGTCCTATGAACTACTATCATGTGATTGTTTTGTGGGCTACTGATTTTTGAACTATTGTTGTGTTTTTTGTTTTATGGGCTATTCTTGGATTATTATTTTGTTGGTTCTGATATCTAGAATCATATAATCTCTTATTCTTTTTGATAATGCTAAAGGGGGAGAAAATTGTATATAAGCTTCATATAAGCGAGGGAGATCATCAATGCTTGAACACATGGAGTAAACTCATTTATTTTTAGATTGTGTAGTTGTCATCATCAAAAAGGGGGAGAATGTTAGAACCTCCATTCTATAGTTTCGATGACAACAACTATACAATCGTATATGTATATATATTTCAAATATCTTTGTGCAGGGAAATTTCACTACAAGCAAAAAGACAATTCTGAAGACATAAGGCAAAGCAGAAGTATTAAGTTATTAGTATGTATATATATGGTCGTAAAATAGTTATGTAAAATCTCCTTAAGTATATATACACACAAATGCCAAAACCTCAAAAACATAGAAAAATGCCAGAGTCAGACGTCTTGATGCAAAACACCAAACTTCTGAGTTTTGTTTTTGGATTTTTTAAAATATACCAGGTCAGACATCTGACCTTCCTTACCAAACATCTGAAACTAGACTCGGGATTTTAAAAAAAGAAGCCATAACTGTCAAAATTGAAAGGATGCTTCTATGTCTCTTCTCCAAAACTTTTCGGATCTGAACAAAAGAAAATCTAGAGCGGAAAAGAAATGGAAGCAATAATTTATTGCAACCTTTTACAACTATAAATATGTAGAACAAGATTGAAATTATTCAATCTAACTTATCTTCTCTATCTCTAAATCTTAGTCCTTACTTTTGCCTTCTTGCTTTCAAAGTATACAATCAAAATTATATTCATTTTGATCTAAACCCTTCTATACTCTCAAGCACATACACGTTTACATTACTCAAGGAGATTATAGGAAGAAACTTTACTTGTGGTCAAAATTAGTGTTACCTAGAACATGCACTTGTCAAAGAAATACTCTTGTATAAAAGCCTATTCCTTCGAGCGAAGCGAGGGCAATTGGTTAGTGTATTTCCGAAGGAGAGCTTTGGGGTTAGACGTAGGACGGGAGGTCCGAACCAGTATAAAAATTCTGGTGTGATTACTTTTAGTTTTATCTACATTATTATTCTATGTGATTCATACTATCATACACGTACTTGTAATATACTATATATATACACGATCCACATAAACTTTTAGAAGAATCTCGAAGTATTACGATTCAAGAGAAAAAACACGATCATCGCAAGGGAGACTTGGTACTCTATAGAGTAATGGCCAATACAATGAATCCTATGGATGGACCCTCGGGACCAAACTAAGAGGGACCATTAGTCATTAGCAAAATAATCCCGTTGAGAGCCTACAAATTGCGCCGCCCAGAGAGCAAAATGGTGCCTAGAACATGGAATGCCAAACTTTTAAGACCATATTTTCTAAAGATTGATTAATAAAGAGCTTCTTTTTGTAAAGAGAAAATCTACATGGTCTGGAGTAAAATGCTCCTTATATTTGGATACTACCTAAGATTGCAGTCTACATAAGATGGTAGAAAAGCCTACGTCCACACCGAGATAGCCCGGGCAGAGCACCTCCTGGATGGAGGGCGGGTAAGCCTTTAGCCATGCCATAAGATGGCTAGGTTAAAGCACCGGACAAGCCCTTGGCCACGCCTCCAGACAGGTCCAGGGACCTCTTGGAGGAAGGATGGAGTAGGCCTTTATCTGCGTCGTAAGATGGCCAGGGTAAAGCACCGAACAAGCCCTTATCTGCGCCGCAAAAGGGCGAGGGTAAGGTAGCTCCTAGAAGGAGGATGGAGTAAGCCTTCATCTGTGCAATAAGATGGTTAGGGTAAAGCATCAAACAAACCCCTGTCTGCAACGCAAAAGGGTTGGGGCAGGGCACCTCCTGAAGGGAGGTCGGGTAAGTCCTTAGTTTTGGCCTCTAAGATGGTCTAACCAAGAGCACCGGGCAACAATGGACTACGATGTCCAAGCCCAAGAGGAGGCTCATGCAACAATAGACTAAGATATCCAAGCCCAAGGGGAGGCTTATTCGATAATTGACTGAGACGTCCATGCCCAAGAAGAGGCTCATCAAATTGTGAACTAAGATATTCAAGCTCGAGAAAAAAGTGCAACGACCCACTTTTTGGACGGTTTAAATCGACAATAAGCCACATACTTCAAACCCAAACCATTCAAAATGAAGGGCTGTTATGTGGTAAATAAGAAAAGCAGAGAAAGAAAGAAAAACAACCATAGATTCTCAAAGCTGAATGATAAAATATAATAATCAAATAAACAGTTCATGAAGTTGTTTTACATATAACATTTGATTAAACTTTTACAATACAAATTCAGAGTAACATACAACAGGAATAAATAAATAAATGCAGTGGAACAACATGATGCAGCAGAATAAATAAAATAAATAATGCAGTATACAAATCTCCGTCTTCATTTTTTAGAAAAGCAGCCTTCGATACATCGAAAAGCTCAGGCTGACCCGAGCGAATTGAAAAGACAAAACACTTAAGTCAGAACTAAAACATCTTATGTAAGTTAAATCAACGGTAAATAAATATGAATGTAACGGCATCAGAGATGTTTACTTGGTTTGATACCTCCTATCAAGTGTCAAACGTGAGTGCAATAACTTAACAGATGTTCGGGATTTCCATCTCCTAAGGATCCGTTAAACTATTTACATATATAGTACAACACGCTATTATAATATGACTACAGTACATAAAGTATTAAAATAGTGTTAAGGTGTTACACATATCCCCCTTAACACATTTTATATATACTCATAGTCTATACGGTACCGTAAGCTCCTCCGTGAGGTTTACTCAAAGGGTACTCCATAGGTATGGTACAAACCAAACTCGTAGAAGGCGCGATACGATATGTGAACATGGCACTCGAGGCAATGCCAGGGTAGGATTCTACCATTTGCACACCCAGACTAGTGGTAACGCATATCAACAACTACCGCCCACCTCGGGACATGCTCCCATAATCAAAATCGAGGGGTGGGCACCAAATCATTCACAAAGTCATAATATGGTATCGAAGAAATGTGCCCGATAGAAGGAATGACCTCACTTGGCTCGGTTTAGCTCCTGCTTTAGTCACATCTAAGCTGACTCACGGGAGTCAAGGTCACATAAATAACTCATACAAAATCGTTCGCCAAACCGTCCTACTTTATTTCTGGAATCTCCACCACGTACATAGTTGGTAAAGTGGTTTTCGGTATTGGTAGAGTGTATGACAATATTTGATCTCAGTCTCTTTGACAACCAAATGCTTATTTCACACCGGATGGTTCCTTTACATTTCAAAAGTCAATTCATAATTAATATAAAATATCATATTCGATTTCAAAAATATCACTTTTGAAATCATATTCATTTTCAAAGTCATATTCACCTTCAAAATCATATTCACTTTTGAAATTATCGATAAGATAGGTTAATTAAATTCTCATTCCAAAATCATCATATTTACTCAAATATGTCATTTCATGAAAAGGTATCAATTTCAAATCCAAATTTAGGTTGTAGCATCATAAAGGATTTAAATATAAATATTTCAACTTTACACATTCTGAAAGTTTAGAAAATAGTTTAGATAGTCACAAATCATTTTAATAGTTTTAAAAATAGTTTAAAATAGTTAAAATACTCTAAAATAGTTTTAATGATTTAAAGTAGTTTAAAATAGATTAAAATAGTTAAAATAGATTCAAATTAGATTAAATTAGATTTAAATAGATTTAAAATAGATTTAATAGATTTGAATTATATTAAATAGTTTTAAATAGATTAAATAAATTTAATATAGATTAAATAGATTTAAAATAGATTAAATAAATTTAATTAGTTTAAAATAGGTAAAATAGATTAAATTGGATCAAATAGATTATAATAGATTAGAATAAGTTAAAATGGTTTAAATTGATTAAAATAGTTTAAATTAGTTTAAAATAGATTTCAAAGTTATATTCAAACATTTTCAATAACTCAATTTCGATAAAATTTATTTATATTTGACAATTCAACTTTGAAATTCCAATTTAAATCCTTTGAATAATTCATTAAATCAATTCCAATCCCAGTATTAACGCTCGGATTTTCGAAAATAATTTAGTTTATATAAATTAATTTTTACAGTTAACTGAATTCTAAATTTAAAGATTTAAAACTCATTTAATTTAACAAATCCCGTGTCCGTATATAATTTTCTACCCAATGGTAAAGTGATAGAATATTTATCATTTCAATCCACAATTTAAACCTACAATCTCAAAATTTAATTTCAAATACTTAAAATCGCTCGAGTCTATCATTCCAGTCCATAACGATTTTTCTCTAATCTATCAGATCATTCGGGTATGTATCATTTCAACCCATAGGGAACTTACAGTGTTATAACAATATAAAAATGTAACATCCAGTCATCCAATATCAACAATCAAACATACATCACAATCACCATACAATCAACCAATAAATAACATCAATCAACTGATTATCATTAACAGGTATTAAATTAACAATTAAATTCAATATTAAATTAAATGACGATTAAATGCAATAAAGTCATATTTAACTGGAGCGACAATTTGAATATACTGAATATCAATCAATCAATTTCTAATCATGTCATAAATTTAATTTAACTACTATAAGATAATTTAGTAGTTGTGAGTGGGTTAAAACACTCATGTAACAATCCACATATTTTACGGTTGAATATTTAAATATTTTATTTTAAATATTTCATCGTTAGTCGGATTATAGTCCGAAAAGCTACTTCTTACAAATAGTCGAATTAGGACTCGAGACCACCCCCATTGAGTTCAAAATGACGTTTGCGATCTTTTTGAGTATAAAAATTGATATGTTTGGGGTTAGTGGAAATTTGCTACTTTTTCACTTAGGGCTTTGGTTTAGTTTTAGCCTATTAGACCCAAGCTTCACCCCTCTTATCTTCATTGCTTCATTTCTACTTCCTAATACTCAAGCTTTAGCAACAATGGAGAGAGGAATGGGAAATTAAAATTCAAAACCCTAGTTTCCTTTGCAATACAAATTCTAGCTCCAAACTCAAAAGAAGAAGCTTCGGTAAGTCTTCTCTTCATCTTCTCCGTCTCTATTGCTCTTCAATTTCAGAATTTCCTAAACCTAACTTAGGACAATCTTCTCCTTTGTTTATAGATTGAAGATCCTAGAGGTGTTATCGAAGAGAAATCAACCATAGTTTGTTTTTAAGCATCTCTCTTGTGTTTTTGTGTAAAAAGGTGAGATTTTTATCTCACATCTTTGTCTATATTTATCTCCTTGTTAGGTAAGAATCCCTAACATCTATTCATGATCATTTGCATTTGATTTGAATTGGTAATGTTGAATTACCAAATTTTGGTTTTTGAAGTCCAATTTTTGTGAAAATCCTTTAATGGATGTTTGGATATGTTGTTTGGGATGTATCGAAGAGCTTATATGGCCGGGTTGTCGCTTGACATAAATCCGTAGTCGTCGTTGCTCGCTCGATCACTCCCTAATTGATTTGGCCATTATGGCCTAGGCAAACTGTTGCCTTTACCAGGGTTCAGACGTCTAGAGACCAATGCCAGACGTCTGGTTTTGCCCCCTGAAGAAAAATTACACATGGTAGAATGATAAACAAGGCAGTGACTAATTTCAGATGTCTGAACTAACGTTCCAGACTTCTGAAAAGATTGTCAGATGACTGATTTGTGTCTTCAGACGCCTTGTTGGTTTTCTGGAGAATTTCCAGAGATCAAAACCAGACGTCTGGACTATCCCCCGGACGCCTGATTCGATTTCAGACGTCTGGTTTAGTGCTTCGGACGTCTAGTTGGGTTTTCTGGAATGTTTCCAAAAGCCAATTCCAGACGTCTGGAACAACGCTCAGACGTGTGGAAATGCCCAGTTTTGCCTAATTTGACTATTGTGTTGGAATATCCAATTTTTAATCAATCATTTTCTCCAATTAGTTGTTATCATTTTAGTTGCCTTTGATAACTCCTCTTTTCGGAATTTTTGGGAATATCCATTTCAATGGATTTGGTATCGATTTCTTTAGATTTAATTCACGTCTTCGTATGTGTATTTTTAGTGATTTAATTGTTTCTACAATCATTTTTGTGATTTGTCAATTTAAAAACTTAAAGGTTTTCTATACTAGTAGTAAATATCAAAACTCTTTCATCAAAACGATTTCAACAGTATTTTGTTACAAAGCTCGTTTTTCTTAAAGTCGTTTTCCAATCTATTAGTATAGACAAACCTTTACCTCACTCGTATGAGAAATCTAATTAAACGACTTAGTAAAACAAGTGGTATGAAACGCTTGCGTTTATTTCATAGGTTAATTCTTGGACTTGTTCGATTGAATCTCTTGTGACAATTTTCTAGTGGAGATCTACAATTTGTTCGTAAATATTTAAGTTAAGCTAGTGGTTATGGGACATGAAGCTAAGCTAATATATTTACTAGCTTAGTGTAATTTACACTTCTTGATGATTGATGATGATCATTTTGTGATTTAGACTAGCAATGTACGATGTCTCTTTGTTTGCGAGGGAGACTAAACCCCGTTTCTGTGGAGTTTCGACTCAAAATTGGTGGGGTAGCGTCCCATGGTCTTCGGGCCGTTTTGGGGAGCTCCGGCTCAAAACTAATGGTTAGCAACCATGGAATAGCGTTCCATTTCATGATACACGTGTTGGTGAGTTTTCATACTCCCGTTTTGTGATAGGCCTCACCATTTTTGTGATTTCTGGATTTCCATTGATGAATTCTAGAATTTGTGTTTCACCAATTTTAGTGATTTACAATGATAAGTTTTATCAATATTTTTGCATTGGTGAATTTGTGTTTCATTAACTTTTGTGATTGGCATTGATATAATTGCCAATATTTATGGTTTGGTGAATAAAAATAAAGAGTATGACATTCTTTTGATCTTTGAGAAGATTCTTGTGATACTGATTAATCTCTAGTTGGTTTTCAATTACATACTTATCATAGTATGGCTTTATAGTTATCATACATTTTTTCATATCTCTTATTCTACATCAATTCTTCTGATATTTATAGTTAGACTGATCCATTTATTATTTTCTTATTAAATAATACTCGGGTCAGACCGAGATGTTACAGGTGCTTCTGCTTGACTTCTCATCTGGGATTATTATCCTGGCTTTTGGCTAACTACTTAGATTGGTAGTTTTTGGTTGTATACATTTGAGAGATATACTCATTGGTGTATACTTATTCTTTTGTGAAGCTCTTGTAACTATTCTTTTGTGATATTGTGGATCTTGTTTGACCACTACTCTGATATACACTTTCATGTGTTATATTTTCATATCTATTTCCGCCTTTGTGATATGAATCATCTGTGACTGATTTATGTTATGTTTATTTCTATATTTGTTTCCAAAGATTATATTTAGCCACTGTGTAGTAGCTTTGAGTTTGTATCGGTAGGTCGGATTTCCTCTCGAGATGAAATGCAAGTTATATTTTATCTGGCATATCGGTGCTCGCACAAAACAATTACACGGATGGTCACTCCTCAACAGCCTTATTCTCCGCGCTAGTTGACGGCATTACCCCGTAGTGTCCTTGGCTAGAGTGGGTATAGATGTGGGCGTCACATCTTGGTATCAGAGCCAAACTTTGAAACAATGTAGAATAATCTAGCAAGGATCACTGTCCTAAGTCCATCTTAGGAGTCGTGCCTTAGGATTTTATTCGGGTCTTCGAACCGTCCTATCCTATTTTCTTTTATGATTCCTTGTTTTAACAATCATTATTGTTTGATATTCATTTTTTGAATAACCTTTTTCTTCTTCTTTCTTTCTTAATGAAGAGAAATGGTTAGACCTGGCCGTCCCAGCGCCGG
This sequence comes from Allium cepa, assembly GCA_030765085.1. NCBI lineage: Eukaryota > Viridiplantae > Streptophyta > Magnoliopsida > Asparagales > Amaryllidaceae > Allium > Allium cepa. Next base: position 222,554,856 of record CM060928.1, read on the forward strand.
TCAATCTAGTGCTACTCCCCAAGATGGAGTTTTTAAGTCTGCCCAACAGCTTCTTGATCTAGTAAAGAATGCTCAAGCAGCCGGTTCTAATCCAGAATCTACTCACCCTAAGTCTGGATTTGCACGTTTGTGCAACGATTATACCCATTTGGGTGGGAAGCCATTCAAAGGTTCTGAAACCATTATTGAAGTCCAGGCTTGGCTTAGATCATGCGATCGAATCTTTTCTCGCATGAATCTTATTGATCTTCACCGAGTTCAGGTGGCCTCTAGTATGCTCCAAGAAAGAGCATTAGACTGGTACGAGCTTCTGATTTCTGAAATAAATGAAGCGGATCTTACTTGGGAGAAATTCCGGAAATGATTCATATTAAAGTTTGTTCCAGTAGCTGAGAAGGTGACATTGGCTCGTCGTTTCATTGACCTTGTTCAAGGTGAATCCTCTGTAGCAGATTATGTTGCATCCTTCGAGTCACTTTCTAAATACGGGGTCGAATACATAAACACCCCATTGAAGAAGAACCAAAGATTTGTCTATGGATTGAACAAAAATCTCAAGAAGCCACTACTTCTAAAATTAGAAGTTTCTTTTGATCAACTCATTGATATCGCTCTTCGACTTGAAAAGGCTGATAGAGTAAGTGATATTGAGGTTGGGAGTTCTAAACCGAACTTCATCAACAAGAAAAGGCCTAATAAGTTCAGAGGTCCTTATCCCAACAATGAGAAAGGGAAGCAAGCCTCTCCGGCAACTAAGACTTCTACCTCAAGTGGTGGGCAATGCTACAACTGTGGTTCTAAGGACCATTATGCGAATAAGTGTTCAAAGCCCCGTGCTTGTCGCTATTGCAAAAGCCCGGACCATTATTTATCCGCCTATCCCAAACTTCAAGGTAGAAAGGAGGGAAAGCTTAATATGGCGCAAACTCCTAGTAACACTTCTCGTGGTCAAGGTATTTCTCATTCCATCCTTGATGGCATTATTTTATTTCGTGATCATCCTATTCGAGTTCTTTTTGATACGGGTGCGTCCCATTCTTTTATATCAAAAGAACTTGTTGATACTTTTTCTTTGAGTGTTGTTGCTTTAATGACTTCTTTGAGAATTGCGAATCCGGTTGGTGGATCCACAACAATAAGTTTGCTTTGTAAAGATGTTGATATTATTTTGTGTGATTTTTCTTTCCGAGCCGATTTGCATGTTATGCGCTACTTAGGCTTTGGAATGATTTTGGGAATGGATTGGCTTAACCGTTATGAAGCTCAAATCCTTTGTCCAGAGCGGACTATTCATCTTCAACATCCTCAATCTGTTAAGCAGATTTCTATTGATCTTAAATATTCGGATTCCATCTTGGTAGCATCTTTATATTCTTTAAATCCTCATGATGATGATGATGATGATGATGAGGAAGATGCCATTTCTCTTATTCACGTAGTTCGTGAATTTTTCGACATATTTGAGTCCATTTTAGGATTACCACCTATGCGAGCAATTAAGTTCAAAATTAATCTCATCCCTGGAGCTCAACCTATCACTCGTCCTCCCTATCGTATGTCCAATAAAGAAAATGAGGTGATGCGCAAACAATTATCCGAATTGGAGACGAAGCAATTTATTCGCTATAGTTCCTCGCCTTGGGGAGCTTCGGCTATTTTCGTGAAGAAATCCGATGGAACACTTAGACTCTGCGTTGACTACCTCAAGCTTAATGATCTTACTATCAAAAATAAATATCCTTTACCTTGGATTGATGATCTATTCGATCAACTTAGTGGTGCTAAAGACTTTTCAAAATTGGACTTGGCAACCGGTTTTCATCAGCTTCGTATTGCAGAGGATAGTATTCCTTTGACATTGTTCCGTACTCGTTATGGATCTTATGAATGGCTTGTTATGCCATTTGGTTTAACAAATGCTCCGGCTTATTTCGTTGACCTTATGAATCGAGTTTTCAAAGATTTCCTCGATCGATTTGTTCTCATCTTTATTGATGATATTCTTGTGTATTCAAAAACCGAGGAGGAGAATGAAAAGCATCTTCGGATTGTGTTGGGAACTCTTCGAAGCAATCAATTGGAAGCAAAATTTTCTAAATGCCACTTTTGGCAATCTCGTGTGAAGTTTCTCGGTCATATCATTTCCGAATCAGGAATTTCCATGGATCCTTCCAAGATTGAAGCGATTCAAAATTGGAAGAGACCGGAGAGTGTGACGAAGATCCGTAGTTTTCTCGGATTGGCAGGTTATTACTATCGTTTTATTAAAGACTTTTCTAAAATTGTCGTTCCTCTCACTAGCTTAACAAAGAAAGGTGTTATATACATTTGGTCGAATAAATGTGAAGCTTCTTTTCAGAAATTAAAAGAACTCCTTTCTGATGCTCTTATTCTTGTGATTCCCGAGGGGAATCAAGATTTTATTGCTTATATCGATGCTAGTCGCGTTGGTTTGGGTGCCGTTCTTATGCAAAGAGAGCGTGTTATTGCTTATGCTTCTAGGCAATTGAAGCCAGCCGAGACTAGATATGCCACTCATGGTTTAGAGCTCACGGCTATTGTTTTCGCCCTTCGAATTTGGCGTCATTATCTTTTGGGAGAAAATTTATTCTTTACACCAATCATAAATCTTTGAAGTATTTATTTTCCCAAAAGGAACTTAATTTGCGTCAACAACGTTGGCTCGACTTGCATCTTATGATCTTGATATTCTTTATACTCCCGGAAGGGGAAATCGGGTTGCCGATGCACTTAGTCGCAAGCAACAAGCGGTTGTTTCCATGATGATATCCGAATGGAATGATCTTGGGGTTTTATCCACTTGTGAGATTTGAGATCGTGTTTCCGATTTATGTAGCCTTGAGGCTCATCCTTCTCTTTTAGACCGCATTCTTGAAGCTCAAAAGCTAGATCCCGAATTAGCTCTTCTTAGCCAAAGATTAAAGGATAAAATTGATATTGAAGGTCCGAAAGACTTTAATATTGATTCTCATGGCGGTATTCGAAAATTTGGTAGACTTATCATGCCAAATATTAGTGATCTTCGTAAAGACATTTTAGAAGATTCTCATCGTTCTAAATTTACCATTCATCCCGGTAGTAGTAAAATGTACGCGGATATGAAGCGACTTTGTTATTGGGAGGGAATGAAATATGATATTGCTAACTTCGTTAAGCGTTGCATGACTTGCCAACTTGTCCTGGCTGAGCATCAAAGGCCCGATGGGTTATTGCAACCTTTAGAAATTCCAATTTGGAAGTGGGGTCAGATTTCCATGGATTTTATTGATGACCTTCCCCGTTCTCATTCGGGTCATGATAGCTTATGGGTGATAGTTGATAGACTTACTAAATCCGCCCATTTTATTCCCGTTCGGTCCAATCGAACCGTTCCTCTCTTTGCCAAACTCTTTATTAAAGAAATTGTAAAATTGCATGGAGTCCCTTCTTCTATTGTTAGTGATTGTGATCCATTGTTTACCAGTGGATTTTGGAAGAGTCTTCAAAAAGCTTTGGGAACGAAGCTTAATTTTAACACCGCTTATCATCCCCAGTCCGATGGACAAACCGAGCGTGTGAATCAAACTCTTGAAGATCTTCTTCGTTCACGTGTTCTTGATTTTGGTGGAAGTTGGGAAGATCATATTTCTCTTGTTGAGTTTTCCTATAATTGTCGCTTCCAATCTAGTATTGGTATGGCACCTTTTGAGGCACTCTATGGAAGACCGTGCCGGTCTCCATCTTGTTGTCTTGAGGCCGGTGAGAAGCTGGTTCTTGATCCAGATTTTATTCATGATTCCACAGAAAAGATTGATCTTATTCGTCATAGGATGAAAGAAGCGTAGAGTAGACAAAAATCCTATGCCGATAACCGAAGAAGAAAATTAGAATTTTATGTGGGAGATTTTGTGTTTATTCGTGTTTCACCTATGAAGGGTATTGTACGTTTTAGTCGATCGGGAAAGTTAGCACCACGATATATTGGTCTATTTCCTATCACCGAACGTATTGGTTCCGTGGCTTATCGCCTTTTATTATCGGCTCAATTTTCTACTTGTAACGACCCAGAATTTTATTTAATTAAAATTTGAATATTTAATTTATTTTAAATATTAATAATTGAATTTATAAGTCGAATAAATTTTTATTTGAATTATTGGATTTAATTGGATAATTAAATCGATAATTTAATACGTTAAATTATAGAAATAATTGAAAATGAGGTTAAATATGATTGAAAATGATTTGTAAAATTTTATTTTATCATGTTGAAGTTAGAATGATATTTTAGAACTTTTAAAATCGAATTAAAAGTTAATTTGTGAAAATTGAATATTTTAATATTTAATTATCGACTGTAAAATAGCCAATTTTTGAACAGTCTCAGAATTGAACGAAACCAGTTCCATTGGATCCGTAATAGTTAGTTATTACCGGATTTCAATTTTCGTGTCAATCGGAGCTATCGTTTGATCGTGGCAGCTCGAAACGCATCGAATTATTTTTAATTTAAATTTGGCGAGTCAAAATAGCCATTTTTCAAAAAGTCTCGGATTTCGACGAAACTAGTTTCATCGGATCCGTAATGTGATATTATTGTAAGGTTTCAAATTTCGTGTCAATTGGATTTACCGTTTGTCCGGTACAAATTAAAACGCCTAGAAAATCGCTTAAATCGGTTTAATTTAAATTGAGCGTTTGTAGCCATAACTCGCACATACTTCCGAATTAGCTTCCGAAACCTGTTCCATTGTGTCCGGAACGCGGGATAAACCCTAGGTACGCTGGTTACGGCGCCTAAATCGGAGTTCGGAATTCCCGGGATGAATAGTGTTTACGCTTGCTTTTCCTATAAATATCACCTTAAATCTAAAATATAAAAAAAAAGAAATTAAAACCCTAAACGTTCGTGGCCGCCACCCTAGGTATCAATGGCCAGAAACGCAAGACGTTCCACCTCCAATTACTCCAAATCCGTGCATCGATTGCAAATTCTTTCAACTAACAAAACGAAGATCATGAAGAGAGCTATAATGTGAACGGTGGTGATCGAATATGGAGTCGTGTGGAGGGAGCTACAGGCCACGTGCGTGGGCCGTGCAACCACCATGCGCACTCATCTATAGGTGGCCGAGCTTGAAGGTGTTCAGGGCGTGGGTGGTGTTCGAGGAGGCCTTCGCAATGGCACGAGCTGATCGAATTATCGTCGAGTATTGGTGTTGGAATTTGTAACCCTAGTTTAGGAATTTGGGTTCGGCCTCAACGTGTTTTCCTGGAGATAGAGCGTGGGGAAGAAGATGGTAAGGGACGGCCAGGATCTGATGGGAGCAAATCGAATGGCTCTGGTGTGATGGAGGTTATAAATTTTAAAGTTAATGTTGAAATTGGATATATATAAATCGAGCAATCTTGTAAAATACATAACTTTTTCATACGAGGTCGAAAAAAATGCAAACTCAGTTGCGTTGGAATCGTATGGACGAGCACTACGCGATGGAGTTGGTTTGGAGTCGTTTGGAGTTAGTGAGAATTTTGGGTAAAATTAAACGCGCGTTTAATTTTATTCGAAATAAATCGCTAAAACGGAAATTAAAACCAAGGTGAGAACTTCTCACTCAATCGAATAGGTTTCGATTTTATTTTAAATAGTTAGATTTAAAATATTTGAATGCATGTTTGAATGATGACTGTAAATTATTGATTGTTAAAATAGACATTATACGCCGTTAGTAAGCGGATGTTATTTATTAAAAACATATACCGCGAAAATTTCATAAACAGTGAAATTGGTATTATATATAATATCAATATATATATATTGGCATATGTATATATTGCAGTTGTTGATTTCCCGCATTTTTGTTTAGCGGATGAGACCCTATTACGCCGTTATTAAGCGGATAATATTTATTAAGAACATATACCGCGATAATTTCGTACTGGAGCGAAATTGGTATTGTGCTAATGTTTTTGGATGCAGGAAAACAGGTTGGAGGGATCCAACTGGATTCCTCAACAGTTTTTATTTGATTTCAGATATTTTGATATTTGATGGATTATCATATCGATATATGATATCGTTATTAGTCGTGATTGACTATTTGGTGTGTAGCATCATTGGACCCAGATTTGGGATTTTGAAATGTTTTTAAAGAGATTTTTTGAAAATATACTTTATTTTTGGAAGTGATCCATTATAAATAAATGAACGTTATAATTTTTAAAGTTATAAAAAATTATAGTTTTTGAGAAATACGGTTAAAAGCTGATTTTTGAGAAAAATGAACTAATGATGTTATAAAATAGTTTAAACTGGATTTTTTTGAATTCATTATTAAAAGTTTAAATATAGGATTTATAAAATTTGATTATTTTATAAATCAAAATGGTTAAACTATAAAGGAAATTAAAGACGTTTCAGAATAATAATATAAACTGATTTATATTAAGAGATTTATAAATAGATATTTATAAATCGAAATATTGACATTATAAAACGAGTTTTTATAAGTGTTTTAAATGAAGTGAAAAATGAATTTCATAATAGAATGAAATTTATAGTATTATAAACTGTGAAGTTATAAATGAAATTTATAAATAGTAAGATTTATAAATTTGGTGAAATTATTTGAAGAATAGATTGATTAAATAAATAAATCTTATAAGTTATAAGGTTTATAAATTGAAAAGTCTTTAAAAAGAACGATTTTGTAAAATAATCGTTTTATAAGCAATTGACTTATAATATGAACTTTTAGTTTATAATTGAGATATGAAATCAAATAGGTTAATAAAGGAATTTATAAAAAGGAAGTTTTTATAAATAAAAAGAAACGGAATTTATAAACGTTGTTTTATAAATCCGCAAACGACTTATTTTGATAAGTTAATTGTTATAACTTATAAATGGAGTTATATTCACGTTTTAGACAGTGAATAATCCTTTAAGTTAAAGTGAATAGAAATGATGAAGTTTGTTAACGTAGTTTATTCACGTTTTTGAACAGTGAATAACACGTTAAAGAAATTGTTTAGAATGTGAATGTTTTAAATAGAATTAAAACGATCTAACGATGTTTTAAAAGGTGTTGTGATTCAAAACCATAGATTTCAACATTTATTGTTGAAATAGACGTTTTCGAGAAATAAAAGGAAATAGTGGACTATAACACTGTTGTTATAGTAAATGATTTCCGAAAGGAAATGTTTTGAATAGTATTGGGATTTATATATCTATTTTTAATTTCGAATCCCTATGCTAGTGATTTTGGGTTGTCGTAACGATGTTTTACGTAACATTCGTTTTGGCCCAAATAAATATGTTTAAGAGAATGATTTTCTTAAAGAATGAATTATATACTTAATTCGATTTAAGTATATTGAATATTTTCCAAGGTTGAAAATAAAAAGATTTGTGAATTACTTATGAATAAATAAGTATGGAAATGTTTTCCAATAAGAAGTGAATATTAGAATTTATCTTTTTGAAGATAAATCGAAATGAATTATTGAAATCGTATATGCATAGATATTTTGGAAATATAAATTCATTATGGAATTTATATGTGAAAAGTGGAATTTGTATAAAAATAAATATTGATTTATTTTTGAAGTGTTGAAATTAAATATCTTGTAAAGATATTTTGGAAAATAAATAATTTGGAAAATTATTTGGAATCTGGTGATGTGTGCATATCCAGTGATAGTTCAATAGCCGACTATCCGTATTTCCCTTTGAATGGGTATTTGATGTGAATTGTTTGAAATTGAATGCACACTTATTTTTGAATAAGCGCTCACTATTCGGGTTAACCGGGAAAGGACCATGGGGTCGTATAACCCACTCCGAATATGTGATACGTCGTTGTGAATCGCATTTGAAGATCGGTGTTGAAGACCGGTATTTGCGAGAGTGATAGGATGAACTATCGATTGACTCTGCACCGAGTAGCTACGGTATTGAGTTCTCCATATGTGATGGTGAATCCGATCAGGATTGTGAATATCCGGATTGCAAGGACTTCTTTGTAAGTGCCTTCGGTTCTGTTCGATCCCGGAACAGACTTGTATGGATTGTATGTCTGACATTACAAGTTGAGATATAAAGCCGATTTCTTTCAAATATATTTCTGTTGGTGGCGGAGAATTTATTCTTTGCTTAACACCCTTCTCTGAGACGTACGAGCTCAGAGGTTATATAGTTGAAGTTATCAGCGATATATTCCCAGTTTGGTAATGTGACATGCTGAGTGATGCTGAAATGATCATTGTGTTGATTATTTGTGATAGGATCATTTATTTGATCGTCTATCTTAGTGATCATTGTGTTGATCATTTGTTGACCCAAAGCATGGCTTTTGTATAAAGTATGTTTTTGTGGACGTGAATTCGTCGAGCCTCACATCCCGGAAATGGTCAAAACAGGAAAGATGCAGCAAGGTTATGAGGGGTAGCGCCCTTTAGGATATGTGCATTTCCTTCTGGAAAAGGGTGGTATCATGGTATGGAGCCCAGATACTTACTCATGTTGAAAACACTTTATGATTGTGTGAATTGATTACGAGCGCTCGGTTGATAAAGGTCCCAAAGGACCGGGGGATGGCATATTCGGTCAGTTGTTACTCAGTTAGGAGTAACCCGGCCTTGTGTTGGTAGAGATCCGGTTTGGTTCTCGGGGATGTCCATCCAGAGGCATTCTCATGTGGCAATGGGAAGTTCCTTGGCCTGACCATTTGTTGGAAATCCAATTCCCAATACGAAACTTTTACGGTATTAGTTGTAGAACCTGCTATTCACTTATGGTGGTCACCACTGTTTGGATAGTAGCTATAGTAGGCATACGATAATGGTCGTATGTTGGCTAAGATTTATATCTTTATTTTCGAAATGATTTTCCTCTACACTATGCACTAATAATAATATCAAATATTATTTTAAATGCGTATCAAGCATCTTTGACTATCATAAGGAGAAATCTCCTCCGATTCTGCGTTTGCATGTGTGTGTGTGTGCGGGAGGCCTTATGGTAGTCTCATTTTTAAAAGCATTGCGAATTAATTTAAAAATATTCCTCTATTTTGATTTTAAAGTTAAATAAACTGTTTTGAGTTCTCACACCAGTCACATGACTGGCTCGGAGTTTATTGTTTTCCTTCCTAAACTCTGGGTGCCCACCAATTTCCACACGGGCAGTTAAGAGTTAGGTTTATCAGGATATTCTGGATATTCTGGAGTTGCTGGAGGCAAGATGGATGGCATGGCGTATTACTAGTTTATATAGTATTTCTTTTTCTGCTGCATTGTTTGTTGTTGTATGATGTTGTACACTCTGATGATATGATGTAATGAAATGAATGTAATGTAATAACTGATATAGTTCTTTGTTTAAAGATTATTCATTTATTATTATATGTTGTTCCGCTGCGAATTGTGAGATTTTGATGTTGTTCTGTTGTTTCCTTTCTGTCCCGTTCTATTTTAAAAAAATTCTCTGTTTTCTAAAAATCGTCTATCTTCTTTCCTCTCTATTTTCTATCTTTTCTCTCTTTTTCTTTTCTTAAATTCTTTTTAAAACCCATAACATTCCGGTTTTTGACCTTCGATTGGTCGACAGTCGATAAAGTGAGTGTCGATGTTGAATTTTCGAAGAACGAAAATCCTCGGGGCGTTACATTTGGTATCAGAGCTGATGGTTAAGCGACAACCATGGTTCTGTTGGGTATTACTCATTAGAGATAGAGTCAGCAGTATTCTAGAATGAGTTTGAGTGTAATAATAGCTATGAGAGCGTATTTGTTAGTGAATAAAATTGTTTTATATTGTGTTGACTTATCGGTTGATTGTTTATAGATTCCCGTCGATTTAGCCTAGCTAACTATCGTAGATAGGGGTTTCTAAACTCTTAAACAAGATAAATCGACATAGTATATTTTTAAATTGGGTAAATGCAATAATTTTACCTTGATTTTATTTTGAATATAAAGGAATAATTTTTCAGAATTATTAAAGTGTATATAAGTTGATTGTTAGGTTGTTTGAATAATCTAAGCAAAAGAATTATAAGTATGAATTATAATTAAGGTGATTTACAATTGTGAAATAAACTTATATATATAAAAAGTGAAACTATATGTTGAATGAAGTTGATTTTGGTATCAAACTAAATTAATAAGGTTAGTGATAGATGTGAACTTAAGATTATATAAATGAAATTCAACTTTGTAATTGAATTGAATGAATGGCTTGAATGTTTAATCAATTGAATGTAATTTAAGTTGATAAGGAATAATTAATGAAAGTGTTAATTCATTGAAATCTAATGCTATTGGAAGTTGTATAATTGAATAAAAATCAATTTAATTAAACCAATTGGAAAAGTGATGGTGTTAAATCAAATTGAATGAATATTATTGATTATGGATGTTAGTTGGTTGATGTTTGCATTTATTGTTTAGTTGCATTTGCTATGTGACATATATAGTCATCATGTTGCTATATGTTGTATATTGAGATTATTGTCTATATGCATGATTCTCATGTTGTTTGTTGAGTGTTTAGTAGGTGCGGATCGCGTTTGCTTCGCATTTGGAGCTCGCTTTTGCGCTATATTAGCTGTATATGCTCGCTAATAAAATATAAGGTACATATCTCGGATTAAATATCGTACTTTTACACTTTTTTCCCTTCGGGATGCCTCATTACTTGATGAGATGTATATTTGTGATATATATACTGTCATTTTTTTTTCGGATCGAGCCGCGCAAAGGAGACTATGGCGAATTTTTCCGAAAATTTAAGGCATTAGAAAAAATTTGAGAAAAATTGGAAAATTTTGAAAACTTTAAACTTTATTTTGGAATTGAAAGTTAAACAATAGTAGTTGTTTTTGAAAAAGATAACTAAGTATGATTTGAAAACTTAGTAAAGATTTATAAGAAGTTTAACTATGAATTTTGGAAAATTAATAGATTCTCTAACTTTTCTTACTTGTAATTTCGAGGACGAAATTCTTTTAAGGGGGAAAGATTGTAACGACCCAGAATTTTATTTAATTAAAATTTGAATATTTAATTTATTTTAAATATTAATAATTGAATTTATAAGTCGAATAAATTTTTATTTGAATTATTGGATTTAATTGGATAATTAAATCGATAATTTAATACGTTAAATTATAGAAATAATTGAAAATGAGGTTAAATATGATTGAAAATGATTTGTAAAATTTTATTTTATCATGTTGAAGTTAGAATGATATTTTAGAACTTTTAAAATCGAATTAAAAGTTAATTTGTGAAAATTGAATATTTTAATATTTAATTATCGACTGTAAAATAGCCAATTTTTGAACAGTCTCAGAATTGAACGAAACCAGTTCCATTGGATCCGTAATAGTTAGTTATTATCGGATTTCAATTTTTGTGTCAATCGGAGCTATCGTTTGATCGTGGCAGCTCGAAACGCATCGAATTATTTTTAATTTAAATTTGGCGAGTCAAAATAGCCATTTTTCAAAAAGTCTCGGATTTCGACGAAACAAGTTTCATTGGATCCGTAATGTGATATTATTATAAGGTTTCAAATTTCGTGTCAATTGGATTTACCGTTTGTCCGGTACAAATTAAAACGCCTAGAAAATCGCTTAAATCGGTTTAATTTAAATTGAGCGTTTGTAGCCATAACTCGCACATACTTCCGAATTAGCTTCCGAAACCTGTTCCATTGTGTCCGAAACGCGGGATAAACCCTAGGTACGCTGGTTACGGCGCCTAAATCGGAGTTCGGAATTCCCGGGATGAATAGTGTTTACGCTTGCTTTTCCTATAAATATCACCTTAAATCTAAAATAAAAAAAAAAAGAAATTAAAACCCTAAACGTTCGTGGCCGCCACCCTAGGTATCAATGGCCAGAAACGCAAGACGTTCCACCTCCAATTACTCCAAATCCGTGCATCGATTGCAAATTCTTTCAACTAACAAAACGAAGATCATGAAGAGAGCTATAATGTGAACGGTGGTGATCGAATATGGAGTCGTGTGGAGGGAGCTACAGGCCGCGTGCGTGGGCCGTGCAACCACCGTGCGCACTCATCTATAGGTGGCCGAGCTTGAAGGTGTTCAGGGCGTGGGTGGTGTTCGAGGAGGCCTTCGCAATGGCACGAGCTGATCGAATTATCGTCGAGTATTGGTGTTGGAATTTGTAACCCTAGTTTAGGAATTTGGGTTCGGCCTCAACGTGTTTTCCTGGAGATAGAGCGTGGGGAAGAAGATGGTAAGGGACGGCCAGGATCTGATGGGAGCAAATCGAATGGCTCTGGTGTGATGGAGGTTATAAATTTTAAAGTTAATGTTGAAATTGGATATATATAAATCGAGCAATCTTGTAAAATACATAACTTTTTCATACGAGGTCGAAAAAATGCAAACTCAGTTGCGTTGGAATCGTATGGACGAGCACTACGCAATGGAGTTGGTTTGGAGTCGTTTGGAGTTAGTGAGAATTTTGGGTAAAATTAAACGCGCGTTTAATTTTATTCGAAATAAATCGCTAAAACGGAAATTAAAACCAAGGTGAGAACTTCTCACTCAATCGAATAGGTTTCGATTTTATTTTAAATAGTTAGATTTAAAATATTTGAATGCATGTTTGAATGATGACTGTAAATTATTGATTGTTAAAATAGACATTATACGCCGTTAGTAAGCGGATGTTATTTATTAAAAACATATACCGCGAAAATTTCATAAACAGTGAAATTGGTATTATATATAATATCAATATATATATATTGGCATATGTATATATTGCAGTTGTTGATTTCCCGCATTTTTGTTTAGCGGATGAGACCCTATTACGCCGTTATTAAGCGGATAATATTTATTAAGAACATATACCGCGATAATTTCGTACTGGAGCGAAATTAGTATTGTGCTAATGTTTTTGGATGCAGGAAAACAGGTTGGAGGGATCCAACTGGATTCCTCAACAGTTTTTATTTCATTTCAGATATTTTGATATTTGATGGATTATCATATCGATATATGATATCGTTATTAGTCGTGATTGACTATTTGGTGTGTAGCATCATTGGACCCAGATTTGGGATTTTGAAATGTTTTTAAAGAGATTTTTTGAAAATATACTTTATTTTTGGAAGTGATCCATTATAAATAAATGAACGTTATAATTTTTAAAGTTATAAAAAATTATAGTTTTTGAGAAATACGGTTAAAAGCTGATTTTTGAGAAAAATGAACTAATGATGTTATAAAATAGTTTAAACTGGATTTTTTTGAATTCATTATTAAAAGTTTAAATATAGGATTTATAAAATTTGATTATTTTATAAATCAAAATGGTTAAACTATAAAGGAAATTAAAGACGTTTCAGAATAATAATATAAACTGATTTATATTAAGAGATTTATAAATAGATATTTATAAATCGAAATATTGACATTATAAAACGAGTTTTTATAAGTGTTTTAAATGAAGTGAAAAATGAATTTCATAATAGAATGAAATTTATAGTATTATAAACTGTGAAGTTATAAATGAAATTTATAAATAGTAAGATTTATAAATTTGGTGAAATTATTTGAAGAATAGATTGATTAAATAAATAAATCTTATAAGTTATAAGGTTTATAAATTGAAAAGTCTTTAAAAAGAACGATTTTGTAAAATAATCGTTTTATAAGCAATTGACTTATAATATGAACTTTTAGTTTATAATTGAGATATGAAATCAAATAGGTTAATAAAGGAATTTATAAAAAGGAAGTTTTTATAAATAAAAAGAAACGGAATTTATAAACGTTGTTTTATAAATCCGCAAACGACTTATTTTGATAAGTTAATTGTTATAACTTATAAATGGAGTTATATTCACGTTTTAGACAGTGAATAATCCTTTAAGTTAAAGTGAATAGAAATGATGAAGTTTGTTAACGTAGTTTATTCACGTTTTTGAACAGTGAATAACACGTTAAAGAAATTGTTTAGAATGTGAATGTTTTAAATAGAATTAAAACGATCTAACGATGTTTTAAAAGGTGTTGTGATTCAAAACCATAGATTTCAACATTTATTGTTGAAATAGACGTTTTCGAGAAATAAAAGGAAATAGTGGACTATAACACTGTTGTTATAGTAAATGATTTCCGAAAGGAAATGTTTTGAATAGTATTGGGATTTATATATCTATTTTTAATTTCGAATCCCTATGCTAGTGATTTTGGGTTGTCGTAACGATGTTTTACGTAACATTCGTTTTGGCCCAAATAAATATGTTTAAGAGAATGATTTTCTTAAAGAATGAATTATATACTTAATTCGATTTAAGTATATTGAATATTTTCCAAGGTTGAAAATAAAAAGATTTGTGAATTACTTATGAATAAATAAGTATGGAAATGTTTTCCAATAAGAAGTGAATATTAGAATTTATCTTTTTGAAGATAAATCGAAATGAATTATTGAAATCGTATATGCATAGATATTTTGGAAATATAAATTCATTATGGAATTTATATGTGAAAAGTGGAATTTGTATAAAAATAAATATTGATTTATTTTTGAAGTGTTGAAATTAAATATCTTGTAAAGATATTTTGGAAAATAAATAATTTGGAAAATTATTTGGAATCTGGTGATGTGTGCATATCCAGTGATAGTTCAATAGCCGACTATCCGTATTTCCCTTTGAATGGGTATTTGATGTGAATTGTTTGAAATTGAATGCACACTTATTTTTGAATAAGCGCTCACTATTCGGGTTAACCGGGAAAGGACCATGGGGTCGTATAACCCACTCCGAATATGTGATACGTCGTTGTGAATCGCATTTGAAGATCGGTGTTGAAGACCGGTATTTGCGAGAGTGATAGGATGAACTATCGATTGACTCTGCACCGAGTAGCTACGGTATTGAGTTCTCCATATGTGATGGTGAATCCGATCAGGATTGTGAATATCCGGATTGCAAGGACTTCTTTGTAAGTGCCTTCGGTTCTGTTCGATCCCGGAACAGACTTGTATGGATTGTATGTCTGACATTACAAGTTGAGATATAAAGCCGATTTCTTTCAAATATATTTCTGTTGGTGGCGGAGAATTTATTCTTTGCTTAACACCCTTCTCTGAGACGTACGAGCTCAGAGGTTATATAGTTGAAGTTATCAGCGATATATTCCTAGTTTGGTAATGTGACATGCTGAGTGATGCTGAAATGATCATTGTGTTGATTATTTGTGATAGGATCATTTATTTGATCGTCTATCTTAGTGATCATTGTGTTGATCATTTGTTGACCCAAAGCATGGCTTTTGTATAAAGTATGTTTTTGTGGACGTGAATTCGTCGAGCCTCACATCCCGGAAATGGTCAAAACAGGAAAGATGCAGCAAGGTTATGAGGGGTAGCGCCCTTTAGGATATGTGCATTTCCTTCTGGAAAAGGGTGGTATCATGGTATGGAGCCCGGATACTTACTCATGTTGAAAACACTTTATGATTGTGTGAATTGATTACGAGCGCTCGGTTGATAAAGGTCCCAAAGGACCGGGGGATGGCATATTCGGTCAGTTGTTACTCAGTTAGGAGTAACCCGGCCTTGTGTTGGTAGAGATCCGGTTTGGTTCTCGGGGATGTCCATCCAGAGGCATTCTCATGTGGCAATGGGAAGTTCCTTGGCCTGACCATTTGTTGGAAATCCAATTCCCAATACGAAACTTTTACGGTATTAGTTGTAGAACCTGCTATTCACTTATGGTGGTCACCACTGTTTGGATAGTAGCTATAGTAGGCATACGATAATGGTCGTATGTTGGCTAAGATTTATATCTTTATTTTCGAAATGATTTTCCTCTACACTATGCACTAATAATAATATCAAATATTATTTTAAATGCGTATCAAGCATCTTTGACTATCATAAGGAGAAATCTCCTCCGATTCTGCGTTTGCATGTGTGTGTGTGTGCGGGAGGCCTTATGGTAGTCTCATTTTTAAAAGCATTGCGAATTAATTTAAAAATATTCCTCTATTTTGATTTTAAAGTTAAATAAACTGTTTTGAGTTCTCACACCAGTCACATGACTGGCTCGGAGTTTATTGTTTTCCTTCCTAAACTCTGGGTGCCCACCAATTTCCACACGGGCAGTTAAGAGTTAGGTTTATCAGGATATTCTGGATATTCTGGAGTTGCTGGAGGCAAGATGGATGGCATGGCGTATTACTAGTTTATATAGTATTTCTTTTTCTGCTGCATTGTTTGTTGTTGTATGATGTTGTACACTCTGATGATATGATGTAATGAAATGAATGTAATGTAATAACTGATATAGTTCTTTGTTTAAAGATTATTCATTTATTATTATATGTTGTTCCGCTGCGAATTGTGAGATTTTGATGTTGTTCTGTTGTTTCCTTTCTGTCCCGTTCTATTTTAAAAAAATTCTCTGTTTTCTAAAAATCGTCTATCTTCTTTCCTCTCTATTTTCTATCTTTTCTCTCTTTTTCTTTTCTTAAATTCTTTTTAAAACCCATAACATTCCGGTTTTTGACCTTCGATTGGTCGACAGTCGATAAAGTGAGTGTCGATGTTGAATTTTCGAAGAACGAAAATCCTCGGGGCGTTACATTTGGTATCAGAGCTGATGGTTAAGCGACAACCATGGTTCTGTTGGGTATTACTCATTAGAGATAGAGTCAGCAGTATTCTAGAATGAGTTTGAGTGTAATAATAGCTATGAGAGCGTATTTGTTAGTGAATAAAATTGTTTTATATTGTGTTGACTTATCGGTTGATTGTTTATAGATTCCCGTCGATTTAGCCTAGCTAACTATCGTAGATAGGGGTTTCTAAACTCTTAAACAAGATAAATCGACATAGTATATTTTTAAATTGGGTAAATGCAATAATTTTACCTTGATTTTATTTTGAATATAAAGGAATAATTTTTCAGAATTATTAAAGTGTATATAAGTTGATTGTTAGGTTGTTTGAATAATCTAAGCAAAAGAATTATAAGTATGAATTATAATTAAGGTGATTTACAATTGTGAAATAAACTTATATATATAAAAAGTGAAACTATATGTTGAATGAAGTTGATTTTGGTATCAAACTAAATTAATAAGGTTAGTGATAGATGTGAACTTAAGATTATATAAATGAAATTCAACTTTGTAATTGAATTGAATGAATGGCTTGAATGTTTAATCAATTGAATGTAATTTAAGTTGATAAGGAATAATTAATGAAAGTGTTAATTCATTGAAATCTAATGCTATTGGAAGTTGTATAATTGAATAAAAATCAATTTAATTAAACCAATTGGAAAAGTGATGGTGTTAAATCAAATTGAATGAATATTATTGATTATGGATGTTAGTTGGTTGATGTTTGCATTTATTGTTTAGTTGCATTTGCTATGTGACATATATAGTCATCATGTTGCTATATGTTGTATATTGAGATTATTGTCTATATGCATGATTCTCATGTTGTTTGTTGAGTGTTTAGTAGGTGCGGATCGCGTTTGCTTCGCATTTGGAGCTTGCTTTTGCGCTATATTAGCTGTATATGCTCGCTAATAAAATATAAGGTACATATCTCGGATTAAATATCGTACTTTTACACTTTTTTCCCTTCGGGATGCCTCATTACTTGATGAGATGTATATTTGTGATATATATACTGTCATTTTTTTTTCGGATCGAGCCGCGCAAAGGAGACTATGGCGAATTTTTCCGAAAATTTAAGGCATTAGAAAAAATTTGAGAAAAATTGGAAAATTTTGAAAACTTTAAACTTTATTTTGGAATTGAAAGTTAAACAATAGTAGTTGTTTTTGAAAAAGATAACTAAGTATGATTTGAAAACTTAGTAAAGATTTATAAGAAGTTTAACTATGAATTTTGGAAAATTAATAGATTCTCTAACTTTTCTTACTTGTAATTTCGAGGACGAAATTCTTTTAAGGGGGAAAGATTGTAACGACCCAGAATTTTATTTAATTAAAATTTGAATATTTAATTTATTTTAAATATTAATAATTGAATTTATAAGTCGAATAAATTTTTATTTGAATTATTGGATTTAATTGGATAATTAAATCGATAATTTAATACGTTAAATTATAGAAATAATTGAAAATGAGGTTAAATATGATTGAAAATGATTTGTAAAATTTTATTTTATCATGTTGAAGTTAGAATGATATTTTAGAACTTTTAAAATCGAATTAAAAGTTAATTTGTGAAAATTGAATATTTTAATATTTAATTATCGACTGTAAAATAGCCAATTTTTGAACAGTCTCAGAATTGAACGAAACCAGTTCCATTGGATCCGTAATAGTTAGTTATTACCGGATTTCAATTTTCGTGTCAATCGGAGCTATCGTTTGATCGTGGCAGCTCGAAACGCATCGAATTATTTTTAATTTAAATTTGGCGAGTCAAAATAGCCATTTTTCAAAAAGTCTCGGATTTCGACGAAACTAGTTTCATCGGATCCGTAATGTGATATTATTGTAAGGTTTCAAATTTCGTGTCAATTGGATTTACCGTTTGTCCGGTACAAATTAAAACGCCTAGAAAATCGCTTAAATCGGTTTAATTTAAATTGAGCGTTTGTAGCCATAACTCGCACATACTTCCGAATTAGCTTCCGAAACCTGTTCCATTGTGTCCGGAACGCGGGATAAACCCTAGGTACGCTGGTTACGGCGCCTAAATCGGAGTTCGGAATTCCCGGGATGAATAGTGTTTACGCTTGCTTTTCCTATAAATATCACCTTAAATCTAAAATATAAAAAAAAAGAAATTAAAACCCTAAACGTTCGTGGCCGCCACCCTAGGTATCAATGGCCAGAAACGCAAGACGTTCCACCTCCAATTACTCCAAATCCGTGCATCGATTGCAAATTCTTTCAACTAACAAAACGAAGATCATGAAGAGAGCTATAATGTGAACGGTGGTGATCGAATATGGAGTCGTGTGGAGGGAGCTACAGGCCACGTGCGTGGGCCGTGCAACCACCATGCGCACTCATCTATAGGTGGCCGAGCTTGAAGGTGTTCAGGGCGTGGGTGGTGTTCGAGGAGGCCTTCGCAATGGCACGAGCTGATCGAATTATCGTCGAGTATTGGTGTTGGAATTTGTAACCCTAGTTTAGGAATTTGGGTTCGGCCTCAACGTGTTTTCCTGGAGATAGAGCGTGGGGAAGAAGATGGTAAGGGACGGCCAGGATCTGATGGGAGCAAATCGAATGGCTCTGGTGTGATGGAGGTTATAAATTTTAAAGTTAATGTTGAAATTGGATATATATAAATCGAGCAATCTTGTAAAATACATAACTTTTTCATACGAGGTCGAAAAAAATGCAAACTCAGTTGCGTTGGAATCGTATGGACGAGCACTACGCGATGGAGTTGGTTTGGAGTCGTTTGGAGTTAGTGAGAATTTTGGGTAAAATTAAACGCGCGTTTAATTTTATTCGAAATAAATCGCTAAAACGGAAATTAAAACCAAGGTGAGAACTTCTCACTCAATCGAATAGGTTTCGATTTTATTTTAAATAGTTAGATTTAAAATATTTGAATGCATGTTTGAATGATGACTGTAAATTATTGATTGTTAAAATAGACATTATACGCCGTTAGTAAGCGGATGTTATTTATTAAAAACATATACCGCGAAAATTTCATAAACAGTGAAATTGGTATTATATATAATATCAATATATATATATTGGCATATGTATATATTGCAGTTGTTGATTTCCCGCATTTTTGTTTAGCGGATGAGACCCTATTACGCCGTTATTAAGCGGATAATATTTATTAAGAACATATACCGCGATAATTTCGTACTGGAGCGAAATTGGTATTGTGCTAATGTTTTTGGATGCAGGAAAACAGGTTGGAGGGATCCAACTGGATTCCTCAACAGTTTTTATTTGATTTCAGATATTTTGATATTTGATGGATTATCATATCGATATATGATATCGTTATTAGTCGTGATTGACTATTTGGTGTGTAGCATCATTGGACCCAGATTTGGGATTTTGAAATGTTTTTAAAGAGATTTTTTGAAAATATACTTTATTTTTGGAAGTGATCCATTATAAATAAATGAACGTTATAATTTTTAAAGTTATAAAAAATTATAGTTTTTGAGAAATACGGTTAAAAGCTGATTTTTGAGAAAAATGAACTAATGATGTTATAAAATAGTTTAAACTGGATTTTTTTGAATTCATTATTAAAAGTTTAAATATAGGATTTATAAAATTTGATTATTTTATAAATCAAAATGGTTAAACTATAAAGGAAATTAAAGACGTTTCAGAATAATAATATAAACTGATTTATATTAAGAGATTTATAAATAGATATTTATAAATCGAAATATTGACATTATAAAACGAGTTTTTATAAGTGTTTTAAATGAAGTGAAAAATGAATTTCATAATAGAATGAAATTTATAGTATTATAAACTGTGAAGTTATAAATGAAATTTATAAATAGTAAGATTTATAAATTTGGTGAAATTATTTGAAGAATAGATTGATTAAATAAATAAATCTTATAAGTTATAAGGTTTATAAATTGAAAAGTCTTTAAAAAGAACGATTTTGTAAAATAATCGTTTTATAAGCAATTGACTTATAATATGAACTTTTAGTTTATAATTGAGATATGAAATCAAATAGGTTAATAAAGGAATTTATAAAAAGGAAGTTTTTATAAATAAAAAGAAACGGAATTTATAAACGTTGTTTTATAAATCCGCAAACGACTTATTTTGATAAGTTAATTGTTATAACTTATAAATGGAGTTATATTCACGTTTTAGACAGTGAATAATCCTTTAAGTTAAAGTGAATAGAAATGATGAAGTTTGTTAACGTAGTTTATTCACGTTTTTGAACAGTGAATAACACGTTAAAGAAATTGTTTAGAATGTGAATGTTTTAAATAGAATTAAAACGATCTAACGATGTTTTAAAAGGTGTTGTGATTCAAAACCATAGATTTCAACATTTATTGTTGAAATAGACGTTTTCGAGAAATAAAAGGAAATAGTGGACTATAACACTGTTGTTATAGTAAATGATTTCCGAAAGGAAATGTTTTGAATAGTATTGGGATTTATATATCTATTTTTAATTTCGAATCCCTATGCTAGTGATTTTGGGTTGTCGTAACGATGTTTTACGTAACATTCGTTTTGGCCCAAATAAATATGTTTAAGAGAATGATTTTCTTAAAGAATGAATTATATACTTAATTCGATTTAAGTATATTGAATATTTTCCAAGGTTGAAAATAAAAAGATTTGTGAATTACTTATGAATAAATAAGTATGGAAATGTTTTCCAATAAGAAGTGAATATTAGAATTTATCTTTTTGAAGATAAATCGAAATGAATTATTGAAATCGTATATGCATAGATATTTTGGAAATATAAATTCATTATGGAATTTATATGTGAAAAGTGGAATTTGTATAAAAATAAATATTGATTTATTTTTGAAGTGTTGAAATTAAATATCTTGTAAAGATATTTTGGAAAATAAATAATTTGGAAAATTATTTGGAATCTGGTGATGTGTGCATATCCAGTGATAGTTCAATAGCCGACTATCCGTATTTCCCTTTGAATGGATATTTGATGTGAATTGTTTGAAATTGAATGCACACTTATTTTTGAATAAGCGCTCACTATTCGGGTTAACCGGGAAAGGACCATGGGGTCGTATAACCCACTCCGAATATGTGATACGTCGTTGTGAATCGCATTTGAAGATCGGTGTTGAAGACCGGTATTTGCGAGAGTGATAGGATGAACTATCGATTGACTCTGCACCGAGTAGCTACGGTATTGAGTTCTCCATATGTGATGGTGAATCCGATCAGGATTGTGAATATCCGGATTGCAAGGACTTCTTTGTAAGTGCCTTCGGTTCTGTTCGATCCCGGAACAGACTTGTATGGATTGTATGTCTGACATTACAAGTTGAGATATAAAGCCGATTTCTTTCAAATATATTTCTGTTGGTGGCGGAGAATTTATTCTTTGCTTAACACCCTTCTCTGAGACGTACGAGCTCAGAGGTTATATAGTTGAAGTTATCAGCGATATATTCCCAGTTTGGTAATGTGACATGCTGAGTGATGCTGAAATGATCATTGTGTTGATTATTTGTGATAGGATCATTTATTTGATCGTCTATCTTAGTGATCATTGTGTTGATCATTTGTTGACCCAAAGCATGGCTTTTGTATAAAGTATGTTTTTGTGGACGTGAATTCGTCGAGCCTCACATCCCGAAAATGGTCAAAACAGGAAAGATGCAGCAAGGTTATGAGGGGTAGCGCCCTTTAGGATATGTGCATTTCCTTTTGGAAAAGGGTGGTATCATGGTATGGAGCCCAGATACTTACTCATGTTGAAAACACTTTATGATTGTGTGAATTGATTACGAGCGCTCGGTTGATAAAGGTCCCAAAGGACCGGGGGATGGCATATTCGGTCAGTTGTTACTCAGTTAGGAGTAACCCGGCCTTGTGTTGGTAGAGATCCGGTTTGGTTCTCGGGGATGTCCATCCAGAGGCATTCTCATGTGGCAATGGGAAGTTCCTTGGCCTGACCATTTGTTGGAAATCCAATTCCCAATACGAAACTTTTACGGTATTAGTTGTAGAACCTGCTATTCACTTATGGTGGTCACCACTGTTTGGATAGTAGCTATAGTAGGCATACGATAATGGTCGTATGTTGGCTAAGATTTATATCTTTATTTTCGAAATGATTTTCCTCTACACTATGCACTAATAATAATATCAAATATTATTTTAAATGCGTATCAAGCATCTTTGACTATCATAAGGAGAAATCTCCTCCGATTCTGCGTTTGCATGTGTGTGTGTGCGGGAGGCCTTATGGTAGTCTCATTTTTAAAAGCATTGCGAATTAATTTAAAAATATTCCTCTATTTTGATTTTAAAGTTAAATAAACTGTTTTGAGTTCTCACACCAGTCACATGACTGACTCGGAGTTTATTGTTTTCCTTCCTAAACTCTGGGTGCCCACCAATTTCCACACGGGCAGTTAAGAGTTAGGTTTATCAGGATATTCTGGATATTCTGGAGTTGCTGGAGGCAAGATGGATGGCATGACGTATTACTAGTTTATATAGTATTTCTTTTTCCGCTGCATTGTTTGTTGTTGTATGATGTTGTACACTCTGATGATATGATGTAATGAAATGAATGTAATGTAATAACTGATATAGTTCTTTGTTTAAAGATTATTCATTTATTATTATATGTTGTTCCGCTGCGAATTGTGAGATTTTGATGTTGTTCTGTTGTTTCCTTTCTGTCCCGTTCTATTTTAAAAAAATTCTCTGTTTTCTAAAAATCGTCTATCTTCTTTCCTCTCTATTTTCTATCTTTTCTCTCTTTTTCTTTTCTTAAATTCTTTTTAAAACCCATAACATTCCGGTTTTTGACCTTCGATTGGTCGACAGTCGATAAAGTGAGTGTCGATGTTGAATTTTCGAAGAACGAAAATCCTCGGGGCGTTACACTACTATTCATTACGTGTTTCACGTTTCTCAATTACGGAAATGCCTTCGTGATTCCGATTCTATTCTTGAGCCCGGTGTTGTGGAAGAAATTGATGTTTCGCCGAATTTGACTTATGAGCAACATCCTATTCATATTACTGCTTCGGAGGTCAAACTCCTTCGAAATAAGGATGTCCCTCTTGTGAAAGTTCAATGGTCCTCAAATCCTAAGGATTGTTCTTGTGAATCCAGGGTATTTAACGAGCGAACACATCCGGACTTACTTTCTCGTGCTTTTTGAGGTGAACTTCTTATTCCAAATTTCTTCTTTTGTGTTGATATGCTTTTATGGTTGTTACTTTTTGATTCATTTATTTCTTAAGATTGCGAGGACGCAATTTCTTTAAGGAGGGGAGTCTGTAACAACCCGCATATTTTACGGTTGAATATTTAAATATTTTATTTTAAATATTTCATCGTTAATCGGATTATAGTCCGAAAAGCTACTATTTGCAAACAGTCGAATTAGGACTCGAGACCACCCCCTTTGAGTTCAAAATGATGTTTGCGATCTTTTTGAGTATAAACATTGATATGTTTGGAGTTAGTGGAAATTTGCTACTTTTTCACTTAGGGCTTTGGTTTAGTTTTAGCCTATTAGACCTAAGCTTCACCCCTCTTCTCTTCATTGCTTCATTTCTACTTCATAATACTCAAGCTTTAGCAACAATGGAGAGAGGAATGGGAAATTAAAATTCAAAACCCTAGTTTCCTTTGCAATACAAATTCTAGCTCCAAACTCAAAAGAAGAAGCTTTGGTAAGTCTTCTCTTCATCTTCTCCATCTCTATTTCTCTTCAATTTCAGAATTTCCTAAACCTAACTTAGGAAAATCTTTTCCTTTGTTTATAGATTGAAGATCCTAGAGGTGTTATCGAAGAGAAATCAACCTTAGTTTGCTTTTAAGCATCTCTCTTGTGTTTTTGTGTAAAAAGGTGAGATTTTTATCTCACATCTTTGTCTATATTTATCTCCCTTGTTAGGTATGAATTCTTAACATCTATTCATGATCATATGCTTTTGATTTGATTTGGTATGGTTGAATTACCAAATTTTGGTTTTTGAAGTCCAGTTTTTGTGAAAATCCTTTAATGGATGTTTGGATATGTTGTTTGGGATGTATCGAAGAGCTTATATGGCCGGGTTATCGCTTGACATAAATCCTTAGTCGTCGTTTCTCGCTCGATCGCTCCCTAATTGATTTGGCCATTACGGCCTATGCAAACTTTTGCCTTTACCAAGGTTCAGACGTCTGGTTTTCCCCCCTGGAGAAAAATTACACATGGCAAAATGATAAACAAGGCAGTGACTAATTTCAGACGTCTGAACTAACGTTCCAGACGTCTGAAAAGATTGTCAGACGACTGATTTGTGTCTTCAGAAGCCTGGTTGGTTTTCTGGAGAATTTCCAGAGATCAAAACCAGACGTCAGGACTATCCCCCAGACGCCTGATTCGATTTCAGATGTCTGGTTTAGTGCTTCAGAGGTCTAGTTGGGTTTTCTGGAGTATTTTCAAAAGCCAATTCCAGACGTCTGGAACAACCCTCAGACGTCTGGAAATGGCCAGTTTTGCCTAATTTGACTATTGTGTTGGAATATCCAATTTTTAATCGATTATTTTCTCCAATTAGTTGTTATCATTTTAGTTGCCTTTGATAACTCCTCTTTCCGGAATTTTTGGGAATATCCATTTCAATGGCTTTGGTATCGATTTCTTTAGATTTAATTCACATCTTCGTATGTGAATTTTGTAGTGATTTATTATTTCTATAATCATTTTTATGATTTGTCACTTTAAAAACATAATGGTTTTCTATACTATAGTAAATATCAAAACTCTTTCATCAAAACGATTTCAACACTATTTTATTACAAAGCTCGTTTTTCTTAAAGCCGTTTTCCAATCTATTAGTATATACAAACCTTTACCTCACTCGTATGAGAAATCTTATTAAACGACTTAGCAAAACAAGTGGTATGAAACGCTTGCGTTTACTTCGTAGGTTAATTCTTGGACTTGTTTGATTGAATCTCTTGTGACAATTTTCTAGTGGAGATCTACAATTTGTTCGTAAATATTTAAGTTAAGCTAGTGGTTATGGGACATGAAGCTAAGCTCATATATTTACTAGCTTAGTGTAATTGACACTTCTTGATGATCGATGATGATCATTTTGTGATTTAGACTAGCAATGTGCGATGTCTCTTTGTCTGCGAAGGAGACTAAACCTCGTTTCTGTGGAGTTTCGACTCAAATTCGGTGGGGGTAGCGACCCATGGTCTTCGGGCCGTTTTGTGGAGCTCCGGCTCAAAACTAATGGTTAGCAACCATGGAATAGCGTTCCATTTTGTGATACACGTGTTGGTGAGTTTTCATACTCCCGTTTTGTGATAGGCCTCCCCCGTTTTATGATTTCTGGATTTCCGTTGATGATTTCTAGAATTTGTGTTTCACCAATTTTCGTGATTTACATTGATAAGTTTTATCAATATTTGTGCATTGGTGAATTTGTGTGTCATTAACTTTTGTGATTGGCATTGATATAATTGTCAATATTTATGGTTTGGTGAATAAAAATAAAGAGTATGACATTCTTTTGATCTTTGAGAAGATTCTTGTGATATTGATTAATCTCTAGTTGGTTTTCAATTAGATACTTATCACAGTATGGCTTTATAGTTATCATACATTTTTGTCACATCCTTTTTTCTATATCATTTCTTCTGATATTTATAGTTAGACTGATCCGTTTATTATTTTATTATTAAATGATACTCGGGTCAGACCGAGATGTTACAGGTGCTTCTACTTGACTTCTCATCTCGGATTATTATTATCATGGATTTTGGCTAACTACTTAGATTGGTAGTTTTTGGTTGTATTAATTTGAGAGATAGACTCATTGATGTATACTTATTCTTTTGTGAATCTCTTGTAACTATTCTTTTGTGATATTGTGGATCTTGTTTGACCACTACTCTGATATACACTTTCATGTGTTATATTTTCATATCTATTTCCGCCTTTGTGATATGAATTATCTGTGACTGATTTATGTTATGTTTATTTCTATATTTGTTTCCAAAGATTATATTTAGCCACTTTGTAGTAGCTTTGAGTTTGTGTTGGTAGGTCGGATTTCCTCTCGAGATGAAATGCAACTTATATTTTATCTGGCATATCGATGCTTGCACAAAGCAATTACACGGATGATCGCTCCTCAACAGCCTTATTCTCCGCGCTAGTTGACGGCATTACCCCGTAGTGTCCTTGGTTAGCGTGGGTATAGAGGTGGGGCGTCACAACTCACCTTTGATTTCAAATCGATTTGAAATCCAAAATAAGGCCTAAATTTGAACAGTCTTAGAATTCGTCCAAACCAGTGCTAAAACATCCGGAATTTCGATATAATCCCAGCGGAGCAAACCGCGCATGAATTCGATCTCGTATGCAGAAGTTATTAAAATTAGAAGCTATATGGTATAACATATAAAGCAAATAAAATAATAACTAAATTAGACACATCACCATCGATTTACACGCAAACCCTAGCAATCACGAATAGCGGGGAATCCAAATCGACCATCAGCCGTCGCTCCATCCTTGATTTTTGCGCCACCCACGGTGCCCTACGCCGAAAATCAGGTTGTGCTATTGTCGCGAGCACTTCTGATTGCCCGCCTCCTGCCCCACACCATGACGCGGCGACCCCAGGCACCGCGACCGCTGCACCACTTCCCAACGCCGTTGTGGCCAAATCCTTAACCTCTAGCACAAATGAACACCACCATAATGACCTTCTCGACACCAGCTTCCTTACAACCCCCTCATGATCGTCGATTGGACAATGATCCACCGTTGGATCGTCCAAAACGTAGAATGGACGATTGAGGTTCGACCTCAATTTTTGCCCAAACGATGATTCGATTGCAAAAACGAATCATATCAGTGAATTACGCTCGTCGAGAGCTTCAAACTGTTATATAATATGATAGGGTTTGGAGGAGTTTGATTTTTGAAATTGGTTTGGAGAATGAATTTCAAGGTTTGTAATTTAACCGTTTACTGCCATTGAGAAGAGAGAAGCAGATAAAGTAGTAAGTACAGGAATAAGAAAATGACTACTAGGGTTTTGAGAAACACGACTATTTATATGAACAAGGCCGATAAGAAAATAAACACGACCCAATTTGTACGAACGACAAAAGCGACCTGAAAAGCCCGTTCTGCCTTCAAAACAAAAGTAGGTAAATCCATATATCAAAATATATGTTTTCGATAGTTTTAAACTCAATGGAACAGATTTCAAGTCCTAATTCCATCGTATGAAGAAGTTAGCTTTAAAATCAGCTTATTTCAAATTGATTTCAATTGAATTTAATTAAATTGATTTCTACACGTTTCGAGCCCGTACGATCAAACGGCAAATCTGATCGTGACGAAACTTGAAAAGTTAAAATAAATCACCATTACGGATCTGATGAAACTGGTTTCATCGAAATCCAAGATAGTGGCCAAATGCTATTTTCATGTTAAATAAATAAATTAATATTAAATTAATCAAATCACTTTTTCAATTCAAATTTTATAATTGAAATTTTTTATCATTTTTGATTACTTAGTCATTTACAATAACTTAAAACAAATTTACATACCAATTCAGTGTTGAATATTACACTAATTACAGTGTTCAATTTCAACTGGAATAAAATCTAATTAATTATATATTAATTCCCATAAATTGATTTAATTCGATTTCAATCTTTTTATTCAATCAATTGTCATATTATAAATAAAATTAACATTTGATTACATCTTATTACACTTATTTTACAATTATCATCTTGATTTTCCTTAACGTAATATTTAATTACATTTATTGTAATTTATTTCCAATTAAATTCAACAGATTGATTAAATAGCTAATATATAACAATTGTCACCTTATCTTACATTAATCACACTTATAAGTTTATTATCTTCAAACAAATGTTCTAACTACTTACACCGCCCTGATTTTTCCCAATTACAATGAATTACATATTATTTCATCAATTAATTATAACATTTAATTTATTCCCTTATTTATCATTTACAACAAATTAAATTTCAATGAATTCATTAACCATTATTACAACTTGCCAATTCAAACACATTTCCAAGTTTATTGTTAAAAAACAAAACAAATAACTTCATATTGATTTTATCTTCTTATTTACAATTTCTAACCAATGTAATTTTACAATTATTTGAGATTTCATTCAATTAGTCATTTATTATGTAACGACCCGTAATTTTCGATAACTAAAAATAATTAATTTAATAAAATTTTGTGATTTAATATAGGAAGAAATAAAAAAAGATTTGTGATTTAATAATAAGAATATAACTGGAATGAAATCTAATAGTATTAATTTAAGGTAATTGATAACTGCTTTAAATGTAATTCTAATTAATTAAATTGATTAAAAAGTTATAATTAGTTATAGATGGTAAATTAATTGTAATAATGTGTGTATTAATTGATAATAGGATTAAAAAATATATGATAATTTAAGTGTTGTATTAATTAATGAAATCATAAGTAATAAATTGTAATTGAATAAAATTAGTGTTGTGTAAATAACTATAACATTTGTGTGCAGATAACAAACATACAAATGTTATTAAATGTAGAAAGGATGACAATTTTCAGTTGTTACCAATTTATTTAATCAATCACAAATAAATATAATTAAATGTTACGTTAATGTGAGTTAAGACGATAACTGTAAAAGACGAATGTAATAAATGTACATAAATGTCAATTATATTCATTAGGCAATAATTGATTTAATAAAAAGAGTGAAACCAAGATAAATTAATTCGTTAGGATTTTAAATTATAACTAATGTGAAAATCGACAAAATTCAATATAATTGGAAAAGTTGAAGCAATTTATAAATAAAAGATGGTAATTTTGGAATACAAACGTAATAAAATATAACCCAAAGTTAAAATAGGCATAGAATAATGAATGATGAAATAAAATGGACTGGAATCAAGTATAATCAATTTATTGGAATTAAATTATAATTAATTGGATTTAGTTACAGTTGAAATTGAATACTATAACTGGTGTAATAATAAACACTGAATTGATATGTAAATTTGTTTTAAATTATTGTAAATGTCTAAGTAATCAAAATGGTGAAAATTGTTAGTTTATGAAAGTTGAATTAAAAAGTGACTTAATTTTTAATTAACGTGAAAATAGCCATTTTGGCTATTATCTCGGATTTCGATGAGTTCCATCGAATCTGTAACAATGAATTATTGTAAGGTTTCATGTTTCGTAGCGATCGGACTTTTCGTTGGATCGTACGGACTTGAAACCTGCATAAATCAATTAATTGAATTCGATTTGAAATAAGCTGATTTTAAAGCTATCTTGTTTATACGATGGAATTAAGACTTGAAATATGTACCATTGAGTTTAAAAATATTGAAAACATCTGTTTCAATATTTAGGATGACCCACTTTCATTTCGGAGGCAGAACGGTCTTTTCGGGTCGTTATGGTCATTCAAACTAATCTGATATGTGTTTATTTTCTTATCGGACTTTATTAATATAAATAATCTTGTTTCCCAAGCCTTAACAGTCATTTTTCTTATTCTGTACGTGAATTTCTATCCGCGTCTTCCTTCCTTCCCAATGGCAGAAACCAATTCCAATGCAAACCCTAAATCCAATTTACAAATCAATTTCAAAATCAAACTCCTCAAAACCCTAACATATTATATACTGTTTCGAAGCTCTCGACGAGCATAATCTACTGGTGTAATTCATTTGTCGAATCGAATCACTATTTTTCCAAAAATCGCCAAATTAATTTCGGCCGTCCATATGAAGTTTTGACGATCCAACGGTGGATCGTCGTCTGATCGACGATCTGCAAGCGGCGTTGGGAAGAAAAGGTTGAACTGGCCCTAAGGATGGTGTTCATTCACTGTAGATGGCCTGGGATTTTCCAAAAAATGAAGGAAATCGGGGACGATGGAGAAGCGTGTTGGGGAGGCCGTAGGTGGCCGCGTGTGGTGCTTGGGGTCAACCGGAGGTGGCAAGGGGGATGGCGAGGTTGGGTCCTGGTCTGGGCACTAATAGGCATCAGTGTTTGGATGTTGATGATGGCGGTTGGGTATTTGTCGATGCCTGTATGGTTTCGCTTATGGTTTTGGGTTAGTAACCTGATTTATTATCTTATTATTTTATTTATTTTATAATATATAACTTCTAATATTAATAAATTTTACGTACAAGATCAGATTTGCACGCGCTTTGTTCCCCTACAATCATATCGGAATTCCAGGCATTTTGGAACTAGTTTGGTTGAATTATGAAACTATTGAATTTTGGGGCTTATTTTGGATTTCAAATCAATTTGAAATCAAATGTGAGTATTTTAACCCACTCATGACTTCAAAATTATCTTACGTTAGTTAAATAAAATTTATGATGTGATTAGAAATTGATTGATTGATGTTTGGTATATTTAAATTGTCATTCTAGTTAAATATGACTTTTATTGCATGTTGATCATCATTTAATTTAACATTGAATTTAATTGTCAATTTAATACCCGTTGATGCTAATCATTTGATTGATGTTATTTATTAGTTGATTATATGGTAATTGTGATGTATGTTTAATTATTGATATTGGATGACTGGATGTTATATTTTTATATTGTTATAACACTACAGGTTCCCTATAGGTTGAAATGATACATACCCAAGCGAAATCATGTATTTGAAATTAAATTTTGGGATTGCAGGTTGAAATGATATATATTCGTAAAATTTTAAATTATGGATTGAAATGATAAATATTCATATCATTTGACCATAGGGTAGAAAGTTATGTATGGGCACCAGATTGATTAAATTAAATGAACTTTAAATCTTTAAATTTTGAATTTAGTTAACTGGTATTTTGAAATAGAAATTGATTTATATAGACTGAATTATTTTCGAAAATCCAAGCGTTAATGTTGAAATTGGAATTGATTTAATGAATTATTCAAAGGATTAAAATTGAATTTTAAAATTGAATTTGAAGTATAAACGACATTAATTGAAAGTGAGTATTGAACGTTGGAAATTGTAACTTTTAAAATCTATTGAAATTGGAATAGCTAAATTTGATATCTCAAAAATTGAAATTGGGTTTTGATTTAAAATCTGGATATGGTCCAGATTTGTTGAAATGGAAGAAGTAGTTAAATTTGATGTTAATTTCAAATTTATTATTTTAAGATAAACTGTTAAAAATGTTATTTTAAATTCTAATTAGTAATATTTTCAATCTATTAAACTAAGTTAATCTATTTTAAAATATTTTAAACCATTTAATCAATTTAAACTATTTTAATTTAGTGTAACGACCAGGATTTTTGGTCGTTAATTTTGAACGTTTAATTCATTTCAAATTTTGGGTTTTGGAATGTGAAGGGGATGTCGATATGAAGTTTATCAATCAAAAATAGTGTAATAAAAACTTAAGTTCCAAATATAGTGATTTGATTAATAAGTTTAAGTATGGAGTTTATAATTAAAAACCACTTAAATAATCGAATTGGAGTCGAATATGAAATCGAAACGATTTATGATATTTATATAAATTCAATTTGAATTAGAATTGAGTTAATAAGTGTTTAAAACTAAAATTTCATGTTGTTTCGCAAATTTTTGAAATCGCCAATTTAAATCGATGCGTTAAAAATAGCAATCTGAGGCACAGTCTAGGATTTCAGCGAAACAAGTTCCATTGGATCCGTAATAGTGTATTATTATTGGATTCCAAATTTCATTGTTTTGGAATTATCGTTTGATCGTACGGAATGTAAACACATTGAAATTAATATCGAAAATTTAATATAATAATTGGGTCCAAAAAGCTATCTTCTTCATATGACGAATTAGGACTCAGAACTAGTTCCATTATGTTCGGAATAGGGGTATAATATTATGAACGCTAAGCGGCATGCCTCGATAGGGTATCAAAATTTTAAGTTGCATAAAAAAATTATACTTAAATAACATCATAAATCGTTTAAGTCAAAATCCTACCTTTTACGACACGCTATTTCCCTCAACTTTAAGTCGTGTCCATCCTTCTATGCTTTCAATCAAAATCCAAATCAACCCGTTCAAATCATGTCTTTCCCTCCCCTTTTCTTTCATTATCAAATCGAAAAAAAAAAACGAAAACAATTTGTTTTGTTCAAAAGGAAAAAAAGGGCATTACGATCGGAAATCAACCGCGATTTCCCATAGTCATGTGCGCTCGTATGGGGAGGGGGCGACATCAGTGGCGGTGGGCTGGAGCTCGAAGCAATCGAGGCGACCTGGGTGAAGCAATTACATGGAGGGAATTCATGAGGGGATGGTCGAGAGATGAATGACAATTTAGGGCTTGGGCTCAAATCAATGGCAGCATCTCAAGCAACCCGAGGCTGGCGCGTGGCGAGCGCAGACGCATTTGCGGCAGTGGCGCACTGGTGGAGTTCAACAGCGAGCGTCGGTTCGCATTCGCGTGCGACAGTGGATGGTCGTGGAGCATCACGAGGTGTTGGAGGGTTGCAGTTTTGAATAAGAGGGGATCTCGAAATTTCTCGTGACCATGGAGCTCGTGCACGATGATGAAGGGGACTCGGAAAATAGTAGTCTGGCAATCTGACGAACAACAGCGGCAGTGAGCTTTGATTAGGTAATAAAGGTGATTAATTTATTTAATTGAGTTAAAAAAATTAATTTGAATTGAAATGTTAATAAATTCATATTTTTTGAACGAGGTCAAAATCGAACAAAATAAGTTGCGATGCATCCGTATTGACAAGCTGGAATTAATTTGGAACGATTAACAAAAACTCGAAAATCGGGGTGAGTAAATCTCACTCCTTTTAGATTGCTAGACTTTAAATTTTAAATAGTTAAACTAATTTTGGATTTTTGGTTGGATTAATTATCTGTTGAGTAATATTATACTATATATAGTAGTATATATGTTAGTATTCAGAGTGATATTCCCGCATACTATAGCGGATGAGACCTAGCGCCGCGCACAATAATAGATGACCCTATATATCGTGGTATCCCACTCGGAGTGGGGTTTGTATTTTTATGTTTTACTAACATCTGTGGATGTAGAGAAACAGGTTGGATGGATCCAAATGGATTCCTCAAAATGTTGATTTTAATTTCATGTATAGTGTTATATGATGCGTGTGAATAATCTATTATAGATTATTGTAGTGATTTTGAATTATTGAATGTTACTGTAGCACCGGCCTGAATTTTGATATTTTAATACCATAAATATATTTTTAAAATTTAAGGAATTAAAGGGAATTTTTATATAAAAATATTTATATTGGAACTAGAATTATTGTAAAAAAAAGCGAGTTAGAAAAAATATATTTGATTTTTGGTTATACATAACTATTGTAGATTTTTACATGGAGATTTTAAAAATGAATAATATAAAAGAATTTAGAAATGATATTCTGAAAATATAAAAAGAAGTTGAAAATGAAGTTAAAAATAGATTGCAAGTTATAAATAGGATTTATAAAGGAATGGATTTATAAAAAGGGATTTTTATAAACGAGATTATATTTTTGTAAAAGTGAAACTCAAGGGAGTAATAAAAGTTATAAACGATGTTTATAAACAGTGAAATTGATATCAGATGATAGATTGGAAAATATGAATTTACAGGGAGAATTTATATTAGAAATTGGAAATAGAGTGAGAAAAATAGTGGATACAATTTTTGAAAAGAGAAAATGGTTAAGGAGATCGGAATGGAAGCGATGTGATGAGATTCGAGGGGAAATTATAAACTGAATTAGTTATTGAGGTTTTAAAAATATATTTTTAATTCTAAGAAGCAAATTAGTTTTTAAAAAGAAAAATTTATTATTTAAAACAGTGAAATTTTAAACTAGATGGGATTGGGATACTTCGACAAGTAGATTTTTAAATATTAAGTATTTATTTTTAGTAAATTCTAACTTTTAAAAATCAGCTTTGAAAATTTATTTGTTTATCTAAAAATGAGTTAATGATGTTTATAAAAGCATTTTTGATATTTTAAATAATTTCTTAAACATGTTTTTAAAAAATAAAATAATTTTTTTTAAAATACTTATTATATATAA
The DNA here is from genome assembly GCA_030765085.1 of Allium cepa. Lineage (NCBI taxonomy): Eukaryota > Viridiplantae > Streptophyta > Magnoliopsida > Asparagales > Amaryllidaceae > Allium > Allium cepa. Next base: position 222,589,711 of record CM060928.1, read on the forward strand.
AGAGAATTTTGAAGTGAATGAAATTATTATTTGTAAATTCCCTCGAGAATCATAAATGGGGCTTTTAAATGGATATGATTTGAGGGGAGGAATTTTATAAAGGAGGAAATGGAATTTCAAAATGTTGAATATGGGTATTTTAAAAATGAAACCTGAATTTATAAAAGAAGTTATAAATTGTTGAATGGGGTTATAAATAAGTATACTGGGTTTTGGAAACTGAAAAGGGAATTTATTAGCGATTCCGATGACTAATGAAATAAGCCGCGAAATATTCTTTTAAGTATTTATATTTGAAAAGATTTTGGAAAATAGGACTTCTAATATTTTCCTAAGTATAAAAATGGAAATTTGGGAATATTTCTAAGTGTTGAGATGTTTGAAAATATCCCGTTATGGATTTAAGGATTTGAAATGGTTTTCAAATATCGGAATATGGAAAGGAATTTGGATATATATCTTAGTAAAGATATTTTGAAATAAATTTTGGAAAAGTTTTGAAATAAGGCCCGATGTCTACTTTTGGATGTGTATTGATAGTTAAGTAATCGACTATCAATTTCAGCCAATTTAATTAATCGTTTCAAAGAGACCGGGATCAGATTTAATTATCCAAAAACCCTTTCGATCCGGTTTGACGTTACAAATGAATACCATGAAGATGATGAAGATGGTGATTTGGTTTGTACAGGCCTAGGACAACTTGTATGGACGAAATCTATCAGAACATCGTCATTGGAAGAAAATGAGCATTCTATGTAGAATTTTTTCTTAGAAGGTAACGTTTAGCCTCAAGCCTCATCAATCGAGAATGACTAAAATATGGGAGATGCAGCAAGGCTAAGTGGGTCGCACCCAACTAGGGTATGTTATCACTTTTCTATATATCCTCGGAAACCTATATATTATGGATATGGTTGTGCATGAAAGAAGGAACGCTCGATTTGTATGGGTGGGAACACCCGAGGTGATGCAATATTCGATCTATCTAGGTTAGGGGTATGTCAGTCTTGTATAGCAGGGGATCCCAACGAGGTCCTCGATACATTGTTCTAGAGGTGTACTGTGATGGGCGGTACCCCAGTGGCCCAATCATTGTATGGAATCCATTCTCCAATAAGCGCCATACAGTTTTGATTGTGCCCAACTATGCTGAAACGTGTGATGCAAGCATTTCAGTTATTTTCTATTTACTTAGTTTATACACTACTATAATATCGGATAATTTTGATAAAAATGTTTTGGTTATCGTAAGGTAAAAACCCGTCGTGTTTATGTATGATGTGGTCTTACGAGATACCTTTGTTTTCAAAGGATTTTAATAAAAGCTAATAATTCAAACTGAGTGTGATTTCTCACGCTGGTTTTCCAGACTGACTTAGGTATTATTTTAACTATAATACTCAGGTCAGACCGAGCATTACAGTTTCAGGTTAGAATGCTATGGAGCTTAGGAGACGAGTAGGAGGAGTTCGGACTTATTTCCATACTTAATGTATATTTCCACTGTGGGAGGACTAGTTATTAAACTGTCCGGATTAATTGTTGTCTATTGTACTTTGATAATGGTATGTATATTAACAGTACAGTTCTTGTATTTAAAATATGTTATTATATATTATATTTTGTTCCGTTGTGACTGTGAGATTATGTGCTGTTGTTTCTATTTTATTTCTTCTACCTTTTTCTTCTTCAACCCTAAAGATTAGTAATTCCGTTAAATTTGAGTTGATCTGATGTGAAATATGGTCTGCTCAAAAGGGTACGGATTTGTGGGCCTTTACATTTATTTAATCAATTTTAATCTATTTAATCCAATTTAATATATTTCATCCTATTTTAAATAATCAAACAATTTTAATCTATTTTAAATCTATTTAATCTATTTAATCTATTTTAAATAGATTTAATTAATTTTAAATCTATTTAATTTATTTTTAATCTATTTTAATTCTGCTAGAACTATTTTAAATCTATTTAACCTATTTTAATCCATCTTTTAAATTATTTTAAAAGTATTTCAAACCATTAAATTTTATTTTCAAACTATACTAAACTATTTAGACTATTTGTAGCTATCCATACTATTTTCTAAATTCTAAATTGTAAAGTGGAAGTGGTTATATTTAAATCCTTGATATAAAAGAAAATATGATTAAATGTTGTAATAACCTAAGTTGGGATTTAAATAATATATTTGAGTAAATATGATGATTTTGAAATGAGGGTTTAACCTATTTTGAAATTATGATTTCAAAAGTGATATGATTTGAACTGAATATGATATTTTGATATCAATATGAAATGGTTTTACAAATGTTGAAAACCATCCGGTGTATAATAAGCATTTGGTTGTTGAATAGACCGGGATCGAATATTGTCATACTCTCTGTCAATACCGAAAACCACTTTAAAAAACTTTGTATGTGGTGGAGATTCCAGAAATAAAGTAGGATGGTTTGACGAACGATTCTATATGAGGTATTTACGTGACCCTGGCTCCCGTGACTCAACTTAGATGTGACTAAAACAGGAGCTGTACCGGGCAAAGTGAGGTCATTCCTCCTATCGGGCATATTTCTTCGTTACTATGTTTTGACCTTGTGATTAATTTGGTGGCCACTCCTCGACTTTTGTTATGGGAGTGTGTCTGAGGTAGGCGGTAGTAGCTGCTATGCGTTACCACCAGTCCGGGTGTGCAATTGGTATATCAACCCTGGCATTGTCTCGAGTGCCATGTTCACATGCCATATCATGCCTTCTACGAGTATGTTTTGTATCATACATGTGGACTGCCCTCTGTGTAAACCTCACGAAGGAGCGTACGATACTGTATAGACTATGGAAATATATAAAATGTGTTAAGGGGGATATAGGTAATGCCTTAACGCTATTTTAATACTTTACTTTACTTAAGACACTATTATAATAGTGTATTGTACAACATAGTAGATAGTTTAACGGATCCTTAGGAGATGGAAATCCTGAACATCTCTTAAGTTATTGTACTCACGAGACACTGGATAGGAGATGTCAAACACCGTAAGCATCTCTAACGCAATTACACTCATATTTATTTACTGTTGATTTAACTTACATAAGATATTTTAGTTCTGAATTGAGTGTTTTGTTTTTTCAATTCACTCGGGTCAGTCTGAGCTTTTTAGTTTATCGAAGACCACTTTCTGAAGGATGAACACGAAGATTTTGTACTATTATTATTTACTATATTGATTCCATTGCATCATGTTGTTCCACTGCATTTATTTATTATTTATTCTTGTTATATGTAACTCTGATCTGTATTATAAAAGAATAATCAATGTTATTTGTAAACAGCTTCATGAACTACTTATTTGATTATTGTATTTTGTCATTCCACTGCGAGATTCTGTATTTGTTTTCTTTATTTCTCTTCCTTTTCTTATTTACCCCATAATAATATACCCTTTTGAATGGTTTGAGTTTGACGTGTGCGGTTTATTGTCGATTTAAACCATCCGAAAAGGCATGTCGTTGCAGTTGGTATCAAAGCTTTGGTTTAGCGATAACCTTAGCTAATTGGGGTTTGGATTATTAGAGAATAGGGTAGTAATACCCTAGAATGAGTCGCTGAGTGTATATATGAGAGAGCGTATTTGTTAGTGTTGTAAAGGGTCTTCATGTTGTGCTAATTTGTTCCGTTTTGTACTTATAAATTTTGGTCGGTGCATAGGATGCTATGACATCGATAGGGATTTCTAAACACTTAATAGGGCAGACCGACATAATGTTTGTTTTGAAATATAGGTAAATGAAATAATTTTTAATATTATATATTCTTGTATGTAAAATAATAAATTTTATAAATGATACAGTTGGATGCAATATGTGTTTGTTGGGTAGAGAAATTTATAAATATTGATTGAAAAATAGGCTTTACAAATGAAGTAAATATAAATTGAAATTTGAGAACTTAAGTTCCGGGATTTTTTGGAATTTTCTTTCAAAAGATTTTGGAATATAATATTTGTACTCTTTATAAGTATTTTCAGATAAATATTTTCAATATGATTTGAAAGAAAGTTTTAAAGGGAACCTTTAAAGGAAATAAGTTTTATACTCCCCTCTCCATCATTGGAAAATAATTTCGATGATGAACGCATGCATCATCGACGTTCATTTTCGAGGTTCAATGTGGAAAAACTGTTGTAGTAGTCTTACTACACATCTGTTTTGATGAATAAAACCTTAATTTTGAATTTCTAATATTATTTGATCTATAAAGGATATATATATATATATATACACACTTATTATATTCTAAATGACTAAAATGAACTCAGAGCTTAGTTCTTAAATTTTCTGATAATTAGTAGTTTTCAATTATGGAAATGAATGAAATCTTAATTATTTTAATATTTGGAAGTTTCTAAAATAAAGAAAAATATAAGTAATTAGATGCTTAGTGATTAATGGTATATATGAGAAATTGGGAACTTGTAAACCTAAGAATAATTAAAATTTAGAAGATGGATTATTGAATTTGAAAAAAAAAATGAACAAGAATTTTTGCTGTAATGATTCGGTATTTCAAATCATTCGTATCCATACATGTCAGATTTGAATTGCTCAAAACAATAGATTGTTAATTTATATTTGGAAAAACTCGACGTATACAATAAATAAAATCAATCATAGAATCACAGACACAGAGTAATACAACAATGAGCAGTGGAACAAATAAATAGTAGTTCATGAAGCTACAATATAAACAACAAAGTCTGAAATAAAATACAACAGAAATCTCAAATACAAAAGGATCTCTAATACAAAAGTAACTGACAAGACTGAACAGAAATAACTGGAATAGACTAAAATAACTGAAAGCTGGATATATAGATCTTCAAGTGAAGCTCCAACTCCAAAGGTGAGTCTCAAATGCTGTAACACTCAGTCTGACCCGAGCGTAAAGCAAAACACAAAACACTCGAGTTAGGATTTAACATTCTTATATAGTAAATTCAACTCAAGTGAAATGTCAACTGAATACAGGTAGCTTAAAGGATAGTTGGGATTTCCGTCCTCTAAGGATCCATGGAACTATCTACTATGTAGTAATATACGCTATTATAATAATGTCTACGGTAAAATAAAGTATTAAAATAGCGTTAAGACGTTACCCATATCCCCCTTAACACATTTTATATAATGTCGTAATCTATACGGATACTGTAAACTCCACTCGCAAGTGGGCTATCAGGGAGCACTCCATAGGTATGACACAAAACAAACTCGTAGAAGGCGTGATAGGGCATGTGACAAGACACTCGAGGCAATGTCAAGGTAGATATACCATTTGCACTCCCAGACTGGTGGTAATGCATAACAGCTACTACCGTCCACCTCGTGACACACTCCCAAATCAAAGATGTATCCAATCAAATCACAAAAGTATTAGAATCGTATCGAAGAAATGTGTTTGATCGGGGGAATGTCCCCACTTGGTCCGGTATAGCTCATGTTTTAGCCACATCAAGCAGACTCATGGGAGCCAGGGCTACGTAAATACCATATAGAATCATCACTAAACCATCCTACTTCATTTTGGAACCTCCACCACGTACACAGTTGTTAAAGTGGTTTTCAGTATTGGCAGAGAGTATGACAATATCTGATCCCGGTCTCCTTAACAACCAAATGCTTATTTCATACCGTGGTCATTTCATTTCAAAATAGGTCATACTTAATATCAAAATATCATATTTATTTCAAAACCATATCAATTTGATATCATTATTCACTTTAAATTATTTTCATTTCTAGAATCGTAATACTTCAAAATTATAACACTTTCGAAATCATAACACTTTGGAAATCATAGCACTTTTGAAGTCAGAACACTTTTGACTTAAACAGTTTAGATATTGAAAATATATATATATATATATATATTAAAATAGTTATAAATTAAAATAGGTTATATATATATATATATATTAAAATACTTTATATAATAAAATTTGTTTCCTTTAATTTTGCAAATCTTTAATTCAAATAATCTTAAATTCCACCGTTCAATTTAAATCAATTCCAGTTTAACCATTTTAATTTAAAGTTCAAAGAGTAAAGTTTTAAATATTCAAACATTTACAATATAAATTTCATTTATATTTCAACATTTAACTTTAATTTATTTCAAATTGGATAATATTAACTTAATCATTTTAATAATAATTTGCTTGAATCTCAATTTATAAATTTAAATCAATATTAAATATTCAATCTCAATTTTATTTAAAGTTGAGAATGTTCGTTTAATCACCTTTTATCAAATCTAGTTATAATCATATTTTTCAAAATCATAAAAGAATCAATAAGTTTAAATCAATTCCTATTTAAATTCACTTATTAACCAGTTTCAATTCTAAGCCAACTTTAATTTATCTTCCCAACCTTTATTATTAAAGTTGTAAAATCCATTTTTAAAATATTAATACAAATTTAAATAAATACTTAAACATATTGTATACTAATTATATTAAATTAAATTTTATTATTAAATGTATATTTTATATTAAGTATTATATATATATTTAAAAATAAAATTACGAGAAGATCTTAAAATTTATATTTTTTCAAAACTTACTTATAAATTAAAATTTCCAAAACATATAATTTAAAAAAAATCTAAATTTAGACATATACAAAAATAATATTTATATATTATATGAAACAATATTTATTCAAACCCATATATTTTCTTTCAAACTTTGGAAATCATTTTCAAAATATAGACCAACGGTGTCCGTATATAATTTTCTATCCTATGGTCAAGTGATACAGATATTTATCATTTCAATCCGTAATTTAATTATTTACGGGTATATATCATTTCAACCTGCAATCTAAAAACTTTTAAAATAAACGAAAATCGCTTGGGTTTATCACTTCAACCCATAACGATTTTCTCATATTCTACAAGATCGTTCGAGTATGTATCATTTCAACCCATAGGGAATTCTAAGCTAACAGGAAACTTGCACAGTGAGAACAAATATGATAAAATATAACATATCAATAACATGCATAATACAGCATTGATAAATCTAATAAAATATATACAGTAGGATATGGTGTCATATATTGCAGGTGAACAATTGCAGACAATGACATATCATATTTAAAAATTAAATAACGAGCAATTAAAATTTAATAGCATATTTCACTTATCGTTTCAAGTGAAATCAAATTTACTAACCATACGAGTGTTAATCGTAAGTGTTTACTTACCTTTCGATGTTAGAGAAACAAGAAGATGACACAGACACCATTACGCAAACGGAACGGCGACAAGCTAGGAATTGCTACGACAAATTCGATATTTGAGAAAGTAATACAAGATGGACCAAAGATCGATGAAACAAAATACAAGTTATATATATATATATATATATATTCAAAAATCAATTTAAACATATTTTTTCAAATTAATATTTAACTTACACACACTTAAGAAATAAAATCTCCATATATTTTGGTATATTGAAAACCAACTCATTGATACATACATACATACATACATACATACATATATATATATATAGACTAATATACAACCTACATACATATTTTATTTTAAAATTGATATTAAAACATATTAACATAAAATCTATATATATGTTATTACAAAATCACTACATACTTAAAACACATAGATTTAAAAATCAGAACACGTATTTATATTCAAACAGCAAATGCGACTATGCTAATGAAATTATAGTTTATACTTAAACTAACATACTTACTAAAAAAATAAATATTATAAAAATCAATATAACTTAAATACATATGGACTCAGCCTCTATAAACTAATATAAGCCTTTATATTGTAAACTGTAAACATAGGAAATAAGCACTTTCTCAGCAAAAAGAGGATAAGCCTTACATTGTATAAACATATATATATATATATATATATATATATATATATATGAACAAGAATAAACAAATAGATATATATATATCTAACATATATATATATATATATATATATATGCATACATCATAATATTATCTAAACTTAGGTATCATAAATAACAGAATGTGATATACTAACAGATTATATATAAACCTAATATACAAACTTAAGTAAACTTATATATATAACATATATCCTATATATACTACCTATATAAAAAGAAGAGGAGATGCATGCAGGGGAGAATGCACGGCGGGATAAGGCTGGGCTTGGGCTCGGCAAGATCATGGTGGCTAGGTCCAAGTTGGCAGTGGCATGGTGCTCGAAGGGGATAGGTATAAGGTCGCAAGGGAAAGGTTGGGAAAGGTACGGGCAAATGGCTGTTGTGCTCGGCCTGGGAGAGGAAAGGAGCAGCAAGGAGAAGGAAGTGGCCAGAGGTGAAGGCCGTGAGCCAGGAGAGAAGTTGTGGATCTAGACACTTGCAAAATGGAGGATGGAGAAGGTGGGGAGGAAGACGAGAGCAAGGAGTGTGGGCTGGGGTGGAGTTTGCGTGCTTCGACGGAAAGGTGACGGCGAAGGGAAGGAGGAGGTGGCGACGGCTTCCGGTTGATGGCAGGTGTGGTGTTGCATGCCTGCGAAAGCTTGGTGGGAAAAAGGAAGATGACGAATAGGCTCTGTTTCTTGTTTTGATAAATATGTATTGTATTATCACTTTTTATTTTTTATTTTTTTATAAGGGAAGAAGATGAACAATTAAAAAGATGCCCATATTTATCAACATACAAGGGATATCAAAGGACAAAAGTTTGATTTCAGAAGTTAATAAAAGTAAATGGCCTTTTGATTGTACGGTGGGGTAACGAAAGGTCACAGGGAAAACAATCGATACAGCGAGCCGAGTTGTTCAGATCCAATATATATATAGTATATATTAACTATATATATATATATATATATATTTGTCATTTCCAAAAGCAACAATCAAAACAAGTGAAGAAAATGAGCGGACCAAAAATAAATAATTTAAAATGATGGCAATGGTAATAGATGGCTATTGAATTTTGCAAATAATAAGTGCTAGTTGCTGTTAGTTTCAGCCATTTGAAATTTGAATGGACACAGACTATTAAAAGTTCAAAATGGGTACCAATACAGTTAACCGTTTTCATGGATTTCACCGCATACCGAACTCTAAAATATGCCATTGAATATACAAGGGAGATTAGCATGACGATACGAACAAAATGGTACATTGATATCAGCGATACGGCTGTCCTGTCAAAAGTCGATATTTCGCTGCTAAACTACTACAATTTGGTCGAAAATAAGATAATCGGCGCTAGAGAAGTCCAAATTTGATGAAATGAAATATGATGTCTCGCTTAGAAAATAGTAAACATTTAATTATATAAAAATATTAAGATTTTGAAAATATTTTATTTTAATCAAATTTAACTGATTTAGATTGAAAACTACACAACGGAATTTACTTTCATATTTTCCAATAAAAGTTTACCAGTTGTTATGTTGAAACAGACGTATTCCAAATATCAAATTTCATTTCGATTATTTCAAAATTTCACAAAATTCAGTTAATCACGTTATTAAAACCATAAAAATTTACGGGTCATTGCACTCTCTCCCACTTAAAACTTTTCATCCCCGAAAAGGAACGAGATAGGAGAATAGAAACAACCAGAAGAAAAGATAGATTTGAAATATAAAATTCAAGATACCACAATTAATTTCAACCCATATAAACTTCATTTAGTTTAAAATTGGTTTATGCTCAATTAATTGATTTCAATTCATTTTATTTAATCAGTCAAATTTATTGTGTTCACATTTAGTTGGCTTCAATTCCATATATTTTCATTCAATTGATTTGTTTTCTAACTTATTAACATTTATTACAAAATTTCTTACAAACGACATTCATTTGATTTAACTTATTTATTAAATCCATTTGGCCCTAGCTAAGTTGACTTTACTTAAAATTTCAATTTCTCTATTCTTAAGTTCATATATATTTTCTTAAATAGCAAAGTTTCTCTCATTTAATTTACTCCACTTGACATATTTTACAATATAATTAAGTGTATAAATATTTATTATAACCATTTATTATTCTACCAATTAATTCTCTTTTAAATGTCCAGTTCATTATTCAATTTATTATTTATAATTTTCCTTAACAAATCATTTTGGACATCTTTTTTTTTTTTTTTTGGCAGGTTAAGCGGGGTTGAATCTGGGCCCCTACCAGCTTTATTAAAATCAGTACGAACATGAAAAAGTGAATACAAAGAAGACAGGGTTAAGAAAAAAAAGAAAAGGAACAGCACACATTCTACAACACAGAAAAGTAAAAGGAAGAAGAAGCAGCAGTTAAGGAATCCAAGGACCAAAATGGATGTCGTGAAACTTGTACGGGCTAATCCTCAACCCCATCAGAATGTCATGCTTTAAGTTCGACCATAAATTTTCCTTGCTTCTGCTGTGACCATTAAAGCATCTCTCATTTCTTTCCTTCCATATAATCACCAACAGTTTCTTCAGGATGAAAAAAATACTGCCTTTTTTCATCAGACCAAGAGATAGCACTCTCAATCAAATTCCAGGGAGTTAAACCATTTGGAAGAACAAACAACTTCAGAAATCTACTTATCATATTTGTCCAGATGATCTGAACGTATGGGCAATCAAAAAATATATGCCTAGCACTTTTAGGCTGTTGTAAACACAGCTCACACACAGGAATAACTGCCATACCAAAACTCAATAACCTGTCTCTAGTCAGGAGGGCGTTAGAAGCAACTTTCCACAACATTAGATTACTACTACTGCAAGAAGCCACTGACCACACAACCCTACTCCACTTCCAATCTGGCATAGCTTCCAAACCAATCAAGGCAGCATAAACTTTTTTAATAGAATGACCCTGACCAAGCCACATAGCAGTATCATGGTCAAGAAATTCATAATTCATTGTTTCAAATAAGCTCCAAAAGCTCCTGACAAAATGGTTACTAGTGTAGGGAAACACAATTCTACCATTAACAATGTAATCAATGGCAAGAGCATTACTACCAATGCCACACTGGTACTTCTGCTGAGAACTGAAAACATGGTCAAGAATTATACCTTTGCTAATCCATGGGTCATACCAGAAACTGCACAAGCTAGCTACAGAAAGTTTTATTTGTACAAGAGGCTTGAAAATGCTTCTTAATTTTAATATATTCCTCCAGATCCAGCTACATGACTATGGGATATCCATTTGCCAGAAGTTTTTCGTTCCAATGTTGTGTCTTAGTGTCCAATTCACCCACAGCGTGTCATGTTTGTTTAGCAAGGCATTAAAATGATGGCTGTAGGCAGCTTTGTTCCATACCCCAATAGTTTGCAATCCCAAACCCCCTTTGCATCTCGGCCTCTCCATGTTTTTGAAGGAGCAGGGAAGGACTTTTCTAGTGTGAATGGTACCAAACCAAAGAAATCTCATCATAGCTCTCCTGACCAATTTCAATAATTTTAAAGGTAGAATGAAGGACCTTGCCCAATACACAGTTATGGAGAAACTAACTGTTTGCACAAGCACCAATCTTCCAGCTTGTGACAGGAATCTGTTGGCCCAAACATCCATAACTGCAGTGATCTTTTCATATAGAGGTTGACAGTCAACATGTGTAACCCTAGAAGAACAAAGAGGAAGCCCAAGATAATTCATATCAGATGACAAGTGTTGCATACCAGTATAAGAAGTGAGAGATAATTCTTGAATTCTGGATATACCAGCGCATAGGATACTGGATTTGTTTAGATTTAGTTTAAGGCCTGTCATCAAATAAAAATTGTGAAGAGCACACTTTATACCCTCAAAAGACTGCAATGTGGGTTTTGTGAATATCATTATATCATCAGCAAAGAGGAGGGCAGTAATACCAAGCTCTTTGCATTTAGGGTGGAATTGAATTTGCTTGTTTTGAAACATGGGTCTTAAAAGCCTTGTAAACACTTCTATAACCAGAATAAAGATATAAGATGAGAGGGGATCCCCCTGTTTTATACCCTGCTTGGGCTCAAAATTGCTTGTTCTAGTTCCATTAATGATAAGAGAGTAGGATGGAGTAGATATACACTCATAAATCCTTGCTACAAAGACTTTGGGAAAACCCATAATAGACATTACCCTAACAATTGACTTCCAATGAATCGAGTCATAAGCCTTCTGCAAATCAAGTTTTAGCATAGCACGTGGTGAGGTACTAGCACAGTTGTACCCTTTTAAAAGCTCGTGAGCCATCATAATGTTATCAAGGATATTTCTATCTGGGAGGAAAGCAACTTGATTGTTAGAGATTATTCTTTGAAGCACTGTAACCAACCTAGTAGCAATAATCTTGGAAATGCATTCATAAAGCACATTACAACAAGAGATGGGTCTGAAAGAGGAGACAGACAATGCAGGCTTGGTCTTGGGAATAAGCACCAAGTTGGTAGAATTCACAGATTTAAGCTATTTGAATTTATCGAAGAAGTTGTGGACAGCTAAGCAAAACTGGTCACTAACAGTTTCCCAGCTAGAAGTGAAAAATACTACATTGAAACCATCTGGACCTCCAGACGAGCTTCTATTCATAGCAAATAAGGTTTTCTTGATTTCTTCATTTGTCACTTTAGTTATCAAAAGGCTAACTTCATCCTGATTAAGTCTAGGAAGAGAGATAGTGGAGAGAAAACCTAACTCAGGATCAAAATTGCTAGCATTACCATAGAGGCCAGCAAAATACTTGAGAAAAGCTTTCTCCACAGCTGCAGGTGTAGAATGAAGTATACCTGCTTCATCAACAATTGAAGATAAATTATTGGATGTTTGCCTTATCTTCAGAGAGGCATGAAAATATTTTGTATTCCTATCTCCTTCTGCTCCCCACTTGACTCTGGATTGCTGCTTCTTCATATCAGATTCAACAGCAAGGGCTTGATTAAGTTCATTGAATAGTGAGGCTTCCTTACCAGCCAAGAAGATACTGTCAGGATGCTCCATCAATTGCTATTGAGCACTCTTTAACTGGTCCATGATTTTAGTTGATTGTAAGCGGCCACTTCCATATCTATCCCTAGTCCAACCTCTCAAGACTTCCTTAACTTCTCTGAGTTTCCTGCAAAAGATAAAAGTTGGATTTCCAAAAAACCTTTTAGTCCAAGCATTTGAAATAACATCATAATATTCAGTATCACGGACCCAAGCATTGTAAAATTTAAATCCTCTTTTGGTTTCCAGTGGCTTTATCCCAGTGGACAAGATAAGGGGAGAATGGTAAGAAAGAATTGGATGGGGCAGAAAAGTGGATAAGTTGGGCCATGTGTTTTGGGCTTTTAAATTAGAGAATGGGTGATCAATATTGGAGAAAATGCGGGCACCATTTCTTGAACAATTATTCCAAGAGAAAGATGCACCTTTTTTGTGGACTGGGATCAAAGAGGCGTCATCAATAGCATTGTTTAAGGGTATAATATCCCCCGGCATGAGAGGGAGACCCCCATGTTTGTCAGACAAGGAATAACAGCAATTAAAGTCCCCAAGCATAATCCAAGGATGTGTTTCTTGTCTAAGAGTAGGAATAAGATTGAAAAGAGATTGTCTGGCAGTGGGGGAGTTATAAGCATAGATAAATGTGATATAGAAGAATATTGAGGAATTGAAATACTTAGCATGAAAGTGCATTAGTTGTGGAGTTGCAAGGATGAGATCAAGAGTAAGCTGCTCAGGATTATGAAGAACCATAATTCTCCCATAACTAGCTTCAAGTAGATTGTGGTTTAAAGTCCAAACTGGGTTAACATACTTTGCAGCATTAACAGTTAGTGGCAAGTTCAATTTTGTTTCAAGGATAGCAAATACAGATAGCTGGTGTAAGGTGATCGACTGTTTAACCTGGTCAAGTTTGAGGAAGTTGTGGGATCCTCTGATATTCCAAGCTCCTATGTTGTGTATCATTGATTAAACCATGTTTAAGTGAGCTCCATCTCTCATGCTCCTAGTAACTGGAGAATTCATGCGTGTGAAGTTTTGATTATGGTTTTTTGTCTTTTTTGTCTTTCTGTTATTGTCTTTGTCATGAAGAAGGCAGCTATCCTCTATTGATTCCTTTGGTGGCGATTTCCATCCTGGAATATTGCCATGGAAAACATAAGGCTGACGTGGCGTTGGGATGATAGGAGGAGGAAGGGGAGGACTTTGGGAAGAAACTGATGTTGAGGTTTGAGGATGGGAGTGCATGTTGTACACAAAGTCAAAAATTTCTTTTTGTAGAGTGTTACAAAATGATTCCTCATGTTTGTCAGTGCTTGAAACTAAAGCTTGTTGACACGTGGAAAGAGGATTGCCATGATTGGGAAAGGAGCATTTACTGCGCTCACTATCACTATTGTTGACATGCACAAGTGAAACAGAAACTTGCACAGGTTGACATTCATTTTCCACCAGAGTGGGCTGCAAGGCATGCTGCTCTACAAAAGAAGCAACAGGTAGATTATTGGGTAATTGCCTGCCTTCCAATCTAAAAGTGCTTTCATCATGCAATGGAAATAACATTGCTTGCGTACCAACATTTTCCCCACCTGAAGTTGCAACAACATCACAGTCTTCCTCAGTATTTATGTCTTTTAACACATCAAAACCGTTGCTTATCATTACTGTTTCATGAACCCCACCATTATCACTTACCACCACCTGAACTTCAGATCCACTTACAACATTTTTGTTTGCTATATCATAATTATCACTTTCAGTAAGGTTTTCATCATTTACTTCAGCATGAACTAGAATATCTTCCTTGTATGACAACTTTGTAGTAATATCATTCTTATCTCGTTGCTTTTTATTGACAACTCTCATCCATATCTGTTTATTTTTGTTCGTTTGCTTTCCAACCTTCTGCACAGGAACATGTTCTACATTAATTTGCTCTTTCAGTTTTATCACTTCGTCATCTCTCCCATTCATCCCACCTTCTCTCGTGCAACCTTCTGCCATATGTCCAAATACTTTACATCCTGAGCAAATATCAGGTTTCCAGAGATAGCTTACTTTTATCATTTGAGTAGACCCATCGACTAATTTCACTGGAAACTCGTCGACCAAAGCTTGATTTGGAGTGACATCAACTAGACATTTGGCATATCCAATGCGCTCCAGTTTATCAGTTGATGTATCCAAACAAAGCAATCTACCAATTCTAGAAGCTAGCCAGTTAATCCCTAAGTGAGACCAAGCGTACAGGTGAATGTTCGATAATTTTAACCAAACTGGCACTGATTTTATAGATCTGCAATTTTGGACATCTTATTGTTCACATTTATATTGTATGTTATTTAATTACCTATTCTCATTGACATTTAATTATTTCTAGGTAAGTTATCTTAAGGTTCTGAGTGTAATTAAATACTATACAAGTTTTCCTCTTTATTTACAACATTTATTAAGCCAGATTTTAGTTTGAACAATTTATTACGTAAGTTTCCTCTTGTGTAACCTTCAATTGTATATTCACCATAACATTTAACTTTTTTGAATATGTTAGGTAAGTTATATATGTTAGAATGAAATTAATCATTGTACAAATAAATTTTATCCCATTTCAACTGTTTTGAGTTGCTTAAATTCTATTTCTCATTTTAGACTATCCAATTATTCAGAAATCTTGCTTTATTTTTAATAATTGAAAACCATCACTTTCA
Source organism: Allium cepa (assembly GCA_030765085.1). Taxonomy (NCBI): domain Eukaryota; kingdom Viridiplantae; phylum Streptophyta; class Magnoliopsida; order Asparagales; family Amaryllidaceae; genus Allium; species Allium cepa. The sequence continues at coordinate 222,605,417 of CM060928.1, forward strand.
CAGAATTTAAGGATAAATTTTCGGTCTCACTTTAGTTTTTTTTTTGAAATATATATATATATATATATATTATAAAATCAAATTATACACAAGAAATTTAAATTAAATCTATTTTTTCCATAACAAAAGTGTAGTAAAGCTACTAAGGAGCCTCTCCACTTCGAAACTCGAAAATGAATGTCGATGATGTTGCAGTCATCACCAAAATTATTCTCCAACGACAAACGAAGAGAGTATAGATTTAATTCTTTTAAAATTATCCTTTTAAAACAATTTCCATTCGCAAATACTTTCAAATAATATATTCCAAAACTTTGTAAACCAAATTTTGAAAAGTACGGGAAATTCATTTCTCAAATTCCTAATTTAAGTTTATTTCATTTGCAAATCAGATTTATAAACTATATTTATAAAATTTTCTTTTCTTTATAATTTACAATAAGAGTTAATAGCTCAAGAAATATTGAATAAAACAATAGATGATAATCTAGTATTATCATTACTAACAACTAATTCATTAAACTATCAAATTTTAGAAAATTATACTTTATAGATAAAAGATAATCATACAAAATTTACAAGTTTTGCGAACAATATTGTGCCAGTTTTCTCTGTTCAAGTGTTTTGGAATTCCTATCGATAACGTTAGCTAGACGAATCAATCGAAACCCAAAATTCAAACTTTGCAACTCAAACGACACAATGTAAAACATTTTTATTTTATAATACACTCCCTTACTCGATGATTCAAGAATGGATAGAGAACCAGGATAGAGATTCAAATAAAAGGGGAACCTAATTAAAGAGAGTTCTAACCAAGATGATATGGTCGAAAGGATGATAATATAGTTAAATTATAAAAGACGAAAGGTGGATAAACTTAATTAATCGTGGGCGACCTTAACCCGATCAACCGAGATTCCAAGAGTAAAATCGATGCGGAAATTCAACTTCCCGCTTGATGGGAAGAGAAGTGATTTTTCCAGAACATCCGAAAATAGTCGGACAACAGCGGTGGAGTCAAGATCACCAGGTTGAGTATCAAACAAAGTATAAAACCACCTGCTAAAATCCATAGGCAATCGACATTCGATCAAAAGAGAATTTATCGGATCGTCTAATAAGAAACGGTTCGGCTTGATGGGAAAATAACAGCATCGTAAACTGAGGACATAGAAATCTTCGGTGAATCGACGCCTATAGTGAAGGAGTTTCACCCCCTTTACAGATCATATTGAGGCTGATGGGACCGCCGACAGGATTAGTCATGCAAAGGATGAAATTGACAGTCGAGGTTGGAGCTATGGGATGCTCCAGTATCAAAAGAAACACAAACGGGAGAAGACAAGAATGGAATTCAGAACAAGGTAGGATTCCAAAGTACGAAAGAAATTCCTAATCAAAGAGGAAGGAATCGAAGCTCGAATGAAGGTGATTCTGTAATTAGTTTTTTTTACTCTATATGCTAAGTTTTGTCTAAATCAGAGCTCTGATACCAACTGTAACGACCCGGTATTTCGAACCATTCGTATCCACACATGTCAGACTTGAATTGCTCAAAACAACATATTGTTAATTTATATCTGGAAAAACTCAACATTATACAGTAAATAAAATCAATCGCAGACACATAGTAATACAACAATAAGCAGAGGAATAGATAAATAGCAGTTCATGAAGCTATCATATAAACAACAGAGTCTGAAATAAAATACAACATAAATCTCAAATACAAGGGGATCTCTAATACAAAAGTAACTAACAAGACTGAACAGAAATAAGTGGAATACACTGAAATAACTGAAAGCTGGATAGATAGATCTTCAAGTGAAGCTCCAACTCCAAAGGTGAGTCTCAAATGTTGTGACACTCAGTCTGACCCAAGCGTAAAGAAAAACAAAACACTCGAGTCAGGATTTAACATTCTTATATAGTAAATTCAACTCAAGTGAAATGCCAACTGAAATACAAGTAACTTAAAGGATAGTTGGGATTTCCATCCTTTAAGGATCCATGGAACTATCTACAATGTAGTAATATACGCTATTATAATAATATCTACAGTAAAATAAAGTATTAAAATAGCGTTACGGCGCTACCCATATCCCCCTTAACACATTTTATATAATGCTATAGTCTATACAGATACTACAAACTCCACTTGCAAGTGGACTATCAGGGAGCACTCCATAGGTACGTTACAAAACAAACTTATAGATGGCACGATAGGGCATGTGACAAGGCACTCGAGGCAATGCCAGGGTAGATATACCATTTGCACTCTCGGACTGGTGGTAATGCATAGCAGCTACTACCGCCCACCTCGTGACACACTCCCAAATCAAAGGTGCACCTAATCAAATCATAAAAGCAATAGATTGGTATCGAAGAAATGTGTCCGATCGGGGGAATGACCTTACTTGGCCCAGTATAACTCATGTTTCAGCCATATCAAGCAGACTCATGGGAGTCACGGCTACATAAATACCATATATAATCGTCACCAAACCGTCCTACTCCATTCTGGAATCTCCACCACGTACACAGTTGTTAATGTGGTTTTCGGTATTGGCAGAGAGTATGACAATATCTGATCCCGGTCTCTTTAACAACCCAACGCTTATTTCACACCGTGGTCCTATCATTTCAAAATAGTTCATACTTTGTATCAAAATATCATATTTATTTCAAAACCATATCAATTTTATATCATTATTCACCTTAAATAATATTCATTTCTAGAATCGTAACACTTCAAAATTATAAGACTTTTGAAATCATAACACTTTGGAAATCATAACATTTTTGACTTAAACTGTTTAGATATTGAAAATAGTGTGTGTGTATATATATATATATATTAAAATAGTTATAAATTAAAATAGCTTATATATATTAAAACATTTTATATAATAAAATTAGTTTTCTCTAATTTCGCAAATCAATTCAAATCATCTTAAATTCCATCATTTAATTTAAATCAATTCTAGTTTAACCATTTCAATTTAAAGTTCAAAGAGTCAAGTTTTAAATATTCAAAAATTTACAATATAAATTTCATTTATATTTCAACACTTAACTTTAATTTGTTTCAAATTAGACAATATTCACTTAATCATTTTAATAATAATTTGTCTGAATCCTAATTTATAAATTTAAATCAATATTAAATATTCAATCTCAATTTTATTTAAAGTTGAGAATATTCGTTTAATCACCTTTTATCAAATCAAGTTATAATCATATTTTTCAAAATCTCAAAAAAATCAATAAGTTTAAATCAATTCCTATTTAAATTCACTTATTACCAGTTTCAATTCTAAACCAACATTAATTTATCTTCCCAACTTTATTATTAGAGTTATAAAATCCATTTTTGAAATATTGATACAAATTTAAATAAATACTTAAACATATTGTATACTAATCAAATTAAATTCTTATTAAATTAAATCTTATTATTAAATGTATATTTTATATTAATTATTATTTTATATATATTTTAAAAAATAAAGCTATAAAAAATCTTAAAATTTATATTTTTCAAAACTAACTTATAAATTAAAATTTCCAAAACATATAATTTAAAAAATCTAAAATTTAGACATATATAAAAATAATATTTATATATTATATAAAAAAATATTTATTAAAAGATAAAAGTAGGGAAAAGGACAAACTTGAGAAAAAATTTGGCGGAAGGACATGAAGTTTTATTTTTATGCTGAAGGACAAATGCTAGTTATATTTAGCATTATATTCAACTTTTGCACTATACAAAATGCTAGTTATAACTAACGTTATATTTAGTTTTACACTATACAAAATGCTAAATATAGCTAGCATTGTCCTTCAGCCAAAAAAAATAGACTTGCTGTCTTTTTTCGTAAAAAAATTTCTATGTTTGTCCTTGTGCCTATTTTCCTGTTATTAAAATCCATATATTTTCTTTCAAACTTTGGAAATCATTTTCAAAACATAGACCAGCAGTGTCCGTATATAATTTTCTATTCGATGGTCAAGTGGTACGGATATTAATCATTTCAATCCGCAATTTATTTATTTACGGGTATATATCATTTCAACCCGCAATCCTAAATTTTTTAAAATAAATGAAATCGCTTGGGTTTATCATTTTAACCCATAACGATTTTCTTCTATTCTACAAAATCGTTTGAGTATGTATCATTTCAACCCATAGGGAATTCTAAATTAACTGGGAACTTGCAGATTGAGAACAAATATGATAAAATATAACATATCAATAACATGCATATATCATCGGTGATAAATTAAATAAAATATATACAGCAGGATGTGGTGTCATATATCACAGGTGAATAATTGCAGATAATGGCATATCATATTTAAAAATTAAATAACTAGCAATTCAAATTTAACAGCATATTTCAACTGTCGTTTCAAGTGAAATCAAATTTACTAGCTATATGAGTGTTAATTGTGAGTGATTGCTCACCTTTTGAGTCTAGATAGACAAGAAGATGACACAGACACAGATATGCACACGGAGCAGCGACAAGCTAGGAATTGCTTCGACAAATTCGATATTTGAGAAAGTAAGCCAAGCTGAACCATAGATCGATGAAACAAAATACAATATATACATATACATATATATATATATATATTCAAAAATCATTTAGACATATATTTTCAAATTAATATTTAACTTACACATACCTAAGAAATAAAATCTCCATATATATCGGTATATCTAAAACCAACTCATTTATACTTGTATAAACGAATATATATATATATATATAGAGACTAACCTACATACATATTTTATTTTAAAATTGATATTAAAACATATTAACATAAAACCTATGTATATGTTATTACAAAATCACTACATACTTTAAAACATATAGATTTAAAAATCAGAACACATATTTATATTCAAACAGCAAATGCACCTATGCTAATGAAATTATAGTTTATACTTAAACTTACATACTTACTAAAAAAATCAATAGTTATAAAAATCAATATAACTTAAATATATATGGACTCAACCTTTATAAACTAATACAATCCTTTATATTGTAAACCGTAAACATAGGAAATAAGCAGTTTCTTAGCAAAAAGAGGGTAAGCCTTACATTGTATAAACATATATATATATATGTATATGTATATGTGTATGTGTATATATATATGAACATGCATAAACACATAGATATATATAACTGACATATATATATATATATATATATATATATATATATATGCATACATGACAATCTTATCTAAACTTAGGTATCATAAATAACAGAATGTGATATACTAACAGAACATATATGAGCCTATTATACAAACCTAAGTAAACTTATATATATATACAACATATATCCTATATATTGACTACATACAAATAAGAGTAGACGCATGCAGGGGAGAATGGATGGCGGGATAAGGCTGGGCTTGGGCCCGGCAAGATCATGGTGGCTGGGTCCAGTTTGGTGGCGGCATGGGGCTCGGAGGGGAAAGGTGTAAGGCCACAGGGGAAAGGTTGGGAAAGGTACGACTAAATGGATGTTGTGCTTGGCCTGGGAGAGGAGAGGAGTAGCAAGGAGAAGGAGGAAGCAGGCGGAGGTAAAGGCTGTGAGCTAGGGGAGGAGTTGCGGATCTGGGCACTTGTAAAATGGAGGATGGAGATTGTGGGAAGGAAGACGAGAGCAAAAAGTGTGGGATGGGATGGAGTTTGCGTGCTTTGTCTAAAAGGTAACGGCGGAGAAAAAAAGGAGGTGGCGACGGCTTCTGGCTGATGGCGGGTGTAATGACCCGCCATTCTCTCCATAGAATGACGCATCATTAATAAGAAAGAAAGTGACAGAAAAGAGAAAGGAAGAGAAGAAGGAAGAAACATGTAACGACCCAGAATTTCTGTCATTTGAAATTCGTATATTTAATTGATTTTAAATATTAACAAGTAAAATTTGTAAGTCGAATAAATTTTATTTCAAATATAGTGATTTAATTGGATAATTAAATCGATGATTTAATATTTGGAATTACTGAAATAATTGGAAATTGGGTTTAATGTGATTGAAAATTATTTATAAAGTTGTATTAAATCATATTGGAGTTAGAATGATATTTTAGAACTTTTAAAATTGAATTAAAAGTTAATTTGCAGAAATTGAATATTTTAATATTTAATTTACGAGTAAAAATAGCCATTTTTCAAACAGTCTTGGATTTTGACGAAACCTTCTTCATCAGATCTGTAATGTTATATTATTGTATGGTTTCAAATTTCGTGTCAATCGGACTTACGGTTTGTCCGGGGCAAGCTAAAACGCGTAGAAATCGGTTTGAGTGAATTTTAAATTTAAATAATTCGATTCGAAAACTTATCTTCCAAATATGATCGAATTGGCTTCCGATATTTATTCCATTGCATTTTGAATGGGGGTAAAACATTATGAATGCCAGGAGGCACGCTTCGTTTCGAGTTCGGAAAAAATTCGGGTGAATAGTGTTTGAGAATTTTCTATAAAAAGCCCTCTATTTTTCACTTTTACACCAAAACCCTAATTTTCCTTCAGGCCTCCACTTTCAACTTTAATGGTCGAGAATACATGATCCTTCTTCCTCTGATTTCTTCAAATTCGTGCAATATTTCAACAAACATTCAACTACAAAATTATAGAGCATCGCAAGAGCTTCGATATGAACGGCTACGATCGATTTTGAATGAGTGGATTCGCCAGATCTTGCGATGAAGGCGGCGCATTCGTGGGTCATAATCACGGCATAGGGATAGCCAAGCTTCATCGTGTCACGGCCGAAGGTCGTGCTCGGCGTTCGCTTCGAGATGGAGGTATCTGATCGACGTATAAGCGAACGATGGTCGAGGGAAAAATGATGAGAAGTGGCGGCTGAGTTGGGTTTTCGTTCGCATGAAATTAACTGGGGGAGAAGAAAGAGCATGTGCAGCTGAGATCAAGGCAAAGGGAATCATCGGCTATGATGGATTTAGGTTTTAAATTAAATAAGAAAATTGTAAATTACTATATTTAAAATTCGTACAAACTTTAAAATGTTGTAACTCTTTCATACGAGGTCGAAAATTGACGAAACGAATTGCGTTGGCCTCGTATTGACGAATACTACGCGATGGAGCTGGATTGGAATCGATTGGAGCTGGTGAAAATTTTGGGTAAAATTAAACGCGCGTTTAATTTTATTCGAAATAAAACACTGCAACTGTATTTGAAACAAGGTGAGAACTTCTCACTCAATCGAATCTGTTTCGATTTAAATTTTAAATAGTTAGATTTAAAATTGCTTGATTGTATGCTTGGATGATAAGTTGTTATCTATTGTATTGAAATAGACCCTATACGCCGTATATTAAGCGGATGTTATTTATTAAACACATATACCGCGATATTCCATCTTGAAGTGGAATTGATATTATATATGTACTTGGAGTTGATTTTCCCACATTATATAGCGGATGAGACCCTATTACGCCACATAATAGCGGATAATATTTTATAAATCTCATATACCGCGATATTCCGTATTGAAACGGGAATTGGTATTGTGCTAACATCTGTGGATGCAGGGAAACAGGTTGGAGGGATCCAATTGGATTCCTCACCCGTATTGATTTATTTACAGTTATTGTGATATATTCTGTTATCATATGATATATGATGGTTTGGATGTCGTGATTGTTATATTTAGTGTTGCTGCAGCATTGGGCCTATTTTTGGAGTTTTAAAAATGTTAAAAACGATTTTCGAATTGAAAAGGGTTTTTATGTGATTTTTGAAAGTATACATTTCATTGAAAGAATAGCTTTAATGGCCCCCTCCTCTCAGACCCCTACGTCTCCTCGTTCCATTCCCTTTAAGTCTCCGCTCCCCCCTAACACCTCGTCAGCTTCTGGTGTTGGTTGCCCTACTAACCCCACTCACATTTCACATTTGTTGGTGGTGACTTCACCCAACCGGGCCCTTGATATTCCTGTCTCCCCTCATCCTGTCCATCGTTCCTGCCCGCCCTCGGTGAAGACCTACGCCCAGGCGGTGGCCTGACCGGCACGCCCTCCCCTACTTCCCAACCCCCCAGTGATCAGGCACCATAAATTCCTGCCCATCTTTAAATCGACCTGCGCCCACCGTCGATTGTTTAAAATTGAAACGTCGTTGTCTAAGATGTGCTGGCAGAGATCACGTGGCCAAAGATTGCAGAGAATCAAAGATATTTTTTTCTGCGGCTTCTTTGGTCATTCCCAGATAACCTACCCCAATAAAAACGCTTCGTCTACCGTGCATAAAGCTCCAGCTCCCAAGGACATTCATTCTGCGCAGACTATGTGGGTCCCAAAATCATCTACCAAGCATAAAGTCTCTTTTCAAAAACAAATCCACACGCAACAATCCTCTCATCCCCATATCAAAGCTTTCCATACTACACACTCTACTTGCCAAAATCCCAAACCTTCATCTCCTCACCAGTATCACATGGACGACCCCTCGATGTATTCACGGCCACAATCATCGGTGGCTTCTGGATCATTGAAACCCTCGCGATCACCTTGTCAGCTCAGCTTGGCCTCCGGGAATGTCCAATTTGGATCTTATCTAAAAATACATTCCTTGTTTACTGTCCTTCCATGTCCATCCGTGAGAGAGCATTGCAGCTGGGGACATTACGTAAACCGACGAACTCAGGCTTGGTTAGCATTCAACCTTGGTCAAATGGCGTTCCTCCAAATGTTCCTACCCTTGAACCTCCGACATGGGCGAGAGTACATGGATTCCCGGTACTTTTGAGTGACAATTTGGAAGTAGTTGTTGATGCCCTTAGCTCAATTGGTCGTCCGATTGGTTTGGATGATTGTGATTGGTCCTACTTTGACCATCGCTATCTGTATTTGCAGTTCCAGTTTTTCAGAAGCATGGTCACACCTTCCACCTTCGTTGTTCGATTAAACAATACAGAGTACTTGCTGACGGTGGACCGATGGGTGCACGCTCACCCCAACCGGCGACCTGAGACTCTCATCTTGGGTACAGACTGGGACCGAGACTGGCGGTGCTTCTCCGAACCACTCAACATACCCTCTGATACATCAGACCAAGACGAGCGTTTCGATGCCATGAATCATGAAGTCTACATGCCTCCGCCGAACTCTCCCCCCGCTCCTCAGCCAAATAATGACTCCCTAGAGGCATTGAGCTCAAATAGGTGGGGGTGACAATGCTGTTGAGCCCCGTTGGGATCCATTTTCCGTTGAAGACCCCTCTATCCGTTGTTTCACCAATCCCCTCAGCAGTCCAAGCTACTGTCCCCTCACCTGGCCTCCCAATCGTCTGGCCGTGAAACCCAAGATGTTCCCAGGCAGATTGCTCCACTCTCCTCTGCCCTGGTCAGAAGAAGTAATCGTCTGAACTCGGCTGACTCCACCCCTGGCAACTCGAGTAGTTTTCTTCAACCCGTAGTGTTTTCATCAGCTAATTCTAAACTAAATAAAAATGGCACATTGCATGGGAGTAACTTTATTGGATGAGCACTATTCGTCCATGCAACTTTTGGAAAACGAGCGTTGGTCCCGTTCCCAATGAAAATTGTTTCATGGAATGTTCGTGGGCTAGGAGATCTATCTAAATGTCATGCGGTCAATCTAGTCCTAGCCCCACAAAAAATTGACATTTTGTTTATTCAAGAATCCAAGTTACTGGACCCTTCCCCAAGTCATCTTAGACTACTATGCGGACCCCATCTGTTTGGGTGGGCCCACATAGACGCGATTGATTCAAGGGGTGGAATTATTACTGCCTGGAATGAATCGCTTTGGTCGCTGTGTCAAGTCATTTCCCACCCTGCGGCCTACATGTCATTCTCCGCCATCTTCACTCGGGCTTACTTTATTCTTTCTCTAGCATTTACGGGCATCACGCCACCCAGGGCACACTCTGGTCCAATTGTACAAACTTCGCCTCGCTTTTCAATGGTCCCTGGATTATTGGTGGGGACTTCAACACTACCAGATCCTCCCACGAGCGAAGCTTCGACACCCATTCTCTTGATTCAGAATCCTTCAACAACTTCATCCACTCCTGATTTCTCATCGACCCTCCAATTAGTAACCGTCTCTTTACCTGGTCCAACCGAAGAGAAGACCCCATCCTTGCTAAACTTGACCGTTTCCTTTTTAATTCCGCATGGGACGATCTTCACCCTCTCTCCACGGTTTCTGGCCTCGCCTCCATCCTATCTGATCACTGCCCTATTCTACTTGATACCGGTAGCAATCTCCCTCTAAATCGACCATTTAGATTTGAAAGACTTTGGCTCTGAACCATCTTTTGATGATTTCGTTAAACTCGCATAGTCCCAACCCAGTCTGATTCAATCAGCAACCAAGCGTGTAGTCTCTAAGCTCAGAGCTCTCAAAAGGTTAATCAAACCTTGGGCCAAATCTATTTGGGGCTCGATCAGAACCCGTATTAAGACAACCCAAGATAACATCCTGCAGCTTAATATTCTTCAAGAATCCCGCCTCTTATCTTCCTAGGAATCAGATCTGCTTTGCGAACTGGAGCTTGAGCTTGACAGACTAATCAAGAGGAAATTGGCTGGAAGCAACGATCCAAAGCTAGATGGATTGAAGAGGGCGACAAAAATACCGCTTACTTTCACAGACTCACCAACGGCCACCGCAGATCTACCCTCATCCCAGAAATCTGCCACGATGGTTCAACTTTCTCTGACCAATCAGACATTCTCCAACTTTTCACCGATTACTACCGCAATATCTTAGGTAGCCCACCCCCCTCGCCCCTGTCCATGGACTGGAATTTTCTCTATCCTAATCCCTCCCCAATCTCCATTGATCACCCCTTCTCAGAGGGTGAGATTTGGGCTTCCCTCAGAGACATGGCAGATGACAAAGCCCCCGGCCCAGACGGTTTTGGTCCCCTGTTCTTCAAACATTTTTGGAGCACAGTTAAGTCTGACATAATAAAGATGCGTCATGAATTTCATAAGGATCCTACCTCTATAGCCCGTATTAATTATGCTAATATTATCTTGTTACCCAAATCCCCTGGATCTGTCACTCTTCCCTCCTTTGGACCCATCAGTCTCCTCAACACCACTTTCAAGATCATCACCAAGATTTTAGCCAACCGTCTCCAAAGGGTTATTAGCTCCCTAGTTGGCATTGAGAAATCGGCCTTCATCCTTGGCAAAAATATTTTAGATTGTGTGGCGGCGACTTAGGAGGTCATTTCATTCTGTCACTTTTCAAACACCCCTGGAGCCCTGCTTAAGCTTGACTTTTCCAAAGCCTTTGACTCAGTAAACTGGTCCTTTTTGTTGGATCTCATGAAACACAGGGGTTTCCCAGATTCTTGGTGCAACTGGATAAAGTGTATTCTTACCTCAGGTTTTTATTCGATCTCCATTAACGGCTCCTTAGGTGGACACATCAAATCGGCTCGTGGACTAAGGCAGGGTGACCCCTTATCACCTCTTCTCTTTGTTCTTGTTTCAGATGTCTTCAATCAGATAGTTAAGCTTACAATCTCCAACAACCTGTCAAAGGGCATCCAGCCTCCCAACTCGAACTTATCAATCGCCAACCTTCAATTTGCGGACGATACAATCTTGATGTTCTCCACTGAATCGGCTCATATGCACTGCCTTAAGGTCCTCATTTATACCTTTGAACTTATCTCTGGTCTATCCATTAATTTTGGCAAGAGCTCACTTATCATGCTTGGTAACTCTGATTACCTTGGCCCACATTTAGCTTCTCTACTCAATTGTACACTGGGTCACTTTCCCATCTCATACCTCGGCATTCCCTTACATCCAATCAAACTTGCCCGGTCCGATTGGCTCCCCCTCATCTCTAAGATTGAATCACGCCTTTCATCCTGGAAAGCTAACTCACTTTCTTCTGCATGCCGTCTTATACTAGTCAAATCTGTCCTCTCTGCCCTACCGACATACTGGATGTCGTTCCATAAATTGCCAAACTGGGTTATTCTAAAAATTAATGCCAGTAGGAGGTCTTTTCTATGGAATGGTAACAAATCAAGATGCTTAATCAATTGGAAATCGATCTGTTTACATCATGATCATGGGGGGTCTCGGCATTTCCAACCTTGCCTCTTTTAACATAGCTCTCTTATCCAAATGGCTTTTGCGATCAATCTCTCCAGGGGACTTCCTCTGGAAGAATTGGATTCTTCAGCTCCTCTATCAAGACAACCCTCACCCAGTCTTACACTCCACCCCCTTCTCAGACTCTCTCCCTTCTGGGAGGGTGTGGTTAGTATCATTCCCCGGGTCAAAAATCTTTTCCATGTCACTCTTGGTAATGGTGGTAATTGCCTTTTCTGGTCAGACACTTGGTGCGGTCAATCCCCCTAGCCCGTTCCTACCCTAACCTATATTCTCTTACCTCACACAACTTCTCATCTATTCGAGAGATCACTGCCGTGGTTCCAAATTGCCTTTTCCCCCCCTTCCCTCTTTGATCTAAACACTCTGACTGAGCTTGTCTCAGTCTTGGCCTTACTTTCCTCAGTACACCTTTCCACCTCTCCAGATTTGTACATATGGGCTCTATCTCCTTCTCATGGCTTCTCGGTCTCTTTCTGTTACTCATTTCTTAACCACCCCGACAGATCATTCGCATTTGCAAGAATTTGGAAATGTAAGCTCCTCCCGCGCATTTTATTCTTCCAATGGTGCCTTGTTCATGCCCGCATAAACACCAGAGACAGACTTAGGCGCTTGAATGTCTTGGTAGAACCCTCATGTGTCTTGTGTTCCGAGCATGATGAATCAATCACCCACCTTTTTTTCGTCTGTGACTTCTCTTGCCACATTTGGGCCACTAATTGCGCCTCACTCCTTGGTTATATCCCTGTCGTTCGCTCATTTTTTGAGCACTGGCAATTTAACACTCCGGACAAGTATCTGGATTCCTTCATAGCCATCTTTCACTGGTGCTTATGGAAAGAGAGAAACGCATGCATTTTTAACAAACCTACAAGCACTATTGATGAGATATGTAATCTAATTGCTTATATATACTCTAGATGGACAGGTTCCTCACGCAGGCTTCCCTCCACTCGACTGCTACCATCCTGGGATAATGCGCGGACTGACTGACTCATTATTTGTGCAGTAGGTTGATGAGACTACTCTTTTTGTAACTCTTGTGTAACTAAGAACTGGGCTTTGTAAATAGTATGTGTAGGGTTTCGAAACTCTTTCTTGGCCATCGACCAGGCTTGTTGGTCGTATTATATTACTTTATTAACCTTAATCTAATCGGCTGTGTAGCCCCGCGCTGCACACCTGTTGCTAAAAAAAAGAATGAAATTATACTGCATCATGTTTTAAGTATATTGAATATTTTCAAAGTATTAAAAATAAATAGATTTATGAACTACTTATTGTTAAATAAGTATTTGGAAATGTTTTCCAATATAGAAATTGAAATGGTATAGAGAATATATCTTTTTAAAGATAAATTGAAAGTGAATATTTGAAATCAATTTGAGAATCGTATATAAATAGATATTTTGGAAATTTGAATTCACCATAGAATTTATAAAGGAAAGGGAAAATTGTTTTAAAAATAACATTGATTTATTTTTGAAGTGTGGAAATAAATTTATGGATTTGGAACGTAAATTTGAAGTAAATCGATAAGGATTTATTTAATTGGTTCAAATGAACCATTTTGAAATGAAAATGGATAAATATTTGGAAGTGTTTCCGCATAAGGAAAATGATTTGAAATTTTGTTTTTCAAATGGTTGAAGTGTGGAAAAATATATCTTGTAAGATATATTTGGAAACAAATAATTTAGGAAATTATTTGGAATCTGGTGATGTTGTGCATATCTATTTGATAGTTAAATAACCGACTATCAATATTTACCTTTAGATGGGTATTTGTTGTGATTTGCTTGAATTTGAATGCTACACTTATTTGAAAATAAGCACTCGTTATTCGGTTTAACCGAGAGAGGACCTTTGTGTCATAAATTCCATTCTGAATAATGATATGTCGTAATGGATGGCATTTGAAGACCGGTGTTGAAGACCGAATATTTTCGAAAACGGAAGGATTACCGTCGAATGTCTCTGCATCGGCTGATCTCCGATATAGAGATTTTATCACCCTTTGTGATGGGAAGTCCGGTCGTGATTAGTGAATATCCGGATTGCAAGGGCTTTTTTGGAAGTGCCTTCGGTTCTGTTCGATCTCGGAATGGACTTGTATGGATGTGTGTCTGACGTTACAATTTGAGATGTAAAGCTGGTTTCTATCAAATACATTTCTGTTGGTGGCGGAGAATTTATTCTCTTAGCTTAACACCCTTCTCTGAGACGTACGAGCTCAGAGGTTATGTAGTTGATGGTTACTAGTGATATATTCCCAATTTGGTAACGTGGCATGCTGAGTGTTGCTGATCATTTATTGATCAAAGCGTGGCTTTTATGAAAAGCGTAGCTTTGTGGACGAGACTTCGTCGGACTTCACACCCCGGTAATGGTCAAAACAGGAAAGATGCAGCAAGGTTATTAGGGGATAGCGCCCCCTTAGTGTATGTCATTTCCTTCTGGATAGAGGTCGTATCATGGTTTGGAGCTCAGATACTTAACCTATGTTGTTGCTGCAAACTTATTATTTTGTGGTTATTGGTGAATCTTGGGATTTAGGTCGGTTGCGACCGGGGGATGACATACTCGTGTCAGTTGTTACCCAGCTAGGGGTAACCCGGCCTTGTGTTGGCAGAGATCCGGTTAGGTTCTCGGGGCGTCTTTCCAGAGGCGTACCCATGTGGCGATAGGAAGTTCCTTGGCCTGACCATTTGTTGGAAAATCCAAAGAAACAATGCGAACCTTGTACGACTTTAGTTGTATAACCTGCCATGGAATGTGGCGGTAACCTGCTATTGAACATGGTAGCTATAGTAGGCATACGATAATGGTCGTATGTTGGCTAAGATTTATATCATAGTTTCGAAATGTTTTCCTACACTTTGCACTTATAGTAATAATATCAAAGAAAATTTCTCGTATCAAGCATGTTTGACTATCATAAGGAGAAATCTCATCTGATTCTGCGTTTGCATTGTGTGTGTGTGTGCGGGAGGCCTTATGGTAGTTACATTTTCAAAAAAAAACATTGCGGATCTATTTTAAAATATTTCTTTGTCTATTTTTAAAGATATAACTGGTTTAAGTTCTCACACCAGTCCCATGACTGACCTCGAGTTTATTGTTTCCTTCCTAAACTCTGGGTTCCCATCAATTTCCACACGGGAGTGTAGAGTCAGGTTATCAGGTCATTCTGGAATTCAGGAGTTGCTGTAGAGATTTGGAGGCAAGCTGGATGGCATGGCGTATCAATTAATATATAGTATTTCTTTTTCGCTGTTTGCTGTTGTAAACTCTGAGAATGTAATGCAATGTGATGTAATGTAATAACTGATATGATTCTTTGTTTAAAAGACTATTCATTTATCTATTATATTTGTTCTGCTGCGATTGTGAGATTCTGATATTTTTTCTGTTGATTCTTCTTTCTTTCTTCTTCTACCTCTTCTTTAACCCTAACGGTACGGTTTTTTGGCATTTGATACAGTGGACGTATTAATGTCGATTTTCGTGAATCGAAAATCCTAAACGTTACAAAACCAACTTCAGAATCTCAACAGCGGAATGAATAAATTATATTAATAATATAAGTATTACATAATATACAACATCAATCAAAGTTACTCAGCTTATACATCACATACTAGACAGTTATAAACGCCCGTCTAGTTATTACAACTCAATACAATACAGAGATACCAATCACAGCGGAACACTATAAATATCTACAACGCTGAAGCCACCGGCTCCATTGCTCCTCTACAATTTGTCAAAGCTAACCTGAATCCCTTAGCTACTCGTAAAAATTTGAGTACCCAAGAGTTTAAGAAAACAGAATAAACTCCGGGTCATACATGGGTCTGGTGTGAGTAATAGGTTATGGTTGTTTAACTTTGAAAACCTTTGAAAACAAAAGGTACCACGTAATACTTCCCACACATAAACATGGGTAAGTTTTACCTTACGCTAACCAAAACATTTGATAGGAAATCTAGTGATATTTTAATAGGACTAGGGTTTTCAAATAATTAAGAAATTACCGAAATTGTTACATTTATTAAATTCCAGCATACATAAGTTTATAATCAAATCCGAGGCACTTATTGGAGGTTGGGTTTCCATCAATGGCAGGGCTACTGGGGTACCGCCCGTCACAGTACGGGGCCTAGATCACCGTACCGAGGATCTACCCTAAATCCCCTGCAACACAAGGCCGGAACCAACCCTTATTAGATAGTCCCGAACAAGACAACCCCGCAGTTGGTGCGCAATTCCAACTGCCCACACAGCCGAATAAAAAAGGACTTCTAGACAGGGGTTCATCTCATCCTACTTAGGTGCTACCCACTTAGCCTTGTTGCACCTCCCCTGTTTTAGCCATTCTCGGTTGATGAGGCTTGAGGCTGCGATTACCTTTAGAGAACACATCTCTTAGAATGCTCATTATCCATCTGACGATGTTTTGAAAGCATTCAATCCATACAAGTTCGTTCCGGGTTCGAACGAAACCGAAGGCATTATCTCATTACATTCATTTTGGAATCACCCTCGGAATTAACGACGATAACCCTTGCACTCTGAATCTTCATCTCGAATCTGAAAGTACAACCCCGTTAAACTCGTACTGGAATCACCCTCAGAATTCACGATGAATAGTCCTTACACCTCGAGTCTTCACTCTTCACTTGAGATTCACGACCTATCGTTAATTTGGATCGATGTGGTTTTCGGATATCCAAATCTAGAAACCCAATCCCGATCTCATTGAAATTCAAAATGTATCTTTAAAGTCGAAGTTGTTTTAAAGTTAAAATAATTCAATTCTATTATCCATATTCACACAGATAGATATTTCACATATCACAATAGATAATTCACATTATCATCACAAATAGATAATTCACATTACCATCACAAACAGATAATTCACATTATCATCACAGTTCAACCAAAGCATCCATATCACACAGCATCACATATCTCATATGTGAGATCTCAAACCATTCAAGATCCATAAGCAATGATTTAATCATCATCTATAATTAATTTAAAATGAATGAAACTAATTATTTCCATCTCTAATTAATTTATTAATTACTTCATCACATAAATCTTGCT
Organism: Allium cepa; assembly: GCA_030765085.1. Taxonomy (NCBI): domain Eukaryota; kingdom Viridiplantae; phylum Streptophyta; class Magnoliopsida; order Asparagales; family Amaryllidaceae; genus Allium; species Allium cepa. The sequence goes on from CM060928.1 coordinate 222,622,712, forward strand.
TACATAACCATTAATTAATTACATATTAATTAATTAATCATCCACCAATTACCCATCCTAATTAATCATCCTTGATTAATTATTATTTTATCACATTCAAGTAATTATCCTCTAAACAAATTAATTATCCTTAACCGCTTACAGTAATTAACCTTTAATTACTCTATTAATTAATTAACTATAATTACTTACATTAATTAATTACTCTTAATCACTTATTATTGATTAATTAGTCTTAATTAATCAACCCTTAATTACATCATTGATTATATAAATTAATGATCCCTAATTACATTTTTATTAATTATCCTATTTAAATTAATTACATTAAGTAATTAATCTTTAATTAGACCACAATTATTAGTCACCCTTGATTAATCCCATTCAGTAATTAACCACACTTAATTACTTCATTAAATAAATAAATTACTCCGTAATTAATTACATTTAATAATTAATCCCTTGATTAATTACACAAAGTAATTTAATCCAAATTACTTCCATTATTAAATCATCTCTAACTAATTACATCCAGTAATTACCATTAATTACTTCACTAAGTAATTACACTTATATTAATTACATTAAGTAATTATGCTAACAAATCATCCAGTGATTAAATTAAATTTAATTAAACTTAATCAATCAACTGGAACTAATCACATTAAACTCAATTAATTACCTTGAGTAATTATTCCCTTAATTGCTTCCATTAAGTAATTATACTTAACCAAATTCCATAAATGATTATCCTTAATTCATTAATCTAATTAATTATTATAATTAATCACATTAATTAAAGGTATAATAATCTTAAGTTAATGACCTTCATTAACTATTAAAAATTCTTTAATTTAATTAAACTTAGATTAATCAATATTAATTACAAATTAATTTATCTTTAATAACCAATTAATTAATCTTTAATTATTTAATTAATTAAGTGCTTAACTATAACTTAATTAATTCTTAATTAATTGATTAATTAATCCTTAATTATTAGCTTAAAATCTATTCTTATCAAATCAATGATTCTTAATTACAAAGTAATTATCCCTAATTAATTAACTTAAACTTTAATTAACTAATTTAAAACTCATAATTACTAATTTAATTAATCCAAATCATTAATTAATTAAATTAATTAATCCATTTTAATTATCTTAATAATTTAATGAATTATAAATCATTAAATCTTAATTAATCTTTAAGATAAAACTTTATTTTTATTTATGATTAAATTATCTTTAACAAAGCATTTAAAATCAATTTACTTTTTAATTTACTTTTAAATTCCATTTTTAAATTTAAGGTTTAAAATGAATACAAATTTAACTTTAACAAAGTTTTAAAACAATTTAAAAACCTTTTAAATCCTATGTTAAAGAAATACTTATCTTATAAAAAAATTTAAAAGAATTTAAACCAAATCCATTTTTAAATTCAAACTATTTAAATTATACTTTAAATACTTTAAAGTTGTTTAAACATTTAAATTTCAAAAACTTAAATTATTTCAAAACTAAGATTCAAACTAAACTTGAATCCAGAATTAAACTTTGATTTAAACTTAGCTTTACATTTTAAAATTTCATTATGAAAATTTTTAAAACACTACAGGTTTGAAACTTGTAACCCATCATTAATCCGAGCCACCCCTCAACTACTTTGAGCTAAAACCGAAAGTGCTTCGAGCAAAAACCCTAATTACTCGAGAAAACTCGAGTACACTACTCCTCTGCCCAAACCAAACTTCATCAAAAAATAAAGTGCACCGTGCACATGCACGGTGGCACCGATACACTCAGATCATCAACGATGATCTTCCCATATCCACAATCACCCACACACCCTAACTATATCATCAGATCGCCACTCCAAACTCGAGATCGAATTCGAATGATCAAACCAAACCTGGAAACAGAACCTGGAACACTACATCAAAACCTGAAAACATCTTGTCTTCGCAATTCCGACCACCAGAAAATCTGAAACACCGGCTACACCATCAACAGTATCTGAGCTTCCATCTCCCTGAACCTTGTTGCACTCAATCAACTAGAGAAGACGAGATGATCAAAATTTCGGACCTAGTTAAAACTAGGGTTACAGACCAAAAATCGAACACCGCTACCACCACAATGATCTGATCAACTTCCAGACAATTTTGCCTAACTTCCCAATCATTCTTGGATCATTACAGAAAATTACAACCTCCCAGATCACAGAGATCACCAGAAAACCCAAATTACCATTTTCAGTTCAAACAAGAACTGCACCTTCAAACTAGTACTAAAAATTGTGAATTTAGTTTTAAAAATCATAATTTTGAATGATGTTTTAGACCCTAACCCTGAAACATTGAATCATGATGTTTGAATTTTCACTTTTTTTTTAACTTGCTCTGTTGTTTTATTGTTTTCCAGAGCTCATTTAACTTAAATAAAAAATTTAAAGCCTTCTCTATGATTAAACAAACAAGTTTTGTTTGAAATTTAAATCCTAACAGAGATTGATTTAAGAGAAAAATGGATTTTGATCACCATCTTTGCTTCTAAAACTAAGTACAGGCATAAGTAGATACACAGCAAACATATATCTATACACGTCCACACATTCATATGAATTTACACAGAAATGCACTTAAAACTATACACACAAACATACTAATTTCCAAATATGAACATGCAACAGGTTTATTATACTTAAGCTTTTAAAAGAGTGATGTTACTCACCTGTTATACAGAAGAGCAGAGCACCTTTATTTTTGAAAAGCTTTTGAACTTTAAAACTCTGAATTGCTCGAATTTGCACTTTGATTTAAAAACCGCAGTTGCGTGCTTGTTAAATGATATTACTGGATTTTAATCTTGCTTCTATTTGAAACTCAGGTTTGCTTGCAGTCTAATAGATGGAAAAATGCAGGTTTGATTCCATATTGCTTCAAAACAATTTTCAGGGTTGAAGAAAATGCCTTGCAGTCTTTTGATTTATTCCATGCTATAAAAAGAAACAAGCTTTTATTTGTATGAAATTGCTTTTGGATTTCTGGTTGAAGAAAGTTATAGGATTTTTGATTTTCAAATTTGTTCTTTGAAAATGAAGTTACAGGATTGAAAAATGCAGGCTTGAGAAAAGGGATTTATATTCTAGTTTGTAGTGTTTTGAAAAATGCATTTAGATTTGAATTCGCTTTCAGATTTTGGAATTATGGAGAGGAATTTATTTACTGGTTTTCTTTGTTTGGAATGAGATGAGAAAAAGAAAAAGAAAATAGAAGATGCATGCTTATATAAACTTAATTTATGATTTATTAAAAATAAAAGAAAATGATAATAAAACATGACACTTGTCCTATATCCTATTTAACTATCTTACACTTGTAAAATGAGGCTTAAGATAATAACACTTGTGTTTTTTTAAAGTAATTAGTATTTATTTTAAATGTTAACAAAGGTTAATGCAAGATTACACTTAATTAATTAGTTAATAAGTACTTATTTTTATGTATAGATAATTTTAAAGAAATAATAACCAATTATATTCATGTATATAAAGCTTATACAAATATCTATAAAATCCAAAATATTTTAAATATCTATATTTTGAATTTCAACTTTAAATTTAAATTCAAATAAATTCTAAAGTTCAATTTTAAAATCAAGTTATATACATACATATATAACTACACATGTTCAATTTTAAATAACAAATTATTATTATTATTTAAAAGTAACAATTTATCAATTTTAAATAATTTATAAAAGAAATTATCTCTATATTATAAATTACTTATTTTCTTATATGCATTAATGTAACATTTGTAAAATTTTATTTTAAACTTATATATATTTCAAATCATATCTATCAAGCTATATTTAAAAAGAAACTAAAACAAACCTTTTTGTTAATCAAATTAAATTTAAACCTAAGCTAAAATAAATTTTAAACAATTTAACATTTGCCTTAAGTATTTAAAACATATAGCTATTTATTAAATAGTTTTAAAAGCTTGATATTAAATAAATCATAAATTCTAAATTACCAAAAATATTGGAATTAGAAAATATGCTTTATTTGTTAAATTTAAAACAAAGCTTATCTATTTACAATATATATAAATGTATATATATTATAAATAGAAAACAATTTATTAGCTTTTAAAAGATAAACTAATCAATTAAATATTTATTAAAAGAAGATTATTAAATCAATTAAAATTTTATTAACAAAATTATCAAATAAAATTAATTTTCAATACAGATTATTAAATTGATGTTGCCCAAAACTCAGGGTCGTCACATTCCTCCCTCTTTAAAAGAATTTTATCCTCGAAATTTAAAAGCAATGGTAATTTAATAATCTCATTAAAGATTTTAATTTTAAATCACAAGCATATAATATCAACCATATGCTAACAGCAATAGCAACCAATCCACCCAAACAAACAAATCTATCTATCCAGATAAAATCCTGAGTAGAACTTCCTAGAGTTTCCCAAGTATAAATACTGGGATACTCGCTCTACAGAACCCAAACAATCTATACTACTAAGCTATAGAGCTCATACTCATCTAGATCTACAACTGAACAAGATATCTGACCACAGACAAGTCTGACTCAACAAACAAATCTTTCTGAACTGCTGGTTCCAAAACCAAAAATGGATCATACACGTAGTCCCTTAGAGATACGTAAACACAACGAATTCCAGTTATCCAAATTGGTAATTCAATCCTGAAGACCAAACACTTATTCTCACAAGAATATAGAAAAAGATCCAAAACATCTCGGAGCTAAATTCCCAGACTTACCCAAAACTTTATAGGTCCCTTTAATCGGAGAAAACTTATCCAAAATCAAATCTCGGACTCAGAAATCCAAATTCCTCCGTCTCTTAACCACAAAATTACAATGATCCTAGGCTGCCTACATCCTTCCTGATCAACATAACCTTCGCCGATGCCTCTAGAAACAAACTAGACCAAAAAAACCCAACAAAATAATCCTCTCAAAATCTACCAAAATCAAGAACAAACTCTACTCCTCAAATATCAGAAGACTAAACTTACTTCTCCTATCCGGAAAAGAAAAAACAGAAACACTCCCAAACTACTTCCGCTGTGCAACTCTGATCTGGATTAGATGAAAATTCAGATGATGAACACGAGCACAAACTAGACAACACATTCCAGAAATATGGTTCAACAAATCCATAAGAGAAAAACTCAGAAGCACCAAGAAATCCTGAGCTACTTCACCAAACTATCTCTCTAGGAACCATCCTTCAACTAGCTGAACCACGGTATTACTCCGGGTGTCCTAGTCGATACGGAAACTCAATCTCCAGATGCTTAGGCAAATCTCTGACTTCCCTAAAGACATCCAGAAAATCTCTGATAACCCAAGAGAACACTCAAACTATCGCAAGTCACTATTGCGATCAATCCAGACGGAAATTCAAAGAAACTGCTCTCTCTTAATCAATCAGAACAGCTTATGCTTATCTAGCCAATCCATCAAATAAAAGGATACACTCTGCTACTACTGAACTCTACCTCTAGAAAACTGCTTAGCCAGAAGACCTCCGAGCTGCGCTGCTGCCACAGATGCCAAAGACTTCTTACCCAAAGCTCTTCGAGAAACTCGGACCCTAAACCAAACAGAAACACCTTGCTAAACTCAACCATATTCCCGAAGCAGACACACTTCCTTAAACTTGTTTCAAAGGAACATCTTCGAAAACATCCATAGTCACTGCATCTCATCACACAGCTACTACTTCCTAAGGTATCAAGATACCATCACTCGCTTCTGCTCAGCCAACAGATCCAAACTCTACTCATCCAAACTTGCACCTCAAAGATAGACTCCGAACCTTAAAAAGGTTTCCTTCAGAGATCAATGAAATCCTTACACCACTGCAAAGCTTACTCGAGACGGTATTAGGTCTACAGTCTCGACAGATCCACTTCCAACCTCAACACTCAGACTTCCTACTATTGGTAGTCGTGTTACACACACCACCACCCCATCTACCTTTATAACTTATATTGGAAAACCCGAACAGGTAACCCAACAAATAGGTAGAAAAAATATATTATATATATATATATATATATCAAAATTACAAGTACGCTCTCTCAAGAAAGAAATCACTCCGAAGCCTAGTATTCACTCAACCTAGCGCTCTGATACCACTGTAACGACCCGCCATTCTCTCCATAGAATGACGCATCATTAATAAGAAAGAAAGGGATAGAAAAGAGAAAGAAAGAGAAGAAGGAATAAACAACTTCAGAATCTCAACAGTGGAACGAATAAATCATATTAATAACATAAGTATTACATAATATAAACATCAATCAAAGTTACACAGCTTATACATCACATACTAGACAGTTATAAACACATGTCTAGTTATTACAACTCAATACAATACAGAGATACCAATCACAGCGGAACACTATAAATATCTACAACGCTGTAGCCTCCTGCTCCATTGCTCCTTCACAATTTGTCAAAGGTAACCTGAATCCCTTGGCTACTCGCAAAAATTTGACTACCCAAGAGTTTAAGAAAACAAAATAAACTCTGGATCAGACATGGGTCTGGTGTGGGTAACAGGTTAAGGTTGCTTAACTTTGAAAACCTTTGAAAACAAATGGTATCACGTATGACTTCCCACACATAAACATGGGTAAGGTTTTACCTTACGCTAACCAAAACATTTGATAGGAAATCCGGTGATATTATAATAGGTCTAGGGTTTACAAATAAATAAGAAATTGCCGAAATTGTTACATTTATTAAATTCTAGCATACATAAGTTTACAATCAAATCCGAGGGCACTTATTGGAGTTTGGGTTTCCATCAATGGTAGGGCTACTGGGGTACCGTCCGTCACAGTATGGGGTCTAGATCACCGTACCGAGGATCCACCCTAAATCCCCTGCAACACAAGGCCAGAACCATCCCTTACTAGATAGTCCCGAACAAGACAACACCGTAGTTGGTGCGCAATTCCAACTGCCCACACAGTCGAATAAAATGGGACTTCTAGACAGGGGTTCATCTCATCCTACTTGGGTGCTACCCACTTAGCCTTGCTGCACCTCCCCTGTTTTAGCTATTCCCGGTTGATAAGGCTTGAGGCTACGATTACCTTTAGAGAACACATCTCTTAGATTGCTCATCGTCCACCTGACGATGTTATGAAAGCATTCAATCCATACAAGTTCGTTTCGGGTTCGAACGAAACTGAAGGCATTATCACGTTACACTCTTTTTGGAATCACTCTTAGAGTTAACAATGATAACCCTTGCACTCTGAATCTTCATCTCGAATCTGAAAGTACTACCCCGTTAAATTCGTATTGGAATCACCCTCAAAGTTAACGACGAATAGTCTTTACACCTCGAGTCTTCAGTCTTCACTTGAGATTCATGACCTATCGTTAATTTGGATCGATATGGTTTTTGGATATCCAAATCTGGAAACCCGATCCCGATCTCATTGAAATCCAAAACGTATCTTTTAAGTCCAAGTTATTTTAAAGTTAAAACAATTTTATTCTATTATCCATATTCACACAGATAGATATTCCACATATCACAATAGATAATTCACATTATCATCACAAAGAGATAATTCACATTATCATCACAAACAGATAATTCACATTATCATCATAATTCAATCAAAGCATCCATATCACACAGCATCATATATCTCATATCTAAGATCTCAAACCATTCAACATCCATAAGCAATGATTTATTAATCATCATCTATAATCAATTTAAAATGAATTAAATTAATTACTTCCATCTCTAATTAATTTAAATTAAATTAAATTATTTACTTCATCAAATAAATCTTGCTTACGTAACCATTAATTAATTACATATTAATTAATTAATCATCCTCTAATTATCCATCCTAATTAATCATCCTTGATTAATTATTATTTTTATTACATTCAAGTAATTATCCTCTAATTAATTTCACAAATTAATTATGCTTAACCACTTACAGTAATTAACCTTTAATTACTCTATTAATTAATTAACTATAATTAATTACATTAATTAATTACTCTTAATCACTTATTATTGATTAATTAGTTTTAATTACATCATTAATTATATAAATTAATGATCCTTAATTACATTTTAATTAATCATCCTATTTAAATCAATTACATTAAGTGATTAATCTTTAAGTAGACCATAATTATTAATCACCCTTGATTAATCCCATTCAGTAATTAACTACCCTTAATTACTTTATTAAATAAACTAATTACTCCGCAATTAATTACATTTAATAATTAATCCCTTGATTAATTACACAAAGTAATTTAATCCAAATTACTTCAATTATTAAATCATCTCTAACTAATTACATCCAGTAATTACCATTAATTACTTCACTAAGTAATTACACTTATATTAATTACATTAAGTAATTATGCTAACAAATCATCCAGTGATTAAACTAAATTTAATTAAACTTAATCAATTAATTAAAACTAATCACATTAAACTCAATTAATTACCTTGAGTAATTATTTCCTTAATTACTTCCATTAAGTAATTATACTTAACCAAATTCCATAAATGATTATCCTTAATTAATTAATCTAATTAATTATTATAATTGATCACATTAATTAATGGTATAATATTCTTAAGTTAATGACCTTCATTAACTATTTAAAATTCTTTAATTACATCTCTAAAGTAATTAAATTTAGATTCATATATATTAATTACAAATTAACTTATCTTTAATAACCAATTAATTAATCTTTAATTGTTTAATTAATTAAGTGCTTAACTATAACTTAATTAATTCTTAATTACTTGATTAATTAATCATAAATTATTAATTTAAAATATATTCTTATCAAATCAATGATTCTTAATTACAAAGTAACCATCCTTAATTAATTAACTTAAACTTTAATTAACTAATTTAAAACTCATAATTACTAATTTAATTAATCCAAATCATTAATTAATTAAATTAATTAATCCATTTTAATTACCTTAATAATTTAATGAATTACAAATAATGAAATCTTAATTAATCTTTAAGATAAAACTTTATTTTTGTTTATGATTAAATTATCATTAACAAAGCATTTAAAATCAATTTACTTTTAAATTTACTTTTAAATTTAAGATTTAAAATGAATACAAATTTAACTTTAACAAAGTTTTAAAACAATTTAAAAACCTTTTAAATCCTATGTTAAAGAAATACTAATCTTATAAAAGAAATTTAAAAGACTTTAAACCAAATCGGATTTTAAATTCAAACTATTTAAATTATATTTTAAACACTTTAAAGTTGTTTAAATATTTAAATTTCAAAAACTTAAATTATTTCGAAACTAAGATACAAACTAAACTTGAATCCAGATTTCAACTTTGATTTAAACTTAGCTTCACATTTTAAAAATTCATTTTTAAAACTTTTAAAACACTACAGGTTTGAAACTTATAACCCATCATTAACTCGAGCCACCCCTCAACTACTTCGAGCTAAAACCGAAAGTGCTTCGAGCAAAAACCCTAATTACTCGAGAAAACTCGAGTACACTACTCCTCTACCCAAACCAAACTTCCTCAAAAAATAAAGTGCACCGTGCACATGCACGGTGGCACCGATACACTCAGATCATCAACGATGATCTTCCCATATCCACAATCACCCATACCCTAACTCTATCATCAGATCGCCACTCCAAACTTGAGATCGAATTCGAGTGATCAAACCAAACCTGGAACCAGAACCTGGAACACCACATTAAAACCTGAAAACATCTTGTCTTCGCAACTCCGGCCACCAGAAAATCTGAAACTCCGGCTTCACCATCATCAATATCCGTGCTTCCATCTCCTGCACTTGATCAATTAGAGAAGACGAGATGATCAAAATTCCGAACCTAGTTAAAACTAGGGTTACAGACCAAAAATCGAACACTGCTACCACCACAATGATCTGATCAACTTCCAAACAATTTTGCCTAACTTCCTAATCATTCTTGCATCACTACAGAAAATTACAACCTCCCAAATCACAGAGATCACTAGAAAACCCAAATTACCATTTTCAGTACAAACAAGAACTGCACCTTCAAACTAGTACTAAAAATTGTGAATTTAGTTTTAAAAATCATAATTTTGAATGATGTTTCAGACCCTAACCCTGAAACATTGAATCATGATGTTTGAATTTTCACTTTTTTTAACTTGCTCCGTTGTTTTATTGTTTTCCAGAGTTCATTTAACTTAAATAAAATTTTTAAAGCCTTCTCTATGATCAAACAAACAAGTTTTGTTTGAAATTTAAATCCTAATAGAGATTGATTTAAGAGAAAAATGGATTTTGATCACCATCTTTGCTTCTAAAACTAAGTACAGGCATAAGCAGATACACAGCAAACATATATCTATACACATTCACACATTTACATGAATTTACACAGAAATGCACTTGAAATTATGCACACAAACATACTAATTTCCAGATAAGAACATGCAACAAGTTTATTATACTTAAGCTTTTAAAAGAGTGATGTTACTCACCTGTTATACAGAAGAGCAGAGCAACTTTATTTTTGAAAAGCGTTTGAACTTTAAAACTCTGAATTGCTGGAATTTGCCCTTTGATTTAAAAACTGCAGTTGCATGCTTGTTAGATGATATTACTGAATTTTGATCTTGCTTCTATTTGAAATTCAGGTTTGCTTGTAGGCTAATAGATTGAAAAATGCAGGTTTGGTTCCAGATTGCTTCAAAAAAAAATTCAGGGTCGAAGAAAATGCCTTGTAGTCTTTTGATTTATTCCATGTTATGAAAAGAAACAAGCTTTTGAGTTGTTTGAACTTGCTTTTGGATTTCTGGTTGAAGATAGTTATAGGCTTTTTGATTTGCAAATTTGGTCTTTGAAAATGAAGTTACAGGATTGAAAAATGCAGGCTTGAGAAAAGGGATCTATATTCTAGTTTGTAGTGTTTTGAAAAATGCATTTAGATTTGAATTCGCTTTCAGATTTTGGAATTATGGAGAGGAATTTATTTACTGGTTTTCTTTGTTTGGAATGAGATGAGAAAAAGAAAAAGAAAATAGAAGACGCATGCTTATATAAACTTAATTTATGATTTATTAAAAATAAAAGAAAATGATTATAAAACATGACACTTGTCCTATATCCGATTTAACTATCTAACACTTTTAAAATGAGGCTTAAGATAATAACACTTGTCCTTTTTTTAAGTAATTAGTATTTATTTTAAATGTTAATGAAGGTTAATGTAAGATTACACTTAATTAATTAGTTAATAAGTACTTATTTATATGTATAGATAATTTTAAAGAAATAATAACCAATTATATCCATGTATATAAAGCTTATACAAATATCTATAAAATCCAAAATATTTTAAATATCTATATTTTGAATTTCAACTTTAAATTTAAATTCAAATCAAATTTTAAAATTCAATTTTAAAATCAAGCTATATACATACATATATAGCTATACATGTTCAATTTTAAATAGCAAATTATTATTATTTAAAAATAACAATTTATCAATTTTAAATAATTTATAAAAGAAATTATCTCTATATTATAAATTACTTATTTTCTTATATGCATTAATGTAACATTTGTAAAATTGTATTTTAAACTTATATATATTTCAAATCATATCTATCAAGCTATATTTAAAAAGAAAATAAAACAATCCTTTTTGTTAATCAATTTAAATTTAAACTTAAGCTAAAATAAATTTTAAACAATTTAACATTTTCCTTAAGTATTTAAAACCATATAGTTATTTATTAAATAGTTTTGAAAAGCTAAATATTAAATAAATTCTAAATTCTAAATTACCAAAAATATTAGAATTAGAAAATATGCTTTATTGGTTAAATTTAAAACAAAGCTTATCTATTTATAATGTATACAAATGTATATACATTATAAATAGAAAACAATTTATTAGCTTTTAAAAGATAAATTAATCAAGTAAATATTTATTAAAAGAAGATCATTAAATCAATTTAAATTTTATTAACAAAATTATCAAATAAAATTAATTTTCAATACAGATTATTAAATTGATGCTGCCCAAAATTCCAAGTCATCACATTCCTCCCCCATTAAAAGAATTTCGTCCTCGAAATTTAAAAGTAAAGGTAATTTAATAATCTCATTAAAGATTTTAATTTTAAATCAGAAGCATATATTATCAACCATATGCTAACAACAATAGCAACCAATCCACCCAAACAAAAAAATCTATCTATCCAGATAAAATCTTGAGTAGAACTTCCTAGAGTTTCCCAAGTATAAATACTGGGATACTCGCTCCACAGAACCCAAACAATCTATACTACTAAGCTATAGAGCTCCTACTCATCTAGATCTACAGCTGAACATGATATCTGACCACAGACAAGTCTGATTCAACAACCAAATCTTCCTGAACTGCTGGTTCCAAAACTAAAGATGGATCATACACGTACTCACTCAGAGATACGTGAAACACAACGAATTCCAGTTATCCAAACTTGCAATTCAATCCTGAAGACCAAACACTTATTCTTACAAGAATACAGAAAAAGATCCAAAACACCTCGGAGCTAACTTCCCAGACTTACCCAAAACTTTATAGATCCCTTTGATCGAAGAAAACTTATCCAAAATCAAATCTCCGACTCAGATATCGAAATTCCTCTGTCTCTTAACCACAAAATTACAATGATACTGGGCTGCCTACATCCTTTCTGATCAGCTTAACCTTCGCTGATGCCTCTAGAAACAAACTAGACCAAAAAAAACCCAACAAAATGATCCTCTCAACATCTACCAAAATCAAGAACAAACTCTACTCCTCAAATATCAAAAGACTAAACTTACTTCTCCTATCCGGAAAAGACAAAACAGAAACACACCCAAACTGCTTCCGTTGCGCAACTCTGATCTGGATTAGATGAAAATTCAGATAATGAACACGAGCACAAACTAGACAACACATTCCAGAAATATGATTCAAAAGATTCATAAGAGAAAAACTCAGAAGCACCAAGAAATCCTGAGCAACTTCACCAAACCATCACTCTCGGAACCATCCTTCAACTAGCTGAACCACCGGTATTACTCCTGGAGTCCTAGTCAATACGGAAACTCAATCTCCAGATGCTAAGGAAAATCTCTGACTTCCCTAAGGACATCCAGAAAATCTCTGATAACCCAAGAGAACACTCAAACTATCGCAAGTCACTATTGCGATCAATCCAGACGGAAATCCAAAGAAACTGCTCTCTCTTAATCAATCAGAACAACTTATGCTTATCTAGCTAATCCATCAAAGAAAAGGATACACTCTGCTACTACTGAACTCTACCCCTAGAAAACTGCTTAGCCAGAAGACCTCCGAGCTACGCTGTTGCCACAGATGCCAAAGACTTCCTACCCAAAGCTCTTCGAGAAACTCGGACCCTAAACCAAATAGAAACACCTTGCTAAACTCAACCATATTCCCGAAATAGACACACTTCCTTAAACTTGTTCCAAAGGAACATCTTCGAAAACATCCATAGTCACTGCATCTCATCACACAGCTACTACTTCCTGAGGTATCAAGATACCATCACTCGCTTCTGCTCAGCCAACAGATCCAAACTCTACTCATCCAAACTTCCACCTCAAAGATAGACTTCGAACCTTAAAAAGGTTTCCTTCAGAGATCGATGAAATCCTTATACCACTGCAAAGCTTACTCGAGATGGTATTAGGTCTACAGTCTCGACAGATCCACTTCCAACCTCAACACTCAGACTTCCTACTATTGGTAGTCGTGTTACACACACCACTACCCCATCTACCTTTATAACTTATATTGGAAAACCCGAACAGGTAACCCAACAAATAGGTAGAAAAAATATATATTATATATATATATCAAAATTACAAGTACGCTCTCTCAAGAAAGAAATCACTCCGAAGCCTAGGTATTCACTCAACCTAGCGCTCTGACACCACTGTCACGACCCGCCATTCTCTCCATAGAATGACGCATCATTAATAAGAAAGAAAGGGATAGAAAAGAGAAAGAAAGAGAAGAAGGAAGAAACAACTTTAGAATCTCAACAGCGAAACGAATAAATTATATTAATAACATAATTATTACATAATTCAAACATCAATCAAAGTTACACAGCTTATACATCACATACTAGACAGTTATAAACACCTGTCTAGTTATTGCAACTCAATACAATACAGAGATACCAATCACATCGGAATACTGTAAATATCTACAACGCTGAAGCCTCCTGCTCCATTTTTCCTCCACAATTTGTCAAAGCTAACCTGAATCCCTTGGCTACTCGTAAAAAATTTGAGTACCCAAGAGTTTAAGAGAGAAAAAATAAACTCCGGGTCAGACAAGGGTCTGGTGTGGGTAACAGGTTAAGGTTGCTTAACTTTGAAAACCTTTGGAAAAAAAAAGGTATCACGTAAGACTTCCCACACATAAACATGGGTAAGTTTTTACCTTATGCTAACCAGAACATTTGATAGGAAATCCGGTGATATATGAAGTTAATTTCGAACATTTAATTCATTTTAAATATTGAGTTTTGGAATGTGAATAAGATTTCAATATGAAGTTTATTGATAAAAAATTGTGTAATAAGAACTTAAGTTCCAAATATGGTGATTTAGTTGATAAGTTTAATTATGGAGTTAATAGTCAAAAATCACTTAAATCATAGAATTGGAGTTGAATACGAAATCGAAACGATTTTTGATATTTATATAAATTCTATTTGAATTAGAATTGAGTTAATAAGTTTTTACAACTGAAGTTTCAAGCGGTTTTGCAAATTTTTGAAATCGTCAATTTAAATCGACGCGTTAAAAATAGCGATCCGAGGCTAGTCTCGAATTTTGATAAAACTAGTTCCATTGGATTTGTAATAGTGTATTATTATCAGATTCCAAATTTCATAGTGTTTGGAGTTATCGTTTGATCCTATGGGATGTAAACAAATTGAAACTAATATAATAATTGGGTCCAAAAAGCTATCTTCTCCATACGATCGAATTATGACTCGGAACTTGTTCCATTCGTTTAGAATAGGGGTATAATATTATAAACGCCTTGCGGAATGCCTCGATAGGGCATCGAAATTTTATGTCACATAAAACGAGATATTTTATAATTAAATAACATTATAAATCGCTTAAGTCAAAACCCTACCTTCTACGACACACCATTTCCTTCAACATTAAGTCGCGTCCATCCTCCTATGCTTTCAGTTAAACATCGAAATCAACCCGTTCAAATCACGTCTTTCCCTCCTCATTTCTTTCATTTTCAAATCAAAAAAAAAATTAACATGAAAACAATTCGTTCTATTCAAAAGAAAAAAATGGCATCACGATTGAAAATCAACCGCGATTTCCTGTAGTCGTGTGCGCTCGTATTGGGGGGGGCGACATCAGTGGCGGTGACCTAGAGCTCTTGAGCAATTGAGGTAACCTGGGTAAAGCCATTGCGAGGAGGGCATTCGCGAGGGGATAGTCGAGAGACAAACGATGATTTAGGGCTTGGGTTCGAATCAATGGCAGCGTTTCAGGCAATGCGAGGCTGGCACATAGCGAGCGCAGGCGCCGCAGTGGCGTTCAACAGCGAGCGTTGATTCGCATTTGCTTGCGACAGTGGACGGTCATGGAGCATCGCGAGGTGCTAGAGGGTTTCCGTTTTGGAGAAGTGGGGATCTCGAAATCTATCATGACTGTGGACCTCGCACACGATGATGAAGGGGACTCGGTAAATGGTGGTCTGGCGATCTGACGAACAACAGCAGTAGTGAGCTTTGATTAGGTAATAAAGGTGATTAATTTATTTAATTGAGTTAAAAAAATTAATTTGAATTGAAATGTTGATAAATTCATATTTTTTTGAATGAGGTCGAAATCGAACGAAATAAGTTGTGATGCACCCGTATCGACAAGCTGGAATTAATTTGGAACGATTAACAAAAACTCGAAAATCACGGTGAGTAAACTTCACTCCTTTTGGATTGCTAGACTTTAAATTTTAAATAGTTAAAATTGATTGTGGATGTTTGGTTGGATTGATTATATATTGAATAATTTTATAGTATATGTAAAGTAGTGTATAAATATATATATTAGTATTTGGAGTGATATTCCCGCACATTATTGCGGATGAGACCCTATGCGCCCCACATAAAAGCGGATGACCCTATATACCGCGATATCCCTCTCGAAGTGGGATTGGTATTTTATATTGTATTAACATCTGTGGATGCAGGGAAATAGTTGGAGGGGTCCAACTGGATTCCTCAAAATGTTGATTTTAATTTCATGTATAGTGTTATATGATGCGTGTGAATAATCTATTATAGATTATTGTGGTGATTTTGAATTATTTGATGCTACTGTAGCACTGGCCTGAATTTTGATATTTTAATAACATAAATATATTTTTAAAATTTAAGGTATTAAAGGGAATTTTGATATAAAAATATTTATATTAGAACTGGAAGTATTGTAAAAAAGTGTGTTCAAAAAAAATATTTTGATTTTTGGTTATACTTGACTATTGTTGATTTTTAAATGGAGATTTTAAAAATGAATTATATAAAAGAATTTAGAAATGATATTTGGAAAATATAAAAAGAAGTTGAAAATGATATTAAAAATGAAAGTCTACAGGGTGGATTGTGTAGTGTATATGCAAGTATATGTGACAAAATATATGATGCAACTAAAACAATATTAATCTAAGTAAAAATAGAATAAGCACACCAGGATTTTATACTGGTTCGGACCTCCCATCCAACATCCAGTCCTGAAGCTCCCCTTTAGAATTCGACTATTAGATACCCTCGCTCCACTCAGAAAAATAGGCTTGGTTACAATAAGTTGTTCTTGTCAAATGTGGGTTCTATAACACGGATATTGACTAATTAGTAAAATGCTTCCAATATATATCCAGAGAGTATTGTCTGTGAAGAAATGAATGCATGGAAGAGTGAAATACAATTATAGATTGCTAGAGATCAAGAATATATGATAGAGTATGTAATTAGAGAGCGTAAGTAAGTAAGGTGATTTGTTCTCTTGATTCTTGATGCTATATATAGTTGTAGATAGGTATCTTGAGTTGTTGCATCCATTAACTAGTGCTCTACAGTTGCTTCTGTTGATGATGAAGAGTTGCAGCGAAAAGAAGCGCAAATGTCTATTCAAATGTGGCGGTTGAAATTTATATTTAAAATCCGAGTTTGAAATCGGACGTCTGGAATATGTTTCAAACCTCTGATACTATATATATTTTTAAATATAGTAGTAGATCAGACGTATGAGTGCAATTGTCAGATGTCTGGTTCAGTCTGTTGATTGTTCCAGAGAACTATTTCAGACGTCTGGCTTGTGCACCCAGACTTCTGATATTGTGTATATCGGTTTTTGTGCTCTTTTTCATCTGCTTCTTTGATCCTATCGACTTATAGTCTCTTGTAGTTTCTTTGAGCCTTTTTTTTGTCTTTCTAGTGATGTTGCTCTAGCAAGTACCTATATATAAATATACATGCATATTCGATTTCCATTGTATAGTTGTTGTCATCAAAACCGTAGATTTTATTTCCTAACTAGATTGGAAGTTATAAATATGATTTATAAAGGAATGGATTTATAAAAAGGGAATATATAAACGAGATTATTTTTTGTAAAAGTGAAACTCAAGGGAGTTATAAAATTTATAAACGATGTTTATAAATAGAGAAATCGATATCAGATGATAGATTGGGAAATATGAATTTACAGGGAGAATTTATATTAGAAATTGAAAATAGGGTGAGAAAAATAGTGGATACAATTTTTGACAAGAGAAAATGGTTAAGGAGATCGGAATGGAAGTGGCGTGATGAGATTCGAGGGGAAATTATAAATTGAATTAGTTATTGAGGTTTTAAAAATATATTTTTAATTCTAAGAAGTCAATTTTTAAAAAGAAAATTTTATTATTTAAACTATGAAATATAAAACTAGATATGATTGGGATACTTCGGTAAGTAGATTTTCAAATATTAAGTATTTATTTTACTAAATTCTAACTTTTAAAACTCAGCTTTGAAAATTTATTTGTTTATCTAAAAATGAGTTATTACTATTTATAAAAGCATTTATGATATTTTAAATAATTACTTGAACATGTTTTTAAAAAATAAAATTAATTATTATTCTTTTTAAAAAATACTTATTTTATATATATAGAGTTTTGAAGTGATTTAAATTTTTATTTGTAAATTCTCTCGAGAATCGTAAATGAGGCTTTTAAATGGATAGATTTTGAGGGGAGGAATTTTGTAAAGTATTGGGAGGAAATGGAATTTCAAATGTTGAATATGGGAATTTTGGAAATGAAAACTGAATTTATAAAAGAAGTTATAAATTGTTGAATGGGG
Organism: Allium cepa; assembly: GCA_030765085.1. Classification (NCBI taxonomy): domain Eukaryota; kingdom Viridiplantae; phylum Streptophyta; class Magnoliopsida; order Asparagales; family Amaryllidaceae; genus Allium; species Allium cepa. The sequence goes on from CM060928.1 coordinate 222,641,237, forward strand.
TTATAAATAAGCATACTAGGTTTTGGAAATTGAAAAGGGAATTTATTAGCGATTCTGACGACTTATGAAATAAGCTGCAAAATATTCTCTTAAATAATTATATTTGAAATGATTTTGGAAAATAGGACTTATAATATTTTCCTAAGTATAAAAATGGAAATTTTGGAATATTTCTAAGTGTTGAGATGTTTGAAAATATCCTGTTATGGATTTAAGCATTTGAAATGGTTTTCAAATATTGGAATATGGAATGAGATTTGGATATATATCTTAGTGAAGATATTTTGAAATAAATTTTGGAAAACTTTTGAAATAAGGCTTGATGTCTGCTTTTTGATGTGTATTAATAGTTAAATTACCGACTATCAATTATGGCCAATTTCGTTAATCGTTTCGAAGAGACAAGGATCAGTTTTAATTATCCGAAACCACTTCGATCCAGTTTGAACGCTACGAATGAATACCGTGAAGATGATGAAGACTGTGATTCGGTTTGTCCAGACCCAGGACAACTTGTATGGACAAATGCTATTAGAACATCATCATTAGAAGACGATGAGCATTCTACGTAGAATTATTTCTAAAAAGGTAACATTTAGCCTCAAGCCTCATCAACCGGGCCGCACCCAACTAGTATATGTTAGCACTTTTCTAGATATCCTTGGAAAACTATATATTATGGATATGGTTGTGCATGAAAGAAGGAGCGCTCGATTTGAAAGGGTGGGAACACCTAGGGTGATAACATATTCGGTTTATCATGGTTAGGGTAGGCCGGTCTTGTGCAGCAGGGGATCCCGGCGAGGTCCTCAGACATTGTTCTAGAGGTGTACTGTGATGAGCGGTACCCCAGTAGCCCTGTCATGGTATGAAATCCATTCTCCAATAAGTGCCGTGTGGTTTTGATTGTGCCCAACTATGCTGACACGTGAGATGTAAGCATTTCAGCTATTTTCTATTTACTTGATTTAGACACTTCTGTAATATCAAATGAATTTGATAAAAATGTTTTGGTTATTGTAAAGTAAAAACCCATCATGTTTATGTATGACGTGGTCTTACGAGATACCTTTGTTTTTAAAGGATTTTAACAAAAGCTAATAATTCAAATTGAGTGCGTTTTCTCACGCTGGTTTTCCAAACTGACTTTGGTGTTATTTTAACTATAATGCTTGGGTCAGACCGAGCATTACAATTTTAGGTTAGAATGCTATGGTGCTCAGGAGACGAGCAGGAGGAGTTTGGACGTATTTCCGCTGTGGGAGGACTAATTATTAAACTGTTCAAATTGGTTGTTGTCTATTGTACTAAGATAATGGTATGTATATTAACAGTACAGTTCTTGTATTTAAAATCGGTTATTATATTATAATTTATTCCGCTGTGGTTGTGAGATTCTGTGCTGTTGTTTCTACTTTATTTCTTCTTCCTTTTTCTTCTTCACCCTAAAAGATTCGCAATTCCGTTAAATTTGAGTTGATCTAATGTGAAATATGGTCAACTCAAAGGGTATGGATTTGTAGGCCTTTACATTTATTTTAACCAATTTTAATCTATTTAATCCAATTTAATCTATTTTAAAACCATTTTAATCTATTTTAAATCTATTTAATTTGTTTTTAATCTATTTTAATTTTTCTAGAACTATTTTAAATCTATTTAAACTATTTTATCCAACTTTTAAATTATTTTAAATGTATTTCAAACCATTAAATTTTATTTTCAAACTATACTAACTATTTGTTACTATCCTTACTATTTTCTAAATTCTAAATTGTAAAGTGGAAGTGTTTATATTTAAATCCTTGACATAAAAGCAAATATGATTAAATGATGTAATAACCTAAGTTGGGATTTAAATAATATATTTTAAGTAAATATGATGATTTTGAAATGAGGGTTTAACCTATTTTGAAATTATTATTTCGAAAGTGATATGGTTTGAATTGAAAATGATATTTTGATATCAATATGAAATGGTTTTAGAAATGTAAAAGAACCATCCGGTGTGTAATAAGCGTTTGGTTGTTAAAGAGACGGGGATCAGATATTGTCATACTCTCTATCAACACCGAAAACCACTTTAATAACTGTGTACGTGGTGGAGTTTCCAGAAATGAAGTAGGATTGGTATTATACCCTAGCTGTTATGTGTTACCCCAGTCCACAATTGGTATATATATCCTGGCATTGCCTCGAGTTTCATGTTCACATGCCCTATCGTGCCTTCTACGAATTTGTTTTGTACCATACATATGCAGTGCCCTCTGGGTAAACTTCACGGAGGAAAATACGGTATTATATAGACTATGGGAATATATAAAATGTGTTAAAGGGGATATGTGTAACGCCTTAACGCTATTTTAATACATTACTTTACTATAAACGCTATTATAATAGCGTACCGTACTACATAGTAGATAGTTTAACGGACTCTTAGGAGATGGAAATCCCAAACATCTCTTAAGTTATTGCACTCACGTTAGACACTGGATAGGAGATGTCAAACCCCGTAAACATCTCTAACGCTGTTACACTTTTATTTATTTACTGTGGATTTAACTTACATAAGATCTTTTAGTTCTGACTCGAGTGTTTTGTTTTTTCAATTCGCTCGGGTCAGTCTAAGCTTTTCAGTTTATCGAAGACGGATTATTGGAGGATGAAGACGAAGTTTTTTACTATTATTATTTATTATATTTATTCCACTGCATCATGTTGTTCTGCTGCATTTATTTATTATTATTCTTGTTGTATGTAACTCTGATTTGTATTATAAAAGCATAATCAATGTTATTTGTAAACAGCTTGATGAATTGTTTATTTGATTATTATATTTTATCATTCCGCTGCGAGATTTTGTATTTGTTTTCTTTCTTTCTCTGCTTTTTCTTTTTTTACCCCATAATAATATGCCTTTTTGAATGGTTTGAGTCTGACGTGTGTATATATTTTTGTATATAAAATAATAAATTTTATAAATGATATAGTTGGATGTAATATGTATTTTTTAGGTAGGGAAATTTATAAATATGATTGAAAAATAGGATTTACAAATGAAGTGAATATAAATTGAAATTTGAGAACTTAAGTTCCGGATTTTTTGGAAATTTCTTTCAAAAGTTTTTGGAATATAATATTTGTACTCTTTAGAAGTATTTTCGGATAAATATTTTCAATATGATTTGAAATAAAGTTTTAAAGAGAATTTTTAAAGGAAATAAGTTCTTTACTCCCTTCTTAGTCACTGGAAAATAATTTCGGTGATGAGTGCACGCATCTTCGATGTTTATTTTCGAGTTTCAAAGTGGGAAGACTGCTTTGATGAATAAAACCATAATTTTTAATTTTTAATTATGATTTGATTTATAAAGGATAAATATATATTATATTCTAAGTGACTAAAATGAACCCGAAGTTCAGTTCTTAAGTTCTCTGATAATTAGTAGTTTTCAATTATTGAAATGAATGATATCTTAATTATTTTAATAATTCGAAGTTTCTAGAATGAAGAAAAATATAAGTAATTAGATGCTAAGTGATTAATGGTATATATGAGAAAGTGGAAACTTGTAAACTTAAGAATAATGAAAATTTAGAAGATGAATTATTAAACTTTGAAAAAAAAATGAACAAGATGAATTTATATGAGATTCAATTGCATTCTTAAAATAACATTTATAACATACCAAAATATTATAAGTGAAATGTTAATCGGGATATGTTATAGAATATTATACAAGTAAAAATTAGTAAATGAAAGTGTTCAATGGAATTACTTATAAATAAGAATTCAGATATTATAAATTGTTATAAACTTAGGTTGATAGTTTGAAATGTCGCTAATCAAATGTAACAGAAGTGAATAATGTAACAAAAATGATTATAAACATAATATGGAAGCCATTTATAATCAAAGTGAGTAATATATTAATTGAATGATTATAACTTCAGAAAACATTAAATGATTTAGAAATGGATTCAATATTCAATTTTACAATGTATGGAAGAATAAATGTGAAAAAGAAATAATCTATTGACGGTGTATTAAATTGTAAAGAGACTTACATAATAATGGATAATCTAATAATTGAAATGTAAGCAATGAATGCAAAGTAATGAAAAGAGAAAAGGACATTGTATAAACCAATGGAAAATGAATATTGTAAGTGATGAATGTAAACTAATTAAATAACCATTGTATGAACGAATGAAACAAAAGAACAGTAAATAAAATGAAATGAGATTTATATGAGTAAACTTAATTGATATTTGAACTTTTTGTTTGTATCGGCTTATGGGATGTTTGGGAAAGGATACTTCTAACTGTATAAAAACGTGTAAATCATCTATTGAGTTTTATCTAAGATTGTTGAGTGTACGGTATACTTAGTAGTTTATTTATCATTTTATACGATTAAAAGTTTCTGAACCCGAACAAACCATTTGTTTTGGTTGCAATGAATGGATAATTGTTTTTCTTTGTTGAAAATGATGTTTGTACTGTTTTTTTTCAATTGATTATTTTTTTGTTGTTAGTTGAAACAACTTAAATATTTCTCTTTTATATAATTATTAACTTCTTTGGATTATATAAGTAAAATACAGGTTATGGAAGCAAGTGCTACTGCTTTTGGTTTCATAAAATAAGCGTTGTTTGGCCAACAAATAGGCACGTTTTTGGACTACGGTTTTCCAGTGGCATTATATTGTATTCCTATGCTTTGGGATATATTATTTTGAAATATATGATATAGATTGTTATTATTGATACTATTATTTCTCTCAGACCTCTCCGTACAAAGAAGACGCTGCCGAAATTTTCTGCGAATTTTGGACTTAGAAAAATTTGTGAAATGTTTTTCAAACTGTTATTGACTTGAATATGAAAGGAAAATAAGTATTTATAAAATGATATATTTTACATAAATTATTTAATTATGTATATTTAGTGTTTATAAATTGAATATTTTGAATAAGAGATGTTAATTGTTTTTTTCTTTCTTTTCCCTTTTCAGAGACGAAAAGTTTAAAGTGAGCAGAGTGTAACGACCCTTAATTTTTGATAACTAAAAAGAGTTAATTTAATAAGATTTTGTGATTTAATACTAGAAGAAATTAAAAAAATTATGATTTAATAATAAGAATATAACTGGAATGAAATGTAATAGTATTCATTTAAGGTAATTGATAACTGCTTTAAATGTAATTCCAATTAATTGAAATGATTAGTTATAATTGGTTATAGATGGTAAATTAATTGTAATGATGTGTGTATTAATTATTAGTAAGATTAAAAGAGTAATTGGTAATTTAATGGTTGTATTAACTAATGAAAGAGTAAGTAATAAATTGTAACTGAATAAAATTAGTGTTATGTAAATAACTATAACATTTCTGTGTAGATAACAAAAATAAAAATGTTATTAAATGTAGAAAGGGTGACAATTATTAGTTGTTACCAATTTATTTAATCAATTCCAAATAAATGTAATTAAATGTTACGTTGATGTGAGTTAAGATGATAAATGTAAAAGATGAATGCAATAAAATGTACAAAAATGTCAATTATATTCATTAGCCAATAATTGATTTAATAAAAAGAGTGAAACCAAGATAAATTAATTTATTGGGATTTTAAATTATAACTAATATGAAAATCGACAAAATTCAATATAATTGGAAAATTGCAATTTATAAATAAAAGAAGGTAATTTTGGAATACTAACGTAATAAGGTATAACCCAATGTTAAAATATGCATAGAGTAATGAATGGTAAAATAAAAAGGACTGGAATCAAGTATAATCGATTTATTGGAATTAAATTATAAATAATAGGATTTAATTATAGTTGAAATTGAACACTGTAATTGGTGTAATAATTAACACTGAATTGATATGTGAATTTGTTTTAAATTATTGTAAATGTCTAAGTAATCAAAATGGTGAAAATTGTTAGTTTATGAAAGTTGAATTAAAAAGTGACTTAATTAATTAATTAATTAATAATTTATTTGATTAACGTTAAAATAGTCATTTTGGCCACTGTCTCGGATTTCGATGAAACTAGTTTCATCGGAACCGTAACAGTGAATTATTGTAAGGTTTCACGTTTCGTAGCGATCGAGCTTGTCGTTGGATCGTATGGACTCGAAACGCGCAGAAATCAATTTAATTGAATTCAATTTAAAATAAGCTAATTTTAAAGCTAACTTCTTCATATGATGGAATTAAGACTTAAAAACCTATTCCATTGAGTTTAAAAATATCGAAAACATCTATTTTGATATATGGGATGACCCACTTTCGTTTCGGAGGCAGAATGGGCATTTCGGGTCGTTATAGTCGTTCGTACTGATCCGATATGTGTTTATTTTCTTATCAGACTTTGTTAATATAAATAGTCTTGTTTGCCAAACCCTAGCAGTCATTTTTTTATTTTGTACGTACATTTCCATCTGCTTCTTTCTTCTTTCCCAATGGCAGAAACCAATTCCAATTCAAACCATAAATCCAATTTACAAATCAATTTCAAAATCAAACTCCTCAAAGCCCTAACATATTATATGCCATTTTGAAGCTCTCGACGAGCATAATCCATTGGTGTAATTCGTATTCGAATGGAATCACCATTTATCCAAAAAATTGCCGAATTAATTTTGGCCGTCCATATGAAGTTTTGACGGTCCAACGATGGATCATCGTCCGGTCGACGATCGGGAAGCGGCATTGGGAACAAGAGGTTGAGCAGGCCCTAGGGATGGTGTTCGTTGACCGTAGACGGCCTAGAATTCGCCAGAAAATAAAGGAAGAGGGGACGACAGTAGAGCATATGTGGGAGGTCGTGGGTGGCCTGGGCATGGTGCTTGGGGTCGACCGGAGGTGGCGAAGGGGATGACGTGGTTGGATCCTGGTCTGGGTGCTTGTAGCCAACGGCGTTTGGACGTTGATGATGGCGGTTGGGTATTTGTCGATGTCTGTAAGGTTTCGCTTACGGTTTTGGGTGAGTACCGTGATTTATCATCTTATTATTTTATTTATTTTATAATATAAATCGTATAACTTCTAATCTTAAAAACTTTTACACACGAGATCAGATTTGCACACGGTTTGTTTCGCTGCAATCGTATCGGAATTCCTGGCATTGTGGAATTAGTTTGGGCGAATTTTGAGACTGTTGAATTTTGGGCCTTATTTTGGATTTCAAATCAATTTGAAATCAAAGGTGAGTGTTTTAACCCAATCACGACTACTAAATTATCTTATGTTAGTTAAATAAAATTTGTGATATGATTAGAAATTGATTGATTGATGTTTGGTGTATTTAAATTATCATTCCGGTAAAATATGACTTTTATTGCATTTAATCGGCATTTAATTTAATATTGAATTTAATTGTCAATTTATAACCTATTGATGATAATCAGTTGATTGTATGGTGATTGTGATGTATGTTTGATTGTTGATATTGGATGACTGGATGTTATATTTTTATATTGTTATAACACTGCAAGTTCCCTATGGGTTGAAATGATACATACCCAAGCGATCTGATAGATTAGGGAGAAATCGTTATGGGTTGAATTGATAGACTCAAACGATTTCATGTATTTGAAATTAAATTTTGGGATTGCGAGTTGAAATGATATGTACACATAAAATTTTAAATTGCGGATTGAAATAATAGATATCCGTATTACTTGACCATAGGGTAGAAAATTATATACAGACACTAAATTGCTTAACTTAAATGATTTTTAAGTCCTTAAATTTTGATTTCTGTTAACCGATATTTTGAAATAGAAATTGATTTATATAAACTAAATTATTTTCGAAAATCCAAGCGTTAACGTTGAAATTGGAATTGATTTAATGAATTATTCAAAGGATTTAAATTTAATTTTTAAATTCAATTTGAAGTATAAACGACATTCATCGAAAGTGAGTATTGAAATGTTGTATATTGTAACTTTAACAATCTATTGAAATTGGAATAGCTGAATTTGATATTTCAAAATTTGAAATTGGGTTTTGATTTAAAATCTGGATATGGTCCAGATTTGTTGAAATGGAAGAAATGGTTAAATTTGATGTTAATTCAAATTTATTATTTTAATATAAATTGTTAAAAATGTTATTTTAAATTCTAGTTGGTAAGATTTTCAAACCATTTAATCAATTTAAACTATTTTAATTTATTTTAGTCAATTTTAATCTATTTAATCCAATTTAATCTATTTTATCCTATTTTAAACTTATTAAACCATTTTAATCAATTTTAAATCTATTAAATCTATTTTAAATCTATTTGATTTATTTTAAATCTATTTAACCTATTTTAATTCTGCTAGAACTATTTTAAATCTATTTAAACTATTTTGATCCACTTTTTAAATTATTTTAAAAGTATTTTAATTTTTATTTTCAAACTGTACTAAACTATTTAGACTATTTATAACTATCCATACTATTTTGTAAATTCTAAATTGTAAAGTGGAAGTGGTTATATTTAAATCCTTGATATAAAAACAAATATGATTAAATGATGTAATGTCATGACCTACTTTTTCCGTACAGTTCGAACCGACATTTTACCACACTGGTTCAGTCCAAATTGAACAGAAAAGCGGATAGTAAGTAAAAAAGTAGAAAGATGATAGAAAGAAAATAGAACAACACAGAATCTCACAGTGGAATGAATAATCTATAACATAAAACAAGTCTTTACATAAAACAAAATCGGTAACTTGAACATATATAAACATCAATCAGAGTATACAACCTATTCAGCATGGACAGTTATAACAACCCATCCTTACAATTGCTGATAAACACAACCAAATGCAATGGAATATAATCATCTACATGAATACATCTTCGGGACTCTAGCTCCTCTTCTGAAGCTCCACACCTTCCAGCTAAACCTAGAAATATGCTCGATCTGAGCCGAGCATATAAGAAAAACCATGCCCGGGTCAGTCTGGTAAACCCAATGTGAGAATTTAAATCATAAAGAATTGTATTCGTTTTAACTTTCAAAATCGTTTAAAATCATAGGTATCCCGTAAGACCACGCCACACATAAACACGATGGGTTTTTTCCTTACGGTAACCAAAATACTTTTTATAGAAAATCCAATGATATTATAATAGTGTCCCTATACAAATACTTATTCAAATAGCTGAAATGCTTGCATCTCACGTTTTAGCATAGTTGGGCACAATCAAAACCGTACGGTGCTTATTGGAGAATGGATTCCATACGAATGACTAAGCACTAGGGTACCACCTATCACAGTACACGTCTAGAAAAGCATACCGAGGACTATGCCGGGATCCCTTGCAACACAAGACCGGACTATCCCTGACCTGGATATGCCAAATACGCTATCACCTCGGGTGTTCCCACCCTTTTCTGAGCTCCTTCCATAAATCGTAGTAATAATATTCGAGGGTATCTAGAAAGGTGATAAACATACCCTAATTGGGAGCTACCCACTTAGCCTTGCTGCATCTCTCCTGCTTTTCAATCATACCCGGTTGATGAGGCTAGAGGCTATGATTACCTTTTAAAGGAATTTTCACTTAGAATGCTCATTGTCCTCTAATGACAATGTATTGATAGCATTCATCCATACAAGTCTATTTTGGGCCTGAACAGAACCGAAGGCACTATTCCAACTACATCCATTTTGGAATCACCCTCAGGATTAGTAGCGATTAGGTCTTACACTTCATTGATCCATCTTCGAATCCATGCTCTTGTCTTCATTCGAAAACGTACTCATTGGATCGAAGTGGTTTTCGGATAAATTATCTGATCCCGGTCTCTTCGGACAACGTCGATATTTTTCGGTAAAGTCAACTCTGGTTCTTTAGGAAATAATCAGACGAAAATAAGATCGAAGATCACCACCTACCCGTTTGTGGACGGATTTACTTATCAACGTCCTAGAAGAACGAAATCGAGTTTATATATACAGTATAGCACCTCGAACGTTAACTGTACCACATAATTCCCGTACTTCTTCTAGATATTCCTAAAGTTATATTTAGGTCCAGATTTGATAGTCGGTTATTTAACTATCAAATATACAATCATCCAAACAAATGTTTCACTTTCCATTGAAAACATTAAGTATTATTAATTTAAATTTAAATAAACTCATACTACTTAATCTAAATAGCATATGCTTATCTCATAGGATAAGTATATTCACGAAACCATTCTTTTATTAAAATATTTGAAAACCCTTTTTAAAATAAAACTGGAAAACACCCCTACGGTATCAACTATGGATTTATAGCTCGATGTTACGTTTCTATCCCATAGAAATCCAAAACTTAACTGCAAGCATTCACTGCTTCCAATTATGCCATAATAGCATGCCATTTTTTTCGAAAACTTTGTTTAATAATTTTCCAAAATAATAATACTTGTAAAGTTTTCAATATATATCTTCCAAGTTCTAAATAACTAAAATACTCTTTTATAAAAGTTTATTATGTAATATATTATTTTAGAACATTACTAATATTTAATAAATTTGTCTTTGGAATAAATATACTTTATTACTAATTAACCGTTGAGTAATAATTAACTTTGAAAAAATCACAATAAAATAACTTTTAATTAATAATTATTATATTTTAAACAATTTAGATAATTAATAACTTTAAAATAAAAATTAATACTTTTTATATAATTTTTAAGAATAATAAATTAATTACTTTATATCATTATCAAAATATTTACTAATTAACTTTAAAATATCATTAATAAATAATAATCATCTTTAAACAATTTTGGTTTTAACAGTTCGCTTCCAAATCGAAAAAGAAGGCTTAATGATTCCAATTGTACTTAATCAAGTTACCAATCATTTTCATAATGGTCCAGAATAACAGATACAAATATTCATATCAATCAGTTTCTTTAACAATCAATTCAACATCATATTGTTCATATAATTAGCAAGATAATAAATAGATGTCCGCTCATGTATAATAGCAGAATAGGGTTTTATTTCTGCTAGTAAATGTTCACAAAACAGATATATTCAGTAATAATGGCAGAATGGTGATTTATTCCACCAACAGAGGTCCAATTAAAACAATTAGCGGAATAATGTTTTATTCCGCTACACAGAAGTCAAAAACATCGTGATTTAGATTAAATTAACTCGTCGCTATTTTAATCTAGTAAAATACCTCAACATATGGGTCCTATATATTTACACGACCATATTATTTTAAATTATTGATTAAATCCTATTCGTTTAAATTTACTTTAATTTTTCACTTATACAAATCTAACTAAAAATTTCACAAAGACGTAGTAATCTTCAATACGAACTGATTTGCAAAGAGTCTCACCTCAAACGGCTTTACGGTTTGCTAGAACTAAATTTTTTTAAAGTATATAAACCCTTTTCAAATTAAACATTTTATTTATCTTTTTTTTTTAATTTTAAAAATGGGCAGAGCCCAAACTACTCCTACCAAAAATTCCCCTTCTCCTCTCTTCCCTCCCAGTTCTTCCCTTCTCTTTTTCCACTTCCAATCCCCAAACCAAACGATCAAAACCATAATTCCAAAGCCGAAAACAATTTCGATTGACTCATGTGCCCTTCCCACCATCCACGCGTGCGACTCAGGGACCCTAACCCCAAGCATTCCTCCTTCCCTCAACCTACATTGCCACAGCCGAGACCTCATGTGTACGTTATGCACGTGCACATCCCTTCCCTTGCCCAAATCACCACCGCGACACCCTAAATCAAAGTCCCTTCTTCCCCTAGCCTCCATCGCCACCTCATCCAAGCTCCGACGACCACGGAAGGGAGATCGAGCCTCCAACCCGAGCCCAAAGCATACTAACTTCCACCAAAAACTAAACTGCTTTCATCCTACCCCATTAAACCACTCACCGCCACCACCATCATGACGCCCACATCACACGACACCTCCCAATCAAGTGTGACGCCGCTCGGTGCCCTGTGGCTCCCCCAAAACCCACGCGCACATAGACCCTACAAGAACCATCCAAAACCCTAAATCCTCTTGCCGCAACCAACTCACGCCTCATGAATAAAAAACCCATGGTTGAACTCTCACCCACGATGCAACATTTCCCCAAGGCCAGGTCGTACCTCTCCTCTTCAACGCCATTGCCGAAAGATAATTTTTGAACGAAAAACGGTCAACTCGAGACTTCGCATGATTTAAGCCACTAAAAATCATGATATTTTCACCAAAAATCCTATTTTTACTTAACGACCATGATAGTGTGTATATATATATATCGATGTTTTTAAACATGTTCATTTTCATCAAAATCCAAGTGGTGTACTGTATTTTTCAATTTTATCTCAATATATAGAACGAACAAACCTCAAATCATTTTTAACATGATCTATGCTAAAAAAACACTTTATTAGTTTACCTCGTTTGAAAATTAAAATTGAGGTGAGAGATATTGATTTTGAAGTTAAACATACATAGGTTTTCTTTAAAAACTGTTGAGTATATAGGGTATGTTTATAACAACTTCAGGCATTCCATATTCAATTTCTCACCTTAAACATTACTGCTTTCTTTTGAAATCTCCCGCTTCATCTTTATCTGATCTAAAATATCGAAAAGGATTTGCTTTGATTTTGTTTTGATTTGAACATAGGATGTTTTACAGTGTATTATTTTATTTACAGGCTTTTGTCTGTTTACAGTCTTTTTGAACCTGAAGCCTTCACTCATATACAAAATTATATATACACATACCCATATGTGATGCATACATTGATGGATTGAAAAAAAATATAAAGTGATATATATATATATATATATATATATATATATATATATATATATATTAAAGGAAGTGAAGAAAAGTTTTTGGCTACCAACAATGTTTGTACAGTGATGTATGAGAAAGACTTGAGAGGATTTTGAATTAACATTTGGTTTGAGCTTTGAAAGGAAGTTAAAATAAATATTTTAGTCTTTACTTCTTTTGACTATACATATGTTAATGTTTATATACCTCCTTTCCTTGTTTAGCTTGACCAGGAAATGTTTACATGTTTACTTTTTAATTTACCTAGTTAACCCTCTTTTGGTTTGTTTATTTTTATGTCTTCCTCTTTATTTACTTTTTACTTTCATTTGATTTTAATATGTGTATTTTTTTAAACAAGATGTAAGGTAATTTTGAATAGACCATTTGAGTCTTTATATATACACACATTTTTATTAAAAATATAACTCAAGGCATTTCAAGTCTTGTCATTTCAAAATATATTACTATTAGAATATATATATAACCCAAGGCAAATGAAATTTTGCTATTTCATTTTAAGTGTATAAAATAACATTTTTGTCAAGGCATTGCTTTGTGAGTGATTTTCCTTTTGAAATGATTTTATAGATTCCCTCATTCTATAATATAATATTATCATATATATTCACACACACACATATATATATTCCTTCTTTTATATTTTTCCAATATATAAAAATATACACTACTTTTTAATAAACTATATTTGTCTAGTCCATATATATATATATATACTTACCTCTTTATATATTGTTTTTTTAATATACTATTTCTATTTAGTTTATAGCATACCATATTTATTTGCTCATAAATGCTATAATTTTCCTTTTTGAACTTATATATATAAATGTATAAAATTCTTAATAACTATATTTATTAGTCCACAAATATGTATATTACATATATTGTTTTTAACCCACTAGCTTATTTAGTTTATATAGATATTACAATCTTCTCAACGATATGTATATATTCATATATACAAGAAAAATCAAATTTTAAACTCTTTCTTTTTATAATACACTGTACTCTCCCTAAGTCATATCCTTTCTATTTATAATGTATTCTTCTTATTTCCTCTGTATTAATCTGAATTGAGTTTGTTCCAAATTTATATATATATATATATATATATATTGTCCTAAATATATATATGTATGCATATACAAAAAATTTCCAATTAAACCTATTTCCTATTTTGTAAATAAAAATATGGAAATTTACAATATTATCTTGGTTTGAAAACTATGTACTATTATCAACTGTTACTTAAAGGGGATTTTTTTGATTTAAAATACCGTATTATTGAATGTTAAAAATTAATATTCAAAACTCAAGACGTCAAAATCTGGGTCGTTACATGTAATAACCTAAGTTGGGATTTAAATAATATATTTTGAGTAAATATGATGATTTTGAAATAAGGGTTTAATCTGTTTTGAAATTATGATTTAGAAAGTGATATGGTTTGAATTGAATATGATATTTTGATATCAATATGAAATGGTTTTAAAAATGTAAAAGAACCATCCAATGTGTAGCAAGTGTTTGGTTGATAAATAGACCGGGATTAGATATTGTTATACTCTCTTCCAATACTGAAAACCACTTTAACAACTATGTAAATGGTGGAGATTCTAGAAATGAAGTAGGATGGTTTGGCGAACGATTCTGTATGAGGTATTTACGTGACTCTGATCCCCATGAGTCAGCTTAGATGTGACTAAAACAGAAGCTATACCGGGCCAAGTGAGGTCATTCCTCCCATCGGGCACATTCCTTCGATACTATATTTTGTCATTATGATTGATTTAGTGGCCACCCCTCGATTTTGATTATGGGAGTGTGTCTGAGGTAGGTAGCAGTAGCTGTTATGCATTACCAGTCCGGAAGTGCAATTGGTATATCTACCTTGACATTGCCTCCAGTGTCATGCTCACATGCCCTATCACGCCTTCTATGAGTTTGTTTTGTACCATACTTATGGAGTGTCCTCTGGGTAAACCTTACGAATGAGCGTACAGTACTGTATAGACTATGAGAATATATATAATGTGTTAAGGGGGATATGGGTAACGCCTTAACGCTATTTTAATACTTTACTTTACTGTAGACACTATTATTGTAACGACCCGGAATTTTGGTCGTTTGTTTGAACATTTAATTTATTTTAGATGTTGAATTTGAATTATTAATTGGTTTTGAGTATGGAGATTTTGAAAGAATCAGTAAAATAGTTTAACATTTCAAATAAAGCGATTAATTAGATTTGGTAAATATAGATTTAATAATTGAAAGTGGGATAATATGTGAATTTGGAAATAAATGGACATGGAAATGATTTTTAAAATTTATTTAAATCATATTTAAATTAGAATTATAATATAGACTTTTGAATAGGATTTAAAGTCGGTAAGTAAAATTTGGAATTTTATATATTAATTTCATAGTGAAAATTAATATATGGTAATAGTGTAAAATAATGGAATTTTGATTTAATATAAATCGAAATGATTTCTAATATGAATATAAATTCTATGTGATTTATAATGGAGTCAGTAAGTTTCAAAATTTAGAATTTTAAACAATTTTGACGATTTTGAAAATCACTCGATTTAATCGACATATTAAAATTGTTGAATATGCGCTTATATGATTTTTGTTTGATGATAATAAACATATACACATTCGTTTAAATGTATTTGTTAATGTACTATTTTATTTTTCATAGATTAAATAAATATTTGCTGAATAAAATTAAATGACACAGAATTTGAATTCAAACAGAAATTTTATTCAAACAAACATTTATTACAATTTTGAATAGTACAAATTCAAGCTCTCACTATACATATACAATTTTGATTACAAATACATCACAATGTCATATTTACATTTAACCTCACTACACATCACTCATTCACTCAACTCGTATTTTATCTTCAACTTCATTCCAGTTAGAATCCAGCATCTGAGCAATCTGCAAAAATATTCACTAACGCAGTAAAATTGAAAAAGAAATATTTTTTTGCAATATAAAATAAAATATGGTTTTTGAAAATATTATTTGCCTCAGTTATTTGGGTTGTTCGTCATCATTTATATTTGAATTCATCACACACACGAACAATGTGACATGCACAGTGTATCACTTTAAATGCCACAAGGCCGTGCACATCGATATACACTTGATAATGATACAGGGACAGGTGAGAACAAGGTCAAACCCAAATAAAAAGACGGGTCCAACTCAGGTGCAATATAAATAAAATCTCGACACACGCACAAGGTCAAACCCGAACTACTAGCTGGATTCAACACAGGGCAGGTGTACAGGCTACGACTTCAAGCATGAAACAGTTCATTATCCAAGCAACATTCAAAACAAGGAACCAACTACAAAAACCAATGTCGAAGTCATTCCAGCAAATCCAAGTTTATATGCAAGTAACATGAGCAGACCCAAACAATACATACACCAGCCTCAATAATGAAGATACCAAAACCAGAATGCAAGTGGATGAACAGAGAGATATACACAATGAAGGCAAGAACAGTAGCCTCGACACAAGTACACATAGGTGGTGAAATTACTCAACTGAAGAGGAGTAACCTCAACAAGTTGGTATGACAGATTGTCAAGGCAACATGAAGTGAATGGAGTAACATGACCAACAGATTCAAAATACAAATACCACAAACCCAAGACCAGAATAATTACAGTTTCATGTAACAAGACAATGCACCAATGTCACCAGCATGATAGCAATATGTACAGCATCAATCAAGATATCAGACTCAAACAAGTGAAGTTAAAGCAAACAGAGGCATCAATATGGTAACACACTGCAACATGCTCAAAGTAAACACTGAATACAATATGGACACAACAATGCTCAATGACACGGCAATGCTCAAGACCAAAGCAAACTACAAGATGTAAAGCAGTGCAAACATAAGTGACAACATCAGATAATATATGCAACTGAACAAGTCGAAGTTAATATACAATGATGAACAAGGCAACAGTGAAGTACAATATCAATTTCAATGAATTGAAACTCAATTGTATGAAAAGTGTTTCAGTAATGCACAAAGAGATCCTCAAGACCAAGACACAAGCCTGCAACTAAATTTGAAGCCAACGCACTAATATAGATGATACACCAAGTACAAGCCGAGGCAATCAATAAATCAGCAATGGCCGAAGTCATAAAACAACAGGAAAATCAAAGAAGGTCAAAAGTACAACCGAAGCCAGCAGAAGCATTAAAAATACACGGATGTGACAAAGTCCAATGTCACAAATTAAAGTCAGATTCAAGCCGTGGTCATAATAGAATGAGTCAATGCCGTGAATGACAAGCAACCAAAACATATACGAATTGAAGAGGTCAGAATCAATCTCAAACATCCAAATGAAATTAGATGGCCGAAAGTAAATCGTTGAAGAAATCAGACGAACGCAATTCTAGGGTCACAAACCCTATATAAATTACTGCAATCATCATCGGCAAAAATCATCGAGTTCAAGCAAGCATAAAACCAGCAAAACAAAAGCATAAAATTACATACCGAAGCAAGGGACGAACTCGATCAACGAAGCAGCCGAAGTGAGCAACAAGGAGTACGATCGATCAAGGCTAAACGTGAATAATCACCGAATCGATCAACATAAAGTCGGCTCTTCGAATAACCCTAGTTTGGATCGAAGAAAACGAAGCCCTAATTTGCACAGACAAGAACAAGCCGCCATTATCTCAAAGAGGAACGAGCCGGTAGAAGATAAAGGAAAAGAAAGCGTGGGCCGGCCTTTTGTTTTAGATTGGGGGTTTCAAAAATTATAATAAGGGTTTTATTTTAAATTAGGGTTATTTTAATTTTAAATTGTTTTTAATTTGTATTTTCTTTTTAAACCGTTTAAATTTCTAGTCGTGTGACTAGGGGACAAGCTACGTGGCGTAGCTTGAGAATTCGCAACTCAGCGGCTGAGTTGTGGCAGGGTTTTGAGCGTAGAGTTAGATTTAGCCGATAGCGGGTGTCGCGATTTTACGTGTGTAAGCGAGGGACTATCTAATTTCTAGTAGAAACCTTGGGGGCAGCACGTAGGCAGGTTTTTGCCAAAGCTGGGTAAATTCTGTGTCGTTCTATTTCTGCATTTATTCTGCTATTATCCGTGCTGCTATTGTTATGTGATCTGTGTTGAAATTATTTTATAAGCTTCCGTAATTAATTTTATAATTTACACTATCACCCTATTCACCCCCCCCCCTCTAGGGTGAAATCGATCCTACAAGTGGTATCAGAGCTAGGAACAAAAGCCGTTTTTGTTTTAAATTTTTTTTACAAAAATCAATTTTTGTTTTAAAAATTCGTGTTTTAAAAATTGGTTTTTGTTTTAAAATTTTGAATTTTTGAAATGGATTCTTTTATTAATACTTTTGTTGAGGGTCGCTCCAATATTATTCCTTCAATTTTCGATGGAACAGATTTTTTGAATTGGAAATTAAAAATGGAATTTTATTTAAAATCTGTTAATATTAAATGTTGGGATATTATTGAAAATGGGTGTGATATAACAGATAAGAAAATTATCTCGATTAACGCTCTTGCTATGCATATATTATATTCTCATATTAATCAAGATAATTTTAATTTCATCTCTCATTGTAAAAATGCACAGGAAATCTGGAATACTTTCGATGCAATATATGGTGCAAAAGTCAACAGCAATGAGAAGTCCTCCACAACCGACTCGGTTAAAGAAATATGCTTAACAGGATTGGTAAATAGCAGTTGTGATGAGGATGATGATGATGGAGCAGCCGAGCTGGCACTAATAATGAAGAAATTCAAAAGGTGGAACCACAAATATGGAAATCCAGCTCTAAATCAAAAATTAAAAAGCAGAATAATCAAAGCTCTAAACAACTCGAAAGAACACGGGATCATTTGCAACAAATCCGGTGATATCAAGCCCAATTATCCTCGTTTTCAACTCGGCAAAGAAAAGAATTCAAAAAGGAAATTTGTAGCCATGTGGAACAAAAGCGATAGCAGTGAAAGTGAGAAAGCAGATATATGCCTTCATGGAAATATAACCGATAGCGACGATGACGAGCCAAGCGAGGTATCAAAACTTACTCACTCTGAATTACTTATTTATTTCCACGAAGTAAATGGCTGTTTTGAACGACTTAGGGAAAAATACGCCAAACTTGAATCTCAAAAGGATACTTTGATAGAATGTAATAAACAACTTGATCAATTAGTTAAAACCTATCAAAGTAGGATCCCTAAGTGTGATAAGTGTCCAACATTCGAAGAAGAAATTAAAAAATCAGAAATCAATATAAAATCACTTGAAAATGAAATTCTGATTTTAAAAGAGAATGAAAATAATAGGAGAGAGAATTCTATTAAAAAGTGCAAACAGTTGTTAAACGAAAATAAATCTCTCAAAACACAAGTCCAACAATTGTCAACGACTTTAGATAAATTTTCAAAAAGTGAAAAATTGTTGGATATGCTATTAGGAAAGCAAACTGTTAATACGATTAGACAAGGACTTGGATATAATAATTCGAAAATTGTTGAAAGCAATATTAATCAAGTTAATTCTATGTGCACAATTTGTAGAAAATATGGACACAATCACAATAATTGTTGGTATAGACCCAAACATGTGAAAACTATACCGATTTGGGTTCCAAAAGGCACAAATATAAAATCTCTCAAAGTTAAACAAATTTGGGTGCCGAAGGGAACAATTATAAATAGTTTTGGGTCTTTACAAAATTGTTTTTCAAAATTTTCTGCCACTAACAACCATGGACCTATAAAAAAAATAGATCACATAAATCTTTCATCGTGTCGGTGTGGTGGCAGGCTAAGGAACAACAATAGTGTTCTCTGGATTTTTGGTTGTTCCAGAAACACAACAGACGACAAAGCAAAGTTCTTTAGCCTAGTATAAAGGTGACAGAATCACAATGAACAACAACGAAATAATATCGTAAAGGTAAAACAGGTAAATGTATATTTACGATATATTAAACGTGATAATCTGCACCATATTTTGAATGAAAATCAGCCAATATTGAGATGATGAAAAGATTGTGATTTTGATTCTGACTTATTCAACATAGTTGGCCAAGTATATTCTTATGCCAAAAACACTATAATAATCTCTAGATTCTTTGAATTACTTCATATATATCATTTTGGATTAAAAATAGTGTTTTGTTGGATAATAATACAATTGGTTATAATTCGGCTAACTCTATATTCACGGTTTTTGATTATTTACACGGCTTCATTTCAAATTCAAAAGAATGTCATTTAAATTGCTGTAAAATTTGAGTTTGAAATTTTTGGTGCACACTTCATGTTTTGGTCTATAAAATTCAATTGATGATAATTTTGAGTGAAAGAGAAATTCACATGAAGATTACACTGGTAATCTAGTTGATAGAAAAATTACTAGTGAAACGTGATTTCTGTTGAGACATTTAGTAACTGCATCGTTTTTCAAAAAAAAAAAATCTGCATATTTTTCATTTCAAATAATTTTCAAATAGCAGAAAAATTTTTCTTTTAAAACCCCCTGGAGAAAAATCATTTTTGACCATATTTTTAGATTAGTCATTTGAAAAATTAATTTCATAATTATTTTTGAATTTGATTTTAAATGACTATATTGACTAATCTGACTCCCAAATGATTATCGAAAAGAAAAATAGTGATTGCAAAAGTGATGAGTGTTGATATTGATCATATATTATAACTCGAGAAAGTATAATTACAAAATTTCTTTAGAAATTTAAACAAGAGTTATAAAACTTTTTGTTGGTAAAAATTACATGACCATCTCTATTTCTATCATATTTCTAACAACCGTCACTCATCAAAATTCTATATAGTTTGTCAATATGTGGTACTTTAAACAGGAATCGTTCGTTTCTCATTTTCACATTTTTTTTAAAACAAATAAAATAAAAAAATAGTAATAATAAATAAATACCAATGTATTCACTATCATTTAAAAGTCCTCACGGTTATGCATGGGTGAATTACTTGGAATTTGTTATGTGCTTCCATGCTCATTTAAAAGTCCTCACGGTTATGCATGTATGGAACGCATATCAAAAGTTGATTTTTAAAATAAACAAGTTGATTCTAATCCCATTTAAAAGTCCTCACGGTTATGCGTGGTTAGAAGATACTTGAATTCATTTTTTTAAAAATAAAATTGGAATACTACTAATCTCATTTAAAAGTCCTAACGGTTATGCATGGTTAGTAGATATTCAAATTCCTGATATAAATATACCACAAATAGACACAACTATATGGTTTTATATGATGACATAATTCCCATCATTCTAAAAGTGGAATATGCGCCTAACAAAAATTTTAAGATTTTTGTTTGATTTTTTATTGAAATTTAATATTTATATTCAATTGAGTTTTAATGTTGAATTAATATCGATAACTTTATCTCTATTTTCTCTAACACTATTATTCTTTTGCTGATAACAAAAGGGGGAGAGAAAAGTTAAGATTTTGTCAAATAAAATCAAGCAAAGGTCAAATAATTTTCTATTTGCATCTAAGCTCATTTGCATATTTTTATTTGTATGCATATATGTAGGGGGAGCTTTGTGTAGAGAGGAAGCATTTAAATAGGGGGAGCAATTAGAGCATATCAATGATCAAATACATTTAATATATTCAAAATCTTAAATATATGTTTGTTATCATCAAAAGGGGGAGATTGTTGAATATGCGCTTATATGATTTTTGTTTGATGATAATAAACATATATACATTCGTTTAAATGCATTTGTTAATGTACTATTTTATTTTTCATAGATTAAATAAATATTTGCTGAATAAAATTAAATGACACAGAATTTGAATTCAACCAGAAATTTTATTCAAACAAACATTTATTACAATTTTGAATAGTACAAATTCAAGCTCTCACTATACATATACAATTTTGATTACAAATACATCACAATGTCATATTTACATTTAACCTCACTACACATCACTCATTCACTCAACTCGTATTTTATCTTCAACTTCATTCCAGTTAGAATCCAGCATCTGAGCAATCTGCAAAAATATTCACTAACCCAGTAAAATTGAAAAAGAAATATTTTTGCAATATAAAATAAAATATGGTTTTTGAAAATATTATTTGCCTCAGTTATTTGGGTAGTTCGTCATCATTTATATTTGAATTCATCACACACACGAACAATGTGACATGCACAGTGTATCACTTTAAATGCCACAAGGCCGTGCACACCGATATGATAATGCTACAGGGACAGGTGAGCATAAGGTCAAACCCAAATAAAAAGACGGGTTCAACTCAGGTGCAATATAAATAAAATCTCGACACACGCACAAGGTCAAAACCGAACTACTAGCTGGATTCAACACAGGGCAGGTGTACAGGCTACGACTTCAAGCATGAAATAGTTCATTATCCAAGCAACATTCAAAACAAGGAACCAACTACAAAAACCAATGTCGAAGTCATTCCAGCAAATCCAAGTTTATATGCAAGTAACATGAGCAGACCCAAACAATACATACACCAGCCTCAATAATGAAGATACCAAAACCAGAATGCAAGTGGATGAACAGAGAGATATACACAATGAAGGCAAGAACAGTAGCCTCGACACAAGCACACATAGGTGGTGAAATTACTCAACTGAAGAGGAGTAACCTCAACAAGTTGGTATGACAGATTGTCAAGGCAACATAAAGTGAATGGAGTAACATGACCAACAGATCCAAAATACAAATACCACAAACCCAAGACCAGAATAATTACAGTTTCATGTAACAAGACAATGCACCAATGTCACCAGCATGACAGCAATATGTACAGCATCAATCAAGATATCAGACTCAAACAAGTGAAGTCAAAGCAAACAGAGGCATCAATATGGTAACACACTGCAACATGCTCAAAGTAAACATTGAATACAATATGGACACAACAATGCTCAATGACACGGCAATGCTCAAGACCAAAGCAAACTACAAGATGTAAAGCAGTGCAAACATAAGTGACAACATTAGATAATATATGCAACTGAACAAGTCGAAGTTAATATACAATGATGAACAAGGCAACAGTGAAGTACAATATCAATTTCAATGAATTGAAACTCAACTGTATGAAAAGTGTTTCAGTAATGCACAAAGACATCCTCAAGACCAATACACAAGCCTGCAACTAAATTTGAAGCCAACGCACTAATATAGATGATACACCAAGTACAAGCCGAGGCAATCAATAAATCAGCAATGGCCGAAGTCATAAAACAACAGGAAAATCAAATAAGGTCAAAAGTACAACCGAAGCCAGCAGAAGCATTAAAAATACACGAATGTGACAAAGTCAGATTCAAACCGTGGTCATAATAGAATGAGTCAATGCCGTGAATGACAAGCAACCAAAACATATACGAATTGAAGAGGTCAGAATCAATCTCAAACATCCAAACGAAATTAGATGGCCGAAAGTAAATCGTTGAAGAAATCAGACGAACGCAATTCTAGGGTCACAAACCCTATATAAATTACTGCAATCATCATCGGCAAAAATCATCGAGTTCAAGCAAGCATAAAACCAGCAAAACAAAAGCATAAAATTACATACCGAAGCAAGGGACGAACTCGATCAACGAAGCAGCCGAAGTGAGCAACAAGGAGTACGATCGATCAAGGCTAAACGTGAATAATCACCGAATCGATCAACATAAAGTCGGCTCTTCGAATAACCCTAGTTTGGATCGAAGAAAACGAAGCCCTAATTTGCACAGACAAGAACAAGCCGCCATTATCTCAAAGAGGAACGAGCCGATAGAAGACAAAGGAAAGGAAAGCGTGGGTCGGCCTTTTGTTTTAGATTAGGGTTTTAAAAATTATAATAAGGGTTTTTTTTTAAAATTAGGGTTATTTTAATTTTAAATTGTTTTTAATTTGTATTTTCTTTTTAAATCGTTTAAATTTCTAGTCGTGTGACTAGGGGACAAGCTACGTGGCGTAGCTTAAGAATTCGCAACTCAGTGGGTGAGTTGTGGCAGGGTTTTGAGCGTAGAGTTAGATTTAGTCGATGGCGGGTGTCGCGAGTTTACGTGTGTAAGCGAGGGACTATCTAATTTCTAGTAGAAACCTTGGGGGCAGCACGTAGGCAGGTTTTTGCCAAAGCTGGGTAAATTCTGTGTCGTTCTATTTCTGCATTTATTCTGCTATTATCTGTGTTGCTATTGTTCTGTGATCTGTGTTGAAATTATTTTATAAGCTTCCACAATTAATTTAATAATTTACACTATCACCCTATTCACCCCCCTCCCCCTCTAGGGTGAAATCGATCCTACAAAAATAGCCTTCCAGGGTACAGTCCTAAAATTCGATGAAACTAGTTCCATTGGATCCGTAATATTTTATTATTAACGGATTTCAAATTTCATAGCATTTGGAGTTACTATTTGGTCGTACAGGAAAGAAACGCGTTGAAATAAATATGGAAAATTTAATACATTAATTCGATTCAAAAAGCTACATTTCACATATAGTCGAATTAGACCCCGAAACATATTCCATTGTGTTCGAAATAGGGGTAAAACATTAAAAACGTCAGGCGACACGTCTCGTTTGGAGTTCGTTTGAAAAAGTACGTAAATTTTGGAAATAATAATAAAATAATTTATATGCGTATGTAAATAACCCTAAACAGTAAACTGTTAATCGGCTAATTTTCTATCGGTGTAGAAAATAGTCAAAAAATTTCAAATTAAATTTACCGCAAGCGCATGGCATACTATCGTAGTACGTGGCGAGTATGGGTCGATCCGCAGGGAATTGTAGATAATAAGATTCTGTTCAATCAAATTAAACCAAATCGAATGATTGTTAACTACTAAAAGAAAGTAAAAACTAACTAAAACTAAGGAAAATAAAAATATGAGGTTAAAGAGAAATTTAGAGGCAAATCCCCTCTCATGGTCACATAAATCAACATAATGAAATTATGATCTCTTTTTGGTCATTTGTGAGTTTAGTTGACGCATTTATCATAAGCATGGCCTAATTGTGTTATTAATTAACACACTTAGGCCATCAAACTTTAATGCACCCTCTAACCCACTTACTAATTTCAATGAAAATGATATGAAATTAAAAGTAGAATCTATTTTAAGCATGGCTTGTTAACTATTGAATTAGAAACATAAACCATCAAATTTTGATTCTAAATCCACTTCCATTATCATGATCATATATAGATGAAAAGGTAATTAGTGATTCAAATGACTAAGCATAGCCTATTTGTTTTGAACAACATAAGCTGTCAAAATCAATATTAAACACAAAATCACACAAACATTCAACTTTCCATTAAGTACAAAAGAGACATAAATGAGAAATCATGTTGCATCTACATGATTCAAGAGAGCTTCATTACCCCTAAATTGAAGGGATTAGCCTCTCATTTATGTTATCATATCAACAAAAGTAGAAATCAACATGAAATAAAAAAAATAAAAAGAAGAGGAAAATGAAAGCTAATGGAAAAGAGAACTAATCTAATTGCATAAATAAAAGGGATCTACAGTACAACATCAAAGGAAATAAACCAGAAAAGGAAAAGAACATGTATTAAATTGCATAAAAAAGTTACATGAAAAAAAGAAATGGCTAAGTAGCCATGAAAAGAAAGAGAGCTTTCATTTTATTTTCTTAAGAGAAGAGAGCCTAAAAGAGAGACTAAGGAAGAGGGTTACATGAAACATAAGGGGTATTTATACAAGTTAGAAACCCTAATGCATATTTTTGGGGAATGCCCAAAATGCCCTTGTAGGAAGTGTGGTGGCCAAGTTATCATTAGCTCCAATAATCCCCCACTTAAATGTACATGAAGCTTAATGGCCTTTTAGCATATGCATTAGCTCCTAGTTGAAAATCAAGATAAGGGGGTGGGGTCCTCCATGTTCTTCATTTTGAATTAATCTTCATTCATTTATATCTTCTTTGTGCATGCATATTCCTTTATGAAACCACTTGTAACTGAGTCTAAATTTCTACAAAATAATATAGAAATTTTTAATTAAATTTTCTCAATTTAATATATGCACAAAAATGACCATATTGCCCCTATATGAAGATGAATATGTGACAATTTGAAAATAATTTGAATTTGATTTGAACCGGTTAAAATACCCGATATGATCATTTATTTAATTTAAATAGATTAAATATGGTGGTAAAAATATGCACATCAAATATCCCCACACTTATCTTTTTATTCATCCTCGAATAAACTAAAACTATGATAAATCCGTTTTCATAGGAAGCGCGATTGCATTGAGCGTATGCAACAAGCCATTAAACCTCTCGGTGTACCCAGTAGGACGATTGTTGTCTCGTGAGGGTTTTCAGCGGATACTACCCACAAAATCCAAATGCAGGACGAAAATATTTACAAAATTCAAGATTTATTAACAAAGAGATGAATGCAAGTTTTTGAAATTATTTACGAATGAAGGATTTGCTTTTAAATAAACACAAATAAGTTAAATATAGGTTTTGTTTATTATCAAGAAATTTAAGAGCTTTTACTTGTCAAAATTTCCAACAAAAATCAAGTTATCATAGCAAATAGACTATAGTCTAACTCGTTGTTTTGGTGGATAACATAGTATAATTATGAAATGGATCCTTTGTTGATTATCAAAGTTTATCATGGTGGTATTTTCATTTCTTTTCAATAACAAGTCAAATCAAATAAGTTAAAATAATGCTTGGATTTCAATTGCTTGCTCTCTCTTATTTGAAAATTTTATTGATATTAACAATATTTACATATGCCTAACTCAGGTAAACTGAGGCCAGCTATATTACCCATGCACCGCCTTACGGACTCATGTGAGGGAAATACAGAGCGTGGTAAGTGAACACTTGAGTGTGAACACTTATCGACTATAGGCGTTATTAAAAAGAATTTTTATATATACACCTAGCTTAGATAAACTAAGGCCAGATATACTGATCGTGGGGCATACGTGAGAAAGGTACAGAGTAAGGCGAGTGTACACACAAGTGTGTACACCTGTCGACCGTAGGTGTTAATAGAAAATATTTACATATATACAAATGTTTTGTTTTATTATTTGTTTTTTTTTCAATTTTTTTTGAAAGAGAGAGTTTTGCAAAATAATCTTAAAACCACTTAACTTAGAAGACAAAAAAATGTTATATCCTTTACTTTAAATCAACCACTTTTTAAAATAAAGATTTTCAGTTTGAATATATTTCATAATTATCACGTATGAACCTTCCTATATATTAGTTAAACTATCGTTATTTATAATCACACTTCATTTTTATTTTTGTTAAGACAAATAAATTTTCAATAACTTAAATTTAATAAACCAAAACCATATATTTATCTTATAGTGTTTCTTTGAAAATAAATCAAAAATTTTTTGAAAAAAAATTGTTTTTGAAATTGTTTTTGAGTTTTGGAGGAAAAATGAAAAATTAATCATGAAAAATCAAAAAGAAGATGAGTCTCCCCTCATACGTGATTTTGACCGTGTCCCCACAGTCAACCCAAGTGGAAGGAGAAAAATAAAAACATAACCTTTATTTAAATGAAAATGAAAAGATGATTATTTACATGACATCAGAAAGTATGCCGTTAAATAGTAAATGAACGGTCTTCCAAAAACCGATTCATTTGTCTCGCCAAGTACGTGAGACACAGCTTAAGCCCAGAAAACCAAATCGTAAAAGATTTTGGTATCGAATGTGGATTTGGAAAAACCAATATCATTTTATCAAAAATTGTATGATTTGTTTTGTTTTCGATGATTTTTGGGGTAGATATAACGATTGATTGAAATTCAAGTTTATTTTCACCAAATTGAAATTCAAGTTTGTCATTGAAAAATTCTTCAAAATTATTGATTTCAAAGTCAAAGTGATGATTTAAATCTTCCACGTCGGAATTTAACAACTCGTCACCCAAAAGTCTAAAAAATTCCTTTCATTAAATTCGTCTTCCTTTGTTGGATTACCAACAACTTCATTGCCTATCTCAAGTTCAAAATCCAAAGTTAATGTATTCAAATTTTTGAAATCGATAAAAGGAAGATCGAATTTTAAATTTGGTTCCACACCCTCAAAAGAATTGAAATCCAACTCAATTACCATGCTTTCAACAACTTCATTAAGATTGTTATTTTCAATTTCAAAAGTTGTTATTTGAAAATCGTTGATTTGGGTAAAAGCTGGATTATCATTTGACTCATTGCACGTTGGAATTTGCTTTTGTTTATCACGTTGTTTCATACATGTTTCAACCAACAAATCTGTTTGATCATTGTAAATTCTGTCCGTCTGCTCAACAAAATCCAATTTATAGTTATTAACATGAGGATTTTCACTACGAAATTGTTGAGAAGAAAGATTTTCAATCGTGACATTGTTAAGATTATTCTCATTGCCAAATTCGTTTGAAAAGTGGTTTTCATTTTAAGTTTGAAATTGAAGTGGCATGGGTTATACTCGAAGTCATTTGAATTTTGAAGTGAATTCAAATTTTGATTATTTTAACTCAAGTTATTGCACAAATATGAGTTACACAATTCATTTATACTTTGATTTTATTATGTAGAGAATTCAAGCAAAGATGAAATGTTATTTTCAAGAGTCGAGGGTTAGTTATTGTTTTGAAAATTTGTTGTTCGAAATTTGAATTGTTTATACAAAAGTTGTTATTAAAATATCCATACGAATTTGGAGTGAAATCATATGATTATATTGATTTTCACAACTATTGTAAAATTCACGTAAGTGGGGAAACTCGTACATTTTCAAGAATGTTTTTGTTTTTTTATAAAATAAACATATTTACAAATAAATTTATTTTTCAAAATGGAAAATTGATTTTTTTTTCAATATTTTTTTGTTTTTTGAAAAGATTTTATATTTTTGTTTGGATTTTTGATTTTCTAAAAAAAACTAAGTAATTTTTTTTGGATTTTTGGAATTTTGATTTGAGAATTTTCAAAGGAAAAGGGAAAAAAACTAAGTTAAGTGTTTGCACCAAAATTGGGCAACACCCTTCGGAAGTCTTTGAAGAGATAATAAATGAAGAACTTAAATTGGAAATGAAAATTATCTAACAAAAACTCCAAGTTATAGAAAAGTAAATTGCATAGAAGACAAGAATTTAGAGTGGTTCTCAGTGAAAAATGTTATCCCGCTTTTTGGCAAAGCCGTGATACCAAAAGATTGGCCAAAAACAAAGGACAGTTCGTCTCAGAGATTGGTTGCACTTCTCTTCGCTATGGATATCGATGAATTTTGTCCGAGTCCAGATTGAGCTACAATTGATAGGACATGACCAGAAAGATCATAGAAGTCCGCGTTTCATATTTCAAGTCAATCCGAGGTCGTATGCTCAAGTTATGATGGATTGAAGTTGAGAGAAATGAACCTTGCTCGGTTCGAATCCATCACCTCGAATCCATCCGGAACCTTCCCTAGTTCGAACCCAAGAAGCATAGCCGTGCTTCGAATCCATCCGAGCAGGCACCGTGTTCGAATCCATAGCACAGTCACGCCACATTCGAACCCATCAGGTTCGACTCCATCTAGTTCGAAACCATCCCATGGTCTTCCTTCGTACCCATCAAGAGAAAGTGCTTCGAATCGACCAATGTTCGAACCCAGCATTCCTACCTTCGAATCCATCCTCCCGGAGCTTTACCTCGAATCCATGCATTACTTCGAACCCATGAACTAAACCTCGCTTCGACTCTATTGAGCAAGCCTTAGTTCGACTCCATCCAAGTCACCTTACTTCGAATCCATCAAGAGAATCTCAAGGTCGAATCCATGAGGTAAGAAACTCCTTCGAATCCATCTGGTTGCAGTGCATCGAATCCATCCTGAAACTTCACTGCGATTCCATTTCACGGCGTGCCTCGAAACCATTCAGTAGGAAAGCCACGAAGACCATGGATTCGAAGCATGTATTTCTTCGAACCCTATGGATTCGAACCTATGGATTCGAAACATATGGATTCGAACCATATGGATTCGAACGAATCCATAGGATCGAGTCGAAGCAAACAGGGTACACGAAGACGCAATCTTGAATCGATCATATCTCTCAATCCCATGATCCAAATGCCATGAAATTTTCACAGAAGCTTGCATACATGTTGAAGAATGTCCACACCAAATTTCGCCTCGATTGGATGCATTTTTGATCGATTCGAACTTCACTTCGAATCGATCCCAAACTGGGCACGGATTCCGAGAACACGGGCCTATCGGCCCCCCTCACGTGCCAAGCGGCCTCCCCAGGTTTTTGGCGGGATTTCAGCCTTCCACGCCTATAAATAGAGCCCCTGGTCATTCAGAAAAGGGGTCGGAGAATTTGGAGAGAAAGAGTACGCCTAAACGCTGCCAGAATCACTCCATACCACCATCTTGGCTGCTGATTTCGAATTTAAGTCTGTTGTCTGCTGTAATTTGCTTCAAAACACTTGTAACCTTCAAGTATTAAGCAATAAAGTGATCAAACTTCATAGTGGACGTAGGCGCATCGCCGAACCACTCTAAATTCTTGTCTTCTATGCAATTTACTTTTCTATAACTTGGAGTTTTTGTTAGATAATTTTCATTTCCAATTTAAGTTCTTCACTTATTATCTCTTCAAAGACTTCCGAAGGGTGTTGCCCAATTTTGGTGCAAACATTTTGGTGCTTTCACTGAGAAAACCTAGATTTTCTCCTGCTCGTTGGATCTGTCATCGATACCGGATTGAATAAATCTAAGAGAGAGATCCAGATCTATCGTTCATGGGTTCCTTCTATTCTATTCAGATTGCTCTAAAATCTAAGAAGAACCATATTCATCATGCAGTCCGTACCCCTATTTTCGAATCCAGAAAAAATGCTGTTTTTCGTACCCATATTTTCGTATCCATGAAAATATGATGAATTTCGTACCCATATTTTTGTATCCATGAAAAAATGATGGTTTTCGTATCCATATTTTCGAACCCAGAAAATATGGTGAATTTCGTACCCATATGTTCGAATCCATGAAAATATGATCATTTTCGAACCCATATTTTCGAATCCAGAAAATGTGGTGAAGTTCGTATCCATATTTTCGAACCCAGAAAATATGGTGAATTTCGTATCCATATGTTCGAATCCATGAAAATATGATCATTTTCGAACCCATATTTTCGAATCCAGAAAATGTGGTGAAGTTCGTATCCATAGGTTCGAATCCAGAAAATGTGGTGAAGTTCGTATCCATAGGTTCGAATCCATAAAATGTGGTGAAGTTCGTATCCATAGGTTCGAATCCAGAAAATGTGGTGAATTTCGTATCCATAAGTTCGAATCCAGAAAATGTGGTGAATTTCGTATCCATAACTTCGAATCCAGGAAATGTGGTGAATTTCGTATCCATAGCTTCGAATCCAGAAATGCGGTGAACTTCGTATCCATCATGGAGCGCTACTTCGTATCCATCACGGAGCGCTACTTCGTATCCATCAGGGAGCGCTACTTCGTATCCATCATGGACCGCTACTTCGTATCCATCCATCTGCCTCCAATTCGAATCGATACTCACAGGTACTTCGTACCCATCCATCTGCCTCCATTTCGCATCAATACGCACATGCAGTTTGTATCCATCTATCTGCCTTTAGTTCGATCCATCATTTAAGCGCTCGAACCATCGATGCGAACGAACATTTCGTATCCATCATTTTAAAAAAAAAAAAAAAATTCGGGTACGATCTAAATTTCCTAAAAAGAGGCTTAAAAAAAAAATTCGGGGGGAAACCCCCCCGAACCCTAGCCGCATTGCAGAGCACCAGCATAGTTAATCCAAACCTCAACTTAAATAAAGGAACATTCAGGTCGTTCCATGACTGGACGGGAAGTAGGAGATTACAATAGCAATTTTTGAGTTGCAATCAAGGAATGGGTATTGAAATACTATTCAAATGGTGCTCCCAGAGGCTGGAGAACCTAGCTAATATGGCACGAACTAGGGTTGATTAATGTATCATGCTTCTAAAGTGGACTGCAACTTCCTCCAATTAACCAGCTTTTAAAACTCCTAAACTGACAATTATGGTGCGATGGCTAGTATTACGACTACCCTGCCTTGTCTACTCTGCCAACTCAAAACATAGTTGTTCACCACTGAACCATCTTCATATGCCCGTATCTTAATCATTCCATGTCCATATGACTAAAAGCATGACATACAACTCTAAGAGGACTTCCTTACTATCTTATGCGAGCCTCCTTCATGGTGAAAATTAGAAATAATCACCAATCAATGAGCCCATATTAATCCACTCACCATCCGATCGACATTACCAACCACTCGAACATTAGGCAGTCGGGCATACATCATTCACCAGTATCACAAGACCCCGTAACCATAAAATGGACTTGATAATGTTGATTCTGTTTGATGTGATTTTTTGTTTGATGATAACAAACATATATCAATATATATGTGTGTTTGTAGTTTGGACTATATACAGAAAGGAAGAAATATTTATATTGAATAATTATACTATTGCACGGAATTTATATAATTCAACCAGTATTTTTATTCAATATGATATTTTTTTTACAACACTTGAACAATACAAAGTTATCAGCTCTCTCTCTATATATATATATACATACATCAGTTCATACAATTCTCACTACAACACTCAGTCTCTCACTCTGTCTGCACATCTGCATCTATCTGCATTGTCCAGCTCCATTTCTTGTTCTGTCTCCAGTGTACCTGTATAATTAGCATCTACAACAGTAATCTGAAAACAAACAAATTTGAATTTGCAAAAATAGAAATTTGTTTGTGTCTCAGATACATGGGGTACTGTCATCATCTTTGATTATGTAGTATCTGTGCATATCAGTGTTCTTACAGATAATCGTGAGTGGCTGCAATGCACACATATGCATGTGTACACTGCCTCGCCTACTCGAGTGCACCAAACAAAAGCAAGACAACTCACTGAAATGAACAACTACACAATTCAAGTGAATGCAACAGTTACACCAGAGGCAAACAACAAAATATACCAGTGATACAAGTTGCCCCACAATGAAAATCAGATTCAACATTATCAAGTCAGAGAGGCAACAAAGGTCAGTGATCAAGTGTAGACAGATGAACACATATGGCCAAAATATAATCAAGATCAAATACAAACAAGCATGCAACAGAAGACATAGCCAATGCCAACAAAACTCTCAAATGCAGACACAAGAAAAGTGAACAAGTGTAACACAGCATAGATGACAAGCTCAACTTGAATCAAGTCCATGAAGCACAAAGAAAAATTCCAAGTCTTCAACAAAAACATGGACTACAACAACAAGAATGGATGCAAATATGCACAAGACCACAGCAACAAATGACTGCAACAATTAATAATATGTAGAGAACAGGCTACAGCAAGCATGCAACAAGGTGCATGGTCCAATGTCAATATCAAATGCATGTACCAAGACAGTACAACTTCACAAGAAAACAAAGTCTCTGCAACAATACATGAAATCATACAAGTGCAACACAAACATGAAGACTGAAACCAGAAGACAATGCCAAATGTCAACAGAGACAATGCAAATGTGATCAATGCAAACTACAAAGACCACAACACTCAGGTGGTACATGAACAAGTGAAGAATACACAAATGTGCAGTAGCAAGATCAACACAGTAGCAAGCTACAGGTGATGCAATGCTCAAATGAACAACAAGCTCCACTGACCACAAAGCAGAGATCATCATCAAATGAAATTACAAATATGCAATGGTGAAGCTACTGTATGCAACATGATGAATACAGATGCAAAGTACAACAGTGAAGCATGCACATAGGCCACCAACAGCAGCAAGAGGACATAAACATCAGTGCCAATCAAGAAAATACCCAGAGAAAATCCAAAGCAGTGATTGTCAGATGAGCAAATGTGAATACTGTCAAATACGTGAACAAGTGTAGCATCTGTTGCAATGAAAAATACATACCAAAAGAGGCATATGTTCAAATATGGCCGAAGTCAGAATTGCTTCAATTAAGGAATTTATTTTTAGAAAGATATCTCGGAATCAAATATCTTGATTTCATATATGGTATGTGTTAATTCATAAAGAGGCCGAAAACAATCAGCATAGAAAGAAATTTTCGAATTAATTTATTCGAAATCAAATATGGACAGCATGATTCAAAATTGAATCAAGAAAGGAATGCTCAAATTCCAGAATAAATTCAGGAATAAAAATCAACGCAAGAAAAATCAAATCATGACAGTGGAAAGTAGGGTTTCGACCCTATAAATTAACCCCAAAAGAATCATCATCGACATCACAAATTGAATCGAGCAAACAATTAAAAACAAGCAAGAATTCATACCAATAAAACTCAAAGGAGCGGCTACGCAAGAAGTATAATCATCAGAGAGCAAGTGCAAGCAAGAGCATCACAGCACAGTGCCGAATTTCTAATTCGAGAATGAAGAAGCCAAAGCCCTAATTTCCACGGCCACCATTCGTATTCACAAACAAAAGAATAAAGGGTCGGGTAAAAAGAAAAAGGGAAGTGGCCGCATGTTTTAAATTGGGTTGTGTTTATTTTTTTAAGGAGCAAGCTATTTTAAATTGTTTTAAATTTTGTACTTGCTCTATTAAATCGTTTTTGGTTGTTGTTCTTTCTCAAAACAAATCGTGATAAATCATCACCTAGGTTTTAGGTGTTGTCAGATTGTCTAGTTAGAGTTAGTCCAGTTAGCAGGGTTTGCAAGTTTGCAAAACTCTATAGGCGGTAGCAGGGTTTGCAAGTCTGTTAGAGTATTTGTAAGCGGGAAACTGTTTAATTCTAATAGAAATCTGGGAATGCAGCAGTAGGCAGGGGTAGCCGAAGCTGGGTAAATTCTGTGTGTGATTTATTTTTCAGCATATTTATTTCTGTAGTTCGCTTCTGTGGTTAATTCGCAAAAATTTGCTATAACCCTATTCACCCCCCCCCCCTCTAGGGTTAATCTAGATCCTACAAGTGGTATCAGAGCCTGGTATTTTACTTTAACTCTAGAGTCATGAATCCACCAAATAATGCTTTTTCTGAGGGGCAATCTATTGCTAGGCCACCCATGTTTAATGGGAATGATTATGCTTATTGGAAAGTTAGAATGAGTATTTATCTTAGTTCTGTCGATTATGATGTTTGGGATATTATTGAAACTGGCTATAAATCTCCCACTATAGTTGTTGGTGATACTGAGATTCCTAAACCTAAGGATAGGTGGGATGCTAACGATAAGAAATTAAAAACTACAAATGCCAAAGCAATGAACGCTTTGATCTGTGCTCTTGATAAAAATGAATTTAATAGAATTTCTCATTGTACAACAGCACAGGAAATTTGGCACACTTTGGAGGTGACACACGAAGGAACTTCTCAAGTCAAGGAGTCACGACTAGCTCTATTCAGCAATGAATACGAAAACTTTGTGATGGAAAAGGGCGAGGGCATAAAGGATATGTTTGGACGGTTTTCAACCTTGGTGTACAATGCTAGAGCGCTTGGGAAGGTCTTCACTGAAGTAGAGCTTGTACGGAAGATACTGCGAGTCTTACCAATGAACTTTGAGGCAAAAGTCACTGCAATACAAGAATCGAAAGATCTGAGTAAACTAAGCATGGAAGAGTTGATCGGAAACTTGATGACATATGAACTTGAGCTAAAGGCAAAAGAGGAACGTAACAACTCCGAATCAAAAAAGAAGACGATTGCCTTAAAAAGCAAAGAAGAAAGCGGTGAAGAAGAAGAAGATCCAATTGAAGAGCTTGCGATGGCAGTCAATAATCTTAGAAAATGGTCAAAATTCAGACCACGCAAGAAGAAAACAAGTGGTAATAAGCCAAAAGATTCTGATGATTCCGATAATGAATTGACATGCTTTAACTGCAAAAAGCCTGGCCACTTCAAACAAAAATGTCCACTTCTCAAAAACAACAAAGGAAAGAAAAAGAAGAAGAAGGCCTTTGCAGCAACTTGGGATGATGAAGAAGGAGAAGAAGTTTCGGAAAATAGCTCAGAAGAGGCTAACTTGTGCCTTATGGCAAAATCAGATTCAGAAACAAGTTCAGAGGAATCCAGTGAGGTACGTGACTATTCTTATAAAGAACTTGTTTTGATGTGTTATGATCTTACTAATACAATTGATACTCTTGAAACTAAGATTGAAAAATTAAAGTCTGACAGGAGAGAACTTGTTCATGAGAATACTAGGTTAGAAACTGAACTTGAGAATATTCAAAACCTGGACTGTAAAAAATGTAAAACTTTAGATTCAGAAATATCAAGACTTAAGAATAGCTTCGATAATCTTGAAAAAGAAAACTCAAGTCTTAAGGAAATCATTGACACAAGAAAAAAAGATTTTATAAATAGATGCACCACACTTGTAACTGAAAACACAACACTAAAAACCAAAGTCCAAAATCTTGAAAAATCTCTGAATAACTTTTCAAGAGGAGAAAAATCGTTCAACATGTTGTTGGGAAATCAACTCTTTGCTAATAATAGAAAAGGACTAGGTTTTGGGAAAACACAGGTTGATGATCATGCAAAAGGTAAGAGTATCTTTGTTAGAAGTGAAATTGGACATCGTGTTGAAAATTGTAGTCATAGGAACAAGAACACAAAGTTTATACAAGTTTGGGTTCCTAAGAATTCTACAAACAAATTTCATGTCTATAGGAACAAAAATAAAAGGACAAAACAAGTTTGGGTTCCAAAGGGATTGTTTGTTCAAAATGCTTCAGTTACTAATATCATTG
This sequence comes from Allium cepa, assembly GCA_030765085.1. Lineage (NCBI taxonomy): Eukaryota > Viridiplantae > Streptophyta > Magnoliopsida > Asparagales > Amaryllidaceae > Allium > Allium cepa. The sequence continues at coordinate 222,678,021 of CM060928.1, forward strand.
GACCTAAGAGTTTCTCTAGGTCATCCTCCTCTCTCTTTATGTAGGTCTGTTGGCGGGCTAAGGAGCAACAAGAATGGTTTCTAGATTCAGGTTGTTCTAGACATATGACAGGTGATAAATCTAAGTTCCTTAGCCTAGAGAAGTTTAGAGGTGGAAATGTGATCATGGGAGACAATAGCAAGTGTAAGATTATTGGGAAAGGTGAAGTAAGTAATGGTACTTTTTCCTTGACTAATGTTTTATACGTTGATAATTTGCATCACAATCTCATTTCTATTAGCCAACTCTGTGACAAAGGTATGAATGTGGTTTTTGATAGTGATACTTGCAAAATCATTGAAAAAACTTCTAATAACATTGTTTTTATGGGCAAAAGAAAAGGAAATGTTTACTCACTTTCGTTTGACAATCTAAATCTTTCCAGATGTTTGGTAGCCACTGACGAAGAGGCATCTTTATGGCATAGGAGACTTGGACATGCTAGCATGAGTCTCTTAAGAAATCTTGAAACGAAAGATTTAGTCAGAGGGTTACCACATCAGAAATTTAAAGATAACAAAGTGTGTAAAGCATGTTCCTTGGGCAAGCTTAGTCGATCATCATTTCGCCCTAAAAATATTGTTAGCACATCAAGGGTCCTCGAATTAATTCATATGGACTTATTTGGACCAAATGAAATTGCAAGTTTGAATGGAAAACGTTATTGTTATGTATTGGTTGACGATTACTCTAGATTTACATGGGTTTATTTCTTAGCCAAAAAATCTGAATCTTTTGATTATTTTTCAAAATTTGCTAAACTTGTTCAAAATGAAAAAGGAGTTTCAATTAAAACTTTAAGAAGTGATCATGGAGGCGAATTTGAAAATTCGGAATTTGAAAACTTTTGTGAAGAAAATGGTTTAAAACATGAATTTTCTGCTCCACGAACACCTCAACAAAATGGGGTGGTTGAAAGGAAAAATCGTACATTGCAAGAATTGGCTAGATCCATGTTGAGTGAGTATAAACTACCTCTAACTTTTTGGGCAGAGGCGGTGAATACTTCGTGCTATGTAATGAATAGAGTAATGATTAGACAAATACTAGGCAAAACAGCTTATGAGGTGTGGCATGAAAGGAAACCTAACATTTCTTACTTTCGTGTTTTTGGATGCCCTTGTTTTATTCTTAACACAGGTGATCAACTTGGAAAATTTGAATCAAAGGCCGATGAGGGAATTTTCATGGGCTATTCAACAAGGAGCAAGGCTTACAGGATATACAACAAACGAACAAAGACAATTGTTGAATCAGTCAATGTGAAATTTGATGAATCTGATCTGGAAAGGACGACTGAAAAAATAGGTGATGATGGGGTAGATCATGAAGGCATTAAAGAAGGGACATCTACTGAGAAAGATGGAAGTAGGACTGTTGATGCTGATAGATTGAAATTCAAATCCAATCATCCTCCTGAATTGGTTATAGGAGATCCTACGGAAGGTATACGCACTCGTTCTGCATTTGATAAAAATTTGTGTGCGTTTTGTTGTCATAGTGGTTTTATTTCTGAAATAGAACCTGATTCTGTTGAAATGGCTCTTAATGATGAAAGTTGGGTTTTAGCAATGCAAGATGAACTTAATCAATTTGAGAGAAATAAAGTTTGGAAATTAGTTCCTAGGCCTAATGACTATCCAATTGTAGGAACTAAATGGGTGTTCAAAAACAAACTTGATGAATCAGGAAATGTAATTAGAAACAAAGCTAGGTTGGTCGCAAAAGGATATAACCAAATAGAAGGCGTAGATTTTGATGAGACATTTGCACCAGTTGCTAGGTTAGAAGCCATTAGAATTTTGCTCAGCTTTGCTTGTTATAAAGGTTTCAAACTTAAACAAATGGATGTAAAAAGTGCATTTCTAAATGGTGATCTGAAAGAAGAAGTTTTTGTTGAACAACCCCCCGGATTTGAAAATCATGTTTTTCCAAATCATGTGTATAAACTTGAAAAAGCATTATATGGTCTTAAGCAAGCTCCTAGAGCTTGGTATGACTGCCTTTGTACATATCTTTTGGAAAATGGCTTTAAAAAGGGGAGCGCTGACACGACACTGTTTCTATTACACAAAGGAAGTGATTTTTTGATTGTTCAGATTTATGTGGATGATATCATTTATGGTGCTACTAATGAAATCTTGTGCGAGAAATTTGAACAAGTCATGCAGGCTAAATTCGAGATGAGCTTGGTTGGAGAATTGAAATATTTTCTTGGATTTCAAATCAAGCAAAGCAGTGATGGCATTTTCATTTCACAATCCAAGTATGTGTTGGAACTGTTGAAGAAATTTGGAATTGAGAACTCCAAACCATTGAGAACTCCTATGAGCCCATCAACAAAGTTGGACAAAGACGAGAAAGGAAGTGCTGTTGATCAGAAAAAATATCGAGGGATAATTGGTTCACTTCTCTATCTTACTGCTTCTAGACCTGATATTATGTTTTCTGTATGTTTGTGTGCACGTTTTCAATCTAATCCTAAAGAATCTCATTTGAAAGCCACTAAACGAATTTTGAGATATCTTTCACACACACACAAATTTGGATTATGGTACCCTTCTTGTGAAAACTTTGATTTAGTTGGTTATTCTGATGCTGATTATGCTGGTTCATTGGTTGACAGGAAAAGCACCAGTGGGACATGTTTCATGCTAGGTCATTCATTAGTTTCATGGTCAAGTCGAAAACAGAATTGTGTTGCATTATCCACCACTGAAGCAGAATATATTGCTTTAGGAAGTTGCTGTGCTCAAATTTTATGGATGATGCAAACTCTTTCTGATTTTGGCTTAGTTTATAAACAAGTTCCATTAAAATGTGACAGTAAAAGTGCAATAGACTTATCAAATAATCCTGTTCATCATTCACGCACAAAACACATTGATGTGAGACACCACTTTCTTAGAGATCACATTACTAAGGAAGTCATTTGCATTGAATATATTTCAACTGAGGCTCAACTTGCTGATATTTTCACAAAACCCCTCCCTGAAGACAGATTTTCTAGATTACGTTTGGACTTGGGGATTATAGAAATTGACTAACCATTTTTTCATTGTTAGGTAGAAATATTCTTGGATATATACTTTCAACTTCAATTTCTAGGATTCAAACAAGTTTTGGATATTTTCCAAAGATTGATTCAAATATGGTATTCAGTACTGGATATTACATAATATAATTAACTTGGTAACTTATTCCACGATCATTTCTATTTCTACCATCTTTCTATCATTCATAATGGTTTGATAAAATAAGAAGAGTGAATTATTTTTAAATTAAATAAATAAATAAATAAATAAATAAATAAATAAAAAAATTATTTTTAATAATAAATAATAAATCTCATGTATCCATTCTCATTTAAAAGTCCTTATGGTTATGCGTGGATGGAACATATGAGAGAATTATTTTTATCATTACTTCATTCTCATTTAAAAGTCCTTATGGTTATGCATGGATGGAGTATGGTAACTAAGTATTCTGGTATCACTTAATAATTTGGATGCTTAGACTAATAAGTAACTGCTAATCTCATTTAAAAGTCCTTATGGTTATGCGTGGTTAGTAAGTGCTTTTTTTTTTGTGCTTAAATGTCAAATTAATGTTAAAATATCTCTCTTCTTATTAAAACCGATCATCGATCCATCCTCTACAATGTGGAAGTTTTATCTCGTTATGATATATTATTTTTTGTTCCTACTGTTCCATTGTTTTTTTGTCAGTCTTTTGATAATGACAAAAGGGGGAGAAGAACAAGATTTTGATGAGGAAGTAAATATTTTTTGGAATATTTCAACAAATTTGGTTAAATATCGTTAGTTAATTTTCTTTAGTTCTTTTATTCCTTTGTTAATTTTGTTAACTTCTAAATAGGGAGTGGTCTTGGTTGTAGGGGGAGCATTCAAATAGGGGGAGCTAAAAATTTTTGTTCAAACACATATTAGCATTTCAAAATCTTTAATATATATGTTTGTCATCATCAAAAGGGGGAGATTGTTTGATGTGATTTTTTGTTTGATGATAACAAACATATATCAATATATATGTGTGTTTGTAGTTTGGACTATATACAGAAAGGAAGAAATATTTATATTGAATAATTATACTATTGCACGGAATTTATATAATTCAACCAGTATTTTTATTCAATATGATATTTTTTTTACAACACTTGAACAATACAAAGTTATCAGCTCTCTCTCTATATATATATATACATACATCAGTTCATACAATTCTCACTACAACACTCAGTCTCTCACTCTGTCTGCACATCTGCATCTATCTGCATTGTCCAGCTCCATTTCTTGTTCTGTCTCCAGTGTACCTGTATAATTAGCATCTACAACAGTAATCTGAAAACAAACAAATTTGAATTTGCAAAAATAGAAATTTGTTTGTGTCTCAGATACATGGGGTACTGTCATCATCTTTGATTATGTAGTATCTGTGCATATCAGTGTTCTTACAGATAATCGTGAGTGGCTGCAATGCACACATATGCATGTGTACACTGCCTCGCCTACTCGAGTGCACCAAACAAAAGCAAGACAACTCACTGAAATGAACAACTACACAATTCAAGTGAATGCAACAGTTACACCAGAGGCAAACAACAAAATATACCAGTGATACAAGTTGCCCCACAATGAAAATCAGATTCAACATTATCAAGTCAGAGAGGCAACAAAGGTCAGTGATCAAGTGTAGACAGATGAACACATATGGCCAAAATATAATCAAGATCAAATACAAACAAGCATGCAACAGAAGACATAGCCAATGCCAACAAAACTCTCAAATGCAGACACAAGAAAAGTGAACAAGTGTAACACAGCATAGATGACAAGCTCAACTTGAATCAAGTCCATGAAGCACAAAGAAAAATTCCAAGTCTTCAACAAAAACATGGACTACAACAACAAGAATGGATGCAAATATGCACAAGACCACAGCAACAAATGACTGCAACAATTAATAATATGTAGAGAACAGGCTACAGCAAGCATGCAACAAGGTGCATGGTCCAATGTCAATATCAAATGCATGTACCAAGACAGTACAACTTCACAAGAAAACAAAGTCTCTGCAACAATACATGAAATCATACAAGTGCAACACAAACATGAAGACTGAAACCAGAAGACAATGCCAAATGTCAACAGAGACAATGCAAATGTGATCAATGCAAACTACAAAGACCACAACACTCAGGTGGTACATGAACAAGTGAAGAATACACAAATGTGCAGTAGCAAGATCAACACAGTAGCAAGCTACAGGTGATGCAATGCTCAAATGAACAACAAGCTCCACTGACCACAAAGCAGAGATCATCATCAAATGAAATTACAAATATGCAATGGTGAAGCTACTGTATGCAACATGATGAATACAGATGCAAAGTACAACAGTGAAGCATGCACATAGGCCACCAACAGCAGCAAGAGGACATAAACATCAGTGCCAATCAAGAAAATACCCAGAGAAAATCCAAAGCAGTGATTGTCAGATGAGCAAATGTGAATACTGTCAAATACGTGAACAAGTGTAGCATCTGTTGCAATGAAAAATACATACCAAAAGAGGCATATGTTCAAATATGGCCGAAGTCAGAATTGCTTCAATTAAGGAATTTATTTTTAGAAAGATATCTCGGAATCAAATATCTTGATTTCATATATGGTATGTGTTAATTCATAAAGAGGCCGAAAACAATCAGCATAGAAAGAAATTTTCGAATTAATTTATTCGAAATCAAATATGGACAGCATGATTCAAAATTGAATCAAGAAAGGAATGCTCAAATTCCAGAATAAATTCAGGAATAAAAATCAACGCAAGAAAAATCAAATCATGACAGTGGAAAGTAGGGTTTCGACCCTATAAATTAACCCCAAAAGAATCATCATCGACATCACAAATTGAATCGAGCAAACAATTAAAAACAAGCAAGAATTCATACCAATAAAACTCAAAGGAGCGGCTACGCAAGAAGTATAATCATCAGAGAGCAAGTGCAAGCAAGAGCATCACAGCACAGTGCCGAATTTCTAATTCGAGAATGAAGAAGCCAAAGCCCTAATTTCCACGGCCACCATTCGTATTCACAAACAAAAGAATAAAGGGTCGGGTAAAAAGAAAAAGGGAAGTGGCCGCATGTTTTAAATTGGGTTGTGTTTATTTTTTTAAGGAGCAAGCTATTTTAAATTGTTTTAAATTTTGTACTTGCTCTATTAAATCGTTTTTGGTTGTTGTTCTTTCTCAAAACAAATCGTGATAAATCATCACCTAGGTTTTAGGTGTTGTCAGATTGTCTAGTTAGAGTTAGTCCAGTTAGCAGGGTTTGCAAGTTTGCAAAACTCTATAGGCGGTAGCAGGGTTTGCAAGTCTGTTAGAGTATTTGTAAGCGGGAAACTGTTTAATTCTAATAGAAATCTGGGAATGCAGCAGTAGGCAGGGGTAGCCGAAGCTGGGTAAATTCTGTGTGTGATTTATTTTTCAGCATATTTATTTCTGTAGTTCGCTTCTGTGGTTAATTCGCAAAAATTTGCTATAACCCTATTCACCCCCCCCCTCTAGGGTTAATCTAGATCCTACAGATTCGAGTATCGTTCCCAGTCAGGGCCTATTCATTGAGACCATCCTACACGTAGAATTTCTAACTAAAATTCAGCATGCCGACTATGTCCGTGTACTATGGAAATTCAACCTCCACCACTACCTCATGAAGTGAGAATGGTGAATGGAGTCCACGAAAAGTGATGAATACCATCAAATGCGTTGTATCCCCTATTTCTCAAAGAAGACTGTCAAACGTAGTTAGGCATATCATTTCTACTTCTCATATTGCTAAAGGGAATAAAGAAGCTGGCAGCCAATGAACTGATCAAAATCTACAGCCCGTTGCTGCCAACACTAATAAATGAAATCAGCACAAAAGCTTATTTCCAGAGTTTGATAACAGAATTGGTGGATAGTCGCCGACGACTACACCAACATGTCCAGGCCAACATTACGTTGATGAATCAGACGAAGGATCAACTTGGCGACATACAAGGGAACCTGCTCCATACTCTAAATCGGGAAGCTCCTTTTCTTTATATGACTATCATGGATGCCAACGCCATAAGGCTGCTCCAGAAAGGATAGCTCTGGCAATATGTTCAAGCCCCATAAAATGAAGAGCCGGGAACCCCCGACCTCAATTGGAACTTTGATCAAACTGAACCATTTGCGTTAGACTCCCAACTGTGAAAGGCTGGACCGAAGTGCAATAGCGAGCATACGACGCCGCTTCACTTATCAATGAGATTTTATCCGATCTCTTTTGAATTATTTCTATTTCTATTTCGTTTATGTTGCAAGATATAATCGACTTGAATTAAACTACTTGCAAATGATGCAGGTAACCGAGTACTTAAGGACGGGTGCAAAACAACCTCCGTGGACTATGATAAAGTCATTTAGGTATCATCATGGCGAGCATAATTCAACCACTCGTCGGTTGCTATACGCACCTGACTTGGGGCAGGCCATCAAAGTGGAAGAGACAGACAAGTTTAGGGCTCCAGTACGAAGTGGATGCAACCGACCATCCACTCACATGCCTATGCAATTTAGTTAGAAGATTTGAGAAAGACTTGGAGTTATGTAGCCCAACCATGCACTCTCCATCTCTTACTTGAAGCTCACCAAAATACTTATGCTTCCTCGGATGCCCAATAAAATTTAAATCACACCGAGAGTCGACGTGACATGGCCATCTATGCATCCAATCCTACATTAGAACTTGGGGTAATTTGAGGACATATGTTTAAAGTGGATATGATTTGATCATTCACTCTCCAGTTTGCATCTGTGATTCGGCAAAACAATCATGCCTTAAACCAACTTCATCAGGGGCCAACCATCAATCTATAGTCATCAATGAATGACTACCTACTCACAAACCATCATGAGCCATCGTTCCAACTCTCTTCCTCAACTCGACTGGAAGAGTGCAAAGCGTAAAGTGGACGTGGCTCGACCGACTACTCTCCAACTCTTGCCCCCAACTTAAGGGAAAATACACAACTCAAAGTGGATGTAGTTCAGCCATCCTCTCCTCTGCTCGAGCTCAAAGCTTGCTAGAACACTAATCTTACTCCTTAGGCTTGGCAGAAGCGGGATCCAAATGAACACGGATGTGATTCATCCGTCCATAAACCAAGTCTCCTCCTTCGTTGATGGAAGATAAGTGGAAAGTAATCGAGATCCCACCGATCATTTGCTAAGCGAAACCCACCTCTCGGGGGCAAGCCATCACATCAATGGCCGAACTGGACTGACACACGACAGTCCTGCAATCAACTCTAGGTTCCCAGAGTGCGAACCGGAGTATAAACATCCAATAAATCGTTCCCAATGTGCGAACGGACTCCAACTTTCCAGAGTGTGAATTGGAGTATAAACATCCAATAAATCGTTCCCAGAGTGCGAACGGACTCCAACTTCCCAGAGTGTGAATTGGAGTATAAACATCCAATAAATCGTTCCCAGAGTGCGAACAGACTCCAACTTCCTAGAGTGTAAATTGGAGTATAAACATCCAATAAATCGTTCCCAGAGTGCGAACGGACTCCAAATTCCCAGAGTGTGAATTGGAGTATAAACATCCAATAAATCGTTCCCAGAGTGCGAACGGACTCCAAATTCCCAGAGCGTGAATTGGAGTATAAACATCCAATAAATCGTTCCCAGAGTGCGAACGGACTCCAAATTCCCAGAGCGTGAATTGGAGTATAAACATCCAATAAATCGTTCCCAGAGTGCGAACGGACTCCAAATTCCCAGAGCGTGAATTGGAGTATAAACATCCAATAAATCGTTCCCAGAGTGCGAACGGACTCCAAACTCCCAGAGCGTGAATTGGAGTATAAACATCCAATAAATCGTTCCCAGAGTGCGAACGGACTCCAACTTCGCAGAGTGTGAATTGGAGTATAAACATCCAATAAATCGTTCCCAGAGTGCGAACGGACTCCAACTTCCCAGAGTGTGAATTGGAGTATAAACATCCAATAAATCGTTCCCAGAGTGCGAACGGACTCCAAATTCCCAGAGTGTGAATTGGAGTATAAACATCCAATAAATCGTTCCCAGAGTGCGAACGGACTCCAAATTCCCAGAGCGTGAATTGGAGTATAAACATCCAATAAATCGTTCCTAGAGTGCGAACGGACTCCAACTTCCCAGAGTGTGAATTGGAGTATAAACATCCAATAAATCGTTCCCAGAGTGCGAACGGACTCCAACTTCCCAGAGTGTGAATTGGAGTATAAACATCCAATAAATCGTTCCCAGAGTGCGAACGGACTCCAAATTCCCAGAGTGTGAATTGGAGTATAAACATCCAATAAATCGTTCCCAGAGTGCGAACGGACTCCAAATTCCCAGAGTGTGAATTGGAGTATAAACATCCAATAAATCGTTCCCAGAGTGCGAATGGACTCCAAATTCCCAGAGTGTGAATTGGAGTATAAACATCCAATAAATCGTTCCCAGAGTGCGAATGTACTCCAAATTCCCAGAGTGTGAATTGGAGTATAAACATCCAATAAATCGTTCCCAGAGTGCGAACGGACTCCAACTTCCCAGAGTGTGAATTGGAGTATAAACATCCAATAAATCGTTCCCAGAGTGCGAACGGACTCCAACTTCCTAGACTGTAAATTGGAGTATAAACATCCAATAAATCGTTCCCAGAGTGTGAACGGACTCCAAATTCCCAGAGTGCGAATTGGAGTATAAACATCAAATCCATCGTTCCCAGAGTGTGAACGAATTCCTAAAAAGCCCAAATAGGTGTGACTGGCCATCTATTGGCTGACTCCAACTTCCCAGAGTATGAATTGGAGTATAAACATCTATTCCAGGTTCCCGGAGTGCGAACCAACCCATCAATGCGAACTCCGGGTTCCCAAAGCATGAATTGGAGTATAAACATAAATTACAGGTTCCCGGAGCACGAACCGAAGCATCCATTCTAACTCCAGATTCCCAAAGCGCGAGTCGGAGTACAAACATCAATTCCAGGTTCCTGGAGTGCGAACCAAAATGCAAATGCTAACTCCAGGCTCCCAGAGCGTGAATCGGAGCATTAACATCAATTCTAGGTTACCGGAGGGCGAACCGGAAAATACAAATGTCAACTCCAATTCCCTAGAGCGTGAAGTGGAGTATAAACATCAATTCCTGGTTCCCGGAGCGCGGACCAAAGTACAAATGCCAACTCCAAATTCCCAGAGTGTGAATTAGAGTGCGAATGCCAAGTCAAAGTTGCGAACTGGAGTATAAACATTTAATAACTCTAAGTCCCCAGAGTGCGGACTGGAGTATAAACACTAAAATGGGTGTGAACGGCCATACATCAACTAACTCCAGATTCCCAGAGTGCGAACTGGAGTATAAACATCAATAAACTCCAGATTCCCAGAGGATGAATTGGAATATAAAACAACAACTCACTCAAGTCCTGAGAGCACGGATTGGAGCACGAATTCCAAATGGGTATGACTAACCACCCATCAACTAATTCCAGATTCCCAGAGTGTGAACTGGATTGTAAACATCAACCAACTCCAATCCTCGAAGCATGGATTGGAATATAAATACCAGAAGGGATGCGATTTTATTGTCCATCTATCAATTCTAATTCCGCAGCAAGTTCTGTAGTACAAAAAGCGGATGTGGTTAGACTTTCTTCTTTCCAACTCTTCCCCTGACATGGGGGCACACTTATCATAAAAAATCGGTTGTGATCTGACTAACTAGCACTAAGCGGGCACGACATGACCGTTCATGCATCAACACTTATTCCCGGCACGGGACCTATAACATAATCTTTTAGAGATGCACTCCAACCGAGCAAGACAAGATTTCTTCCTTGATTCGACAGGGAGATGTAGATTCACAAAACGGACCTAGCTGAACGCCTTATCCTAAATGGATATGACTACCCATCCTACCGCAAATGAACATGACACGACCGTACATCCGCTAACTCTAGCCAACGATCTGGCGAGTTGTGCATGCAACATGGACGGAGGTGACCCAACCATCTGCCAATCAACTCCTTCCTCCAATTCAATCGGAGAAACATCAAATTAAAGTTGCCGCAATGTGACCGCAATGTGCCGGAGGAATTAATCGAGGAAAATGCGGTTGACCATTCTACTAAAACTCTTAGTCCCCAGAGTAGGGACAAGGGTATGAACATCAAATAGGTGTGACTAATGGCCCTTCAACTGCCTCTAGTCCCCAGAGTGCGACGATAGACAGATGAAGAATGTGATTCGACCGTTCATTTACCAACTCCGACCTAAAGTCGACGAGAGGAGTATAAACTCGCTACAGATGCAATTGGACCGTCCACAAACTAACTCTGCTAAAACCAAGACTGGGGGCAGAAGAACAAATCATTGAAAGAAGAGAAAGGTGACTCGCTACATTGCTAGCTTAGGGTCCTTCACAACTTAAGGCAATGACTACAAGGAGGCCTTAATGCTAACCAATTAGAACGATGCCCGAAGTTACAGGAAGCCAATTACACCGTACCGCCTGATCGACGGGCAATATCGATCTGCACCATTCATGTCATACCCCTGTATCGACATGCTATGAGGTCCGTACATTCTACATTGTGTCGCTAAATCCACGGCCAATATCGATCCTCTTCGACTGCAATTCGATGTGACACGAGCGCCCATCGAATACCTACGACCACCAGAGCATGGATAGAACCACGAATGAGTGTGACTTGACTATTCGTCCTCCGTCGCCTTCCTTCGATCTACCAGGAAGGGCATGAGACTGGATGAGCATGACTTGACTGCATTTGAGCTAATTTTGTCTGTAGATCTGACGGGAGAACGTAATTCAAAACTGACATGGTTGATCACCCAACTCCGAAAGAATGCAATGTGACCATTCATTCATCGACTCTTACCATAATCCGACTAAGCGAGCTTTTCACAACGAGTGCAACAAAACTGGCCACGCACCGATTCTTACCCTCGGTCCGATAAGGGAAGTATCAATCCTACATTGGATCTTACTGGACGATTCACTCTTCAATTTCTGCCCAAAGAATGACGACATAAGCAACAAAGTGAATGTCTATGAGGCAACAAAGTATTCTACCTAGAGGAAAGAACTAGGACAGAATGCAGAATATGGCACGGCTCGGCCTTCCATCGGTTAACTCGATATCACGGTTTAATGGGATAGAGTGTGAAATTGAAGCGAACACTATCTACCTTGCTGTTTATCGAGATATTCCCCAGACTTGGGGGCATGCACGAGAAATGAGATGAATATAATTTGATCTTTTATCAAACAACTCTAGCTCTTACAACTTGGACTACAGTATAAACACAATAGAAGCTAGGCTCGATCATTCATGCAATACACCCATCAACCCAAGACTGGGGACATGAATGTGATCATCCAAGAGCTGGATACAACTACCCAACCCAATAGCTTGTGCCTAGTATTTATAACAGCTTGACGTTACAACCGAAATGATGCTTAGAGATAGAATCCTCAGATTAATGCCTGGACTTATGTGCAGTAGATCATCATTCCGACCCTTCTAATGAGCAGTGGATCGTGAGTACATTGAATGGAAAACGCATTGCTTGGAAACACATATAGATTCAAACTCGTAGTTGGAGCCAGCTATGCAGCAGCACACAATACGGGGCTAAAATTTACTAAGCCTTTGGTTTAACACACCTATAAGGCTAACCATTTACCATTGCAGATAAGCACATGGAGTGTATACAACCCATCATGAGAATTGTAGATCAGATCACAACTCTACGCCATGATTGTGCAAGAGTCAACTGCATTGCTCCAGTGAATAAAAATGAAGCGACGTGGATCTAGGAAGATCTACTGCACTTAAGGAGGAGGCGAATCTACTCAAAACCAATAGGTTTATCCGCGGTGTCCTCTACCCAAAATGAGTATTCATTCCTTTGCTTGTGCGAGAAACAAAGGAGAGTAGTGAACGTACGCCGACTACTCAGATTTGCACAAGGCATGGCAAAGCATAGCTTTCCACATCTAATGATCAACCAACTAATAGACTCAACCATCATACATGAATTACTCTCATCCATGGACGCAAACTCCAGATACAATCAGATACCGAAACATATCCCAGACTAGGAATACAACTGTTTCATTACTGATGCGAGCCTATAGTGCTATGCTGCATTCCTTGGATTCAAACTTTGGAACGCTTATGCTACTTACCAAAGGACGATTAACAAATCATTCAAAAATCAGATCGGCCGATCAATGAGAGTATATGTAGTTAACATGCTTGTGAGATCACGACCATCAAGCGACCGCATCGATCACTTGACAAAGATATTCAGTGCTATCCAACAACCGCAGAATGAAATTTAATCCTTTGAAAGGCTCTTTTCAGCGTTGTATAAAATGAATTCTCGGGTTTCGTCATCAATTCCCGTGGGATTGAGGCTAATGTCAGAAAATGCTGAAGATTAGAGTCATCCGTATATGGAGGAAACCAAGCAGCTCTGATAGATCGCTCAGAGAGGCCTCCCATTTTGCCCAAGATCTTGGATCGTGAAGATCTACACTTCAATTGGGTCATGTCAACACACGCCATAAGCATCGCAATGCTATGTGAAGATAAACTAATCCAAAGACTAATATGCAATGAAAGCTGGCTATTGACAAGCTTACCCTGTTAATGTTTGTACCGACCAACCGTTACGATGGGACCAATGGCAACCTTAAATGTCTGAAAGTTTACTCAAATGGAATAATAAAGCTAAGTATGAAGCCTTAGTCGCCAAGCTAAGACTTACAAAAAGAATAGGAATGGAAGCTTTACATATCTTATACGATTTCTTCTTAATGTGCCAAGTCAGGGAGGACTATCTGACTAGGGGGCAACGTCTTGCTCCTTATCTCAATTGTATCCTAGAGATACTAGCCTACTTCTAGTATTGCGCCACTATCCCAATCGTTAGAGAACAAAACGAAAAGGCCGAATCATTGGCTGAGCTAGCCAACTCTGGGGATGCGCAACAAACAGACTTTATCCCAGTAGAGATATTTACTATTCCAAGCGCTGAAAGATGAAGATCGACTAGATTTTAGAGATGGATCCAAGAAAGGGGTCATGGGTGACTCCTATCAAAGGCTATCTACCGTGGGGAATTCTTCTTGAATAGACGAATGAGAGATGGCATATCCTCCGCAAACAATCACTACACGATTATGTCTGGATCGTTCAACTCCATCAACACAAAACATTACACTTGTATCCATCAATCCAAGATCCAATATTACATATCCATCGATACGAAGCATACATTCTAACATCCCAAATCGATCCAGGAGAGGATCGGTACAAAAGGAAGGACTTAAAACAACCATCGAACGTTGTTACAACTCAAATTTCACTTCGAATCCATTGCCTTCCTACCTTTACACGATCGAATCCATCCCAACTTTATCGGTGCGAGGAATCATCGATTCAAGGAAGCACTAAGCAAAGGCTAAATTAAAAAACCGTCGACTCGAAGACGATCGATCCGAACAGACGTGACTTCGAATCCATCAAAGGATGTCTATGAGAGCAAATGAATCGCTATGATTTGAAAAATTACTTGTCTACCTTGTATACCGATTCAGGAGAGGATCGATACAAGAGGATAATCATAGACAACCATAAAAACAATGCTTTGACTTGAATCTAAAATCGATTCAGGAGAGAATCGATACGAAATTCAATAGCGAACAAAACCGACATGACTCGTGAACGCAAGACGTTAACAAGGGTCAAACTAGTATATGTGCATACCTATCGAACTAACATTTGATTTTAGACATTTACAGGGATCAAACAGTCATCCTGTTACAACTACAACAGCCAACGGCTAAGCGCTATTATACAGCAATCAATCATATCAAGGCAAGGTTGCAGTAATACAGCGTACGAGTCTCAACAAAAAGAGAGCGATGATTTTTCAGAAAGAAATGGCAGCTATTCAAAGCACGTCATGTTCCCACAAGACGTACTTTGGGGGGCAAAATGTTATCCCGCTTTTTGGCAAAGCCGTGATACCAAAAGATTGGCCAAAAACAAAGGAAAGTTCGTCTCAGAGATTGGTTGCACTTCTCTTCGCTATGGATATCGATGAATTTTGTCCGAGTCCAGATTGAGCTACAATTGATAGGACATGACCAGAAAGATCATAGAAGTCCGCGTTTCATATTTCAAGTCAATCCGAGGTCGTATGCTCAAGTTATGATGGATTGAAGTTGAGAGAAATGAACCTTGCTCGGTTCGAATCCATCACCTCGAATCCATCCGGAACCTTCCCTAGTTCGAACCCAAGAAGCATAGCCGTGCTTCGAATCCATCCGAGCAGGCACCGTGTTCGAATCCATAGCACAGTCACGCCACATTCGAACCCATCAGGTTCGACTCCATCTAGTTCGAAACCATCCCATGGTCTTCCTTCGTACCCATCAAGAGAAAGTGCTTCGAATCGACCAATGTTCGAACCCAGCATTCCTACCTTCGAATCCATCCTCCCGGAGCTTTACCTCGAATCCATGCATTACTTCGAACCCATGAACTAAACCTCGCTTCGACTTTATTGAGCAAGCCTTAGTTCGACTCCATCCAAGTCACCTTACTTCGAATCCATCAAGAGAATCTCAAGGTCGAATCCATGAGGTAAGAAACTCCTTCGAATCCATCTGGTTGCAGTGCATCGAATCCATCCTGAAACTTCACTGCGATTCCATTTCACGGCGTGCCTCGAAACCATTCAGTAGGAAAGCCACGAAGACAATGGATTCGAAGCATGTATTTCTTCGAACCCTATGGATTCGAACCTATGGATTCGAACCATATGGATCCGAACCATATGGATTCGAACGAATCCATAGGATCGAGTCGAAGCAAACAGGGTACACGAAGACGCAATCTTGAATCGATCATATCTCTCAATCCCATGATCCAAATGCCATGAAATTTTCATAGAAGCTTGCATACATGTTGAAGAATGTCCACACCAAATTTCGCCTCGATTGGATGCATTTTTGATCGATTCGAACTTCACTTCGAATCGATCCCAAACTGGGCACGGATTCCGAGAACACGGGCCTATCGGCCCCCCTCACGTGCCAAGCGGCCTCCCTAGGTTTTTGGCGGGATTTCAGCCTTCCACGCCTATAAATAGAGCCCCTGGTCATTCAGAAAAGGGGTCGGAGAATTTGGAGAGAAAGAGTACGCCTAAACGCTGCCAGAATCACTCCATACCACCATCTTGGCTGCTGATTTCGAATTTAAGTCTGTTGTCTGCTGTAATTTGCTTCAAAACACTTGTAACCTTCAAGTATTAAGCAATAAAGTGATCAAACTTCATAGTGGACGTAGGCGCATCGCCGAACCACTCTAAATTCTTGTCTTCTATGCAATTTACTTTTCTATAACTTGGAGTTTTTGTTAGATAATTTTCATTTCCAATTTAAGTTCTTCACTTATTATCTCTTCAAAGACTTCCGAAGGGTGTTGCCCAATTTTGGTGCAAACACTAAGAAATATTTACAATTTTTTTTAGTTTTGGATTTTTAATTTTTTTTAAATATGCATGGACTAATGCAACTAAATGAATGCAGTGGTTAATTACAAATGATTTATCCTAAGTTAACCCAAAATCGTATAATCACACATTGTCTTAGATAAACAAGATAGTTCTCAGTCAGGTAATTGACAGGATTTATCGGTGTACCACGAATCACCGTAGCAATGCAGCCGAATGTTTAAGTACCTTCAGAGGAACAACCACTATAATATTTACGAATCACCGTAATATTTTTAAATAGTTATTACTCTGCTGTAGCCTAGACACTAAGAAATTAAATTGTTCAAAGAAGACAAATTGTCAATATACAATTCAGTGTTATCGATGTCTAACCGTTATTATTAATCAAGATTTAAATGAAATGCAAAGCAGAAATTAAACATGTATTAACAATGCAATTACGAATGAAATTTGTTTTTGTTTTTTTTAAATATGTAAGCAAACAACAATGCCGGGCAAATAAGAACAATAAATAGAGGTTAAAAGAAGCAAATTCTTTTATGATAAGCAAGCTAGCAATTTATTTTTGACGAGCGACTCCTTCTTTTATCTGCTTTGTCGACCTGAAAAAAAAACAAGATTTATACAGGTTTTTTTTTTTTTTTTTTTTAACCTTTGGAACCAAAATGATTAATTTACAAAACAAAACAAAAATATGAAAACAACCAAAAACCGTACTCACTATCCAAAACCTCAAAAGGAATTTATAATCAGCTCTCTTTTATTTTTTACCTTTTTTAAGCTAAAAAAAAATTAAAATAAGCTAAAAGAAAATGAATTACAAAACCTTTACAAAACCAACAAAATGAGTTGCATACCCGGCCCGGCCCGGCCCAAATACACTTACAAAGCCGTAACTCACTCCCCCAAATTCTGTCCTTCCCTATAAAAAAACGCGATTCTTAAAAAAAAAAAAAAAAATAAATAAAAAATTTGCAAAGAAATTTTGGTCGCGAGTTGAGTGCGCTTGGTCGACAATTCGACAGTGGGTTTGGGTCCAGACTTTTGCTTCGAGAATGATAGGCGATTGAGTTGAAGTAGCAAGCGATTGAGGCGGAGCGTCTTGCTGGGTGTTGCTTATTGAAGCGTGTTATGTGAATTGTTGTGCCGTGGTAGGAGGAGAAGTTGGTGGTCAGTGGAAGTATTTAGGGACAGATGTTGCTGGAGTTTGGGGAAGTAGTGGCTGCTTACAAGGAGCAGCAGTGGTTCAGTAGATTGGTCGCGATGGTGGGAGGAAGTGGTCGCGGTGATGTTGGGTTAAGGCGTTGCGGGTTTCGAAGTTTGGGTGGAGGTCGCAGAATTGGATTGAGGAGTGATTAGTGAATTGTCAGAGGATGGTATGTTATGCGGTCAGTTGATTGATGAAGTTAGGTGTAGTTGGTCGAGGTGATTTGGAGGGTTGTGGCAGAGGCGAAGATGTTGGTGCCGTTTTTGGTCAATTTGAGGGTATTCGCGATTGGAGATCCCGAGATGGAGAGGCAGTTTTGGGATTCGTGATTTGCATGAGGTTGATGATTGTGATTATGGAGTTTACAGTTCGATGTCGCGAGTTCGAGGAAACTGCAGGGTGGCGACTTGAAGTAGGGCGGTTTCATCAACCAGCAATTCGGTGAAATTGGTAATGGTGAGTGAAACTTGTCTGACGGTCGGTGACTGGAATGAAGGAGAATTTGCAGTAGTGTAGCTTGGTGAAGGAGAAGGACGGTGTGTGCACTGTTGTACAGTTATGTGGGAAGAATGTATGGTGAGGATAAGAGTGATGACAGACTCTGTTATGAGAAGTAGAGCAGTCGAGGCAGTGCACTGTTTGGGTGTGGGATGATGTTCTGTCTGGATAGTTTGAGGAGGAAGTTCAGTAGCTTTGTTGTGAAGGGGTTTGTATGGTTGATGTGTAGTTTGGTGATGTAGTGATGGAGTGGGTTGTTGATAGGGATGGTATTGTGTTCTGCAGTGTTGATAATGTTGGCAATGGTGAAAAGTTTTGGTTGGAGGAGGTTGACAATGTTGTAATGGATGAAGTAAGTTGTGGTCAGGGGTGAATGGTTGAAACAAAGACAGGTGAGTAGGAGTGGAAGCACAATATGTGCACTATGTTCTCCTGTGGTATGATGGTGATCAAGTAATGTAGTAGGAGGGAAGTATGCAGGCAGTTTGAATAGTGAAATAAGAGTAGGAGACTATGGATTGTTGTATGGGATGGTTTTGGTCAGAGAGTTTGTAGATGCTGATGATAAGAAAATGTGGCAAAGGAAGCAATAGATTTTGATGTAGTGGTATGTAACAGAGGTGTGGATGGTTTGTAAACGGCAAAGGCAAAATTTCAATGCAAAATGTAACATAGCGAACAGTGTGTTGGCAATGTAATATATATGTACAGTGATTGTAAATGAAAATAAAAGTAATTGTAAGTTCAAAACAGAATTTGTAAACTAAAATGAAAATGATTTTTTTTTTTTTTTTTTTTTTTTATAAAAATGCAAAAGCAACTAGAAAAGCTACAAGCACACAAGCAAAAATGAACAAAATTCAGACGACAAACACACCACACAAACTTTTTTCTAAATGCAACTTAACACACAAAACAAATACAAACACACAATAAAAGCACACAAAAATAATCCGAAGAGTAGAAAATTAAAATCAAAGCAAATTTCCGGCAACGACACCAAAAGCTTTGTTAATCGGCTAATTTTCTATTGGTTTAGAAGATAGTCGAAAATTTTCAAATTAAACTTGCCGCAAGCGCACCGCGTTCTATCGTAGTACGTGGCGAGTACGGGTCGATTCGCAAGGAATTGTAGATTTTAAAATTCTATTCAATCAAATTAGACCAAAGTCGAATGATTGTTTACTACTAAAAGAAAGTAAAAACAAACTAAAATCAAGGAAAATAAAAATATGAGATTAAAGAGAAATTTAGAAGCAAATCCCCTCTCATGGTCACATAAATCAACATAATGAAATTATGATATCTTTTTGGTCATTTATGAGTTTAGTTGATGCATTTATCATAAGCAAGGCCTAATTGTGTTATTAATTAACACACTGAAGCCATCAAACCTTAATGCAATATCTAACCCACTTACTAACTTCAATGAAAATGATATGAAATTAAAAGTAGAATCTGTTTTAAACATTACTTATTAACTATTGAATTAGAAACATGAACTATCAAATTTTGATTCTAGATCCACTTCCATTACCTTGATCATATGTAGATGAAGAGATAATTAGTGATTCATATGACTAAGCTTAGCCTATTTGTTTTGAACAACATAAGTTATCAAACTCAACATTAAACGCAAAATAATACAAACATCTTCCATTAAGCACAAATGAGACATAAATGAGAAATTATATTGCATCTACATGATTCAAGAGAGCTTCATTACCCCTAAATTGAAGTGATTAGCCTCTCATTTGTGTTAATATGTCAACACAAGTAGAAAGCAACATGAAATAAACAAAAACAAAAAGAAGAGGAAAATGAAAGCTAATGGAAAATAGAACTAATCTAATTGTATAAAATAAAAGAGATCTATACTACAACATGAAAGGAAATAAATAAGAAAAGGAAAAGAACATGTATTAAATTGCATAAAAAAGTTATATGAAAAGAAGAAATGGCTAAGTAGCCATGAAAAGAAAGCGAGCTCTCATTTTATTTTTCTAAGAGAAGAGACTAAGAGAAGAGAGACTAAGGAAGAGGGTTACATGAAACATAAGGGGTATTTATACAAGTTAGAAACCCTAATGCATATTTTTTTGGAAACGCCCCAAATGCCCTTGTAGGAAGTTTGGTGACCAAGTTATCATTAGCTTCAATAATCCCCCACTTAAATGTACATAAAGCTTCAATGGCCTTTTAGCATGTGCATTAGCTTCTAATTGAAAATTAAGGTAAGTGAGTAGGGTCCTTCATGTTCTTCACTTTGAATTATTTCCATCTTCATTCATTTATATCTTCTTTGTGCATGCATGTTCCTTCATGAAACCACTTGTAATTGAGTTTAAATTCCTACAAAATGATATAGAAATTTCCAATTAAATTTTCTCAATTTAATATATGGAGAAAAATGACCATTTTTCTCCTATGTGAAGATGAATATGTGACAATTTGAAAATAATTTGAATTTGTTTTAAACAAGTTAAAATACTCGATATGATCATTTATTTAATTTAAATAGATTAAATATGGTGATAAAAATATGCACATTTACATGCATATCATAAACCCTACTTTTTAATTCACAGCCGCCTCCTCCTTTGCATTTAATGGCCAAAAAAATCCCTTGTTCATCCACTCCGATCTTTCGATCCACTAATTATTTTCAAAATGCTCCAACTACCAAAATCTAGAGCTCGATGAATTCTATGCGATCAACGGTCGTGATAGTGATTAGTGAACCACGGCGGCCTCAGGAGGATCTCGAAGGCGCGCGCTTTGAAGGGGAGTTTCTTGATATTGGCAGCACCAAAGTCGATGGGATTCAGCATGGTGGTGGAGCTCGGCCGAGGCTCAAGGCCGGTGGTCTTCGATCGAGGTACGATCGATCAGATGGAGGTGTGGTAGTTTTGAAATTGAACGGCGATAGGTTTCATTTAACCTTGGCGTGAACTCGAAGAAAAAAGGTTGAGCGGCCTTGATCTTCTATTTCAATATGGAAGGCCCTGATTAAAGGTTGCTAAAAAAAGAAATTAATTTATATAATTTATATTAAGATGTTTAAAAACTCATATCTTGGTCATACGAGGTCGAAATCGAAAGAAACAAGCGGCGTCCGAATCGCAGCGATGAACATTACACTGTGGTGCAGATCCGGAGTCGATCGGAGCTAGCAAAAAATTTATGTTAAATCGAACGTGTTCGATTTAATTTAAATTTAGAACTTTTGGCAGGTAAAACTCAAGGTGAGTTAATCTCATCAAATTTGGACCGTTGGCTTTAATTTTAAATAATTAAAATTAATAAATGACTGATTGGTTAAATTGATATATTTTTATCAGTTGGACATGATATTATGTGTAGTATTATATATATTGGAGTGATGGATATTCCTGCATGTATATAGCGGATGAGACCCTATGTGTCCCGCATAATAGCGGATGATCCTATATACCGCAATATTCCGCCTTGAAGCGGAATTGGTATTTTTATATTGTGCTAATATCTGTGGATGCAGGGATACAGGTTGGAAGGATCCAATTGGATTCCTCAAAAATGTTGAATTCAATTTCATATATATTGATATATGTTCTGTTAATAATCTGTGATAGGTTATTGTGTGATTTGAATTGATTGGATGCTATGGCAGGTTTTGACCTAGATTTTGGTATTTTTAAATAATAGTAATATATGTCTTAAATTGTAAAAAAAATTAAAAGGATTTTTGTCCCTAACTAAATCAGGATATTGTGAATAGGTTTTTGGAATAAACGTATATAATAAAGGATTTTTAAATAATAAATCCGTAAATGGTAATTGTTTAAAATATAAAGATTGTAAAATCGAGATTTTAAATATTTTGAAGATAGAAGTGAATTTGGGAAATAAGAATAAAATTGGTTAAACTGGAGTTCAAGTGAGATTTTCAAAATTTACGAAATGGAATTGGAATCGAGGAATTTGACTTTTTAAAAAAGATGATTTTCAGTTATTAAATTGTTGATTTTAAAAGTGTTAAATACACTCTAGAAATTAGTTATTTAAGTATTTTAAATTGTTTAAATCATATTTAATTATTAATGGTTACTTCATAATGATTTTTAAAGATTTATTATTATTTAAGAAATGGTCAGCATTTTTGTTTTAAAGGATAAATTATTAAATATTAACAGGCTTTGTATAACAACCTTTATTTTAAGTATCTTTGCCTAAATATAACTTGAGAAATTATTTTAGAATTTACAAGCACTATTTTGAGATAATTTTTAAAATAAATTTTTCGAGAAATAATGGTATACTCGCTTGGCGTAAATCGAAGGTAGTGAGTGCCTGCAGTTAAGTATTAGATTTCTTTGGGATAGAGACGTAAGCATTGTGTTGTGATCCATGGTTGATACCATAGTGGTACTTTCCATATTATTATAAAAAGGGTTTTCAAAATATTTTTGAAATGATTGTTTGTAAATTTACTAAATTCGATAAGATAAGTATGTATAATTTGGATAAAGGAATTTATTTATTAAAAGTTAAATTAAAAAAAGACTTGGTGTTTTCACTGAAAATGAAGTGCGGGTTGAATTGATTGTTATTTGATAGTTAAACAACCGACTATCAAAATCTGGACCCAAATATAACGTTGGAAATATCGAGAAGAAGCACGAGATTATATGGTGTAGTTAGCGTTCGTGGGGTTAAAACTGTACGTATAAACCCGTTTCATTATTCTAGGACATTTGTAAGGAAATCCATCCACTAATGGTTAGGAGGTGATCTCCGATCTTATTTTCGTCTGTTTATTTATAAAAGAACCGGGGTCGAGTTTACTGGAAAATTTCGAACGTTGTTTCGAAGAGACCGGAAGTCCGAAAACCACTTCGATCCAACGAGTACATTTTCGAAATGAAGACAAGGGCATAGAGTCGAAGATGGAGCAGTGAAGTGCAAGGGCTAATCGCTACTAATCCTGAGGGTGACTCCAAAATGGATGTAGTAGGAGTAGTGCTTTCGTTTCCGTTCGGACCGAAAACGGACTTGTATGGATGAATGTCATCAGTACATTATCATTGGAGGACAATGAGCATTCTAAGTGAAAATCCTTTAAAAGGTAACCGTAGCCTCTAGCCTCATCTACCGAGAATGACTGAATATCAGGGGGATGCAGCAAGGCTAAGTAGGTCGCACCCAAGTAGGGTATGTCTATCACCTTTCTAGATACTCATGAATATTATTACTATGATGTATGGATGGAGCATAAGAGAGGGTGGGAACACCCAAGGTGATAGCATATGCGGTCTGTCCAAGTTAGGGGTTGACCGGTCTTGTGTTACAGGGGATCTTGGCATGGTCCTCGGTACGTTGTTCTAGACGTGTACCATGACAGATGGTAATCCAGTGCCTAGTCATTCGTATGGAATCCATTCTCCAATACGTGACTTTACGATTTTGATTGTAGAGCCTAATATGTTGGAATTTAATTAATGTAACAATTTCAGCTATTTGAATAAGTATTTGTACTTAGACACTGTTATAATATCAAAGGATTTTGATATGAAATGTTTTGGTTATTGTAAGGTAAAAACCCGTCGTGTTTATGTGTGACGCGGTCTTACGAGATACCTTTGATTTTCAATTGATTTTGATAACTTTAATAATTCAAATTGGGTGTGTTTTCTCACGCTTTTTTTCCAGACTGACCCGGGTTTTATTTTATTATAATACTCGAGTCAGACCGAGTATTACAGGTAATGCTATGGAGTTGGAGAATGAGACGTATTCTCCTACTTGTTTTTATTCCGTTGTAGTGTTTTGTACGAAAATTCCAGCAATTATGATGGCAGGTTGTTATAACTGTCCAGGCTGGTAATTATTGATTTGTGTACTCTGATGTGTGCTATGTATATTACAGTTTTGATTTGTGTAAAGAACTGTTTATATTATATGTTATTCAGTCCACTGTGAGATTGTGCTTTTGTTTATTCTTCTTTCTTCTACCTACTTTCTTTCCCCTCAACAATCTGTCTTTCGGGCACTCGACCATTCGGCATGTTATACAATGAGCGTATTTATGTCAATTTTCGAGGGTCATAAAGGCAGTCGTGACATTGTGGTATCAGAGCTTAGATTGGAGATATACCTAGGCATTGGTGGGGATTGCTCATTAGAGATTGAGTAGTAGTACTCTAAAATGAGTTTGAATGTATTAATAGATATGAGCGCGTAATTGTTAGTGAATACAGAACGTTTTTATATCGTATTGACTTATCAATTGAGTGTTTATGAATTCTGGTTGGTATGGGAAGTATAACCGTATCGATAAGGGTTTCTAAACTCTTAAACAAGGTAAACCGACATAGTATTTTTTAAAGTGCGTAAATGAATTAATTTATCCAAAATTATATTTTGATATAAATGAAAAAAAATTATCCAAAATTATATTTTGATATAAATGAAATAATTTTCTAAAATTATCATACAGTATATGCTTGGGATGTTTGGTTGTTAATTTTATAATCATATAAGATTTATAAAATTTGAAATGGTTATATATATACCAAATGGAAATTGTATATAAATATGACTTATACAAAGGAGTATAAGTAAAATTTGATTCAAATCAGAATTTAAATCACGGAAATTTTGGAAAATGTTTTAAATGAATCTAAACTAATTGTTGGAATTTTTAAGTCTTGAGAATTTTGAAAATGTTTCCCCAAAATGGTTTGTGAGGAATAATGGAGTGGTATTTGAAAATGGTCTTAAGAATAGAAAATGTTTTAAAATGAATTTTGGAAGTAAGGAAGCACTGAATTCACTTCAATCGCTGGAAAATAATCCTAGTGATGATAGCCACATCATCAGTATTCATTTTCAAGTTTCTAAATGATGGATTGCTACCGTGTGGATTGGTTATGAATATTTTTTGGGCTTGTTCAATAAACAAGTTTTGTTTAGAAATTCCGAAGGGAAATTGTTTTGGAAAGACAAAACCAAGTTGTTTTAAATTCCAAAAGGATGATTTGATATTCCAAAGTGGTATATGCATACTTTAGGATTTCAAATGATTTGAAATAAAACCGGGTGATTGAATTCTGAAAATTCCCATTTAAATGATTTGTAAAGTTATAAAAAATCAGTTATTGAACTTATAATGTGGAGTTGGTATAAATAAGAAAGGGAAGTGAAAATTTAATCCTAGAATTAAAATTTAACTTTAGTTAGTTAAAAGGAATATTATGAATTAAAATTTAACACAAGATAAGTTAAATAAAGTGAATTGGATTTGAATTGAATTGGATATAAAGTTAAAATGCAAGATGGTTATATAACTGCGAGTTATAATTATTGAATGAAATGGATACACTTAATCTATTGAGTGATATAGATAATCCAGAGTTGCGATTATAAAATGGGTATAGGCTCAAGTGAACAATATAAGATTTTAAGCGAATAAGTTTTGAACTTATGAATTGAGAATAAAATGGTAAACCAAAATGAAAATGGGTTAATATTATGGTAAAGGGATGGAAATTCAAAAATCAAATTTTAAATGAAGAGTGAAATGAAATTGAGTAAAGTAAAATGTAATATGAATGGTGAAGTGATTTTATAACTATATGTTATAAATATTGAATGTGAGTAAACTTAAGTGAGAATTCAGGAATTGTAAATAAATAAGTTGTGTAACTTATTAAAACTGGGAAAGTGGAAAAGCATAACAAGTTAAAATGGTTAAGTAATTGATAACCAAGGAATGAATTCAATTTAAAAGTAAATAAATTGAAACATGATTTGGGATATGGATTTGATAAGATGAAGTATGAACTTAAGTTTTAAAAGCTGGGTATAACTTAAGCATCGATGTGGAATGTTTATAGTAAACATTAAAAATAATTTTGCGAAATGGTTTATAAAGAAAATTAGCGTGAAAGGAAATGTTGTTCACTATAAAATGAAGTGAATAAATCTATGTAGATCAAATGAAGTGAATGGAAAAGATGTAAAATATGTTGGAAATAAAGTAGATAGAAAATGCGAGTGCATGAACCTGAACTAAATTGTTCAAGAATCGATTTATATAAAATGATTCCCCAATAATATGTTGGATATACTAAGTAAAATGGAAATTAGATAAATCGATTAGTGTTACCTGGAGGTTTGACCAGGTAACTGGAGACACGACATTTGTACACCGTTCGGCATCCAGCGCCATTTGGCACGACATTCTCGTTCGGCACAACTGGGTCGCTCGGCACTCAGCCCCGATCGGCATTCAAGCCTCGACCGACATTCAAGCCTCGACGGGCATTCAGCCTCGTTCGGCACAACGGGGTCGCTCGGCATTCAGCTCGACTGGCATTCAAGCCTCAACTGGCATTCAGCTTCATTCGGCACAATTGGATCGCCCGGCATTCAACCTCGACCAGCATTAAAGCCTCAACCACCATTCAGCCTCGTTCGGCACAACTGGGTCGTTCGGCATTCTGCCTCGATCGGCATTTAAGCCTCGACCGGCATTCAGCCTCGATCGGCATTCAAGCCTCGACCGGCATTCAGCCTCGATTGGCATTCAACCTTGTTCGGCATTCAGGTCTCGTCTTGCATTATGCCTCGTTTGGCATTTCAGCCTCGTTCGACGTTCATGCCTCGTTCAGCATTCTCCCCTCGATCGGCATCAGATCTCGTTCGGCCTACACGATTCGCTCAACCTACTGCCTCGTTCGTTTTAGATACATGGCTCGGCATTTTCCACTCGGCATTTGTGGCTCGACACATAGAAGTCATTCATATTGGGCCGTGGTATCTTGCTACTAGGCCTACCAGAGAAGTCCAACCCATCTTCGTCTGTAAATAGAGAGGCAGAGGCACAGTGAAAGGGACCTTTGTCGAGAACACCGGGGAAACTCTACTGCATTCAATACTCATTCAAGACTTATCTTCTTTACTTAACAATTGTAATCAAGTAGTTGGTGTACGAATTGTATCTATAATCGATTATTGAGAAAAGCAATAAAGATTAACCTCAAAGTGGACGTATGGAGTTACGCCGAACCACTATAAATCTGGTGTTCTTGTTTTCAACGTTTAATTTAGCATATTATTCTCTATTGAAATTTACTTTCTTCATTAATCCCTCTACACAATCTCTCTTAAGGATGTTAGTGACCAATTCTGACGCTAATATTTTGGTGCTTTTACTGAGAATCGAATTCTCAGGCCGATAGGATCTACTTTGTAGCTACTGGATTGAAAAATCCCCCGTAGGAGATCCGACTTATTCATAGGACCCCAGTTGAATCTATTCATAGTTCCAACCTATGACTCTACCATGGGAAGACCACGTACCCGATTAGCCTCTCACAATGCGGACATCCATGAGACTGCTAGTTGCAACAAGTTGGGCCTAGCAACCAACAAGCAATTCAAGGCGCAGGACCCTCCAGCCAAAATCAAACGGAAGTCATTACCTAGGCAGAGTTCAATGACTTGATGAGAGAACTCAGGGAAAGTAGAAGGCAACTTGCTGAGAAGATTCAAGCCAACGCTAATCTCATGACTCAGCTTACTCAGCAGCAGCATCAGAATGCTGGAGGTAGCCCTGCTCTTTATTCTTCATCTGATAGCTTGACCTCAGCTGATGAACCTCCTAGAAGTAGACGTCATAAGACTGAAGCTGCACAGGCATATGCCACTGATCGATCCACCAAGGATCAGGCATGTGAGGAGACTGGACGCCCGGCTCACCAAGACCCTAATGAAGCTGGCCTTTAGGATGCATGTTTGGCCGATCACCAGCAAGGGGAACATCAACCCACACGGTCCCGTGGAATGGAACCCAACCTTCCATCCTCCAAACAAACTCCAGACTTATTAGCCATGGTCAGGCAGACCAATGAAGATTGGGGAGTGTCCAGAAGTCATACTCCCTTCACAGATACTATTCTACAGGCTGAGTATCCCAGAAAATTTAGTATGCCGACTATCCTAGCCTACGAAGGGAAGACTGGCCCTATGCAACACGTGATGAGGTACGAATGGATGATGGATTCTAAAAGGGCGAATGATGCGACCAAGTTTAGGTGCTTCCCAATCACTTTGTCCGGAATCCCTACCATGTGGTTTACTCGACTTCCTCCGCGGTCTATATCCAGCTTCGACGTGTTGGCAATGAAATTTGTTGAACAATTCAGGATACATGGTACTCGTCCAAAGGATGTGATGTCCTTATCAAGTGTAATCCAGGCTCTGAGAGAATCCTTGAAAGCATACTTGTAGAGGTTTCATGTTTCCGCCACTGAAGTTAGCAACCCTAACGACCATGTAATTTTGATGGTAGTAATTCGAGGTGTAGATCCAGACTCGGAGTTTGGAGAATGGTTGGTGGGAAAGCCCCCAACTACGTTGGAGCGTTTCTATTCGAAAGCTCATCAATTCATAAGGAGGGAAGAAGCTCGATGGATAAGATGAGATAAGGCACCGGGGCCTGTTCAGGAGATTGTGAAAAGTAACATCATCGTGAAGCAATCCGGCGACAGCTCGGGAAAAGTTCAAGTCAACATCAAGAATAAGCCTGGGCAACCTAAAGGATCCGGAGGTGGAAATCCCGGAAAGAAAAGAGAGACAGTGAAATGGAAGTGGAATCCTACAACGAATACGCCCTCCTGAATATGTCTCTTGAAAATATTTACCTATCTACCTATAACACCTTTCAATACAGAAAGCCACGCCCAAAGGAGTCCATAGAGGAATAGAAGCGGACGGGGAAGTACCGTCGATTCCATGAGACCCATGAACACAATACTGAGGAGTGTAGATACCTTCATGATGCCATAGAAAGGTTAATCAGGCAGAAAAAGCTGCATGAGTTTGTCAAGAACTCACTAGAGGGTAGGCAAGGAACGTCAGACCCCAGACGCGGGCCGGCTCCATGCCACCCAGAGGAACCTGTTCGGACCGTGGGTAGGTTGATCATAAACACTATAGTCGGAGGATCTCATCCTGTAGATAAGAATTGGCAGGAGATGGAAAGATATGCTACCTCCTTGAGGCATGCGAATTATGAATGTTGTTCGAATGTGGAAGATAGAACCCCCGCAAAACAACAACGCATGATGACAGACGATATTGTAACGTCCTGCCATTCCACACACTTTAAATCGACACATGTGCCAATTCAAACCATACGGAAGGGCGGATTGTTATGGGGTAAATAAGAAAAAGTAGGGAAAGAAGAAAAATAAAATAGAATCTTGTAGCGGAACGATAAAATATAATAATCAAATATACAGTTCATGAAGCTGTTTACAAAATATTCGATTTTTCTTATAAATTATATATCAGAGTTACGCATACCAAAGAATAATATCAATGCAGCGGAATTAAATGGTGTAGTGGAATAATATAGTAGATAATAGTACTACAAATCTTCGTCTTCGTCCTCCAGAATAAAACTTCAAATCCTGAAATGCTCGGACTGACCTGAGCGAATTGAAAAGACAAAACACTTGAGTCAGAACTAAAAGATCTTAAATCAACGGTAAATAAATATGAGTGTAAACGGCGTCGGAGATGTTTACGGGATTTGGCATCTCCTATCCAATGTCTAACGTGAGTGCAGTAACTCAAGAGATGCTCGGGATTCACATCTCCTAAGGATCCGTTAAACTATCTACTATGTAGTAATATACGCTATTATAATAGTGTCTAAAGTAAAGTATAATATACTGAAAATAGCGTTAAGGGGTTACCCATATAGCCCTTAACACACTTTTATATTCCCATAGTCGATATAGTACCATAATCTCCCCTGTACTAGGCGCCGTCAGAGGGCACTCCATAGGTATGGTACAAAACAAAATCGTATAAGGCGCGCTAGGGCAGGTGACACGGCACAACTAGGCAATGCCTGGGTAGATATACCAATTACGCATCCGGCCTGGTGGTAACGCATAGCCGCAGCCACCGTCCACCTCGAGCCACACCCCCAAATCAAAAATCAAAAGTGGCCACCGAATCAATCCAAAAGTCAGAGTATAATATCGAAGGGATGTGTCCGATAAAAGTGGCTACCTCCTTGGACCGAGAATCGCTCCTGTTTTGGCCACCTTATGCCAACTCACGGGAGTCGGATCCATGTATATACCTTAGTAGAACGTCGCCACCATCCTACTCCATTCTGGAATCTCCACCGCGTACACGGTTGTCAAAGTGGTTTTCGGAGTTGGCAGAGAGTATGACAACTTCCGATCCCGGTCTCTTTAACAACCAAACGTTATTATAATACCCCGGTCATTTTAAAATAATTATACTTCAAAACCAGAATATAATATCCATTTCAAAACCATATAAATATGATATCATTTCTATTTTAAAACCCAAACAATATGATATCATTTTTATTTGAAATATATCCTTTTTCCAAAATCATAACATTTTCAAAGTTATAATATTTCGAAACCAAACGCTTGAAATATAGCCTTCCAAAACATAAAACTTTGAATTACATAACTTTGAAATATAACTACACCACTTAAATGGTTAGAATATAAATTACTTTATAAAAAAATAGTTTCTTCAACTTCACACATCAATTCCAAATATAGATTTAAATCCCAAATAAATATTTCAATTTCCATATATTTCAAATCTTTAAATATTCCACCATTTCAAAACTAATTCTTTGATAATTCCATATATA
Organism: Allium cepa; assembly: GCA_030765085.1. NCBI lineage: Eukaryota > Viridiplantae > Streptophyta > Magnoliopsida > Asparagales > Amaryllidaceae > Allium > Allium cepa. Next base: position 222,709,108 of record CM060928.1, read on the forward strand.
TATCAAATTCAATTTCTATTATTTAGATTTGAGATGTTTACTTAATACATTCAATATGATTTAAGAAAACCTTTAACTCCCAACAACTGGATATTCTTTCAATTTAGTTAACTTGGTAAATTCGTTTATCTCAACTTTATATTCATTTAAATTACTTTATACCAAATCAAGTTATAAGAATCGTACCCTTTAAAATCTCCATTTTTATTAAATTTCAAATCAAATTTATTTGAGTACAATTCTTAAATAATTCAATTTAAACCAATTACATATTTATATTCCAACTTAAATTTCATTTAAGTTATTTAAAACCCTATATATACAATATCTTAAATAGGTACTAAACCATATAATATAAAACAATCAAACTCCATTATTAAACTCATTTTATTAAATCAATTTTATACATAGCTTAAATTCAAGAATTTGACTATCTATATATACAAAATAATATTAATATAACATCAAAAATTAATACTTATTAAACCGTATATTCCTTTCCAAAAACATAGAAAATCATTTCAATATATATATATATATATATATATATATATATAGACCACGGTGCCAGTATATAATTCTCTATCCTATAGTCAAGTGATACGGATATTTATCATTTCGATCCGTAATTTAAAATAAAATTACGGTCATATATCATTTCAAACCGCAATCCCGAATGAAATAAAAATGCATAATAACTTTCAGTTTGAAATAATATATAATACAACATCCATTCATCCATCAACAGATCATACATCCATCACAATCATCATACAAAACAAACAATAACATCAATAAATAACGATTAATTACTGGCAGTTTATTATTCAATAATAAATTAATTTAACTGGCAGTTTATATGCAATAATAAATTGAATAACAATTTAATTCAAATAAATGCAATTAAATTGAGATGATGATTAAATATGTGCCAAACAATTGTAAATAACTACCAAATCACATCATAAATAAATTTAACAAACATAAGAAATTTTAGAAGTTGTGAGTGGGTTAAAACACTCACCTTTTGAATTTAAATTGAATTCAAACCCAATTTAAACCAAAAAATTCAACAGACTCAGATTTCGTCCAAACTAGCGCCAAAATGTCCGTAATTCCAATACGAACCTGGCGGAGAAAACCGTGTGCGAATTGGAGTTCGTATGTGAATATTATTCGAGTTAGAACGATTGAATCGGAAATTTAAATAAATAAAGAAAAAAAAACAAACCAACGTTATGTAGTAGAGCCACGTCAGCAGCTACCTTGCGCACGCGAATTCAAAACGAAAGCCTAGCTGATGCATCAGAATGCGAACACATGAAAACAAATCTCGGCCGCCACTGATTTAAACCCGCCGCGCCTCCATGCTCACCATCGCCTACATCAGAGAGCACCCCCACGACGCCTACCCCACGCCGACCTCTCCATGATCGCGCCGCCTTATCCGGTTGCCTAGGCGATTTCGCGAATGCCGCCATTTTGGAGCCAATTTTTGGCGAATCCAACGACCATTGGGACGAACGAATGGCACCCCTAAGACCTGCTCGACGCCATCTATGCAACGGCACCACCCGATCACCGATCGGAAGTAGATCCACCGTTGGATCGACTAAAATTCAATGCGTACGGCCGAGAATGTTTTGCGATTTCTGGGTAATTGGTGAATCGATTCGAAAAACGAACAGCACCAGGAGATTACGCTCATTGGGTGCTTCAATATATAATTTTTTCAAATTTTTCTAAGGAGTTTGAAAATTTTGCTTTTGGATTTAAATTTGATTTGTGTACGGATCTAGAATTTGTTTGTCTGCCATTAAGGAAGAGAGATATTTGAAATGTACATACAAACAAATGAGAAATAGGAATAATCTAGGGTTTATAACCGGGTTTATATGGGTATGTCAGAAATTAGAATGGATGTATAAGGTTGGATATACGCGCTAACGACAAAGTGGCCCAAAAAGTCCGCTCTGTTCACGGAATGAAATTAGGTAAACAGATATATCAAAATAGATGTTTTAAAATATTTTAAACGCAATGGAAAAGGTTTCAAGTCCAAATTCCATCGTATGAAGAAGTTATCCTAAAATCAATATTTTCCAAATTGATTTCAATTGATTTTAATTTCATTGATTTCAAGGCGTTCCGAGTCCGTACGATCAAACGACAAGTCCGATCGTTACGAAACTTGAAATCCTACAATCATTCACTGTTATGGATCCGATGGAACTGGTTTCGTCGAAATCCGGGTCAGTGGCCAAAATGGCTATTTTTATATTAATTAAATAAACTAAAAATTAATTTTTTTAAACATTTTTCAAAATATTTCCCAAGACCAAATTTTTTTTGAAAAATTTCGGCAGAGTCTCCTTTGTACGGAGAGGCTCGGGAGAAAATATAGTATCAAATATAACAATATACAACATATATTTTCCAAAACTATATACCCCAACAAGGGAAAATAATATAATAGCGCTATAAACCGTAATCCGAAAACGTATCTATTTATCGGGCAAATAACGCTAATTTATGGAACCAAAAGGAGTAGCAATTACTTCCATAACCTGTATTTCACGTATATAATCTGAAAAGAGTTAACAATTATATAAAATGAAATATTTAAAGTTGCTTCAACCATAAACAACCAAATCAATCCAAACAACGATCACTTGCAATCACAACATACAACCACAATATGAAGCCAAATAAAATCAACCATCCATATCAACCATCCATATCAAACCCCAACGACGCCTACCCCACGGCGACCTCTCCATGATCGCGCCGCCTCATCCGGCTGCCTAGGCAATTTCGCGAATGCCGCCACTTTGGAGCCAATTTCTGGCGAAACTATCGACCATTGGGACGAACGAACGACACCCCTAAGACCTGCTCGACACCATCTATGTAATGGCACCACCCGATCACCGATCGGAGGTAGATCCACCGTTGGATCGACCAAAATTCAATACGAACAACCGAGAATGATTTGTGATTATTGGGTAAACGGTGAATCGATTCGAAAAACGAAAAGTACCAGAAAATTACGCTCATTGAGAGCTTCAATATATAATTTTTCCAAATTTTCCGAGGAGTTTGAAAATTTTGCTTTTGGATTGAAATTTGATTTGTGTACGGATGTAGAATTTGTTTGTCTACCATTGAGGAAGAGTGATAGTTGAAATGTACGTACAGACAAATGAGAAATAGGAATAGACTAGGGTTTATAACCGGGTTTATATAGGTAGGTCAGAAATTAGAATGGATGGATAAGGTTGGATATACGCGCTAACGACAGTGGCCCAAAAAGCCCGCTCTGATCCCGGAATGAAATTGGGTAAACTCGTATATCAAAATAGATGTTTTAAAATATTTTAAACGCAATGGAAATGGTTTCAAGTCCAAATTCCATCGTATGAAGAAGTTATGCTAAAATCAATATTTTCAAAATCGATTTCAATTTCATTGATTTCAAGGCGTTTCGAGTCTGTACGATCAAACGACAAGTCCAATCGTTACGAAACTTGAAATCCTATAATCATTCACCGTTACGGATCCGATGAAACTGGTTTCATCAAAATCCAAGTCAGTGGCCAAAATGGCTATTTTTATATTAATTAAATAAACTAAAATTAATTAATTAAATCAAATTTCCAATTTCAATTCAAAAATTGACAATTCTTATCATTTAACTTTCTTAATCATTTATAATGATTTTAAACAAATTTAGATGTCAAATTAAATGTTGATTCAACCATAAGTTACAGCGTAAATTCAAATTTCATTATATTCATCAATTATAAATTAACTTTTTTAAAAATTCCATTGAATTCACTATTCATTCTTATTATTCAGTCCATTATAGCCAAATGGATGAAATTAACATACATAAATATTTTCCAATTTCAACTTAATTTTCAATTAACGTAATAATAAATGTTTAATTTTACTTAATTGCAATAAACTCAATTACCTTAATTCTTTTTATTCAAATAAATTAACAAATCTTGATTTACAATCTTTATATTAACCAATAGTCATATTATAAAGGGAATTTACATTATCTCCAATTATTAATTACCATCAGTTAAGATCTTAACATTTGTTCCATAAATTTATTTGCACTAAATTAGTTATTGCATTAATTCTTATTTATATAACATTAAGGTCCATTTAACTCTGATTGATTTCCAATTTTATTAAAATTTGATTTCTCATTTCAATTAATAGACTAAATAAACGGGCAACACATTGTTATCTCCATCGTTTACTTTTAACTGCATTTATAAGTTATTGTTTACAGACACAAGTTACTCATTTACATAATTTCAATTTCGTAATCACATTCAATCTATTATGTATTACTTCATTGGTTCATATACTTTGAATTCATTCAATCACCACTAATTGAGTCAATTACTGCAATTACTTTCGAATTAAATTCTTATGAACTAAACAAATAGGTAACTTATAATTTTTGTAACCATTAAAATTTAATTAACTTTAAGTTTATTACTTTCAAGCAAACAATATGATTACTTATAAAACATTGACTTTTATTCAACTATCATTTATTATAATGCAAATTCATTAATTTATTAAATGCTTACATTTATTTCCCTATAACCAATTTGTTACAACTTTACTTACATTAACACTATTTCCCTTATTTTGGTTATTATTTCATACATAAATCACAAATTTACATTCCTTTATAATATATCATGAAAACAATATACATTCCTAATACTTTATTGCATTTATTGGAATCAAACTTCCAAATTTACTAGATACAACAAATTATGACCTTACAGTTATATTAATTAATTGGGGTTGCGCAAAGTTAATTATTTATTAACTTACATTAACATAATTGCATTAATTTACATTCAGTTACAAATAAATTAATAAACTGATTTCATTTGTAAATTAAATGCTTACCTTTATAAGTTTTCATTCCCAAACAATATTTCAATTACTAGAGGACATTGATTAAATTCAATTTACTATTTAACATTACTAGTTCATTAAATAAATTCACTATTTACCTTTGTTTTCTTATATTCAATTCTTAGCCTAGTATAACAATTTACATCGCTTCAATTTATTCGTAATTTTATTTCAACTGTTAATACTTAGCTTTAATTTCCATGGTTTCATTTCATTTTCAAAATTTGCTTCATTATAAATTATAAATTTTTTATTTCTTTCTAAATTAACTTTCAAAATCTTAATTAAATTAACCAATTTATTTACCAAAATTTATGGGTCGTTACAGATATAATGTTTAGGAGTCGAGATGCAGACAAGGTGGAGGCTCCTACTATCGACTCGATGGTCATATCTGCAACGATCGGGCCAGCTTACGTCAAAAGGATTTTGATTGATTGTGGAAGCTCTGTCAACATCATCTTCAAGAAGGCTTATGACCAAATGAAGATGGAGACAAAAGATTTAAAACCACGCAAAGCCCGTATCCACGGCTTTAATGGTGCCGTAACTGACGCAATAGGGGTATATTGAGTTACCAGTTGAACTGGGAGAAGGTGAGCATAGGAGAGTGCGAATCCTACCGTTCATAGTAATGGATGTTGACTCTCCATACAATGTATTTTTGGGTCGTCCGGCCCTGGCAGAGTTTAGGGCAACTTTGGCCCCATGGTCTTTGACATTAAAATTTCCGACAGACAAAGGAGTCGGTGTAGTACATGGCGATCAGGCGACCAGTCGCGCATGTTATGTGGAAGAGCTGAGAGAAGCTCAACGGAGAGAAAAGGGGAAGGTTGCAGACAGCTCCGTCCGCATCCAAAACACTGACAATTGACAAGTAGTGCCCAAGCCTTGGCTCGGGAAGCATTCTCGGATCTACAGAGACATAGATCCGAGGGATGATGATGGGGGACCCAGGGAAGTGAATGAAGCACCGGATCAGATGACGATTGATATTCCAGTCAGCCCGAATGACCCGTCACGAGTACTTAAAATTGGATCGCAACTCAACTCGCCATTGGCCGAGGATCATGCTGATTTCCTTCGAGCGAATCTGGATGTTGTCGCTTGGACACATTCTGATATGTGTAGGATTTATCCCACCATTGCAAGTCATATGTTGAACATAGACCTGAAGTATATCCCAGTAAAACAAAAACGGAGGGGAATGGACCCAAAGAGGTCCGCTCCTCTCAGTGAGGAGGTGGGCAAACTCAAAGCCAATGGGTTCGTCCGCGATGCCCTCTACCCCGAATGGGTATCTAACCCTGTGCTGGTAAAAAAAGCGAATGGGAAGTGGAGAACTTGCGTTGATTATTCTGATTTAAACAAAGCATTCCCGAAGGATAGTTTCCCCTTACCTAGGATCAATCAGCTGGTCTATTCAATGGCCGGACACGAGCTACTGTCATTTATGGATGCATACTCGGGATACAATCAAATCCTGATGCACATTCCAGACCAAGAACACACCAGTTTCATCACAGACGTTGGGTTGTATTGCTATGTAGTGATGCCCTTCGGATTGAAAAATGCTGGAACGACTTATCAGCGTTTAGTGAATCGAATGTTTAAAGATCGGATCGGTAGAACAATGGAAGTCTATGTGGATGACATGCTCGTGAAATCACGACATTCGATGACCACATTCGAGACTTAGCAGAGATGTTTGATATACTCAGGCATTATGGGATGAAGATCAACCCTTTGAAGTGTTCTTTTAGCATTGCATCAGGGAAGTTCTTGGGTTTCCTTGTGAATGCAAGTGGAATTGAAGCTAACCTGGAAAAGATTCAGGCTATTCGGGACATACAAGTGCCCAGAACTATAAAGCAAGTACAAAGCTTGAACAAAAAGGTGGCTGCGCTGAATCGATTCATATCCAAAGCTACAGATAAGTGCATTCCTTTCTTTGATGTGATAAAGAAAGGAAAGAGGAATTTCGAGTGGACGTCTGACTGCGAGGAAGCATTCTGAGTTCTGGTTAGACATCTAGAAAGTCCCCCGGTGCTATCAAAACTAATTAACCATGAAATGTTGTATGTATACACTATATCTCAGCATGCTATCAGTACGGTTCTGGTTCGCGAGGAGGACCGAGTTCAAAAGCCAGTGTATTATGTCAGTAAACGTTTGACGGGGGCAGAAAGAAATTTTCCTAGGATTGAGAAACTAGCTTACTGCTTGGTGATTGCATCACGCAAGCTTCGCCCATACTTCCAAGCACACTCGATCAGTGTTTACATTGATCAAACCTTACGACAGGTACTCCAACGACCGAAACTTCTAGAAGGATGTTAAAATGGAATATCGAGTTGAGTCAGTTCGATATTACCTACCGGCCACGAAGGGCCATACAGGGGCAAGCGCTAGCAGACTTCATTGCTGAATTCACCACGACAGACGAATCAAATGGCCACAATGTCATACCTCCCATCGATGGAAGATGTACACCGATGGGGCATCTAACGACCGTTGTTCGGGGGCTGGCATAGTTCTTGTGACTCCTGAAAACCGATCAGTTTGCTATGCTTTGAAGCTCGAATTCACGACAATGAATAACGAAGCCGAGTATGAAGCATTGATTGCTGGTTTAAGACTTATCAGAGTATTGGGAGTAAGATCGGTTGAAACCTTTTGTGACTCACAACTGGTGGTGTACCAAGTCCGGGGAGGCTATCAAGCAAAGGGGCAGGGACTTTCCCCATACCTGACTCTGGTTCAAGAAATGCTAGTGAATCTCGAGTATTATGATATTTTACGTGTCCCGCATGAGCAAAACAGAGCAGCCGATTCGTTGGCAAAATTTGCAAGCACTGGCGATGCACAGCAGATGGGATTGTTTCCCGTTGAAACATTACATGTTCTGAGCATAAATATGATGGAGGTAGATTTCATGTTAGAAACAGAAATCGAGAAAGAATCATGGATGACCCCATTCAAGCAGTACTTGTTACATGGGGTCGTGCTCGAAAGAAGGAGCGAACGATGACAAGTCATTCGTAAGGCTTCGCGTTATGTAATGCAAGATGGGGTAATGTATCGGAGGGGATTCTCGACCCCCTTACTTTGGTGCATTGCTCATGATGAGATAAAACGAGTCCTGAAGGAAGTCTATGAAGAGGAATGTGGTGACCATACTGGAGGGCAGACATTAGCGAAGAAAATCCTCTACTATGGATACTATTGGCCGACTGTAAATCGAGATGCCACAGACTACGTGAGAAAATGTGACAAATGACAGAAATATGCGAAAATCCTAAGAGCTCCACCAACGGAACTTACATAAATGGTTAGTCCCTGGCCGTTTGCAATGTGGGGGATCGACATAGTCGGTTCCTCACCCATATCCAAAGGTGGTGCGAATACGCGATAGTTGCGGTCGATTACTTTATCATGTGGGCATAAGTAGAGCCTTTGGCCACTATCACCACCAAAAAGGTAATTAATTTCGTTGTATGAAATATCATATGCCGTTTTGGCCTTCCGCGAACCATCATTACAGACAACGGAACTCAATTCGAAAGCAAAGAGTTTAAAGAATTTTGTCGAAAATATGGTATTGAGAAAAAGTTTGCGGCAGTTAGCTTATCCGAAAGCCAATGGACAAGTGGAAGGCATGAACAATATAATAAAATCCATATTGAAAAAATGTTTGGAAAAGGCTAGAGGCAAGTGGGTGGATGAGCTTCCAACAACGCTTTGGGCTTATAGAACCACCCACAAGTCCACGACTGGCCACACTCCATTTGCATTAGCATATGGCATGGAAGCTTTTATACCCATAGAACTTGAAGTTCCATCACATCGGTTAACTTATTATGACTCTGAGTTGAATCAAAATCTTTTGCTGGAATAATTGGACTTCATTGATGAATCGTGCGAAGAAGCTAATTTAAGAGTGGCCGCATACAGACACCGAATCGCTCGATATTATAATGAAAAAGTCCGACCGAGAATCTTTGGTGTGGGTGATATCGTTTTGAAATGAATTTTCCCAGTTCCATCACATATGAGCGCCTGCATGGGAAGGTCCATACGTCATTGAACGGAGGCTTGGAGAAGGAACTTTCAAGCTAGCGACCGTTGATGGTGCGACACTCCCCTGAGCCTGGAATAGAGAGCATTTGCGGCATTATTATACTTAGTTCATTTCTTTCATATTTTAGTTGCAATTATTTCCAGCAATTTTTTATTCCTAGTTTACGGCATGTAATAAAACAATTTAGCTTATTTGCATCAATAAAGGCTTGAAGCCATTTTTTCCATGAATTATCGATGTTTCTGTGTGTGATAACCCTATGATGAATAACTAAGAGATACATTATTCTGTCAGACGTACGAACATGCACGGGCAATCAAAATCTCCAAGTCCCTAGAGTGCGGACTGGAGTACTCTGAGTCCCTAGAGTGCGGACTAGAGTATAAACGACTAGAAATCTCCAAGTCTCCAGAGTGCGTATTGGAGTACTATGAGTCCCCAGAGTGTGGACTAGAGTATAAATGACTCAAAATATCTAAGTCCCCAGAGTGTGGACTAGAGTATAAACAACTCAAAATCTCCAAGTCCCCAGAGTGCGAACTAGAGTACTCTGAGTCCCAGAGTGCGGACTAGAGTATAAATGACTCAAAATCTCCAAGTCCGCAGAGAGCGGAATGGAGTACTCTGAGTCCCAGAGTGCATACTAGAGTATAAACGACTCAAAATCTCCAAGTCCCCAGAGTGCGTACTAGAGTACTCTTAGTCCCCAGAGTGCGGACTAGAGTATAAACGACTCAAAATCTCCAAGTCCCCAGAGTGCAGACTGGAGTACTCTGAGTCCCCAAAGTGCGGACTAGAGTATAAACGACTCAAAATCTCCAAGTCCCCAGAGTGTGGACTGGAGTACTCTGAGTCCCCAAAGTGCGGACTAGAGTATAAATGACTCAAAATATCCAAGTCCCCAGAGTGCGGACTGGAGTACTCTGAGTCCCCAGAGTGCTGACTAGAGTATAAACGACTCAAAATCTCCAAGTCCCCAGAGTGCATATTGGAGTACTCTGAGTCCCCAAAGTGCGGACTAGAGAATAAACGACTCAAAATCTCCAAGTCCCTAGAGTGCGGACTGGAGTACTCTGAGTCCCCAAAGCGCGGACTAGAGTATAAACGACTCAAAATCTCCATGTCCCCAGAGTGCGGACTGGAGTACTCTGAGTCCCCAGAGCGCGGACTAGAGCATAAACGACTCAAAATCTCCATGTCCCCAGAGTGCGGACTGGTGTACTCTTACTCCCCAGAGTGCGGATTAGAGTATAAACGACTCAAAATCTCCAAGTCCCTAGAGTGCGGACTGGAGTACTCTGAGTCCCCGGAGTGCGGACTAGAGTATAAACGACTCAAAATCGCCAAGTCCCCAGAGTGCGGACTGGAATACTCTGAGTCTCCAGAGTCCGAACCGGAGTATAAATGACTAAAAATCTCTAAGTCACCGGAGTGCAGACCGAGAGACGAATGACTTGATGTGATATCCTGGAAAATTTGACAATATCAATTTAATAATCTTTATATAAAATTAAATTGATTTTATGAAAGTTGATTAACAAAATAAGAATTGGTTTAATAATCTGAATAAATAAATATTTAATTTGTGATTTTCTCTTTTAAAAACTAAATAAATATTTTTAATTATAATGTATATATATTATAGATAATCTTTGTTTTGGTTTCAATAAATAAATGAAGTTTTGTTTTTAAATTATAATAATATATTTAGTAATTGGGAATTATGTTTTAAAATTTAATTTTAAGTTTCTCAATGTTATTTAAATTAATAATTATATGGTTTGAAATATTTAAAATAATTGTTATATTGTTTAAAATATATCTTAGTTTAATTTTAAATTTAAATAAAAAGTTTGTTTTATTTCTTTTTAAATATTATTTGATAATCTGATTTGAAAATATTATATATAAGTTGAAAATACAAAAGAGCATATGGTTTAAATTTATTTATTAATAAAAGTGATTTGTAATCTCTTTATAAATCATTTAAAATTTGTTAAATTGATTATTTTTAAGCCAAATTAATAAATGTATCATTTTTCCATAAATATAAAAAGAATTAAAATAAGAAGATAGAATTTTCATTTTTTAAATTGAATAAATTGATTTTAATTTGAAATTCAAAGGATCAATTTGAACTTGGAATTTTGTTTGAAATTCAAATTTATAGAGTGCTTAAAAAAATATTTGTATAAGTTTTAATTTATAATTTGTTTTATTTACATTTACTTTTAATAGGAAATTCATATATATATATATATATATATATATATTACATAAGTATAAAATAAATTAAGAAAAATTCTTCATTTACACTTAAAAATATAACTAAATTATATAAAAGACAAGTGTAACCTATTAAGTAATCTAAATACAAGTGTTAGCTAACAAATTCAATAACATGACAAGTGCCATTGTTTTTTTTTTCTTTCCTTTATTTTAATTAAAGTATTTTAAGCCCTTATAAACATTTTTTTTTATTTTCCCTTCATTATTTTTTCTCTAAACCAAAGATAAATGAATCAAAGAAAAAAAAAGATCTGAAACTCAGAATTTCCTCAAAAGAAAAACTGTAAATTATCTCCTCAAATTACAATTGCAAACCAAAAACTTGAAAACAAGATTTGCAAACCTGTAGATGCAACTGCATTTTTCTCTGGAAAATCATGTTTGCAATTTCAAATTCGTGCGACATTTTCATAGAGCTTGAAAAACCTTCTCTGGAAATTGCCAGCAAGTAACCTGGAATTAAGGCATTTTTTAGACCTGCAAGCATGAAGTTTATAATCAGAGCAGTAGCACTACAGTTCAATTAGCATAACACTGCAGCATTTAATCAAAAAGTACAAGATTCAAAGCTTTTCAAAAAAATAATAATAAGGAGGCTGCCTCTGTTAAAATCAGGTGAGTAACATTTTTGTTAAATAATTTAAGTTTAACATGGTTGTATGATTTATCCTATGATGAGTATGACTTGTGATAAGTAGGTTCCTGTATATATATCTATGAATTATCTGTAGATATTGGGATGAGATGTGTGCATGTTTGCTAGTATCTTTGACACCTCTGTTTCTTGCTTAAACTCGGTTTTTTTAAAACACCTACTTCTGGATCTAGCCATTTTTATGATTTAGGTTACAAACATAAATAGTTGTTTCAATCATAAAATTTAGCTTAAAAATTTAATTAAGTTAAAAATAAATTTAACTTGCTCTGGAAACCCAAAAGGGACACGAAGACATGAGATTTGTAAAAATTCAAATACCCTAATTCATTAATTTAAGTTTTTGATCTGAAAAATGATGAGAAAACATGATTTTTAAACCCAAAATCATAATTTTTAACAATTAATCTAAGGAGCAGTTCTAGTTAATCAAAAAGGGGGGTTTTGGGTTACCTCTGGCATTATAGAAGCTTGGAATGGTTAGGGTTCATGTTGGAGGAAGAAGAGTTATCTAGCACTTCGGAAAAATTATCAGATAGGCGAATGGTTCATCATGGTAGCTGTGGTTGAGGATCGAAGATTGTAAACCTAGTTTTGAAGATGACTGGGAGTTTGATCATTTCGTGGTCTAGGATTGATCGAGTGTCACCATATTTAGGGAAATGGAAGAATGGTTATCGTCGTGGCTGTAGCCAGAGAGGTAGGTATTCTGGTGATCGGAAATTTGGAATCGAGGATGTTCCAGGTTTGGATCATGACCAGATTTGAGGTTGATCACTCAAATTTGGGTTGCAGATTGTTATTGATGATCTGATGTTTGTGATGTTACGCGAAGTTGTTTTCTGATGTGTTGTTGTTGTAGGAGTTGGCCGGTGATGTCAGAGCCACCGTGCATGTGCACGGAGCTCATATTTTCTGATGATCTGAGAATAAGTGGTGGGGTATTGTACTCGCGTAACTGCTCGGGTCATTTGAGAGTTTGCTCGAAGTTGAGGGAAGTTTTACTCGAAGTAAAAGAGTTTGAGCTCGGGTAGTTTTTTTTTAGTTGCAGGTTTTGTTTTCAGGAAACCTGACTGTTTTAGGTTTTCAAAAATTTAAACTAAATTAAAAAAAAAAAAAAGCAAGGCCAGATTTAAACAAGAGTTGAAGCAAGTTTGAATATGAATTCAAAATGAATTTAAATTCTTGTTTCAAAATAAATAAATTTTATAAAATGAAAAGTTTAACAACTGAAACTTGTTTACAGTATTCATAATGAGGTTTAAAAATCTGAAAAAAAGATTTATAAAAAGATTTAAATTTAAGTTACAAATCTGAATGGTAAAATCTGAATTCAAATATGAATTTGAATCTTAGGATTTGAAAAGAAAACCAGTTTATAAATTTTGATGTTATAATCAAGTTTGAATATTTTAGTATTTATAACATGTGTTTCTATAAATCTGAAATGAAATTTAAAACAGGATTTTTAAATTTAAATTTTTGAATCTGAATCTGAAACATGATTTGAATTCTAGCTTATAATATAAATAAGATTTTGAATTTAAAATTTTTCAAAATCACTTGAATATATTTAAAGTATAATTTAGATTTATTTAAATTGATTATGGGTTAAATTACTTTTAAATTACCTTATGTAATTCTTTAAAATGAAATAAAAGGGTTTTAGAATACTTAAACCTTGTTTAAGTTTAAACTTGATTTCATCTTAATTTTAAAATGGAATTTAGATGAAATTTTAAAAACAAATTGTTTTTAATTATTTTGAAAATGATAATTAAATCATGAATAAGATTAATGATAATCATTACGTTAATAAGATCTTAAGAATTTGTAATTCATTAATTGATTAAGTTAATTAATTTTTGTTACTAATTAATGTAATTAATTATTTAATTAGGTTAATTAAATAAATAATTAAGGGTTTTATTTAATTAATTTAAGGATTAGTAAGTTAATTAAAATTGATGAAATTTTAATTAAGAAATCAATTAATTAAATAAGATTTGATTTAATTTAATTAATGATTTGAATTTATTAATCAAGAAATAATTAATTAAGTTTTTGATTATCACTTAATTAATTTAATAATTAAAAATTAATTAATGAGTTTTATAAATAAATTAAGAATTAATATTGATTAATTCAATTAATTACTTTGGAAAAGTAATTAAAGATTTGTTATTGGTTAATGAAGGTCATTAACTTGGTATTATTTAATAATTAATTAATGTGATTAATTTTAATGATTAATTGTATTAATTAATTTAAAGATAATCATTTAAATTGTTTTAGTGAATTACTTAATGAAAGTAATTAAGAAAATTAATTACTAATTGTAATTAATTAATTTTATTTGATTAATTAGGTTAATTAATTAAGTTTAATTAATTTAAATTAATCACTGGTTGATTTGAGAAGTAATTACCAATGTAATTAAAAATGAATAATTACTTAGTGAAGTAATTAAGAAGATAAATTACTTGATGTAATTTAACTAAAGAATACTTGGATAATGGAGGAGTTTTGGAATTCAATTACTTTGTGTAATTAATATGTAATTTGTATGTTGAATAATTACTTGAAGTAAGTAATTAATAAGTAATTACTTAGAGCAATTAATTTAGGTTTTGATAATTGAGTTATTTGAAGATAATTAAGAGATGAAATTGATTAAGTTAATTACTTAATGTGATTGATCAAGAGTGATTAATCAATATGGATAATTGGTAATTAATTTAATAGGGTAATTATTAACAAATAATTAGAGATCATTAATTTGTATAATTAATGATGAAATTAAGGATGGATAAATTAAGAACAATTAATCAATAAAGAAATTAATTAATGTAATTAATTAAGGATTAATGTAATTAATTATAATTAATTAATTAATGAAGTAATTACAGGTTAATTACTGAATTTGGTTTGGAATAATTAATTTGTGAAATTAATTGGAGATTGATTACTTGAATGTAATTAAAGAATAATTAATCAAGGTGATTAATTAAGGTAATTTGTTGAGGGTAATTAATTGATTGATTTATAATTAATTAATGGATATGAAAGCAAGATTTATACGGATGAAGTGATTAATTTAATTTATTTTAAATTAATTAAGGAAGAAGTAATTAATTTAATTTATTTTAAATTAATTATAAAATGGTGATTAATAAGTCATTGATTGTGAATATTGTTTAATACTGATTGCCCTGAGTAGTTGAGATCTCAGATATGAGATAAGTGATATGGTGTGATACGGATGCTATGGTTGCATTGGAATTGATGATATGAATTATCTGTTTGGAATGATAATATGGATTATCTGTTGAGATGATAATATTGATTATCTATTGTGATGTTGTGTATTATCTATCTGTGTGTATATAGATAATATTGAATTGAATTGTTTTAAACTTTAAACCAACTTGGACCAAAAAGACACGTTTTGGATTTCGATGAGACCGGGATCGGGTTTCCATATTTGGATACCCGAAAACCACATCGATCCAAATTAACGATAGGTCGTGAATCTCAAGTGAAGATGAAGATTCAGAGTGCAAAGGTTATCGTCGTTAACTCTGAGGGTGATTCCAAAATGAGTGTAACGAGATAATGCCTTCGGTTTCGTTCGAACCCGGAACGAACTTGTATGGATTGATTGCTTTCAGAACATTCGTCAGGTGGACGATGAGCATTCTAAGAGATTGTTCTCTAAAGGCAATCGTAGCCTCAAGCCTCATCAACCGGGAATGGCTAAAACATGGGAGGTGCGGCAAGGCTTCGTGGGTAGCCCCCACTTGAGAGTGAGATTTACCCCTGTCTAGAAGTCCCTTTATATTCGGCTGTGTGGGCAGTTGGTTGCAAACAACTGCGGGGTTGTCTTGTTTGGGACTGTTCAGTAAGGAATGGTTCCGGCCTTGTGTTGCAGGGGAGCGGGCGTACTCCTCGGTACGGTGATCTAGGCCACGTACTGTGACGGGCGGTAACCCAGTAGCCCTGCCATTGTATGGAATCCACAATCCAATAAGTGCCAACGGTTTTGATTGTATTACCCACTTTTGTGGCTAGTAGCTGGAATTTAATCATGTAACAATTTCGGCTATTTCATATTTACTTGAAAACCCTAGACACTATTATAGTATCATCGGATTTCCTATCAAATGACTTGGTTAGCGTAAGGTAAAAACTTTCCCATGTTTATGTGTGGGAAGTCTTACGTGATACCTTTCTTTTCAGATTTTTTTAAAGTTAAGAAACCTTAACCTGTTACTCACACCAGACCCATGTCTGACCCGGAGTTTATCTTTGTTTTCTTAAACTCTTGGGTGCTCAAATTTTTACGAGTAGTCAAGGGATTCAGGTTGGCTTTGACGAATATTGGAGGAGCAATGGTGCAGGAGGCTTCTGCGTTGTAGATATATAGTTTCCGCTGTGTGTTCTCTGTGTTGTGCTGTGTTATGTTGTAAATACTAGGCATGTGTTTATAACTGTCTAGTATATATGTTGTGTATGCTGTGTATTTCTGATTGATATTATATATTATGTAAATACTTATGTTATTAATATAATTTATTCGTTCCGCTGTTGAGATTCTAGCAATGTTTCTTCTTTCTCTTCTTTCTTTTCTCTTTCTAATCCTTTCTTTCTTAATAGATGATGCGATTTTCTGGGAGTAGAAAGTCGGGTCGTCACATTTGGTATCAGAGCATTAGGTTGAGTGAATACCTAGGCTCTAGAGTGGTGTCTATCTTGAGAGAGCGTATTTGTAATTTTTAATATATTTTTATATATATTTATTTATTTTATTTCTACCTATCTGTTGGGTTACCTGTTCGGTTTTTCCAATATAGGTTAAAAGGTAGATTAAGGTAGTGGTGTATGTAACACGACTACCATTGGTTGGAGTTTGAATATTTGTGATTGGAAGTTTATTTTTCGAGACTGTAGACCTAATACCATCTCGAGTGAGCTTTGCAGTGGTGCAAGGACTTCATTGAACTCTGAAGGTAACCTGTTAAGGTCCGGAGTTCATCTTTGAAGTTGAATGAGTAAAGTTTGGAACTGTTGGCTGAGCAGAAGCGAGTGTTGGTATCTTGATATCTCAGGAAATGGTAACTGCGTGATGAAATGCAGCGACTATGGATACTTCCGAAGATATTTCTTTGGAACAGTTTTAAGGAAGTAGGTCTGCTTCGGTGTTGTGTCTGAGTTCAGCAGGGTGTTTCTGTGTGGTTTGAAGTCCGAGTTTCTCGAAGAGCTTTGGATTGGGAATTCTTTGGCATTGGTGTCAGCAGTGCAGCTCGGAGTGTTCTGTGTGTCGGCTAAGCTTTCTGGCTTAGCATTTTCCTGGAAGTGGAGTTCAGAAGCAGTAGAGTAGAATCCATTTCTTCGATGGATTGGTATGACCAGCATAAGTTGTTCTAATTGGTAAAGAGAGAATAGTTTTCTTTGGATCTTAGTTTGGATTGATCGCAAAAGTGACGTGCGATGATTGAGTATTCTCTTGGACTGTTGGAGATTTTTTTTGGATGTTTTCAGGGAAGTCGAAGGTTGTCCTCATCTAAAGATTCAGTTTTCTTATTGACCAGGATTCCAAGTGTGGTACCGGTGGTTCAACTAGTTGAAGGTTGGTTCCTTGAGATGGAGTTTGTTGAAGTAATTCAGGATTGGAGGAACTTCTGAGTTTTCTCTGGGTTATCAGAGATCTTCTTGGTTATGCTATCCAGTTGTGCTTGTGTTCTTCATCGGCATTCTTTTCTACTCCAGATCAGAGTTGTGCAACGGAAGCAGTTTGGGAGTGCATCTGCTTTTCTTTTCCAGATAAGAGAAGTTTGTTTTCTTATGATGGTTGTGAGTGGAGTTTGTTCTTGATCTTGATTGATCAGGGAGGATCATTTTGGTGGATTGGGTTTGATCCAGTTTATTTCTTGAAACATCAGCAAGGGTTGAGCTGATCGGGTAGGAGGTAGGTAGCTTGAAATCGTCCGAATGAGTTTTGCGGATCTGGAATCGAAGATCTGAATTTTTGGATAAATTTCTCAGTTTTTAGGAGCTATAAATTTTGGTAAGGTTGGGTAAGCTAGCTTCGAGATGTTTTGGATTTCTTCTGTGTTCTTTTTTGGATAAGTATTTAATTTTCTAGATTGAATTGCCAGTTTGGACAACTGGAATTCGATGTGTTTCACATATCTCTGAGGGAGTACGTGTATGATCTATTTCTGGTTTTGGAATCAGCTGTTCTGGGAGATTTGGTGGTTGAGTTAGATTTGTCTGTAGTCCGATGTCTTGTTCAGTTATAGATCTGGATAAGTAGGAGTTCTGTAGCTTAGTAAAGTTGATTGTTTGGGTTCTAAAGAGCGAGTAACCCGGTTTTTACTTGGGAAAGTCGAGGAAACTCTATCCAGAATTTTGTCTAGATAGTTAATTTTGTTTGATTGGATGAATTGATTGCTATGGTTGTTAGCATATGTTTGATATATGCTTGTGCTTTAAAATTTAAAAACTTGGGTAGGTTATTAAATTACCTTTGTTTTAAATTTCGGGGACGAAATTCTTTTAAGGGGGAAGGAATGTGATATCCTACAAAATTTGACAATATCAATTTAATAATCTTTATATAAAATTAAATTGATTTGATGAAAGTTGATTAATAAAATAAGAATTGGTTTAATAATCTGAATAAATAAATATTTAATTTGTGATTTTATCTTTTAAAAACTAAATAAATGATTTTAATTATAATGTATATATATTATAGATAATCTTTGTTTTGAAATTCAATAAATAAATGAAGTTTTGTTTTTAAATTCAAATAATATATTTAGTAATTGGGAATTATGTTTTAAAATTTAATTTTAAGTTTCTCAATGTTATTTAAATTAATAATTATATGGTTTGAAATATTTAAAATAAATGTTAAATTGTTTAAAATATATCTTAGTTTAATTTTAAATTTAAATAAAAAGTTTTTTATTTCTTTTTAAATATTATTTGATAATCTGATTTGAAAATATTATATATAAGTTTAAAATACAAAATAGCATATGGTTTAAATTTATTTATTAATAGAAGTGATTTGTAATCTCTTTATAAATCATTTAAAATTTGTTAAATTGATTATTTTCAAGCCAAATTAATAAATGTATCATTTTTCCATAAATATAAAAAGAATTAAAATAAGGAGATAGAATTTTCATTTTTTAAATTGAATAAATTGATTTTAATTTGAAATTCAAAGGATCAATTTGAACATGGAATTTTGTTTGAAATTCAAATTTATAGATTCCTGAAAAAAAAATTTGTATAAGTTTTAATTTATAATTTGTTTTATTTACATTTACTTTTAATAGGAAATTCATACATATATATTACATGAGTATAAAATAAATTAAGAAAAATTCTTCATTTACATTTAAAAATATAACTAAATTATATAAAAGACAAGTGTGACCTATTAAGTAATCTAAATACAAGTGTTAGCTAGCAAATTCAATAACATGACAAGTGTCATTGTTTTTTTCCTTCTTTTATTTTAATTAAAGTATTTTCAGCCCTTATTTTTTTTTTCCGTTCATTCTTTTTTCTCTAAACCAAAGATAAATGAATCAAAGAAAAAAAAGGATCCGAAACTTAGAATTTCCTTAAAAGAAAAACTGTAAATTATCTCCTCAAATTACAATTGCAAACCAAAAACTTGAAAACAAGATTTGCAAACCTGTAGATGCAACTGCATTTTTCTCTGGAAATCATGTTTGCAATTTCAAATTCATACAATCTCTAGTCTGCATTTTCATAGAGCTTGAAAAACCTTCCCTGGAAATTGCCAGCAAGTAACCTGGAATTAAGGCATTTTTAGACCTGCATGCATGGAGTTTATAATCAGAGCAGTAGCACTACAGTTCAATTAGCATAACAATGCAGCATTTAATCAAAAAGGACAGGATTCAAAGCTTTTCAAAAAATAATAATAAGGAGGCTGCCTCTGTTAAAATCAGGTGAGTAACATTTTTGTTAAATAATTTAAGTTTAACATGGTTGTATGATTTATCCTATGATGAGTATGACTTGTAATAAGTAGGTTCCTGTATATATATCTATGAATTATCTATAGATATTGGGATGAGATGTGCGCATGTTTGCTAGTATCTTTGACACCTCTGTTTCTTGCTTAAACTCGGTTTTTTTTAAAACGCCTACTTCTAGATCTAGCCATTTTTATGATTTAGGTTACAAACATAAATAGTTGTTTGAATCATAAAATTTAGCTTAAAAATTTAATTAAGTTAAAAATAAATTTAACTTGCTCTGGAAACCCAAAAGGGTCAGGAAGACAGGAGATTTGTAAAAATTCAAATACCCTAATTCATTAATTTAAGTTTTTGATCTGAAAACTGATGAGAAAACATGATTTTTAAACCCAAAATCATAATTTTTAACAATTAATCTAAGGAGCAGTTCTAGTTAATCAAAAAGGGGGGTTTTGGGTTACCTCTGGCATTATAGAAGCTTGGAATGGTTTTGGCTCATGTTGGAGGAAGAAGAGTGATCTAGCACTTCGGCAAAATTATCAAATAGGCGAATGGTTCATCATGGCAGCTGTGGTTGAGGATCGAAGATTGTAAACCTAATTTTGAAGATGACTGGTAGTTTGATCATTTCGTGGTCTAGCATTGATCGAGTGTCACCATATTTAGGGAAATGGAAGAATGGTTATCGTCGTAGCTGTAGCCAGAGAGGTAGGATTCTGGTGATCGAAAATTTGGAATCGAGGATGTTCCAGGTTTGGATCATGGCCAGATTTTAGGTTGATCACTCAAATTTGGGTTGCAGATTGTTATTGATGATCTAATGTTTGTGATGTTACGCGAGTTGTTTTCTGATGTGTTGTTGTTGTAGGAGTTGGCCGGTGATGTCAGAGCCACCGTGCATGTGCAGGAGCTCATATTTTCTGATGATCTGAGAATAAGGGGTGGGGTATTATACTCGAGTAACTGCTTGGGTCATTTGAGAGTTTGCTCGAAGTTGAGGGAAGTTTTACTCGAAGTAAAAGAGTTTGAGCTTGGGTAGTTTTTTTAGTTGCAGGTTTTGTTTTCAAGAAACCTGACTGTTTCAGGTTTTCAAAAATTTAAACTAAATTTAGAAAAAAGAAGCAAAGCCAGATTTAAATAAGAGTTGAAGCAAGTTTGAATATGAATTCAAAATGAATTTAAATTCTTGTTTCAAAATAAATAAATTTTTTAAAATGAAAAGTTTAACAACTGAAACTTGTTTACAGTATTCATAATGAGGTTTAAAAATCCGAAAAAAAATGATTTAAAACAAGGTTTAAATTTAAGTTACAAATCTGAATGGTAAAATCTGAATTCAAATATGAATTTGAATCTTAGGATTTGAAAAGAAAATTAGTTTATAAATTCTGATGTTATAATCAAGTTTGAATATTTTAGTATTTATAACATGTGTTTCTATAAATCCGAAATGAAATTTAAAACAGGATTTTTAAATTTAAATTTTTGAATCTGAATCTGAAACATGATTTGAATTCTGCTTATAATATAAATAAGATTTTGAATTTAAATGTTTCAAAATCACTTGAATATATTTAAACTATAATTTAGATTTATTTAAATTGATTATGGGTTAAATTATTTTTGAATTACCTTATGTAATTCTTTAAAATGAAATAAAAGGGTTTTAGAATACTTAAACATTGTTTAAGTTTAATGAAAATAATTAAGAAAATTAATTACTAATTGTAATTAATTAATTTTATTTGATTAATTAGGTTAATTAATTAAGTTTAATTAATTTAAATTAATCACTGGTTGATTTGAGAAGTAATTACCAATGTAATTAAAGATGGATAATTACTTAGTGAAGTAATTAAGAAGATAAATTACTTGACGTAATTTAATTGAAGAATACTTGGATAATGGAGGAGTTTTGGAATTCAATTACTTTGTGTAATTAATATGTAATTTGTATGTTGAATAATTACTTAAAGTAAGTAATTAATAATTAATTACTTAGAGCAATTAATTTAGGTTTTGATAATTGAGTTATTTAAAGATAATTAAGAGATGAAATTGATTAAGTTAATTACTTAATGTGATTGATCAAGAGTGATTAATCAATATGGATAATTGATAATTAATTTAATAGGGTAATTATTAAAAAATAATTAGAGATCATTAATTTATATAATTAATGATGAAATTAAGGATGGATTAATTAAGAAAAATTAATCAATGAAGAAATTAATTAATGTAATTAATTAAGGATTAATGTAATTAATTATAATTAATTAATTAATGAAGTAATTACATGTTAATTACTGAATTTGGTTTGGAATAATTAATTTGTGAAATTAATTGGAGATTGATTACTTGAATGTAATTAAAGAATAATTAATCAAGGTGATTAATTAAGTTAACTTGTTAAGGGTAATTAATTGATTGATTTATAATTAATTAATGGATATGAAAGCAAGATTTTTATGGATGAAGTGATTAATTTAATTTATTTTAAATTCATTAAGAAAGAAGTAATATATTTAATTCATTTTAAATTAATTATAAAATGGTGATTAATAAGTCATTGCTTATGAATATTGGAGGAGCAATGGTGCAGGAGGCTTCTGCGTTGTAGATATATAGTTTCCGCTTTGTGTTCTCTGTGTTGTGCTGTATTAAGTTGTAAATACTAAACAGGTGTTTATAACTGTCTAGTATATATGTTGTGTATGCTGTATATTTCTGATTGATATTGTATATTATGTAAATACTTATGTTATTAATATAATTTATTCGTTCCACTGTTGAGATTCTAGTATTGTTTCTTCTTTCTCTTCTTTCTTTTCTCTTTCTATCCCTTTCTTTCTTAAAAGATGATGCAATTTTCTGGGAGTAGAAAGTTGGGTCGTCACACTTGAAGTCATCAAGTCCCCGATGTACGGACTAAAAAATACTCTAAGTGTTTGAAGCATGGAACACAGGATGAGCAACTCCAAAGAATTTCGTCGTTATATAAAGATGAATTGAGAAGTTCATGTAACTCATAGTAGCTTAGGTTTCAACCACAATTATACAGAAAGCTGAAGGATAAAAGTCTTTCGAAAGACAAAAGAACTAGGCTTTATTTATTCAAAAATGGGTTTCTACTACAACTCCTCCAAATTTCGGAGTCAAAAGTTTATTTACAAGGACTAGGAAATAAATACAAATAATTACATAATCTAAACTAACTCTCGTTGAACGAGAGCAACGATTACTTCTTCGACTTCTTCCCAGACGACTCCTCTCCCATGCGTTTGCCCTTTGTAATTTTCTTTGATGGGGAGGTAACAATTGAAGAAGTACGGGGAACTTCCATTGGCCTGGACCCGCCAAGGAGGATAACCTTCAACGGCTTATTCAGAGGATCGTCCAGGTCCATAATTTGAGGCTCGACTTTGATCTGGACCATCTTTTTCTTCTCCTTCTCAAGGTGCTCCTTCATTCTCAGTTTAGATATATGTTCAGAGGCGCCCATAATTTCGATTTCATAACTCCTGTCGATGGAAGAGGAAGTCTCGTACTTATCCGCATCAAGCACTCCGATCACCTGAGCATCTGGACCAGGAGCCTCCCCCGCATGAGTAGCCTTACTTGTTTTTTCCTTCACCTCCTTGGTGACGTCACTCCTCGGAGTGGGCTTGGGATCAAAACGTCCTGCACAAAATCATGAAAAACAAGCATTAGAATACAACAGCCCCTTGTGAAAAACGACGACTTTTGGAATGTTAAAGTGAAGGGTTATCTACAAGGTTTCGATTGGCTCTCAACCGTCTAAGGGGTCTCACCCTCTGGAATGGGAGATAGAATGTGAACGCCGAGGCCAGGGTCCTCCGAGTCATAACCGATATACTGTTCAAATGGATCAACTATCGGCCGATCGGCCGACTGAGTAGGCGCATGAGCTGGAGACTCGATCCCGGATGGACCGGCAATAACATCTTTCTCTTTCGTTGAGGGGTAGCCTTTGCAGTAAAGAGCTTTCGCGCAGATAGGTCTGAAGGCTCGTTTCCCTTAAGAAATTCCTTTATCAAAGCATCTTCATCGACCTCCTCGGTGCCAAGTTTGACCTTCCTGATTTTTATTAAATTCTCCCATGCCTCAGCTAAGGATTCGAGGTAGCCCTCACCCAGAAAAGTTAAGTCTCGGTGCATGAGGACGCGGGCATTGAACTCTGCAATCTGTGGGTCGAACATGATTTTGACCTCCTCCCTACCAGCTTCTTTAGCCGCCTCAAGGCGGGAGTCAACCTCCATAGATGCTATTTTCTTGCCCTCCTCATAGGCTTCATCTTTGAGCATCCTGACTTTAGAAAGTTCATCATCAAGCTTCGCCTTTCGAAGTCGTGTAGCAACGATTTCATCACAATATCGTTGCGACTCTTCTTGGGGAGTGATCTTTTCTTCTCTTTCTTTACGGAGTTGCTCCTCTAGTTCTTTGACTCGGAGGCCAAGTGCATCCCTCTCTTTCTGCACTGAGTCCTTCTCTAAAGCTAGGGCCACACAGCGTTGGACTGCCTCATCGATTTCTTTTTTATGGGTTGACTCCAGATGAGTAACTGCCTCGGCAGTGTCTTTAGCGCTCGGTTGGGCGGCTTCAAGCTGAGGCTTATAAGAAGCAAGCTCTTCGTCTTGAGCTTTAATAATGTCTTTATCATGTATAGCCTTAAGCTTCAGGTGATCTATCTCATGACGACGCTCTATCGAAACTTCTGAAACTTTCTCGGCTAAGTGCACGAACATCTCGAGATTGCCTGGTGCTTGATGAGTCGGAATGTTGATCCCGATGGGCCTTAGGCTGAGACCCCTTATGTCCAGATTTTGCTTTGCTGTGCTTCGATTGAGAAGGGGGGTCACGAGGATATGAGGGCTGGTCATAAGTTTTTCTTTAGTGTGATGACTCTCAGCGGTGTAGTCTCGATCGCCGGATTCATCTCTATCTCGACGCTTGCCGGAGCCCGACTCCCAGCCAAATTGGTAGAAAATAGATGACCTGCGAAGGCGGTCAAGTCCATGTGTGCGCCCCATGTCACCTACACAAAATTCAAATAACGACGAGTTAGAAAGGAGTAGGGTGACAACAGAAATTTTCCTCGTTGGTTTTGGGCTTGAACGCTTGTATCGCCTCTTGCGGGCAAATTAAGCTTAGGGGCCTCTGGATCGTCGAAGCCATAGTTAAGAAGATCTTCCAGCATGGTGAGGTTCGACAGGCCCTTCAGAGAACTCTCTAAGTGATGAGAAGAAGCTTCTTTATCCGGTGGGATAAGGGTAATTTTAGAAGTTCCACCCACCGTTTTCTTCCTCAACTTATAGGTCAGTTTCTTCCTCCTTTTCGAAGAGAGGAAGGTGATGTTCCAATGTCATTAATTTCAACTATTAGGTCCAGGGATAGACTAACATTTTCGCCCTGTGCTTCGGGCGTTTCGGTTTCTTTAATCTCCCCATCCTCTGGCGTCTCAGGGGTGTTGTGTGTTGAGGACTCGGCCTTCTTCTTTCCTTTGTCCGAAGCAGGCTTGGGTATGGAAACACCTTGGGGGAGGCTTATTCGGTGACCTTCCGTTAGCAACCCGAACTTTGAAAGTGACTCATTTGAAATGAGTAATATGATGTCCCGGTCTTTCCCAGGAAGGGCTCGAATAGCTTCGACTGCCTCAGAGTACCCGAAGCCTTCGGGACGTGGGTTGATACATGAAAAAGTGAATGAAGAGTCAGAAACGATGTAAATCTAGGAAAATTCAAGCATCGATCCGGAAAAAGAACTTACTACTTCTACCCATCTTCTGGCGAAGCCAGGGGACAACGCACATAGAACCATTCTTGCTTATACTGGGCAAATTTACTCCATGCCCCAGTCATGATTTGGCATTGGTTATGCGGCTCAAGAAACATGAAAGATGGGCCATCCGTCCATCTCTTGATGCGATAGATGTATCGTATATCGCCCGGAGTCGGAAGCCTGAAGAGGACACTCATAATGCGGATGCAAGTGCCGTATATGAATGCGTGGCTGTTCGGATGCAGTTGCGATGGGAAATCTCGATATACTACAACACGTCTTGAAGAAATGAGTTGAATGATGGCACGCTGCCAACCCAGCACATGAATCTATTGCAAGCTGTGTATCCGACTGGGGGCAAGTGCGGACGATCACGCCCCGATGGAACTAACACATCATCGAAGGGGATCCATGGACAGAGCATATCCGATGAAGTGTACTTTCATTAATCTTTGAGGCCTGTGAGTCAATTAGGTCATCTAAGAAAATAGCTGCCTCCAAAACGTCAGGAGCTAAGTCGACAAATGCAGTCGCAGGGCTCGGTAAGTCTTGGGCAGGGGTATTTGATGGATTTGAAGTTCCTACAACTTCTTGTCGAGAGGATGGCCCAGGTCTATTGGAGATCCTTGCAAAGCTTGATTTCCTAGACATCTCTAATGAAGATTGAATCTGGCAAGGCACCTGTTTGAACTATACTTGAAAAACAATCGACATTAGACTTAACGACATAAATATCCCCCCCCCCCCCGTGTGGTTGTGAACTAGTGCGATCATTCAAATGTAAGTGCCTGGTAGTGAAAAGACACTGGATTGATTAAATAAGTCTAAGCTTTGAATTATTGTCATCGAAGACCATCATCGCTGACCGTCTACGAAAGCTTTTCATAAGACGGTTTATGTTTTGAACTCGACATCGTTACTGCATTTGAAACGTTATTAACTGTTAAGCAAGTTAAAGTCCAAATTTTCAGTTGTTTAAACACGGGATTTGTCAGTCCGGATTATCCAATATGCTTTGTTGTTTAAGTTTATCCTTATTCACTATCATATGTTCAGGCATAACATATGTGTTGAGTCAATTATGCATTAGGTTTGATCGGTATTGTTGTTGTACACAACCCTCCTACCTAACCTCTTCATCGTTCGGCATTCAACTAGTGATGCCGAACCATAATCATGCCGAGCCACCTCGCTCGACATTCTAACCTCGGCACCGACACTCACCTACCACTCATTATCACCGTTTGGCATGCGGCAAGACATGCCGAACCGCAAACATGCCGAGCCAAGCCGTTCGGCACACTACTCTCCCAATTATCCTTTTCATTGTTCGTCATAAAAGAGTCATGCCGATCCACACTCATTCCAAGCCATGTTGTTCGGCATTTTACCAGGATCCTACTTCTCTCCCACCTTCCATCCTACCTCGTTCGGCATGAGAGAGTCATGCCGAGTCATGGCCGTGCCGAGCCGCATCACTCGGCACGTCGAGCCTTAGCTCCAATTCACTTCTGAACATTCGCTCCTCGCCCGGCATAAGGAAGCCCTACCGAGCCACTTCAGTGCTCCTTCCACCAACACCTTCCTTTGAACACCTCTAACACCTGCTTCCTTCCATCACTCCACCTATCCCTAAGACGTGTTTGACCTTGAATTCATTGTCCTTTATCCACGCGTTTCCTACCATCCTCAGTCATACAGAGATTCACGAGTGCGAATCTCGTGCTATGTTCCTTATTCGGGATTAAGGTGTTAAAAGGGAGAACCATTACCTTAGAAACAAATCGAAGCTTGGGGATGTTCTGGGGTAGGAAGCACGATTCTATTTGGTTTGTTAATTTGGGAAGGGGGTGAGACAATGTATTGAGTTTGAGGAGAGAAGAAAAGGGTAGGTAATTCGCGGAGGTAAGAGGAAAGTCCGTAAGTTCTACAGGGTGGAGGTAAAAGTTGAAAGAGAAAAAGAAGTGAAGTGCCGACCTTTATAGGGGAAGAAAGGATGTCGAAGAGACAACGACCGGTAGAACCGGTCAAAATACCTCCCTCGCTCGGCATTGATTTCGTTCGGTTTTCAGCCGTTTGGCATTATATGTCGTTCGGCATTAGCATGTCGTTCGGCATATGACGCCTCGTTCTACATTCAGGGAAGAATACCATCGGGGAGACTAAGCCAAGGCTCGAAGCAAAACATGGAGAACTCGTGATTCAAAGCGCATCATGTTGGACCACATGATGCACTTTGGGGGGAAAGTGCTACCTGGAGGTTTGACCAGGTAACTGGAGACACGACATTTGTGCACCATTTGGCATCCAACGCCATTCGGCATGGCATTCTCGTTTGGCACAACTGGGTCGCTCGGCACTCAGCCCCGATCGGCATTCATCCTCGACCGGTATTCAAGCCTCGATCGGCATTCAGCCTCATTCGGCACAACTGGATTGCTCAGCATTCAGCCTCGACCGGCATTCAAGCCTCAACCAGCATTCAGCCTCGTTTGGTACAACTGGGTCGCTCAGCATTTAGCCTCGACCGACATTCAAGCCTCGACCAGCATTTAGCCTCGTTCGAAAAAACTGAGTCACTCGGCATTCAGCCTCGATCGGCATTCAGCCTCGATCGGCATTCAAGCGTCGACCGGCATTCAGCCTCGTTCGACACAACTGGGTCGCTCGGCATAGAACCCCGATTGGCATTCAGCCTCGTTCGGCATTCAGCCTCGTTCGGCATTCAGGTCTCGTCCGGCATTATGCCTCGTTTGGCATTTCAGCCTCATTCGGCATTCATGCCTCGTTCGATATTCTCCCCTCGATCGGCATCAGATCTCGTTCTGCCTGCACAATTCACTCAACATACTACCTCGTTCGGTTTAGAGACATGGCTCAGAATTTGCCGCTCGGCACACAAAAGTCATCATATTAGGCCGAGATATCTTGCTACTAGGCCCACCAATGAAGTCCAATCCATCTTCGTCTATAAATAGAGAGGCAGGGGCACAGTGAAAGGGACCTTTTTTCGAGAACATCGGGGAGACTCTGCCACATTCAAGACTCATTCAAGACTTATCTTCTTTGCTTAACAATTGTAATCAAATAGTTAATGTATGGATTGTATCTGTAATCGATTATTGAGAAAAGCAATAAAGAATAACCTCAAAGTGGACGTAGGCATTTAAGCCGAACCACTATAAATATGGTGTTCTTGTTTTCAGCATTTAATTTAGCATATTATTCTTTATTTAAATTTACTTTCTTCATTAGTCCCTACACAATCTATCTTAAGGGTGTTAGCGACCAATCCTGGTGCTAATAATTAGAGTCAATTTAAAAAGGAAATAAGTTGTAGTTCAATAAAATGGATTTGCATATAATGGGAGTGAATAATGAATGGAATGCGTATAAATTGATTGTGAATCAATTTGAAATTGAATCGAAGTGAATTTATGCAAGTAAGGCGCATATAAATCAATTTGAAGTGGATATGAGTTTGGTTGTTGTAAATATGAATTGAATGCAATAAATTTGGCTGTAAATCATTTTGAATTAAATGAAATGATATATCTGATATATGAATCCATGGAAAGGGATTAAATTAATGTTGGAACCTTATAAATGACTTGTAATATATTTTTGGCATGTTTGGGTTATGAAGTTGATGTGTTTGGCTAGTTGAATAAATGAAATGTTGTAAAATTTCACGAATCTCATGCGCTTATTTTGAGTAAGTACAGGTAAGGGAAGCTGTCTGGATAGATTTTGGTTGCGTAAATGCATATAAAATAAGCAACTCGCTTAATAACGCTAATATGAGGCACGCTTACGTAATAAAATAAAGAAGTGAATAAAATATTGTTATATATTTTGTTTTTCGATTGTGCGGGTCAATGTATATATATTTATCTCTTCTGTAATATTGTAAAGGGCTCTATGCACAAAGAAGACGCTGTCAAAATTATTTGGAAATTTAGGGTGTTAGAAATTTTTTGAAAGTTTTTGGAAATTTTTGTTAACTAGGAAAAGTTAGTTTTGAATTTAGGTTGAAATAAAAGGTTTTTGAGTTAGGAAAGGAAACAATTGTTTTGGGAAAAGCAAAAAGGGGTAGTGAAGTGAATGTAAGATTGGAACAAAGTGGGCTTTGGAAAAGTAAACGACCCGAAATTTTGGTCATTAGTTTTGAACAATTAATTTATTTTAGATGTTGAATCTGAATTATTAATTGATTTTGAATATGGAGATTTTGAAAGAATCAGTACAATAGTTTAACATTTCAAATATAGCGATTTATCAGATTTGGTAAATATAAATTTAATAATTGAAAGTGGGATAATATGTGAATCTGAAAATAAATGGACGTGGAAATGATTTCTAAAATTTATTTAAATCATATTTAAATTAGAATTATAATATGGACTTTTGAATAGGATTTAAAATTGATAAGTTAAATATGGAAATTTATATATTAATTTAATAGTGAAAATTAACATATGGTAATAGTGTAAAATAATGGGATTTTGATTTAATATAAATCAAAGTGATTTCTAATATGAATATAAATTCTATGTGATTTATAATGGTGTTAGTAAGTTTCAAATTTTAAAATTTTAAACAATTTCTACGATTTTGAAAATCGCTCAATTTAATCGACGAGTTAAAATAGCCATCCGGGCAGTCTCGGAATTCGACTAAACATATTCCATTGGATCCGTAATAGTTTATTATTATCAAATTTTAAATTTCGTAGCGTTTGGAGTTACCATTTGGTCATAAGGGAAAGAGACGCGTTGAAATAAATATCGAAAATTTAATATTTTAATTCGATTAAAAAAGCTATCTTCCACATATGATCGAACTAGCCCCGAAACACATTCCATTGTGTTCAAAGTAGGTGTAAAACATTATAAATTACAGGCGGCACGTCTCGTTTGGAGTTCGTTTGAAAAAGTATGTAAATGTTGGAAATAATAATAAAATAATTTATATGCATATATAAATAACCCTAAACAGTTAACCCTACTTTCTAATTCACAGCCGTCGCCTCCTTTGCGTTTAGTGGCTGAAAACGTCCCTCGTTCATCCACTTCGATCTCTCGATCCACGAATTATTTTCAAAAAGCTCCAACTACTAAAATCTAGAGCTTGATGAACTCTACGCGATCAACGGTTGTGATGGTGATTTGTGAACCACGGCGCCTCAGGAGGATTTCAAAGATGCACGCTGTGAAGGGGAGTTTCTCGATATTGGCAGCACTGGAGTCGATGGGGTTCGGCGTGGTGGTGGAGCTCGGTCAAGGTTCAAGGCCGGTGGTCTTCGATCGAAGTACGATCGACCAGATAGGGGTGTGACGGTTTCGAAATTGAACGGCAATGGGTTTCGTTTAACCCTGGCATAAACTCGAAGAAGGAAGGTTGAGCGGCCTTGATCTTCTATTTCAAAAAGGACGGCCCTGATTAAAGGTTACTAAAAAAAGAAATTAATTTATATAATTTGTATTCAAATGTTTAAAAACTCATATCTTGGTCATACAACGTCGAAATCGGACGAAACAAGCGGCGTTAGTATCGCAGTGACGAACACTATGCTATTGTGCAGATCTGGAGTCGATCGAAGCTAGTGAAAATTTTAGGTTAAATCGAATGCGCTAGATTTAATTTAAAATTGGAACGTTTGGCAACGTAAAACTCAAGGTGAGTTAATCTCACTCAAATTTGGACTCCTGGCTTTAATGTTAAATAGTTAAAATTAACAAATGACTGATCGGTTAAATTGATATATTTTTATCAGTTGGATGTGATATTATGTATAGTAGTATATATATTAGAGTGGTTGATATTCCAGCATACATATCTATAGCGGATGAGACCCGATGCTCCCCGCATAATAGCGAATGACCCTATATACCATGATATTCCGCCTCGAAGCGGAATTGATATTTTTATGTTGTGGGATCCAACTAGATTCCTTAAAAATGTTGAATTCAATTTGATATATAGCGATATATGTTCTGTTGGAATAATCTGTGATAGATTATTGTGTGATTTGAATTGATTGGATGCTATGGAAGGTTTTGACCTAGATTTTGGTATTTTTAAATACTAGTAATATATGTTTTAAATTAGAAAATAAAATTAAAGGATTTTTGTACTTAACTAAATCAGGATATAGTGAAGAGGTTTGTGGAATAAAAGTATATAATAAAGGATTTTTAAATAATAAATCTGTAAATGGTAATTGTTTAAAATATAAAGGTTGTAAAATCGATATTTCAAATATTTTGAAGATATAAGTGAATTTGGGAAATAAGAATAAATTTTTTTAAACTGGAGTTCAAGTGAAAATTTTGAAATTTACAAAATGGAATTGGAATCGAAGAATTTGACTTGTTTTAAAAAGAGGATTTTCAATTATTAAATTGGTGATTTTAAAAGTGTTAAATATACTCTAGAAATTAGTTATTAAGTATTTTAAATTATTCAAAGAATATTTAATTATTAATAGTTACTTCATTATGATTTTTAAAGATTTATTATTATTTGAGAAGTGGTCATCATTTTTGTTTTAAAGAATAAATTATTAAATGGGGCATTTCACCAGATGGACAAACTTTGCAGTCCAATTAGTTTCTAAGACACACATTCAAAGAAATTACTTTCAAGGCCAAAGTTAGTATAATAATTACTTTCAAGGATAAAGTCAGCAGTCCAATTACTTTGAACGGCATAATTACGTAGGTTTTTAGGCCCTAGAAACTAATTATTTTGTGTGTTGTCCTTGAAAGTGATTATTTTAGTTGTATGTCTTAGAAACTAATTCCACTTGCTAAAGAGGCCCTTGTGGCTAATTTCCACTTATTTAATACTAACATGGATTTGTATAAGAACCTTTATTTAAGTATCTTTGCCTAGATTTAACTTGAAAAATTATTTTAGAATTTATAAGCATTACTTTGAGATAATTTTTAAAATAAAGTTTTTGAGAAGTAATGGTATACTCCCGTGGCGTAAATCGGAGGCAGTGAGTGCCTGTAGTTACATTTTGGATTTCTCTGGAATAGCGATGAAACCATTGTGTTGTGATTCATGGTTGATACCATAGTGGTACTTTCACATTATTTTAAAAACGGTTTTCAAAATAATTTTGAAAAGATCATTTATAAATTTAATAAATTCGATAAGATATGTATAATCTGGATAAAGGAATTTATTTATTAAAAATTAAATTAAAAAGAGACTTGGTGTTTTCAATGAAAATGAAGTGTTGGTAGAATTGATTGTTATTTGATAGTTAAATAACCGACTATCAAAATTTGGACCCATATATAACTTTGGAAATATCTAAAAGAAGCCCAGGATTATGTGGTATAGTTATGGTTCGTGGTGCTATACTGTACGTATAAACTCATTTCGTTCTTCTAGGACATTTATAAGGAAATCCGTCCACTGATGTTTAGAAGTTGATCTCCGGTCTTATTTTTGTCCGTTTATATCTAGAGAACCGGGGTTAGTTTATCGGGAAATTTCGAACATTGTTTCGAAGAGACCGGGAGTCCGAAAACCACTTCGATCCAACGAGTACGTTTTTAAAATGAAGACAAGGTCATGTAGTCGAAGATGAAGTAGTAAAGTGCAAGGGCTAATTACTACTAATCCTGAGGGTGATTCCAAAATGAATGTAGTAGGCGTAGTGCCTTCTATTCCATTCGGACCGAGAACGGACTTGTGTGGATGAATGCTATCAGTAAAGTGTCATTGGAGGACAATGAGTGTAACGACCCAAAATTTTCGATCCCGAAAATTTCAGATAATTAGGAAAGAAGAAAGAGATAGAAGAAGAAACAAAAAACAAACTCACAATCTCACATTCGCAGCGGATAAAATATAATATCAACTAATCCTTTACATAAAGAAAACTGTATCAGTTAATTACATTTAAATACATCAGAGTTACAACATATATACAAACACTGGACAGATTAAATCAACCTGTCCTAGACAAATACAATATATCACAGTAGAATACACACCATATGTTCCTGCCATCCAACTTGCCTCCTGAGCTCCAAAACGTCCTTAACTGAAAATCTATAATACTCGGTCTGACCCGAGCATTACATCAAAGTAACACCCGGGTCAGGCTGGAAACCAACGTGAGTAAACCCAAATAATATGAAATACCAAGCATAAAGCTTATATAAACTCGGGGAAACTCTTGTCAATTTACAAATTCACAATTTGTTAAAGACATTACTTATTTCACACATTAATTTCTAAGTACCAAAACTTAGATTAAATGATCTAATTTACTTAAATCATTCCATTCCAGCCTATTGATTTCACATATCAACCTATAAAGAATCAAGTGGTTTCGGGTATCTACTAATACCCGACTCTGGTCTCTTCGAATTCAATATCATCTCTAATCCAAATTGTTAAGTTTTAACAATTACAATACATAATCAGGATATCATATCACATAACAATTTATCATCGATAGATAACTCACAATATTACTGTTTAACCCAGTATATTATAGCACATCTAAATTGCCTATCAGAGACATCAATAACCCAAGCAATTCAATATTATTCAATCATCCATGAGCAAGATATATAAACATATATAATTCCTAATTAATTTAATTTATCTCCAATTAAATTAATCACCAACTTTAATCTTCTGAATTACCTTAATCCTGCTTACTTAAAATTAATTAACTACCACCCAATTAGAGATCTAATCTTAATTAATCATCCTTGATTAATTATTCTATAATTACATTCAGTACTTGTCTTTTAAATAGTCACATTGATTAATTAGCCTTAACCATTCACTCTAATTTAACCTTCAATTAACTAATTTCATTCATTATTGATCTTCTAATCACTTCTAGTAACTAATTATTTCTTTAATTAAGTACATTTAACAAGTAAATCTTTACATTAATCACATTCATTAATTAATCCCAACTAATCTCATTCAGTAATTAATTATCCCTTATTCATTAATTAATAAACCTTAATTATTAATTAATAAACTTAATTACAAATTAATTAATTCTTAATTACTAATTAAATAAATTCTTAATTACTAATTGATTAATCTCTACTTACTTAATTAATGCTTAGTTACAACTTAATTACTTAATTAATTAATCCCTAATCAATTAATTAATTATCTTTAATCACTAATTAACAACCCTTTAATTACAAATTAATTAATCTCTAATTAATTAACTTATAATCCTTAATTATTAATTAATTAATTCTTAATTATTAACAAATTGGATTAATTAATTACCCTTAATTACCTCATTAATTTATCAAAACTTGATTAAGTTTAAGATAAAATATTTCCTATATTAACTACCTAATCACAAATTTTTAACACATTTATCAAACCTTAATTTATATTTAAAAATTAAGTTCTAAAATAACTTTAACAAATTTAAGTTGATTAAAACCTTTGTTATGAAATACTTTGCTTTTCAAACCCTTCAAAAACAAGATTTAAACTACTGCTTCGGGTTCAACACTTGTCCACAAACTCGCATCCGTCTTCGAGGAAAGTGAAAAAAACAAATTCCTTTTACGCAACAAATCTAGCTTAAATAAACAAAGGCCCATCGTCCCATACTTCACGGCCCAAATTCAACAACTAATCCATATTGATTCACACGCACGCAAATGGGCCGAAGCCCAAAACGATGCAACCATCTTCCCAAACTCCTTCCCTTAACTTCTCAACTCCAGCTCTAGTTCCATCATCAGGAACTCAACATAAAATCGCCGACACAAACACTACCCTGAGTTCGATCGATCGATCATCACTTCAAGACCACACCGTCCCGACATCTCACATGACCAATCACGAAAACAAACTGCTCCATACCGGACCACTCGTGCACGGTGACACTCGTGCACATATAAGCCCACGTCGCCGACCATCTCGCCGCCGTGACACCCTCGTCCAGTCGCTTATCACTTCCTGACCCAAATTCGCCGCATTAACGATGCAAATATCTCCTTCTGATTGAAAATCGATCTCGGCTCAACCCATCCCAACCCTGGAAACCAAACCACACAATAAATTGACCCACTGCATCGTCGGCCGACCACTACTGCACACACCATCGACCTCCAACAGAAGCCCACACATGCAACTATCACCGTGCCAAACCCTTCGGCTTTCGATTTCCCCATCGTCACCCAGTTCCGTCGCATTTACCCGCCTCTCAAAAATTTCCTAAAACCTATAAACAACTCGCTCGCACAATCTGAGGCCTAAACAAAAATTCTGCCACGGTCAATATCTTACCTAGGACCACCTGCCCCCTCCAGATGAAGCTGTGCCATCTCTCGTCGATGAGATCGACGAAAATAAATTTTTGAACGGGAAAAGTTCATCTCACAACACCTCACAAAATAAATCACTAAAATTAACAACTTTCCCACTAAAATTCATATTTTCATACAACAATCAAAGTTGTATCTTTGAATTCCAGATTCAAGAACATCTATTTTCCACTAAAATTAGTTGTTTACTGTAAATTGGAACCCTGATGAACTACACTACAAAATTTGTTTCCAACCTATTTTAAACAAATAATGTACTAGAAAATGAACATATTCCTAGTTTACATCAACATGCAAAACGATCTAGGTGATGAGATATGGATTTTTAAATGCTGGGATGAACTAAATATTTACAACAGAGAAACAAGATATTACATTTCCAGGTTTTTAAATCAAAGTTTCTCACATGCATATATATATATATATATATATATATATATATATATATATATAATCACCTCTAATAAACATGCAAATATACTACCCATCATATCTTCCAAGGATTCTTACATATAAGCACATATATAACAGATTAAATTTAAATTTTTAGTTTACTCACCGATAATATGAAACAGAGATGCTTTAAAATCAGGCTTTTATAAAACAAAGGGCCTTTGAAACAGATGCTTGAAATACTTTAAAGCTTGTTGTTTGATTGCAAATGAGTTGAAGTTATTGATGAGTCGATTCTTGTTGTTGTTGATCAGCCGCTTTGATCTGATAATCCGTTAATTTCAGTTTTGATTTGCTTGATTGATTCCTGGTTTGGGAATTTGTGTTACAGGCCCTTAGTTTTGAATTAGCTTTTGGTTTTATAATTATTTTACAGTGTTTTTTTTTTCTTTGAATTTTTGTTTTACAGGCTTTTACTTTGAAATGTGAAGAAAGACATAAAGAGGAGAGTAAAGATATCATATAATTTCATTTTCTTTTTATTTAATATTTTAGAAATAATTTAGATAGATGGCACATGTCCTTTTACTTATTTAATTTGCTAACACATGTTATTAAAGAGGTTTATAACTTAACATATGTAAATTTGCATGCAGTAATTAGTTTTTGAATGTTTATAAAGCCTTCAAAATTAATTTCCTAATTTATAAATACATATTTTAATTTATATAAATGAATTTCTTTAAAAAGAAAATAATATAAAACAATTTATGTTCTAAATAAAATCAAATAAAAATACATTTTAAAACCAAAGTATAATTTAAAATATGTATACCTATCTTTTGAATTTCAAATTTAAATATCCAAATTCAAATTCAATTTCAAATCCAATTTGGAAATCAACTTGATATATACATATATTTAGACAAACACAAATTCAATTTGTATATAATAATTCTATTTAATATATATATATATATATATATATATATATATATCTCTAAATATTTATTTGATTAGATTCATTTGTTCAATCTATAATTCAGTATTTCTATTAATTAACCCAATTATTTTATCAATTACAGATGTCCAGAAATTCGGGTTATCACATTCGCCCCCCTTTGAATCTTTTCGTCCTTGAAAAGAAACGAAGCCAGAATTTATTTAATACTTAAAATCAGATAATTTATTCTTTAATCATTTTGAAATACTTTTGAAATTCACATAATATTATAAAATAGTTTTTATAAAAAATACTTTTTATAACTCGATGTTTTAAAAGTCCATCCTCGTTCTCACAGAAGTTCGGTCATATGTTGATCAGGTGTAGGACTGAAAATCTATAAGTACTTGGTAAACTCGTCTTCAACATCCAGTGAAATACTTGGAAAATAATTTTACTGAAAACATTTTTTTGAAAATAGAGGAAACATCTTTGGTAAGAATGCTATGGAAATCATCACCCCCACCCACAGTTGTAGTTAACCCAATGGTTACGTTGCCATCCCGGCAAAATCCATAGATAACTGTAGGCACTCCGCGCCCCTCGATTATGCCATGGAACCTGCTACAGATGGTAGCTATAACTGGGGTTACGTTGCTATCATAGCAAAAACCCATATAACTGTAGCATCAACGCCCTCGAATTTCACTGCCAAAAGAATAAAACTTCTCCACTTCACTCGACCATAAATCGCAGTCTACCGATGTTACATTGCCTTCCAGGCAAAATCAAACGTAGACCGTTGACACTCACCTCCACACGATTTCCGCTATGGTCCACAGTAGATCGCAACGACATCGAGTTACACTATCATCACAACATAACCCAAATGCCTCTGTAGGCATCAGTGCCCTCGACTTTCGCTACCCAATAATCCTTAGGAACTAGTTTTTCCGGACTCCTCACATGATCAACTTTAGAACCACCCCTACATTAAGGCTCAAGGAAGTACCAACCTATGGTACTCCTGAGAAGTTCATCCAAGGGAGCGCTTTTTTCCCTAGAGCCATTTTCAAAACACTTTATACTATACACATATAGTATTTTCCAAATCATACACCTAGTATGAATCCCATATAAATCTCCAATTCACAAAATTGATTATCCCAAAAATCAATAATTCTCAAACTAGGCATTCCAAATTCCAAAATTGTTTTTTCTCCAAAAATCAAAAGCCTTTTCAAATCCAAAGGTTCCAAAATCCTTTTCCCAAAATCATCCACATAAGATTGTGTATATATATATATATATATATATATATATATATAACTTTAAAAATCTTTGAATCACTTCAAACTTGTACAAATTCCCTTTTAATACTTCAAATACTTTTCAAAAAATCTTTTTCTTCTGTCTATAGATTCAAAAAAGGGAGTTTATCAATTATATATACAACTTTATTTTTATGCCAAATATTCAAACTTGATTACTCTATGAAGTCACTTACCATATTACTCACTTCCATAAAGTAAATTTCTACCATAGAAATATCCAATTTCCATTTTTATTTTATCATATATTTCACAAAATATACTTTTCATTTCCAAAAACCATTTTATAGTTCTTATCCACAGATTTTCAATACCACTTTCATTCAATCCCGTACGATGTACACGTATCATCCGTACGCTATATCAATCTGATCGCTCGCTCGATTACACAATTCCACTAACGAACTAGTATCGTCCAACCGACTTCCTAGTGTGGACTCAGATCTGGTTTCTTGATCAGAAATCATCATTCTCCTTGCATAGTCATAACTATGATAGAGAATATCTAGAATTAGCCAAAAATCCATATCCAGGTTCGCCGTCGAAAATCGAGTGAAAAATCCCAATTTGGATCGATATACTATCCCGAAATTCTGTTCTCGAATCTAGATCAAATCATTATATGAATAGAATAATATATGTACATCCTACGTACTATTCTCATCGATTATTAGCCAAATCAATTCTCTTTCTATTCATATTCTCTTTTATTTTCATTCACTTATTCACAATTGTTTCAATCCCACTTGGATTATCACTCTAATCCTTATCTCAATTGGCAATTAATCATAAACAGTTTGCACTCCAACCATCTTAAAGTTAGAAAATAATTTAAAAAGTTAAAAGTAGATGAAAAATAATTATTAGTTGTAAAATAGTTATAAAATAGTTAAGTAATTATAAAATAGTTGAAAAATAGTCAAATAGTTATAAAATAGTTAAATAATTGCAAAATAGTTGTAAAATAGTAATTAGTTATAAAGTAATTGAAAAATAGTAATTAGTTTATAAAACAGTTGTAAAATAGTTAAATAGTTTCAAAAAAAAATTGTAAAATAAGTATAAAATAGTTTGGCTTTAAAAAGAAAAGTTATATAGTAAATAGTTAAGAAAAATAGATTTAAAAACAGTTTACATTAAAATAATTTATTGAAAATAGTTCACATACGATGTACACATATCATCCGTATGCTATATCAATCTGATTGCTCGCTCGCACAATCCACTTCCGAACTAGTATCGTCCAACCGACTTCCTAGTGCGGACTCAGATCTGGTTTCTTGATCAGAAATCATCATTCTCCTTGCATAGTCATAACTATGATAGAGAATATCCAGATTCAGCCAAAAATCCATATTCAAGTTCGCCGTCGAAAATCGAGTGAAAAATCCCAATTCCGATCGATATATTATCTCGAAATTCTGTGCTCGAATCTAGATCAAATCATTATACGAGTAGAATAATATATGTATATCCTACGTATCTATTCTCATTGATTATTAGCCAAATCAATTCTCTTTCTATTCATATCCACTTAATTTTCATTCACTTATTCATAATTGTCTCAGTCCTACTTGGATTATCACTCTAATCCTTATCTCAATTGGCAATTAATCATAAACAGTTTGCACTCTGACCATCTTAAAGTTAGAAAATAATTTAAAAAGTTAAAAGTAGATGAAAAATAATTATTAGTTGTAAAATAGTTATAAAATAGTTAAGTAATTGTAAAATAGTTAAATAATTGCAAAATAGTTGTAAAATAATAATTAGTTACAAAGTAATTGAAAAATAGTAATTAGTTTATAAAACAGTTGTAAAATAGTTAAATAGTTCCAAAAATAATTATAAAATAAGTATAAAATAGTTTGGCTTCAAAAAGAAAAGTTGTATAGTAAATAGTTAGGAAAAATAGATTTAAAAATAGTTTACATTAAAATAATTTATTGAAAATAGTTCAGAGCCAAACTGTCCCACTTTCCAATCTTTATTCCAAACAACTCAATTTAAATTTCCACTTCTCTTTGAGTTGATTCAATCCCAATTCAAGTTAATTAACCTTAATATCAATTCAAATTTAATTGCCTCCCATGCCCATCCCACATTCAAATCAACTTCCCATTTGAATTTGAACTCATTCAATTTCAATTTCATCTCAAATTAATCCAGTTCAAATTTCCCATTTGAATCTTAAACTTATCCATTTTCAATCACAATTCTAGTTAATTCAAATCAAATTCAATTTGAGCTAATTCAATTTAAATCTCAGCTTTAAACCATCTCGAATTATATAAACTCGAGTTAAATTTTAAATGTTGATTTAATCCCTTAAATCAATTTAGCCTTTAATTTTAAATCAACAATCTAAATCTTTAAACAATTTAATTCTGAGTCAAAATTTCAAAATTCCATTCTAAATTATCTTTACTTAACTTATTTCAAAGTTAAATAAGAATTCAAAACAATTTTACCTTTAAAATTCATTTATTACCCAATTTTATCTTCCAACTTTGAAACCGATTCCTAAACAGTTTTTAATTTACAAATTCAATTCTTAACATTCAAATCTTATGTTCAAAGTAATTCCATATCCTAAATTTCAATTAAAGTTTAATTTCCCTTTATCTCAATAATGGATATGTTACCACACTCCATTTCTTTGTTCATTTAAACAAATCCAATTCACAGTTTAAAGATTATTAATAACAATATGATAGTTTTATCCAAAATATTTTTAAACATCCATCCATTTCCAATTTCCCGATCTCAAATCCATTTGAGCTCACACAAATTCCCAATTCAAATCTACCATTTAACTTCCCAAGTTAAATCTCAGTTTCATTTTGAAATTTCCAATTCAGGTTGTCCGTTCTAAACTTATTTAATTTTCCCAAAATTAAATTTACTTCAATTTAATCCAGCCAGCTCTACTCAATTTGAATTCCCATTCAAATTTTGAACTTCAGATTAATAATCTACCCACTTAAGTTTAAAAACTTACTTCACTCAGGGTTTCACGTCACATTCCAAGGAAAATTCAAAACGCAACCGTAAAGTTTATTTCAAATATACATATTTATTTCCTTTACATACCAAATTTCTTTAATTTTTTTAAACCACCTTTGGTTTTAAATTCAAAACAAATTCCTTTAAATTTTCAAACAACTCTTGTTTGAAACAGGACCCTTCATTCAAATGCATATTTTTTTTTTCCATTTTAAAACAATTTTCAAATTCTGGATCCAGATTTAAAACTTCACAATTTGGATCATCTTCAATTCGAATTTATAAGTCATACTTAACTAAATGTTTTACTTCCCTAAAACATTTCATTTGCTTACTCATTAATACATATTTTATTATTAAACACAACAATCATTTATGATAATAACCAAGATTATCATATCTGGAAACCAATTCATTATTATCTTATCCTGAAACTCTTTTCCAAATTCATGATTTTAATTCCAGATTGAATCCATTTCAAACTTATCTTTATTACATTTAAATTTTGTTGTATTACTATTACCACTTATATTTAATTCAAATGATTTAACAACGAATTACCTTAGTATTTATTTAGAAAGAAATATTGCTTTATATATCAAAAGATAATCTTATATAAAAATCATTTTATAGGAAAATAACAAATACGCCCTCATATACTACACTCAACTCATTCTAGGGTACCATTGACCCTACCCTTAATGAGTAAACCCACCAGAGCCAAGGTTCTTGCTTAACCTTCTGCTCTGATACCAAATGTAACGACCCAAAATTTTCGATCCTAAAAATTCTAGATAGTTAGGAAAGAAGAAAGAGATAGAAGAAGAAACAGAAAACCAAACTCAGAATCTCACATTCGCAGCGGACAAAATATAATATCAACTAATACTTTACACAAAGAAAACTATATCGGTTAATTACATTTAAATACATCAGAGTTACAACATATATACAAACACTGGACAGTTTACATCAACCTATCCCAGACAACTACAATATATCATAGCGGAATACAATCCGTACGTTCCTACCATCCAGCTCGCCTTCTGAGCTCC
Source organism: Allium cepa (assembly GCA_030765085.1). Taxonomy (NCBI): domain Eukaryota; kingdom Viridiplantae; phylum Streptophyta; class Magnoliopsida; order Asparagales; family Amaryllidaceae; genus Allium; species Allium cepa. The sequence goes on from CM060928.1 coordinate 222,751,986, forward strand.
AGAACGTCCTTACCTTAAAATCTGTAATACTCGGTCTAACCCGACCATTACATCAAAGTAACACCCGAGTCAGGCTGAAAACCAACGTGAGTAAACCCAAATAGTATGAAATACCAAGCATAAAGCTTATACAAACCTGGGGTAACTCTTATCAATTTAACAAATTCACAATTTGTTAACGACATTACTTATTTCATACATTAATTTCTAAGTACCGAAACTTAGATTAAATGGTCCAATCTACTTAAATCATTCCATTCCAGCCTATTGATTTCACATATCAACCTATAAAGAATCGAAGTGGTTTTGGGTATCTACTAATACCCGACTCCGGTCTCTTCGAATTCAATATCATCTCTAATCCAAATTTTTAAGTTTTAACAATTACAATACATAATCAGGATATCGTATCACATAGCAATTTATCATCGATAGATAACTCCCAATATTACTGTTTAACCCATTATATTATAGCACTTATAAATTGCATATCAGAGACATCAACAACCCAAGCAATTCAATATTATTCAATCATCCATAAGCAAGATTTATATATATATATACACACACACACACAAATAATTCCAAATTAATTTAATTTATCTCCTATTAAATTAATCACCAACTTTAATCTTTTGAATTACCTTAATACTGCTTACTTAACATTAATTAACTACAACCCAATTAGAGATCTAATCTTAATTAATCATCCTTCATTAATTATTCTATAATTACATTTAGTACTTTTCTTTTAAATAATCACATAGATTAATTAGCCTTAACCATTCACGCAAATTTAACCTTCAATTAATTAATTTCATTCATTATTGATCCTCTAATCACTTCCAGTAACTAATTATTCCTTTAGTTAATTACATTTAACAAGTAAATCTTTACATTAATCACATTCATTAATTAATCTCAATTAATCTCATTCAGTAATTAATTATCCATTATTTAGTAATTAATAAACCTTAATTATTAATTAATAAACTTAATTACAAATTAATTAATTCTTAATTACTAGTTAAATAAATTCTTAATTACTAATTGATTAATCTCTAATTACTCAATTAATGCTTAATTACAACTTAATTACTTAATTAATTAATCCCTAATCAATTAAGTAATTATCTTTAATCACTAATTAATAACCCTTTAATTACAAATTAATTAATCTCTAATTAATTAACTTATAATCCTTAATTATTAATTAATTAATCCTTAATTATCAACAAATTGGATTAATTAATTACTCTTAATTACCTCATTAATTTATCAAACCTTGATTAAGTTTAAGATAAAACATTTCCTATATTAATTACCTAATCACAGATTCTTAAAACATTTATCAGACCTTAATTTATATTTAAAAATTAAGTACTAAAATAACTTTAACAAATTTAAGTTGATTAAAACCTTTGATATCAAATACTTTGGTTTACAAACCCTTCAAAAACAAGATTTAAACTACTACTTCGGGTTCAACACTTGTCCACAAACTCGCATCCATCTTCGAGGAAAGTGAAAAAAACAAATTCCTTTAAAATAACAAATCTAGCTTAAATAATCAAAGGCCCATCATCCCATACTTCACGGCCTAAATTCAACAACTAAACCATATCGATTCACATGCATGCAAATGGGACAGCGCCCAAAACGATAATACCATCTTCCCAAACTCCTTCCCTTAACTTCTCAATTCCGGCTCCAGTTCATCATTAGGAACTCAACACAAAATCGCCGACACAAACACTACCCTGAGTTTGATAGATCGACCGTCACTTCGAGACCACACCGTCCTGATATCCCACATGACCAATCATAAAAACAAACTGCTCCAGACCAGACCACTCGTGCACGGTGAGACTCGTGCACATACACTCCCACGTCACCGACCATCTCGTTATCGCGACACCCTCATCCAGTCGCTTATCACTTCCTGACCCAAATTCGCCGCAACGATGATGCAAATATCTCCTTCTGATCGAAAATCAGTCTCGGCTCAACCCATCCCAACCCTGGAAACCAAATCACACCACAAATTGACCCATTGCATCGTCGGCCGACCACTACTACACACATCACCGACCTTGCAACTATCACCATGCCAAACCCCTTGGCCTAAATATTTTCATACAACAATCAAAGTTGTATCTTTGAATTCCAGATTCAAGAACATCTATTTTCCACTAAAATTAGTTGTTTACTGTAAATTGGAACCCTGATGAACTACACTACAAAATTTGTTTCCAACCTATTTTAAACAAATAATGTACTAGAAAATGAACATATTCCTAGTTTACATCAACATGCAAAATGATCTAGGTGATGAGATATTGATTTTTAAATGCTGGGATGAACTAAATATTTACAACAGAGAAACAAGATATTACATTTCTAGGTTTTTAAATCAATGTTTCTCACATGCATATATATATATATATATATATATATATATATATATATATATAATCATCTCTAAAAAAACATGCAAATATACTACCTATCATAGCTTCCAGGGATTCTTACATACAAGCAAATATATAACAGATTAAATTTAAATTTGTAGTTTACTCACCGAGAATATGAAACAGGGATGCTTTAAAAATCAGGCTTTTATAAAACAGAGGGCCTTTGATACAGATGCTTGAACTACTTTAAAGCTTTCTTTTTGATTGCAAATGAGTTGAAGTTATTGATGAGTTGATTCTTGTTGTTGTTGATCAGCAGCTTTGATCTGATAAACCGTTAATTTCAGGTTTTGATTTGCTTGATTGATTCCTGGTTTGGGAATTTATGTTACAAGCCCTTAGTTTTGAATTAGCTTTTGGTTTGAGAATTATTTACAGTGTTTTTCTTCCTTTGAATTTTGTTTTACAGGCTTTTACTTTGAAATGTGAAGGTGAAAAGAAAGACATAGAGAGGAGAGTAAAGATATCATATAATTTCATTTTCTTTTAATTTAATATTTTAGAAATAATTTAGATAGATGACACTTGCCCTTTTCCTTATTTAATTTGCTAATACATGTTATTAAAGAGGTTTATAACTTAACGCATGTAAATTTGCGTGCATTAATTAGTTTTTAAATGTTTATAAATCCTTTAAAATTAAATTCCTAATTTATAAATATATATTTTAATTTATATAAATAAATTTCTTTAAAACGAAAAAAATATAAAATAATTTATGTTCTAAATAAAATCAAATAAAAATACATTTTAAAACCAAAGTATAATTTAAAATATATATACCTATCTTTTGAATTTCAAATTTAAATATCCAAATTCAATTTCAATTTCGAATCCAATTTGAAAACCAATTTGATATATACATATATTTAAACAAACACAAATTCAATTTGTATATAAAATTCTACTTAATATATATATATATATATATATTTGATTAGATTCATTTGTTCAATCTATAATTCATTATTTCTATTAAGTAACCCAATTATTTTATCAATTACAGATGTCCAGAAATCCAGGCTGTAACAATGAGCATTCTAAGTGAAAATCCTTTAAAAGGTAACCGTAGCCTCTTGCCTCATCAACCGGGAATGACTGAAAATCAAGGGGGGTGCAGCAAGGCTAAGTGGGTCGCATCCAAGTAGGGTATGCCTATCGCCTTTCTAGATACATGTAGATATTATTATTATTATTATTATAATGTATAGATGGAGCTCGAGAGAGGGTGGAAACACCCGGGTAATAGCATATTTGGTCTATTCAGGTTAGCGGTAGACCGATCTTTGCAGGGGATCCTGGCGTGGTCCTCGGTACACTGTTCTAGACATGTTCCAATACATGCTTTTACGGTTTTGATTGTAGAGCATAGTATGCTGGAATTTAATTAATGTAACAATTTCAGCTATTTGAATAAGTATTTATACTTAGACACTATTATAATATCACAGGATTTTGATATGAAATGTTTTGGTTATAATAAGGTAAAAATCCGTCGTTTTTATTTATGGCGCGGTCTTACGAGATACCTTTGATTTTCAAAGGATTTTGATAAGTTTAATAATTCAAATTTGGTGTAACAACCCCCAATTTCGTACCATTCAAATCGACAATAATCCACACAGGTCAGACTTGAATGATGCAAAATAACAGATTGTAAATAAATTTGGAGCAAATGAAATCAAATATATAGAATCACAGACACAGAACAATCAGAATAACTCGCAGCGGAATATAAAATAACATAGTAGTTCATGAAGCTACTATAACAGAGTCTCAAACCAAATACATAATACAGTCTGAAAACAACATAATAGAAATTCCAAATACATAGAAGTTCACTAATACATGAGATAAACTAGAACAGCTGAAACAGAAGTAGATAAATATGTAGATAAGCAGAAACTCCAGCGAAAGACCAGCTCCAGGAAGAGAATCCAAAGCTGTGAATACTCAGGCTGACCCGAGCGTAAAGCAAAACACAAAACACTCGAGTCAGGACAATATATACTTATATAATGTAAACCAACTCAAGTGAACTGTAATAAAGATACAAGTAACTTAAAGGATGCCTGAGACCGCCCATCCTCTAAAGATCCGTTAAACTATTTACTATATAGTAATATTTCGTTATTATAATAATGACTATAGTAAAATAAACATACTTTTAAATAGCGTTCCGGGCTACCCATATCATCCTTCACACATAATAGTCCCAGTAGTCCATCCAATATCATGCCATCTCCACTCCGGGTGACTGTCAGAGGATACCACACGGGATACGGGAGAAAAACAAACTCGTACTAAAGGCTCGGTATGGTAGGTGACATGGCACACAAGGCAATGCCAAGGTAGATACACAAATTACGCACACGGGCTGGTGGTAACGCAGCAGCCACATACGCCCACCCTGAACAACACTCCAAAATCAAGGGGTGCACCCAATCGATCACAACAGTAATAGAATGGTATCGAAGAAGTGTGTTTAGCCAGAGGTGCTACCTCCTTTGGCCCGAGATCGCTCCTGTTTTAGCCACCTTATGCTAACTCACGGGAGTTAGGTCCACGAAATGTACCTTAGGAACGTCGTCACCTTCCTACTTCATTCTGGAATCTCTACCGCGTACACAGTTGTTAAAGTGGTTTTCGGTATCGACAGAGAGTATGTCCATATCCGATCCCAGACTCTTTAACAGCCAATCGTTATTATAACCCATAGTTATAATTTAAAAATGGTATTTATTTTCCAAAAATCAAATATCATTTCAAATCCATTTCAAAATATCAAACTTATCATTTCATTTGAAAACATATTCATTTTATTCAATTTAAAAATACCATTTTAATTCACATTTCAAAATAGTTCAATTCCAAACAAATTACTTCATTTAAATCATTTAAATATGAAGTTATTACATAAAAAATTAAATTATTAAATTTCCAAAATTTTCAACTTTCAAAGTTCATTTATTCACTTAAATTTTATCAAAACAGTGAAAATTCAACTTTCGCATCATTTGAAAAATGCTACAGAAAGTTATATTCAAAACAGTTCAATTTAACAAAAGACAGCCTTTAAAATGCTGTAATAGAGTTACATTAGTTTCAAAGAAAATTTAGTTTAATCCAACAATTATAGCATTTATAAGATGCTATAATAGCCAGTAATTTAATTTAGCAATTTAGTTCACTTATCGTTACAGCATTTACAAATGTTGTATTATCATTTACATTATAAATAATAGCATTTCAAAAATGCAGTTAATTAACTTCAAATTTTCCATATAATTTCACAACAATTATATTTTTCTTTAAATCACTTTTAACTTATAAAATCACTCACTTTTACTTTTATAAACACCATTTAATTTTCCTTAATTTCATGATATCATAAAGTTAAATATCCATTTAAAAATTCATATTTAACATTAATTCACTTATTAAATTGCAATGTTCAATTTTAAATTCGTTACATTAAAATTTCAACCTAACACTTAAGTTCAAATTCTCAAATATACCTTAGTTTTATTTTTATTTACTTAACTAAAATTCACTTTTAAGTCAACTCCATGAATTTCCAATTTTAGTTATACTTCAAAATTTCAGCTTAACTATTCATTCATTTCGCATTTCAACTTTACTACAAATCATTATTATGATATAAAATCACTTTAAATTCGTTTAAATTCAAATTATCATAAATTTATCATGATTTCATATTCATTTTAATTTCTAATTATAATTAAATCAAATTTTCCAAAATAACTTACATTCAGAATTTTCTAACTTTTTCATTAGTTTATTTCACTTATAATTATTCAGAAAATCCATAATATTTTACAAAAATCATTTTTAGTTAGCTTTAAATCAAAATATTTTAATATTTACATTTCTAAAATAATTTTAAATTTTTAGAAAACATACATTAACTACGGGTCTGTATATAATTTTCTACACTAGGAAAAGTGATACGGGTAATATATCATTTCAACCCGTAATTTACAAAGAAAATCCGGGTTTTATCATTTCGAACCCGCAGTCCCAAGTAAATGAAATAAATTGAAAATCATTCAGGCCTAACATTTCAGCCCATAACGATTTTCCCTTATTCTAAAGTCCGTTCGGGTATGTATCATTTCAACCCATAGTGATTCTAATCTAAAGTGAACTTGCAGTGTGATTAACTGATAAAATAACAATCAGCAATAATATAACAGTAACATATGATATAACAGGTGTTTAATCATGTGTGAACATCATATAATAGCAAATAAAATATGGTGATGCGGTTTACATATTCACAAGCGATCAATTTACTATTCATATAAGACTGTCTGGTGAGAATAACTCACTGTTTTGAGCCGATGACACAACGATGAATTGCACAACGGGATCTACACAAGCACAAAAGCACGATATAGATACGAAATTGAGGAGCCAAGTATTAATTCCCTTGAATACAAATCAAACAAAACAATATAACAATTATAAGGTTTCAGACCAAAAATACGATAAACTATGCTAGAAATAACTTCATAAAACAAAGCTGAAATGCTTTGCACTTGCTTCCGACATCTCATAGGCTCGGCCAGAGGTAGAGTACAGGTCTAAGACAATGGTTTAGGGTCAGGTCTGGGTTGCTAAGGTCGGCCTAACATGAGTTTGAGTGATGGTGTAAAGGTGGGTGAAGGCAAGAACACAAAATCATGCATACACATGGGTTTTGGGCCATGAATTGGGCTCGGCCGAGGCACTAGGTGTCACGGCCAGAGGAGTGGGATCCACTGTGGTGGTGTGGCCGTGGGTGCTGGAGGTGCTGGAGGTGGTGGTGGTGGAGTAGGGGGTGGCCATGGTTGGTGGGAGTGGTGGATGTGGAAGCTAGTGCTCGGCTAGGTCAATATGAAGGGTGTTTTGAAACTTTTGCGGATATGCATTACCAAAGGGGGTTCATGGCTTGGGTGGCTGGTGAGGAGGAGGTGCTGGTGGTGTGTCATCAGGTGGTGGAGGCGGCTAGGCAGCAAGGTGGCATGGTTGAACCTACATGAGGTGAAGCAAGTGCAAAATCAAACTAGGAAAATCAACATAAGTGAACAAAAGAAGATAAAAGGAAATAGAATTTTACCAAACTTCTCAATCAAGAGGAGGCCGGAATTTTTTTCAGGAAGGAGAAAAAAGATGTACATGAACGAAGAATGGAGGTAGGCAGCTGAATTATGTGAGTAGTTATGGCTAATTGATGGCAAAAGTAAGTTAAAATGCGAAAAGGTGGGAAAATCAAAAGCCATAGGAAACAAAAGGTCACAAACCCTTTCAATTTACCTTTTATTATTTATATAAATTTATGTAGCTGAAATAATAATAATATCAGATAATATTTCGAAATTTTTAACAAATATATATAATATTTATCAATTATGTAAAGTAAAATTAAGGAAAATAGTTAAAAAGTGAACTAGACTAGCAAAATTTGAAGTTAAACGAAATAATTTTTTGAAAATTCATATAAGCTTGTAAAGTATTTTTACATAAATAATAGCATAAAGTACAAATATATTCACAAAATAAATATTTAAAATTTAATTTAAATATAAAATTTTAATGCAGAAAATAGCAGAAAATGGGAAAACAACCCTTAAAAATAGGAAATCAACACAGTAATTTTTGGAAAATTCTATTATTATTTTAAAAATATTTAGAGATGAATTTTCACAAATAAAACAAATTTAAAATAAAATAAAGAAATTTAAAATGAATAAAATGGTAGAAAATTAGAAAACAACCTTTAAAAATAGGAAATAAATACAGTAAATTTTGGAAAAATTATATTATCATTTTAAAAATGTTTAGAAATGATATCACACAAATAAAACAAATTTAGAATAATTTCAAAATGAAATAAAGTCAAATTTAAGGATATAGTCAAAATCTAGGGTTGTTACACTCTCCCCCACTCAAATCTTTTCATCCTCGAAAAGAACGGAAAGGAAAAAAAATAAAGAGAAACAAGATATAGAAACAAAATAGTACCTGAAACGAATAGTTCCAGATTCGAAGCACGAATGCTCTCCTCCGTTTCCCAAGTACAATCTCGATCATCAGTACTCCACTGTACTTTGACCAGATTAACAGATTTTCTTCTGAGCTGCTTCGTATCTCTATCGACAATACGAAGTGGCTTCCTCTGAACAGTCAGGTTAGGATCAATATCCAAACTATCAAGAGCAGAAGGCTGGACAATAAGAGATGGATCATGAAGATGACGGTGAAGATGCGAGACATGGAACACATCATGCACTGTAGGAAGCTTCCCGGGCAAATCCAAACGATAAGCCAAAGAACCAACTCTTTCCACAATGCGGAAAGGACCAATGAACGTAGGAGAAAGCTTCCCTCTACGACCAAAACGAATGACATTCCTCAAGGGAGAAACCTTAAGGAACACCCGATCACCAACATCAAATTTCAAATTTCGCCTAAGCCTATCGGCATACTTCTTCTGTCTATCCTGAGCGACTCTCAACCTCTTCTTAATCTCCTCAGCTTTCTCAGAAGCTTCCAAAATCACTTCAGGACCAAGAACCAAATGATTACCGGATTCAATCCAGCAAGATGGAGATCTACAAGGTCGCCCATATAAAGCAGCAAACGGAGACATTTTGAGACTGGCCTGAATGCAAAGATGGAATGAGATAGATAAAAGATGAAGAATAGATTGAAAACAGAAGATAAGATTATACCTGATAGCTATTATTGTAGGTAAATTCGGCAAGATAGAGATAATCTTCCCAAGATCCTCCATAATCAAGCACACAAGCACGAAGAAGATCCTCGAGAATCTGATTTACTCTTTCCGTTTGACCCTCGGTCTGAGGATGATAAGCAGTGCTCAGATTCAAACGAGTACCCAAAGATTCCTAAAAAGCCTTCCAGAACTGACTGGTAAAAATAGGGTCATGATCACAAACAATACTGAGAGAAACACCATGGAGACGAACGATCTCTCTCATGTAAATCTCAGATAAACTAGAAGCAGAACGAGTAGACTTGACCGGAATAAAATGAGCGGACTTGGTCAGTCTATCCACAATAACCCAGATACTCTCATTGCCCTTCCGAGTCCTCGGTAAACCATCGATGAAATCCATGGAAACCTGTTCCCACTTCCAATTAGGAATCTCAAGGGGCTGCAACAAACCAGGGGTCTTCTAGTGATCGGCTTTGACTTGCTGACAAGTCGCACACCGACTAACAAAGATAGAAATATCCCTCTTCATCCCCTTCCACCAATAAAGCCTCTTCATATCCTGATACATCTTCGACACACTAGGATGAATAGAAAGTCTGGATCGATGATTCTCCTGAAGCAACTCCTGCCTCAAACTATCAACCTTCGGGACACAAATCCTGCTATTAATCCGCAAAACCCCTCTGTCATCAATCTGAGCTCCACTACTACCACTACTACCGCCAACTCTGCTACGAACACTCTCCTTCATCAATCTAAGCATCTCATCCTCATCCTGCTTAGCCATAATCCGACCCAGAAGAGGAGGAGAAGAAACAACAAGCTGACACAACAAAGTTTTCTTTCGACTCAGAGCATCGGCCACAACATTAGCTTTACCGGGAGTATAGTTAATGTCGAGGTTGTAAGAAGCCAGAAACTTAAGCCAACGAACTTGCCTCTGATTCAGATCCTTCTGGGAGAAGATATATCTCAGAGACTGATGATCTGTGAAAAGCTCAAACTTAGTTCCAAGAAGATGATGCCTCCAAAGTTTCAAAGCAAAGACAACAGCAAGTAACTCTAAATCATGAGCAGCATAATTTGCTTCGTGGGTTTTCAACTGACGGCTGGCATAGGTAATGACCCTACCATCCTGCATGAGAACAACACCCAAACCCTCACGACTAGCATCAGTATAAACTGTAAATCCCTCACTTCCATTCGGAACAGTAAGAACTGGTGCGGAAGTTAGCTTGCTCTTCAACTCATTGAATGCAGCCTTACACTGATCACTCCAGACAAATCTGGCATCCTTCCGAGTCAAAGCTGTGAGAGGTGCAGCAATCCGAGCAAAATTCTCAATGAATCTCCGGTAATAACCGCCAAGGCCCAGAAAACGACGAATATCAAAAGGAGTCTTTGGAGTTTCCCAATCCTGGAATAGAATCAGGAGAAAATAAGGACAACAGGAAAAAAGAATTATTAAAATGATAGAGAAAGAGAAGAAAGAAAGACTTACATTGATCGCAGTGATCTTGACTGGATCAACAGAAACTCCATTACTAGAAATAATATGCCCGAGATAACGGACTTCATCCTTCCAAAAATGGAATTTAGAAAATTTAGCCTTTAACTGATGATTTCTGAGAGTCTCAAGAACATATTTCAAATGCGACTTATGCTCATCCTTAGTCTTAGAGAAGACCAGGATATCATCAACAAAGACTAGCACAAATTTATTAATCACATCACGAAAAACACGATTCATCAAATCAACAAAGAAAGCAGGAGCATTAGTCAAACCAAAAGGCATGACTAACCATTCATAAAATCCATTCTCAGTGCGGAAAGCAGTCTTGGGAATGCTATCCTCAGCAACCCTGAGCTGATGAAAACCTGTGGCAAGGTCAAGTTGAGAGAAAATAGTGGCACCATGAAGCTCATCAAACATATCATTGATACGTGGCATAGGATATCTGTTTTTCATAGTGAGCTTGTTCAGCTCCCTATAATCAACACACATCCGAAGAGAACCATCAGATTTGGTGACAAAAACCACCGCAGCTCCCCATTCAGAAAAACTAGGCCTAATCAGACCTTTGGAAGATAAGTCTTCAATTTGCTTTCCCATCTCAACCTTCTCACGAGGTGCCATTCTTCTAGGAGGAAGAACAACAGGTCGAGCACCAGGTATAAGATCAATCCGAAAGTCAATTTCCCGCTTAGGAGGTAAAGAAGTGACTTCACCAAATACATCCGGATATAGTCTAACCACAGGATTAGAATCAAGATCACTGGGTGAAGAATCCAAAGAGTAAATAAAGTTTCCAGAAAAATCCTGAGGCATGCGGCACTGAATAATCAAGGCATTCCCACGATCATCAAAGAGACGAACAGACGGGCTTTACAAGAGATATGAGCATCATGATTCACTAACCAATCCTGACCAAGCAATAAATCAAAGACATCGAAGCCCAGAACATAAAAATCACCACTAAAGCGATGATCAGAATGGAGAAGTTTCACCTCTCGACAAATCCGATTAAGGTTAGTAGGACCCCAATAGGATTTGAAACACATAATGGAACAGAAGTATACTCAGGAGAAAAGAGATGTTCAAACTTATCACACAAATAAACAGAAATAAAACTGTGTGAAGCACCAGTATCAAACAACACACGAACAGGATGATGAAATAAAGAAAATGAACCCTGGAGTGTACCTTGGTCATCACTAGGAGCAGGGGCAGGTGGAGGAACTGGAGATGAGGCAGAAGTGACAGCAAATATACCAGAAGGAGTACCCCTCTGCTGGGTAGGGCAATCCTTCTTAAAATGATCGGACTGGAGACAGATATGGCAGAGATCACGTCTAACCGACTGAGCAGGTGGAGGAACAACAGCACCAGATAATGTGGGACAGCTATTGGCATAGTGCCCTCTCTGATCACACCTAAAGCAAGTGATGGAGGAGGCAAGTGATGGAGGAGAGATCAACTGATTACCTCTGAGCAGGAGCAGATGATGAAGATCCCAAACCAGGACGCTTTTGCCAATTATTCTTCTGCTGCTGGAAATTAGGCTTACGCTTCTTGGAAACTGCAGAGGAAGACTGAGCACCAGAAACAGCGAAACCTTTGGATATGGGATTCTCATAGCGAATAGCCATATCCATGAGCTGGGTGAAAGAATCATGAACATGAGAAATAAGGCGACTATAATACTCTGGACGAGCACTAGCAATGAATTTCTCATTCTTCTTGAGAGGAGTGTCAATAAGGCTAGGACCGAATTTGGAAAGTTCATTGAACTTCCTCTCATACTCAACAAAATACATGGTACCCTGCTTCAAATCCATAAACTCACGATAAAGCTGAGATTTCCCGGCTTCTGGCATCCATTTTGCCACAAAAGCCTCCATGGAAAAGAGATACAGAAACAGGCTTAAGATAGATTCAAAGAAAGGAAAAAAATAGGAACAAAATTAAGATAACACAAAGGATACCTAAACTGCTCCCAAGTGAGATCAGCCTCAACGGTGTTAGCCGTAACGGACTACCACCAATCTAAAGCAGAATCATGCAACTGCCAGGCTGCTAGCTGACACTTCTGAGCATCAGTAATGTCAAGACCAGTAAATATCCTTTCAAGACTCCGCAACCACTGCCGAGCCTCAATAATAGTCTCTGAACCGGTGAATGGGGTTCCACCAAGTTGAGAGAATTCCTTACAAAGAACAGTGAACCTGACTGGAGCAACAGGTTGAGGAGCTGGGGCAATACCACGACCCCTACCTCTAGCATTTCCTCGATTCATCCTGAAAAATATCAAGAATGAATTTAGAACAAGAATAAAGACAAGCCAAAGATATATTAAGATAAGGCAAGATAATACACTTGGATGAATATCTTAAAGAAAGAAAAATCCTATCAAGGTAGGTACGAAAGAAAGGAAAGTTAGAAAACATTTGAAAATCCTTTACAAGCAAGTAAATTTTATATGTCAAAATAATCTTTGAAAATCCTTTGAAAACATTTTGAAAAATCATTTTATACTTTGAAAATACGTCTCTCACGAAGATATGATTCTGAGATTGATTTTACTCATTCTAGGGTAGAAATATCCTATCTCTAATGAGTTTTTGCTCCGCAGAGGCAATGGTTGCCAAAAACCAAAGCTCTGATACCAACTGTAACAACCCCCAATTCCGTACCATTCAAATCGACAATAATCCACACATGTCAGACTTGAATGATGCAAAATAACAGATTGTAAATAAATTTGGAGCAAATGAAATCAAATATACAGAATCACAGACACAAAACAATCATAATAACTCACAATGGAATATAAAATAACATAGTAGTTCATGAAGCTACTATAACAGAGTCTCAAACCAAATACATAATACAGTCTGAAAACAACATAATAGAAATCCCAAATACATAGAAGTTCACTAATACATGAGATAAACTAGAACAGCTGAAACAGAAGTAGATAAATATGTAGATAAGCAGAAACTCCAGTGAAAGACCAGCTCTAGGAAGAGAATCCAAAGCTATGAATACTCAGGCTAACTCGAGCGTAAAGCAAAACACAAAACACTCGAGTCAGGACAATATATACTTATATAATGTAAACCAACTCAAGTGAACTGTAATAAAGATACAAGTAACTTAAAGGATGCCAGGGACGGCCCATCCTCTAAGGATCCGTTAAACTATTTACTATATAGTAATATTTCGTTATTATAATAATGACTATAGTAAAATAAACATACTTTTAAATATCTTTCCGGGCTACCCATATCACCCTTCACACATAATAGTCCCAGTAGTCCTTCCAATATCATGCCATCTCCACTCCGGGTGACTGTCAGTGGATACCACACGGGCTACGGGAGAAAAACAAACTCGTACTAAAGGCTCGGTATGGTAGGTGACACGGCACACAAGGCAATGCCAAGGTAGATATACCAATTATGCACACGGGCTGGTGGTAACGCAGCAGCCACATACGCCCACCCTGAACAACACTCCAAAATCAATGGGTGCACCCAATCGATCACAACAGTAATAGAATGGTATCGAAGAAGTGTGTTTAGCCAGAGGTGCTACCTCCTTTGGCCCGAGATCGCTCCTGTTTTAGCCACCTTATGCTAACTCACGGGAGTTAGGTCCACGAAATGTACCTTAGGAACGTCGTCACCATCCTACTTCATTCTGGAATCTCTACCGCGTACACAGTTGTTAAAGTGGATTTCGGTATCGACAGAGAGTATGTCCATATCCGATCCCAGACTCTTTAACAACCAATCGTTATTATAACCCATAGTTATAATTTAAAAATGGTATTTATTTTCCAAAAATCAAATATCATTTCAAATCCATTTCAAAATATCAAACTTATCATTTCATTTGAAAACATATTCATTTTATTCAATTTAAAAATACCATTTTAATTCACATTTCAAAATAGTTCAATTCCAAACAAATTACTTCATTTAAATCATTTAAAAATGAAGTTATTTCATAAAAAATTAAATTATTAAATTTCCAAAATTTTCAAATTTCAAAGTTCATTTATTCACTTAAATTTTATCAAAACAGAGAAAATTCAACTTTCGCAGCATTTGGAAAATGCTACAGAAAGTTATATTCAAAACAGTTCAATTTAACAAAAGACAGCCTTTAAAATGCTGTAATAGAGTTACATTAGTTTCAAAGAAAATTTAGTTTAATCCAACAATTATAGCATTTATAAGATGCTATAATAGCCATTAATTAAATTTGCAATTTAGTTCACTTATCAACTACAACATTTACAAATGCTGTATTATCATTTACATTATAAATAATAGCATTTCAAAAATGCAGTTAATTAACTTTAAATTTCCATATAATTTCACAACAATTATATTTTTCTTTAAATCACTTTTAACTTATAAAATCACTCACTTTTACTTTCATAAACACCATTTAATTTTCCTTAATTTCATGATATCATAAATATAAATTTCCATTTAAAAATTCATATTTAACACTAATTCACTTATTAAATTGCAATGTTCAATTTTAAATTCCTTACATTAAAATTTCAACCTAACACTTAAGTTCAAATTCTCAAATATACCTTAGTTTCATTTTTATTTACTTAACTAAAATTCACTTTTAAGTCAATTCCATGATTTTCCAATTTTAGTTATACTTCAAAATTTCAACTTAACTATTCATTCATTTCGCATTTCAACTTTATTAAAAATCATTAATATGATATAAAATCACTTTAAATTCATTTAAATTCAAATTATCATAAATTTATCATGATTTCATATTCATTTTAATTTCTAATTATAATTAAATCAAATTTTCCAAAATAACTTACATTCAGAATTTTCTAACTTTTTCATTAATTTATTTCACTTATAATTATTCAGAAAATCCATAATATTTTACAAAAATCATTTTTAATTAGCTTTAAATCAAAATATTTTAATATTTACATTTCTAATATAATTTTAAATTTTTTTAGAAACCATACATTAACTACGGGTTTGTATATAATTTTCTACACTAGGAAAAGTGATACGGGTAATATATCATTTCAACCCGTAATTTACAAAGAAAATCCAGGTTTTGTCATTTCGAACCCGCAGTCCCAAGTAAATGAAATAAATTGAAAATCATTCAGGCCTATCATTTCAGCCCATAACGATTTTCCCTTATTCTAAAGTCTGTTCGGGTATGTATCATTTCAACCCATAGTGATTCTAATCTAAAGGGAACTTGCAGTGTGATTAACTGATAAAATAACAAACAGCAATAATATAACAGTAACATATGATATAACAGGTGTTTAATCATGTGTGAACATCATATAATAGTGACATAGCAAATAAAATATGGTGATGCAGTTTACATATTCACAAGCGATCAATTTACTATTCATATAAGTATATGACTGTCTGGTGAGAATAACTCACTGTTTTGAGCTGATGACACAACGACGAATTGCACAACGGGATCTGCACAAGCACAAAAGCGAGATACAGATATGAAATGAAGGAGCCGAGGATTAATTCCCTTGAATACAAATCAAACAAAACAATATAACAATTATAAGGTTTCAAACCAAAAATACGATAAACTATGCTAGAAATAACTTCATAAAACAAAGCTGAAATGCTTTGCACTTGCTTCCGACATCTCATAGGCTCGGCCAGAGGTAGAGTATAGGTCTAAGACAATGGTTTAGGGTCAGGTCTGGGTTGCTAAGGTCGGCCTAACATGAGTTTGAGTGATGGTGTAAAGGTGGGTGAAGGCAAGAACACAAAATCATGCATACACATGGGTTTTGGGCCATGAATTGTGCTCGGCCAAGGCCCTAGGTGTCACGGCCAGAGGAGTGGGTTCCACTGTGGTGGTGTGGCCGTGGGTGCTGGAGGTGGTGGTGGTGGAGTAGGGGGCGGCCATGGTTGGTGGAAGTGGTGGATGTGGAAGCTAGTGCTCGGCTAGGTCAATATGAAGGGTGTTTTGAAACTTTTGCGGATATGCATCACCAAGGGGGTTCATGGCTTGGGTGGCTGGTGAGGAGGAGGTTCTGGTGGTGTGTCATCAGGTGGTGAAGGAGGCTAGGCAGCAAGGTGGCATGGTTGAACCTACATGAGGTGAAGCAAGTGCAAAATCAAACTAGAAAAATCAACATAAGTGAACAAAAGAAGATAAAAGGAAATAGAATTTTGCCAAACTTCTCAATCAAGAGGAGGCCGAAATTTTTTTCAGGAAGGAGGAAAAAAATGTATGTGAATGAAGAATGGAGGTAGGCAGCTGAACTATGTGAGTAGTTATGGCTAATTGATGGCAAAAGTAAGTTAAAATGTGAACAGGTGGGAAAATCAAAAGCCATAGGAAACAAAAGGTCACAAACCCTTTCAATTTACCTTTTATTATTTACATAAATTTATGTTGCTGAAATAATAATAATATCAGATAAGATTTCAAAATTTTTAACAAATATACAAATATATATAATATTTATCAATTATGTAAAGTAAAATTAAGAAAAATAGTTAAAACAGTGAACTAGACTAGCAAAATTTGAAGTTAAATGAAATAATTTTTTGAAAACTCATATAAGCTTGTAAAGTATTTTTAAACATAAATAATAACATAAAATACAAATATATTCACAAAATAAATATTTAAAATTTAACTTAAATATAAAATTTTAATGCAGAAATAGTAGAAAATGGGAAAACAGCCCTTAAAAATAGGAAATCAACACAGTAATTTTTGGAAAAATTCTATTATTATTTTAAAAATATTTAGAGATGAATTTTCACAAATAAAACAAATTTAAAATAAAATAAAGAAATTTAAAATGAAGAACATGGCAGAAAATTAGAAAACAGCCTTTAAAAATAGGAAATAAATACAGTAAATTTTGGAAAAATTATATTATCATTTTAAAAATGTTTAGAAATGATATCACACAAATAAAACAAATTTAAAATAATTTCAAAATGAAATAAAGTCAAATTTTAGTATATAGTCAAAATCCAGGGTTGTTACATTGGGTGTATTTTCTCACGCTGGTTTTCCAGACTGACTTGAGTGTTATTTTATTATAATGCTCGGGTCAGGCCGAGTATTACAGGTTTAGCTTAGGATGCTATGGAGAAGAAGACGAGCTGGAGACCAAGACGTATTCTCGTACTTGTTTTTATTCTGCTGCAGTGTTTTGTTTAAAATTATCAGCAGTTGTGAGGGCAGGTTATTATAACTGTCCAGGCTGGTAACTATTGATTTGTGTACTCTGACTTGAGCTATGTATATTATAGTTTTTATTTGCGTAACGAACTGTTTATATTATATGCTATTCATTCCTTTGTGAGATTCTGCTTTTGTTTATTCTTCTTTCTTCTACCTACTTTCTTTCCCCTCAACAATCTATCTTTCTGGCACTTGATCGTTTGGCATGTTATACAATGAGTGTATTAATGTCTATTTTCGAGGGTCGTAAGGGCGATCGTGATAATTATAATAGCGTATTATAGTACATAGTAGATAGTTTAACGGATCCTCAGGAGATGGAAATCCCAAACATCTCTTAAATCATTGCACTCACGTTAGACACTGGATAGGAGATGTCAATCCCCGTAAACATCTCTAATGCCGTTACACTCATATTTATTTTCTGTTGATTTAACTTACATAAGACCTTTTTGTTCCGACTTGAGTGTTTTGTTTTTTCAATTTGCTTGGGTCACTCTGAGCTTTTTCGTTTATCGAAGACTGCTTTCTGGAGAATGAAGATGAAAATTTTGTACTATTGTTATTTATTATATTTATTCCACTACATCATATTTTTCCATTGCATTTATTTGTTTTTTATTCTTGTTGTATGTGACTCTGATCTGTATTATAACATAATAATCAATGTTATTTGTAAACATCTTTATGAAATGTTTATTTGATTATTATATTTTGTCATTCTGCTGCGAGATCTGTATTTGTTTTCTTTCTTTCTCCGCTTTTTCTTATTTACCCATAACAATCTGCCCTTTTAAATGGTTTGAGTCTGACGTGTGTGGTTTATTTACAATCTATAACCAATTTTAACTTTACAATCGCTTATATCTATTGGACATACATTACAGTAGTTATCAATTGTCTTGAATTAACATTTTTAACATTACATTCTAGTCGTTTCTTATTTATAAACCTCAAATTTTTATTTCTTCCAACATTAAATCACAAAACCTTATTAAATCAACTATTTTTAATTATCAAAAATTACGGGCCATTGCACTCTCGCCACTCAAAACTTTTCGTCCTTAAAAGGGGAAAGAAGAAATTAAGAAATTAATATACCATATCCAAAATATTAAATTTATAAACAATTAATTTACAAAATTTACCAATTTAAATAAAATATATCAAATTATAAACAATTAAATCCTTTTATATTCGATTTAATAAAGTTTGAAAACATTTCTATTTTCACAAAAAAATTCTAAGTCCAAAATTCACAGAAAATTTCGGTAGAGTCTTCTTTGTACGGGGAGGTCTGGGAGAAATTATAATATCTATAATAATAGTAGATATCACATATTTCAAAATAAAATGTCGCAAACCACGGGGAAAAACAATATAATACCGCTAGAAAACCGCTATCCAAGAATGTACCTATTTGTTGGGTAAACAACGCTTATTTATGAAATCAAAAGCAGTAGCTATTGCTTCCATAAACCTGTATTTACTTATATAATCCAAAAAAGTTAATGATTATATAAAAGAGAAATATTTACTTTGTTTCAATCAATAGCAGACAAACCAACACAACATAGCAACAACCACTTGCAAACAAAACATACAATCATCACACATAATCAAAGATATCAATTATACATCAATAGCAACCAACAAATGGTTTGTTTGGGTTTAAAAACTTTTAATCGTATAATGATAATTAAACTACTAAGTACATTATACACTCAACAGTCTTAGATAAAACTCAATAGATTATTCATACATCCTAAACAACTTAAAGTACCACTTCCAAATCATCCTATAAGCCAAATAACCAATAAATTCAAATGTTATGTATGTTTTCCTTATAAATCTCCTTACATATTATTTACTGTTTAAAATTTTCTTTCAGACAATGATTATTCTCTTAAATTTACATCCATTACCTATAAATTTTTCATTTCTCATTTATACATACAATGTTTTTTCTCATCCATTTACTTACATGATCACTTTTTACATTCGATTCTTTAAAATAATCAATGAATTATTTATTTAAGTATTGCATACTTTTTATTTCAGTTTACCCCATATTTATTATTTACTTTTAACATTAATATTCATTTGTGAAGCATTCACACTTAGATTTTTTTCTTTTCACTTTTATTCCTCTCATATGTAACAGTCACTTTAACTATTCCACTTATACTTTATAAGGAACTTCAATAATTAACTTAAGTTTTTAATCATATCCCAAATTGTTAACTTAAGTTTATAACATTCTTACATAGTTTAATTCTTTTTATAGAAATAATTCCATCGGAAGACTTCCATAATTAAGTTTGCTAGTATAATATTCAATTACATATTCTTATTAACATTCAACTTTTAATAATTTGGTAAGTTATATATATGTGTGTGTATGTGTTTTCAGAATACAACAGAAAGTTACACAAGTTTATCTTACTCACATCTACAAGTTATAGATTTTCAATCTCTTATATATTTCATTAATTATTTTAACATCGAACTTATTATTTTCCATTTTAGTTGCTTCCAATTACTATTTTATTCATTATAATGATTGAAATTACTAATTTTCAAAAACCTAAGAGCAAAATACCGGGTTATATATTTCAATCAATTTAAATAACATATAATCATATCTTTATATATGCCAAATCATATTTGGAAATTAAAATTAAGGTTAGTTTATCAAAACAAATGTGTCGTAAACTATTACAGTGGTCTTTCCACTTTGAAACTCGAAAATGAGCGTCGATGATGCGTGCACTCATCATCGAAATTATCTTTCTACGATAGAGAGGGGAGTACAGAACTTATTTCCTTTAAAATTTTCTTTTAAAACATTTCTATCAAATCATCTTGAAATATTTATATCTGAAAATACTTCTAAATACTACCAATATTATATTCCAAAATCTTTCGAAAGGAATTTTCCAAAATCCCGGAACTTCAGTTCTAAACTTCAAATTTATGTTTACTTTATTTGTAAATCCTATTATTCAATCAATATTTATAAATTTTCTCTACCTAATAAACAAGATATTACATCCAATTATATCATTTATAAAATTATTCTTTTATATACAAAATATAATACTAGGTAAAATTATATTATTTACCTATATTTCAAAGCAATATCATGTCGATCTACCCTATTAAGTATTTAAAAATCCCTATCGATGCCATAGCGTCCTATGTACCGACTGGAATTTATAAATACAAGACAGAAAAAATTAACACAATACAAAACATTTTAAAGCAGTAACAAATATGCTCTCTCATCTATATATACACTCAGCGACTCACTCTAGGATATTACTACCCTATTTAACATGAGTTAAACCCCACAAATCTAAAGTTATCACTAAACCAAAGCTCTAATACCAAATGTAACGATCCACCTTTTTGGATAGTTTAAATCGACGACAAGCCACGTATGTCAAACCCAAACCATTCAAAATGGAGGATTGTTATGTGTTAAATGAGAAAAGCAGCGAAAGAAAAACAACAATAGAAATTCACAGCGGAATGACAAAATATAATAATCAAATAAACAGTTCATGAAGCCATTTTACAAATAACATTTGATTAAACTTTTACAATGCAAAATCAGAGTAATATACAATAGGAATAAATAAATAAATGCAACGAAACAACATAATGCAGCCGAATAAATAAAATAAATAATACAGTATACACGTGTCCGTTTTCATCCTCCAGAAAAGCAGTCTTCGATGCATTAAAAAGCTTAGACTGACCGTAGGGAATTGAAAAGATAAAATACTCGAGTAAGAACTCAAAGATCTTATGTAAATTAAATCAACGGTAAATAAATATAAGTGTAAGTGCGTTGGAGATGTTTACGGGTTTTGACACCTCCTATCCTGTGTCAAACATAAGTGCATTAACTTAAGAGATGTTTGGGATTTCCATCTTGTAAGCTCCTTCGTAAGGTTTACACAGAGAGCACTCCATAGGTATGTTATAAACCAAACTCGTAGAAGGCGTGACATGTGAACACGGTACTCGACACAATACCAGTGTAGGATTCTACTATTTGCACTCCCGGACTGGTGGTAACGCATAGCAGCCACTAACGCCCACCTTGGACACACTTACATAATCAAAATCAAGGGGTGGCCACCAAATCAATCATAAAGTCATAACATGGTAACGAAGAAATGTGTCCGATAGGAGGAATGACCTCACTTGGCCCTGTGTAGTTCCTGTTTTAGCCACATCTAAGCTGACTCATCGGAGTCAGGATCTCGTAAATACCTCATACAGAATCGTTCACCAAACCATCCTACTTCATTTCTAGAATTTACATAATGTACACAGTTGTTAAAGTGGTTTTAGGTATTGGTAGAGAGTATGACCATATCCGATCTCGGTCTCTTTAACAACCAAACGCTTGTTACACACTGGATGGTTCCTTTACATTTCAAAAGTCAATTCATAATTAATATCAAAATATTATATTCGATTTCAAACCATATCACTTTCGAATGATATTCTCTTTCAGAATCATATTCACCTTCAAAATCATATTCACTTTTGAAATTTTTGATATAATAGGTTCATTAAATCCTCATTCCAAAATCATTATATTTACTCAAATAAGTCATTTCACAAAATGATATCAAATTCAAATCTCAACTTAGGTTGTATCATCATCAAGGATTCAAATATAAATATTTCAACTTTACACATTATGAAATTTTAGAAAATAGTTTAGATAGTCATAAATAGTTTTTAATAGTTTTAAAAATAGTTTAAATGATTTAAAATAGTTTAAAATTGATTAAAATAGTTAAAATAGTTTAAATAGATTTAAATTAGATTTAAAATTATTTAAATAGATTTAAAATAGATTTGAATTATATTAAATAGCTTTAAAATAGATTAAATAAATTTAATATAGATTAAATAGATTTGAATTATATTAAATAGATTTAAAACAGTTTAAATAAATTTACTTAGTTTAAAATATGTGGCGACCCAGTATTTTGAACATTTTAAATTGAAATACTTAATTGATTTTAAATATTTGGAAGTTATTTTAACTTGAATTTTAGATTTACTTATAGGTTTGGTAATTAAAATTATTGAATTTAATAATTGAAATTGGGTAAAATGTTATATCTTCAGTTTTATGCTTGTTAAAAATATTTTCAAGGCTTCGAAAATTTACGTTGATGATACTGAAGATAATGAAAGCTTCAGAATTGAATTTGAAAATGTTTTATTCGGGTTTGAATTTATATCGTTTAAATCGATATTTAAAAATAGCCTTCCGGGGCACAGTCTCGGAATTCGATGAAACCAGTTCCATTGGATCCGTAATAGTGTTTTATTATTGAATTTCAATTTTCGTAGTGTTTGGAGTGATCATGTGTACGGTTGATAAACGTGCTGAAATAAAATTAAAAATTTAATTTAATAGCTAGGTTCAAAAAGCTATCTTCTCCATACGATCGAATTTGAACTCGGAACCTTTTCCATTGCGTTCGGAATAGGAGTATAACCTTATAAACGCCTGGCGGTACGCGTCGATTGGAAATCGAGATTTTCGGCTCGATTTCAAGTCGTTTAAATTCAAAATTCAAATTTAATTTGTTATTTTAATCCGTCAAGGATAAAATACTATTGATTCAACACATATCTTTCCTTCTAACATTTGTCATATTCCTGGACACGCGTTCATTTCAAAATAAAAAAAATTCAAAGCCAAATAATGAAAAAAAAACGAAAACAATTTTCTTTCTCGTTCAACAAAAAAAATCATCATCAATAGTGGCTTCAAAAGGAAAAAAATGGTCGTCGTTGTTTTCTTCAAATCGAACTCGAGAAAAAAATAAAAATAATAAAAAGAGGGGAAATTGGCGAACCACAATCAGGTTCGTGAGGCAGTTTGGAGGGATTCGATTCGAACTACAGCTCGAGATCGAAGTCAGTTATGGTGGAAGCTCTCGCGCATGAAGGAGGGGTGGTTAGCTGTCGGCAAGTGCAAAGTAGGATCGCATGCACGTGGGGAATGACATGTGATTTCACTGGCAACCGAAGATGGCCGATGGCGTGGGATATCTTAATATGGTGATCGATTCGAGTTATGATTACTGTTTTGGGATCGTAGCAAAGAATAACACTTCGGCGTAGCGGCGTGGATGTTCCGGTTGACTAGGGAGGCTTGCGACGTATCATGGTCGAGGATTTAATGCGAGCAAGTTGCGTTTCTCACGGTAGGTTCGACTTTGATTCTGGGGTGTCAGTGAGGGGTTCTTGTGTGAGAGTGTGGTCGAAGACGGTAAGGCATAATAGTCCCATTTTAATTTAATACAGTAATTTATATATATATATATATATATATATATATAAACTCTCATACATATTTTGATTCAAAGCAGTAAATTTAAAATGTTGATTTCAAAATAGAAAATATATGGAAAATAAAATGAGTGTTTTTAATTATTTAATAAACTTATTAATTATTTTTTTTGCTAAAAATATTAAAAGAGGATTTAGTTTAAAATATAAATCATTTGTTTAGAACTAAATCGATAGTTAATTTAATTATAAAATTAATTAACTTATTAAACGAAAATTGATTATTCGATTTGTCGAACATTAATTAATTGTATAAATGTTTATACAAGGTCTGAAAACATGAAGGAAATGAACTGGAATGGAAATGGATTGCAAATTAAAGGTGAGATCTTCTCACCCAATCGGATTTTCCGATTTAATTTCAAATAGTTAAATTTAAAATGGTTGATTGTATGCTTGATGATAAATTATTATCGATTGCATTGGATTTTACCCTATGCTCTGCATAATAGTGAATGATATTATATTAATCTCATATACCGCGATATTCCACCTCGAGGTGGAATTGGTATTATATATGTATTTGGAGTGATTTAATTTCGCGCATTATATAGCGGATGAGACCCTATGCGCCGCATAATAGCGAATAATATTATATTAATCCTATATACCGCGATGTTCCACCTTGAAGTGGAATTGTTATTTAATTGTTGTGCTAACGTCTGTGGATGTAGGGAAACAGGTTGGAGGGATCCAACTGGATTCCTCAAATAATTGAATTTGTTTCAATATAGTTTGTTGATTTATTTATAATCTGTGTATGATTATATTTGTGATTGAAGTCGTTGATGGTTATAGTTTAGCCGAATATATTTTTTGGTATCGTAGGATACCAGAAATAAATAAAATTGGATTTTTGAAATTTAAGTAGAAAATTTATAGTAGATTAATTTTAGAAAATTGAATAAATTTAAAAGAAGAAATTTAAAGGTATAAAAGTCGATTTTTGAAATCCTATCGAATTAATTGCAATAATATGGGAAAAGATTTTAATAAAGGAATTTTTAGTAATATTGTTTAAAGTTGAAGGATTTATTTAAAATTTGAATTTTTAAATAGTTTGGAAGAAATCAAGAAATTTATTTTAAAAAAAAATTTGAAAAAAATCAAATTGAAATTGATTTGCTATTTGAAAATGAATATTTGGAAATCGATTTAAAAATCGTATATCGATGGATATTTGGAAATTTAAATTCATAATGAGAATTTATAAAGGAAAGGAAAATTTGTTTAAAAAAATAAATAAACATGGGTTTATTTTTAAAAGGTGTGGAAAGAGATTTACGGATTTGAAATGTAAATTTAAATAAATCCAGAAGGTTTTGTTAATTGATTTAAATGGACTATTTTGAAAAGAAAAGTGTATCTTCCCTGGAAAGCCGAGTATGTTTTCAAAAGTAGCTTTCAAATATAAATAAAAAGTTCTAGTGTTGATTCAAAAGAATACTTTGGAAGAAATTATTTTCTTAAGTTATTTTGAAATCTTTAAAGCAACGATTTATAATTAATTATAGAAGTGATTAATTGAAGATTTAATTGATATTTGTTTTAGAAATGGTTATTTAAATAGTTATACCCTATCTACTAATTTTATTTTAAAATTAGTTTGGACTTAAGGTTATATGTGATATTAGTATAATGTTTTCATAACTAATATTTAAGTAAGTGTTTAAAATAGTTTTATTTTAAATGTTTCCAAGAATAATTTGGATAAGTAATTTAAATTATTTTAAAGTATTTGAACTCGGAAGATTTTCAGTGCAAATGAATAAATATTTGGGAATATATTCCGCGTAAGGAAGAGTGATTTGAATTTTTTTCCAAAGGGTTGAAATGTGGAAAATGATTTAAAATTTGTTTTCAAAGGATTGAAATGTGGAAAGTAATTTGAAATTTATTTTCAAATGGTAAAAGTGTGAAAATATATCTTGCAAAGATATTTTGAAAAGAAATAATCGGGGGAAAATTATTTGAAATCTGGTGATTGTTGTGAATGTTGATTGATAGTTAAATAACCGACTATCAATATTGGCCTTTAAATGGTATTTCAATTTCGATGCACCCGGGGTCGAATGCCAAATGGTTATTCGAAAACCACATCGAATCTTTGTGATAATGATGGATCTTTTGTTTAAAAGATCAAAGTGGAAATTTGTTGTGATTTGTTTGAAATCTAAATATAACAGTCATTTATAAAAAATAAGCGCTCGTTATTCTGATTAGCCGGGAGAGGACTTTGTGTCATAAAACCCATTCCGATTAATGATACGACGAAATAGGATTGCTTTTGAAGATGTTGTTGAAGACCGGGTATTTTCGAAAGCGAAAGGATTACCTGTCGAAAGTCTATGCACTGGGTTGCTCCGGTATAGAGATTTTATCACCCTTTATAATGGGGATTCCAGACG
The DNA here is from genome assembly GCA_030765085.1 of Allium cepa. Taxonomy (NCBI): domain Eukaryota; kingdom Viridiplantae; phylum Streptophyta; class Magnoliopsida; order Asparagales; family Amaryllidaceae; genus Allium; species Allium cepa. The sequence goes on from CM060928.1 coordinate 222,778,758, forward strand.
TGATTAGTGAATATCCGAATTTACGAGGGCTTCTTTGAAGTGCCTTCGGTTCAATTCGATCCCGGAATGGATTGTATGGATGTGTGTCTCACATTGCACTTTGAGCTGTAAAGCTTGTTTCTATCAAATACATTTCTGCTGGTGGCGGAGAATTTATTCTCTTAGCTTAACACCCTTCTCTGAGATGTATGAGCTTAGAGGTTATGTAATTGATGGTTACTAGTGATACATTCCCAATTTAGTGATGTGGAAAATGAAGTGCTACTGATCATTTGTTAATCGAAGCATGACTTTATGAAAAGTGTAGCTTTGTGGATGAGACTTCGTCGGACCTCACAACCCGGAAATGGTCGGAACAGGAAGGATGCGACAAGGTTATTTGGAGGTAGCCCCCCTGAGGGTATGTCATTTCCTTCTGGAAAAGGGTTGTATTATGGTATGGAGCCCAAATATTTAACCCATGTGGTTGCTGCAAATTAATTATACTTTGTGGTTGTTACTTTGTGGTTGCGTATCCTTGGATAAAGGTCGCAAACGATTGGGGGATGGCATGCTCGTGGAGTAGTTACCTAGTTACAGAGGTAACCCGGCCTTGTGTTGGCAGAGATCCGGTTAGGTTCTCGGGGCGTCCCTCCAGAGGCGTACCCATGTGGCATAGGAAATTCCTTAGCCTGACCATTTGTTGGAAATTCAAAGCAAGAATACGTGCCCTGTACGGTTTTAGTTGTATAACCTACCATGAAATGTGGTGGTAACCTGCTATTGAACATGGTAGCTATAGTAGGCATATAATAATGGTTGTATGTTGGCTAAGATTAATATTATACTTTCAAAATATTTTCCACATTATGCACTAATGATAATATTAAAAAGGATTTACGTATCAAGCATGTTTGACTATCATAAGGAGAAATCTCCTCCAATTCTGTGTTTGCATTGTGTGTGCGGCGGGAGGTCTTATGGTAGTTTTCATTTTCCAGAAACATAGCGGGTTTCTTTTTATTTTCTTTATGAATATAACTATTTTTAATACCTCACACCAGTCCCATGACTGACCTGACTCTGGGTGCTATAATTTTTCCACATGGGCAGCCTAGAGTCAGGTTATCATTATTCTGGAGCGAAGTCAGAAAAGTTGCTGTGGAGATTTCGAGTTGAAGTTGGATGGTAAGGCGTATCATCTATATGTATTATCCGTTGCGTTTGGGTTAGTGCAAAGTCAGTTTCCATGTAGTCAACTTATAATGACTACAGTGTTGTATCGTGTTGTGTAACTCTGATAATGTGATGTATGTAAAAATTGATATAGTGCTTTTATTTTAAAGATTATTCATTTATCTATTATATATTGTTCCGCTGCGAAGTGTGAGATTCTGTTATTATTTTTGTTTCTTCTTCTATCTTCTTCTTCTACGCTAACGGTTCGGTTTTCCGGCATTCGATTGTGTGGCATTTGATACAGTGGACGTGTCAATGTCGACTTTCGGGCGTCGAAAAATTAGGTCATTACATATGGTATCAGAGCAATTGGTTAAGCGACAAGCTTGGCTCTGGTGGGGAATATTCATTAGAGATAGAGTCAGTAGTACTCCAGAATAAGTCTGAGTGTAATAATAGATATGAGTGCGTATTTGTCAGTGAATATAAAATTGTTTTATATTGTGTCGATTGGTTTATTGAGTGGTATATGGATTCTGGTCAATACGAGTAATTAACATTATTGATAGCGATCTCTAAACACTTGAATAGTATAATTTAACATGATATTGTTTTAAAATAGGATAAATGAAATAATTTTACCCATAACTATTTTGTATATAAAAGGAAATGATTTTCCATAAATTTTTATAGATGTATATGGTTGCTTGATTGTTAGGAAGTGATAATATTAAATTATTATCATTGATTATGGAATAGGAAATTGAAATCATAACTTAATGTTAAGAAATAAATTCATATATAAACGGGAATTGTAAATATAAATTGTAAATGTGATCTATAATTTGAAATAGAATTCCAGAGAAATATTTGAAAGAATAAGAAAGGATTTGAAAATTTTGAAATTTGGAAAAGATTAAAATCCTTTAGATTTTGTAAACGGTTTTCAAAGGATTTGGAAAAATATTTTTTAGGGATGAAAAGCTCTAAACCCTTTTCGGTCGCTGGAAATTAATTCCGATGATGATCTCGACATCATCGGTGTTCATTTTTCGAGTTTCCAAGAGATGAATTGCTGCCAAATTATTTAAAAATTAAAGTTGTTTGGAAAATTGGGTTTGATTTTGGGAATTCATAAGATAAATTGAATTGATTTCAAAAATGGTTTTGAAAAGATGGAAAGACTCTGGAATCTAATAAAAATAATCATGGAATAAATTTATTAAGGTAGAAAATAAAAATTATGAATAAATAAATAAATTTGCAATTGCAAGTAAATAAAAGTGAAATTTAATGTTGAAATTCATTTTGAATTTGTAAATAAATAGAACTGGAATTGGAATTGGAGTCGATTTGTGATAAACAAATAATAATGGAGTGAAGATTAAACTAGAATTTTGTGAAATGGTAATTGTGAATGAAAAAAAATCAATGTGAATAAAAGAAAGTTGATAAAGCTAATAATCAATTTGGAATAAATACGTAGAATGTACGTATATTATTCGCATAACGATTTGATCCAGAATTCGAGCACAAAATTGCAAGATAATTACATCGATCCGAGTTGGGATTTTTCACTCGATTTTCGACGACGAACCTAGATATGGATTTTTGGTTGATTCTAGAAATTCCCTATCATAGTTTGCGGCTATGCAAGGAGAATGAAGGTTTCTGATCAAGAAACTAGATCTGAGTCCGCACTAGGAGGTCGGTGGACGATACTATTTCGAAAGTGAAATTGTGTGATCGAGTAAGCGATCGAATTCGATATTACGTACGAATGATATAAGTATATCGTACGGATTTGAATGAATTAAATATTGAAACTTCCATAAAGAAATGTGGAAAATGATTTTTATTGCTGTAATTGGATACTATGGCTAGTGGGATATACAGGTGTCATAAAGGAAAATGGAATTGGAATTTGATTTCGAAGATAAATTTAAATTGTTCGAAAAAAGGTACGTATTTAAATTTATATATGAAATTTGATGATTTTCTTATCTAGCCACTTGGCCTTTTGTTTTCTTTTGAAATCTAGGGGCCCGTTATGGCATTTTGTAGTCGTACCGAGCTAGCCGCACAAGGAAGACGCTGGTGAAATTTTTCGAAAATTTAGTGAGTTGGAAAATTTTAACAAAATTTTGATAATTTGAATTTAAATTTGAATTGTTAAGAAAACAATGTTGTTTGGAATCTATGATTGAATTTGAAAAATTAGTTGAAGTAATGATGGGTCTTTAAGGAGAAGATTGTTTTGGAAAGTTAAAATTGTTTGGGATTGGAAAAATGATAAATGGGTTAAGGATCATTCTTCTTAACTAGTAATTTTAGGACGAAATTCTTTTAAATGGGGAAGAATGTGACGACCCAGAATTTTGAACATTTGAAATTGAAATATTTAATTGATTTTAAATATTTAAAAGTTATTTTAACTTGAATTTCAGATTTAATTATGGGTTTGGCAATTAAAATTATTGAATTTAATAATTGAAATTGGATAAAATCTTGTATCTTCAGTTTCATGCTTGTTAAAAATATTTTCAAGACTTCGAAAATTTATATTGATGATACTGAAGATAATGAAAGCTTTAGAATTGAATTTGGAAATGTTTTATTCAGTTTTGAATTTCTATCATTTAAATTGATATTTAAAAATAGTCTTCTGGGGCACAGTCTTAGAATTCGACGAAACCAGTTCCATTCGATCCGTAATAGTGTTTTATTGTTTCAATTTTCGTAGTGTTTGGAGTGATCATGTGATTGTACGGTTGATAAACGTGCTGAATAAAATCAAAAATTTAATTCAATAGCTGGGTCCAAAATGCTATCTTCTCCATACAATCGGATTTGGACTCGGAGCCTTTTCCATGGCGTTCGGAATAGGGGTATAACCTTATAAACGCCTGGCGGCATGCCTCAATTGGAAATCGAGGTTTTCGGCTCGATTTCAAATCGTTTAAATTCAAAATTCAAATTTAATTCGTTATTTTATTTAGTCAAGAATAAAATACTGTTGATTCGACACGTATCTTTCCTTCTAACATTTGTCATATCCTTGGACACGTGTTCATTTCAAAATAAAAAAATTCGAAGCCAAATAACGAATAAAATAAATAAAACGAAAACATTTTTCTTTCTCGTTCAACGAAAAAATCATGATCAACAGTGGCTTCAAAAGGAAAAAATTGCCGCCATTGTTTTCTTCAAATCGAACTCGAGAAAAAAAGTAAAAAAGGTGGAAATTGGCGAACCACAATTAGGTTCGTGAGGCAATTTGGAGGGATTCGATTCGAGCTAATGCTCGGGATGGAAGTCACTTATGGTGGAAGCTCTTGCGCATGAAGGAGGGGTGGTTAGCTGTCGGCAAGTGCAAAGTAGGATCGCATGCACGTGGGGAATGGCATGCGATTTTGCTGGCAACCAAAGATGGACGATAGCATGGGATATCTGGATCTGGCAATAGATTCGAGTTGTGATTATTGTTTTTGGGATCGTAGCAAAGAATAGCACCTCGATGCGGCAGCGTGGATGTTCCGGTCGACTAGGGAGGCTCGCGACGTATCGTGGTCGAGGATTTCATGTAAGAAAGTCACGTTTCTCATGGTAGGTTCAGCTTTGATTCTAGGGTGTCAATGAGGCGTTCTTGTGTGAGAGTGTGGTCGAAGACTGTAAGGTATAATAATCCCATTTTAATTTAATACAGTAATTTATGTATATACTCTCATACATATTTTGATTCAAACAGTAAATTTTAAAACGTTGATTTCAAAATAGAAAATATATGGAAAATAAAATTGGAGTTTTTAAGTATTTAATAAACTTATTAATTATTTTTGTTGCTAAAAATATTAAAAGGGGATTTATTTTAAAAAATAAATCATTTGTTTAGAACTAAATCGATAGTTAATTTAGTTAAAAAAATAATTAAATTTATTAAACGAAAATCGATTATTCGATTTATTTCGAATATTAATTAATTGTATAAATGTTTATGCAAGGTCTGAAAACAAGAAAGAAGCGACCTAGAATGGAAATGGATTGCAAATCAAAGGTGAGATCTTCTCACTTAGTCAAATTTTCTAATTTAATTTTAAATATTTAAATTTAAAATGGGTGATTGTGTGCTTGGATGATAAATTATTATCAATTGTATTGGATTAGACCCTATATGCCGCATAATAGCGAATGATATTATATTAATCCCATATACCGCGATATTCCACCTCGAAGTAGAATTGGTATTATATAAGTATTTGGAGTGAATGATTTCCCGCGTTATATAGAAGATGAGACCCTATGCACTGCATAATAGCGGATGATATTATATTAATCCCATATATCGCGATATTCCACCTCGAAGTGGAATTGGTATTTAACTGTTGTGCTAACGTCTGTGGATGTAGGGAAACAGGTTGGAGGGATCCAATTGGATTCCTCAAATAATTGAATTTGTTTCAATATTGTGTGTTGATTTATTTATAATCTATGTATGATTATATTTGTGATTGAAGTCGTTGATGGCTATAGTTTAGCCGAATATATTTTTGGCATCGTAGGATACTAGAAATAAATAAAATTGGATTTTTGAAATTTAAGTAGAAAATATATAGTAAATTAATTTTAGAAAATTGAATAAATTTAAAAGAAGAAATTTAAAGGTATAAAAGACGATTTTTGAAATCCTATTGAATTAATTCCAAAAATATGGGAAAAGATTTTAATAAAGGAATTTTTAGTAATATTGTTTAAAGTTTAAGGATTTATTTAAAATTCGGATTTTTAAATAGTTTGGAAGAAATAAAAGATTATTTTAAAAAAAGAAATAAATTTAAAAAAAAATCAAATTGAAATTGATTTCGTATTTGAAACTGAATATTTGGAAATCGATTTAAAAATCATATATCGATGGATAGTTGGAAATTTAAATTCACAATGGGAATTTATAAAGGAAAGGGAAATTTGTTTAAATAAATGTATAAATATGGGTTTATTTTTAAAAAGGTGTGGAAAGAGATTTACGGATTTGAAATGTAAATTTAAAATAAATCCAGAAAGATTTATTAATTGATTTAAATGGACTATTTTGAAAAGAAAAGTGTACTTTCCCTAGAAAGCTAAGTATGTTTTCAAAAGTAGCTTTCAAATATAAATTAAAGTTCTATTTTTGATTTAAAAGAATATTTTAAAAGAAATTATTTTCTTAAGTTATTTTGAAAATCTTTAAAGCAAAGATTTATTTAATTAATTATAGAAGTGATTAATTAAATATTTAATTGATATTTGTTTTAGAAAATGTTTATTTAAATAGTTATACCCTATCTACTAATTTTATTTTAAAATTAGTTTGGACTTAAAGTTATATGTGATATTAGTATAATGTTTTCATAACTAATATTTAAGTAAGTGTTTAAAATAGTTTTATTTTAAATGTTTCCAAGAATATTTTGGATAAGTAATTTAAATTATTTTAAAGTACTTGAACTCGGCAGATTTTCAGTGGAAATGAATAAATATTTGGGAATATTCTCTGCGTAAGGAAAAGTGATTTGAAATTTGTTTTCAAAGGATTGAAATGTGAAAATGATTTGAAATTTGTTTTCAATGGATTGAAATGTGGAAAGTAATTTGAAATTTATTTTCAAATGGTTAAAGTGTGAAAATATATCTTACGAAGATATTTTGAAAAGAAATAATTTGGGGGAAAATTATTTTAAATCTGGTGATTGTTGCGAATGTTGATTGATAGTTAAATAACCAACTATCAATATTGGCCTTTAAATGGTATTTGAATGTTGATGCGACTGGAGGTCGGATGCCGAATGGATATTCGAAAACCACATCGAATCTTTGTGATAATGATGGATCTTTTGTTTAAAAGATCAAAGTGGAAAATTGTTGTGATTTGTTTGAAATCTGAATGTAACACTTATTTTCTTTAAAATAAGCGCTCATTATTCGGATTAGCCGGGAGTGGACTTTGTGTCATAAAACCCATTCCAAATAATGATACGACGAAATGGGATTGTTGTTGAAGATGGTGTTGAAGACCAGGTATTTTCGAAAGCGAAAGGATTACCTGTCACCGGGTTGCTCCAGTGTAGAGATTTTATCACCCTTTGTGATGGGGATTCCAGACGTGATTAGTGAATATTCGAATTCGCAAGGGCTTCTTTGAAGTGCCTTCGGTTCCGTTCGATCCCGGAACGGACTTGTATGGATGTGTGTTTGACGCTACACTATGAGATGTAAAGCTGGTTTCCATCAAATACATTTCTGTTGGTGGCAGAGAATTTATTCTCTTATCTTAACACCCTTCTTTGAGACGTACAAGCTTAGAGGTTATGTAGTTAATGGTTACTAGTGATACATTACTAATTTGGTAATGTGGCATACGAAAGTTGTTGATCGTTTGTCGATCAAAGCATGACTTTGTGAAAAGTGTAGCTTTGTGGACGTGACTTCTCGGACCTCACAACCCGAAAATGGTCGAAACAGGAAGGATGCAGCAAGGTTATTTGGAGGTAGCGCCCTCTAAGGGTATGTTATGGAGCCTAGATATTTAACCTATGTGGTTGCTGCAAATTTATTATACTTTGTGGTTGTTGCTTTGTGGTTGAGGATCCTCGAATAAAGGTCGCAAACGACCGGGAGATGGCATGCTCGTGTAGTAGTTACGTAGTTACAGAGGTAACCCGGCCTTGTGTTGGCAGAGATCCGGTTAGGTTCTCAGGGCGTCCCTCTAGAGGCGTACCCATGTGACATAGGAAGTTCATTAGCCTGACCGTTTGTTGGAAATCCAAAGAAACAATACGCGTCCTATACGGTTTTAGTTGTATAACCTACCATGGAATGTGGCGGTAACCTGCTATTGAACATGGTGGCTATAGTAGGCATACAATAATGGTTGTATGTTGGCTAAGATTAATATTATACTTTCGAAATGTTTTCCACACTATGCACTAATGATAATATTAAAAAGGATTTTGTGTATCAAGCATGTTTGACTATCATAAGGAGAAATCTTCTCCAATTCTGCATTTGCATTGTGTGTGTGGCTTGAGGCCTTATCATAGTTTCATTTTCCAAAAGCATAGCGGGTTTCTTTTTATTTTCTTTATGAAAATAACTATTTTTAAGATCTCACACCAGTCCCATGACTGACCTGTAGTTTAGTGTTCCCTTTCTAAACTCTAGGTGCCCACAATTTTTCAACACAGGCAGCCTAGAGTCAGGTTATCATTATTCTAGAGCGAAGTCAGAAAAGTTGCTATGGAGATCTAGAGTTGAAGTTGGATGGCGAGGCGTATCATCTATACTATGTATTATCCGTTGCGTTTAGGTTAGTGCAAAGTCAGTTTCCATGTGGTCAAGTTATAATGACTATCAGTGTTGTATCGTGTTGTGTAACTCTAATAATGTGATGTATGTAAAAACTGATATTGTGCTCTTGTTTTAAAGATTATTCATTTATCTATTACATATTATTCCGCTGCGAAATGGGAGATTCTATTGTTACTTCTGTTTCTTCTTCTATCTTCTTCTTCTTTAACCCTAACGGTTCAGTTTTTCGGTATTCAATTATGCGGCATTTGATACAGTGGACGTGTCAATGTCGACTTTCGGTCGTCGAAAAATTGGGTCGTTATAAAATAAGTAAAGTAGATTAAATTGGATTAAATAGATTGTAATAGATTAAAATAAACTAAAATAGTTTAAATTGATTAAAATAGTTTAATTTAGTTTAAAATAGATTTGAAAGTTATATTCAAACATTTTCAATAACTCAATTTCAATAAAATTCATTTATATTTGACAATTCAATTTTGAAATTCCAATTTAAATCCTTTGAACAATTCATTAAATTAATTCCAATTTCAACATTAACGCTAGGATTTTCGAAAATAATTCAGTTTATATAAATTAGTTTCTATTTCAAAATACCAGTTGACTGAACTCAAAATTTAAAGATTTAAAAATCATTTAATTTAACCAATCCGGTGTCCGTATATAATTTTCTACCCTACGGTCAAGTGATACGGATATATATCATTTCAATCCGCAATTTAAAATTTTACGGATATATATCATTTTGGGTATTTATCATTTCAATCCGCAATTTAAAATTTTAGGGGTATATATCATTTTAACCCACAATCCCAAAATTTAATTTCAAATACGTGAAATCGCCCGAGTCTGTCATTTCAACCCGTAATGTTTTCTCCCTAATCTATCAGATCATTCGAGTATGTATCATTTCAACCCATAGGGAACTTGAAGTGTTATAACAATATAAAAATATAACATCCAATCATCCAATACCAACAATCAAACATACATCACAATCATCATACAATCAACCAATAAATAACATCAATCAACTGAATATCATTAATAGGTATTAAATTGACAATTAAATTAAATGATAATTTAATGCAATAAAAGTCATATTTAACTAGAAGGCAATTTAAATATACCAAACATCAATCAATCAATTTCTAATCATATCATAAATTAAATTTAACTAATACAAGATAATTTAGCAGTTGTTAGTGGGTTAAAATACTCACCTTTGGTTTCAAACTGATTTGAAATCCAAAATAAGGCTTAAATTTAAACAGTCTCAGAATTCTTCCAAGCGGTGCTAAAATGTCAAGAATTTCTATATGATCCCAATGGAGAAAATAGCGCGTAAATTCAATCCCGTGTGCAAAAGTTATTAACGTTAGAAGTTATATGGTATAACATATAAAACAAATAAAATAATAATTCAATTAGACATGTCACCATCGATTGATGCGCAAACCCTAACAATCACGAACAACTCGAAACCAAAATCGACCATCAGCCGTCGCTCCATCCTTGATTTTTATGCCACCCATGATGCCCTAAGCCAAGATTAGGTTGCGCTATTGTCACGAGCACCTTTGGCCGCCCGCCTCCTCCCACGCCATGACATGCGGCACCCCTAGGGACCACCGCCGTCGCACCACTTCCCAAGGCCGCCATGGTGAAATCCTTGACCTCCATCACAAATGAACACCACCATAATGACCTTCTCGACAACAGCTTCTCAACGCCTTCTCCCGATCGTCGATCGAACAACGATCCACCATTGGATTGTCCAAAACCTAGAATGGACGGTTGAGGTTCGACCTTATTACTGGGCAACCGATGACTCGATTGCAAAACCGAATCACAACTGTGAATTACGCTCATCGAGAGCTTCAAATCGGTATATAATATGATAGGGTTTGGGGGAGTTTGATTTTTGAAATATGTTTGGAGATTGAATTGTAGGTTTGTAATTTAACTGTTTGCTTCCATTGAAAAGAGAGAAGCAGATAGAATTGTACGTATAGAAATAGGAAAATGACTCATTGCGTTTTGAGAAACAAGACTATTTATATGAACAAGGCCTGGTAAGAAAATAAACACAATTGAATTTGTAACAACCCGATATTTTCAACCATTCGCATCCGCACATGTCGGACTTGAATTGCTCAAAATACCGCGTTGTAAATAAAATTTGGCAAATCTCAGAATATACAGTAAATACATAATCACATATCACAGACACAGAGTAAATAATAATGCAACAAAAATAAAAGAGATAGTGGTTCATGAAGCTACTATATAAAAATAAGATACATCAGAGTTAAACAAGATGCAATAGAAGAGTAACAAGATACATCAGGTACAAATCAGAATACATCACTAAAATCACCGGATACAGAAAGCAAAATAGATGGCTGGATCTTCTAGGAAAGCTCCAACTCCGAAGGTGAATCTTGAATGCTAACTCACTCAATCTGACTCGAGCGTAAAGCAAAACACAAAACACTTGAGTTAGGAAAAAAATACTTATGAATTGTAAATCAACTCCAGTGAACAGTAACAAAAATGCATCAGTAACTTAAAGGATTCTTGGGATCGCACATCCTTTGAGGATCCGTTAAACTATTTACTATGTAGTAGTATTGCGCTATTATAAAAATGTCTACAGTAAAATAAACATACTTTTAACTAGCGTTCCGAGCTACTCATATCACCCTTCACACATAATAGTCCCAGTAGTCCATCCAATATCAGCATATCACCAGATCGGGAGACTACTCTAAATACTCACGGGCTACGGGAGGGAAACAAACTCATAGTAAATGCTCGGTATGGTAGGTGACATGGCACACAAGGCAATGTCAGGGTAGATATACCAATTACGCACACGGGCTGGTGGTAACGCAACAGCCACATACGCCCACCTTGGAACACACTCCCATATCAAAATCGGAGGATGGCCATCCAATCAATCACAAGTAAGAGTATAGTATCGAAGGAATGTGTCCGATCGGAGGAATGACCTCACTTGGCCCGAGACCGCTCCTGTTTTATCCACCTTATGCCAACTCATGGGAGTAAGGTCCACGTAATATACCTCAAGATCGTCGCCACCATCCTACTTCATTCTGGAATCTCCACCGCGTACACGGTTGTTAAAATGGTTTTCAGAGTTGGCAGAGAGTATGAAAACTTCCGATCCCGGTCTCTTTAACAACCAAACGTTATTATAACGCCGTGGTCATTTCAAAATAGTTTATACTTCAAAAAAAATCAAATCATGTCATTTCAAACTATATTCCTTTCAAAATTGTTTATACTTCGAAACCAAAACCTTTTTTTATTTCAAAACTATTTATTCAATCAAAATAGTTTATACTTCAAAATATTCGTTTCAAAATCATTATACTTTCAAAGTATAACTCTTTTGAAACCAAAAATAATTGAAACAATTACACTTTGAAAATCATAACATTTCAAAATCATACATTTGAAATCATGAAACATTCCTTTAATTCTTTACATTTTACAATTCATTAAATTAATCCCAAATTTCCAAATTAATTCAATTCAAACATCGGTTTTAAGTAAATTTCCCAACAACCATTTCAAATCATATCAATTTCAAATATAGATTTGATCCACAAATTAAACTATTCAATTTTTTTATATATTTCAAAGCTTTAATATCTCGCATTTCAAAACTAAATTCTATAATTTCATATATCCCAAATTTAACTTCGTTATTACTTAGTTTTGAAATATTCATTTCATAAATCCAATATTATTTAAATAAACTTAAATTATAATTAAACCAAATATCTTTTAATACAAATATAAACTTCAAATATTCCTTTATCAAATAAATCAAAATCAAATATCATTCCACATTCACATTTATCAATCATTTCCAAACCATTTCAAAATCATTAAAATATCATATCCTTCCAAAACCTCATTATTAAATCATTATTTGAATTCAAATTCAAATATTCAAATTTAAATATCATTTTTAAATCAAACAAGTCATTCATTTATTATTTCAAGTATCACTACAAAATACATTAAAAATTCCATTCAAAAATTCATTTATCTCATTACGTTTCATTCCATTTAACACACAACCAAGTAAACCCTATTTAAATTCAAATTTAAATATTAGAATATATTCAAAACTTCTAAAATTTTACAAATAAATCCATTTCAAAAGTTAAATCATTTAACACTTTAAAATATAACAAAAACAGTGTTAAAATCTATAACATTTCAAAACATTGTCATAGCAATGGCAGCATTCATAAAGTGCTATCGTAGCTTATAGTTTTCAAAATAGTTTAGTTCAGGAATAACGGCGTTTATAAAATACCGTAATAGGTATTTAGTTATTTCAAACGTAGTTAAATTCAAAAACAACAGCATTTAAAAATGCTGTCAAAAGACTACAGCATTTTGGAAATGCTATAAAATTCTAGATTTAATATATCCTTTCAGAAATAATAAAACTCCAAATTCATGTTATTTAAATTTATAAATAATATTTTCTAGACTTCAAAATTTCACATTTGAATCATTTTAACATATGATTTATTATAATAAAATTCTATAATTGAATATCCAATTTAAAACTCAATTCATTTGTTAAGTCAAATTTCGTTGTTTTTCTTAACTTATAAATTTAATAAAACTTAACATTTTATTTCAAATATCATTTCAAAACATTAAATTAAATTTCCATTACTTATTTACATTTTAAAATAAAATTTAAAGTAAAAAAAAATCACATTTACTTCAAATTTACGTACTTAAATTCACAATTTCAAGACTTAATATTTAATTTTCTTAAAACCATAATGTATATTTTTTAAATCAAATTTCATACTTTTAAAAGTACATATCTTAATAAAAAATGATTTAAAATTATACCACGGGGTCTGTGTAAAATTTTCTAACCTAGGTCATGTGATACGGATATATATCATTTCAATCCGCAATTTAAAAAGAAAACCGGGTTCTATCATTTCAAACCCACAATCCCAAGTCAAATAAAATACAATAAAAATCACTCAGGCCTATCATTTCAGGCCATAACGAATTTCCTTATTCTAAAGTCCATTCGGGTATGTATCATTTCAACCCATAATGATTCTATTCTAAGAGGGAACTTGCACTGTGAATATATGCATAAACAATATAAATAATGTCAATGTCACAATATAATGTCATATATCAGACGTCAGGTGATAATTAACAGTTTTAACATGGTAATAACATGGCATAGCATATCATATGATCACACTAACTTGCATAAACATTTTATATTACTAAACACTCGTCATCAATTCACTATTTCATAAGTATAAATGTCAGAATGAGAAAGACTCACCTTTATCAAAGCTAGAACAAACAACACACACAAGAGCGATTCCAAAGGCACGACAAGCACGATTTGATTTGAATAGATGGAGACCCTTGTAAACAACATGAAATATAACATACATAAGCACAAATATAGACATCGACATACAAATATAAAATCAACAACTTTAGTTTGCAAAACAGTTGCAAAACAAGAGAAATGACCAAACCTTAGAAGCAAAAGACTTGCACACGAAAACATAAGCTTGTCACATGATCAAAAGGGCTTGATATCACCACACTAGGCTCAGCCTAGGTGTCAACATGGCTCGGCCATGGCCTAGAGACAAGGCTTATGGCATGAAAGTGGAAGGTAAAGGCAAAACAAGGAAGAAATGTAGAAAAGAATAAAGAGAAGCCATTAACTTGGAATTTTTTTTCTCAAATGAGAAATAGCCATGAGTTGAAGAGGATGAGAAGTATTTTCACGTGAAAGGCAATGGGAAATGTACGGCTATCAAGGAGAAAATGTAAAGCCTAGGAAATGAAGAGACTAGCTATTGAAAAGTCACAAGAAATGAAGAGCCTTGTCTCTTTGAATTTCTAATTTCTTTTAATCAAAATAAATAAATAAATTTCATCACAATAAAAATAAAATCTGAACAAAATAAAATAAAAAAAGAAAAGAAAATAATTATTTGAAGGAAAAATAGAAAATAAATATGAAAATAGCTTAATAATTTAAAACTAGACTTTAAAAATATAAACCATATATAATTAACATTTTAAAGTTATACAACACTTTAAAATGATTTAAAAATAAAATAAATGTGTAAAATATCATATAACATATATACACACAAGATATGATAAACAAAAATATTATTTATAAAAATTAAATAAACAATTTTGTTAAATAAAAACAATGTACATACAATATTGTAAAAAGCATAACTTTCACAATATAAATCGGATTTCAACGAAACGAAAAGTAGTATTCTTGAAATTTTATCTATTTTCATAATAAAAGACAAAATTTAAAATTTAAAAAATTTAAAATTTTAATTTAAAAGTCAAAGTTTGACCAAAATTCACATTTCTGGAAAATATTTTATTTATTCATGTTTGAAATTATAATTCACATACAAATCAAAATTTATATTTAAAATAATAAAACTTATTCATTTTAATAAATAAAATGAAGTTTTTAAATTAGGAATTTAAATTAAAATAATTAAAATATACAATTACAATAATCAGAAAATACAGGGTTGTTACACTCTCCCCCACTCAAAACTTTTCGTCCCCGAAAAGGAATGAGGTACGGGAAAACAAAGAAAAAGTTAGAATGAAATAATATTAGGACAGGATGACAAGAAGACTAAAATTATACTTGATATCTGTTGTTATAGGTAAGTATAACAAGGTGGAGATGATCTTCTCAAGATCCTCCAGAATCAAGAACACAAGCATGAAAAACTCTTCTAGAATCCGATTCACCCTTTCGGTTTGACCGACGGTCTGTGGATGGCAAGCAGTGCTCAGATTCAAAATGAGTACCAAATGTTATAGAAAGATTTCTAAATAAATAGGTATAAGCAATAGCTTTCCCATTCGGTAGCAAGCTACGGGAATAAAGACACCCAAAAGATAGTTTGAAAAACAAAATAAGATAATAAATTAAAAACCCTAAAAATTTCAACTTAAATTGGGAATTAATTTTACATAAGTTAAATAAATCTTAATCATCTCCAATTTCATTAGCTTATTATCCAATTATCTTAAATTAACAAATCCCTAAAATCATGTATTTGAAAATATTTTATTATACTCAAAATGTACCAAATAAAATTTAATTCTTCTTCATTTCTAATTAAAATTAAGTTTATTTCTCTCAATATATCTTATCACCCATGTTAAATATATTTATACTAATTATAAGTGCTTTGATTTATTCTTAGTTCCTTTATCATCATTTTATATTGTAAATTTTCCATTACCTTTTCTTTATTTACCACTGTTAATCATTTTATAACTAAAATTTAAGTTTATTACATTTATTATAACCATTCAAATTTTATTTATAAAATATTTTTTTTATATTATATATTATCCAATTAAATATTCAATTTCTGAAAATTTTGGTAAGTTATATTGGAATGAAATTGTGTATTATACAAATAAACTTTCTAATTCAATCATTTCAAACTTGAATATTTATTCAAATCTTGAAATTATACTTAAAATTATCCTTCATGATAAAATTTAGGAACTAAATTTCCAATAAATTCCAAACTATTTAGAGATAACTAAATGCACATATACTATATATATAAATATCCATTCAAATTTAAATCATATATCAGCATATGTTATAAATCCAATCTTATTTTAGAAATTCAAATCAATTAAATTCCCCAAAACAAAACTGTAGCAAGACTACAGAATGGTCTCTTCACTTGAAAACTCGAAAATGAATGTTGATGATGCTGCAGTCATCACCGAAGTTACTTTCCAGCGACAAAGAGAAGAGCACTAATTTTAAACTTTAAAATTCTTTAGAAACAAATTTCTATTCGAAAATACATTAAATAGTACATACTTTAAAACTTTAAACACAAGGTTTGGAACCATTGGAAATTAAATTCCCAAATTCTTGTTTAAATTCATTTTAAATTTCCAAATAAATTTATAACCATGTTTGTAGTTCAATTATTTATAAATGAAACAAGAGATAATGATATATATAAAATCAAATATTATTTTTTTAACAACCAATTCAATAAAATTCGGAAAATGATTTATAATATAACTACAAAATTTATTTCACAAAATTTATTTCATTACTAAATTTGAAAACACATTGTGTTAGTTTGCTCTGTTTAAGTGTTTTGGAAATCTTATCGATAGCGTTGATCAGACGAATCGATCAGAAACCCAAATCAACATCAACAACTCAAACAACACAATATATAAAACATTTTAAATATTAGTTTAAAATTACACTTCAAGAATGATTTGAAGATAAGTTGGAAACAAAGATGAGATGATTAAATAACATAATAGAAAGATGGATAAGCGTATATAAATCGCGGGCAACCTTAGCCTGGTCAACTGTGACTTCAAGAATAAGATCGATGTGGATTTGCTGGGGTAAATCACCATTCGATCTCAAGAGATAGAGTTTTAGGATAATAAGAGATACTAGCATCTAAACTGAGGATATAAAATCTTTGGTGAATCGATGCTGCTGTAAAGGAGTTTCACCCCTTTACAAATAATTTGAGATTGGTGGGACCGCCGACTCATTATAAGGATCCTTCGAAGTGGAGTTATAGGATACTCCAAAATCAAAAGAAAATGAATAGTGAGGGAAACAAAATGAATTTTGGAACCGCGGGGAACATTCCCAAATTCAAAGGAATCGAGTCAAAAAGGAAGAGATTTAAACTCAAATGAAAATAATTCTGTAAATACATTTACCCTATATACTGAGTTTTGCCTAGAGCTACCAAAGCTCTGATACCAACTGTAACAACCCGATATTTTCAATCATTCGCAACCGCACATGTCGAACTTGAATTGCTCAAAATACCGCGTTGTAAATAAAATTTGGCAAATCTCAGAATATACAGTAAATACATAATCACAGATCACAGAGTAAATAATAATGCACCGGAAATAAAAGAGATAGTAGTTCATGAAGCTACTATATAAAAACAAGATACATCAAAATTAAACAAGATACAACAGAAGAGTAACAAGATACATCAGGTACAAATCAGAATACATCACTGAAATCACTGGATACAGAAAGCAAAATAGATGGCTGGATCTTCAAGGAAAGCTCCAACTCCGAAGTGAATCTTGAATGCTTACTCACTCAATCTGACTCAAGCGTAAAGCAAAACACAAAACACTCGAGTTAGGACAAAAATACTTATGAACTGTAAATCAACTCCAGTGAACAGTAACAAAAATGCATCAGTAACTTAAACGATGCTTGGGATCACACATCCTTTAAGGATCCGTTAAACTATTTACTATGTAGTAATATTGCGCTATTATAATAATGTCTACAGTAAAATAAACATACTTTTAAATAGCATTCCAGGCTACCCATATCACCATTCACACATAATAGTCCTAGTAGTCCATCCAGTATCAGAATATCTGCAGATCGGGAGACTACCCTAAATACTCCAGGGGATACGGGAGAAAAACAAACTCGTAGTAAAGGCTCGGTATGGTAGGTGACACGACACACAAGGCAATGCCAGGGTAGATATACCAATTACGCACACAGGCTGGTGGTAATGCAGCAGCCACATACGCCCACCTCGGAACACATTCCCATATCAAAATCGGAGGATGGTCATCTAATCAATCATGAGTAAGAGTATAGTATAGAAGGAATGTGTCCGATCGGAGGAATGACCTCACTTGGCCCGAGATCGCTCCTGTTTTAGCCACCTTATGTCAACTCACGGAAGTTAGGTCCACGTAATATACCTCAAGATCGTTGCCACCATCCTACTTCATTCTAGAATCTCCATCGCGTACACGGTTGTGAAAGTGGTTTTCGGAGTTGGCAGAGACTATGACAACTTCCGATCCCGGTCTCTTTAACAACCAAACGTTATTATAACGCCGTGGTCATTTCAAAATAGTTTATACTTCAAAAAAAGATCAAATCATTTCATTTCAAACTATATTCCTTTCAAAATAGTTTATACTTCGAAACCAAAACCTTTTTTATTTCAAAACTATTTATTTAATCAAAATAGTTTATACTTCAAAACCAAAACATTTCAAACATATATTCATTTCAAAATCATAATACTTTCAAAGTATAACTCTTTTGAAACCAAAAATACTTGAAACAATTACACTTTGAAAATCAAAACATTTCAAAATCATACATTTGAAATCATGAAACATTCCTTTAATTCTTTACATTTTACAATTCATTCAATTAATCCCAAATTTCAAATTTCCAACTTAATTCAGTTCAAACCATCGGTTTCAATTAAATTTCCCAACAACCATTTCGAATCATATCAATTTCAAATATAGATTTGATCCACAAATTAAACTATTCAATTTTTTTATATATTTCAAAGCTTTAATATCCCGCATTTCAAAACTAAATTCTATAATTTCATATATCCCAAATTTAACTTCATTATTACTTAGTTTTGAAATATTCATTTCATAAATCCAATATTATTTTAATAAACTTAAAATACAATTAAACCAAATATCTTTTCATACAAATATAAACTTCAAATATTCCTTTATCAAATAAATCAAAATCAAATATCATTCCACATTCACATTCTTTATTAAAATAAAGATCAATCATTTCCAAACCATTTCAAAATCATTAAAATATCATATCCTTTAAAAACCTTAGTATTAAATCATTATTTGAATTCAAATTCAAATACTCAAATTTAAATATCATTTTTAAATCAAACAAGTCATTCATTTATTATTTCAAGTATCACTACAAAATACATTAAAAATTCCATTCAAAAATTCATTTATCTCATTATATTTCATTCCATTGAACACACAACCAAGTAAACCCCATTTAAATTCAAATTCAAATTCAAATTCCTTAAAAATTCAAATTTAAATATTAAAATATATTCAAAACTTCTAAAATTTTACAAATAATAAAGTTAAATCATTTAACACTTTAAAATATAACACAAACAGTGTTAAAATCTATAACGTTTCAAAACATTGTCAAATTATAGCAACGACGACATTTATAAAGTGTTGTCGTAGCTTATAGTTTTCAAAATAGTTTGGTTCAGGAATAATGGCGTTTATAAAATACCGTAATAAGTTTTTAGTTATTTCAAACATAGTTAAATTCAAAAACAATAGCATTTAAAAATGCTGTCAAAAGACTACAACATTTTGGAAATGCTATAAAATTCTAGATTTAATATAACCTTTCAGAAACAATAAAATCCAAATTCTTGTTATTTATATTTATAAATCATATTTCTAGACTTCAAAATTTCACATTTAAATCATTTTAACATATGATTTATTATAATAAAATTCTATAGTTAAATATCCAATTTAAAACTCAATTCATTTGTTAAGTCAAATTTCGTTGTTTTTCTTAACTTATAAATTTAATAAAACTTAACATTTTATTTCAAATATCATTTCAAAACATTAAATTAAATTTCCATTATTTATTTACATTTTAAAATAAAATTTAAAGTCAAAAAAAATCACATTTACTTCAAATTTACGTACTTAAATTCACAATTTCAAGACTTAATATTTAATTTTCTTAAAACCATAAAATATATATTTTTTAAATCAAATTTCATACTTTTAAAAATACATATCTTAATAAAAATCATTTAAAAATATACCATAGGATCTGTATAAAATTTTCTAACCTAGGTCAAGTGATACGGATATATATCATTTCAATCCGCAATTTAAAAAGAAAACCGGGTTCTATCATTTCAAACCCGCAATCCCAATCAAATAAAATACAATAAAAATTGCTCAGGCCTATCATTTCAGCCCATAACTATTTTTCCTTATTCTAAAGTCCATTCGGGTATGTATCATTTCAACCCATAGTGATTCTATTCTAAGAGGGAACTTGCCGTGTGAATATATGCATAAACAATATAAACAATGTCAATGTCACAATATAATGTCATATATCTGATGTCAGGTGATAATTAATGGTTTTAACATGGTAATAACATGGCATATCATATAATATGATCATCATTAACTTGCATAAACATTTTATATTACTAAACACTTGTCATCAATTCACTATTTCATAAGTATAAATGTCAGAGTGAGAAAGACTCACCTTTATCAAAGCTAGAGACAAACAACACACACAAAAGCAGTTCCAAAGGCACGACAAGCACGATTTGATTTGAATAGATGGAGACCCTTGTAAACAACACAAAATATAACATACATAAGCACAAATATAGATATCGACATACAAATATAAAATCAACAACTTTAGTTTGCAAAACAGTTGCAAAACAAGAGAGATGACCAAACCTTAGAAGCAAAAGACTTGCACACGACAACATAAGCTTGTCACATGATCAAATGGGCTTGATCTCACCACACTAGGCTCAGCCTAGGTGTCAATACGGCTCGGCCATGGCCTAGAGACAAGGCTTAGGGCATGAAAGTGGAAGGTAAAGGCAAAACAAGGAAGAAAGGTAGAAAAGAACAAAGAGAAGCCATTAACTTGGAATTTTTTTTTCTCAAATGAGAAATAGCCGTGAGTTGAAGAGGATGAGAAGTACTTTCACGTGAAAGGCAATGGGAAATGTATGGCTATCAAGGAGAAAATGAAAAGCCTAGGAAATGAAGAGACTAGCTATTGAAAAGTCACAAGAAATGAAGAGCCTTGTCTCTTTGAATTTCTAATTTCTTTTAATCAAAATAAATAAATAAATTTCAGCACAATAAAAATAAAATCTGAACAAAATAAAATAAAAAAAGAAAAGAAAATAATTATTTGAAGGAAAAATAGAAAATAAATATGAAAATAGCTTAATAATTTAAAACTAGACTTTAAAAATATAAACCGTATACAATTAACATTTTTAAAGTTATACAACGCTTTAAAATGATTTAAAAATAAAATAAATGCATAACATATCATATAACATATATATACACAAGATATGATAAACAAAAATATTATTTATAAAAATTAAATAAACAATTTTGTTAAATAAAAACAATGTACATACAATATTGTAAAAAGCATAACTTTCACAATATAAATCAGATTTCAACGAAAAGAAAAGCAGTATTCTTGAAATTTTATCTATTTTCATAATAAAAGATAAAATTCAAAAATTCAAAAATTTAAAATTTTAATTTAAAAGTTAAAGTTTGATCAAATTGACCAAAATTCGCATTTCTGGAAAATATTTTATTTATTCATGTTTGAAATTATAATTCACATACAAATCAAAATTTATATTTAAAATAACAAAAATTATTCATTTTAATAAATAAAATAAATTTTTTAAATTAGGAATTTAATTTAAAATAATTAAAATATATAATTACAATAATCAGAAAATACAGGGTTGTTACAGAATTTGTACGAACGAAAAATGCGACATGAAAAGCCCGTTCTGCCTCCAAAATGAAAGAAGGTTAATCCATGTATCAAAATATATTTAAACTCAATGGAATAAGTTTCAAGTCCTAATTCCATCGTGTGAAGAAGGTAGCTTTAAAATCAGCTTATTTCAATTTGCTTTCAATTGAATTTAATTAAATTGATTTCTACGTGTTTCAAGCCTGTACGATCAAACGACAAGTCTGATTGCGACGAGACTTGAAACCTTAAAATAATTCACCATTACGGATCTGATGAAACTAGTTTCGTCAAAATCTACGACAATGGCCAAAATGGATATTTTCATGTTCAATAAATAAATTAATATTAAATTAATTAAATCACTTTTTCAATCGAAATTTTATAATTGACAAATTTTATCATTTTTGATTACTTAGCCGTTTACAATAATTTAAAACAAATTTACATACCAATTCATTGTTGAATATTACATTAATTACAGTGTTCAATTTCAACTGTAATAAAATCCTATTAATTATATATTTAATTCCAACAAATTGGTTTAATTCGATTTTAATCTTTTTATTCAATCAATTGCCATGTTATGAATAAAAATGTAATTAGGTTACATCTTATTACACTTAATCTATAATTATCATCTTGATTTACATTAACATAATATTTAATTACATTTATTGCAATTTATGTCCAATTAAATTCAATAGATTGATTAAATATGTAACATATAACAATTGTCACCTTTTCTTACTTTAATCACACTTATAAGTATATTATCTTCAAACAAATGTTATAGCTACTTACATCACCCTAATTTTTCACAATTACAATGAGTTACATATTATTTCATCAATTAATTATAACATTTAACTTATTCCCTTATTTATCATTTATAACAAATTAAATTTCAATGAATTCATTAACCATTGTTACAACTTGCTAATTTAAACACATTTCCAAGTTTATTGTTAACAAACAAAACAAATAACTTCATATTGATTTTATCTTGTTATTTACAATTTCTAACCAATATAACCTTATAATTTATTACAATTATTTGAAATTTCATTTAATTGGTCATTTATTATATTAAATTTACATTATTAAACCCTATTTCTTTATTTACAAACTATAACCAATTTTAACTTTACAATCATTTCAATTTATTAGACATACATTACAGTAGTTATCAATTGTCCTGAATTAACATTTTTAACGTTACATTCTAGTCATTTCTTATTAATAAACCATAAATTTTTATTTCTTCCAACATTAAATCACAAAACCTTATTGAATTAATTATTTTTAATTATCAAAAATTTCAGTTCATTACAAAAAGCATATCTGATTATGGATTAAGACGTCCTAGCTCAAGAAGCGGCCAATTAGATTATTTTTATATACGTTCAAAACCTAAAGGGTTCATAAATGTCAAAGAAGAGAGAAGTAAGGATTGAGACAGAACTTCGCTTATTATCACCCGAATCTAGGTTTCGGCTCTGTATTAACCATTGATTATCTTAATATACCTAAATCTGGGTATCAAGACTACTACTTAAGTAAACCCTAATTTGGGTGTAAGATCTTTAGATTCCTATTTATCCCAAATGCCTGAATCTCAGTTGAAGACTCTTTTCACAAAGATAGTTGTCCGGCATATGGCTTGAACTGGGGTTAGATCATAAATGAAGACAATTATACTAATTTCTGGTTAATTTACCGTAAATTCCCGAATATGGGTTTAGAAATGCCATTCAAGGTGCTATTTTTGGATACCGTCAATAGAACTGGATATATTATTAACTTTTAAATTTCGCAAGTTAATACCCTAATCTAGGTTAAATGTCATTGTTTCCTAATCTCTATCGCATGCCAAATCTGGTGACTAAGTAATAGAATTGGGAATTGTTACATACAACCAGAAATTTTGAGCTGGTCTTTTTGATGCCTAAATTAGAATTAATGTTTTATAACTCTAAATGATGCTCACCAAAAACTGAATGAGG
The DNA here is from genome assembly GCA_030765085.1 of Allium cepa. NCBI lineage: Eukaryota > Viridiplantae > Streptophyta > Magnoliopsida > Asparagales > Amaryllidaceae > Allium > Allium cepa. The sequence continues at coordinate 222,802,749 of CM060928.1, forward strand.
ACTTTAAGGTCATTCGAAACTTTAGGAAAGTTTCCAAACAAATATTAGAGTGGATGGGGTATAAAGACTTATTTTCTGATAATAACTCATAGCTCCTATTTGCAGCTATTGGCTATTTCCCACAAAGAATTCGTAAACTACATTTAGGTGTATTAGTAGCTTCCTACTACAAGACTCATATTTGTTGAATCATGATTATGATTAACTAATTGTCTAAATATGAAAGCATTAATATGCCAATCTATTACTAAGCATGCATATAAGTATGATAATGAGCTAACAATAGAAGATGTCACTTACTTTGAATTTTGCAGGAAAAATAAAGTTATGAAGAGTGAGAAAGTTCTACAATTTGTCCTAAAGAACAAAAGCTTCTTTCATATAAGGGGCAAAATATTAACCACAAAATCTACTCGATAGCATAAATATGAAAGAAAGTTTATAAGGTTGATGTTTCGATGAAGAAACCGGCCAAGTCATCATGAAGTATGTAAAAAAGATGTTTCAAAGGCAATGAGCGGCTACCGAAGGAGTCGAAGGCGCCAACTACTCATTAGGTGCAAAGGTCTTTGACCTAGATGGAAATAGATAGGCCCCTTCCGCCATTACCAACCTTTCAACAAAGGTGAACAAGAAATGTTGACTTTGGGATCCCTTTTGAAGGCAATCAATAGCTGTGTCCCAACTGCACGTTAAACCTTCCGAGATCAAAGACTACGCCCGCCCCTATAGTAACCTTTTCGTAAGCATATCAAGCCTTTTGAACCGGTCAAACATCCATCCAAGATACCTTTCGACAATGTCAAAATATGCTATGAGGAAAGCAATACTCAGAAACAACAAAGGCAGAAGAATAATAAAAGATCTTTTGACAACGTCGAAAGGAGGCATGGCTTTCAACCAGGTCAAAAGGTTAGAGAGAATGAAGAAGCTGCTAGAGTATAACATGAAGAACGAGGACTCCTTTTGACAATGTCGAAAGGACGTAAAGCCTTAGAAAACTTTGAAAGGAAACATAACTCTCGACAACATCAAAGGGAAACATTGCTCTTAACAATGTCGAAGGGAAACATTGCTCTCAACAAAGTCGAAGGGAAATATTGTCTTCGACAAGATCAAAGGAAACGTAGCTTTCAACAACATTGGAAGGTGGTGTGGCATAGCTTTCGATTAGGACAAAAGGCTTAGAACCGCATATAGGGAGAAGACCTTTCGACCAAGTCGAAGGTAAGGAAGCGAAAGGATAAAACAAGAAGCACAAGAGGATGCCTTTCGACATCGTCGAAGGGTTCATGGTTTGAGGCGGCATATAAAAAGGGGAGCCTTTCGACCTAGTCGAAAGCAAAGCCATGGAAGGAGCCAACCTGCATCTATAAATAAGACTCAAAGGGTCCAATTTTAGAGACTAGATTCTAGAATATTGAATTCATCTTCATACTATGATTTCTTAGTGATAATTGTACTTAGAAGAAACCCTAAATTAAATTAGGGAGAAAGCTCAATTTCTTGTAACTCATTTTGGATTATAAATAAAAGGGAAGATGGCTTGTTCAAGATGGATGTTGACGACAAGGAAGATCATTAGCTAGACTAAAGATCAATTGCACATCTCATAGTCTCGCTTGGTCTATGCTATATATATATATATATATATATATATATATATATATGATCGACTTAGGCATTCCTTATCGAGACAAATCATCATCGGAACCAAACTTAATACGGAAAAGTAAAAGTGATGATGATGTATCCGTTATAATTAATTGCATGAGCTATGGGAATATCTAAATTGATCTTATATAGGGAAAATAAAGTGGATTGAAGATTATTAAACTAGGACTGCTTCGAAAGGAGGAACTCCTTTCGACCCAGTCAAAAGGAGGATTTTCGAAAGGAATTCTGGTTTGTATATTAAATATCTATTCACAGTGGATTTTTTAATTTACGAGGGAAATATGTTCTTTTAAGCATCAGTAATCCTTTGAAGGGATTCCATGAAAGGAATATGGACTGAAAAGGGTTGAAAGCAATAAAGATATACAAAGAGAGTAAGCATCCCTTTTCGACATAGTCGAAAGGTCTTGAATGTTACCTTTCGACGTGATCGAAAGAGGGTGAATGACATTGATGGTTGATTACTTTCAACTCCTGGGAATGATGGGACTCAATAAAGTTATGATTTTGAAAGTTATATGATTGTGAATAATTCCTAGAGACAATTTGACTACTCCAACCTGGTCGAAAGGTTGGAATGGACTTGCCACTTCTTTCGTAAAGGTCGAGGGATTTGACCATTTGTTATTGTTTTCAATTTGGACGATTTTGTCAAAAATTAAGGTTGCTTCCTCAAATCCTTTCAATTAAGTCATTCTATTTGAAAGATAAGTTTTCGAAGGCAAGCTCATTAATGTGGATATGTTCAAATAGAGTTATCTTATAAAAAGCATTGAGGATGTTGACAATAAATCTTGTTAACACATTGGAATGGAGAATATTTCTTTGTGAATTCCTACAAATTTTCTAACTTTACAATTATACATGAAAAGCGTATCCTTTAAAATACAGGGAATATGCCTAAAGGAAAGATATGAGCAAAATTGGGATGTTTATTGTATTTTGTACTGTCTATTTCGATAAAAATAGAAAGCGTAATTATTTGTAGTTTCGAACATAACTCAAATTTTCTTTTGAATAATTTATGGGGATTTATAGTAATAAAATTTAATTTTTGAGAAATAGTTCCAGTGCAATAAAATATAGGGATCCCCAATGTAAAATTAAAGTGTTATAAATAAAAATAATAATAATCCCATTGTTATTAAATATAGGTTAGAAAATAAATAATAAGCGCTAAACATGAATAAAACAATGAATTAAAGAATTAGAGAAGTTACAGTAATCTCGTTAATGGGTATAAATTGAAAGGAAGCAGTAAATATACTTAATTGTATAAATTGAAAAGATGTAGTATATATACTTAATTGTATTAATTGGAAAGAAACAGTAAATGGAACTTAATTATATTAACTGAAATCGTAGTATTAAAGGATACTTAACTGCTATTAACAAAATATGAAGTAAGTTCATGGAAAGTAAATAAATATTAATAATTCAACTTAGTAAGCGTAATAATTTTCTAGTTCAAAATAACATGGCCTCAAGAGTACGTTTATAATGGATGTGGATAAGTGGGTTTAGCCCAATATTTTAGTTAACTATGAGTGATGCAGTCATTAGTATGTGTTGGGATGCAAGGTTGGTAATGTTACATAACAGAAGTTTGCCCTCCGCAAGAGCTACCGGTAGTTCTGTATACATTGTACTAATGTGGGACATGTAACGACTCAGAATTTTATCGTTTTGATATTTGGAGTATTTAATTAAATTTAAATATTCGATATTTAGTTTTAAAAATAAAAATAAAATCAATTTGGCAATAAAATGAGTTTATAGAATTTTTCCATAATTTTAATTTGGAAAATATTTAAATTATTGTTTGACCTATTTTACGTCAAACATTGGTATTTTTGAAATTTAAAAGAATTTAATAAGTAGTCTACTTTATAATTATTTTAGAATCATACTACATTTCTGTGCATGGTCATATTATTATTTCTGTCATTCGTGGTTCATACGTGAACATGATATTATGTAGCGGAGTATCATGAATCTTTCTTTTCAAACCATTTTCAAATCAAATCAACTTCAAATTTTAAAACAAGCCATTAATATGTTTTTCCTGATTTGATGGAAATTTTAAATTTTTGGGTTAGCCCATAGGTTTTGTTTAGCTTAGGTTGGAAGTAATGTAATTTGACTACATCAACACTTCACCCTTCATTTCATTTTTTACATCTTACTGCCGCCTCTCCCTTTATGTTCTTCATTTTTCCAACTTTCTGGCCATGGAAACAGAACTGCTTTCCCTTTCAAATTCATTAGCCTCAAATCTGTTTGTTATTAGCAAAAAGCTTCAAATGGAAAGTTGTAGGGTATTGCTCGTAATATTTTTAGAAATTGGTTGCTCAAGATTCCATCTAGAAATGAGAGAGATTTCCGTTCATGACCATTTTATATTCATTTAGATGTTTTCGACAATCCAATTAGAGAGGGAAGCTCTGGTCGATGTTGGGAGGAGCGTTGAGGCATGGCAGAGGTGATGGAAGTGATTGAAGGAGGTTCGGTGGTCTGCGGTGGTCGGTCGAGGTCAATTTAGGGTTTCGTTCCTATTATGTTTTTACGTTCGGAAATGGGTTATCGAGTGGAGAAGGGAGATGGCGAGTGGGCCATGGTGGTGGCTGGAGGTAGGCATGGGCGTGGCGGAGCTCAAGGAGTTGGCGGTAGAGGCTAGTTAGGGTTGTGGCGGCGGTAAGAGAAGTTTGAACAATGCGGTTTCATTCCTATACGCCAATTTCATTTTGGGACTTGGGCCAGAACTGACTAGGTGATGCTGGAGTTCGGAAGGTGGGGTGTAGTTGGACGAGCTCGAGGAGATGAGTTGTGGGCAGGCTTAGATTTGGTAGTTAGAAGTTGGAGTAGGGAGTCAGTGTATGTTGTGCACATCGTGTACAAGAGGAAGGGGATGTCAAATTTAGGATTTTGGTGGAGGAAGATTACTATTTGAAGTGGGTTCGGGGTTGATTATGGAGTGGGCTTTGAGCTTGGGTGAGAAATGAAACTCGTTTAGTTTTATTTTATTAATTAAATGTGTTGAAGTTAAATTACTTTGTCTCCTTCATTTTGAATCCATTTGACCCATAGATTTTTGCACTAGATTCATAGAACTAGTAGAACGCTATGATATAAATAGTTGTTAGATTTATTATAGTATAATTTGATAATAAGATAATACTGACTGAATATAATTACATTGATTTAAGTAATAATGTTGTTTATTAATGAAACTTCATTGATGATATATATCTATTTGGACAAATAAACACCATTTCGATTCACTAAATTATCTTGGATATCTATTTAGCAGAAATAAGCAGCGTTCTACTACAATTAAAATAAATAGATTATTGATGACAACTGTTTAGCAGAATAAATCACCATTATGAAATTATATTAATTTGGACATTTATTTTTATGCCAGTTAAATAATATGTAGATTAATTAATATTGGATAAGTGATGATAAGCTAGTGATTGTTAATTGTGGATTTGATTTACATATAAGTTGCCTATGTAAATAGTAGTGTTGGTTTGAAAAGTTAAATTTAAGTAAATGGTAGCTTGTTCAAGTACCATTGTGAGCACTAAACCTCTTACTGAATTTGAAAAGCTATGGATTTAAATTAACTTTCATTCTACAAACATTTTAAGGTAAAGCGTTTCTATAATTATAAACGATTTAAAATATGGAGATTAATGATGTTTAAGGTAATTATTTATTTTAGTTAATGATATTTTACGATATTTATTTGTAATACTAGTATTAAAGATATTTAATTATATTACTAATGATGTTTAAAATTAATTAATTATATTATTAATGATGTCTAAAGTTAAGTACCTATTTTATCAACGTTGTTTAAAGTTAATTAATTATTTTATTAATGATATTTAAAGTTAATTAATTATTTTATTAATGATGTTTAAAGTTAATTAATTAATTATTTATGATGTTTAAAGGTGATTAATAAATTAAGGTGTTTCTAAATAATAAATTGCTTTATAAAAAAAAATTAGTTAATAAAAAGAATTTATCAAAGAAGTTTATAAATTTGGAAAGGGATCTTGGAAATTTAAAATAAAATTATAAGGATTTTAAAGTGGAATTTTAAAGAGGCTATAATATTCTAACTATATAAAAGATTTTGGAAAATGGTAAAAGAAGTTTGGTCTATAATACTTTGCTTTAAGTGAACAGTATATGGAAATTTAGTATTCCAATACTAGGTACCGAAAGCTGATGAGTAGACTGATCCTCTATCTAAGAGATCTTGAACCTCAGATTCTAGGCAAGGGATAGAGTAAGTCAAAATATCAAAAAACGTATCAATTAAAGAAGTTCTATAAATAAATTTTAGAGAAGATTTATAAATGAGATTTATAAGTAATTTCAGGGATTTGTAAAGGACGTTTTGTAAATTAACTTGGTGATCTATAAAAGATTTATAAAATATAGAATGCGTTTATAAAGAAGAATTATATAAAAGGAATGATATTTGATTTTGATAAATAATCCTTCTTAATTATGGTGGTCTAGAAACATTCTTTCCATACTTAACACCGAAGGAAAGGTGGTTTGGGTTTAGAGTAAGTACAGTTTTAAATGATATTTGTTTTTGGCCCATTTAAATAATAATTTGGGAAAGAGGAAATCTTCCTTAACTTGCGTTAATATACTTATACCACTGAGATAAGTAAATGAATATATTTTCTAAGTATTGAAAGTATAATGTTTTGTTAATTTACTTATACCGACGAGATAAGTATATAAACGTTTTTGTGACTACTTGGATTTTCAGACTAGTCAAAATCACCGAAAACTCGTACGCTTTAAAAAGACGAATGAAAACTACCATAATACACAATATTCGATAAATATTCAACACTATTAAATGTATGTGGTAACATTTCAATTGTACAAGCTGTCAGAGTAATCAATTTAATCTTTCAAGTGTGCTTAAATATATACTATATATAAATACAAATGTCTACAAATCTGCCGCTGCACATTCTGACGAGAGAGACAGCAATAGCAATTCCTGAAAACTTAATAAATAAGTCAAATGCGGAATAAATTAGTACGCAGAAAAGATACAACAACACTAAACCAATAACAACCAATAAATAGAAAAGCAAGAAAATGTTATATGATTATTGGGGATGCATCACTACCACTTGTGACTGCCTATATACTCCTATCTAATTGGGTACCCAATTAGATACAGGATCAAGCCAACGTAGTTCTCCTACCGCAAATAGGACTCATGGAACCTACGATGCAACAGATAATATGCAGTTCCTCAAACTACCCACTTAGGCTTAATCTTCTTGTTTAGATTTCCCAAATCTAATTAACTTCATTATTATCAAAATATAATCCTTTTCAAAAATAAATTCTCTGGACTAAACTACCGGCTTCATTACAAAAACTTTAAAATAATAATATATACATCTTTTGTATCAAACTGTACTTTACTTTAGGATTTTAAAACAAATCACCTCTAAAATATTTATTTGGAAATCTCAAATACTGTATTAAAAGGATATCAAAACATATGAAACCAGATCAGGAGATTTCTCCCAATAACAAGGCAACTGGGTCCCAGCCTTCATGCAGCCGATAAATAAGTACATCCCTATATTCCAAGAGTGGACTATACCAAAACTATACCCACTATTTAGTTACGGGTTACCTGAATCATCGGTAACATAACAAATCATTTTATATCCTGAAGTCAGAAGTCATTTCGCACTAATATTCACAGATATTTTCAAATTATAGTGCTGTCTTTTCAAAAACATTTCGAAATCATTTTAAATATTTGGTTTTCAGTCTCAAAATTCTCTTTGTTTACAAAACACTTTTATAAAACCATTCTTTATATAAACCACATTTATATAAAATTACTTTAAAATATTTACTCTTAATTATTTCCATTTTTTTAAAGGAAAACATTCCATTTCAGAAGACAAGTATCATTCCAATTCAAATGATAAAATATCTTTTATTTCCAAAGTTATTATAACCATCTTTTATTATAATATCTACTTAACCAATATATTCGCTAAATACCTTTCAGTCAAATCGCAAAATAAATCACAAGGTGTTAGCCTACAATTATTTTCTACTCAGCTCATGCATATGGATAATTAATTTCTCATAAACCGAATGAGCAAAGTCAACGATCAATAAATAATAATCAGTGCTCATAAACTAGCCGAGCAACCAAACAATAAATCAACAACAATAATAAATAGCAACACATCTATTTATTAAATAATTAACAATCAATATCAAGAAGATCAATTATCGAATAATAATAAATCCACACAGTTTATAGTAGCAGAATGGAGATTCGTTATACTAATAAAACATCAGAAATATTTTATCAATATTCTATACTTATCTAAACGTGTCAATAAACTACACTAGTGTGTTTTATTTGTTAATACGAATCTAACGTTGAAGACTGTGGGTTAAACAGACTTCGTATGGGGTAGTTATAAATTTTTAAAGTTCAAACATTTAAACTTAACTATTTAATAAATTTACACTTAACTAGTATAATCACACCCTTACCAACAAGCCACGGCCCAAAGCCAAAATGCACGTAGTGCATGCAACTTGCATGCAACCATAGTAACCCAAATCCTCTTTTTCAAAGTTTAAACTGTACTTAACCAACTAAATTATATACAGTTTCTTTACTTAAACTAACAAATGAACTAACTAATTTAATTTATTAAATATTATCGCCCAAACATCTAACTAACCTTGCCCACTTCCAAAAGCTTCCTCCCTCCTTCTCCTATTTTATTCACATGTAGAAACATTTCATGCATTTGGAACTAATTATTTTTTCTTTTGGTACACTTGCTATATAGATTTCCCTCTCCCTTGGACATGCATGCATACAACCTCACATGGCCTTGCTTGCACGCATTTACACACTAACCCCATCCATGCAATCTTCCTTCTCGTCATTACTTTCAGCTGCTATGACCTCTGCACACCACCAATTTAAGTGCGACAAGAACAGAAAATGTAGATCTCCTCACCCTCTACAACTTCCATATTGACGACCTTCATTAATTCTTGACGTACACAAACTTATTGGAATTATTAACAAAAATGGAAATTAGTATTTGAAATGACATGCAATAAAATGTATCCCATGCATGTAGAAAAATGAAAAGTGTTTCATACGTGAAAAATGAATCCGCCCTCCTCCTTGAATAAAAGAATGTGTATGTATATTTATAGGCAACAATTTAATTAGGGGCAAAGGAAAAGAAGGATACAACAATAAATGCAAAGCAACACAAACATGTGAAAAATAATAAACAAGAATAGACAAAAATGTTGGTTTTGAGGTACATGGCCACACAATACCACCTTTGCATATGAGCCACAAACGGCAAAAATAAAAGTAGGATCGTGCACAACAATGCGAGGCGATCATAAAACAACAATAAAATAGACAAGTTAACTTATTCTGTAAAATTTCAAAAGTACCGACGTTTGCCGCAAAAGCATTCAAACAAAAATTTGTTTATTTTCAAAATTAAAAATTATTGAAAAATCCTATAAATTAAATTAAAAATACATATCAAAAATCATGTTTTAATTTGAAACGTATATTTTATTATAATAAAAATAAAATCAGAATATTTAAACAAATTAAATATTCAAATTCGAAGTCCCGAAAATACGGGTTGTTACATTCTTCCCCTTAAAAGAATTTTGTCCCCGAAATTCGAAGGATGGAAAAATATAATGAATGACAAACAATCAACAAAAGTTAAGCACACCAGAAATACTATCATCACCCATAACCTCGGTCGGAGGTACGGTGCATTATCCTATGCATTTTATGTATCAAATTAAGGTAGTTTCATTATAAAATTCCTATTTCGATTTACTAACTCTAGATGAATTTTACTTAGGCACTTAACCTAAGCTCTGATACCACTGTGACATCTAGAATTTTTAGACCAATTAACGCAGAAAACCCGTCCGTTCTAAAATTACAAATGAAAACTACCAACTTAATACACGATATTTGATAATATACAACACTATTAAATGTATAAGATACCATTTCAATTGTAAAAGTTATTAGAGTAATCAATATCATATCCAAAGCATGCTCAAATATATACGAAATAAAAATACAAATATCTACTAATCTACCGATGTGCACTCTGATGAGACAACAATAGTCATTCCTGCAAACTTAATAAACAAGTCAAATGCGGAATAAATTAGTATGCAGAAAAGATATAACAACACTAAACCAATAACAACCAATAAATAGAAAACCGAGGAAATATTATATTATTATTGGGGCTGCATCACTACCACTTGTGACTGCCTATGTACCCCTATCTAATTGGGTACAAAATTAGATACAGGATCAAGCCAACGTTGTTCCCCTACTGCAAATAGGACTCATGGAGTCTGCGATGCAACAAACAATATATAATTCCCAAAATTCCCCACTTAGGCTTAATCTTCGTGTTTAGATTTTCCAAATCTACATAACTTTATTATTTTCAATATATAATCTTTTATGAAAATAATTTCTCCAAATTAAATTCCTCGTTTCATTTCAAAGACTTTGAAATAATAATATATACATCTTTTGTATCAAACTATACTTTACTTTGGATTTTAAAACAAATCACTTCTAAAATATTTATTTGGAAATCCCAAATATCGTAATAAAATCATATCAAAACATATGTAACTAGATCGGAAGGTTTCTCCTAATAACAAGACATGGTCATAGCCTTCATATAGTCGATAAAGAAGTACATCCTTCTATTCTATGTGCAGACTACGCCAAAACGAATGCCCTTTTTTTAGTTCGGGTTACCCGAATCTTCGGTAACATAGCAAATCATTTTAAATCTAGAAGTAACAAATCATTTCACAAAATATTCATAGATACTTTCAAATCGTAATGTTGTCTTTTCAATTCAAAATCATTTTAAATAGTGGTTTTCAGTCCTTGAAGTTCTCTGTGTTTATAAAACACCTTTATAAAACCATTCTTTATATAAACCACTTTTAAATAATATTACTTCAAAATATTAACTCTTAATTATTTCTATTTCTTTTAAAGGAAAACATTCCATTTCAAAAGACAAGTACCATTTCAATTCAAAAGAAAAAATATTTTTTATTTCTAAAATCATTATAAACATATTTTATTATAATATCTGCTTAACCAATATTTTCGCTAAATACCTTTCAGTCAAATCATGAAATAAATCATATGGTGTTAGCCTACAATTATTTTCTATTCAGCCCATGCATATGGATAATTAATTGCTTAAAAAATGGTCGAGCAAGGTCAATAATCAATGAATAATAATCTGTACTTATAAACTAACCGAGCACAATCCAAATGACCATACAATCAATAATCAACAATAATAAATAGCAACATATCTATTTATTGAATAACTAACGATCAATATCAAACAGATCAATTATCGAATAATAATAAATGCATATAATTTATAATAGCAGACTAGGATTTGTTCTGCTAATAAAACGCTAAAAAGTTTGCGTTCGAAATGATGTTGTACGTGAATGTTGTCTTGTAAAATGTTGGTTTTGTGATACATTGCCACACAATACCACGTTTACGTATGATCCGCAAATGACAAAAATAAAAATACGATTGTGCACAATAATGTGGGATGATAATAAAACAACAATAAAATCGACAAGTTAACTTATTCTGTGAAATTTAAAAAGTACGGACGTTTGCTACAAAAAGCATCAAACGAAAATTTAATTATTTTCCAAATCAAAAATTATGGAAAATCCTATAAATTAAATTAAGAATACATCATCAAATATCATGTCTTAATTTGAAAAATTAATTTTATGAAAACTTAAATTCGGACCGAATATTTAAACAAATTAAATATTCAAATTTGAAGACCCAAATATACGTGTCCTTGTAGTTTTTCCAAGTATTGAAAAGAGTATAAGAGGTTTGTGAAAACATCTTTTGTGAAGGCACTTTAAATCAAATAATTAAAAGAGTTTAATTAATGAAATATAACAAATAGAGCTTAGTGGATCCCACATGAAATTAAATTTATATTTTATTGTTTGTTTTTTGATAGTTAAATAACCGACTATCAAATCTTGGCTAGAATTTAAATCTAGAAATATCTAGGAGAAACATGAGGGTTATATGACATGGTTATCTTCGATGAGGCTTGTGTGTATAAATCTCATTTTGTTCTCTTAGGAAAAATGATAAGAAAATCCATCCACTTAAACGTTTAGGAGGTGATCTCCATTCTTACGTCTTATCTAATTATTTCCAAAAGAACCGAAATCGAGTTTATAGTAATTATCGATTTGGTTCTGGAGCAACCGGTAAGCGAAGGAGTGTACATATATGAGGTGTCTCGAAATTGTAACCACTCCAAAACTATATGAGCGTCCTACACATTGGAAGCGGTTGAGACTAGTTCGAGATAATGGAATTGAAGACGGAGTTCGTTGATGTGCTAGGACTACTTGCTGCTAGTTCCGAGGGTGATTCCAAAATGGATGTAGTAGAAGTAGTGCCTTTGGTTTGTTCATATCCTGAATGACTTGTATAGATGAATGCTAGCATTGCATTATTGCTTGGAGGGCAATGTTAGTATTCCAAGTAGAAATTACCAAGAGGAAATGGTAAAAGCGTTACCTTACAAGCCTCACAACCTGGTAATGATTAAAACATGGGATGCTCATGGATCTATATGTTGAGCTACAATTAGGAGCATCATTCCTCGATCTAGATCAAGATTTTTGGAACTGGTGTGCGCAGGAGGCGACATGGAGGCAATATTTATCTAGAGGTGTACTATATGGTAGGTAGTCCCTTGCCTTGTCATGTTAGAACCCTTTCTATAATACGTGCCTTACGGTTTTAGGTATAGTAATTAGTACTCGTGAATGTAATTATGGGTAACCATCTAAGATATTTTATATATTTATTTTCAACCCCTAGACATTATTATAATATCATTGGATATCATTATATATATATATATATATATATATATGAATGATTTGGTTATCGTTAGGTAAAAACCCGTTCGTGTTTATATGTGGCGTGGTCTTACGAGATACCTATATTTCTGAAAGGTTTTTACAACATTGAGGAATTCAAATGATTTGAGTTTTATCACATTGGTTTTCCAGACTAATCCGAGTGTTATTTTCTTATAACGCTCGGGTCAGCCCGAGCATATCATCCAGATTAAGCTGGACATTTTAGAGCTTCAGGAGATGAGCTGTATACCTCCAAGATGTATTTATGTATTTTATCTTCTGCTATTTTGTTCTCGTTTTTATTTATTTTCATTTGTGAGGACAGACTATTATAACTATCCAGGCTGATGGTAGGTAGTTTGCTCTGATTTATGTATGTACATCATAGTTTTCTTTTCTAAAGATCATTGGTATATTATGTATTACTCATCACGTTGTGAGATTCTATTCTTTCTTTCTTTCACTCCAATAATATGTCTTCCCAACACTTGGATGTTCGGCATGTGAATGCCATGGATGTACTAGTGTCGACTTCTAAGGATCGAAAAGGCGGATCGTTATGGTTGGTATCGGAACTGAAGGTAAGCGAGAACATTAGCCCTAGAGGAGTAAACTCGTTAGAGATAGAGTTAATTAACTCGGTAGAATAAGTTTGAGCATATACATATAAGAGTGCGTATTTGTTAGTGCTTTAAAAATGTTTTATATTGTGTTGATTGGTCCATTAAGTGTTTTATGAATTCTTGTTGATATGAATATCTAACGTTATTGATAGGGATTTTTAAATACTTAAACGAGTCGCCGACACAATATTGTTTTAAATTTGGTAAAAGAAATAATTTTACCTAAGATTATATTTTATATATAAAAGAATAATTTAAAAAATTAGTACATTTTTTTTATTTATTTGTTAGGAAATGATAATATTCTATCATTTTCGTTTAGGGTATGATTAGTCTTTCTCATCCAGTTTTAAGCATTAACTATTTTTTATTGATTTATCTGAAATTTCTTTTTTACAACATGGGTTAGGTAGACAAAAATTGTGGGAGCATTAAAGCGAGCACCTTATGAATTTAGTTTCACAGTTTGACTATAAGGCGTTTAGAGATAATGTTGAGTAAAAATTGGACTTTAATAAAAGGTGTCTGCTAAAAGAAAGGAGGATATTTTGAAATAAATATTTGGGAATTATTTTTTAGAGAATGATTTTGTGAAATTTGGATTTATAAAAAAATGTGTTTTTTAAAATAAATAAAAGGATTTTTAAGGATTCAACCCGTGGTCTTTGAAAATGTTTCAAAAGATTTTTGAGAAAAGCAGTAATGGTTTTACTTAGAAGTTTTTACAGGTATAAATATTTTGGAATGTAAATTTTGAAGCAAGGTTTATTTTCTTTGGATTGGTTCAAGGAATGAGTTTCGATTTGTTTTGTGATGATCAAAATAATCTTCTAAATGACGATCGGATGTTTATCTACGCAAATGTTGTAGTGCACTTAGTAAATTATTCTCCTTATCATTGTACAATCGAAACGAGTTCAAATATGAACGAACCCAAAGTTGAAAATTGATATTTATTTAAAACTATTTGTTTTGAAATAAAAGAAGTATTTTTATGTTAACTAGTTCGAGTGGCCCCAAAATAACTAAAAACGGTAAAGAGATGTGTTTGGATGGTAAGCACTTCTCTTAAGTATTACTCTTCTAGGTAACGTAATGTATGATACTGTTTGGTAGTACCCAGTCCTTTGATATAATTTTAGGGTTACTCAGCCTATATACATATTTACTATGGGTCAAAATATATAGTATCGTTTCAAAAAGAGTTTTGAAATAAAAACTGGGTATTTGGATCCAATGTTTACTTGAGGAAAGTAAATTCAAATAAAAAGTTTGAATCAAAGAGTTGTATTGTTATCTGACATTTTGACCGGGCTACATGTGAACTGATCTGACAAGTTAGATTCGACCATCACTAAGGCCACTAAGTCTAGGGCAATGAATGTGGGGTCCAAAAATCAGTATAGATGATAATATGAAGCTGTGATCGAATGAAATTGAAAGATATGCAATGTAGAATGTTCTATGTATGGAATATAATTTAATATAGAAAAGGGATTGGCTATAATCATTCTCAATCATAGGGATCGGTATAATTCATCCAAACAAGTGCAACTCAATGGAAAACAATCGATATCTCAAGATCCAGATGTCCAATTCATATTAAACTTTAGGAACAAGATGTGGGGACTCGACTCTAGGGAGCTTACCCTAAGGATCGCACCTCAAAAGGATTACGCAAGAGGGATTGGCCCTTCTTCCATAGGGATCGAATAGAATCAGGTAGCAACACACATTGTGGTAATAACTGAGCAATAACTCAAGTTTTAATTATCCAATTGGCATGAAAATTGGTGGCTAGGCATAATACTACATGGAGAAGCTGCCACAGGAATCACACCTCCAAAGTCCTCCAAAATAGGGTCAACCACAATCCTTACTTCTTGGGGATTTGGGCTATGTGATCCCTCATGTGGGTCCATATGGTTTTGGAGATCCCTCCGTCGAATTTTCAGGGAGATATTTCACCATCTTCCTATATAAATACAGGCTTGATTGTTCATTTTAGGGACTTTTACACTGCTTGTTGCTTTGTACTCTATTGTAAGTAAGGATTTTCATCTGTTCCATATTGTACTCAGTTTACAAAGTGATTAATAAAGCTATATATTCAATGTGGATGCAGGCAAACAATGTTGAACCACTATAAATTGCTATGTTCTTGTTCTTGCTTTGATTTTCTGTTATATAATTGCTTGTTATATAATTGCTATGTTATTATTCTTGCTTTGATGTTCTTGTTCTACGAAATCTCTATAGCATGTTTGCGCCAAATTTTGGTGCAAACATTTTGGTACTTTCACTATGAAGGAGATTATCACCCCTATTTGGATCCCTTTTCCATTACTGGATTGCATAATCCCCCAAAGAGATGTATAATTATCTTTAGGAAGCTTATTCGTTTAATTCAGATTAGCAAAAGTCCAAGGAAAGCTATCAACAATGGTTAGGAACTCCAAATCTACCTCTCAAAATGCAGAAGGAAACGAGAACGCTATCTTTCAACAGCGAGGCATGAGTAATCTACCAGTAGATGTTAATGCTGCCAATCCAGTTGATATACAGAATTGGCTGATTCCATCACATGTGCTAATTTCTAGAATCCGATGAAAGAGCTAGTGGATAGTCGTCGACAGTAGAACCAGCAGATTCAAGCCAGTATAGATCTAATGAATTAACTCGGAGATCAACAACGCGGGAAAGCTAGGAGGGAGCATACCCCTCATTCTGCATTGGAGAGTACTAGTTCATCAGATGAATATCATAGACATGGACGTTGAAAATTGATAGATATCATGCAGAAGCTTCTAGACTTCAACACGCAAAACAACCTGGCTTATCGAGACCGATCGGTGCTGATCCCTCCTCCAAAGGAAGAAGCTTGCCTTTTCATGTTGGAGCACAAGCTGGAGACACTATGATTGATTCAGATGCTAGAGTTTAGGTGGGTGCAGATCAGTTACCTTCCCAGAATGATAACGAAGTGAAAGTACATGATATACATCATGATGATGTTTAGCTAAGAAGGCATGGAACGACTCGTAGACATTGACCGGACCATTCACATGAGGTGAAGCATGACTATCACTTTGCTCCAACTATCCAAACGCTGGATTTGTCAGCTATGGTTAGAAAGCTAATAAAGGAGAGCCAAGGCTTAACCAATGATGATTGGGGGATATCGAGAAACCATACCCTATTCACTGACAATATCTTACGTGCTGAGTATCCAAAGAGGTTTAACATGCCGTCGATGCCTACCTATGAGGGAAAAACTGACCCCAGGCAGCACATCTTGAGATATGAATGGCTGATGGATTCCATATGAGCTAATGATGTAACAAAATGCGGATGTTTTCCTATTACTCTCTCTGGCATAGAAATTATGTGGTTTGCGAGATCACCCCCACGATCGATTTCTAGTTTCGACGATTTAGCAACAAAGTTTATGGAGCAATTCCGTAAGCATGGAACTTGGCCCAAAGATGTAATGTCCCTATCCAGCATGACCCAGGCTCCGGGAGAATCATTGAAGGACTGTTTGGAGAGATTTCATACGGCTATCATAGAAGTTAGTAATTTGAATGACCATTTAACATTGAGAGCGGTAACGAGAAGGATTGATCCAGAATTTGGCTTTAGCGATTGATTAGCTGGCAAACCACCCACAACGTTGGAGCGTTTCTATCCAAAAGTACCTCAATATTTAAGGAAAGAAGAAGCTAGGTGCTCTAGGAAGAAGAATGTTGTGGGACCAAGTGGAGAGGGAGTGCAGAGTAACATTGCAGTGAAACAATCTAGGGAGAGTTTCGAAATAGTTCAAGTAAATATTCAAAATAAACCGAATCTGCAAAAGAAAGGTGGTGATAGGAGATATTAGTGATAGAGGGGTATTGGAAGTGAAAAGCCAAGGATTCCGATGTATGATACTTACATATCACTGAATACGTCTCTAGAGAACGTCTACTTGTTTACATGCAATACCCTGTAGTATAGGAAACCACCTCCAAAAGAATCGACAGAGAAGCAAAAGTAGACCGAAAAATATTGCCGATTCCACGAATGGTATGGTCACAATAAGAATAAATGTTGGAATCTCTATGATGTTATCGAGAAACTGATTCAGGAAAGAAAACTATGACAGTTTATTAATTCCCCATAAGATGGCGGGAAGGGGACATCCGACCCCTACCGAGGACAATCGTCGCATATGGTCAGGGAACCAAACTCGGATTAGTGGAAGATCAACAATCAATACAATAGTCGGAGGGCCGCATCCAACTGATAAGAGCTGGCACGAGATGGAGCATTATGATAGTACAATTAGGCATATGAATTTCGAGTATTGTTTAAGTACAAAATACGAGGCTCTAACAAATCAGTAGCGTACAATGGCAGATGACATTATATTCAGAAACAAAAATGTAGACAAGGTGGAGGCACCGACGATTAGCCCAATAGTCGTTTCGGCTATGATGGACCCCGCCTTAGTGAGGAGGATCTGGGTTGACCGTGGAAGTTCTGTAGATATATTTTTCAATAGGCTTACGATTAGATGAAGATGGAAGACAAGGACTTTGAAACTGCCCAATGCTTGCATTCATGGCTTTAATGGTACTGCGACCGAAGTTGTCGAATATGTCGAATTACCCATAGAGTTAGGAGAAGGTGACTACAGAAGAGTGCGGATGTTGCCATTTGTTATCTTGGATGTTGACTCTCTATAAAATGCTTATCTAGGTAGAGTAGCCCTAGTTGAATTTTGGGTAGCTCTTGCCCTGTGGTTTCTAATTTTGAAGTTCCAAATGATAATGGTGCTGGAGTTGTGCATGGTGATAAAGTAACTAGAAGTGCCTACTATGTAGCTAAATTGAGAGACGCTCGATGGAAGGAGAAAGTTAAGGGTATGGACAAGTCTCTCCACATCTAAGCTATTGAAGATTGACAATCGGCACCTAGGCCTTGGCCCGGGAGCCAAAGTCTATTAAAGATATAGATCCAAGGGATGGCGAGGAGGAGTGTAACAATCCGTAAATTCAGTGCATATTTTAAATGGAATTTCACTTTAAACTTGATTTTTAATTATTTTAAAAATGATAAATTTGGAATCTTATGTATAATTTTGGAATTTGACGTAAAATATTTTTTCAAATTTAATAAAAATAAAGATTTTTCCGAAAATTTAAATTTTGGTCAACTTTGGTCAAAGTTTGACTTCCTATGGAAAAATTTAAATTAGAAATTTGAAGTTTTATTCTATTTTTATGAATATGGATTTGATTCTAACCTTTTCTCTGCTTTTCATTTCGTAAAATTCTGATTTCTACTTCTCAAAATTTAATGTTTTGAGCATATTACATGCAATTGTTTTCATGTTTTATTTTCTCTTTTTGCTATTGGGCTTAGACTAATGGGCTAGGGTATTCTAAAAGTCACCTGTAGTATCTGTTCACTGAAGAGGCATCAGTTAAGAAACAAAGTACATACACAAATTATTTATGTCTTCTCATCTCTCATTCTCTTTTCTTCCTGCTCAAAAATTATAGTAAGCCTCCTCTTCACCTTCTCAAAATTTACTTTTTTTTCTCTAAAATTTTTCCTCCTTCCTCCTTCAAAATTTCGGCCATACCTTACCTTCTCCACCTCCTCTTTATCTCCAACCAATACCGACCTCCTCCTCTCCATAACCATCATTTTTCCACCACCCAAACCCTTGGCCAAACCCCAGCCATGGCCTAACCCTAGGCCGAACCTATCACCCAAATATTCCAGGCCACCATCTATTTTTCTCTTGCCAAAACACCATCATGACCGAACTCAATTGCCTCCATCTTCCAAAACCCTAGTCGAACGACTCCACCTCCATCCTCTTGTCATTGCCTTGGCCGTGACCACTATTCCATCCCAAACCCAAAGACTAGCCTTTCCTTGACCCAAAACTTCATCATGGGCGAACCCAAAACCTAGCCAAGTGCCAAACCCTAGCCTTGCCATAACCATGTTGACCGAACCCCTTCAACCCATCATGGCCGAACCATTTGACCACCTAGGCCGAGCCTATGCCACCACTTCCCAAGCCAAAATGGCTGAAGCCTTCATCCAACGATAGTGGCCGAACCATTTAGCTTGCCTAGGCCGAGCCCAAACCCCATCTAGGCCGAGCCTATTTTCCCCTTAGGCTAGCCCCTTTCATGTGTTTTACAAAATTAAAATTTCTACTTTTATTTTTCTATGTAAATTTATTTGTTTATCTATGAATTTATTTATTTTTCCAAGCTTTGTATTTGGATTCTCCTCCCACTCAAGCTTGTTCGTGATTATCGTGATTATTTGTAGTTGTTGTGTTTATTTGGAATCATTTTCTCTAGCTAAAGAAGGTGAGTAATCACGCTTGACTACATACTTACATTTTTGTGAATTGATGTCATTTGAATTGTATTGATATGTATGTGCAAGTTAGTAATTTCTTGTATGATTATATTATGTTATTCCACCTTGTGTTATACTTGTTATGATCATATGCCATGACATGGTATTATTGTTTTGTTTATTTCATATTCTATTCTCACACTGCAAGTTCCTTCACCATGGGTTGAAATGATACATACCCGAATAGTCTTTATATTAAGGAAAAATTGTTACGGGCTGAAATGATAGGCCTGAGCAATTTTTATTTGACTTGGGATTGCGGGTTTGAAATGATATAAACCCGGAAATTTAATAAATTCGGATTGAAATGATATATATACATAATTACTTGACCATAGGTTAGAAAATCTTATACAGACTCTGTGGTTGGTTTTAAATAGTTTTCTAAAAATTATTAAGTATTTTGGATTTTTAATATATGAATTTCAACTAAAATTACATTTAAGATTTTTATGAAATTTTGTATATTTATTTACATGTGTTAAAATTTTATAAGAAAATAAATGGTTGAAAATGTAATTTTTGGAATTTAATTTGTAACATAAAAGTTAACAGAAATTTAATAATTCAATTTGACTTAATAATGGTATTTTATCCCAACCTAGTAAACTAAGTTTTAATTAATGTTATGGTATATTTTAAATGATTAATAAAATAAATGTTCTTTACTGTAATAATAAAATGTAAGTTAATATGTAACTTTAACATGTAAGTTTTAATTAATGTAATGGCATATTTTAAATGATTAATAAAATAAATGTTCTTTACTATAATAATAAATTTTAAGTCACTAATGTACTGTTAAATGTAGGTTTTAATTAACGTAAGGGTATATTTTAAATTATTAAAATAATAAATGTTCTTTACTGTAATAATAAAATGTAAGTTAATAATGTACTTTTAACTTAATATAAGAAATTTCAGCCTTAAATTGGATATTATAATAAAATTTTTTGTTTAACTAAAATCATTGTTTATTTAATGTCCAAATAAAGAAAAAATTTGTATAATAAAATAGAAATTATAAAATAACGATGTTAAAAATTATAAGTATATAAATATTTTGATTACATAAAATGTTAGAGTGGAAAGTATTACATTTTAAAATGCTATGATTTCTCAAAGTAACAATTCTAAAATGCTATGATTCCTTAAGGTTACATTTCCAAAATGCTATGTTTTCTTAAGTATTACTTTTCCAAAATGCTATGATGTCTTAAGCTTATGTTTTCAAAGTGCTATTATTTCTAAAATGTAGTGTTTTCGAATTGCTGTGATTATAAAGGTTACATTTTAAACCGTTATGGCTTCTAAATTATTATGATTTCAAAGTGTCATAATTAAATGTATAAATCTTGAAAGTGTTACAACTTTGGAAACTATTTTAAAAGAATAATGATATTGGATTTATATGGTTTTGAAATGAATATGTTTGATATGAAATATAAACCATTTGAGAATGAAATAACCATGGGTTATAATAACATTTGGTTGTTAAAGAGATCGAGATCAGTAATTGTCATACTCTCTGCCAATACCGAAAACCACTTTAACAACTGTGCACGTGGTGGAGATTTCCAAAATGAAGTAGGTGGTTGGTGACGTTCTATTTGAGGTATAAACGTAGACCTAACTCCAATGAGTTACCTTAAGGTGGCTAAAACAGGAGCAATTGAAGGGCTAAGTGAGGTGGCTCCTCCGATTGGACATATTTCTTCGATTGCCATTCTATTACTTTATTTGGTGTGCACCTTTGATTTGGGAGTGTGGACCGAGGTGGGCGGTAGTTGCAGCTATGCATTACCACCAGCCCAGAAGTGCAATTGGTATATCTACCTTGGTGTTGCCTAGTTGTGTCGTGCCGCCTACCTTATCGAGACCACTACGAGTTTGTTTCGTACCATTCCTATGGAGTGCCCTCTGACAATGCCCAGTACGGGGGGATTACAGTATTGTATAGACTATCGGAATATACCAAAATGTGTTAAGGGGGACATGGGTAACGCTTTAACGCTATTTTAATAGCTTATCTTACTGTAGACATATTATAATATCGTGTCGTACTACATAGTAGATAGTTTAACGAATCCTTAAAGGATGGGCGATCCCAAGCATCCTTTAAGTTGCTGATGCATTTCTTTTACAGTTCACTTGAGTTGATTTACATTTTATAAGCATGCATGTCTTGACTCAAGTGCCTTGTGTTTTGCTTTAAGCTCAGGTCTTCCCGAGCATCACAGCTTGGATTCATCTTTTGGAGCTAGAGATCTACTGGAAATTTAGCTATCTATCTGTTATTTCTATTTTAGTTATTTCCATTCAGCCTTTTCTTTTATATTATTGGACTTATGTATTTGGATTTTCAGTTGTATTTGCTATCAAACTCTGGTATGACGTAATTGTTTTGAGACTTTACATTTAGTAGCTTCATGAACTACTATATTTATTTCATTCCGCTACGAGTTATTCTGATATTTTATGTCTATGACTGATTTTATTTGCCCCAAAAATTTATTAACAATCTTTTGTTTTGAATTATTCAAGTCCGACATGTGTGGTTTTATTATCAACTTGAAAAGTCCAAAATAGTGGGATGTTATAAGGAGCCAAAGAGACCAAGGCTGCACCAGCTGAGTTGACAATTGACATCACGGTCAGCCACGACGACCTGTCACGGGTCCTAAAGATTGGATCACAACTCAGCTCCCCGATGATGAAAGAACTTATTGGATTTCTCCGAGTGAATCTTAATGTATTCGCTTAGACTCATTCTGATATGTGTGGGATCTCACCTACCATTGCAAGCCACGCATTAAATATCGATTTGAGGCATGTCCTGGTGAAACAAAAAAGGCATGGCATAGATCTGGAGAGATCCGTTGCACTTAAGGAGGAGGTGGATAGGCTCAAAGGCCATGGTTTTATTCGCAACGCCCTCTACCTTAAATGAGTATCCAATCCAATAATTGTGAGAAAGGTAATTGGAAAATGGTGGACATGTGTTGATTACTCGGACTTAAATAACGCATGTCCAAAAGATTGTTTTTCTCTTCCAAGGATCGACCAGCTGGTAGACTCAACCGTAGGACACGATTTGCTATCTTTTATGGATGCGTACTCTGGATATAATCAAATCCCGACACACATTCCCGATCAGAAGTACACCGGGTTCATTACCGATGTTATATTATATTGCTATGTGGTAATGCCGTTTGAATTGAAGAATGCTGAAGCAACTTATCAGTGCCTAGTTAACCGAATGTTTAAAGATTAGATTGAAAATACAATGGAGGTATATGTGGATGATATGCTTGTAAAGTCACGACGATCAAGTGACCACATTAGAGACTTAGTAGAGATGTTTGATATCCTCCGATACAAAATGAAGGTCAATCCTCTGAAATGTTCTTTTGGCATTGCATCAGCAAAGTTCTTAGGTTTCATCATCAATGCTAGTGGAATCGAAGCTAATCCAGAAAAGATTCGAGCAATTCGCAATATCTAAGCATCGAAGACAATCAAACAAGTACAGAGCCTAAATGGGAAGGCTGTCGCCTTAAGTTGAATTATATTCAGAGCCACCGACGAATGTATTCCTTTCTTTGATTTGATCGGGAGAGGGAAAAGGAACTTTGAATGGACATAAGATTGTGAAGACGCATTCCGGGCTTTGGTGAACCACTTAGAGAGGTCTCCATCTTTTCAAATCCGGTGGATCACAAAGACCTGTATATTAACTTAGCTATGCCGGTACATGCTATAAGTGCTGCACTGCTTCGTGAGGAGAATCAGATCCAAAGACTGGTCTATTATTTAGCAAGCGATTAACTTAAGCTGAAAGGAATTGTCCGAAGATAGAGAAATTCGCATATTGCTTGTTGATTGCTTCACGAAATCTCTGCCCTTATTTTCAGGCTCATCTCGTCAATGTTTACACCAATCAACCATGGTCTTATGGTGACCTAAGACGTCTGGAAGGTTACTGAAGTGGAACATCGAACTGAGCCAATTCGACATCACTTATATCCCTTAGAGAGCCATCTAAGGATAGGCACTGGCAGACTTTATAATAGAATTCAGCCCTGCCATTCGATGGAAAAGTTATACGAATGGAACATCCAACAATCATTATTCTGAAGTCGGAATCATGCTAGTAACTCCAGAGAATCAACCAATTTTCTATGCTTTGAAGCTTGACTACCCTACAACGAACAACAAAGCTGAGTATGAAACTTTCATTACTGGACTCAAACTTGTCAAAGAACTTGGGACAAAATCTCTTGAAATCATCGTGATTCATGGTTGGTAGTATGCAAAGTCATTGGAGATTACCAAGCTAAAGGATAAAGACTCGATCCATACCTTATCCAAGTCCAAGAGCTATTGAATGACTTTGAGTATTATGACATCACTTATATTCCTCGAGATAAAAACAAAGAGGCGGACTCATTGGCACAGTTTGCCAGCATCAGGGATGTGCAACAAACAGATTTGGTTCCAATCGAAGTACTATATGCTTTGAGCATAAACTAGATGGAAATTGATTGGGTACTAGAGACGGAGCCTGAGAAGGAGCCGTGGATGACTCCGATTAAATACTATTTGCTATAAGGAGTCCTTCCCGAACGGAAGAATAAAAGGCAACATGTCCTCTGCTAAACTTCACGGTATATCACTCAGGAAGGAGTCATGTATATAAAGGTTTCTTCGTTCCCCTACTCCGTTGTATCACTCGTGATGAAATAAAACAAGTCCTAAAGGAATGTCACGAAGGTTAATGTGGCGTCACACCGAAGGGAAAACCCTAGCAAAGAAAATACTCTGTTATGTGTATTATTGGTCGACTGTCAACCAAGATGCTGCTAATTACGAGAAGTGATGCGAAAAGTTCCTGATATATGCAAAGTTCTAAAAGCTTCGTCAGTAGATATCACATAAATGGTCAGTCCATGGATATTTTCCATATGGGGCATAGACATTATTGGTTCCTTACCAATCACAAAAGACGGTGCAAAGTATGCCATCTGAGTAGTAGTTGATTACTTCACCAAATGGGCCGTAGCGGAACCTTTAGCCATGATCACGACAAAAAAAGTAATCACTTTTATTGTTCCAAACATCATCTGTTGTTTTGACCTTCAACAAACTATGGTAACTGACAATGGAATCCAATTTAATAGCACTGAATTCAAAGACATCTGCCATCGTCATCATATAGAAAAAATATTTATGGCATTTGCTCACCCTCAAGGAAATGGACAAGTTGAAGTTATGAACAAAATCATAAAGTCCACTCTAAAGAAGGGTTTGGAAAAGTCTAGATACAAGTGAGTGGATGAATTCCCAACGGCATTATGGGCTTAAATAACCACTTATAAGTCCACGACGGCCATACTCCATTCACCCTTGCTTATGGCTCTGAAGCCATCATTCCTGTTGAACTCAAAGTCCCTTCTTATCGAGTGACCTACTACTACCCCAGAACGAATAGAGATCTCCTCTTAGAATCTCTAGACTTTGTAGATGAGAAGCATGAAGAAGATGATTCGAGGGCAACTGCACATCGATATCGACTCTCCCGATACTACAACACTAACGTTTGACTTAAATTTTTTTAAATCGATGATCTCGTCTTGAAATAGGTTTTTCCTACCACGTCACACATGAATCCTAATTGGTAGGGAACTTACGTCATTGAAAAAAGGCTTGGAGAAGGAACTTTTAAGCTAGCGACTGTTGATGGCGTTACACTCCCAAGGGCATGGAATAGCGATCATTTACAATGCTATTTCGTTTAGTTTATTCTTCTTCATCAGTTGTATTCAATTTCCAAGTTTGCTTTAGCATTTGATTTTCTAGATATGTAATAAGACAAATTATGTCATTTCTTTGCATTTAGCAACTAAAGTTTGAAATTTCCTTCATATTTGTGATTGTTGTAGTATTACATATTAGTTACGATACTCGACTAACTAAAATTGACATGTCTGAGCAGGTTCCTAAAGTTTAGAGCTAGTTGATAACATAAGTTCATGATTTAACTAAACAAAATAAGCATGGTCCGACCATTCATATGAGGTTTCTCGCTCATAATCAAATGGACAGAATACCTAATGAGGAATGGATGTGACCTGACCATCCGATAACCAAATTAATCTTACGAAACGATGGGACAGACATGAATCAAAAGCGATCGTGATACGACCGATTTCTCGTTAGGTGTAACATCCCCCATTTGGGGGCCCAAAACTAATTGCTACGGTTGCTGCAGTCATCCATTGTTATTAATTCTTGATGACCAAATGAGGTAATGTTAGATACATTGATATATTAGGAAAAAAAATACGAAAAAATTTAAACACAATTTCAACAAATTTTTTATTCAATAAAAATAGCATTTTAGATTCATTACATAATCCCAATTCATAAACCACGTATAGAGAAATATAGTTATTACAAATTATGCCAAGAGCAACATATGAAGATGCTCCCTTGGTTGATTAGAGTCTAAATATAGGCACTAAACAACTTTGCATCTAAAGGAGAACGTAAAAACCTTAACTATCAATCCACTCAAAATCAATCAAGCCCAGGGAGTTTAAGGGGAAAACATAAAATTTGAGTTAGACATTTTGTCTGGTGTGAATAGTAACCTATCATCTCGAACCACAAAGAAATCTAGTGAGAGTATGCCACTTAGCAGAATGGGTTTCCTCTCACTAATACCTTAACCTGATCTATAATAACCATATATCATGCACCTGCATTCACAATGGTTAAGACATAACATAATAACATGTATCAAGATGATATGCAAACATGCAATACGCTTCAGAATTTCCATCCCCATTCACCTGACAATATGTCTCAAGTTATAGTTTCTAGGGTCACTATTAACCTATTAGTTTTCATAGGATGGGTAATAACCAGTTCCAAGCTTACCAACTATCTGTTCGGTTTCATATTTTCTTATGGGATCACTAAGAACCTATTGATATATGCCAATAACATCATCCAATCATAGTTTTCATGGGGTAACTATGAACCATTGGATTCTCTAATAACATCTCTTATGTCATAGTTTTCATGGGCTGACTATGAACCTATTGATATCTAGCAACAACCTATTCCGGACATAGTTTTCATGGGAGCACTAAGAACTTATTGGCCCTCGCCAATAACAATTTCTATAACATAGCTTTCATAGGCTTACTGAAAACCTTTTTAACTCCGTAGCCTTTTTATTCAGTTTACATTTACTATTGGGTCAACCTAGTGGGTCATCCTACCCTTTAACACCCCAACGTGCTCATATGGGTTATAAAGTGAATATGATAACACAACATTCGTGATAACTGATCAAATGACACAAACCATATAAACATCCATAGTTTATTTCCATATATTTATTTTTCTAATGAAATATGGTCAATACTCTTAACTCACCAATTTAATAAGGAGAGCTTCCTTTCGAAAACATAAATATGTCCATAATTTATTGCTTAACATTTTAGACATCCTCTTTCGAAACCATAAAATATATCTTTCAAAAACTTGGAAACATGCCTTTCAAAACACTTTAAAACATGCCTTTTGAAACGCTTAAAACATACCTATCGAAACAATTAAAAAGATACCTTTCGAAACACTTAAAAACATACCTTTTGAAAGCATTGGGTACAAATAAAAAGTTGTGGAAGTAAAGCTTCAAAACCAATTAAAAGTGTTCCTTTCGAAACCATAGTTTGAAAACAAAACAGACTACAAAGTATATAAAAGGGAACACATTCGAAAGTTATCCCATCGAAAGACCTACGGTGACAGCAACATGCTTCTACATATGTACTTGGGTTTAAATATGCGGCTTCAACCATGTTGAAAAGTATGGGAGTGGCATCCACCCTTTCGCATGTATAAGTTAAAAGAAAAGTGGCTTCAGTGGTTGTGAAAGGGTATCGATTTGAGACCTTATCCTCCGAACTCGTTGATTCAAAAAAGTATAAAAGTGGCCTCTTACTAAGGCGAAAGGTTTTAATGCGGCAGCTAGGTTATCGAAGGGGTTCTAAAGCAGCAGCTCTTTCGAAAATATTAATTCAAAGGTAGGTTTATAGATTCGAAACCTAGAAATACAACTTCACCCCTTACGCATGCATACATTCAACACCTTTGCTACCTTTTGCATAGGTCCAATACATTTCGTACCACTAGCTTGATACCATGTATATAGGCACCGAGTGGATGTGGAAGGGTTAGAGGCTGGTGTATATGAAGTCGAAAGCCAGAAGGGATAAGTGGAGAAGATGTAATTTGGATAAAAACGGCATTTTTGCTTATTAAAAAAAATATTTTTCACCTTCATCAATATTTTTCTCATTCTTATTGGTTTAGAGCACTTTCAATTTTCTTTTCAGAGTTTGCTACTGAGATCAAATTTAGATTTGAAATAATTTAATACGTAACCCCTTCTCTTTAATAAAATGTTTAAAACATTTAATTCCCCTATCTTAAATAATTTATTATCCATATTAATACACTTAGGAATAATCCCCAAAATCGCCATAATTCATATTAAATAAGTTTTCTAAAATATATAAATTTCAAATTCGAAAACATTTTTTAATTGCTTTAAATAATTTTAGATTAGATATTAACTACTTTCTTTCCTAGAAATACATGATAAATCCATAATTACTAAGAAAATTTTAAACTTGAAACCCACTTCTAAAATAATATTTTTGACCATATATCACAAACGCAACACTTTTGGAAGTTATATGATAAGTTTTCCAATCTAAAACCTATCCTAAAATTCATATTAAATTATATAAATCATAAATAAGCATATATACTCATTTACTCTATCAAAACATATCATTATTCATTTAATCATATGGTTTTAAACCTCAAATTCGAATTAAAAAATTCAACATGACTTATATGAGATGGATTAGATCATTTTCACCTTTTTGGACAAGGAACTTGAGACTTGTTCTTGCTTTAATCCTCCTGGCTTGAATCTTAGCCTCTAAACGATTTTTTAGCTCCTCTTCACCAAGGGTTATGGTCGGCCTTGTTTTTCCTTCTGTTCAGGTTTTTGGTTTATGAAAATGTGAACGAGAATGAGGTAAGGGGCTTAGGGGTTATGGTATACAGTTATTACCATTTTCCCCTTGCCTTATCTCTTATGTTTTTAATTTATAGATCACACTTATAGTTTCATTAGTTAGGGCACGACCCTAATTGATTTTCAAATCTCAATTCCCTTATCGCTCCAACCTCTAAATTATTCTATTTAATTTATCTAACTAAATCTCGTGAATAATTTTATTTAAAATTAGGGGTGTTACAGGCTCCCTTCCTTAAAGAATTTCATCCTCGAAATTCATGAAGGACTAAGTACTAATCCTGGCTATCATTTGTAACATATTCTAACTACCATACCAACCTACCTGACATGGAAACAGTCTACATAAAGTAAATATAGAACATACTCTTAAAGTAGATCAGGATAAGTATCTCTAATCCTATTATCTATCTCCCAAATGTAGTCCATCTCATTGTCGCTACAATGAACTTTCACCAACTTGATTGTCTTGTTTCTTAACCTCTTCTCATCTCTTGCTACAACTCGAACAGGTTGCCTAACGATTGTTTGATCCGGTTCTAGTATTAAGCCTTCCAATGCAGTCGGAGGGATGGTAGCCTCTAGATCATGCACATATTTGTGAAGATGAGACACATAAAACACATTATGGACGCCTGCCAAACTACTTGGCAACTCTACTCTGTAAGTGAGCATTTCGATCCTCCCTATAACTGGAAACGGTCCAACATATCTTGGTGCCAGTTTTCTCGACTTTTCAAAACACATCACAACCTTCAGTGGTGATACTTTGATAAAATCCTCTCTCCAACTGAGAACTCTAGATCCTTACACGTTTTATCTGCAGAACTCTTTTGTCTAGACCGAGCTTCCTTCATCCTACTTTGGATCAACTTAATCTTCTTTATTGCCTCTCTTACTAGATCTGGTCCTAAGACTAATCTGTCTTTGGTTTCCAACCAACATGCTGGTGACTTACATGGCCTTCCATACAAAACTTTGAAAGGCATCATTCCCATACTAGTCTGACAACTATTATCATAGGAAAACTCAATTAAGTGTTGGTGATCTTTCCATAATCCACCAAAATCTAGTATACAAGCTCTTAAC
This sequence comes from Allium cepa, assembly GCA_030765085.1. Lineage (NCBI taxonomy): Eukaryota > Viridiplantae > Streptophyta > Magnoliopsida > Asparagales > Amaryllidaceae > Allium > Allium cepa. The sequence continues at coordinate 222,832,764 of CM060928.1, forward strand.
AAATCCTCGAGTACCTTATTGACTCTCTTTATCTGCCCATCTGTCTAAGGGTGATAAGCAGTACTAATCTTGAGCTTAATACCTAACACATCCTATGGACTCTTCTAAAACTCTCTAGTAAACAAAGTATCTCTATCACTAACTATACTACTAGGAATCCCATGCAATCTAACTATGTTCTTTATAAACAACTTTGCTAAAATTGGTGTCGTCCAGGTTGAATTAACTAGAATGAAATGGCCACCCTTAGTCAATCTATCCACTATGACCCATATACTTTCATTTACTCGATTCAACCTTAGAAACCCTATAAAATCCATGGATATCGAATCTCATTTCCAAACTAGTATTTCCAAAGGTTGAAGCAACCCACTCAGCTTCTGATGTTCAGCCTTCACTTGTTGACAGCTCACACACAGCGTTACCCACAAGCCAATATCCTTCTTCATACCTTCCCAATAGAAACTCCTGTTCATATCATGATACATCTTGGTTCCCCGGGATGAATCATAAACTTCGATCGATGACATTCTCTAAGGACTTCTCTCCTAAAGATCCTAACATTTGAAACACACAGCCATTCCTTCTTTCTGAACCATCCCCTCTAGTCTAAAATCATTTAGGTCATCAATCATAGTTCCAGCTTCTAGCCTTCTAATCTCCTCAGCTAACACTGGGTCATCCTTTTGATGAGATGCAATCCTTTTGTTCAGTCTCGGTCGAATTCCAAGCAGGATAACATGGCAGTGCTTTGACTATAATTAACGGTTGATCTTAGCTACACACTATAGTTAGTTAAAGCCTCTAGGTCCTTCCATTATGTTAACATAGCTAACACCTCATTTTGATGTTTTCTGCTAAGAGCATTTGCTACATTATTTCCTTTTCCAGGTGTATACTCTATAGTAAAATCATTAGTTGCTAAAAACTCCAACCACATGTACTGTCTCATATTTAACTCCTTTTGAGAGAATAAGCACCTTAAGGACTTATGATCTGTATATAACTCAAATCTCTTCCCTAAGAGATAATGTCTCCATACTTTCAATGTGAAGATCACCACTACCAACTCTAAATCAGGAGTAGAATAACTCACTTCAAGTGGTCTAAGCTGTTGTGAAGCGTAGGTAATAACTTCACCTTTCTACATCAACATCGTCGCTAATCTAGTTCCACATGCATCGGTATAAACTACTAATCCTTAACTCTCTTCTAAAACTATTAACACGGGCGCGTTGGTTTCAATAAGTGCTTAATGCCTCCTCGCATTTGTTGGACCAAATATAGTTCACGTCCTTCCTGGTTAGCTTAGTCAAATGTGCTGCTATCTCCTAGAAATCCTTAATGAATATCTAGTAATATCCAACAAGTCCAAGAAAACTTATGATCTCAGTCAATGTCTCTAGTTTCTTCTAGTTGTTAACAGCTTCAATCTTATACAGATTAGTTGAAAAACCTTTATTTGAAACCACAAGACCCAAAAACTTAACTTCTCTCTTGCAGAAATGACATTTTGAAAACTTCACTTTCACTTGATTTTTCCTTAGCGTCTCAAGCACCACTCTAAGATGAATTTCATGCTCTCTTTCACCCTTAGATTATATTAAGATGTCTTCTATGAATACCAATATGAACTATCCAGATGCTCTCGGATAACCCGGTTCATCAAATCCATAAAGAAAGCTGGTGCATTCGTTAACCCGAGTAGCATCACTAACCACTCGTACAAACCATACCTAGTCCAAAACAACATCAACAGAATACTGTCCTATACCACTCTCAGCTGATGGAAACCTATCTCCAAATCCAATTGGGAGAATACTCTAGCTCCACTCAACCGATGAAGTAAATCATCGATTCTCGGTAAAGGGTACCTATTCTTGATCGTCTTCTCGTTTAACTTACAATATTTGATACACATCCTTAACGACCCATCCGGTTTCTTCACGAACACCATGGCCACTCTCCAAGGCAAACTGTTTGGTCTAATGAAATTCTTTCTTTCTAAATCCCCTAGATGCACTTTCAATTCCTTCATCTCAGTAGGTTTCATCCTGCTAGGTGATATACTTACAAATTCTTCTCCTGGCATAAGATCTATCCAAAACTCAATAACTTGCTTCAATGGTAGTCCTGTGACTGGCCCAAAAACATCTTCAAACTCTCTTGCTACCAAAACATGATCTAATTCTTCTTCCACTTCCATTGCATTTAGTGAAGAACAATCACTTGAATCTAAATTCTCTATTGAGTATATAATTCGATTATGACTACTAGGGCATCTTAGTGATATTTCCCAATCTTGGCAAAATATCCTGGCACCATACATATCCAACCAATCCATACCCAAAATGATCCCTAAGCCCTACGAAATCAAAAACATACAAACTACATGCAAACTTATGAAGAAACAAATCAAGTTCTAGCTGGTGACATCTCATCCCCAGAGTTGCGTATCCGCTTATCGGATTCGCAACCCTTAGGGAAGTAACAAGGCATGAGGGTTCTAAACATAATTTATCTACCAAACACTGAGATATAAATGAATGCGATGCACCAGTATCAAATATTATCCTAATTGTTATACTATGAGTCAAAAGCATATCTTCCATCACAGACTTTCCCTTCTCAACAACTATTAATCTAGAATATGATGGTTCCAAGGCAAAAACCTTTCCCTTGTCTGCTTTAACTGGTTCTGGACAATGATTCTTGAAGTGTCCAATCTGGTCACAGTTGAAGCACTTCACTCCTTTCTTATCTACAACCTTCTTTGCTTTGAAAACCGACACTCGTGAGCAAAATGTTCCTTCTATCACACTTGTAGCAAACTACGTCAACCTTCCCTTTCTTAGTAGCTCCTCCCTTCCGAGTTCCTTTCTTTTAAAGATATTTCTCTTCTTTCCCTAGGGATCTTTAACATTAACTAACTTCTCGTTACTAAATGTAGAGAGCATCTCTTTGTTCCTGATGGCCATCTCCACTACAACATTGCTTAGGTCCCGGAAGTATGGCATGGTTGCCCTGGCAATCTTTGGCTTTAGTCCTTGAATAAACTTTTCATTTCTCTTGATATTGGCATCAATCATGGCATATTCGTATCTGGATAGCTCATCAAATTTCGTAGCATGCTCAATTACCGACATTTCACATGCACTAAGTTTATGAACTTCCTCGGCAAAACTGACATGGCAACTTCAGACAAGAACCTCTCTTCGAATCTCCTTCGAAACTCTGCCCAAGTCAACTCATCCACCACTAAAGTGCTGCTCCTTACAACCATCTAGAAGCAAGTCTCCTCTTCTACTCATCATCTAATCCCAAGTCAGCGAAAAAAATATTTGCAGTGCAATAACTAGTTTTATACTTCAACCATATCCTTTGTTACCAAAAACAGCTTCTCACCAAGACTGGTGTAATCCATGCTTAGCTTAGCATAGTTATTGCCAACAGGGGTCGTGGGATTACCTCCTCCAATATTCACTGCATTTCCTTCAGCTGCTCCAGTTTGCATTAGATTGACAAAAAACTGATACATCATCCCCATATCTTCTAGTGGGTTCCAACACCTTCATTGGCATTTGCATTTGGATTAGCATTTAGCTATTGATTGGGATTCCTCCAAGTATTGGGTCGAGCATTACCATTAGCTGTGGTGCTTCCTCCAAATAGATTTCCACATCCGTTTCCTGCCTCCAAATCTTCCTTTCTCATATTTCTACATATGAGCCTTAGTAAGATATAGAAGAACGGTCTAAGAGAAATGGGAAATGCATACTTGTAGATGTATATACATATGATAAATGCAAGTACGTTATTATAGCGTTAACCCAAACTCCGGTCTCATTATCTGGTTCATTGGGTTATGTTATGAAAATCATTTAGGCTCAAATTTCTTTTAAATTTACATAAACCTATGCTCTGATACCAACTTGTAACATTCCCCATTTGAAGGCCCAAAACTAACTGCTACGGATATCTCATTCATCCATAATTCTTACTTCTCGGTGACCAAATGCAGCAATGTTGGATACGCTGATATATCAGAAACACATGGATATGGAAAAAATTGAACTCAATTTAAACAAATTATTCATTTCATTACAAATAGTATTTTAGATTCATTACATAATCCCAATTCTTAAACCATGTTTAGAGAATATAGTTATTACAAATTACGCCAATAGCGACATATGAAGATGCCTCCTTGGTTGAACAGAGTCTAAATGTAGGCACTAAACAACTTTTCCATTGCATCTAATTACACAAGGGAATCAAACAGAAAGAACTCATAATAGATAACTTGCCTCCTAGTTGTCTTCAAAAGCTTAGTCTTCTAAAGGAGAATATGAAAATCTTAACTCTCAATCTACTCAAAATCAATTATGCACTCATGTTTAAGGGAAAAACATCAACTTCGACTTAGACAGAAAGTCTAGTGCGAATAATAATCTACCATCTCAAACCATATAGATACCTACATAGACCCCACCTCTTAGTAGAATAGGTTTTCCCCTCACTAGTGTCTTAACCCAATCTATAATTACCATTTACTATGCACCTGCATTTGCAATGTTTAAGACATAACATACTAAAATGTATCATGAAGGTATGCAACCATGCAATATGCTCGGGATTTTCCATCTCTATTCACCGACCGTCTATCTCAAGTTATAGTTTATAGGGTCAACCTATTAGCTTTCATGGGCTGACTAATAACATGTTCCAAACTTACGAAATGCATGTCTGTTTTAATAGTTTTTATGGGATCACTATGGACCTATTGGTGTCAACCAATAAAATCATCCAATCATAGTTTTCATGTGGTAACTATGAACCTATCGGATTCTCTAATAACATCTCTCATGTCATAGTTTTCATAGGCTGACTATGAACGTATTGATCTCCATCGAAAACCTGTTATGGGCATAGTTTTCATGGGATCATTAAGAACCTATTGGCCCCTACTAGTAACAATTTCCATAACATAGTTTTTATGGGCTTACTAAGAACCTTTTTAACTCCATGGCCTTTTGATTCATTTTACATTTACTATTGGGTCAACCTAGCGGGCCATCCTATCCTTTAACACCCCAACATGTTCATATGGGTTATAAACTGAATATCATAACAAAACATTCATGATAACTGATCAAATGATACACACCATATAAACATCCATATTTAATTTCCATATAGTTATTTTCTGATGAAAGGTGGTCAATACTCTTAACCTACCAATTTACTAAGGAGAGCTTCCTTCCAAAAACAAAAAATGTATCCACAATCTATTGCTTAAAATTTTAGACATGCTCTTTCGAGACCATAAAATATATCTTTCGAACACTTGGAAACTTTACTTTCAAAACATTTTAAAAATGCCTTTCGAAACACTTGGAATCATGCCTTTCGAAACTCTTAAAAATATGCCTTTCGAAACTCTAAAAAACATGCCTTTCGAAAAACTTAAAACATACCTTTCAAAACAATTAAAAACACACCTTTCTAAACACTTAAAAACATATCTTGAAAGCACTGGGTTCAAATAAAAAGTTATGGAAGCATAGCTTCGAAACCAATTAAAAGTGTTTCTTTCAAAACCAAAGTATGAAAACAAAATAAACTACAAAATATATAAAAGTGGACACATTCGAAAGCTATCCCTTCGAAAGACCTATAGTGATAGCAACATGCTTCTACATATGTACTTGGGTTTAAATAAGCGGCTTCAACCATGTTGAAAGGTATGGAAGTGGCACCTACTCTTTTACATGTATAAGTTGAAAGAAAGTGGTTTTAGTGGTTGTGAAAGGGTATCGATTAGAAACCCTACCCTCTGAACTCGTTGATTCAAAGAGCTGAAAAGTAGCCTCTAACTAAGGCGAAAGGTTTTAATGCGGCAGCTAGAGTATCGAAGGGGTTCAAAAGCAGCAAACCCTTCGAAGATATGAATTCAAAGGTCGGTTTATAGATTCGAAACCTAGAGATACGACTTCACCCATTACGCATGCATACATTCAACACCTTTGCTACCTTTTGCATAGGTCCAATACACATCGTACCACCAGCTTGATACCATGTATAGTAGCATCTAATGGACGCGAAAGGGTTAGAGGCGGGTGTGCATGAAGTTGAAAGCAAGCAGGGTTAAGTGGAGAAGATGTAATTTGGATAAAAACTACATTTTTGCTTATTAATGAAAATACTTTTCACCTTCCATCAATATTTGTCTTAATCTTATTGGTTTGAACACTTTATCAATTTCCTTTTCAGAATTTTCTACCAAGATTGGGTTAGAATTGAAATAACTTAACACTTAAGCCCTTCTCTTCTAAAAAACATTTAAAATATTTAAGTCCTCTAACTTAAAAAATTTATTATCCATAGTAATATACTTAGGAAAAATCCCTAAAATCACCATAATTCATATTACATATGTTTTCTAAAATATAAAAATTTAAGATTCAAAAACATTATTTAATTGCCTTAAATAATTTTAAATCCGAAATTAACTACTTTCTTTCTTAAAAATTCATGAAAAATCCATAATTACTTAGAAAATTTTAAACTTGAAACCCACTTCTAAAATAACATTTTTGACCATAAATCGTCAACCAGCATATATACCCATTTAATCTATCAAAACATATCATCATTCATCTAATCATACGGTTTTAAACCTCAAATATAAATTAAAAAAAATTCAACATGACTTATATAAGATGGTTTACATCATTTTTACCTTGTTTGGATAAGGAACATGAGATTTGTTCTTGCTTTAATCCTCCTAGCTTAAATCTTAGCCTCTAAATGTTTTCGAGCTCCTCTTCACCTAGGGTTATGGCCGGCCTTGTTTTTCCTTTTTTCCTTCATGTTTTTGGTTTATGAAAATGTGAATGAGAATGAGGTAAGGGGATTAAGGGTTACGGTATACAGCTTTTACCATTTTTCCCTTGCTTTATTCTCTTAAGTTTCTAATTTATAAATTACACATGTAATTTCATTAGTTAATGCACGACCCTAATTAGATTCCAAATCTCAATTCCCTTATCACTCCAACCTTTACATTATTCTATGTAATTTATCTAACTAAATCTCCTAATAATGTTATTTAAAATTAAGAGTGTTATATTAAGTTAAACCCCTGGCTTGGGGGCAAATCAATTAATTAAGGAAAGTATTGTTTCACTATTTTCTAAAATAATTCATTGTCCCTAAAGTGTGGACTGAAGTACAAACACGAATTGGGTGCGATCCAATTGCATACAAACTTTTCTTATCTGCAATGTGCAGATATGAGTATAAACAAATAGATGAGTGCAGTCCAACCACTCACTACTCCATAAAATTTGACCTAAAACCAACAAGGGGTGTATAAACACGCTACGGATGGAGTTCACCATCCATTATCTAAATCCACTTCGGGAATGGGGGCAGCAGTATAACTACTCAAATTACTGAATCCGACGGCATAACACTAGGGCTCGAGCTTAGTGTTTAATACAACTAGAGGCCACAATCATGTGGAGGCCTTGAGTGAAAATTAAAGAGTGATTATCCGAATTAATGAGTAACGAATTACAAGTACATTGAATGGAAAAGTAATAGCTTGATTAGTTAAACAAGGTTCACATAAGATTTCAACAGAAAATATAGTACTTTCATTTGCACATTGAACTTGAAAATCATGGTACAAATATATCCAAAAGCAGGGGCCGTACTCACAAAATCATGGCCAACAAAGAAAAGCAGTTGTACAAGCTACATACAAACTAAGCCGAAGGGATGACTATTTCCTTTTCCCTTTCTCGCGTTTGGATTTCTTAGGAGTGGTACCACACGAGCCTCCGCATGTCCTTCTCTTTGATCCTTTACCACCCATGGTAGGAGAGCTTTATGAGGTTGGAGGTAGTTCTTTGGAAACCGACCTGCCAAGTAGAATGACTTGTAGTAGGACGAGATTTGGATTGTCGATGACCACATCAGTGGGTTCAACTTTAGTTTTTATCTTCAGTATCTCCTCTCTCTCAATGAACTCCTTCAAGCTAAGCTCATTGATATGTTTAGAGACATTAGTTATCAAAATGTCATTTGATTTGTCTGGCAGTGGTTGGTCGTCAAATTTTTCGTCTTCGAGTGCTCCAATAACTTACGCAGTGGGCCTTAGAATGTCGGTGGCCGCCGGAATTTCAGTAGATGTCAAGTTTTGCTCCATCGCACCACCGCTTCCTAGAGTTTGACTAGGACCCGAAAGACTTGTAGGTTCGTGGGAATAGGAAAATAAGCCCGGACTGTTGGGCATGAGGAAAGAAACCTCTCGAATTAAAAAGAGTAAAGTGGGGTACCTGTGTCCAACTGACTTTCAGTTGTCATTGGAGTTCTCCTTTCTAGAGTAGGAGTTAGTACCTTTGATTGATAATTGGGTATGTCTAGATCATAGCTCAGATCCTCTCTTAGGCCAACTGAAACCGATCCTTTAGTTGTTTAAAGTGCAGGAGGACCTTTTGGACCAGACTACGAAGCCTTAGCTGTGTTTTTCCTTTGCCGGAGGGTGCTAAAATATCAAAGTATTAGAGCCTCGCAGTAGCAAGATCTAAAGGTTCATTCCCACGAGGGATCTTCATACCAGTTTTTCCTCTTCCAAATCAGCTTCACCAATGGCTTTCTACTTCGTTTCAACAATATCATCACGACCCATCTTCCACTATCCCAGAAAGACGCATCATGAATTAAGAAAGAAAGGGATAGAGAATAGAAAGATAGAGAAGAAAGAAGAACAACATCAAAATCTCAACAGCGGAACGAATAAATTATGTAAATAACATAAGTATTACATAGTATATAACCACTATCAGAGTTATAAACACCTGTATGGTTATTACAACTCAATAAAATACAGAGAAACTACTCAGAGAAACCAACACAGCGGAATACTAGATAACTACAACGCAGAAGCCTCCTGCTCCATTTGCTCCTCCATAATTTGTCAAAGCTAACCTGAATCCCTTGGCCACTCGTAAAAATTTGAGTACCCAAGAGTTTAAGAAAATAGAAGATAAACTCCGGGTCAAACATGGGTCTGGTGTGAGTAACAGGTTAAAGTTGCTTAACTTTTGAAAACCTTTGAAAGGAAAGGTATCACGTAAGACTTCCCACACATAAACATGGAAAAGTTTTTATCTTACGCTAACCAAAACATTTGATAAGAAATCCGGTGATATTATTATAGGGTCTAGGGTTTTCAAGTAAAATACAGAAATAGCTGGAATGCTTACATCTCACGTTCCAACATAGTTGGGCACAACTAAAACGTATGTCACTTATTGGAGTTTGGATTCCATACAATGGCAGGGCTAACGGGGTATCGCCCGTCACAGTACGTGGCCTAGATCAACGTACCGACGATCCACCCTAAATCCCCTGCAACACAAGGCTGGAACCATCCCTTACTGGACAGTCCCGAACAAGAAAACCCCGCAGTTGGCCGTCACCCAACTGCCCACACAGCCGAATAAAAAGGGACTTCTAGACAGGGGAAAATCTCATCCTACTTAGGCATGACCCACTTAACCTTGCTGCACCTCCCCTGTTTTAGCCATTCTCGGTTGATGAGGCTTGAGGCTACGATTACCTTTAGAGAACACATCTTTTAGAATGCTCATCGTCCACCTGACGATGTTCTGAAAGCATTCAATCCATACAAGTTCGTTTCGGGTTCGAACGAAACCGAAGGCATTATCTCGTTACACTCATTTTGGAATCACCCTCAGAGTTAACAACGATAACCCTTGCACTCTAAATCTTCATCTTCACTTGAGATTCACTACCTATCGTTAATTTGGATCAATGTGGTTTTCGGATATCCTAATTTGGAAACCCGATCCCGGTCTCATCGAATCCAAACTGCCATCTTTTAGGTCCAAGTTGTTTTAAGTTTAAAACAATTCAATTTAATTATCTACATACACACAGATAGATAATTCACATCATCACAATAGATAATCAACATTATCATCACAAACAGATAATCCATATTATCATCATAAATAGATAATCTACATTATCATTACAAATAGATAATTCATATTATCATCACAATGCAACCAAAGCATCCATATCACACAGCATTATTTATCTCATATCTGAGATTCAAACCATTCAAGGAAATCTATATCATCCATATATAAACAAGGATTAATAATCACACCATTTATAATTAATTTAAAATGAATTAAATTAATTATTTCATCTCTAATTAATTTAAAGTAAATTAAATTAATTACTTCTTTCTATAAATCCTGCTTATATAACCGTTAATTACAAATCAAGCAATTAATTAACTTCTAATTATCCACCTTAATTAGTCATCCCTGATTAATTATCCTTTAATTACATTTAAGTAATTATCCTTTAATAAATTTCACAAATTAATTATCCCTAACCACTTATAGTAATTAACCTTTAATTAATTCATAAATTAATTAACTATAATTAATTACATTAATCCTTAATTAATTACATTAATTAATTACTTTAATCACTTATCATTGATTAATCAATCTTAATTAATCAATCTTAATTACATCATTAATTATATAAATTAATGATCCCTAATTACATTTTTAACTAATTACATTAAGTAATTAACTCAATTAAACCACAATTATTAATCACTCTTGATTAATCTCATTCAGTAATTAACTACCCTTAATTACTGCATTAAATCAACTAATTACTCTTCATTAGTTATCTTAATTAATCCCTTGATTAAATTCACAAAGTAATTATACTCAAATTACTTCCTTTAACAAATCATCATTTAATTAATTACATCCAGTAATTATCTATTAATTACTTTACCAAGTAATTATACTCATCAAATTATCAAGTGATTATTCTAAATTAATTAAACTTAATTAATTAACTTAAACTAATCAACTTAATCCAAATTAATTACCTTGAGTAATTAATTCCTTTTATTTACTTTCATTAAGTAATTATAATTAACCAAATTCCATAAATGATTATCTTTAATTAATTAATCTAATTAATCATTAAAATTAATCACATTAATTAAAATTAAATAATCTTAAGTTAGTGGTCTTCATTAACTATTTACATTTCATTAATTACTTTTCCTAAATAATTAACTCAAATTAATCATTATTAATTTCAAATTAATTATCTTAATTACTTAACTTAACCTTAATTAGTTTATTCAAACCCTTAATTACTTAATTAAATAAATAAATTAATTATCCATTTAATTACCTTACTAATTTAATGAATCAAAAATCATTAAATCTATATTAACTAAAAATAAAATCATTTCTTATTAATGATTAAATTATCATTAACAAAGCAATTTAAAACAATTTACTTTAAATTTGTTTTCAAATTTCATTTTAAATTTAAGATTTAAAATGAAGTCAAACTTAACTTTAACAAGTTTAAAAACATTCAAAAACCCTTTAAAACTTATGCTAAAGAATTTCTTATTTTATAAAAGAAGTTTAAAGGAATTTAAACCCAAATTCATTTTAAAATACAAATCATATTTTAAATTACACCTTAAACATTCAAAGTTGTTTTAAAACAATTTAAATTTAAAAACTTCCTTTATTTCAAAACTATGATTCAAATTTGGATTTGAATCCAGATTTAAACTTAGGTTAAATCTCTACTTTTTATTTTAAAGCTTTACTTTTAAATTAAACTATTTAAACCCTTTTAAAATTGTTTAAAAAAATTTAATTTATAAAATTTAAATAAAATTTTAAAACTAGGATTCAAACTCAGTTTTGAATCCATACTTTAAATTTCAGGTTTTAAACTCTATTCAAAACTTGCTTTCAAATTTAAAACTAAATTTGAATTTGAAAACAAACAGGTTCTAGAGAAAACTGTAACCACCTATATACCTGAACCCCCCTTCCATTTACTTTGAGTCCAACCTAAACTACCTTCGAGCAAATGATCAAATCACTCGAGAATTACCCGAATCCAAAATCCTGCAACCCTCAACCTTCACTTGACACAATCATTGCACTGTGCACATGCACGGTGGCTACGACCCTCTCCGGTCATCATCTATACCTTGAGCAAGTCGTCGATCGTCCTCAGATCCAACATCGACCATCAGAACCATACAAATATCACGAAATCAAACTTCGACATGCGAACCAAACCTGGAACAACCAATTTCAAACCTGTAACCACCTCGTACTCCCATCGCTGATCACCAGAACACTAGCGACTCCGGCCATGACCTCGCCCATGCCCTAGCTACTCTTCTCCTGAGTTCCATCGAACTCGATCAACCAGAGGATCGCGATGATCAAAAACCCCTAAACTACTCAAAACTAGGTTTAAAAACCTTAATCGATCGATGCCGTCGCCATCGTGATCTGACATCACTGCAACCATTTTTCCAAAAGTCACTGACCACTCCTCTTCCTTCAGAAAGAATCACAACCTCTCAAGCTATCGAGTTCCTCAGAATTTCCTCAAATTTCAATTTCTAGTTAAATCAGAAATGCTCTTAAATCCCATTACTAAAAATCATAATTTTTGTTTCAAAAATCAAGTTTTAGCTTTAGCATTTGATTTATACCTGAATCTATGAATCATGATAATAGAAATTTAACCTATTTTAAATTTGTACTGAAGTTTTATTATTTCCAGAGCCAATATAAACTATTTTGACTTAAACATATTTTTAAACTTACAACCATGGTTCAACAAACAAATTTTGTTCAGGACTTAAGTCTTAACAAGATTGGATCAAGAGCAAGAGATTTTTGATTTGAATTTAAGCCTGGAACTAGAATCAGAGAAGAAGAATACAGATACATGCACAACAATATTTTCATATATATACACAAAGCTAAACTTATAAATTCATTCACAAACATACTTGTTTCAGAGATGGACAGGCAACATAATTATATATTTAACTATTTAAGTTATGATGTTACTCACCTGAAACAAATGAGAACAAAGCCTTTACTTTGAAAACTGTTCTGAAAACTTGAAACTGAAATGCCAAATCTTCTTTGTTTTGATAAAACTTGAGTTGCTGTTGCTTAGTGTAACGGCCCGCCTTTTCGCACGCTTTAAATCGACACACGTGCCAATTCAAACCATATGAATGGGCAGATTGTTATGGGATAAATCAGAAAACAAGAAAGAAATAAAACAAAACAGAATCTCACAGCGGAAGGATAAAATATAATAATCAAATATACAGTTCATAAAACTGTTTACAAAACATTTGATCTTCTTTATACAATAAATATCAGAGTTCACATACCAATCAATATCAATGCAGCGAAATATAGTGTGTAGTGGAACCATATAATAAATAATAATAATAATAAAATCTCCGTCTTCGTCCTCCATCGCTAAGGTTTTCGAAATCCTGAAACGCTCAGACTGACCCGAGCGAATTGAAAAGACAAAACACTCGAGTCAGAACTAAAAGATCTTATGTAAGTTAAATCAACATAAATAAATATGAGTGCAGTAACTCAAGAGATGCTCGGGATTTACATCTCCTAAGGATCCGTTAAACTATTTACTATGTAGTATATTTCGTTATTATAATAGTGTCTACTAGTAAAATAAACTTACTTTTAAATAGCGTTAAGGAGTGACCCAATATTCCCCTTAACACAAATAATGCCAATAGTCTATACAGTGCCTGCATATCTCGTGATCGGGAGACTACGAGAAGACACTCCATAGGTACGACACAAATAGAAACTCGTACAAGACGCGATAGGGTAGGTGACACGGCACAACTAGGCAATGGCAGGGTAGATATACCAATTACGCATCCGGGCTGGTGGTAACGCGTAGCCGCAACTACCGCCCACCTAGGACAAACTCCCCCCTAAAATCAAAATCAAAAGTGGCCACCGAATCAATCCAAAGTCAGAGTATAGTATCGAAGAGGAGTATCCGTTAAAGGGCGCTAACCCCCTGGCCCATCGATCGCTCCTATTTTAGCCACCTTATGCCAACTAGCGGGAGTCGGGTCCACGTATTTACCTCAAAGGAAACGCCGCCACCAACCTACTTCATTCTGGAAACTCCACCGCATACACGGTTGTTAAAGTGGTTTTCGGAGTTGGCAGAGAGTATGACAACTTTTGATCCCGGTCTCTTCAACAACCAATCGTTATTATAACACCGTGGTTATTTAAAAAAAAATACTTTCAAAACCATAATATAATATCTATTTCAAAACCATATAAATACGATATCCTTTCCATTTCAAAACAAACTCATTTGATATTATATTTTTAAAAACCAAATTATTATAGTATCATTTTATTTCAAATATTTTTTTTCCAAATTCATATTGCTTTAAAATTTATAATATCTGGAAACCAAACATTTGAATTATAACTTTCCAACATAAAACTACGAAATTCGTAGCTTTAAAACCATAACTTTTAAAACTTAAATGGTTTGGATATTCAACAGTATATAAAATAAAACAGTTGAATTTAAAATTTCTTTATAAAGTAAATAATTTTCACGCCTTTACAATTTTATTCACTTTAAATTCAATCTAAACTCATAACTTTTAGATTCACTTTCAGTTTGAATAAAAACACTTCGATTTCAATATTTTCAAACTTTGAGTATTTAATAAATCTCAAAACTACGGTTGGGAATTTCTATTCAACAATTCATTGTCCTATTATTTAGTTTTGAAATGTTTACATAATAGATCCATAACCATTTAAAATAAAACCCAAATTATTAACACTAAATATTTCCTTCCATTTATTTGTACTACAATTATTCATTTAAAAATTCAGATATAAATATCATACCTTTAAAATTTCAAGTTTAATAAGTTTTACATCAACTTATGGAGTTTAATTTTTAAATAAGCTCAATTCCAAATAAATTTCCAATCTACCTTCCAATCTTAATTGGTTTAAATCATTAAAACTCTATATATATACCATATCTTAAACATGTACTTTACCATATATTATAAATTATCAAACTCCATTATTCAACTTATTTACTCTATTTAACAGATTTATACATAGCTTAAATTCAAAAATTTAACTATATATGTATATATATAAAATAATATTTACATAATATCAAAATTTAATATTTATTAAACCGTATCCTATCCAAAGCTTAGAAATCATTTCAAAAATAATTTTATATATATATACGGCGGTGTTTGTATAAAATTTTCTATCCTATGGTCAAGTGATACAGATATTTATCATTTCAATCCGCAGTTTAAAGATAAAAATGCGGTTGTATATCATTTCAAACCGCAATCCCGAATGAGATGAAAATGCATAATAACTTGCGGTTAATATAAATAAACATCCATTCATGCATCAAAATCATACATCCATTTATCACATCACCATCCAAATTCAAACAATCACATCAATAAATAATAATTAATTACTGACGGTTAATTTTTCAATAATGAGTTAAATAACTATTTAACTGTAGTTTATATGCAATAATAAATAAATTTCACTAACAGTTTATATGCAAAAAAATAAATTTAACTAAAATTTTAACTGGCAGTTTTAAATGCAATGATTAAATAAATTAACAATTACCTGGCAGTTTTAAATGCAAAAATGAATTAAATAACGCTTAAATTAATTGAATGCAATTTAACTGAGAAAATGATGAAATATATGCCAAACAACTATAAATAGAATTTTAAACACATCATAAACCAATTTAACAAATATAAGAAATTTTAGAAATTGTGAGTGGGTTAAAACGCTCACCTTTTGAATTTAAATCGAATTTAAATTCAATTTAAACCCACAAATTGAACGGTCTCCAAATTTGTCCAAACTAGCATCATAGTGTCCGAAATTTTATTACAATCCTAACAAAAAAGGTCGCGCGTGAAACGGAGCTCGTATGAAAAAGTTAGGAAAATTAGAAGATTGGAAAATTCTGGTCCTGAGTCGACTTCGGGTTCAACTTCGGTCCACCGCCTCAATTCCCCGGTGCTTACTTGGAGTTTTTGCCAAAATGACCCAGAGCGACCCGAGTAACTTTCTTCCTAACCCGAAGTAGATGCAGCGTTTTTGCCTCTGAAACTCGAAGCGCGACCAGAAGTTGCTGCAGATCCGCAAAATTTTCAAATATTAAATCCATTTAATTGCAATAAACCATATTATCATGATTTAAATTCAAATAAATAATTAAATGTTGATTCCCATTCTTTTTATCCAAACAATCGTTATCCTATAAGCATATTTAACATTAGTTTACATTTAATTACACTGATACTTCTATATACCTCTTAGATTTGTATCAACGGTTATATTTAAAAATGTGAATCTTGTTAATTACGTGTATTAATTTAGGTTTTAAACTCAAATAACAAAGTTTCCTAAGTCCAATCCCTTTTTGCCAAATTTGACAATCCCTAACTATTTTGTACTACACCTTATTAATGTAATATTTATTAGATTTTATTTCAAATTAACGTACAACTTAATTTCCCTTAACTGAGGTCTGATTCCCAAATTTTTATTTAACATACTAAATGAATAAATAACCTAAATAAATGGTCACCTACTTATTTCTTTCATTTATAAGTTTACTACTTACCCACCCAGGTATAAATCTCATATATAACACTAATTAATTTCCATTAACACTATATTATCCAATTATCATAATTTATTCAATATATCCTCTTGTCTACTTATAAATAAATTTATGTATTCTATAAATTCTCATTCACTCTTACGTTACTAAATTAAAATCATTAAGTAACGTTGCCTCAATAACAGTATTAAAAATCCTTAACATTTAAGAGGACTTTATATTCAAATAAATTTGTTGACCAATAAATTAGGTAATATATAATAATTGTTATCATACCCTTAAGATTTACGCTTGTTCTCTTCTATTTGATTTATAGCCTAAAACAAAATAAACAGTCTAACTCCATAAATAAACTTATTTTATTACCCAAATTATACATAGTTTGAATTCAATACTTACTTTTTTCTTCTCCGTATTCAATTATATTCAGGTATAATACTTACCCTATTTCATTTATTTCGGTTTCATTAAATCTACCCAAATCTTATTCGCTTCGATATTATTCCATTTTTTACAATTGCTTATTTAAATTCTAACATTCACTTTATTATAAATGATAAGATTTTCTTCTCTATCTAAACATTAATACAAAATCATACTAAATTCCAGTTTTAAATCTTCAAAATTTCAGGTCGTTACACTCTCCCCCACTCTAAACTTTTCGTCCCCGAAAAGGAAAAGAAGGGAAAAAGAAGAATTAAGAAATCAATATATCTTATTTAAAACATTAACTTTATAACTATTAAATTTTTCAAAATTAATTAATTTAGATAAAGTATCACAATTTATAACCATTACATCTTTTATACTTAAACAATTAAAGTTTGGAAAACATTTTTCAAAATTTTTCTAAGTCTAAAATTTACGAAAAATTTCGCCAGAGTCCCCTTTGTACGGAGAGGCTCGGGAGAAAAATATAATATCAAAAATATACAATATACAACATATATTTTCCAAGATATATATATATATATCCCATCACGGGAAAAATATAAATACAATAGCGCTATAAACCGTAATCCGAAAACGTACCTCTTTGTCGGGCAATAACGCTTATATTATGAAACCAAATGCAGTAGCAATTGCTTCCATAATCTGTATTTCACTTATAAGGTCCAAAAGAGATAATAATTTTATAAAATGAAATATTCAAGTTGTTTTAATTACAACCAACCAAACCAATACAACAACAACCAATTGCAACCACAGCAAACAACCATCACATAGAATCAACGCAAAGCAATCATTCATTCATATTGAACAAAACAAATAGTTGTTCGGGTTCAAACTTTAAATTGCACAGAAGGAAAATAACTGCTTAGTGCACCATTTACTCAACAGTCTTAGATGAAACTAAATAGACTATTCCCATATCCAAACAATTTAAAGTATCCTTACCCAAACAACCATAAACCAAACAACAACAATTCCAAACAAAAATCAAATTTATTTATTATTTATATTTTTTTTCTTCATATAATGATTTCTTATAATTCACATTTATTTCTTGCAAAATTTCATTTCATTCATTTAACAATTTATCTTTTCAGTTTACCTTTCTTTCTTACAGTTTCATTTATTTCTAACAAATCTCATTTCACTTACTCATAACATGAAATTTCTTTTATTATATTCCATTCATTTATTCACTGCTTAATTTCATGTTCTTAAGTTTATAATCTTTTATTTATTATTACTTATCTACCTACACATTTACCTTCTATCGTATTT
Organism: Allium cepa; assembly: GCA_030765085.1. Taxonomy (NCBI): domain Eukaryota; kingdom Viridiplantae; phylum Streptophyta; class Magnoliopsida; order Asparagales; family Amaryllidaceae; genus Allium; species Allium cepa. The sequence goes on from CM060928.1 coordinate 222,851,124, forward strand.
ATTATTGTAAGGCTTCCATTATAACTTAAGTTTATAACAATAACAACATCAATTTCTTATTTATTAGAGAATTTTATTGAATACTTCATTACTTCAAATTTATTGCTTGTATAATATCCATTACTTTTTTTATTAAACATTTCAACTTTTTATATTTGGTAAGTTATATATGTTAAAGAAAATGCAAATGAACTTATACAAGTTTTATCTCATCCTTTAATTAAATTAAATATTCAATAATATTATTCTTTGTTTCATAAGGTACAGTTCAAACTACCTTTAATTTCATTCATAACCTATCATTAAATTCCTTATTTTAATTTATTAATTACCAACGTTCCAATTCACTCTAGTCACTGAAACTATTAATAAATGAAAACTTAAGAATTAAATACCGGGTTTTAATTCAAAATTATTTAAAATAACAGATAAATTTTATACTTACACTCTATATATCCAATTATATTTATAACAATTAAAAATTTATATTTGTTTATCAAAAATGTGTCTGCAGTAAAGTACTGCAGTAAACTACTAGAGTGGCCTTCCCGCTTTGAAACTCGAAAATGAAAGTCGATGATGCGTGCATTCACCCGAAATTATTTTCCAGCGACAGAGAGGGGGGTACATTTTTTTTTTCAAATTTCTTTTAAAACATTTCTTTCAAATTATATTGCAACATTTATATCAAAAAATACTTCTAAAATAATATTATTATTCCAAAATTATTCGAAAGAAATTTTCAATAGCCCGGAACTTAAGTTCTAAATTTCCCATTTCATTTATTTTATTTTCAATCTTACTTGGACTATTAATTATAAAGTAATTACCTAACAACCAATATATTGCAACCATATATATATATATATATCATTTAAAATTTATTTTATATATAGAAAATATAATAGGCAAATTATTTCATTCGCCTACAATAAAACAAATATTATGTCGTTCTGTCCTATTTAGTGTTTAGAAATCCCTACTGATGTCACAACGTCCCATGCATCAACCAGAATTTATAAATACAAAACGGAACAGATTAACACAATATTAAAACCTTTTTATAACACTAACAAATACGCTCTCTCATATATATATACACCAGCGACTCCCATAGGGTATTACTACCCTATTAGTAAATAGTCAGACCCCACAAAGCTAAGGTTTATCGCTAAACCAAAGCTATGATACCACATTGTAACGGCCCGCCTTTTCGTACGCTTTAAATCGACACACGTGCCAATTCAAACCATACGAAAAGGCGGATTGTTATGGGGTAAATCAGAAAACAAGAAAGAAATAAAACAAAACAGAATCTCACAGCGAAAGGATAAAATATAATAATCAAATATATAGTTCATAAAACTGTTTAAAAAACATTTGATTCTTCTTTATACAATAAATATCAGAGTTCACATACCAATCAATATCAATGCAGCGGAATATAGTGTGTAGTGGAACCATATAATAAATAATAATAAAAAAATCTCCGTCTTCATCCTCCAGAGCTAAGGTCTTCGAAATTCTGAAACGCTCGGACTGACCTGAGCGAATTGAAAAGACAAAACATTCGAGTCAGAACTAAAAGATCTTATGTAAGTTAAATCAACATAAATAAATATGAGTGCAGTAACTCAAGGGATGCTCGGGATTTACATCTCCTAAGGATCCGTTAAACTATTTACTATGTAGTATATTTCGCTATTATAATGTGTCTATTAGTAAAATAAACTTACTTTTAAATAGCGTTAAAGAGTGACCCAGTATTCCCCTTAACACAAATAATGCCAATAGTCTATACAGTGCCTGCATATCTCCTGATCGGGAGACTCCGAGAAGACACTCCATAGGTACGACACAAATAGAAACTCGTACAAGGCAGGATAGGGTAGGTGACATGGCACAACTAGGCAATGCCAGGGTAGATATACCAATTACGCTTCCGGGCTGGTGGTAACGCGTAGCCGCAGCTATCGCCCACCTTGGACAAACTCCCCCCTAAAATCAAAATCAAAAGTGGCCACCGAATCAATCCAAAGTTAGAGTATAGTATCGAAGAGGAGTATCCGATAAAAGGCGCTTACCCCCTTGGCCCGTCGTTCGCTCCTGTTTTAGCCACATTATGCCAACTCACGGGAGTCAGGTCCACGTATTTATCTCAAAGGAAACGCCGCCACCATCCTACTTCATTCTGGAAACTCTACCGTGTATACGGTTGTTAAAGTGGTTTTCGGAGTTGGCAGAGAGTATGACAACTTCCGATCCCGGTCTCTTCAACAACCAATCGTTATTATAACACCGCGGTCATTTATAAAAAATTACTTTCAAAACCAGAATATAATATCTATTTCAAAACCATATAAATACGATATCCTTTCCATTTCAAAACAAACTCATTTGATATTATTTTTTAAAAAACCCAAATTATTATAATATCATTTTATTTGAAATATTTTTTTTCCAAATTCATATTGCTTTAAAATTTATAATATTTGGAAACCAAACATTTGAATTATAACTTTCCAACATAAAACTACGAAATTCGTAGCTTTAAAACCATAACTTTTAATACTTAAATGGTTTGGATATTCAACAGTATATAAAATAAAACAGTTGAATTTAAAATTTCTTTATAAAGTAAATAATTTTCACGCCTTTACAATTTTATTCACTTTAAATTCAGTCTAAACTCATAACTTTTAGATTCACTTTCAGTTTGAATAAAAACACTTCGATTTCAATGTTTTCAAACTTTGAGTATTTAATAAATTTCAAAAATAAGGTTGGGAATTTCTATTCAACAATTCATTGTCCTATTATTTAGTTTTGAAATGTTTACATAATAGATCCATAACCATTTAAAATAAAACCCAATTTATTAACACTAAATATTTCTTTCCATTTATTTATACTAGAATTATTCATTTAAAAATTCAGATATAAATATCATACCTTTAAAAATTCAAGTTTAATAAATTTTACATCAACTTATGGAGTTTAATTTTTAAATAAGCTCAATTCCAAATAAATTTCCAATTTACCGTCCAATCTTAATTGGTTTAAATCATTAAAACACTATATATACACCATATCTTAAACCTGTACTTTACCATATATTTATCAAACTCCATTATTCAACTTATTTATTCTATTTAACAGATTTATACATAGCTTAAATTCAAAAATTTAACTATATATGTATATATATAAAATAATATTTATATAATATCAAAATTTAATATTTATTAAACCGTATCATATCCAAACCATAGAAATCATTTCAAAAATAATATTATATATATATATATATATATATACCGCGGTGCCTGTATAAAATTTTATATCATATGGTCAAGTGATACGGATATTTATCATTTCAATCCGCAATTTAAAGATAAAAATGCGGTTGTATATCGTTTTAAACCGCAATCTCGAATGAGATGAAAATGCATAATAACTTGTGGTTAATATAAATAAACATCCATTCATCCATCAAAATCATACATCCATTTATCACATCACCATCCAAATTCAAACAATCATGTCAATAAATAATAATTAATTACTGACAGTTAATTTTTCAATAATGAGTTAAATAACTGTTTAACTGTAGTTTATATGCAATAATAAATAAATTTAACTAACATTTTATATGCAAAAAAATAAATTTAACTAAAATTTTAACTGGCAGTTTTAAATGCAACGATTAAATAAATTAACAATTAACTGGCAGTTTTAAATGCAAAAATGAATTAAATAATGCTTAAATTAATTGAATGCAATTTAACTGAGAAAATGATGAAATATATGCCAAACAGTTATAAATAGAATTTTTAACACATCATAAATCAATTTAACAAACATAACAAACATAAGAAATTGTGAGTGGGTTAAAACACTCACCTTTTGAATTTAAATCGAATTTAAATTCAATTTAAACCCAAAAATTGAACGGTCTCCAAATTTTTCCAAACCAGCATCAAAGTGTCCAGAATTTTATTACGATCCTAACAAAAAAGGTCGCGCGTGAAACGGAGCTCGTATGAAAATGTTAGGAAAATTAGAAGATTGGAAAATTCTGGTCCTGAGTCGACTTCGGGTTCAACTTCGGTCCACCGCCTCAATTCCCCGGTGCTTGTTTGGAGTTTTTGCCAAAACGACCCGGAGCGACCCGAGTAACTTTCTTCCTAACACGAAGTAGATGAAGCGTTTTTGCCTCTGAAACTCGAAGCGCGACCAGAAGTTGCTGCAGATCCGCAATTTTTTTTTTTGAAATTGAAATTGGATTAGGAAGATTAGGGTTTGCTTTGAATGAGGAAGAGCATACGTTCAGAATGAGGAATAAGCAATGATCTAGGGTTTACAACCACATATATATAGGCCAACAGAATAGAAAGAACGGGTTAGGTTGGATTTGGGTTTTGAACGATAATTGACCCGAAAAGCCCGTTTCGATTCCGGAACGGAAAAAGGTCAACCCAATATATCAAAATATACGTTTAAAAATATTTTAAACGTGATGGAAAAAGTTTCACATCCAAATTCCATTATATGAAGAAGTTATGCTAAATTCAAATTTTCAAAATTGATTTCAATTGATTTAAATTGCATAAATTTCAAGGCGTTTCGAGTCCGTACGATCAAACGACAAGTCCGATCGCTACGAAACTTGAAACACTATATAATTCACCGTTACGCATCCGATAAATCTTGTTTCGTTAAAATCTGAGTCAGTGGCCAAAATGGCTATTTTTCCATTAATTAAATAAATTTAAAATAAATTAATTAAATCAAATTTCGCGTTTAAATTCAGAAATTTGCAATCTTTATCACTTTAAAATTCTCAAACATTTACAATGATTTAACAATTTTTAAATGTCAACTTATTAAAGATTAATCAGTATAAATCTTCAATTTCATAAAATTCAAAATTATAGATAAAATTTCCATTAAATTGAATTAATTCATATTTATTCCATTCATTAATTTCAAATAGAAGGGTTTACCATTGGATTTAAAAATTATTACATAAATATTTCCCAATTTCAACTTTATTTATAAATTAACGTAATAATTAAATATTTGATTTCATTCATTTGCAATAAATCCAATTGTTATAAATTAAATAAATTAACTCACTATTAAAAATTCAAATTCTATTATTCAATACACTATCATTAAACGGATAAAATATTGGATTTACAACTATTACCATAATATTCTTACATTCCATTTAACTTTCTATTAACGTAAAAATTAGATGTTTGGTTTCATTTAATTCCAATAAAACCTAATATTATACGCCAATTTCCAATATATTGACACAACTTAAATTTGCATTCTTATCATTCAATATCAACTGTCATTTTATAAGTAAAATTTACATTAGATTCATACTCATTACATAAATAACTACAATTTCATCTAAATAAATATTTACAAAATTTTCAAATATTAAATCCATTTAATTGCAATAAACCATATTATCGTGATTTAAATTCAAATAAATAATTAAATGTTGATTCCCATTCTTTTTATCCAAACAATCGTTATCCTATAAGCATATTTAACATTTGTTTACACTTCATTACACTGATACTTCTATATACCTCTTAGATTTGTATCAACGGTTATATTTAAAAATGTGAATCTTGTTAATTACGCGTGTTAATTTAGGTTTTAAACTCAAATAACAAAGTTTCCAAAGTCCAATCCCTTTTTACCAAATTTGACAATCCCTAAACATTTTATACCACACCTTATTAATGTAATATTTATTAGATTTTATTTCAAATTAACGTACAACTTAATTTTCCTTAATTGAGATCTGATTCCCAAATTTTTATTTAACATACTAAATGAATAAATAACCTAAATAAATGGTCACCTACTTACTTTCTTTCATTTATAAGTTTACTACTTACCCACCCAGGTATAAATCCCATACATAATACTAATTAATTTCCATTAACACTACATTATCCAATTATCATAAATTTATTCAATATATACTCTTGTCTACTTATAAATAAATTTATGTATTCTATAAATTCTCATTCACTCTTCCGTTACTAAATTAAAATCATTAAGTAACGTTGCCTCAATAACAGTATTAAAATTCCTTAACATTTAAGACGGCTTTATATTCAAATAAATTAGTTGACCAATAAATTAGGTAATATATAATAATTGTTATCATACCCTTAAGATTTTCGCTTGTTTTCTTCTATTTGATTTATAACCTAAAACAAAATAAACAATCTAACTCCATAAATAAACATACTTTATTACCCAAATTATACATATTCAATACTTACTTTTTTTTTCTCCGTATTCAATTATATTCAGGTATAATACTTACCATATTTCATTTATTTCAGTTTCATTAAATCTATCCAAATTTTATTCGCTCCAATAATTTTCCATTTATTACAATTGCTTATTTAAATTCTAACATTCACTTTATTATAAATGTTAAGATTTTCTTCTCTATCTAAACATTAATACAAAATCATACTAAATTCCAGTTTTAAATCTTCAAAATTTCAGGTCGTTACACTCTCCCCCACTCAAAACTTTTCGTCCCCGAAAAGGAAAAGAAGGGAAAAAGAAGAATTAAGAAATCAATATATCTTATTTAAAACATTAACTTTATAACTATTAAATTTTTCAAAATTAATTAATTTAGATAAAGTATCTCAATTATAACCATTAAATCTTTTATACTTAAACTATTAAAGTTTGGAAAACATTTTGCAAAAATTTTCTAAGTCTAAAATTTACGAAAAATTTCGGCAGAGTCTCCTTTGTACGGAGAGGCTCAGGAGAAAAATATAATATCAAAAATATAAAATATACAACATATATTTTCCAAGATATATATATCCCATCACGGGAAAAATATAAATATAATAGCATTATACACCATAATCCGAAAACGTACCTATTTGTCGGGCAATAACGCTTATATTATGAAACCAAATGCAGTAGCAATTGCTTCCATAATATGTATTTCAGTTATAAAGTCCAAAAGAGTTAATAATTTTATAAAATGAAATATTAAAGTTGTTTTAATTACAACCAACCAAACCAATACAACAACAACCAATGCAACCACAGCAAACAACCATCACATAGAATCAACGCAAAGCAATCATTCATTCATATTAAACAAAACAAATAGTTGTTCGGGTTCAAACTTTAAATTGCACAGAACGGAAAATAACTGCTTAGTGCACCATTTACTCAACAGTCTTAGATGAAACTAAATAGACTATTCCCATATCCAAACAATTTAAAGTATCCTTACCCAAACAACCGTAAACCAAACAATAACAATTCCAAACAACAAATCAAATTTATTTATTATTTATATATTTTTTCTTCATATAATGATTTCTTATAATTCACATTTATTTCTTGCAAAATTTCATTTCATTCATTTAATAATTTATCTTTTCAATTTACCTTTCTTTCTTACAGTTTCATTTATTTCTAACAAATCTCATTTCACTTACTCATAACATGAAATTTCTTTTATTATATTCCATTCATTTATTCACTGCTTAATTTCATGTTCTTAAGTTTATAATCTTTTATTTATTATTACTTATCTACCTACACATTTACCTTCTATCGTATTTATTATTGTAAGGCTTCCATTATAACTTAAGTTTATAACAATAACAACATCAATTTCTTATTTATTAGAGAATTTTATTGAATACTTCATTACTTCAAATTTATTGCTTGTATAATATCCATTACTTTTTTTATTAAACATTTCAACTTTTTATATTTGGTAAGTTATATATGTTAAAGAAAATGCAAATGAACTTATACAAGTTTTATCTCATCCTTTAATTAAATTAAATATTCAATAATATTATTCTTTGTTTCATAAGGTACAGTTCAAACTACCTTTAATTTCATTCATAACCTAGCATTAAATTCCTTATTTTAATTTATTAATTACCAACGTTCCAATTCACTCCAGTAACCGAAACTATTAATAAATGGAAACTTAAGAATTAAATACCGGGTTTTTATTCAAAATCATTTAAAATAACAGATAAATTTATATACTTACATTCTATATATCCAATTATATTTATAACAATTAAAAATTTATATTTTTTTATCAAAAATGTGTCTGCAGTAAACTACTACAGTAGCCTTTCCGCTTCGAAACTCGGAAATGAAAGTCGATGATGCGTGCACTCATCACCGAAATTATTTTCCAACGACATAGTAGGGAGTACAGATTTTTTTTTCAAATTTCTTTTAAAACATTTCTTTCAAATTATATTGAAATATTTATATCAGAAAATACTTCTAAAATAATATTACTATTCCAAAATTATTCGAAAGAAATTTTCATTAGCCCGGAACTTAAGTTCTAAATTTCCCATTTCAATTATTTTATTTTCAATCTTACTTCGACTATTAATTATAAAGTAATTACCTAACAACCAATACATTGCAACCAAATATATATACATATACATATATATATATATATATATATCATTTAAAATTTATTTTATATATAGAAAATATAATAGGCAAAATTATTTCATTCGCCTACAATAAAACAATTATTATGTAGGTCTGTCCTATTAAGTGTTTAGAAATCCCTATTGATGTCACAGCGTCCCATGCATCAAGCAGAATTTATAAATACAAAACGGAACTGATTAACACAATATTAAAACCTTTTTATAACACTAACAAATACGCTCTCTCATATATATACACTCAGCGACTCCCATAGGGTATTACTACCCTATTAGTAAAGAGTCAGACCCCATAAAGCTAAGGTTTATCGCTAAACCAAAGCTCTGATACCACATTGTAACGGCCTACCTTTTCATACACTTTAAATCGACACACGTGCCAATTCAAACCATACGAAAGGGCGGATTGTTATGGGGTAAATCATAAAATAAGAAAGAAATAAAACAAAACAGAATCTCACAGCGGAAGGATAAAATATAATAATCAAATATACAGTTCATAAAACTATTTACAAAACATTTGATTCTTCTTTATACAATAAATATCAGAGTTCACATACCAATCAATATCAATGTAGCGGAATATAGTGTGTAGTGGAACCATATAATAAATAATAATAATAAAAATCTCCGTCTTCTTCCTCCAGAGCTAAGGTCTTCGAAATCCTGAAACGCTTGGACTGACCCGAGCGAATTGAAAAGACAAAACACTCGAGTCAGAACTAAAAGATCTTATGTAAGTTAAATCAACATAAATAAATATGAGTGCAGTAACTCAAGAGATGCTCGGGATTTACATCTCCTAAGGATTCGTTAAACTATTTACTATGTAGTATATTTCGCTATTATAATAGTGTCTATTAGTAAAATAAAATTACTTTTAAAAAGCGTTAAGGAGTGACCTAATATTCCACTTAACACAAATAATGCCAATAGTCTATACAGTGCCTGCATATCTCCTGATTGAGAGACTAAGAGAAGACACTCCATAGGTACGACATAAATAAAAACTCGTACAAGGCGCGATAGGGTGGGTGACATGGCACAACTAGGCAATGCCAGGGTAGATATACCAATTACGCTTCCGGGCTGGTGGTAACGCGTAGCCGCAGCTATCGCCCACCTTGGACAAACTCCCCCCTAAAATCAAAATCAAAAGTGGCCACCGAATCAATCCAAAGTCAGAGTATAGTATCGAAGAGGAGTATCCGATAAAGGGCGCTAACCCCCTGGCCCGTCGATCGCTCCTATTTTAGCCACCTTATGCCAACTAGCGGGAGTCGGGTCCACGTATTTACCTCAAAGGAAACGCCGCCACCAACCTACTTCATTCTGGAAACTCCACCGCATACACGGTTGTTAAAGTGGTTTTCGGAGTTGGCAGAGAGTATGACAACTTTTGATCCCGGTCTCTTCAACAACCAATCGTTATTATAACACCGCGGTCATTTAAAAAAAAGATTTACTTTCAAAACCAGAATATAATATCTATTTCAAAACCATATAAATACGATATCCTTTCCATTTCAAAACAAACTCATTTGATATTATTTTTTAAAAAACCCAAATTATTATAATATCATTTTATTTCAAATATTTTTTTTTCCAAATTCATATTGCTTTAAAATTTATAATATCAGGAAACCAAACATTTGAGTTATAACTTTCCAACATAAAACTACGAAATTCGTAGCTTTAAAACCATAACTTTTAAAACTTAAATGGTTTGGATATTCAACAGTATATAAAATAAAACAGTTTAATTTAAAATTTCTTTATAAAGTAAATAATTTTCACGCCTTTACAATTTTAATCACTTTAAATTCAGTCTAAACCCATAACTTTTAGATTCACTTTCATTTTGAATAAAAACACTTCGATTTCAATATTTTCAAACTTTGAGTATTTAATAAATTTCAAAACTAAGGTTGGGAATTTCTATTCAACAATTCATTGTCCTATTATTTAGTTTTGAAATGTTTACATAATAGATCCATAACCCTTTAAAATAAAACTCAATTTTTTAATACCAAATATTTCCTTCCATTTATTTATACTAGAATCATTCATTTCGAAATTCAGATATAAATATCATACCTTTAAAATTTCAAGTTTAATAAGTTTTACATCAACTTATGGAATTTAATTTTTAAATAAGCTCAATTCCAAATAAATTTCCAATTTACCTTCCAATCTTAATTGGTTTAAATCATTAAAACTCTATATATACACACCATATCTTAAACCTGTACTTTACTATATATTATAAATTATCAAACTCCATTATTCAACTTATTTATTCTATTTAAAAGATTTATACATAGCTTAAATTCAAAAATTTAACTATATATGTATATATATAAAATAATATTTATATAATATCAAAATTTAATATTTATTAAACCGTGTCCTATCCAAACCATAGAAATCATTTCAAAAATAATTATATATATATATATACCGGTTCCTGTATAAAATTTTCTATCCTATGGTCAAGTGATACGGATATTTATCATTTCAATCCGCAATTTAAAGATAAAAATGCGGTTGTATATCTTTCAAACCGCAATCCCGAATGAGATGAAAATGCATAATAACTTACAGTTAATATAAATAAACACCCATTCATCCATCAAAATCATACATCCATTTATCACATCACCATCCAAATTCAAACAATCACATCAATAAATAATAATTAATTACTGACAGTTAATTTTTCAATAATGAGTTAAATAACTGTTTAACTGTAGTTTATATGCAATAATAAATAAATTTGACTAACAGTTTATATGCAAAAAAATAAATTTAACTAAAATTTTAACTGGCGGTTTAAATGCAATGATTAAATAAATTAACAACAAACTGGCGGTTTTAAATGCAAAAATGAATTAAATAATGCTTAAATTAATTGAATGCAATTTAACTGAGAAAATGATGAAATATATGCCAAAGAGCTATAAATAGAATTTTAAACACATCATAAATCAATTTAACAAACATAAGAAATTTTAGAAATTGTGAGTGGGTTAAAACACTCACCTTTTGAATTTAAATCGAATTTAAATTCAATTTAAACCCAAAAATTGAACGATCTTCAAATTTGTCCAAACCGGCATCGAAGTGTCCGGAATTTTATTACGATCCTGACAAAAAAGGCCGCACATGAAACGGAGCTTGCTTGGAGTTTTTGCCAAAACGACTCGGAACGACCCGAGTAACTTTCTTCCTAATCCGAAGTAGATGCAGCGTTTTTGCCTCTGAAACTCGAAGCGCGACCAGGAGTTGCTGCAGATCCGCAATTTTTTTTTTTTGAAATTAAAATTGGATTGGGAAGATTAAGGTTTGTAGTGGAATGAGGAAGAGCATACGTTCAGAATGAGGAATAAGCAATGACCTAGGGTTTACAACCACATATATATAGGCCAACAGAATAGAAAGAACGGGTTAGGTTGGATTTGGGTTTTGAACGATAATTGACCCGAAAAGCCCGTTTCGATTCCGGAACGGAAAAAGGTCAACCCAATATATCAAAATATACGTTTAAAAATATTTTAAATGCGATGGAAAAGTTTCGCGTCCAAATTCCATCGTATGAAGAAGTTATGCTAAATTCATATTTTCCGAATTGATTTCAATTGATTTAAATTGCATAAATTTCAAGGCGTTTCGAGTCCGTACGATCAAACGACAAGTCCGATCGCTACGAAACTTGAAACACTATTATAATTCACCGTTATGGATCTATGAAACTTGTTTCGTCGAAATCCGAATCAGTGGCCAAAATGGCTATTTTTCCATTAATTAAATAAATAAATTAAGTCAAATTTCGCGTTTAAATTCTGAAATTTTCAATCTTTATCACTTTAAAATTCTCAAACATTTACAATGATTTAACAATTTTTAAATGTCAACTTATTAAAGATTAATCAATATAAATCTTCAATTTCATAAAATTCAAAATTATAGATAAAATTTCCATTAAATTGAATTAATTCATAATTATTCCATTCATTAATTTCAAATAGACGGGTTTACCATTGGATTTAAAAATTATTACATAAATATTTCCCAATTTCAACTTTATTTTTAAATTAATGTAATAATTAAATATTTGATTTCATTCATTTGCAATAAATCCAATTGTTATAAACTAAATAAATTAACTCACTATTAAAAATTCAAATTCTATTATTCAATACACTATCATTAAACGGATAAAATATTGGATTTACAACTATTACCATAATATTCTTACATTCCATTTAACTTTCTATTAACGTAATAATTAGATGTTTGATTTCATTTAATTCCAATAAAACCTATTATTATACGCTAATTTCCAATATATTGACACAACTTAAATTTGCAATCTTTCCATTCAATATCAACTGTCATTTTATAAGTAAAATTTACATTAGATTCATACTCATTACATAAGTAACTACAATTTCAACTAAATAAATATTTACAAAATTTTCAAATATTAAATCCATTTAATTGCAATAAACCATATTATCGTGATTTAAATTCAAATAAATAATTAAATGTTGATTCCCATTCTTTTTATCCAAACAATCGTTATCCTATAAGCATATTTAACATTTGTTTATATTTCATTACACTGATACTTCTATATACCTCTTAGATTTGTATCAACGGTTATATTTAAAAATGTGAATCTTGTTAATTACGTGTATTAATTTAGGTTTTAATCTCAAATAACAAAGTTTCCTAAGTCCAATCCCGTTTTACCAAATTTGACAATCCCTAACCATTTTGTACTACACCTTATTAATGTAATATTTATTAGATTTTATTTCAAATTAACGTACAACTTAATTTCCCTTAATTGAGGTCTGATTCCCAAATTTTTATTTAACATACTAAATGAATAAATAACCTAAATAAATGGTCACCTGCTTATTTCTTTCATTTATAAGTTTACTACTTACCCACCCAGGTATAAATCCCATATATAACACTAATTAATTTCCATTAACACTACATTATCCAATTATCATAATTTATTCAATATATACTCTTGTCTACTTATAAATAAATTTATGTATTCTATAAATTCTCATTCACTCTTCCGTTACTAAATTAAAATCATTAAGTAACGTTGCCTCAATAACAGTATTAAAATTCCTTAACATTTAAGAGGACTTTATATTCAAATAAATTGGTTGACCAATAAATTAGGTAATATATAATAATTGTTATCATACCCTTAAGATTTACGCTTGTTCTCTTCTATTTGATTTATAGCCTAAAACAAAATAAACAGTCTAACTCCATAAATAAACTTATTTTATTACCCAAATTATACATAGTTTGAATTCAATACTTACTTTTTTTTCTCCGTATTCAATTATATTCAGGTATAATACTTACCCTATTTCATTTATTTCGGTTTCATTAAATCTATCCAAATCTTATTCGCTTCAATATTATTCCATTTATTACAATTGCTTATTTAAATTCTAACATTCACTTTATTATAAATGATAAGATTTTCTTCTCTATCTAAACATTAATACAAAATCATACTAAATTCCAGTTTTAAATCTTCAAAATTTCAGGTCGTTACATTTAGATTGCATGCAGGCTTGCTCTTGCTTTATACTTTACTTGCTTGCTTAAAAACTTAGGTTGAAAAGAAAATGCTTTGCATGCTTTAGTTGTTCTTAGATTTGGAAAAATGCAGATGCTCAGGAATAAAGCATGCGGACCTTGATTTGATTTTTTTTTTTTTTTGAGGAGAATTTCCAGATTAAAGAAAATGAATTTCAGGTAAATGTTTTGAAGATGGTTACTGGTTTGATTTTGAAAATGAAAAGAAATGAAAAATGCAGGTAAGCTTTTGATTGAAGAAGGGTTTGCATGCTTTAATTGAAATTCTGGTTTTTGTGAGGAGTTTGAGAATTTAAAATCAAATTTGAACATGATTTTTGGTTTTGAAATTTTTTTGGTTTTGGAGAGTTTAGAAACTGATTTAATTCTCAGCTAAAGTTTTATCTTTACTTTTGAAAATTAAGAAAGGAAATGAAAAGAAGAAAACATGTTTATATAAGTGTAATTGATTTATTTTAAAATAAAAGAAAAATTAAAAACAAATATGACACTTGTATTAAATCTTTACATTTGTCAATTAGAGTAGATTATTAGTTTACATTTGTCTCATTAGTTACTTAAGATATCAACACATGTTATATACATATTTTTACTTATTCTAATTTAAAAGTAAATAAAACCCTTTTCTTTATTTGTTAAATACTTATATATATATATATATATATATAAATTATTTTCATATGTAAACGTATATGTGCATTTCTTTTTTTTAAAGAAAATGAATTAAAACAAATTATATAAAAATGAAAGCTTATCCAAATAATATAAAAATGTTAATTCTTTTGAATTCAAAATTAATTAAAATTCAAATCTAATCATAAATTTAAAAATCCAATTTAAAACTAATTTATATCAACATATTTAATTTAAAAATAGCAATTCTATACATATTAAAATCTATTTATATTTATACATTATTGATATTATTTGAAAATAACACATTTATTAATTTAAATAATTTATAAAAGAAATTATAAATTACTTATCACTTATCTTATTTAAACGAATTAATGTTTAATATGTAAATTGTATCTTAAACTTCCATATACAATTTCAAATTATATTTATCAAGCTATATTAAAAAAAATTAAAATAAATCTTTTATTAATTTTATACATAGGCTTAAGATATAATTAAACAATTAATATTTATCTTAAGTATTTACAAACCATATAGTTATTTATTAACTAGCTTTGAAAAGTTATATTAAATTAAATCAAAATTTTCCAAATTATCAAAATGTACATTAGAAATTTAAAAACAAGATTTTATTTGTTTATCAAACTTCAAATCAAAACTCATCTATTTACAATATATATATACATACAAACACATTATAAATAGAAAGCATTTTATTAGCTTTTAAAAGATAAAATTCACCAACTAAATATCTATTTAATTGGATTATTAAATCAACTCAAATTTTATTAACAAAATTTACCAAATCAATTTAATTTTAAATACAGATTATTAAATTGATATCGCCCAAAATTCCAGGTCATCACAAATATATTCCTAAGCATAGACAAGCGATTGAGGTAGCCCTCTCCAAGAAAACTCAGATCACAATGGATTAGGACTTTAGATTATATTTGACAATTAAAGGGTCAAACAAGTCCTTAGTCCCATTCCGGCCAGCTTCTTTAGCAGCATCCAACTGGTCCTCGATCTGTTCTCTAACTTTATTATGACCATCTTCCCTTGCCTCTTCCTTGAGGACGTTAATTTAAGCGAGTTGCTCGTCAAGTTTAATTTTTCATTCCTCGAGCTTCGACGGCCTCTTCACAATATCTTTAAGACTCCTTTTGAGTTTCGAGTTTTTCTTCCTTCTCTTTATTAAAGAGCTCTTTGAGTTCCTCAATGCGGTGGGCTAGAGTGTTTTTCTCTTTTTGCAATATGGCCTTCTCCTGAGCAAGGATGCCGCTGTGGTTGAGGGCAACGTCCATCTCCTTTTTGTGAGTCATTTCCAAACGACTAATCGCCTCGGATGTTTCTTTGGCACTCTTCTCTATCGTGGCTAGCTTTACTATCAACTCTATGATCTTATCATCTTGCTGTTTAATTATTTCTTTATCATGGCTCGCCTCTAGCTTAAGGCGATTGATTTCACGCTGCCTCTTGATAGAAACCTCAAAGATTTTCGGCTAAACGCTGGAACGTTTGTGCTGCACAAAAACATCATTGACACATGCAAGTGAACTCGTTTTAGCACTCGTTATAATTTTATAATGGAAGGAAGAAACTTTAGCCCATAAAAGCAGATTTTTAAAATTGACCTTAAATTCGGCCAATCTTTCTGTTATAGAGGCCTAAGGAGCTATAGTAGTCAAAACAAGATCAAAGGTAGTGATTGAGTGTTTGCTCAACCTACGAACGCGGGACTCTCTAAATCTAGATAAACCTAAATAATGCTCAGGCGGCACAGCAGTTTGGGAAGGTCTAATCACCTCTATGTATAGGAAGATTGGGCTGAACTTCCTAATAAGATGATTGAGATTGAGGCTTGTGTTTAAAAGATGAAGATTTCCTTGAATGATGACTTCTTTCCTGGCTGTCATCTCTTTCTCGATGCATGCCCGAGTCTAGACTACCACTGGATCCATACTATGTCAAGAAGCCCCTCAAGCAATTGAAGGCATAGGAATGACACATAGCACCTGCAAACCAAACAAGAGCTTATAAGTGACCATCAAATAAAACATAGATGAAAATCATGTAGTGAAGTGTGCATGATTGTGATTGTCCTAGTGTCCCTTCGATGGACCAATTACTATAGCCTTGCTCATAGGAGTGATTTCTCCTTTGCTAGTAGGAGGAATGTCATCACTAGTCCTAGACTGAGAATTAAGCCCTCAAATATTGATGTTGGGGAAGTCATAGGTCATGATATCATCAAAGGATCGAGAGATTTATGAACCCTTCCATTGAACTTTCTAAATGTTCAAAGGAAGACTCTTCTTCAATAGAGGTGATGATGAACTCTGGCTCTTTGGCAATTTTTCTCCTACGCATTTTATAAGCGATCTTTTTTCCTTTTCTTGTTGTCACATGGGGTTGCATGCCATGTGATGGTTTGACCATAGGCATATTCCTTGGACTTGCATCAGCATCGCGGGCCTATTGGCTTCATCGGCCTTAATTTCACCCTCTTCGACATCATCATGAGCCACATCGATTGGAGGCACAATAGGGCTATTAGTGTCACCTTCTTGTTCTACAGTATTCCTTGGTGGTGCACCGCTTCTTGGAGGCCTGATACTGCGACCTTCTTCTAACAGCCCAAAATGAGATAACCATTCATTAGTTACAAGGGATCTGATGTCCCTATCCTTAACTAGTGTGGCACGGATTGCAAAAATTGCTTTGAATAACTATCGTCTTTAGGCCATGAGTGTATACCTTTAAACTTTCAAAGTATTAGTTAGTTCAGAACACGACTTGGGCTAAAGACTTTGGGAATAAAGTGAAGACAAAACTTACGTTCTTCCAACCATCACCTTGCGAAACCAGACGGACATGAACGTAGAACCATTCGTGCTTAAAGATATTAGGCTTGTTCCAAGCACCAGTTAAAACTCAACATTATGCGAAGGCTTGAGGAAAGTATAAGAAAGGCTTTCTATATCGTTTGAAATTAAAAATGAACCTAATATCCCTCGGAGATGGCATGCAAAATAGAATATCCATAAATAGAAAGAAAATGCCATAAAGAAAAGCATAAATATTCAGATATAGTTGAACAGGAGCTATTTCGAGATAATTTAGCATCTATCGGGATAAAAGAATTAAAAGGTGGCACACATTCGGCCTAACACATGAATTTATTACATGTCGTATACTCCTTGGGGGGAAAAATGAACCCTATAATTCATTAAAAGGGCTAGAACATGTCCAAACAGAATCCCATATTTAAAGCATAGTCTACGGAGAGCGGCCTCACAAATTCTGAAGGCCTGGGAACTAATTGGGTTAACAAGAAATACAACACCCTCTATAGTGTCAGGAGCAAGTTTTATCTCTTCCACCAAAAGGACGGGAACATCAAAGAAAAAGTCGACCAACGGGCCAGAAATCTCTGGTTGCTCAATTTGATGTTCAGGAGAAATTCAACTAGATATGGTCGTAGAACTTGACTCGGCTCTGGGATTGATGTGCTGCGAAGGTTATCCAAAAGGCATTGTGGCTAAATGACCTGAACGTCTGGAGCCTATATCAACTAAACTCAGTAGATGATCGAGATTAAAAAATTTACCTCCCCTCCCATGATAGGTATAAAATAATGTGGTGTAGTGTTGTGCAGTGCAGAGATAAATAGTTCAAAATTTAAAGCAGAAGGTAGGTAACGAGACTTTGGATTCCAACCAAAGTGGCATTCATCGCTAACCATCTCAACTGGCATTTTGATTGGTCAATTGTGTAAACTTTGGGATAAACCATCGACATATCGAAGTGTGAAGTCCGTATGTTAAGTTTTAATTCATATTCTAGGTCCTAGGAGTTTAGCCATTCAAATTCGAGTTCGATATCAGATATGCAAGCTATATTATTCATTATCATGATATGTTCAAGTTCGTTGAGGCGTGTTTGGTTCTGATTGCTCTTGCAAGTGAATATGGATTGGTTTTTAAGTTCAATTCAAAGCTTCAGAGTCGGCTAAGTCCCCATAATTGATCCCTTAATCCCAATGCGACCTATCCCTCTTATGAAGTAAATAATATCCTTTATTTATAGTCGTTCCTCTCACAAAGCTTATAACCAACACCTCCTCAAACACGCCACCATCGATCACTTTACTTAGCCTTTCCCACACTTCTCTTAAATATTTGTTTCAATCCCTTTAAGCAACAACATCACCGGTCCCTACATCCCATCTATGAAGCGACCCTATACTTAGTTGTTTTCACGTTTCTCTCAAATCTTTATGTCAATCTCTTGGAGAACATGTGCAATATCAATCCCTCTTCACCAAATTCCACTACAACCGGTCCCTCCATGCTTCACACACAACAAATGACTGATCCCACTAATTCCTTCATATTCGCTCTTTTATTTCTCCTTCTTTACCACCTCATCGAACCTTGCATTGCCATCATCTATCTCATCTCATCCAAACTTAACCCATAATTAACATAAACAAAAACCATTATCTCATCACGAACCAAAGTAAATGTGAGCGAACCTACCAATATATATAAATAGGTAGTGGGACATGGAGGAATCAACAACAATAGAGAATAGTTTGGAGATGATCAAAACTGAAAGATAAAAAGATCGGGTTGATGAAAGTATAAAGAGTAGCATTGGATTTTGATTTGAAATTTGAAAAGGAAGAGAGGGAGAAGGGTTTGGCTCTAAAGTATGGGAAGAAGGGTTCGGTATTGAAGAAAATAAAAGCAAATGAAAGTAAAGTGAATAAGTGAGGGATAAAGAAGAATGATATTAGCTTATATATAAGGGTTGAGGGATCGACCCACCTTTTTATCCTCTACGAGGCCAAAAAGATTAAATGCCTGATCCCTTGACTTGGGGATCCAATCTAACCCATATCACAAAATAAGAAAGTAGAGAGAGGATGGGAGAGAAAGGGATTGGCTAAAGGAAAATTTCGATCCCTATATATATATATATATCTGTGTGTGTGTGTGTGTGTACACACACAAACACAAAGAGGGGAAGGGGGATCGGCTAGAGGAATGCCGGTAGAAAGCTATTTCAAAAAGCTACAGGTTCTCTTTTAATTATTTTTCGAAATTCTGTTGTTAGATGGGTCAAAATTGGGTTTGAAATTGAATGTATTGCTTAGGCCTGAGTATAAAATTCTAAGGCAGTGCCTGACATTCCTGTAAATATAAAAGAAAGAAAGAGAGAGAGAAGAGATTGGTTATGAACCTTATGTGCATGAAAATATGTACATAAAATATTATATAAAATAAATAAATGTAAAATGCAATGAACTTGCATCTACTTCAATGAAAATTGGCGAAGAATCGTGAGCGTGCAAATTCATCCAGGAACCAACAACAAGAATGTGTATCTAAATATGCACGTTATATTCTAAAAGTTCAATTTTTGAAATTGACAGAAATTGAATTCAAACCTGAAGCTTTCATGGTCGAGAATGGATCAGATAGCCAAAGCTTACTAGTCTCGTAGAATTATACATAGATATCAATTGATGAAATATAATCCTGAATTTAAATTATTGGAAATCGACCAAGCATCATAACTATCAAAGATAGATATGACACTTCGAGAAAATAATTCGACGAAAGGATAATGACTATTCAAAAAACTATATGGATTTCTTATTGATGACTCTAACTTGCTTCGATTCAAAGCATGTCATGTTCAGCACAAGATATAGTTTGAGGGACAAGTATTATTAGGCATTTTGACCCAGCTATATCCGAACTGATTGAGCAAGTTAGACTTGACTGCCATCAAGGGCAATAAGTCCAGAGTGATGATTGTGGGTTCCAAAAATCAAGTACTAATGATAATATGAAGCAATAATCGAAAGGAATTAAGAGATATGTATTGCAGGATATTCTAAGTATGGAATATAATTTAATATAGAAATTGATTGGCTATAACATTCTCAATCTTAGGGATCAGTATAATTCTGCCAAGCAAGCGCAACCTAATGGGAAACAATTGATATCTCAAGATTCAGGAGTCCAATGCATATGAAACTTCGGGAACAAGATGTAGGGACTCTAGGGAGCCTACTATAGGCATTGCACCTCAAAAGGATTAGGCAAGAGGCATCGGCCCTCTTCCCTCGTTAGGGATCAACCGGAATTAGGTAAGAATACACTTTGCAGTAATGATCAAGAAATAACTCAAGTTCTACTTATCCAATAGACATGAAACTTGGTGGCTAGACATAATATAATATGGAAAAACTCCTACAGGGATTATATTCCCAAAATCCTCCAGACTAGGGATTGGCCCGATCCTTATTTCTTTGGATTTGGGCCATGCGATCCCTCCTATTGGTCCATATGATTTTGGAGTTCCCTTTGCTGAATTTTCAAGAAGATATTTCACTGTCTTCCTTTATAAATACAGGCTTGATTGTTCATTTTTGGGACTTTTAAGCTTCTTATTTCTTTGTATTATATTATAACTAAGGATTTTTATCCGATCTCTATTGTATTCAGTTTACAAAGTGATTAATAATGTTATTTATTCAAAGTGGATGTCGGAAAACAATGTCGAACCACTATAAATTGACGTGTACTTCTTCTTCCTTTAATTTTCTATTTTTTATTTGCTTCTTTCCTTTTTTTTCATTTTATATACTTCATTTATTTCTCTACAAAATATCCATTGGGAGTTTGTGCCAATTTTTGGTGCAAACATGTATATACCCTTAGGATATAGTAGGGTATTGTACATGAATGTGAACTTAAGTTGTGTTTTATTAAAGTTTTTATGAGAATGTTTTCACAAATAGTCATGGTAGGTAAAATACTTAAGTTTTGTGTTAATCCCTTGTTTGGTTAATTGAACTGAAATTTCGAGGTCGAAACTCTTTAAAGGGGGGAAGAATGTAACTACTCATATTTGTATACTTTTGATTTTTGGAATATTTAATTAGTTTTAAATATTCAATTTTGGTTTTTGAAATAAAAAGAAAATCAATTTGGTAATAAAATGAATTTATAGAATTTTCTATAATTTTAATCTGGAAAATATTTAAATTATCGTTTGATGCATTTTACGACGAATGTTGTTATTTTTAAATTAAAAAGAATTTAACAACCAATGTGTTTTATAATTGTTTTGGAATCATGCCACATTTCTATGCATGATCATATTTTTATTTCTTTCATTCGCGGTTCATACGTGAATGGAATATTATGTAGCGGAGTACCATGAATATTTCTTTTCAAACCATTTTTAAATCGAATCAAATTTTGATTTTCAAAGTAGCCATCAATTTGATTTTCTTGATTTGATGAAAAGCTTAAATTTTTAGGTTAGCTTATGGGTTTTGTTTAGCTTGGGCAGGAAGTAATGTAATTTGACTTTGTTATAAGTACATCAACACTTCACCCTTCATTTCATTTTTCATTTCTTACTGTTGCCTCTCTTTTTTCTTCTTCCTTTTTTCAACTTCCTGAGCATGAAAAAAAACCTCCTCCTTCCTTCGAAATTCATTAGCTTCAAATCTATTCGTTATAGCAAAAGGCTCTAACTACAAAGTAATAGGTATTGTCCGTAGTATTTTTTAGAAATTGATAGCTCTAGATTTCATCAAGAGATGAGAGAGATTTCCCTTGACCATTTTCTATTCATTTAGAGGTTTCTGATGATCTAATGGGTGAGGGAAACTCTAGTCGATGTTGGGAGGAGCGTTGAGGCATAGCGGATGTAATGGAGGTGATTGCAGGAGGTCCAATGGTCTGTGGTGGTCGGTTGAGGTGAATTTAGGGTTTCATCCCTATTTTGTTTTTGTGCTTGAAAATGGGTTATCAGGTAAAGAAGGGAGGTGACGATTGGGACATGGTGGCAGCTGAAGGTGGGCATGGGTGTGGCAGAGCTCATAGAGGTGGCAGTAGAGGCTAGTATGGGTCATGGCGGTGGAATGCGAAGTTCGAACAAGGAATTTTCATGCCCATGCGCAAATTTCATTTAGGGTTTTAGTCGGAATTAGCTAGGGGACGTCGGAGTTGGGGAGCTAGGGTGTAGTTGGATGAGCTCGATAAGGCGAGCTTGTGGGTGGGTTTAGATATGGCGATTGGTGGTCGAAGCGGGGTGTCGGTGCACGTTGTGCTTAGGAGGAGGGGATATCGAATTATGGATTTGGGGGAGGAAGGTTACTATTTGAAGTGGGATCGGGTTTGATTGTGGAGTGTGCTTTGGGCTTGGGTGAGAAAAATAAAATTCATTTAGTTTTATTTTATTAATTAAATGTGTTGGAGTTAAATTGCTTTATCTCCTTCATTTTAAACCCGTTTGACCCATGGATTTTTGCACTAGATTTAGATGAACTATTAGAATGCTATAGTATAAATAATTGTTAGATTTAATGTAGTATAATTTAAAGATAAAATAATACTGATTGAATATAATTACGTTGAATTAAATAATAGCATAGTTAATTAATTGTACTTCACTGGTTATATCTGTTTGACCAAATAAAACATAGTTTTGATTGAATAAATTATTTTGGACATCTATTTAGTAGAAATAAACATCATCCAGCTATAATTAAAATAAATAGATTACTGATGACATTTATTTAGCACAATAAATCCTCGTTTTTCTATTATATTAATTTGGACATTTATTTCTATGCCAATTAATTAATATGTTGATTAATTAGTATGTTGATTAATTAAAATTGGTTAAGTGATGGATTTGTTAAACATTGTTAATTGTGGATTTGATTTACATATATGTTGCTTACGTAAATACTAGTGTTGGCTTGGAATGCTAAATTTAAGTAAATGGTAGCTTGTTCAAGTATCATTGTGAGCATTAAGCCTCTTGTCGAATTTAAAAAGCTAAGGATTTAAATTAACATTCATTTATAACAATTTGAGATTAAGTGGTTACATAATTATAAATGATATAAAATATAGAGATTAATGATGTTTAAGGTAATTAAATATTTTAGCTAATGATATTTTAGGATATTTAATTATAGTATTAGTGTTGTTTAAATATATTTAATCATAGTACTAGTGTTGTTTAAAGATATTTAATTACATTATTAACGATGTTTATTTATCTAATAATATTACCAATGATGCTTAAAGTTAATTAATTATATTATTAATGATATATAAAGTTAATTAGTTAATTTATTAAAGATATTTAAAGTTAATTAATTATTTTATTAATGATGTTTAGAGTAAATAATTATTTATTAACAATGTTTAAAGTTAACTAATTATTCTATTAGCAATGTTTAAATTTAAAAAATTATTTATTTATGATGTTTAAAGGTAAGTAATCATCTATCTGTGAGATCTAGAATCAGATTTTCTAGACGAGGGATAGGGTACGTCGAAACATCGAAAACAAGTCAAATAAAGAAGTTTTATAAATAAATTTTAGAGGAGATTTATAAAAGGAGCTTTATAAATAATTTTAGAGATCTATAAAGGAAGTTTTATAAATTAATTTGGAGATTTGTAAAGGATTTGTAAAAGTTGGAATGAGTTTATAAAAAAGGAATTTTATATAAAAAGGAATCATTCTTTTCATTCATAACATTAAAGGAAAAGTGATTTGGGTTTAGAGTACGTATGGTTTAAATGATATTTTTTTGGCCCATTTAAATATGAGTTTAGAAAAGAAGAAATCTTCCTTAAGTTGTGTTAGTATGCTTATACAATTGGGATAAGTGTGTGGATATATTTTCTAAGTATTGAAAGTATAATGTTTTGTTAATATGCATATACCGGTGAGATAAGTATATGAATGTTTTTCCAAGTATTGAAAGGAGTATAAAGGGTTTGTGTAAATATCTTTTGTGAAGGTATTTTGAATCAAATATTTAAAAGAGATTAAATTAGTGAAGTTAATTAATAGTGGTTTAGTGGATCCCACATGGAATTAAATCTATGTTTGATTGTTTGTTTGTTTGATAGCTAAATAACCAACTATCAAATCTTAGCCAGAATATAACTCTGAAAATATCTAGGAGAAACACGGGGCTTATATGACATAATTATCTTCGATGATGCTATACCATGTGTATAAATCTCGTTTTGTTCTCTTAGGACAAATGATAAGGAAATTGGTCCATTTAAACCGTTAAGAGGTGATCTCCATTCTTATGTTTTTCTTGATTATTCCTAAATGAAGCAGAGTTGACTTTACTAGAACTATTAATTTGGTTTCGAGCGACCGGTAGGCGAGGGAGTGTACTTATATGATTTGGCTCGAAAGTATAACCACTCCAAAACCAAATGAGTTCTTTGAAGTGCTAGGGTTAATTGCGATTAGCCTGAGGGCGATTCCAAAATGAATGTAGTAGAAGTAGTGACTTTGATTTTTTCATGTCCCTAACGACTTGTGTGGATGAATGCTGGCATTGCATTATTGCCTAGAGGGCAATGTTAGCATTCCAAGTGGGAATTACTAGGAGTAAAAGGTAAAAGCATAACGTCACAAGCCTCCCATCTCGGTAATGGATAAATAGGGGATGCTCGCAGAGCTATGTGATGATTTTCCGTTAGGAGCATCATTCCTCGATCTAGATTGATATTTTTGAATTTGGGCACGCATGGGGTGACCTAGGGGCAATATTTGCAGCTTTGATACCCGAGGGATGATGTAATCTAGTATGTCATGTTAAAGGGGGTAGCTATCTTTGTGTTCCCAAGAGGTTCATGTGTAGCCCTCGGGTACTGTTACCAAGAAATCTTATCAACATACCAAGATTGTGCCTAGGAATGAAGATTATCCTTTAGGCCAGTAAAGCAGGAAGGATGGTATGAATCCTTCTTGAATTTCCTTTTGAATAGGCTTTAGTAGACAAAAGTTACCCAGATCGACCTTTCGACTTAGTCGAAAGGGTTGATTTTTATGCTTAATGACTTTCAACCTAGTTGAGTCAGTATGGATTCTCCTTCGAAAGCTTTCCTTTTTGAAATAGATGGAATACCCGGATAAGGTTTCACTTAGTTGGATTCGACCTTGTTGAAAGTCTTGGTTATTGTTAGTTGGAACTTTATCCAAGAATATGAGATAAAGGTTCCAAGTCTATCGAATGTAAGGTGGTTTAGGTGTTAAAACTTGATTTAGGAATCTAGGATAAAGGTTTTGATTCCATCGAAAGTTATAGACTCAATTATCCTTGGTTTTGATTGGGTATCTCAAGTTTGGAACGGTTGGAATTAGGTTACGATCTTATCGAAAGCTGGACCTCTTGATTTCTTGTATAGATCAATAGTTTCAGTGGACCAAAGCTCGGTTTCGACTGTGTCGAAAAGAGAGAATCAGGGGAAGGCGGTAAGAAGTGTATAAACTAAAGTTATATGTAGGAGGTTCCAGTTGTGTCGACAAGAACCTTTCGAGGTAGATGTAACCTGAAATACAAGAGAAAACCTAACAATAGCATACAAATCATTAAAGTAATGTGAAATACTAGAGACTTCAATTTCGTAAGCTAAAAGATGATTTTATTACTTTAAATCCCCAAAACAATTTTGCAATTAGGGTTACAACACTTTTCGTTATGAAAAATACGAGATTTGAGTGGAAGTAATTGGATTACCAAAACGTGACCCCTTAGGTCTTATTTATAGATGCGGTTTAGCACCTTTCGACCTTGATGCTTTCGACTTGGTCGAATGGTGGCTGCCGAATGACTCAAGTATGCTTTGTATTTGTCGAAAGGAAGGGCTACGCCTCTCTTCTTTGTGTTTCCTTGTAAGTGCTTCCGACTCTGTCGATAGGCATTGTTTAATGGTTTCGACGATGTTGGTTACATCTGAGCTCTTGTTTCTGATTGGATGTGGAACACACTTGGATCACGTTGGTTCCGACCGGTTCAAATGGCTTACCATAGCTTTCGAAGGGGTTGTTCAGGTCAATGCTTGCTTTCGCATGGTTTGAATGAAGGCAAAAACTTGGTGTCGAAAGGTTTGGCGCATATGCAAATAACTGTTCTCATTGTCTTCGAACGGTGCTGCTTTGACTCAATCGAGAGGTCACTATGCATGTGAAATGACCCAATCGAAAGGTAGCTACCAAGTGCTTTTGACCCCTTTGTATCCTTTGAAAGCTATAGACTTAATGAATCTTGATTGCAGAAACCCTTCGACACCTTCAAAAGGTCCTAAAGCTTGCAGACTTTGACGGTAGCATCCCTTCGACTCCTTCGAAAGGTTTAGCTAGAACCTTTTCCTCTTACTCTTCTTTAACTTCTACTCAAATTGGTTTCGATCGAATCAAAAGGTTAATTTTTGGAGTAACATCCCCCCATGCGAAGGGATGCTCTTGACTTTCCAAGTCATTTGTGTCAAAATCTAAAACTTTCCCGCCCCTTTGTCTTCCCGCATGAATCTGGGCCACTTATTTAAATCTGATCTAATGGTTAGTAGCTCTTGGAAGACTTTTTTAATAAGTACACTGTTTCTTCTTTTTCCTTATTTACCTACACCAAAATTTCGAATAAAAGTAAAATATTTCCTAATTTTTCTCAAACATTCCTTCGGCTTCCAAAACTCAAAGCAGAAACCAAATCTAATCGTAAGTTGAGATTCATCTCAGTTTTTACAATCTCTCTTTATCTCTTTTTTTTTAATGTTTTTCAACGAATTTCCCCTTTCAGATCTTTCCATCGGAATTTTTACTTTAAACACTGTTTGAATTTCAATTTTATTAAAAAATGTCTTTAATTTGATTTTCAAAATTTTGATTTATACAGAGATTTTTCCTGATTCAGTTCCATGAATCAATAGGTTTACTTTTGGTTCTGGATTTATTCCAGTGTTCTATGGTTAATGTAATTCTTTTGAAAACAAGATCTTTGTTCTAAATTTTTTCGAAATCGAAGTAATTAAATCATGCTGAAATCCAGTTTCTTAACGGGTTCGATTTAATTTTTTTAAGAAATTTTGAAACCCTGGATTTGCAATCAGGTTTGGGTAAGAAAAAATGTTTGTTTTCTTCGCTCAGAAGTTTCATGTGTATGAACGAAAAATTGGCGCCACAAAATGACTTTTCTACCCCTTCAAAAGGGATTGAGGCGGCAACATTGGTTTTGTTTCCTTAGCCCCTTTCGATGGGGTCGAAAGGTTTTGTAGCGTAAATTCATCAACCTTGTCGAAAGGCTTTGCAATTTAGTATAGTCACCCCACTCGAAAGCAATATATTTCGACTTAGTCAAAATCTTTTATGCCGATTGCAACCCATTTTCCTTAGTTAACTTTTGGAATCACAATGCCCGCTCATCCCTTTCGAATCCTTTTGTATCTATTGTATCGAAACCCCTTAGAGTTATTTTTGTCCCGTATTGTCGAAACTTTCTAATGCATGTGAATTTAATCTATAACTTTTCGACTTAATGAGTATACTAGGTTTCAACAACATTCGTATTCCTCTTATGAAACCTAAGTCAAAAGTTTCAACAGTGTCGAAGGTTCTTGTTACTTTATTTATGAAACATATTTAATGTACATCTTGTTTGCGCCAAAATTGGTCACAAACCCCAAATGTCGTGAAAGCACCAGTGTATGAATATAGATCAACAATAAATGATCACCAATCATGGATCTAAGTAATGTAGAGGATAAAAAATGAAAAATAATCAACTTAAAATTGAAGGAAACAGACAAAGACACGGGATTTATAGTGGTTCGGCTATCTCCGGCTTACGTCCACTCAAAAAGCTAATCTTTTATTGACTTTCTTCGCTGATTACAGTTGATTACAGCGGATTACAATGAAGGAATTCGAGTACAACAGTAGCTTAATAGTCAAAAGTGTTTTCGGGAGAGTCTGAACGTCGGGTAGCCAAAAAGATCCTTTTTCTACAAGCCCAAGGGTTCTATTTGTAGGCATAGGAGGCAGATATCTCGCTCCGATCTCGAGAGACTTCTTCTGGCAAGTGAATGGGCTTACGCGATTGATCCCATGACGTTTCGGCTCGATCCATGATCGATACGAACTAATTCGTATCGATCAAGATTTTGTCCAATAGAGTCGAAATTTGGCATGAACCTTCTTTAGCTCGTACGTAAGCTTCTGTGAAAATTTTATAGCATTTTGACTTGTAGATCTCGAGATACGATCGATACAAAATGTAGCTTCGCCAAGGTCGTCTAGTACATATCGATCAATTCGTATCGATGCTTATTCTTGTCGATACTGAGCACGTGCGCATCGGTGACGTAGTGCTATTTCCAAGGCTCGATCCTATCCTCATGCCAAGTCGAATGCTTCTTCCCTGAAACTGTGCTTGCCTCTCATTTCTATCCAAAATGTGCTTCGAACCCACTATTTCGCATCCATCAGTTTGTATCGGTCTTATTCGCATCCACAAAACCTACTCTCTTTGTACCCTTCCCAAGCGCATTGTTCACATCAATCCACAAGTGATTGATATGAAATGTCCAATCAAAGTCCTGAACTCATTGCCTCACCTTCATATTGATCAAGAAACGATCGATACGAAGCACACCTGTGCATCCATCCGATCGATTCGAACTGCATCGATGTGAAGTATATGGATTCGAAGTAATCTCCTACGCTCCACCTTGATCGATATGAATTAATCGAGCTGAATAAACCATCAAGCATCCAACCAAAACTCACTGTCATCGAGTCAAAATCCATTCAGCCTCCCTCCTTGATCGATATGAATGCATTGTTCGTATCCATGCTGATCGATATGAATAACTCGATCATATCCATACTGGACCGATACGAGTTCGCACCAATTCGAATGAGATCTCCTTGTGCACGTATCCATCAATTCCTTGAACAAACGAACTCCGTTTGACTTGAAATTTGAAACATAGCCTCTCCAAGCCTTGATCATTACTCCTAATCGATTCCGCCTTGATTGGAGCTCGGCCAAATTTTAACGACATCGATCGCAACCTTGTTTCCAATCGATTTCCAATCCTGATATCCTTCCTTTTCCAGCTAATTTGTTGATATTCCAGCCTTGACCAAAGGGTGGGATAACATTTTCCCCCTAAAACATGCCTTGTGATAAGAAGGTGTGTTTTGAATAGTTCCGAATCCGATATCTAAAGTCCACAGCTATATCATCCAAGTGCATCGTTCATGACTGCTCCGAGTCGATGTCTGATTCCAAATCTAGTAAATAAAGCCTTAGCCAATTTCATATCCATCCGAACTCCATAACCGAGTCTTAATCCATCCTTATCAAATAACCAATAACTGAATCCAAGACCTCTCCGGGTCGATATCTAAGTCCTTTGCCATTCATAGCCAATATTCATATCCATAACCTCTCCGGGTTCTTGTCAAGTGCAATCCACACCTGACGACCGTGGTCCAGTGTCCCTGAACGTTGAGTAATTTCCATGGCTTTTGTCCTAAGCCGAATCCCGATCGCTCGGGACCCTTGCCGAGCATAGCTATACTCGACGACCTAAAATAGTTACCAACAATATAGGGCCTAATTCCTATGTCGAATCCTAGTCCCTCCGGACCCTTGTCGAGCATAGTCCATACTCGATGACCTGAATAAGTCGATTTGCCACACTCGGACAAAGCGACTTACCCCTTGCTAGGTATAATCCATACCCGACAACCATTTCCCAAAAACCAGACAAAAATCCAATCAAAATCCAATCCAAAATCCAAATTAAATCCGAAAACCAAAAATCCACATCTGAAATCAAAACCAATGCCCAAGCATGAAAGCAACCATCCAAACAAAAGTCCAAACAAAAAAACAACATCCGGAGTTCAAACCAAACTCCACTACCAAACCATAAAAAGCAAGTGTCCAAACCAGAAAGAAAAAAAAGATTTCACGAACCATAGCGTCGCGGTTTATCATCATTCAGAGCATGCCTAGGGTCCATCTCTGTCCCCTACATGAGTAAATGACTTGGTTGTTTGCTTGTAGCTTGTTACTTGTTTCATATTATCCCTGTCAATTGATAGCCCATCGACCGTCATTCCTGGGCCTCGCGCCATCACTATTTGAGGTAGACGGTTGTTGTTCCACAGCTGCATTCCGAGCCCCAACATATTGTCGCAACTGTCCATTCCTTACATGCCCCTCAATTATGTCCTTCAGATGCCTGCAACTGTTGGTATCGTTCCCGTCCAGATCATGAAAAAGGCAGTGCCTCCATGATGCCCTTTCACGTTTCAAGGGTTCTCTCCTAACTAGCCTTCGGTAAGGAAGGTGATTCCGAGTCTCCATGAATATTAGTTCCAACGTCTCGTTTAATCCCGTGTAAGTGGAAAACTTTG
Organism: Allium cepa; assembly: GCA_030765085.1. Classification (NCBI taxonomy): domain Eukaryota; kingdom Viridiplantae; phylum Streptophyta; class Magnoliopsida; order Asparagales; family Amaryllidaceae; genus Allium; species Allium cepa. The sequence continues at coordinate 222,882,203 of CM060928.1, forward strand.
GCTCCCTCCACCGCTTTCTACCTTTTCCTGATTCGTCATCCAACTTCCCTTTTCCTTTACCTATATCTTTATTCGAGCCACCGTCGGATGGCCCTCCATCCTCAGCCACGTTCACCTCCTTTAATTTCATATCTGAACATGCATCTTCCTGACGAAGGAATCTCTTAGCTTCATGAAAGAATTCCCCGAGATACATTAGTGGGTCTCGTAATAGAGATACCTTGAAATCTGAATTCTCTCTGACTCCTGACGCTTCCGCCATTAAAACCATCGATGGATACGGCCGATCCACCGAAGCAACCGCTGCATTGAACCAAGTTAAGAAAGCTCTGAGCGATTCGTCTGTCCTTTGCTTTACTGATGTTAGCGTCCTCACATTCTTCAGCCTTTTGATATGAACTCGAAACTGCTTCAGAAACCTATCCAACAATTATGTCCATGTCCTAATAGATCCTTCCTCCAGCTGTCTGAACCGCATCGCAACAATATCTGTCAGGTATAGAGGGAAACATTGGGCCATCACTTCCTCCGATGCCCCCAGAACTTCCATATGTCTTGTATATCTCATTAAGTGATCAGTAGTATCAGCCTTGCCATTGTATACTTCTAGCGTAGGTAGCTTGAATTCTGGTGGATTCCAAGCTATTTTGATGTCATGAGTAAAAGGACTCTAATTTACTCCTTCCAGATCTTTGTTCGTCAAACTTCCGTGCATAGTTTTCCTGATAATCTCAGCCAATCCAGCATTGTCTGTCAAAGGTTGCCTCCCGAGTCCCTAAGGGAATTCTGGTACATACTCTTTACCCCACGTTCGTACATTCCTTTCAGCATCTTCTTGTGTAGTGTTAACTAGAATTCCTCCATGAACTGGTTCAACGTTGCCGGGTAGTATGCTCCCATGTCTGGATCCATCCAGGTTTTATGGTTGTGTGCTGGCACAACGCCATAGATGGCCTATTGCAACGAAAATACAAGATGTTGCTAGCTACAATGTAACGATAGCTATGCTGGTTTTTGTCTTTTACAACATTAGCTTCAGGATGTTAGCATAGACATCAACACTATGTTGTAGTAGCTATAGACTTATAAAAATATTATAAAAAATGAGTGCGGGCTGAAATAATTTTTAACGCGGCGGCAAGCTAAAACAAAGCGGCAAAAGTTAAATTAGAAGCCGTCGACTTCTATTGCTCGAGAAAATATGACCGCTTTCTTTATCGTTCCTTCCTCTTTCAGTTTTTAGAGCTTTGTTAAATTAGAAGTCGCCGACTTCAATTGCTCGATCGAATGAAGATTCCACATTGCTTGCTCTGTCGATCGACCGTCTCCTTATTTACTCGGCTGCTTCGAATTTGATTGAGTTCGAAAGGGCTTCGGTATGTAATTTTTGCTCTTTTGCTTTTCTGGTTGATATGCTTGAACTCGATTGATGATTCAAGTTGTATGATTATGCTCTGTTGTTACTTGAACTCGAATGATTTATTGCGCCGATGATGTTATGGTTTATATAGGGTTCGAAACCCATGATTTTCGTTCGTATACATTTATTTGAATTCGTCTGTATACATTTATTTGAATTTGTCTGTAATTCTTCTCAGCAATCGATATTGTATAGATGCTTGTGATGATTTTTGACTTTGTCAATTCGTATATATTTTGATTTCTTGGTACTCACGGCTTTGATTTTGACTTTGTTGTGACGATGATTCCTTGGCCACCACGGTTTCGAATTTTTGGCATTTGATTTTTTGTTGACTTCGGCACTTGATATTGATACTGTTCTTCACTCTATGGACTTTGGGCCATTTGTGTCAACCTAGACTTGTTCAATTTTGATAAAACACGACTTTGAATTTTTTTACTTTGAGATGAAAGTTGACTTGTTCATTTACATCTGATTTGGTTTGTATTAGTTTGAACTTGCCATGGTTTGATTTTTGCCTCTGAATTTAGTTTGAATTTGCTACTGTTTTGATTTTTATAACTGTAAATTGACGTCGCGAATTTCAGGCTTGACTTTGAACTTGTTGCCTTGGTTATCACGGCTCTGACTTGATGCTGGAAATTGACTTCGGTCATTTTTGAACCTTCCTGCTTGGTTTTGTACCTTCCTGCTTGGTTTTGTTTCTTCCTGTACTTGTGCATTTGAATTTGAATTATTCCTCTCTGTCTTTGTTCAATTTTAGCCTTGACATATCAAAATATTTGTATGTTCGGTAGCTCTGCCTTTGGCTCGACTTGATACTTGTAGTTGTTTTCACTACACATGTATATGCTGCACCATAGTTGAACTTGTCTGAACGTTGAACTGATTTATTTTGTGTTGTTGTATTTGGACTTGTACTCTTGTGTTTCACTTGCACTTGATCACTATCACTAGTTGACATTATGTACATGTTGTCATTCATTCACATGTGTAATATCTGGAGCTCGAGTTGCTTCAATGTTGCTTTGCACTTGCAATCAGGTCTGCATGGAGTCTGGTCTTTGTTCCAATGGTACATGCGCTTATCCCTTCATCATGTGTACACATGCATATGTATGTGTGTGTGTGTGTGTTTATGTTAGCTTTGAGTTTCATTTTGAGTCCTGGTGAACTGTCTTGATACACTTGACTTTGGTTACTTGTACATAGCATATTGAGCTGGTACATATTGTTTGATCATTAGCTTAGTCCGGTGCATTTAAGTCATGTGCAGTTTCACTTGAGTTGTTGCTTGATGAACTTCTATCTTGAGTTTGAGTTGTTTTCATGTGTACTTGAGTGTGGTCTGGTGCAGTTGCTCATTCGAGCTGCTGTGTGGTTCGATGCACTTATATATGTCTTCATTTGTTGAATTCTTGTGCTCGACAGTTTTGTGATGATTCGTAGTGCACCTGAGTTGAATCTAGCTTGTAGCTCAGGTTTGACCTTGTGCTGATATCGTGACTTAACTTGAGTTGAACCCGGCTTTTGATTTGGGTTTGACCTTGTCCTCACCTGTCCTTGTAACTTTATCAAGTCTATATCGGTGTGCACGGCCTTGTGGCATATACAGTGATGCACTGTGTATGTCACAAGCTGTTCGTGTTTGATAAATTCAAAATTAAATGATGATGAACAACCCAAATAACTGAGGAAAATAATATTTTCAAAATCATATTTTATTTTACACTGCAAAAATATTTTATTTTCAATTTTACCGCGTCAGTGTGTATTTTTGCAGATTGCTCAGATGCTGGATTCAGTCTGGAATGAAGTTGAAGATAAATTATGAGTGAATGAGCAATACGTAGTGAGGACATTTGTAAATGAAAGATTGTGATGTAATTGAATTTGTATAGTAATCAAAATTGTGTATGTATAGTGAGTGCTCGAATTTGTACTATTCAAAATTGTAATAAATATTCGTTTGAATAAAATATCTGTTTGAATTTAAACTCTGTGTTATTTATTTTATTCAGCAAATATTTATTTAATTCTGTGAAAATCATATGCTCGCATATTCAACAGTTGTAGGGCCCACTTTTTAGTAAATTGGTACCTGTGGCAAAAACAGAACCGATGTTGCCCTAGGGGCGCAAAGATGTTGCCTTTGACTCTAGGGCAACGCTGCAAAATGCATCACCGAGAAAGTGTTGCCTTTGCCCTTTTTTAGCCTGCAACAACATTTTTTGGCACTTCCTCCATCACTTCAGGGTGTTGCAGTTTGCAATCTATGGCGTAGTGTGGTCAGGGGTTGTGCCTTATTGAGCTGCTCCATTCGATTGCCTGTTTGGTCCTTCTGCTCTAGCTCCATGGATCTAAACTCCTGAAGCTCCAACTGTTCCTACTTGCCCAAACTGTCTGAGGAGGTTCTACATCATCTCCTCCTGCCTTTTCAAAAATTATTCATGCATAGCTCCCATCATCATCTCCATCTCGTCTCTGGTGATGAAAGCTGAAGTCTGGTTAGCCCCTGATGATACCTCTTGGCTCCCTTCATGCCGACTTCTCTCGATTCTTTGTCTTCTACTTGATTGCCTTATCATAGCTCTTTAGATCTGAACCCTTAAGCCTTCAAATCCGAATTCCAAATTTGGTATAGCGGGTGCTAGTTGATTCTCAGTGAAAGCATCAAAGTTTTTGCGCCAAAATTGGTCACAAACCCTAAATGTCATGAAAGCACCATAGTATGAACATAGATCAACAATAAACGATCATCAATCACAAATCTAAATAATGTAGAGGATAAAAAATGAAGAATAATCAACAAAAAATTGAAGGAAACAGATAAAGACACAGGATTTATAGTCGTTCGGCTATCTCCAGCCTACGTCCACTCTAAAAGTTAATCGATTATTGACTTTCTTCGCTAATTCGAGTACAACAGTAGCTTAATAGTGCAAAAGTGTTTTCGGCAGAGTTTGGACGTCGGATAGTCAAAAAGATCCTTTTTCTATAGGCCTTAGGGATCTATTTATAGGCGTAGGAGGCAGATATCTAGCTTAGATCTTGGGAGACTTCTTCTGGCACGTGAGTGGGCCCACGCGATCGATCCCATGAAGTTTCGGCTCGATCCATGATCAATACGAACGTAATTCGTATCGATCAAGATTTTTCCAATGGAATCGAAATTTAGCATGAACCTTCTTTAGCTTGTACGTAAGCTCCTGTAAAAAATTTCATAGCATTTGGACTTGTAGATCTCAAGATACGATCGATACGAAATGTAGCTTCCCCAATGTCGTCCTGTCCGTATCGATCCATTCGTGTCGATGCTTATTCGTGTCGATACTGAGCACGTTCACATCGGTGACGTGACGCTATTCCCAAGGCTCGACCCTATCTTCATGCTGAGTCGAATGCTTCTTCCCTGAAACTATGCTTGCCTCTAGTTCATGTCCAAAACGTACTTCGAACCCACTACTTCGCATCCATCAGTTTGTATCGGTCTTATTCGCATCCACAAAACCTACTCTCTTCATACCCTTCCCAAGCGCATTGTTTGCGTTGATCCACAAGCGATCCATACGAAATGTCCGATCGGAGTCCTAAACTCATTGCCTCCCCTTCATATCGATGGAGAAACAATCGATATGAAGTACACTTGTGCATCCATCCAATCGATTCGAACTGCATTGATGTGAAGTATATCAATTCGAAGTAAGCTCCTACTCTCCACCTTGATCGATATGAATTAATCGAGCCGAATAAACCATCAAGAATCCATCCATCCAACCCAAACTCATAGCCATCGAGTCGAAATCCATTCAGCTTCCTCCCTGATTGATACAAACGCGCTGTTCGTATCCATGCCAATCGATACGAATAACTTGATCGTATCCATACTAAACCGATATGAGTTCGCATCGATTCAAATGTGATCTCCTTGTGCACGTATCCATCAATTCCTTGAACAAACGAATCCCGTTTGACTTGAAATTTGAAATATAGCCTCTCCTAGCCTTGATCATTACTCCCAGTCGATTCTACCTTGATTGGAGCTCGGCCAAAGTTTAACGACGTCGATCGCAGCCTTGTTTCCAATCGATTCCAATCCTGATATCCATCCTTTTCTAGCTAATTTGTTGATATTCCAGCCTTGACCAAAGGGTGGGATAACATATCTTTGTTCAAGTTTTTAAGTTAACTTGAAATACTTCCTATTAACAATTAGTTCCAGTGAAGCTTTTGACAAAGTGCCACTTTACATTCTCATCTTTTCTTTCAACCATGTCGGAAACCCAGTGATTGCTCATATTTGTGCTTTCGACGTTGTCAAAAGGTTGTGACTAAATGTTAACTTCTTTTTTTTGGACTCTGTCAAAAGCTCCACGAACACTCCCATTTAGGGTTTTGACAGTGTTGAGAGGTATTTGTTAAGTGTTATTGTCCTTTCCATTCGACTCTATCGAAAGCCCAATATCTTTAACTCTTAACTTTGACATTTTTCAAAAATTTAAAATTTCATCTTTGGTTTTTGTTAAAGTTATTCGAGTAGGTTTTTAACTAATTCTTAAATGAATTCGACGTTCATATAAACTTGAAAATTTTAACTGAAATGTTTTCACCTGGCAGAATCAGGAGCTCTCCGAAGAAGGCCGTAGCTATTTCCAAACATTCTCTTACATCAACCCAAGATGAAGTTAATGCTATCCTCGATAACTTTGGCATGATGTTGAAGCCATTCCTCCTTAGGAGACTTATACTATCAACAACCCTCCCAAAGGATTCTTTGCGTACACTGCCATCCATATATGGCATAGAGGATTCTTGTCTTTTCCAAGGTTTTTATCCACATTCGTTTCTCATCTTGGGATTGCTCCAATCCAATTGTCGCCTAATGTTTATACCTATCTCTTATCTTTGGAAATGATGGCACTACAATCTGGACTTACTCTTTTAACACTGTAGTGTTGAACTACTTGACCCGGCTAGTTAAGTTTAACAACCATAACAGTCAAATATGTAGAGCCAATCCCCAGAAGAAGCTGATATCAGATGGGTTTAATAAGTTTGGAGACTGGAAAAACCACTTTTTCTTTGTCAAGTGCTTTTCAAACATCAGTGGGACTTTCGCCTCCCCTCGTAAGTCTAAATTTTTATTATCTTCCCTTATTCAATGTTTTTTCTTGCTTAATCTCTGGTTTCGTCAGGTGCTTCTATTAAAGAGCTTAATGATGATGGTACGAGAACAGTTGAATCTCTGATTGTGGCCTCAAGCCAAGTTGGGAGCAGATTGGCGCTGTTGAATCCTACAAATTTACGAAAGTTCTCTTCGCCGATAGGCCAAAGGATCATAGTTATTTCTCCATCTATTCAATATACTTATCATGGCAAACACTTCCTCTCTCGAAGAGACTCATCCACTTTCTCTCCTATGTCACCCATTTATGTTGACCACTCTGGTATGTGAAGTACGCTGCACTTCTCATGAATTTGTTGTATCGCTTTTTCAATTTATATTGATAACATACAATTTGCTTGGAGTCTTTTTAGTTGCTCTTCAAGTTACAATGGCGGTTGGTGGTGCCACTCCTCCTCCTACAACTTTTGGAGTATCATCTATTATTGAATCTCTTGCTAAAACTAGGAGGGCCTTCAAAAGGAAATTGGCGCCATCATCTAAAATAGAGCCACCCAAGAAGGTTGTTAAAGTTGTTTATGTAGAGGAGGAGGATTCATCTCTTGATAAAGCTCCAAAAAGCCCAATCGTAGAAGCTCCTAAGCAAAAAACCGAGGCAGACTCCAACTGTGACCGACCCTCTTTCTCGCATTTCCATTTCTGATTCTCCAACTGCACTCGAACAAATGCAACTGGATCTATAGACAACTCCCTCTTTAAATAAAATTCCTTCAAAGTCGTCGTCTTCTCCCTCCCCTTCTATTAATTTTGAAGAGATGGCCAAGTCTATCTTGCATTCTGAATCTTTCATCTCTATCCACCCGCCTTCAACTATCTCTGAATTGGCAGGACATTACTGCTCTTTGATAGAGCAATAATTTTTGATGAGTTCTAATTTAATTAACTTTGTTATTATTGGTTTTCTCTAAATCTCTAACTTGCCCTACATTTTCTTCTTTCAGATTTCTAAGAGTTGATTAGTTTTGAATGAACAAGCATCAAAATCTTCTGTCGAGTACTCTGAATTTCAAGAGGAAATTTCTTCTCTTAAGAATCAAATGTCCTCTCTTTCTGCGACCAAAGATGAAGCAACTACAGAACTGGAAAAATTAAGAAATTCTCTCACCTGAGCAAAATCTAATCTCCTAAAAGAAAGAAGGGCTTGTTAACTTCTTATCGACGAAAAATTCGCTATGGAGCTAGCTCTAAAAGATTCTGATAAGGAAAAAGCCCGCATAGTAGGAAAGAACACTTCTTTGAAGGTGAAATTCAAGAAAAATATAGCCTCCCTAAAACTTGTTGTCGATACGATCTCTGATGCTAACCAGCGAGTATCTTAATTAATTAGTACTACTCCGGGAAAATAATGTAGAATTCCTATGAGAAGCCCTCATGCTTGCTTATGATAATAATTTTAAGAAGTGTCCTGATTTGAGTTTTGCCTCACTTGAATCTGCCCTAGTTGATAGAGTAATGGGCAAGATCAATCGAATAAAGTAGGGGGTTGAGTCTACAGAAGAGGAGGAAACCGATGCCTTCAAGATTCTTTCCTTCGACGTCCCCTCCTTTGAAATTGAATCCGACTATAAGGATGATGGTGACAAGGATGATGCTGCCGGGGAAGAAGGTGATGATAAAAATGATGATGACAACCAAGACAATGATAATAATGAAATAATGATGACAATGTTGATGGTGGTCAGGGCTCAAGTGGTGATAGCGGAGATCACAACAAAGCCTCTTATAAGGATGGGGATGACAACACCAAAGCTTCAAAGAAAGAGCCAACTCCTTCTGCAGCTACTCTACCTGAATCGGTTGGGCCTTCTGCTCCTCAAGAGGATGGGCATGCTCCTATTAACGTTGAAGAGCCTAAAGAGAAAGCGCAGGCTTCCCAGACCTCTATCTCGATATCACAGGTATGTGATTCTCTGTTTAAATATCTTTCACTTCAAAGTTTATAATGGTGTAAATTACTCATTTTACATAAGGAAGAAGTCAACCCCCCTCCCCACAATAAAACAAAACTTGAGATAAAACAGGCCGAAATAAACAGGTTATGCAGGAAGTTAGAAAAGCAAATACAAAAGCATAATGCACTTTCTGATAAGTATAATAGACTCGATAGAAGTGCCTCGGTGCTGAGTTCTTTTATAAATCAAAAGGCTACCCCTTTATTAAAGAGAGCGCACCTCAGATACGATGCCCTCTTGAAGGAAAACCGGGAGTTAGTCGCTCTATTTTGGATATTGATTGAAGAAATGGACATTCTAATCAACTTTTTATATAAGGCTTATTTTAGACATTCAATAATTGATTTTTCATACTTGGGTAAACTTAGTAGGAGTCTACATATATGTTTTCATAGGAGATACTTGGATGAATTCGAATTTGACTCGTACCTTGATGCTTGTTGGAACTTTACACGGGTCAGACCGATTACCCAGGATCTTCCCCCACCGAAAAGCTTAAGTATCATAAGAACAAATTTGAATCTGAGTTATTTTCTAAGTCTGTTTTGTATGAACCGAATGAGTAGTTGTTAATATGTAACATTGTATTGATTTATAAATATTTGTTTTGGTTTTGCTTTTTATTCCTAGCTTTGTTTTATTATATTATCATAGAGTGAATGTTCACTTGGTTGACTTGTTTTTAGAAACCACTTAAGGCAATAAGTTAAACTAAGCAGGTCTTACCTTGAAAAGGCATCAATTTTAAAATCTTCGAAATTGGCAAGATATTGTTTTCTTAGAGATTTACAAAACCTCTATTTGGAGTATCCCCATCTTCGCTTTGACTTCATTGGTGATGAGAAGGAAACACTTCTTAAGAAGATCAGAACATTTCACTCTAAGTTAATTTGTGGTCGTGATAGTCCTTCAGCCGAGAAGTGGGACTATAGAAAATGTCCTCCAGCTATCACTCAAGGAGTCAATATCCCTTTTGATTCAACACTTACCCTTTTTGCTAACTCATTAAATAAAGTTAGAAAAGTAGTTTCTCAACTTTAGATGTAAACTAATAGTTCATCGTATTTTTCAACTTCGTTGTTGTTTGAGTTGTAATTGTTTGTTTTAATAATAAAGAGACTTCTCATCTTGATTTTAACTTTGTTTTATTTCCTTTTGCTTAAATAGTAGCTGCAATTATTTACAGTTTATCTCCCTTTAAATTTTTCATCATGCATTGCTAACCGTAGGGAGAAACTATTAAAGTCATGTGGAATGAGTGAACTCAGCAATGACATTTTAGTGGAACACTTTCATGGCAATGCTGAAGCCTTGAAATGGCACAAAAGATACTTTGTTCAAAAAACCATTGCGGGCAATTAAAAGGATCAAATTGCCTATCTTGAGACCAAAATAAAAAAAAAAAGATGAAATGATTCTTTCATTAAAGCGACAAATAAAGTATAACCCTTCAATCGACTTTGATCATAAGATGTCAGAACTTATTCAACAAAACAATGATTTGGAGTTGAAATTGAAGGATAGTCAGGTGCAATATGAATCATTGGAATTCATCATGGGAGATAACATATCTAGTATTTCCTTGTCGATTCCTTGTACTACTCCCTCTGTTTCCAGACCCATGAGGTCAAAAACTCTTAAAAAATTTCCTTCATTAATTAACCCTCCCCCAGGCTTGGATAAGAACGCTGTGGGTAACTGGTACAGGAGAGTTAAGTTTGAAATAGCTAAGTGTTTTGATGAGCAACAAAGACTGAAGTATTCTCAGAATATATGTGAGTATGCCGCCAAAGTTCAAAAATTTGAATATGATAAATACTTCTTCCAAAAGGGCATCGTAGAGTTAGAAAGAGATAACAAAACCCTTGGGGGCGCCAATAGAGCATCAACTGTGCTCTAAAGACAAATATTGACGCGACCAATGACGCAAACAGCATAAGGAAGAAGGAAAACTGAAAGAAGTTCTCTGGGCCAAGATTCGTCACATAATTGATCCTTCAATCGTCGAGAACCTTAACAAAGCTGCTCAAGTCTTAAACTTATCTTGTATATATGTGAATAACATCATGACTTATGTAAATCTTATAAATTTGTAAATATCACCTGATTTGTAACCCTTTTCATTAATGTCACTTCTGAAATACTTTCTGATAGCTCACTCATTATTTATGTATTTGCTGAACCTTTCAGTTCTCCTTGCTGTGCTAATTTCTCTAAAAGGTATGAAGCAAACAATATTTCTAATTGTTAGATTTAAATTGACATACCATTCTATGTATATCATTTTCTTAGATTAACAAATCATCTTGTTGATTGCATGAAAAAGTAGTTTATATTAAATGTCTAGATCCAATCTTCAACCTTGATGAGAAATAATTAAGAATTCAACTCCAACCATTTGGCTGGAATGTCCAAGTCATGTTGATTGGAAATCCTACCCTCAAACAGGGGTATAAATGTTAGAAAGCAATCTTCAAGAAATATTTAACAAAGAACTAAATCAAAAAAATCATAATCTGAATATCTGCAGTTGAAACCCATTTACCCATTCTCGGGTATTAATGAGATCTGAAAGCATAGAAATCCGAGACCCAGATTCGGGCATTAGCGGAAAACATATAGTAATGATCTGCTTGAAAGTATTCCTTTACCCAGATTCGGGCAGTTGTGATAGGAATTTAGTATAGTAATATGTAATACAAATTCCAAGCCCGGATTAGGGCATTTATAAGTAGTAGCCTTGTAAACTAGATTCGGGTATGATAAAGATGTTTTAGTGATTGATAGAGATCCGAAACCCAAATTTAGGTATTAATAAATGAAGTTCTGAAATGATTATCCTGAAACCCAGATTCAATTAATAATTGATGATATTCAGATATAAGAGACCCAAAACCCAGATTCGGGTATTAATAGACAAGATTCTGGTACGAGAGACCAGAATCCTAGAATCGGGTATTAATAGATGATGTTTAGAAATAAAAGTCCCGAAACCCAGATTCGTGTATCAATAAGTGGAGCTCAGATCTACTACTTTAATGTGTGAACCCTTTAGGTTTTGTATAGAAGTAATTTGTAACGATTGCGATTTTCGACTCACGAAAGTCGACATTAATGCGTCCACTGTATCAACTGCCGAGCAATCAAATGCCGAAAAACCGTCCCGTTAGGGTTAAATAAGAGGTAGAAGATAGAAGAAGAAAGAAAGAAAGGCAACAGAACAATATCAGGATCACACAATCGCAGCGGAACACATATAATAGATAAATGAATATCTTAAAAACAAAAGAACTATATCAGTTATTACACTACATCACATTATATTACATTATCAGAGTTTACAACAACAAACAACGGAAAAGAAATACTATATACTAGTTGATATGCCATGCCATCCAGCTCGCCTCTTGAGCTCCACAGCACCTCCTGAATTCTAGAATGACCTGATAACCTGACTCTAGACTGCCCGTGTAGAAAATTGGTAGGCATCCAGAGTTTAGGAAGGAAATAATAAACTCCAGGTCAGTCATGGGACTAGTGTGAGAACTTAAAATAGTTTATCTTTAAAAATAAACAAAGAATATTTTAAATTAGATTCGCAATGCTTTTTAGAAAATGAGACTACCATAAGGCCTCCCGCACACACACACAATGCAAACATAGAATCGAAGGAGATTTCTCCTTATGATAGTCAAATATGCTTGATACACAAATTTTCTTTGATATTATTATAAGTGCAAAGTGTAGGAAAACATTTCGAAAGTATAATATAAATCTTAGCCAGCATAGGCATTCCGCACTTATGCCTTCTATAGCTACCATGTTCAATAGCAGGTTACCGCCACATTCCATGGCAGGTTATATTACTAAAACTGTATAGGGCTCGTATTGTTTCTTTGGATTTCCAACAAATGGTCAGGTCAAGGAACTTCCCATTGCCACATGGGTACGCCTCTAGAAGGACGCCCCGAGAACCTAACCGGATCTCTGCCAACACAAGGCCGGGTTACCCCTAGCTGGGTGACTACTGACACGAATATGCCATCCCCCGGTCGTAACCGACCTAAATCCCGAGATTCACCAACAACCATAAAATAATAAGTTTGCAGCAACAACATAGGTTAAGTATCAGGGCTCCATACCATAATACCACCTCTATCCATAAGGAAATGACATACACTAAGGGGGCGCTGTCCCCTAATAACCTTGTCGCATCTTTCCTGTTCTTACCATTTCCGAGGTGTGAGGTCCGATGAAGTCTCGTCCACAAAGCCACGCTTCGTACAAAAGCCACACTTTGATCAACAAATGCTCAACAATACTTCGTATGCCACATTACCAATTTGGGAATATATCACTAGTAATCATCAACTACATAACCTCTGAGCTCGTACGTCTCAGAGAAGGGTGTTAAGCTAAGAGAATAAATTCTCCGCCACCAACAGAAATATATTTGGTAGAAACCAGCTTTACATCTCAAATTGTAATGTCAGACACACAAACATACAAGTCCGTTCCGAGATCGAACGGAACCGAAGGCACTTCCAAAGAAGCCCTTGCAATCTGGATATTCACTAATCACGACCGGACTTCCCATCACAAAGGGTGATAAAATCTCTATATCGGAGATCAGCCGATGTAGAGACATTCGACGGTAATCCTTCCGTTTTCAAAAATATTTGGTCTTCAACACCGGTCTTCAAATGCTATCCATTACGACATATCATTATTCGGAATGGGATTTATGACACAAAGGTCCTCCCCCGGCTAAACCGAATAACGAACGCTTATTTAAAAATAAGTGTAGCATTCAAACTCAAGCAATCATAACAAATACCCATTTAAAGGTAAATATTGATAGTCGATTATTTAACTATCAAGGCCAACAAACAAATATCCATCTCCATAACAATCGCTAGGCCCTTTTTATTAATCTTCCATAAATTAAATAACTTACCAGATATTCACTTCAATTTATCTTTAAAAAGATATATTCTCTGAAAAATTTCAATTTCATATTGGAAAACATTTCCAAATACTTACTCATTTTCAATTTATCTTTGAAAGATAAAAACTCAAAACATTTCACTTCATATTGGAAAACATTTCCATACTTATTAAACAATAAGTAATTCACAAATCTATTTATTTTCAATATTTAAAAAATATCCAATATACTTAAAAACACGACTAAGTATATATTTTATTCCTTTAAGGAAACATTCTCTTAAACACATTCATTTGAGTCAAAACGAATGTTGCGTAAGACATCGTTACGACAACCCAAAATCACTAGTATAGGGATTCGAAATTAAGATAGATATATAAATCCCAATACTATACAAAAACATTTCCTTTCGAAAATCATTTACTATAACAACAATGTTATAGTCCATCTTTTCCTTATTTCTCGAAATCGTCTATTTCAACAATGAATGTCGAAATCTATTGTTTCGATCCTTAACACATTTTAAAACAACTTCAAATCATTTTAATTTTATTTAAAAGATCACTTCTTAAAACATTTCTTTAATATATTATTCACTGTCCAAAATCGTGAATATACTTCGTTAACCAAATTCAACATTTCTACACATTTTATTTAAAGGATTATCCACTGTCTAAAATCGTGAATATAAATCCTTTAATGAGCTATAAAAATTAACTTATCAAAATAAGTCGATTTCAGATTTATAAAACAACGTTTATAAATTCACATCTATATAAATTTTATAAAAGCTTCGATTTATAAAATCACTTTATTAACAAATTCTATTTAAATCTCATTTAAATGCCAAATTCCGATTTATAAGTTAATTACTTATAAATATTTTATTTTACAAAATCTATTCATTTTATAACTTCACAATTTATAAATCTATAAATTTTATTCACTTATGAAATTCATTTATACTTCATTTTAACACTTATAAAAACTCGTTTTATAATTCCAATATTTTAATTTTATAAATGTCAATTTTTATAAATCTTTTATATAAACCGTTTATAATAATTCAAAAATCCCAATTTAAACCATTTTATAAAATCATTAACTCCATATTTCAAAACAATCAATTTTCAACTATATTTCTCAAAAATCATAATTTTTATAGCATTAAAATTATAACGTTTATTTATTTAAAATGAATCAATTCCAAAATTCAATAAGACGTATACTTTCAAAAAATCAATTGAAAATCCTTTTTAAATTCAAAATCGTTACTTTGATATTTTTAAAACTATAAAAATAGGCCCAATGCTGCAACAACACTAAATATAACAATCACGGCATCCAAACATCATATATCATGATAACAGAATATATAACAATATTTGTAAAATAAATCCATACTGTTGAGGAATCCAGTTGGATCCCTCCAACCTGTTTCTCTGCATCCATAGATCTTAGCACAATACCAATCTCGTTCCAATACGGGATATCGCGGTACATGGGTTCATAAAATATTATCTGCTATTATGCGGCGCAATAGGGTCTCATCCGCTATATAATACGGAAAAAATCAACTCCAAGTACATATATAATACCAATTCCACATCAAGATGGAATATCGCGGTATATGTGTTTAATAAGTGACATATGCTTAATATACGACGTATAGGGTCTATTTCCACAATGATAGATAATAATTTATCATTCAATCATACAATCAAGCAATTTTAAATCTAACTATTTAAAATTTAAATCGAAACAGATTCGATTGAGTGAGAAGTTCTCACCTTGCTTCCAATAACAGTTGCTGTGTTTTATTTCGAATAAAATTAAACGCGCGTTTGATTTTACCCAAAAATTTCACTAACTCCAATCAACTCCAATCCAGCTCCATTGCGTAGTATTCGCGAATACAATTCCAATGCAACTTGTTTCGTGAATTTCCGACATCTTATGACAAAGTTATAGCTTTTCAACATTTACGAATTTAAATAATATAAATTTCTTTACTTTTTTATTTATATTTTTATAAACCTTGCAATCTGGCCGTTGATTTTAAAACAAAAGATCGTGGCCGCGAATCCTTTTTCTTCCCCCATCAGGTAACACACGCACAAGATGAACCCAAAGCTGCCCGCTAGGGTTTGAAACCACCACCTCCTTGAACGCCTAGGCAACGATCGGCCACCACCACCTGAAAGGCCTTCACGAGCTCCACTGTCGCCCCAACTCCTAGCCAACTTAGTCGCCCCCTAAGCCCAAACATTAAAACTTGATGCAATCGAGGGAAGAATAAAGATGTATTTCGGCCAATGACATTAAAACTGGCGGCTAGGGTTTTGTTTTGGTTAGGGTTTGCAATTGTGAAGTGACAAGTCCTTATATAGAAAATTTACGAAACAATATTCATCTCCAAATTTTCGAACTCCAAATGAAGCGTGCCGACTGACATTCCTAGGGTTTAACCCACGTTCCGGACACAATGGAACAGGTATCGAGAGCCAATTCGATCACATGTGCGAGTTACGGAAATAAACAATCAAATTTAAATTAAATCGATTAAACTAATTTCTATGCATTTTGGCTTGCCCCAGACAAACGGTAAATCCGATTGACATGAAATTTGAAATCATACAATAATATAACATTACGGATCCGATGTAACTAGTTTCATCGAAATCCGAGACCGTTTGAAAAATGGCTATTTTTACTCGTCAATTAAATATTAAAATATTCTATTTCTACAGTTTAACTTTTAATTCAATTTTAAAAGTTCGACAACATCATTCTAACTCCAATATGATTTAATACAACTTTAATCAAATTTAATCACATTTAACCCAATTTCCAATTATTTCTGTAATTTCACATATTAAATTATCGATTGAACTATCCAATTAAATCTAGATATTCGAAATAAAATTTATTCGACTTACAAATTTTACTTGTTAATATTAAAAATCAATTAAATATACGAATTTCAAATGATAGAAATTCTGGGTCGTTTCAAACTTCCCCCATTAAAAGAATTTCGTCCTCGAAATTACCAAGTAAGAAAAAGTTACAGAATCCATTAACTTTTCAAACATCCATTCAAATTAGATTTCAAATTCACTTAAGTGTTTAACTTTCCCAAAATCCAATTGTTAAACTTCTTACAATAAGTTTACTAAGTTTTCAAATCATACTTAGTTATCTTTTCAAAAAAATTCAATTTTCTCAAAAATATTCTGACGCCTTAAATTTTCAGAAAAAATCGCCATAGTCTCCTCTGCGCGGCTCGATCTAAAAAAAAGGGCAATATATGTATCACAAATATACATCTCATCAAGTAATGAGGCATCCCGTAGGGAAAAAAGTGTAAAAGTACGATATGTAATCCGAGATCCGTACCTTATTTATTATTAGCAAGCATATACGGCTAATATAGCGCAAAAGCGAGCTCCCAAAGCGAAGCAAGCGCAATCCACACCTACTATACACTCAACAATAATGAGAAACATGCATATCTGAAAGTAATATCGATATACAACTTATACCAACAACTATATATGCCAATATAGCCGATGAAATCAAAAGCAATAAATTCAACCATCAACCAACTATCTTCCAACTAACATCCATAACCAAATCAATACACTTTCACTTCTCATTAATATTCAATGAATTGGTTTTCCAATTTAAATCACATTTGATTCATTAGCATTGGATGTTTTTACTAACATTCATTTTCAATTAGTTTATATTCACTAATTTATATTCAAGTTAGTTTATTTCCAAATCAAATTCAATTCTATTTAAGATTCACTTAACTTCCAATTTGATTTCAATTAATTTAGCTTTCAACTTCATTAATTCAATTTCATATGGATTTCTATACAATCAACTAACTACCATCAAACAAACAATGTATATCCAACATTACCAAATTTCTTTAATTTGCTTACATTCATTCAATTTGGTTCATCACTTTTAATTAGCTTTAATCAATTAACACTTACATCCATTATTTCATATCAATTTATTTACATTCAATTCATTCATTAATTCAATTGCAAATTCATTTTACCATATAAAGTTGAATTTCATTTATATAACTCAAGTTCATATTCATCACTTTACTTCATTAATTTACTTCGATACCAAAATCAACTTCATTCAACATCACTTAATTTATATTCCATTTAAACATCATTTGTTTAACTTAACTTAAATTTCCACTTATAAATCCAATTCAGATTCCAATTCTAATTCTATTTACTTACAAATTTGAAATGGATTTCAATTACATTTTCTTGTACTTCCAAATTTTATTTATTCATTCATAGTTTATTTTCCAACTTAATAATTGTATTCCAATCATTTTATATAACATTCCAGAGTCTTTTCAATCTTTCAAAACTATTTTTGAAACCTATTCAATTATCCTTTGAATTTCAAAACCCAAACCCAAATTTTTCAAACAACTTCCATTTAAAACAACTTGGCAGCAATCTCTCTTTGGAAACCCGAAAATGAACACCGATGATGTCACGATCATCATCGGAATTATTTTCCAGCGACCGAAAAGAGTTTAGAGCTTTCTTCCTTTCAAAACAATTTTCCAAACCCCTTGAAAATCATTTTCAAACTTAAAAAGGAATTTAATCTTTTCCAATTTGCAAACCCTTTCAAAATATTTCCAAATATTCCTTTGGAATTTTACTTCAAATTACAAATCACATTTACAAATATTTTACTTATATAATTTCACTATTTTCTCTTTACTTATATAAGATAATTTCACAATTTTAAATCATATTAATTATAATTCCATACTTATAATTCTTCGCTTACACAATTTATTCTTTTAATTAACTTATGTAAATTCTTACATTTTCAACAATCAAACAATCAATTCATATACACTTCAATAATTCTGAAAAATTATTCCTTTATATATAAAATATAATCAAGGTAAAATTATTTCATTTACCCAATTTAAAACGATATCGTGTCAAATTGTTCCGTACAAGTGTTTAGAGATCCCTATCAACAACGTTAATTACTCGTATTGACCAGAATCCATATACCACTCAACAAACCAATCATCACAATATGAAATAATTTTTATATATTCACTAACAAATACGCACTCATATCTATTAATACACTCAATCTCATTCTAGAGTACTACTGACTCTATCTCTAATGAGTAACACCCAATAGAGCTAAGGTTGTCGCTTAACCAAAAGCTCTGATACCAAATGTAACGATTGCGATTATTCGACTCACGAAAGTCGACATTAGTACGTCCACTGTATTAACTGCCGAGCAATCGAATGCCAGAAAACCGTACCATTAGGGTTAAAGAAGAGGTAGAAGATATAAGAAGAAAGAAAGAAAGGCAACAGAACAATATCAGAATCTCACAATCGCAGCGGAACACATATAATAGATAAATGAATATCTTAAAAACAAAAGAACTATATCAGTTATTACATTACATTAAATTTGTTACATTATCAAAGTTTACAACAACAAACAGCGGAAAAGAAATACTATATACTAGTTGATGCGCCTGCTATCCAGCTCGCCTCTTGAGCTCCACAACACCTCCTGAATTCCAGAGAAAGACCTGATAACCTAACTCTAGACTGCCCGTGTGGAAAATTGGTGGGCACCCAGAGTTTAGGAAGGAAACAATAAACTCCAGGTCAATCATGGGACTGGTGTGAGAACTTAAAACAGTTTATCTTTAAAAATAAACAAAGAAATATTTTAAATTAGATTCGCAGTGCTTTTTCGAAAATGAGACTACCATAAGGCCTCCCGCACACACACACAATGCAAACGCAGAATCGGAGGAGATTTCTCCTTATGATAGTCAAATATGCTTAATACGCAAATTTTCTTTGATATTATTATTATACGTGCAAAGTGTAGGAAAACATTTCGAAAGTATAATATAAATCTTAGCCGGCATAGGCATTTCGCACTTATGCCTACTATAGCTAACATTTTCAATAGCAGGTTACCGCCACATTCCATGGCAGGTTATACAACTAAAACTATACAGGGCTCGTATTGTTTCTTTGGATTTCCAACAAATGGTCAGGCCAAGGAACTTCCCATTGGCACATGGGTATGCCTCTGGAAGGACATCCCGAGAACCTAACCGGATCTCTGCCAACACAAGGCCGGGTTACCCCTAGCTGGGTAACTACTGACACGAATATGCCATCCCCCGGCCGTAACCGACCTAAATCCCAGGATTCACCAACAACCACAAAATAATAAGTTTGCAGCAACAACATATGTTAAGTATCAGGTCTCCATACTATAATACCACCTCTAACCAGAAGGAAATGACATACACTAAGGGGGCACTGCCCCCTAATAACCTTGCCGCATCTTTCCTGTTTTGACCATTTTCCGGGTGTGAGGTCCGACGAAGTCTCGTCCACAAAGCTACGTTTTATACAAAAGCCACACTATGATCAACAAATTCTCAAAAGCACTTCATATGCCACATTACCAATTTGGGAATATATCACTAGAAACCATCAACTACATAACCTCTGAGCTCGTACGTCTCAGAGAAGGGTGTTAAGCTAAGAGAATAAATTCTCCGCCACAAACGGAAATATATTTGAAAGAAACCATCTTTACATCTCAAATTGTAATGTCAGACACACAACCATACAAGTTTGTTCCGGGATCAAACGGAACCGAAGACACTTCCAATAAAGCCCTTGCAATCCGGATATTTACTAATCACGACCAGACTTCCCATCACAAAGGGTGATAAAATCTCTACATGGGAGATCAGCCGATGCAGAGACATTCGACGGTAATCCTTTCGTTTTCAAAAATATCCGGTCTTCAACACCGGTCTTCAAATGTTATCCATTACGACATATCATTATTCGGAATGGGATTTATGACACAAAGGTCCTCTCCCTGCTAAACTGAATAACGAGCGCTTATTTAAAAATAAGTGTAGCATTCAAATTCAAGCAATCATAACAAATACCCATTTAAAGGTAAATATTTATAGTCGGCTATTTAACTATCAAGGCCAACAAACAAATATCCAGCTCCATAACAATTACTAGGCCCTTTTTATTAATCTTCCATAAATTAAATAACTTGCTGGATATTCACTTCAATTTATCTTTAAAAAGGTATATTCTCTAAACTATTTCAATTTCATATTGGAAAACATTTCCAAATCCTTATTCATTTTCAATTTATCTTTAAACGATAAAAACTCAAAACATTTCACCTCATATTGGAAAAAAAATTCCATACTTATTTAACAATAAGTAATTCACAAATCTATTTATTTTCAATACTTAGAAAATATCCAATATACTTAAAACATGACTAAGTTTATATTTTATTCCTTTAAGGAAACATTCTCTTAAACACATTCATTTGAGTCAAAACGAATGTTGTGTAAAACATCGTTACGACAACCCAAAACCACTAGTACAGGGATTCAAAATTAAGATAGATATATAAATCCCAATACTATACAAAAACATTTCCTTTCGAAAATCATTTACTATAACAACAATGTTATAGTCCATCTTTTCCTTATTTCTCGAAAACGTCTATTTCAATAATGAATGTCGAAATCTATGGTTTCGATCCTTAACACATTTTAAAACAACTTCAAATCATTTTAATTTTATTTAAAAGATCACTTCCTAAAACATTTCTTTAATATATCATTCACCGTCCAAAATTCGTGAATATACTTCGTTAACCAAATTCAACATTTCTACGCATTTTATTTAAAGGATTATCCACTGTCCAAAATCGTGAATATAAATCCTTTAATGAGCTATAAAAATTAACTTATCAAAATAAGTCGATTTCGTATTTATAAAACAACGTTTATAAATTCACGTCTATATAAATTTTATAAAAACTTCAACTTATAAAATCACTTTATTAACAAATTCTATTTAAATCTCATTTAAATGTCAAAATCCGATTTATAAGTTAATTACTTATAAATATTTTGAATCTATTCATTTTATAACTTCATAATTTATAATCTATAAATTTCATTCACTTATGAAATTCGTTTATACTTCATTTTAGCACTTATAAAAACTCGTTTTATAATTCCAATACTTTAATTTTATAAATATCAATTTTTATAAATCTTTTATAAAAACCATTTATAATAATTCAAAAATCCCAATTTAAACCATTTTATGAAATCATTAACTCCATATTTCAAAAAAATCAATTTTCAACTATACTTCTCAAAAATCATAATTTTTATAGCATTAAAATTATAACGTTATTTATTTAAAATGAATCAATTGCAAAATTCAACAAAACGTATACTTTCAAAAAATCACTTGAAAATCCTTTTTAAATTCAAAATCATTACTTTAACATTTTTGAAACTCCAAAAATAGGCCCAATGCTGCAACAGCACTAAATATAACAATCACGGCATCCAAACATCACATATCAATATGATAACAGAATATATCGCAAATATCTGTAAAATAAATCCATACTGTTGAGGAATCCAGTTGGATCCCTCCAACCTGTTTCCCTGCATCCAAAGATGTTAGCACAATACCAATCCCGTTCCAATACGGGATATCGCGCTACATGGGTTCATAAAATATTATCCGCTATTATGTGGCGCAATAGGGTCTCATCCGCTATATAATGTGGGAAAAATCAACTCCAAGTACATATATAATACCAATTCCACATCAAGATGGAATATCGCGGTATATGTGTTTAATAAATAACATCCGCTTAATATACGACGTATAGGGTCTATTTCAACAATGATAGACAATAATTTATCATTCAATCGTAAAACAAGCAATTTTAAATCTAACTATTTAAAATTTAAATCGAAACAGATTCGATTGAGTGAGAAGTTCTCACCTTGCTTCCAATAACAGTTGCTGTGTTTTATTTTGAATAAAATTAAACGCGCGTTTAATTTTACCCAAAAATTTCACTAACTCCAATCAACTCCAATCCAGCTCCATTTCGTAGTATCCGCGAATACGATGCCAATGCAATTCGTTTCGTGAATTTCCGACCTCGTATGACAAAGTTATAGCTTTTTAAACATTCACGAATTTAAATAATATAAATTTCTTTACTTTTTTAGTTATATTTTTATAAACCTTGCAATCTGGCTGTTGATTTTAAAACAAAAGATCATGGCCGCGAATCCTTTTTCTTCCCCCATCAGGTAACACACGCGCAAGATGAACCCAAAGCCGCCCGCTAGGGTTTGAAACCACCACCTCCTCGAACGCCTAGGCAACGATCGGCCACCACCACCTGAAAGGCCTTCACGAGCTCCACCGTCGCCCCAACTCCTAGCCAACTTGGTCGCCTCCTCAGCTCAAAACGCGAGCGTGAACGGTCGACGAACGCGGCTCCATAACTTCGCCATCGCCACGCTATAAGTCATCACGACCGTTGGATCTGGAGGTCTTCTCGTGCTCTACAATAATGCAGTTGGGGGTTTTCCATAATTGTCGATGGATTTCATGCAATCGAGGGAAGAATGAGGATGTATTTCGGCCATTGACATTAAAACTGGCGGCTAGGGTTTTGTTTTGGTTAGGGTTTGCAATTGTGAAGTATACAAGTCCTTATATATAAAATTTACGAAACACTATTCATCTCCAAATTTCCGAACTCCAAACGAAGCGTGCCGACTGACGTTCCTAGGGTTTAACCCACGTTCCAGACACAATGGAATAGGTATCGAGAGCCAATTCGATCATATGTGTGAGTTACTGAAATAAACGATCAAGTTTAAATTAAATCGATTAGACTAATTTCTATGCGTTTTGGCTTGCCCCGGACAAACCGTAAATCCGATTGGCACAAAATTTGAAACCATACAATAATATAACATTTAGGATTTGATGAAACTAGTTTCGTCGAACTCCGAGACCGTTTGAAAAAATGGCTATTTTTACTCGTCAATTAAATATTAAAATATTCAATTTCTACAGTTTAACTTTTTAATTCAATTTTAAAAGTTCGACAACATCATTCTAACTCCAATATGATTTAATACAACTTTACAAATCAATTTTAATCACATTGAACCCAATTTCCAATTATTTTTGTAATTTCACATATTAAAATATCGATATAATTATCCAATTAAATCTAGATATTCGTAATAAAATTTATTCGACGTACAAATTTTACTTGTTAATATTAAAAATCAATTAAATATACGAATTTCAAATGACAGAAATTCTGGGTCGTTACATAATTTGATTAGTTTCCTCTTGGGTTCAGACGTCTTAGTCCATAATTGGATATGTCATTTCTCGGGCTTGGACATCTTAGTCCATTGCTGAGTGAGCCTCCTCTTGGGATTGGTCATCTTCATCCATTATTTATTGGGCCTCTTCTTAGGCCAGGACATCTCAGTCCATTGTTTGATGAGCCTCTTCTTGGGCATGGACATCTTAGTCCATTGTTGAATGAGCCTCTTCTTAGGCTTGGACGTCTTAGTCCATTGTTGTCCAATGCTCTTGGTTACCTCATCTTAGAGGCTAGAAACAAGGACTTACCGAACCTCCCTCTAGACGGCGCCCTACCCCTTTTGCGATGCGGACATAGGCTTGTTTGGTTTTTTACCCTGGCCATCTCATGGCGTGGATAAAGTTTTACTACATCCTCCATCTAGGAGGTGCCTTACCCTGGCTACAGCATGGCATGGATAAAGGCTTACTCCATGCTCCCTCCAGGAGGTGCATTACCCTGGCTATAGCATGGCATGGATAAGGGCTTGTTTGATGCTTTAACCTGGCCATCTTATGGTGCGGCTAAAGGCTTACTCCATCCTCCCTTCAGGAGGTTCCTTGACCTGACCAAGGGTGCGGCCAAGGGATTGTCTGGAGCTTTAACCTAGCCATCTTATAGGCGGCTAAAGGCTTACCCGCCCTTCCTCCAGGCTGTGCTCTTCCCTGGCCAACTCGGTGCGGACAGAGGCTTTTTTACAATCTTAGGTAAACAATTATCTTACGTAGTATCCAAATATAAGGAGCATTTCGCTCACAACCATAAAGATTTTCTTTTTATGAAATCTAGCTCTTTATTAACTTTGTCTCAAATTCTTTTTACAAATTCATGAATCTTTCCTTGTTTGAAGAAATTTATGGTCATCCCCTCCAAGGCTCTACAATAATTGGTTTCATGGCCATTCATCATGTGGTATCAACAACAGGATCCTTCCAAATTCCATTCATGTTTCGGTTTCTTTTTCTGT
This sequence comes from Allium cepa, assembly GCA_030765085.1. Taxonomy (NCBI): domain Eukaryota; kingdom Viridiplantae; phylum Streptophyta; class Magnoliopsida; order Asparagales; family Amaryllidaceae; genus Allium; species Allium cepa. The sequence continues at coordinate 222,906,989 of CM060928.1, forward strand.
GATGGCAATAGTTAAGCTCATCCTTAGTAAGCAAGTAGACATCCTCTATAGATGTTGTTAAGTTGCATTCTTTTAGAAGTCTAAACTTGAAGCTTGATTCTTGGGGATGGCTCTTCGATATTTTGCTTCTTGGTCTTATGTTTTCATGCTCTTTAATTACTTTTATTTCTGCCGCCCTTTTTTGTTCTTGAGACGGAAGAATTCTTGCTGTAATCGGTTATTGCCACTTACGTGCAAAGGCATTGTAATCAGCCATTATTTCTTCCTCAAAGATTGTGCTTTCAGAATAGAGTTGGATGGTTCTTCTCATTTGATTGAATATATTGTCACTTCCATTTGTTCTTCTTCCTAATGCAAAGATAGGGGTGGCGCCAACATGAAAGGGGTTTAAGCACCATTTCCTAGGATCATAAGATTCTGCTTTTTCCTGGTTTATAATTCTTAAGGCTTCTAGCTTTGTCTTTGCTCTTCATTCTGATTGGAATCCTTGAGGATTATTGGGGAGAATCCTGCCAAGTGTGGTACAGATGACCCTTGTTCGGATCTCTTAATTCTTATGGCCATGATGAAACCAAAGTAGTTGAACTTGAGATAGGGCTGAGTGGGGTTAGATAATAGTAGTGTTAGGTGTTTTACCAATTCCGAGGTTCGAGCCCTCCTTCTAGCGCCAAAAATGTTAACAAGAAATCTTGTCAACACCCTAAGATTGTGTTAAGAAATGAAAATTATCCTTTAGGCCAGTAAAGTAGGAAGGATGGTATGAATCCTTCTTGAATTACCTTTCGAATAGGCATAGTAGATAGAATTTAGCCATATTGACCTTTCGATTCAGTCGAAAGGGTTGGTTTTTGTGCTTAATGACCTTTTGACCCAGTTGAGTCAATATGAATTCTCCTTCGAAAGCTGTCCTTTTTGAAATAAATGGAATACCCCAGATAAGGTTTCTGTTAGTTGGATTCGACCTTGTCAAAAGCCTTGGCTATTGGTTAGCTGGGACTTTATCCAAGAATATGAGACAAAGGTTCCGACTCTATCGAAAGTAAGGTGGTTTAAGTGTTAAAACTTTATCCAGGAATCTAAGGTAGAGGTTTCGACTCCGTCGAAAGCTATAGACTCAATTATCCTTGGTTTGGATTGGGTATCTCAAGTTGGGAATGGTTGGAATTAGGTTACGACCTTACTGAAAGCTGGACCTCTTGATTTCTTGTATAAATCAATGGTTTCAGTGGACCAAAGTTCGGTTTCGACTATGTTGAAAGGAGTGAATAAGGGGAAGGCGGTATGTAGTGTATAAACTGTAGTTACCTTGATTTTGGAGGTTCTGACTATGTCGACAGGAATCTTTCAAGGTAGATGTAACCTGAAATACAAGAGAAAACCTGATAATAGCCTACAAATCAGTAAAGTAATGTGACATATTAGAGACTTCCCTTTCGTAAGCCAAAAGATGGTTTTATTACTTCAAATCCCCAAATCAATTTTGTAATTAGGTTTGCAACACTTTTCATTATGAAAAATACAAGATTTGAGTGGAAGGATTCGGATCACCAAAATGTGACCCCTTATGTCTTATTTATAGACACGGGTCAGCGCATTTCAACCTTGATGCTTCTAACTTTGTCAAAAGGCGGCTGCCGAATGACTCAGGTATGCTTCGTCTTTGTCAAAAGGAAAGGCTATGCCTCTCTTCTTTGTGTTTCCTTGTAAGTGCTTATGACTCTGTCGATAGGCATTGTTTTATGGTTTCGACGATGTTGGTTACGTCTGAGCTCTTGTTTCTGATTTGATGTGGAACCCTCTTGGATCACATTGGCTTTGACCAGTTCGAAAGGCTTACCATAGCTTTCAAAGGGGTTGCTTAGGACAGTGCTTGCTTTCTTATGGTTTGAATGACAGCAAAACCTTTGGTGTCGAAATGTTTGGCACATATGCAAACAGTTGTTCTCATTGTCTTCGAAAGGTGCTGCTTTGACTCGTCGAGAGGTCATTATGCATGTGAAATGACCCAGTCAAAAGGTAGCTGCAGAAGGCAGAAGGGTGCTTTTGACTTCTTTATCTCCTTCGAAAGGTTTGAACTTAATGAATCTTGATTGCGGAAACCCTTCAACATCTTCGAAAGGTCCTGAAGCTTCCAGACTTTGATGGTAGCATCCCTTCGACTCCTTCGAAAAGTTTAACTGGAACCTTTTCCCCTTACTCTTCTTTAACTTCTACTCAAAATGGTTTCGACCAAATCAAAAGGTTGATTTTTGGAGTAATAGGTACTTTTTATCTAAAGGTGATCTGTATTAAAGGTAGCCACTTACCTTATCATGTTGGATCCATTTCCAATACGCGCCTTGCGGTTTTAGTTGTAGAACTATATAATCATTGTAGATATTTTATATGTTTATTTTCAATCCCTAGACATTATTATAATATCATTGGATTTTACAATATAAAAAAATGATTTTATTATCGCAAGCTAAAAATCCATTCATGTTTATATGCGGCATGGTCTTGCGAGATACTTTTTTTTTAAAGATTTTTACGACATTATGTAATCCAAATGATTTGTGTTTTCTCACGCTAGTTTAACAGACTGATCCGTTATTTTCTTATAATGCGTGGGTCAGCCCGAGTATATTTTCCAGATTTAGTTGGACACTTTAGAGCTTCGGAAGACAAGTTGGAAACCTCTAAGACGTATTTACATATTCTATCCTCTTTTGTTTTGTTCTTGTTTGTATTTATTAACATATGTGAGGGCAGGCTGTCATAACTCTCCAAGTTGATGATAGGTAGTTTGCTCTATTTAATGTATGTATATCACAGTTTTCTTTTGTAAAGATTATTGGTATATTATATACTACTTGTCACGTTATAAGATTATGCTTTGTCTTTCCTTTCTTTCACTCCAACAATGTGTCTTTCCAACACTTAGATGTTGACACATAAATACCGTGGATGAATTAATGTCGACTTCTGAGGATCAAAAAGGTGGGTTGTTGCAGGACATCTCTAACCTTAGGACCTACGGGGAAATACATTCATATATAGGTTTATGGAATATACCAAACTGGGTTCTTCTTGGATTTGAAGTCTTAAAGGCCAATTGGAGTTCGCTTCAATTTAAACATGGGGTACTAATTAACTAGATGGCGCTTTCATGATTTATGCTAGGTAATCTAAATTAGATGGTGGGAGAAACCTTGCACTATGTTTACATTGTTGGTACTTTATATTTGAGAAGTAGGGCTATATACATTACGTAGAGAAAGTCCTAAAGCGGTCGATAAAAAGACTTGGGTTACGCCTAGAGATGGATTACATTTCCTAATGGTGTTGGTTCTGTATGGGGTATGCAATTGCCTCAAATTTGTTTGTTTGTCACTAGGAGGCAGGCTATTTAACCCCTAGATAAGTCCTTATGATGTGTTAGCAAAATAGGAAAATAGATGTAATGCCGTTGTAAGGCACCAATAGAAGGTTCCGCAGTCTATATGGACCATTTGGCCAAAACATGGTTGTGGATGCCCGATACGGTACATGGTTGGAGATACGAGTAGGGGATGTATCCTTATCTATAAGGGACAATGAATCTTACAGACATACGCACATCCATTTTATACCTCGGAGTAGGTTGAGTGTTTCATACGCGTAAATGAAGTCAAAATGACTAAGCTTTGAATAATAAACATAACACCTAATGGAAAATAATAGGCATAATTATGGACAAAGTATGTAATTCACCAGTGACCATAATGTTGTTTTGACCCACTTCTTATTACAACCTACATGATAGATTTAGAAGGGAAGGTACTAGTACAAGGAAGGAACAGTAGGAAGGCAGACTTTCTCATTCATGCTCTACACTGACAAGATCACTAGATATTCGAGGAATAATATTGGTTTTAAGTTATTAACTTTAGTTAGTATTTATATGTTTTATTATATTTTGTCATTCCACTGTGAGTTCATATACATAACTTTCTGATAAATTTATCATTATTATAGGAAACCAACATAAATGATCTGTACTCTAAAGGATCTTGGTTTTACGGTTTGCAAAAAATTGTGCCCATTAAGGTGCGGGTGGTTACAGAATGCAAGAGCTACTCAATGCTCCCATTTATTTAGGACCACTTGAAGCACCAAAGTTGAAGAATCCATAACAACCACCGCCATTAAGAGAGCATGCGAGCCACTCAATGCTCTCATTCGTGCTATGGGAAAGTTAGCATGGCTGACATGGATCATCTTTCCCTAGCTATCTAGGATAGAAGGAGCTTATAAAAACAAAGAATGAGAAGGTCAGCGTCATTGGCAAATGGGAGCAACCAATGTACTGACTCCCACCCTTTTAACATCAACGGACTCATTTGTAAGAGCCAGGGGTAACTGTAGCACCTAGATTTGAGGATGATGTTCGTCGCAGTTGAGGATATCATAAAGCACATGATCCACGCATTCTACTAGTGAAACATGGAAGAAACGTGGAGGAAAATAATGGCGTTCCACTCAACCCTATTATGGGCGATTCAAACCACGATAGTGGGCTGGAAACTCTTCTTGAAACAATATTCATTGACAACGATCATCCCAACAAGGTCATCTAGATAGGCCTGGAACTAAGCCCGACGATAAGGGATTAGTTAATATACCTTTTAAAGAAAAAAAAATATGTTTTCCTGGGGGGCACGCCTACATGACCAGCATAGACCCTTCAATCATCTTCCATGCCCTCAATATCGATCCAAAAGCTCACCACATCTACCAAAAGGGAAGGTCGCTCAATCATAAAGATGTAGAGCATTCAAGGAAGCAGTAGAAAAGCTCATTGCTAATTGGTTCATCCATGAAGTAGAATACCCAGCCTGGGTAGCTAATCCAATATTGGTTATGAGCCAAATGGAGCCTAAATACTTGTATTGATTTTATGTTTTAAATAAGGTTTGTTGGAAAGATAGTTTCCCATTGCCCCACATCAATTAGCTTATGGACACGACTAGCGGAGATGTACTCCTCAAATTTATGGGTGCCTGCTATGAGTATAAATATTCGCAATGCATAGGCCAGACCAAGAGCACACCTACTTCATAAAAAAGGCAAGGCTCTATTGCTATATATTCATGCCGTTTGTGCTTTTCTTTGCGGGTGTGGCATACCAAAGGCTCTTTAACATAATATTTGCCATGAAAATTGGCCCGTCCATAGAGATTTACATGGATAACTTGCTTGTAAATTCTAAAAATGCGGTGGAGCATATAAAATCCCAACGGATACTTTAGCATCCTTCTCCAATATAATATGAAGCTGAATCGTAAGAAGTGCTTCTTTGTCATGTGGTCCAAAAAATTCTTGGGATTCTTAGCGGGATCCAAAGGAATAGAGATAATATCAACAAGATTCAGGCAATCAAAAACATGCATGTATTTTACACACTCAAACAAGTAAAAGCCTCAATGGGATTATTGGACACAGCCATTTTATATCAAAGGCAATAAATTGGTGTGTGCCCTTCTTAGATCTTGTTAATAAGGGGAAATTATTTGTTTGGAATGAGAAGTGCAACAAGGCTTTGATGACTTCAAGTAACTTCTCGCTTCACCCCCATACTTTCCAAGCCCATAGACGGGAAAGACCTATATTTATACCTCGCTATTAATGACCATGCGATTAGTGCTACCCTAGTTCAGGATGAAAAGTAAATCCAATGGCTAATATACTATGTAAGCAAGAGGTTCCTAGGCCTATAAACAACATATATCAAATTTGAGAAACTAGCTTTCTACCTTCTAATAGTGACTCGGTGTCTTTCACCATCCTTCTAAGCTCACGATGTGCACGTAAATGTGCATATAGTTACATCCATAGTTTATCTATTTTTATTTAAATAAATGTCATATTTAGGCATTTTAACATGTTTAAACCAATAATTCAGTTATTGTCAAATCATCATATTTCATCTTCATTCAGGGGCAAAATGACCATTTTTGTGCATGTGTAAATTTGAGAATTTTTACTTGGACATTTTTTATGATTTTTTTTGGAATTTGGATGCATATGGAAGAGGGTTTCATGAAGACATATGCATGCACAAATGAATACAAAGGAATGAAGAGGGAAATAATTCAAGCTCATGATCATGGAGGACCCCACCACCCAATCATTTAAATTTACAATTAGGAGCTAATGGACAAGTAAGTGGAGGTTAAGGCTTCATGCATATTTAATGATGGATTAATTAGAGGCTAATGGTTACTTGGTGGTCACACTTCCTATAAGGGCATTTTGGGAAGCACCCAAAATTAAATTAAGGTTTCATGCTTATATAAACAGCCCTCTTATGTACATGTAAATATCCTCCTACTCTCTTATTTACTTAGGAGAATTAGCAAGCAAGTTGTAAACATAATGTTTCATGAAATAAAAATGGCTTCCAAGCCTCTTTCTCATTTTTTTTCTACATGCTTTTATTTGCTTCTATGTTAATGTTTCTTTCTATGCATTCTTTCATTTCATGTTTATAGCTTAGATTTACATTCATGCAAGTAGTGTAGCTTTATTTTTTTGTTAATAAAGTAGTTAGTAGTTAATCTCTTTTTCTCCCTTTGCTTAGTTTCCATTTCTTTACTTTTTAATGTTGAAATTACAATTATTGATTTGATAACAGAAATGAATAGCTAAACCCCTTCAATTTAGGGGTAATGAAGCCCTCTAACTTTATGTAATTTCAACATTTCTATGATTTATGATCTCATTTATTTGTGCTTTATGAAAGTGGATTTTGATGTAAGTTTATACGAGTGGGTTTGATAGCTTATGTTGCATATGCAAATGAGCTATTCTTATTCAACATAAACACAAATTACATCAGTATTTGCTAATTGGTTTTTGATTTTGAAATGAAAGAAACAAAATTTGATGACTATATTACTAATTACAATAGTAAATAGATCATACTTAAAATAGCTTTTGCTTTGGCTTCATTTTCATGAGAATTGATAAATGGTTTATTTGTTGTATTATAGTTTGATGGTTTACGTTATGTTAATTAATAACATAAATAAACCATGCTTATGATAAATACAGCAATTATTTCACTTAACATCAAAATAGAGATCATAGATTATTTGTTTGTTGATTTACAAAAATATGAGAGTGGATTTGGCTCCAAATTATTCTCTAATCTCATAGTTCTTATTCTCACTTTTATTCTTATTTTACTTCATTTTGTTGTTAGTCACCAATCCTCTCTCATTTTGGTCTAATTTGATTGATTAGAAAGTTTTAAAATCTTAAAAATTCCCTACGGATCAACCTGTACTCACCACGTACTAAAATTATATGTCGTGCACTTAAGGTTATTTTTAATTAAAATTTATCGGTGATTTTCTAACTCGGTAGAAAAATTGTCGTTAAATAGCCCACCTAGTCAAAGTCCTCACAAGCCAGTAGGTAAAGCAAGTACTAACCCGCCAATATAGTATGCCAACTCTTAAAAATGTATATGGAGCTCGAGAAGCATCACATCTTCTTCCACATTCACACTTACAACAAAGGCCAAGCTATGGCTTACTTCATACCAAAAAGGCTCGAGCTCAGACAATGAAAAAGAAGAAATAATCACCAGCCACCGGGCATGGAAACTTTATGTGGATGGCATATCAAATGAGAAAGGAGCTAGGGCCAGCATGGTCCTAGTCACCCCAAAAGGAAAGGACCTAAGCTTTGTCATTTGCCGTAGCTTTAAGGCCACTAATGAAGAATAGTACGAGGCCATCCTGGCTGAGCTCGTGTTGGGCAAAAAATTTGCATGTTTACTCCTTACACATGCTCAATGGTTCATCAATGCATTCTAAACAGGTTAGTAAGCAACTCTAGTAAAGGGCATGGAATTGGCCCCACATGTAGCCGAAGCCAAAAAAAATCATTAGCACTTTCTCCAGTTTCAAACTAGAATAGATCCATATGAGAACAATGCCAAAGTCAAGCGGTTGGTCAAGGCGGTAAGCACCCTGAAGAGATCATACCTTGGGTCCTATTAGAAGTCCAACCAGCTCCTTGATTTGAATTACAGGCAGCCACCATGGAAATTGATGAAATCCAGATCGATTCCATGATGACCTCACTTTTGAAATATTTTATAAGCAGAGAATTTCCCATGGATATAAAGGACGCTTGGAAAGTCCTTTACCGAGTGTTACATTACACACTCATGGATAGAAAGTTACATCGGTAGGGATAGTCCACTCCTCTCCAGCGGCACGTAATAGATGAAGAAACCTGCCAATTATTGGTGGATCTACTAAAAGCTACTACAGGATCATGCCAGGGTCTAAAGCCTAGCAAAGAAGACTGCCTGCCAAGGATACCATTGGCCGACTGTTATCTTGCATTTTGATCAGTAGAATACGAACGAATCCGAACAACCAGACTTCGAAGTTATAAAGGCAAGAATCCTGGAGAGGTAACCATGAAGTCAAAAACAAAAGTACAACCAAGATCATAACAAAAATACCGTACCACCACAAAAATTCAAGGATCCAAAGCACCATAACGTAGGGTCGATACCGACCCATCCCTAGGGGTCTGTACCAACCCATAAAATCTCCACCAAATCTCCCCATCTTTTGCATATGACTCCTCCTTAATGCTAGAAACTTATTTCCAATGTTGTTTTGTAAATTCCATGCAATGTTCAATCAATCTCCACGAATTCCTAAATCAGCAACTTTGTTCTTCTATAACCCCTTCATTTGGACTCCAAAACATGCCATTATTAATGTAAATGACTATAAAATCACGAAGCTAACTAAAAGATGAACCTGATTGAAGAGTTCAAGACGACTAGTTTGGCAATTTTAGGGATGGGTTCCGACCCCTAACCTTCGAGTTGTATCGACCCATGCAAAAGTGGTGATATTGCACTTTATTTTCATGGAGAAAGCCAAGAAGCATCCTTAGAAGCAGACCCTCATCAATCTCCAAGACCAAGGATAAGTTGGAAACTATGATGAATGGATTGAAGGAAAGGATAATGGCATGTCAGAAAGAGATAATGGAGAATTTCTTGATAAGAATGGGACAAATGGAAACAGTTGGACTTGCTGCGGATCGTAATCAATTACCTAAAGTCAGAGCATAGCTACCTGGATGCAGGGTGGAGTGACCCACGACAATCCTCGAGCCAATGTTATGGGTAGGTATCCACCATCAAGTATGGGTCGATATCAATCCCCAAAGGCAAAGGGTACAGGTCGTAGTGGCCTACACAGGAATGATACACTTTCATGAATTGATGCGGGTCGTAGTGTCCTACATAGGAATGATACACTTCCAAGTACGGATGTGGAGTGTTTAAATGTGAATTAGGTTATAGAAGCATGACTGGTGGGTTACATATTAGAATTTCCTCATAGGAATGGGAGGCATGATGAAGTTATGAGTCAGAGACATTGACTGGATGATAACCCAAAGTTTAGGATGGCATGGGGTCAGGTTCGTGTTCTTTATCTTGCCTTTTATTCTCAGTAAATGCTACAATATCACCTCAGACCGCTTACACTTGTATGAGATCCCGAATGGTCCCTAGGCACTGTCTTAGTTAGAAGTTTGAAGGTGACCTGATAGGATTAGATGTATGCTAGATGCCTTGACATAGACTCCATGAGTGATGATAAAAAACTGATTAGGAAAGATCAACAGGGATTGATAATTCCTTGGAATTGATAGAATTTTATAAACCATTTGAACGTGATGACTGAAATTAATCACTTTAAATTCCCATTTGGAGAAACGGGACCGAAGTGCAAGGTACAAGTCCCCTCACCGTAGCAAGAGCAGATAGACTTGTCCGATATATACCGCTATAAAGTCTCATCCGTAGAGACAGGACCGGAGTATAAGAAATATGCCCCTTCGCCGGAGCTAGAGTGGATGGGCTTACTTGTCGTTGACTCCCCTCATCGTAGAGCGAGCAGATTGGCTTCAGCAAAGGTCTGGAGAGACCATGAACTTTGATCGCGTTAAGTCTTGACCAGAGAGTCGGGACTGGAGAGTAGGAAGTAGGTCACTTCGTTGAAGAACGACTAGATGGGCTTACTTGTCATTGAGTTCCTTAGTTGGAGAGCAAGCAGATTAGGCTCAGCAATGTTTCGAAGAGACCACAGATTTGATTATCGATCCTCAAATGCTATGGATTTGATTATCGAACCCGAATGACATGAATTGGTTTAACCATCCGAAAAGACTATGCATTTGATTATCGACGATGAATGGCCATGACTTCAATTAACGATCTAGAAAGGTCACAGATTTAGCTATCGGCCTTGAATGGTCACAGATTGAATAACAATCCGGAGAAATCGCCTTTGGAAACCGAGCATTAAACGATCTGGATAGATCATACATTAAACTATATGTGAAACCATCCAGATAGGTCAAAATTTAAAACATATACTAATTTGATGTAAGGATTGAATGCCTCAAAATTAAAACGAAATAGATAAGTCTCGGATGAACACGGGACGATTTTGATATCCAATAACTATGACTGAAATCGAAATGATAATGATGTAAATCACTGATGAACACGGGATAGTTTTGATATGTGATGTAAAAACTCCAAATGAAATCCAAATTGTGGCGATGTATAGACAACACTTAGGCAGAGTCTGGAGTCTTAGGCTATAACAGATCTGGAACGACCTACAACTGGCAAGAAAATCTGAAAGAACTAGATGATTCACCAATATTAAAGTAGCCAGAGCGCTATCGAAGATTGGCATCACATTTGTTATTGATTAAAGTAAACCTTCCATTTGCAAGTGCGCTTTAGGGGAACGTGTTATCCCTTCTTTTGACTAGGCAGAATACAGACGAACCCAACGAACCACACTTTGAAGTTATCAAGGAAAAAAGTGTAACACCCCTAATTTTTGATAACATTATTCAGGAGATTTAATTAGATAAATTAAATCGAATAATGTAAATGTAAGAATGATAAGGGGATTGGGATTTGAAATTTAAAATTTAAAGAGGTCATGCGTAATTAATAAATTAAAAAAATGGGCTTCATATGTTATTAAATCAACGCAAGGGTATTAAGGTAGTTACTGTATACATATCTGTTACCCTTATATACTCATGTCATTTCCCATTCACGTCATTTTGCAAAAATATAATACAAACGTAAATCAAAGAGGAGTCGCCACTAGATGAGAAAGAAAAGAGGAGATAATCAAATAAAAGCTATGGATTCAAGCTAGGGGAATTAATCTCAATCAAATCTCAAAGTCCATATCATAACCAAGGTGAATAATAATCTAGATCATCTCTATTTTGTTTTATGATCATTTATTTTTGGGTTTAAGATTAAATTCATTATTATGATGATTTTTGATTGATCATATGCTTGTATTTAGACATCAAACAAAATAATATGATAATTATTTTACACGGTTTTAAGGGTAAAATTGATTATAATGATTTTTGTATGCCATGAGAAAATTTTATGTTATGAGAAACATGATTTTAGAGATGGGTTTCAATTTTTGTAATTTACCAAGCTATGGAAAATTTAATATGAATTTTCAAAGGAAAAATATGAATAATTGGGTTTAGAAATTAATTTCAATTACTTTATGAAGGATTTGGGTCTGTAATTTTTATATGTTAGATAACATATTGAAGGTGAATTTCTGTAATTTTTGGGGATTTTTCGTAAGTGATTTACCAAGAGAATTAAATTATTTTGAAAGAGGACCTAAATGATTTAATTCTTTTGCTTATTGGCATGACTTAATTGTTAAATTAATCTTGGTTTAGATATGAAATTATGTGGCGGTTTTTTTTAGAAAATAATTTGAAAAGTTTATGGCACCCAATTAAATGTGTACAAATGGGAAAGTAAGTTATAAAGTTATTGCTTTTATTGGCATTAATGAGCTTTTACTTAGAAAAATGGGTTTCGCGTCTTTTAGAAGCACCTTTCGACTCATAGCTTCCGCCTTCAATCAAGTCGAAACCTACCAGGTCGAAACCAACGAAGTTGAAAGCAATACACAAGGTATCAACATTGGTACGTAGTGGATTGGAGAAAGGCTAAAGCTATGAGTCGAAACATAGCTTCCGATGTGAACGAAACCTTTGTTTTGTTTTCTAAAGAAATGTGCTTGCCTACTTTACTAAATGCTTTCAAAGGTGTTGAAGTATATACTTTTGAAGGAGTCTTTTGAATAGCTATCGAAAGGAGGTTGCCGCCTTATTATTAAAGTATAGCTTTTAAATGAGTTACTTATTTTCCAAAATAAATATTTCAAAAAGGGTAGTTTCGACCTAGCCGAAATCCTTCTACCGACCTTATGCCTTTCTAAGGAATTGAAGATATCATTGCTTTCGAAAGGTAACATTTGTTTTGTAAATACGAGCCACTTCCTAAAGCTTTCGAAAGAGGTTAATGGTTTCTAAGACAATGGTTTCAAAAGGGGTTTCGAAGATAACCTTCAAACATTTTACTTATATGGTTTAAGCTTTCGAAAGGATGGTTTCGATGCCATCAAATTTTTCCCCAAACACTTAAATATGATAAATAATGGTTTTGAAAGGGATACTTTCGTTTATGTTTACTTTGAACCTAAAGATATTTTAAAGATAAACCCAATGGTTTCGAAATGGGTACTTTCGATGGTTTTGAAGCTATGCTTCTAAGAGTTAATAAGTATTACTTTAATGCATTCGAAAGGTTTCAAAAGACAGGCTTTAAAGTGTTTCAAAAGGCAGAGCCCTAGTGTTTTGTAAAGAAGATTTTAATGCTTTCAAAAGGAAATTTCCAATGGTTTCGAAAGTAAACGTTTAAAGGTTTTGATTGCCTTAGTTTTCAAAACAAATAACCTAATCTCATTTTAAAGGAAAATCCTATGGCTAAGATAAAGAAGTTTTGAAATGGTTTTAAGTACGAAGTTTTTAAGAAGATTTTCCTTCATAAAATAATAGGTTAAAGGGATGAACCATGCTTTACATGAAAGTGATTTCAAGGATATTAAACCACTGGTTTTGGTATTATTATGTTTACTTCTTCATGTGTGTGTGTGTGTGTGTGTGTATATATATATATATATATATATATTTACAGTATAATGGACTCATAACTGCATTTTGGGGAGATAAGGTAAGAATAATCAGCTAGGTTGACCAAGTAGTGAGTATAAATTGAATTAACTCCTAAATGAGTGGAATTGCATCCAGAAGGTCAGATAGACCAGAATGTAGGATGCCTAAATGTCAATTATAGAAGTTGTCAAATTGATAGGTTCATGGTAAACCCATGAAAACTATATATAAGAAAAGTTATTAAAGAAATCAATTAGTTCATAGTAAACCCATGAATACTATGATTAGAAAGAGTCATTGGCAGAGGCCTATAGGTTTGTGGTGAAGCCATGAAAACTATATCCGGATTAAGTTATTGACAGAAGTCAATAGGTTCCTAGTCAACCCATGAAAACTAGGATAAGAGGGAAGTTATTAGAGATACCAATAGGTTTAGAAAGAACCTATGAAACAATGATAATGAAGTTATTGGCAGGGGCCAATAGGTTCTTAGTGATCTCATGAAAACTATGAAACTGGACAAGGAGTCCATAAGTGTTAAACAGGTCAATTGTCAGCCAATGAAACTATTAGGTTAATTAGGACCCTAGAAACTATAATTGAGATAGATAGTCAAAAAATAAATGGAGATGGGTAATCCAGAATTGATTTACTTGTTTGCATATCACCATAATGTTTTGAATTACTATGTTTCAACCATTGTGGATGTAGGAGCACAGATATGGTTTTATAAAGTTTTAGGATTCTAGTGAGAGGAAACTCGTTCTGCTAAGCGGCGTGGTCTCACTAGATATCTAAATAGTTTGAGATGGTAGATTATTATTCATACTAGGCTTTATGTCTGACTCGAAGTTTATGTTTTCCCCTTAAACTCTCGGGTGCTCAATTGATTTTGAGTAGTTTGAGAGTGGAGGTTTTTAGGTACATCTTTAGACGAATAAGCTTCTGGAGATGTGGAAGAGACATGATAGCTATTTAGAGTTCTTTTCTATTTTGATACTGATGTGTTTTGTTGTAAAGGCAAAGATGTTTAATTTCCTAGCTATATACTCTGACCATCCAAGACGTCATCTTCATATGTCGCTCTTGGCATATGTTATAATAATTATATTTACATGGTTCGTGTATTGGGGTTATGTAATGAATTTGAAATGCTTTGACATGGAGTGAGAAAGTTGTTTATTGATTTTAAAAAATTTCCATATCCATGTGTTTCCGTTATATCAATATATCTAACATACCATATTTGGTGGCTAAGGATTACTGACCATGGATGACTGCAACATCCATTTTCTGGCCTCCAAGTGGGGGATGTTACAAGTTGGTATCAGAGCATAGGTTTATGAAACTTAAAAAAAGTCTAAAACTAAAGGATTTTTCAAAATATAATCCAATGAATCAGAAATAAGATCGAAGTTTGATTAACGCTATAGTAACATACTTTTATTTTATATATATATATATATATATGTACATACATACATATATATATATACATATACACACACACACACACACACACACACACAAAAGTACATATTCCCCTCTCTCTTAAAATGTTCTTCTGTATCTTACTAAGGCTCGTATGCAAATTTACGAGATAGAAGATATGGAGGCAGGAAACAGATGAGGAAAGCTCTGCGGAGGAAGCACCACAACCAATGAAAATGCTAGACCCACTAGGAGGAACCCGGGTCGACAAGCTAATGCAAATCAAAATGCAGATGCTAATGTGGGAGTTAGAAATCCACCAGTGGATATGGGTGCGATGTATCAGTTCTTCGTCACTCTGATGCAACCAGGAGTTGCTTCTGGTGTTGCTGGGAATGTTGGAGGAGCTAAACATATGGCTTCAGTTGGAAATAATAATGCTAATCTGAGCAGAGACTACACCAGTCATGGTGGGAAACCCTTTATGGGTATAGAGGATGCCATAGAAGCTGAGGATTGGTTGTTGCATTGTGAAAGAATCTTTGCTGATTTGGGTTTGGATGATGAGCGTAAGTGGAAGCTGGCCTCTAAACAGTTGCAAGGGGCAGCGCTTCATTAGTGGAATAATGTTAGTGCCGGAGTTCCGGAGGAGGAGTTGACGTGGGCAGATTTTAGAGGGAGGTTTAAACAGAGGTTTTTATCTTACGTTGTTAAGTCAGCATTGTTGAGAAAGTTTATGGATTTGGTGCGGGGGAAATATCAGTAACTGAGTATGCTACTAAGTTTGACGAGTTATCCCGATATTGGCATGCTACTATAGTTCACTCGGGGATTGAGGCTTAAGATTTGCTAGGGCGACCCTGACACATATCTATGATCTTTGTAATATGGTTGTGGAGAAGGTAATCCGCCATGAGGAGATGCTTGCTATTCATGCTAGAGAGAAGCCAGTTGAAACCCATGGTTCTCAAGGAAAGAAAAGAAAGTTCTTTAAGAAGATGGTAGCCCAGAAGGGAGACGCTGCCAATAAGGCAAAGGATAATTTAGTTTGCCTCTAGTGTGACAAGAAAGATCATTATGCTCATGAGTGCCGGTCAAGCAAAGGGAAAAAGGCTACATAAAAGAAGAATGTGAAGTGCTTTAATTGTGACCAAGTTGGGCAGAATCAGTGTCTAGAACCAGTCAGGGCAGACAAGGGAAAGGTTTTTGTTTGTTGGACCATCATCTGTCATGCCAACGGCAGCTGAAAAAGGGAAGATTGTGATGGAAGGTATGCTTTTGATTCAGAACATACCAGTTAGGGTACTATTTGTTACCGTGCATCACATTCATTTATATCTCAAATTTTGGTGCATCGCATACCTTGTTACTTCCTTAACGGCTGTGAATCAAATAGTAGGGTATGCAACCCTAGGGATGAGATGTGACCAGTTAGAACTAGACATGCTAGGTCATAAGTTTGCATGCAGTCTGTATGTTTTCGATTCATAGATTTCAAAATCATTTTGGGTATGAATTGTTTGATTAAGTATGAGGCTAGAATATTTTCCAAGATGGGGTGATATTACTAAGACACCCTGATAGTCATAAACGAATCATGTTCTCAGTGGAGAATTCTGACCGGAGTAGTTGTGCTTTGTTAAGTGCTACGAAAGTGGGAGAAGAGTTAAGTCGGTTTCGTGTAGCAAGAGAGTTTGCAGATGTCTTTGAGCCGGTTGCAGGACTACCACCAAAACGAGCTGTTGAGTTTCGGATAGATCTTGTGCTGGGAGCTGAACCTGTCAGTAAACCGCCTAGTAGGATGACACCGACTGAGATAAAGGAATTAAAGGTGCAACTAGTGGATCTAGAATGAAGGAATTTTATTAGACCTAGCAATTCGCCTTAGGGAGCGGTCGAGGTGTTCGTGAAGAAACCAAATGGGTTGTTGAGAATGTGTATCGACTATCGTAAGTTAAACGATAGGATGATTAAGAATAAGTATTCTTTGCCGAGAATAGACGATCTCTTTGATCAGTTATATGGAGCCAGGGTGTTTCCCAAATTGGATTTGGTGACAGGTTTCCATCAGTTAAGAGTGGCAGAGGATAGAATTCTTTTGACAGCCTTTCAGACTAGGTATGGTTTGTACGAGTGGTTAGTAATGCCATTTTAGTTAACGAATGCACCTTCTTTCTTTGTGGATTTGATGAACGGAGTTTTTCGTGAGTATTTGATAGGTTCGCGTTAGTGTTTATAGATGACATTTTAGTGTATGCTAAGGACGAAAGAGAGCATGAGAATCATCTTAGAGTAGTGCTTGAGACGCTAAGGCCTCATCAGCTGAAGGCGAAGTTTTTCAAGTGTCATTTTTGGAAGAAAGAGGTTAAGTTTCTTGACCACGTGGTTTCAGAGAAAGGCTTGTCAGTCGATCCAGATAAGATCGAAGTTGTTAATAATTGGAAGGGACCAGAGATGGTAACTAAGATTAGAAGTTTTCTTAGACTTGCTGGCTATTACCGGAGATTCACCAAGGATTGCGAATAGCAGTACCTTTGACTAAGTTAACCAGGAAGGATGTGAAGTTTGTCTGGCCCGACAAATGCGAGGAAGCATTCTTAAGTTAAAAGCAATTTTGTTGACCAATGCACCTATGTTAGTAGTTCTAGACAGAAAACAAGGGTTGGTGGTGAATATCGATGCATGCGGAAC
This sequence comes from Allium cepa, assembly GCA_030765085.1. Classification (NCBI taxonomy): domain Eukaryota; kingdom Viridiplantae; phylum Streptophyta; class Magnoliopsida; order Asparagales; family Amaryllidaceae; genus Allium; species Allium cepa. The sequence continues at coordinate 222,924,206 of CM060928.1, forward strand.
TGGATTAAGAACTGTGTTGATGCAGAAGGGTAAAGTGATTTCCTATGCCTCATGACAGCTTAGACCGCATGAAGTGAGATATCCTACTCATGATTTGGAGTTGGTTACGGTGATCTTCGCATTGAAGATTTGGAGGCATTATCTCTTAGGGGAGAGATTTGAGCTATACACAAATCACAAGTCTTTAAAATACTTATTCTCTCAGAAGGAGCTAAAGATGAGACAACAGAGGTGGCTGGAGTTTTTGGCTGCTAATGATTTTGGTATAGAATTACACTTGGGAAAGGTAATAAGGTAGCGGATGCTCTTACCAGAACACATAAGAATGTGGTGTTAGCTATGTTGGCAGAATGGAAATATTTAGAAGCTTTGACTACTTGTAATATGCAGCTAAGATCGACTGCTAGTTCCAATCAGAGTACCGCCATGTTGTCCTGTTTATACATTCGACCAGTGTTGATCGAAAGGATTGCTTCTAAGGAGAAAGAGGATCCAGTATTAGCCGAGAGGATTAGAAGGCTTGAATTTGGAACTGAGATAGATGATCTGAAGGATTTTAGTCTTGACCAGAGGGTATGGTTGAGAAAGAAAGGACGATTGTGTGTGCCGAATGTTGAGGACTTAAGGAAAGAAGTTCTTAGAGAATGTCATCGATCCAAGTTTACGATTCATCTTGGAGGGACCAAGATGTATCAAGATATGAAGAGGAGCTTCTATCAGGAAGGTATGAAGAGGGTTGTTGGCTTGTGGGTTAGGCAATGTGCAAACTGTCAACAAGTGAAGGCCGAATATCAGAAGCCAAGTGGGTTTCTTCAACCTTAGAGATTTCATTTTGGAAATGGGCTTCGATATCCATGGATTTTATTAACATTTTGCCAAGGTCAAATAAAGGAAATGAAAGTATATGGGTCATAGTGGAAAGATTGACCAAGAGTGTCCATTTTATTCTAGTAAAGTCAACCAGGACGACACATGTTTTAGCTAAGTTGTTCATAAAGAATATAGTTAGACTATATGAGATTCCTAGTAATATAGTCGGTGGCAGAGACACTTTGTTCACTAATGAATTATGGAGGAGTCTATAGGATGTGTAGATACCAAGCTTAAGATGAGTATTGTGCATCACCTTTAGATTGATGGTCAGATAGAGAGAGTCAATAAGGTACTCGAGGATTCACTAAGAGCTTGTTATTAGACATTGGTGGATCTTGGGAAGATCATCACACTTAGTGGAATTTTCTTATAATAATAGTTATCATACTAATATAGGAATGGCGTCTTTTTATGCTTTGTACAGAAGGCCATGCAAATCACCCGCATGTTGGTTGGAGACTGGAGACAAATTGGTCTTAGATCTAGATCTGGTTAGAGAGATGACAGAGAAGATTGAGTTAGTCCGAGAAAGGATAAAGGTAGCTCAGTACAGATAGAAGAGTTACGCAGATAAGAGGCATGAAGACCTAGAATTCCCAGTTGGAGATAAGGTTTTCGTTAAATTATCACTAACGAAGGGTGTGGTACAATTTGGAAAGTCAGAGAAACTGGCATCAAGATATGTTGGCCCATTCCAGATTATAGAGAGAATTAGAAAGTTCGCATGCAGAGTAGAGTTACGGAGAAATATGGCAAGTGTCCATAATGTGTTTCATGCGTCTCATCTTTGCAAGGATGTGCACGATCCAGAAACTACTATTCCTCCGATAGGGTTGGAAGATTTGATAGTAGAGCCTAATTTGACTTTTGTTAGACAAGCAGTTCAGGTTGTAGCAAGAGATGAGCAAAGATTAAGGAATAAGACAGTCAAGTTGGTGAAAGTTCAGTGGGGCGACAACGAGAATGACTGTACTTGGGAGACAAAAGATAGGATTAGAGATACTTATCCTGATCTGCTTTGAGGGTATGTCTATATTAGATCTATATAGATAGTTGCTAGTCAAGTAGACTAGTATGATTGTTAGGAGTCGTTACAGATCATTGCTATGTTTAGTATTTAGTCCTTACTAAATTTTAAGGACGAAATTCTTTAAGGAGCGGAGCCTGTAACACACTTAATTTTTGATAACATTATTCAGGAGATTTAATTAGATAAATTAAATAGAATAATGTAAGTGTAAGAATGATAAGGGGGTTGAGATTTGAAAATTTAGATTTAAAGAGGCCATGCTTAATTAATAAATTAAATAAATGGGTTTCATATGTTAATCAATCAACGCAGGGGTATTAGGGTAATTGCCACCTACATATTTATCGCTCTTATATAATCACCTTTCATTTCCCATTCACATCATTTTGCAAAAACATAATACGAACGTAAATCAAAGAGGAGTCGGCCATTACTAGAAAAAGAAAATAGGAGATAATCAAATAAAAGCTAAGGATTCAAGCTAGGGAAATCAATCTCAATCAAATCTCAAAGTCCTTATCATAACCAAGGTGAATAATAATCTAGATCATCTCCATTTTTTTAATATCATTTTTTTTGGGTTTCAAAATTAAATGCATTATTATTATGATTTTTGATTGATGATATGCTTGGTTTGGACGTATTGGATTCAAACAAAATAATTTGATAATTATTTTACATGATTTTAAGGGTAAAACAGATTATAATGATTTTCATAAGCCATGAGAAAATTTTATGTTATAAGAAACCTGATTTTAGAGATGGGTTTCAATTTTTGTAATTTTTCAAGCTATGGAATTTTAATATGAATTTTCAAAGGAAAAATTGAATAATTAGGTTTAAAAATTAAGTTTGATTATTTTATGAAGGATTTGGGTCTGGAATTTATATGTTAGATAACATATTGAAGGTGAATTTCTTTAATTTTTGAGGATTTTTCCTAAGTGATTTACTAAGAGAATTAATTATTTCGAAGGGAGGACCTAAATGATTTGATTATTTTGCTTAATGGAAGGGCTTATTTGTTAAATTAATCTTTGTTCAGATCTGAAATTATGCAATAGTTTTATTTGGAAAATAATTTGATAAGTTTGTGGCAACCAATTAAATGTTTACAAATGGACAAGTTAGTTATAAAGTTATTGCTTTATTGGCATTAATAAGCTTTTACCCTGGAAAGTGGGTTTCGCCTCTTTTAGAAGCACATTTCGACTCATAACTACCACCTTCAATCAAATCAAAACCTACCAGGTCGAAACCCATGAAGTCGAAACTCATGAAGTCGAAACCAATACACAAGGTATCAATATTGGTACGTAGTGGATTGAAGAAAGGTGGAAGGCATGGTGTCGAAACATAGCTTCCGATGGGAATGAAACCTTTGTTTAGATTCTACAAAAATGCGCTTACCTGTTTTACTAAATGCTTTCGAAGGGGTCTTTTAAATAGCTTTCGAAAGGAGGTTGTCACCTTACTGTTTTTCAAATGAGTTACTTAGTTTCCAAACTAAAGATGTCAAAAGGGGTAGTTTCGACCTAGCCAAAACCATTCTGCTGACCTTATGCCTCTCGAAGAAAATTAAGATACCAATGTTTTCGAAAGGTGGCCTTTGTTTTGTAAATATGAGCCACTTCCTAAAGCTTTTGGAAGGGGTTAATAGTTTCAAAGGCAACGGTTTCAAAATGGGTTTTGAAGCTAACCTTCAAACGTTTTACTTATATGGTTTAAGCTACCGAAAGGAAGGTTCCGACGCCATCAAGTTTTTCCCCAAACACTTTTATATGATAAATAATGGTTTTGAAAGGGCTACTTTTGTTTATGTTCACTTTGACCCTAAAGATATTTTAAAGATAAACCATATGATTTCAAAGGGGGTACTTTCAATAGTTTCGAAGCTATGCTTCTAAGAGTTAATAAGTATTACTTTAATGCAATTAAAAGGTTTTGGAAGAAAGGCTTTAAAGTGTTTCGAAAGGTAGGGGCCTAGTGTTTTGAAAAGAAGATTTTAATGCTTTCAAAAGGAAGTTTCCAATGGTATGGAAAGTAAAGATTTAAAGGTTACGAATGCCTTAGTTTTCAAAACAAATAACCCAATCTCATTTTAAAGGAAAACCCATGGCTAAGATAAAGGAGTTTTGAAATGGTTTTAAGTATGAAGTTTTTAATAAGATTTTCCTTGATAAAATAATAGGTTAAAGAGATTAACCATGCTTTATATGAAAGTTATTCCAAGGATTTTGAAACACACGTGTTCATATTATTATATTATAATGGACCCATAACTGCATTTTGGGGAGAAAAGGCAGAATAACCAGTTAAGTTGATCCAATATAAATTGAATTAACTCTTGAATGAGTAGAACTGCATCCAGGAGGTCAAATAGACCAGAATGTAGGATGCCTAAATATTGATTAAAGAAGTCGTCAGATAGACAGGTTCATAGTAAACCTATGAAAACTATGTATAGATAATGTTATTAATAGCAGTCAATAGGTTCATAGGAAACTCATGAAAACTATGATTAGAAAGATTTTTCCTCAGAGGCCAGTAGGTTTGTAGTGAAGCCATGAAAACTATATCCGGATTAAGTTATTGACAGAATTTAATAGGTTCCTAGTCAACCCATGAAAACTAGGATAAGAGGGAAGTTATTGGAGATACCAATAGGGTTAGGGAGAACCCATGAGATGACGAAGTTATTGGCATAGGCCAATAGGTTTTTAGTGATCCCATGAAAACTATGAAACTGGACAGGGAGTCCATAAGTGTTAAATAGGTTAATAGTCAGTCCACGAAAACTGGTAGGTTAATAGTTATCCTAGGAACTATAACTGAGACAGATAGTCAAAAACTAATGGGGATGAGTAATCCAAAATTGATTTACTTTTTTTCATATCATCATAATGTTTTGAATTGCTGTGTTTTAACCATTGTGGATGTAGAAGCATAGATATGGTTTTATTAACTTTTAGGATACTAGTGAGGGGAAAACCCATTCTGCTAAGCAGCATGGTCTCACTAGATATCTATATGATTTGAGGTGGTAGATTATTATTCATACCATGCTTTATGTCTAATGAAGTTTATGTTTTCCCCTTAAAATCCTGGGTGCTCAATTAATTTTGAGTAATTTGAGAGTTGAGGTTTTCAGGTATTAGACGAATAAGCTTCCGGAGACATTCAGGAGGCATGATAGCTATTTAGGGCTCTTTTCTATTTTGATTCCTCTGTATTTTATTGTAAAGGCAAAGTTTTTTAATTGCCTAGTTATATACTCTGACCATCCAAAGAGGAATCTTCATAGATCGCTCTTGGCGTATCTTGTAATAATATATTTTCTCTGAACGTGGTTCTCGTATTGGGATTATGTAATGAACTTGAAATGCTGTGAAATGGAATGAGAAATTTGTTTGTTTATTTTAAAAAAAAATCCATATCCATTTGTTTTTGTTATATCAATGTATCTAACATTACCGTATTTGGTCGTCGAGAATTACTAACTATGGATGACTGCAGCATCTGTAGTCGTTAGTTTTGGGCCTACAAGTTGGGGATGTTACAAAAAGCCAGGAGTGGTGACCAAAAATCCAAAAACCAAAGTACAACCAAGATCACAACACAAATATCATACCATTACAAAAATTCAAGGACCCAAAACCCCATAGTGTGGGGTTGGTATCAACCCATCGCTAGGTGTCTGTACCGACCCATAAAACCTCCAATAAATCTTACCATCTTCTGCCCATGACTCCTTCTTGGTGCTAGAACCCTATTTCCAGTGTTGTTTTACTGATTCCATGCAACGTTCTATCAATCTCCACAAGCTCCTAAATCAGCAACTTTGTTCTTCTACAACTCCTTCATTTGGACTCCAAAACAAGCTATTATTGATGCAAACAACTGTGGAATCATGAAGCTAACCACAAGACGAACTGAAGCAATGGGTTCAAGATGATTAGTTTGATAATTTTAGGGATCAATACCGACCCTTAACCTTGGAGTTGTACCGAACTGTGGAAAAGTGATGATGTGATGTGGCACCTTATTTTCAAGGAGAATTGGTCTATAGCAAGGAGAATGGCTAGGAGATCTTTTTTGCGAGTTTTTGGCTCCCCACCTCTATAAATAGAGGGGTAGGGACCATTGTTCAGGATCTTTTGGCTCTATTTCCACTCTACTCTATATTCTTATAACACAGAAAATCTAAGTGTCGGAGTTGTACCAACTCCTACGAACTTCTGTCCGCAATTCAGAAGTTAAGCAATAACATCATTAAGTGGACATAGGCTGGAGTTTGTCGAACCATTATAAATCATTATGTGTTCATTGCTTACTTGTTTTAATTTTTTTCTTCACTTTTTATTCTCTATTATAAGTTCTAGGTATTTGTGCCATTTTTGGTTCAAACACCAACTATGATAAAAAATATGATGGACTATGTGAAAAAATATGACTGATCTCAATAGTTTGCATGAATCCATAAAGCTTCTTTGAATCTTTTAACTATTATGACATCTGCTTGGCCCTTCGACACCTAGGGATTAACCTAATCAGAAAGCTTCCCAATCCTAAAAGGGAAACAATCATGACATCATCCCCGTCGACTATTTTATGAAGTGGGTTGAAGCAGAGCCTCATACCAATGTCACCATGAACAAAATCCTGAATCTTATAATCAAGAACTTCGTATGTTGTATTGAACTACTAATGAAGATCATCACAAATAACTGCATGCAATTTGATAGCGGGCAATTACAAGGTTTCTGTGAAAGTAATGGGATAAAGAAGTGTTTCCCTTTAGTTGCCCACCCATCAGCAAATAGGGAGGTTGAGGTAGTAAATATAACCATCTAGTCAATACTAAGAAGCGCCTCACTAAGGCAACAAGCAATTAGGTTGAGGACTTTTCGCTCACGCTTTGGTCCTACCGAACCTCGAGTTGCACCTCAATAGGGCATTCCCCATTTTTCTTATCCTATGGGTATGAAGCTATGCTAATTGTCAAAGTTGTCGTAACATCCCTAAGGTTCTTTACTAGTGACCTTGAGCAAATGAATAACTACTAAGGCTTAATCTCGATGCCTCAGAAGAAAGAAGAGCAAAGGAAGAACTTCACATTGAAGCAAGCAAGTTAAAGATAGCTAAGCACTTCGATGCTAAAGTAAAGCTCTAACACTTCAACATCGATGACTTAGTTTTGTGCAGGGTGTTTGTAAATTCCAAAAAGCCAGCCGAACGAGTACTGGGGCAAAATTAGGAAGGCCAATATATAATCAGTGATGCACTTGCCAATGGTGCCTATCACTTCTAACACTCTGATGGCACCTATATGTCCCAAATTTGGAATCTAGAGCTCCTTTGAGCTACCATGTATAAAATTTTATAAGCCAAAATTGTAAGGAATAGGATTTTCCTTGTAATGGTCAACATCTATATGAAATGAAAATAGAACATATTCATATATTCATCACATCAGCATCAATGACAAGACTATCCGGCAAGGACAGGCCAAACAACTATATCTTCCTGGCTAGGAATGAAATACCTCACCTCTATACTCATACGATCAAAGACTATTATAGGGTAATACTGTCAGATAATATGGAGAATGTAGCAACCCTAAGATTCGAACACTACATCTTCGAATATCGAAACATTTTGCAATATAGTTAAGTGTTATAAATACAATTTTATAACCTCATTTGATATTATTTAATTAATGAATAATGATAAGAAACTCGTTTTTTAGAAAATTTATACAAAAATATATTCTTCAAAGAAAAATCGACAATGTGACTGAAAATCGGTTTACAGATTTTCGATCGATATAAGTTGTTCAAACTCTTGTGCACTTATCTAATGATTAAATGAACACATTAGCAACTAATTAACACACTCTCCTCTTCATAAAGTTTGTAATGTTCTAGAACCTTCCTTTAGGATAAGAGAATTATCATGGTAAGGGCATAAGTTTAATTTACATAAAGAAGAAGTGCCTTAAAGGAGAAATGATGGGCGGTGAAGTTTCCATGGCATGGTGAGGGGGTGAATCCAAGCTTAAAGAGAAACATTCTTATGCCTATATAAGGAAAGGCATACCTTATAGTATAATCACAAATTCAAAGCTAAAGTTATCATAAACAATGGCTTCTTCTTCCTTCTCCTCTCTTATGTTCTAAAGAAAATTATTGCAAAAACAAATCCAATTCAACTCAAATTTGTAGTGAAGCCTTGGAGTAATATTATAGCATCTTTCATCAAGTTATACGTTGAAGAAAACGTTGAAGAAACAAAGCAACACTCACCCTGCATAGGAAGGCTGTGATCTATAAGTGAGGGGAGGAGGGCAAAAGCAAGGCCAAAGGCAAGGAAGGGATGAAAGGTGTTGCAAGGTTGGGTTTGGACTTGGGTTCTTGGAACTTAGTTGCTGGTGGAGTTAAAAGTAAGCTAACACCTCACTTTGAATGGAAAATATAACATACATATCTTGTGTTGATTACATATATGTTGTTTGAATTGCTGTCAACTTATGTTAAAACATTGGTTTGGATACTTATTTTAAAAGTAAGTGACACATGTGATCCGTGTATACGGACTTGTACGAACTTGGAATGGACTTGTGATAAGACCTTGAACAAATGATATAAGTTATAGATGAACTTTGCTTTGGATTGGACCTTGATTTGAAAGTGCATTTATAGGGATAGTCAATAGATGCAGTTCGGAATTGCCTTGTTTTTGGCAATGTATATAAAACTTTGTAAAGAGATCCTTAGGGTTTTCTCGCCATATTTATAATGTTTTGCATTTATTTTTATTGTTATTAAAAGCTTAAAAGGGAAAAAATTAAGCAATATCTCGAAATGTGGCCAAAATTTCATTTATGCAAAATTGAACGGTTTAGACTTGGTTTTTAGACTGTAAAGGTTTGAAAGGGTTTTAAATTAAATATTTTGTTTCATTCATTTTACAAGTGTTTGCTAACTTGTATTAAAGTATTTTTAAAAGCGGTTTGAGATATTTATGAATCTTTAGAATTAGTTGTGAATTTTTAAAGAAGTGATATTTTGTAATAATATATGGAAAACATACGCTTTTCAAGTTTTAAGGGATTTTGTAAACTTTCTATTTTCAAGTAATAGTTTGGATAAATGTTTTAAAATCTATTATAAGAATTTTTAAGGGTTTTAAAAGGGGGGAATTAATTAGAGGACAAAGATTTGTTTATTTTTTGCCTCAAGGACACGACCTCGATATTTTTGCCACAAGGACAAACATTATTCTAAAAATTATTCATAAAGACAAATATTTTCCAAAATTATTCATAAGGACAACAAAACTGCTACCAAACTAAAAAATGATACCTAAAAACTGCTACCGATAACTACAAACTGATACCTAAAAACTGCTATCAATAACTAAAAACTGATACCTACAGAAAGTTGTCCTTCGGGATAAAATATTGAAGGTCTGTCCTTGAGGCTAAAAAGCTGTGAAATTTTGTCCTTGACAATAATTTCCTGTTTTATAAGTATATACAAATGTTTTCTAAATTGTGTTAAGAAACGCTAAATGGCCTGGTTAACTATTTGATGACTTGTACGAAAAGTAACTAACTTTGCTTAACACTAAAAGCTGATGAGGTAAGGATTATCTATTTATGAGAGTTAAGATTAATGTTGAGTATGGATGGAGCAGTATAGCTCTAATTTACCAGACTTGCCGCTTGACCAAGGAATAGTAAGTTGGAAAATGTCAAAAACGTGTTAATCGTGTTGATTTCTTCTTGTTTATGGAAATCATCAATACTATACTTGACACTAAAAGCCGACAAGTTAGACTTATTTATTTGTGAGATTCAAGAACAAAGTGTCTAGGCAAGGCTTTGACGCAACTAGTGCTCTAACTTACCTGGCTTCACTCTTGGACGAGGAATAGTTAAGTTGGAATGTCAAAAACAAGTTAAGCGTACGAATCGTGATTTGCATAAATAATTGTTTTGACTAGATAATCGTTTAGTCGATTATCGAACTTGACCTAAATTAACTTAATAAGAATGGAAAGACATTGCAATTTCATTCCAATGAGAACCCCCGAGGTGGAGTATTGTTACGAAAAGCCTTTTGCTTTCACTTACTTTCGGAAGAACTGGAATCGAGTTAGCCAAAAATTCATTGAGTCAGTTTTGAAGAGACCCGGATCAGTAAGTGTTTTACTTATTGAATACCACTTTAAAACTAGCGTACGAGTTCTATGTTTTAGAAGAGGTTGGAAAGTGGAATGTTATACAGTAGAACTGTCAACCCTGAGTTCAAGGGAGATGTCAGTATTAACATTTCAGACGATGCCATCATGTGGGATTGTCTATACTAAGGAGTATTCCAAGAGAGAGGACAGCATTAGCATTTGTCGGAGGACTTATGCGGGTAACATACATGGAGGTTCGAGATTATTCGAGATGCTCGAATCCATGTAGCTAATCATGATCTATTCAAGATATAGAATGGATTCATGTTCTGTTCGAGTGATGAAGACTCGTGTAAAGGATAACACCGTGACCTCGATATTGGAAATAATAGAAAATAGAGTAGGACACATAACCCAGGGCTTTGCTAACCTACGACGTGGTATATCAACTTCATAAATATAGATACTTAACGATTGTTGGCTGGCATGAGTTGATGATACTTGGCTCCATGTGGTTCTATAGATCCGTAAGTCGGCTAGTTGTGTTTACCTTAATGATATATTTATCTAGAGATATACGAAGTTCGAAAGGTCCTTTTCGACCCTTGTCAAGAGGCTAGCCTCAGTTCATCTAAGGATGTCTCCAATGGAAAATCTATATACGAACGCGCCTTATCGATTTTGATCATACCCTAAATATGTTATGGTGTGACCAATGTAAGTATCATAGCTATTTGATATGATTTATGTGCTACACCCTAAACATTATATATCATATCAGTATATGTTAAACTTAATAATTAGTTGGTTTCTTTAAGGGGAAAACTGCTATGGTAATTCGTATGGTCTTAATAATTACTTTTGTTGTTTCATGTATTATAAGTTTTCTTATGCTGGTTTACCGGACTGATCCAGGTGTTATTTTCTTATAATGCTGGGACATCCCCATGTATGTTTCCAAATTTTGCTACAAATGCTTTAGAGCTTATGGGGAGAAGCTGGATGATTACCTTCCATAGTATTCGATTTTTTCTACTTTTCTGTAGTCCATATATCAACATTGTGTGAATAGGCAGTTATTACAGTCCAGGCAAATGATTGTACTTAGGTTTTTACCAACTCTGAAATTTCTATATTCGGAGCATCCTTTTGTACTATTCCTTTGGTATTATATATTACCATTCCATTGTGAGACTTTTTGATGTTGTGTTCTTCTTTTCTTTTCTATTCTTTTTCTTTTTTTACTTTATCCTAACTTTCTGTCTTTTTGGCACTTGGATGCCCGACATACGAATACCGTGGATGTATCTAGTGTCGATATTCGAGGGTCGAAAAGTTGAATCGTTATATTTGGTGTTTGCGAATAAGGTCAAGTGAACACCTTGACTTATTTTAGGTATGGTTCATTAGAGATAGGGTAAGCGACACCCTAGAACGAGTCAAATGTATTATACATATGAGAGCATATTTGTATTTTGAAAACAAGATTTTAAAATTATTCTTTAGGAATATCTCTTTCTTAGGAATCATTTCTTTGAAATAACTCAATCTTTTCATGTCCTAAAAGAAGTTTTGCTTTGATTAGGTAGTAAGAACTATAAGTACTAGAGTGGTCAATGCTCGAGGAGGTAAAGGTAGAGGTGATCGAGGTAGTACTGTCACAAATTGTGGAAATCGATAATCAAGAAATGTTGCTTCGGTTAGGGAACAGGGAGTGGATATTATGGAAGGCAAGTCAGGCCTCAAGTGATATTTGCCTTACTCTACTGCCATTATGAGAGGTTAAAAGGTAAGAGGTTTGGTGGTACGAAGACATTTATAGAAGTCCAGTCTTAGCTTAGACTATGCGATTAGATCTTTGGAGATATGAAGCTAGATGACACAATGAAGCATAGGTTGGCATCATGACATCTGATGGATGCAGCCATGGATTGGTAGAGTTCCACTATTAAAGATTTCCAAAAGAACGACTTCCCTTCGGTCTAATTTAAAGATGAATTTAAGATGAAGTTTGTTCCGAAAGCTAGAAAGACTTTGTTATTTAGGAGCTTCTTGGATCTGAAACGAGGGGCCGTGACCGTGGCAGAGTATGAGATTCGGTTCATTGCTTTGTCTCGGTTCAAGATAGGATTGGTTGATGAGCCACAAAAGAAGAGCAAGATGTTCATTGCAGGTATGCATCCTATGTTCCAACGAGATATGACTAATCATGTCATGGGATCTTTTGTTAGTTTCGTGAACAAGGCTTTGAGATTTAAGAGCTTAACTCTGAAGTCATCTATATCTACCCCAATTGGGGACAACAAGCAAAAGTTTCAACCATTAAGAGATATTTCTAGTATGGTTTTCCATAAGTTTAGACAGAAGGGACACTTAGAGTTCTAACTGGAGGAAAGAAGGGAAGGTGGCTAGAGCACATATAGTTAAAGCACTGATTGAGAAGTTTTTGAAGATTGAGGCGCAGTTTGCACCAAAAGTTGTTAGGATTTCCGTCAGTCAAGCTATTTTTTTAGAGTCCATCCTATGCTTAAGAGTGGGGAGCAGTCGAGGTTTTAGTTATTTTTGTAGCTAAGAAGGGGAAGCAGATTCTTGAGGGTATATTATCTGTTTGTGGTCTACCTATTCATGTTTGGTTTGATATCAGTACTTTTCGTAGTTTAATATCCCGTAACCTTGATTGTTTAGTAATGCTCGGCATGTTATAAACATTGGGTATTGTTTGTTATTGATTTATGCTCAACTAGTTCATGATCAGATTTACCTTTCTATGTCATGAGGTGGATAGACAGTAGCTGTGGGTACATTGAAACGAACACTTTATGAATTAAGTTTCATGGTTTGACTAAAAGGCGTTAGGTGATAATGTTGGGTTAGAAGTTAAAATTTGATAAATGATGTTTGCTATAATAAAAAAGGAAAGTGTTTTAGAAATAAATATTTGTGAAAAGATGCATATATAAGAGAGTAATTGTATAAAGTATGGTTTATAAAATGTGATTTATAAATGAAAAGGAGATAAACAAAGAATTTGAGAGCTTAAATCCTGATGTCTTTGAAAACGTTTTTCAAGATTTTGGAGAAAACAATAATTGTATTATTTTGAAGTAAAAATTTAGGAAGTTGGTTTATGGAATTTAAGATCATGGTACTTAGTATTGTTATATGAAGTATTTGATACCGCTTTGGAATGATTTTGGTTGAGTACCAAGAGTGTGGTTTGGGTGTATTGAACTCACTTCTGTCGCTTGGAAATAATTTCGATGATGACTATAGCATCATTAGTGTTCATTTTCGAATTTCTAAATGTGAGATGCTACAAAGTTGTTTAGTAAAATGGATTTTGATTTGATCCCCTAGTAAATTTTGATATGCAAAAGTTATACGTATATATAGTTTCCAAAATGATTTGAAATGAAAAATTAGTGTTTAGTTCTAAGATTCTCTTATTAGGTTACGATATGTTGTTTGGTAATTTCTATTTGTTAAAAAATGAAATGGAATTTGCATAGACTTTGGATAGTCTAGAACTTCAGAATTGTTATAGAATTCAAACTAAGTGTACTAGAAAATATAAAGTTGAGTTTATTTCAAATCTGAATTGAGAAGGTAGTAAGTTGAAATAATCTAAATTGTTGATCATCCTTGTTAATTAAAATAAATTTTGATGTTTTGGTATATACTCTTAGGCTGTAATGGAGTATTATACAAGTATGAACCTAAGTAATTAATGCTGATAAGAATCACTTTGGGAATGTCTCGTAAAGTTTAATACCCTATTGTTTCACTCAATCCATATAGCAGCAATGAAGCACTTTAAAATAATAATCAAGGCAATAATACATGGATTTTTTCATCTTGTATTCAGGAAAACATTATGCCACTCCAAATGACAAACAAAAGAAGACTAGTGGAAGGATACATTAGCCAAGAGTCTGGTCCAAATGTGATTAGAGTAGGGGCAAGCAAAGAATAAATGAGAATAATTTATGTACAAGAATCACAGAGCACAAAATTCTCTTCATTGATAAGTCCCATTCTACATAGCTTACCTTTAGTATGAACGGCGTTCGACACAATTTTCCATAGAGAGAAATTATTTTTCATCACGCTTCCATCATTCTATATTCTTCGTAACAAAGGTAAGAACATGTGTTGTCCTATTAGAAGGTTATACATTCTAGAGACAGAGTATTTTCGTTGGGAGCAGACAAAAAACAACTTGAGATATAGAGGTGTGGTGCTTGAAGATATGCTTTTCCAAATCTCCCTAACCACAAAGGAGCTTAAATAAGGCAAGCACACTTTGCTATTAGAAATATAGTAATAGGTATTTGCATTATAAGGGATACCAGTAAGATGCTATGGAATCGGTGAGATGATAGAGTTCAAGGCAAGCCTAGAGGAATCCCACGGGTCATTCCAAAATTTTAACATAGGGTTAGAAAGAGGGTTACAAGATAGAAGAGGTATGAAAGTTGGTTTGAATTTCATGATATTACGCCATCAAAAACATACATTAGCTAGAATAGGAAGAGTAATGAAATTTCTCCCCTTTATCACATAACAGTGGACCAACAATAAATTTGTGCTATGAGAGAGAATAATTTCATAGTAGTTTGACATGGCAGCAACATCCTAACTCTTAAATTCATTATTTTTGGGCCACCATTAGCTTTTTCTAACTGATTTTCTGGCAGGAAATAAGGACAAGTTTCGAAGAGAATGGGTCCCCATTCTATAAGAACCTATTCATTGCTCTATTCACCAGTTTTATTAGCTTCACTGGTAGAATATAATGACTTAACCAGTAAGTTGTCATTGCAGTGGCAATCGATTGTACAATGATGAGTCTTTCAGCTTGAGAAAGCTTTGTATTTATCTAGGATGGGAGCTTATGGGTTATCTTCTCATAAAGAGGGAGGCAAATATTTATGGTGATTCTAGTTGAGAGCGTAGAGATTCTAAGGTATTGGGAATCATTTGGCGTTATTATTATTACTTGAGTAATAGAAGCTAGAGATATTTAGCAATAGTACTAACAATAAAGATGTATTTTCCACAAGTATTTTGAGTAAAGTTGTTACTATTTTTTGTGATGAATAATAGTGAAATGTTTTCATAGATTTAATGTAGAATATTTGTATTTATGAGTTCAATAGCAATAAGTTGGTTGTGTGAAATAATCAGGATAATGGAGTAAATATTATTATTTTGATTTAAAGTAATGATACTATGGCTTTGAAAGTAATTTGAAGAAATTTTCTGCTTTTGATTAAATGGCAATGTTTTGAGATATTTGAAGTAATATTTGAAAACGAAAGATTTTGGAAGTTTATATATGTTATACCCATATTTTAAAAATGGTGTCAAAGGAAGCTTGATACAAAAGCCGAAAGAATTGCTCCCACAATAAAAGTTGAAATATGGAAAAGAAATAGAAACGAAGTCCAGAGGATACTATGCCAAAACAATATAAAGTTGTGGCAAGGTATAGCAACTGCACCCACTCATTCAACATAATGTCGGCACCATAATTTGAAATTGTTATAAAGTGAAGGGACTGGCCTGCAACCTTCAAACTTGCTTCAACAAGTAGAAATGCGACATAGCTTCTAAATGATTGTAACGACCCGAAATTTTTGAAGCCGAAAATTCCAGATAGTTATGAAAAGAAGAAAGAGATAGAAGAAGAAGAACTGAAACAACAAACATCTCACATTCGCAGCGGATAAAATATAATAATAAATAATAACAGTTTACAAAAGAATACTATATCTGTCGATTATATTCAATATACATCAGAGTTTCACATACATACAATCATTGAATATATACAATTATCATGTCTCAGATTTGCAACAATAATATACAGCAGAAATACTCTATACGCTCTTACCATCTAGCTCGCCTCTTGAGCTCCAAAACGCACCTACCTGAAAATCTGTAATACTCGGTCTGACCCGGATATTACACCAAAGTAACACCCGGGTCAGGCTGGAAACCAGCGTGAGTAAATCCAACTAACATGGAATACAAAGCAGACAACTTTTAAAAACCTGGGTAACTCGTATAAATTTACAATTTACAAACATCACTTATTCCACATATCCATTTTCACATACCAGAGTTTAGATTTTAAATAGTCGAATTCCTATAAATCACTTCATCCCAGCCTATAGAT
The DNA here is from genome assembly GCA_030765085.1 of Allium cepa. Classification (NCBI taxonomy): domain Eukaryota; kingdom Viridiplantae; phylum Streptophyta; class Magnoliopsida; order Asparagales; family Amaryllidaceae; genus Allium; species Allium cepa. Next base: position 222,940,477 of record CM060928.1, read on the forward strand.
TTCACATATCAATCTATAAAAATTCGAAGTGGTTTCGGGTATCTTTTAATACCTGACCATGGTCTCTTCGAGTCTCGTATCATCCTAACCTAAGTTATCCAATGAAATACACAACATTTCATATCAGATATATCAACTTATTCAAAGCATCCCATACTATTCAATCATCCATAAGCAAATGTGATCACTCCCCAATTAATTCAATTGATTCAAATTGAATTTCTAACCTCAACCACTTAGATTCCTTCATTAACATTTATTAATTCCAAATCAATTAATTAGTCAACCTTCATTATTCATCTTAATTAATCACCCTAGATTAAATATTTTTTTCAGTACATTCAAGTAATTATCTTTATTTAATTTCACGATATTAATTCTTCTTACCCAAATCGATAAGTAATCTTAATTACTTCATAAATTAATTAACTATAATCAATTGCGTTAATTCTTAATTACTTATATTAATTAATTTCTCATAAGTCATTATTTATTGAATTGATTTAATTTTAATTAATCAAATTTTAATTACATCAATTATTATATAAATTAATGATTTCCAATTATAATTTAATTTGTTCTAATCCAAATCAATTACTTTAATTCAACCATAATATTAATCATTCTTGATCAATCTCAATATGTAATTATCTACCATTTTATTTACTTCATTAAATAAATAAATTATTCCTCAATTAACTATTTTAATTAATCTCTTGACTAATTTCAAAAGTAATTATATTTTATTAATTACATTATGTAATTACCTATCAACCATCAATTGATTGTTCTAAATTAATTTAACTTAATCCTTAACTGATTAATTAAACCCTTAATTACTAAATTAATTAGCACAATCATTAATTAATTGAATTAATTCATTATCCATTCAAATTATTCTACCTATTTAATGAATCACCAATCATTAAACCCTTATTAACTCGAGAATCAAACAAAACCAAAGTCACAGATCATCAGCACACATTCAATCAACTCAATCAATCAACCCGTTATTTAAATTTAACCATTTAAATCTAAATAAAAATCAAACAGAGTGAGATTTATTCACCTTAAATCCTGTCGTTTGAAAACCCTCCCAAACTGGCTTGTTTTCCATGATTTTAAACCTTGAATAACATCATACAGTTTATTAATATTTAAATTAACCAAACAATTTATTTTCCATTTAATAAATTTAAATTTGAACTTTCCTTTAATAAATGGCTTAGTGATTGAAACAATTAAATGTGTTAATTAACAAATTCATCACATTAATGCATTATCCTCAATTAACAGTAAGTTCAAAACATGCATATTCATTTTATTTAATTTATAAAAATTTGCTGTTAATTGGAAAAATAAATTAATAAATTTACGAGCTGCATGAAAAATATCCTATATAAGTTTTAAAAACTGAATTCATAAAAACTCTTATATTTCCTGAAAACTTATATATTTAAAAAAACAAACAATTTAACCAATATTTAATAGTTTAAATTTTAACTAATGATTTAATTCACCCAAAAAAAATCTAAATTTTTAAACTAATTTCCATTTTACCAGTCTAAAAATAATTAAACGGGTTAACCAATAAATTAATCATATTTATTTTATAGATAGAGCTGTTAAAAATTTCTTATTGTAAAAATCATGTTTCCAAATATTTATTAAGTCAAATAAAAGTCTAAAATTATATCTCGCTGCCCCGAATACAAGCCAAACCCTTCGTCGCCGAGAATCGCTGCCAAACCCCACCCCACATTGCCGTGTTCGCGGTGCCTCCAGCAGTCTCTAACCCTAAACCACTTACCACTCGAACGCGCCTCGTCGCCGTTGACATGCTCGCCACTTCACCTTTCCGTACGCGTCGCGAACCCTAAGCCGCGCCTCACGATTTGCCTCAACCCTCCAGGCGCGCGATCTCGAATCCATCAACGTGGCCCAATAGAACGACAACTCTGATTGCTACGAAAATTGAAATCCGATAATAACTAACTATTACGGATCCAATAGAACGAGTTTCGTCAAATTCCGAGACTATGCCTCGGAATGCTATTTTTAAATTCAATTTAAACGGTATATTATTAAAATTGAACACATCACCCTTAAATTAAGTTTCAACCATTCTATTATCTTCAATATCATCAATATAAATTATATAAGCCTTCAAATTATTTTTAACGGGCTTACAATTCTATATTCAATATTTTACCCAATTTCAAATTATATAATTCAATAATTTAACTATTAAGCAAATATTGATACCTGGAATTTAAGTTTAAAATTAACTTTTAAATATTTTAAATCAATTAACTATTCAAATTTAAATTGTTAGAAATTCCGGGTTGTCACATTCCTCCCCCCTTAAAAGAATTTCGTCTCCGAAATTACTAGTCAGGAAGAATGGTTCAAAACTCGTTTACTTGTTCTCAAAACTCACAGTTCAACATCCTACCAACTATCTTTTATCAAAGTACCATTATCACCTTAACCAGCTTCCGAAAACCTCCTATAGTTTCAATCAATACCCTTTTTGCTCAATCATCTAATTTCAATTTAAAACCAAATTTTGAATTATCAAAATTTTCTCAAAATTTTTCTAACTCTCTAAATTTCTGATTTTTTTGCCAGCGTCTCCTTTGCGTGGCTAGCTCGGTACAACTACAAAAGGCCTCTACGGGCTCCCAAATTCCAAAAGAAAACAAAAGCCAAGTGGCTAGATCAAAAACCCAATCCAATTTCATACAGAAATTTAAATACATACCTTTTTGCCGGGCAATTCAAATTTATCTTCTAATATCAAATCCAATTTTCTTTTCCCTTTAATACCTGCATATCTTACTAAGCAATAATATCCAATCATAGCCCTTTTTAAAATTATTATATACATTTCCTTACAGAAATTTTTATATCTATGTCTTTTTTATTTTGTTTTCCCCATTTCATATAAATTCAGTTTATTTCCACTTCTGAGTATTAAATTTTATCTTTCATTTATAACTGATTCATATTAGTTTCACCTACTAATTTACTTTAGTTTTCAATTTTAAATCGTTTTGTCGTTAACCAAATTTTTCTCAAAATTTTCAAAAATTTTCCAACTCCCAAAATTTTCGAAAATTTTTGGCAGAGTCTCCTTTGTACGGAGGAGCTTTTGCAATTTGACAATAGATATAAATATGTATACATCGACCCACACGGTCGGAAAAAGCAAAAACGGTTCATATTTCCTATTTTTATTGCGTAGGCGTACCTTATTTAGCATTTTAAGCAAGCAGCTTATTTATTTTAGTATTTAGTGCAATCCAAATCCAGCCAAACGGCCTTCGGGTACCTGTACTTACTCAATTTACACATATAAGCACTATATATATGAAGTTTATAACATTTCTCTTACTTAAACAACTATAACACTTCAATTCTAAAAGAAATGCATTCAAAATAACTTCCACAAGCAATTTATATGTTTTCAAACCTAATTCAATTGCTTTCAACCAATTTATAAACCATTTCATTCAATTTCAATGGGTTGCAACTCAATTTCTTACATTCCGTTGATTTTTAATCCAAACAAGCTCATATTCACTTCAAATGATTCAGAATCAAATTTATTTAATCTCTATTAACTTATAGCATTTTAATTACTTTTATTTACGCCGAACGACAACCATTTTTATGCAATTTCGACGATATTCGTTTAATAGAGTATCTATTTCAGTTTATAACTACTTTAAATTAATTTTCAACTCATTTTATATTTAATTACATTTCATTTCTAAGTTATTCACACACCATTCATTAGCTCGACACATTCCATTCTTGTATACTACTAGCCATTCCCAAATTAATTCAATCCAAGCTTTATTTAATGGGCTTTCACCCTTATTCGAAGCCAAGCTTCCATAAATTTTAAACTTGAGTTAATTTACTTTTAACTTATTCCAACATCAAACTTAAGTTTTCTTCTAATTGATTCTCATTTAATCAACTCCATTAAATTCAGTTAGCCCATCAATGTTAAATTTTAATTTTAAATTCACCTTCTCAATTTATCAAAATAATATTCAAGCACATACTTAACTCATTTATACTTCAAATTAATATGCCATCGAACTTAAGTTCAGTCTGATAATCCAATTCCAATCACAACTTTGATTTAGTTTTTATCCAATCAGACTTCATCCATTTATTATTTAACTCAATTAACCCATTTTAAAATTTTAATTTACTTACTTAATTCGTTATCGAATTTATTTTATTAATACAAGGCCATTCTCAATTTATTTCTATTCACTTGGATTTTGTTTTGCAACTCAAACCATTTCTATTATAATCACTTCTCTTATACCCAATTTACCTGCAAATTTCGTTAAATATTATTCAAATCGCCCTTGAATTTTATTTGTAATTCAAACCATCACATTTTCCAAAATTCCAACACCTTTATTTTGAAAATTTTAAAAACGCTTTTATATTCACATAATACTAATAAAATAACTCTTTATAAAAATACTTTTTATAGCTCGATGTATCAACCAGTCCATCCTTGTTCTCAAAGAAATTCGGTCATACATTGATCAGGCGTAGGACTGAAAATCTATAAGTACTTGGTAGACCCGTTTTCAACACCCAGCGAAAATACTTGGAAAATAATTTTATTGAAAATATAGAAAACAGTTTTTGAAAATAGAGGAAATAACTTTGGTGAGAATGCTTTAGAAATCATCACCCCCATCCATGGTCGCAGTTACATTCCAGGGTTACGTTGCCATCGCAGCAAAAGTCCATGCGACTGCAGGCTCTCCGTGGCCTCTCGATTACGCCATAGAACCCACAACAGATCACAGTTGCATCTCAGGGTTACATTGCCATCACAGCAAAAGTCCATGTAACTGCAGGCTCTCTGCGGCCTCTGATTTTCGCTGTTGAGATGAAACTTCTCCACTCCTACATAGGTCACAGTCTACCGATATAAAATCAAACGCAGACTGTTGGCTCTCAGCGACACATACGACTTTCGCTATGTTATACCATAGGTCGCAGTCTACCAATATAAAATCAAACGCAGACTGTTGGCTCTCAGCGGCACATACGACTTCCGCTATGGTACACACTACTCATAATCCTCAGGAACTAGTTTTGTCCGGACTCCTCACAGGATCAACTTTAGAACCCCCCTCCCTTGGGTCTCAAGGAAGCACCACCCGGTGGTACTCCTGAGAAGTTCATTTCAAGGGAGCGCCTTTTTCCCCAAAGCCATCATCAAAACACTTTATACTATACATATATAGTATCTTTCAAATCATACACCAAGTATGATCTCGTACAAAGCTCCTTTACACAAAATCGATTATCCCAAAATCGATAATTCTCAAGCTAGGCTTTTCAAATTTCAATATTGATTTTACCCAAAAATCAAAAGCCCTTCCAAATTCAAAGGTTCCCAAAACCTTTTTCAAAATCCTCATAAGATCCTTTATATATATATTCAGATATATAAAATTTAAGAAAAAAACTTTGGATCCTTTCAAACTCGTATAAAACTCCTTTTATACTTCAAACATCTTCAAAAATCCTTTTTTCCCAGCAGTAGATTTAACAAGGGGGTTTCATCTTACATATAACAAAGATTATAACTTTGTTTATTCAAAATCAAATATTCGAATTTGATTACTCTTTTCAATATCAATTTCATTCAAATCTATCCGATGTACACTTATCATCCGTACGCTATACCAATCTGATCGCTCACTCGATCATACAATTTCACTTCCGAACTAGTATTGTCCACCCGACTTCCTAGTGCGGACACAGATCTGGTTTCCTGATTAGAAATCGTCATTCTCCTTACATAGCCATAACTATGATAGAGAATATCCAGAACCAATCAACAATCCATATCCAGGTTCGCCATCGAAAATCGAGTGAAAAATCCCACTCGGATCAATAAACTATCTCGAAATTCTGTGTTCGAATCTGGATCAAATCACTATGTGAATAGAATAATATACGTACATCCTACGTATTTATTTCCATTGATTATCAGCTAAATCAATTTCCTTTCTATTCACATTTTTTAAATTCCCCTTCACTTATTTACAATTGCCTTAATTCTCATTGAATTATCACTTCAATTCTTATCTCAGTTGGGTATTTAAATCAATAACAGTTTGAACTCCGACCAGTTTGTATTTAGAAAATAGCTTGAAAATTTTAAAAATAGATAAGTAGTTGAAAAATAATTATTAGTTTGCAAAATAGCTATAAAATAGTTAACTAATTATAGAATAGTTGAAAATAGTTAAATAGTTTCAGAAATTTTTAAATAATTGCCAAATAGTTGTAAAATAGAAATTAGTTTGTGAAATAGTTAAAAAATAGTAATTAGTTTAGAAAACAGTTGAAAAATGATTAAATAGCTCCAAAAATAATTGTAAAACAAGTATAAAATAATTTGGTTTTAAGAAAGAAAGGTTGTACATATTTAATAGCTTAAAAAAATAAGTTTATATTAAAACAATTTATATTGAAAATAGTCAAGAGTCAACTGTTCACTTCCCCAACAATTCAACTTAAATTTCCACTTCCATTTAATTGACCCAATTCTAACTTGAATAACTTCACTTTCTATTGAAATTTATTTAAACCCAATTCAAGTTGAATCCACCTTGATTCCCTTCCCAATTTAAATCAAATTCCATTTGATTTTAATCCTGTTCAATTTTAATTATAATTTCATATTATTCCAATCAATTTGAATTATTATCAATTTAACCCATTTCAAATTCAAATTATTTCAACATAATCCAATTCAATTTCCCATTTAAATTCTTAAACTTATACATCTTTGATCACCAATTCAATTAATTCAAACCAAATTAAATTTTGAACTAATTCAATTTCAATCTTGAATTTAAACTACCTCGAATTATATAAATTCGAGTTAAATTCCCAAAGGTTGGTTAAACTTTTTAAACCAAATTAACTTTTATTCAAAGTTTATAATCAATTTAATTTCAGAGTCCAATTCTCAAAATTCCATTTTAAATTATCTTTACTTATGTATTTTGAAGGTTCAACTAAGAATTCAACACAATTTTATTTTAAAAAAAATTAATTTATTACTCAATTTTATCTTCCAGTTTGAAGCCGGTTCTTAAACAAGTTTAATTTACAATTAAATTATTCAAATTTATTTTATTTATACAATACCATTCTCAATTTAAAGATTTTTATTAACAATAGGATGATATCATCCAATTTATTTTTAAACGTCCATCCATTTTCAATTTTTAAATCTCAAACCCGTTTTGAGATCACACGAATTCCCAATTCAAATCAACCATTTAACTTCCCAAGTTAAATTCTAATTTCATCTTGAAATTTCCAATTCAGGTTGCTTTTTCTATACTTATTTAACTTTCCCAAAGTTAAAATCCAATTTACTTAATCCAATCGATCTTACTCAATTTGAATTCCCGCTTCAACTTCAAAATTCTTTCCCTCTTATAAGTTCAAAACTTATATCGCTTTGGGTTTTTACATCACACTTCAGGGAAAAAATCAAAACTCTACCTCTTAGAGTTTATTTCAAATTATCTTTGATATCATGTATATCCATACATATATACATATTTATTTCTTGGCCCTTCTAGCCATGTTTTAAAATTTTAAACCACCCTTGGTTTTAAATTCAAATCGAATTTCAACAAACCATTGTTTGCAACAAGTCCCAGTTATCTAAACAATACTTATTTATTATTTTTCATTACTTTGAAACAAAATTTTCAAATACTGGGACCAGATTTGGAATTTCATTTTTAAGTAATTTAAATTTAAATTTGGTTGTATTATATTACTTCTTAATTTTAATCCCAATAATTTAACAACCAATCACCTTAATATTTATTAGAAGGAAACATTGCTTTATATATCAAAATATATTTTTATATAAAATCATTTAAAACCTTTATATAAGAAAATAACAAGTACGCGCTTATATATATATATATATATATATATATATATATATATATATATATACACACACTCAACCCATTCTAGAGTAATACGGATTCTATTGAATGAGTAACTCCCACCAGAGCCAAGGTCTCGCTTAACCTTTCAACTCCGATACCAAATGTAACGACCCGAAATTTTCGAAGCCGAAAATTCCAAATAGTTATGAAAAGAAGAAAGAGATAGAAGAAGAAGAATAGAAACACCAAACATCTAACATTCGCAGCGGATAAAATATGATAATAAATAATAACAGTTTACAAAAGAATAGTATATCTGTCGATTATATTTAATATGCATCAGAGTTTCACATATATACAATCATTGAATATATACAATTATCATGTCTCAGATTTGCAACAATAATATACAGCAGAAATACTCTATACGCTCTTGCCTTCTAGCTCGCCTCCTGAGCTCCAGAACGTACCTACCTGAAAATCTGTGATACTCGGTCTGACCCGAGCATTACACCAAAGTAACACCCGGGTCAGGCTGGAAACCAGCGTGAGTAAACCCAACTAACATGGAATACAAAGCAGACAACTTTTTAAAACCCGGGTAACTCGTATAAATTTACAAAGTCACAATTGATTACAAACATCACTTATTCCACATATCCATTTTCGCATACCAGAGTTTAGATTTTAAATAGTCGAATTCCTATAAATCACTTCATCCCAGCCTATAGATTTCACATATCAATCTATAAAAATTCGAAGTGGTTTCGGGTATCTTTTAATACCCGACCATGGTCTCTTCAAGTCTCGTACCATCCTAACCCAAGTTATCCAATGAAATACACAACATTTCATATCAGATATATCAACTTATTCAAAGCATCCCATACTATTCAATCATCCATAAGCAAACGTGATCACTCCCAAATTAATTCAATTGATTCAGATTGAATTTCTAACCTCAAGAACTTAGATTCCCTCATTAACATTAATTAATTCCAAATCAATTAATTAGTCAACCTTCATTATTCATCTTAATTAATCACCCAAGATTAAATATATTTTTTCATTACATTCAAGTAATTATCTATATTTAATTTCACGATATTAATTCTTCTTACCAAAATCGATAAGTAATCTTAATTACTTCATAAATTAATTAACTATAATCAATTGCATTAATTCTTAATTACTTATATTAATTAATTTCTCATAAGTCATTATTTATTGAATTAATTTAATCTTAATTAATCAATTTTTAATTACATCAATTATTATATAAATTAATGATTTCCAATCATAATTTAATTTGTTCTAATCCAAATCAATTACTTTAATTCAACCACAATATTAATCATTCTTGATCAGTCTCAATCTGTAATTATCTACCTTTTTATTTACGTCATTAAATAAATAAATTATTCCTCAATTAACTATTTTAATTAATCTCTTGATTAATTTCACAAAGTAATTATATTTTATTAATTACATTAAGTAATTACCTATCAACCATCAATTGATTGTTCTAAATTAATTTAACTTAATCCTTAAGTAATTAATTCAAACCCTTAATTACTAAATTAATTAGCACAATCATTAATTAATTGAATTAATTCATTATCCATTCAAATTATTCTACCTATTTAATGAATCACCAATCATTAAACTTGTATTAACTCGAGAATCAAACAAAACCAAAGTCACAGATCATCAGCACACATTCAATAAACTCAATCAATCAACCCATTATTTAAATTTAACTATTTAAATCTATAAAAAAATCAAACAGAGTGAGATTTATTCATCTTAAATCTTGTCGTTTGAAAACCCTCCCAAACTGGCTTGTTTCCATGATTTTAAACCTTGAATAACATCATACAATTTATTAATATTTAAATTAACCAAACAATTTATTTTCCATTTAATAAATTTAAATTTGAACTTTCCTTTAATAAATGGCTTAGTGATTGAAACAATTAAATGTGTTAATTAACAAATTCATCACATTAATGCATTATCCTCAATTAACAGTAAGTTCAAAACATGCATATTTATTTTATTTTATTTATAAAAACTTTGCTGTTAATTGGAAAAATAAATTAATAAATTTAAGAGCTGCATGAAAAATATTCTATATAAGTTTTAAAAACTAAATTCATAAAAACTCTTATATTTCTCGAAAACTTATATACTTAAAAAAAACAAACAATTTAACCAATGTTTAATAGTTTAAATTTTAACTAATGATTTAATTCACCCAAAAAAAAATCTAAAATTTTAAACTAATTTCCTTTTTACCAATCTAAAAATAATTAAACGGGTTAACCAATAAATTAATCATATTTATTTTATAAATAAAGCTGTTAAAAATTTCGTTATTGCAAAAATCATGTTTCCAAATATTTATTAAGTCAAATAAAAATCTAAAATTATACCTCACTGGCCCGAATACAAGCCAAACCCTTCATCGCCGAGAATCGCTGCCAACTCCCACCCCACATTGCCGTGTTCGCGGCGCCTCCAGCAGTCTCTAACCCTAAACCGCTTACCACTCGAACGCGCCTCGTCGTCGTTGACATGCTCGCCACTTCACCTTCTCGTACGCGTCGCGAACCCTAAGCCGCGCCTCACGATTCGCCTCAACCAGGCGCGCAATCTCGAATCCATCAACGTGGCCCATAATCGATCGGCATGGAAAACGAGCTTCCGTTGAGGACGACAATTTGGATTTTGGTTTGTCGAACGAATTTCGTTTCGATCCCTTTTTTTTTAAGATGAGTTCAATTTTTCTGTTATAATTAGAGAGAGGGATGGGGAAGATATAGGTTTGGGATGGCTTGTTAAGCACGAGTATTTGTTTTAGTTTTTAATTTAATTTTTATTATATTATAAAGCTTTCAAGATGCCCCGTTAAATGCCATTTAAAATTTTGAACTCCTCTTAAAGAGTGCCGCTAGGCGTTTATAAGGTTTTACCCGCATTCCGAACACAACGGAACGTGTTTCGGAAGCTAATTCAATCATATGTGTGAGTTACAGAAGAAAATGATCAATTTTAAATTAAATCGATTAAAATAGTTTCTAAGCGTTTTGAGCTGTCAGGGTCAAATAACAACTCTGATTGCTACGAAAATTGAAATCCGATAATAACTGACTATTACGGATCGAATGGAACTGGTTTCGTTGAATTTTGAGACTGTGCCTCGGAAGGCTATTTTTATATTCAATTTAAACGATATATTATTAAAATTGAACACATCACCCTTAAATTAAGTTTCAACCATTCTATTATCTTCAGTATCATCAATATAAATTATATAAGCCTTCAAATTATTTTTAATAGGCTTACAATTCTATATTCAATATTTTATATAATTCAATAATTTAATTATCAAGCAAATATTGATACCTGGAATTTAAGTTTAAAATTAACTTTTAAATATTTTAAATCGGTTAACTATTCAAATTTAGATTGTTAGAAATTCCGGGTCGTCACAATGATAAATAGATGTAGAGACTGTGCTGCGGCCCTAAAAGCCATACTAACAATACAAGACTACAGCACATCCCCTTAGGCAAGTATAAGCAAATGGAGATGTACTCATTCTTAAACTAACATCTAAAAGTGGTAGGTCCACGCCAAAATTTTGTATCAAAAGGCAATAAGGATGCGCCGCAATTGGACACTAAAGTGATAGAACAACACCGCAATCCTATGTCAATAACAGACTAATAAAGAATGTGTCGCCAATTTGATATAACAAGCATATAGACTCAAAGGATGAGGTGATGGAGAAATATTGCACTACCACCGAGAGGTTTAACATCATCCCTAAGAACATTAAATCAAGTTCAAAGACAAAAGGCGATGGCACAACACCCCTGATGTCGAGAACACCTCATTACTAGTTCATTGTAGGCAATCACCCTTCAAAATAGCAACTCAATCCCTTCTATTAAGCCTTGCAACTCAACTCCAACTATCTCTAGCATAGTACTATAAACATATTGTAGAGCGGATATTGCAACACAACTTCACAAGTACTGGTGTAACACAAAGGCTATAAGGCATGGCTACCCCGGATATGACAAAGGAACAATTCTCAACTAAGTATAATAAGATCCAAAAGGGCTAATAAGGATATAGCTCTCCCTAAAGAGAAGAGCATTACCTCATTGTATTTTCACTTAGATACATGTGCAGTTCATAGGCCTATTGCCTTTCAGAATCAGAAACGCAGGACTCGTTCAAATATGAGTTTCCCGCCTCAATTCCAAGCATTCCCGCTTCAATTTCAAGCTTCCAGCCAAAGTTCAAAATCCAGCCTCTCAAATCACAATTTCTCGCTGAAGATCATGTCAGCCATCCATGCACATCATATGTGCAAGATGGATGTTCGACGCATATCATAATCCAACAGCAGAAATTAAGAGGGCGGAAAAGCAATGTTGGCAATCCATATGAATCTTTGTGTACTATAAATAAATAGGGCACGGTAGCAGAAAGAGGGGAAATTTTCTTTCTCTTTGTAGGATAAACAAAAAGGAAATTTTACCTTTTCTACTATTTTTGTTTGTACTAAGAAATCAACAAAGATGAATTGACAGTTTATCCGTGGATGTAGGATTTCTTATTATCTGAACCACGTAAATTCTTTGTGTCCTTTTTTCTTTGAGTACTTTACTGTACTACTTTTAAATTGTCATAACACAAATCGAGATAAATTACCTTTAATAGACTAATATTTTGAACATTCCTTTTCATAATTGCATGAGTATTAAAGTAAAATAATCACTCCTCCTTAAGGAAAGATAAAACCATTTAATTTTGTTGATTCATAATCACGAAAACAATTAGCGTCGTGATTACTTCGTAAAAATATTTGAGTTTTTCTTAGACAAAAATTTCATTAACATTTTTGGCGCTAGAAGGAAGGCTGACTTTCCCTCTTTGGAAAATTTTTACCTACATTTTTTTAAAATACCATTACAATACCATGAATCCTTTAGATTCTAATACTCCTCCTAACCAGGAGCAACTCCACCCAGCCTCAAAAATCCCTCAAAGGCCATTCATCTCCTCTACAACCTAAACTGAGGCGAGAGCTTCTACAGTGCCCACTTCAGGCCCTCTTCTGGCCACGTTTTAGGCTTTCACTAACAAATGAACTAGTGCATGAAAGGGTTAGAGAAATCCATGGCCCAACATAATGCTCTTAGGCTAACCTCTCCTTAACCATCCATAGCCCACCGCCATCATTCGCCGACTGCACTGACTACGCAGTGTGAAAATGATAACAGCACTCTAAAAAATGAGAACAGTGAAGCTAGCCTGAAAACCGAGGCCAAGCTCAAAGGCAAGTCTTGATCAATCCCTAGATCAATCAAAACTTGCTAATGCCAACTCTCTACTGCTGAAAAAGCATTCCCAATATGCTCCTGATGATGGTGAACTTACTTTGCTTTATATGGACGACTTATCCTAGATGGATCCCATGGAAGATTATATTTGTATGTCGAAAGCTCGTGTAGAGTAGCTGGCAAAGCAATGCTAGTAGAACACCGGAAAAAAAGTGAATAAGGAAGGTTATTCTTCGTTCAGTGAGACCATCATAGAAGCAGACTTTTTTGATAACTTTAAATCCCCGCTGATTGACAAATTTGATGAGACAATAAATCCAGATGACCACATCTTCACTTTGGAGTATTATGTAGACATTTTAAAACTAGGATGAATGACTTGATGCAAGCTCTTCTCAATTTACCTAGTTGGTGCAGCCTACAGTTGGCTCACGAGGCACGAATGAGGGGAGGTCCATTTTTGGAGTTAACTATCTTCGGATTTCATCAGGCAATTGGCTTGGATAGAGAAGCATCCTTAGATGAGAACATTATGTCCTGCGTAAAGCAGGGTGAAAATGAGAGCCTATGAAACTTTATTAAATGCTTCAAATCTGAGACGCTCGGAATTGGAGAAATAAGTGAAGAGGCGTTATTAATGGAAGCGCATGCCAGAATAAGGAGAGACAATACCATGTGGGACAAAAATAGCAGAAAGCAATATCACAACATGAAGGCCTTCTATGAAAGGGACGGCGGTTAAATTGGAATGGAAGAGGTTGGGTCTATGACACAGTCTCATTGAACTTCTGCCCCTCGCTATAAGAATAAAGAGGGCTAGAAGGGTACCATCCGCCCGTAAAGCGACGGAAGGAGCTTAACCTCACTGCAAAGACTCCCGTCACCCATATGCTTGGGAAGATATATGAAATGACTAGGAATGAGCTTGCTAATAACGTCCTGAACAAAGGGAAAAAGGCAGAGCCGGATAGAGACGGAGCATACTATCGCTTCATAGAGTGAACGACCACCACAGAGATAATTGCAGGCACTTGAAGAATGAAATAGAAAGGCTAATTCAAAAAGGGTACTTAGCCAACTTCTAGAAATAAAAAACAGATAAAGGACTGGAAACCTCTCTCCAGATCTAAATGAAAACCCAATTGCAAATCGTTCTAATCTTATAGCCTTAATTCACGGAGGGCCATACTTGGCAAGAAAAAGGTAAGAGAGCAAAAAAGTGGTGCGTTCAAGAAGCCAAAGTATAGTATAAAACCTTTTTCCATGTTAAAAGAAGCCGGCACAAAATATAGTATTCATAGTAGTTGATGTCATAGGAGTTGTCTTCCCATATCAGGATCCCTTTATTATCATAGTGCAAAACCCATTGCACCATGAGAAAAGTATTCGTGGATTCTGGTAGTTCTATCAATGTCTTTTTCAAATCTGCATATGATCAGATGAAGCTTCTAGTAGAAGCATTAAAGCCTAGCCCCGAGAAAATCCACGGCTTCAACGATGCTGCAAATACTCCCATCGGATCAGCATGCTTACTTATCAGTGCCTGAACTACACCTCTTTACAAATCTTTCAACGTGAACTTCCTAGTCATCGATCAACTATCACCAAATAATGCATTTTTTGGAAGACCCACACCGATTAACTTTGGAGCAGTTATCTCTCAAAAGGATCAACTCATGAAATTTCAGGCCATTGTTGGAGTAGGATCGATTAGACGAGAGCAATTGTTAGTTAGGGAATTATACAATGTAAACATTAGCTCTAGCAAAAAATTGTTCAAAACTATTCCATTGTCTCTTATTATATATCTGTATAATGGTAATGATAAGAAAATCAAACTAGTTATTAGAACTGCATTGGTATAAAGCACCAAGATTGACATCAAAACCGGACCTTCTACAGCCAGAGCATCATTAAGGATAGAAAAGAGAAAGTATATGCACATGATTGGCATCGACGAGTACAATTCAGTCTATGCGCTGTAATTTTTTAAAGAAGCTCGGAAACAAGCACTCGTCACCTACTAACCCAAAGAAAGTGAAATAAACCCATGATTAAGGGTGATTAGGAGGAATTTGGAGCCTGCATATGATCTTGAAGATGTAAATATTGATTCGAAAGACCCCATAAAGGTTCTCAAAATAGGAAAGAACCTCAGCACCGAAGCCAGAATTGAATTAATAGACTTTCTGAAAAGATCAGCATATGTTTATGCCTGAGCACACTCGGTTATAATAGGAATAGATCCATCCATCATCTTCCATGCACTCAATATCGATCTCGATGCTCGCCTAGTCAAGCAGAAGCACATACCCTTGGATCAGGAAAGGTATATAGCTCTGCTTGAAGAGGTCAAGAGGCTAAAAGTGAATGGATTCATCAGAGAAGTATACTACCCAGAATGGACAGATAATCTAGTTCTTATGAAGAAGCCCAATGGAAAATGGAGAACTTGCATAGACTATACCAACCTCAACAAGGTCTGCTCAAATGATAGCTTTCCCTTACCAAGAACTGATCAATTGGTGGATACGACCAATGGTCACGAGCTGCTCTAGTTCAAGGATGCATATTCGGGTTACAATCAAATAGCCATGTTTAAACTAGATCAGGAACACACTAGTTTAGTAATAGACAAGGGACTGTACTACAACAAAGTGATGTCGTTCAGTTTGAAAAATGCAAAAGCTTCATACTAGAGGCTAGTAAATATGATGTTTGCAGATCAGATTGGCAATAAGGTCAAAGTATATGTGGACGCCATGCTAGTTGATTCAAAAGCAGGGTCACATAATGTGCAAGATTTAGAGGAGACACTTGCAGTTCTAAGGCAGTATAATATGAAGCTAAACCCCTTAAAATGTACTTTTTTATTCAGTTAGGAAAATTCCTAGGATACATAGTGAGTGCTCGTAGCATTGAAGCAAACCCTGAGCAGATTAAAGCTATGAAGAAGATGGAAGTCCTAACAAAACTAAAAGGTATCATGAGCCTAAATGGCATGGTGACTGCTCCGAGCAGGTTCATCTCCAAAGCAACTAACAAGTGCATACCATTCTTTGACTAAGTAAAGAAGGGGAAAATTTTTGAGTGGATGGAGGAATGAAAATTCGCGTTCCATAACCTAAAAGATCAGTTGATCAGTACCCATATATATCAAAACTAGTAACAGCTGAGGACTTATATGTGTATTTACTATAAGTGCTACAGTGGTTCGAGAAGATGAGGGTACCCAAAGGCATATCTACTTCATGAGCAAACATCTATCAGGAGCAAAACTTAACTATTAATTCATTAAAAAGCTAGCTTATAACCTGCTCCTCATAGCAAGAAAACTATGGCCTTACTTTCAAGCATATCCAATCAAAGTCCTTATAGACAAACCACTAAGAAAAATACTATGAAAATAAGAAACTTTAGATCGCTTGCTAAAATAGGCAATGAAGCTCACTTAGTATGATATCTCTTATTATCCGAGAACGGCAATCAAAGACCAAGTATTAGCAGACTTCATCATGGAATGCACACTACCGGCTGAGCCCTAACCTAAAGAAGAAGCTCCCACTCTGCAATTTTGGCAACTATTTATGGATGAAGCATCAAATGAACATATGTTATGGATAAGATATATGCTTATCACTCCAGATAAGAAGAAAAGATATGGAGTAGTGCAGTAGGATTCAAACCTACTAATAACATGATGGAATATAAGTCTCTCCTCGTAGGCCTAAGAATGACTCTGGTAGTGAAGGTAACTCTTGTTAAAATTCACAGCGATTCCCATCACGCTCCATCTTGATGTCAAGTAATAGCACAGGGTAGAGATAACTAAAGACATACATGGCTCGATGTAAGGCGATTTGCTCCATCTTGCTCTTAATATTTTCCTTTCTAAATTTCTCTATGAGCTCGGCGTTCCTATCATGCACATGCACATCAACGGGAACTGCTGCGAATCTAGGAATAGATTAAGCTTTCTATAGTAAATCTTCATGCTCATAGATCCTAAGCATGACATCCTCCTTTTTTTTTCTGAAGTATAAATTAATTCAGCCATATTCTTCTTTGTATTTCTAGAAAAGCCACAAAAGTATTTAAGAGCATCCGCCCACCACCCCTTCATCTGTGAGTAAGGAAGCACCATCAGCTTATATTGCTCCATTTTCTACTTATAGTGAGCTTCCATCTCTTTAAGTTTACCCAAGAAGTGTACCTCCACTTTCTGTTTCCATTCATCCACTAATATGGGGTCCATACTCACAAGAGGAGTAGGGATAGGGGCTAAACTAAGCCCCTCTACCCCCTCTCCTCTTTCAACACCCTCTTTCTCTTCAATTTGATGGGCAGCTTGAAGGGACAAATCCATTATAGTTTTTTAGCTTTTTTGTCTTCACTTCGTAGACAATCCCATTAAGGGCCTCGCTACCTTTCATTGATTATTGCAGCTTGTTCAACTTTGAATTGGTAGCCTCAAGCCTAGTATGCAACTTGACATTATGTCGACATTGATGGTCTAGAGCATCTTTGGCTTGTTTAAGCTCCGAAAGGGCATCTTCAAAATCTTTTTCAAGCCTTTTGTTTATAAGGGTTAAATGGACATTCTCATCTTCCTAGGACATAGTAAGAGTTATGGCCGCAACCTCAAACTCGGTCACACTTGTGTCACCGGGGCCATAAATGATGGGGTCTGTGGGAACATTGGATTCAAAGGCTCCGGTAAACTTGGAAGGAAGCCCATACGGACCGAACTAGTTGGTAGTAATAGAAAATTGGTTCAAAGGAAATCAAAATACACAAAGTTAAGAGTAAATAAGAATATATCTCGTAAAGAACATTTTTTATGTTAAGTCTAACAAATCCACATGCAAGAAATGATAATAATATGCAGCGCTTAGTCCCTATTTAAATTCACTTAGGTGGTAAAGAGCCTCTATCTAAAGTATATTGCCACTGACGTAATACAAATCACTAAGTGCTTCCTTTTCTTTAACTATTTAATCAATCTTGGAGAGCAACCCTTTGGTTTCCTCTCTAAGTTGCATGAATGACTCATCTAACTCTTTTTTACTCTTAAAATCATTATCGTGCTAAGAACAAGACGATCTATGTTTTGAGCTTGGAGTCTGTCCATGCTTTCCTTCATAAGTTTATAAATATAACTTCCTTAGAAGACTATAAAAACAAGGAAATGAAGATGGCACGATCATTCATGGTGTGGTAACAAAACAGAATAATAGTTAAGGACATTATCCACATAAAAATTAAGTAAAAAATTCATTTTTTTACATATTAGAGAGTTTAGGATTATTTACAAAAAATTAGGTGATTACACGAGCTTAGGAGGACGAGGTGATCTCAGCTTCCTTAGACACCACATCCCCATTTAGCTATAGAAAAGCACCATGGGAAGCTGAAGGGGAAGAATTCTCTATAGCTAGCTCCTCATCCCACTAGGCCATGCAGTAATAAAGAACGTCTTTAATCTTGTTGGGATCCTCCAAGAAGCTAAGGTCAACCTCGATGGAGAATTAATGCTGAACTAAGGCGTATAGCTAATAAAGCACACATTAGGTAATCCATAAGAGATCTCCCTTGGATTCCACTAATGCCTTCTCCTTCTATCTTACCGATAACCCTTCAATGCCAAGGCTTCTGCTGCAGCATTTGCTGTCCTTTCGGCTTCTACTCGATAGGCCTTAAACTCTTCTCTAATTTTAGCCCTCCTAGAAGCAGCCTATAACACCTCAGATTTTTGGTAACATTATTTATAATATTTAATTAGTTAAATTAAATAAAATAATGTGTTGATTAGGGGATTGAGATTTGAGTTCAATTAAGGTGTAGCCGTGCCATTTACCAATGAATTAAGAAAGAGTTAAAATGAAATAGAGGAGGGGTAAAATAGGAAAGTGGCCATTCCTATATCCCTTAAACTTAGCCGTTTATTCCCCTATGCATGTTCATTTCATTTTATCAAAAAAATTAAAAGGGTTGGCCACCATAAACAAGAGAAAGAGGAAGAAGATAGGGAGAAGCTAGGAAGAAACTTAAGCAAATCCATTCATTTCTCAACCTCTTTAATCTCTAAAGCAAAGATGAATAATGTTTACATCTCATATTCGTTTTGTTTTCGGTTTTAAGACAAATTCCAGATATTTCGCATTAATTTTCCATGTTTTCGAATGATGGAATGGTTATACATACTTATTGATGAATTATGGTTGTTCATATTGAATTTATGATATGCTTTAAGGTGAAAACCTTATAAAATGACATCCAAATGCCTTGCGAATTTTTATATAGACCGGAAATATTATTTGGGAAATGGGTATCAATTTTCAGAATTTTCTAAATTTAAGTGGAAATATGAATTTTCTAGTAAAGAAAATGTCAATTTGGATTATAAATTATTTACGGTTAAATAATAATAAAAATTGGGTCTGAAATTTTTATATATTGGAAAACGTATTAAAAGAGATTTTTTGGAGTTTTTGTGGAATTTTTCTAAGTGTTTTAATGGTTATACAAAATTATTTAAGGTATGAGACTTAAATATTTTATAAAATTAAGGAAGGAGAAGGGGTTTTTTGAAAATAATTCAAATTTGTTAATTCTGGAAAGTCGGCGACACTTTTGAAAAAGTATAATTGCAACCAATCAAATTTAGACAAACAAGGTAGGTTAGGTATGAAAGAAATAGTTTAAAAGGACTAATCAACATGTTTTTTACTATTTCGATGCTTTCGGCACAAGGTTCCGAAGGGGTTGAGGCTTTACTTCGATTTTAAAGGAAATTGCGCATGCTTGCTTTCAACTAAGATGCTTTCAACTTAGTTAGTTTTGACTAGGTCAAATGGATTTAAAGAAATGGTTTTGATTGGGTTTCTCTTTTAGTTTAAATGACTGCTTTCGACTAAGTCGAAGTTTTTAGCTGCCGCTTCGTACCTTTTGACCCAGATGATTTCGAAAGGGTTGTTTTGTTTTCTAAAAAACAGGCTACCTCTCCAATGCTTTCGAAGAGATTGTTTCGACACCATCGCTACTTTACTTTGGAAATGGTTTTGAAACAGATGCTTTTGACTTAAATGTTTTAAAAACCTTTTTTAATGATTGAGGTAAAACCCAAATGGTTTTGAAAGAGATGGCTTTAAATGGTTTCGAAACAGATGCTTTTGACTTTAATGTGTTTTTGATCCTTTTGCTCTACTTGAAGCCATAATCCAAATAGTTTCGACTGAGATGATTTTCAAAGGTTTCGAAGGGATAAATTTTTGAATGGTTTCAAAAGATTTCCACCTGTTTTAAATTGAACGCAAATTGCTTTCGAAAGGATTGAGTATTGACTATTAAAAGGTTTTAATGAATGGTTTCGAAAGGGTAAGTTCCCTAGGGTTTCGAAAGGGTTGAAAGGAAAGGTTTTTCCTATGTTTTCTAAAGACAATATTTAAAGATTTTAAAGGGGGATGTCTAATGTTTTAAACCTTTCAAAGGAAAGGCTTTTAATGGTTTCGAAAGGGTCGGTTTCAATGTTTTCGAAGGGGTTACCTTAAAGGGTTTCGAAAGGGCTGTTTAAATGTTTTAAACAAAGGTTTCGATTGTATTAAATAGACAATATAGCCTAAGTATTTTTAAGTTAAAAAGGGTTTCAACTTGCTTTGGAAGGATAGTTATCCTCATTAAAATTCATCAACGTTATTTTGAGTAAAGAATATATAACATGGCACAATAGCTTAAAATAAAGCTAAGAATATATTTTCCTTGTACAAGTATGATTTAAAAGGTTAAATCATTTTGAAAAGGTTTTCAAGAAAAAAGCTAAAGGTTAGTTAACCCTAAGAAAATGATTCAGACAGTTTGTCCAGTTTGCAGGCAGTCAGCCACTTTTCGGACAAATAGTCCATTTAGTAGTTATGAACAGATAGTTCATTGGTTACCTGATTATAGCTTAACGGGCTTAGCTATTTTGATCATTATTATATTAGTTTGATCAAGTAGATTGGTTGTAGGAAAGTATTTGCAAACTATATGTTTAAAGAGGATAATAGTGAGGGGAAACCCATTGCGCTAAGCGGTGGTCTCACTTAATATCAGTAAACCGAGATGTAACAGTATTATTCACACCAGGCTTTATGTCTGACTTGAAGTTTTTGTTTTCCCTTAAACTCTCAGGTGCTCAAAATTGATTGGAGTAGGATGAGGATTGAGGTTTTCAGATTTTTCAAATTTTGGCGAATAAAGCTTCCAGGGACGAGCTGGAGGCTGACGGATAGCTAATTAGGAGTTACAGTTTTATTTTGTTGATTCCGCTGTTTATTTTATATCAGATATGACTATACGGACTCTGATCAACTATGGTGGCATGGTCGCTTTTGGCATATTTTTGTAATGTTTATAATTGATCTTTACCTGGGAAACATTGAGGGGTTATGTAATTTTGGATATGAAAGTGTTTTGAAATGTAATCAATTAAATGTTGTTTTTTAAAATCTATGAAACTGTTCATATTCAAGTGCTTCTGATGTTATGGATACTATTAGCATTACTATATTTTGTCATCAAAAGTTAATACTATGGATGACTGCAGCATCTGTAGCACTTAGCTTTTGTCCTCTAAATACGGGATGTTACAACTTGGTATGAGAGCATGGTTAATGAAAAACTTTAAACTAAAAATGGCTTTTAAAACATAATCCAAAGGAATTAGAGTAAGATTGGGGTATGGAATAACACTATAATAACATACTTGTATTTACTATATATAAGTATAAGCTTTATCTCTAATTTCTTATCTTTGTTAGGTTATTTTTCTGTATCTCATGGGGTTCAAATACAGATATGGATGGTAAAAGAGGAAGATTTAACCTAGGAGTGGAAGGCACCAATAGGAATGCTAGGCCTAATGCGAGAAAAGGTCAAGATCAGGCACAAGCAAAGAATGTGGGTGCTGGAGTCCTGCAAGTTGGAATGGAAGCTATGTATCAGTTTTTAAGGAATTTGGTGCAAGAGGGAGTTGCAGCCGGAGTGTTAGGAGGAAATGCTACAGAAGCAGGGATTTCGAAAGTTTCGGTAATTAACCATTATGCTAAGCTGAGTGGAGACTACACTAAGCTTGGAGGAAGCCGTGTATTGGAATGGAAGATTCCATTGAGGTAGAGAATTGGTTGTTGCATTGTGAGAGGATCTTTACAGATTTGGGGCTCAATGATGAGCAGAAAAGGAGGTTAGTATCTAGACAACTTCAAGGAGTAACTATGTTCTGGTGGGATAGTTTGACTGTAGTAGTGGATGAGGAGACTATGACTTAGGAAGATTTCAAGGGAAGGTTCTAGGAGAGGTTCATGTCTGTGAAGGCACAGTCAGCTCTGATCAGAAAGTTTGCTATATTATAACAGGGAGAGATGTCTATTATGGAGTGTGCCAGGAGGTTCAAGGAACTGGCCAGATATGGGTATGCTTCACTGGATGCAGCAATGAAGAGGAATGAGAAGTTTATCAAGGGGTTGAAGCCTGAGTTAGCCAGGCTTACATTACCTCAATTAGAGATCCTTCTGATTTTGTAGTGGAGATGGCCTTAAGGCATGAGAAGATGCTTGATTCTCTAGAAAAGAGTAAGGCTAAAGAAGTCTAGGTTGGTCAGAGTCAAAGGAGGAAGTTATTTCCTAAAAAAAGTGCTTAGAAGGGTGGAGCAGCTAAGAAGAGGAAGTCTGGTATTATTTGCTTCAAGTCCGATAAGTAGGGGCACTTTTCTAATGACTGTTTGCGTTGGAAAGGCAAAGGATATGGCTGGAAAGAAGAATGTCAGGTGCTTCAACTTTGACCAACGAGTGCAAGGAGCCCATTAAGGATGGAAAGGGAAAGGTGTATGCATTCGTTCTATTTCTCAATCTTTCTGACTTGTGCTCCTACGGAACCAAGGTCGAAAGATTGAAAAAGAGCCTGCTGCTTCTAAGCCAACGGCTCAGGAGAAAGGAAGGGTAGTTTTGGGAGGTACGCTTTAGATTCATGGTATGTCTGTTAGCATTCTATTTGATATTGGTGAGCCGCATTCTTTTATATCTAGATGTTAGATAGATAAGCTTAACCAAGAACCCATATATTTAGTTACTTCCTTATGGGTTGTGAATCCAACAGGAGGGTATGCAACTCTAGGGTTGAGATGTGATAAGTTAGAGTTTGACTTGTTAGGTCATGCTTTTGTTTGCAGTTTGCATGAGTTTGATTTTGTGGATTTTAGAATAATTCTAGGTATGGATTGGTTAAGTGAGTACGATGCTAAGAAATTTTTTCAGGATAGGAAAATATCGCTTAGACACCCCAATTGTAGCGACCGGATAATTTATACCATAGATGGTTCTAGCGGTGAGGTGAACACTTTTTTGGGTGTTATGAAATTGGATGATGAGTTGAATCGAGTTTACATGGTTAGAGAATTTGTAGATGTGTTTGATCCAGTAGTAGGATTTCCATCAAAACGAGCTATTGAGTTTCGGATAGATTTGGTTCTGGAAGAAGACCCAGTGAATAGGTCGCCAAGCAGAATGTCACCTACAGAGATGAGGGGGTTGAAGGTGCAGTTGGTGGAATTAGAAGGCCAGAATTTTATCAGGCCGAGTAGTTCGCGTTGGGGAGCAGCAGCAGTGTTCACAAAGAAGCTGGATGGATCGTTAAGGCTATGTATCGATTATCGTAAGTTGAATGAGAGGACGATAAAGAATCGATTTCAGTTGCCAAAGATTGAAAATTTGTTCGACCAGTTGAGTGGAGCCAAGATATTCTCACAGTTGGATTTGGCGACATGTTTTCACCAGCACGGAGTAGCAGAGGATAGTATATCCTTGATGGCATTTAGGACCAGATATAAGTCAGATGAATGGTTAGTTATGTCATTCGGACTAATGCGCCAGCTTTCTTTGTAGATTGGATGAACCAGGTTTTTCGAGAGCACTTGGATAGGTTCGTATTGGTTTTTATAGATGATATTGTGATATACTATAAGGATGAAAGAGAGCATGAAGTTCATCTTAGAGTAGCGCTTGAGACGTTGAGGCATCATCAGCTAAAGGCAAAGTTTTCGAAGTGTCATTTCTAGAAGAAAGAAGTGAAGTTTCTTAGTCATGTAGTCTCAGAGAAAGGGTGATCAGTAGATCTGACTAAGATTGAAGTGGTGAATAATTGGAAGAGGCACGAGATAGTGATGGAGATAAAGAGTTTCCTTGGGTTGGCTGGTTATCAGAGGTTCATTAAGGATTTCTCGTAGATAGTAGCACCGATGACCAAGCTAACAGGAAAGGATGTAAAGTTTGTGTGGACCGATAAGTGTAAGGAATCATTTCAGAGTTTGAAACACTTATTGACCCATGCACCTGTATTGGTTGTTCCGAAAGAGAATCAGGGTTTGATGGTTTATACAGATGCATTACAGGATTAGGAGCTGTGCTAATGCGGAGAGGTAAAGTCATTGCCTATGCTTCTAGATAGCTTAGATCGCATGAGCTCAGATATCTGATGCATGATTTGGAATTGGTTGCATTAATTTATGCATTGAAGGTGTGGAGACATTACCTTTTGGGAGAGAGGTTTGAGTTATATACCAATTATAAGTCGCTTAAGTATTTGTTCTCTCAGAAAGAGCTGAACATGAAACAACAGAGGTGGTTAATGTTTATTGCCACTTATGATTTCGGGATTGAGTACGCACTGGAAAAAGGCAACAAGGTTGTAGATGCACTTAACAGGAAACATCAGAATGTAGTGTTGGTGATGATTGATGAGTGGAACGATTTGGAAGCATTGGCAGGTTGCAGAGTGCAATGGAGATCTAAGGCTAGGTCTAGTGGACATACAGTTGTATTATCTTGTTTGGAGGTTCAACTAGTGATGATCGAAAAGATTGCTTCTAAACAGATGGAGGATCCCGTGTTAGCCGAACAGATCAGAAAGTTGAGAGATGGAACCGAGAGCGATGACTTGAAAGATTTCAGTCTTGACCAGAATGGGTAGTTGAGAAAGAAAGGAAGATTATGAATTCCAAGTGTAGAAAACATAAGGAAAGATGTCTTAGAGGAATGCCATCTTTCGAAGTTCTATATTCATCCAGGAGGTACTAGATGTACCAGGATATGAAGAGGAGTTTCTACTGTGAGGGTATGAAGCAGGATATTGGCCTGTGTGTAAAGCAGTACTTGATTTGCCAACATGCAAAGGTCGAACACCGAAAGCCAAGTGGATTGCTTCAGCTATTAGATATTTTGGTATGGAAGTGGGATTCTATTTCAATGGATTTTATTGACGGGTTATCAACGTTGAATAGGGGAAATGATAGTATATGGGTCATAGTGGACGGATTAACCAAGAATTCCCATTTCATTCCAGCTAAGTCAACCAGAACAGGACCTATTTTGGCGAAGTTGTTTATGAAGAACGTGGTTAGACTGCACGGAATTCCTAGTAGCGTAGTAAGTGATAGAGATCCCTTATTCACTAGCGAATTCTGGATAAGTCCACAGGGAGTTTTGGGGACCAAGCTCAACATGAGTACCGCTTACCATCCATAGACAGATGGGCAAACAGAAAGAGTTAACAAAGTCTTGGAAGATTTGTTAAGAGCTTGTGTGCTAGATTTCAGGGGATCAAGGGATCAGGGGAAGACCATCTGAATTAATCAAGTTTTCGTATAATAACGGTTATCAGACTAGTATTAGGATGACACCGTTTGAAGCTTTATAAGGAAGGCCGTGTAAATCCTATTATGTCATTAGAGGGAATAGGTTGGTTCTTGGTTCAGATTTCGTCAGAGAAGCTGTAGGAAAGATTGAGGTCATTCGTGATAGAATGAAGGAGGCTCAATCTAGGCAGAAAATTTATGCAAATAAGAGATGGAAAGATATAGAGTTCTAAGTTGGAGATCAGGTTTTCGTAAAAATGTCACTGATGAAGGGTGTGATTAGATTTGGGAAATAGGCAAATCAGCACCAAGATTCATTGCACCTTTTATTATTGTTGAGAGGATCGCAAAAATCGAATATAGAGTTGAGTTACCAAGAACTTTGGCAGGAGTCCATGATGTTTTCCATGTTTCTCATCTTAGAAAATGCACCAGAGACCAGAAGACTACTATTGCACCGACTGTGCTAGAAGACTTACTGGTAGAACTAGACTTGACTATAGTGAGAAAGTCGTTCGTATTGTTGCGAGAGATGAGAAGAAGCTTAGCACCAAGACGGTCAGATTAGTCAAAGTTCAGTTGAGCGACCATGACGGAGACATCATTTAGGAGGTTGAGAGCAGGATTAGAGATAGTTATCATGGCTTGTTTGATGGTATGTTTTACCTCTTTGTTTGATTCGTTGTGTACCTTATCGTAATTTCGAGGATGAAATTCTTTAAAATGGGGAGTTTGTAACACCCAGATTTTTGGTAACATTATTTAGGATATTCAATTAGTCAAATTAAATTAAATAATGTGTTGATAGGGGGTTGAGATTTGATTTTAATTAAGATGTAGCCGTGCCATTTAACAATGAACTAAGAAAGAGTTAAAATGAAATAGAGGATGGGTAAAATAGGAAAGAGTCCATTCCTATATCCCTTAAACTTGGTCGTGTACTCCCCTATGCATGTTCATTTCATTTTAATAAAAAAATTAAAAGAGGTCGGCCACCATTAACAAGAGAAAGACGAAGAAGATAGAGAAAAGCTAGGAAGAAGCTTAAGCAAATCAAATCCATTCACATCTCAATCTCTTTAATCTCTAAAGCTAAGGTGAATAATGTATGCATCTCATATTTGTTTTGTTTTCGATTTTAAGATGAATTCTGAATATTTCTCACTGATTTGCCATGTTTTCGAATGATGGAATGGTTATATATATTTGTTGATGAATTATGTTTGTTCATATTGAATTTACGATATGTTTTAAGGTGAAAACCCTATAAAATGACATCCAAATGCCTTGCAAATTTTTGAATAGACCATAAATATTATTTTGGAGATGGGTTTCAATTTTCATAATTTTCTGAATTTATGTGGAATTTTTTATGAATTTTATATTAAAGAAAATGTTACTTTGGATTATAAATTATTTATGATTAAATAATAAAAGAATTGGGTTTGAAATTTTTATATGTTGGAAAACATATAAAAACAGATTTTTTGGAATTTTTGTAGAATTTTCTAAAGTATTTTAATGGCTGTATAAAATTATTTAAGTTATGGGATTTAAATATTTTATATAATTAAGGAAGAAGAAGGGGAATTTTGCAAATAATTCAAATTTGTTAATTCAGGAAAGTCATCAACATTTTTGAAAAAGTACAATGGTAACCAATCAAATTTAGACACACAAGGCTGGTTAGGTACAAAATAAATAGTTTAAAAGGAATAATCAATATGTTTTTCACTATTTCATTACTTTCGGCACCTGGTTCCGCCTCCTTACCTTCACTTCTGACACAGTCAAAACCAATGCACATGGTATCGGGGAACTGGTACGTAATGAATTGGATGTAGGTGGAAGGAATAAAGTGGAAACCAGAGGTTCCGAAGGGGTTGGGGATTTACTTTGGTTTTAAAGGAAATTGCGTCTGCTTGCTTTTGACTAAGATACTTTGGACTTAGTTAGCTTTAGACTAGGTCAAATGGATTTAAAGAAATGGTTTTGATTGAGTTGTTCTTTTATTTTAAATGACTACTTTCGATTGAGTCAAAGCCTTTAGCTGACACTTCCTACCTTTCGACCCAGATGGTTTCGAAAGGGTTGTTTTGTTTTCTAAAAATCTGGCCACCTCTCCAATGCTTTCGAAGGGATGGTTTCGACACCATCACATCTTTACTTAGGAAATGGTTTCGAAATAGATGCTTTCAACTTAATGTTTTAAAGACCCTTTTTCTATGATTGAAGTAACATTTGAATTGTAACGACCCTGACTCGACCTTCGAAAATCGATATCCAAATACATCACCCGTATTTGAATGCCGCAGATTCAAACATTGAGTCTAGTTCGTTGGAGCTTATAACAACATTAGGTGATAACAATACAGTGGAAACAGAAATGAAATTTATATTGATACACAATGAATACAACAATTTATACAACATGATACAACAAATGCCCAACAATATCAAAGCCAAAAATATACAAGAACGGAAACAACAGCAGCGGAAAGATAATATCTTCAATGCTAAAGCTCCAAACCACAAGCAAGAACCACCATCATGCTGAACTTGAGCAAATCCGATGTAGAATACGCTTGCTAAAATCCAAAGACTCCAAAGATTGCCAAAAGCTACATCTACTAGCCAATTATCTGATAACCTGACTCTAGGCTGCCCGTGTGGAAAATTGTGGGCATTCAGAGTTTAGAAAGGGAATGGTAAACTCCAAGTCAGTCATGGGACTGATGTGAGCAAACAAAAATAGTTTATCTTTAACAAAAGAAACAAAAAGAAATCCACTATGCTTTTGGAAAATGAAACTACCATAAGGCCTCCCGCCACACACATAATGCAATCGCACACGTGGAGGAGATTTCTCCTTATGATAGTTAAACATGCTTGATACGCAAAATCCTTTTGATATTATTATTAGTGCATAGTGCAGAAAACATTTGCAAGTCTAATATTAATCTTAGCCAGCATACGTACCATTATAGTGTGCCTACTATAGCTACCATGTTAGATGGCAGGTTCTACAACTAAAACCGTACAGGGATCGTATTGAGTGATTGGATTTCCAATAATGGCCAGGCTAAGGAACTTCCTCACCGAATGCGTACACCTCTGGAGGTACGCCGCGAGAACCTAACCGGCTCTCTGCCAACACAAGGTCGGGTTACCTATGTAACTAGGTAACTACTGACACGAGTATGCCATCCCCCGGTCGTCACCGACCTTTAACCGAGGGCCCTCAACACCAACAAAATACCAACAACCACATAAGTTAAATATCTGGACTTCATACTATGTTATCACTTTTTATCCAGAAGGAAACGCACATACCGTAAAGGGCGCGACCCTCAAAACCTTGTCACATTCTTCCTGTTTCGACCATTTCTGGGTTGTGAGGTTCGACGAACTCATCCACAATGCTACGCTTTTCACAAAATCCATGATTCGATCGACAAATGATCAGCAGTACTCAGCATGCCACATTACCAAATTGGGAGTATATCACTAATAACCATCAATTACATAATCTCTAAGCTCGTACATCTCAGAGAAGGGTATTAAGCTAAGAGAATAAATTTCCGCCACCAACAGAAATGTATTTGATAGAAATCAGCTTTATGCCTCAAAGTATAATGTCAGACATACAACCATACAAGTCCATCCTGGGTCTGAATGGAACTGAAGGCACTTCCAAAGAACCCCTTGCAAATTCAAGTATCCACAATCCAAATCGGACTCCCCATCACATATGGAGATCTCTATACTACGGCCACTTGATGCAGAGACAATCAACAGGTAATCCTTTCGTTTTCGAAAATACCCGGTCTTCACCACCGTTTTCAAATGCATTCCTATTACGTCATATCACTATTCGGAATGGGTTATATGATATAAAGTCCTCTTCCAGCTAAACCGAATAATGATCGCTTAATTTTAAAACCATATGGATATATTGGGATCTTAGTTAAGTCACAATTTTTAGTCCAAAACCTTTCCTTTTGAATGGTTTAAACAAATTTCCACTTTTAATCTTTTGAACAAAAGATCCACCTTTTAATATTTTAAACAAAAGATCCACCTTTTAATCTTTTAAACACTTTTAATCTTTTAAACAAAAGATCCACTTTTTAGTCTTTTAAACAAAAGATCCACTTTTAAAATCCACTTTAATTTGAGACAAGGTTCACCGAATTTTTTTTAACAAAGATTCGTTCATAGCTTTCAAAACTATTTCAATTTCAAATTTGAACCCTTTCAACAAAAACTGGAAATCCTTTCCTTAAATGGAAGCTATTATCGTTTCTGAAACAAAAGGTTTTTGTTTCAGAAAAATCCGATCAAATTTACTCAAGTTATAGCCTTTAAATTAAAATCATAAAATCGGCGAACTGCCATATACTCGGCAAGTTCTATTTGAATTAAATTCAAATTCCCAAAATAATTTATTTTAAATGGTTTTAGATCCATATATATATATATATATATATATATATATATATATATATATATATATTGTATAACTTGTATAACCTTTCCAAACCATATTTCCCAAAATAATTCCAAAATTTAAACAAGACATATTATATTCAAACTAAATTTCAATTTCAAATTTATTTTTCAAAAGCTTTTCATATTCAACCCAATTCCATTTCCAAACTAAATGGATTCAAAATTAAACTTTTAAAACCATTTCATCATTCTGAATAAAAACTTTAAATTCAAATATCTGTGGCTTAACCAATTCCTTGTGAAATACATATTTGTGTGTGTGGTGTAGTCTAGGGGTTTCACATGCAACAATCACAACCATCATTAATTCGACCACAAAAATATCGATAAGCGGTATAATCCCATAACTCTTACCTTTCATTCACAGATAAACAAGTAAATTCATCACAGATAAATAAATTACAATTCACAGCTCAATCCACACAATTCATATCACAGAACATCACATATAAGAAATATCAAATAATTTAAGGCATTCAATAGAATCCAATCATCCATAAGTAAGATCAATTAATCACCTGATTAAAATTAATTTAAACCAGATTAACTACTTATGAAAAATTACTAATCCTAGTTAATTAACATTAATTAATTACAAACCATTCTAATTAATTATCCTTTAATCATTTATTAATTAACCTTTAATAATAAATTAATTAATCTCTAATCATTAATTAATCAATATTAATTAATAAATCAATCAACCTTTAGTTAATTACATGAATTAATCACATTAAGAAATTAATCACATTAATTAGTTAATCACATTAATTAAACCCTTTAATTAGCCAATTTAATTAATTAACCTTTAATTACTGAGTAATTAACCTTCAATTACTTACATTAAGTAATTATTATTTTTAATAAATCACATTTAGTAATTATCCATCAATTACTTACCTTAATTAATAATATTAAGTAATTATTCTTTAATTACTTTCATGAAGTAATTATCATTTAAATCAACCTTTAATTATTAATTAACCTTTAATTAATTAACCCTTAA
Organism: Allium cepa; assembly: GCA_030765085.1. Lineage (NCBI taxonomy): Eukaryota > Viridiplantae > Streptophyta > Magnoliopsida > Asparagales > Amaryllidaceae > Allium > Allium cepa. The sequence continues at coordinate 222,971,998 of CM060928.1, forward strand.
TCATCAATTAATTAATCCTTTAATCAATTATTCATCCTTTAATTAATAATTATCTAACCTTTAATCAATAATTAATTAACCTTTAATTAATTTCATTAACTAATTACCCTTTAATTACTTATATCAATCAACCTTTAATTACATTAAGGTAATTAACCTTTAATTAATTCACCTTAATTAATTAATCACATTAATAAATTAATCACCTTGATTTATTATCCTTTAATTAATTACTTTAATTAACATTTAAACCTTTTTAATGCCTTTTGGAAATAAATTATCATTAATACATTAATTAACTCAAGACCTTTAAGTTAAAGTAATGATTAGAAAACATTTCATCTCATAATTAAATACTTAATTACAATGTCAAGATTATTTTTAAAATCAACCTTTTTAAAATAAAGGTTAAATTTATTTAGAATACCTTTACACTTAATTGATTTAAAATAATTTATCTTTGAACCTTTGATTGATCCCAAACTTAAATGAAACATTTGTTATTTAAAAAGAAAAGTGTATTAAGCAAATTATTTAAATAAAACTTGATTTTTTTTAAAGTTTAAAAACTGTTTTATATTTAATTACCCAAACCCGAGCCACATTCTAAATTACCCAACCCCAAACCGAGCTCAATCCCGTGCATACCTCGCGTCATCACTGCGTCGAGACCAACGCCTGAAAACTTCGATCCAGACCCAAGCTAATTCCTTCTTCCCCAAACAATAATGCTCCCAGATACATAAACCCATGCATGCATGTGCACCGATGCTCCTACCACCTCTGGTCAATGCTACAATCATCGATAAGTCGACGACAACCTCCCTTGAGCCTCCGACCATCCAAAAACCTGAAACGACGACGATTTCAAAATCTAGCAACTCGACTGCCCACTGGAACCAATTTGATCACCCACAAACGCCTCGTTCTATCGCCCAAAAACAAATAAATGGATATAATTTATGCCCAAAACCCACAAACTCGACTACCTATTAGAACCAATTTGAACACCCAGAAACCTCAATTCTTTTCTATAATGATCTAGCCCAAGGATTCCATCAGCTGGGAATTGCAAAAAATTGTATCCATTTGTTTGTTTTTGGGGTCCAGATCATTTCAGGTTTTTGGGTGGTTGGAGGCTCAAGGGAGGTTGTGTAGACTTGTTGATGATCGTAGCATTGAGCAGAGATGGTCGGAGCATCGTTTCACGTGCACGCATGGGTTTATGTATCTGGGAACATTATTGTTTGGGGAAGAAGGAATTAGCTCGGGTGTGGATCGAAGTTTTCATGCGTTGGTCCCGAAGTAGTGATGACGCGAGGTTTGCAAGGGGTTGAGCTCGGGTTAGGCTCGGGTAATTTAGAATGTGGCTCGGGTCTGGGTAATTAAATATAAAAACAGTTTTTAAACTTTAAAACAAATCAAGTTTTACCTAAATAATTTGCTTAAAACACTTTCTTTTTAAATAACTAATGTTTCATTTAAGTTTGGGATCAATCAAAGGTTTTCAGATAAATTATTTTAAAGTAATTAAGTTTAAAGGTATTTTAAATAAATATATAACCTTTATTTTAAAAAGGTTGATTTTTAAAATAAACTTGACATTGTAATTAAGCATATAATTATGAGATGAAATGTTTTCTAATCATTAATTTAACTTAAAGGTCTTGAATTCATTAATGTATTAACGATAATTTATTTCCAAAAGTCATTAACAAAGTTTAAATGTTACTTAAAGTAATTAATTAAAGGATAATAAATTAAGCTGATTAATTTATTAATGTGATTAATTAATTAAGATGATTAATTAAAAGTTAATTACCTTAATGTAATTAAAGATTGATTAATATAAATAATTAAAAGGTAATTACTTAATGAAATTAATTAAAGTTTAATTAATTATTGATTAAAGGTTAGATAATTATTAATTAAAGGATGAATAATTAATTAAAGGATTAATTAATTATGATTAAGGGTTAATTAATTAAAGGTTAATTAATAATTAAAGGTTGGTTTAAATGATAATTACTTAATGAAAGTAATTAAAGGATAATTACTTAATATCATTAATAAAGGTAAGTAATTGATGGATAATTACTAAATGTGATTTATTAAAAAAATAATTACTTAATGTAAGTAATTAAAGGTAATTACTCATTAATTAAAGGTTAATTAATTAAATTGACTAATTAAAGGGTAATTAATTAATGTGATTAACTAATTAATGTGATTAATTTGCGGTTAATTTGTTAATGTGAATAATTTATGTAATTAATTATAGATTGATTGATTTATTAATTAAGATTGATTAATTAATGAATAGAGGTTAATTAATTTATTATTAAAGGTTAATTAATAAATGATTAATGGATAATTAATTAAAATGGTTTGTAATTAATTAATGTTAATTAACCAAGATTAGTAACTTTTTCATAAGTAATTAATCTGGTTTAAATTAATTTTAATCAGGTGATTAATTGATCTTACTTATGGATGATTGGATTCTATTGAATGCCTTAAATTATTTGATATCTCTGATGTGTGATGTTCTGTGATATGAATTGTGTGGATTGAGCTGTGAACTGTAATTTATTTATCTGTGATGAATTTTCTTGTTTATCTGTGAATGAAAGATAAGAGTTATGGGATTATACCGCTTATCGATATTTTTGTGCTTGAATTAATGATGGTTGTGATTGTTGCATGTGATACACCTAGACTACACCACACACACACAAATATGTATTTCACAAGGAATTGGTTAAGCCACAGATATTTGAATTTAAAGTTTTTATTCAGAATGATGAAATGGTTTTAAAAGTTTAATTTTGAATCCATTTGGTTTGGAAATGGAATTGGGTTGAATATGAAAAGCTTTTGAAAAGGAAATTTGAAATTAAAATTTAGTTTAAATATAATATGTCTTGTATAAATTTTGGGATTATTTCGGGAAATATAATTTGAAAAGGTTATACAAGTTATACAATATATATATATGGATTTAAAACCATTTAAAATAAATTATTTTGGGAATTGGAATTTAATTCAAATAGAACTTGCCGAGTATACGGCAGTTCGCTGATTTTCTAATTTACTTTAAAAGGCTATAACTTGAGTAAATTTGATCGGATTTTTCTAAAACAAAAACCTTTTTTTCAAATGATAATAGCTTCCATTTGAGTAAAGGATTTCTAGTTTTTGTTGAAAGGATTTCAAATTTGAAATTGAAATAGTTTTGAAAGCTATGAATGAATCTTTGTTAAAAAAATTGGGTGAATCTTGTTTCAAATTGAAGTGGATTTTAAAAGTGGATCTTTTGTTTAAAAGAGTAAAAAGTGGATCTTTTGTTTGAAAGATTAAAATGTGGATCTTTTGTTTAAAAGATTAAAAGTGGAAATTTGTTTAAACCATTCAAAAAGAAAGGTTTTGGGCCAAAAGTTGTGACTTAACTAAGATCCCAATATATCCATATGGTTTTAAAATTAAGCGCTCATTATTCGGTTTAGCCGGGAGTGAACAGTATGTCATAAAACCCATTCCGAATAGTGATACGACATAATGGGAGTGCATTTGAAGACGGTGGTGAAGACTGGGTATTTTCAAAAACGAAAGGATTACCTGTTGATTGTCTCTGCATCGAGTGACCATGGTATAGAGATCTCCATATGTGATGGGGAGTCCGATCGGGATTGTGGATACCCAGATTTGCAAGGGCTTCTTTGGAAGTGCCTTTGGTTTCATTCAGACCCGATGGACTTATATGGTTGAATGTCTGACATTACACTTTGAGATATAAAGCTGATTTCTATCAAATACATTTCTGTTGGTGGCGGAGAATTTATTCTCTTAGCTTAACACCCTTCTCTGAGACGTACGAGCTCAGAGGTTATGTATTGATGGCTATTAGTGATATACTCCCAATTTGGTAATGTAGCATGCTGAGTGCTGCTAATCATATGTTGATCGAAGCTTGGATTTTGTGAAAAGTGTAGCTTTTTGGACGAGACTTCGTCGAACCTCACAAACCGAAAATGGTTGAAATAGGAAGAATGCGGCAAGGTTATGAGGGTCGCGTCCTTTAGGGTATGTGCATTTCTTTCTGGATAAAAAGTGATATCATGGTATGGAGCCCAGATATTTAACTTATGTGGTTGTTGGAATTTTTTTGGTGTTGAAGGCCCTCGAGTAAAGGTCGGTGACGACAGAGGGATGACATACTCGTGTCAGTAGTTACCTAGTTACAGAGGTAACCCGACCTTGTGTCAGCAGAGAGCCGGTTAGGTTCTCGGGAAGTCGATCCAGAGGCGTACCCAATCGGTGTGGAAGTTCCTTAGCCTGGCCATTATTGGAAATCCAATCATCCAATACAAGCCTGTATGGTTTTAGTTGTAGAACCTGCCATCTAACATGGTAGCTATAGTACGCATACTATAATGGTACGTATGCTGGCTAAGATTAATATCATACTTGAAAATGTTTTCTGCACTATGCACTAATAATAATATCAAAAGGATTTTGTGTATCAAGCATGTTTGACTATCATAAGGAGAAATCTCCTCCAAGTGTGTGATTGCATTGTGTATGTGGCGGAAGGTCTTATGGTAGTTTCATTTGTCAAAAGCATAGCGGATTTATTTTTGTTTCTTTTGTTAAATTAAACCATTTTTGTTTGCTCACACTAGTCCCATGACTGACCTGGAGTTATTGTTCCCTTTCTAAACTCTGGATGTCCATAATTTTCCACACGGGCAGCCTAGAATCAGGTTATCAGATAATTGGCTAGTAGGTGTAGCTTTTGGCAATCTTTGGAGTCTTTGGATTTTGGTAATCGTATTCTGCATTGGATTTGCTCAAGTTCCGCATGATGGTGGTTCTTGCTTGTGGTTTGGGCTTTAGCATTGAAGATATTATCTTTCCGCTGCTGTTGTTTCCGCTGTTGTATATTTTTGGCTATGATATTGTTGGGCATCTGTTGTATCACGTTGTATAAATTGTTGTATCCATTGTGTATCAATATAAATTTCATTTCTTTTTCCCCTGTGTTGTTATCACCTAATGTTGTTATAAGCTCCGACGAACCAGACTCAACATTTGAATCTGTGACATTCGAACACAGGTGATGTATTTGGGTGTCGATTTTCGAAGGTCGAGTTAGGGTCGTTACACAAATGGTTAGAGACAGCTTTAAATGGTTTTGAAACAGATGCTTTCGACTTTAATGGGTTTCTGATCTTTTTGCTCTACTTGAAGCCATAATCCAAATGGTATCGACCGAGATGATTTTCAAAGATTTCAAAAGGATAAACTTTTGAATGGTTTCGAAAGGTTTCCACATGTTTTAAATTGAAACCAAAGTGCTTTCAGAAGGATTGAGTTTCCAGTGTTTTGAAAGGTTTTAATGAATGGTTTCGAAAGGGGTGGTTCCTCAGGGTTTCGAAAGAGTTGAAAGGAAAGGTTTTTCCTTTGTTTTTGAAAGGCAATATTTAAAGGTTTCAAAAAGGGATGTCTAATGTTTTAAATCTTTGGAAGGAAAGGGTTTTAATGGTTTCGAAAGCGTCAGTTTCAATGGTTTCGAAGAGGTTACCTTCAAGGGTTTCGAAAGGGTTGTTCAAAGGTTTTAAACAAAGGTTTTGATTGTATTAAATAGGCCATATAGCCTAAGTATTTTCAAGTTAAAAATGATTTTAACTTGCTTTGGAAGGATAGTTAATCCTCATTAAAATTCATCAACATTATTTTGAGTAAAATGTGTGTGTGTGTGTATATATATATAACATGACAAAATAGCTTAGAATAAAGCTAAGAATACATTTTCCTTGTAAAAGTATGATTTAAATGGTTAAATCGTTTTAAAAAGGTTTTCAAGGAAAAAGATGAAGGGTAGTTAACCCTAAGAAAATTATTCGGACAGTTAGTCTAGTTTGCAGACAATTACTCCAGTATGCGAATAATTACTCCCGTTTGCAGGCAGTCAGCCCAGTTTTTGGACAGATAGTCCACTAGTACTTATGGACAGATAGTTTATTAGTTTTCTGATTTTAGCTTAAGAGACTTAGCTATTATTATCATTATTATATCAGTTTAATTAACCAGTTTGGTTGCAGGAAAGGATTAGCAAAAAATATGTTTTAAAGAGGATATTAGTGAGAGGAAACTCATTCTGCTAAGCAGCGTAGTCTCACTTAATATCAGTAAACCGAGATGTAACAATATTATTCACACCAAGCTTTTTATCTAACATGAAGTTTTTGTTTCCCCTTAGACTCTTGGGTGCTCAATATTGATTTAAGTAGGCTGAAAGTTGAGGTTTTTGGGTTTTTGAAATTTTGGCAAATAAATCTTCCGTAGACGAGCAGGTGGCTTACGGATAGCTAATTAGGAGTTACAGTTTCATTTTGTTGATACCGCTGTGTATATTATGTTGGATATGACTATATTGACTATGATCAACCAAGAGGGCATCATCATATGTCACTCTTGGCATTTTTTTGTAATGATTATAACTGATCTTTACCTGGGAAATGTTAAGGGATTATGCAATTTTGGATATGAATGTGTTTTGAAATGTAATCAGCAAAATGTTATTTTTAAAAATCTATGAATTTGTTCATATTCAAGTGCTTCTGATATTATGGATACATTAGCATTACCGTTTTTATCACCAAAAGTTAATACTATGGATGACCGCAGCATCTGTAGCGCTTAGCTTTTGGCATATAGATACGGGATGTTACACAGCTATAGCAAGGTCTACCTCGAGCTTGGCGACATGGGAAAGGGCTAGAACCTGATTACCTTCCGCCCTCTTTCAAACCTCAATTACTCGGGCTCCTAGCTATTAAAAAAATAGGCGAGAAGCGATTAAGTAAACCACTGTTAAATTAAGAGGGAAAAGAAAAATACTCACGTAAGTCCAAGATCTCTCTAGTTCAATAATGAGCTCAAAGAAGGGGATCCCAGGAAGTGGAAGGGCAAGAAGATGAGATTGCAAAGCAGAAGCAGGAGTGTAACGACCTGTATTTTAACTATTTTGAATATTAAAAGTTGATATAATTATTGAATAAAAAGGTTAAAATATTTTTTTAATGATTTTGAATGTAAGTTATGAGATATGAACTCGAATAAAATTTCAAAATAACTAATTTCGTAGATTTAGCGATAACGAGTATTGAAATGGAATTCTTTATATTATTATGCTTATAATTAATAAATGGAATTGAATAATAAATTATGACTTATTTAGATAGAAATAAAAAATGTTGATAACTAAAATTTATTTGGAATTTAATAATATAATTATACTGATTTATTGGACAATTAAATTGTTTAAATTTAATATTAGGATAAATAATTGAATTTGGAATTTAATGTGAATGAAAATGGTATCGAAAGTTGATTTAAATTTTATTTAAACAACAGTGAAGATTGCAAATACTTAAAAATCGAATTTAAAGTGGTTAAATAAATTTCTGGGAATTTCTTATTTTAATCGACGAGTCAAAATAGCCATTTAGGCAACTATCTCGAATTTTGACGAAACTAGTTTCATCGGATTCATAATAGTGAATTATTGTAAGATTTTAAGTTTTGTAGCGATCGGACTTGTCGTTTTGTCGTGTGGGCTTGAAACACGTAGAATTTAATTTCATAATTTAATTAAATAAATAGATTCTGAAAAGCTATCTTCTACATACGATCGAATTAGGCCACGAAACTAGTTTCATTACATTCGGAATGGGGTATAACATTATGAATGCTAGGCGGCACGCTTCATTTGGAACTCGAGAAATTTCGGACGTTAAACGGCAGATATTTCCAAAATAAGTAATAATGAATATCCACACCCTTTCCCTAAATTGTGCAAGCCGCCTACTTTCGTTCCATTACTTTATCTTCCTTTCCTCTTCTCTTTTGAAATCGTAGTCTCCAAAAAAGGAAAAAAAAGAAATAGGCGATTGATCGAAATAAAAAAATTATATTCATCGAATCGCGTACGCAAGGGGGCGATGGTTGCTAGCGCGTGTGTTGGAGGTGCGGCTGCAGGCGTGATGGCGAAGGCATTGGACTCAACTTCAAGATCGCTGCGACTAGGAGGGGCAGGGGCGTGCGTTCAACATTAGGGTTTGGGAGCAAGTGGTTCGCGTGCGATGGTGGATGGAGGTTGCGAGGCATGACGCGGCGATGGTGGGAAAGGGCTGCTGCCGATTAGTGAGAAAAGAAAAGGAAATTATCAACGACAGTTGCAGCTTTCATTTAGGAAAAAGGAAGAAGGTCGGTTACTAGTTGTTGTGCATTCACATGTGAGGTTTAGTGTAAGGTTATTTTTATTATTTTATTTTGATATTAGTCTAGTTAATAAATTTTAAAATTATCTCGAATATTAATAATCACGTAACTTCTCATACGAGGTCGATTTTGGATGAAACAATTTGCATTGGAATCACATCGATGCGATCTACATTATGGAGCTGGGTTCGTGTCTATTCGAATCTAGAAAATTTTCTTAAAAAAGGTGAGTGTTTATATGCTCACAAGTACTTAAATATATTTTATATGTAGTTGAATTATATCATGAGGTGAATTAAATTTATTGATTGTTGCTTGATAAATTTAATTGTCATTTAAATTGACATCTGAATTTATTGATAGGATTTGAATTGATAGTTAAATTAAATTAGAATTTAATTGCCAGTAAAATACCTAATATTGATAATTATGAAATTGTTGTGAATTTATGGACTGTTTGGACGATTGGTTGTGATGGATGCTATTGGTTGATATTTGGATGTTTATTTATTTTGATATATCATGTTATCATCATGTACATTATCTACAGGATATAAAACTGTAAATTGAAATATTTCGAATAAATTAAGAAATAGGTTCAAATGATATATACATATGGCATTTAATTTGGATTGAAAAGATATATATCGATCCCTAGAATTAAATTGAAATAATTGATTCACTTGGCCATAGGATAAAGAATTATATATGGATACCGGGTTGGTTAAATTAAATGATTTTAAAATTTTGATTTGAAATTATTTAAATGATTTGATTTAAAGAAAAAGTCGAAGTTATGGAAATCATATTATTATTGAATTGGAACTCGGAATGTTGAAATTTAGGTTTGAAACAAAATTGTTTAATTAATCGAAGTTGTGATTTTTAAGTTATAATCGGAATATGATGTGGATTTTAGAAAATTGATTTGTTTTCAACAATTGGACTTTTATTCGAACTTTGAATATTTCTAAGTAAAAGGTGATATATTATGATATTTTGAAATTGAGCTTGGAATTTAACTATATTTTAAGATTGGTATTTTAAATTTAATATTGAAGGAAATTTGATGTAAGCGCTTTTAATCGATATTTTGGAAATCAAACTCGTAATTGATATAAATCAAAACGGTTTAAGTTTGGAATTGGAGTTGAAAGAATTAGCATTGAAACTAATTTGCAATCAGAGTAAAATTTGACTTAAAATCGAAACTGAAACAATTAAATCGAAATGGAAATTGGAACTGATTTGAATTGGAAAATTTAGAAAGTGAACTGTTTGACTTTAGAATTAATATTTTTAAATGAATTATTTTAGTATAAACGGTTTAAATTCTACATTCTTAAATATTCAAATTATTTTGATTTTCCAAACTATTTCACTATATAAACTACTTTTATTATTCAAACTATTTTCTATTAAACTGTTTAAACTATTTTAAAACTATTTAAATTATTTTCTAAAATTCAAACTGGTCAAAAGGTGAAATGTTTATATTTAAATCTTGGATTTAAATGCGAATTGGGTTAAAGTAAAATTATAACCTAAACTGAAATTCGAATCAAATTTTGAAGTGAAATCGATATATCGAATTGAATTGACATTTTGAAGTATATAAGGATCTTTTGAAGAGAATATGATTATTTCGGAATGGATTTGATTTTTGAAGTGAATATGATATTTTGACATCACGTACGAATTGTTTTCGAAATATAAAAAGTATCGACTGGCGTGTAAAATGACGATGGTTATTAAAGAGACCGGGGCCTCTTATTGGCATACTCTCTGTCAATATTGGAACCACTTTGACAACTGTGTACGCGGTGGATGATATCCAGAATGTAGTGGTTGAATTGGCTATGTTTGCTGGTATGAAGTAAGAGAACGATGATGGATAGCTTTGACATTTGTGTCATAATTAAAATGACTAAAATAGAAGCCTATGTCTGGCCATTGAGGTTTTCTACCTCTAGCGACGTTGATCCCTCGTATTACTATTGTGATTTTGTAACCGATGGTTGCACCTTTGTCATTTGGATTGATCGTCGCGGTCGACCACGGATGGGTTACGACCAGCAAGAAAGGGTAAATTGGTAGAATCCTACCTTCGACATTGCCTCATGTACCTTGTCATATTTATCCCTATATGAGCCCATTACGACTTTTGTTTAGAAATGTACAAATGTGTTAAGGTGGATCAGTGTAAAGTCTTAACGTTATTTTGATATTTATTTTACTGATAGATATTATCTATTATAGTGTATACTATTATATAAAAATAGTTTAATGGATCCTTAGGAGATTGAAACCTGTAACATCTCTTAAGGTATAACACTCGTATTTGTGATATTGATTTGACTTACATAAGTGTATTTTAATCCTGACTTGAGTGTTTTGTCTTTCCATTACGCTCAGGTCAGTCTTGAGTTTTTTTCAACGTATTGAAGATTATTCACTAGAGGACGAAGATGAAGGTTTTGGTATATTGCTATTATTATTATTATTCCCTTATCCATGCAATCATGTATACTGATCACTTATCTCTAATGTGTATATATATATAACTCTAACAAACATGTATAGATTATAATCAAATGTATAGTAAACAGCTTCATGAACTGTTATTTGATTATTATATTTTATCGTTTCCGTTGTGAGATTCTATGTTTGTTTTCTTCTTCTTTTCTTATTTTTCTTATATAGCCCCATTGATTATCTATGTTTCGGATTGGTTAAGTTGGACATGTGTGGATTATTGTCAATTTAAATCTTCTGAAATGTTGGTCGTCACAAAGAGCGACCCATCCTAAACTCTTAGAAAGACAGTAATGACACAAGGCAAGGCAAGTAGTGAATACATAGGTCTTGGAGCGACCGAAGAGGTGAGACAGTAAGTGCTTTTGAGGAAGGAATGGAGGGATGCATATTAGGCTTCTTAAGGGGCTTCAGAGGCTTCGTCCCCGCCGAGCTTCCTCTTTTGATTTTTCCTCTTCGCCTTTGCAGATTTCTTAGGGTCAAGAAATGCAACAGCAAGATCACCAGCCATTTCACATGTACATAAATAAAATCCCAAGGTCAATAAACATCTTTATGAAGGTCAGGAACATATAATAACAATTCTTTAATCCATTTTAAGTAAATCATACCCTTGGGCTCATCCAAATTAAGGGAAACTTAAAGATGGAATGAGAGAAGTTGTGGTTTGGGGATAGAAAGTTATGCTTTTGCAGCATTGAATCGGTAAAAAAATTCGTTTTTCTCCCATACTTGCCTAAACCTAAGATGTAGTTCCTATGTGACTTATATGAGTCCCTAACGTGATCAAGGAAGATGGGCCGATTAGGATGTAGATGGAAGGAAGAAAGGAAGTTATCGAAATTCGAAATAAAGAAATATTGATCGATCCACTTCCAAATCTTGAGAGGAACAAAAGCGACGATCAATTTTTTGACTTGGGCATAATAAAACCCAAAATCTTCCCTTAAAGAACTTTTATGAATATTGAATTGAAATTGGAGCTCCTTGCGAGTAGGAGAAGAACATAAAAAAGGAGGGAAAGTTGGATAGAAATGAGATTAGCAGTTAGGGTAGTGTTTTTTCCTCTATGAAAGCATGTAAAAGGATAAAAAGATGAAGAGAAGAGAAATACACTTACCTTAGCAAAAATCACATCCAAACAACCGGAATGATGAAAAAAGTCCCCAAAGCGTCAGGTGATTGATGGCAAGAAAGATAAATGCAAGAATCAAGATGGATTTTCATACAAAACGACTAAATTCACAGCTTTTCAGAAGATTAACCAACAGAGTAATGATATGTGTACTTGGGAATTAAATGCAAAATGCTATAAAGACTTTTTCTATCTTTTGACAAAGGGAAGAGGGAAGGAAGAAATGAGGGGACATGGGAAGAAATAAAATTAGTGATAAGTCCATACCCATCTACGATTGTTGCAGGCTAAAGGCAAGTGGTATACTCATATTTTCCAAATAGTATCAAAGGAAGCTTGATACAAACACCTAGTCAAAAGAACTGCTCCCACGTATAAGTTGAAACAAGGAAAAGAAACAGAAATGAAATCCAGAGGGTACTACTCTAAAACAATATAAAGCTACAGCAAGGTATAAGAACTTCACCCACTCATTCATAATAGCATCGGCAACATAATCTAAAATGGCTACAAGTTATAGGGACCGACCTATAGCCTTCATCCTTGCTTCAACAGGTGGAACGACGACATGGCTTCTAAATAAAAGCTAGATGTAGAGACTGTGTCGCAGCCCCAAAAGAAATATTACTAATATAGGACTATAGCACATCCCCTTAGGCGATTATATGCAAATGATGATGTACCACGTTCTTAAACTAACATCCAAAAGTGGCAGGTCTGTGCCACAATTTTGATCAAAAGGCAATAAGGATGCATCACAATTGGACGCCGATGTGATAGAACAGCATCGCAATCTTATATCAACATAAGATTAATAAAGAACACATCGCCATTTTGATATGACAAGCATATAGACTCAAAGGATGAGGTTATGGAGAAAGTCTGTGCTGCCACCAAGAGGTTGTAACATCATCCCCAAGAACATTAAATCTTGTTCAAAAAAAGGAAAATGGCTCAGCACCACCAATGTTGAGAATAGCTCAGAACTGGTTCATGAAAGGCAATCACCCTTTAAAATAGCAACTCATTCTCTTCTACTAAGCCATGCAACTGAACTACAACCATCCCCAGCATAGAACTATACACATATTGTAGACCGAACAATGCAGCATGAGTACGAATGTAGCACAGAGGCTGTATGGTAAAACAACCCCAAATATGACAAAGGAACAATTCTCAACAAAGTATAGCAAGATCCAAAAGTGCTAATAAGGATATAGCTCTCTCTGAAAAGAAGAGCAATACCTTATTGCAATTTCACTCACACACATGTACAGTTCATAGGCCTATTACCTTTTGGAATCAAAACGCATAACTCATTAAAATCTGAGTTTCGTGCCTTAATTCTAAGCATTTCTGCTTTAATTTCAAGCTTCCCGCTAAAGTTTAAAATCCAGCCACTCAAACCACAATTTCCCACTGATTACCACAGCAACAATCCACACACATCACATGCGCAAGATGGATGTTCAACACATGGCATAATCCAATAGAAGAAATCAAGAGAGCGGAAAAGCAACGTCAACAATCCACGTGAATTTCTGTGTACTGTAAATGAATAAGGAACTATAGCAGAAAGAGTTGAAATTTTCCTTTACTCTTTTTTGGATAGAGAAATAAGATATTATGCTTTTCTGCTATTTTGTTTGTACCAAGAAATCAAGAAACAAGAATAGATAGTTTACCCATGGACATAGGGTTTCTTAACATTCGAACCATGTAAATTCTCTGTATCCTTTTTACTTACTTTACAGCTTTTAGTTTGTCAAAATGCAAATAGAGATAGATTCCCTTTAATAAATTAATATTTTGAACATTCCTTCTCATAATTGCAGAGCAGATATAATCACTCCTCTTTAAGGCAAGATTAATGTCACTTAATTTTGTTGATTCATAATCATGAAAGTATTTAGCATCGTGATTACTTCGTAAAAATACCCAGGTGTTTCTAAGACGAAATATCTCCTTAACATTATTGCTTCGAGCAATCATTATTGTTTTGAGTTAATAGGGATAGATATCTTATAGTAATAAACATTAATAAGATGATTTTATACTTAAAAGGAAATAGTATATGTAAATACATTATATTGGATTATTGTGACATATGTGATTAGTTTTAAATTATCATATACCTTTGTAGTGTGGAGATGGAATCGTATTAGGGCAAATTATTCAATATTTTACCATTTTTACCGCATGAACGTTGTGTAGTTAATTACGGATATATTTTGTTGATGACATTGACGTTTATGTTACTAATATAGAGTAGTTAGTACAAAATTTGACGAGTTCGATGATGGTGTTACAATATAGTGTGGTTAGTGCACATTTTGTGGATTTATACTTACATTTGTGCTACTGATATTGTGTTATTAGCAATGGGTGATTAGTATATATTTGATGGTGTTTGTTATTGTTGATTCATTGGATGTTTACGGTTGACACTAAGAACTGTCAAGTTGTTCAATGTTTAATGACTACGTGGTGTTGTTACAGGTACCCCATATTTATGATGATTGATTCTGGTGGCATAATAGACTTTGAAATTTTTTTTTCTTATATTGATTACTTGGTCACTATCGTTATGCAATGTTATGTGCTAACAAATATTTGACAGAGAAGAAGAGCAGGTAATAGAACTACGTAGGTTTGATCCCAAAATGGTATGTAGTTAGTGTTTCCATGTGCAATAGCCCACATATCCCTTAAGGCTTGCTTATATAGGATAAGGTGCAGTATAGACATAGTTAATCACTTTTTCTTTTTTATTATATATATCTATCTATTAGTAAAGTTGCAGGTGGAAGCGAAGAAGGGAAGAGGGTTCTGGATGTGGGCCGCATCTTCAAGATGTATTGGAAAATATAGTTGTTTATCTGATGTATTAGATCTTGTATGATATTAATTTGCTGAGACGATACATATACTATTGTTTAATTCGGTTGTGATCTTTACCCTTTCCATTCATAGTTTGAGATTTTTAAATTGTATACGTAATGAAACCCACTGTTTCTTATGTCTAAAATTAGCGTGCAAGCATATTTTGAAGGAGTTTATCACAAATTTAGATACTAAGAATCGTGAGCATCATAATATTATTGACTTTTTTCACATTGAATGCGGACATTATCATAAAATACATTAAAGGCATAACCACTAGGATCAAAAACGAAAATGCTACATCTATAGACGTTATTATTATAGAGTAAGATGTTGTTGTGTATTTAGTACAAAATCTTTAAGAAACATATATATTCAAAAAGCGGAGGATGCTATGGAAGCTTATACAAGTTCAAACTACAATTAATATTTCCTCGAATAGGTAATATGCATCTACTAATTTCTTCATTTTTAGTTTCTTATCAATATGCTTATCCTTTTACACTTTAACTTTAGCACCATAATAAGCATCATTATATGGTATACTTACCTTGAAGTTTGATAGGTATATGGTTAGTATCTATGAGGATATATTCCAATTATAGAGAACTTATGATTAAGCTTATTTGATCTTATATGGTTGTTATCCTTTTATAAAAGTAATTTTTCAATGTGTTCTCTTATTATGTAGGAATTTTAATCTTTGGTCATTTTTATTCACTTTGGGAATTTTTAAAGGAACAAGTTATTTGGATAAAGGCAGCAAAAAATGTATTTATTTAAAGGAAATTTTGGCATACATTCTTATGATTATTAAAAATTAACGTTATGTTACTTTCAATTTTCTTTTATAAATTACATTCAGATTTAAGGAAAAAAGATGAAACTTGCAGAGGTATCTGAGTAATTTTACTAACCTTAACATGCACTCTTGGGGTATAGAAAATATTTTCTAAAAGAGAAGATATAAAAAAAAAGTTTAGAAAAGACAAATGTGTCCCTAATATACACTTTATTTATTCGGATAATTTTGATAAAGGAAGAATAAGTAATTAATCATCTCATTATAAAATTAATGTAAAATTACCAGCTGACTATTTCATAATTATTTTGAAAGGTAAGTCAATCTTTAATGTCGCCCATCCATTTTTTATTAGACATAGAAAACAGATGTGAGGATATACGCCCCAACATCTACAGTACAAACTCACATAATATGAGGCATATGAAAAGTCCATACATCCCAGTACAAATAGAAATACAACAACAGCACAAAAGCCATCGTATCCACTACCGAGACGACAATCAGCGGAAAGCCTAAGTTGGAAATAGATCTGCGATACTATACTCGACCCCATCATCTAAGTCACCAATGGACACATGCTTGTGCGAGGTTGAAGGGTCTCCATTGTCGTGAGGAGCAACTGAAATATTCTGATCAACGGAGGTTTTGGAAGAGGGAGGATCAACATCCAATGGTGGCATATCAGTAGTTTGGATAACAGCTTGAGGAGCAGCAGGAGTGAAGACAGTGGTGAGATAAGCGTCAATGGACTGGGGTGCTAAATGTTATGGCACGTGAGAGGGTGATTTCGACTCTAAGTATAAATTTATTTTTTGACCTTACATTGCCTTAGGGGAGGCTTATGAAGAGAAAATTTATCAAGAAAAGGAGGAAGCTTTGGTCACATACCATCATCAACATAAAGGTGATGTAAACAATGCGAATCATTGTGACCAAAAGAGCAACAGTTAGTGCAAATAGGAGGTTTCCATAAGTAGGAGACATTAACATGGCAAGTCCTATTTCTGGAAAGAATTACTGAGAGGGTAGAAGGAAAGGGTGAACTAGATGTTTTCAATAAGGGATCTAGTAAAACCAAGGTGGTAACTTTATTCGGTATTCTGGTCAAAACAAATAACCTTTTCAATGTGACCAGCCAACCAACCTGGACCTTTAAGAGATTATAGAGAGGACGAAATATTAGTAAACTTCGTCCAGACGGCGATGACATAATTTATTCATGAGTGAAGTTGATAGATGCGCTCCAACGAGTAATGATAAAGAAGACCTTTCCATTTATAATACACGGATCTGCTTCTAAGATCATTCGCCTTTCCACATCACTTCCAAAATAAAAATAGGTCATATCACTTTTTAATTTCCATCTGTCCCTAAGATGCCTCTGAACTACAGCATAAGGAAGTCCATCGTCTAAACAGAAACCAACAAGTGTGTTTTTTCAAAAGGCAACACTAGCATCAACTACTGCTTGAGGGGGGATAAGAACTTCATCCACATTATTTGAAACTTTAAAGCATTCTGAAGCAAACCTTTTCACGTTATGTGGCTTGCTTGTGAACAGCGAAGGCCATGCTAGCTTATTAACTACAGCATCATTTTGATTGCGTGTTTAAGACTCAACATGTGCATCGTTATTTCTTGAAGCAAACTTAACAGCAATTCATTCAGAAGTATGTGCTTGGTTGACATTTTGACAAGGAACAATATTGTTGATGGAGAAAGAAGCTTGAGCAAGCATATCGTTGTTCCGGCATGAAGGATTAGATGCATTAGCAGGAGAAAGAAGTACATCGACGAGGAACTGAGGGAGTGTTATGTGCTAATAAAGAGAGCCCATCTTTGCCCAGGAGCAGAAGACGCCAGCATGGAGGTCTGCTTCATCATAGATTTTTGTTGAGTGGCCGGTAGTGGAGGGGAGGAGAAGGGGTCAGCCAGTGCGGGGAGTTTGAAGGTTTTACCAAATCTGGTCGTAGGAGCCCCATGAAGCGGCTGACACAGTAAACGATTAAGGGATTCAAATAATTCCTTCTTCATCGATTTGCTCGATGTAGAAAGAGGGATCATGATGAGAGAGCACTGAAGAGGACGATGAGGGATAGGGATGATGGAGAGGGGGAGAGTGCCAAAGATACGATGGGGATAAGAGAAATTGCGGTTGAGGAAAACCCAAGATTTCAAAGCCATTAGCTCTATTATAATTTCACTACTTAAGTTTTTTTGTTCCAATATATTTTGTTCTATCAGAAGCTCAATCCCACTATGTTATATCTAAAAACTTCATTCTTCTTGAATCAACGGTTAACTTTACTTTTAACCCATTACAAAATCTTATTATTCCATAAAGAATTCCAACACTAATCTAGTATTAATGCTTTAGGCATTTCTTACAAGCAAGAGTAGAAGCTGAGAAGCCACTCTTAGATATTTATCAATGTTATCCTGCTTTTGAACAAAGGCATATCTATGTTAGTCGAAACATTGAATGATCATATGATAAACCAGAAGTTCTAAATAATAACCCTGAAAGTTAGAACTCAGGTAAAGTCAAAGGATCAGGGAGGAACCCTACTTGCCACTTGAAGACAATTCGCTATTTTTCGAATGAATCAAGTGGTAGAGAGAAAAATTGAAAAACACAAGTCCAAGTGTCAACTCGGAACCGATTTGAACCCCTCAACTCGGTTCCGAGTCAAGAATGCTTTGTCAGCTTTCCTCCTTCAAGAATTCAAACTCAAAGTCAAGTTAAAGCAAAAATCTAACAAGTCCAAAAGAACCATAAGTCGGTAATGGAAAATGAAGCTCATTGCGATACCGAGTTGAGAATCCAAGTGCTGATTTAGCCATGATCTTTCTTTAGGACCTTTGGTTAGATGTGGAGAACGTGGATATCAAATATTGTAGCCAAATTCGTTGAATAAGGGGAAAGGATCCTTACCCGAGTTGTAAAACCACAGTTGTAAAGAATCTCAAAAATCATTAACAAAGTTTAAGTAGACTTAGACTAGAGTATTTTTTGAACCACTATAAATTTTCTTATTTTATTTACCGCATTTTTCATATATTTTTTCATTAATGTCCACTTATAATCTAATTGGTTGTTTCTCCAACTTTTGGCATAAATATTTTGGTGCTTTCATTGAAAAATCTGAAAATTCTCACTCCTTGGATCTATCTTTAACCTTTTTATCATCATAATTCAAAAGTTATATCTTAAAATTATTATTAAAGGATCCTTTGTTACATAGATTTCCATAAAATCCATCATCAGATCTAAGAAAGCTATGAGACCAGAAAATGTCATAGAGAAATCAACTACTCCTAGACCTACTAATGATGTTGAAAATGAAGCTCTCAACATGAGAAGGAGACAAATCAACCTATTGTTCCTAAAATTATGAGTTCACCAAAGATGGTAAATAAGTCTAATTTGGATGGAATGGTGATGGAAATGAATAGACAGTTGATGTAGAGCTAGAATGCCATGTTGAAGCAGATGAAGGAGATTATGGATTTGATGGCTCAGATATCCTGTATATATAGGAGGAGTTGTCATCTTCTGATTCAAAAGAGAAAAGCACTTCTTCATCGAACATAAACTATTGGGATGGAAAACAGAAGATGAAGAGAAGGGAAGCTGGAACTTTAAAATCGAAAACTGGAAAAACTACAACAAAAATACCCTATTACAAAGTCATTTTTACAACGGGCATTGATTGCCCGTTGTAATAGAAGGTTATTACAACGGTCCATTCAGGCCCGTTGTAAAAAATGCCATATACAACCTTTTTTTACAATGGGCATTGGTTGCCCGTTGTAATAGAAAGCTATTACAACGGTCCATTCAGGCCCGTTGTAATAGATGTCAACTTTACAACGATCACAAATTGCCCGTTGTAATAGGTACCAAATTACAATCGTCACAAATTACCCTACTCACAAATTACAACGGTCACAAAGCGTTTATTAAAAAAAGTCGGCCCTTTTATTTCGTTCTTGCTCGTTCCTCTTTGCTCGTTCCTTGCTCGAAATTAAGGCTTTGGGAAAAATTGTATGCGTTCCTCTTTGCCATCTTCAATTGCTTACGTGCTTCCTTTGTCGCTCGATGCTTTCTTCTTTTAGCACACGGCTTCTCCAATTTGGATTGAGTTCGTCTACAGTGGTATGTGAATTATTCTTTTTGCTTTACTGTTGATATGTTGAACTCGATTCTGATTATGATTCGAGTGAATTATTCTTTTTGCTTTACAGTGGTATATGAATTTGGATCGAGTTCGTCTCCAATTCCAGATGCTATTTGGGTTCGAACAGGAATCAATAATAACAATATTGATTGAATGAAAGTTAAACCATTAACCATATTTACTTATACTTAGCAGGTACCTAGAAGAAGAATATGTGAGAAGAAGAAGAGTGAAGGCCAGTTAAGGTGAGTTTCCTGTTTTCAAGAATGTATGCGTTTCTGGCTTTCATTTTATTGTCTTGCCTTGCCCTGTTTTGCCTTACCATGTGCACAGGTCTGATAGTATAATACTTACACTAGTATTTGTTCATGTGTACACTAACAACTTCTTGTCTTTCCTTGAGCTTGGGCATTGCTTTGAGACTCTGATATTTTGAGTTCGGTAATAAAGGTTGAAAGTGGTTTGCCCGATTGTAATTTTGATTGTCCTTGCAATTTGCCTTGTTGGCCTCGACATTTGAACAATTGAACTGCACTTATTATGTCCACTTGTATATACATATTCTTGTTTTTGGTGCACATAATATTTGAGCTGCTGCATATGCATATTTATTTGACACATAAACTTCTTTTAATACACACACACATACACACATGTGTGTGAGTGATAGTTAAATAACAATAAACTAAAATGAATGTACTTTAAATATATATCAAAACCTTAGGATGCAAATATGTATATGCGGTACCTGCTAAGTATAAGTAAATATGGTTAAAGGATTCTAGTTGCATTCCAGCTAAGGAATCCTTTTATTTAAAATTATATTGCTTCCGGAACTAGAACCATCAATAATAACGGACGTGCCTAGTCTCTAGTCGCTACATAACCGGTTACCAAAATATACTGAACAAAATGGCCAAAACCTAGTTTAGTTCAAACTTAAAATTAGGCTCTCCTTATACTTCCCATATCATGGTTCCAGTTCTGGTTCCAACATTAATTGGTAAAGTCTTGAATAGTGGACTAATCCTATATGTTATTGAACTGTCAATTGTAGACCTATATTCAGATTATCAACTGAATTTCAGTAGATCACAATGAGAAGGAAGTGCCAATTAATGAGAAAATTATTAAATGTCAAATTCAACAAAACGGACATGTTTCAATCTCCACGATTGTTGGATTAAAGGCATAAATTTTTTATAATTTAAGAGTCAAGGGTATTTGTTATATTCTTGATTGAAACATTGAGTAATCTGTGTTTATCATGTTTAAATATATTTTTAAACATTCAACATTCTATTTAGAACTTTTTATAACAGCTTTTATACAATAAAAATAAGGATATCAAACCATGGCTTGCAAACATAAGCCACTGAGTTATATAAAAAAAAGTGCATACTGTCAGGCTTCTAGATGAGGTTGCTATATGCTAACTTCTATTTGAAGTAGAAAGTAAAATTATATAAAATTAAACACGGTAAACATACCGTGTAACATTGAATTGGTATATAAAGTTTCATAGAAAAGCGTGTTTCTTTTCTATATTTGTGCATCATCTGTTTTGTCTATTGAGACCTTCATGCATCATTGAGAAGTTTCAAATGTTAATCACTGTTTAGTATATTACTATAGCCACTCATAAAATGTCTACGGGCTTGTATAATTAAAGATCACTGGGCAAGCTCTACATATGTTAACTAATACTATATATTATTTTATTTTATCAAATAAGCATTCAAATATTGTTTTGTTGTTTATATGGCCTAAGGCCGAGTGAAAAAATTGGATTTAGCGTTAAGTAGCATATAATATAAAAAAATTGAGATCTATTAAGTTTCATGTAACCAGAAGCTTTTTTCTTTTTAAGCCATTAGCAGCACAATTTGTTTATTTGTGTAAATACGAAACAAAAGTAACCACCAAACTAAAAAAACTTATAGGATACAATCGTGAGCAAAACAATAGTCACAGAACCAAAAATTTTAAAAAACAAAATCGGAGACCTCAAAAGATGTAGATTATAGTTGTGTAGGGAGGATGACAGTCAGTGTGACAGGGAATTTGTAGTGGTAATGAAGGGGATGTTATAGTTGTGTAGATAAAAGTGTAGTTTTAGTGAAGGATGCTTGATAGTGTAGCAGTTTATAAATGTTGTATGGATTTATTTGGAGTGGTTAGCAAGAAGCGTATTTTGTGAAAGATGGAGGATGATGGTCACTGTTGTCAGGTGGTCAGTGGGGGTAGGGGATGGCAATGCAGTTTGGTAATGGCACAAGGCAGTTTGTTGGAGGATATGTTGTTGGTATGATGGTTAGTGAATGAAGGCAGTGAAGAATGTGAATGGTCAGTAAGGAGTAATGTGGATGGTTTAACTATGTTGTGCAACAGCAGTTTTCTTGTTGTTAGGTGGTGGCAATGCAGGGGAGCAGGTGGTATTGTAGTTTGTAGTGTTGATATAGTGGATGTGGAAGGACGAGATGACAGTAACAATGAGAGTGAAGTATGACAGATGCAAGTGAAATGTGAGTGGTAGAAAGTAGTTTCGTGGTACTGTGAGTTGTGATAGTTAGTTGAGGCAGGTAGAGGAGTGATGTTTGCAGAGGTAGTTGTACAGTGAGCAACAGTTGTAGATGTAGGAAGTAGTGAATGATAGGTGGTGAAGTGGCACAGTGGTGTTATGGTGTTGTTCAGGCAAGGCAGTAAGGGATGTGAATGATTTATTTGTGGCAGTAATGTGATGATAAAGATCATTTGGGGGTGACTGGTGTAGTTGCAGTTAGGTGGTGGTTGGTTAAAAGTTGTTGTGAAGTGTGTATGATGTAGTGGATTGGCGGGTAATGGAAGGATAATCAGTAAGGTTGATGATAGGGTTGATGTTTGTGCAGGTTGGTGAAGTTTTGGTGTGATAGAATGTAGTGTACAATTGTGACTGCAGGCAGGAGAAGATAAAGGGAGAGTGGT
The DNA here is from genome assembly GCA_030765085.1 of Allium cepa. Classification (NCBI taxonomy): domain Eukaryota; kingdom Viridiplantae; phylum Streptophyta; class Magnoliopsida; order Asparagales; family Amaryllidaceae; genus Allium; species Allium cepa. The sequence goes on from CM060928.1 coordinate 222,994,787, forward strand.
TGAGGTTGTGCAGTATTGAAGGAGGAAGGATGATTGGTCGTAGTTTGGTGAGGAGTTTGGTCGTTGAAGTGATGCTAGGAGGTTATGCACTTGCTGTGCATGTTGATGGTCTGGTGAATTTGAATGGCAGAGGAGCAAGTTTGGTGGTAGTGATGAATGAAGGAAGCAGTTGGTTGGATGATAAAGTGACTGAAGTAGATGCTTCTGTAGGTGGCTCTTGGTGAAGGTAGCAGGAAGGAGGTAGTGGCCGGTAATAGAGTTATGTAAAGAAATGCACAAAAATGGTTCCATTGCATTTGATCACATGCAGCACTTTGTAATTGTGATTGCAGAGGTAAAGTTGACAAAAAATATAAAAGACCCTTCCATTGCTGTTGCGAAGGAGTGAGTCATCATGATAGAGATAGAAATAGAGATCCTATTCTCATTGATGAATGATTGATTGACTGCATGTTCCATTTCTTCGCTTTGTTCTTCTGTTGAATTATGCACTGCCTTGCAGACACGATCAAGTTGGATAGAAGCAGAGGCTGAATTAGTTTCCTCCTTTCCTATTTCACGTCATGTACTGAAAATCCCCCACCCCATCAATTATTATAAAAATAAAAATAATAATAGTTTTAAATATGCATAAGACTTGGTCGATGCCTCTACATTTGAGTTGAAAACAATCTGACTTGCCCCAGTGTAAACTTCTCGTTGATTTTGTTACTTTATTTGTGTTTGGATGAAAAAGCTAGTCTTTAGATTGTTTCTATCTTGAAACAGTTAGTAACAAACTTGTAGAAATTATTAATATACTCTACCATTTTGATTGAGTTTAGTTTTGTAGAAAATGAGCTTTGATGAGGCTTATTAGTTAGTGTAAAATAGCCAGGCACTTTATAAGGTATACGAAGCTAACAACTATTTAATTTATTGTGCAATACCAAATTTTACATTAGGCATTGAACTGAATTCCCAGATTCTTATTACTGGAGTATGCAATTATGCATGTTCAAATCATTAAGTAACAATGCCACTTTTTTATTCTTGAACTTCGTGGCTTTTGCTTTTAGATACCCAAAATGCTTGATTTGTTTGTAAAAGATGAAAAGCCTCTATTGAATACGAAGATTTAATGCTTATTTAAAGTTACGGAAGTGTTATACTCTTACAGTTAACATCAAATAGAAGGAAATTTGGTATTTCTACGTACATGTATTTCAAGATGTATATAACGACACGATATTTTGTTGTGCAGTCAAGATTCATGATGGATGAAGCATACAAGGGTTTATTGCTTAAGATGTTAGGAGTACGATGGAGAGAGACAAAGTCAAGATTAGTTTTGGCTATTAAAGTAGCTTCAACTTGCCCTGACGCTTCCTTTAGATTAGCGATGCTAAAACCGAATACTGTAGAAAATGTTCGAGAGTGGAATGACTTTGTTAAGGAAAAGTTGTTGGAGAAATTTGAGGTAATAAGTTGTATTTCATTCAGTATAAATTAAAAGGTAAATAATATTATGATTGTACTTAAACGTGATATTTGTAGCGGACTGTTATGTGTTAATGTTTTATGTATTTGGCATGTAAACTTATCTAGCTTTTTGGAGTGTTAGAATTCTACGATTCTAGCTTTTAGTCATTTCGTATGTGATTTTAATTATTTTACGATAATATTTAGTATTTATATGGATGTATTGCATGTATGCTGCTGTAATTTTTTTTAAATTGGATTTATTTTGCAACGGGCAATCTGCGTTGTTATATGAGCTTATTATAACGGTCCACAAACATTGTTAAATAGGTATTTTACAAAGGTCAATGTATGTTGTGAAAAAGGCTATGCAACGGGCAATGTGCGTTGTTATATGAGCTTATTACAATGGTCAACAAACGTAGTTAAATAGGTATTTTACAACAATCAATGTATGTTGTGAAAAAGGCTATGCAACTGGTATGGTTAGTCAATTGCAACGGGTTATGACTGTTGTATTATAGTCTATTACAATGGTCACAACCCGTTGTAAAATGGTATACTGCAACGTTTTTACAATGTGTTTTGCTCGTTGTAAAAAATGATGGATCTATTACAACGAGGCCTATTACAACGGGAACATGCCCGTTGCGAAAACCATGTTACAACTGGCATTGCCCTTGTAAAAAGACTGTTTTGTTGCAGTGAAAATTCAGGTTAAGAGTTTATAATTCGGTACCGAGTTCAGACCCTAAGTGGTGGTTGAAGACTTGGATGGTGAGTTGTAGTAAGAAGTTGATGTAAAGCGGGTAGCTGGTGGTCAGAGTGGTGGTGTTTAGACTGATGCCATCGAACCATCATGGAGAGATCATAGAAAACTAACGATTGGATGAATGGTTCTCACAAAGATAGGGAACCCAGATGTCATAGAACTATCGAGAGCGTTCATGGAGCTAAACATTCCTAATAGACCATGATGATCACTATCCAGTCGATACAACTGATCCGAACTATATAGCGGATATGGTTAGAAGGCTAGTGAATGAGAACTAGGACAGGAGCAACAATGATTGAGGTTCTTCTCTTAGTAGGAAGCCATTAGGAGGATTATCTTAGGATATTTGGGATGCCTACGATGCCATCAAATAATGGAATGTCTGATCTGAAATAGCATCTTCTAAAGTATGTGTGGCACATGGATGGTGCCAGAACAACTGAAGCTATGAAATATAGATGTTTCCCTACATTTCTTAAGGGAATGAATATGATGTTGTTCACTAGATTTGCATTGAGATTCGTAACTTCGTTTGATCAACTGGCTAGGAAGTTCGTAGACTAGTTTTGACTTCATGCTACTGGTCCGTGATGTCCTTGTCAAATTTAGATTCCCAGAGAGTCTTGAACAATTTTGAGTAGATTTAACACCTTATTGACTGAAGTGAGTAATGCTAAGGAAGATATTTTGCCAATGGCATTGATTAGTGGAATTCATCCAGATACTTTTTTTGGTAAGTGGCCAAAGATGAAACCACCATTGACCATGGAGGAGTTTTATCAGGCTTGGAAGAGGTGGATATGGCCACCGAAAAGGCTAGTGGACGCCGTCTCTAGTTGTTGTTCACAACAATGTTGTTGTGAAGCAAACATGTGAAAGTGCCGGAAATGTTGCAATTAATGTTGGAAACATGAATAATAATCAGAAAAGAGGAAATCAAGGTGCGTCCTAGGTATCCAAAGCATGAAGATTATACCCCACTAAATGAAACCACAGAGAACATTAAACTTATCATGCAAGGCATTGAAAACTAAAAAGCTAGATCAGAGAGAGTTGACTGAATAAGAGAAGATGTTTGGGAAGTATTGTCGCTTCCACGAGAACCACAAGCACAGTATAAATGAATGTCAACATTTGCAAGATATAATCAAAGACTTGATCAATAAGAAGAAACTTCATCAGTATGTAAAAGACCGACGGGATGGCGGGCAAGTGAATAATAAACCCCAAGGGCAGATGACTCAACGAGGGAAGACTGGGCCTAGTGGAGAGCAACCCAAGCAGCCTGAAAAAGGACTTGTGATTAATACCGATGGACCTCATTTAGCCAAGAAAAGTTGGATTGAGATGGAAAGATATTGGAGTTAATTAAAGCATGTTGTTCAAGAGAGATATTGGAGTTAATTAAAGCATGTTGTCTAAGAGAGTTGCTTTGCTATAGAATAGGGAGCTCTGGGAGAACAACTGAGGTTGATGACTGATGATATTGTGTTCAGGATTCATGCAGATGGAGTAGAGGCACTGTTGCTCGATTCCTTAGTAATTACAGTTGTGATCTAGCCGGCCGCTATGGAATAGGTTTTCATTGATTGTTGGAGCACAGTCAATATTTTGTTCGATAAAATTGTGACCAAATGAGAATGGATGTGCAGGTTCTGAAGCCATGTAAATCCCGCGTCTAGGCATTTACCGAAGAGGTTATAAAGCCTGTTGGATGTGTTGATTTACCAGTGGAGCTTGATGAAGGTGATTGCAAGAGAGTGTGGGTGCGGACCTTCGCTTGATAGATATATACTCTACTTATAAAGCTTTTTTAGACTGACTGGCCTTTCCCAGTTTCAGAGTAGCCCTAGCCCTATGGCGCTTGATGATGAAGTTCCCGACTGAGAATAGTGTAAGAGCCATTCAAGGAGATCAGAGTATAAGATGTGAATTCTACATCGCAGAGCTAAGTGAGGCAAGGCGATGAGAAAAGGAAAAAGGTATAGGTAGGACTCACTACATCAAATCGGTTAACGCATAACAACCATCACCTAAGCCCTGGATGGGATGGCATAGTAAATTTTACAAATCTATTAATCTAAATAAATAGCCAGAGGATACATGGGTAGCCCCAGTCGAGATAACAATTAACATCCCAATCGATGAGAATGACTCCACTCAGGTCTTAAAGGTCGGATCTTAGCTTACCATGAAGATGAAGAAGGAGTTAGCAGGGTTTCTTTGAGCAAACTTAGATGTATTTTCCTAGACGCGTTTTGGTACGTATGGAATATGACCGGAGATAGTGTGACGTACATCGAATGTGAACTTGTAATGCCCTCCTATGAAGTAGAGGAGGCGTAACCTGGGTCTGGAGTAATCTGCTGCGTTGAGCAAAGAAATTTATAAGCTGAAAGCTAATTACTTCATCTACAATGCTACATAACCTAAATGGGTATTTAATCCAGTGTTAGCCAAGAAGACTAGTGGAAAATGGTGGACATGCATTGACAATTCAGACTTGAATAAAGCATGCCCAAAGACAGATTTTCATCACCGAAGATTGACTAACTAGTGGACTCAACTGGCGGACATGAGTTTATATCCTTTATGGATGCTTATTCTGGTTACAATCAGTTACCAGTGTATGTTCCTAATCAAGAGCACACCAATTTCTCATTAACCGGGATTGTATTGCTATCGTGTCGTTTCATTCATCTGAAGTATGTAGGAGCTACCTATCATAGATTGGTTAATTCAACGTTCAAGGATCTAATCAGACGTACAATGGAGATCAATGTGGATGATATGCCAATGAAGTCACAATGACTGATGAGCCATTTGAGAGACCACTTGGAGATGTTTGATGTCCTTTAAAAATACGAGATGAAGCTTAATGTATCAAAATGTTCTTTTGAGGTCATATCAGGCAAATTCTTGGGTTTTATAGTAAACTCAAGGGGCTTAGAAGCTAATTCGGAACAGATTAAAGGTTAAGGGATGTTAAATCCCTAAATATAAAGAGGGAAATGCAGAGCTTGAATGGAATGGCCATTGCGTTGAGTCGGTTCATCTCATAAGTAGCGGATAAAAATGTGTCATTCTTTGATGCCCTTAAAAAGGAGAAAGGAAAGTTTGTCTAGACATGAAATGTCAGAAAGTTTCCAGACCTTACTTGATCACATAGATAGACCGCTAGTCTTATCCAAGCCTCTAGAAGGAGAAGACATGTTTGTTTATTTGGCAGTATCTATTCTTACACTGAGTGATGCCCTTGTACATGAAGAATCCAAAATCCAAAGGCCTATGTATTACATCAGCAAACAGTTCACTTGACCAGAGAAGAATTATCCAATTTAAAGAAGCTAGCTTACTAGTTATTGATCACTATAAGGAAGTTGTGGTCCTCCTTCCTATCCCATCAAATAAAAGTATTGACTAATCAACCTTTATGATAAGTGCTACACCGACCCGAGACTTCGAGAAGTTTACTGAAGTGGAATATTGAGCCAAGCCGGTATGATATAACCAACCAAGCTAGGAGGGCGATATAAGAACATGCATTGGCTGATTTCATTGCCAGGTTTAATTCCCAAGATGGAGAAGCAAAGGAAGATGTGGTCCAAGGTGTAAGTGAAAACTATACACAGACGAAGCTTCAATGAATACGGTTCTAGGGTAGGAATGATATTAGTAACCCTAGAGGAATGGAAAGACTTTTATGCCTTCAAGCTTGATTTTCTTACAACGAACATTGAACTTGAATATGAAGCACTGATCACGGGGCTCAAGAATGCAAAAGATTTAGGAGTCATGGCATTGTATATATACAGCGACTCTCAATTGGTGATCAGTCATGTAAAGAAGGAATTTGAGGCTAAGGTAGAGTGACTTGCCTCTTACTTGAAAAAGGTTCTGAAACTGCTAAATGCCATCGAATATAACACGATAATACATATTCCTAGAGAGGAGAACACGAAGGCAGATTCATTGGCTAATTGGCCAGATCCGAGGATGTGTGGCTTATGGGATTGGTTCCAGCAGAGGTTTTTTCGGCTCCCGACATCGACAAATGGATGTCAAATAGATCTTGGAAGCCAAAGTAGAAAAGGAGTCATCGATGACTCCGATCAAAGAATACTTCTTGAAAGGAACTCTCCCAAATAGGAGAGACGAATGAAGAAAGTTCCTATGCAAAGTACCTTGATTTATTATCTAGAAAGGAGTATTATATAAGAGAGGATTCTCCATTCCCCTATTATGATGTGTCATCAAGGAAGAAGCCAAGAAGATTCTGGACGATGTACATGAAGGTAGTTGTAGTAATCATACTAGAGCATGGACTTTAGCAAGGAAGATTCTTTGCTATGGATACCTTTTGGCTGATAATCAACCTGGATGCGGATAATTACACCAGGAAGTGCAATAAGTACAAAATATTTGCGATGATTATTAGAGCCCATCCATTACACAAATGGTCGTCCCATGATCATTTGCAGTTTGGGGAATTGATTCATCAATGTGGTACCAATGTCGACAGGCAGAGCAAATTATGATATTATTGCATTTGACTGTTATAGAAAATGGGATGAGAAGGAACCACTAGCCACATTCACTGCTAAGAAGGTGATCAAGTTAGCCATGAAAAACATTATCTATCAATTTGAGTTCCTTAGGAAATCATCATCGACAATGACACCCAATTCGATAGCATTGAGTTCATGGATTTCTACAGCAAGTACCAAACTGAAAAGTGATTTGCGACTGTAGCAATCCATAAGCACATCCACAAACAAATGGATAGGTGGAGGCAGTGAACAAGATCATCAAATTCATCCTTATGAAACAACTGATAAAAGATAAGAGCAAGTGGATCGATGAATTATCCTTAGCATTATGGACTTATTGAATAACTCACAAGTCCACAACCGGCCATACTCCATTCACTCTAGCCTACGGATCAGAGGCCATGATTCCAATTGAATTGGAAGAACCTTCTCATCGAAAAATTTACTATGATACCAGGATGAACGAGGAACCCTTGCATGAATCCCTTGACTTATTTGATGAGAAGCTAATTTAAGGGTCACTGCTCATAGGAGAAGAGTAGCATGATAATTCAAGTTTCCAGTAAAATAAGATCAAGTATTTCAGTTTTCAAGGGATCATAGATTTCAGTTTTCAAATCAAAGCATAAAAGATTTCAAATCCCGGTTTCAAGCTCTCTGTCTTACAAACAGGTGAGTAAACTTAAACCATAAATCTGTTTTGATTTGATGTATGTGTAGTGTTTGATGTGAATCTCGTAATGCATGTTTAAATTTATGTATGCATGCTTATTAAAATCTGAATACATGTCTATATGAATGTATATATTGGTATGCATGTTTGTGATCATCTCTGCTTATTTTCTAACAGGCTCAATGTTAGGCAAAATAAAATTCTCTTCATGTGATCTTTGTTAGGCTGAAGTATTCAAACAAACGTTGTTTGTTTGAACATAATTAAGTTTTTAAAATTTTAATTATATGAATTAAGTTTGAAACTTTCTGGAAAATGAAAAAAAAATAGTGGAAACTTAGCAATGGAATCGAACTCAATGATTTATTAATTCAAGTATATAACCTGAATCATATTTGCAAACTAGGATTTTGAAAATCAAAGTCTCGATTTTTAGTTGAGTATTAATGGTGTAGTTCGAAGAAGATCAAAATATGGTTTTTAGGTTATTCCTGGTGATCGACGAATCGGGGAAGTCGGGGTTTCTGTCGAAGCTAGCTTATCGATCTGAGAGGCCGAGAAAATTGGTGGGAGAGTTGATAGTGGGTCATGGTGTTGGTAGTTGATGGAGCTAGGGTTTTAGAACCCAATTGAGTCGATGTTGGGTTTTGGGATATTTCGCCGTCGTAGGAGAATCGATTCAGGCCAGACATAAGGGAACAATGCTTGGGTCATGGAAGAAGGTGTTGCCGGAGTTCCAGAGTGATCTGGTGGTCAACGATGGTGGTTTGAGGGAAATTTCCTAGTGATGTTTGGTTTCCAGGTTCGACTAGAAAGCTTGAATTCGTTCAGGGCGGCGTTGTGATGAAGTGATGATCGAAATCATTTGTCGTGTCGATCACTGTCTTTCCGGAGGTGGTGCGAGTCGTCGAAGCGCCGTCGTGGCATTGTGCATGTGCACGGTTCCCTGTCGTGTCTGTTATTTTGGGAGGTTGGATGACTCGAAGGGAAGCTCGAGGGAATAGGCTGAAGGTTTGGGTTCATCCTGGGGTTGTATTCGTGAGTGTGAAGCTTGTTTTCAAGTTTTAAATTTTTTTAACAAAGTTTTTGAAAATAAAGGAAGATGGTGATTTTCTCGGGATATGTCTCGGGAGAGACTCGGGTAGAACCCAAAGGTTTTAAAATGCATATTTTTAAAAAAGTATTTATAAAACAAGTTTAAATTTTGAATTGAATCTAATTTTAAACTATTATGTAAAATAAATGTTTTCTTAAAACATTTGATTTAGAAGTTTTGTAATTTGTTCAACTTAAATTTGTTAAGTTAAATTGGTAAGTTATTAAATCTTAAATTTCAATTTAAGGTTTAAATTAAAAGTGGAATCTTTTAAAATGTATTTAAATTATGTTAATAATAATTAGGTCATTAACAAAGATAAAGTTTTATCTTAAAGTTAATTAAGATTTTGATAATTAACGACTAATTAATTTAATGAAGTAATTAAGAAAATTAATTAGTTTAAATTAATTAATGTTTGAGGATTAATTAATTTATAATTAAAGGTTATGATTAATTAATTTGAGATTAATTAATTGATAATTAAGAATTAATTAATTAATTAATATTAATTAATTTATGATTAGAGATTAATTAATTAAGTAATTTGAGTAATCAATTTAAAGGATTGATTTATTAATGTGATTAATTAGTTAATGTGATTAATCAATTAAAGTAATTAATTTAAAGAAGATTAACTAAGATTAATCGCTTAATGAAATTGATTTATAAATGTGAAAGTAATTAAAGGATAATTGCTTAATGACATTCATTTAGGAGGGTAATTAATGGGCAATTACTAAATGTGATTTATTTAATGATAATTACTTAATGAAGTAATTAAGGATTAATTACTTAGTGTAATTAATTAAAGGATTGAATTAATTAAGGAAATTAATAAGGATTAGTTAATTAATGAGTATGATTAATTAAAGGATAATTGATCAATGTAAGTGGTTATAGGATAATTAATTTGAGTAATTAATTAAGGATAAATGTGATTAATGCGAATGAGTGAAGATTAATTAATTTGTGTTATTAATTAAGGTTAATTACTTAATGTAATTAAAGAGGATAATTAAGGGATGATTAATTAATGGTTTGTAATTAACTAATGTTAAGTAAGCAGGATTAATAGTAATGAGGTAATTAATTTAATTTATTTTAAATTAATTAGAAATGGTATGACTAATTCATCTTGCTTATGAATGATTGGTTCATATTTCTGATATGAAATGTTTTGTGATATGATATGTTTGGTTTGAACAGTAATAATTTGGTTATCTATCGATGTTGAATTACTGTGTAAAAGTGACATCCTATATTTTATTTAAAATGAATTATATCCACTAGAATAACTTTGGTTAAGTTGATAATGGATTTGAAGAGACCGGGGTTGGGTATCGGCAAAATACCCAAACCACTTCGATTTGTAATCTGCAATAATTTCTTTGTGGTTTTGATTTTGAAACAAATAGGCTGGAATGAAATAAATGATGCAAGCTTGGTCATTTAATCTGAGTAGTAATGCTTAGATATGATTATAAGATGTGATTTTGATTATGGTAAGTTAACAACTCGTAACAAGGTACGAGTTACCTGGGTTATAAAAAGTTATATAGCTTGGTATTTCTTGTTAGATGGGCTTACTCACACTGGTTTCCAGCCTGTCCCGGGTGTTACTTTGATATAATGCTCGGGTCAGATCGAGTATTATGGATTTTTAGGTAAGGACGTTTTGGAGCTCAGATGGCGAGCTGGATGGCAGGAACGTATGGAGTGTATTCCGCTGTGATATATTGTAGTTTTCCTGGGACATGATTGTATATGTCCAGTGTTTGTGTATATGTTGTAACTCTGTTGTATTAAAGTGTAATTTGACAAGTACATTTTTCCTTTGTATAACTATTATTATTTGATATTATATTTTGATCCGCTGCGAATGTGAGATTTTGTGTTTTGGCGTTTCTGTTTCTTCTTCTTCTACCTCTATTCTTCTTTTCCTAACTATCTGGAATTTTCGAGGTCAAAAATTTCGGGTCGTTACATTTGGTATCAGAGAGGGGTTAAGCGAGAACCTGGCTCTAGTGGGTTTACTCATTAAGGATCGAGTCAATGGTACCCTAGAATGCGTTGAGTGTGTGTGTGTGTGTGTATGAGAGCGTACTTGTTATTTTCTTATATAAAGGTTTAAAAATGGTTTTAAAAATTAATGACTTTTATAAAAGGTTATATTTTGATATATATATATATATATATATAAATATAAAGCAATAATTGGTTGTTGGATATTGAAATTGAATACGAATTAAGTGATATATATATATATATATATATATATATATATATATCAAAATGGGAATTGAATAAAATGAGCTATATAGACAAGATGGATTAGAGTTGGTTTCAAACCAGAATATGGAATGCTTATTGTGTTTGATAATGGGATGTTGTTTTCTAGTAAACATTGACCAAGCAAAATGAAAAAGTTTTAGGGAAGAAAACTTTTAGATAAGTATAACTTATAAATTGAAGTGGGTTTTAAATTATGAAGTTTTAAGTCCAGAAAAAAATTTGAAATTGTTTTCAGAATGTTAAAAGAAATTATGAGTAATATTATTCAGACTATTTTTGAATATAATCTTAATTTAAAAATAAGGAGTTGTTTGAAAATTTTAAAGAAATTTGTTTTATACCAAAGGTGGTTTAAAAATTTAAATATAACCTGGTGTGCAAGGAAATAAATATGTATATATGAGGGATGTACATAATATCAAAGATGATTTGAAATAAACTCTTAGTGCTGAGTTTTAATTTTTTTTTTTACTTGGAATATGATGTGGAACCCAAAGTGACAAGTTTTTGAGCTTATAAATGGGATTGGAGATTAATATGAAGTTTAAATTTGAAATGGGAATTCAAATTGAGTAAAGCTGACTGAATAAAATTAAAGTGAATTTAACTTAAGAAAAGTTAAATAAGTTTAGAACAAACAACCTAAATATGAAATTTTACGATGAAATTGAGATTTAACTTAGGGAAATTGAATGGGTTGATTTGGTAGGAAGTTATATAAGATCTAAAAACGGGTATGAGTTCTGGGAATGTGTGATGGATGCTGTTAATGGATGTTTTAGATAATTTGGATGTTTATTTATACCCTGTTATCATCCTATTGTTATTAAAATCTATGTAACTGTGAATTGGAATGTTTGAATTGAATTAAGAAATGGATTGGAATAATATATATATACATATATATATCCATTGCAGAGATAAATGGAAAATGAAATCACTTTGAATTTAAGATTTAAATGTTTAGAGGGAACTCCCAAATTTAAAATAAGAATTAGAGAAATGGAATCATTTTGGACTTAATTTGGTGATAAATTGAATTTCAAAGATTGAGTTGTTTAAAAAGATTTGAATTATTATTTAAACCTAGAAATAGGTTTATGAATTAAATTTGAAACTTTCTGGAAAATGAAAAAAAACAATGGAAACTTAGGAATGGGTTGAAATCGATCTCAATGATTTATTAATTCAAGTATATAACCTGAATCCCATTCGCAAACTAGGATTTTTGAAATCAAAATCTCGATTTTTAGTTGAGTATTAATGGTGTAGTTCGAAGATGATCAGAATATGGTTTTTGGGTTATTCCTGGGGATCGACGAACTCGGGGAAGTCACGGTTTCTGTCGAAGCTAGCTTGTCGATCTGGGATGCCGAGAAAATTGGTGGGAGTGTCGATAGTGGGTCATGGCGTCGGCAGTTGATGGAACTAGGGTTTTAGAACCCAGTTGAGTCGAGGTTGGGTTTTGGGATATTTCACCATTGTCGGAGAATCGAGTCAGGACGGACATAAGGGAACGATGCTTGGGTATGGACGAAGGTGTAGCCGGAGTTATAGAGTGATCTGGTCGACGATGGTGGTTTGAGGGAAATTTCCTGGTGATGTTTGGTTTCCAGGTTCGACTAGAAAGCTTGAATTCGTTTTGGGCTGCGTTGTGATAAAGTGATGATCGGAATCGTTTGTCGTGTCGATCGTTGTCTTTCTGGAGGTGGAGCGAGCCATCGGAGCACCATCGTGGCACTGTGCATGTGCACGGTTCCCTGTCGTGTCAATTGTTTTAGGAGGCTGGATAACTGAAGGGAAGCTCGAGGGAATAGGCTGAAGGTTCGGGTTCATCCTCAGGTTGTATTCGTGAGTGTAAGTCTTGTTTTCAAGTTTTAAAAATTTTTAACAAAGTTTTTGAAAATAACGGAAGATGGTGATTTTCTCGGGAAATGTCTCGGGAGAGACTCAGGTAGAACACGAAGCAGGTTTTAAAATGCAGATTTTTAAAAAAGTCTTATAAAAAAAGTTTAAATTTTGAATTGAATCTAATTTAAAACTATTATGTAAAATAAATGTTTTCTTAAAACATTTGATTTAGAAGTTTTGTAATCTGTTTAACTTAAAATTTGTTAAGTTAAATTGGTAAGTTATTTTAAATCTTAAATTTCAATTTAAGGTTTAAATTAAAAGTGGAATGTTTTAAAATGTATTTAAATTATGGTAATTAGGTCATTAATAAAGATAAAGTTTTATCTTAAAGTTAATTAAGATTTTGATAATTAACGACTAATTAATTTAATGAAGTAATTAAGAAAATTAATTAGTTTTAATTAATTAATGTTTGAGGATTAATTAATTTATAATTAAAGGTTATGATTAATTAATTTAAGATTAATTAATTGATTATTAAGAATTAATTAATTAAGTAATTGAGATTAATTATTATGATTAGAGATTAATTAATTAAGTAATTTGTGTAATCGATTTAAAGGATTGATTTATTAATGTGATTAATCAATTAAAGTAATTAATTTAAAGAAGATTAATTGCTTAATGAAATTGATTTATAAATGTGAAAGTAATTAAAGGATAATTGCTTAATGATATTCATTTAGGAGGGTAATTAATGGGCAATTACTAAATGTGATTTATTTAATGATAATTACTTAATGAAGTAATTAAGGATTAATTACTTAGTGTAATTAATTAAAGGATTGAATTAATTAAGGAAATTAATAAGGATTAGTTAATTAATGAGTATGATTAATTAAAGGATAATTGATCAATGTTAGTGGTTATAGGATAATTAATTTGAGTAATTAATTAAGGATAAATGTGATTAATGTGAATGAGTGAAGATTAATTAGTTTGTGTTATTAACTAAGGTTAATTACTTAATGTAATTAAAGAGGATAATTGAGGGATGATTAATTAATGGTTTGTAATTGATTAATGTTAAGTAAACAGGATTAATAGTAATGAGGTAATTAATTTAATTTGTTTTAAATTAATTAGAAATGGTATGACTAATTCATCTTGCTTATGAATGACTGGTTGATATTTCTGATATGAAATGTTTTGTGATATGATATGTTTGGTTTGAATAGTAATAATTTGGTTATATATCGATAATGAATTACTGTGTAAAAGTGACATCCTATATTATTTTAAAAATTGAATCGTATCCACTTGAATAACTTGGGTTAAGTTGAAAATGGATTTGAAGAGACCGAGGTCGGGTATCAGCAAAATACCCGAAACCACATCGATTTGTAATCTACAATAATTTCTTTATGGTTTTGAAATAAATAGGCTGGAATGAAATAAATGATGTAAACTTGGTCATTTAGTCTGAGTAGTAATGCTTAGATATGATTATAAGATGTGATTTTGATTATGGTAAGTTAAGAACTCATAACATTACGAGTTACCTGGGTTTTAAAAAGTTATATAGCTTGGTATTTCTTATTAGATGGGTTTACTCACACTGGTTTCTAGCCTGACCCGGGTGTTACTTTAATGTAATGCTCGGGTCAGACCGAGTATTACGGATTTTCAAGGACGTTCTAGAGCTCAAGTTGCGAGCTGGATGGCAGGAATGTATGGAGTGTATTCCGCTATGATATACTGTAGTTTGCCTGGGACATGATTGTATATGTCCAGTGTTTGTGTATTTGTTGTAACTCTGATGTATTAAAGTGTAATTTGACAAGTACAGTTTTCCTTTGTATAACTGTTATTATTTGATATTATATTTTGATCCGCTGCGAATGTGAGATTTTGTGTTTTGGTATTTCTGTTTCTTCTTCTTCTGCCTCTATTCTTCTTTTACTAACTATTTGGAATTTTCGGGGTCGAAAATTCCGAGCCGTTAAACTTGCCTTAAATCTTTAAAGCTAGATTCAGGAAGGATCCTAGCAGGCACGATAGCAGAAGCAACAGCCTCGGCTTCCACCATAAATTTTCCTACGTTAAGTGCATCCAAATCCTTATCATCCAAGAGGTCGTGTTTCATCTTATCCTCATCAATCTCAACACCATCTAAGTGCTCTCTTTCTTGCTTGATTATTTCCTCCTAGGCCATAACTAAGGATCTAGGGTACCCCTTATTGATCCGCCTCAAATTTCCAAACTTGATGACATTTTCATATAAGAGTGGGCTTTATACGGGACTTAATTTTGCCTTAGCATGAAGTTTTGCATCCTTTTTTGCTAGCCGAGAATCAAGCAGTTCCTCTACGTATTCCTGAGCTTAAAGAAGAGCATCATCGTTTTTCTTCTGTTTGACCTCTAATGCGGCCTCTGAATTTTTTATTTTCAAAGCTTGCTCATTAACCGTCTTTTAGAGAGTCTCATTTTCCGAGGCAAGTTTATGACTCCTATGATAAGCAACCTCTAGCTGACTCTATTGCAGATGAGACTTCTGATTTTTTCCTCCTCATCTGTCTTCTTCTCCATGTTTGTATGTGATTTTCTTAGCTCGTCTACTTCCTTATCCAAATTGGTGATGATGCTCTTGTTATCTTGCTGCAAAAAATATTCCCTTGTAGTGCCACCATCTTTTCCTTATTAATGTCATAAAGAGCTTCCGCCGGTCTCCTCCATGTGTAGTACTAATCGTACACATCACCCTCACAAGTCGTGACATTTTCAAATACATCATAGGGGATATCCTTCAAATGGTAAGTTTATTTAATTCCGTGAAAGGATAATTTAGGGTTTGGCAGTAAAGTGAGATATGGATTACAAGCGAATTTGTCACGGCCATAGAAATAAAAGTCAAAATTCAATCCTTGTCGAGTCTTTATTTGAAAGGATAACAAGTTGTGGACCTAGATGGTTGAGTATGCTACTTGGATTTTTAGGCAGACGTTTTTTTACTGTGTAGTGAGTGACACTAAAGTAGGCACAGTTGGGTTTTGGACGAAGGAGCGGGATCGGGTTTTGTTGAATATAGATCCATACTTATGGGAAAAGGAGAGCAAACTCTATGTTGTGTTGGAGAGCAAACTCATTCCTTTTAAATTTTCAAATTTAATAAATTTTACATCAACTTATTTGAGTTTAATAATAAATTAAATTTCAAATAAATTTTCAATTTATCTTCCAACCTTAATTTATTTAAATCATTATAAACTCTATATTAAAATAAAATTTAAATACTTATCCATATTATCTCAATGAAATCAGTCTTGTTATTAAGCTTATTCTATATTAAAATAATTTATACATAGCTTAAAATCAAGAATAAAATAATATTTATATAATATCTAAAATAAATATTTATATAAAACCATATATTTCTTGACAAAACCATAGAAATCAATTCAAAATATTTTTATATATAGACCACGGTGTCTGCATATAATTTTCTATCCTATGGTCAGGTGATACGGATATTTATCATTTCAATCCGTAATTTAAAACATAAGTACGGTTGTGTATCATTTCAAACCGCAATCCCGAATGAAATAAAAATCCATAACAACTTGCAGTTTATAAAAATATAAAATACAACATCCATTCATCCAATATCAATCATCAAACATTTATTACAATCATCATCTAATTCAGTCAGTAACATCCATATAGAATATATAATAAATAACAGGTATTTACTGGCAGTTATATTCAATAATAAATGAAATAACTATTTTATCCAAATAAATTCAAATAAACTGAGATGATGATTCAAAATATGCTAAACAGTCATAAATAAATTTCTAATCACATCATATATCAATTTAACAAACATAAGAAATTTTAGAAGTTGTGAGTGGATTAAAACACTCACCTTTTGAATTTAAATTGAATTTAAATTCAATTTAAACCTAAAATTTGAACAGTCTCAGAATTTTTCCAAACCAGCGTCAAAATATCAAGAATTTTAATACGATCCCAACGCAAGAAACCGCGCATAAATCGGATCTTGTACGTAAAATTTATGATGATTAGAATGTTTGAAAACAAAATTTAAATAAAGGAAATAAAATAAAAGCTGAACTATAATCACTCACCACGTCACCATCTTCTATTTGCATTTCGAACACTCATGATCACGAAACCCTAAAGTAGCCATCGCTCGAAGCTATCGCGTCGTTCGCCTAGGATATCGACGCTGCCGCCAGAGCACCCCAGTCATGCTCCTTCTCTCGCGCCTCCCTCCCCCCAACGCGACGAACGTCGTTGTTCGAGCCGAGAAGCCCTAACAGCCACCACGACTTCGTGCCCTGATTTGAATTGTTGACGACAAGTTGACCATCAAAACGCCAAGCAAACACCTCAGATCGACTCCCCTCGTTCCACTCTACAAAACCCACAAATTGATTCGAAGTTAGGACAAGTTTGATCGCGACGTGAAGAACGACCGTGAGTAGTTCGTCGATTTCTATCCACAACTAAACCTAGGTAGAAAAACAAATCATATATTTGACTTGCGCTCGTCGAGAGCTTCAAATCCATATATAATTCGATATTATTTGTGGAGTTTGAATTTTTGATTTGATTTGGAATTGCAATTGGATTTGGAATTGAGAATTAGTCTGCCATTGAGAAAGAGGAGCAATAGAAAGAATTGTACATACAGACAAATTAGAATAAGGAGTGGTTAGGGTTTATAACAACGTATTTATAGACAAAGCTGAAAATAGAATGGATGGACGAGATTTATTTGGATTGGAATGATAAACAACCCGAAAAGCCCGTTCTACCTTCGGAACGAAAATGGATCAACCCATATATCAAAATAGATGTTTTAAAATATTTTAAAATCAATGGAAAGGTTTCAAGTCCAAATTCCAACGTATAAAGAAGTTACATTAAAATCAATAGTTGATTTCAATTAGTTTCAATTAAATCGATTTCAAGGTGTTTCGAGTCCGTACGATCAAATGACAAGTCTGATCGCTACGAAACTTGAAATCCTACAATAATTCACCATTATG
Organism: Allium cepa; assembly: GCA_030765085.1. Classification (NCBI taxonomy): domain Eukaryota; kingdom Viridiplantae; phylum Streptophyta; class Magnoliopsida; order Asparagales; family Amaryllidaceae; genus Allium; species Allium cepa. Next base: position 223,012,566 of record CM060928.1, read on the forward strand.
GATCCGGCGAAACTAGTTTCGTCGAAATCTGAGTCAATGGCCAAAATGGCTATTTTTACATTATTTAAATAAATTAATAATTAATTAATTGAATCAAATTTTCAATTTCAATTCTATAATTGACAATTTTATCATTTTTAAATTTCCTAATCATTACACTAATTTAAACAAATTTAGATGTCAACTTAGAGTTGATTAATTTATCAATTTCAGTGTTAACCTCAATTCATTAAATTCAGAAATTATAAATTTAATTTCCAATAATTCCATTTAATTTACTTTCCATTATATTATTCAATTCATTGTTGTCAAATGGATGAAATTAATATCGGATTCATGATCTATTACATTACTATTCTCAAATTTCATCTTAATTTCAAGTAACGTAATATTTTATTTAGATTTATTGCAATTGATTCCAATTCAATTTAATGGATTAAAAATATATCGGTAACTTAAAATAATTGTTGCCACGAACTCTTAATCATACTTTTGTAAGTTATCATTTCCAAACTATATTATAATTACTTACGGAACATTTATTTTATTCAATTACTATTTATTATTATTAATTCATTAATTAATTCAATATTTACGTTCGTTTTCTTATATTAAATTTATTACCAAGTATACATTTACCTATTTCAACTAATTGGAATTCCATTCAAGTTGTAAATAATTAACTATAAATAGCATTGTTGCGTTTCACTTTATTTATTATTTCGTTAAATAAATTACAAAATGTTTATATCTTCCAATATTTATTCACATTTCTTATTAGATTAAGATCTTAATTATCGAAAATTATGGGTCATTACACTCTCCCCTACTCAAAACTTTTCATCCTCAAAAAAGAAAAGAAGGGAAAAGAAGGATCGTAGAAATCAATATATCTTATTCAAAATATTAAATTTATAAACAATTAAGTTACATCATAAAATAATTTAAATAAAATATATAAATTTACAAACAATTAAATCTTTTTTTTTCAAGTTAACAAAATTTGGAAAACATTTCGAAAAATTTCCTAAGTCCAAAATTTAAAAAAAAATCGGCAGAGTCTCCTTTGTACGGAGAGGCTCGGGAGAATTAATAATATCAAATAATAATATATGCATATATCTTCCAAAATAATATATCCCAACACAGGAAAAACAATGTAATGTCGCTAGAAAACGTAATCCGAGAATGTACCTATTTGTCGGGCAATTAGCGTTTATTTTATGAAAGCAAAAGCAGTAGCAATTGCTTCCCTAACCTGTATTTCACTTATATAATCCCAAAAAGGTTAACAATTATATAAAATGATATCTTTAAAGTTGTTTCAACCACTAATAAATAAATCAATAATAATCACTTGCAACCAGAGCACAAAATCATCATATAGAATCAACACAATTCAATTATCCATCCATATCAAACAAAACAAATAGTTGTTCGAGTTCGAAAACTTTAAATTGTACAGAATGAAAAATAAACTACTGCGTGCACCATTTATACAACGGTCTTAGATGAAACTAGATAGATTATTCATACATCCAAACAATTTTAAAGTATCCATGCCCAAACAACCATAAGCCAAACAAACAATGACCCCAAGCATAAATTAAGTTCATTCTTTTTAATTTCATTTATTTACAGTATTCATCTTTCTACTTATTTTTATTATAAATAAATTCAACATTAATTAAGCTTATTATAATTTCTTTATAACTTTTCTATTATATTTAATTAGTGGCCTTTCAGTCATAGTGAAGTTTATAACAATTATAACTTTAACTTTTTATTTATAAAAGCAAATTCATTGAATATTTTCATTACTTCAAGTTTCACTTGTAAAATTTCCGATTTCATTTTCTTTTAACATTTTAACTTTTAATAGTTGGTAAGTTATACATGTTAAAGAATGCAAATGAAACTTACACAAGCTTATCTTGTCTCATTTTAGTAAATAATGTTCAATAATTACGTCTTTTACTTTCATATCTTATTGTTTACAAGTTTCAAATTTCTTATGTACTTCAGTTATAATTTAGCATTTAATTTCTTATTTTCATCTAGGATTTCAATCACTAAATCGTTAAAATTTCATTCCATTACAATAATTGAAAATCTCCAATTTATAAAAATTTAAGAACTAAATACCGAGATTCCATTTCAAATCATTTTTAGAATAATAGAATGATGTCTATACTTATAACATATATATCTGATTATATTTAAAACAATTTGAAATTTACATTTGTTTGTCAAAATAAATCTGTAGTAAAACTACTACAGTGGCCTTCCCACTTTGAAACTCGAAAATGAATGTCGATGATGCGTGCACTCATCACCAAAAAAAATTTCCAGCGACAAAGTGGGGAGTACAGAACTTATTTCTTTCCAAAATTTCTTTAGAACAATTCTTTCAATATTTGAAATATTTATATCAGAAAATACTTCTAAATATTATTATTATTATTATATTTCAAAATCATTTGAAAGAAATTTTCAAAAACCCCGAAACTTAAGCTTTAAATTTCTAGTTTATTCTTTTTTAATTTACTTTTCAAATCTTATTTCCAACCTATATTCATAAATTTCACTACCTAACAACCAATATATTACAACCAAATATATATATCATTTATAAATTTTTTATTTAATATATAGAACTTATGATCCCGTATTATATTAATAGTGAACTTTATAAAACGCCAAGCAAACACCTCAGATTGACTCCTCTCGGTCCACTCTATAAAACCCACAAATTGATTCGACGATCGGACAAGTTTAATCACGGCGTGATGAACGGCCGTGAATAGTTCATCGATTTCTAGCCACACCGAAACCCAGATTAAAAAAATAGATCATATATTCAACTTGCGCTTTTCGAGAGCTTTAAATCCATATATAATTCGATATTATTTGTGGAGTTTGAATTTTTTATTTGATTTGGAATTGCAATTGGATTTGGAATTGAGAATTAGTCTGCCATTGAGAAAGAGGAGCAACAGAAAGAATTGAACGTACAGACAAATTAGAATAAGGAGTGGCTAGGGTTTATAATGACATATTTGTAGACAAAGCTGAAAATAGAATCAATGGACGAGATTTATTTGGATTGGAATGATAAACGACCCGAAAAGCCCGTTCTGCCTCCGAAACGAAAATGGGTCAACCCATGTATCAAAATAGATGTTTTAAAATATTTTAAAATCAATGTAATAGGTTTCAAGTCCAAATTCCATCGTATGAAGAAGTTACATTAAAATCAGCAGTTGGTTTCAATTAGTTTCAATTAAATCGATTTCAAGGCGTTTCGAGTCCGTAAGATCAAACGACAAGTCTGATCGCTATGAAACTTGAAATCCTACTATAATTCACCGTTACGGATCCGATGAAACTAGTTTCAACAAAATCCGAGTCAGTGGCCAAAATGGCTATTTTTACACTAATTAAATGAATTAATAATTAATTAATTAAATCAAATTTTCAATTTCAATTCTATAATTGACAATTTTTATCATTTTTAAATTTCCTAATCATTACACTAATTTTAACAAATTTAGATGTCAACTTAGAGTTGATAATTTATCAATTTCAGTGTTAACCTTAATTCATTAAATTCAGAAACTATAAATTTAATTTCCAATAATTCCATCTAATTTACTTTCCACTATATTATTCAACTCGTTGTTGTCAAATGGATGAAATTAACATTGGATTCTTGATCTATTACATTCCTATTCTCAAATTCCATCTTAATTTCAATTAACGCAATATTTTATTTAAATTTACTGGAATCGATTCCAATTCAATTTAATGGATTAAAAATATATCGATATCTTATAATAATTGTTGCCACGAACTCTTAATGATACTTTTGTAAGTTATCATTTCCAAACAATATTATAATTATTTACAGAACATTGAATTTATTCAATTACTATTTATTATTATTAATTCATTGATTAATTCAATATTTACGTTTGTTTTCTTATATTAAATTTATCACCAAGTATACATTTACCTATTTCAACTAAGTGGAATTCCATTCAAGTTGTAAACAATTAACTATAAATAGCATTATTGCATTTCACTTTTGTTATTATTTCGTTAAACAAATTACAAAACTTTTATATCTTCCAATATTTATTCACAATTTCTTATTAAATTAAGATCTTAATTATCGAAAATTATGGGTTGTTACAAAATTTAGGAGCCAATTTCGCTGATCTTTGTCTATAAATAGGAGGAGAGAAGCACTAAAATGAGATCTTTTCTTTCTGAATACTTGACTTTACCCCGACATTCAATTATATCCTCACCCAAGTTGTAAGCAACCGAGTTATAAAATCATAGTTGCAAAGAATATTAGAAATCAATAACAAAGTTTAAGTGGATGTATGCCAAATATTTGTCGAACCACTATAAATTCTCTGGTGTTATTTATCTCATTTTTCATTTATTTCTTTATTAATCTATACTTATAATATGATTGAGTGTTTGTCCAACTTTGGCACAAACAATCTATTTTAACATTTATCTCAGTCTATTCATTTTTCTTAATTCGATGATAAACTTTACTTTTAGCCCCTACTAAATCTTATTATTCCATGATGAATGTCAACATTAATCTAGCAATTATTGTTATAAGCATCTCCTACATGTAAGAGTAAAAGCCTAAAAAGCCTTCATTACACATATTTTAAAATAGAGCTCAATCAATATTTATTTCAGTATCATTTACTCATCAAAATTTAGAGTTTAATCATTTCCATTTTCTTCTGCATTTTCTTCAATTAATATTAATTTTCTTTCTCTAATATCATTTTGTAATTTATTTATATGTATCAAACAGGTCAACATGTTTCTTTTCTTAACCCATTTTGGGATTCATTTAAACTTATCCATTTCGCAATATGTATAAGGTAGTTCTTACTAAAATCACTTCACTACAACAAACAAAACCTTTAATAGCATTTGAAAAATGCTATAAAAGCTATTACAGCATTTTTACATACGCCGCTGTATATCGACATGCAGTTATATGTCAGAGATATACAATGACAAGAAATAAACGCTGTTAAATATCCTTTTTAACAGCGTTTCCCTGATGTCATGAAATCATTTAACAGTGTTTGGTTGGGTGAAGTTAGAGATCTTTCTTAGCCTTTTTTTCATGCTAAGATAAGATTTTATAGCGTTTTTTCAATGTTGTGATATTTATTTACAGCGTTTCCTTGTTGCAATAAATCGTGCTTTATGTTCTTACATACAATTTAACGGCATTTTTAAAACGCTGTTAAAACTTTCAACGGCGTTTTAAAAACGCCGTGGAATGTTTTAACGGTGTTTTAAAAACGCTGTGGGATGTTTTAATTCCATTTCGATAAACATCCGCCACAACGTGTGTATATATAACACATTTCAAAGTTAGCATATTATATCAATATCACATTTCAAAATCAACATATTGTACAAATACCACATTTTGGACACACATATTTGATAACCAACGTATGAAATTTCATAATCAAAATACACAATATTCTTACACCAAACATAAATAGTTTGTCATCAACGGTTCAAAAACAAAATATAGAACAGGTAGTAATAGCAAAACAAAAGAAAGTAGTATATATGTTAAAACTAAAAAGTAGTTCTAGCAGCAAAAATAACTTCGATCCATAACTCGTTAAAACCTTTTTTTGCATCACATTCATCTATCTAACTGTAAAGAAAAAGTAATGCTTGAGAATCAATTCATCAAAAAAGTGTTCATAAAGTTAAATCAGATTCACAATGCAAACACTAAATATTCATCACACTATTTCATTAGGCGATTGACTAATACAAAGTATGCAACATGCCATAAAATCAAGTAGCATTTACAAGTGAAGTAGAGTAGGAAATAATAAATGAACTCGATAATTTACTTGGATGGTGCTTACAGTTATGTCATTCGCTTTTTCTTCTTCTGGATATGAAACCTTGTGCTAGCTTATTCTACGTAGAACACCACTGATTTGAAGGTTTCTTATATGTTGAAAGAAATCTATCCATCTCATTAAGAAAAGATGATTAAATTCAGTAACTTAAAAACAAAAGATAATTATACTCTACTAAAGAAAATACTAAGCCATAAATTTATTGTATCTTGATCACGGTATCTATATTACAGGGCCTGCCAATAGGCTTTAATGTAAAAAAATACATATTGTCAGGTGGGAACCACGGACAATTTTGACATGAACTTAATGAGGAGAAAATTGATCTGAAAACCATTTTACTTGATTTAACACAAATTCTACGTATCAATAATTCAATATAATCCTTATTAAGATATAAACAGGCTATCATTGACAAGTTGCATTATACCATGACAGGTACATTATGTATGTAATAATGTTTGTGCTATAGATGAAATTTATACAAAATGAAACCAACTATAATATCTCACAGACATATCTTGATTGCCTTGTTTGTTTAGCCCGGTTTCTAATCAATTCATCACAATAATCTAGAAATTTCAAAGCAAAAGGCATTTAATTGAAAACTTGCATTCAAATGTAGAAGAGATAATATATCAATACCCTCCTTTTAAACACTTTATTAAAGTTGCTTCAGTATAAAAAGCTTTGGAAACTTACTTGCACATGTTTCAAATGATGTTGTTGCCATGCCACATATGGATGCTCCTGTTGCCCAGTCCTAGTGTTTTCTAATTGCAGCTAAAACACATGCTCCCTCTTTAAACCACCTAGCCCTCTCCCCCACCCCCCTCCCACGCAATCCCACAACCAAAATATCTTCCTGTATGCACCCTTTAATATACCTATTGATGCTCTGATATATGCACTTTGTACTATTGCCATTAATACACTATCTGACATTCCTGGTGCACTCAACTAGACAATGTTGCTGCCGTAGAACAAGTTTCTCAATCCCAATTGGCTAATGGGGGATCAACTCCGTAAATGCTTCAGCAACCGCTTCATTGCTTCCTGCTGATATTCATGTTGATGGTCTTGCCTGTTCTTTATCCCTTTCCAAATCCTTATGCTTCATCCCTCTGGCTTGAACAATGATGCACTCAATACTAATCTTCCACCTACTGCTTATTCCTTTCAGCTTTGCGTATTAATGCTACACATGATTCCTACACTCTGCCTGATCATTCCCCTTGTCATACTAAAGTTTTTGACCAAGCTGTAATTCACTCACATGCTAACATATCGTGCACTTATCTTGCTCGAATTTGGGTTCCTTTATGATGGCAGATTCATTGTACATCTAAAGGATGATTAATCTTTTCAACCATGCATAAATATTATTTTAAATCTATTGTTTTAATAAACAAATATCTTATTTTCCTTTAAATTAATAACTTTGTTTTAGCTATTACAAATATGTTTTCTTTATTTCTTGTCATTTCGATATTCAATTCTCATTGAACTCCTACACTTGAATTATTATTAATCCATGGTTGGGATAATCTTTTGTTTTGCATAAGAAATCTAAAACAGTTGAAAAATAATAATAATAATACCTTATTTAGACAATCTAGATAAAGGTCATGTTTAATCCTGTTATTTGAGTCAAAAGTTTTCTACATATGTGATATACCTTTAATTCTAGAAGTTCATGTTCCTATATAAATAAACTTTGTGATCCACTTGAATGAACAACTCTAGGAATTAATTTATGACATAATAAAGAGCTTTAGATTTTTGCTGAATCGATTTTATTTTTCTTACATAATACCTTCTTCTATGATGAAAAAGAGATTTTATTCGCTTATCTTTGGAATTTGTAGGAATGCTGTAAAATTTTCGAGATTTGCATATGCATGAACAATTTGTGTAATAAATAATTTCTAGAGTTCATACAGTGAACAATTTGAATAATAAATAATTACAGACCTGAAATGATGGGTGAATAACGATGGGTAATGACGTATGCGCCATCTATGCAGCTTTAATGAATGACGACTATGAATTTTGAATGCTTATATATTTGAAAATCGGATTAGTTATTTTTTGATTTTCTGTATGATTTGAATTTCAATAATTTTATTTATTATCCAGATAAGATAGGATTATTCACAGAATCTGTATCTCGTAGAAACTTCCTCAACTGAGGGACATCGTATCTTTTTTGTGCTTTATCTAAATTGCATGATTCTTAGTGTAGTTTAAAGTCTTCTTGTTGGTCTTTATGCATGCCAAATTTCAGATCATTTCGACCTATATAGCATATAGAAATATGCTGCCGAACTTTGACTTAGAGCATGTTTTTGCCCAGATATTTACAATGAAAACACTGCCTGGGTCCAACTTTGAATTTCAATAGTATACTTAGAACGGTGATATTCGACTAGAATGTCCCATCTAAGTTCAGTATTGAAATTCAAAGTTGGACCCGGGCAGTGTTTTCACTATAAAAATCTGGGCAAAAACATGCTCCGAGTCGTCTGTGACTTAAGAAACAGAATAGGAGCTATTGTGATGAAATTAATTTATTGAGATGTATTTTTGTGCAGTTTATGTCCTGTACTATTTTTTATGCTATTACGATAGCAGTAATTTTGAGTAAAGATTTAAAGAAAAAGAAAAGATGATGTCGTACCTAGAAAAAAAAGATTAATCTTCACTTCAGCAAAGGAAAATAATTATGGCTTAATAGATGTTATGGCATTCTATGGATTGTTTATATAGTAATATCCCATGTAGCTTTTTAGAACAATTAAATATACGCTCACATCACATGGATGAACCTTTCCACTCGCCTTAGTATTCAATATTATATCTTTCGAGTTTGGTTCTTTCATCCATTTACACGTATGTCATTGCAGATTACATTCATGTTGTCCAAAGGGGAGAAAAATGCTCACTTCCATTTCAATGAGTTCAAAACATTTTCACTCCAAATTGATAGTTATCTCTTAATGCTTATTGTGAATTGCCAGCGAGTTGGACATATGCGTACAATAGCACTCCAAAGAAAAAAGAACTTTATACAGTAGGCAGATAGGCCACCAAATGGCTACTAAAGACACAACCATATCCACGCAATTTTATTTTACTATATTTGCTTCGTGTCGAATACCAAATTAACTTTCTAGCAGTGGAAACAAATTTTAGAAGACTAAATGTTACAAAACTGCTAGCTTCTGATTTTTGCTCTACTTCATCAAGTGTTATTTTATATATGTTTAAATGATAAACTAGGAATCTCAAATAGTTAATTGATTTTCTATAAATTATTTTCTAAAGGTTTTGACTTAGAATTTGAGATTCAATCGAAATAGAGAAGCGTAGATTGAAATGGGATTTAAATTTTTTTCCTCGTGTTTTACAGAACAGACTAACGTCCATTAACCAAAACTATATGCAGATTGAGTTATGCGTACAAATCAAACCAAATAATATAGATCCTACAAGTTTGAAAAAGAGTGGGTGTAACGACCCGTAGATTTTAATAATTTTAAATGGTTTTATTTAGCGTAATTAATTGAAACTTTTGAGAAATTTTATATAATAATATTTTGAAATAAAAATTTAATATTTGGATTACTTCCAATTAAACATAGCAGATTTTAAATTTTAAATTTATTTTATCAAAGTTTATTCCATTGTGAAATTCTATTTAATTCAAGCTAGCTAATAAATTGCTTTAATAAATATTGCAGAATCAATTTCTTTAATAAATATTGCAGAATCAATGCACAGATGTTATCAATTTCATTTTATGGTGGTACGTTCCTTTACGTTTCCTACCGGTTAAATTATAAATAATTTGCTTTGATGGGTCAGCTAAATCAAAGCAACGTGACCGTTGCTATTTATTTCTTTTATTAATTGCTACAATTATTTTCACCAAATCAAGGGTTGACCGTTACTTGGCTTTCAAATTTTGGACTCTGCATTCAAAAAGAAACGTATAATATAATAAGTACTTCATATTTATTTTCAGTACGTTTCACAAAATTTTCTCTGTCCGTTCTTTTCTATTTAATATATACTTGCAACTGTTATCAATCCATCGTTTCAATTTATTATATGGTCTGTTACTCTGCCTTTTCAGATTTGAACGTGCAGCTGGTGGCATTAAAAGTTGCTTTAATTATCCACTGAATTATCGTGACTGTCCCGTTACTCTATATTTATTCTGTACGTTTTATCTTTGCTTAAATTTCTTTGTCCATTCCTTGTTCCATTTTAAATATCATTGCCTTTCCAAACTTATTACGTACTATCCAAACAAACAAAAAAGTTATTTCTTTAAATGTAGCAAAATCAACTCATGACCGTTGCCATTTCAAAGTTTGAAACGTATAAAATGCTATACGTTATTTTGCATTCATTGATTTCTTTTATTTATTTCTTTCTTTCTTTACGTTTTCATTTCAATCTGATTTATAACCTTCCTTGTTCTCTTCGTACATTCTATTTATTCTAGCCTGCTCCTCCTTTCTTTTACCTAGTACATCTGCATTCTTTTCATCCTCTCTCTGCAACTTTTCTTTCCACCAAGCGCATGTCCCCTCCTTCTCCCCTCCTCTTCTCTTAAGAAACACCCTACCTTCCAGCCGAACCCAACATCTTCCCTATCCATATCGGCAGCTCATCATAGCTGAGTGTATAGCCTAGAGGTAATAACTTCTGACAGCACATAGGTGGCATCAACATTTTCCTCATTGTCTGTAGTTTCTTATTTATTCCTTTTGCCCACCCATCAGCGACTCGAGTTTACACAGGGTATGTCTATACATTGTATTATATTATATATATTTGCTAGTAGTATACTGCCTTAAATTTACATATTTTAGTGTATATATGTATGACAGCTTATGTTATTTATATACATAAAGTAAGCTATATGTACAAACTCAGTGCAACCACAATTTTCTTTATAAAAGACAAATAATACAAATTGTAGTACCCAAAGATATATATGTATGACTGTACTTAAAAAAAATTCTCGATATAACAGTATAAGCTTATATATCAATTTCTGAGTTTATATATATTTTGTTATATTGTTTTTTTTTTTAATTTTGATTTTTATATAATAAGTATGTAGGCTTATTTATATTCACATATTAGTATACATAAGTTGCAATATATTGTTTAATAAGCCTAAAGCATTGTATATCTTCATACTGTTATGATGTGCGTGCTTTAATAATAAAGCTATTGATCAGGTACAGATAGGTTAAGTAACGTGTATATTTGGTTAATTTATATAAAAGTATATATAACCGTTTCGATTATAGTTATAATGAATATATATAAGAGAGTTATATAAATGAATTTTATACTATGTGTTAACTAAATACATTGTTATTTATATGATTCAGTTTTTGAATATATGTTTGAAACGTTTTGATTTTTATATATACAAATATTTTATTTTATACATATATTTTGTTATATATGAAGGTTTTATAAAGAAAAATTTCTTATAAACTGTACTGCATATATACTCTTTAAAAAAAAGGGGAAAAAGGAGTAAGTTAACAATGTATTATAAAGAATATTGTTTATCTGCATATATATGTGCATAAGTTTGTTTGATTTCCTGCTGGATATTTTGAAAAGGAAAGTAATAAACTATAATAATTATATATATACATAAGTATTCATTTCAAAAGATATTATATGTGTGTGTGTTGATCTTTAATATATGTGTTTTATGTTAGAACATTGATTTTTAACTATACATATATATTATTTTAATATTGGTTTAAAATGAATATTTATTACATGGAAACGAAAACCATAAAATGAATATACTATATATGTGACATTTTGAATAATTATATATTTTTATTAAACATTAATATGAAATGGAAGCGTTTTAAAGTTATATGGTTTTCATGGGTGTGCATATATATATTTCATTTTTTAAAATGCGTGTTTTGATTTAACGTTCATTTTGAAAGAAAGTAATAAATAAATCATATAATCTTAGTTTCAATTTTATCAAGCTAATTTGATCCGTTCTCATCAATTTCTATCTATCAGCTTTTCCGTCGAAATCGTACCATCTAACTTTGCTTTGAAAGTCGTGCTTGCATTTCGTAACTCAACTTCATTGTCTATCTCTCTAACCTCGAAAGGTGAGCAATCACTCACGATTAACATTCTTTTATTCATTAAATTTGATTTCAATTGAAACGACAATTGAAATATGCTGCTGTAGTTATTTAAATTTGTTATATATGCTATTATCTGTAACTGTTCACCTGTGGGATATGACACCATATCCTGTATTTATATTATATTTTTATTGATGATATATGCCTGTTATTTTATTGTATTTTCTGTTATCACTCTGCAAGTTCCCTGTAGTTTAGAAATCACTATGGGTTGAAATGATACATACCTGAACAGACATTAGAATAGGAGAAAATCGTTATGGGTTGAAATGATAAACCCAAGCGATTTTCATTTAATTGAATTTGGGATTACGGGTTGAAATGATATCCACCCGTATATATTTAGTATACGGATTGAAATGATAAATATCCGTAGCACTTGACTATATGATAGGAAATATATACAGACACCATTGGTCCATATAAATATTTTGAAAATAATTTCTATAATTTTGAAAAGAAATATATGGTTTAATAAATTTGATTCTTAAGATATTATATAAATGAAAATTGTATATATAGATTTAGTAGTAATATTTGATTTAAATTAGATTGATTTAATACATATAATATGGTTAAGTATTTATGTAAATCTATATTTCAAATAGATTCTCTTGTAATAAATTGAATAATTAAGATTGGGAGATAAATTTGGGTTTATAAAAATGGTATTTAAATAAGGATTTATTTAATTAAATTGATTTGAAATTTTTGAAAGGGAAATTTAAAGGGTATGATTTTATAACTGGATTTTTGATTTAAGAGATTTAATGAATATTTCACGTTTAAATAAATTAAAGAAAATATTGAGTAAAATGTAATTTAAGGTTACTTAAATGATATTGAATCTTATAAGGGAGTATTTCAAGACTAAATAATAATGAGGTTAAATCGAGATCTATATGAAACTGTTATATAGAACATTTAAATATTAAAGCCTTGAACTATGTTGGAATTTAAATGGTTTATGTTGAGATTCGGATCTGTATTTGAAATCAACGTAGTTGAATTTATTATTTAGCAACTAAATTGAATTAAAATGAAAATTTATCTTGAACTAAATTTGAATTTATTATTTACAAAACTAAATTGAATGAAAATTTAGATGAAACGTTGAATACTTAAAGTTTTGAAATATATGGAAATATAATAGGGTATTTGTGATTATAAATTCGAATTTGAGATCGATAAAATTTAAGTGGTTATTTTAGAAATTGAGTTGAATTTAAATTGATAAATTGAGATTGAATTTAATTTGAATGGGAAGGTCGGGTTGATGGTGGAACGATTTGTTAAGTTGAGGAAATTGAAAATACTTTACTGTATAAATTATTTAATATATATAAATACTATTTTGGGAAATATAGAGATATTTGAAGTGAAAATGAGATTTGGTTTTGAAGTATAAATTAAGCTGAAATGACCACGGTGTTATAGTGTATATTTCTACCTTGTAGAAAGTTCCATGGACCCTTAGAGGATGGTTATCCCAAACATCCTTTAAGTTATTTGTATTTCAGTTGATATTTCACTTGAGTTGGATTTATTGATATAAGGATGTTAATCCTGACTCGAGTGTTTTGTTTTTTCTTTACGCTCGGGTCAGACTGAGTGATACAGCATTTGAGACTCACCTTTGGAGTTCGGAGCTTCATTTGGAAACCCAACTACCGATTCAGATTCCAGCCTTTCCAGTTGATTGGTTCAGAGAAGTCATCTGTTGCATTGGAGACTTCACTGCATTTGAACTATTCGGTTGTACTTTTCTAACTCTGATGTATATAGTAGCTTCATGAACTACTATTCTTTATCTATTCCGTTGCATTATATTACTCTGTGATCTATGATTGATTTATTTACTGTATATTTTAAGTTTTGCCAAATTTTAATTAACAATTCGGTATTTTGAATTATTCAAGTCGGATATGTATGGTTTTATTGTCGATTTGAATGGTCCAAAATAGCGGGTCGTTACAGTGGGTTACCTACACGGTGAGTTCCTGGAACAACAGGCTCTAAGTTTAGGCAATTGAGCAACTCAGATGAAACAGATTGTAACCATGCCAATAAGAAGTACATCAGGATGATTCAAATGAGCAAAATAAGATGGCATCAGACTTCAAATAAACCTTTAATCTTGCTTGCAAGTTCAAAGTGGTGGGGCTTAGAAGTTGTTTTTATATTCGCCTTGAACACGTGATAATATGAATCCTAATCCTGAAATAATGATCAAGATACAGCATCGTTATGCCAAAGATGATGTTTCAGTAAAAATGAAAAATGAGTTTGATTGGCCATATTCAACATATACTTGAAATCTGAGTAAGTTCTTCATCTTTTCCCGTTCTGCATTTCATGCAACATTCACGAACTTCTAATAGTTCACTACTATATGCCGTAATATAATAATAATTGTGTGATGTAACACTATATTAGAGAACCCATATCCCATAAATTCTTGATGTAAAACCCATTTAAAGCTAAAATTGTATGATGGTACCAATAGTAAGTTCACTATATACAAGAAGTTTCCTCATAGTTTATAAATTCATGGCTTCTTTATGCCTGCTTGTAGAAAGAAAAAGATAATAATTAATTATCTAACATCAATTTCTACTATATAAAATGAACTTGAGAAATGCAAGATGTCCATCAACTATCTTAGGTGCTTCACCTGCATACTTATAGAAGACCGCCAAGTTCATGTTTCATAAGGTACCAAAGCTATGAAGATTTTTTTCAAGAAATATAGCATCTGTTACTGTACTTTTTTTACTATGCTAAATACATACTGAAATATATATTAGTATGGCATTAATCATTATAGTGCTTTTTGTCATGGAATACCAGGTGAAGGGAAGTAAAAAAACACTTGTTATGTGTTGTATGTAAAAAAAAGTAGTTAATAGGAGTCACAGCAAGTTTCTCTTACTATGTATAGCCTGGTTGCTTCTATGGCACTCTATGTTTTGGTCATATTCTGCCATGTTTCTGCAAATAAGTTAGCACCACATAAGACCGTTAATAAAATGTATTCCTATTAAATGGCGAATATATGAAAATCAAGACAGTTGATTTATTCCTTTAGCTATTTGAAAGGAAAGGCTGGTCTTTGGACTAGCCACTGTAAATAAATTCATTGAATAGTACACTGTTCAAAACCTAAGAAAGCCATAATAAACCTTTTAGCAGCAGTAATAAGCAATAAATTGTAAATTGTAAAAGAGACTTGCCTTTAACTTCTCAATCAAGCATCCATTCATCAATAAGAGTACTCCAACCTCTACAACCAAAAGTAAGACACAAGAAGTTAACCATTATTCAACATTGGATATTTAAAAGCTACTCATTTGTATGATTACAGTTACTTCACTTTGTATATGATTATATGAACCATGAGTTCTACTTTATTCAATTAGGAAATATTCCATTAATAATCTATATGCAAGCTTCATATTTATCCACTGTAATGTTTTGCTATCAAGTTCTTCATACCTATAGCATGTATTTTAACTAGTTACGAAGCAGAATGCATGATACTATAAATAATAATGTTATATCCTTGTTATGTACTATTTGATCAGTGATCAACGTATATACATGCCAACACTATAACTTGTATTCTATAAACAAATTGCACAAAAACTATATCATGGGTTTGAGAATGATGATACAAACTTACTTAACGATAACACTTACAAGCTTCTGGATCCTTTTACTAGCATTTTTCATCATGCATTTAACAGAACTAAGTATATTCGTAGACTGAACAAACAAACAAAAGAAACCACGCATTAATACTACAATTAACTATCTAATTAGCTTGTTCAAATGTTTATATTTTTGGCACATATATTTTAAGAGAATCTCCTGATTTAAAATCAATATTGATACCTTAATTGCATTCACTGGTTATTCCGTCAACTACAATTACCTTAATGATAAAATTAGAAGATCTTTTGACAACAATTGTGGAATTTATTAAAAGGAATTTATTAATTTAATTACAATATACATGTCAACACCATAAAAATATCTCATATTTATTAAAATATTTTATTCATTTTTAATATATTATCTAAAAAGGAATTTATTAATTCAATTCAATTTATTAGAACAAAATATTTTATTAAATAAGTTTTAATATTTTGAAGAGAAGCCATAATGGATAAGAGAAATTTAACTGTCATTAAGGTGGAGAACCGAACCAAGAATTCTCTTTCTTCATCATCAATCGAATCACTGTTCGTGACCCAGGATTCCATTTTATCATCAATCCAATCACCGTTCACATTCCAAATAAAGGATGTTTGTGATGTGTAAGCCATGCCTTTGTCATAGGATCTTAAAAGAAAAAAAATAAGTTATAAAAGATTAGACATTAAATTTTCAAAATGTTAAGCATTGTAAATAATGTATCATCTTGTGCGTTTTTCGAATCAAAATTCTTTACTTACCTATAATGATGAAATTTAAAAGTTAGTTATCAGATTCAAATTTTTAAAAACATATCTAACTTGCAACTGCTATAAAATTACAGCACAGATTTACATTTTAGCTTCACAGGTTATTTAATAATCACAATGAGAGTGGTAGATTACTTGGCTAACAACGAGAGAGCGGTGCATAAAAGTGATGCATGAAAGGGATGCATGATGCATGGCAGAGAATGAACAATAGAGGTTGCACCTTGGAAGTATCACCTTATATGACTGGAGCAAGACAGGTATGTAGCTTGCAAGTTGATGGAGCAACTTGCAAATTGATACATTATATAATAATCCCTATCTTGCTCCATAACCAATAGAGAATAAATAATTTTCAATTCACTGGATTTGATAAAAGCTTCAATTGACAATGCAAGTAAATCATTTTTGAAGTCAAATTGTGCTCTACGAGCAAAGGTTAATATATTGCCCTTATATGAAATTAAAATACATGTACATGGCTCAAGTCCCACTAGTTCATTTTAATACCTAACATATTTCCTAAGAAAATAGTGCATGTACCATTCAACACACAATGCTCCACGGTTCAGATACAAATAATACATTAGGAAAATAGGAACTATACCACAATCAGTCTAAAAACATTGCAATTCATATTCTAAAATTCTAAGTCTCTTCGTTTAACTACACTGTGATAAAAATAGTAAACCAAAACGAACAGGGTCACTCACATTGTTTTAATGCACACCATGAAGCCAATTCAGCATCTTAATAAGCCTGCTTCTTTGTCTTAGCTAGCTTACCGCTAAAGAATATTCCAGCGAGCTCAACTATGCATGAAAACGAAGGTGAGTGACACGGACCAGATTGAACGGTTATATAAACTATAGTTTCAAACCAGCTTTATAAAACAAACGTATCAAAGAATGAATTTGAAACTTTTCTTTCTCCATAAAAAACATCATAAGTTTTACGGGAAAACATATCGGAACACATCACGACAACTAAAGGTCTCTAAAAGGTTTAAAGATTCATAAATGAGAATAAGCATGCATATATTTATACACAACACATGTTCTGAGGACTTCAAACTATTAGATTTTATTGAATGTTAAGGGAAAAACATAACAGAAACATTTAGTGGAAAAAAAAGAACAGAGATGGTTGTGCGATTTAATGCATCAACAAATAGTACATACATATATTATGATTCATACTTACTACAAATACTATTATGATTTACATTAGGTACATACATATAAGCTCTCTTATATACGAAAACAAATTGTAAAAGCTGCTGGGACTAGAACTCAAAGATTAAATATCGATGGTGAAGTTAAAACATCAATCTGCACATGAATTTAAGATTAAATGCAATATTTTTCTAACCAGTAATCAGTTCTACTTCCAAATATAGCCATAGACATACTATATGTTAATCCAATTCCAGTTGGAATCAATTTAACACCTACATCGAGTCATCATAGTAAATACTAGATCCACTTAATGGACTTACCACGGTCCACATATTAGCAATTTAATTTTGTTGGACGAAACAACCATGAAAAATGAAAAAAGGAAAGGATGAAAAAGTACAGGAAATACTTTAAATAAGTCAGAAGCTGGGTAATTTCTGAGAAAAATATGAGTTAAATTAGGTGGCAGCATGCTGCCAAACCAAATTACAAAGTTGAACCCATCATCCAATAAATACAAGCCGTTCGAATCCAGACTCAAAGTTATTAAAGCTAATTGAAAACACTTGAAAATAAACCATATTTGAAGACAAAAACTAAAATAATATCAATACAAGGAGTCTTACTAAAAACAAACTATAAACAAGCTTCTGAACTAGTAATGAGATGAGTCGATAAACATTGTTTTGTAAATTAAACACGTCCTATTAATAAATCAAATAAAAGTGTTTTTTTCATTCACTGAAGAACCAAAAGTTACCTATAGCAATCAAACTTTAATAGCATCTCGACTTTGTCGAGTTTGTAGAAAGCCGATCCGGCAATTGATGATCGAACATAGTTCGACATAGGGCAACCCACAAATCAGAGTATTTGGAATATGTAAATCGAAATTAGCAAACAAAATAAACCTAAAA
The DNA here is from genome assembly GCA_030765085.1 of Allium cepa. Classification (NCBI taxonomy): domain Eukaryota; kingdom Viridiplantae; phylum Streptophyta; class Magnoliopsida; order Asparagales; family Amaryllidaceae; genus Allium; species Allium cepa. Next base: position 223,031,278 of record CM060928.1, read on the forward strand.
ATTGATGAATTGAATAAAGATTAAAAAAAAAGGTAATTAGGCTACCTGAAGTATGAACACATAAGTAGGACGATGACTATCAACTCCACTAGAGGAAAATCGAAGGACAAGCGAAATTAGAGGGAAACTGTTGGTTGAGGAGAATAAATAAGAGAGAGATAAGGGAGCAATAGTTTTGATAAAAGAGGGAAACTAATTTTTTTTGTAGAAGTATGATGAGAGAGGCAGAAGATTATAGACACTGGAACATAAAAGTATTCCCAGTGTTTGTACGCAAATAATTCTCCGAATGAAATAGGTATTACTGCATTTAACGTTTGAACGCTAAGAGTAAATGCCATTAAAGTAAGTTTTTGTTGTAGTGCTTAACCTCCTTTCACTTATTTACTTCTAATTCTGATTTGAATTTTACATTCTGATGAATGAAAGTGTGTTGGGATTTCCATTCTAAAATTAATAATTATAGAATGAATTTTGGTTCATATCATTATTATAATATTTCTTTTATAAATATAAAATTTACTTTTTGGTGCTTAAATCGATGTAGGTTTTAGACCGAATTAACTTGTACACGAGTCGAAGAACTAAAAGATTAATCTTCAAATGATTTTTCAACTTTGTGGTAACTTATCTCTATTTATTATTCAAATTATTTGTTATAAAACTAAAAGTCTATTTAATTTATTTAGCGTTTTTTTTGCTAATCACCTTCCATTTACTTAGTCGTTATTTCAAATCTCGTTCATCTCATCCGAGATCTCGTATGTGATTTCATTTTTGAACTTGAATGAGATGAGATTTAGTGAAATTAGACATTAAATTCTGTTCTTAATCTTATTTGACACTCATCTCGTTCAAGATGTTAAGCCCTCAGGAAAAATTTGAGGAAGGATCTCAATATAATATTTCATACGAAGTTGTGTTTTTTCATTTACATATTTAGTTTTCTTCTTACATAGATCCAAATACAATTGCACTCTAATGACATTTTACTAAGTCTCTAATTCTGTTTTTTAGGTTTCAATAAGTAAATAAAAGTGAAAATTATTTTATATTTTCAAAATTCAAATGAGTGGAAATCCATGCAATGAATAAAAATAAATCAGTACTCTAAAAAGAAAACATAGTACTATTGTCTTATATAAATTACGTATGTTAAAAAGTTTATGTTTGGCTAACAATTAATAATAAAATCTTTAAATTGTCAATTTTAGATGTTGAGTTACTCCGGGATAGCCCTTAGATGGACTTTAAAATCCAAAATATCAATCCAAGATGTAACCCAAGATACACTCATCTCACCCCAGATCTCATCCGATAGGAGATATTGTGTGTAAAATTTCAATATGAGACACGACCGAAATACGAGATTTAAAACCTTGCACTTAGCTGCAATTCTAATTTAAGCTTTATACTCAGAATAATATAAATGAGTTGAGTTTTCCTTTCTAAAATTAATAGCGATAGAATTATTTCTGGTTATTTCTTATGGTTATTTGTATTGAATATTGAAATTATTATTGGCGCCTAATTTGTTGTAGGTTTTACATTGAATTATATGAATTAATAAGTCGGGTAACTCAGATTAAATTTAGATGACTTTTAAAATTTATGGGAACTTATATATTTATTCACTTTGGGATAATTTTATTCATTTAGGAATATGTTTTGTAAACCTCCTTCCATTTGATTTTGTCTAATTATGTTTGTGTAACGACACATAAATTTTAACGGTTTTAATAACGTAATCAACTGAATATTTGTGAAATTTTAAATAATTGAATTTGGAAATAAAATTTTGATATTTGGTATGCATCTATTTAAACGTAGCAAATGTTAGATTTTCATCAAATAATATGGAAGTTTATTTTGTTGTATAATTTCAATTTCAATTTAAAATCAGTTAATTAAATGAAAATAAAATATTTTCAAAATCTAAATATTTTTATACGATAAAAATGTAAACTATTTTCCGAGCGAGACGTTATATTTTGTTTCGCTAAATTTGGACTGTTATAGCTACATTTATCTTATTTTCGGCGATTTAACAGCACTTTTGGCAGCAAATACCGACTTTTGATAGGATGATCGTATCGATGATATCTGTGTACCGTTATGTTTGTCTCGTCGTACTGATATTCGCAGCATATTCATTTGTGCATTTCAACGTCTGGTACGTGGCGAAACCTATGAAACGGTTAGCCGTATCGGTACCCCTTTCTTAACCTTTTGCCTTTCCATGTACCCTTTTATCCATCAACCAGTTGAAAACAAATAGTCATTGTATTTATTATTTTCTGAATTTAATATTGACTTTTGTAATTCTCATCATTAAATTTTATATGCTGGTTCATTTTCATTATGTTTCCCTACGCTGTTTTTCTCTTTCTCTTTCTCTTACTTGTTTCTGTTCATACCTAAGAAAAATTTAATAATATATAAAGGAAAACTTATATATATATATTATGTATGTCTGTCATCATGTTTACTTTCGTCCCTTCACCTTCATATTACCGACCATTTTGTTCGCCTCCTTCATTTTCACATCATACTACCCACCGCCATCGCCGATCTCAACCACCTCCGCCAGCAACCAAACACTCCAACCCACCATCACCTAGTCCCCCTCATAACCGCATCTCCATATCATGACAGCCCATACACCCACTCTCACTTGCTGTGATCCCTCCGACCACCGCCCTTCCGCACAACAACCACTGTCACCAACGCAACAAAGCAAGCTGCCCTTCAAACTAAATCAGTCTCCTTCTTGTCCGTCTTCCCCAACCCCCCCCCTCCCCCATTATTTTATTATTACTGTGTGGCTATTGCTTTCAGGAATTGCTTTCCATGGGTGGTCTAGTCTCTATGTCCTATCTCTGTTCGAAGCTAGCTTTAGGAACTCCGTAGCTCTTGTCGGACTTTTTGTCTTTCAGCTGATGGGATGTTGGTCGATTCTTTCGTCTCTGTCGGAGGGTCTTCTGATGGGCTTGCCAATTCTTTACTCCGTTTTCTCTCAACATCGTCATCGGGCGGTGGCCTTGCCGGAGCTTGATTTCGATGTTGATGGGGGGATGGGTTCCTGGAGCTCTTTGGGTGTGAAGTGAGCCTGATGCCAGAGGCCCTATGCCTTTTCCTTTCGCTCGAGTTTTTTTGGTTTCCCTGTTTAGGTTTAGTTGTCCTTTCTATCTGATTTTGTTTATCCATTTGTATATCTCTTTTTTTTTTATGTTTGGTTACCTATCAGGCTTGTTGACAGCTTTTGGTGGAGTTTATATATTTATTGTTGTGGAAAAAAAAAGCAAGCTGCCCTTTGCCTACCTTGAACCATAGTGCAACCAAACCCCGCCTATCTCCACCACCCTCTCTCTTCTCCGACCATCTGCCACCGTACTATCAATCTACGTCCCCTTGCATTGCCATCATCCATCACCGAATCCACACCACCGCAACTAGCCTACGTCGGCACTAGAATAACCACCAGACACTGCCGAGTTCAATCCAACAGTAGCTGAACAGCCACCAACACCATGCCGCCCTATTTTCCCTATAGCCGTGCCAGGTCCTCACTCTCTGCCATCATCAGCATGCAATGATCAGCCTCTTCCACGCAACAAAGCACGCATCACCTTCAGACCGTTCGCCTTGAGCCCACAGCCTTGTCTTGCCACAGCTGAACCCAATTCGGTCACCATAGCCCTCCAACGCTTTTAACCCAGCCTGGTGTACCCCTTCAAACTCTACACCAGATCAGCCACCGTGTTGTTTCCTTACCCACCACAGTGTACCACTTCCCTCAGCCTTGCTCGCCAACCAGACCAAACTCGACCAACCAATGCCTCCATACTCCTTCCTGGCCGAACTCCCCTCTAGCCACCTTGCTTCTTTTATATACTTATAGTTTTAATATTATAGTTTAATTTTTACAGTTTTAACATTTCAAAGTTTTTATTTTGTTTTTTTTGTTTATAGTTTATGTTTACAGTGTATTGTTACAAAATAAAATTGTTTAAGCTGTTTGATTTCTTTGGTTTTATGTTATTTATAGCTTATAGATTCGTGAGTATTCGATTTTGGTTAGACATATTGGGTTTTAAGTATAGATGTTAAAGTATAGTGTATATATTATATTTGATTTTGATAATATGAGTTTTAATATAATATAAACATATTGCGTATGGTTATATATCTAACAGTAGATACATTGGCATACATATAAATATTGGCTTCAGAAATGATTTCGCATAGTATACATATATTATGTATTTCATGTAGTATGTATATCGATTTTGAATTATATTATATAAAGGTCTTATTTGATTTTAAAGTATAATATATAAATGATGACGTATTTATTTATGTATATAATATATATATACAAAGTTTTAAAATATAATATATAAATATTATGACCTTTATAATGTATAAGGTTGTTTTCGAATAAGCTGCTTGACTTTAGTATTGATTTTCTTTTTAATATGTTATACATAAAGATTTTGATTTTTATTTATGTTTTGATTTTTTTTAGATATAAATTTTAAGGTTTACTTATGATTTTATTATTTTAAATAGTATGGTTCGTCGATTTCAAATTTAAGCTCTATGCTATGATTCGCCACTGTTTGGATATTACAAAATCAGTTTCTAGCTTATTCGTGCCTCCCTGTGTCCATGCTTCCTATTCTAGTGCTTCTTTAAGACTCAAAAGGTGAGAAATCACTTACGATTAACATTCTTATTTAATCAATTTAGTTCACATTGAAATGACAATCGAAATATGTTGTTAAATTTGAACTGTTAATTTTATAATTGCTATATATGATATGTCATTATTTATAACTATTCACCGGTGACATATGACACCACAACCTGTCATTTATATTATGATTTAATTTGTTATTGATGACATATGCCTATTGTTAATATGTTATATTATTATCATATTTGTTTTCACTCTGCAAGTTCCTTGTTAGTTTATAAATCCCAATGGGTTGAAATGATACATACCCGAATGATATTATAGATTAGGGGAAGATCGTTATGGGTTGAAATGATAAACCCAAGCGATTTTCAATGAATTTAAATTTTGGGATTGCGGGTTGAAATGATATACACCCATAAATATTAAATTATTGCAGATTGAAATGATAAATATCCATATCACTCGACCATAGGATAGAAAATTATATACGGACGCCGTTGGTCTACTTTGAAAAAAGGGATTACCAAAGTTTGGAAGGAAATATATGAATTTATTAAATATTGATTTTTAAATTATAATATAAAGGATTTATTTTTATATATGTAAAAATTTAGATTTTTTTAAAATTATATGTTTTGGAAATTTTAAATTTATAACTTAGTTTTGAAAATATAATTTTTAAGATTTTCTTATAAATTTTTTGTAAATATATATAATAAGATTTGATACAAAATACATTTAATAATAAGATTTAATTTATTAAAATTTAATTTAATTGGCTTACAATACGTTGAAGTATTTATTTAAATTTATGTTAATATTTTAAAAATAATTTTTTATAACTTAAATATAAAAGGCTGGGAAGATAAATTAATGTTGACTTGAAATATAAATTGGTTAATATTTGAATTTAAATAAGAATTTATTTGAACTTATTGATTTTGAGATTTTGAAAAATATGATTTACAACTTGATTTGATAAAAAGCGATTAAATGAATATTCTCAATTTTAAATAAAATTATTACTGAATATTTCATACTGATTTAAATTATAAATTGGGATTTTAAATAAATTGTTATTAAAACGATTAAGTGATTATTTTCCAATTTGAATAAAATTAAAGTTAAATGTTGAAATACAAATTAAATTTATATTGTAAATGTTTGAATATTTAAAATTGAATCTTATTGGAATTGAAGTGATAGTTCAAACCTGGATTTGAAATCGATATAAATTGAAATGGTTTATTGAGAATTTGAATTGAATCTTTGGCCTTTAATTTGAAATGGTTAAACTATAGTTCATTTAAAATTAATTTTGGAATTTTAGATGATTTGAATCGACTTGCGAAATTGGAGGAACCAAATTTTATTATATAAAGTATTGTTAATATATAAAAACTATTTGAATTTGTAACTATTTTAATATATATACTATTTTCAAAGGTGTTATGATTTCAAAGGTGTTATGATTTCAAAAGTGTTATGGTTTCAAACGTGCTATGATTTCAAAAGTGTTATAATTTTGAAAGTGTTATGATTTTAGAAATGAGTATTATTTAAAGTGAATAATGATATCGAATTGATATGGTTTTGAAATGAATAATATATTTTGATATGAAGTATGAACTATTTGAAATGAAATGACCACGGTGTGAAATAAGCGTTTGGTTGTTAAAGAGACCGGGATCAGATATTGTCATACTCTCTGCCAATATCGAAAACCACTTTAATAACTGTGTACATATGTGATGGAGATTCCAAAATGAAGTAGAATGGTTTGGAAACGATTCTATATGAGGTTTTAACGCAACCCTGACTCCCGTGAGTCAGGTTGATGTAGCTAAAAAAGGAGCCACGCCGGGTCAAGTGAGGTCATTCCTCCTATCGGGCATATTTCTTCGATGCTATTCAATTACTTTGTGGGTGCACCTTTGATTTGAGAGTGTGTCTCGAGATGGGTGATAATTACTGCTACGCGTTACCACCAGTCAGGATCTGCAAATGGTATATCTACCTTGACATTGCCTCACGTGCCTTGTCACATGCCCTGTCGCGCCTTCTATGAGTTTGGTTTGTACCATACCTATGGAGTGCCCTCTGCTAACCCTCCAGTTTACGGAAGAACTCCGGTACTGTATAAACTATGAGAATATATAAAAATATGTTAACAGGGATATAAGTAACGCCTTAACGCTATTTTAATAGTTTAGTTTACTATAGGCATTATTATAATAGCGTATATTACAACATGGTAGATAGTTCCATCGATCCTTAAAGGATGGTAATCCCAGACATCCTTTGATTTACTTGTGCTTCAGTTGATATTTCACTTGAGTTAAATTTACTATTACAAGAATGTTAATCCTGACTCAAGTGTTTTGTGTTTTGCTTTATGCTCGGGTCAGACTGAGAGTCACAGCATTTGAGACTCGCCTTTGGATATTGGAGCTTTGTTTGAAGATCTATCTATCCAGCTTTCAGTTATATCAGTTTATTCCAGTCATTTATGTTTAAACTCGTCAGTTGCTTATGTATTGGAGATTCATTTGTATTTGAGATTCTGTTGTATTTTGTTTCAAACTCTGATGTTCATAGTAGTTTCACGAACTACTATTTATCTATTCCGCGACTTATTGTTGTAATACTATATGGCAGTGATTCTGTGATTGATTTAATTACTGTATATGTTCAGTTTTTCCAAATATAAATTAACAATCTGTTGTTTTGAGCAATTCAAGTCCAACATGTGCGGATGCGAATGGTTCGAAATAGAGGGTCGTTACAGGTTGAGTTTTACATTCCAAATAATACAATTGTCCAGTCTAAAATTAATAATTACAGAATGATTTTTTTTGTTTCTTTATATTTTTTATTTGGGAATGACTTTTTTATTCATTACTAATAGTTTTAGATTTTCAATTGAATTAGAGGAATCGACGAGTCGAAAAATTGAAAAATTAATTTTTAGACGATTTGTCAATTTTATGCTAAATTATCTCTATTTATTCACTTCTAGATGTTATAATATTAAAAAAAATCACTTTATTTGTTTAGAAATTTTTTTACAACAAATAATAGTTTACTAGAGTTTACTGAGATGCTATTAAATCTTTATAGTCAATTTAGCGTTATTTTGAATATAGGTCGTCGTGCCTCATTTGGAAATGAACATGGAGAATATTATACGTTATGTGATTTATGAGCAACTCTCTTTAGTATAGATATTAGCTCATAGGTATTCTTGTCTTCATTATATGTATAAATATTTATGAATTTTAAAAGTAAGTTTCCTACCTAGATGGCGTTAATTTGTTTGCAAACATAAACCTTTTTTCCTAAATTTTTATATTGAAAACCCATGATCGTAGTATATAAATATGCATGCCAAGTTATATTTACAGTTCTACTATAGACACAAACTTTTCTCCTTCTCCCACCCACCTCTTTTCCTACCCACCGATATTTTGTAAAATACTTCTCTTACCCACCTCTCATTTTATTATTATTTTTGCAAAAATAGGCATTCATTCTTTAATGTTCTAGAAAATATAGCCGTAAACAGCAATCATGTACTCGAATCTCATTAACTCCAACCTTTATTTCTACAAATTTCCACCAGTTGGAAATATGATCTAGAAATTGTAGCTAGTTTTATGGTTTTCGAACCTCAATATAATACGATGTTATATTGTTCCATTTGAAATCTCTTTTTAATTGACGAAAATTAAAGGTAAGACATGGTAGATCTGCAAAGAAGTAATTGCTCAAGTTGATAAATAAATTAAATTATATTCTATGTAAAGTTTATAAAAGTTAAATCTTTGTGTCAATAACAATTGTTGGTAATTGAAGTAGTTTGGTTTTTAATTTTTAGTATTAGTGAGTGCATAAAATAGTATTTAAATATCCAATAGTCGATACTATACCTATAAGATAGAGGATATGGTCCTATTGATTATTTCTCTGAAGCTGCCTACATCACGATTTTATGTTTAAAGCAATAAATTTTTGACGTAATTAATGATATAATAAATGATAATCTATCATGACATGTTACATCCAAAAGTTTATTTTCTTCTTATTTTTGTTCCAATTTGTTTGGTTATGAATTGAATTTCCTTCATTTATTTCGTAGGGGGTTATTCGATTGATTAGTACATTAGAACTGCAAAATCTTCGTTTCTAAGATCTGTTATAGGTAAAATGAAATAAATTTTCATTTCCAACTTTTTTATCTCATTTAACTTCGATATGGTTTTTTTCATATCTATTGGATTATGAATTTCATTTCCTTCTTTAATTTTGGAGCGCATAAATTGTTTATTACTATAGAGCAGATCGTTTTCTCGTTCTCAAAACTAAGTACATACGAAATTTTAACGGATGAAAAAGTACATATCAAGCAAAAGAATGCTAAGAGAATAAATTTACATTGTGTGTTTAGGGAAAAGGTTCAACTTTACAAGTAGCATTTCAGATTGGCTACAATAGAAAACATTAGATTTTGAAAAAAAATCAATGTGCTTTATAAACTTATAGTTTTATATCAAATATTTTATGCAATCTTAATAAATCTAAATGTTTTTTCGTAAATTCTTATGTTATCGGCCATAATCAATCTAGTGTTTAATACATTTTTCTGTAATATTGTTTAACATATCATGAAAGGTTCATAAACAACCCATAATTTTTCATTGAATGCATGACTACCACCATTTATACAGCTCTCACAAAAATGTGATGTAGTTAACAATGATTTCATACAAGTTAATTTTGTATTATATTATTTTGAATTTTTACAGTTTTGACATCCTTATACATAATTATGGATTAGAGATGTGCTTATTCTAATGTTTAAAACTAAATTAACTTAAAATTAGGAGGATTATATAAAATTATATTGTCATGCTAATGTAAAAGTAAGTACTTCCTATTAAGTTTATTTAGCTTGAATTGAAACTAATTTGACAATCTATTGTGGTAAATTCTTGTTGACTGAAATTCAATATTATGAGTGAATCAAGTGCATATTATTTCTTTAAGGCTAATCAATTAGAGTTCGCATTTATTTCAATATAACATTTGATTTTATGATAGATCAAGATTTCCTTTTAGTTTTATTTAATTACATATCTTCTAAGGAATGACTTTATTAAATCATGTTGCATAGTTTGTATTCATATTATTTACATACGGTCTAATAAAATAGGATCATGTTCAAGAAGTTGAGATCATTAAAGATAGAAGATGCAAAGTTGAGGAGTCAATTCCTTCGAAAACCTAATATAGTGGAAGTGATGTGACCGGTACTTATGTATACAAAATATTAGTTCATAGTTTAATATGCTATTAGACGCATCTTATTTTTTTTTTACTTTACTAATACAAATGTGTAAGAAATACGATTAAATTATTTGCTATACTTTATGATATCACTAAAGACGCTTTGAGTTATAATTGTATATATTTCTATCTAAAATATTTCAAATATTCCTCAAATAAACAGTTGAAAAAACTAAATTCGTCTTCGACTCCAATTTTAGAAATAATACTGAAGGAATCAAAATTTGGCCGATTCATCCTACTGCCAATGGATTTGAATCATGAGAAGATGCTTTAAATAATCTCTTCATCGGGCGTATGTAGTTTTTCAAAAGAAAATAAAATGTTTTATTATTACAAGTATTCTAAAATTCAAAATTTTTAAAAGTCGCATATAAAAAAATTAAAGTCAAAATACTTGGTTTTCAAAGATGTTGCAAATGATGAATATTTAGATAAAAATATTAAAACTGGTTCATTTTTGGAAACTGCCAAATATCGATGAGTCAAGGCAATGTTTTAGATTGTTTTCCTGACAAAGTTCTAATGTTCAATGGAAAATTTGTCCATGAGTTTAGTTTGTAAAATCATGTTTTATTATCCATTAATCAGTTATCAAATGATGCATAATTATGGTATTAGAAATAGTAAATTTTTGAATGGATCTAAATTGAATTACAATACCATTAGCCAAAATAAAAAACGTAACTTTAGCAACACGTGCAATTTATGCATCATCAATAAACTTAAATGATGCCCCAAAAGTGTGATGTGAAGGTCAAGTGACAAAACTGTTAGTTTGTGTCTATGTTTTCAGTTTCGAGAATAAAGTTAGGTTTGATTCATTTTTTGCTTTTGGTTTTCAAATCTAAATGCTTTTATTACCAGAACGGCTTTTTATAAATTTAATAGACAATAAAGGTAATTAAGTTAATTTAAATTCTGATAACATGTATATTTTTTTGTTTGTTTGTGGATGTTATAAAAGAATAATATCATATTTTCCAATTTTTTTGTTGAGTTGATTAATTATTATAGAGTTAATATACCCCATTAATGGTTATTAATCCATTTAATCAGCATCAATGATGATTAATATGCAATTGGTTATTTAACTCAAATTAGAATCAAATTATAGAGATATAAATTTAAATTAATTAGAGTTAGTCTCTTTAGTTTGAACTTAAATTAAAAACAATAAATATATTTATCATAGTTACCCCATCACATGTAACAATGATTAAAAATAATAAAAGGGCTTTGCACTTTAGGACCTTATTTCTGATGCTGTTATAAGAAAAGTCTATATAGTATTGAATATGTAAATTAGGTCCCTATTTTTCCACATCAATAAACGCAAACTAGCTGCAAGTTAATTTGCGCTTTACGAAAAGTTTTTGAAAATTCAATTTTCTTTATTTATAAATAATAATAATTGCTATTCAAGTATAATTTTTAGTTGTTATTCAAGTATAATATCTTTACTATTAATAAAGTGAATTTAATGAAGAGTACATCAACCGTGTCTTTTTGATCTTCTTGAAATACCCTTTGCCCAATTTACCGCTCCGTGTCTCGCTTCTACCTATCTTCCCAAAATAAAACAAAACCCATGTTTCTCCTGCCTTCGAGGGGACCAAAATCCATTTCCAACCCTACATCTTCTCCGACTTTGATTATCGATTTGTCTCAAATTCGATTCTGATTAAACTGCAATTTCAGATCTAACATCTTCGCCAACTTCGATCATGGATTATTGATTATCGACTAATCGTCTAAGATTAGAGGTTAAATTGTGATTCTTGATCTAACGCCTTCTTCAACTTTATTTTCAGCTAAGTACAGAATTATTCGATGCGGGTAATGAATTATTTGACTTTGATTATTGAGCGTCTCCTTCAACAATATTTTTTAGGAACTGTTGCTTCCATATAGAACTTCGACCACGGTTTAGGTATTTTTTTACATTATGCCTTGATTGTGCTTTGGATTTTTTCTTTCTCCTCAATGCTTGCTTCTAATACTAATTAACGTTTTGATTCTGGATCTAGCGAATTCAAATAATATTCTAATTTTATTTTACTATATGTTATCTTAATTTACGTATTGATTCTCGATTTTAATTTATTGCATTCTATGCATTTTTGGTGGCAACTGCATTACAGATTTTCAGTAAAAGATCCATTACTTACTAGTTTACTGTGTAAAATACAAGCTTGGATAGATGGTTGTAGTTCTCTTAGTTTAGTTTACAGGCTATTTTAATTTACGTGTTGCAAACAGTATTTACAGATTGAAGAGAGTAAACGCATAAGAAAAACGATTATTACAAAGCTACAACATCTTTTTGTTGTTACATGAAGCTACAACATTATATTTTACCTTTTTTACCCAATTAAAAAATGAACTATTAATGTTGTTTTTTTAATGGACTATTAACCGCTACTTTATTTATTTTTTATTTTGATAAGGTGTTGTCATTATGTTTTTTAGTAGTAAGGTGCGATGACATATATGCTTTACTGATATATATCAAGTATATGTTCATGAAAATGGTAAGTAATATTGTTTAACTGAAATTCCTATGTATGTTATGTTTTGGATTCTATTTACACCTTAACCATGATGTACATAATATTTCTGTACAAATTCATTTTAAAATGTGCAAGCTAGAAAAGGTTCAAGCAGTAATCATAAATTATGTTTTCTTAAGCGCATAAACTTGGAAAAATAGCATGTCATCCCAAATTCAAGTTAAATTGTAGCCCAAAGCAATGTTAATATGCATAATTTTAGATTTCGTGAAAATATATTGATATTTCTTATTACTCTTTGTACACGACTTGAAGTGGTTATACATATGTTGCTCCTATCTATCATGACCTTAAATCACTTCAGCGGTTATGTGCATCTCTAAAAACTAGATAGTTATGTACTTTCTATCAATTTAACTTTATAGGTACTTTGTGCATCTCCAAAAACTAGACAATTATGTACTTTCTATCAATTTAATTTTATAGGTACTCTAGAATGACTTACAGAATATGATTTATAAATAATAGATCAATGGCTATTTCATCAGTTATAATAATGGCTCATTTGAACAATCATATTCAACCTAAGCCAAAACCAAGGCGTAAGGAAGAGATGATGATTCTTATTCATAATCCAAAGGTAATTTAGTACCTATTTATAGTATGTAAATATTAAAAAAATCAAAAGAGAACATCTTCAGAAAGGAGTAGGATTTATATATAGGTAATCATGTACGTTTATGGCTTCCTTTGTGGTCCAATGGGTTATTTGTGTAATGTGTATCATGATTTGGTACTAATTCAAATATGCACTTCATAGTTGATGAAGCTAGAAAGGGGCCACCTTCAAGTATATGATGAAGCTGACGATCAAAGCGTTGATCGGAGGAATGGACCCCACATGCAGTGATACCAAGTATAAGCAAAATATCCTTCAGGGGGGTTATGCGGCATCACTCCTTTCCCTGGCAACATCATATGCGCTCTGTCAATCCCAAAGGATCTAGATATAATGTCAAGCTGCTCGTCTTTGAGGGAGCTGGAAAAGCAGTCAGGCGGTGAGTTCAAAAGCTCCTGAGGACCATACCCATCTACTAATGATCTCGGGGATGGTCCATGTCGTTCTGGCTCTGACTGAACTGGGGGCACTATGGAGGACTCCCCTTTGTCCTTGGATTTCTTCTTGTCATAACGAGTTTCTACTTTATGAGACATTATCCGCAACACAAAAAAACACATCGTTAGAACAAGGGATGTAGACAAACAAGTACCTACGGCCTGGAATCTCATTCATAATTCAAAACGTAAAAGCTTATTCGGTTGTTCGGGGCCAAGGTCTATTCGGCACTCGTACTCCCCCAGGTGCATTCGGCAGTTCGAGGCGAAAGCCCATTCGGCACTCATACTCCACGGACTCATTCGGTAGTTCAAGCATAAAGTTTATTCGGCAGAAGAAAACCTCACCTGGTCTGGCAGTAAAGTCTGGTTCGGTACTTAATTGATTCGGCTATTTCAAACGATGAAGGATGACAGAGGCGTGAAGCCCATACTTATAAGCAAGCGTAGGATGACCGGACCAACCGGCTCGGCACTTGGGCCGAATGAGGGTGTCCAAGCTGAGGAAAACAAAGCGCGGCATATACCGGCATATGCCCCACTTTGGGGGGCAAATGTTGGGCGTGTTCTCACCCAGAAGACCGAACCAACTCGAACCAAAGCGAATGCTACCGACCAACCTACCCACCGCCGAACCGGAGCCACCAGACCAAAGAACCACCGAACCAAAACCACTCCAAAGAACTACCGAACCAAAACCACTCCAACCACCACCGGTCCAATGCTGCCGAATCAAGGCAAAGAAGGCACCACCGAACCAAGATAAGGGAGGCACCACCGAACCTAGACTACCGGACCAGAACTCAACCCACCTACCACCGATCCAATCAACGCTCCACCAACTACCGAACCAAAGCACTACCGAACCAACATTGCCAGGCCAGATCACGTCAGCCTAGGCCCACCAGCAGCTATATACATCCAAGACCCCTACCCCCAGCCTTACTCTATAAATAGAGGGGCAGGGGTACAACAATGGCAGACAAGTTTAAGAGCTCAAGCACGGACAGAACTTTCAAACAACTTTCATACACTTGTAATCAAAGCTTTGTACTTGTAATCAAATCACCTAAAAGTCCGAAGAAATCTAAAAGTCCTAAGTATTAAGCTCAAGCATCACCAATCAACTTCCATCAAGCATCGGACTCAGATAATTATTTGCTTATTTTCATCAACTGCTTAAGATTTTGATTAGTGCGATTATCGATTAGAATCTACAACAACAATTAGTATCTACAACGGCGATTGACGATTAAGCACGAATTGCTTATATCCATCTATATTTGATATCCTTCAGATACTAATCTCATGTAACTGTTAACTGATTTTCATTACTTCAGATATTAAGTGATTATCGAGTTTCTTAATGATTCACAAGAAGAGTACGCCCTTTATTATTTTGTTTTACTATTTTCTCCTTACCGCAGAAACTGAAAATGGTTACTGTGACTGAGTGTCTTCGGTTTGATTACTTCCAAAATGCAATAGCTAAGGTTGATAATGGAATTTAAAAAATTTAACAAAAGTGTAAATCAGCGTTACTTTCAAATTTTCTATCTCTTAAACACTCCAATTTCATTAGTATCTATATCCGCTCAATCAGAACACAAACGAATAGACATGAGAAGCCCATTAAGTGATAGTAGTAAAAAATTAGTTGCATTGCAGTAAAGAAAAGAAGAGCGGGTTTAATGAATATGTAAAAAAGTTAAAAGCTTTCTTTAGATAACAAAAAAATATACACAAAATTGGTTCTATTCTCCTAAAGACTTGAAGCTGCTTTAAGTGTGTGTTTTTGTGTATAAAAGATATATATTACTATTAAATAATTCGAACTTATAAAAGAAGAAGAAAACAAAAGACATGTGGAATTTGATTTATATATGACCACCAAACATAAGGAGAAAACAAATATGTATGGTATTGTTTTTATCCATTTCTCAAAACTTTGACTTAAGTAAATTGTTTTCGAATTTTACTTTATTTCAGGTTGAGAAATATATTATAAGTAATTCTTTATCAATGAAGGAGTTCATGCCTGCTATACTGACTTTTGTAACTTGGTTACACACAGGTCCTATAATTGTGAGAAAACTACCATCCATGCTAAATAATTGCTTCGACTCAAATACAGTAAAGAAAGGTAATCTTCTATCATACCGATTTCTTTTCTTTCCTTTGAT
This sequence comes from Allium cepa, assembly GCA_030765085.1. Classification (NCBI taxonomy): domain Eukaryota; kingdom Viridiplantae; phylum Streptophyta; class Magnoliopsida; order Asparagales; family Amaryllidaceae; genus Allium; species Allium cepa. The sequence continues at coordinate 223,047,138 of CM060928.1, forward strand.
TCAGTTTTTTGACTCTTTAAGATAACACATTTAGTTACAGACAACACTTTCAGTGTCTCCCTCAAGTTTTTATTCGCTTCAATTTGTTGCTGAGCATGTTGATTTGTGATCTATGCCATTTGTTAGCACTCATGAATACTTGGCTCTTGAGATTATTTATGGTAATCACTAAAAAAGGAACATATTTTTTTACTCATTTATTCCATTAGAGATGGTAATACACATCCATGTATAAGTGAATTCCTTATGAGTTGTTTTGTTACATGTTATCATACTACTTGAGATGGTATTAAAAAAGTGAATGATCCAGGGATAAAAATCTGAGGGGCTTACATCTGCTCTTAAACATACATAATTTTTATTTTTCAATAGGGTTTCAAAGAATTAATTAATGTACATAGTGATGGATATAAATGCATTAACATTGGGAAATTCTCCTTTACATATATTTAAGGCGTATCCATTTAATTTTTAACAGGGAAGGGCATGGAAGCCCAATAGATTTACATAATATTGTTTATGGAGGCCAATAATTATACATGATATCTTTCTTTTTGTGAAATAATTATAGCTTAATCCAATTCAATATACCTAAGCTTAGAATATGACACATGTTTTTATTGCAAACTCAGGTACATGATTTTTGAGGGAGCATTATATGATGACAGAAACAGAATATTGTAAGAAGAAAAACATGTATACCTGCAATTGTGCTACATGTGTACAATATTATCAGAGTTGAGCATTTCTTCTTTAAGCAATTGTGTTGTTTTAATTATTGTTTTGTTCTTAGTTTCTGTGTGTTGCAATACAGAATCACTGCTTAAACACCCTCCTTATGTTATTTATTTTTGTGTGCTTATCCGACATATCTAAATTATCACATAAATGTGGTCCCTAAATTTATACGTCTATGTTAATATTACTAAAGTTTGCATATTGGTCCAACCATGTTATGACCTGTTTCCTTATGGAAAGCTTATGTGATTTTTTTTCTTACTATAAATAGCTAATTTCTCTTTCACTGATTTATGTATGATGCATGCTATTTTTAAGGTTCTTTCAGCACCTTATATATGTAAAAATAATTTTTTTAAATTTTATGATCTAATCTAAACATGTTATCAAACTACTACTACATATCCATTTCAATTTAAGGAATATAATTTCTCAAACAATGCATATGCCTACCATCAGCCTAAGGAAGATTTAAATAAATGCTTACATCAAATTATATGAAAACAATAATAAAGAATTGTAAGAAAATAATAATTTCTAATTGCAATTTTCTCTTATATACTTTAACTTGTATAAAAGTAAAAGAATTTTGGTAATGGATATTTCTAACTCATACATGTTATTACATTATTATTTTATATTCACTCCAATTTAAGAAATCTCATTTCAGATATGAAACAATGCATACTGAGTTGTCAACTTGGAACACATACTTATAAACTGTATACGACTTTACCATAAAATATCAGCTACCTACAGAAGAACAATATATATAGAAAACATTATTAACTAACAAGTTATCTTAGCTTACTTGAAAAAACCGATACAACGGCTATACATTGGACAAAATTCACATTCAAGGAGTAAAAACTGCATTCAACTGGTCAACAAAAATTGTTGGTCACTTTGTCAAAGGCAACTGTTGTGTATTCTCTTTTATGATACATTCATCACACATGAAAAACTTCAAGGTGGCAATTGATTTGTTGATATTAGAATAATTTTTAAAATTTATATTGTATTGTACTCGCTATGGTAAGATGTCTATGGTAACTTGGTATGGTAAATTTTTAACATATATATGTGTGAACTAATTTATGCTAATAACATATTCACTGTTTATTCAGGCTGGAAATAATCTTTTTACCAGTTACGTTTATTCAGGCTTGAAATAATCTTTTTACCAGTTAGTTTTCTTCTAAATTTTTTGTTGTGTATGCATAGAATAATTCAAATCAAATATTTGATAAATATTGAATGCGGTGGCTAATTATTAATATATATGGGTTTTACAGTTATATTTAAAGAAATATGAGAACGAAATAATACTTCAAAAATGAAACATCTGAATCAAATTCAATTTAACATTAAAAATTATAATCTAATCCAAATGGCAAACAGATATAGTTAAAATTAACACCAACAGAACGAGTTTCCATTCCAATGTAGAACGCCACATATATTATACTGATCCAAATAAAAACTGACATATCTTTATTAATAGTTGGCTTGAAAGCGCATCTTTTGGTCCGATCGTAAACTTCCTAAAATAACCATATATATAAATTTTTAAATATTTAATTATTATTTTATATGATCTACCCAATAAATTAAGAGAAAATCTTCCGACAACTACTTTAGACATATTCAAACCAGATGTTGATTCCAATTATTCATAGAATAGAATTTTTCAAATGTATTATTATTCAACTTCAGACAACGAATCAAATATATATGGCCGAATTAAAATATATAATGCAAAAACTTTCTAAATAAATCAACCAATCTATATATCTTTATTAATCTTTTAATAGCTTTGTAGTCACACTTTTTTGATATCAATGTGAACTACCAAAATACCGGTCTATATATTATCAAATTTTAATCACTTAAAAATTGGATTTAATATTAAACTTTTTTTTACAAACTCAAATGCCTCTAAAAGTATGATCTAATAATTAATCATGCTTTACAAATTCAAAACGCTTCTAATATTCAAATTTTAATATCATTGGAAAATAAAGAAACATTTTTTTACTAATTTAAACATATACAACTAACAAGAAAAAAAAATTCACGCGCAAAACGCATGCCATAACACTTTGATTTTAGTGGGATGAAGCTCAATAATATCTTTGTATTCTATGTTAAAATCCAATGGTTTCTATATTTAATGGTTTGGGATGTTTTATTAGTTGGATAGACATAAATAAATTAATGGGGTTGTGATCATTAGTTTCTAAGAGGAGATATATTGCTTAAGCTGGAAAGAAATTTTGTAACCACGATATATGTTGTAAAAACTATTTTAATTTTAGTAGCTATGTTTTCAACTAGGCCTAACCTCCATGAATGTTTAAAACCACGTATATCGAATTCAACGGGACCAGTGTTAAATTTGATTTTATTCAGTTCTTGAACATTTGAACGATGCAGAGTATTACCCTTTATTTTTTCGTTACTTTTCTAATACTGTTTAAATCCACTGATAAGCACTAAGGGATATTAAAGGTGTTAACGTTGTAAATGCAGGTCCACCTGGACGTGCATATATACTCGTTTGTAATAACTATATTTTTTCACCACTATCGAATTTTCATTGAGTTATTTTTTTTTTCAAGAACTGCAAGTCAGTTTGTATTTTTTGTCAGAAAAATGCAAGTTATCTTGTGTTTTTAATTTTTCATAAAATAGTGACCTAATTTATATAATCATTGCAATAGGAATTTTCTTATAACAACATCAAAAAACAGAGACATGTAACTTTTTTACTAAGTAATAGATGTTATGAAATGAAGAAAGTGGAAGCCATTAGAGAGAGACAAAAGATATATTATTCATTCTTGAGAATTTGTCATGTATTTACATTACATAGCCACCTTTATATAAAGGCTTCAGAGCAAAGGATTTAACCTATTCCACGACGTGAGACTAAACAAAAGAACATAAAAGCATATTCATTTTATGATTTACATATATTGTAACACTCCCCCTTGAATATGCGTCTTCAAAATCTTGAATGCTCTGATAACTTGAAATTTTCCATTTCGAAACATGTATGATGATTGCTCCCCCTCATTATTATCTTGCTTGCATTTATCGATTCGGTCGATATAGATATTGTTTGTTGCCTCATTAAAAACCTCTATAAGGAAAACCAATGGGAAAAACCTTGAAAGAGGAAAAGAGTGCAACTTGTGAAATCATAAGTATCATACTCAAATGATAATCCTTCTAAGAGTTTGATACTTCAGGATCAAAATAATGCCTCATTAAAACCTTACAAAGAAAAACCCTATGGGAAAAATCTTAGTGAAGGAAAAAGAGTACAATATAGTGTTACATATTTTAATAATTTATAGAATCAAATAGAGTTTGATACTTCTGGATCAATACAATTCTTCATTGAAAACCTTACAAAGGAAAACCCTATGGGAAAAACCTTAGTCAAGGATAAAAATACAATTTAACTAACATATTTATTCCTTGAAAAAACAACATTTGATTCTTCCAGATCAAGATAATGCCTCATTAAAACCTTAGTAAGAAAAATCCAGTGGGAAAAATCTTAAATAAGGAAAAAGAGTACATTACAACTTATTTCAAATGTTACTAGAGAGTTGATACTTCTGGATCAAGATAATGCCTCGTTAAAACCTTATTAATAAAAACCCAGTGGGAAAAATCTTAGTTAAGGAAAAAAAGTGCATTATAAAATACTTATGAATTCTCCCCCTGATTTTAATTTTTCCTCTGAATTCATATTCGTCTATCGATAACTTAAATTGGTTATAGATACTTCTGGATCCATAAATATGTATCTCATTAATAATATAATTTATTAATAGTTTCCTTTAATACAATCAAATTTTCTAAGATTGCTTCTTCCAAATATGGATTGCATTTTATGCATTTTGTATGCTACTTTTATGAAAAACACTTCACGTGCTTTCATTTTTGTGCTTCAAATTAGTTTTGCGCATTGCAACTATACATCTTTCATGAATATTCATTACAACATTACTAGAAAGCAGGAAGTAATCTACTCATTTTGAAGTATCAAGATTTTCATTACAACAATACTTAGAAGAAATTTGTAATATACACTTCATGTCTTTTTTATTCTTTATAACTACAAAAGTTATATATAATTCTTCAGAAATTTGTATACTTTAATAAGTATTTGCATATCGCAACTATCACTTCAATGGATATTAAGAGTTTCATTACAACGATACTTAAAAATAGGAAGTAATCTACTCATCATGAATTATATCAAGATTTTCATTACAACAATACTTAAAAGTAGGTCGAATTCTACTCTCCTTGTTCTTTGCATTCTTTATAACAATGAAAGTTATTTATATTCTTCAGGAATTTGCATGCTTTCATTATTTAACATGATTTAACCATATTTTACCTTCGGGGTACACTAAGCATTTCAAGTACTTTTGGTACTTTGCGGACTACAAGTTCAGATTTCTTATTAAGGAGAATTTCATGATGGCCAATCATGTTTTTCTCTAATCCAGGATCTTTAATCCATTTATAAACATAAGCGCTTTATTATTTATAAATTTATCATCGATGATTATTTCTTGTCAGTTCTAGACATATTTATTGAGATCTCTTTAATTATCATGTTTTAGGTACCTAACCCACTTCTAGGGTTAATTAAGAATCATGTCATGGATCTCTTTTAGAGCATCCTTAAGTGTTTCTTCAAGAACACTCACCTCCTTTATTTGGCATCTTTATTACTTACTCCAAAAATATTTTGAACTGACTTTTGAACCATATTTCAGATGTGGTTCACAAATTTTGATCCTTCAGGGATTCAAATCTATATTGGAGAAAGTCTACTAGGGATATTATTAATAATTTATTCAAGTTACTTAATATCTTGCATCGTTGTATATTTTAACAAATATTTAACACTGATGATCAAAATGAGCTTTTATCCTTTTATCCTCCCCCTCAATGTTAACAAACATTGTCGCATTAAATAATAATCATCTTTGGACTCTCATTTTGATCCATTATGATATTGCTACTAGCAAATACATCATACATATTAATAATAGGAGGATAATTCTTTTATTGGTTGATAAGATGCATTCAATTGATATTGATTATTAGAGTTTGTTCTCATTCATTGATCTAAGCAATTGGAGGAATTTACTTATTGTGTAGATCATTTGAATACATACATGACTTTAGGTCATTCAACATTTATGTTGATTGAATTTTAAATCACTAGATAATATCTATGCATAATCTATACGATGAGCTTATAACAAACTTCAGGTTGTCAGCAAAATATTTACATATATGGATGTATACGTGCGTCTACGTATCACATATATATTATAAAATTTTCATATTCTTTCTCATTTGAATTAGTGATTTTTAGAACAAACTATTACAAGGATCCAAACTATTAATTTCTTTTTATAAATCAATGTCAATGCAAACGTATCAAAACCACATGATAATGTTCAAAATATTTAGTTTGAAACCATATCGAACTTCTGGTTCGAACAAAATATACACACAACTTCAAGTTGTTAAGTTTTATTCCTCAATTATATCTCAAATATCAGTTTTGAACACTAATTATGATTACTTATCAAGGAATAATTTTTAATTGTGTATAGACATTTCTACACATCTCTATTGAGAGTTCTATAAAAAAAATTGCAGTAAAAATAATAATAGTATCTTCTGGATACTTGGAATGTTACAGATACAGATTTCCTCAGGACCGTATGTACGCTCTCAAACTTTTAGGATCTAATCTAAACTAAATTAGGATCCTTTATAATCAAATTTCTATGCATTTATTTCATTTAATAAAATTACCAAATATATAAGCAAATCTCTTCTACGGATATGTTATCATTTCCTAATTTATTAGTCTTTTTTAGGGATATTTTATTATCACTACTTTTGGAGTGAATTTATCTCTTCTATTTATATATATATGTAATATTGGAATGTCATATCAATGTACAATGTTTCTTTTGTAGAAATTACATAATTACTACCTTTACAATAACATAAAATATCCCTACTGGAGATTTTTGTTGTAACTATCTTTGAAATGACATATCAAACTTTAAATACAGTAACAAAATTAGATGCACCAAATGAAAGTAAGATGCGAAGATATAAAACCACTACTTCTGGAGTGTAACATTGGTATACAATATCATTTGTTTTTGGATAAATTATTGTTATTAAAAAAAATTATATCATTATTCCTTCAGGTAATATAGTATTTTCTTTTAAGGAATTGAAATGTAACAAAAATAAAATTCCTATATCATTTCTTCTGGGATGTTAGATTTTGCAATATAAATATAAATAAATCTCTAAAACATTTTTTCAAGAGATTAATATACACACACTCATCCAATGATGTTTGAAATATCATATAACATAATATCTTCAGGATATTTGGTTAATATAGTGTAAATGTTAAGATATAAGGTAAGGTATAACTCATTTGGAGATTTTTGTATTCTCTTGAATGCAGCATCATTTTCTCATATGATTATTTATTAACTTTCTTAACTTCTTCAGGAAGTACAATCTTATCATTTTACATAATTTCAATAGAGCTTCGGGCTTCTAATTCATGAACTTCAAGTTCATTAATTTGTTATGAACTTCAGGTTCTCAAATTTTGTGTAAACTTCTCCCCTTTTTTGTACTATATTGTTACAAAATAAAAGTCTATTCTTATTTCAAGACTTGTACATTTGAGAAAAAAATACTAACAAGAATTCGAGCTTGTAAAGTTTATCAGAAAATCTTTTCATAATTCAAGACTTCAGGTCTTGGACTTTGAGTTATACAACTTCTGGTTGGAAAAAAAAATCTTTGCACAACTTCAAGTTGTTATTCAAACTTATTTCTTTCATTATATCGAGCATTGTTTGCCAAAATGAATACACCATATAATAAACCATATGTCTATTCTTATTCCAAACATAAAAATACAACATCATTTAATTTACCGTAGCCAGTGCATTTATGATGATATGGTAATTTAATTTATTACCATGATGACAACATTTAATGCATTTATGATCAAAAAAAATGAATGCAATTTACCATTATTGTGGCATAAAATAAAAAATATTATCACAACGAATTGATTTCTTTACAAACAAATAAATCGATTTAGCTAACTTTAGTTAGCAAAATTCAATCTCAAAGCTAAGTTTAATATACTCAATAATAAAATTAAATGAATACCATAAGAGAAACTTTATTTCTTAATTGTCAAAATTTCTAAAATAACTCTTATATATATACAAACATACATATATATATATATATATCCCTTTTTTTTATAATTCAAGTTTCTGCTCTTTTATTGAAACTTCTGGTTCTTTATTATAAGAAAACTTGAAATTTAATAATTTATGGAAACTCAAGCTTTTGGCATTATAGGAACTGCAGGTTCTCAACTTTTATTTCAAATGCTAGAAATTAAGTTTACCGTATATGTTTTCATTAATGTTTCCATTCACTTCAGGTGTACTAAATCAATATTAACATTGGATCTAAACTAATATGATCTTCTAAACATGCATTATTCTTGTATATGTTTCTCTAAGAAATAATAAAATATTTCTTCTGCAAATATAAACAATATATATCAAAATAATTTCCAAAATCCAAATCCAAATCAAAGAGTTTTCGAGATGAAAACTTCATTTATCAAACATGTATAGGTTACTTAGATCTATATAACAAACCAAAACGCAATCAAGGTCAATAAATTTATTTGAATCAACAACATAAATTGTCAAATTCAAAACTTGCTTTCCAAAATAATGAACTCAAAAAAAAAACATGCAATAATAAGCAAGTTTGAAATCAATTCAAGTCCAAATTCAAAAAATCACAACATTTTATTTTTAAACAATGTACAAATCTCAAAGGTATATTATTTGGGTGTGATTTTGATATCTACAATATAATGAGATCAGAAAAATAAGAACAAAAAAATTGGATATATTGTAGGATGAGATCTGAAATATAATGACGAAAATACATGTACAGTGGAATAAGATCTATAAATTTAGATCTATGACAAAATAAGTTCTTGAAAATATAAGATATATTAAAACTTAAATCCAAATCTAAAAAATTAGAAAATAGATATAGAATTGTGAAACAAGAGTACTTAAATCTAGATCTAAATTAATCGCAAAATAAATCTAGAAAAGCATATCTAGAAAATTTCAAACCTGATTTCAATGGTTGAATAAGAGGAAGATAGATCTGATTTCAGTAACTGAATAGGAGAAAGAGATGTACCTACATGAAAAAAAACGGATCTAATCCTCTGGATTAGAATATCCAATACATTCGGAAAAAAAGATCGTGCTGATAACGTGTTATGAAATGAAGAAAGTGGAAGCCATTAGAGAGAGACAAAAGATATATTATTCATTCTTGAGAATTTGTCATGTATTTACATTACATAGCCACCTTTGTATAAAGGCTTCAGAGCAAAGGATTTAACCTATTCCACGACGTGGGACTAAACAAAAGAACATAAAAGCATATTCATTTTATGATTTACATATATTGTAACAATAAATATATTTATCGTAGTTACTCCATTGCATGTAACAATGAATTTAATGTCAGTTATTTCACGTTTAGAATTATGGTAAATGTATTCACCATTTTAATTTTAAGTTGTATTTAAACACGGTTAATTCCAGTATTGCTATTTTTAGCCCTTTATGTGAGTTCCAATATGAATTAGATTCATATCAAATAATATTATCATGCAATTAGAATAAATCGCTTACAATTCGATATAAGGATCAATTGGCATTCTAAGTAACGTTTTCAAATTAGAAATAACATATAGTTGACGTTAGTTCGTCTTAGCCCTATACAGTTTGAGGCCTTAGGCCATTTATTCATTTTGATACAATGGTTGAAGGGAAAAAATAAGGAGGAAAGAACTTTTCTTATGTTGATTAGTATTAGAAACTTTTAAATACAATATAATCATCATTAGTATCATAATTATCTACAAACGAGATGAATTTAATGTTAATTATTTCACATTTAAAATTATGATAAACATACTCACCATTTTAATTTTAAGCTGGAATTAAATATAGTTAAATTAGTTACTAATACTATTTATCTATATCAGTTCCAATAAGAATTAGATTCATATTAAATAATAATATCATACAACTGGTAAAAGGAATAAATTGCAAACAATTCGATTTAAGAATTAGTTGGCATTCTTAGTAATGTTTTCAAATTTGAAATAACTTATAGTTGACGTTGATCAGGTAGACGTTGTACGATTTGAGGCCTTGGGTAATTTTTTTTCATCTTCATACAATGGTAAACGGGGAAAAGAGGAAAGAATTTTTTTTTTGAAAAAAAATTGCTATGCTAAAAGCATTAAGATGGGTCTCAAACCCATGCGATTGTCATTACCACTGAACTACCTATACTTTTATAATTTAACAAATGATACAGTTCATACAAATAAAGATCTTAAATTTGCGGTCCTTAGAGTTCGAGGGCCCTGGGCGTTCGCCTAGGTGGCATATGTTCAAGGCCGGATCTGATGTTAGCATCCATTGTATAAAACCGTTGTCACTAGTAATATTAGATATACTTTTTGTGCTTTCAAATTATTTAAGCATATTTATCATAAAACATTTGTCAACTATGTTCGAAAAAGTCAAGTCAAAAAATTACAATTCAAAAGCATATGTTTCACTGTCATATAACTAAAAGTCTACGATTTAAAATTAATAAATTGTGTGAACCTTATGTGCATAGCACGGATTCACAAGTTAAGTAATTAAAAGGAAATATTTCAAACAAGCATGAAATATAATGGAAGGAAGAACAAAACAAATGGCTTTTCATTAATTATTTGCATAATGATACTACATTCTTATGAGTGTATATGCACGTCCGATGGGCCTACATGTAATCACAATGTGCACGCATTTATTCAACAATACACTTTTCATGAGGTATAGAATAAATATAGGTGGTTGTCATCACATAGAGGGTAATTCTATACTATGGTTTCTATCCTTTTGTTATTTTTGTTTTGATTTAACCTGTTATAATTTTTGTATCATTTTGGGCCTTGGGCCTTTTTATCTGTTTCAAAAAAATAACACATCTCGCATCTTTTTGAAAATTTCATTGAATTATCTTTGAACTCAAGCTAATACAAAATTAAAAGGGTATGAAGATCGATTTTTCTCAATGCAAACAAAATCACATTAAAATGACTATTTTATCTTATATATGTTGTGGTTGTCATACTAATAAGACCGAGACAATCATTCAGTAATTATATGCAACAATAAGAAAAGTAATCAAATGAAAAACTTAAATATGACTATATGTAATAAGTTATTGCAATATATTTGAATAGGCTATGAGTGGAAAAAAAATCACTTTTTGAAATGTTTGACGATTTTCAGCATCATTATTAGATGGTAAATCAAGAATTCCCTTTTCAAGCCCAACATCTGAAATTGATCAAGACTTTGCCTTTTTACTTGGTTAATTTCAACTTTGGAAATTCAATTAACTTCAGAATTGTTTTTTTTGGGATCCATTGAATGACTTTTTAAGCCATTGTTTATTGTTGATGTTTATTTATTTATGGATATAACAAGTTATGATAGTATGACATATTCTATATAAGCTAAGGTTGAGACGTGGTGCATGTGTCAGCCACTGTTGAAATATTGGATTTTGTATATGAGGAATGTATCTCTGGAAGCTCAAGCATGCCTAAAGATCTGCAGATTTAAAATCTAAATCAAGTGAATATGTAATAACCTCCGTTAAAACACATAATCTAAATTTCTATCCCAAGTAGAAGAAAATGAAAACATTGCTGCTAAAATACATAATCAAAATTTGTTCGGTCAAAAAAGTCCAAATAATAGCTGAAATAATAGCAATTGATGCCTATACACATAAGTGTATTCATAATCTTCTTAATCCTTAAAATAAAGAAAACTGTAGGCAGAGTCTTATGCAAGGCCCTATTCAAATATGGTAATGGATTCTTAAATGTTAAGCAGACATGGAATAGACCTAAAAATTGATCAATACAAAAGTTCCACTATTTTAAACGTATTTAAAAATAAAAATCATATTTTATTTTATTTTAATATTTTTAATTAAATTTATAGGTTTTTTCACGTTTCTCTTGCATTTATGGATTACTCAATTCCTACCTTAGCCACCAGTCCATAATATCCTAATCTCATTGAGTGGATCCAACATGTTTGATCTATCTCAACATTATACTCAAATAGCTTTCCATCCTTCTATTTCAATGGCAGTGCATGCATCCATCACATTATACAGGCTATTTGCTTCTTTCCACTTCATTTATGACTTGATTCGGAACCGTAATCCTCTCCCTAATTTTCAAGTCCTGTTCAAAACCATATTCCAATCAGCATGCATAATGCATTCCAATACAGTCATTTTAGTTTGTATTAGCATCCCAATCCAGCATTTATGTCTAGCATTGCAGCATTCTAGTTTCAGCGCCTGTCATAGAACAACACTCCTGCTTAGGCTACTATTGAACATTCCAGTCTCTGATGCAACATGTTTCTAACCGACCGAAGGTAGAGGTCGCTTCAGCATGCTCCAACCTAATCAACATGAAATAAATATTTTAGGGCTCAAAGAATATGCAGTAAAATTAGGAGAAGTTTTCAATAAGGATGAATATAGTAACAAATTAATAAATAGGAAACTACAAATAGAACAAAGTGTATTCATTACATTTCAGACTTGGTATAAGTTAATTTATAAAGAAATATGAAGAAAAAAAATTGTTATTGAAAATTTTCATATGTCTCATGTATAATGTCTTCATAAATCATGTATTTGTAAAGTGGCGGTTTGTAGTAATAATCTTCGATTAAAATCATGAGATATTATATTTTGAATCAAGAATAAGCTTCAACTTAATATCTCAAACTATGATAAATATTTAGCCTATCATGTGGTTACCTAACAATTACTTTTGTAGATTGAGAAATTGCTCTAAAAAAGACAAATAATTTTCGCTAAGTCTCGTAAAGGATAATTAATAGATATAATAAATGAAAAGATATAGCATTTCATAAGATGATAGACAAGTTTGTGGTGTTGTTATCTTATTCACAAAGTGGGTTAAAGATATCTTATGTAGTCAAATTGCGTATTTGAATAGTTTAACGATGTTATAAAATTTTGAAAATGTTAACCACGGTATATATTGCCTACCCAAATAAAACCAAATGGTAATAATATGTGGTCCCTTAAGTGGTTTCCCAGTTTAGATCAAACGGATCATAACGCATAACATTAGCAAAACATCTTTTGCATGCAACTACCTAAGGATTGTCATATATCTTCCTTAGAATAAATATCATTTTAAGTTGACTTATAGTATGGTACCATAGCAGAAAAACAACGATTATAGTGACAATAAATAATATTTTCATTAATACCAACAACGTACCATTTTAGTAATATTTAGTCTAATTTTTACATGCAATCAATATGATGCGTGCAACATATCTTTATTCAGATTGTAATATCATTTTGATTCGATACGTATTATAGTGTCATAGAAAAAATAACAGATAGTTAATAATATTTTCCATAAATAACAACTTATAAATACCAATAAATAAATGTGTTTTCATCAGTAAATACAATATATAAAAACATCACTAAATGAAATTAACAAAAAAACATTAAATATATATAAACAAATTAAAAAAGAAATCATTAAAATAAAACCTGCAAAGGCATTTATACATAATTTTTATATGATTCTTGATATTTAAAAAAAAGTTAACAATATTTCTATTTTATCTATGAATTGATATTATTTAGGGAATTTTACTAAAGCATAAAAAGAGGTGGAGCTTTGGCAAAACGGTTAGGTTACCCGTATGGTAATCTAAACGCGCGGCTTCGAACCCGAAAACAATCTTTTTGCTATATGAAGAAAAGGCTGCATACATTGTCGACCTCCCCATTGTTAGTCCTTGGGATGATGGTTTTGATGACAACAACCTTAGAATAAGATTATAAAATATAAATACTAACATTATAGTTTAGATATATATGAATATGCAGGATCTAACCATGCAGGTACCAAGAATGAAGACTGTACAGTATAGAGATTCAAGATATCAAGATTTAAGACTCATGAGTATCAAGAATATCAAGAGTTCAAGATTTCAATAATAAGTAATTTAATTAGGAATTTTGTTAAAACTCCTAGAAAAGCACTGACATCTTAAAATCCAATTTATTCGTGGAATGGAATCCACTTCAAGCCTGTTAAAGGGATGGAACCCTAAGTAGGATAAAACCTACGAAAATCTAGTGGAACATTATTTTGTATCCGCTAACCTTTTATTCGAATGTTTTTACAAAATTATATCTTGTTTTCAAAATGATTTCAAAACCTTCCTTTTAAAAGAATCAAAAACATCTATCCTAGTTTAAAATACTTTTAGCCTCAAAATAATTTTTATTTTCAAAATCAATTATCCTTAGTTTTAAACTATCTTTTAATAATAATATATTTAGCTTTTAATATTTATACTTCGATTTAAATATAAAATTATAGTAAAATTTTATATATACCAAAATATTATTCTCTATGTTTACTTATGTATTTTAACTATAATTAAGTATATTTATAAAGTTTAAAATAGTTTTAATACAAGATAGAAGTTATTTCAAAGAAAAGCGAAGTACCAAAAATACCTTAGGCATGTCGACTTCCTCAAGTACCCCATGTCGACATGGTAGCAGTTTATTTCAAAATTTTGAATTTCAAACGAAGTGTCTATTCGTCATATCTTTTCACGAATGGACGTGGTTGTTGTTGTACTATAAATAGGGGCAGTTTTAAACGAATTTTTTTCATATTTTCTCTGGTTTCACTCCTCTTCTTCTTCCACGTTTCTTTATACACATTTTTACCATCACTCTGCCGAAATCAACATTGAATCTAACTAGATCATTTCTGGTTTGATTCTCTATCACTATCTCAACAAGATCTCAGTGCTATTCAAAGTTATAGGCTTCTTTGTAATAAACTAAACAAGAAAAGGTGTGACTGTAGCATGTGAAATCAATCAAGCGAGAAAAAGTGTGATTGTAGCCTTGGAAATCAATTGGGTGAACTTGTTGCCCGTGAAATCAAGTATCTCTACCTAGAGGATTGTGAATCTGGAGTGGTGTACCTCGTGGCCTTGAAATCGAGGGTGTAATTGTACAATTGCTTTTAAAAGGAAATTTGTACTTGTGTGCGGGACTGGATGTAGGGTAACTCCGAACTAGTATAAAATCATGCGTGTTCTTTCCTTTATTACTTTTATTTTATTTCTACATCTGTGTTTGATTCTGTGATCATATATATGTCTGAATATTGCTACATTTGTGTTCAAATGTAACAAAAACTCAAAAGATTTAGTAATTCCTTAAAACGCTATTCACCCGCCTCTTGTGTTATTCCTAGCCTTAAGATCCGTATTCCGCATTTTTCACATTTGGTATCAGAGCAAGGTTTTCAAAGTTTCATAATATGATTTTTGATTTTTTTTTTTTAAATGGCTATGTTTGAAAAACTTGTTAATACTAGTTTAGAAATATTCAAATCATTATTGTCTCTTGAGTCTACATATAATCTATATTCAAATTCAAGTTGTCTATCAAAATTATATGATGTGCAGGAAACATGCCTTATGGGTGTTGAGGAATCAACCCATAATGGGCAAATTATGCATATCAAAAAGAAAAAATAGATACTCGATAGTGGATGCTCTAGACACATGACTGGTAATCCAAATATGCTGAATGATACAATATACAAAGACGATGGACTGGTTAACTTTGGAGACAACTCAAAAGGATATGTGATTGGCATCGGCAAAGTCGATAACTCTGAAACTCCTATTATTACTAATGTTTTACTAGTTAAGAATCTGAAACATAATCTGCTAAGTATTAGTCAACTTTGCGATAAAGGATATAAAATTAAATTTGAAGAAGATAAGTGTCACATTGAAGATAATAATTCAACCATAATATTTGAAGGAATTAGGAAAAAGAATATTTATATTCTTAGTATGAAAGTCTCAAATGATAACTTATGTCTTTTGGCAAATACAAGTGACCCTTGGATTTGACATAAGAGATTTAGACATTTGAATTTCAAACTCTTATCTAGACTGTCAAAACATGATCTAGTAAGAGGTCTCCCTAAAATAAATTTTAAAGTAGATATTATGTGATGCATGTCAATTAGGAAAACTTAGAAAAAGTTCCTTTAAATTAAAATATATGATTTCAACCTTAAAACCTCTTGAATTACTTCACCTTGATTTATTTGGTCCATCTCAAATTCTATCAATAAATCATAGTAAATATGTTTTTGTAATTGTAGATGATTATTCTAGATTTACATGGACAATATTTTTGAAACATAAAAGTGATACTTTTGAATGTTTTAATAACTTTACAAAAAGGATTCAAAATCAACTTTCTCTAAAAATTATAACCATCCTTAGTGATCAAGTGGTGAATTTGAAAATGAAAAGTTTGAGGAAATCTACAATAAAAGGGAATAACTCATAATTTTTCATTTCCAAGAACTCCACAACAAAACGGAGTAGTAGAACGTAAAAATAGGACGATTCAAGAGTGTGCGAGAACTATGCTTTCAGATAGTAAATTACCAAAGTATTTTTGGGCAGAAGCAGTTGCTACCGCTTGTTATATTTTAAACAGGATATTAATTAGACCTTTAACTGATAAGACATCTTATGAACTTCTTTACAGAAAGAAACCTAAGGTATCTTATTTTAGAATTTTTGGAAGCAAATGATTTATTTTAAATACAAAAGATAACTTAGATAAATTTGATCCTAAATCTGACAAAGATATCTTTATCGGATATTCTAATAGAAGTAAAGCGTACAGAGTGTTTAATTTAAGAACTAACACCATCGATGAAACAATGCATGTTTCATTCGGTGAAAATCTCAAAAATTTTGAAGATACAAACGATGAAGAGGATTTAATCACTCAAAATCAAGAGTCAACTGAAACTAATAATGAAATTAATCATCCTAACAAAAGAACTAAACTTTTAAAAGATCATCCTATAGAAAATATACTAGGAGATATGCAATCTGTTGTTGCAACTAGAAATCAATTAAGTAAAATGAGCAATGTAGCCTTTATATCAACTATTGAACCCAAAAATTCTAAAGAAGCATCAACTGATGATTCATGGATTTTGGCTATACAAGAAGAACTAAATCAATTTACTAGAAATGATGCTTGGGAACTTGTTCCTAGACCTGAAAATAAAACTATAATTGGAACTAAATGGGTTATAAAAATAAAATGAATGTACAAGGAGAGGTTGTAAGAAATAAAGGCCGGTTAGTCGTTCAAGGATATTGTCAAGAAGAAGGAATATATTTTGATGAAACCTTTGCTCCCATAGCAAGATTAGAAGCCATTAGGATTCTACATGCTTTCGCATATCATAATAATTGCAAATTATATCAAATGGATGTTAAAAGTGCCTCTTGAAATGGATTTGTAAAAGAGGAAGTATATGTTGAACAACCACCACTTTTTGAAAAATGAAAAATTACCAAATCTTGTTTACAAAGTTAAGAAAGCTCTATATGGTCTAAAACAAGCTCCTAGAGTCTGGTATGATAGACTAAGATCTTACTTGTTACAATCAAACTTTGAAATTGGTAAAGTAGATAATACTCTTTTTATTAAAAGAAATAAAGATGATATTCAACTAGTACAAGTTTATGTAGATGATATCATTTTCGGATCAACTAATTTTGAAACGAATAAAGAATTTTCTAAAATAATGACAGTAGATTTTGAGATGAGTCATATGGGTGAATTAAACTTCTTTCTAGGATTACAAATAAAACAATTAGATAATGGTATCTTTATTAGTTAAGAAAAATATGCTAAAGACCTAGTTAGTAAATTTGGTTTGACTACTACATGTGGAAAACCCACTCTCATGGCAACCAATGAGTACCTAAGTAAAGAAGATCTCTCGAAAGATTTAGATCAAAAATTATATAGAGGAATGATTGGATCACTACTCTATATCACTGCTAGTAGACCTGATATCATGCATAGTGTTTGTCTCTGTGCAAGATATCAATCCCAACCTAACGAGACCCACTTAAAAGCCGTAAAACGTATCATAAGATATGTTAAACACACCTTTGATTATGGCTTATTTTATCCTAAAAATGATTCTTTTGAATTAATATCTTACTGCGATGCTGATTATGCTGGTTGTAAATCAGACGAAAAAGTACAAGTGGAACATGTCACTTTTTGGGGCATTCTCTGATTTCCTGGTTTAGTAAAAAGCAAAACACGGTTTCTTTATCAACAACCAAAGCAGTGTATATTTCTGTTGCTTTGGCTTGTTCTCAAGTAATATATATGCAACAAACTTTAAAAGATTTTGGTTTAAATATCATAAAATCACCAATTTATTGTGACAATACTAGTGCAATAAATTTATCCAAAAATACTACTCATCATGCTCGAACTAAACATATTGATATCAGACATTATTTTCTCATAGATAATATAAGTAAGGAAGTAACTACTCTCGATTATATCAATTCTGAGAATCAAATTGCTGATATCTTAACAAAACCCTTAAATGAATCTATATTTACTAAATTAAGAAGAGAATTAGGTATTTGTTCAATAACTGAAATATAAATAACAAAGTATAAATAAAAATTAAATCAAAATAAATCAAATAGTAAAAATATCAAGCACTCTGTCACATCCCCCTCTACCTATGTCGACATATAATGATTTTTTATTTTCGAAATTTTTCCCACCAAAATTCAAATAAGTGGTTATATAAACTTCCTATTTCGAAATTTTGATCATTCTCCCTGTTCTCTCTCTGTTCTAACTTCTGAAATCAATTAAACAATGGCCTCCTCTTTCAAATCTAACAAAAAATCAACCTTTTCCACTGCAAGAATTTTGATTTTCAGTAGCGCTCAAAAAACGCTACTAAAAGTTTTAGCAGCGTTTTGATGAACGCTGTTAAAAAGCCCACGACTAAAAATACTTGATTTTTAGTTGCACTTATTTCAACGTTACCATAAATCTTTTTAGTGCAGCGTTTATGAAACGCCACTAAATTCTTTTTTGCAGTGTGTATAAAATGCTACCAAAATGTACTTGGTTTGCTCAAAAATATTTTAGTAGTTTTGTTAAACGCTGTAATAGAGGACGCAGTTTATTGACAAAGCCTGCAGCCGCGTTTATTAAACACTGCTATATATGCACTTTATTTTTGTAATATTTTTAGTAGCGTTTCCGAAACGCTACTAAAAATATTCTAACTCTGCCTATAAATTGCCTCCGGTTCAATCTTGTTCATAGCTTATAACATAATATATAAACACATACACATTAAATAACTGCAAAATACATATACACATACACATTCAAACATAAACACATTTTAAAAACCACAAAATACGTAAACAAAAGCACTAACATAAACAATATGTTAACCGTACATAGAAGTTTACACAACCGAACAGTAGTTTCAAGACAAAATGGTTAACCGTACATAGAAGTTTACGTACACCAAACAATATGTTAATGCTGCAGTTAAAGTACCATAAACATCTGAACTAAGCAAGTACAATAACCAACCAAACTACCTAACAAGTACGATAAACTAGTGCTGCTACTGCTCATTCTTCAGAAACGCCTACCTGTAAACAAAATATAATCAACAATGAGACTCAAGTTATAATCAATACTGAGATAATAATGACAGGACCATCAATACTGAGAAAACAATGAGACTAAAGTTACGCACAATTGAATATGAGCAATCTTGTGTTCAACTGAATATGCACAACTGAATATGAAAACTAAAATAATGTGCATGTTAGTTTAAACTAAAATAATGTGCATGTTAGTTTTGGCCAAGAATAAAATGAAAATGAAGATTTGTCATCAATGTTTTGTGCATTTTATCTCTTCCTATACATTTTCATATACTCAAACACAGATTTTCACATACTCGAACACAGATGAAAATATAAGTGTACATGAATTATTTTAGATAGTGAAATTAGGTAGGTGTAAGAAGTCTACCAGACCCATATGGATACAGCCAAACACAGATTCAAAAAATTCATAACGATAGATGCATTTGTTGATAAAAATATGGGATAATAATATGATATGGTCCTAGTATGTAAAATGACTGGAAACTTAGGATAATAAATTATCTTTTAAGTATGTACAATTGGTCGATATAACTTATGGCTACTGATGGATTAAACCACCGACTAATTAGAGTTAATATATACAACATAAATACCATATTTTGATAAGCCTAATCATAGTAAATTCCAACATAAATTCTAACTTATTCACATTGTTGCATATTCACATAAATCATTCAAATACAACAACTCATTACACATCTACAAGCAGGTTATAATGAGGCAATTTAGAGGAAAATTTCAAATAAATTTGAAGGCAGCCCCTGTTTAAATCACTTAGGCATTATAATTATTTGAGTTGATGGTTTAAGTATTTCGTTGCTACTGGTTATCCATGATGGTAATTATGCAAGAAGTTTTCGATTACATAAAGAGTTGAATACCTTTCATTTTGGTTCCATAATGAATTTTTCCATCGGCCAAGCTATGGGAACGCCAAAGCCATCTTCCATGCATGTCTACTCCGATGTAGGTCTCCATAGCACTGCATCCGGAAATCTCACTGTTTCAACCCAAACCTTTACAGCATCACGTCCCAATGGACGACAATGGCCCATTGATATCGAATCAGATAAAGCGATAGTTCCTTCAGCCACTACTTCGTTCGTTTCACCCACATCAATCAACTTGCATTTATTATCTTTCGTCAGTTTTGCAATCGGCTGGAAAAAAAATGGTGCATGTTTCAAACAATGCATTGAAAACTGTGTACTTATTTTAGAAACCAAAGCATACAAAATGCAATAACACAGTGGTGCATATTTCAAACAGAAGAAACAAAATACAAAGTAAAAAATATTTCCAGCATATTTACTTACATGTTGTGGTTTCTTCTCGATTATGGGTGTGGATATCACGGAAGAAGTCGCACAATTTACATTCTTACCAACTGCATCTTTATTAACTTCAACTTTTGATTTTGGCCATGCTACTTTCCTACCAACTGCATCTCTAACGCACGACATATCAACTGTGGGTCACCACAAGGTATACATCTCCATTTATTACATTGTCCACCCTAATCGCAAAGGCAGCCGGACCGAGCGGAATACCATTAACAAGATGTTGTGGATCTCTGGCATAGATTCTTCCTTCGGCAACTACCCCTTCACCCTCATTCCAACCATTAATCTTGCATTTGTCGTCTAGGGCGCTGCTGTCACTCTAAAAAGGAGAAGTGTAAATCAAGAGTTTAGTGATTAAGTGAAAATATTGTACAAGACATATTTCTAAATTAAATTTGTGGAAGATCGACGTAAATATTGTGAATTATAAATTTTACCGTACTGACTTCATTCAGCTATCCTCGCAGCGGCCTCTTAATGCAATATAATGGCCATGCTACTACCTTATTCTCAGTATTTGCTAATACTGTCATTTCAAGTGTAGGCCTCTATAAGTAAGCATCTACTTCTTCCACGAAATCTATAATAACGCTCTCCCATTTGGGTCCATGGACAACACTCTCCCATCGGCAACAACTGTAGAGTTTCCATCCCAATTCAACACCGAACATACATCGTCATTGCTCTACAATTATTCAACTGAAAATTATAGCAATTACTAGATCAAAAACTAAAATCCAAATGTTATTTCTTGAGTAATATAATTATTATTTTTACCAATTCAGGTATGCTCCCTTCTTTCGAACTTTCTTTACCCTACAGCAAAGCACTAATATTAGGATATTTTAATCTTAGGAGCACTGAAGTGGAAACGCACAATACTTAAAATGTCACTAGAATCAGTCCAACAAGTTTAAATGGCAGAGTACATACAAAAAACAAGTTGTTGTAGCATCATTTACAAACATGTGTGTCTGAATTCGTTATTTTCAAAATTATTATATAACAAAAAACCAGTTGTTATGCACTATTTTGTTATTCCCGGTTACTATAGTGTTTTTATATATACTTTGATGCTATGCATATTTGCAAAGGTGCATCAGTAAACCTTGTTCATCATAGACTTACCTTTTATGTTCAGTGATCAAGTGTCAAGACAACATGTGCACCCAAAACTTGTTCAGAGTTTTATTTGAGAAAAAATAAAAAGCAAGCAGGAACACCTATACTACATATACTGTTTGGATACTCAAAATGGACGCCAAAGATTTATGTGAACATACGACATTATCAATAAATGATCTTCAGCAGAATATGTCAAAGAAGGTATAAACTAAAGATGAAAGGCCCATCAACTAATTATGTTACAATGTTCTCGGGTATAAATGATTGTAATTTTATTAATAAAAGCAGATGGAGAATAAGCTGCATTTGCAAGGGTGAATTTATTCGTCTACTATATAAGAATAAATAACTTTGTAAATTGTAATTGTGTGCCAAAATAAATAGTACTGGAAATCAATCACTAATTTAAATAGGAAGAAAGCATCATATTATTATATAGTTGACACCAAAACAAATATCATTCCATGATAAACAAACTTAAACATTCTTGTTCCCTAAAGATAAATTTAGACATGATACAAGAGAATATCCCAACGGATAAATAGACTCATTTAATAAAGAGTTTAGTAACCCATTCCAAAGTTTCTATAATCGATAAATAACGAAAAGAATTCGTGAATATGAGACTCAACATTTGTCTCTTACAAACCATTTGATAAGTAGGCCCTGGACTAGCGTAACGACCCGCTATTTTGGACTATTCGCCTCCGCACATGTCGGACTTGAATAATTCAAAATATCGAATTGTTAATTTAAATTTGGCAAAACTAAGATATACAGTAAATAAATAGTCACAGAATCACATACACAGAGTAAAAATATGCAGCGGAAATAAAAGAGATAGTAGTTCATGAAGCTACTATATAAATATATAAAACACATCAGAGATTACAACAGAAGAGTAATACGATACATCAGGTACAAATCAGAATACATCACTGGAATCATCGAATACTGAAAGCGGAATAGATGGATGGATCTTCAAGCAAAGCTCCAACTCCAAAGGTGAGTCTCGAATACTGGTACACTCAGTCTGACCCGAGCGTAAAGCAAAACACAAAACACTCGAGTCAGGATTAATATTCTTATATCAATAAATCCAACTCAAATGAAATAGCAATCGAAATACAAGTAACTCAAAGGACGTTGGAATAACCATCCTCCAAGGATCCGTTAAACTATCTACTAGGTAGTAATGTACGCTAAGTAGATAATGTCTAGCAGTAATATAAAATATTAAAATAGCGTTAAGGCGTTACCATTATCCCCCTTAACACATTTTTATAATGCCATAGTCTATACAGCACCGTAAACCCCACCGTAAACTAGTGGTTATCAGAGGGTACACCATAGGTATAACACAAAACAAAACGTAGCGGTCGCGAATAGGATAATCAGTATGACAAGGTACATGAGGCGATACCAACTAGGATACTAGTAGTTGCGTGATCCGGACTGATGTTGAGCATAGCCAGCAGCTACCTCAACACCGCGAAACAACACTCCCAAACCGAGGGGTGCACCCAAATCGAATTAATAGATATGGTATCGAAGAAGTGTGTCCGCTAGAGGTGGCGAACCTCAATGGCCCGGCGCGGCTCCTGTTTTAGTCATGTCAGGGGTCATCCAATATCGTTCTCTTTCTTCAGTCAACGCGTTCACGAAACCATCCACTTCATTCTGGATCAACTCTCCTCGTATAATAGTTATTTAAAGTGGTTTCGGTATCGACAGAGAGTATGTCCATATTCGATCCCGGTCTCTTTAATAACTACGTATTATTACACCGATTGGTCGTTTAATATATTTCAAAACAATCAATTTCAATTTTTAATTAGAATTCGTAATAACATTCCATTTGTCTTTCTATATCAATTTTTGTAATTTACATTTCAAAACTTCCAAATTACCATTTCAAAATCTTATAATTCAAATTCAAATTATTTTTAAACAATTCAAATATTGATTCAAGTTCGTATATAAATTTCATTCTGAAATCATTTAAATTAATTTAATTTAAGATTCAAAATCAATTTCAATTCATTTATCGATTTCATTCAATATTCGTTAGGTTACTTATCATTCAAACCGTTCCATTTAATTTCCAATTCATTAAATCAATTACTTAAGTTCAACTTAATTATATCAACTTGCAAATTTAATTAAATTAGATTCGTCAAATCAAATTCTTAAATTTCAAGTCTTACATTTATTTCAATGAAACGCATTTATTTCTTGTTACGAAATTCAATTTCACTTATTCTTTACGTAGTTACAAATTTCAAAACTCAATTAATAAAGAAACTAAATTTCATATATTCGAGAAATCAAATTTCACTTTAACTTACTTAAATAAATTTTTCAAAACTTAATAAATAAAGAAACCCAATTCCATTTATTAACGAAGTTCAAATTCACTTATTCAAAAGTTAAATCTCTTATCAAGGAATTCAATTTTTATTCACTTATCAAATAATTCAATCTCATTCAATTATTAAATAATTTCAACTTAATTATTAATAATTTCAAATTTAATTCAATGAATAATTCCAAATTTTTATTGTCGAAATTTAATTTTAAAACAACGCTCTTTCAACAACTACTTTGTTAATATTCGTTTCCGATTTTAAATATTAACATTTTCCTTTTATTAAATTCAAATTCCAATTTCGTTTCAAAACCTTATTCTTTACTCACATAAAATCATTATTTTATTTTAAATCAAATTATTGACCAATCGGGTTTTATTTAATTTTCTATTCTAAGTCAAGTTCATTTAGATATTTATCATTTCAACCCGATTCCATTTCAATTCAAAAATCAAAGCATAGCAAAGGGAACTTGCAGTGTGATAACAGGGATGGTGTTATAGTAAATAAACAAGCAATAACAACAATCAATAACAATTCAATAATCAATTCAAATAATCCCGAAATAATCGTATTAATTCACATTGTTATTTGTGCAAATTAATATAATTATTTCTAGAATCTACACTATCATTTCATGTAGATTAAAGATTATTACACTATTATTTTATACGGTTTTTCCACTTGCCATTAAATTCCAATTCCATACTTCATCAATTTATACAATATACATTCAACGTTTCAAGGTGTACAAAATCAAATTCTACGTGTCAATTAATTAAATGTTACAGAGGTCATTTTATACAACTTAAACTAATCAAATTCAACACATACGTCGATTCAAAATTTTAACTATCCTACGCCGAATTCAATTGCATAATATTTCTCATTTTATACATTACAATTTACATCCAATATTAACAACAAACAAATAATCAATTATCTTCCAACTGGATTATTATTGCATACATGACAGATAACGGTGTCAGATGTCAAAGGTTAACTGATACACAAATAACAGTGCAATAAATAATAGCAGTATATTTCAATTATCGTTTCAATTGAAATCAAATTTAATAAATAAAAGAATATTAATCGTGAGTGAATGCTCACCTTTCTAGGTTAGAGGAGATTTGTCAAATGAAACGAGTTGCGAATCCAAGCACGACTCCGAAGCAAAGTAAGAGTTTACACGAGTTAGGTGGACAAAGCTGATAACAAGGAATTGATGAAATAAATCAGAATCTAATTAACAGAACAACAACTATATAAAAATTATTATTGTTATTATTATTTCCATGAAATCAATATTTAATTTAAGACAAATGTTAAAATAACACACACACACACACACATATATATACACAGTAAAATCATTGTTTTAAATAAACACCATATAATAAAACAAACATATCCACGTATAAAAATTCGAGCTATATATACTTATATACACCTCTACATAGATAACGAAATTTTATAACTCATTTATACCTATATAAGTAAACTAGCATAAAAGTCTTGTATAGAATTACGTGCTGACTATAGTAGCAAATAAGTAATAAGATATGTATACAACCATATAGAGTCTATGATCGGAAAAATAATATGTGAAGCTTATTTACATATATACATACCACTGTCAAAAACAAAAACAAACAAAAAAATATAAAAAAAAAAGAAAAAAACAAAACGTAAATACAGAGTATAGTTTATAATACTTTTACATTATATTCTATTATAAAATGCAATGGTTGGAAAATTTTATGCATACATTCTGAGCTGCAAAAGGATAGCCTTTCATTTAATTTGACGCTAGATCTATAAGGTTGTAGCAATAACAACTGCTTCCTAACTTATCTTATACCCTTTCTTACCTTATTTTCTAGTATATATATAAATATAAAATAAAATAAATCGAAGTAACTTATATTGAATACTGTAGATGAATTAACATATATAACAAGCTTTACACAACATACATATATTTCCGTCTCATCTATGTGTGTACGTTTAAACCCATACTTATATATAGGATTCATTTGAGCAGAAAGCACAGCCCCTTTATAACTTATATACATAAGACAGGTAATAGCCGAGCACGATTTTGGGTAAAGTACAGGGTAAGGTAGCAGGCCTATGGACTCAGACAATATAAACTGGATATATACAACATACTACCCATATTTATATAAACTCAAGCTTCCCAGTCAATCTATGTGTTGTGAAATGATATTAGAGTTAAGGAAACAACATATATAATATAAGCAAACATATATACAATAAAATATAACTTGCTGCAAAATATAATATTTATAAGTACATATGTAAAACTAATATACACCATATTTATTCTAATCTACAACTTACTGTATAAACCCAAGATATAAAATAAGTATTTATGTAACAACCCGCATATTTACCGATTTTATATTTAAATATTTTATCGTTAGTCGGATTTTAGTCCGAAAAGCTACTTTTTGCATACGGTCGAATTAGGACTCGGGACCACTCCCATTGAGTTTAAAATGCCGTTTGCGACCTTTTTGAGTATAAGCTTCGATATGTTTGGAGAAAGTTGATTTTTGCTACTTTTCACTTTGGGTTTGGTTTTGGGCTCAGCCCTATGTTTTAACTTATACTCCAAAACTGAACCACTCTCCCCATTCTCACTCACTTCTTTCTCTTTTCAGTTTTCTTAGCATTAATGGTGGGAGAGATTGGAAATTAAAACTCCAAAACCCTAGTTTCTCTTGCAAATCAAATTCCTAGCTCCAAACTCAAGAAGAACCCATTGGTAAGCTTCTCTCCTTCTTCTCCAACTTATTCTCTTACCAATTTCAGAAATTCCCAAACCTAATTTCGGGAATGTTCTTGTTTTGAGCTCAAGCTCAATTGGGTTGTGTTGAAGAAAGGTTGATTCTCCATTTGCTTTCAAGCTTCTTCTTGTTCGATTTTGTGAAAAGGTGAGATTTTTAATCTTATATCTAAGTCTATGAATTATCTTCGAATGTTAGGTATGAATTCCTAACACTTATTCGTGTGCATTTGCTTTTGGATTGGATTGAATTGGTGTATATTCCAATTTTTAGTGTTTTGAGTTCAATTCGTTAAAAATCCTAACTTTGATGTTTGAACATGTTTTTGGTGATGCGTCGAGGAGCATATAGGGCCGGGTAGTCGATTGGCATAATCCCTTAGCGCCGTTGCTCGAGAAAATGCAATTTGGTCAAGATTGAACCTCATTTGTTATAGGCAGGGAAGAGGCTGGAAACAGGTCCGGCTGACCGACCCCCTGGTTCGGTCGACCGACCTACTTCCAAATGTGCAGTTGCACTTTTGTTTCTGGTTCGGCCGACAGAGCCCTCTGGTCCGGTCGACCGACCTGCTTCCAAGTGCATAAGCACTTTCTGTTTTAGGTTCGGTCGACCGACTCAGGGAGTCCGGCCGACCGACCTGATGATTTTTGCCTGCTTTGCCTTGTTGCTTAAATTTCCAACTTAAATCGATTCGTGTTGTTTCCTATTTATTGTTATCAATTATTATGACTTTGATGACTCCTTTTTAGGGATTTTCTTGAGTATCCATTTTGATGGACTCTTTATCGGTTTCGTTGGATTTTTATTCACATCTTCGTATGTGAATTTTAGTGATTGATTGTTTCTACAATCTTCTTTGTGTTTTGTCACTTTAAAAATATAAAGGTTTTCTATACTAGTAGTAAATATCAAAAATCTTTCCTCAAACGATTTCAATACTATTTTAATACCAAATTCGTTTATAAAACCGTTTTCCAATCTATTAGTATATACAAACCTTTACCTCACTCGTATGAGAAATCTAATTAAACGACTTAGTAAAACAAGTGATATGAAACGCTTGCGTTCACTTTGTTGGTTAATTCTTGGACTTGTTCGATTGAAACTCTTGTGACAATTTTCTAGTGGAGATCTACAATTTGTTCGTAAATATTTAAGTTAAGCTAGTGGTTATGGGACATGATGCTAAGCTCATATATTTACTAGCTTACTGTAATCGACACTTCTCGATGATCATGACGATCATTTTTGTGATTTAGACTAGCAGTTGTGCGATGTCTCTTTGTCTGCTTTGTGGAGTTTCGACTCAAATTTGGTGGGGTAGCAACCCACGGTCTTCGGACCATTCGTGTGTCAGGTCTTCGGACCATTCGTGTGTCAAATTAATGGCTAGCTACCATGAGATAGCTTCTCGTTCATGTGTTACAGCTGTTGGTGAGTTTTCATGCTCCCGTTCATGTGATAGGCCTCCCCTCCCTTATTTTGTGTGATTTCTGGATTTCGTGTGTCGAATTCTAGAATTTTCTTCTTCACCTATTTTTGTGATTTCTATTGGTATGATTTATCAATTCTTGTGCATAGGTGAATTCGTGTGTCGTTGACTGGATTTCTTGTGTTGATTTCTGGAATTTATGTTTCGCCAGCTTTGTGATTTCTATTGATATGATTTATCAATTCTTGTGCATAGGTGAATTCGTGTGTCATTAACTTGTTGTGAATACAAGTTTTGGGTATGATACCCTTTTTGGATCTTTGAGAAGATTCTTTGATATTGATTAAACGTTTGTTGATTATCATTTACATACTTATAGTAGTATGCCATTATGGATATTATACGTCTATGCCATATCTTATATGTCAATTATTGTGGCTTGGTGAATGAAATTAGGAGTATGACATTCCTTTTTATCTTGAGTAGATTATCGTGACATTGATTAATCTCTTGTTGATTTTCAATTACTTATATATATCACAGCTTGGCATTGTGATTATTATGTGTTTCGTCATATCTCCTATTCTATATCATGTTATCTAATATTTATAGTTAGACTGATCCGTTTATTATTTTCTTATAAATAATACTCGGGTCAGACCGAGATGCTGCAGGTGTTTCGACTTGACTTCTACCCGGGGATCCATTACTCTGACCTTTTGCTTACTACTTAGATTAGTAGTTTTTGTTGTATACATTTGAGATACAGATTCCATAATGTATACTTATTCTTTTGTGTAGTTCATGTAACTATTCTTTTGTGATATTGTGGATTTCTTTTGACCACTACTCTGATGAACACTTTCATGTGTTATATTCATATCTATTTCCGCCTTTGTGATATGAATTGTCTGTGACTGATTTATGTTATGTTTACTTCTATATTTGTTTCCGAAGATATCATAGCCACTGTGTAGTAGCTTTGAGTTTGTGTCGGCATGTCGGATTTCCACTTGAAAAGAATTGCATGCTATACTATCTGACATATCGATGCTCGCACAAAGCAATTACACGGATGGTCGCTCCTCAACAGCCTTATTCTCCGTGCTAGTTAACAGCATTCACCGTAATGTTCTTGGCTAGCGTGGGTATAAAGGTGGGGCGTCACAGCTTGGTATCAGAGCCAAACTTCGGAACAATATGGAATATTATAACAAGGATCATCGTCCTAAGTCTTTCTTAGGAGTCGTGCTTTAGGATTTAATTCGAGTCTTCGTACCGATTCATCCTATTTTCTTTATGATTCCTTGTTTTATCTATCAAGATTGCTTGATATTTATTTTGAGAATAACTTTTCTCCTTCTTTCTTTCTTAAAGAAGAGAAATGGTTAGACCTGGCCGTCCCAGCGCCGGTCAATCTAGTGCTACTCCCCTGGATGGAGTATTTATGTCTGCCCAGCAGCTTCTTGATCTAGTAAAGAACGCTCAAGCAGTCAGTCCCAATCCAGAGCCTACTCATCCTAGATCCAGTTTTGCACGCTTGTGCAGAGACTACACCGATTTGGGTGGAGGGCCATTCAAGGGATCCAAGAGTGTTATTGAAATTCAAGCTTGGCTCAAATCATGCGATCGCATCTTTTCTCGCATGAACCTTATTGATCTACATCGAGTCCATGTAGCTTCTAGTATGCTCCACGAAAGAGCATTAGATTGGTATGAGCTTTTAATTTCTGAAATTATTGAAGTGATTCAAGATTGGAAGAGACCGGAGAGTGTGACAGAGATTCGTAGTTTTCTCGGATTGGCGGGCTATTACGTCGTTTTATCAATGACTTTTCTAAGATTGTCGTGCCTCTCACTAGCTTGACGAAAAAAGGTGTTAAATACATTTGGTCGGACAAATGTGAAGCTTCTTTTCAGAAATTAAAAGAACTCCTATCTAATGCTCCTATTCTTGTTATTCCTGAGGGGAATCAAGATTTCGTTGTTTATACCGATGCTAGTCGCGTTGGTTTTGGTGCCGTTCTTATGCAAAGAGAACGTGTTATTGCTTATGCTTCTAGGCAATTGAAGCTTGCTGAGACTAGATATGCCACTCATGATTTAGAACTCGCGGCTATTGTTTTCGCCCTTCGTATTTGGCGTCATTATCTATTGGGAGAGAAATTTGTTCTTTATACCGATCATAAGTCTTTGAAATATTTATTTTCTCAAAAGGAACTTAATTTGCGTCAACAACGTTGGCTCGAGTTCCTTGCTCCTTATGATCTTGATATTCTTTATACTCCCGGAAAGGGTAATCGTATTGCCGATGCTCTTAGCCGTAAATAACAAGCTGTTGTTTCTATGATGATATCCGAATGGAACGATCTTGAGATCTTATCCACTTGTGAGATTCGAGACCGCGTATCCGATTTATGTTCATCACTTGTTTTATGTAGCCTTGAGGCTCATCCTTCTCTTCTAGACCGCATTCTTGAAGCTTAAAGGCTAGATCCCGAATTGGCTCTTCATGGCCAAAATATTAAGGATAAAATTGATATTGAAGGTTTGAAAGACTTTGATATCGATTCTCGTGGCGGCATTCGGAGATTTGGTAGACTTATCGTACCAAATATTAGGGATCTTCGTAAAGATATTTTAGAAGATTCTCATCACTCTTAATTTACCATTCATCCCGGTAGTAGTAAAATGTACGCGGATATGAAGCGACTTTATTATTGGGAGGGAATGAAACTTGACATCGCTAACTTCGTTAAGCGTTGCATGACTTGCCAACTCGTTAAGGTCGAACATCAAAGGCCCGGTGGGTTATTGCAACCTTTAGAAATTCCAGTTTGGAAGTGGGATCAAATTTCCATGGATTTTATAGATGGCCTTCCCCGTTCTCGATCGGGTTATGATAGCTTATGGTTAATTGTTGATAGACTTACTAAATCCGCCCATTTTATTCCCGTTCGGTCTAACCGAACCGTTCCACTTTTGGAAAAACTCTTTATTAAAGAGATTGTTAAATTGCATGGGGTTCCTACTTCAATTGTTAGTGATCGTGATCCATTGTTTACTAGTGGATTTTGGAAGAGTCTTCAAAAAGCTTTAGGAACGAAGCTTAATTTTAGCACCGCTTATCATCCCCAGTCCGACGGACAAACCGAGCGTGTGAATCAAACTCTTGAAGATCTTCTTCGTGCTTGTGTTCTTGATTTTGGTGGAAGTTGGGAAGATCACATTTCACTTGTTGAATTTTCCTACAATAATAGCTTCCAATCTAGTATTGGTATGGCACCTTTTGAGGCACTCTACGGAAGGCCATGACGATCTCCTTCTTGTTGGCTTGAGACCGGTAAGAAGCTGCTTTTAGGTCCAGATTTTATTCGTGATTCCTTAGAGAAAATTGAACTTATTCGACATAGAATGAAAGAATCTCAGAGTAGACAAAAATCCTATGCCGGTAACCTGAGAAGGAAGTTAGAATTTTCTGAGGGAGATCTTGTGTTCATTCGTGTTTCACCTATGAAAGGTGTTGTACGTTTCAGTCGATCGGGAAAATTGGCGCCTCCATATATCGGGCCATTTCCTATCATTGAACGTATTGGTTCCATGGCTTATCGCCTTTTATTGCCGGCTCAATTTTCTTCTATTCATGACGTGTTTCACGTTTCTCAATTACGGAAATGCCTTCGAGATTCCGATTCTGTTCTTGATCCCGGTGTTGTGGAAGAGATTGAAGTTTCGCCTAATTTAACTTATGAGCAACATCCTATTCGTATCATTGCTTCGGAAGTCAAACGACTTCGAAATAAAGATGTTCCGCTTGTTAAAGTTCAATGGTCTTCAAATCCTAAGGATTGTTCTTGGGAATCTAGAGAGTACATTGAGCGAACACATCCGGACTTACTTTCTCGTGCTCTTTGAGGTGAACTTCTTATTTCAAACTTCTTTTGTGTTGAATATGCTTTTATAGTTGTTACTACATATCTTCTTCTTGTAATATTGCGAGGACGCAATTTCTTTAAGGAGGGGAGTCTGTAACAACCCGCATATTTACCGATTTTATATTTAAATATTTTATTTAAATATTTTATCGTTAGTCGGATTTTAGTCCGAAAAGCTACTTTTTGCGTACGGTCGAATTAGGACTCGGGACCACTCCCATTGAGTTTAAAATGCCGTTTGCGACCTTTTTTAGTATAAGCTTCGATATGTTTGGAGAAAGTTGATTTTTTCTACTTTTCACTTTGGGTTTGGTTTTGGGCTCAGCCCTATGTTTTAACTTATACTCCAAAACTGAACCACTCTCCCCATTCTCACTCACTTCTTTCTCTTTTCAGTTTTCTTAGCATTAATGGTGGGAGAGATTGGAAATTAAAACTCCAAAACCCTAGTTTCTCTTGCAAATCAAATTCCTAGCTCCAAACTCAAGAAGAACCCATTGGTAAGCTTCTCTCCTTCTTCTCCAACTTATTCTCTTACCAATTTCAGAAATTCCTAAACCTAATTTCGGGAATGTTCTTCTTTTGAGCTTAGATTCAAGCTCAATTGGGTTGTGTTGAAGAAAGGTTGATTCTCCATTTGCTTTCAAGCTTCTTCTTGTTCGATTTTGTGAAAAGGTGAGATTTTTAATCTCACATCTAAGTCTATGAATTATCTTCGAATGTTAGGTATGAATTCCTAACACTTATTCGTGTGCATTTGCTTTTGGATTGGATTGAATTGGTGTATATTCCAATTTTTTGTGTTTTGAGTTCAATTCGTTAAAAATCCTAACTTTGATGTTTGAACATGTTTTTGGTGATGCATCGAGGAGCATATAGGGCCGGGTAGTCGATTGGCATAATCCCTTAGCGCCGTTGCTCGAGAAAATGCAATTTGGTCAAGATTGAACCTCATTTGTTATAGGCAGGGAAGAGGCTGGAAACAGGTCCGGCCGACCGACCCCCTGGTTCGTTCGACCGACCTGCTTCCAAATGTGCAGCTGCACTTTTGTTTCTGGTTCGGCCGACCGACCCCTCTGGTCCGGTCGACCGACCTGCTTCCAAGTGCATAAGCACTTTCTGTTTTAGGTTCGGTCGACCGACTCAGGGAGTCCGGCCGACCGACCTGATGATTTTTGCCTGCTTTGCCTTGTTGCTTAAATTTCCAACTTAAATCGATTCGTGTTGTTTCCTATTTATTGTTATCAATTATTATGACTTTGATGACTCCTTTTTAGGGATTTTCTTGAGTATCCATTTTGATGGACTCTTTATCGGTTTCGTTGGATTTTTATTCACATCTTCGTATGTGAATTTTAGTGATTGATTGTTTCTACAATCTTCTTTGTGTTTTGTCACTTTAAAAATATAAAGGTTTTCTATACTAGTAGTAAATATCAAAACTCTTTCCTCAAACGATTTCAACACTATTTTAATACCAAATTCGTTTATAAAACCGTTTTCCAATCTATTAGTATATACAAACCTTTACCTCACTCGCATGAGAAATCTAATTAAACGACTTAGTAAAACAAGTGGTATGAAACGCTTGCGTTCACTTTGTTGGTTAATTCTTGGACTTGTTCGATTGAAACTCTTGTGACAATTTTCTAGTGGAGATCTACAATTTGTTCGTAAATATTTAAGTTAAGCTAGTGGTTATGGGACATGATGCTAAGCTCATATATTTACTAGCTTACTGTAATCGACACTTCTCGATGATCATGACGATCATTTTTGTGATTTAGACTAGCAGTTGTGCGATGTCTCTTTGTCTGCTTTATGGATTTTCGACTCAAATTTGGTGGGGTAGCAACCCACGGTCTTCAGACCATTCATGTGTCAGGTCTTCGGACCATTCGTGTGTCAAATTAATGGCTAGCTACCATGAGATAGCTTCTCGTTCATGTGTTACAGCTGTTGGTGAGTTTTCATGCTCCCGTTCATGTGATAGGCCTCCCCCCCTCCCTTATTTTGTGTGATTTCTGAATTTCGTGTGTCGAATTCTGGAATTTTCTTCTTCACCTATTTTTGTGATTTCTATTGGTATGATTTATCAATTCTTGTGCATAGGTGAATTCGTGTGTCATTGACTGGATTTCTTGTGTTGATTTCTGGAATTTATGTTTCACCAGCTTTGTGATTTCTATTGATATGATTTATCAATTCTTGTGCATAGGTGAATTCGTGTGTCATTAACTTGTTGTGAATACAATTTTGGGTATGATACCCTTTTTGGATCTTTGAGAAGATTCTTTGATATTGATTAATCGTTTGTTGATTATCATTTACATACTTATAGTAGTATGTCATTATGGATATTATACGTCTATGCCATATCTTATATGTCAATTATTGTGGCTTGGTGAATGAAATTAGGAGTATGACATTCCTTTTTATCTTGAGTAGATTATCGTGACATTGATTAATCTCTTGTTGATTTTCAATTACTTATATATATCACAGCTTGGCATTGTGATTATTATGTGTTTCGTCATATCTCCTATTCTATATCGTGTTATCTGATATTTATAGTTAGACTGATCCGTTTATTATTTTCTTATAAATAATACTCGGGTCAGACCGAGATGCTGCAGGTGTTTCGACTTGACTTCTCCACGGGGATCCATTACTCTGACCTTTTGCTTACTACTTAGATTAGTAGTTTTTGTTGTATACATTTGAGATACAGACTCCATAATGTATACTTATTCTTTTGTGTAGTTCATGTAACTATTCTTTTGTGATATTGTGGATTTCTTTTGACCACTACTCTGATGAACACTTTCATGTGTTATATTCATATCTATTTCCGCCTTTGTGATATGAATTGTCTGTGACTGATTTATGTTATGTTTACTTCTATATTTGTTTCCGAAGACATTATAGCCACTGTGTACTAGCTTTGAGTTTGTGTCGGCATGTCGGATTTCCACTTGAAAAGAATTGCATGCTATACTATCTGACATATCGATGCTCGCACAAAGCAATTACACGGATGGTCGCTCCTCAACAGCCTTATTCTCCGTGCTAGTTGACAGCATTCACCGTAATGTTCTTGGCTAGCGTGGCTATAGAGGTGGGGCGTCACAATTTATTTAACTTTTAACACCTAAATGCATATATACCTTAATGTACATACAACTGACAGGGTCTCGGCAAGGAGAAGAAAATGTGGTCGGTGTTCATTGTTGCAAAGCCAAGCAGAGGACGAAGATAAGGTGGTGGTGGCTCATGGCTCGATCGAGCGGGGTGAGAGGTGGTCGTGGTGCTGCAACCGAGGCGAGAAGATGAAGTAGTGGAACACGGTCGGTTGTTGAGGCGGCAAGATCTCGGCTGGGTTCGAGGATGGTGGAGGAGAGGTTAGTTGGTCGGAGTTTTGTGGTGGGTGGGGAAACGCGAGGCAACCGAAGGTGGAGGCAAGTGGTGGACGGCTGTGGAGTGGCGGAGATAAGGAGGTCCGGTGATGGACTGCGTATGGCTGGTGGGTAAGGGGGAGTGTCGATGTGGCCGAGATGGTGGTTGCCGAAGCCGAGGTGATGAGGTGGATGTTCGGATCTAGGGTGGAGGCGGGTCTGTCTGGGAAAAACGGGCGACGGTCGAAGGTGGCTCGTGTGGCGAGGTGAGGGCGGAGGTCGGGGTGGTGGGTTCTCGGGTGTAGATGCGGTCGAGGGGGAGGGCGCGGGCGGGCGGAGGCTGGCGGCGACGCGGAGCAGAGTAGACGTGGTTGTGTTTGATGAAGAGCTTTGCTCTCATTTTTTTCTCATCAAATTTTTATTTTTTACAGTAAGAAGAAGTGGGAATAAGAAAGGAAGAGGATGAGTAGATTCAGCAATATCAAGGAGCATGCTACAGGCAGTAAAAATAGGGAGAAGAATAAATGAAGGAAAGATGTCTTCATGGGGAGAGGAGAAGTCTTTACGTGCTTGGAAATGATGAAGTACCAAGCCACAGCTAATAATTCATTTGAACGTTAGGAAATAGCAATAGTTAATTCATGAAATAATAAATTTCTGTTGGCAGCTTTGCACGATGGGAAATGAAAGGACAGAGACGTGTCAGAGAAGCAGTTGCAAAAATGAAGTAAGCTGTTTGCAGAAGCATTAATGAAGGCGGATATATACATTGGGGTTCAGAGTACACGGTGAAATGCAATGATGTTTTTGCAAAGTGGTGGCTGTTTGGGTTCCCAAGACGGCTGAATAGACTCTAGAATTTTGAACGTTGGAAAGTTTGGGTACCGGTTTGCTACGTAACGGACCTGTTTGCGCTCCGTTAACAATTAAAATTTTGCAACGCCGAACTCCGATTGACACAAATAAATATACCGTTTTGATCAGCGCGTCGAGGCGGTCACAACGATATGAAGATATTGGTGATGCGATCGAATTATAAAAATTCGAAATTTTCTACTGAAGGAAAATGCAGTAAAACGTCGAAAAATAAGAACGACGGAGCTAAAAATGTCCGAATTTGGAAAAACGAAAAATGACGTCTTGCTCAGAAGACGATTTAGAATTTTTCTATGTAAAAATATTTTGGTTTCGAAAACGCTTTATTTTCATCGATTACTAACTGATTTAGATTGAAGTAAATTTACGCACGAAATGAACTTTCATATTTTCGGCCGAAAATTTACCAGTTGCTATGCTTAATTAGACGCATTCCAAATATGAAGTTTGAATAGCATCGGAATTTGTTTGTGAAAATTCAAACTTCTACACTAAATACGATTTTTAAAATTTTAAACCGGGTCTGAATTTCAGGGTCGTTACAACTAGTCCACTAGACAACTACCTAACACGCCTCCAACTTTCTAAGGATCTCTAATTATTATAACATGCTATTCCCAGTGAGCAATGCAGCTACAATGGGGCCTTAATTAGCAGAGTCTGACCAAGCTTGGTATTTTCACACTAAAACAAAGTGTTGTTTGTTGTTCAGTTCACTTGCTGCCTCAAGCCATTGTACCCAGTGTTTTACCAATGTTTTCCCAATGTTATTCCCGGTGTTTTCCCAATGTCTACTTAATAAATTACTTTCAAAAAATTTACCTTTTGGTCCACCAGCATATGTACCATACCCCTTAATTCTGCTATTTCCTCTCGACGTTGAGATAGTTGTTTATCTCTGGACTGGGACACAGCTAGCTTGGTTAAGGTGCAGCCTCTTCCTAGTGCCCTTAACCGTCCTGGTTTATCCCTTCCCAATACATTTGCAAGAGCATCTCCATTGACATTTTGTGACGAGCTGGACTGTGATAGGCTAACAAATTTTTTAATCTCCGCCTACATAAATAAATACATATAGATAATGTACGATGGTAAAATCATCATAGTTTCGGACACTTTTTTATATACCGATAAAATAAAAAATTCTTACAATAGTATTTGCAACTTCCACTGTCACTGGTTCACCCTTTTTTTTAATGTGAGACTTAATCCAAACATCAGCTCTCGTTATGGATGATGGATTTGGACTTCCTTTTTTTAAATTTAGAATAACATTAAATAAATAAACTGGAAGATATAAATAATGTTAAATAATGCTATACTTAACTAACTAACCATGTCCTTGGTCAATCTAGTCATTCCCCTACAACCAGATGTGTGTGGAACTTGATTAACCCTAAGGGCCGAATATTTCTCACTTCGTTTTTGGAAATATTGAAAGATGTTAGAATTTAGTAACCAAAAGCATATTACAGATATCTTAATGTTACCTTAAACTCCGGACTTGTTTTGACCTTCACAAACTTTCTCCACTCGTTCATGCTTTTGATGTTGGTAGGTTTTAGTTTAAGTCTTTCCTCTTCATTCTCGCTTTATTTAATTTTCGAACCAATTTGCTTTTTGAGGATCTCTAAATTACTCCCATCTGTTGAAATACGACTTTTCTTTGTCATTCCTCTTCCAATTTAAATCTAACCTGCAACAATACATGAAAACATGATATTAACAGTAGAAAACAAGATATTA
The DNA here is from genome assembly GCA_030765085.1 of Allium cepa. Taxonomy (NCBI): domain Eukaryota; kingdom Viridiplantae; phylum Streptophyta; class Magnoliopsida; order Asparagales; family Amaryllidaceae; genus Allium; species Allium cepa. The sequence goes on from CM060928.1 coordinate 223,085,806, forward strand.
ACAGTAGGTGAATATAAAGAAACATGCTATGGTGAAGCAGAATGTTGTCAAGCTAGTACAGAATTGGTGAATATATGACTTCATGGTCTCTAAATTTGAAGAAATCTGAATGAAAATCATGAAGTAATCACCTGGTCCTGACATTAGACACCTAAAATATATCTATAGGATTTGTACTCTTGAAGATGATAGCAATGTCACTAAAAATCAAAATTGGTATGATTTCAATCTCAAGTGAGCGAGGATATTGGTGTTTAAATTTTTTAGTTCTATCCAATAATATATGACAACATTGTTTAATTTTTGAAGAATAGCATTTGCAGTCTAGAATAATTGTTTTGAAATCATTGGTCAGCTGATTTTATCAAAAATAATAATTAGAAAAAAATGAAAGTTTATCAAAAAATGATTCACTAATTTTATAAGAAAGCAAATTCGTACTGATGTACTTTAGTAGAAAACTCAAATTATGATTTGTAACACATAATCCAAATCATGTTTACATTTTTGCCTTAGAAGTAATCATCCGGACCCATAAATCTCTGTCATTCTGAACCTTCCATGAAATATGAATATTCATTTCTAATTTATTTATCTATTAAATGTTAAAAAACCAGAAATATGAACAATTGAATTTCGAAGGATAACCCACAATACAAACGTGCACTAAGGATGATTCAAATTAAAAAATTAAGGTTCTTAAACAGAAGTCAGGATAAAATGTTTAAACAACATGATTCGACTACAAGAACTTATGGATTTCTTAATTTAAATTCCTGTTTATTATAGGCAATTTAAAAACCGCAAATTGGCAAAACTATAACCGGATTTATACTTTAAAAAGTAAGTGGTAGGAGAAGAAGAAAGATGAGTTGCTTGATAAATCTACGAAATAAATATACACAAAAGCAGGGACAAATGTTGATAAATAGATTCTCTAGCATATATAGTAGGGAACCTGCTCCATACCTGAAGTGATCGCCACAAAACAACTTTTAACTCTTCACTTAGATTCCTCCAATCATCAAGTGTGTATGGAACCTGCTCCTGCACAAGCGGTCCAAGAAAATAGGATAAATATACCGACCCTGGCCCTATTGGTACGCCTATATCATTGAACTCAACTTCAATTCGATCATGACTGTTTAACGGCAGTTTTTTTGCTTTTGTTTGACCTCTACTTCCACTTTTTCAAGACGAACTTGCAGTTTCAGCATCACTTGCTCTCTCAATTTCCACCTCAGCAGGATCAGTCTGGTCAAGAAGAATTTCATTGTCTAAGTGGGGTTCTTCTTCATGTAACAAAGCCCTTTCATCATTTGGGTCTTCTTCATCTAACAAAGCCCTTTCACCATTTGGGTCAGAAGGGTTACCGTGTAGTGCTTGTTCTTCGTCTTTATTGCAAACACTCGCTTTCTTCTTAGCATTGACTGCTCGTTTTTCGCCTTCACTACAAGCACCGGCTGGAATCTTATACTTCCGCTTTGAATTATACTTTCGCTTTGAATTATACTTCTGGGATTCCTCATCAGTCTTTTTCCGGTTGCGAGTAAGTACAAATCTTGGAAACATCTCTTTTCTGCAAATGAAACAAAATATAAGATACTTAAAAATTTCATTATTTATCATCTACTCGTTGGAGGAATCTGGACCCAATAATTAGTTTACAGATACATGATCTCTGAATCTTTTTAACGTTATATTTCGAAGTATTCTAGAAGTTAATTTTATATCTTAAACAATATAACGAACAAATTAATTAACAAAAGATTAATTTTTTGTAATCAGATCAATATTCTTTTTTAATACATTAATGTAGAAACCTACTAGACCTTGTATGTTAATATGCAAAAAATTAACGTAGTATATATGTATAAACAAAAAACTGTTATAGAGTAGTCATATTAAGCAAGTTCAATCCTTTTCCAGCTCCAGTTCATGATTTGAAAATCAGTTCTTTGACTATGCAGATGAGAAATATATATACCATCCATGACAAACTGTAGTAGGCTAATGAATAAAATTGGACCCATAAATACATATTAAAAATAGAATAGTAAATGGTTTAACTAATTTCACCAGTAAAACCAAAATGGCTAAAGAAGAATGGCTCTCAATAACTGTAATTTCCAAGAATGCGGTCATCAATTTTTTGTCTATATATAAAAAGAAACGTCTTCAACTAACATGAGTTGCATGATCTTATATGTAATAATGCTACGAGTTTATATTATTTGGCCAACTTACTTGTTTTGAAGTGTGTACAGATTCTCTCACACAACTTAAAATGTGGTAAAATATTTTTTTTCTTATTTATCATGTTATTCGCAGAAAATTCGTGCTTCTTTGGCAACAAACTAGTAAAACAGGATATGCATTATTTATGAACATTGAGTACTCATAAACACAGACTTTATGAACAGGATATGCATCCAAGTTGTTTTGTTATTAGAAGCATCCTGATTGAAAATAACTTAATCAGTAAAACATATCCAAGGCAACCGATTTTTTTTGTTACATCCACACCTTATTACAAATGAAAGCTTGAGTTATTTTAAAACAAATATAAACCACATCAGATGCAAAAAGGGTGCAGTAAACAAATTAAAAAAGAAACAAGAAATATAACATTACATATGGTGTAAATTTGTTCAAGTAGGTAATTAAATAGTTAATCGAACAAGATATACACTTAATCTTATGCAGTGTTGATCATCTGTATGCATGCAACTTTTTTTTATCGGGCACATTTATTATTTTCATCACGGTTAAGAACAGACACAATTACCATGCAAAGTTTTAATATACTCAATACCTGATTTCAGGATGGACAGAATGGGGGCCTGGAAATCCTCAAAGATGAGTGACGATGTGAGATAGTCATAGAGCCAAATTTGCTGACTTTAATTCTTCAAGTACCAACTGAACAATTGAAAACAAGAATAGAAAAGCATTAGCTCAGAACTATCAGATGAAAATTTGTATGTTGTAATTCAGATTATTTTAGTTCAAAAAACCAATAGTTATGGGCTATTCCATTACAAATACATAACACACAATGAACTAAGCCAAGATTGCCTGAGATGGTAGTTTATTGTGTCACATATTCATGCTTCGTACAAATAACAATCACAAATTAAAACTGGTTGGTTCACAGTGGATATGAATTTACTATATTAACAAATTGAAATCATAATATTACAGTAATTAGAACCGCAAATGGACTGGAATTGTTTGCTACTCTAATTCAACAAATAAATTATATGAATCCAGCAAAATGAGTAACAAGACAATAAAATATGAATCCATGCTTTCATACCTTACTAAAACAAGTTTTGATAGTAATTTTAATAAATACAAAATGAGTAACACAACTTACAAAATAAAAATAGAGACATTCGAAGAGTAAAATGAGTCTACAACTATGACTAATGCATTAGTCTAATGTATGGATCTGACTTAGTAGGTGAACATATAATCTACTCAATTATGACTTCGCAATCCTCCCTAACATAGCTAACATCTTCATCATCCATTTCGGTTATTTCATAATCTTCCACGACTTGGATATCTTCCTCGATGCAATCATGTGTCTCTAAATCATTAAAACTTCTTGATGGTGCTTTCATTACAACATACCAGTTAGAATCATCATTTTCTCTTGAGTAAAATACTTGTCTTGCTTGAGATGCAAGTATGTATGGATCTCTTGAAAACGATGCTTGATGTAAATTAACAAGAGTGAACCCATGATCATCAACTTTTACTCCATTTCCTTTATATGCCCAACGACACTTAAAAACTGGAATATAAAACAAATGATAATCTAATAAAACTATATCTATCAATATTCTGTAATAAGTGACCACATCAACCACTTGGAACATATCTTTTGAACTTGCTCTACACGTAGTAGTCGCATCAAAGGTCACCCCGCAATTCTGAGTTTCTCTCCCTACATCTTTTATATGAAAACGTTGATCATTGATAACATATCCTTTGTAAGACAAAGCATCATTCTTCAAACCCAAAGCAATACATCTTAACATGTCATCATGATCCTTGGAGGCAATAGGTATCTACAACAAATTCCATATAGCATAAATATTTTAGAGTAATATTAGCACTCAAATGAGAATATATTTGGAATCTAACTAAACTTCCTTTTAATCCAATCGGCAAATTTTTTTGTATGTGTGTCCCAAAGTAAGGTCGCATTTTTTTCTCAAGCGCTGGTCTGAATTTTCTAATTCCTCCAAATGCAAACTAGTATAAAACAAGTGATTATAAGTTATAAATAGCATTACGAACACATCAAAATGATTAAACAATGTAACATAAACTTATTCTATAAATGGTTCAACCACATTCATATTCATTAACAAGGCTAAATGAGCCATTTCTTTCTCATTAGCTGACAATGTAACTGTCTTGGACATTGAAATCGGACGTCCCTCAGGTATTACATTGGTTTCATAATCTTCATTTCGCTACTTTCTCCTCTATATGTCCAGATTTTTTTTTCAAAAATTCATTGAAAAACATCGTGGATTCTTCTGCAAGATAGGATTCTGCAATACATCCCTTTGGTCGTGCATAGTTCTTACATAATCTTTAAGTGTCTTCGTATATCGTTCGAATGGGTACATCCAACGAAAATGAACCGGTCCACACGTTAGTGCTTCTTTTCCAAGATGAATGGACAAATGTACCATTATATCAAAAAATATGGTGGAATTTTTTTTTCAAGTTCGCAAAAAACTTCAATAATCTCAACATTGATTTGTTCTGCCTTCTCTCTGTCAAGAACACGTTGACATAATTTGTTGAAAAAAGAACATAAGCGAATTATTGCTTTTCTTGCCTTCTTTGCCATTAATCCTCTTGATGCTACTGGCAATAACTGTTGTAGTAATACATGGTAATCTTGTGACTTCAATCCGCTAATTTTTCAATCATGCAACGAAATCCGATTCTTCAAATTTGAACAGTAGCCATCTGGTCCTTTGAAATCGTACAATCTTTTGCAAAATATTTTTCTCTCGGAATTTGACAACATGTATGGAGCCGGTGGAAGATATGTTTTATTCCCACAAGGTTGTGCATGAAGCTCATTTCGAATTCCCCAATCCTTTAAATCCTTTCTACAGTTGGTTCCATCTTTTGATTTATTACCATGCAACATCGTGCCCAATAGGCTTTCACCGATATTTTTCTCCACATGCATTACATCTATATTGTGACGTAATGGAAGTTCCTGCGAAAACCAAAACTATAACGCATTATTGGGTTTTTCTTATGTTAAAAAAATGAAAAATAAATAAATTAACTACTAACCTTCCAATATGGAAAATCAAAGAAAATCAATCTTTTCTTCCATCTTGATAGCTCCAATTCTGTAGAATTGTTAATATTATCATACTCATATTCTGTATCATAAGCACACTTTGTCTTCTTACTTTTCTCTTCTTTTTCTTTTCCAAAATCATTTGGATAATCCTTCAACAATGCATAACTGTTACTTCCAGTTAGAATTCTAGGAGCACTACCATTTTCTATGGTGTTATCAAACAATGCCTTTTGTTTCCTCCATGAATCTGAAGTAGGTAGAAATCTTCTATAACCCATGTAGACGCTCTTTCGACTGTGAATCAACCAACGAGAATGGGTATTGACACCACATAATGGGCATCCTTTTCCCCCCTTCACACAACATCCAACAAGATTTCCATAAGCCGGAAAATCATTAATCGTCCATAGCGAAATTGCATTCAGTTTAAACAAAGTTTTACTAAATGCATCGTAAGCATTAACTCCATTACACCACAAATGATGCAAGTCTTCCACCAAAGACGCCAAATATATATCAATATCATTTCCGGGTTGCTTTGGTCCTGGAATAAGTAAAGATAACATAATATTTTCTTTCTTCATACACAACGTAGGCGAAAGATTGTATGTCACAAGCATTACCGGCCAGCAACTATATTTCGAACTCAACATGGAAAATGGATTAATCCATCTGTAGCAAGACCAAGCCTAAGATTACGTGGATCAGATGAGAAAGATGTATACTTTTCATCCACCATTTTCCATGTCATAGAATCCACGGGATGACGCATTTTTCCATCTTTACTTGTATTTATAATATGCCATCTTAAATCTGTTGCCATCTTTTGAGATCTATACATTCTTTTAAATCTCGGAATTATTGAAAAGAATCTCAACACTTTAACTGGAATACCTTTTATAACCTCTTTAGTATCTTGATTTTTCTTGCATCTCAAAGAACCACATTTGGGACAAATAGCTAAATCTTTGTATTCTTTTCTTAAAAGGCAACAGTCATTCTCACAAGTATGTATCTTTTCAAAACCTATGTCGAATGTTCTAAGAAATTTCTTTACTTCATATGAGGTTTTGGAAAGCATGTTATTCTTTGGGAAAAATAAATGTTGCACAGTTAAAAGCTTATCAAACCCACTATTAGACAACCCAGTCTCACATTAAAAATTAAACAAGACGGTGATGGCAGATAATTTTGTGTGATCTGTGCGACCATGATATAATGGAGTTTCTTCATCTTCCAAGTTCTTGAGTAACTCATCCCTTTACTCTGAGAATCAACATTATCTTTATCATCATGAAAAAAATCATCATTCAAAAAATCTTCATCTTCATAGTGAATCATCTTGAATAAATCATATCTTCTCATCAATTATCTGTTCACCATGGTTAAACCATACACCGTGTATGTATTTAGGATCCATTCCTCCAATAATTAAATATTCAACGATGATGTGATCATCATGACGACTAAGATTCCGAAAATCTTCGCAAGGGCATAAAAAAATTTCTACACTTCTTACATTCCTCTTTGTAGCATGCACGAAATTCATTGCTCCTTGTCGGTACTCTACGCTAGTTCTATGACAAAAGTTAAAAACATAAAAAGGAAACTAAGTTTTAGTATTATATTACATGTTCTAATCCTCAAAATACATATTAAATTAAGCATTGTTTTATCACCAGTTTAAAAAAACCTATCTTTTTCCATCGTCGACATATGAAGGCAAATAAGTTCCCAATCTTTGATGTAGAAATTGGTGACACCTCCTCTTCCTATGTCTGATACTAATTTTTAAAAAAATAAGTTGCTACATTAATAGTACTTCTTAATATCGGGCCATCCAATCATTCTAAAGATTATGCAAATAAAACTTTGTTCAATGAATTTTTGTTAATATAGAGAGAAGAGGAGTTTCAATGATATGATGGAATCGCTCAGTATTTTCGTGGACTCAGCAAAAAAATCTACGAAGCACGTGGATGAGATCGGTATTTTAGAAGTTTTCAGGAGGAAGGGAGTTCAGATTAATCCGCCTAGCTGGCATAGGCCTGGTGGTTATGGCGATAAGGTAAACTGTTGACATTTTGTTCGTATTTGCGATTTTACTGCATAGTTACTGATTTTGTATTTTAAATGTTAGACCGAAAATTTGGATCATGGTAATAGTAGGCAAAATGTTTGTTGAAATGTTAAGTCGTAATGTTTGCTCATAATGAAAGATAACGATTTCTTTGTAATTTGACAATGAGAATACGTTATATGATTTTGTCTATGCTGAAGGTTGCAGAAACGTGGAGCTTTTTATATCTGTTTAAATTGAATTCCAATCATGTTTCATTAGCTAAAAATATTCAAAATTTTAAACTATTCCTTCCTTACTAGTTATATAAGTATGTGACTGGATGGATTTTACTTCAAAGCTCTTGCCTACATACTTGTTCTTTAGTATGCTACTAGTAAAGCAACTAGTTTCTTCCGTGAATAGATTGTACGGATGATGGATAAATAAATGTTTAAGATGAATATGATATATATTATTGAAATTATGTTATTTTGTGATGATTCTATTGATGTTCGTTTTGTTCAATCAGTACACTATAAATCAGAGACTTCTCAGCATTCAAGCACTATAGTAAACACTATGTTTTTTCCAATGTGGTTAATTAGCGTCTAATGGGATTTGATCTCAACGATTTTACACATACATACCAGTATTTCATAAGGGATATCACTTAGACCACATGTTCTTTAAAGTAAGATGTTAAATTCTCTGCATTACAATTTCTCAAGCAACACAATTTTGGATATCATAGAGGCAAAACTCTATGTTGATTTACAGCGATTGTGGCCCAGGTGATTTCTAAAAGCGACTCATACTTCACTGTAAGAAACATTTCGATGGGGGTCCAATGGAGAATATTTTGGCTGAATTCAACCAAATATGGCAATCTCGAGTTTCCTTGGCAACTGGGGTGTTAGTTACTTATTTGGCGTATTAAATCGGATAAGTTAGACTACATTCAACATGTCGAATAAGTATATATTCGACGCTAAATAATACCATTGCCAATTTGTGTAGCATTTGATATGCTAGACAAGTACAATAATATTATGTAATATCATTGCATATTTTTTATTCCTCTCTCTATATGTGTGTGTGTATACACAACAATCATGGGTATAGCCAGACTCTCCATGTCCAGACATGTTGATATTCAATATCTTCCATAATTCAATTTTGTGATTATTCGTGTTTGCTGTACAAAATTTGTATTTTGGTTAAAACGGTAAAACAGTTACACAGTTTAACCTTGGACATAGCCAAGCTTTTATTCATTTAATAAAAAAACATAAATATATAAAGGTGTAAACTAGGGTTGAATAAAAGATCTTCGTTACTAGGGTTGAATCAACTATTTCAGTTAGAAATTAGGCAGAAATTTGAATATACGATGCATTCAAATTAGGGGTTAAATCAAAAAAGAACCACAAAATAGAATCACAAAATCGATTTAGACGATTCGTACCTAAATATACCTAAGCGATTGCTGGCAACCGCGAGGATGCTAAATAATGCCATGAGGACGTTGAGAAAGGACGGAGTGGACGATGAAAAGGGGAACTTGATCTTTAATTGATGAAATTTGAGCGATTGCTGGCTGCCGCGAGGATTGAAAAGGGGAAAAAAATTCTGCAGAAGTAATCGAAATGGGGAGAGAGTTTTCTAAGTATACGTGAGATGGAAAACAATGACTGGTCACATTTATTTTTGGCTAGGCGGAAAAAGTTTTCTAAGGAGCGGGAATAAAAAAAATTTAGTCACGAAACATATTTTGGAAAAAATATTTTTGGTTTTATTTATGATAAAATGCCACATTTTTTTGCAACCATAAATGGTTTTTCTTGTAGTGTTCGTTCCCTTCTCCTTCTTCTGGACCATTTCAACGAACTACGCTCGCACGAGTGATGAAAATGGAGGATTCTTTGAAGGATGCACTGCAACTAATGGATGAAATTCAAGTGGTGCAACTTAGAATGGCCAAAGAACAAGAACGGCAAGGCAAAATCCTTAGAAATTTGCAAAAATTTCTAATGGACTATCACGTTAATCCAATCTTGATTGATGAAGAGTCTTCAGGAGATCAAGTGTAAGAGGACAGCGAGGAAGAAGAAGAAGAAGCCTTCATGGAAGAGGAGCACGTTGAAGATGACGACAAAGTCGTTTGCGTTGGAGATGTGTGCTTTGACAAGGATGGAAATCTAGTCGAACAACGTGAAAATTTCCGTTTCCACTACCCAAATTGTTCGATTCATAGATCTCCCATTTTCAAGGACACATATTAGTTTCTTTTCTCTCTTTCCTTTTGTTGTTTGTTCTTTCTTACGTTCTCTATGAAAATGTAAATATAACAATATATAATTAATAAATAATTTGTGTTCTTATATTTGAATTCACATGACTATCACTATTATAAGTATTATCATAGATTCTTAGTTAGAATAGTTAGTAATTTAGGACTAATTTTTAGTTTTATAATTAAGTGATGATTATTTATGATAACACTATCATTATAATCACATGTCATAGAGTATTATATTAAGGGGGAGTTATATAGTTTCGAGTTAGTTTTTGTTGATGACAAAGGGGGAGAAGTATAAAATAGGATAGTTAGGCATAGATTAAAGGGGAGTTATTAGGATAGAAGTAATATTTTATAAACAAAGGTTGTTGTCATCAAAAAGGGGGATATTGTTAGTCCTTGATATGATGGTTTTGATGAAAACAACCTTAGAATAAGATTATAAAATATAAATACTAATATTATAGTTTGGACATATATGATATGCAGGATCTAACCATGCAGGTACCAAGAATGAAGACTGTATAGTATAGAGATTCAAGATATCAAGATTGAAGACTCATGAGTATCAAGAATATCAAGAGTTCAAGATTTCAATAATAAGTAATTTAGTTAGGAATTTTGTTAAAACTCCTAAAAAAGCACTGGTATCTTAAAATCCCATTTATTCGTGGAATGGAATCCACTTTGATCCTGTTAAAGGGATGGAACCCAGGATGGAACTTATGAAAAATCTAGTGGAACATTGTTTTGTATCTGCTAATCTTTTATTCAAATGTTTTTACAAACTTATATCATGTTTTCAAAATAATTCCAAAACCTTCCTTTTAAAAGAATCAAAAACATCTATCCTGGTTTTAAATACTTTTAGCATCAAAATAATCTTTATTTTCAAAATTAAATTATCCTTAGTTTTAAACTATGTTTTAATAATAATATATTTAAATTTTAATATTTATACTTAGATTTAAATATAAAATTATAATAAAATTTTATATATACCAAAATATTATTCTCTATATTTACTTATGTATTTTAACTATAATTAAGTATATTTATAAAGTTTAAAATAGTTTTAATATAAGAAAGAAGTTATTTTCAAAGAAAAGCAAATTACCAAAAATAACTTAGGCATGTCGACATCCTCAAGTACCTCATGCCGACATGGTAGCAGTTTATTTCAAAATTTTAAATTTCAAAGGAAGTGTCTATTCGTCATATCCTTTCGCAAATGGACATGACTGTTGTTCTATTATAAATAGGGATAGTTTTAAACGAATTTTTATTCAATTTTTTCTTTGATTTCAGTCCTCTTCTTCTTCCACATTTCTTTATACATATTTTTACCATTACTCTGCCAAAATCAACATTGAATCTAACTACATCATTTCTGGTTTGATTCTCTATCACTACCTCAACAAGATCTCAGTGTTATTCAGAGTTATAGGCTTCTTTGTAATAAACTAAGCGAGAAAAGGTGTGATTGTAGCCTGTGAAATCAATCAAGCGAGAAAATGTGTGATTGTAGCCTTGAAAATCAATTGGGTGAACTTATTGCCCGTGAAATCAAGTATCTCTACCCAGAGGATTGTGAATCTGGAGTGGTGTATCTCGTGGCCTTGAAATCGAGGGTGTAATTGTATAATTGCTTTTGAAAAGAAATCCGTACTTGTGTACGGGACTGGATGTAGGGTAACTCCGAACCAGTTTAAAATCTGGTATGTTCTTTCTTTTATTGCTTTTACTTTATTTCTGCATTTATGTTTGATTCTGTGATCATATCTATATCTGTATATTGCACACATTTGTGTTCAAATTAATAAAAACTCAAAAGATTTAGTAATTCCTTAAAACACTATTCACCCCCCTCTAGTGTTAATCCTAGCCTTAAGATTCGCATTCTGCATTTCTCACACCCATAGCCCGTTATCGTGTAAGAGCCTCATGCATTGGGTTCCATCTTTTATTAAATCAAATAAATTCATGATGTGAATAGCTTATATTGCATTTAAAATAATTAGCTACATTTTCTAATTACGATAGTAGCTTCAATCACATAAATATAAGCATATTCATAATTGATACTTCAACTACGAAAAAGGTATAGTGTTATAATGTGTATGCTAACATTTACAGTATATTTTTTCTAAAATAGACTCAAACACACTTTCATATTTACTTGAAACTCCCAATATTAAATCAGGTAGCTTGGAAGCTTCTGCTCTTTAATCTAAGAAACTGTTAGTCTATTAGGCTGGAAAACTTTCAATATGTCTCTGTTAGGCTGGAAAATTAAGGTGCCAAATGCTCCCAAGAAAATGCTTGATGTGAGAGAGCATATGATAAACTTAAAGCTTCATTTGTTGGTTCATTGGAGCGTAAATTTGATGGTACTGATACTCATAAATTTTCTAAGAGTTTCAATCTATAGCGGGCATGTGCGAACAATGAGACTGGAGTTGATAAAAGAATAATTATTATATTGTGGAATATAAAAATTTAGACAGCCAAATCTGTATCAATTACAACTCAGGAAAATTTTTGTTTGCTAAGGGTGGATTGCAGCAAGCTGTTACCAATGTATATGAAAGTAATGATAAATTTAAGAGTAACTGGTTATGGAAGCTAAAATTGTTAAAATGTCTCGGTTTATTCTTGAGTATTTTAATACTGTTCTTTTTAATATGTAAGGAAGAGACCTAATAACAATCTCAACAATGCAGATGAACATTTTTGGAATACTATTACGTAATCAAGAATTGAAAACTATCGGTGCAAAATTCATATAGAGGGGAAGTAAAAAATAGAAACTTTTAGCAAAAATTGATAAAATGATTGGGAACTTTGAGTTTCATAACAAATTTTCTAATTATCAAGCATATTGTCTAGATCGCTCTTTTGGTGATCATGCTATTTTTTCTTTTTCTTTTTCCAAATTGATTCCAAGTCACAACATGGGCAAAGGAACTCCTTTTAAATATAACAATGCTTGGACTTCTCTTAACGGATGCTTTGATGCGGTTAACTATGCTTTTTCAATTGAAGTTATGGTTAATGATCTTTATAGGTTATATAGTAGATAAAAAATGGTGAAAAGCATCTTAAGATGTGAAGTGCAATATAAGCTTAAAAGTGAGATGTGATAACATTAGAGGAAAAAACAATACTTTACTATTTAAATTAATAGATGATTCATCAAATGAGCCCATAGTTCAAGAGTACAAAGAGAGTCTCGATGAACTTAATATTATTATGTACTCTCGAGAAGTTAAAGTTCATCAGAAGGCTAAAATAAACTTGAAAGTCCTCCATTAACAGATTTCCGACCTCGCATTCTCTCTAACCTCGCATTCTTTCTAGAATCGAAGAAGCTCATTTCGTGGGTCATAAATCAAATCAGAGAAATCAAATAAGCAAGAACGGAAAGCAGTGGCACGTGTAAAAACTGGCAGTAGTCGAAGCGTGTACAGAAGCATACCACGTAAGGAAAACATGATGCAAGAGAAGCGCGTAGAAAATTATACCCGATGAATTGTCCGATAGAAGTATGATGACGTAAATCTCCGATCGACGTCGACAGTATAAGAGGTGTGGATGATGATTTAGGAGTTGAATCTGATAATGATTTAGGGTTCTAGTTGTTCGATAGAAAGACTACGAGGTTGGAAAGAATGCAATGTGGTGAGAGGTCGCATAGGAGAATGATGTTTGATAACGATTTAGGGTTTCTTAGGATAAATTTGCCGGAAGAGTATTTTTGGTAATTCAAAAAAAGCCGGTTGAAATTGGTTCAAACTATTTTCATTATTAGTAGAAAAGATAAAGATAAATGTTTACCTATTGAACACTTATATGGGCTTTATAGCGCAGCCCATAACCCGATATCCATCCAAAGTTTAAAACAAAGAACGATAGGTAACGTATAACTGCGTTGTAAGGCGAACATTTTAATTTTCTCAGTTCCCAATTCACATATTTCAAATTTGTGAATTCGCAGGGCTTAACTCAATTATGGTATCTTATAATTCACTTTCTTTTTCTTTTTCATTTCTAGTCCCCCTTCATTGTAAACATTTGTACTAAATTTATTTTGTTCTTTTTGATTCCACGCATACTAAATTTTTACTATGGATTATTTAAAATAAATATACAGTAATCAAAATATTTAGATTTTGACTGGATCAACATGCAATTAACTACTGACACCCAAGACAATTGTATTTGATTACGCTTGGAAATATTTGTTTAAATTTTTTAATTTGTATTGTAGGGATGCCACATTAGGGGAAGATCCATGTACAGAACTACAGTGGTATGAATATCCAGTTTTATATGTGGTAATATAGACTTTCTAGCCTGTTAGGCACAAGGCAAACTAAAATTGATCCGTGCTTCACACACGTGCTGTTTATATTATTATAAACGGAAAGCAACGAACATTTTTAAAATTTTGAAAAGACGTCGAGTAAATTAATTCAAAGAAATTTTTTTATCAGTAATAGAGATGTAGTTTAAAGTGGTATGAAATAGGAGAAAAACTATGATAAGGTATCGAAATTTTGATGCAAGCACTTTCTAGGCTTAAATATTAAAGGAGTTGTATCGAAACTGTGATAATTCCTTAAAATTAAAGCTTTGCTTGTGTTGATATCAACCAAATATAGTTTGACAACTCATAAATTTCGACTTCCCTTTTACAAAAGCAATAGAACCATATTAATGCAAGTGCTACAGTACTGTTATCCTAATATTTCTATGTGATGATCAAGAAGAATTCTCAAGCACATATTTAAATATTATCAAAGAAAGACATTCAAAAACTCGGCAAAATAACCATCACTTATTAAAACATATATTTATATAACATATCATTAACTACACTACTCACAAACCAAAACCAAAGAAGAAGCCAAACGCTTTCACAGTTAAAAGTTCAACACCATTTTCGACGTACCACTATCCATGCTTTTACCCACTTTCGGCGAACTTTTAAGCAGTGAATCAACTTTTGCATATTCCTCCCTTTCATGTCTTATTTCTTTCAACATTGCAGCTACATCTTTCATGGTGGGGCGTTCGTCTGGAAATGGACTCACACAAAGCAAAGCTATGCCCAGTGTCTGCAACATTTCTTCGATCTCTGACTCTGGCCTTCCTTGTAAAGTCAGGTCTAACACTTGCATTGTCCCTTTTTTACTTCGTACATAATCAACAATGTGTTGGCCATCTGGTATTGTTGGATCGATCGGTTGCTTTCCTGTAAGGACTTCCAGGACTACTACTCCGTAGCTGTATACATCGCTCTTTTCTGTTATCTTCATCATGTATCCATATTCTGCAAAAATAAATACATTTACTCAAATCATTACCAATCATTCAAAGTAGTTTGATAGGTTTAATGTGACATTAGGCTCCTCTATACTGATAGATAGGCAAAGCAGGCAAACTTTAGCCGATATGAGCCATTAGATCCTATATCTAATAACTTTTCTTTAAGATATATATAGACACATACAAACACATGCATGCATACACTCAAATCATTAGCAAAAATTCATGAAGTAGTTAATTATAGGTAAACGAATTGACCCAAGCACTAATGATTATTGATTCAAGATGCATTTTAACAGACTATACTCTGCTAACATTCACCAATGATTAAAGCAATTATCTTTGATCTAATAGCTGGTGTTTATCAACTCTGGTTTCAACCAGAGTAGTCATTTCTAGCTAGGCCTTATCATTACATTTTGTTACCTCTGTTCATTGTTGAGTGTTTAGTTAGGTTGTGAATATTCATTGTCTAGATTCTTTTAGCCTCGGTCAATTTTGTGGCTTTATGAAGATACATTAAAATACATACAGATAATATTGATTTACTATGCAACTTAATAATCACCTGGTGCAATGTAACCATAAGACAAATAATATATATGCTCAAATCATTTGCCAAACATTCATGTCGCAGTTGATTTAGAACCCTTGATCTAATTATATTGATTCAAGATTCATTTAAGCAATCTATTAACATATACAACTGACTAAAGATGTTAGATATGTGATCTTATGGTTGGTTTATGACAACTTTGATCTCAACCAGAGCTGTCAAATCTTCTGAGCTCTATCTTTACGTTTTGTTACTAATATGTATGGTTGAAACTTGAAAGTGTAGTTTGGTTGTCAATATTCATAGTAACATGCTTTTAACCCCATGAACGTTACGATTTTATGAAGATACATTAAGATACAAGACAAATATTATAGATTTACTTTGCAACTTTATAATCACCTGGTGCAATGTAGCCATAAGAACCGGCAACAGTATTAGAAGAACGTCCAAAATCACCGTCTTCAACCAGCTTAGCAAGCCCGAAATCCGCAATATAAGCTTCAAAATCCAACCCAATCAAAATATTATTCGCTTTAATATCCCTATGCACAATAGGAGGAACACAATCATGATGAAGATAAGCAAGCCCTTGTGCAGCATCAAGAATAATCCCATATCTCAAATCCCACTCCAAAGAGCACCCGTTTCTTTCATGAAGCAACTCTCCTAGACTTCCATTCTCCATGTACTCGTACATCAGCAATTTAGTGCTTTTGTTCCAGCAACACCCCAAGAATTTAACTATGTTTTTGTGCCTAATCGACCCTAAAGTTCTCACTTCAGTTGAAAACGAGTCTCTCACTTTGTTACTACTCTTGCCTTCCATATCTCTTCTCTCCACTATTGAGTTGCTATTAGGCCATAGCTTCTTAACCGCGATTACATTTCCATCTTCCATTCTTACTTTGTAAACAACTCCCGAACAACCTTTTCCTACAATGTTTCCATCCAGTAGATTTTTAATCACTTGATCGACCGAAAAGTTCAGTTTTTGAAAGGGAGTGAATTGCCAAGGAAATGACATACCACTTCCAGTTTCAGACTCACTGTCCTCACTCTCTTTTTTAGCTCCAAACCTTTGGGATCTAATGACTCCTAGCAAGCCTAGAATCATTGCTATTGTTAAAGTGACTAGAATGGAAATGACAATTTTAAGGCTGTGCATCTTTTTCCTTTCATCAGCCATTGATGAGGAGCTGTTTCCATCAAAGTAGAGTCCTTGATTCCCTTCAAAATTCGAAGAGGGTAACTCCCTAAAGAAACTAGTATCAGGCAACAATCCTGTAAATTCATTGTTAGAAACATTGAGTGTTACAAGATTTTCTAATCCAGCTAATGGCGTTAAGCTTCCTTCAAGCTTGTTATATGAAATGTCAAGAACAGATAACTTGTTTAGAAACGAAATGTTTTCAGGGATTCTACCAACAAGTCCATTTCTGCTCAAATTTAAAGCAATGTCGAGCCCTGCTATTCTACATAACTCATCGGGTATTTGACCTGTGAGCTGATTGTTAGCAAGATCTAGCAGCTCAAGGCTAGAACACTCTCCTATAGAAACTGGAATAGACCCTGATAGTTTATTGCCAGTAAGTATCAGTTTACTCATTGCAGTTAATTTTCTGAAACTATCAGGTACTGATTCAGTTAAATTGTTATACGATAGGTCAAGAACTTGAAGTTCAGAGATGGAAGAAATAGAATCTGGAATCAAACCAGATAACTTATTATTGCTAAGGTTCATCATTTGTAGAGTTGACAAATTGCCAATAGAACTTGGAACAAACCCGATAAACCCATTGCTCGACAAATCAAGAAAGTTTAGTCCTTTCAAGTCTCCAATCTCAACTGGGATTTGCCCGCTTATTCGATTATTACTAAGCCGAAGTCGAATCAGTGATTTGCATTTGCCTATAACATTAGGCAATGTACCAGATAAGTCATTTGAAAGCAGCAACAGTTTGGTCAAGTTCTTCAAAAGGAACAAATCAGAAGGGATAGAACCAGTCAAATGGTTATGAGAAAGATCAAGTGCTTGCAGATTCGAAAGCAAAGCAAGTGAACTAGGAATGCTTCCCTCAAGTTGATTCTGCCATGCAAAAAACACCTCAAGATTTTTCATTTTCCCAATCTCTAAAGGAATCAATCCAGATATTTGATTCGTATCGAGTTGAAGCTGAGTTAAGTTCAACAGATTTATGAAAGAAACAGGTATGGTGCCAGAGATATTATTGTCACTCAACATAAGTTCCTGAAGTTGAAACAATGCACCTAAAGAAGATGGCATTTGACCCGAAATCGAATTTATCGACAAATCAACAACTTTTAAAGATGAAAGGTTGCCGAAACTGTTAGGAATTGGACCTAAAAGTGAATTTTGCCACAACAGCAATCTTTCAAGAAGTTTCAAGTTTCCAATTTCAGAAGGAAGTGAGCCTGATAATGAATTTTCATACAAAAAAAGATTGATCAAAGCAGTGCAGTTTCCGATTTCAGGAGGTATGCTCCCAGACAACATGGTAGTGTAAATAGATAGAGTTTGTAAATTCTGAAGCTTTCCAATAGATGAAGGAATGGAACCTGAAATTTTAGTATCAGCTAATCCTAAAACCGAGAGATTTGAACAATGAGATATTGAACTAGGAATCGGACCCGAAAGCTCAAGATTTCCACCTAATCTTAGAGACTCAAGCATTGTTAAATTGCCAATAGAAGCAGGAACATATCCAGAAATGTGATTATCGAACAACAGTAAGTGATGAAGTGATGACAGTGAAGAAATCGATTCAGGAATTGTACCTGAAAGTGAGTTTGAACTTAAGTCTAGAACTTCCAAGATTTTGCATGCAGACAAATCTGTAGGGACTGTTCCTGTTAAATTTGCATTTGAAATCGTTAGAGAAGAAAGCAATGGCAGTGAAGCACATAAGTTGCTTGGAATAGGCGAAGGTATTGGAATGGATTGAATGTTGATGGTAGAAACTTTGCTTGTGTTTGTGCAAGAAACATGACTCCATTTGCATGGATTTGGGTCATGAGGATTCCAATCTTGAATAGTCGAAGAATTAATCCAGTTGTAGAGGAAGATCACCTCTTGATTTGTTGAGAATGAATGAGTTTTTAAAACTGTGATGATGATGAAGAAGAAGAACAAGAGAGATTTTGAAATTATCACCATTTTTTAAAAGAAAAATGATTCAAATCCCAATTACTTGGGTTTGGAAAACATTCAGTTTATGTTTTGGTGGTGGTTGTTTTTGCATTGGGTTTTTCTACTGCCCTTCTTCTTAAACCTTGGAAAGAGTTGCTTGTTTAAGAATAATAATGAAGAGTGTGTAGCAATTAATTCTCACTTGGGTTTCTGAAATCTTTTCTGTTTAATGATTTTAATATAGAGGTTTGTGTAGTAAAATAATGTGTCTATAATTATTAATTCTGGAATATTAAAAGTTGAATAATGCTCCAAGCGGCAACAAAGAGACGACAACATGTGTGTCTGAATGCACTACTAGTAAGAGGTGGTGGATATCTATAGTGTACTTAAGATTTGACTAGGAACACCCTTTCTACGAACATAATAAATATTTTTTGATTTCTGCGTTTGAAATCCCTAAAGTTTTTATGCGATGTCTGGAATTTTTTTAGATAATTTCAATAGTGTGGAATATTCTTACCATGAAAATTCATACATAAACTCCATCTCAATGGTGTTTTTCATTGCCCCTGCTTGTTTTTTTATCACAATTCCTAATATGAATTTCCATTTTCCAGCTTCCAAGGTCACCTTCTTTCCAAAATAAAGATTGAAATCTTTAAGACAGAACAGCGGATTAGAGTTTGGTTTACATCCGTCAGATAACAAATTATGTTCTTTTCAATGAAATTTGCATCGTATAAATAAAAAGTAGTCTTTTGAAGCTGAAGAAAAATTTAGTTTTAGACATGAAAAATTTGCTTGTTAGACAGATTAAAACAAACTTGTTGTCTCTAAGACTAGATTTTTTTGCAACTTCTTCCCTTTGTGTATTTTCCCGTAAATAAAAAAGTGTAGAAATTTAATATCATCTTTGTTAGTGCAAACATTTGCAGTTTGAACCAAATACCTACTTTGAATCAGATGCAGCTACTTCTGCTTAATGCATTTTGAAATAGATAATGCATAATTTTAGTTATTTGATGTAGAAATTTTGCTTCTTTTTACCTTATTTGATGTTGAAATTTGCTTCATTTTACCTTAAATTTGTTTTCTTTTAAAGTAAGATGTGTTTGCATCAAAATTGGTCACAAACACCCAATAGCTGTTGAAAGCACCCGTTCGCAATCACAAGTCACAAATAACAAATCTGTAGATAACAAAAATGATGAACATTCAACAGAAACAGCAGAAAACAAGTAAACGACATAGGTTTTATAGTGGCTCGGCGATCTTGTCTACGTCCACTTTGAAGTTTTCTTTCTTTATTGATGTTCTCTTGATGATTACAGTTGGTTACAGCAAGTTACAATTGATTATAGCTTTGAAACTTGAATGCAACAGCGACGATACGGCGTAGAATTGAATCCGGTAGAGTCTTGGCACTTCAGAACCCCGATCCCCTTTTCTGAATGACCTGAGGCTCTATTTATAGGTGTAGGAGGCTGATATTTCGCCTAAATTTAGGGAGACCACTTCTGGCACGTGAGGGGGCCCACATGCCTGGCCTCAGGAAATTTGGGCTCACTTTGGGATCGATTCGAACTCCCTTCGAATCGATCAAGAAATCATCCAATTGAGATGAAATTTGATATGGACATTCTTCAACATGTAAGCAAACTTCTGTAAAAATTTCATGGCATTTGGACTTGTAGATCTCGAGTTATGATCGATTCAAGATTGCATTTCCGGTTAATGTGCTCCGTTCGAATCAACCCTCTTCGAATCGATAGGGTCGAATCGATGGCTTTGCGCGTGGTGTTGTTGACGTGGCGCGCTTTCTTCGTATCGATCCGCCTTTCACTCCGAGTTGACTGGGTCGATTCCACGATTTTCGTCACCCTCGAGCTAATGGATTCGAAGGCCTTGTCCACAAAGGGATTCGAATGGATGCTCGTTCGTATCCATTACGGTGAGCCTTGGCCGATCGATACGAAGCTATTGTAGTAAGATGGATTCGAACGTACTGTCATTCGTGGAGTCGAAGCAGGGGTGTCTTGGATGGATGCGAAGCTCAGCAACACCTATGGATTCGAAGCGGGGGAACATGATGGATTCGATCATGTGTTACAGCGGTGGATACAAAGCACAGGGGAACTTGATGGTTTCGAACATGTGTTACAACGATGGATTCCAAGCAGAGGAGACTTGATGGACTCGAACATGTGGCTTTGGGCGATCGATTCGGAGCAAACGTATGTTGATGGATTCGATCAGGAGCTTTGCCCATGGATTCGAACTCAGGGGCATTTCCTCCAACTTGCACCGATGATAATTTGAGCGTACGAACTCGGATTGACTTGAGATTTGGAACGTTGACTTTTATAACTTTGCTTGTCATGTTCTATCGATCGTGGCCCGATCGGGCTCGGTCAAAATTCATCGATATCCATAGCGAAGCAGTGTATAACCAATCTTTGAGGTGAATTATCTTCGGTTTTCCGATCAATTTTTTGGTATTACGACCTTGCCAAAAGGCGGGATAACAAGATGTTCTTGTGTAATTAGGTACAATTTAGACAAACTGTTTTTAAAAGTATGAATTTAATAAGCAGCAGATTAATCGATCAAGTGACATAGTATAAGATGGCGGTTTTTAGCCTAAATAAGTAAATGATGCAGTTCATGAACTTAATCAAGGTTCTAACCCTTGACCATAGGGCATCTCTAGTACATTCAGTACTGAATATTCAGACCCTTGAATATTCAACCCTGAATGTGGTTAAAAAATCCAGAGGTCGGACCCTTGAATATTCAACTCTGAATGTGGTTAAGAAATCAAGAGGTCAGACGTCCATCCTGATGCCCATTAAATGAGTGTCTGATGCTAGGCTTCCATTTTATGGAAGACTGATGTCAGGCTCCCATAAAATGAAAGCTAGGCACCCTCACAATTGGGGGCTTGAGCGTCTATTTAATGGGCGTCGGAAGTCTGGCGCCCATAAAATGGACGTCAGGGCTTGAACGCCCATTAAATAGACGTTCAAGCCTTGCTCAGAATCTTGAATTCCATTCTGAACTTTCAGCTGAATTTGCCCCTTAATTCGACGACTGATGATTTATCTTTCACCTATTCAGTGAATAATAGCACCAAGAATGCCCTTACATCTCTAAGTCTGATGTTTTAACAGATACCACTAGCTTACGATGTAGACATTTACAATTATCTCTATTTTCAAGAAAAAAAAAAGCAAAATTTTAGCTATTCAGTGCGTATCTATGTGTTGAAACAAATAATGCAAAATTCAATTATTCAGCTAGACATAAAACTGAAGTGTGCAGACGTAAATGTATACGAAGATGATAATGAGAACATAAGCATATAAAGATGATAATGTGAACGGATAAGGCACAAAAGGTTAACAAATATTTGTGGCCGCTAAGGGTTTTTGTGTTAAGCCTTCCTCCTCCAAGCGGCCATAGCTCTTAATCGAGCATCCTTAAAATTGCAAGCGCAGTCCATTATGGCGCGTTTGGCGCGTTCTTGTGTTAAAAATAAGCATTAGAAAGAAACGTGCAGGAATATTGTTTGACGTAAAAAAAAATGCAATCTTGTATTGCAAAAGAAGTATTTGGAAGAGAACGGAAAGGGATTATTAATATTGTTATTATTAATTATATATATGGATACTATGCTTGTATAGTTGTATTGTTTTAAAATAGATATATTTTGAGAATTTAGCTTAATCCCAAAATTCGATAATTCAAATTCAGAAAATACAATTATATTAGCAATTTCGAATTATATATATAATAAAGGTACATAGCGTTGCACAAAGGTTAGGTTGGGCCGGTTAGACCAAATTTTTTATTTGATCTGTATATGTATGGATTGTAAAGATAGTTCAATCCGTACCCGATCTTATACGAGGCTGATATGAATTTGACTAAAGTATAGGTTGAGTAGAGTTTAGAAAAATTGGATTGGGTTACATAAATCTAATATAGTTTGGGAAAAAATTCAAAATATTCAAATCAAAATAGCATATTTTAGCTGTCATAATACATTAAAATATAACTGATTAACAACAACACATATTTCATTAGAATTTTATTATAAAGACATCACATAGAATTGATTCATCACATATTAGGATATGATTTTCAGCCTAAAATATATTAAAATGCACTTAGAATACTCCTCGAAATATCAAATTCAATCCTATATGTTTTGATCTCTCTAATTTACTTGGACTAGCATTAAATATAATCTTTTTAGTATATTTATTCTATAGTATATATACTTTATTCTAGATTTTAACAACTCTAAT
Source organism: Allium cepa (assembly GCA_030765085.1). NCBI lineage: Eukaryota > Viridiplantae > Streptophyta > Magnoliopsida > Asparagales > Amaryllidaceae > Allium > Allium cepa. The sequence goes on from CM060928.1 coordinate 223,108,868, forward strand.
TTTACAAAAGCTAGCATTGAATGAGTTTTTTAAGTAGGGTTGGATTGGGTTAAATAGAACTTGGTTGAATAAAATACCATACCAGACCATATATAGTATGAATTACAAATTAGAGTATGAATTGTGTGCATCACTAATGGTACAAATATAGTTATACTAGTACAACAATTTTGAATTATAGATATAATAATTATACAAGTGCAGTTACACAAAACTAAACTACTAGAGGTATGTGAACAGTTTCTAACATAGTCCAACGACAGCTAGTTTATTTCATATGTTATTTTGAATGACTGATATGAAATATGTTGTGCTTTTTTAAACTGGTTCATGATCATCGTTTCCGGACGTTTGAATATTATAGCACTTTTCTAGAAATTCTTTCGAAACTAGATCAGAATCATCGTCATATGTTATAAATTCTGGTTATCCTTCATTGTATCTTCCTTTGAAATCGAAAATAGTGACTATAGCAGTAACAACTTCTACTTTAATTTTATATTTGTATGTCGACATATTATGTAAGACTGCAAAAAATTTCTTCCAAATTTCAAATGTTCTTTTGATTGTAATATGAAAACTCACATGGTGGTAGTTGAGAATTTCATTTTCAGCCTTTAGTTGATTTTGTATTTTGTTAAAATTTAGAATATCTAGCATTGAGGTAAGGAGGTAAATATTTATCCTTTAGTGGATACCTCGAGTAAACTAAATAATATTGTTCTGGTGGTGGATGAAGAAAATTCAAATTTGTGTTGTTTAAAACCGAACGAAAAACTTTTGTGTCGTGTGTAGTTCCTTCTCATCCTGACCTCATGAACGTAAATGTTAAATTAAATGCACATACAACCATAATATTTTATGCACCAAAGCATTTACGTTCAATATATCATTGCATATTTGCAAAAGGCACATGTGCAACTATATATGTACCATCAATAGCTTCGATGCTATTTTTAAAGAATGGGTAATATCTATATGATGTCCTAAATATTTTTGGGACTTGATTAAATTGAGGGTCTACCGACCTAATAATATTCTTAGACATTAACTCAATAATTTTCAAAACTCGTGAAAATAAACACAAACCTTGTTAATCGGTCGTTGAAATTTTTCAACAACCTACCGTGTAGGACAAACCAATATACATAAAGATGGCTATCATTTCCTTAATGCATATTTCAGATGTTGGCTTCAAACAATAGTCTTTCAAGCGCTCATACAATGTCAGAAAACAAAGTGTTTTCATTTGGAAGTATCTTCGACAACCTTCTACGTGACTACACAGTATATCGTTAATCTAGTGAATTGTTTTATTTTGATAAAATGTAAATTCGACCCATTGGAGCTTTCTTTAGTGCTATAATTCTCATCATAGCTTATACATTGAGCATAAGAATCCTAATGGTCACCTTCAATGTGCAGGTCAGCCAATGATATTTTTTTCGGAGTTGAATAAAATGGAACTAGAGCAGAGACGAAGTAGATGATGGAGTAGAGATGAAGGGGGGATGGGGTGAAGAAACGTAGTTAATAGTTCAACCGTTTTTAATCAACCACTGGCGTGAAATGCGTCGGACGCCTTTAACACCAATGGTTTATTTTCAACGGTTCTTCCTAAAGAATCCATTATTGTGGACCCATCATGGACATATTAGATGCTACGCCGACTTGACCTGACTAAAATAAGGCTGCGAACGTGGCCTTAGTAGATAGTAATCAATAAGAGAAACCCTTTGGTATTAGTCATAAAGTAACTTTCTTACCTGCCAAATTTGTGTGTTGCATAAACTTTTAAGTGTTATCTCATCTGTTAATGTATCAATCTTCCACTTCGTTCCCTTTTGAATGCAGTTACATTTTTGAATGATGTGTTTTTTATAAGGTGCATTGATAGTAGGGTAAAAATTAAAAAATTAAATTTGTACTAGATCTTATTTTATGTTTACATGAATGATTTATTATAATAAAGTGTATTTCGTCATCTTTAATAAATGACATTATAGTTTTAATTTAATTTCATTAATTTTATGTTGTGGCTTTAATGTATATATTTTTTGTATTTTATGTATTAACCATGTATATGTTGTACATAGTATTTTATTCTACTTTAATTTTGATTTATTATACTTATTATTGAGTATTCGCAATCATAATGTAAATATTGTAAATTTTACAAACAAATGTTATAAACGTCCTAAGGGATATAAATGTGAAGGTTCATATATAGGTGTAGACAGCCATTGTTTTTTATGGTTTTAATTATGGAAATAATGTTAAGGATCTAACATAATGATTTTAACGTGATTAATGATGTTATACATAATACATATACATACATACATACAATACACATGTATATATTATACAGGAAAATAGGCACATGACAAAGTTAAAAAAAAATTAGGCTGAAGGACAACAAGTTTGTTTTCTAGACTGAAGGACAATGCTAGTTATAACTAGCATTTTATATAGGGTAAAACAGAATATAATGCTAGATATAACTAGCATTTTGTATAGCGTGAAAGTTGAATATAATGCTAATTATAACCAGCATTTTTCCTTCAGCCTAAAATAAAACTTTATGTCCTTTAGCCTAATTTTTTTTTCAAAGTTTGTCAATTTCCCTAATTCCTCTATATTATTATACTTTGAGAATATAAATAATATATATGTACTTTACGACGATCGAAAATTAAATAAATATTATATGTGTGTGCGCTCAAGCATGATAAAAAACTGTTTTTGTCAATTTTTATATTTTATAAATGTCAAAATAAAATGTATATATTTTTAAATTTAATATATATCTTGGTATGACTGCTTTGTTTAAAATTTGAAATTTAAATAAATTGACTACTTCAAACATTCATCCGAACATATGCATACGCAAGTGCGCGCGCGCATACACACATATGTAGATAATCTCAAAGTAAAACATGCACATATAAAAAAAAAAAAATTTAAAACCACAAATTTATAAATCCGTACTGAAACCAAAATAAAAAAATGATATTTTTATTTCGAGAAACGAAATAACAATTTTTTGGAAACTTACGATAAAATTAAATATATAATTTTAAATTTAAAGTTGAAATTTAAATTATATAATGTATATATATACACATATAAGTCACGAGTAAAATGAATATAAATCCACAAACACACACATTTAAATGAATGTATACCTTTTCCTAATCTACAAGATATCAACATGTCGGTTGCTAACTGTTTCCTCTTCGGATCCCTTGTTCCTTGTCGTCGAATACTGTGTGTAAATCCCAGGTTTAAGGCTTCCAAATATTTATAGCCATTATAAGATGTATTATCTTCCATCTATCTCTCAAATCTTATATACTAAGTAAAATGCCATATCTGCCCTATATACGGCCGAACAAGCCTTATTTGGGCTTCAATGCTTCGGGCCTAGTTAATATAGTTGGAACCGGGTCGATTTACTACAAGTGAAATAGGCAGATTTTCAAAAAACAATTCTACTTCGGATCATAATGTGTTTGTGAAGTCTAATGGGTTGTATTAGATCCATTCTAGATTATTTAAATAAAAACTAATTTCGTTTAGTTTTCTACTCTAATAAATTAATGATTTAAAATGATTTATGTGATGTTTATGAGTTTATCATTATGTACTCATACGCGTATATTATGCATGTACAACATAATAAAGTGTGTATAATTAATGTATATGTAAACATATGTTGGAATTTGCATTTATAACATGTACTTTGGCTATTCATATACGCATTATGTGTCTGAAATATTATTTAACAATAAATATATGTATTTTATAGTTAAATTTCAAATTTTATTTTATATCATATATAATAATTTTTCCTTTTAAATATCTAAGTATTTTTAATAGTTCAATAATATTTGAATTCAAATCAATATCCAAAACATCCAACAATTTGACTTGGTAAAATAATTTGAATTTCAAATTCAAATATAAAAAAAATCTTTTAGTCATCACAATAAACATATACATATTTAGTATAACTTGTTGCCAAAAAGTTTTTTAACTTGATTTTATAATAAAAAAGTACACATTATATAATAATAAAAGAAATATAAAATATACATATAACATATAAAATTCTTTTTGACCATAAAATTTGTTATTGTTTTTTTATTCGAAACTATTTTTAATTTTATAATATATTTAAACATTCATACATAAATTAATATAGGTATTAATTTAAAAAAATTAAACTTATATATATAAAATAAAATATATATTCATAAAATATTTTTTAATTGAAAGCTTTTAAATATATATAATTAATGTTAAAACGACTAAAATATATTACCCTTACATAACAGATTTAAAAATGACGAAGAACAATTTTAAATTCAAAAATTAATATTAGTATCATATATATAAATAAAGTATGGCCGAAAATAAATTTACAATTTTACTTTTAAATAAAAATATTGATTATCATAACTTAATTAGTGTTATTAAATTACACATAAAACATGGGACGACTAACATGTGTATAACTCTATGTTATATACTAACTATTGTTTGATGAGTATATTGTAAGTATGAAATTATACCTTGATACTGTTGCCATTGAATACAGGTTGGTTGATGGAATCTCCTTGATTCACCTTGAACCGATCTTTGGACATTGCAATGGTCTAAAATACCACGATTTGTATTTGTATTGATATGTTTTGCTTTCCGCATTTTCGGCCATGGGGGTTTGGAATGTTGCTCACACCCAAGGGGAAGTGCAATCTTCAAGAAGAATAAAATGAAGAGGCATGGTTGTTTAAAGAGGAGAAAGGAAGAGACAAATTCTCCCTCTTTACTAATTCCCATTTTATCAATTCTAGATCTGTATCTAGAATTTAGAAGCAAAATATCACCTCCCTTTCACCAAGTCATGGTCGGCCATACGATGGGCCAAATGGACATCAAAGCACTCTAAACTCATTAAATAATTAATTCCCTTTAAATCGTATTTGAACGTGTATCGATATCATATATTTATACATATATATAACTTTTATATACAACCTAACATATCAATAAACAAATGAATAAATTATGTTTCATAAATATTATTTAAATTAATTTATAACAATTTGTAAGTTATTTAAATCATATGGTATTTTGGAGAAAAGTGATTGTTTGGCCGAATCTATCACTTATACATTTATATTAGTAAAATCCAAATTTATAGTTTAAGCGGTACCTTTTAGTAACATTGTTTATATAATTTCTCTTCGTCCATACCATATCACATTAGGACTTATGAAATTTAGTTTTGGTCGAACTTCCAATATCATCCATATTCAACTCGATGAGTCCATAAGAAAAGTCCTTAGTTCAATAATAACATTTATTATTAACCGTACTACTCTAGCCAAAGATTTTGGTATTGAGTTGACTACAGTTGATGTGAACTTACCTCATTCAACAAAGGAGACAAATTATCTATCAAATAGCATTTCATTTCTAATGCTTTAACTTAGACCTAATTATAGTCATTTGATGGTCGTCGTGCCTTGATTTAACTATAATAGAAACAGATTTTCCGCATTAAAGTTCTCAAGTCGTGAGAATTATATTATCAGTTTGAGATTTCTTGTTTGACATAGTTGTTTTTGATCAGTTGGAAACTCTCAAGTGAGTAATTACATGGTTATCCAAAACTATTAGTACATAACCTTTTGATACCCCAACATTCATGAGTGATGCATTGCCCAATATTTGGAGAGGATTACGTACTATAGTCTTAATGGATGTATCAGTGTCCTTTCTGGAAACATCTTGACCAAGAATATTTGAACAGTATGTTATTATGTATTGTGATAATTTTCTCATGAATACAGCACTTTGTAACAATTATCACATAACATATTATTTGAGGATTTTCTAATATAATTATTTTAAATTAATTTCTTAACTAATTATATCAATGTATAACAAAATATATAATAGAAATTAAAGACCTTTATTACAAACAAGCTTGGTTGTAGAGCTAGATATATATAACAAATCGTGTAATTATCTCTAGGGCATACCCCTAAGTCTCTCAGTCTCTCACTCATACTTGGGGTTAATTATGAAATCTTATTCTCATTTCTTTGAATAATTTTCTCAAACCAATCGAGCTACTCTCTTAGTGAATAAATAAGCTATATCGTCTTAACTATCAACTCTCTCCAACATTGATAAACTACCTTTATCATTTAGAACATTTCGAGTTGTGTTTCTTGACTTCTAGTGAGCTCTCGATGCTTTTCGATCTATGTCATGATATTGTTATAGCATAAAAATGTTACAAAATTCCCAAGACTTGGATTCACCCCTACCTTAGTTTTAAATTTATGCATCATACATACATACATACATATATATAGCATTTTTCGCAACACTATTAAGGGCAATTTACTTAGCCGCTTATTTGAATCAACCACAACTTATTGTTCGAAACATTTCCAACTTAAAACTCCTTAACTAAGGTTGAATATGATGTTAGATTGAATGTTATGCTCGATACCACTTATGAAGTTCACATCCAAATACTCCTTTATAAGAAGCTTGTTGTTTCCATAAACAATTCTCTAGTATTTTTCAAGTACTCGAGATGAACACCCTTAACTACTATTTAGTAATCTTAATTCAGATTTGATACGCGTTTAATGTATCAATTTAGGGATACATCTTGTGAGGCTAGAGCACCTAATGCTCTCTACATGTTAGAGTGTATTACTCATGGTTGTTGGGAGCACTAAGGAGTCACATATTGATAATTATTGGATGACCATGGAATGACTCATTCGAGAGTTTCATGTTGGTTGATAATAGCCAAGGTCAAATAAGAAATCTTGAAGCGACGATATTGCATAGTTCTCTCGACTTGAGAATACTAACTTCAATGTAGACAATCCACTTTGATTAATTTTAAATCATGGCATGGCGTCCAGCGAACAACAGTAATTAGTTTGAATTAAAGCATTGGAATTGAAACACTATTCAATAGAAAAGTCGTCTCCTCGATTACATGAGGTTAGTATCACATTCAATTTATGACAATAATTTTCTTTAACAAATTTGTTTACATGTTAAAGCATGGAATTTTATGTTTGAATATATGATTTTAAAGTTTAGATATTTTTTTATGGTGAAGCATGGAATTTTATGGTATTAAATTTATTATTAAATAGAGTTTGTAAAGGAGAAAATTTAAAATAGCACCTCATTCTATTTTATTTTTATTCTGATTTGATTAGATTAAGATTTAAAATGAAACCTTTTTTCCTTCTTCACTACCAATCAAGCATTCTCTTACTCTAAAATTATCTATTATATATTTATATTTCATAATTTACATATGTATGTATATATAAGGGGCAATAAAATATCACTTATATGTCTAACCTATACTCTCTCACACACACACACACTATATTATGCGGTATTATAAATATCTTAATACAAATTATATACACATATCATGGTATATTTAAACAAATAAACATATATATATATATATATATATATATATAAACACACATTTAGGCATTTATATTCGCAGTAGTCATATGAAATTGTCATATTTATTTCTAGTTATTATATACATGTATATGCAACTAACATAAATCCCAATATTCATATATGTGTTTGTGTGTATTACACGCACATGTTTATCCATCACGTTATGTTATCTTATTATATCATTTGATATATCTATATATGATACATCAAAATAATTATTAACAATATTTCTTGTCAACTCCCCAAAGTTATTCCAAGTAGTATGGTAAATTTTGTTTGACAGAGGGTGTGATACCCTTAAGAATTGCTTTTGTATCCTCACTTGTAAGTATCTTACGAATCAGACCTTTCGACGTCGTCGAAAGGTTAGGTAAATGCTTGAGTTTAATTCTTTTCATCCTAGTTAAACTTGTATATGGTGTCCTTTTTGGGCTAAATTGGATTCCTCTGAGTTTATCCTTTTAAGGGTGGAAGCTACCTTAAGGTTTAAGCTGGTTATCAAATACCTTGTTGAATAAGCAGTAGCTTTCGACCCTGTCGGAAGGTTTGTTAGCTTGAATGAAGTTGGATTCAACCTGGTCAAAAGGTTTGTGAATGATTTCCTTCAACTTTGACCTTACCGAAAGGTTATTAGGATTGTTATAGTAAGAGTGTTGTTGACCTAGTTGGAAGGTTTAGGGTTCTAAGTTAATCACGCGGGAAGGTTGAAGTTAGTATTTGGACTAGATGCATTATCAATCTCATCAAAAGTTTTAGTCCTTTGGTTCAATGATCATGGAAGGTTTAATGATTATTGAACTAATTTGGTCCTCAACCTAGTCACAAAATTCTGATTTGAGAGATGGAGTCTTCGAAAGGTTGAAATAGTTAATTATGACTGAAGTATTGTTGATCCTGTCGATAAGAACCTCCCGCAGGGATTTAACATGACAATATGAGTTAATCCAACAGAGATTCAAGTAAATAGAAAGTAATTAACCAAGTCTAAGTCTTCCCTCTTTATCCAATAAAAAGCTTTATTTATTAAATTTCCCAAATTACACTTAATTACGATTACAATCCTTTTTCTTAAGAAGTTACAAAGTTAGAATGAGAGAAATTCGAATCCCCTAAATAGGACCCCTTGGGTCTTACTTATAGACGTGGATGGACAACCTTTCGGCCCCATGCTTTTGATTGGGTCGGAAGGTTCTCCTTTTATATGCGACTGCAAACCTTTCAATTTTGTCGAGAAGTTTGACTTTCATCTGCTACCATGGACCTTTCGACTTTGTCGGAAGGCTTGCTTTTCTTTACGCCTTCATATACCTTTCAACTTGGTCGGAAGGTTTGTCTTCTTCATGCTATTGTGAACCTTTCAACCTGTTCGGAAGGTTGCTTTTCCCTTACCCGTTGTAAACACTTCGACCATGTCGGAAGGTTGCTTTTCACTTGATTGTTGTCGAGAGATGTGCTTTCCTTCAATGTCTTCAAAAGGTTGTCTTTCTTACTTTATTGACTTGAGAATGCTGCCTTCTTCATAAACCTTTTGACATTGTCGAAGGGTATCTTGGATTTGTTACAACCGGTTCGAAAGGCTTATTATGCTTCTGAAAAGGTCATTAAATTATTGCTCACGCTTGCTTTGACTTCTTCATCCCCTTTGAAAGGTAAGTAAACTTTGGATACTAGAGACGAAACCTTTCGGCTACTTCGAAAGTTTTGATGCTAGTGAAGTCTGATGATTGTATCCCTTTGACTCCTTCGGAAGGTTTAGGGTGTGTTCCTTTTCCTTTGCTCTTGTTGATAGAACTTTCGTCTTAGTCGAAAGGTTAATTTTTAGTATGACATTTGCCCCCCACTCAAAGGGATGCTCATGACTTTCCAAGTCATCTCTGTCGACAACTATAAAATTTTCCTGTCGCTTTGTCTTCCTGCGTTGATCTGGAACGTTCATCAAATCCATTCCAATGTTTGAGAATTTGGGTGACTTTTCTTGTATAGCGCGCTCCTTCTCTTTCTTCCACTTTTACTTGAAATTAAAATCACTGCAAACATGTAAAAGAATTCTAAAACATATTCTAAATCTCAACTCGCTGCAGTAAGGTATTTCTTGAATTTACTTCACAAAATCTTAGTTTAATTTTCATCCTTATCAGTTTCTAACCAATTTCCAATTTTAGAAATTCGAAATCGAATTTGATTTTAATAGAAATTCATTTTTCCCAAAATTAGTTTTTTGGACAAAATTCATCTATGGTTTTAGATATTATGCTGGTGATGTTTGCCACAGGAAAATCCCCATATTGGGTTCAATTTTATACCTAAAGTATCTAAATTTAGTTTTTAGTTTTTTCAAATTTGATTTTTGACCTATTGATAGTATTATATTTTTCTTCGGAACCGAACTAGATCGATTCAAGATGAATGTAGTTTTGTTAATGAGTTCATTTTGCTTGTTTCTCAAGAACAATTTGAAACCGCATTTATTATTGGGTTCGAGTTTTCTTAAACCCGATATGATAACCTGTGACCTATTAGTGTACAACTAGGCAATGTAAAATGACTTTCCTACACCTTTGAAAGAGGTTGAGGTGGAAAAATTAAGTTTACCCCTTTTTTCTACCTTTCGATGAAGTCGGAAGGTATTTTTATGTCGCCTTTTCATTGTGGTCGAAAGGCTAGTTAATACCATAGTGAAATCTTTCAACAACAAGCTTCTGACAGGGTTAAAGGGTCTGAACCTTTCGAATACCTGGTTTCGATAAGGTTGAAATTCTCCACCCTTAGAGTTGCCTTTGCCTATCTTTGTCAAAAAAATTTAAGCACATATGAGCCATGTTTGGAACGTTTCGAATAAAATGGTTATAACATATTTTGATAACTTTGACCGGACCTTTCGAAAATATTAATGATGTCTTTGTTTTTCAACATAGGAAATTTAATTTTGTCTATATCAAAAAGTCTTTCCACTTATCTTTAGGTTACACTTGGAATAGGCCTAGGTTTCCATAGAACCTTCAACATTGCCGAAAGGTAGTAAATATTTCACCTTTTCCTTTCGAACTTGTCGATATTTGAAGAAAGTTACATTTTTGTTTACTTTTAAATTTTTTTTGATGCTCAATAGTCAAAGATGAGGTCGTTACTCTTTCTGACATTGTATTTGTCAACTCAATGAATGGGTTTTCCATGTAGCTATTGCTTCATGAATTAATAGGAATATGGATTTTTACAAGGAATTTAAGAAAAATTCAACCTTCAATTTGGAGGATTTATATTATCAAGCCGATAAGTTTCTGAGCTTGGAGGATTCTGAAATCATTATAGGTTTGGAAAATGTCAATGGATGATGAACAGTCTCAGGATACGGGCATGGGAAAGATGGATGATAGGACTAGAGAAAGGAAACTTTTCAGGTGATAGGGTAAGTTTCCATGTCCATTGTTTACAGAAACTCTAGAAATAATTTATCTCCTTGCTAGAGAAGTTTTGGATTATAGTAAATTGAGAACCAAAGAGCTAACGATGGTAGAGATGGAAACCAGTACGTTCTAGGCTAAAATCTAAGGTAACTCCAGTGAGAGTACTTATTTTCGTGCTTAACCTATCTGAGCAAACTTATTTACTTTTTTTATTTTTGATTGCTATCTAAATTTATAATTGATTAAAGGTTTTTAAGTAAAACGTTTTCGCATAGCAAAACAATCTCCAAAAATTTAATTTATTGCCAAGCACTCTTTCATTGAATCACAGAGCGAAGCAGACGCTATTCTGAAGGAGTTTGGCATCACCGAAGTTAAAGCCATCCCTCCTAAATCCACCGATACTATTGAAAACCCTCCAGAAGGGTATTTTGCATTCACTACCATCCACATGTGGCATGGTGGCTTTCTACCATTTCCTGCATTCTTGTAGCCTTTCTTGTCTTATATTAGAGTTGCTCTGATATAACTTTCTCCAAAAGTGTATACCCATCTTTTGTCCCTCGGGATGCTGGCGCTAGAATATGGACTTCCTTTGCTTAGCCTTGAAATTTTAACCTCCTTGACCAAATTGGCAAGGTCAGGTAAGTCTAACGAGCAAATCTTTAGGGTGAATGTATATAAAAAGTTAATATTAGATGGTATTAATAAGTTTAAGGATTAGGAGAACCAATTCTTTTTTGTCAAGTGCTTTGTAGATGTCCGCGGGGCCTTTGCCTTTCCCCGTAAGTTAATTTCAATGTCGCCTTTGCTTGTCACTATGCTTACGGCTAACCAACCTCTGTTCTTTTTCAAGCGAACCTTCCAAGACACTCAGTGATGCAGATCAAAGAATCAACAATTCTTTAACTGCAACTCTTGAACATCATAGGAACAGGGTGTCTCTCTTAACTCTTTTAAACCTAAGGGAACATTCTTTATTTCCAATTGGCTAAAGAATTCTTGGCACTCCGCTTGCCATTATGCATAACTCTCGAGGAGATCACTTCTATTCCTTAGGCGATGCTGAACATTTTACCTCATTCTCGCCTATTCGTTCTGATGTTTCAGGTATTCCGTTAGCTTAGTGTTCTCTTTTTTATAAAATTATTGAATTTCTCCAACGATTTTATATCTATTTAAATTCGCTTTAGCTCTTTCCAAGGCTGTCATGCCTTTAAGTGACGTTGCTCCTCCTTCACCATCTATGGATGTTACATTAGTTTTGGAGGCTTTTGCTAGCTCCAAGAGATCTTCAAAAAGAAGACTAGCAGTGCCTCCTGAGGAGTCCCCTCTAGCTAAAATGGCAACGATCACTGATATGGAGGGGGGAGAAGAGCGTATATCTTATGAGAAAACTTCAAAGAGTTCGACTATCGAAGCTTCAAAAGATATAATGGAGCCAACTCCACCTACACCTTCTCCCCTTCCTCCTATTACTATTTCTGATTCTCCAACTGCACTAGCGCAGATGCAGGTTGCTCTTTTTGAGACTCCTTCTAAGTCTCATACTCTTCCAGAATCGTCATCTTCCACTTCTTTGCCAACTAATATCGTCCCATCTTGTTAAGTTCATTCTTCATTCAAAATATTTTATTGCCTCTTCTCTGTCGTCTTTTAGCTCAAACTTGGCAGAAAATCATCGCTCTCATGGAGCAGCAACTCTTGGTAAGCTCCTATCCATTTAATTCTACTATCATTGGGCCTTTCTAATTGTTAACCCATGTTTCTTCTCTTGTTGCAAATTTCCAGGAACTGGGTTTCCTTTAATGAGCATGTCTCCAAACTCTTTGTTGGACCCTCCAAGCTTGAGGAGGAAAATGCTGAGTTGAAGAGCCAGCTAGCCTCGTTTGCCTAGAATACTGCTTCCTTTGAACTTGAGCAAATCAAGGCTTCCCTCGTTAGGGCCAAGGGTGATCTAGAAGCAGAGAGGCGAGCTCATCGTCTCACCTCCGATGAAAAATTTGCTAGGGAGCTAGCTTTGAAGGATTCAAAGGAGGAAAAAATTCGTATAATTTCCAAAGACACTATGCTGAAAGATAAATTCAAGAAGTCCAGAGCTCACTCAAGCTAGCTGTTCAATCCCTCTTTGACTTCCAAAAACATGTTTCTGATATTGTTGACTCCACCCTAGGGGCCATGATGCCGAACTATTATGAAGATGCCCTCATGCTTGCCTACGTAAACAATCGTGATAAATGTCCTGACTTCGATTTTCCTTCACTTCTTCCAGCTATAGCCAAAAGAGTTATGGACAAAATTGAACGATTTAAATGGGGTTCTGAGTCCGAAGGTGAAAAGGGGATAGTTGATTTCAAGAAAGCTCTTTCTTTTGATATTCCCACCTTTGATATTGAATCTGACTCTAGAGAGGAGGACGATAAAAGTAAAGACCCTAATGGGAAGATGGATGATGATTATATGAATTGGGATACTAATGATGATGACAATGATGATAACCCCCTCGGAGGTCAAGGCCATGATGGAGACAAGGGGGGTCACTCTGGTGCTTAAGAAAAAGATAGCGGTGGTTAAACCAAATCCCCTAAAAAAGAGCCATCCTCTCATAAAGATATTCCTTTAACATCCCGTAGACCAAATGCTCCTATGGAGGATGAAATTGCTCCCGCCCATTCTGAGGATCCTACAAACAAAGAACAAGCTCGTCAAGTTTCCATTCTGGTTTCTCAGTTATGGGCTTCTCTGTTTAAAAGTTTTACACTCGGAAGATAATAATTAGTGATAAATCATTTGTCTTAGATAAAGAAGAAGTCAATCTTTCCCTATAGCACAAAATGCGAGAGAAAACAAGCAAAAACTAACAAGCATTATAGGGAATTAGACTGATCAATTAAGGAACACATTGCTCTATCTCACAAATATCATAGTTTGGATAGGAGTACTTCCACTTTAGCATCTTTTAAATAACAGAGGGTGGATCCTTTATTAAAGAAAGCATGCCCCCGGTAAGACGCCTTATTAAAAGAAGAAAGAGAATTAATAACTCTATTCTAGATGATGATTGAAGAGAGAGACATTTTAGTCATTTTTTTGTATAAATTATATTGTAGACATTCTATCATAGATTTTTCATACTTAGGTGAATTCAGTGGGGGTCTACTTAGATGTTTCCATAAAAGATATTTAGATGAATTTGGTTCTGACCCGCATCTTGGAGCTTGTTAGCCGCTGGTTAAATCAATTCCTTAATATTTCCCTTCTAAAAGTCTTAAGCATTATACGAATAAATTTGTTTCTAAATTCTTCTCTAAATCTATTCTGTATGAACGAGATAAACGGCTGTAAATATGTAACAAGTAATTTATTTTTGAATATATGTTTTTGTTATGCTTTCTATGCTTAGTTTGTTCTTATTGTGCTATTTCGGAATACCGATTCTTTAGGTTGGGTTGTCCCAAGAGACCACTTAAGTCAGTATATCAACCTGAGGAGAGTTTACTCTAACAATGGACCAATTTTAAGGACTCCGAAGTAGCAAGATATTGCTTTCTTTGGGATATGCAAAAATTATACTTGGAATACCCACATCTCCGCTTTGAATTCCTCGACGAAGAAAAGAAATCATTCTTAAAAGAAATCAAAACATTCCATTCCAAATTAATTTGTGGTCGTAATAGTCCGCCAGCCGAAAACTGGGATTATAGTAAATGTCCGCCGATTATAACTCCTGAAGTGGTCAGTTTACCTTTTGACGCAATGGTCATGCTTTTAACAAATACCTTAGGCAAAGTTAGGAACATTGTCTCACAACTTTAGATGTGATGATTGTTGTATCCCTTGACTTTACGTCTATTTTAAGTCATAATCCATTGCTACGGTAATAAAGGTATATTATTTTTCCTATCTCAATTTTGGTTTTATTTATCTCCTTTTATCAAATAGGAGCCACAGTCGTCTACAACTTCTCTTGCTCAAAGATTAATATCCTATGTCGACATAATCGGAGAGAGATTATTGAAAGAGAGTGGAACAGTTGTGATTCGGGATGAAGTATTATTGCAACGTTTTGGTGGTAATGTTGGAGCCATAAAATGGCACAAAAGATACCTTATCCAAAAAGCCATAGCCAGTAAACATAAGGAACGCATTGAATATCTTGAGACTAAGATTAAGAGAAAAGATGAAGCGATTACTATACTTAAATGACAAGTGAATTCGAATTCTACAATCGACTTCAATAAAAAGATGTCCAAACTTATCCAACGGTAAGCGATTTAGAGCTAATATTGAGGGATAGTCTAGCTCATTGTGCCTCTTTGGAATTCCTCGTAGGGGAAAAGTCTCCAAGCATTGACCTCCGGTCCCTCAAAAAACCCCTTCAATTGTCAACCCTACTAGGTCAAAACTTCTCGCGGCTTAGAAATTTCCAACCATGCTGCATCCTCCTCTGGGTTTAGACGATAATGTAGTTAGAAACTAGTGTCCGAGGGTGCAGTTTGAAATTGTCAAATATTTTGATGAGCAGCAGAAGTTAAAGTGTTCTCAGATTATCAATGACTATGCCACCAAGAATCAAAAGCTTGAGCATAATATTATTTCCTCCAAAAGCATTATGCTCAGTTAGAAAGGGAAAACAAGACCCTTTGAGCTGCAAACAGGGCCTATAACCATGCTTTGAAAACAAATATCAAGGCAATTGATGATGAGAATATAATCATAAGAAAGGAGAAAAAACTCAAAGAAGTTCTCCATGCAGCAATTGACCATGTGGTTAATCCTTCTATGACAGAGACTCTTATTAAAGCATCCTATATTTGTACTTCATTTATAATTTTGGGCTATGTAAATATATCTAGTACATAACTTTGTTGTTTGTAAATGACTACATAACTCACATAAATTATGGAAATTTTGTAAATATCACCTGATTTGTGATCCTTTTCTTTTATGTAACCTTCGATATACTTTTGAATTGCTCATTCAGTGATTTTTGTGCTTGCTGAATCCTTTGCTATTCCTTGCCATTCCGAGTTCCCTACGAAACATGTAGCAAACAATGCTTTTAATTGTTAGCTTTTAAATTGACATATTTGTCTATGTATATCATCCGCCTAGATTAGCAACTCATCTTGCTAATCATACGAATAGTAATTTATTCAAAATGTTAAGATCTCATCTTTAACCATGATGAGAAATGATCATGGATTCAACTCTTTCCACTTATTCAGAATGCGTAAGACTTATTGGAAGTAAATCCTTCCTAATCGTACTGTATTGAATGTTAGAATTATAACTTTCATTAAATGAAGAACATGATTCAAGGGTTTATGTCTGAACTTTTTAAAGTAGTAACTTTCTCATCCATTATTTTAATAACATTTCTCGATCCAAATTCAGGCATTTGAGACAAATAGTAATCTAAAGTCCTTGTATCCAGATTAGAGTTTAAATAAACAGTAGTCTTGACACCCAGATTCAGGTGTTAATGGTAGAGTTTTATGAGGTGTCATCGGACCCAGATTCGGTATTAGTTGATGGAAGATAAGTTGAAAGTCGCCTTTTGGAATCCTATGATAATAAGTGAGGGAAGATTGGAATGCCAGCTTCAGAAAAAGAATATCAGAATACCCTTCTGGGTAATAAGTAACAATGAGTCCTTGTATCCATATTAGGGTTTAAATAAACAGTAGTCTTGACACCCTGATTTAGGTGTTAATGGTAGAGTTTTATGAGGTGTCATCGGACCTAGATTCAGTATTAGTTGATGGAAGATAAGTTGAAAGTCACCTTTTGGAATCCTCTGATAATAAGTGAGGGGATATTGGAATGCCAGCTTCAGTAAAAGAATATCAGAATACCCTTCTTCGTAATAAGTAATAGTGACATAGAGTACCATCTTCGGCAATGGATAATGTAAGGTTAGAAATCCATATCTGCTAATCTGGTATTAATAATGGAAGACTAGCATGTCTTCGGTAATAAGTAATAAAAGACCATAGAATCAATCTGGCAATTAGCAAACCAGAATATCATCTTGGTAATAAGTAATAGAAGACTAAGTAACAGAAAACCAGAATACCATCTTTAGAAATAATTAATAGAAGACCAAAATACCGTTCTTGATAGTAAGTAATAGAAGACCAGAATACCATTTCTGGTAATAATTTATAGAAGACTAGAATACCATTCGTGGTAGTAATTAATAGAAGAGCAGAATACCACCTCTGGCAATAAGTAATAGAAGACCAAAAAATCAATCCGCAGGTAAGTAGTAGAAGACCAGAATACCAAACTGGAAATAAGTAATAGAGGATCAGAATACCATTTCTGATAATAAGTAATAGAAGACTAGAAAACCAACCTGGCATATGTTCGTGGGAAGAAGTCAGTGACTTCTTCCTGATTCTCTTGTTGAGTGCACCATCTTCAGGCTTTGATGATATTTTGCATGCTTTTAATTTCTCGGGCCCAAGTTTCTTTTTTTTTTTTGGCTTATTTCAGGCAGGGATTTTTTCTCCAATTCTTGTGCTTATTTAAGCAGTTGCCATTTTGGGCGGTGTCGATTTTTGTCGGTGCTAATTTAAGGCAGGGACTTTTCTTAGTTTGCCAGAAATTACCCATCCTCCCTCCAAGAGGCGCCTTATCCTGGCCATAGCATGATGCAGATAAGGGTTTATGTTTCTTCAACCTGGCCATTTCTGACTTTGGCACGGCTAAAGGCTTACGTCCTCCCTTCAGTAGGTGCCTTGATCTGGCCATCTTTGCGCGACCAAGGGTTTTCTACTATTATTGGTAGCCCACCATTTTAGGTAGTCCAAGTTTAAGGAGAATTTTACTCCTAACCATGTAGACTTCTTTTATTTTGAGAATAGAAATTTTATTCCATGACCTGTTTAATCCTTTATAAACTGTTTAAGTTTTCCTTGTCTCAGGAAGTATAGGACCATCTTTTCAAGCACCTTGCATGGATTTGTATCATGTCCATTTATTAGGTGAAAGTTGCAATATAATGCCTTAAGTTTCCTTTCAAATCCTGGCTTTTTTTATGAGAAGACCAATAATTTAGTTCTTTTGGTTTGAATATATATGTCTTCAAACGAGGTAGTAAGATTATATTCTTTTAGAAGTCTAGAATTTTGAGTCGTCTTTGACTGGCCTATAATTCTTTTATGACTTGGTTCAAGTACTTCTTCTTGAGCAGCAAGTTTCTTTTTCATTGTTCATTGATCCTCTTTCAAGGGCCTTTCATTCAATCTTAAGGTTTCGGTCGGAAATTTCTTGGTAATCTTTATATTTCCACTTGGTAATTCCTTCACTATCCTCAATTCTTCGATTGTGGATTTTTCTATATGTTCATGGTTTTTCCTTGAATGGTGTGCCTCGTTTATAATCTTACTCCATTTATATGTAAAACTGTCATAATCCTTTATCATTTCCTTTTCAAAGATAGTCCCATGGGAATATGACTGAATGGTCCTTCTCATTTGTAGAAATAGTTCTTCTTTCCTTGAATTCTCCTTTTCGAGAGCAAAGATTGGGGTTGATCCCAAATGGAACGGGTTGATACTCCATTTCAAAGGGTCATATGGCATAACTTCTCTTTTCCTCTTAATAACTTGTAGTGCTTGAAGTTGAAGCGTTTTCTCTTCAAGTAAGTGCGAGTTATAATCTATTTGCCAATTAGACCTTACTTCCAAAGGCTCTATGGACCCTTGAGCCAATTTTCCTTTGCAAAAACTTTCTCTTATTTTGAAATTGAATCTATTCCTTGTCCTTTAAATGCAGTTAGAAGAATTGTGAGTCTTTTACCCAAAATAGCTCCTTTCTTGTTCAAAAAGAGGAGTCGATAAGCTTTAAGAAATTTATCCAAGTAGAAGAGTAGGTAGGGAACTCAACAAGGTCGAAGGTTCAAGCCCTCCTTCTAGTGCTAAAATGTTAACAAGATTTCTTGTCAACGCCCCAAAATTATTCCAAGTAGTATGGTAAGTTTGGTTTGACAGAGAGTGTGATGCCCTTAAGAATTGCTTTTGTAGCCATACTTGTAAGTATCTTGCAAATCAGACCTTTCGACATCGTCGAAAGGTTAAGTACTTGCTTGAATTTAATTCTTTTCGTCCTAGTTAAAGTTGTATGTTGCTTCCTTTTTGGGCTAAATTGGATTCCTCTGATTTATCCTTTTAAGGGTGGAAGCTACCTTAAGGTTTAAGCTGATTTTTAACAAGATTTCTAGTCAACACCCCCAAAGATATGATAAGAAGGTTGGATTTATTCTTATGAGAATAAAAGACGTAATTCTTTTTACTGATTGGCTTTCAATTCAACTTATTTACTTGATATGTCTTGTATCAAACCTTTCGTTGTCGTAGAAATGTTTTGAAACTTAGGCTAGGTGACCTTCTTGCTTTGTTAAGCTTATTTGAAGTCTTCACAAAGGCCTTCTTTTCTAATTAGGTTAAGTTTTTATTAACCGAATTTATGGTCAACACCCCAAAGAATCTCAATAGACAAAGTTATTGGGAAATGGTAGAAAGTGGAATCTTTTGGAAGATCTGTAAATGTCTTGTTAATAGTTCCGAGTTACCTCAAGTAATAGGATTAAGCGAAATATACCGAAGGGTTAATGATCCGTTGAATTATCTACATATCTCCGCTTGGAATTTGACTTTAATTCCGACCTTTTGGTGATGTCAAGAAAGCTTAGGAACAAAATTTGGTAAGACCTTTCGGCTTTGTTGAGCTAAAGTAGAGTGATCATCGATTTAATCGAACCTTTATAATATTTCTCCAAAAATCTATTTCCTTGATCAAGATAGAATTTCCTTAATTTTCCTTATACAGAGGGTTGACCTGGATCCTTACTTGATGGTTGAGCAAATAGATGTTTGAGAATCAAAGGGTTGCAAAGGTTGTCGGGATATGACATGTTATGACCCTTATTGAAAGGTTTGATCCACAGATTTTATGGCTTCGAAAGGTTTTGTGAATGTTGATTCAAAAAAGCTTTCCTTGTAATCGAAGGGTTTAAGTTGCAGGATAGAGGTTTCCGAAGGGTTATAAAGATTTTCTAGAAGGAACACTATTATCTTTGTTAACATGAGCCTTTCGGAAGAATTGCACCTGAAAAATAAGATTAAGCCAGCAAAAATTAAGGTAAATTGTAATATAAATTCACGAAGCTTAAGACTTCCCTCTTTATCCAAGAAAAGTCTTCACTTTTATTAAATTCCCCAAATTACTTTTACATGCCGGCTTCATGCTCTCGACTGGGTCGGAAGATCTCTCTTTTATATGCAACCTTAAAGCCTTATCTTTATCAAAAGGTTTGCTTATCCGCTATTATGAACCTTCCACCTTTGTCGAAAGGTTTGTTACTCTTATGCCTCCATGATCCTTCCACTTTTATCAAAGAGTTTATCTTCTTTATACTATTATGAACCTTTCATCCTTATCGGAAGGTTGCTCTTCTTTTGGTTATTATGAGCCTTTTGACATTGTCGGAAGGTTGTTCTTCTCTTGTTTATTGTCAATCTTTCATCCTTGTCGAAAGGTTGCTCTTCTTCAATGTTGTCGAAGGTTTGTCTTTCGGTTTTTGTTAACTTATGAGTGCCGCTTTCTTAATAAACCTTTCGTCGGTGTTGAAAGGTACCCTAGATTTGCTTCAACCGGTTCAAAAGTCTTATTATGCTTTCAAAAAGGTCATTAAGTACTTGCTCACACCTACTTTGATTTCTCCATCCCCTTTGGAAGATAAGAACACTTTGGATACCAGAGTTGGAACCTTTCAACTCCTTCAAAAGGTTTGATGCTAATGAAATTTGATGATTGCGTCCCTTCGACTCTTTCGAAAAGTTTGGGCTACGTTTATCTTCCTATGCTCTTGTTGATAGACCTTTCATCTTAGTTGAAAGGTTGATTTTTAGTGTAACATGTTATCAAAACCAACATCTTTTTTCCTTAAGTGACTTGGAGCACTGCAACCTTCTGCCAATAGGTGTTTAGCTCTTTCCTAATGGACGAAAGTGTCTCCAACTGTTTCGAAAGGCTATGTATGCTTTCGAAAGGGGTTAATTTCTTGGAAAACTTCTCCAACGTGCATATAATGAGTCAGAACCGAATGCCTTGCATGGTTTGGGATATATGGACTTCGAAAGACAGCCGTCGACCTCATCGAAAGCTCCTTGTCATAAGCTATGATTAACCAGACCATCTTGATCCTTTCTGATCTTTTCCACTGCTCTTGTGTTCCTTCTTTCATACTTTTATTCTTGAGAATATTTTATGGATAACACTGTTTATCAAATTCCTTGTTGAATAGGCAGCAACTTTCGACCTTGTCGGAAGATTTGTTAGCTTGAATGAAGTTGGATTCAACTTGATTGAAAGGTTTGTGAATGATTTCCTTCAACTTTGACCTTGCCGAAAGGTTAGATAGCTGGGATCATAATGTCGAAAGGTTATTGGGATTGTTATAGTAAGAGTATTGTTGACCTTGTCAGAAGGTTTGGGGCTCTAAGTTAATCTCTTCGGAAGGTTGAAGTTAGTATTTGGACTAGATGCATTATCACTCTCTCCGAAAGGTTTAGTCCTTTGATTCGATGATTCTGGAATGTTTAATGACTATTGAAGTGAGTTGGTCCTCAATTTAGCCAAAAGGTTTTGATTGGAGAGTTGGAGTCTTCGAAAGATTGAAATATGCACTTATGACTGAAGTATTGTTGATCTTTTCGTTAAGAACCTCCCGCAGGGATTTAACCTGAAAATATGAGTCAATCCAACAAAGATTCAAGTAAACAGAAAAGTAATTGACCAAGTCTAAGTTTTCCCTCTTTATCCAAGAAAAAGCTTTATTTGTTAAATTCCCCAAATTGCACTCAATTAGGGTTACGATCTTTTTCCTAAGAAGTTACAAAGTTAGAATGAGAGAAATCGGATCCCCTAAACAGGACCCCTTGGGTGCTATTTATAGACGCACGTGGTCAACCTTTCGACCCTATGCTTTTGACTGGGTCGAAATTGTAACGAACAGCTATTTCGAAATCTTCGCATCCATAAATGCGGGACTTGAATTGCTTGAAAAAGTAGATTGTTAATTTATATTTAGCAGAACTCAGCATATACAACAAATAAATCGATCACAGAATCACGCACACAAAGTAATACAATAATAAGCAGCGAAATAGGTAAATAGTAGTTCATGAATCTACCATATAAACAACAGAGTTGAAATAAAATACAACAGAATATCTCAAATAAAATGTAGTCTCGAATACAAACAGATGACAAGGATGAACAAAACAACTAGATAGCTGAAAGTTGAATAGATGTGAATGGATCTCCAAGTGAAGCTCCAGCTCCAAAGGTGAGTCTCAAATGCTGTGACACTCAGTCTGACCCGAGCATAAAGTAAAACGAAAAACACTCGAGTCAGGGTTAACATTCTTATATCAGTAAATTCAACTCAAGTGAAATGCCAACTGAAATACAAGTCACTTAAAGGATGTTTGGGATACCCATCCTCTAAGGATCCGTGGAACTATCTACTATGTAGTAATATACGCTATTATAATATGTCTATTGTAAAGTAAAAGTATTAAAATAGCGTTAAGGCGTTACCCATATCCCCCTTAACACATTTCGTATATTCTCATAGTCTATACAATGCGGTACGCTCCTCCTTAAACTGAAGGTTTACACAGAGGACGCTACATAGATACAATACAAAACAAACTCGTAGAAAGCGCGATAAGGCATGCGATAAAGCAGTTGAGGCAATGCCAGAGTAGATATACCATTTGCACTCCCAGGCTGGTGGTAATGCATAGCAGCTACTACCGCCCACCTCGTGACATATTCCCAAATTAAAGGGTGCATCCAATCAAATCACAAAAGCAATAGAATGGTATTCGATTGGGGAATGACCCCACTTGGCTTGGTATATCTTCTACTTTAGCTGCATCAAGCTTACTCACAGGAGTCAGGGATATGCAAATATCATATAGAATTGTTGCCAAACTATCGTACTTCATTCTAGAGTCTCCGCCACGTACACAGTTGTTAAAGTGGTTTTCAGTATTGGCAAAGATTATGACAATATTCGATTCCGGTCTTTTTAACAACCAAATGCTTATTTCACACCGTGGTCATTCAATTCAAATAGTTCATATTTCATATCAAAATATCATATTCATTTCAAAACCATATCAAATTCGATATCATTATTCACTTTAGATAATTATTCATTTCCAAAATCGTAACACTTTCGAAATCGTAACACTTTTGAAATCATAACACTTTTGAAATCATAACACTTTTAAAATCATAGCACTTTTGAAATTATAACACCTTTGAAATCTTAACATTTCCAACTTGAATTGTTTGGACATTGAAAATAGTATATATATTAAAATAGTTATACATTAGAATAGTTCGCATATTAAATAGCTTATATAATAAAATTTGTTTCCTCCTATTCTACAAAATTGATTCAAATCAGTTTTCCAAAATTCAATTTATTCCACTGTAGTCATTTAAATTTAAAGGTCAAAGATTCAATTCAAATTCTCAATAAATCATTTCAATTTATATCGATTTCAAATCCAAGTTTGAACTATCACTTCAATTCCAATAAGATTCAAGTTTAAATATTCAAACATCCACGATGTAAATTTCATTTATATTTCAACATTTAACTTTAAATTTATTCAAATTTGGAAGTTTCACTAAATCATTTCAATAACAATTTATTAAAATCAAATTTATAAATTCAAATCAATATTAAATATTCAATCTCAATTTTCTTTAAAATTAATTATATTCATTTAATCACTTTTTTATCAAATCAAATTATAATTCATATTTTTCAAAATCTCAAAATCAGTAAGTTCAAATTAATTCTTATTCAAGTTCAATTATTAACCGATTTAAATTTCAAGTCAATTACTTTTTTCCCAACCTTTATTTATTGAAGTTATAAAAATCTATTTTTAAAATATTAATATGATTTAAATAAATACTTAAACATCTTATAAACCAATTAAGTTAAATTTATTAAATTAAATCTTATTTTATATATTTTATATTAAAACTTATTTTATATATTTTTAAAATAGTAAAATTATAAGAAAATCTTAAAATTTATATTTTCAAAACTAACTTATAAATTTAAAATTTTCAAACATATAATTTTAAAAATCTAAAATTTAAACCTTTATAAAAATAACATTTATATATAATATCTTAAAATTAATGTTCATTAAAACCATATATTTCCTTTCAAAACTTTGGAATTCATCTTCGAAGTATATATAGACCAACGGTATCTATATATAATTTTCTATCCTATAGTCAAGTGATACGGATGTTTATCATTTCAATCTGCAATTTAACGTAATCCCAAAAATTCAAAATCAATGAAATTTGCTTAGGTTTATCATTTAAACCCATAACGATTTTCCCTTAATCTACAATATCATTCGGGTATGTATCATTTCAACCCATATGGAATTATAAATTAACAGGGAACTTGCAGGGTGAGAACAGTTAAGATAATATAACATATTAATAACAGGCATATATCATCAGTAACAATTAAAATATAAATAACAGATCATGGTGTCAGATGTCATAGGTGAACAATTACAGATAATAGCATATCATAATTATAGCCATTAAATAACTAGCAACACATATTTCAATTGTCGTTTCAAATGAAATCAAATTTAATAAATATAAGAATGCTAATAGTGAGTGATCGCTCACCTTTCGAGGCTAGAGAAATGGAATGAGAAGCAACTGATACGGATACACACACAGACTTGGGTATGACACGGGACACGATAAGCAAGTAATAGCTGCGATAAATCGATTTGAGATGGTAAATCAAGATGGACAAGGGATCAATGAAATAAATACATGTTATATATATATATATAAAATTTCCAAAAATCAATTTAAAACATATAATTTCAAATCAATATCTACCTTAAACACAAATAAAATTTCCATATATATAATTGAAACCAAACTCATATACTTATTTACATAAACACATATATTTAAGATCAAAGCATATATAAATTACATTTTAAAACAAGTATATATAACTCAGACTTTGAACGAAAGATATGCAAAACAAATATATGTCTAACTCATGTTATAAACCAAATATATGCAAACAAGAATTATTGGAAAGCAAAGTGTGTATATATATATTTGTTAATAATTTCAAAACCATATCATAAAAGTCAATGTCAACATACTTCATTGAGTATATGTATATTTATAATTCAAGTCAATCATATATATAAACTTATGTAAACCTATACATATGTAAACTTGTACATATACGAACAAACAAATTTTTATATAACTTTCATAAGCTCACATATATAAATAATAGGTTATATACAACTACATATATGACCAGCAGCTTATATATATATATATATATATATATATATATATATATAAACTATTATGGACCAATACAGTACAACCCATCAGATTTGTATAAACTAATATATATATATAAATTTTATATAATATAAAACATATTATAATTTTACTTTCATACATATGTACGTACAACAAACTGAGCACAATAAAATACATATAGACTGCAGCATAAAAGAATATATATGGCTACTCAAAACATGTGCAGGCTATATACGCATATATACATGCTACTCACAATATGCACAGACTATGTATATTTACAATATATACATGCAGACTTTTATATATGAAATATATATAAAATCAACTATTTATAAACTAATATATTTTCTTTAAAATATACGTACTATAAACACACACATAGATATATATATATGTATGTATGTATGTAAACTATATTTATAAACAAATAAACAACATAATATATAACTTGATATAGTTTAATAAAAGAGGCGGCCGAATAAGGAAAAAGCTTAGGTGGCGGGGTCTGGACTTGCTAGGTGGAATTGGAGGTGTTTGGGGAATGGTCGGATGAGGGGAGGAAGGCAGAGCAACTGTCGCTGGATCGGACTTCGGGTGGTTGGAGGGAAGCATGATGGTTGCTTTGGTTTTCGAAGGGGGACGTGGATCATAGGCTGTCCAGGAGGTGGAGGAAAAGGAGGTCGAAGGCTTTATGGATGGGAGTTGTGTGGAACGCAAGTGATAAGGCCGTTGAGTTCGGTTGTGGTGATGTGGTTTGTGTTAGGTGGAGATGCGGGCGTGGGGTGTGAGGCCATGGCGGGTTGCAAAGTGAAGGGGCAGGTGGAAGCTTGGTAAGGCGATAGGTTGGCTCACGAGGAGATGTGGGAAAGTAAACGTGGAGGGAGGAGAAGATTAAGTCGAGTCTGGGTCGAGTTCAAAATGAAGAGGAGGCAGCCACGTGATCGGTCGAGCAAGATTGGAGATGGAGGATGTTTCAAGGGGAAGAAGGTACGGCTACAGAAGCAAGCAATATATACAAGTTTTGTATTATTAATTTTTTCTTCTCTGTGCAAACGAACACAGGAGAAACAAGTATAAAACCAACAATTATAGGTTATACGATGAGAATGGTAAAGGTCAGGCACAAGAATTCAAGCAGCATTAAAGGCAATGACTGTTTTATTTTTAACCGTTGGAAAATTTGAATGGACACAGGAATCAAAAGGTTAAAATGGGTACCGATATGGTTATCTATTTCGGAGATATCTCCATGTACCGGACACCAAAATGCATAGATGAATATATTGCGGAGATGAGCATGATGAGACAAACAGAATGGAACGTGGATATCAGCGATACAACCATCCTATCAGAATTCGATATTTTGCTCCTATATTGCTGCAAATTTGCCGAAAATAAGATAAATGGGGCTAGAGAAATCCAAATTTGATGCAAAAAAAGATGACCACTGACTCAAAAAATAATTTACATTTTTATTATGTAAAAATATTCAAGTTTGAAAATCATTTTATTATCATCAAATATTAACTGATTTAAATTTTAAATAAAATTACATTACAAAATAAACTTCCATATTCTTTGATGAAAATTTACCTTTGCTATGTAGACGTATTTCAAACATCAAATTTTCATATGAAAATTCAATTATTTAAAATTTCATAAAAATTCAGTTAATTACGTTATTAAAACCGTTAAATTTTTATGGGTCGTTGCACTCTCCCCCACTCAAAACTTTTCATCTCCGAAAAGGAAGGAGGTAGGAGAACGGAAGTAACAGAAAGGAAAGATAGATTTGAAATACATATTTTTAGATACAAAATAGATTCAGAACCATATAAATTTCATTAGTTTTAAAATTGATTTATATTCAATTAATTGATTTCAATTCATTTTATTTAATCAATCAAATTTATTGTGTTCACATTTGATTGGTTTCTATTTCATGTAAACAACAGAGTTGAAATAAATTACAACAGGATATCTCAAGTACAACGTAGTCTCGAATACAAATAGATGACCAGTCTAAACAAAACAACTCGATAACTAAAAGCTGAATAGATATGGATGGATCTCCAAGTGAAGCTGCAGCTCCAAACATGAGTCTCAAATGGTGTGACACTCAGTCTGATCCGAGCATAAAGCAAAACACAAAATACTCGAGTTAAGATTAACATTCCTATATCAGTAAATTCAACTCAAGTGAAATGCCAACTAAAATACAAGTAACTTAAAAGATGTTTGGAATACCCATCCTCTAAGGATCCGTTGAACTATCTACTATGTAGTAATATACGCTATTATAATATGTCTATTGTAAAGCAAAAGTATTAAAATAGCATTAAGGCGTTACCCATATCCCCCTTAACACATTTTGTATATTCCCGTATTCTATACAATGCCGTATGCTCCTCCGTAAACTGGAGGTTTACACAGAGGACACCACATAGGTACGGTACAAAACAAACTCGTAGAAGGTGCATTAAGGCAAGCGATAAGGCACTCAAGGCAATGCCAGGGTAGATATACCAATTGCACACCCGGACCGAACAGCTACTACCTATAGGATCGATTTCACCCTAGAGGGCGGTGAATAGGGTGATACTATCAATTATAAAAATTATTGCTGAAGTTTGTATAAAATAATTTCAACACAGATATATCAAAATAATAGCAGCACAGATAATAGCAGAATAACAAATGCAGAGATAGAACGACACTGGTACCCAGCTTCGGCAAAACCCTGCCTACGTGCTGGCCCTAAGGTTTCTACTAAAAATTAAGCAGTCAGACGCTTACACATGTAAACTCACGACATCCGCTATCGACGAGCCTTGACTCTACGCTTAAAACCCTACCACAACTCAGTCACTGAGTTGCGAATTCTCAAACTACGCCACATTGTTTGTCCCCTAGTCACACGACTAGTAAATACACAATTTTCAAAAGAAAAATACAATTTAAATAAAACAAAACCCTAATTTAAAATTTCTAAAGCCCAAATACAAGCCGGCCCTTAATATAGTGATAAAAATTGTTCCTGTGCTTTCTTTATTCCTCCGGCCTGACTCCTCCTTAAAAATGGCTATTCTCGTTCGTTTCCTCTTTGAACAAAATTAGGGCTTTGTATAAAATCGAAGAAGCCGACTTTAATTAGTTCGATCGAATGATTATTTTCGTTCCTGCTTCGTCGATCGACGCTCTCTTCTCTTTGCACACGGCTCCTTCAATTTTGATCGAGTTTGATGTAATTTGTTATTTTGCTTTACTGTTTTTGCTTACTTGAACTCGATGATATTACCGATGATGTTACTTGTTTATATAGGGTTCGAACCCTATATTTTCATTCGTATATTTTATACGAATTCGTCAAATAATTTAACTTGAATTCGTCTTGGCCACTGATTTTCGTATAGATGACAATGATGATTTCTGACTTTGTCAATTTCGTATATTTGTTACTTGATTCCCACGGCTTGTTTTGATTTTGCTTTGTCATCACGGTGTTGAATTCTTTGACACTTGATTTTAATTTTCGTTCTTCATTTTCTTTGACTTCGGTCTCACGGCCTTGTCTTGAATTTGCAAATTGACTTCGGCACTTGACATTGTCGAACTCTGCTCTGACTTGATAATGTCTTCGGCCATCACCGTTGCACTGATATTGCTTATGGTCATTTTACTTGTACCATTCGAATTGTGATATATCTGATTTTGGTTACATGATGCTGCTATGTGAATTTCTATTGTGACTTTGGCTTGTCTGTTATTTTCTTTGTTGGCATCTGCTGCTCTTGATATTTTTGGGATGAAACTATGGATCCATGATTAGTTCGAACTTGTTGTATATCATTAGTTTGGAACTGCTACATGATGCTTTTATTCTTCTAGAAGTTTTGCGTTGCTTTGTCTTTGACATTGCCTTATTGTTCTTGTGTGTCTGCACATGTGTGCTCAAGTCTGATTCATTTGATCTGGGAATTTCAACTTGTATTCATTTAATTTGAGCATTTCTAGTTTGTATGTTCGATCACTGTCTTGCTTAGAATTCACACGCATTTAGTCCAAACATTATTGTCTTCACTTGCATACTTGTTCATCATGTAGTTCACTGTATTGGGTTTTGTTGCACCACTGTTGTCATCAGGCTGTTCACTGGTTCGAGCTAGTTTGTACATGTCTGATTTGCATTGGGTGTGTTCGAACTTGTATCCTACTGTCACCATGTGGTTGTATACACTTGTTTTGTCACTGCATACTTTGTTTGCATATCAACTTGTTGAAGTCACTTGTAATTACAATTTTCTTATATCTGCATATCTCTGGTCTCTGTAGCATCTATTTGTTACTTGTTGTTCATGTACATTTTGGTCTGGTCTCTGTAGCATTGACACTGTTGAGTCTTTGGTGCAGTTTCATTCATGTATATAATATATGTACAACACTGCTCTGGTCTATATGCATTAGTGCTCATGTATATGATGCATGTTGTGTCTGCATTGACTTCATGTAGCATTTGAGGTTGCTGTGCACTGTGTATTTTAGTATGAACATGTGGTTCATTATGTAGCCTGGTTTTGGTTCCTTGATGCAGTCTTGTTAACTTTGTTCGCTGCCTGGTCGACATGTACCGTGTCATTTGTGTCTTTGAGCCTGGGCAGTTTGGTTGTCATGCACTGAGTTGTAGATCATCACTTTTTGCACTGTGTATTGTTGCATTGTATGCACTTGCATTTTCGTTGCTTTACTGTTTATTTTTCTTGGCCATTCGCTTGTTTTCCACTGCAGTTTCATTGTGCATTTCTTGATGCTTGCATTGGGTTGATTCATGTTGAACTATTCTGTACATTCAAGTTATCATCTTGCTGTTCACTGGTCTGGTTGCACTTTGATATATAAGCTTATCTTGGTTTGTCGAAACCACAGTGGCATTTGCATATGTATTCATCCTTTATAGTTGTCGTTGCCACTGCCTATTTCGGTTTGTATATGGTTTTGTACATTTGGATTTTGGTCGACGCTCGTTTTAGTTGTCTTGACCATTTCTATGAACTTGCAGCTGTATTGAATCCAGCTTTTAAGCTCGAGTTTGACCTTGGGCTCGTGTCGTGACTTTATTTATATTGCGCTTGAGTTGAACCCAGCTTTTAATTTGGGTTTGACCTTATGCTCACCTGTCCCTGTAATTTTATCAAGTGTATATATCGGTGTGCACAACCTTATGGCATGTACAGTGATACACTATGCATGTCACAAGTTGTTCGTGTATGATGAATTCGAATTAAATGATGACGAACAACCCAAATAATTGAGGCAAATAAAATTTCCAAAATCACATTTTATTTTTTACTGCAAAAATATTTTATTTTCAATTTTACCGCGTCAGTATTTACTTTTGCAGATTTCTCAGATGCTAGATTCAATCTGGAATAAAGTTGACGATAAATTACGAGTGAATGAGCGATATGTAGTGAGGTGTACTTGTAAAATGATAGATTGTGATGTAATTGAATTTGTATTGTAATCAAAGTTGTATATGTATAGTGAGAGCTTGAATTTGTACTATTCAAAATTGTAATAAATATTTGTTTGAATAAAATATCTGTTCGAATTTAAATTTCGTGTTATTTATTTTATTCACCTAATATTTATTTAATTATGTGAAGAATAAAATAGTACATTAATAAATACATTTAAATGAATATATATATATATATATGTTTATTATCATCAAACAAAAATCATATACTCGCATATTCGACAATCTCCCCTTTTTGATGATAACAAACATATATTTAAGATTTTGAATATGTTAAATGTATTTGATCATTCAATTTGCTCCTCCTATTTGAACGCTTCTTCTCTACACAAAGCTCCCCCTTCATATATGCATGTAAATAAAAAATATGCAAATGAGCCTAGATGCAAATAGAAAATATTTGACCTTTATTTTCTTTTATTTGACAAAATCTTAACTTTTCTCTCCCCCTTTTGTTATCAGCAAAAGAGTAATAGTGTTATAAAAATAGAGATAAAGTGATAGTATTAATACAACATTAAAACTCAATCGAATATAAATATTAAATTTCAATAAAAAATCAAACAAAAATCATAAATGTTCTGCTAGGCGCATATTCCACTTTTAGAATGATGGGATTGATGTCATCATATAAATCCATACAGTTTTGTCTATTTGTGGTATATTTATATCAGGAATTTGAATATCTACCAACCATGCATAACCTTTAGGACTTCTAAATGAGGTTAGTAGTATTCCAATTTTATTTTAAAAAATGAATTCAAGTATCTTCTAACCACGCATAACCGTGAGGACTTTTAAATGGGATTATAATCAACTTGTTTATTTAACAAATCAATTTTGATATGCGTTCCATACATGCATAACCGTGAGGATTTTAAATGAGCATGGAAGCACATATTCAGAAATTCCAAGTAATTCACCCATGCATAACCGTGAGGACTTTTAAATGAGAGCGAATACTTTGGATTTTATTTTATTATTATTTAAAAATATATATATATATATATATATATAATTAAAAACGAATGATTCCTGTTTAAAGTATCACATATCGACAAACTATATTGAATTTTGATGAGTGATGGTCGTTAGAAATATGATAGAAATAGAGATGGTCATGTGATTTTTACCAACTAAAAGTTTTTATAACTCTTGTTCAAATTTCTAAAGAAATTTACTAAATATACCGTCTCAAGTTATAATATATGATTAATATTAACACTCATCACTTTTTCAATCACTATTTATCTTTTTGATAATCATTAGGGAGTCAGATTAGTCAATGTAATCATTTAAAATCGTATTCAAAAATAATTATAGAATTTTCTAAAAATGACTAATCTGAAACAAGGTCAAAAATGATTTTCTAGAAGGGGTTTTATAAGAAAAATGTCTGCTTTTTGAAAATTATTTGAAATGAAAATATGCAGATATTTTATTTGAAAAAACGATGCAGTTACTAAATGTCTCATCATAAATCACGTCCCACTAGTAATTTTTCTACCAACTAGATTACCAGTGTAATCTACATATGAATTTTTCTTTCACTTGAAATTATCGTTAGTTAAATTTGATAGACCAAACCGTGAAGTGTGCATCAAAATATCTTAAAATCAATTTTAAAAACTTTTTAAATGTAATTCTCTTGAATTTGAATCGAAGCCGTGTAAATAATCAAAAACCGTGAATATAGAGTCAGCCGTAAAATAACCAAATGTATTATCATCAAATAAAATCTATATGAAGTATTTCAAGGATCGTAGTGTTCTAGGCATAAGCGAATAATTGGCCAACAATTTTGAAAAAGTCAGAATCATTATCATTATTCATTTCTTTATAACATAACTAGTTGATTTAAATTCAAATTATGGTGCAGATTATCACATTTAATAAATAGAATATACCATTACCTGTTTTACCTTTAGATAATTTTTCGTTGTTGCCCATTGTGATTCTGTCACCTTTATACTAGGCTAAGGAACTTTGATTTGTCGCCCGTTGTGTTCTTGGAACAGCCAAAATCCAGGATAACACTGATGTTATTCCTTAGCCTGCCACCATACCTAAACAAGAATGGATTTTTGTGACCTATTTGTTTTTATAGGTCCATGGTTGTTAGTGGCAAAATATTTTGAAAAATAATTTTGTGGAGACCATAACTATTTATATAAGTTTCTTTTGGCACCCAGATTTGTTTGATTTTCAAAGATTTTATATTTGTGCCTTTTGGAACCGAAATTGGTATAGTTTTAATGTGTTTGGGTCTGTACCAACAATTGTTTTGATTGTGTCCAAATTTTCTACAAACTGTGCACATTGAATTGACTTGATTAATCTCATTTTTAACATTTTCAAATTGATTATACCCAAGTCCATGTCTAACTGTATTAACAGTTTGTTTTCCTAATAGCATATTCAACGATTTCTCACTTTTTGAAAATTTATCTAAAGTCAATGACAGTTGTTGGACTTGTGTTTTGAGAGATTCATTTTCGTTTAACAATTGTGTGCACCTTTTAATAGAATTTTCTCTTCTTGTATTTTCACTCTCTTTCAAAATCGGAATTTCATTTTTAAGCGATTTTATATTAATTTCTGATTTTTTAATTTCTTCTTCAAACAATGGACACTTGTCATACTTAGGGCACTTATTTTGATAGTTTTTAACTAATTGTTCAAGCCGTTCGTTTACTTCAATCAAACTATCTTTTTGTTATTCAATTTTAGCACATTTCTCCCTAAGTCGTTCAAAACAGCCATTTACTTCGTGAAAATATTTAAGTAATTCAGAGTGAGTAAGTTTTGATACCTCGCTTGGCTCGTCATCATCGCTATCAGTTATATTACCTTGAAGGCACATATCTTCTTTCTCACTCTCACTTCTAGTACTTTTATTATCTTCATCACTTGCATTCCACGTGGCTGTAAAATTTATCCCTTTTGATTTCTTTTCAAAGTCGTCTCGTTTTGAGGACAAGTGGGCCTGATGTGTCCGTGTTGGTTGCACTTATGACAGATGATTTTTTTCCGTTCTGTGTTATCTAAAACTTTGATTATTGCGCTTTTTAATTTTTGATTTAGAGCTGGATTTTCGTAATTGCGGTTCTACTTTTTTAATCTCTTTATTACCATTTCCAACTCTGCTGCTCCATCATCGTCGTCATCATCATCACTATCAGTTGTTCCTTTGAGAGCTATTGATTTCTTTCGAGTATCTCCTCCTTCACACTCTTCCTTGAATTTCATCTCTAGCTTATAAGTGGTGAGGTTTTCGATGAGTTCTTCAACTTTCATTTGTTTCAAATCTTTTGATTCTTAAATGGCAGTTACTTTGGCTTCAAAACCTCATGGAAGGACTCTGAGGATTATTCGGACTATTTCCAATTCCGTGTATGATTTTCCGAGAGCTTTTGATTTGTATACGATGTTGGAAAGTCGTCCATACATCTCTTTAACATTTTCTTCCTTGGCCATTGTAAAACTCTCGAATTCGCTACTCAGCATGGCAAGGCGAGATTCCTTGACTTGGATGTTCCTTCATGAGTCACTTCTAGTGTGTGCCATATTTCCTGCGCAGTTAGACAATGTGAGACACGATTAAATTCAAACTGATCTAATGAACAAATAATCGAATTCACAGCTTTGGCATTAGTATTCTGTAACTTATTTTCTAGATCTGTCCATTGATCCTTTGTTTTATTTATTTCCTGATTATTTACAATTACAGTTGGTGCTCTATACCCTGTCTCAACAATATCCCAAGTGTCAATGGTTTTCAGAAAAATTTCCATCCTATTTTTCCAGTAAGCTTATTCACCGTTGAACATTGGTGGTCTAACTATGGACTGACCCTCCGCAAAAGCAATATTAAAAGAAGCCATTTTAAAAATTCAAATTTTTAAAACAAAAATTGGTTTTTGAAACAAAATTGAATTTTTAAAACAAAAGTTGACTTCTATACCTAGCTCCGATACCACTTGTAGGATCGATATCACCCTAGAGGGGGGTGAATAGGGTGATACTATCAATTATAAAAATTATTGCGGAAGTTTGTATAAAATAATTTCAACACAGATATATCATAATAATAGCAGCACAGATAATAGCAGAATAATAAATGCAGAGATAGAACGACACAGAGTTTACCCAACTTCGGCAAAACCCTGCCTACGTGCTGCCCCCAAGGTTTCTACTAGAAACTAAGCAGTCAGACGCTTACACACGTAAATTCGAGACACCTGCTATCGACTAGCCTTAACTCTACGCTCAAAACCCTGCCACAACTCAACCACTGAGTTGCGAATTCTCAAACTACACCACGTAGCTTGCCTCCTAGTCACACAACTAGTAAATACACAATTTTCAAAAGAAAAATACAATTTAAAAACAATTTAAACAAAACAAAAATCTAATTTAAAATTTCCGAAGCCCAAATACAAGCCGGCCCTTAATATAGTGATAAAAATTATTCCTGTGCTTTCTTTATTCCTTCGGCCTGAGTCCTCCTTGAAAATGGCTGTTCTCGTTCTTTTCCTCTTTAAACAAAATTAGGGCTTTGTATAAAATCGAAGAAGCCGACTTTAATTAGTTCGATCGAATGATTATTTTCGTCCTTGCTTCGTCGATCGACGCTCTCTTCTCTTTGCACACGGATCCTTCAATTTTGATCGAGTTCGATCTTGCTTCGGTATGTAATTTGTTATTTTGCTTTACTGCTCAATGATATTGTCGATGATGTTACTTGTTTATATAGGTTCGAACCCCTATATTTTCGTTTGTATATTTTATATGAATTCGTCAAATAATTTAGCTTGAATTCGTCTCGGCCACTGATTTTCGCAAAGATGATAGTGATGATTTCTGACTTTGTCAATTTCGTATATTTGTTACTTGATTCCTACGGCTTGTTTTGATTTTGCTTGGTCATCACGGTGTTGAATTCTTTGACACTTGATTTTAATTTTCATTCTTCATTTTCTTTGACTTCGGTCTCACGGCCTTGTCTTGAATTTGCAAATTGACTTCGGCACTTGACATTGTCGAACTCTGCTCTGACTTGATAATGTCTTCGGCCATCACTGTTGTTGCTTCTGGTCATTTTACTTGTACCATTCGAATTATGAAATATCTGATTTTGGTTACATGACGCTGCTATGTGAATTTCTACTGTTACTTTGGCTTATCTGTTATTTTCTCTGTTGGCATCTGCTCTTGATATTTTTGGGATGAAACTATGGATCCATGATTAGTTCAAACTTGTTTTATATCATTAGTTTGGAACTGCTACTTGATGCTTTTATTCATCTGGAAGTTTTGCGTTGCTTTGTCTTTGACATTGCCTTATTGTTCTTGTGTGTCTGCACATGTGTGATCGAGTCTGATTCATTTGATCTGGGCATTTCAACTTGTATTCATTTAATTTGAGCATTTCTGATTTGTATGTTCGATCACTGTCTTGCTTAGTATTCACACGCATTTAGTCCAAACATTGTTGTCTTCACTTGCTTACTTGTTCATCATGTACTCCGCTGTATTGGGTTTTGTTGCACCACTGTTGTCATCAAGCTGTTCACTGGTTCGAGCTAGTTTGTACATGTATGATTTTCATTGGGTGTGTTCGAATTTGTATCCTACTGTCACCATGTGGTTGTATACACTTGTTTTTTCACTGCATACTTTGTTTGCATATCAACTTGTTGAAGTCACTTGTAATTACAGTTTTCTTTCATCCACATATCTCTGGTCTCTGTAGCATATATTTGTTACTTGTTGTTCATGTACATTTTGGTCCGGTCTCTATAGCATTGACACTGTTGAGTCTTTGGTGCAGTTTCATTCATGTATATTATATATGTACAACAATGCTCTAGTCTATATGCATTAGTGCTCATGTGTATGATGCATGTTGTGTTTGCATTGACTTCATGTAGCATTTGAGGTTGCTGTGCACTGTGTATTTTAGTACGAACATGTGGTTCATTGTGTAGCTTGGTTTTGGTTCCTTGATGCGGTCTTGTTAACTTCGTTCACTGCCTGGTCGACATGTACTGTGTCATTTGTGTCTTTGAGCCCGGGTAGTTTGGTTGTCATGCACTGAGTTGTAGACCATCACTTTTTGCACTGTGTACTGTTGCATTATATGCACTTGCATTGTCGTTGCTTTACTTATTAGTTTTCTTGGCATTCATTTGTTTGCAACTGCGGTTTCATTATGCATTTCTTGATGCTTGCATTGGGTTGATTCATGTTGAACTGTTCTGTACATTCAAGTTATCATCTTACTGTTCACTGGTCCGGTTGCACTTTGATATATAAGCTTGTCTTGGTTTGTCGAAACCGTAGTGGCATTTGCATATGTATTCATCCTTTATAGTTGTTGTGTCCACTGCCTGTTTCAGTTTGTATATGGTTTTGTATATTTGGATTTTGGTCGATGCTTATTTTAGTTGTCTTGACCATTTCTATGAACTTGCACCTGTGTTGAATCCAGCTTTAAAGCTCGGGTTTGACCTTGGGCTCGTATTGTGACTTTATTTATATTGCGCTTGAGTTGAACCCGGCTTTTAATTTGGGTTTGACCTTGTGCTCACATGTCCCTGTAATTTTATCAAGTGCATATATCTGTGTGCACGGCCTTATGGCATGTACAGTGATACACCGTGCATGTCACGAGTTGTTCGTGTATGATGAATTCGAATTAAATGATGACGAACCACTCAAATAACTGAGGCAAATAAAATTTCCAAAATCATATTTTATTTTATACTGCAAAAATATTTTATTTTCAATTTTATTGCGTCGGTATTTATTTTTGCAGATTGCTCAGATGCTGGATTCAATGTGGAATAAAGTTGAACATAAATTACGAGTGAATGAGCGATATGTAGTGAGGTGTATTTGTAAAATGATAGATTGCAATGTAATTGAATTTGTATTGTAATCAAAGTTGTATATGTATAGCGAGAGCTTGAATTTGTACTATTCAAAATTGTAATAAATATTTGTTTGAATAAAATATCTTTTCGAATTTAAATTCTATGTTATTTATTTTATTCGCCAAATATTTATTTAACCATGTGAAGAATAAAATAGTACATTAACAAATTCATTTAAATGAATATATATATGTTTATTATCATCAAACAAAAATCATATACTCGCATATTCAACACTACCGCCCACCTGAGACACTCCCAAATCAAAGGGTGCACCCAATCAAATCACAAAAGCGTAGAATGGTATCGAAGAGAAGTGCCCGATCGGGGGAAGGAACCCACTTGGCCCGGTATAGCTCTTGTTTTAGCCACATTAAGCTGACTCACGGAGTCAGGGCTACATAAATACCATAAAGAATCGTCGCCAAACCATCCTACTTCATTCTCGAGTCTCCACCACGTACACTGTTGTTAAAGTGGTTTTCGATATTGGCAGTGAGTATGATAATATCTGATCCCGGATTCTTTAACAACCAAACGTTTATTTCACACCGTAGTCATTTCAATTCAAATAGTTCATACTTCATATCAAAATATCGTATTTTGAAGCCATATCATTCACTTTAGATAATATTCATTTCTAGAATCGCAGTACTTTCAAAATTGTATTACTTCCGAAATCATAACACTTTCGAAATCATAACAGTTTTGAACTCATAACACCTTTGAAATCTTTACATTGCCCACTTGAATTGTTTGGACATTGTAAATAGTGTATATATTAAAATGGTTATACATTAGAATAGTTCATATATTAAATAGCTTATATAATAAAATTTGTTTCCTCCAATTCCACAAAATCGATTCAAATAAGTTTAATTTCAAACATTCAATTTAAATCAATTTCAGTTTAGCCATATAAATTTAAAGGTCAAAGATTCAATTCAAATTCTTGATAAATCATTTCAATTTATATCGATTTCAAATCAAAATTTGAACTATCACTTCAATTCCAATAAGATTCAAGTTTAAATATTCAAACATCTACAATGTAAAATTCATTTATATTTCAGAATTTAACTTTAAATTTATTCAAATTGGAAAGTATTCACTAAATCATTTCGATAACAATTTATTATATCCAATTTATAAATTCAAATCAATATTAAATATTCAATCTCAATTTTCTTTAAAATTGATAACATTCATTTAATCACTTTTTTATCAAATCAAGTTATAAATCATATTTTTCAAAATCTCAAAATCAATAAGTTCAAATTAGTTCTTTTTTAAGTTTAATTATTAACCGATTTAAATTTCAAGTCAATTACTTTATTTTCCCAACCTTTATTTATTGAAGTTATAAAAATCTATTTTAAAATATTAATATGATTTAAATAAGTACTTAGACATATTGTAAACCAATTAAGTTAAATTTATTAAATTAAATCTTATTTTATATATTTTATATTAAAACTTATTTTATATATTTTAAAATTAGTAAAATTATAAGAAAATCTTAAAAATTATATTTTCAAAATTAACTTACAAATTTAAAATTTCCAAACATATAATTTTAAAAATATATAATTTAGACCTTTATAAAAATAACATTTATATGTAATATCTTAAAATTAATGTTTATTAAAACCATATATTTCCTTTCAAAACCTTGAAAATCATTTTCAAAATATATATAGACCAACGGTGTCTGTATGTAATTTTCTATCCTATGGTCAAATGATACAGATGTTTATCATTTCAATCCTCAATTAAAATATCTATGGGTATATATCATTTCAACCCGCAATCCCAAAAATTCAAAATCAATGAAATTCGCTTGGGTTTATCATTTCAACCCATAACGATTTTCCCTTAATGTACAATATCGTTCAGCTATGTATAATGTCAACCCATAGGGAATTATAAATTAACAGGCAACTTGTAGAGTGAGAACAATTATGATAATATAACATATCAACAATAGACATATATCATCAATAACGGATAAAATATAAATAATAGATAAAATATATCATCAAAATGAAGAGGAGGCAGCTATATGATCGGTCGAGCAAGAGTGGAGATGGAGGAGGTTTCAAGGGAAAGAAGGTACAGCTATAGAAGCAAGCAATATATACAAGTTTTGTATTATCAATTTTTTCTCTATGCAAACAAGCAGAGGAGAAACGAATATAAAATCAACAAATATAGGTTATACGATGAGAATGGTAAAGGTCAGGCACAAGAATTCAGGCAATATTAAAGGCAATGACTATTTTATTTTCAACCGTTGGAAAATTTGAACGGACACAGGAATCAAAAAGTTAAAACGGGTACTGATACGGGTATCTATTTCATAGATATCTCTACGTACCGGAATCCAAAATGCATGGATGAATATACAGCGGGGATCAGCACGATGAGACGAATGAAATGGTACACAAATATCAGCGATACGACCATCCTATCAAAAGTCGATATTTTGCTGCTATATTTCTGCAAATTTGCCTAAAATAAGATAAACGGGGCTAGAGAAATCCAAATTTGATGAAACGAAAGATGACGTCTCACTCAGAAAAATAATTTATATTTTTATTATATAAAAAATACTCAAGTTTGGAAAACATTTTATTATCATCATCAAACATTAACTGATTTAAATTTTAAATAAAATTACACAACAAAATAAACTTCCATATTTTTCGATGAAAATTTACCATTTCTATATTTAAGTAGATGTATTCCAAATATCAATTTTCATTTAAAAATTCAATTATTTAAAATTTCATACAAATTCAATTAATTGCGTTATTAAAACCGTTAAATTTTTACGGGTCATTACAGAAAGGTTCTCCTTTTATATGCACTGTGAACCTTTCGATTTTTTTGGGAAGTTTGTCTTTCATCTGCTACTATGGACCTTTCGACTTTGTCGGAAGGCTTGCTTTTCTTTACGCCTTCACTTACATTTCGACTTGGTCGCAAGGTTTGCCTTCTTCATGTTGTTATGAACCTGTTGACCTGGTCGAAAGGTTTCTTTTCCCTTACTTGTTGTAAACCCTTTGACCTTGTCGAAAGATTGCCCTTCACTTGATTATTGTCGAGAGCTATGCTTTCCTTCAATGTCTTCTAAGATTGTCTTTCTTTCTTTACTAACTTGTGAATGATGTCTTCTTCATAAATCTTTTGACATTGTCGAAAAGTATCTTGGATGTGTTACAACCGGTTCGAAAGGCTTATTATGCTTTCGAAAAGGTCATTAAATTCTTGCTCATACTTGATTTGACTTCTTCATCCCCTTCGAAAGGTAGAACACTCT
Organism: Allium cepa; assembly: GCA_030765085.1. Taxonomy (NCBI): domain Eukaryota; kingdom Viridiplantae; phylum Streptophyta; class Magnoliopsida; order Asparagales; family Amaryllidaceae; genus Allium; species Allium cepa. The sequence goes on from CM060928.1 coordinate 223,150,034, forward strand.
AGGTACTAAAGACGGAATCTTTCGACTACTTCACAAGGTTTGATGCTAGTGAAGTATGTTGACTGCATACCTTCGACACCTTCGAAAGGTTTGGGCTGTGTTCCTTTTCCTTTGCTCTTGTTAATAGACCTTTCGTCTTAGTCGAAAGGTTAATTTTTAGTGGAACAATAATCTTTTAGCTAAAGTGATTAATATGATTAAATTACAAATATAATTTTTTTGGAAAAGCCGGCGGATGAAATGGACCCCTACAATTTTAAGAAACATGCAAATAATACCGAGGAGTGTAGGGAAATAAACCATCCAAAAAGAAAATACAAAAATTATCAAAATAACATTACAACTCTAATAGCCCAAAAGGAAAAAAAATCAAATAATGCCATAAGAGTTAAGATTGTTTTTAAATTTGGGTGGGCAAACATCTCGAGAGAGTAATAAAAAGAGATTGAGCATAGAACAAGCTGCCTCTAAACACCTTGGGTCTCTCCTCTCATAGAAGCCAAATAAACCTTGTTAAAACTTTCAATAGTAGAGTTCCTTTCCTTGATCTCCATCTTATAGTTTTAAAGATGCTAAATCATTTCACTTTTGAATCAATAGTCGTGCTATCAATTTAAGATGCACAAGGATTCTCATCCAAATATAGAAAGAATAATCACAAGAGAAAAACAAGTGAGAAGTATTTTCAAGATGATTGCAATAGAGAACAAATAATGAATTTTGAAGCATGCCTTAGATTACTAAATTGACGTGAGTGTGTAGACCATTTTTGATAACTTTCCATAACAAGATATTTTCCTTTGGTGATGATTCAACGGCCCAAATTAGAGAATGCCATAGAAAAGCAGGTAATTGAGAGAATCTAGTAATATTCTTAAACACTTTAGAAATAGGGTGGGCCTTGTCACACCACATGGATGACGCCTGATCATAACTAAAGATTTTACCATCAACCAGAGACCAGACAGATCTCACTATAGCTTAGCTTGAGTATGGAAGGTTGATAGAGCAACATTGACATTTTTAAGAATTTGTAACATCCATATCTGGAGTCCCGCTGCTAAGCGCTACAGATGCTGTAGTCATCCGTAATATTAACTTCTGGTGACCAAATATGATAATGTTAATAGTATCCATAATATCAAAAGCACTTAAATATGAAATAAAACCATCACATATTAAAATAAGTGGAAATTTAGATCGCATCCTTAAAACGGAAGAATATTGCAAAGCGGGTCCCTGTATAAGTTTCATTATAAAGCGTGTCCCTGTTTTTGCTGCAGAATAATTGCTAATATTTCAGCAACAATTCAGGAATATTTGCTGATAGTAAATATTATTGCTGATAATCATGCAATTGTTGCTAAATGATTATATATCAACTAAAATTTATATTAGTGCAACAATATGTGCAATTATTCTACATTGTTGCTGATATGTGTGCGCAGCTATTCCATAAAATAAGGTACTTTTGGCTTATTATTGATGATTTGTACGCAACTTTTATGAATTATTGCTTTTTTCACTATAATTATTAGGAATAAGCTGTGTGTTCTATGCAATATTGATTATTTTCCAATTAAACGCAATTTCATCATTTTTTTCCTTGATTGTTGTGTAATAATGTGTTGTTTAAATAAACGTAGATAGTTAATTTGGAAGATTGAACTAAACAGAAAAAACTGCATGAAACAACGCAATTTTTTACTAAAGTTGATGAAATATCGGCAATTTCAAGAAAGATTGCAGAATATCCTGAAGTGCGAATTTTGTTTTTTTTTGGGTTTTGATGAATGTTTTTGTGTTTTACTTTCATTGATATGAAAATGATTATATGTTAAAATAATTTTTGAAGTTTGGAAATTTTTTACAATGTTTTTTGTTGTTCGTTTATTTTGAAACCTACCAGGGACCTGTGCCAAAAGTACCCTTAAAATATTTTTTCTAATTACATTTCAAAACAACATTCATATCTAAGTTATATATTCAAATTACATAATCCCATAATTGTTTCCTAGGTTTAGGTAAAATGTAATTATTACATAAATATGCCAAGAGCGACAATGATGATGCCCCTTGGTTGATCAGTATACTATATAATCATAACCGACTTAATATAACACAGCAGAATCAAACAAAATAAAACAGCAACTCCTAAATAGCTATCCGTCAGCCATCTGCTCATCTTCGGAAGCTTTGTTTGCCAACCTATTAAAAACCAAAAAACCTCAATCCTCAGCCTGCCCAAATCAATTTTAAGCACCCAAGAGTTTATGGGGGAAAACATAAACTTCGAGCCAGATATAAAGCTTGGTGTGAATAATACTATACATCTCGGTTATATGGTATTAAGTGAGACCACGCCGCTTAGTGGAATGGGTTTCCTCTCACTAATATCCTTTTAAAACGTATCTTTTGCAAATCCATTTCATGCAACCAAAACTGGTTAAAACTATAAAGCAATATCATGTAAACTTACATGTCAGGTAATAAATGAACTAGCTGTCTGAATACTATAGTTTTGTTTGGCTAACTATTAACCTTTGGCCGACTCGAGCCTACCAGAGAGTATAAACAAAATAATCTAACGCCTGTTAGATATTCCTCTTCTAGATGGTCTATCCCTAACTTATCTATTTGATACTCCTCTTTTGGACGGTCTCACCTTAACTTATCTTCTCCCATACTTAGTAGATCCAAATGGTTTTGTGGGCAAACCAATAACCTATCTGTATACAAAAGGCACAACCTGTTTCAAACCCTTTCCTCTAAAATAATTAGACCTAGTAGAAAGGCAACTAAGTCGAAAGCATAGCTGGCGCACTTTTCATTTAAAATAAAACAACGCTTCGACCTCCTTCGGATCCCTTGGTTTCGACCTCATACCTTCCGCTTAGTCCAATACGCTACGTACCAAGTCTTGATACTAGGCGATTGCTTTGGATGGTGATGGAGGTGGAAGTACTTGGTCGGAACCCCTGGTGTCAAAGGTAGTGAAACTTGCCAAAAGCATGTAAAAACCGATTTTTACTTTAAGAAGAATTTCTTTTCAACTAACCTACCTTGTTTGTCAAAGTATTAATGGTTGAAAATTTTCTTTTCAAAAAGTGCTTCCAATATTTCAGAAATAAACAATTTAATTTATTTACAAAATACCTCTTCTCCTTTTATAAATATATAAAAAATTTAAGTCTCATACCTTAAATAATTTTATATATCCGTTAAAACAGTTAGGAAACTTATACTAAATTCCAGAAAATCATTTTTTATATGTTTTCTAACATATATTAATTTCAGACCCAAAACATATATTATTTAACCGTAAACAACTTTAAACCTAAAAAATCATTTTCTTCACTAGAAAATTAATATAAAATCCATATTAATTCATAAAATTATGAAAATTAAAACCCATCTCTAAAATATCATTTCTGATCTAAATTTAAATTCGTAAGGCATTTGGATGTCATTTAGTAGGGATTTCTCATTAAAACATCTCGTAAAACCTATATGATTAAGCATAAATCATTAAGAAGCATATATAAACATTTAATCATTCAAAAACATGGCATAACCTTGCAAAATAAATCAGGCTTAACATTGAAACCGAAAACAATAGAAATATAAGATGTAGTCTTTATTCACCTTAGCTTTTGTGATTAAGGATTTGAGGCTTGAATGGATTAATACAATTAATCTTCTTAATTTAGCTCTTCCTTTCTCTTGTTCTTACTAATGGTGGATGGTCTCTAATTGTTTTTTTAATTTTGCAAATGAACGTGTAGAACATACGGCTAAGAGTTTAGGGTATTGGAATGATCTCTTTTGTATTTTACCCCTCCTCTATTTCATATTAACTCTTCTTTAGTTCATTGGTTACATGGCACGGCTACCCCTTATTAAAATCAAAGCTCAATCCCCTAATCATCACATTATTTTATTTTATTCAGCTAATTAAATGTCTTAAATAATGTTACTTAAAATTAGGGTCATTACAGACTCCTCTCTTTAAAGATTTTCGTCTTCAAAATTATGATAAGGTACACAATAAATCAATAAAGAAAGTAAAACATACCATCAAACAAATCAAGATAAGTGTCTCTAATCTTGCTCTCAGTCTCCCAAGTATAGTCTCTTTCATCGTCGCTCCATTGGACTTTCACTAATCTGACTGTCTTGTTCCTTAGCCTCTTCTCATCTCTCGCAACTAACCGAACTGGCTTTCTAACTATAGTCAAATCTGGTTCTACTACCAAGTCATCTAACATAGTTAGTGCTATAGTAGACTCGGGTTTCTAAAACACTTCCTTAGATGAGAAACATGGAAAACATCATGGACTCCTGCCAAACTATTTGGTAACTCTACTCTATATGCGAGTCTCCTGGTCCTCTCTATAATATGAAAAGGTCCAATGAATCTCGATGCTAACTTTCATGATTTCCCTAATTGAATCACACCCTACATCGATGACACATTAATAGATACATGATCTCTAATAGAGAACTCTATGTCTTTCCTTCTTCTATCTACATAACTCTTCTGCCTAGACTAAGCCTCCTTCATTCTAGCTCGAATCAACTCAATCATCTCTGTAGCTTCTCTAACTAAATCTGGACTAAGAACCAATCTATCCCTGGTCTCTAACCAAAAATGGGAGATTTACACGGTCTTTCCATACAAAGCTTCAAATGGTATCATCCTTATACCAGTCTAATAACTATTGTTATATGAAAACTCGACTAAGTGTAGATGGTCTTACTATGATCCCCTAAAATCGAACACACAAGCTCTTAATAAATCCTACAAGACTTTGTTAACTCTTTCTGTTTTCCCATCAGTCTGTGGATGGTAAGCGGTACTCATCTTAAGCTTGGTTTCTAATTCATCATGTAGATTCTTCCAAAACTCACCAGTAAATAAGAAATCTCTATCACATACTATACTACTAGGAATTCCGTGCAGTCTAACCACATTCTTCATAAACAACTTAGCCAATACAAGTGCCTTACTAATTGACTTAACTAGAATGAAGTGGGCACTGTTAGTCAATCTATCCACTACGAATCATGTACTTTCATTTCCTCTACTAGATTTTGGCAACCCGTCTATAAAGTCCCTAGAAATAGAATCCCACTTCCATACCGGAATATCCAATGGCTGCAGTAACCACTTGGCTTCTGGTGTTTGGCTTTTATCTGTTGACAGTTCGAACACTGCTTCATTCATAAGCCAGCATTCCTCTTCATACCTTACCAGAAGAAACTTCTCTTCATGTCCTGATACATCTTAGTTCCTCCTGGATGAATAGTGAACTTTGAACGATGGCATTCCTCCAAAACTTCCTTCCTTATGCCTTCCACATTTAGAACACATAACCCCCTTTATTTCTAAACCACCCATTCTAGTCAAGACTGAAATCCTTCAAGTCATCTGTCTCGGTTCTGTCCCTTAACTTCCTGATCTGTTCAACCAACATTGGATCCTTATTCAGCTAAGAAGCAATCTTTTCGATCATTACCTGTCAAACTTTAAACAAGACAACACAATAGATACTACACTAGACCCAGCCTTAGATCTCCATTGAACTGTACAAGTCGACAACGCTCCCAAATCCTTCCACTTAGCTATCATCGCCAACACTGCATTCTAATGCTTCCTGCTAAGCACATCTGCAACCTTGTTCCTTTCCCTAGTGTATACTCAATTACAAAATCATAAGCAGCAATAAACTCCTACCATCTATGTTGTCTCATGTTCAACTCTTTCTGAGAGAACAAATACTTCAATGACTTGTGATTCATATATAACTCAAGCCTCTATCCCAAAAGGTAATGTCTCCACACCTTCAATGCAAAAGTCATTGCAGCTAACTACAAGTCATGCATTGGATGTCTAACATCATGTGGTCTAAGCTGTCGAGAAGCATAGGCGATCACTTTACCTCTATGCATTAACACAACTCCTAATCCAGTTCTACATGTATATGTATAAACTACCAAATCTTGATCCCCTTCCGGAATAACTAATACAGATGCATGGGTTAATAGTTTTCAAGCTCTAGAATACTTCCTCACAATTATTGATCCACACAAACTTCACATCCTTTCACGTTAGCTTGGTCATTGGCTTCTATCTGCAAATAATCCTTTATGAATCTTCGATAATATCCAACTAATCCAAGAAAACTCTTAATCTCGGTCATGTCTCGGGTCTCTTCCAATTATTCACCACTTTAAATCTTTGTCAAATCTATAGACAACCCTTTCTCTGAGACTACATAACCAAGAAACTTCACTTCCTTCTTCTAGAAATGACATTTGAAAACTTCTCTTTTAGTTGATTCTGCCTCAGCGTCTCCAGCACAATCTAAGATGAACTTCATGCACCTTCTCATCCTTGGAGTATATCAAAATATCATCTATGAAACCCAACACGAGCCTATCCAGTGTTCTCTTCATCAAATCCATAATGAATATCGGTGCATTTGTTAGTCTGAATGACATCACTGACCATTCGTACGATCCATATCTGGTCCTAAACGCCATCAAAAGTATGCTATCCTCTGCTACTCTAAGCTGATGAAACCCTGTCGCTAAATCCAACCGAGAAAATACCTTGGATTCCCTCAACTGATCGAAAAAATCGTCAGTCTAGGCAACATATATTGATTCTTTATCGTCTTCTCATTAAACTTACGATAATCGATACATAACCTAAATGATCTGTCCAGCTTCTTGGAAAACACTACGGCTGCTCCCTAAGGTGGACTACTTGGTCTAGTAAAATCCTTGCCTTCCAAATCCACCAACTGCACCTTCAACTCCCTCATCTCTATAGGTGTCATCCTGCTAGGCGGCCTACTTACTGGATCTGCTCCTAGCACCAAATCTATCTGAAACTCAATGGCTCGTTTTGATGGTAATCCTACTACCGGCTCGAAGACATCCGTGAATTCTCTAACCATGAAAACTCGATTCAACTCGTCCATTAACTCCACAACACCCAACAAAGTATTCACCTCACAGCTAGGTTTTCTACGATATATACAATCCGATCACTACAATCAGGGTGTCTAAGCGATATTTTCTTATCATGGAAAAATATCCTGGCATCATACTTACTTAATTGATCCATACCCAAGATAATTCAGAACCCTACAAAGTCAAACACATGCAAACTGAAAACAAAGGTATGACCTAAAAAATCAAACTCTATGCGGTCACACTTCATCCTAAGTGTCACATACCCTCCAATCGGATTTGCAACGTTTGAGAAGTAACTAAGTATGTGGGTTATAGGTTAAGTTTATCTACCAAGCAATGAGATACAAAAGAATGCAATGCACCAGCATCAAATATAATGCTAACAGACATGGATCTGAAACGTGCCTCCTAACACTACCTTTTTTTTTCTCCTATGTTGTAGGTCCTGATGCAACAGGCTCAAATGCAACTACTTTTCCCCTTCCATCGTTAGCAGGCTCTTTGCATTGATTCTTATAATGACCAATATGATCATAATTGAAGCTTCTAATGTTCTTCTTCCCAATCACTTCCTTCATCTTTCCAGTATGACACTCATTAGCAAAATGCCATTTCTTATCATAATTGGAACAAACAACCTCAGACTTTCCTTTCTTCACGACTCCACCCTTCTGAGCACCCTTCTTATGAAAGAATTTCCTTTTCTGACTCAGTCCCATTTAGACCTCCTTTACCTTATTCTTCTCCAGAGAAACAAGCATCTCCTCACGTCTCAATGCCATTTCCACTACAACATCACATGGATCTCTAATATGAGGTAATGAAACCCTGGTCAACTCAGGCTTCAACTCCCAGGTAAACTTCTCATTTCTATTCACATCAATATCCGCTGAAGCATACCCATACCTAGCCAACTCCTCAAACCTTCTAGTATATTCCAACACAGTCGTCTCCTCTTATTCCAATAGAGCAAACTTTCTGAGAAAAGTAGACTGTTCCATCATAGACATGAACCTCTCTTGGAACCTTCTCATAAACTTAGCACATGTCATCGTCTCTTCATCCACTCCAGCCGTCACACTATTCCACTAAAATAAAGCAGCTCCTTGAAGCTCTCTCGAAGCAAGCCTTCTCTTTTGCTCATCATTGAGCCCTAGGTCTACATAGATTCTTTCACAATGCAACAGCCGGTTCTCCACTTCAATAGCATCCTCGTTTCTAGTAAATGGCTTCCCTTCAAGCCTAACATAGTTTCTACTCAAGATAACATAATTGTTAACCAATGGAGCTTCTCGAACTCTTATGCCAACAGCAATTCCGGCTTGCATCATATTCATGAAAAACTGATACATAGCTCCCATATCCACTTACGGGACTCAAGCACCAACATTTTCTTCTTGTGCCTGACTTTGGTTCCTTTTAGTATTCGGTTTGGCATTTCCATTTATGGTGGTGCTTTCCTAAGATTCATTGTTCCATTTCTAGCATCCGTATTTGTATTCAAGCCTCATGAGATAAAGAAGAATAGCCTTAGAGATATAGCGTACATTTATATATAGCAAATATAAGTACGTTACTATAGCATTATACCATACCCTGATCTTACTCTAATTCCTTAGGATTATGTTTTCAAAAATCGTTTAGCTTAAAGTTTTTCATAAACCTATGCTCTGATACCAAGTTATAATATCAACAATCTAGAGGAGGAAGCTAAGCGCTACAGATGATATAGTCATCCGTAGTATTAACTTCCGGTGATCAAATACGGTAATGTTAATGGTATCCATAATATTAGAAGCACTTAAATATAAAATAAAACCATTACAGATTAAAACATTTTGATGATTACATTTCAAAACGACATTCATATCCATGTTACATATTCAAATGACATACTCCCATAATCTTTTCCTAAGTTTAGATAGAATATAATTATTACATAATTTCGCCAAGAGTGACATATGATGATGCCCCCTTGGTTGACCAAAGTACTATATAGTCATAATTGAATTAATACAACATAGCAGAATAAAACAAAATAAAACAGAAACTCTTAAATAGTTATCCATCAGCCACCTGCTCGTCTTCGAAAGCTTTATTCACCAACCTACTAAAAACATGTAAACCTCAACCCTCAGCCAACTCAAATCAATTTTGATCACCCGATAGTTTAAGGGGAAAAACATAAACTTCGAATCAGACATATATAGCCTAGTGTGAATAATACAATACATCTTGGATATATGATATTAAGTGAGACCATACTGATTAGCGGAACGGGTTTTCCCCCACTAATATCGTTTTAAAACATATCTTTTGCGAATCCATTTCCTACAACCAAAACTGGTTAAAACTATAAAGCAATATCATGTAAACTTACGATAATTTTGTTTGGCTAACTACTAAGATTTGGCTGACTTGGGCCTACCAGACAATATAAACAAAATAATCTAGCACATGTTAGATATTCCTCTTCTAGATGGTATGTCCCTAATTTATCTGTTAGATACTCCTCTTCAAGACAGTCATCCCTAACTTATCTTCTCCCAGGGTCACCCGATTCTAATGGTTTAGCGGGCTCATCAATAATCTATCTATATACAAATATATATTCCCTTCTATGTCTAATCATCATTGTTGTCTTACATATGACAAAGCCTTACACACATTGGAATTTGGACTAAATTTGCTGGGGCTGATAGCTAATGTATAGAGTGCGACCATATACCAGTCTCATCTGTTATTCTAATATTTGAGTCATTTTACTTAGGTAATCTTCCCAAAATTTTCCTTGAAAACCTTTTCATCTCAAATTGATTTAAAACCTTTAAACCAAACTTGAACAAGGAAAATACATATACTATTTGCATTACAAAAAATCACCTTGCCATGTTATATATGCATTACACAAAACTTTGTTGACGAAAACATTTAAACTTTTGAAAGTACCCCTTTCGAATCTATTGAAAGCACCTTTTTCGACACCAAGTAAAACCCTTCTTTATAACATAGGTCGAAAGGCCAAAACATTTCTTTCGAAACCATTCAATCTTCCATTCGAAAACATTTGAAAAACCTTTCCTTTGAAATCTTTAAAACCTTAGACATCTTATCTTAAAAACACTTTATACTGCCTTTCGAAAACATTGGAAAACCATTCCTTTCAGACCTTTCAAAACCATTGGAAAATTCCTTTCAAACCTTTCAAAACCATTGAGGAACCACCCCTTTGAAACCTTCATTTAAAACCTTCCAAAAGTAACAAAACCTTTGTAAACAATAAACCTATTGAAAGCCTTTGGGTCTAATTTAAAACATGTGCAAACATCTTTTGAAACCCATTTAAAAATCATCTCTTTCGAAACCAGTTGGGTTCTCACTTCAACAGAGAAAAAGGGTCGCTAAAACATCCTAATCGAAAGCACTCTTTCGAAAGCTATTCCTAAATTAATAGGTGATGGTGTCGAAACCAACCCTTTCGAAAGCATTGAAGAAGTGGTTGAGTTTAAAACAAAATATACCTTTGAAACCATTGAAGAAAGGTAGGAAAAGTGTTAGCTAGGGGTTTCGACCCCATCGAAAGCATTACTTAAAACAAAAGGCATGACGTATTTCGAAACCTTTTCTTTAAAACAGTTAGACCGAGTAGAAAGCCAACCAAGCCAAAATCATAGTAGGCGCATCTTTCACTTAAAACAAAACAATGCTTTGACCTCCTTCAAAACCCTTGATTTCTACCTCATACCTTCTGCCTAGTCCAAAACGCTACATATCAAGTCTTGATACCAGGCGCATTGGTTTCGATGGTGATGGAGGCGAAAGTACATGATCGGAACCCCTGGTATCGAAAGTAATGAAACATGCCAAAAGCATGTAAAAACTAATTTTTACTTTAAAAAGAATTTCTTTTCAACTAACCTGCCTTGTTTGTTAAAATATTATTGGTTGCAAATTTTCTTTTCTAAAAGTACTGCCAATATTTCAGAATAAGAAATTAAATTTATTTACAAAATACCGCTTCTCCTTTTATAAATATATAAAACATTTAAGTATCATACCTTAAATAATTTTATATATTCATTAAAACACATAGGAAGATTTTAAAAAAATTCTAGAAAATATTTTTTTATATGTTTTCTAACATATATTAATTTCGGACCCAAAACATATATATTTAACCATAAATATTTTTAAACCAAATAATTATTTTCAAAAATTAATACAAAATCCACATTAATTTAGAAAGTTATGAAAATTGAAACCCATCTCTAAAATATCATTTTTGATTTAAATTTAAATTCACAAGGCATTTGGATGTCATTTAATAGGGTTTTCTCATTAAAACATATCATAAAATTATACGATTAAGCATAAATCATCAACAATCATATATTAACATTTAATCATTCAAAAACATTGCATAACCTTGCAAAACAAATCATGTTTAACCATAAAACCGAAAATAATAGAAAATATGAGAATTAGTCATTATTCAACTTAGCTTTGAGATTAAGGATTTGAGAATTGAATGGACTAAGTTGATTAATCTTCTTCCTTTAGCTCTTACTTCCTCTTATTCTTGCTAATGGTGGCCGACCTCTATTTATTTTTTTAATTTTGCAAATGAATGTGTAAAACATACACGACTAATGGTTTAGGGTTGATATCTTTCCTATTTTACCCCTCCTCTGTTTAATTTTAACTCTTCTTTAGTTCATTGATTACATGGCATAGCTACCATTTATTAAAATCAAATCTCAATCCCCTAATCATCACATTATTTTATTTAATTTAGATAATTAATTTCCTAAATAATGTTATTACAAATTAAGTTCATTATAGAATTCCTGTTAGACTACGCAAGTTGTAATCCAGGACAGAAGAGGGAGTGGTACCTTTAGCTAGTCATGGATTGTGCCAGAATGAAATCAAGTGAGGGTTCTTTGTAGTTCTATGAAACAATGGAAGAAAGTTTTGCCTAAGGTTCAATATGCTTCCCCAAGTCTAGATATAATCATTAGGAATAGGCATAGTCCAGAAACTCATATTTCTTTATGAGATTAATTCTTGTCCAATTATTCCATAGATCATCATCATTTTTCGTAAGATTATTAATAAGAGCTAAAAGGGTTGCCTTATTCCAACACTTAAGATTTATAATACTCAGACCACCTTTGTCAAGGGAATTGCAACAAACTTAAGGAGATAGGGACAAGATTATTAAAATATGGATAACCATACCAAAGAAAACAGTTTAGAGAATAACTAACCATACTGATGAGTCTATCAGATAGAATGAAATTCTAGCATAGTATAAGCACATTTAAATGGCCATATATTTTACTATAATCAGCCTACCTGCCATATAACATTTGGAAATAGGCTATGAAGAAAGTTTATCCATAATTTTATCATATAGAGGTAAGTACTGACTAATTTTAACTTTTGCAGGAGAAAGAGGAGCACCAAGATGAATTTCACTAACATTCATAGTATACATAGTTGACAAGAAGGATGATATTTTCCTTTTGATCATAAAAATTCCAACAGTTAAATATATTAACTTCCTTTTATTAATGGATAACCTAGTCTTACTATAAAAGTTTATCCAAAGTAGTCATGGTATTACTAAAGGACTTGATGTTAAGCTTAGTAAAAAAGCATTAAATTATTAACAAACATTAAGGCAGAGTACCTAGGAGATTTGCATATAGGATGCAAGTCAATTTTTTTCATAAAGGAAACCTTGTTACGCATTAAAATTAGCAAATCCATAACACAAATGAAGAGGTAAGGGTAAAAGGTACGCTTTTCTTATGCCTTGGATACCTGAAACATATCCAAAAATACTTCCATTTAGACTTATTAGATACTGGACTGTAGATAAGCAAGTGTATACCCTAATAAAAAAGAATTAGGAAGTTCATACCTTGCAAAATATAGAAGACTGACTTTCATTTAACTATATCGCATTCCTTCTGGGTATCGATCTTCATAGCATATCTAGGAGAAATAATATTTCTATTATAACCCCTAATTAATTCTTGACAAAGAAGAATGTCATCAATGATATTTCTAGAAGGAAGAAAAGAATTTTGATTAGAGGAAATAATAGGGGATAAAAAGTTTTATTCTAGTAGCCATAATTTTTGAAATGCACTTGTATATAATATTGCAGCAGGCAATAGGCCTAAAATCAGAAGCAATAAAAGGTTGAAGTATCTTTGGGATTAGGGCTAACTAGTAGCATTAATACCAAACAACATTTTACTATACTTTAAAAAGTTATTAATAGCTTTGACAACAACTAAACCAATATTACCTGAAGAAACTTTAAATAAAGAGCATTAAACCCATCATCCTCAAGAGAACTAGAAGAGTTTGTGCTAAAAATTATTTGCATAATTTCATCAGTGGAAACTTCTCTAATTAATGAAAAGCCTTCTTCATCAATAATTGTTGGAAGATTGAATTGAGCTATAAAAGGCAAAGAGATGGGAAATTGGCTTTGATTAGCAAGAAGACTATGATAATAATCCAAAAAAGCTTTTTGAATAGAATCAAAAGAATTCAAGACTGGCCATTCATATCATTAATTTCAACAATGTTTAAAGCATCATGTTTTATTATAAAGGAGTTATGAAAATAGGAAGTGTTTTAATCTCCATGAATTTTCTATTTGGTTTTTCTATCTAGTCATTTTATTTTCCTCAACAAGGGACTTAGAAAGATTATCATTCTATCTATGTTTCCATTAGATAGAGCAGCGTCCATAGGAGTAGATAAAAGATCGAATTGAACCAAAAGAAGCATGCTCCTAGTAGCAGAAGAATTTTTAGATCCATTACCAAAAGTAAAAGAAGCTCAATCCTTTAATTTGACTTGTAGATTCCTCAATTGAATCTACAAAATAAACATAGGATTCCCAACAACTTTATTTTTTTGAATTATCTGCAATAATGTTAAAGAAATCAGGATGTTCAGACTAAATATTTAAAAATGAAAACAAGGGATGACCTTTAGTGACAATTTCCCCCAATCCAAAATAAGGTAAGAGCGATTAAAGAGTGAAGGTGAAGGAATATGAGTGATCAGATTAGGCCAAAAGGATAACAATTGGATGTTGTGGAAAGCTTTATCAAGTCTACACAAGGTTCTATGCTTTGTCCTCCTACTATAATTCTAGGTGAAAAACTGCTAGTTGAATTAATGAGAATAAGTTCAAAGGAGTGAATTGGATTGTTAAGAGGCTTGTTGTCATTGAGAGGTACATGCGTGCCCCCACATTTGTCATTTGAATAAGACATACAATTCCAGTCCCCCAAGCACAACCGTAGGGAGAGACCAGGGTTCAAAGAAGGAACTAAATCAAGAAGGAATTTCTTATGAGATTTATTATTCTTGACAAAGACCGAAGTAAAGAAAAAAGAAAAATCGATGGCGGAGTGAAACTTTAGAATGACTGAATTGCTTGTGCATGAGAATAGGGAAAAAAAGAAAATAATAGGGTTCTAGAGAATAAATAGTCTACTAAAAGGAGCTTTAGCTAAATTATGAATAACAGATCATGCTGGAGAATTAAAAGAAACAACATTAAACGTTGATCCATGTTTGAGTTTTGATTCAGCATTGACCATTAATCAAATATTGTGTAAATAAATAAATTTTTTGATTTCAAGTTGCTTGGCAATGGATTTAGCAACCCTAATATTCCAATAACCCATTTTATCAATCATGAGGAAATTTAGGAGTTAGTAACTAACCTGGTTAACACCAAGAGAAACAATTTTTTCTATACTTGATTGACATAAAGAAGTTCGATCACTATTATAAGAAATACCCTTATCAAAATTAGTGGGAATGGGTAGCTGAGAATGAATTTTCTTAGGTCATCCTCTCTTATTGTTGGAGGAATTAGAAACACTGGAAACAGCAGAGATAGAAGAGGAATGGTTTGCAGTAGGGAAAATATCCTGAGAAAGTTTAAGAGAAGAATAAAGAGAATTTAAAATGGGAGAGGTTGGATTGGATGGAAGAGAAGTAGAATGATGCAAATGGTAAGGGGTTAAGAGATAATATTTTTGGATAAAGATTCAATGTTGTTCATATAACTATGCATGCCAGTGCACAACACATAAGATTACAAGGAAATATTGTGGCAAACTAGAACGAAATGAGGAGGAGAATGCATAGTTTGTTGAGACTGATCAAAAAGAGAGTAATTACGATCGATGGAAGTGGAAATAGTTGAATTAATAAGAGAATCGCTGACAATTGGAGAAGGAATTCCCTCTTCTTCAATGTCATTCAGCACTGCAAACTTATTACAAAGACAAGGAAGTTGGGAAAAAGAATAATGCAACTACCCATTATGACCAGAACTAACCGAATTTGGGTCTGGTACAACAATCACATTTGCTGATTCAATTATGTGCTCACTTCACCTATCGGTAGTATAAGAATTAGCAATTACAAGATAAACTACCACACCTACCTTAGAAATAGTATCATTTCTAGAATTTTTAGAAACGACTGCCATATCATCATCGCTAGCATTATCCATATTATCCTCAAGGGCAACATCTCTGTTCTGGCTTGAAACTACAGTAGCTTCCTTGAATTTTCTCCATGCTTTTTGTTGAGATTTTTGTTTCCTCTTCACCTCAACAAAGTGAGTAGAAACATTCTCTTTACCACTGTAAGATACGTTCTTTTCAGCATTCACTTTCAAATGATCAAGATTATCACAATTAGCCTTATTCTTCTCTATAAGGTTGCTTTTAACTTTAGTAGCTTCACAATTAGCTATAGCATAACCGAATACTTTGTGTTGAGTACAAATCAAAAGTTTCTAAGAATATAATTTAGTATTAATTAAATTTTGATTTTAATTTAATAACTAGATTGGATCTAGAGAAACCCATTAGAATATATATGCACACTATAATCCAAAGTAAAGGTTTTTTTTTTGAAATTTACCAATTTCACCAACTATAGACATGCCTAGTTCCTTTAATAATATCAGAGCCCAAATGGTCTATGTGGTCTTATTAGTTAGTGTATAGGGCAATTAATTAAGCATATATATCCAACGAATGTCTTAAAAAAGTAGTGTATAGACTTAGATTAAAACAATTTTATATTCTGCCCTCCTTGGCTACTGGCCTACCTAAGCAATATAATAAGCTCAAAAGGTTAATCCAAATGGAAGGTAAAAATTAATTTGGGCCTTGGACTGATTTTCAAATTTAGTTTGTAAATTTAAAACATATTTTAATTTTAAAAGTTAAGTTTAAAATATAAAATATATTTTATAAAAAGTATAAAATGAAAAAATGGATTTTCAAATTTTTTATGAAAATAACTTAATATTTTCAAAATTTTATTTAGTGTTTAATTAATTAGATTAATTGAATAAATAAATAATTAAAAGTTAATTGATTAAAACAAAGCATATATAATTATATATAAATATATATTCACCTTGAATTATTTAGAATAAATTATAAATTAAAATTTTGAATTATTAAAGATATTTAATTGAAAATGTTTCAATTAAATATACAATTTATTTAACAAATAAATTAACTAAATGTTAATTATTACAAACATTATATATAGTGATATATGCATGTAACTATAATTGCTATAGTCATATACTTATCTCAAATTTGTTTAAGATGAATAAAATTGAAATTTGATTTAATTTGAATATTTAATTGAATTATGTAATTAAATAAAAGAGTTTATCAAATAAAATTAATTAAAAGTTAACTAATTAAAATGTTAATATATACATATATATTAATATGTACATATTTAAAAAACTGTAAATGTTATGTCTGGTTATATTTCTTAAACCGTTTAAGATGGCCAATATGAAATTATAGAAATTTATATAAAATAATTTGAATTAAGAAGAATTAAAATTAATTAAATATATGATTTATTAATAAGAATTAAAATTAATTAAATTAAATTAATAATACAAATATATAAATATAATATAGGGTAATTAAATTATAAATAATTATAAATAAATTAAACTTATATCATATGAATGCACAAGTCTAAGTGGAACTGTGAAAAACCTATTTAAGAAACAATTACATACATATTGTATATATACCATAATTTCAGATGTGTCTGACGCTTGAACCATGAAGGTATTTCATGAGAAATACATTATTTTCTAAATCGATATCACTTATCGTATGTGTTCGTGTATGTATTTATATATCAAAATTATGAATCCTTAATATATAAGTTGTCATCTATTATTTATATATCGATATATTACTTGTATACTTTTTAGCTGTTGACATTTCTGAAACTAGGGATACTATGTATAGTATTATTAATATATTGACTAAACGAGGTATGATACATGTACATATTTTTTAATATTTCTCAAGGTATATGCATTATACTTAGGACGCTATAAAACGGTGAGTATGAGTGAATAATCTCTCACGATTCGTTGATCATCCTAAAGATTAAGGTGAGATTAGGAGAAAAAAATCACAGTTGGGAATTGTACATGATACGAAAGATAAAGTGTTATCCATCGCTTACAAGCTTAATTTATCATCCTAAAGTTTAGAACCTCTAGGAAAACGAGTCTGAATGCCCGCAAGGGAAATCAAAAGGTTTTTATATTTTCTCTTAGGGTTTTGAAAAACATAAAAAGCCTAATAGGAGCCTTATTATAAAACTGAAACGAATACATTTAACATTTATATTATTATAAGAATATATGTTATATAAAGTTAAAATAATCTACTTTGATAAGTCTATGAAACCAATATAATTGATAAAATGTTTATCAATTAAAATATATAAATGAACTAAACTAAGATTAACAATGAAATCTAAAATATACTTATCAACGAATTCTTTGGCATGTTGTCAATTCCAGGCCCATGCAAGTGCAAAATTATACAATTATTAATTTATACCTTGGTCACTTTGGTGTTTGTTCTCTAGATTATGTATTAACTTATGTGAGTTTGGAACTCTAAAACAATACATAAATATTGAATCCATATTCAAACATATATAAATAGTAAACGGTGAATAATCGCGATTCATAATGTACTAAACCTCGATGAAATAATCAGTAAGTAAACCATGATGCAAGATCATGCATTTAATTGCAGTAACGATCTTGTTATGATAGATGTAGCATTTGACCACAAACTACAAGACGGACCCAGAAACTTAATCACTTAAATGTTAGTTTAACCGGTTTACATAAAGTGTAACTTATTTGATATCCTTAAATGTTAAGGATGACCGAAAGTCCTTTTGTAAAGATTTTAATAGGTCTTATAGTAAGGGTTTTCTTTTGAATGATACAACCATTTAGAAAGGAAAACGAATGCATGGGAGTGAATATAACTTAGGCTTGGTTGGGATTAAAGAGTGAATGGTTATTCCGCTTCGTGAAGAAATATTGAAAATGATAATTCTATAAAACATTTAATGATATTTAATGTGGAATGAGAAATTTGATTTATATTCCAAGTGTATTTTCATACTAACAATCATTTTCTATAGAAGTTATTTCTTCTAATTGAAGATACTTGATATGAAACTCTCGACGGTAAACTAGTTACAATGTATGAAATAAAATTCCATTATAAGTGGTTAAATGAGCTTCTATTTCATTTGCTATTACAGTAATGGTGAAATAGTGGAGCATACCATATAGCACTTCTTATTGGACGTGTCAAATCGTGAAAATTTATTTATGTAAATATATTATATATTATTTATGGAATAATAACTGTTTTCGGTATTGATTGAAAATAGATATAGTTTTATTTTGACATGAATACTATGAATATTCCTTATAAAATGAATCTATAATAATGGTATTTATAATAAAAGTAATGCACTAAAAAATATAGAAGTATTAGAAATGATTTACAATTATTTTGAAGTTATGAACTAAGTCACTGTTTTGAAAAATAATTCAATAAATGTATGATTACGAATCATCTGGTACTAATGAATTGTACGTTAGAAGATTAACAATGAAGTACCTATTCGGTAGAAGTGATAAAAGAGTTAATGAACTTTTCAGATTGATACATATAGATGTATGTAGTTCAAAATCTAATAATATTAAAATGGATCCACTTACTTTGTTAAATCCACGAATGAATTATCATGGAGATATGTGTATTCGATACACAAGTAGTGTATTTATGAGAAGTACAGTTAATATAAAGTGGAAGTAGAAAAAAAATAACATGTAAAGAAAACAAATATTCAATTTTGATCGAATAGGTGAGTGTACAGGAAAGGGTTACAAAAGTACCTAAAATGAATTAGATTCAATCCCAAAGTCACTTCTTTCTATGATAGATAATGACGTATTGATAAGGAGTAATCGGACTTTGTTAGATAATGAACAATTGATAATGGGTGAAATTGAGTTAGCTTATTTCTATTACGATGTGTACTTAAAAGTAAGTACATAAGTTAAAATGAATTTCATTAAAAGCATAGTTTATGAGAGCATAAAAGACAAAAGTTTATAAGAAATCCCTATATTGTATAATCCATTTCACCCTAGAGGGGGGCGAATAAGGTGATGCTAATAATAATAAAAATTAATGCGGAAATATATAAAATAATTGCAGTATAGATAATAGCAGAATAATAAAAGCAGAAAGAGAATGCAGAAAAGATCGCACACAAATTTACCCAGCTTCGACAAAACACTGCCTACGTGTTGCCCCAATGGTTTCTACTAGAAATTAAGTAGTCAGACGCTTACACACATAAACTTGCGACACCTGCTAATGACTAACCTAACTCTACGCTCAAAATCCTACCACAACTCAGCTACTGAGTTGTGAATTCTCGTACTACACCACCGTAGTTCGTAACCTAGTCACACGACTAGAAAGTAACACAATTTAAAATAGAAATTACAAAATAAAAAAAATTAAACAAAACCCTATTATAAAAATTATAGCCCAATAAAAATTGGAGACTGGCCCAATTCTAATTAAAAGAAGACGTCTCCTCACTTTTCTTTTCTGTGTAAAACTTTGGCCGTTCTTTCTTTTTTTCTCTTCAATAATTAGGGCTTTGTGAAATTTGAAGCGCCGATTCAAAAATTGATCGATTGAGTGGTGAATTCACTTCGGCCTTGCTTCATCAATTGATCCTGGCTTCGATTAATATGCGACGGCTTTAAATGTCAAGCTTGAATGATTCGTGCTTTGAATTGGTATGTGTTTTCCCTTTTTCAATTTATACTTATACTTGACTTGATTCGAGTTCTGGATGATGCTTGCTCTCTGATTTATTTAAACTCGAATACACAATTTGCCGATGATGAATTTTGGTATTTATAGGAATCGATTTCCTATATTTTCTTATGCATAAATACGTTTGAATTCTTCATGATTTTATCACATGCTTCGATTTACTGTGCTCGACCCTTGATTGTCAATTGAATGCAAGTGATGACTTCTGATTCGTTCATTTGTTTACACGTCATTGATAAACTTTTACTTGCTTGGATCGGTTCCTTCTTTTCTCTGATGTATTTGAATTTTGGTTCCGTAGTTTTTTGCTATGACTTTGGCGTCATGAATATAGATATAAACTTGATGAATTTTTTTATCGTCTCTTCCATTCGTATCGCCATGTTGCCTTGACATTTTGAAACAATTCTTTGACTTTGTTCGATTTGTGTTCTTTCATCTCTGTTGGTAGTTTTGACTTGAGATATTGACAATCGAACTGCTACATGCACTATTTTGTAAAACTATAAACGGCTTCATTGATTTTTGAAACATTGTATATATTTTTCACTGCATATAAACTTATATTTGTCCATTGTAGTCGTTTCTTCTACTTTGTATTCATGTTAGCTCATTTTGGATTCACTATTGCATATGTATTTGTTCATGTTGATTTGAATCTTGTTCTAGTTGCTTTATACATGTCTACTGTTGGACTTCTGAGCCTCTGAACTGATATGTGTATACATGCTTACATATATATATATATATATATATATATATATATATGTAACTGTGCTTGAATTGATTTGAACTTTTTTTTAAAGTCTGCTTTGGTTTCTCTTGAAGTCTGGCAAAATTTTGTTGTTGCCTCTGTTTTCGTATGAAGTGATTCTGGTCTCATGTGTACATGTTTAATTTTTGATCGAGGCGTGTTTCATTGAACTGGTGTATTGTGTTTTACACTCATGAACATATGCACTGAAGTATGTTAGCCCATTTGGAGTCTTCATGTGTGTATATTTTGTTGAAGCTCCATGTTCATATCTCTGAACTGATACATGCGTATGTATATGGTTCATTTCTGCTTCGTACTTGTACATGTTTTGATTTGAGACTGCATATGTATATACATATATGTATGAGCACATTTCCTGATTTGGTTTATGAGTTGCTGTCATGATAACATGTTGCACTTGAATATTTTTGTAGTCTGGTCTTTATGTTGCTTCTGACCATGTCATAATGAGTTGCTTCTGATATGTATACATGTGTGTCACTTTGGAGTCTGGTTGGTATGGTCAAGTGATACTATCTGGTTGATTGAACATTGTATGGCGGATTTGGTTTCCACTATTTTGGTTGAGGCTGTTGTCATTTGTGTTTCATGTACTACCTTGTATTTGATGTCTCCTTTTGAGTTACTGTCTTGTGCATTGATATTTGATCTGTAGCTTGTTGCATTGAGTCTAATATTGTCAGGGTCAAAATGTAAGTTGCTTTGTCTTTCGTTTTGTTCACTTCTTGGTCTGCACTTGATACTTTGTACATATGATGGTCTGGGTTCATTGATATGTTGAGTCTTTATGTTTCTTTGCACCAGACCTGTTTGTTGAGCATGTTCATGTTACATTGTTAAAACTGAGCTTGTTTATTGTTGTGTGCATTAAATGCTATGATACTAGTTTGAATCCATGTTGTACGCATTCATGTTCTAGTTACATTGATCTGGACATATTGTTTTGGTGAGACTCGAGCTCTGTTGCATAAGTATAGAACTGTTCATGTATGGTCTGAAATTCAATTCATCTTGGCTGACCATTGACTCTCGTACTTGACCGTCCTATTTTAGTTTTGTATTACACCTTAGTTGAATCCACCATTTGGTTGGGTTTGACCTTGTGCTCACCTGTCCCTGCAGTTTTATCAAGTGTATGTCGGTGTGCACGGCCTTGTGACATGTACAGTGACACAATGTGCATGTTACAAATTGTTCGTGGAAGTTGAATTCAAAATAAATAAATGACGAACAACCCAAATAACCGAGGCAAATGAAAATAAAAGATTTAATTGTTTATAAATTTATATATTTTGTTTAAATTATTTTATTTTGTAAATTTGTTATTTATAAATTTAATATTCTAAATAAGATATATTGACTGCTTAATTCTTCTTTTCCCTTCTTTTTCCTTTCCGAGGACGAAAATTTTTGAGTGGGGGAGAGTGTAACAACCCATAAATTTTCGATAATTTAATTTGTTAATTTAATGAATCTTGTTATTTAATATTGGAAGAAATAATAAGTTGTAAGGTAATAATGAAATAATAACTGAGATGAAACATAACAAGGTAAATTAAAGTTAACAATTAATGAACTTGAATGAAATTCCAATTAAACAAAATAATCTAAAAGTTATAACTTGGCTGTAAAGCGAATATAAGAAAACAAGTGTAATATTGAATCAATTGGTGGATTAGTATATAATTATTGATAATTGGGTAAAAACAGTGTTATGTAAGCAATTGTAACATTTGTTTGTTAATAATAACTTATAAGTGTAATTAAAAGCTAATGGTAACAATTATTATATGTTACCCCTCTGTTTAACCTGTTAATTTAAACTGGAAATAAATTTCAACAAATGTAATTAAATATTATGTTAATGTAAATTAAGTTAATATTTGAAAGTAATGTTAATTTTATGCATAATATGAAAATTGGTTAAATAAAAAGAATGGAAACCAAGATTTATTAATTTATTTGAATTTAAAAGACAGTAATTGGATTTATTGCAAATAAATGAAATTAAATATTTAAATATTATGATAATGGGAAATTAAGATGAAAATGGGAAACATTAATGTGCTAAGAGATAAACCAATGTTAGTTATACCCTTATTGTGATGAAAGACTTTAATAACAAGGTTTAAAATTTAATAAATGAATTTTTGGAATTTTAATTTACAATTTCTGAATTTAATGAAATTGAAATTTAACACTGAAATTGATGGATTAATCAACTTTAAATTGACATCTAAATTTGTTTAAATTATTGAAATTGTTCAAGAAATCAAGGATGATAAAGATTGCTAATTATAGAATTGGAATTGAAAATTTGATTTAATTAATTTAATATTAATTTATTGATTAACTGAAAAATAGCCATTTTGGCCACTGACTCGGTTTTCGACGAAACCAGTTTCATCACATCTGTAACAGTAAATTGTTGTAGGATTTCATGTTGCGTAGCGATTGGACTTGTCGTTTGATCGTACAGACTCGAAACGCCTAGAAATCAATTTAATTGAAGTCAATTTGAAATAACTTGATTTTTGCATAACTTCTTCATACGATAGAATTTGGACTTGAAACATGCCCATTGACTTTAAAATATTTTAAAACATCTATTTTGATATATGGGTTGACCCATTTTCGTTCAGGAGTCGAAATGGGCTTTTCGGGACGTTATCGTTCAATTTTGCAAACCAATCAAGCCCATTTGTTTCTATTGTGTTATGCCTATATATATGTTGTTATAAACCCTACGTCATTTCTTATTCCTCATTTATGTACGTACAAAATTTTTATGTCTCCTCTTTCTCAATGGCAGACAAACCCTAATTTTTTCAATTCAACTTCAATTCAAAATTCAACTTCAAAATCCAAACTCCACAAACTATACGAATAACATATCGATTTGAAGCTCTCGAAGAGCGCAGCTCAGATCTGCAATTCGTTTTTGCATTTGGATCACCGATTATCCAAAAATTCAAGGGTTATTCTCGACGGTTCAATTGAGCGCGATCAACCACGACCGATCGTCGATTCGGTTGTACCAATGTGAAGAGAGTCGAACGCGTGGTTCATCTGTGGTATTCGTTCGGGTTGTGTATGTTACAAGCTGTTCATGTAAGATGAAATCAAAATAAATAAATGATGAACAACACAAATAACTGAGGCAAATGATATTTTCAAAAACACACACTTCATTATACACTGCAAAAATATTTCTTTTTCAATTTTACAGCATCAGTGACTATTTTTGCAGATAATTCAAATGCTAGATACAAGTTGGAAACAAAGTTGAAGATCAAATACGAGTGAATGAGTGATATGTAGTGAGGTGAAATTGTAAATTGAAATTTTTGAGGTAATCGAAATTGTAATGTAATTGAAATTGAATTGTAATTGAAATTGTGTAAATGTAGTGAGAACTAAAGTTTGTACTATTTAAATTTGTAATAAAATATTTGTTTAAGTAAAATATTTCTTTGTCTACGAATTCTATGTTATTTAATTTATTCACCAAATACTTATTTAATTATATGAAAAATAAAATAGTATAATAACAAATACATTTAAACGAATATATATATGTTTATTATCATCAAAAAAAATCATATACTAGCATATTCATTATATATATATATATATATATATATATATCATAGGTCAAAGAGTTGACCGGTTGTATAAGTCGAGAGGCTACATGTAATATTTGTCATAAGGGATCTTGAGTGGATTGTCCCATAGCAGTTTGGGGCAAACCAATATTGATTGAGAAATTTAAGTTATGAACATAAATTTTTGTTAACTCAAAACCGAAAAATTTATACACTCGCACAGAAAAAGGCATTTCATACAATATTTTTGAATGCATGTTTCGTTATAGTGAGAAACAATTATTGTTTCATGAATCACCACTTTATCACGAAGGAATTTCTTCTAGAGATTATTGTACTAAAATGGATTTGGATACAATCTAAATATTTAACTGATTATGAAGGATGAAATGAAATTAACCAAGCCAAAATTGACATGACTTATTTGAATGTTTAATAAGAGTTCTCGCACATTAAAAAGAAACTATGAGTTTCATATCGATATCGAGGAAAGAATTTCCTCAATTATCAAAAAAACTATTTAGAGATTAACTATGTTATATGGTACAATGTGCAGACCCAAAATGGATTCCAAGTACATTATCAAAGTATGATTTTGATGGTGGTACCCAAAAGGATATGATCCATCAGCGACAAAATTATTTTTAAGAAAAAAACTAATGTAGTTGGAATATAGCAAGCTACATTGATAAGAATAGTAGCGTAAATTTCAACTATTGAAATTAATGTAACAAAGTCATTAATCAACACGCTTAAGTTAATTCATATTTTACTTACAAAATTATCGCTCGATGTGGTTTTGGGTTTTGGTACGTATATGTCGAAACATAAATTCTAAATAATGATTTAGAATAATGTGTTTGCATATAACCGCCAAAGTGTCCCAAATTCAGTGGGAGCGATACTTAGTTTGTAGGTTTCGGATAAGATCAAAGAACTAATACGAAAGTATCATTCAACAAGCATCAGTGTTGAAAAAACATCTTGACAGATAAAAATAGTTTCAAATTCAATTAAAACGCAGAGAAAGTATGTGCTTGTAAGAAAGAACTATAAAAGTGCTATAATTTTTCTAAAAACAATAAGTAAACAACAACTTAGGATTGCTAACAATCTACCGGTGTTAAAATCGTTATAGTTTGGTTGTTTAATACACGATATTGGATTTGAAAGGACATCTTTTGTAATCAATATAAAAGGATGGCATGAATGTCCCAAATGATATTCATAGACACTATATTTGTTTAATTTGGAGCATGTAAGATGGATTCCTTTTGCATTGGTAATATCAATTATCATACATGTTGCTTTGTCTACAATATCGTATTTCTCTTATGTATGTGCTACATAAAGCAAGCATAAAATGCGAATTAATACCACTAAATGATAATTTAGAGTGTTTCGAGTATTTACGAAATATAAGGGATTTGTTTATAGAAACAACAAACTCATTATAAAGGAGTATTCAGACTCGAACTTCATAAATGATATTGAGTATAGATATTAATCCCAAATTCATGATCAGTCCTAGTTAAGGAGCTTTAAGTTGGACTTGTTCTAACTGAAATGTTGTGGCTGACCAATAGGCTCTGTACATCACCTGGAATAGCGCCTCAACAAAAGCTGTATAATGAACAAATTTATAAATGAGCTAGAGATGATTTTAAATGTTAAAAATAACTTAACATTTTTACTTGATAACGACATCGTAACAAAGATCACGAAAGAACCCAAAGCTGAGTAAAAGTCGAGAAACATACTCCGAAGAGTTCCACATAATGAAGGCAGGTTACCAACGTCGAAGAGTTGATTGACAAAGTAGATAGTTAAGACAATATAACATATCTGTTCACGAAGGGACTAGCACGATCAGTTTTGAGAAAACAGATCATAGGAATAAGAATAAGATTCCATAATTGACCCCAAGTGAAAGTGGAAGATTGATAGAGTTATGGGTTGCCCTAGAGGCAGTTATGTAATTTGTTAGATATATCTACCTCAGTGACCGATTTTGTTCATATTAAAAGTATTTGATTTATATTATATATTTCATTATATAGTGACATAATCAATTAAGTAATTAAGCTAGTAGATAAGAAAATCTTCAAATGAAATGTTATATGATTGTAGTTGCAATCGTGAGTAATTAATCATAATATATAATGATATTTTATTTTAAATATTCATGATTGATATGTTTTGAGAAAGGATATCGATACATCCATTGAGACCAGAGTAGATAATACTCACTAAATGTTGAATATTGTATTACTCATGGCTATTGGGGAACTAATGGGTTATGTAATGATAGTTACTGGATAATTAAAGAATGGTTCATTCGAGAATTTCTTGTTGGTTAATAATACTAAGGTCAAATATAAAATCTTTAAATGACGATATTCAACAGTTCTCTCGACATGAGAATACCGTGGAATTTTAATGTGGACAATCCACTTTAATTATAGTTAAATCATGGCATAACGTCTGTTGAACAACTACAGTTGCGTACGAGTTGAAGCATTGACATTGAAACGCTATTCAATAGAAAACTCATCTCCTCGGTTATATAAGGTTAGTATCATGGACAACTATAGTCAATTCAAAGTCTAAATTCTAACTATAGTAGTAAGGTTAATCGTAAATGTTATTATTAAATCAAGGACTTTGTTTATGCACCAACCAAGTTGAAATGTGGATGATGTAAGGATTTTGACCAAAACCAAACTTCATAAATCCTAAAGGGATATAGTATTAACTAAGGGAATGTCTTTGGATAATCGTTGCTAAAAGGTACTGCTTTGGAATATGAATTTTATTTTACTGAAAAGGTCTGCAAGTGATGAATTTGGTCAAACTGTCACTTCATTTGCAAAGATGACGTGTTAACATCAATATTCGAATTACTAAAATTATTTTCTAATTCAATTCACACCTTTGAGTCACATGACTGTATTTTGGAATTCTTGAAAAAACCGCACTATTTGATTAATTTATAAAATGAGGTAAATTAATTAAATTAATTAATATTGAGAAATAATAAATTTATTTATTTGATATTTGTGAGTTTGTTGGAATTGTTTAAATGCATATAAAGGAAGTTATATGTACGCATCGATATACTATATCAATTAAGTTTGGATGGGTTTAAATGATAAATAATTGCGTGAAGGGATTTATGAAAATTTTATGTCATTTGATAGCATGTATGGCAAACCAAATCTTGTTAAAAGAGGGGGTAGAGAATTAAAGAATAGAGTAGGGAAGTATCAATTAAATGAATAGGAAATGCTTCATTCTTTCAATTAAAACAAATCTAGTAATTCATTTACTTCGTTCGTTCGTTCATTCATTTTCACATTTCTTTTCTCTCCTCCTCACCATTCTTAGCCGAATATACCATGAAACAATCCAAAACCGTCAACTCCAAATTGAAAAAATTATCAAATAAAAATAAGCGGTTCATATTCTCCTGCAAAGATGGGTATTGATCTTCTTAAAATCCGATGAGTAACCTCAAATCAATGTGTTACATAGGATAAAACTTTTTAAGTTCAATTATTCTATTTTACTTTATTTATTTATGATGTTCAAACCTGACAAAATTCACATATATGTGTATATTGAATTACCACATATTAAATTTATTTTGAAACCACTTATGTATTGTCATTCAATTGTTATTTTAATCTGTGTTTGACTTATTTTTTGTTTTGATGTTTTTTTGTTCAATATGCGATTATTAGTTAATGTTGATTTATTTTGTTGTAAAATTATTTTCACAACTTAGCTCACTCAAATTATGGATTTGAAGTTTTAAATTAATTAAATTATACATGAGTATATTCATACGCTTTATTTTTTTATCCAAAATTGTAAATGAATAAATTGGACCTTTATTCTAGTAGCTTCCATAAGCTGAACATGAAAGGAACAATTTCTTAACTTCCTAGTAATCGGTTTTGACCATGTTTATCCCAATTATAACGTATTGTTAGTCAATCGGGTTTGATACGCTGAATGTGGGAATTAGGCACTGTTTGGCTATATATGCACTATAATTTCCTTTTTTGCTTTGACATATGTTTGTGCTTGTATGAAATGTTTTTGGATAGAAAATATATATAATTACAATCTTGATGTAAATAGTATTAGGTTTATATGAAATTTTAGTTGATTTAAATAATAATAAAAATAAATGGTACCAATTACTTGTCGTATAAGAAAATGATTGATCCAAATACACAGTTTACATATCACTGCACTAAGATTCAACTAAGTAGTGTTCTCGATGAAAGGGAAGAAGCAATGAAGGAAAAAAGGTATTATACTCTTGTGCATATGAAAGGGGTCGTAAATGAGTTGGGAAATGAAGTTATTACTAATAACTGTTAATATTACTAGTTATTAGTTTAACATTATTAGTATAATTTTATGTATGTTATTTTTTAAAACAATTATCCTACAAATATAAAAAAATCATTGATAATTTACAAAATACGATAAATACACCACAATATAGTCTTGATACAATAATTTCATACTCCAAATACAGTGATATAGATAATTATTTCAAACTACATGCACAATGACAAAAGTACAGTACTTCATCGTAATTGTGTCGCATCCCGTTCATTTCTTAAGATTTCTCAACCAAGGGACATTTTATTTTTTATTTCTCAGTGTACTAGTTCATTCTTTCTTACACCAAACACTTTAAAAATGATATAGTATTCTTATGGAACAACAGTTGCTATAAAAACTACTAATTTCTCCTAAATATAAAAAAAATTATGTATTCATATCCATCAAAAATGCTTTTTTTCTTCCGTATTCTAAAAAATTTAGCAATAAATAAATCTAAACACAAGTGAAAATTTTGAAATTATTATTCTTTTATTTTGGTCGGTTTTGGATTTAATGAAACCGAGGAATATGATATCTAACAAACCAAGAAATATATGCATATCCATTTTGGATGGAGTATCCTCAATCAACAAAATGATACATATTTTGATGTTCATAACCGACGAAAAAACTTTACTATCATGTAATAAAGTAATTATTCAACTAGCCATAACAATTGTGATATAAATCAAACTACCGTGAGACTAAGATATCTTGTGCTGTATATCCTTATCATTCAATATATGGAGTCACGGGATGGAAGGGTAATATGAGTATCACATATATAACTTTAACGCAAATTTTAAAATAACATTAACAATGATTTGAAGTTTTAATCTATTTCATAGTAATGTTGAACTAGAAGTCTTCTGGCTTAATTTTATCCTTAGAAAATAAGATTATAACTTGAAATCTCTTGCTAATTTGCTAAGCCGGGAAGGGAAAGAGCTACAATATGCAACACAGTTGCACATACTTGCTTCATACAAAATTAAGGGTGTACTATAGGAATGAAGATCATGATCAACGCCTGACCTGTCAAACGAGTAAGATTAGATCATAAAAAGGACATGTAAGATTTGACCCAACTCATTTTTGAACCATCTAATTTGACCAGTTTGGTATAAGGATCAATTTGGCCAAACCCACTTAATATATGCCTTACCTATTTAACCCATTTAGTGATTTAAATTATTTGGCTGATGAATTTATTAGAAAATATATAAAAAGTTCAAAATTCTTCTTTTTACTTAATGAATTTCTACAATAATCAGAATTTCAAAGTCAAAAATTCAAATACGAATTTTTATCCGAATTCAAACATTAATGTTTATTTATGTTTTTTAAACTTTTAAAGTTTCAAATCAAAAGTAAAAATGCAAAATTAAAAAAACCTGATTTTCAGAATATAAACTTAAATTTTCAAAATTCAAGTCTTCAAAATTCAATTTGTTGTGGGAAACTATTGCACGATTGTCTAGTAATTTAGAGAAGAATAAGTCATTGAAGTATTATTCGAGTTGGACTTTAGATTTTGGGGCGTAGTTTATTAGTTGTTAAGTATAACTACTAGTAATCATGGAGAACTGCAAAGTATGTTCAAAATATGAACCACTCAAGATTTCCACATTGTTTATAATGTTAGTATGATTTCACTAGTCAAATCCCCCTCATACGTCAATTTAGTATTAAGGTTGTAAAAATTGCTAGGCGAAAGCAAGGAATTAGTATGGACTATGGACTAATTGTTCAAACAAGGATTAATCAAGAATTAATCAAAGTTATGAATTTTTGATAACTCGTGTATTTTGGATAATTTTTTTGTATTTTATTTAGTGTCGGTTGATATAAATTGAAATTTTGGGATTTTGAATGTGATTTGGAGCAGCCAAGAAGGCAAGATCATCTAAAACTAGCACATTTATGCTTATATATGACATGAACCTTGAATAATGCCTAACCAGTACTTAGAATACATGTTTTGATTCTTACATGAGGAAGTAAATCTTTTCTAAGCATGCATATGTAAATCACTAGGTGGTAAGCCTCGTGCAGCGACTAGGCGGGGCCTAGACATTGTAACAATGCAGAATTTTAATCATTTAATTTAGGTGAATTTAAATATAGTGATCATTTTAAAATTTGAATTGTACATCAAATATTAATTAAATAGATTTAATAATATTATTTAACTCTTTTTAATTAATAAATAATATTAATGCATTCAGTTTGTAGATTTATTTACAAAAATAAATAGATCGAACAAATATTGATAATTTGAGCGAAACTGTAAAACGATATTCAAAAATGTGAAATTATCATTTCGGGACACTGTCTCGGATATTGGCGAAACTAGTGCCATTAGATCTGAAATAATAAACTACTATACGTCGTCGAGTTTCGTAACGATCAGACGTACTATGTGGTCGTGTGAGCTTGAAACACCTAGCGATTAATTTTAAAAATAATTTGATTTAAAAATCTAATTTTCATATACTTTGAAATTAGGTTCCGAAACTAGTTTCGGTAGGTTTGGAATAGGGTATTTGGTATAGAACGCTAGTCAAAACGCTTTGATTAGAGTTCGAGATTTTTGGATATGTAATGCCAGATATTTTAAATAAAATAATAACATATCTTACTTTTTAAAGCCCATACCCCCTCACATCAAACCGATACCCTCACCTTACCTCTTCCTTTCTTAACTCATACTCTCTTCCCCTTTAAGATTCTTGCATGTTAATAAAATTGAGCTCCCACTTTCAAAACCAAATTTAAAATTTAAAATTAAAATTCCACAGTCAGCTACAAATTGCAATTCTTGATTCTACAAACTAGTGAAGACCAAGGCTTCAACTCTACATGAGTTTCGTCACGTGCGTTCTTTTTTTATGGATAGCTGATTATGGCATTGGAACTATGGCTTGATTTAGTTAGAGTCTTAGGAGAATTGAAGCTTGGTTTTGGGTTTAACATTGGAAGAAGATGCTATAGCTGGAATTTGGGGTTGTACGACAGCCTATGGGGGATTACGACCTAGCGCGTGGGGGAGGGGAGGACTTGATCATGTCGTGTTTTGATTGGATGGTTCGGTCGTTGATTTTTGGGTATAGGATAGTCAAGTTCGTCGTGAAAAAGCGTTAGCGAAGAAGGATCGAAGAGGAGCATAGCTCCGTGTCAGTGCTTGGATGTGCACAGTTAATGGTGCATGGGCTATGTACAGGGTGAAGATAATTACCAAGAAGGAGAAGAAGGTTTATGGGAGGAGATTAGTTAAGTAATGTAATTAACTATTTAATTATATTATTTAAAATTCGAAAATTGTATTTTGAATAACTTCTGCGTATGAGGTTAGATTCAAATGCCTTTTAGTGGGTTGCACTCGTATAGACATTTTATTTGCAATGCAATTGGATTGGAGGATTTGAGAGCTTGTGGGAATTTATGCTAAAATCGAACGCCCGTTCGATTTTAGTTCAAATCGGAACGCTTTGGCAAAAACTGAAATCAATGTAAGTTTTACTCATATTCAATTTTACTATACCATATCTATGATGCTACAAACTATTATGGATTTCTTGGATGTTAGTTAAATTCTTTGATTGATTGTTTGGTTGAATTTCCGTTTGGAAAATAAATGACATATTAACTTGACTGTTATGAACCCATATGATTTATAATGTCCTTAACCATTGTTTTGAAGGGAAAATTTGTAAAGAGACCCTGAGGGGTTTCTCGCTATTAATTATTTATTTACATCCTTATGCTGTTATATTGATATTTAATTGAATTAAATCTTGATATATTAAGTGTCGTTATAGCGATTTTCGCTATACAGTCATTTATTTTTCATCCTTAAAACCCTATCGTCTGTGTTTTGAACTTGAGCTTATGTTTTCACTAAACAGAATTTTAGAATTCATTAACCATATTAATTTATGATATTTTAAATTAATTAATCATTTTAATTAGTGGTTATTTAAATTAATTAATCATCTTAACTAATAATTTTAAAGTAAATAACCAATTTAATTAATAATGTTTAAAATTGGTTTATCTTTAGATTTAATTATCC
The DNA here is from genome assembly GCA_030765085.1 of Allium cepa. NCBI lineage: Eukaryota > Viridiplantae > Streptophyta > Magnoliopsida > Asparagales > Amaryllidaceae > Allium > Allium cepa. Next base: position 223,183,166 of record CM060928.1, read on the forward strand.
ATTTTTGCTAATAATGTTTTATACTTAATTGGTCATTTTAAATAATGATTATTTGAGTTTGATTAATTATTTTAATTAATGACAACGGAGTTTAATTGATCATTTTAATTCATAATATTTGAAATTAATAGTCATTTTAATTAATAATGTTTAAAAGTAATTAATCATTTTAAACAATGATATTTGAATTTAATTAATCATTTTTATTAATGATATTTGAAATTAATTAATCTTTTTGATTAATGAGATTTAGATTTAATTAATCATTAAAGTAATGATATTTGAATTTAATTAATTATTTTAATCAATGATATTCGAAAATTAATAATCGTTTTAATTAATGATAATTAAAAGTAATCAGTCATTTTAATTAATGATATTTGATTTTAATTAATCATCCTAATTTTTGATATTTGCATGTAATTAATCATTTTAATTAATGATGTTTGAAATTTGTTAGTCTATTTGATTAATGAGATTTGAATATTAATTATGTCATTTTAATTAATGGCTTTTGAACTTTAATTAATCATTTTGATTAATGATTATTTTAAATTTAATTAATTGTTTCAACTAATGATTTTTGGATTTAATTAATCATTTTAATTAATGATGTTTTATAGTTAATTAATCATTTTAACAAATGATGTTTTTATTTATCATTTTAACTAATGATGTTTGAATTTAATTAGTCTAATTAATTTATGACTATTTAAAATTAACCAATTGTTTAAATTAATGGTATTTAAAATTTATTAATTATTTTAATTAATGATGTTTGAGACTAATTATTCATTTTAATTAATGATTACTTGATTTAATAATTTTTTTGATTAATGGTATTTAAAGTAAATTGATTAATTTAATAAAACTGATTAAATTAAATTAACTAATTTAACGTTTAAGTTAATAAACTGATTTAATAAAGGTTTTAAAGTTAATTTGCTTACGATATAAAAGTGTTTGAAAATAATTAACTATTTTATTAAAGATCATAGATTTGTTTGTTTAAAAACAGATTATAAATGTGATCAATTATCTTTCGAGATAATTAATATTATTTTAAATTTATGAAGGTATTTAAATTGTTTGTTTATCTTTTGGGATAACAAATATTGTTTTAAAATTATAAATGATGGTTTTAAATGAGAAAATCCTTTAAAATGAATTGTTTGTAGATAAAAATTAGTTTAAATTATTTAGGTTATAGTAAACAATGTTTTAATGATATTTTTTTGACCCATATTTTAATACACTTAGTATTATAAATTTTGTCTTATAAAAGAACATTTTTAAAGAGTATTTTTAAAGTGTTTTTACTAATATTGTAATATGGAAATCAAGCACAAGTTCAGTTTTTTAAAGTAAAGTTCGATTCGGTTATGGAAAAGTAATTATGTAAACGACATCGCTTATTTGGAAAGGATATAGTCATACTGTTAATGCTAAACATTGAGGCTTAGACTTGTTACTACCTTGAAGGTTAAAAATGTCATCAAGGCGATGCATAGAGGTAAAACTGCCTCAATTTGCCTGGCTGCATTTTCAACCGAGAGATTGCACTTGTTTGGAATCAATGAGTAATGTTAAATATATGATATGTAATTTCCATATACCATCAATTTAATTATCCTTGATGGATGATTTATTAATTATTGGATTCAGCTCTCTTTATGGTGTATCGTCACCTTAAAAATGATTTGCTTATCTTTGAGCTTTGATATAGTTTACCAAAAATGACTAGATCTAAAGCGTGAGAGGAGGCCAAGTTACGTGGGGTTTCTTCCATTAGGGTATTTTCACATCTCATCTAGATTAGATTCAGTCGTGCACTTAGATGTGAAATATTCAGATTCTCGATATGGTTTGGCGAAGTCTGACTTGGAGGGTTCCGAGAAATTTCACAGCATAAATGAGCTTCTAAGAAGTATATTACTAGAGGCATAGTTCAAGAAGGGTGTAGCTTCCTAGTCATTTGTTGGAAATTTTCCTTTCCTTATTTGATTCGAAACTTTGAATCTGATTTTCTTCAATTGTAACGGGAAGATTCAACCACTCTTTTCAATGTTTAATTATTATTTTTATCCATTCTATCAAGTTTAGACAGTTATCTTGTATATCCATTCTGTCCACTTTGGATTTTGCTCAGATTATTTTCATTCTCTCAGTCTAGTTTTTAATACTATTTATGCCCATTTTTATTTGGATTTGTTTCTTGTTGTTTATGTCTACTCTTTTCTGTATGGATGTTGTTCTTGTGAGGTAAAACGTGTTTCGCATTAGCGGAGTGGTCTCATAGAATTTTTTTTAAGTTCCTTATTATTTGAGTTTTCTTACGCCGGTATTTGCAAACTAGTATGGGTGTTATTTTATTATAATGCTCGGGTCAGACCTAGTATTTTCCCAAGTTAACTTTGGTGTTGTGGAGAACTTGGAGAGGAGCTAGAGGTTCACTTATCTTAGTGTTTTATTTTCCTTTGTATTATATAGTATGTTGGCTAAAAATTATATCTTTACTTTCGAAATGATTTTTCCTACACTATGCACTAGTAATAATATCAAATGTTTCTTTTTAATGCGTATAAAGCATCTTTGACTATCATAAGGATAAATCTCCTGCGATTCTGCGTTTGCATTGTGTGTGTGTGTGCGGGAGGACTTATGGTAGTCTCATTTTCTAAAAAGCATTGCGAATCTATTTTAAAATTATCACGTTCTTTGTTTTGAAGATAAATAACTATTTTAAGTTCTCACACCAATCACATGACTGACTCGGAGTTCATTGTTTCCCTTCCTAAACTCTGGGTGCCCACCAATTTCCACACGGGCAGTCTAGAGTCAGGTTTATCAGGATATTCTAGAATTCAGGAGTTGCTGGAGGCAAGATGGATGGCATGACGTATTCACTAGTATATAGTATTTCTTTTCCGCTGTTAGTTGTTGTAAACCCTGATAATGAATGTAATGTGATGTAATGTATAAAATATACAGTTCTTTAGTTTTAATGAATATTCATTTATCTATTATATGTTGTTCCGCTGCGATTGTGAGATTCTGATATTGTTCTGTTCTATCTTTTTTCTTTCTTCTTCTAACTCTTTCTTTTTCTTAAAACCCTAAGTGTTCGGTTTTCCGGCATTCGATTGCTTGGCAGTTGATACAGTGAACGTATTGATATCGGTTTTTCGAAATTCGAAGAATCGGGTCCTTACATAGTGGTATCAGAGCATATGGTTAAGCGACAACCATGGCTCTGTTGGGTGTTACTCGTTAGAGATAGAGTCAGCAGTACTCTAGAATGAGTTTGAGTGTAATAATAGATATGAGCGCGTATTTGTTAGTGAATATAAAATTGTTTTGTATTGTGTTGACTTATCGGTTGATTGTTTATAGATTCTGGTCGGTGCAGTCTGGCCAACTGTTTCGATAGGGGTTTCTAAACTCTTAAACAAGATAAACCGACACAGTATTATTTTAAAATAGGGTAAATGAAATAATTTTACCCAAAGCAATTTTTGTATACAAAGGAAATGATTTTCTATAAATTATTATGGTATATGATTGCTTGGTTGCTAGGAGATGATAATATTAAATTATCGTTGGTTGTTAAATAAGAAATTGAAATCAAAACCAAAAGCTAAGAAAAAAAATACAAATAAGATTTGACTGGGGATCAAGTTGAATTAGTTAAATAAAAAAATGATTTAAATTTGCAGGAAAATTCAAGTAGAAATAAATTGAAAATTAAAGTTTGGTTGTGATAAACAATTTTGAAATTAAAATCCAAGCTGTAATTGATGAATATAAGTTTGAATTATGGAAATAAATTGTGAATGAATGAATAAATTTACAATTGCAATTAAATGAAAGATGAATTAAAATTCGTATGGAATTTGAAATCCAGTTTAAATATAAGTGGTTATAAACCAAAATAATGAATTGAAAATAAATTTTGGGAATGTACAAAAGAATAAAACTGGAATTGGAACTGAATGTTGAAAACAAATTTGAATAAAATGAATTGGAATTTGTAATGAATTAGTGAATGAAACTAATTTAAAATAGTGATATGAATCAATTGTAAATGAAAATTAAAAGATAAAATTCAATATTCATAATAGAAGATAAATTGAATTCAAATAGAATTGAAATTGTGAATTGAATTCAAATGAAATTGAAATGCAAAATTGGATGAAAATGGATATGTAACTTCAATAGTGAAGTAAAAATGTATAAGAAGCATATGTTGAAAATTTTGTAATGGAATTGGCAAAATGTTTGAATGTTGGAATTGGATACTACTGCTAGCAGGATATACAGGTGTATTAAAGGAAATGGAATTGAGATTTTGATTTCAAAGATAAAATTGAATTGCTCGACAAAAATGTATGTATTTCAGTTTCAGTATGAAATTTGGTGATTTTCTTGTCCAGCCGCTTGGCTTTTCGTTTTCTTTTTGAATTTGAGGGGCCATGGTGCCATTTTGTAGTCGTACCGAGATAGCCGCGTAAAGGAGACGCTGGCGAAATTTTTCGAAAATTTAGAGTGTTAGAAAAATTTTGAGAAAATTTTGAAGTTTGAAATTTAAATTTAAATTTAAATTTGAATTGTTAAGAAAACAATGTTGTTTGGAACCTATGATTGATTTTGGAAAGCTAGTTGAAATGATAATGGATCTTTAATAAAAGGATTTGTTTTGGTAAGTTGATAAAACTGTTTGGTTTTGGGTAGATAGTAAACAGGTTAAGGAACATTCTTCCTAACTTGTAATTTCGGGACGAAATTCTTTTAAGGGGGGAAGGCTGTAACGACACAGAATTTTTGAACAATTTAAATTGAAAATATTTAACTAATTTTAAATATTTGAATGATGGTTTAGTTTGACTTCCCAATATAACTTTGAATTTGGCAATTAAATTATAGAATTTAATCTATTGAAAGTTGAATAAAAATTTGAATCTTTAATTTTAAGCTGATTAAAAATATTTCAAAGGCTTGTAAAATTCATATCGATAATACTGAAGATAATAGAAGCTTCAGAATTGAATTTGAAAGTGAATTGTTCAGTTTTGAAATTTTTATCGTTTCAATCGATACTCAAAAATAGCCTTCCGAGGCACAGTCTCGGAATTCGACGAAACCAGTTCCATTGGGTCCGTAATATTGAATTATTATCAGATTTTAAATTTCGTATTGATCGGAGTTGCCGTGTGAGCGTACATTAAGTAAACGCGTTGAAATTTAAATTGAATTCAATTTAAATTTAAAATTGAATTTAGTCAACATCAGTACTTTACCTTCCCATTAAAATACTGTAGCAAAGTAAATCAAACATGATCTATCATCCTCAAATCGCGCCTAAAATCACGTACCCCTTTCTACATTAGCTCAAACAAAATAACGTATCTTCATTCTCGTTCAAAATCGAACAAAGAAAACTTCCGTGGCCGAGTTAATTCAATCAAAAGAAAGAAAGAAAAAAATTCCAAATCAGTTTCCTCAGCAAGAATAAAATCGCGGCCTTCCTACGAGCAAAGATTCGAATCAAATCGAGCCATTTTTCCCCTTTTCAAAAAAAAATCGAAGCTTTTCCTACCAAATCGCGGCGGGGGAGAAGTCGCGAGCGATGCTAGGATGGGCAGGGTCGAATTGGGGCACGCGGGCACGTATGGGTATAACAGCGTTCGAGGTCGAGTCGCGATGGCTCGTAGGGCCGCGTGGAGAGGGGGGATCGCGATACTTTCTGCACGCACTCAATCGCGACTAGGGTTCGACGGCGGCGCTTGCTGGAAGAGGGAGGCACGGCGTTGACGAGGTCGACTTCGTCTCTGGTAAATGGCGAAGACAGTACAGTCGAAGTGAGAGACTAGGGTTTCATTTTTCTGGAAGGCACGAGCGACGAGGGCTGCAGTGTTTGGTAGTTGTGGTTTCAGGTTGCAGTGAGGTATTCTTTTTTTTTAATTTACAAAAAATTAATCTTGATTTAATAAAATATATACATACATTAATTTAATGTGAGATAAATTTATATATGTAGAGTAATACATATGTTACAGTAAGATCTATTAAGGCCATTTTGTTTTAATTTAATATATATAGAAGATTATGGATAAGATTTTGGGAAATATAAGGGTATGTGAAATTATATTTTAAATCTACATGGATTATTTTTATAAAATATATAGTGATGATAAACATGTTTAATTAATTTACTCAATTATTTTAGTCACTAAGAAAATTATTAAAAGGAAGAATGGTTTAAATTAAATAGTTAGTTAATAAAAATTTATTTAAATAGAAATAAAATTTGTTCGACAAAATTTGAATATTAATAAATTGTTTAATAAGTTGAAGGGTATATATATTGGGGAGATTGATTTGTAAACAAACTTAAGCAATGATTTTTGTTGCTAAAAATATTTATTTAAAAGAAATTTAGTTTAAATTGAACTTTTTGTTAATTTAATCATTAAAAGCAAATTGATTTAAATTAGGGATATTAATTTAAAATAAAATCTTGGTTGGATAGATTTACTTAAAAAGGAATCAGTTCGAATTTAAAATTTTTATTTTGAAAAGAAAATCATTGGTTAATTTAAATTATTAAATAGAAATTTGTTCAAAATTAAAAGTGTTATTTTAAAATAAAATCACGGGTTAATTAAAGTATTCAAATATTAATCAATTGTGTATAAATGTTTATACAAGGTCGAAGTTGTGAAGAAAATGAAGTCGTAAAAGAAATGGACAGCAAACGGAAATAAAGGTAAGAACTTCTCACTCAATCAAAATTTTGTTTTGATTTAAATTTTAAATAGTTAAATTTAAATTGGTTGATTGAGTGATTGTGTGTTTGAACGATGATTGTTGTGTGTATATATATATATTTGATTGAAATAGACCCTATACGCCGCCTATTAAGCGGAGGTTATTTATTACACACATATACCGCGATATTGCACCTTGAAGTGGAATTGGTATTATATATGTACTTGGAGTTGATTTCCCGCATTATATAGCGGATGAGACCCTATTGCGCCGCCTATTAAGCAGATAGTATTTTATAAATTCCATATACCCCGATATCCCGCCTTGAAACGGGATTGGTATTGTGCTAATGTTTGTGGATGCAGGGAAATAGGTTGGAGGGATCCAACTGGATTCCTCACCAGTATTTATTTGATTTTAGATTTTGTGATATTTGATTGATTATCATATCAATATATGATGTTTGGAAGTCGTGATTGACTATTTGGTGTGTTGCATCATCGGATCCATTTTTGAAGTTCAAAAATAATGATTTTGATTTTTAAGGGATTTTTTAAAGTGATTTTTGAAATTATACGTCTTATTAAATTTCCGAATTGATTCATTTTAAATAATTAAAACGTTATAAATTTTTATGTTATACAAAATTAGGATTTTTGTGAAATATAATTGAAATGTGCTTTTTTAAATAAATAGCTGATAAATTTATAAAATGGTTTAAATTGGGATTTTTGAATTATTATAAACGGTTTATATAAAAGATTTATAAAATTGATATTTTATAAGTTAAAGATATTGGAATTATAAAACGAGCTTTTATAAGTGTTAAAATAAAGTTGTACCTAGTATTATAAATAAATAAGAATTCTAGATTTATAAATTAATGATGATATAAAAGAATGGATTTGTGAATAAATGGATTATAAGTAATTTACTTATAAGTTGGATTCGACGTATAAACGAAATATAAATAGAATTGGTTATTAAAGGAGGTTTATAAATCGAAGTAGTTATGAAATAGAAATGGAATTTATAAACGTTGTTTTATAAATTCGTAATCAAATAAATTTGATTGGTAAACATAGAAATTATTAAAGGAATTATATCCACGATTTTGGACTTTGGAAAATCCTTTAATTAAGTATGTGGAAGTGTTGAAATTGGCAAACGATGTATATCCACGATTTTGGACAGTGGATAATCTTTTGATAAAAGTATAGAAATACTAAATTGGGTAAATAAGGTATATTCACGATTTTGGACAGTGAATATATTATTGAATAAAACGGGTATGATTTGGAGAATTGAAATTTTAAAATGAAGTTAATTGTTTTAAAAGATGTTTTAAAATGTATTAACTATCGAAAACCATAGATTTCAACATTCATTGTTGAAATAGATGTTTTCGAGAAATAGAAGGAAATGGTAGACTATAACATTGTTGTTATAGTAGATGATTTTCGAAGGGAAATGTTTTATATAGTATTGGGATTTATATATCTATCTTAAATTCGAATCCCTATATTAGTGATTTTGGGTCGTCGTAACAATGTTTTACGCAACATTTGTTTGGACTCAAATAAAAGTGTTAAAGAAAATGTTTTCCTTAAGAAATGAAATATATACTTAATATTAATTTAAGTATATCGAATATTTTCCAAATGTTGAAAATAAATAGATTTGTGAAATACTTATTATTAAATAAGTAGGGAAATGTTTTCCAATATGAAATGAACGTTTTGAGAATTATCTTTTTAAAGATAAATTGAAAGTGAATATTTGAAATCGATTTGAAAATCGTATATTCACAGATATTTTGGAAATGTAAATTCAATATGGAATTTATAAATGAAATTGGGAAAATTTGTTTAAAAATAAATATCGATTTATTTTTGAAGTATGGAAATTATATATGTATATATATCTTGTAAAGATATTTTTGGAAAATAAATAATTTGGAAAATTATTTGGAATCTGGTGATGTTGTGCATACCTATTGATATTTAAATAACCGACTATCAATATTTACCTTTAAATAGTTATTTGTTGTGATTGCTTGAATTTTAATGCCACACTTATTTTTTGAAATAAGCGCTCACTATTCGGGTTAGCCAGGAAAGGACATGGGGTCGTATAACCCATTCCGAATATGTGATACGTCGTTATGGATTGCATTTGATGACCGGTGTTGAAGACCGCATATTTGTGAAAACGGGAGGATTACCGTCGAATGTTTCTGCATCGGCTGATCTCCGATATAGAAATTTATTACCCTTTGTGATGGGAAGTCCGGTCGTGATTAGTGAATATCCGGATTGCAAGGACTTCTTTGTAAGTGCCTTCGGTTCTGTTCGATCCCGGAACGGACTTGTATGGATGCGTGTCTGACGTTACAGTTTGAGATGTAAAGCAGGTTTCTATCAAATATGTTCCCGTTGGTGGCAGAGAATTTATTCTCTTAGCTTAACACCCTTAGAGGTTATGTAGTTGATGGTTACTAGTGATACATTCCCAAATTGGTAATGTGGCATACGAAGTGCTGTTGAGCATTTGATGATCAAAGCACGCCTTTTGTATAAAGCGTGGCTTTGTGGACGAGACTTCATCAGACCTCACACCCCGAAAATGGTCAAAACAGGAAGGATGCGGCAAGGTTATTAGGGGGTAGCGCCCCTTTAGTGTATGTCATTCCTTCTGGGTAGAGGTGGTATCATGGTATGGAGCCCAGATACTTAACCTATGTTGTTGCTGCAAATTTATTGCTTTGTGGTTGTTGGAATCGAGGATCCTTGGATATATATCGGTTATGATCGGGGAATGACATATTCGTGTCAGTAGTTACCCAGTTAAGGGTAACCCGGCATTGTGTTGGCAGAGATCCGGTTAGGTTCTCGGGACGTCATTCTAGAGGCGTTTCCATGTGGCAATGGGAAGTTCCTTGGCCTGACCATTTGTTGGAAATCCAAAGAAACAATACGATCTTATACGGTTTTAGTTGTAGAACCTATCATTCACTTATGGTGGCGCCCCACTGTTTGGATGGTAGCTATAGTAGGCATACAATAATGGTCGTATGTTGGCTAATATTTATATCTTTACTTTAAGATTTATATCTTTACTTTCGAAATGATTTTTCCTACACTATGCACTAGTAATAATATCAAATGTTTCTTTTTAATGAGTATCAAGCATCTTTGACAATCATAAGGAGAAATCTCCTCTGATTCTGCGTTTGCATTGTGTGTGTGTGCGGGAGGCCTTATGGTAGTCTCATTTTCTAAAAAGCATTGCGAATCTATTTTAAAATTATCCTGTTCTTTGTTTTGAAGATAAATAACTATTTTAAGTTCTCACACCAGTCACATGAATGACTCGGGGTTTATTGTTTCCCTTCCTAAACTCTGGGTGCCCACCAATTTCCACACGGGCAGTCTAGAGTCAGGTTTATCAGGATATTCTGGAATTCAGGAGTTGCTGGAGGCAAGATGGATGGCATGACGTATTCACTAGTATGTAGTATTTCTTTTCCACTGTTAGTTGTTGTAAACTCTGATAATGAATGTAATGTGATGTAATGTATAAAATATACAGTTCTTTTGTTTTAATGAATATTCATTTATTTATTATATGTTGTTCTGCTGCGATTGTGAGATTCTGATATTGTTCTATTCTATCTTTTTTCTTTCTTATTCTACCTCTTTCTTTTTCTTAAAACCCTAAGTGTTCGGTTTTCCGGCATTCGATTGCTCGTCGGTTAATACAGTGAACGTATTGATGTCGGTTTTTCGAAAGTCGAAGAATCGGGTCCTTACATAAATGATTTAGAAAAAAATTAACGTAGTCAAGAAACTAATAAATTTAAAGTATAATTTTTAATTTTGTTTGAATGAATTTGGATAATCTTCTAAGCAATAACCAAAAGCTGTTGAGCAAAATGGTACGCTTAGTGAATTATTTATATTTTTGGACGATCAAGAAAGTTTTGAACCTAAGCTAAGATTTTTTTATAGTCATTTGGCATTTATAGTATTAACTTTTAGATTTTTCCCTTATGGAAATTGATTTACTGATGGTGTTATTTTATTCCTTTCCGGAATTTGCTTGAATTTGATTGATTGATGTATTATACACCATAGTTTATAAAGTTAAAACTTATAAACCAAAGTTTTTCAATTATTGTTAGGACTTAAATCCCGGTGAGTTTTAAAAAGTGATTTTGGGAAAAAATTGGGAAATAAATAAATTACTTGCTCTAGTTGTTATTTTAAGAGGAACCAGAATACCACCAGAACTCCGAATTATTTTGATTTTAGAATTTAACATGTTTTGTAAGGAGGACCCCCTCCTTGACATTTTTTATTTTGGTTTTTGATTTACTTCACTCTTGAGGAATTTGAAAACAATTTTTTGAATGTAAAACCAGGTCATTTACTTCTAAATTTATCGTTTGAAAATATTGGATGCACCTTATTTGTTCAAGATATCCATTGTAATTTAGTTGCATATGCTTGTTATATTGCTTTGGTTGCATGTAGATTTGTATCAGGTTAATCTTCGCAGTAAAGTTGCATCATATTACTTTTTATCAGCCTAATCTCTCTTATGGATTTTGTAAATACAGGTAAGTAAGAGATTTCCATCTGTTTCTTGCGCACCTGCATTTGAATCAAAATATAAACAGCTTCCAAAAATATAAAACAAACGCAAAAATGTACGTAATATATTTAGAAATTTAAAACAGTTGATGATTTTATCTCCAATCATGGGTAGTCACTTGACTTTTGTTTTCTTGGGTTGATTTAGATCCCGTAGAGGCAATTTGTAGTTGTTTCGATCGGGCCACGTAGAGGAGACACTACCGAAATTTTTCAAAATTTTAGGACTTAGAAAATTTGATGACAAATTTCAACTAATTTATTTTTGAAAAGATTAAGGGTTTTGAAGCATTTTTCCTACCTTCATAATTTCAAGGAATAAATTCTTTTAAGGAGGAGAATGTGATAACCCAGAATTTTAATTATTTGGATTTTGTTAATAAATTGAATTCAAATAGTGATCATTTTAATATTTGAATTGTAAATTAAATTGATTTAATAATATTATTTAACTTTTTTAATTAATAAATAAATTGATGAATTCAATTTGTAGACTTGTTTACAAAAATAATTGGATCCGATAAATATCAATAATTTGATCGAAACTATTAAACGATATTCAAAAATGTGAAATTATCATTTCGGGGGCACTCACTTGGATTTTGACGAAACAGTGCCATTAGATTCGGAATAATCAACTATTTTACGTCGTCGAGTTTCGTAACGATCAGACGTACTATGTGGTTGTGCGAGCTCGCCTAACGATTAATTTTAAAAATAATTCGATTTAAAAATCTAACTTCCATATAATTTGGAAATAGGTCTTGAAACTGGTTCCATTGGTTTTGGAATAGGTTTTTTTAGTATAGAACTCCAGTCGGCATGCTTCGATTGAAGTTTGAGATTTTTGGATATGTAATGTCGGATGTTTTAAAATAAATTAATAACATATCCTACTTTTTAAATCCCATACCCCCTCGCATCAATGTCATACCTCACCTTACCTCTCACTTCCTCAACCTGTACACTCTTCCCCTTTGAGATTCTTGCCAGTTAACAAAATTGAGCTCCCTCTTTCAAAATCAAATTTCAAAATTAAAAATAAAATTCCACACTCAACCAAAAATTGCAATTCTTGATTTTGCAATCTCGAGTAGACCTGGGCTTCAATTCTAGATGAGTTTCATCGCATGTGTTCTTATTTTATGGATAGAAGATTATGGCATTAGAACTAGGGCTTGATTTAGTCGGAGTTTTAGGCGAATTGAAGCTTGGTTTTGGGGTTAGCGTTAGAAGAAGATGTTTTGGCTGGAATTTGGGGTTGTATGGTAGCCTATGGGGATTGCGACCTGTTGCGTAGGGGGGGAGGACTTGATCATGTCATGTTTTGATTGGATGGTTCGGTCATCGATTTTTGGGTATAGGATTGTCAAATTCGTCGAAAGAAACGCGTTGGCGAAGACGGATCGAAGAATTATGGAGCATAGCTCCATGTCAGTTCTTGGGTGTGCACAATTAATGGTGTAGGGGCTTTGTATAGGGTGAAGGTTATTACTAAGAAGGAGAAGAAGGTTTATGGGGGGGAGATTTATTAAGTAATGTGATTAACTATTTAATTATAATATTTGAAATTCAAAACTTATGGTTTGAATAACTTCTGTGTACGAGGTCGGATTCAAACGCCTTTTATTGGGCTGAACTCGTATAGACATTTTCTTTGCAATGGAATTGGATTGGAGGAGTTTGGAGCTTTTGGGAATTTACGCTAAAATCGAACGTCCATTCGGTTTTAGTTCAAACCGGAACGCTTCGGCGAAAACCGAAATCAATGTGAGTTTTACTCATATTGTAACAAACGAGATTTTCGATCCTCAAAAATTGACATTAATACGTCCACTGTATAAAATACTGAGCGATCGAATGCTAGAAATACCAGTTCATTAAGGGTAAAGAAGAAGGAGGTAGAAGAAGAAATAGAAATAACAATATAGAATCTCACAACCGCAGCGGAATAAACTATAATATATAATAACAGATTTATTACAAAAGAATCTGTAACTGCTTATTCTTTCAATCATCAGAGTACAAAATCAATACATAAATCTGGACAGTTATAATAACATGTCCTCACATAGCAGAAATAACAAGTATGAGATATACGTTAGAAATCCTCCAGCTCGTCTCCTGAGCTCCATAGCCTCCAAACCTAAATTTGTAACACTCGGTCTGACCCGAGCATTATAATAAAATAACTCTCGAGTTCGTATGGAAAACCAGCGTGAGAAAACACATTCAAATCGAATTATTTACTTTTCAAAATCCTTTTGAAAATAATGGTATCTCGTAAGACCACGTCACAAATAAACACAAAGGGTTATTACTTTACGATAACCAAAACAATTTTTATGAAAATCATCTGATACTATAATAGTGTCTATAGAAAGTAAATAGAATATAGTTGAAATGCTTGCATCCCACGTTCCAGCATAGTTGGGCACAGTCAAAACCGCACGACGCTTATTGGAGAATGGATTTCCATTCTAACTGAATGACTAGGGATTGGGGTACCACCTGTCACGGTTCACCTCGAGAACAATGTACCGAGGACCACTCTGGGATCCCCTACTACACAAGACCGAACTACCCCTAACCCGGATAGTCCGAATAAGATTACCCTGCGGTTGGGCTTAGCAACCACCACATAACCGAATAAAAGGGACCCTAGGTAGGGGTAACCTTACCCTACTTGGATGCGACTCACTTAGCCTTGCTCCATATCCCCTGATTTTCAGTCATTCCCAATTGATAAGGCTCAAGGCTAAGCGTTACCTTTTCAAGAACAATTTTACTTAGAATGCTCATCGTCCTCCAATGACGATGTTCTGATAGCATTCATCCATACAAGCTGTCTTGGGTCTGAACAAACCGAATCACCGTCTTCATCATCTTCACGATATTCATTCGTTGCGTTCAAACTAGATCGAAGTAGTTTTCGGATAATTAAATCTGATCCCAGTCTCTTCAAAACAATTAACAAAATTAGCTAATATTGATAGTCCGTTATTTAACTATCAAATTAAAAACATCCATAAGCAATCATCTGGCCTTAATATAAATTTTTCCTTAATATTTACTTCCAAAATGTCTTTAAAAGGTATATCAATTCCTCCCAACATTTGAACTTTTTTTTTCAAATACTCAAATTCGTAACCAAATACTTCCAACATCTCAACATTTAGAAATATTTCCAAATTTCTATTTTCTATACTTAGGAAGATATTACCAGTCTTATTTTCCAAAATCTTTTCAATATTAACGTTTTCAGAGTATTATTCTGTAATTGATTCCAATAAATCTATGGAATCACAAATAGATTTCCTCTCCTCAAGTCATATCCTTTTATAAGCCCCCTTTTAGAATCTTGAGAGAATTCATAATATAAAAATATCAATCACTTCAAACTCTCTCTCTCTTTATATATATATATATATATATATATATATATATATATATATATATATAATAAGCATCTTGAAGAAAAATGATTTTTAAACAAAAACATGTTCGAATAATTATTTAAAATATTGAAAACTCTTTTATAACATTAAAAACTCATCTTTAGTTAACCAAATAAATTTTTAAAGCTAATTTTAAAGGTTATAATTTACTGAAATAAATATTTCATATTTTAGAAATCTACTTACCCAGTATTTAAATCTCAACTGGTATAAAATTTCATTAAATAATAAAATTTCCCTTTTAAACAATCTCACCTCTTATAATTTAAAATATATTTTTAAAATCTCAATAACCAATTTTAATTTATAACTTTCTCTCGATTTCACAACATCTCGATTCATTGTCGATTCCCTAACCATCCTCATTTTGAAAAAATAGAATTTTCTAATTTTCTCAACCGTGTTTCCATATTCTAATATAAACTCCTCCTACGAATTTATATTCCTGATTATCATCTGATATCGAATTTCTTCATTTTAAACATGTTTATCAATTTTATAACCCCCTTTGGTTTTTACCTATTTATAAAAACAAATCTGTATACAAAAATTCATTATATAAATTTTATTTCTTATAAATTCCATTAATACTTCCAATCTATTTTTCAATATTGATTTCAACTTCTTTTTATATTTCCAAAATATCACTTATAAATTCTTTTATAAAATTCATTTTAAAAATATTCATTTAATAATTCATAATAGTTAAGTATACCCAATTAATTATATTTTCCTAATTCAATTTCTTTAAAATACCTCCACTTCCTATATATATATTTTCAAATTCCCTTGAATTCCACAAATTTTAAAAATATATTTAAATTATAAAAATTCAGGCTAGTGCGACAATACATTCAATAATTCAATCACTACAATAATCTATAATAGATTATTCTACACAAATCATACATTACTATATAGAAGAATAAACAATAAATTGAGGAATCCAGTTGGATTCCTCCAACCTGTTTTCCTGCATCCAGAGATGTTAATACACATAAGTAAATACCAATCCTACTTCGAGGGGGATATCGTGGTATATAGGGTCGTCCGCTATTATGCAGGGCGCATAGGGTCTCATCCGCTATAATGTACGAGAATATCACTCCAAATATTGTATATATACTACTATATATTATATAATCATCCAACCAATAATTTCAGTTTATCAACCCAATCAACATCCAATAAATTTAAATTCAACATTTAAATATTCAATATGGTAATCCAAAAATGAATGAGAAATTCTCACCTTTATTTTTGTTTGCAATCCACTTCAATCTCGACTTGATTTTACGATTTTGACCTTGCATAAATAATTTACGAATTCGTAAGTACTTGATTTATAATATGATTTATATATCTTAATTACCATAATATATATTTTAAAATTAACTAGAAAGTTAAAGTATGTATATTTTTCTCTTAATAAATATATATATATATATATATAATAGAACTATTTTATACCTTACTGCCCCAGACCTTCTCAAGCACGCTCGAAAAACCAATCCTCACAATCCTAGCAACGGAAATACGCCTCGGCCCTGAAACCTACCATCGTCGACTATCCACTACATTGCAGCCAACCCATCTTTCGTTCGCCACCGCAGCGCCACCGCAGCCTCGATTCCTTCGCCCCAAATGAACGACATCACGTCCTCACCACCAACTCCCAGCGTCGCGCCCTATCGCCTGCCACCGCGCTCACCTTCCCACCTTCGTGCTTCCAATCGTGAATCACTCGCTATGATGTTTGAACTGCGGAAGGATTTGTTGAGGATGAACTCGTGATTCGTTTCGCAAATATCCGCCATATTTGTGACAACCCGGAATTTCTAACAATTTAAATTGGAATAGTTAATTGATTTTAAATGTTTAAAAGTCAATTTTAACTTGAATTCCAAATATCAATATTTACTTGATAATTAAATCATTGAATTACATAGTTTAAATATTGAATTTAATAATTGAAATTGGGTAAATTGTTGAATCTGAAATTCTAGGCCTGTTTAAAATAATTTAGTGGCTTGCAAAATTTATACTGATAATACTAAAGATAGTAAAAGTGTTAAAATTTATTCGGAAGTGTTTTGTTAAGTTTTTAAATTTTATCGTTTAAATCGATATTTAAAAATAGCCTTCCGGGGCACAGTCTCGGAATTCGACAAAACCAGTTCCATTGGATCCGTAATAGTTAGTTACTATGGATTTCAATTTTCGTAGCAATTGGAGTTGTTTAAAAAAAAATTCGAGTCCGCTAAAATTTGAACGATTATCGTTCGAATAATGGAAGGAGGACCGATTCGAGTTCAAGTGTCACGGCAGCGAACGGAGGCGTGATCGAAGATTTATGCGCGAGCAACCAAATGATGGTCGCGGCCTGGAGGTGAGCTAGAGGGGCGGCGTGAGAGGGGAAGGCTCGGTGTTCACTCGTGATTGACTTAGGGAGCACGCGTGCGATTTGGTAGTGGTGACGAATGCGGCTAGAGGTCTTCGTCGCGTTGGTTATTTTCGGCTGTCTGGTGCTTGCGTGCTTGAACGAAGATGAGAGGATAAAGGTTGTTGCTTTATTTTAGCAATTATTTTATTATTAATTTGTTAGATATAGTTTAATTTCAGATAGCTCAAAAAACAGAGAAAATTTTTATTTACAGTAAAAAGACAAAAAAAAAGTATAATACATATATTTATAGGAAATAAAAATTGTTTTTATAGATAAGGTTTGAAAAAAAAAATAGAAATTTATAAAGATGTTAAAGGATTATATGAAATTAAATTTTTGAAATATATGGATTATTTTTCTGAGTATACAAGTAGTTTTAAATGAAGAAAATAAAATTTAATATACATATTCACATTTCAAGGCTATTAGTTATTTAAAAAATAATATAATATGGTGACTAGTCTATTTAATAAACTTATTTAATTATTTCAGCCACTAAAATATTTTATTAAAAGAAATTTGTTTAAAATTTAATTATTAGTTTAAAACCAAATTATTAGTTTAGATTTAAATTAATAAATGACAATTGATTGTTCGATTTATTTCAAATATTAATAAAATCATATAATATTTATACAAGATCAAAATTTGAGAAGAAACAAGCTGGATTTGGGAATGGGTGCTAATAAAAACAAAGGTGAGTTAATCTCACTCTTTTGTATTTTTATTTAGATTTAAATGGTTAAATTTAAATAATTGGTTGAATGGTTAAATTGATGTGATGTGCACTGATGATCTGGTGACTTTGGTTTTGGTTGGTTCTCGAATTAATTGTTGCTTGACTCGAAGTATTCGGGGTTTAAATTGTTTTAAACATAAATCATAAATAAGAAAATGTTTTCATTTTAAAGTTAATAAGGGCTTAATGATTTGTGATTCATTAAATTAGTAAGGTAATTAAAATGGATAATTAGTTAATTCGATTAATTAATGATTTGGGTTAATTAATTTAGTAATTAAGGGTTTGAATTAATTAATTAAGGTTTAAGTTAATTAATTAGGTTTAATTAATTTAGAATAATCATTGGGTGGTTTGTTAGGTAATTACTTAATGAAATTAATTAAATATAATTACCGTGTGTAAGTAATCAAGAGATTAAATAAGATAATTAATTAAGGAGTAGTTAATTTATTTAATGAAGTAAATGAAAAAGAGTAGATAATTACAGAATGAGATAAATCAAAAGTGATAATATTTGTGGTTTAATTACTGATTAATTATTTAATGTAATTAAGTTAGATTAGGATAAATTGAAATTGTAAATGAGAAATCATTAATTTATATAATCAATGATGTAAATAAAGGTTGATTAATTAAGAAAAATTAATCAATAATAAGGGATTTATGAGAAATTAGTTAATAGTGAATTAAGGATTAATGTAATTAAATTATAGTTAATTAATTTGTGAAGTAATTAAAGAATTAATTTTTATTTTTGTTTAAGAATAATTAATTTGTGTAATTAATTAAAGATAATTACTTGGATGTATTTAAAGAATAATTAATCTAGGGTGATTAATTAAGATGGATAATTAAGGGATGATTAATTAATTAATGGGAATTAATTAATGTTAAGTAAAGGAATTTAAGTGATTGAGGTTAATAATTCAATTAGAATTAATTAAATTAACTTTGGTTGCGATCAAGCTTTGCTTATGAATGATTGAATGGTATTGAATGCTTTGAATGGGTTGATATCTCTGATATGAAATGTTGTGTATTTCATTTGGATAACTTGGGTTATGATGACATGAGAATCGAAGAGGCCGGGGTCGGGTATTGGGAAATACCCGAAACCACTTCGAATTCTTATAAATTGATATGTGAAATTAATAGGTTGGAATGAAATGATTTAAGTGAATCGGACTATTTGATCTAAATTTTGGTACTTAGAAAACTTATGTGTGAAATAAGTTATGTCTATAACATATTTTGTACTTGCAAAATTGGTTTGAGTTACGTTGGATTCTATATAAGTTGCATGCTTAGTATTCCATGTTGGATGAGTTTACTCACGCTGGTTTCCAGCCTGACCCGGCTGTCACTTTAATGTAATGCTCGGGTCAGACCGAGTATTACAGATTTTCAGGTAAGGACGTTCTGGAGCTCAAGAGACGAGCTGGATGACAAGAACGTATGGAGTGTTTCCGCTGTATTATATTATTGTTTATCTGAGACATGATAATTGTGTATATCCAGTGTCTATATATATGTGTAACTTTGATGTATTAAAATGTAATCGACAGATATAGTATTCATTTGTAAAATGATATTATTTATTATTATATTTTATCCGTAGCGAATGTGAGATGCTGATGTTTCTGTTCTTCTTCTTATTCTATCTCTTTCTTCTTTTCATAACTATCTGGAATTTTTGGGATTGGAAATTTATGGTCGTTACAATATTTTTCCAGAGGTCAACCTGATGTCGAATGCAAGAGAGAAGGGAACTTCGTTTTCAATTTCGATTTAAGGCAGAGGAATCCATACACGATTTAATTTTTGATTTGTATTCACACATTTTTTTCCTCTGTTACTTCGTGAATCGAATGGAGGGAAGAAGGCTGATATAAAAGAAGGGACATAGGAAGATGGCGTGTGGTTTTGGGTAACGTTTAGGTTTTAACTTGCAGAAGGCTGCTACGACATTGATTTTTGACTATATATATATTATAAATCAAAATGTCACATATTGGATAACTAAAAATCTACAATTCCTATTGAGGCATGTACCTAGGCGTTTATAATGCTATACCCCTATTTCGAACGCAGTGGGCTTCGAGTCCCAATTCGATCGTATGGAGAAGATAGCTTTTTGGACCCATTTATTTATATTAGATTTCAATATTAATTTCAACGCGTTTCTATCCCGTATGTCCAAACGATAACCCCAAATGCTACGAAATTTGAAATCCGATAACCATACAACATTACGGATCCAATGGAACCGGTTTCGTCGAAATCCGAGACTGTGCTTCGGATCGCTATTTTTAAAATTGAACAGATCACTTTTATGTTCAATTTTTAAATTTTTATTACCTTCCTTATTATTAATATAAATTTTACAAGCTTTTAAATTATTTTTATCGAGCTTAAAACTCAAGATACAATAATTTAACCAATATTCAATTATTAAATTCAATAATTAAATTATCCAATAAATCGCTATATTTAAATTCTGAATCTATTTATAATTAAATCCAAAATTTCATATTCAAGATCAATCTATAATTCAAATCCAATATTTAAAACCATTTAAATATTTGAAATTAAACAATAAAAAATCCAGGTCGTTACATTCCTTCCATTTTAAAAGAATTTCGTCCCCGAAATTGCTAAGGCCGAAAGAATGCTCCAAACCCATTACCCACTTAGCGAAAGCTCGATATTTCTCCCTTTTATATCTTTAACTTCAACACAACCATTAGTTTCAATTTTAATTCCAAATTCCTTTTTCTTGATTTCAATTCAAAATAAATTTGTCGTTAATAAAAAAAATTCAAAAGATTTGTAACTTCCTAAATTTTCGAAATTTTTTGTCAGAGTCTCCCTTTTATGGTGGACCTTTTGCAATTTTACAAGAGAGATAAATATATATACATCGACCCACGCGGTCGGAAAACAAAATATATAACATTTTTTAATATTTTTCTTCTTTTATTGCGTAGGCGTACCATTATTTAGCATTTTTAAGCAAGCAATTTATTTATTTTGCAATCTTGCTTATTTATTTTGCAATTAGCCCGATTAAAGTCTAGCCAAACGGCCTCCAGGTACATGTACTAACGCAACTAAACCACGTAAGTACCAAATATATGAAATTAAATAACATTCCAACCATTTAAGCACATGATTTCATAAGTAACACGCTAAACATACTTTCTATAAGCAGTTATATGTTTCCTACACTAATTCAATTGCTTTCAACCAATCCATATACTATTTTAATTCAATTCGAATGATTTACAACTCACTTTACATGCATCCAGTTTATTTTTATTTCAAAAACACTCATATTCATTCCAAATGATTTCAAAATCTATTTTATTCACATTTTAATTATTCATGGAATCTTATTTACTACCGTTTACGTCAAACGACAATTATTTCCACGCAAATTTGACGATATTCACTAAAAGAATATCCAGTTAAGTTTACCACAAATTTTAAATTGACTCCAACTCAATTTATATTAAATTTTATTCCATTTCTTATCGATTCTCAGTCAATCCATTTGCACTCCATTCAAATCCACTTTCATAGTTTCCAAATCTATTTTATTTAGCTCGAAAACATAACATACTATTTTATTTAATGGCCGTTTCACAAATTTGCTGAAGCCAAGCTTCTATGTTGACTTAAGTTATGTATTTCAATCATGTCAACCAACCACTTAAGTCCATCTATATTTGCAACAAACTCCATTTCTTTTTGCAACAATTTCCTTTCCATTTAAATTATGATTCTTATTCAACCAAATTACATTCCATTCAACAATAAATTTTATTGATTCATTCACTTCATCCATTTTATTTTTAATTCCCATATTCGAATTCATTAAATTAATATCCAAGGCCATATTTAATTTACTCATATTCAAATTAGATTTATTTGCGACTCAAACCATTTCTATCTTAACCCAACCCCATTTCATTTGGCAATATTCCAATTATATCTAATTCATTTGCAATATATGTCGAATTTATTTATAACCCAAGCTTCATTTCAAAAATCTATTTTTAATTAACAATCCAATTTTATCTAACCGAGTTAAACTCCATTAACACATCCGATCGACTAATTTATTTAGCTAGTTAGCTCACTTCCAATTTTTAAATCAATGTTTGATTTTTTTTTTTTTCAAAAATCACTTCAACTATTTTACTTGAGTTCAATTTTATTTTATGACTCGAGTTTGTATTTTATTTCCTTCACCAAAATATCAAAAAAAAATTATTTTCGGGTTTTTTATTTCAATTTTCAACTTTTTATAAGTCATCCAACTTATTTTCACTTTTCCATCAATTTTATACTCGAGTATATTCACTTTTATTTTAACTTGAGATTTGCACTTATTCATAGCCTAAGCATACTACAAGAAAAATGGTCTTTCGCAGCGTTTTAAAAACGCTGTCAAATCCTTTCGCAACGTTATGCAGAACGCTCTCTAACGACAAGCTGTAATAGAGTCAAGACATATCACAGCGTTTATAAAACGCTGCAAAATTAGCAACATATTACAGCGTTTTCTTATTACAGCATTTTAATGATAGCTGCATATGGGTGGATGTTTCACAGCGTTTTCCCTTTGTCTGACATCTGCAGCGTTTTTCCTTTTTTATAGCGTTTTTAAAATGCTGTTAAATATGAAAAATACCATGCACAAAAGTTTATATTTACAATCATCCCACCAGCTATAAAATTTTATATCTGATAATATCAGTTAATTAAAAACACAATAGATAAATATAATCTTCGCATGTTATATTAAACATAATAAAGTTGCACTAACTCCATACTTAAAATAAACGATAATCGTATATTTCATACATAATGTTGTAAGAAAATATGATATTAACATTGTTTTACATAAATAGCATATTAAATTAAGCAAAATATGAGTTGTGAGAGTCCAAGCTAATCCTCTTCAACAATTCAACCTCCACTAGCTAAGTCGGTCAAATTACATAAGCATGCTCACATTGAAACTGCGAAGATGTAAGAAAAAACATGTTAATAGGTAATTCTTGCAAGAAAAAACATTTAAAAAACATGTTAATAAATTCGTAACTAAGAGTGAAAATGTTAACATTGAACGTGCCTCTATCGGAAGAATATGTGCTATGTCAACTACTACTGCTGTCATCAAATTACTTCATACATAACCATCTGTAACTGCACCATCCACTCCCCACAACAAACAACCAACTGTGCACCTACCTCAACTGCCATACCCCATCATCCTCCTCAATTCTATAGTCACCACAGCCAAAAGCCACATCTACAACCCACCAGACCATCACATAAACATCACTACAAGTCAAACTGCACCTCCTTACTGCCATACTTCAAATATCTCCACACTACTGCCTCCATCTGCCTCCTCTGCACACTCCCAAACTTCAAACACACCCACCTGAAACCACTAGATATTCATCGAACTCCTGGACCAGTATATTCAACAACATAGCCACAACCTGCCTCCCCTCATTTCCAAACATCAACCACCACCAAAACTATATTCTGCACCATCATACTTCACTGCTTCAAACTCATCACCCACAAACATCTTCATCCAAATTCCCACTGTCACTGCCTATACTTCTACCATTCACTACTTATACAAACTAAACCCACTGCAGTACACACCTCCAACACAATCACTGCTACCCTCCTCTTACTTTCAACACCATAACTCCAACACCCAATTCTGCAACTACATCCCCTCTACTCCACTACTACCATACTCCCTCAATCATAGCAACCACAAAACCAAACATCCCAAACCAATTCCGAACCACTTCAACCCAATATGCATAACAGCAACTGCTTTCTTCTACGCAAAACAGCCTACCATATTTTCAATCAAACAACTCAAACCAATCATACTACGCAAAACATCCCCATCCAAAAAAAACCAAACTCCAACCTATACCTCTCCGACCAACCAATACAACCAGAAACACTCCACCAACCAAAACTCCACCAACCAAACCAATACGTAGCAGGTAGCGTATATTTTGAAACATATCCTAAAATGCAAGTTTTAAGATGTTTGTGTTTTTATGGAAACAAACAGAAGGGATTTTAATAGTAAACCAAACATCACTTAGTATTGATTTACAGTATTAACCACTGATCAATTATTTTGAATTATTTGTTTTATACTGTTAGAAAAGGTAATTAGAGCACTGGTATACAATCATAAAGAAAGGCCACTGGTTATTCCAATTTGAACTTACATGTTGAGATGGAACCAAGATTCTGTTTTTTCCCATCATGAAGAACTCCAAACTGATTTAGTAGCCATGCCTAGCAAATGCAAAAAATATTCATTACTAATACTAGTATACAGAAAAAAAATCATTTCGTATTTATTGTTTTTTTAAATTATAAGAGCAATAAAAATGCTAAGATCTACATAGAAGAGAGACAATATTTATCGTACTAAATGTTTGTGATGCTCGAAGAGTAGTAATCTGTGGTCCATCCAATATAGTCAGAAACCAACCAAAAATCTTGCTAACATTCTACACAATTCTCATGTAATAATACAAATAAAACCCACTAAAAACTCATATTAGATAGAAAGTTATAAAACTTTGTTTTTCTAATACAATGCATGAAATTTTCCTTATAGATGTTGAGTTTGAAGCGAGACTTTTAAGGGGCCTATTGTTGAAAGAACAATCACAAAAAGAGGAAAGGACCAAATTTATCTAGCATTGATGTTCCAATGGTAGTCATTATCAATACACAAACCAGACTACAAAAAATTTAGGCAACACTTGCATCAAAACATTGTTAATAAATGCAATTAAAAGTAAGATTTGCTGGCATATACTGTGGACAACCTGAGTTGGTTCAGATAGTGAAACAAAAACTGAAAAAATAGTAAAATCAAGTTCACCGTCTTATAATCAAGTTATGGATGGTTTTATAGGTTATATGATGTTCTTTTATATATAGATGGGGTAACTTTTTTTTGTTTTTTAAAGGTGATATATATAATAACAAAAAATGATCCTTATTTCTAGTTTTCTTAATGTCTAGTTCCATCTCTGATATTTTCCTATTGAATGCATATGCAATATTTTCAAAAGAAATAATACAGGTAGATTACAGAAGCATTTTTTTTTCTACTAATTATGTGGAGTGTGCAAAAAGAGGAAATTTATGTGAGGAACAATGCAAAGACACAAACTTAAAATGATAACCCCTTTTTAATCTTCAAAACTCAGGATATCTAATCCACTGGAAATTAATAAATACCTGATTAAGGACAGGAGTTGCAAGTTGTGCTCAGTGCATTCGTTGATAACTTGACCAAATGTATCAGTCTACAATGTTAACAAGCTATAAGATCATGTACAAACTAAATTAAAGCTATGCAAGAAATAAATATTTTTACCTTAGTTGTACCCAAAATAATTTACTTTTAAGTCAAGTGCAAGTAAATTAATTGTTGCAAATCATTAACATAGTTATCACGACGACAATCAACAATCAAAACAGTCACAGCTAAATTCAATAATCTAGAGATATTTATTTGTCTATTCACAATCCTTATTATCACAATAAACTAATTTAAAGGAATTGATTTGTGTTTCATAAATTCTTACAGATTTAATTAAATCATAATATTGTTAATCACATGATGAATTTACATGTTCTAGTGTTCGAAGGGGGAGAGGACTCAAGTACATACTGAATATTTCTAAACAAACCATTTAATCTTTGCATTTCTTCTTTAACTACCAATGTATGAATATTTACGGTGCCATAATTTTCTAACAAATTCGGTTAAGCATTTATTTAGAAACTCCATCTAGCATCATCAATAACATCAATATTGTAATTTCAGTACATCAAATATATAAAAATTAGAAGAAATAACTAAACCAGGGGCAGGAAGCACTTACACTGAAAGTCATGAGGTGCCCTTCCTCAGAAGATGATAATTGTCTTTGTAGACTTAAAGCACATCTCATGTACATTGCTATATTGTTCAGAATCAATAATCTGCTAATAACATGCAATGAGTCCTCATACAATGCATATGTTTCATTAATTAAAAATAAACTCCATAAACCAATACAATGTATTGCATATTTAAGTTAAAGACATATTACAGTATAGCTCAATGCACTATAAGCAATTTCTTTGGATTTTCAAACTCGAAATTCAATAAACTACTTAGCACATTAATAAAACTACTAAAAATGAAATGGTGGTGAAAGCTAGGGAGAGTTGTGCTTGTAACACACCATATATTCATATGCTATCAATATCTTGTACACAATATTAATAATATGCTATATTATCTTCCTATACACAAGTGTGTGTGGTGTGTGTGCACATGCATGCAATTGAGATATATTAAGCATTATCGAGTTAGTCGGTAGTAATTTATTTTAAAATTTCAAATATTAGAACAATAGTGATTATGTTATATGAATATATAAACCTAGTCAGAACTTAGTAAGAAGAAGATATTGTGTTAGGAATGCACTCCAAAATAAGGTAAGGAAATGAATTTTTTTTCCAGAGCTTAACGTTCTTTCTGGTCTACTTTATCATGTGTAAAAGCTTCTAAAATCATCAAAAAATCTCCAAAAAGTTTGCTCTCAGGATACAACCAGCCTATCAAAAAAAAGCAATTATTGAACTATACTGAACTAAAATTAATCAAAAACAATCACGCTAAATACTTAACTAAAAATTCAAACTCAAATTCAAATGATGTCACACAAATAATATAAATAACTTTACCGCTTGAGACGCATTCTCATCTTCGACCCTTCTTGGTTGCTCGTCCTTTATCAAAACAAAAATATACTGTCAAAAAAATTAATAAATAACTTATAGAATTGCTTTCATTCCATGCATGTATGGGTAGCAGAATGTGTCGCAGCAGTGTGGTTGTGTGTGTTTGTGTCTATGTTGTGTTGTGTGTGTCTGTGTTGTGTGTGTGTCTGTGTTGTGTTTTGTTGTTTTGTTTGTGTGTCATATATTTATAACCCGTAGTTCAAATGCAATTAAATATGAAATAAAATGCAATTATATTTAAAATGAATTAAATTTATAACTCACAATTCACAATTTGTTCACATTTTAATAAACAACAGACAAATTGAAAAATTGAACTAAATTTATATCTCATAGATATAAATGCAAACTAAATAAATGCATCTAACTGCAGTTTGTCATACCTGCAGTTTGAAAAATTGTCACTAAATAACAACAGAGATACCTGCAGTTTGTCATACCTGTAGCGTATAAATTTAGTTTGTCATGCCTGCAGTTTGTCATGCCTGTTGTTATTTAGTGTAAAGCTTGTCATATTCTCTCTTTTCTCTCTTCCTTGTGATTACTAGTTGAAAATCTGACCTATAATGGGCTAATGATAAAATCAGTTGTGCATTATAACTTAGAAGCTTTTTTAGCTATGTCTTTGGGTTCCTTCTATTTTATTAATTTCATAACCTAAGCAAATTGTGTCTTTGTTAATGGAATATTTAGACTTTAAGCGAGTATCGAATGTTCAATTCTGCAAGCTAAATAATGAATAATGAAGAGAGCTTACAACAAACTCAACACAAATTGTCAAACAAATCTTATTAAGCGATGATATTTAAATCCAAAACAAACCCATTGTAAAAACAGAATAAAAACAAATGAAAATAGCCAAACAGTAGGTCAACAAACTTCAAGTTATGCATAAACAGACAAAGGATAGTTATATTTCAACAAATTCTATCAAAAATATTATAATCTTTAACATCTTGAACATAAATGACAAACTAAAAATTGCCACATTATTAATATTAAGAACAAATTCTAGTTACGTTGCGCACCAACTGCCTAAACTATCAAGAATGCAAAAGAGTGAAATCGTGAAACATACAAAATTTAAAAAGATAATGCAAGCCACTTTTATTAGCATGGAAAATTCCAAGTAATCAAAATCTAGATGGTTCCATGTCCAATCTTTTTCAGCTGCATGCTTGCATAATGTGTTCAAACGATCATGACTACTGTATCGTACAACATTTGCTTTATCTAGAGCACAATCAACACTAGCGACATCTACTACTTCAATAATAATGGATCTTATTGAATGCGGATTCTTTTACTACTTAAAATTTGTTATATTATGTAAGAGATCCATTTTAATATCCAATTATGCATGCAAACACAAGAAATTCAATTGTGTTGTTACTTGATTATATTTTATAATATTATGTTAAACACAACAGAAAAAGCAACCATATAAAATAAGCATATCTATGTATCACTGTATACCTCATTCATTTTCATTACTTTCTAGGAGGATTGATAATTAATCACATATGGAAAAAAGCAAAGCTTTACCTTTATCTAAACATTTAGTAGAAAATAACTACTAATTTTATAACATAAAGCACTAGCTTTTCTCTGTAATCCAAATCACCCATTCAAGGTACTTATAAATTCACTGCAAAAAACTATTAATTAAGGATAACTTATGCTAACCTATAAAAACTTCTTATCAAAAAAACAGTACACTAACAAATTAGAAAAATAAATTCTATTCAAACAATCAAATAACAATAAACATGAATATGCAGTAAAACATGAAAGATGTCTACCTATTGAAACAATTTGAAGCCTTAGAGCATCAAAGTCAAACTAAAAAAATACGAAATAAAAAACTCGATAACTAAAATTACACTAAAATGTCTCAAATGAAACCAGGAGCTCGAATTCACTCAGAAGTTAAGAATTAATCAGGTCTCGAACCAATAATTTTAAGCAACCATTGAATTAATAATTTAAAGTCAAAAATAATTTAAAGTCAAAAATATTCACTCGGAAGAATTCAATCGCGACTGGAAGAATACAGATGTCTGTACGGCTGTACCCTAGCTGCGACTTGGAGTTATATTTTGCCATCGCAGTCAAGTTGTTGTTCCATCGATTGGAGTGGTTGCCCGGCCGCCATCGATTGGAGTTGCTATCGACTGGAGTCATCGCCTAGTCATTGTTGTAGCCGACCACTGTCGCCGTCAGAGTCTTGAATCACGAATTCAATCACGATATTATTTTTTCATTGCGATAATTTTTCCTTTCTTTGGCTGCGCATTTGGGATATGGGGTAGCTGAAGACAAAGTTGAATTTCTATCCCAATACAAATTCCTTCAACAAAAAGAAGGAATCGACGAGGCCGAAATCGATTCCTTGAAACCAAAATGGAATCGCAAATCAAATACCTAGTCTTTGCAGATTTGAGATTTGCAGAGCGATGTCAAGGTCAGCGCCAGCGATGGAGCGATGGATTTGAGATGCAGAGCGATGTCAAGCCAGCGATGTCAAGGCCGAGCGGATTTGAGATTTGCAGAGATGGAGCGGACTTGAGATTTGCAGAGATGGAGCGGATTTGAGATGAAGGGTTGGAGCGGATTTGAGATGAAGTGTTATTTGGTTGGAAGCGAAAAGAATAAAAATGAGGCCGCGAAAAGAGTCATCTCCCCGCCAAAACATATATGGTTACGCAGCTTTTTCTTTTTTATATTTAATTATATATGAAAGTAAATTTGAAAAATCGCAGCTTTTTGAATTAAATGTTGTTACATGGAGCTGCAAAAAACCATTTTTCTTGTAGTGATATTTTTATTCCATAAACTTCTACTTTTATAAGCTATCGAAATTTATTTATTCTAATTCAATTTTTTTACTTTTTTACTTTTTTATTTAACTTAACTTACTCTAAATTCAACTTCATACCCTTTTTTTAATTTTTTTAAGTAAGAATTCAATTTCATCTAATATCATCTACAACTCAATTCAATTTCATTTCGATCCAATCCAAATTCAACTCAATTTCATTTAGTTTAAGTTAAATTCAATTTAATCCAATCACATCCCAATTTAATCCATTTAACTAGGATATTTAATTAATTTATTTCATTCAAATCATCATCAATTTAATTTCAAAAATTTAATTTCTTCAACTTAATCTAAGTAAAATTTCATTTTAACCTTTTTACTTTTAATTTTAATCCTAAAATTTAATCCCATATTTTCTTCAAAATTATTCACCATTTATAAAATTATAACTTATTTCCTAATTATCTCTAAATTAAATTAAATAAGGATTTCAGAATTTTTTTTAAACACCCGGTATTTATTTCAAATCATTTTGAAATCATTAATTTCCCAAATCATACTTTCTAATCTTAAACTAGTCCTAGTTTTTATCCAAACCCAATGAAAAATTTCCAAAACGAACATGTTTTTCGTCAAAAAAATCCAAAACAATGACCACGGCAGCAATCCATCACTTGGAAACTCGAAAATAAACACCGATGATGTTGCGATCATCACTGGAATTATTTTCCAGTGACTGAAGTGATTTCAATGCTATAACATCAAAATCCATTTAATTCGATTTCCTATGCGAAATATCAAAATAAGATTACTATTATATATTTTCAAACGGTTTGGAAAACTTTACCAAAAATCTCTGGGATTAATATTTTCAAACTCTGGTTTTAATAAAATCTTAGTTTTTAATTCAGTCGTACAGTCCATACTTATACAATCACCATTTGGTTATAAATATAACCACTTCAAATTTTATAATCTTATTTCGGTTACAATATTATCAACCGACACTCCAATATGTTATAATAATTTCTAGAAATTCTTTTTTCCTTTATATAAAAATATGATTTGGGTAAAATTATTTCAACTACCCACTCAAAACAATATTGTGTCAGTTTACCTAGTTCAAGTGTTTAAAATCCCTATCGTTTTAGTGGTGTCCCACTATTCGAACAGAATTTATATAGCACTCAATAGACAAGTCAACATGATATAAAACCATTTATATTCACTAACAAATGCGTGCTTATATCTATTAATATACTCAAACTCATTTTAGAGTACTACCGGCTCTACCTCTAATGAGTAAACTTCATCAGACCAAGGTTCTCGCTTAACCTTCTGCTCTAATACCAAATGTAACAAACGAGATTTTCGACCCTTGAAAATCGACATTAATGCGTCCACCGTACAAAATGCCGAGCAATCGAATGCCATAAATACCAGTTCATTAGGGATAAAGAAGAAGGAGTTAGAAGAAGAATAGAAATAACAACACAGAATCTTACAATTGTAGTGGAACAAACTATAATATATAATAACAGATTTAACACGAAAGAATCTATAGCTACTTATTCTTTCAATCATTAGAGTACAAAATCAATACATAAATCTGGACAGTTATAATAACCTATCCTCATACAACGGAAGTAACAAGTACGAGGTATATGTTAGAAATCCTCCAGCTCGTCTCCTGAACTCCATAGCCTCCTAACCTGAATCTGTAATACTCGGTCTGACCCGAGCATTATAATAAAATAACACCCGAGTCAATTTGAAAAACAAGCGTGAGAAACACACTCAAGTTGAATTATTAACTTTTCAAAATCCTTTTAAAAACAAAGGTATCTCGTAAGACCACGTCACAAATAAACATAACGGGTTTTTACCTTACGATAACCAAAATAATTTTTATCAAAATCATCTAATATTATATATAATAGTGTTTATAGAAAGTAGATAGAATATAGCTGAAATGCTTGCATCTCACATTCCAACATAGTTGGGCACAATCAAAACCATATGGCGCTTATTGGAGAACGAATTTCCATTCCAACTGAATGACTAGGCACTGGAGTACCACCGGTCATAGTACACCTCTAGAACAATGTACCAAGGACCACTCCACGATCCTCTGCAACACAAGACCGGACTACCCCTAACCTGGATATTCCGAATAACATTACCCCACGGTTGGTATCAGCAACCGCCATACAGCCAAATAAAAGGGACTCTAGATAGGGGTAACCATACCCTACTTGGGTGCGACCCACTTAGCCTTGCTGCATCTTCCCTGATTTTCAGTCATTCCCGATTGATGAAGATCGAGGCTAAACGTTGCCTTTTCAAGAACAATTTTACTTAAAATGCTCATCATTCTCCAATGACGATGTTCTGATAGCATTCATCCATACAAGTTGTCTTGGGTCTGGACAAACCGAATCACCGTATTCATCATCTTCACGGTATTCATTCGTTACTTTCAAACTGGATCGAAGTGGTTTTCGATAATTAAATCTGATCCCGGTCTCTTCGAAACGATTAACGAAATTAACCAATATTGATAGTCGGTTATTTAAATATCAAATTAAAAACATCCATAAGCAATCGTCTGGCCTTAATATAAATTTTCCCAAATATCTACATCCTAAATATCTTTAAAAGCTATATCAATTCCTCCCAACATTTGAAAACAATTTTTCAAATACTCAAGTCCGTAACAGAATACTTCCAACGTCTCAACACTTAGAAATATTTCCAAATTTCTATTTTCTATACTTAGGAAGATATTACCAGTCTTATTTTCCAAAAGCTTTTCAATATTAATGTTTTCAAAGGATTATTCCGTAAATTATTCCAAAAAATCTCTGGAATCACAAATAGATTTCCCCTCCTCAAGTCATATCCTTTTATAATTCCCCTTTTCGAATCTCGACGGAATTTATAAAATAAAAATCTCAGCCACTTCAAACTATATATATATAACAAGTATCATGAAGAAAAATGATTTAGTTTTTAAAAAAAAAAACATGTTCAAATAATTAATTAAAATATTGGAAACACTTTTATAACATTAAAACTCATCTTTAGTTAACCAAATAAATTTTTGAAGCTGATTTTAAAGGTTAGAATTTACTAAAAAATATATTTCATATTTTAAAAACCTACTTACTCGGTATTTAAATCTCAACCGGCTTAAAATTTCATTGTTTTTAAATAATAAAATTCCCCTTTTTAAACAATCTCACCTCTTATAATTTGAAATATATTTTTAAAATCCTAATAACCAATTTTAATTTATAACCTTCTCTCGATTTCACAACATCCCGATTCATTGTCGATCCCCTAACCATCCTCATTTCAAAAATAGAATTTTCCATTTTTCTCAACCCTGTTTCCATATTCTAATATAAACTCCTCCTACGAATTTATATTCCTGATTATCATCTCATATCAAATTTCTTCATTTTATTTATCGTTTATCAATTTT
The DNA here is from genome assembly GCA_030765085.1 of Allium cepa. Classification (NCBI taxonomy): domain Eukaryota; kingdom Viridiplantae; phylum Streptophyta; class Magnoliopsida; order Asparagales; family Amaryllidaceae; genus Allium; species Allium cepa. The sequence continues at coordinate 223,216,411 of CM060928.1, forward strand.
ATAACCCTCTTTGGTTTTTACCTGTTTATAAAAACAAATCTATTTATAAAAATTCATTATATAAATTTTATTTCTTACAAATTCCATTAATACTTCTAATCTATTTTTCAATATTGATTTCAACTTCTTTTTATATTTCCAGAATATCACTTATAAATTCTTTTATAAAATTCATTTTCAAAATATTCATTTATTAATTCACAATAGTTAAGTATACCCAATTAGTTTTATTTCCTAATTCAATTTCTTTAAAATAACTCCACCTCCTATATATATATATATATATATATATATATATATATATATAATTTTCAAATTCCTCTCAATTCCGTTAACTTTAAAAATATATTTATAGTATTTAAATTATCAAAATTCAGGTCAGCGCTACAATAGCATCCAATTATTCAATCACTACAATAATCCATAATAGATTATTCTACACAAATTATATATCACTATATACGAAAAATAAACAATAAATTTTAGGAATCCAGTTGGATCCCTCCAACTTGTTTTCCTGCATCCACAGATGTTAATACACATAAATAAATACCAATCCTACTTCGAGGGGGATATCGTGGTATATAGGGTCATCGACTATTATGTGGGGTGCATAGGGTCTCATCCTCTATAATGTGTGGGAATATCACTCCAAATACTTTATATATACTACTATATATTATATAATCATCCAACTAATAATTTCAATTTATCAACCCAATCAACATCCAATAAATTTGAATTCAACATTAAATATTCAATATGGCAATCCAAAAATGAGTGAGAAATTCTCATCATTATTTTTGTTTGCAATCCACTTCAATCTCGACTTGATTTCACGATTTTGACCTCGCATGGACAATTTACGAATTAGTAAATACTCGATTTATAATATGATTTATGTATCTGAATTGCCATAATATATATTTTAAAATTTAACCAGAAAGTTAAAGTGTATATTTTTCTCTTATATATAGACACACACACACTTAAGTTAAAATAGAACTATTTTATACCTTACTGCCCAGACCCTCTCAAGCACGCTCGAACAACCAATCCTTACAACCCTAGCAATGGAAATACGCTTCGGCCCTGAAACCCACCATCGTCGACTATCCCCTGCATCGCAGCCAACCCATCATTCGTTCGACCACAGCAGTGCCACCGCGGCCTCGATTCCTTTGCCCCAATTGAACAACATCGTGTCCTCACCACCAACTCCAGCGCCGCGCCCTGTCACTAGCCGTCGCACTCGCCTTCCCACCTTCGTTCTTCCAATTGCGATACACTCGCGATGATGTTTGAACTGTGGAAGGATTTGTTGAGGATGAACTCACGATTCGTTTTGCAAATATCCCTTTTTTTTATAGGTCGACCTGATGTCGAATACAAGAGAGAAGGGAACTTCATTTTCAATTTCGATTTAAGGTAGATGAATCCATACGCGATTTAATTTTTGATTTGTATTTACACATTTGTATCTACAATTCCTATCGAGGCATTTCGCTAGGCGTTTATAATGTTATACCCCTATTTCGAACGGAATGAAAAAGATTTCGAGTCCTAATTCGATCGTATGGAGAATATAGCTTTTTGGACCCAATTATTAAGATTAGATTTCAATATTAATTTCAGCGTGTTTCTATCCCGTACGTTCAAACGATAACTTTAAACACTACGAAATTTGAAATCCGATAACAATACAATATTATAAATCCAACGAAACTAGTTTCGTCGAAATCCGAGACTCTGCTCCGGATCGTTATTTTTAAACGTCGATTTGATCAAACTATTTTTAAACTGAACATATCACTTTTAAATTCAACTTTAAAATTTTTATTACCTTTCTTATTATTAATATAAATTTTACAAGCCTTTAAATTATTTTTATGGAGCTTAAAACTCGAGGTACAGTAATTTAACCAATATTCAATTATTAAATTCAATATTAAATTATCCAATAAATCGCTATATTTAAATTCTGAATCTATTTATAATTAAACCCCAATTTTCATATTTAAGATAAATATATAATTCAAATCCAATATTTAAAACCATTTAAATATTCGAAATTAAACAACGAAAAATCCGAGTCGTTACACATATTCAATTTTACTATATCATATCTATGATGCTATAAACTATTATTGATTGCTTGGAGTTCAGTTAAATTATTTAATTGATTGTTTGGTTGAATTTCCGTTTGGAAAATGGATGATATATTAACTTGATTGTCATGAACCCATGTGATTAATATATTGTTCTTAACCATTGTTTTGCTGGGAAAATTTGTAGAGAGAATCTAATAGGTTTCTCGCCAGTATTTATTTTTTTACATCCTTAATTATGTTGTTATACTGATATTTAACTGAAATAAATTTTGATATTCCATTTAAATTGTCTAAGTATCATTATAGAAATTTTTGCTATACCGTCATTTATTGATTTCATCCCAAAACCCTGTCATGTGTGTTTTGACGAAACAGAATTTTAGAATTCATTAATCATATTAAATAATTATATTTTTATTTATTTAATCATTTTAATTAATTGTTAATTTATTAATTATCTTTTTAACTAATGATTTTGAAATTAATTAGCCAATTTAATTAACGAAGTTTAAAAGTGGTTTATCTTTAGATTTAATTAACCATTTTTATTAATAATGCTTTATACTTAACTAATCGTTCTAACTAATGATTATTTGAGTTTAATAATTATTTTAATTAATGATAACGGAGTTTAATTAATCATTTTAATTAGTGATATTTGAAATTAATAATCATTTTAATTAATGATGTTTAAAAGTAACTAATCATTTTAAATATTGGTATTTGAATTTTATTAATCATTTTTATAAATGGTATTTGAAATTAATTAATCATTTTTATTAATGAGATTTGGATTTAATTAATCATTTTAAGTAATTATATTTGAATTTAATTAATTTTTTTAATTAATGGTATTTGAAAATTAATAATTATTTTAATTAATGATATTTAAAAGTAATCAATCATTTTAATTAATGATATTTGATTTATTTAATCATCCTTATTTCTAATATTTAAATGTAATTAATCATTTTTATTAATGATGTTTGAAATTTGTTAATCTCCTTGATTAATGAGATTTGAATATTAATAAAGTCATTTTAATTAATGATTTTGAACTTTAATTAATCATTTTAATTAATGATTGTTTTAAATTTAATTAATTGTTTTAACTAATGATTTTTGAAATTTAGTTAATATTTTAATTAATAATGTTTTACAGTTAATTAATCATTTAAGCAAATGATGTTTTAATTTATCATTTTAACTAATGATGTTTAATCAATTAGTCCAATTAATTTACGACTATTTGAACTTAATTAATTGTTTCAATTAATGGTATTAAAAATTTATTAATCATTTTAATTAATGATTTTTGAGATAAATTATTCAGTTTAATAAATGATTGTTTGAATTTGATAAATCTTTTTAATTAATGATATTGAAAGTAAGTTAATTGATTTAAAAAAGTGATTAAAGTAAATTAACTAATTTAATAAAATTGTTTTAAAGTTAATAAATTGATTTAATAAAGGTTTTAAAGTTAAATTACTAATGATCTAAAAGTGTTTCGAAATAATTAACCATTTTATGAAAGACCATGGATTAGTTTATATAAAAGAGATTATAAATGTAATTGATTATCTTTCAAGATAATTAATATTGTTTGAAATTTATGAAGGTATTTGAATTGTTTATTTATCTTTTGGGATAATAAATATTGTTTTAAATTTATAAATGATGGTTTTAAATGATAAAGTCCTTTAAAAGGAATTATTTTTAAATAAAACTAAGTATAAATTGTTTGGGTTATTGTAGACAATGTTTTAGTGACATTTGTTTTTAACTCCTGTTTTAATACACTTAGTATTATAAATTTTGTCTTATAAAGGAACATTTTTAAAGAGTGTTTTCAAGGTATTTTTACCAATATTGTAATATAGAAATCAAGCACAAGTTCAGTTTTTAAAAGTACAGTTCGATTCGGTTATGAAAAAGTAATTATGTAAATGATATCGTTTATACAGAAAGGACCTAGTCATACTTTTAATGCTAAACGTTGAGGCTTGGACTCGTTACTACCTTGAAGGTTAAAAATGTCGTCAAGGCGATGCCTAGAAGTAATTGTATCTCAACTTGCTTAGCTTTATTTTCAACTGAGAGATAACACTTATTTGGAATCGACGAGTAGTGACAATTATATGATATTTAATTTCCATATACAATCATTTTAATTATCCTCAATAGCTGATTTATTAATTATCGAATTTAGCTTTCTTCATGTTGTATTGTCACCTTAAAAACGATTTGATGCTCTTTGAGCTTTGATATCCTTTATCGGAAATGACTAAATCTAAAGTGTGAGAGGTGGCCAAGCTATGCGGGATTACTCCCATTCGGATATTTTCATATCTCGTCTAAATTGTATTCGGTTGTGCACTTGGATATGAAATATTCGAATTCTTGGTAAGGTTTGGTAGGGTCGGGCTTGGAGGGTTCTGATAAGTTTCACAGAGTAAATGAGTTTCTTAGAGGTATACTTTAAGGAGTGTGCACCTTCGTAGTCATTTGTTGGAGATTTTCCTTTCCTTATTTGATTCGAACCTTTGAATATGATTTTCTTTAATTGCAACGGGAAGAGTCAACCACTCTTTGTGGTATTTAATTATTATTTTTGTCCATTCTATCAAGTTTGGACCGTTATCTTACTTATTCATTCTGTCCAGTTTGGATTTTGCTCGGATTATTTTCATTCTCTCAACTATATTTTTTAATACTATTTATGCCCATTTTTATTTGGATTTGTTTCATGTTGTTTATCTCTATTCTTTCCTGTATAGATGTTATTCTTGTGAAGTAGAAACTCGTTTCGCATTAGTGGCGTGGTCACACTGATCTTTTACATGTTCCCTATTATTTGAGTTTTCGTATGCTGGTATTTCCAGACCGATCTGGGTGTTATTTTATTACAATGCTCGTGTCAGAACGAGTACTTTCTCAAATTGGCTATGGTGTTATGGAGATCTTGGGACGGAGTTGGAGGTTCATCAATCATAGTGTTTTATTTTCCTCTGTATTATATTATATTTCTATCAGTAATTGTAAGGTCCGGATTTTATAACTGTCCAGCTGATATGGTTTATTTTTAACTTTGATATATTTTGTATTCTTCGAGTGATAGGTTTTACTATTCTTGTTATATTATATGTTGTCGATTCCGCTGCGAGATTCTGATTGTCTCTGTTCTTCGTTCTCTTCATTTACTATAACAAAATACCCTTTTTACAACGGGCAATGCCCATTGTAATATGGGTTTTGCAATAGGAAGGCACCCATCTTATTAGGCGATGTTGTAATAGATCCAATAGTTTTGACAACAGTTTATAGCCATTGTAAAAGGCCGTTGTGATAAAAAAATTACAACGGTCTATGGCCGTTGCAATGGACTCTTTGACAACAATTAATGCCTGTTGTAAATATGTAATATTTCTCTGAAGTACATGATATTGCAACATGTTATGCCTATTATAGTAGACTATAATACAAGTGGCGTAGCTCGTTGTAATAGCACTTGTCTACAATAGGCATCGACCGTCGTAATTTTCCCTTTTGACAAGAGACTGGCCATTGCAAAAAGCTCCTATTACAACAGGCATTGACCATTGAAAAATAAATACAAAATTTAAAAAATAGCAGTATCCAAGCAGTTCAACTATAATTAATAATATAACGACTTATAAATATTATCAAAAAACAACCAAAATCACATATAAAAAGACTAAATAAAGCTACAGAATTCCCACACATTCCAAAGGTTAGATAAGTTTACATTGGCATAGTTCTAACATACACATAACACATAACAACTAGTTACATAACAACCAGTTACAAATATCAAGTTCTAAGTACTATCACCTAACTCATAAACTATGCACATACATACTAGGCCAAGGAGATGAAGTCTTTGTGCCATGCGACGGCTGATCCAACAGCTTCTTTAATAGTGAACATCTTTGAATTCGGCCTAAATAAAAAGGCTGCCAGTTCTACTGCTACATTCACCCATACCTTTCAAGCATTTGGTCCAAGCTTTACAAAGTGTACTGAAGCATCATGAACATTGCTTGCTATCGTCCCTTCTGCAACTACGTTCTTCTGCAAACTATATAGCTTGCACTAATTTTTCACCAAACCATCCGAAGGAGTATCCTGATTTTTCTCATCTTGAACTCGCATATTGTTACTCCCATGGTGTGACAGTAAGCAAACAAAAACAATTGGTTTGGACGCAACTAAATAATAATAATTTTTTTGCAAGAAATTAAAGTGAATGCTGTCAGCATTCTAATATTGACAATCAAACTATTTTTATTTTAAACCCATGTGTTTAAAGATTAATACATAAATTCATTCAAAAATAAAATTTAAGTATATGGATGCGACAGTAAATAAAAAAGAAAAACAAAATAATGCAAAAATATGGTATCCAAAAATTTGACAATACCCCACCTATGCAAATAGTTATTAAAACACACTATGTAATCCTTATGCTAAATTTTGATATTGAAAGTCAAGTCTATTGATCATCTGCCTTCGTTCAACCGAACTAAGCCTCACCTCACCATCTAGATTATAGGTAGGACTAAGCCTATAGGCCAGCACATGCATGACAAAGTATATAAACCCATGCATAAATCAATGAATAGCAACACATAACTTAACATATAAAAACTGATGCTTAATTGCAATACAATAACAAATATTACACTCCAATCCAGTTTTACGTAGTTTAAAAAATCTATTAATAGAAGCCCAAAACAAAATGACAACTACGATTTTCATTAGGTAATATCACTTAGTGGATAGTAAAACACAATTTCCTACGGAAACAAACATTTTCACTATGTATAATTATCTATACAGGGATAAGCAGGCAGTACAGTGGTTCTGTATCTATTAACGGTTGCTCTATCTAAAGATTTCAGGGAAAAAATTGGTTGCACTGAACAAAATCCTACTTCTGTACCCACTGATGAACATATACATTTGTTTACAACTATATATAACCGATAAGATCAATATAATAAAAAAAACCTAAACTTTTGCTGCAAGGTTATTAGTACTCTACCAATCATGAAAATTCACTAAGACATGGCTCACAATCAAGGCTCATGTTATGGTCAATCCAAACAGTTAAATTGAAAATGTTTATACACCATTTTCTTGCTTGCCACAAATTTTTAAAAAGTTAAAAAAGAAAAGAAAAAGGAGGTTATTTTGTTATGAAATGATAAAGAACATAAATTTAGTTTTGATATTTTTGAACCTAAGTATCAAAAATTCTATGATCTTACTGAAAAGAACAAAATATAAATAAGAGACATAAAGTAAAACAAATAGGACACAACCATGACCCACCAATTACTGAACTGTGGTTAGTATGCCAACCACACCATGATGATACCGATGTTGAATCCTCCATGCCTATCGTAGTTTGTACATACAACATTTATATCACTTATACACTCACGAGAGCAGCTCCTTCGCTTATCCTATTCTCACACTGACTTAGCATATCACACGCACCTATTGTCTCGAGCAAGAACAGAAAATCAGAAAGGTTTCCTATTTATCAACTCAGTTAGTTTTATACAAGTACACTTCTAAACAAAAACAGACTGGCATAGAATAAATAAAGGTAAACGTTTCTCAAAATTACATTGTTCATAAATATTTTTCATGTTCAAAATTACATTGAGAAAAGAACATAAGAATAATAGGTCCAAAATAAATATTATATACGGAATCTATTTTTATGTCAATTGCATCATCATTAATAATATAGCTAAGAATGTTTTAACTTCAATAATTATGCAATTCAGAGATCTAATCTCTTCGTAGAATATTTTAATTATAAGCAAAACATCAAGTTTAACATAATTTTTTGAATGACAAAACCGATAGGTTATCACATGTCAATTTTGTTTAAACCCCTACAGACACATCTTTCATTATGACTATTATAATTACATACATATACATACAGCTTAAATCCATCAGGTGCTACAACATTTGGGGACAGTAAATTTATCCTCCATTGGACCAAAGGTAGTGAACATCTAAAACATTTATGTTACCATCAAATCAATAGGTTGACTGTCTATGGATATTATAAAACTGGGTATTAATAACTGATTTAGCACACCACATTGGGTACTACCAGTACTGACAATGGATACTTAAAACAAATCCCTCACTAATAACTGATACGCACCTATTGTCAGTGGACATTCAGAAGAACTCACACTGACTTAGCACATCACACTGGGTACTGCCAGTACGGACATTCAATTTTGCTTTAAAACAAATTATAGTTTATGAGCTATAGTTATTTAAACTTATTACTAATAACTGCGGAATTAGAGGGTATAATACAAATAAAACAGCAAAAGAATTGCAACATTATGAGGTAAGGAATAAACTGTTGCAACATAAGGTGGCCGTTGGAAAAATATGTGTACATAAGGAATTACGAGTAGATGTGAAATGGCCTCCCACTTATGATATTACAAATCAAGTCAAGCTTTTAAAAAAAAGACCAAAATATCTTTAGGTTGAGTTTTCTTGTCTAAAAATTTTCATTATTTATCTTATATGCGCAAAATTCTAGAAATTAATTTAAAAAAATTAAGTTGGAAAAAACTAAACATATTTGAATTAGGTTTCATATTGATGCAGCATACATATTCACTTTCACTATACTCAATTTCATTTGCATGTCCAGATCACTTGCACTATACTTAAATTTGCTTGAATCAAATTAGTTAAATCAATTGTACTAATAATCTCAAAACTAATGAAGGCAGTATATGTTAGAGTAAATTGGTTAAAGTTTTTTCTTCTTCTATGCATATGCATATTGTGTAACGACCCGATATTATCAACCATTCGCATCGCACATGTCGAACTTGAATTGCTCAAAATACCAAATTGTTAATTTAAATTTGGCAATACTCAGAATATACGGTAAATAAAAAAATCACAGACACAGAGTAATATCATGCGGCGGAAGTAAAGAAATAGTAGTTCATGAAGCTACTATATAAATACATCAGAGTTAAACAAGGTACAACAGAAGTTTAATACAATATGATAATCAGTTACAAATCGGAATGCATCCCTGGAATCAATTGGATAATTAGAATCAACTAAACAAATGAAAGATAAATAGATAGATGGATATTCAAACAAAGCTCTAACTTTGAAGGTGGGTCTTGAATGCTGTATCACTCGGTCTGGCCCCAGTGTAAAGCAAAAATACAAAACACTCGAGTTAGGACATACATACTTATACAATGTAAACCAACTCAAGTGAACTGTAATATAAGGTACAAGTAACTTAAAGGATGCTTGGGACCGTCCATCCTCTAAGGATCCGTTAAACTATTTACTATGTAGTAATATTTCGTTATTATAATAATGTCTATAATAAAATAAACTTACTATTAAATAGCGTTAAGGCTTTACATTTTCCACTTTAACATGTAATAGTGCCAGTAGTCTATAGAGTACTGTAATACCTCTTGATCGGGAGGCTACTAGAGGATACTCCATAGGTACGACACAAATCAAACTCGTATAAGACGCGCTAGGGTAGGTGGCATGGCACAACTAGGCACTGCCATGGTAGATATACCAATTACGTTTCCGGATCAGTGGTAACGCATGGCAGCTGCTATCGCCCACCACGAGCCACATCCCCAAAATCAAAGGGCCCCAATCAATCACAAAGTAATAGAATGGTATCGAAGGAGTGTGTCCGATAAAAGGCGCTGCCTTCTTAGCCCGTCAATCGCTCCTATTTTAGCCACTTTATGCCAACTCAAGGGAGTCGGGTCCACTTATATACCTCAAAGGAACGTTGCCCACCATGCTACTTCATTCTGGAATCTCCACCATGTACACGGTTGTTAAAGTGGTTTTCGGAGTTGGTAGAGAGTATGACAACTTCTGATCCCGGTCTCTTTAACAACCAAACGTTATTATTACCCATGGATATTTATTTCAAAATATTTCTATTCTAAAACCATTTAAAATCAAATACTATTACTTTCCAAAGAAATATCCATTTTCAAAAATGGTAATATTTCCAAATCCATATACTTTCCAAAATAATATCTATTTCAAAACTCAATACTATTTTACTTCATTTCAAAACCAAATCTATATCTCATTTCCATCTCAAAACCAAAGTAATAATATATCATTTAAATTCCAAAACCAAAATTTTCAAATCACTTGATATTCCTTCAATTTATTTAAACCTGAAATATTCCTTTAGATATCTTAAACCAAACCGCTTTGTAAAATCATATTCTTAAATCTTTAATTTCAACAAGTTTCAAATTAATAGATATAAAAACAATTCTTAATTAAGTACAATTTCCAATAATTTCATTTCCAAAATCATATTTCTTTCATGTTATAACAACTCTGAAACCAAACACTTTGAAACATATTGATTTAGACCATTTAAATACAAAATCCTACGTGGGAATCTTCGTGTTAAGATGGTTAACACAATGTATTTCTTGTTGTTCTCCTCCTCTGAGGATTGCAGTCGTGTTCATGAGGCCGAGACTTCTTTTTTTGATGGGAAACCTTTCATTATTACCCCTTGGTCTCCAACGGTTGCTAGAGCCCGTGAACAAGTTCGTTCTATCCCTGTTTGGGTTTACTTTTCTCATATTCCTTCTGCTCTTCAACCGCTGCTTGGTTTGAATTGGCTTGCTTGCAATGTTGGAAAATTGAAATGTTTTGATTCTAATACTGTTGCTCGTGATAAGCTGATGTACGCTAAGGCTCTGATTGATATTTCCCCCTGTAAGCCTCTGCCCACCTCTATTCCTGTTTAGCTAGCTGTTGGCCATGTGGTGGACGTCCGTGTTCGTTATGGTTGGGTCCCGGACATTTGTTCCTCCTGTCTCTCCTTTGGCCACTTGGTTTCTGCCTGTACTCATACTCCTGTTTCAGCTGTTGTGCCTAAGACTCCTCTCCCACAGCCTCCGCTCAGGAAATGGGTTCCCAAAGTCACTCTGGGCGCTCCTCCTCCTGATCCTCCAATTCCTGTTCCAAGTACGTTGTCTTCTCTTGCTAGGCTTGTTTCCCCATCAGCATCCTTTGTCCCTGGTGATGATACTACGGATTCTACTACTGCACACATTCTTGCTCCGACTCAGTTGCCTGTTGTTTGGGTCGATTCTGAGCAATGTTGGGTTGATCGCCGGTCTGATTTGCGATTTAACCCCGTGGATGATTCCTTTTTTAGATTTGTCTCCGAAGATCTGATGGACCTACGTCGCCTATTTTATCGACCTTCTGGTGATTCCTTGGTTCTTGACATGGATGGTCCGAATGCTGAGTTAAATTCTGCCTTGCTTGTTGATACTACCTGGGATCGTTCCTTTATTTACTCTTCTGATGCTGACATATATGATCCTTCACTTTCTCTCTTGTTTCGCCCCTATTCTGGTTATTGGGAATGCTTCCATTGTTTCTACCCAGGTGGAAAATGATGTTCGTCTTTCCATCTCTTCGGATGAAACTTAGCTCAGTTAGTAGTTGTTGTAGCTGTGATACGTCTGTCACACTCCCGTGCTGTATTTTTTTTCTTTTTCTTAGTAGTTAAGGTGCCTCTATCTTACTCCTGTACTTCAAGTTTTTATTACGTTCGTAATAAAAAGTGGACGGTCCAGTATAAAACCGGCTGGCCTTGCCAAAAAAAAATTCAATGTTAATATCTTCCAAACAAGATTCATTTAACCATTTAAATTCAATGTCAAATAATATTCATTTCAAAGTAATAGCATTTATAAGTATATTCGTTCAATTATAACTTTCCAAGAAATTGTATATTTCAGTTACACTAAAATTTCAATTTTTAGCCAATTTAACTAATAAGAATCACATTTCGTGCTTTAAAAATATTCATTTGGAAATCATTTAACTTATGACTTAATAAAATAAAATTTTATCTATAAATATCCAAATTAAACTATAATTCATTAATAAGTCAAAATTACCCTATTTTACTTAACTTTTATTTTTAACAAATAACTGTACACTTTATTTTAAAATATCCGTCCCACGAATAAAATACCCGTATCACTAAATTTACTTAACTTTCATTTGAAAACTAAATTTCCAATTATCAATTTAAGTCATTTTAAGTTGCATTTTTCCATTTAAATCATAATCATTTATTTTTACAAAACATAACCATAAATCAAGTAATTTCTCATAGTTAATATAACAGTCCAATCCTCTCTATATATCTACTCATCTAGACATCAATTAACTATGACTCCAAATTAAATAAATTTTATTACTAAGTACAATCAAAACTGCAGTTCAGTTTATCAATTCAAAATACATTATTTATTATACAAACCCTATTCATTTCAAACTAAAATTGATTGCAATTACCTGGTTAGATTTTAAAATTCCATATTAATCAACTTTAATTATTAAGTTTTTTATCACAAATAAAAATCTTTAAATTTCCATTTAAAACCAAATAAATATTTTAAAATTACACTTTAAACCAATTATCAGCTTATAAAAATTTAACTTATAAAAACCAATATCTCTTTATATTTCAAATCTTTAAACTAAAATTTCATATATTCAAAATATTCAAAATACTTAATAACCTTTAAAGAAAAATATTACTTTAAAAATATTAACAATGGGCCAATATAATGTTTTCTAACCTAGGTCAAGTGATACGGATATGTATCATTTCAATCCGTAATTTGAAAAGAAAAATCCGGGTTCTATCATTTCAAACCCGCAATCCCAAGAAAAAAACAATAAAAATCACCCGAGCCTATCATTTCAGCCCATAATGATTTTTCCTTATTCTAAAGTCCGTTCAGGTATGTATCATTTCAACCCATAGTGATAGAGAACTTGCAGTGTGACACGGTAAATAAAACAAATAGTATAATATAACCTATCATATCAGATGATGCAACAAATATATAAACAGGATTTAACATCATATAATCACATCACAGGCATATATGAATAAAGTATCAATTTATACAGATTCACTTGTCATCATTTCACAATAATATAAGTACGTAATGTCTAGAGTGAATAACTCAATTTTTTAAAACTAGAATTGAAATTCAAACCCAAATCCAAACTCCGCAAAGCACGAAAAGGCACGACAACGCATGACTGTATTCTTTTGAGTGGATGAAGAGTCGAACCCAAATCTTGTATACAAATAATTACTTAAACATAAGCGTATAATCCAACATACAAGATTATGAATCAAACAATGAACAATATGGATCAAAGGGACATAACCTTTTGATAAAACAAAGCAAGATGCAAACTTGAGTGAAAAGAGAGCCCAAAATCCACATCTTGTACATAAAAAAATAAAGCAAACAAATTACACAAATAAAAGAACATGATTCAATACAAAGGATAGATATTACAACAATGAAAGGATAGGAAATAAAATGACATAACCATGATAAATCAAAGCAAAGTGATCAATACATGGCTTGGTTTGGTCAAAGTTTTGGTGATGTTGTCTTCATGGTGGTCACGGCCTTGGATGGTGGTGAGGAGGAGTGATGATGATCGGTCATGGTGAGGTGGTGGAGATGGTGAGGTCGGCAATAGCATGGAGGCTGAGCCAAGCATGAAGACAAAAGAGAAACAAAAGAAAATGGAAGAAGAAAGTAAGGAGAAGCCATGGAAAATTACTTGTATATTTTTTTTCTTTCTGGATGCAAATGATAGGAGATGACGAATTGAGAAACTTTAGTACGTGAATGACAAAAAAGTGGCGGCTAGGTTAAAGGAATGAACGGCTAAAGTAAGAAATAAAGAGGTTAGGCAAAACAAGGCAAGAGTTTGAATGGTTTGGAAAATAAAAAGGCAACACTATAAAAACAAATAACTTGATGGATTTGATTAATTTTTTCCTTTGTTTGCACGCAATGAAAATAGGAGTTTAAGGAACATTATGTACGTGATTGATAGGAGAAAATCGCGGCTATGAATGTAGGAAGTAACTGGCTAGAAAAGGAGTAAATGCTAGGAAAACAAAAAGGCAAGAATTAAAGAGAAAGAAACTTATATATATATTATTCTTAAATGCAAATGAAAAATGAGAACATAATGGGAAATAAATTTTGTACGTGAACTGATAAAGTTTCACACGGCTAATGGATGGAGTGGTTTGGAAGGCAAGCAAAGAAGTAAATGCTAGGAAAAGGAAAACGCATAAGTTAAGGAGAAAGAAACGTATATATTTATCCTAAATTGCAAACAAAAATGAGGAAATGAGATAATGAGAATATTTTGTGCTTGATTCGATAGGGGAATACACGACTAGAATAGGTGAATGAATAGGGTAAGAAATAAAGAGGCTGGGCAATTAAAAGCAAGAAATTAACGCATGTAACCTATGTCTCTTAAATTTTCTCCAAGCCATTTATTTGCATAGATTTCTTTCTAGAAGTGAAATGAGAGATCATAAAGAATTTTTTTTTGTATGTGAATAACAAGTGAAATGCACGGCCAAAATAAAAATGAACGGCTAAGGGGAAGTTTTGGATGGAAAGAAAAGGAAAAGTCTCATTTTGGATTAAAGAAAGAGCAACCTATGACCTTTGAATTTCCTAAACCATTTATCAAAAATAAACCGATCAAAAATAAAAAAAATAAGAATAAAACAAAAATTAAAAAAAATTAAAATTGGAAACATGAAAACTAGAAAATAGAAAATAAATTAGGGAAATGAACATAGGAAAAATAGAAAATAAAATATCGAAAGTTATTGCGTGTAAAACACTGTAATTTATCTAATTCAAAAAGTATAAATCAGAATTCAACGAAACGAAAAAAAATTAATATTAAAATAAAATACATTTTCAAAGAAAATTTTTGGATATAAAGATTCAAATTTTAAAATTTTCAACTGTGGTCAAACTTTGACTTTCTGTTGACCAAAATGCAAAATTTTCAGAAAATGTTTATTTCATTGTATTTGGAAAATAAATTACAACCAAATTCCAAACTTACATTGGAAAATTTCAGAAATTCTTTTTTTTTATGATTTAAAAATAAAAGTTTTGAAATAAAAATTAAATTAAAATACTTACAAAATTATGGGCTGTTACCCTCTCCCCCACTCAAAACTTTTCGTTCTCGAAAAGGAACGAAGCAAGGAAACAGAGAACAAGATAGAAGGAGATAGGATGAAGACAAGATGGAAAGAAGATTGAAATTATACCTGATAACTGTCATTATATGTATTCAACAAGATGGAGATGATCTTCCAATGATCCTCCATAACCAAGAACACAAGCGCGAAGAAGATCCTTTAGAATCCGATTCATTCTTTCCGTTTGACCATCGGTTTATGGATGGTAAGCAGTGCTCAGATTCAAATGAGTACCAAAGATTCTTGAAAAGTTTCCACAACAAACAGGTAAAGATGATAAATTTAAGACCTTGAAAAATTCAACTTACATCAATTATTAATTTCATCTATTTGATTTCACCTAAGTTAAATAAATTTAATTCTTCTTTATTCAAAATTATTATTAGATTTATTCCGCTTAATATATCCAATCACATATATTAAGTATATTTACATTTACTACAACTATTCCAATTTGTTTATAAATTCCTTTAACATCATTTTATATTGTATTTTATTCAATTAACTCTTCATTCTATTTTCCTCTATTAATTTTTTTACTAAAATTTAAGTATATAACATTTATTACGAACACTCAAATTTTATTTATAAAATCCTTTTTATATTGTATATTATCCAATTACATTGTTAACTTTTAGTAATTAAGGTAAGTTATATTGGAATGCAATATAATATTATACAAATAAGATTTTCTTTTTCTTTTTATTCAATTATTCAAGCTTAAATATTTATTCATAATTTGATTTCTTTTTTATAATTGAAATTTTCCTTTAAGATAAAATTTTAGAATTGAATTTTCGATTAACTTCAAACAATTAGAGATAAATAAATATGCACAATATAATCAAATCAAACTTTAAATCATATATTACATATATTATAAACCAAGTCATATTTTAAAAATCCAAACAAATTTAATTCTCCAAAGCAAGATTGTAGCGAAACTATAGAATGGTCTCTTCACTTCGAAACTCGAATGTGAATGCCATGATGCTGCAGTCATCACCGAAATTATTTTCCAACGACAAAGAAAAGAGCACTCATTTAACCAATTAATTTTTTTTTGAAACTATTTCTACTTGAAATACTTTAAATAATACACCCTTTTAAAACTCTAAACACAAAGTTTGAAACCATCGGAAATTAAATTCTTAGTTTCTTGTTTTAAATTCATTTAATTTCCAAATTAATTTATAGCCATGTTTTATAGTTCAGTTATTTATATATGAGACAAAAGCTAATGGTTACAAGCTATATCCAGAGTCAAATATTATTTCTTAATATCCAAGACAATTAACTACCAAAATTCAGAAAATTATACTTATGCATATATGATATAATTATATAAAATTTATTCATTTACCAAGTGTTTTGGAGATCCTTTCGATAGCGTTGATCAGACGAATCAATCAAAAACCCAAATCAACATCAACAACTCAAACAACACAATATATAATACATTTTAAATATAGCTTTACAAAGCAAGAATAAGGGTTCAAATTTGATTGACTCAAATCAAAGAAATTTTTTATTTGAGGATAAGTTGGAAACACAAGATAAGATGATTAAACAATAGAATAAGGAAAATGAGTAAGCTTATATAAATCGCGGGCAAGCTTAACTGGGTCAACCATGACTTACAAATTAGATCAAATGTGGAATTTTAAGGTAATTCTACATTCGATCTCAAGAGAAAGAATTTGTGATAACAAAAGATATTGGCGTCTAACCGAGGATATATAGAAATCTCCGGTGAATCAATGCTAATTGTAAATGAGTTTCACCCCTTTACAAGTCATTTAGTGGAGCTATAGAATGCTCCAGAATTCAAAAGAATACGAATAGTGATGGACAAGAATGAATTTCGAAACTGAGGGAACGTTCAAAAATTCAAAGGAAACAGAGTCAAAGGGAAAGAGATTCAAGCTCGAATGAAATTGATTATGTAAATACATTTACCATATATGCTAAGTTTTGTCTAGAGCTAAAGCTCTGATACCAACTATAACGACCCGATATTATCAACCATTCGCATCCGCACATGTCGGACTTGAATTGCTCAAAATATTGAATTGTTAGTTTAAATTTGGCAATACTCAGAATATACAGTAAATAAAAAAATCACAGACACGGAGTAATATAATGCAGCGGAAGCAAAGAAATAGTAGTTCATGAAGCTACTATATGAATACATCAGAGTTAAACAAGGTACAACAGAAGTTTAATACAATATGATAATCAGTTACAAATCGGAGTGCATCCCTGTAATCAACTGGATAATTAGAATCAACAGAACAAATGAAAGACAAATAGATAGATGGATCTTCAAGCAAAGCTCCAACTTCGAAGGTGAGTCTTGAATGTTGTATCACTCAATCTGGCCCGAGCATAAAGCAAAAACACAAAACACTCGAGTCGGGATATACATACTTATACAATGTAAACCAACTCAAGTGAACTGTAATATAAGGTACAAGTAACTTAAAGGATGATTGGGATCGCCCATCCTCTAAGGATCCGTTAAACTATTTACTATGTAGTAATATTTCGCTATTATAATAATGCTATAGTAAAATAGACTTACTTTAAAATAGCGTTAAGGCTTTACATTTTCCACCTTAACACGTAATAGTGCCAGTAGTCTATACAGTACCGTAATACCTCCTGATCGGGAGGCTACCAGATGATATTTCATATGTACGACACAAATCAAACTCGTACAAGGCGCGCTAGGGTAGGTGACACGGCACAACAGGCAATGCCAGGCTAGTTACGCTTCCGAACCGGTGGTAACGTGTAGCAGCTACTACCGCCCACCTCAAGCCACACCCCCAAAATCAAAGGGCCCCAATCAATCACAAAGTAATAGAATGGTATCAAAGGAGTGTGTCCAATAAAAGATGCTACCTTCTTAGCCCGTCAATCGCTCCTGTTTTAGCCACCTTATGCCAACTCACAGGAGTCGGGTCCACGTATATACCTCAAAGGAACTCCGCCACCATCCTACTTCATTCTGGAATCTCCACCGTGTACACGGTTGTTAAAGTGGTTTTCGGAGTTTGCAGAGAGTATGACAACTTCCGATCCCTGTCTCTTTAACAACCAAAGATTATTATTACCCATGGATATTTATTTCAAAACATTTCTATTCCAAAACAATTTAAAATCAAATACTATTACTTTCCAAAGAAATATCCATTTTCAAAAATGGTAATATTTCCAAATCCATATACTTTCCAAAATAATATCTATTTCAAAACTCAATACTATATTACTTCATTTCAAAACCAAATCTATATCTCATTTTCATCTCAAAACAAAAGTAATAATATATCATTTAAATTCCAAAACCCAAATTTCCAAATCACCGGATAATTCCTTAAATTTATTTAAACCTGAAATATTCCTTTAAATATATTAAACCAAACCGCTTTATAAAATCATATTCTTAAATCTTTAATTTCAGCAAGTTTCAAACTAATTGATATAAAGACAATTCTTAATTAAATACAATTTCCAATAATTTCATTTCCAAAATCATATTGCTTTCAAGTTATAACAACTCTGAAACCAAACACTTTGAAACATATTGATTTAGACCATTTAAATTCAATGTTAATATCTTCCAAACAAGATTCATTTAACTACTTAAATTAATGACAATTAATATTCATTTCAAAGTTGTAGCATTTATAAGTCTCTTCGTTTAATTATAACTTTCCAAGACATTGTACCATTTCAGCTACACTAAAATTTCAATTTTTAGCAAATTTAACTTATAAAAATCACATTTCGCGCTTCAAAAATATTCATTTGAATATCATTTAACTTATGATTTAATAAAATAAAATTTTATCAATAAATATCCAAATTAAACTATAATTCATTAATAAGTCAAAATTACCCTATTTTACTTAACTTTTATTTTTAACAAATAACTTTACACTTTATTTGAAAATATATATCTCATAAATAAAATACCCCTATCACTAAATTTACTTAACTTTCTTTTGAAAACTAAATTTCCGATTATCAAGTTAAGTCATTTTAAGTTGCATTTTTCCATTTAAATCATAATCGCTTATTTTTACAAAACATAACCTTAAATCAATTATTTTCTCATAGTTTATATAACAGTCCAATCCTCTTTATAAATCTATTCATCTAGAGATCAATTAACTATGACTCCAAATTAAATAAATTTTATTACTAAGTCCAATCAAAACCGCAGTTCATTTTATCAATTCAATATACACTATTTATTATGCAAACCCTATTCATTTCAAACTAAAATTGATTGCAATTACCAGGTTAGATTTTAAAATTCCATATTAATCAACTTGATTTATTAAGTTGTTTATCACAAATAAAAATATTCAAATTTCCATTTAAAACCAAACAAAGATTATTAAATTACACTTTAAACCAATTATCAGCTTATAAAAATTTAACTTATAAAAACCAATATCTCTTTATATTTCAAATCTTTAAACTAAAATTTCATATATTCAAAATATTCAAAATACTTAATAACCTTTTCAGAAAAATATTACTTTGAAAATATTAACCGTGGGCCTGTATAATGTTTTATAACCTAGGTTAAGTGATACGGATATGTATCATTTCAATCCGTAATTCAAAAAGAAAAATCCGGGTTCTATCATTTCAAACCCATAATCCCAAGAAAAAAAATACAATAAAAATCACCTGAGCCTATCATTTCAGCCCATAATGATTTTATTATTATTCTAATGTCTATTCGGGTGTGTATTATTTCAACCCATAGTGATAAGGAACTTGCAGTGTGATACGGTAAATAAAACGAAAAGTATAATATAACATATCATATTAGATGATGCAACAATTATATAAATAGGATTTAACATCATATAATCACATCACAGGCATATATGAATAATATATCAATTTATACAGATTCACTTGTCATCATTTCACAATAATATAAGTACGTAATGTCTAGAGTGACTAACTCACCTTTTTAAAAGCTTGAATTGAAATTCAAACCCAAATCTAAACTCCACAAAGCACGAAAAGGCACGACAAAGCATGACTATATTATTTTAAGTGGATGAAGAGTCGGATCCAAATCTTGTATACAAACAATTACACAAACATAAGTGTATAATTCAACATACAAGATTATGAATCAAACAATGAACAATATGGATCAAAGAGACATAACCTTTTGATAAAACGAAGCAAGATGCAAACTTGAGTGAAAAGAGTGCCCAAAATCCACATCTTGTACATAAAAAAATAAAGCAAACAAATATCACAAACATAAGAACATGATTCAATACAAAGAATAGAGATTACAACAATGAAAAGATAGGAAATAAAATGACATATCCTTGATAAATCAAAGCAAAGTGATCAATACATGGCTTGGTTTGGTCAAAGTTTTGGTGATGTTGTCTTTATGGTGGTCACGGCCTTGGATGGTGGTGAGAAGGAGTGATGATGGTTGGACATGGTGATGTAGTGGAGATGGTGAGGTCGGCAATAGCATGGAGGCCGAGCCAAGCATGAAAACAAAAGAGAAAACAAAAGAAAATGGAAGAAGAAAGTAAGGAGAAGCCATGGAAAATAACTTGTATATTTTTTTTTCTTTCTGGACGTAAATGACAAGAGATGAGGAATTGAGAAACTTTAGTATGTGATTGACAAAAAAAGCGGCGGCTAGGTTAAAGGAACGAACGGCTAAGGTAAGAAATAAAGAGGTTAGGCAAAAAAAAGGCAAGAGTTTGAATGGTTTGAAAAATAAAAAGGCAACACTATAAAAACAAATAACTTGACGGATTTAATTAATTTTTTCCTTCATTTGCTCGCAATGAAAAGAGTAGTTTGAGGAACAATATGTACATGATTGATAGGAGAAAATCAGGGCTATGAATGTGGGAAGTAATTGGCTAGAAAAGGAGTAAATGTTAGGAAAACAAAAAGGCAAGAATTAAAGAGAAAGAAACTTATATATATTTTATTCTTAAATGAAAATGAAAAATGAGAACATAATGGGAAATAAATTTTGTACATGAATTGATAATGTTTCTCGCGGCTAATAGATGGAGTGGTTTGGAAGGCAAGCAAAGAAGTAAATGCTAGGAAGCGGAAAAGGCATAAGTTAAGGAGAAAGAAACGTATATATTTATCCTTATTTGCAGATGGAAATGAGGAAATGAGATAATGAGAATATTTTGTGCTTGATTTGATAGGGGAATACACGGCTAGAATAAATGAATGGATAAGGTAAGAAATAAAGAGGCTAGGCAATTAAAAGCAAGAAATTAACGCATGTAACCTATGTCTCTTAAATTTCTCCAAGCTATTTATTTGCATAGATTTCTTTGTAGAAATGAAATAAGAGATCATAAGGATTTGATTTGTATGTGAATAGCAAGTGAAATGCACGGCCAAAAGAAAAATGAACGGCTAAGGGGAAGTTTTGGATGGTAAGAAAAGGAAGGGTCTCATTTTGAGTTAAAGAAAGAGTAACTTATAACCTTTGAATTTCCTAAATAATTTATCAAAAATAAACCAATAAAAAAAAACTTAAACAAAATAAAATTAGAAAGATGAAAAAGAGAAAATAGAAAATAAATTAGGGAAATGAACATAAGAAAAATAGAAAATAAAAATCAAAAGTTATTGCGTGTAAAGCACTGTAATTTATCTATTTCAAAAAGTATAAATCAGAATTCAACAAAATGAAAAACAGAATTAATATTAAAATAAAATACATTTTCAAAGAAAAAAAATTGGATTTCAAAATTCAAATTTTAAAATTTTCAACTGTGGTCAAACTTTGACTGTCCATCGACCAAAATACAAAATTTTTAGAAAATGTTTATTTCATTGTATTTGGAAAATAAATTACAATCAAATTGCAAACTTACATTAAAAAATTCCAGAAATTCATTTATTTATGATTTAAAAATCAAAGTTTTGAAATAAAAATTAAATTAAAATACTCAAAATTATGGGATGTCACATATTGTTGCTAAAATATTTGTACTAATCAATCTCTTTTCGAGCTAGGCACTATCCACTATATGACACTAATGTTGTTGTACGCAAGTCTACCAAAGATAAATGTACTTCCTAACAATGTACACATGCTAAAATTAATTAAATTAACCAATGTTGTAAGTTTAAATTTCAATGAGTACATGAATATCTTTGCCTTGTTTTTTAAAACTTTAACAATTACCTTATTTTTGAAAATTTAATTCAAAACTAATGGTTATAAAAGTATTGGATACAAATATGTTCAAATTTCTGTTAACCAGTTATTTGTTACACACTTGATAACTATGGATGATCCCTTTGCATTTGACTCTTAAATGAAAAATGCTTCATTTATGCAAAAATAAACATAGGTTGAACAGTGTTTAATTAGTACCACCTAAGAATTGTTAACGTCCATCATGTTCTTATGTTTTATGTTATAGGATACTCCATTAATTGAACAAAGTAAAACCCAACAGGATATGCCAATTAATGACATTAAAAAGCTCCTTTCAACTATGAATTACACATGAATTTTTTTTTTGAGCAAGGTACCTGATTAACTTTTCTTTCTATGAAGATGAGAATTTTTTTCCAGTTATTCTAATATACAAAAAATTTTGAAACCTATTTTAAATACCTTCATGGTATTCACTGATTAATCTGTTATTACTGTAATAAATTGGAGTATACATAGACATGTTATAGTAACACATCTTATAAGAACCTATCAAAAGGTTCGAAATATATATTTTCTATTAACAATCAAAACTAGTTCACTCAAGACCTCCTGTAACATAAGCTACAAAATCCATGAGAAAGCATTGAACATTTTTCATATTACAAATCAATGAATCCACATAGACAATGAAAATACCCATCAAAATTTGTTTTGAGCTCTTCTCACTCCAGCCAACTATTTAGCTAATAAAACACCTAAAGGTTTGATTTTATCAAAAAACTGCAAATTTCGGCTATAGATTATAACATGAGCTAAAAATGTTTGGTTATACATAAAACAAACCAAACTCTTGAGATGTTAGAGGAGCAATAAGCGGATGGTGTGTAAGGACATGTTACCATTATTTCTATGTACAGAAAGATAGAAGCATTATTATACATAGTTATATAACTTCATTTCAACTTCAAAAATGATATCACAATGCTTCATATGGAATTAATTACTAATCATCAGTAAGCATACAAACAAGCCCTTACTACATACGCTGCTGAACATTAATTTTCATCCAAATCTAATCAAATCACAAGCCCTAACTGACTGTGTTAGCACCAAAATTGGTCACTAACACCCTCAAAAAGATTGATAATGAAGAAAACAAAATTAAAGCAGAGAAAAGAACATAAATTTAAATGCAGAAAGTAAGAACACCAAATTTATAGTGGTTCCGCGTAACTGCCTACATCCACTTTGAAGTTGATTTCCATTGATTTCCTTGACTATTGATTACAGATACAATCCATTTTTTGTTACTTGAATACAATTGCAAGGTAAAATAAATAAGTCTGGAATGAGTCTTGAAAATGGCAGAGTTTCCCAGTGTTCTCTAGAATCTGATCCTTTTCTCTGTGCCCCTACCCCTCTATTTATAGGCGAAGGTGGGTTGGACTTCCCTGGTGGGCCTGGTAGCTGAATAACTCGGTCCAAATAGGACAAGATCTGTGTGTCGAACCGAACAGGCCGAACAGTTGAATGTCGAACCCTCCTTTTTATGCCGAACGAGCCGTTCGTTGTGTGGGAAGAGTAGGCCGAGCGATAATCGAAGCCGACGGTGCTAGGGAGAATGCCGAACCATCCTTGATTGCCGAACATCTCGGGAGGCCGAGTGGGAAGGCCGAGCCTTCATGGATACCAGATGCTCCTTGATGCCGAACGGCATGGTGTCGAACGGTCTGGGTGCCGAATGAGGAGCTTGATGTTTGAACGCCATCTTGACCAAAGAGGCTTCTCGTCGAACGAACGTTTTTGGTTGACCGAAGCCTTCGGCCGAACGAGGCCCTTGGCCGAACGAAGCCTTTGGCCGAACAACGCTTTTGGTCGAATGACGTGTGTCGAACCATTCTTGCCGAACCATGCCTAAATGCCAAACATGTTGACCGCATCAAACCCGTATGCTACCAGGCTCCTCTTGGTCAGAACCTCGTCTAGTGCGAATAATAATATCTTCAACTATCGTTTTGTAGCCGGGCTAAGGTGCCAGTTAACACTTGCCCCCCAAAGTGTGTCGTGTGAAGCAACACGAAACGCTTTGAATCAGCAAGCATTCCATGTCTCCAGAAAGAAATCCATCATATTTCTTGAATAGTCATTATCCTTCAATTTTATCCTCCCAAGGTGTTGTATCCTTCTTTGGTCGTCATGATGCTCGGTCGATTCCTAATATTATAAATCCAGGGTTGTAGTTCATCAGTGGCCATCCGTGTCTGGTTCTACAGGTCCAGTAAGCTTCGGCAATTTGATCTAGTCTTTTCTTAATAACCTTAAATGAGAATTCAATTCCCTGTTGATTTCAAGAAGTCAAATTTATTTCGGTTGTACACATGCATGTTCGGGTACATGTTCTTGCCATTGGCTGTCGGATGCGTTTTATATGCTCATAAGTCATTGCCAATTCCATCTAGTTTAATTGCAATTCAATTGTGATTCCTTGTTTGTATTTTCTCAAAGCAGTAAGCAAGGGTGAATGGAGTACGGCCAGTCACGGACCCATGGATAGTTCTATAAGCCCATAGTGTTGTTGGGAGTTCATCCACCCACTTGCCTCTAGCCGTTTCCAAACTTCTCTTAAGAACAGGCTTTATGATTATGTTCACATCTTCAACCTGTCCATTTGCAATAATAATAGATCATGGAAGGTCATAAGGACAGATGACGTTACAGACAGTGAGGTTGATTTTTTTTTTGGTTGTGGCCAAAAGTTATTTGTCTGCCTATTTGGTGAAGTAAACAACTGCTATGATGGTGTATTTCGCACCAAGAAGATGATTTCAATGCCTCAAAGTGGCAAACGGCTATAGACTAGCCATTTGAGTAATTTCCATCGATGGGGTTCTTGGATTTCTTGCGAACATCTTGCACTCGTCGCATTGTCTAGCATGATCAACCGCATCTGGATTGATAGTTGGCCAGTAATTCTTGTAGTAAAGTATTTTCTTTATCATGGTTTCCCCCTTGATGTTATCGCCACATTCTTTATCATAGACTTCCTTCAGGACTCGTTTTATCTCATTATGGGCTATGCACCGGAGTAAGGGGGTCGAGAATCCCCTTCGATACGTTATTCCACTCTCCATTACGTATCGCGAAGCCTTACGAATGACTTGTCGTCTTTTGCTCCTTTTTTCGGGTAAGACCCCATGTAGTAAATATTGCTTAATTGGGGTCATCCATGATTCCTTATCGATTTCGGTCTCTAACACGAAATTTACCTCCATCATATTTATACTCGGAGCATGTAAGGTTTCAACGGGAAATAATCTCATCTGCCGCGCATCGCCATTGCTTGCAAATTTTTCCAATGAATCGGCTGCCTGTTTTGCTCACGCGGGACATGTGAAATACCATAATAGTCGAGATTCGCTAGCAGCTCCTGAACTTGGACCAAATACGGGGCAAGTCTCTGTCCCCTTGCTTGGTAGTCTCCTCGCACTTGGTACACCACCCATTGCGAGTCGCAAAAGATTTCAACCAATCTTACTCCCAGTTCTTTGATGAGTCTTAAGCCGACAATCAATGTTTCATACTTGGCTTTGTTATTTGTTGCTAGGAATTCAAGCTTCAAAGCCTAACAAACTGATGGGTTCTCAAGAGTCACAAGAACTATGCCAGCCCCCAAACAACGGTTGTTAGATGCCCCATCGGTATTCATCTTCCATCGAACGGGAGGTATGACATTGTGGCCGTTTGCGTCGTTTGACACGGTGAATTCAGCAATGAAGTCTGCTAGTTTTGCTTCTGTATGGTCCTTCGTGGCAGGTAGGTAATATTGGGATGACTCAAGTCGATATTTCATTTTAACATCCTTACAGAAGTTTCCGGTCGTTGGAGTACCTGTCGCAAGGGTTGATCAGTGTAAACACTGATTGAATGTGCCTGAAAATATGGGCGAAGCTTGCGTGATGCAATCACCAAGCAATAGGCTAATTTCTCGATCTTGGGCTAATTTCTTTCTGCCCCCGTCAGATGTTTACTAACATAGTAAACTGGCTTTTGAACTCGGTCCTCTTCGCGGACCAAAGTCGTACTGATAGCGTGCTGGGATACTGCCAAGTACACATACAACATTTAGTGGTCTATTGGTTTCAATAGCGCCGGGGGACTTTCCAAACACCTTACCAGAGCTCGGAATGCTTCCTCACAATCGGATGTCCACTCAAAATTCCTCTTTCCTTTCTTTATCATATCGAAGAAAGGAATACACTTGTCTGTAGCTCTAGATATGAATCGACTCAGCGCAGCCACCTTTCCATTCAAGCTTTGTACTAGCTTCATAGTTCTGGGCACTTGTATGTCTCGGATAGCTTGAATCTTCTCCAGGTTAGCTTCGATTCTCCGCGCATTCACAATGAAACCCAAAAACTTTCCCGACGCTACGCCAAATGAATACTTCAAAGGATTGATTTTCATTTCATAATGCCTGAGTATATCAAACATCTCCGCTAGGTCTCGGATGTGGTCGTTCGACTGCCATGTCTTCACGAGCATATCATCCACATAGACTTCCATCGTTCTACCAATATGGTCTTTACACATTCGATTCACCAAATGCGGATAAGCTTCTCCCGCATTTTTCAACCCAAAAGGCATTACTTCATAGTAATATAGCCCCACATCTCTGACAAAACTTGTGTGTTCTTGGTCTAGAATGTGCATCAGGATGTGATTCTATCTCGAATACGCATCCATAAAAGACAATAATTTGTGTCCGGTCGTCGAGTCGACGAGCTGGTCGATTCTAGATAAAGGGAAACTATCCTTCGGGCATGTTTTATTCATATTAGAGTAATCAACACAAGTTCTTCTCTTCCTGTTTGCTTTCCTCACAAGCGTAGGGTTAGAAACCCATCAGGGTAGAGGGCATCGCGGACGAACTCATTGGCTTTGAGTTTGTCCACCTCCTCTCTGAAAGCAGCGGACCTCTCCGGGTCCATGCCTCTCCTTTTTTGTTTTACAGGGACGTATTTCGGGCCTATGTTCAACATATGACTCGCAATAGCGGGAGAAATCCGTACATATCAGAATGTATCTAAGCGAAAACGTCTAGGTTCGCTCGGAGGAAATCAATAAGATCTTCGGCCAATGATGGATCGAGTTGCGATCCAATCTTAAGGACTCGTGATGGGTCATCCCGGCTGACTGGTATGTCAATCGTCAGCTCAGCAGGTGCCATCCCAGATTCTTTGAGTTCAGATGTAACTATTTTTCATAACATTCAATGTGAAATATGGTTGGGACGGACAATGTTGATGGTTACTCTGGTTGAATCCTAGAGTCTTGTCATGAGTTATTAAGTCTAATAGTGAAGGGCTCTGAATGCTCTAATAGATTATCAGCAAATGGCCAAAGATCAGGCTTAAAAGCGCATTGAAGGAAATGTCGAGTAGGGGTCGCCTTGAGTTGCGTGCAACCGTATAGCTAGATCTTGCTATGAGTTTGAGTTTGCTTGTATATTCGAGTAACGCACTTTCTACTCAATGTATTCATGATCCTTTACCCGTCCTTCGGGTTGGAGTGAAACTCAATTGTCCATGAGCTAAGGTATCGATTTAATGATTCTATCTCTCGGCATCCATTCGGTCGTAGCCTTGAGTAGCTGTAAGCACTATATATAAGTTTCAATACTGAGCTATCATAGCTAGTCTTTGGATGACCATGCGTCTGCTTCCAGTCTCAGGTTGATAACTGTACTGCATAGACGGTTGAGTCTCGTCCTAGCTATGTTTATATTCTCACCTAAACTCCAAAGACATAGAGGTGATCGGTGAATAGTCGGTTCACATTCATCTTGCTTCTCGCTCGTGCCCCCAGGTCTGGGGCATATAACGATAAGTAGGAAGGTCGGCCATGCCCACTTTAGCATTACTCTCTTTCCGTTGAATCGGGGATCAGGTCAGTCGATGGGAGACGGGGTCTCGCCTATCTTGGATTTTATCGTGGTTTTTCATTCCAAGAAGAATACTTTGACGCCTCGTCAGTTTTAGGGCGTAATTCGAACACTGGACTATCATCCACGTCCACTTTGGTTCATGTTCTGTAATCAAATCTCGAGGTAAAGATGGCTATAAATGCAGTCGGGCCATGCCCATCCAGTTTCATACTCCTCCTAATGGATCGAAGGAGGGTGCTGGATAATTTTTGAAAAAATCTTCATGGTTTACTCTCCTTTCCACACTCTGGAGGTTATAGTTCTTCAAGGAACATCCCAGTCACATTCGTATGTGCTTAGTGCAGATCGGTATTGACCCTCGATATGAGGTATGATATAGTCGGTTGCTAGTAGCTTTGGATGCCATTTCGATTAGTTCTGTATTGAGGCCTCCATGTAGTTGTTGCCTTAAGTTATAAAGAACGCCAAGCTAGAGCTATAGTAAGCTATCGTATTCGGGTTTTAGTGATTTTTTACCCCTGCTCCCAGCATTGATTTAGCCAGGCCACTAGTTGGATTGTTGAGCTCCATCCTTAGATAGTTGATAATCCTCCTGTCGATTTTCGGTCGAAGTTTGCGAAATAGAGAATGGTCGGAATCCACTCATCTATTTGTCGATGTTTATACACCACTCTGCATTCTGGTGACTTAGTGTTATTCTCCCCTCGTTCGACTCATGCCCAATTTGTGTTCATCCTTCGGTCCATGCTCTAGGGACATAGAGATTTGTCGAACGGTTTATACTTTAGTCCACAGTTCGGGATGCATAGATTTTCTTCAACTCGTTTATACTCCAGTCCGCACTCTGGGAACTTAGAGTAATCTAGTCCGCTTCTGGGATTTAGAGATTTTTCTCAAGTCGTCTATAATCTAGTCCGTGCTCTGGGGACTGAGAGTACCGTAGTCTGCACTCTGGGGAGGTAGAGGTTTTTTAAGTCGTTTATACTTTAGTCCGCACTCAGGGGACTGGGAGCACTTTAGTCCGCACTCTGGGGACATAGAGGTTCTTAGGTCGTTTATACTCTAGTCCTCACTCAGGGGACTGGGAGCACTTTAGTCCGCACTCTGGAGACGTAGAGGTTTTTAAGCGGTTTATACTTTAGTCCGCACTCAGGGGACTTAGAGTACTCTAGTCCACACTTTGGGGACTTGGAGGTTTAAATCGTTTATACTCGAGTCCGCACTCTGGGACTTAGAGTACTCCAGTCCGCACTTTGGGGACTTGGAGGTTTAAGTCGTTTATACTCGAGTGCGCACTCTGAGGACTTAGAGTACTCCAGTCCGCATTATGGGGACTTGGAGGTTTAAGTCGTTTATACTCGAGTCCGCACTCTGGGGACTTAGAGTACTCTAGTCCGCACTCTGGAGACTTGGAGGTTTAAGTCGTTTATACTCGAGTCCGCACTCTAGGGACTTAGAGTACTCCAGTCTGCACTCTAGGAACTTGGAGGTTTAAGTCGTTTATACTCGACTCTGCACTCTGGGGACTTAGAGTACTCCAGTCCGTACTCTGGGGACTTGGAGGTTTAAGTCGTTTATACTCGAGTCCGCACTCTGGGGACTTAGAGTACTCCAGTCCGCACTCTGGGGACTTGGAGGTTTAAGTCGTTTATACTCGAGTCCGCACTCTGGGGACTTAGAGTACTCCAGCCCGCACTCTGGGGACTTGGAGGTTTAAGTCGTTTATACTCGAGTCCGCACTTTGGGGACTTAGAGTACTCCAGTCCGCACTCTGGGGACTTGGAGGTTTAAGTTGTTTATACTTGAGTCCGCACTTTGGGGACGTAGAGGTTTTTGAGCCGTTTATACTCTAGTCCGCACTCTGGGGACTTAGAGTACTCCAGTCCACGCTCTGGGGACTTAGAGTACTCCAGTCCGCGCTCTGGGGACTTAGAGTGCTCCAGTCCGTGCTCTGGGGACTTAGAGGTTTAAGTCGAGAGCAGTCGTATTTCCACTCTTTAATTTGTGTTCATCTACCGTATCGAGGCTAATGTTGTCGAATAAGCAATCTAACCACGTTTGCTCATGGAATGGGATTCTGCCCCCAGCATGAGGGACGACATTTGAAAATTGGACGATCGATTCTCGTCCGCTTGGTGATTATAGCTCTTCCAATCAAGTCAGGGAAGGAGGTATATGATAGATGGTTGGATCACATCCATGTTGGATTAGATAGAAAAATCTCTTACAATTTGCTCCGTATCTCCTTCTAGAAAATAAGGATAATAGATTGTTGAGTAGACAAAGTAAGTTGCATATGTTCTATAGTGCAGTCGTGCCTATGCATTGATAGCGATGGTTAATGAGTGGGCAGTCCACCACAACTGCTTCAAGTCGGGATTTCGAATAACCTTTTGTGTTGAAGGTAGGATTTGATGTGTAGATGATCAAATCACGTCCACTCTAGACAGATCTTGGCGTCACTGAGCTTCAGAAGAGGCCTCTGCATTTTGTCGAACTTTGTTCTATGACTTGATTTAAGTGGACGTTCGGGCCATACTCATTCCAAGCTTTGTTCAGGCCTCCAAGTCAAACGTGGAGGTCAATGAATGGATGGTCAGTCATGTTAACTTTGTATGTTGGGCTCTAATCGTGATGAGCTTTTCAATCTCTAGTTCTTGGCCCCAAAATTAAAGGCACATGATTGATGATGAGTGATTGAATTATGCCCGTCTGGATGTAACTCCACATGTCCGATCATGGTCTGCGTGGATTGGTTGGCAACCAAATCTGAGTACCTGGTCACCTGCATTGTTTTGAAAGTAGTTTAGTTCAAGTTATTCGTAGTTCATAGAACAATTAAAATAGAAATAGATTTGGAAATAATTCAAAGAAGATTAGGATAAATCTCATTGATAAGTGAAGCAGCATCGTGTGCTCGCTATTCGACTTTGCACCTGGCTCCTTTCAAAGGGATGTCGGTCGTCAGCAGTCCAATTGATAATCATAGCCCTTTATTAATAGGCATCGGATATTCGTTGCCCGCCATTCTGCAGGACTTGTACATACTATTGAAGCTTTCCTTTCCAGATCAGCTTTTCGATCACACCTCGGAGGTGTTTGTAATTGCCCGTGTTAGGATCAGTGAGCATCTGGGAATATACAACATTCCCCTGATTTTATTTAGACTTTGGTGTACTCTTTCGAGGTTGGTTTCCAGTACCACTCCGAGTCGTGAGTCCTCAAGTAGAGGTTGTCAATTGAATCTTTCAAAGAGCATATGAGCCGAATTTTGAGGTCTTATTTCGGCTACTGGGATCTACATCCTTAGCCAATGGGCCTTCATTGTTATTTTTCTTAGTCTGTTCCGCTCCTCCACACTTTGGTTTAGATTCATTTTTGTCTTAGAGACGATCCATGGTCGTAGGAGGCTCTCCAGCTAACTGGCTGCCAAAATATATATGGAGGTTAATTCTCCTCAAGGGTGATCAGTATGATATCCCTTTGAGAGTATCGTTTGAGTTGCGATTGTTTGTCCGTTCCCTTGTAGTCGTTCAGAAGCTGTCGCTAGATCCTCTATGCCCTGGTCGATCAGGGGATGTAAGGGAAGTAGATATAATGTTCCTTTATTAAGTTGAGTTTTGAATTCACTATCTGGAAGCACTATCTGGTCACGAACACCCTCAGAAAGATTGTGTAGAGAGATTAATGAAGAAAACAAATTAAAGCAGAGAAAAGAACATAAATTTAAATGCAGAAAGTAAGAACACCAAATTTATAGTGGTTCGACGTAACTGCCTACATCCACTTTGAATTTCCATTGATTTCCTTGACTATTGATTACAGATACAATCCGTTTTTTGTTACTTGAATACAATTGCAAGGTAAAAGATATAAGTCTGGAATGAGTCTTGAAAATGGCAAAGTGTCCCCAGTGTTCTCTAGAATCTGATCCTTTTCTCTGTGCCTCAGCCCCTCTATTTATAGGCGAAGGTGGGTTGGACTTTCCTGGTGGGCTTGGGAGTTGAATAACTCGGTCCAAATAGGACAAGCTCTGTGTGCCGAACCGAACAGGCCGAACAGTTGAATGCTGAACCCTCCTTTTTATGCCGAACGAGCCGTTCGTTGTGTGGGAAGAGTATGCCGAGCGATAATCGAAGCCGACGGTGTTAGGGAGAATGCCGAACCATCCTTGATTGTTGAACATCTCGGGAGGCCGAGTGGGAAGGCCGAGCCTTCATGGATACCAGATGCTCCTTGATGCCGAACGGCAAGGTGCCAAACGGTCTAGGTGCCGAACGAGGAGCTTGATGTTTGAACGTCATCTTGACCGAACGAGGCTTCTAGCCGAATGAACGTTTTTGGTTGACCGAAGCCTTCGGCCGAACGAGGCCCTTGGCCGACCGAAGCCTTTGGCCGAACGAGGCCTTTGGCCGACCGAAGCCTTTGGCCGAATGACGTGTGCCGAACCATTCTTGCCGAATCATGCCTAAATGCCAAACATGTTGACCGCATCAAACCCTTATGTTATCAGGCTCCTCTTGGTCAGAACCTCGTCTAGTGCGAAGAATAATATCTTCAACTGTCATTTTGTAGCCGGGCCAAGGTGCCGGTTAATAGACTGCAATTTAAAATAATATAGAATAAAAATATTGAAGTAAGATACCTCTTCGCTTTTCACCGATTTCGACCCTTAATTTAATCATCGATTTCGCCTGATTTTGTCGATTTCGCCTTGGAGTTCGTTCGCCAAGCTTTTCGCTGCCTTGCAATTCGTCTATGACTTGGATTTGGACTATGAAGATAAGTTTAGTTTGGATTTCATTTGCCCTAGTTGGGAGAAAGAAGAAAACATAAGGGTATATAATTTAAGTGGTTAAGGGGGAGGATACGAAGCGGTGCAGAGGGAAGTTTTTCACCTAGCACACGCTATGAAATTTCTAGAAACGAAAAGTACTTTAACACGTATAAAAATGGACTCCTACATGTTTGTAAAATATTATTTTTGTTGAAAAAAACACGTTGAGAAATACTCATGAATATAAGAAAATATTTTTGTCAAAACTATTTAATATATTATTCTATTAAATAAAATTATTGTAAAGTGTTATCTAACAAAACTGCTAAGATTATTACGTAAACACAATGCTTAACATAACACAAATTTCTCAATTTTAATTTTTTTAGAATAGTTAGTTTTTAATATGATTAATTGTTAAAACATTATCATTGTATCATTTTGAAAAACTTTGTATACAGTTACATAATATTAACTAGAAAGTGAAATCAAGTCTATTAAAATACTGGTTAAACTTCCCACGATGTCTAAAATATTCAAAGATAGTGATAATCAGTTAAGAGTTGTCGAAAATTGGTATCTATTACAACTGGTAAACTAAAATGTTGTAAAATGCAATTATTACAACTATAATAAAAAGTTGTTAAAATTGACATATATTACAACGGACAAAAGAATGTAGTTGTAATAGGAATCTATTACAATGGACAGGGAGGAATGAAAAATGTTATATATTACGATGGGCAGAAAACTATTGCAATAGGCATATTTTACAACGGACAAATATAAAACGTTGTAATAGGAGTATGTTACAACAGTCAAATCAAAAACTTGTTGAAAAGTGGTACCTGTTACAATAGACCATAAAAAACCGTTGTAATAGTTTACTATTACAACGGACAATTACTGCCCGTTGTAAAAAGGGCGTTGTAATAGGGTATTTTTGTTGTAGTGATATTTTATTTACCATAACAATTTTCCATTTTGTCTATTGGTTGTTCGACATTTGAACACAGTGATAGTATTCGGTGTCAACTTTCGATGTTTAAAGAGGCAGGTCTTTATAGACACAATCGTTCGAGTATAAATTTTAAAACTCAAAATAGCTTTGAGTAAATTTCTACACGAGTTTCCAATGATCTAAGGACAAATGAATAATCAAAGTATTGTTCGAGTTATAGTTTAGACGTGAGGATGTTAGTGTGTTATTTGCGAAGTACAACTGTTAATCACCATGAAGAATTACAACTTACTTTGGAATATGAAGATCCTATTGTTTCTCATTGACTATAATGTAGATGTTAGTTCATTGGTCATAGTCGTGATTTATTCTGAGTCGGCGCAAAGAAATTATTTCAATTTCAACGAAAAAAGTGATTTCTATCTAGTCGTTCTTGTACACAATTTCAAATTTTCTAAATTCAAATTTTTAATATTCAAAGTATTAAATTCGTTCTTTTATTTTTAATCATTTAAAATTAAATTTTAGATAAATAGGTAATATGTGACCATTTATGATCTTTACAATAGTACGAGTAATAAGTGTAACGTGACTATTTTAATTACGTAAATGAGTGGGTGATATTTTGATAGATCTGAACAACACATCAAACATGGAAACATAGAACCCAATAGGATATGCCAACTAATGACATTAGAAAGCTCCTTCCAACTATGAATTACAAAGGAATTTCTTTTGAGCAAGGTACCCGATTAACTTTTCTTTCTATGAAGATGAGAAAATTTTTTCTAGTTATTCTAACGAGTGTAATGGCACGCGCTTCGTGCGTGAATTATTTTTCTTATAAATTGTATATGTTTGAATCAGTCAAAAAAATAATTTTTTATTTTAAGTGATATTTTGTAAAGAAATATTTTGAATTTGTAAATAAAGTTTAATTTTAGATCCTATTTTTAGAAGCGTTTTGAATTTTAAAGCATGTTTAGTTATTAGATCCTACTTTTATGCGCGTTTGAATTTGTAAAATAAATTTAGTATTAGATCCAATTTTTAAATAATTAAGATTGGATAATATATAGAGGGGTATTTTTGGTAGTTCACGTTGATACCAAAAAAGTGTGACACCAAAGCTATTACAACTATTATTAAAGATATATGAAAACTTGTGAAACCAATTTTAAATACCTTCACGGTTTTCACTGATTATTTATTTATTACTGCAGTAAATTGGAGTATACATTGACATGTTATAGTAACACATCTTATAAAAACCTATCAAAAGATTCAAAACATATATTTTCTATTAACAATCAAAACCAGTTAACTCGAGACCTCCTGTAACACAAGCTACAAAATGCATGAGATTGAACATTTTTCATATTACAAATCAATGAATCCACATAGACAATGAAAATACCCATCAAAATTTGTTATGAGCTCTTCTCACTTCAGCCAACTATTTAGCTAATAAAACACATGAAGGTTTGAGTTTATCGAAAAACTGCAAATATCGGCTATAGAGTGTAACATGAGCTGAAAATATTTAGTTATACATAAAACAAACAAAACTCTTAGAGATGTTAGAGGAGAAGTAAATGGATGGTGTCTAAGGACATGTTACCATTATTTCTATGTACAAAAAGATAGAAGCATTATTATACCTAGTTAAATAACTTTATTTCAACTTCAAAAATGGTACCACAAAGCTTCATATGGAATCAATTACTAGTTACCAGTAAGCATACAAACAAGCCCTAACTACATACGCTGCTCAACATTAATTTTCATCCAAATCTAATCTAATCACAAGCCCTAACTGACTGCAATTTAAAATAACATAGATCAAAAATATTGAAGTAAGATACCTCTTCGCTTTTCACCGATTTCGACCCCTAATTGAATTACCAAATTCGACCCGTAATTTAATCGCTGATTTCGCCTGATTTTGTCGATTTCGCCTTGAAGTTCGTTTGCCAAACTTTTCGCTGCCTTGGAATTCGTCTACGACCTGGATTTGGACTACGAAGATAATTTCAATTTGGATTTCGTTTGCCCTAGTTAGGAGAAAGAAGAAAATGTAAGGGTATATAATTTAAGTGGTTAAGGGGGAGGATATGAAGCGGGGCATAGGGAAAATTTTCACCTAGCACACGCTGTGAAATTTCCGGAAATGAAAAGTACTTTAACACGTACAAAAATGGACTCTTATGTTTTTTTTTAAATATTTTTTTGGTTAACAAAAACATGTTGAAAAATACTGATGAACATATGAAAATATTTATGTCAAAACTATAATAAATATATTATTCTATTAAACAAAATTATTGTAAAGTGTTATCTAACAAAACTGTTAAGATTATTACGTAAACACAATGTTTAACATAACACAAATTTCTCAATTTTGATTTTTTTTAGAATAGTTAGTTTTTAATATGATTAGTTGTTAAAACATTATCATTGTATTTTATTTTGAAAAACTTTGTATATAGTTACATAATAATAACTAGAAAGTGAAATTAAGTCTATTAAAATACTGATTAAACCTCCCACGACGTCTAAAATATTCAAAGATAGTGATAATTAGTTAAGAGTTGTTGAAAATTGGTACTATTACAACTGGTAAACTAAAATGTTGTAAAATGCAACTATTACAACTATAATAAAAAAGTTGTTAAAATTGACATATATTACAACGGGCAAAAGAATGTAATTGTAATAGGCATCTATTATAATGGATAGAGAGGAATGAAAACTGGTATCTATTACAACGGACAGAAAAGCATTGTAATTGGCATATTTTACAACGGGCAAATATAAAATGTTGTAATAGGAGTATGTTACAACAATCAAATCGAAAAGCTTGTTGAAAAGTGGTATTTGTTACAACAGACCATAAAAAACTGTTGTGATAGCTTACCATTACAGCGGACAATTACTGCTTGTTGTAAAATGGACGTTGTAATAGGGTATTTTTGTTGTAGTGATATTTTATTTACCCTAACAATCTGTCATTTTGTTGATTGGTTGTTCGACATTTGAACACAGTAATAGTATTTGATGTCAACTTTCGATGATTAAAAGGGCGAATCGTTACAGACATAGTTGTTCGAGTATAAATTTTAAAACTCAAATTGTTTTGAGTAAATTTCTATGGAATTTCCAGTGATCTAACGGCGAGTGAATCATCGAAGTACTGTTTGATTTATAGTTTAGACATGAGGATGTTAGTGTGTTATTCACCATGGAGAACTACAACTCACTCTAGAATATGAAGATCCAAGTGTTTCTTATTGACTACATTTATGTTAGTTTATTGGTTAAAGTCTTGATTGATTCTAAGTTGGTACGAAGAAATTATTTCAGTTTCAACGAAAAAAGTGATTTCTATCTGGTCGTTCTTGTACACAATTTCAAATTTTCCAAATTCAAATTTTTAATATTCAAAATATTAAATTCATTCTTTTATTTTTATATATTTAAAATTAAATTTTAGATAAAAGGGTAATTTGTGGCCATTTATGATCTTTTGCAATAGTATGAGTTGTAAGTGTAACACGACTATTTTAATTACGTAAATGAGTCGGTAACATTTTGATAGATCTGAACAACACATCAAACATGGAAACACAGAAAGAAGGTCGCTCATCCCGGTTGTGTTTTTCTTTCCAAGCCATTAAAAAACTGCAAAAGGCGTCTAAAAGAAAACTAACGTGGGATTGCGTGTTAAGATTGAACTGTGATTTAACGAAAAGGCAAGTGGTGATGTATGCTTTTTTTGGCTTTCTACTCTTTTGAGGCAGCATTCGAGGTTCTATAAAGTTTTGGAACAGCAAAACTAAAACAGTGAAGCAAATCTACAGAAATTTAACAGTGACATATCTCTTCTCAGTGAAACTGTTGATCTCGCTCGTGCGGTTTCTCTGCCTGAAAAATTCGAGTTTCAACACTTGTAGACCTACCTCAAAGTTATGTAAAGTTACTTTGGGTTCTGTTTCAAAAGAGAGAGACCAGTTTACACGAGAAACTAAGATGGTGTCTGGTTTTTTGTTTTTAATTCTACGTTTTTTACCATACAAAAGTACAAACGACGCTTCTGTACCGTCGAAAACGATCAATTTAAAAAATAAAATTAACGTTAAATAATCCTTTTTTTCCATCGTCCGTGTATCCTCTTCATCCTCTCTTTCTTTTTTGTTTCATCTTCTCCGTCGTTCCTCCATTATTTTCATGTTTGATACATATTGAAAACTGAAAACACAAAATTCGTTTTTAAATCAAACATTTTCATATATTTGAGATATTCAATTTTAACTCGATTGTTGCATCATTATTAGGAGCTTTACTGTACTTGTACAGATGCAAGTGATACGACATATTCGGGGTGAACGAACGGAACTTTGAGCGATGTATTTAGAGTAGAGTTAGATAAAAAGCCAAAGATGGAATCAAATTAATGGTTCACTGTTTACAGTTTATTCAAATGTAGTAAAAAACGCAACAAAAAAGTAAGAAATGAGGCAAACTATTTTCTTTGTTAACTTCTATTTTGGTTTTGTCACACAGACACGCACAAAATAACAACATTTTGGATGGACAGTGTAATTTTGACGACCTCAAAATTATGTTTGATTTTGAACTGTTTAACTCCAAAAACCGTAAAGAGGTATAGTCAAATGAAATGCTTCTTTATAAGCTAACATATTAGCTATCGGGATCGTATGCACAAAATATGAAATGTTCCGAAACTTTACTAACAAATATTGTTCAGGTATTAATTAATACCAAGATACTATCACGGTGGGGCTATCATCTCGGCATCATTTGTCAAGATTTTGCCACTAAGTAGTGGTAATTAGCTACTTGGTAGAAAGAACTTGCTCAAGATTTAGAACTAGGCAAGTCCTATGTCAATAGTAATGCTCCACGTGCACTGCTTTTATTAAAACAAAACATACTATATTTACCCGAGTTTTTGAACCTATGGTGAGTATAAACATGCCACCCCACTACAGGGTACCAGCAAATATGAAGATTTCCACATACAATTTAGGTATCCTAGCCACATACAATTTAGGTATCATAGCCATCCCCATTGTTCCCATTTTTCTACCTTATCCAAAAACATAAATCAATATGAATCATCGAACATATAATACCTAAATGTCGATTGAAATATGATTTTAACAAAGTTTCGAGTTTCCAATTAATCCAACATTTTTTATAGATGATCTTTCCAGCAAATATATCATACCCACCAATATTTGTTTAGTTTCAACAAAATTTGCAAAAAAAACGAAAGTGGATATAGGAAATGTAGCAAATCTCATCTACGATATTAAAATTTTGTCTCCACTAAAAAGTTTGGATCGTCTACGCAAAATTATCATATGTAAGAAAAGTAGATTATTTTTAAACTTTCAACTCAACCAAAACTACATCTTTAATGGAGTGTAAAAATATATGTCTGATGACTCTACTTTTACTACAATTGCGAATCCAAATTTTGGTGATGATGTTGATAATAGATTGTGTCTACAATTTTTACATCAGTTCGAAAAAATTTGATTAAGAAAAAAAATAGAGAAACATCTAAAACTCATTATTATTCACATCCCCTCTATAATGTGGGTAATATCGTTCCTTATCATTCACATCCCCTTGGTAATGTATGTGTTTGTACATAATATGTGAGAAATATACAAAGATGGATACATAACCCATATATATTTAGCCATTATTAAAGCTCTTAAATATCCATCATTAAATACAAAATATGAGTTAGAGTGGAAACTTTTAAGATGGACTTATGGACTAGCTCATCTGTCGGTATTTCAATATATTTCAGAATTGATTAATCGTGAAACCCTACATCCAAATAGATGATCCATAGTGGTTTGGTTGAGAATAAATTAGAGGAAGGTAAATAAATTAATGGGAGCCATACCTGAATCCACAGTTGTTGATTAAAAGCGAAGAAGAATTGGTTTGATCTTCCAAATTGACACAAACCGTATTTCTAAATTATTTGCATAGAAGAAATTAGGAGAATAACTAGAGCTTATTTAATTTGGAAACCATAATTTGTTGGCATTTTCTAATTTGGCTCTTCAATAAATTAGAATTGTCATGCTATCTGTACATTAATATCATGACAATTATATTCTTATGTCTTTTAGCTTTAATTTAAAGTTTGGTCACTTTAATTAGGTTTTATATCAAAATAACACAACACGTTTACTTTACTTATGTAGCCCACATGTTGATATTTTTCAATAACCCCCTTGGGCCATATGTATAATAACCTTATAAATGTGTTTAACTTTATAAGTTTCAAGTTTTGTTATTTATAACATAAGATGTTCCTGAAACAATCTCGTTGGTTAAATATGTTGATGAAAGATCAAAGTGGCTTTCGTTACCTTTAGTATAACTAAACTCATCAATGATCATATATAACAATACAATCAAACGACATTGATCAATCCTGGATGCGTAGCATGGAAATTAGATGAGATGTGATTTGTACATGTCTATTTCCAACTGATCCTACTTTAGTGAGATCAAAAAAAGTTCAGTATTTAAACTTCGTGGAGTGTAAAGAAGACTTAA
Organism: Allium cepa; assembly: GCA_030765085.1. Lineage (NCBI taxonomy): Eukaryota > Viridiplantae > Streptophyta > Magnoliopsida > Asparagales > Amaryllidaceae > Allium > Allium cepa. The sequence continues at coordinate 223,257,209 of CM060928.1, forward strand.
TTAGTTTATTTCTGATCAAAAAAAGAACTTAATATATTTACACCGAAGTATAGTGCAATGTTTCATATGATTATGTCAAATACAAATTCCTCATAAACCAAAATATCTTTACGTGAAAGTTATACCTATTGAGCAACATTCCCATGTAAGATCTTGGGTGAGTATCCTATTATAAGCGGATCTACCATAATGGAGTTTTTCATGGTATGCTCTATGAATTACAATATATTTTGCGCTCTCCCTTATTGAAAAATAATATGTTGTTTACTGTCATGATGTCGTTTCAACGGTCTTTCAATTTCTTTTCAATACTCTACAATTTTGTGATAAATTTTTTTAATTATTTTCCATCGTTGGATGCCTTATAGTAGAATACACATTAATTTCATGGTTAAGGAAACTATAAGTATCTGTATAATAAATTTCCTTATATAGCTCCACACAAAAAATATTGTTATACGAAATGGAGTTTTTATACTCTTGTTATCCAAAATATACTAATCATATTCCTTTATGATCTTCAACTAATCTGACCTTTTATCTATGAGCATAAAATCCTTTTGTTCCTTAAAGATATCCCGTAACCATTTTGGTTATTAACCATTGATCCACTTTCAATGATAGTAACATATCCGCTAAATAATACACGTAATATCCATATGTGTATATGTCTTAACATGTGTAGACTCCACACCTCAAATGCATAAGGAATCTTTTGCAATTTTTTAGCTTCAAGAATGTTCTTATATCATTATATAATACAACATTTGTCCCTTTTGACAAAAGAGAATCAATGTATTCGCAGTTTGCATACTAAATTTTTTATGCACTTATCTTCCTAGCTATTTTGTGATAACCCAATATTACTCTATGAATGATAACGGTGTATTTAAATCCCTAATACCAAAAAGCAATACATAAATGAGTTTCTTTAGTTGTTTCATCAATGTAAGAAATGCGACTTTGATATCCTTCTGATACTGCTCAAATTATAATCTAGAACAATTTCAAAATAATTCTAAAGAGTATTTCAGTAAAACCAAAGAGAAAGTCTCTTTAAAAAAGATATCGTTTTCCTTTTGAATATAGTCTTTTCTATAATGAGCCTTATATACCTTTACACATTACCTACTTAATCCTTTTTGGTTTTGAATAGTTATTCATAACCAATGATCTTGTTACCTTAAGGTAGAAGGAAAGATCTCAAACTTTATTGTCCTTTATAGATTTACATTATATATTCATACATTAAATCCACATTTTAAATAATATCTTTGTATGGACTGATGTAAGCCAATAAAAACATATTTATCAATCCATTATTTATCTTTAAGGAGAAATACTACATAGTCATCCAGAGTAGTATTTCTTCCTTTCAAGTGGATTTCCTTAGTAACCTTGTACCTTGAGGTTGTTGAGTTTGGTTTCTTGAAACGTCAAACTTAATTAGAAATTTTTTTTGTTTAACGTTATATGTTATTATGGTTCTTAATTTACTTCCTGCCAATGAAAGAAAACAAATCATATACATTTTCCGAAGAAGTAACTGTAATTGAATCAAAGATAATGATTTTCGTTAATTTCAGTGATTCGTACTTTAAAATTTCTATTTAACATTGTCTTATTATGGTTTCTAATTTACTTCTTGTCAACGAAAGCAAAAAAACCTATACATTATCCGAAGAAGTAACTATAGGTGAATCAAAGATAACGATTCTCCTTAAAGACAATGTTCCATACTTTATATCTCCCCCAAACTCAACATGCTGAAAATATATAGCATTTCCAATCTTAAATTTATTTCTTAGTGCGGATTTATAGAACTTGCTTTTAAATCAATTAGAATATTAATAAATTATTTGCCATCTTTAATACCTCAATCCAGAATTATTTGGTAAGATAGAATAAATAATTACATTAATCACCATATCTGAATTCAAAGCTTCATTTTAAGAGGTATTTATCATGAATTTCAAGGTACTCAATTCCAATAATCTATGAATTTATTAATAGCTTTGTCTTATTATTTCTGAAGGAACAATAACAAGATTTTTTTCATTTCAAAATTAGAAACCGAAATCTGTCTAAGTGAAAGTATAACAAATATATCATACAAATCCAAACAATGTGCATAATTTTTAGACACGACATGTGTGATATTTAGTAAAATTCCTTGTATATGTCAATGTTGTCATAAAAGAAACAACAATAAATATATCTATATGTTATTTCTTTTGTTTAGATCCTTATAGTGACTTCTTTATCCTTATTTATACATTTATTTATAATTTACATTAAATGTGTACTTTCTATCTTATCATGCTTTAATCTTTCTTCTTCTCCCCACAATGCGAAATGAGCTTGGTAAGAGGTCATTTTATTCTTAAGTAGATAAAAATAACTAATAATACTCTTAAAATGGTTATGTTGTGAATAAAGAGGGTGCCAAAAAAATTAACGATAACTTGAGTGCCTTTATCTTTTGAAGCAGCATTCATATTATACTCATTTATGTTTTCCTTACTTTGATTTTATAGAATCAAGCAATATAAAACATGCTTGCGCTCCTTATCAATTTTTGGAAAAATGCTTTTTCCTTTATAAAGAACTCCTTTGAATTGATTATCCTTATGGATATCATATCCTTGAAAGCTTTTGAAATATTACACCTTATGATCATTTGACTCTTGCAATTCGAATTATCCCACCTCTCAATGTTCTTCATAACATTATAAGAACATTCAATTGTAATAGGAATGGTTGTGATCCTCCTAATTGCAAGAGTTAGATCCACGTATTCAAGGAAAAAACATGGTCTCTTACTAATACTTAGAGTTAGTCCCAAAAACAAGATGAGAACATTATAAAAATCACAAGTACTTTAGTCAAATTAATTGAAAATTGAACAAAAAGTAAAGATTAACCGTATATGCTCATGTCCAAATATCAGTTATAGTATATACAAATAATTGGTATGTCTCTTCTTAAGATATCTACCATAATATTAAGATCAAGTCTTTGGACAACAATATTAATTATATGTGGTACTCTTGTTGTAATAATCTAATGCTAGCAATATATCCAAGTCAAATAACAATCTTCATTTTCACCGATTAGTTATTCACTTGTAAAACCTTATTGTCACATATTTATCATCACAAATATGTAAGTGATTCGGTCAAATATTAGTCTTTTTTTATGCCAACTAATATTTGTATGAATAAATAAACATAAATTTCAAATATTTTCATGAACAACTAAAATAAGAGAGATCACTTTGGTGATATGTTTTTTCAATTAGCCCACTTGGAATGTAGGATATTAGCTATTAAGTTTGCAAAGAAACACCAAAAATATATTTGAATTTATTTCTTTGTGCATGTGCAATATATTTCGAGTTCTATAAAGCACTCCCACAAATGTTCTAAGTCCATATGACACTATAAAATCTCAAAATTATAACGGTGGCACAACATGTTTTAATCATAGTTGCTACAATCTTTTGCTTTAAGTATGCGATTATATTCATGACATTCCCTAAATAAATAGGTTATAGGACATCATAAATAAATTACATGACAAATGTCATAAACGAATGCCAAAATTAAATGCAACATTAAGTTATATGTAAATGACATAATAAATGTCGTACTATATAACATGAATGAATATTGTAGCTATGACGTATTTCTTAACCATAATATAAGTATACAAAATGCCACGATATCATTTTATCTTTAGTTTATTATTTGAATACTTAATTAAGGTAGTTACCATGCATTTTTTCAAAATATGAAAGCCGCTACTCATTTTATTTTATGATAATGGAAGTATGAAAGTGAAACATACATTAAACGAGCGTGGGTCATACATATAAAATATCTATATCTAACACATAAATGAATCAAATAATAAACTATATAACTTTTCTTATTCCAAATATAAACATGCCGCATCATTAAATTTACTTCAATTGACGCATTTAATGTTTATGATTATAAGTTAATTAATTTATTACTATAACAACCATATTTAATGCAGTTATGATAAAAATAAATGCAATGGACCGTTATGTGGTACAAAATGTTAATTAGTGTCATGTTAAAATTTATTCATGCATTTATGCTGTATAACATTGTTATACCGCCTTTTGACTAGGCATTATGTAACGACCCGTTAAATTAATAATATTAAATGAGTTAAATTAATATAATTTCTAACCTAATTTAGAAAAAAAAAGGCTTTAAGATTTATTTGAGAAAATGTAGTAATTTGTTATAGTAATTGGAATTTAATGTAACAATTTAATTTTTATGACAATAGTTTTGGATAATGTAATTGTCACACTTTGTTAAAAGTTAATGTTAAGAAACCAATAAATGTTGAATTAGTGAATATTAATAAAATATTTACTAGAATGTGATTCATTTAATATTAAAATAAATAGTAGGATTGTTTCATTTGGTGACCGTTGAATAAACCAATGCAATAAGTGTAGATAAATTTTTTTATGAATATTGTTCGATAATGAATGTACTTAAAAACGGTAATAAACTTAATATAAGAAAACAAAGGCAAATTGTGTATTAATTAATGAATTCATGAATCAGTGTATGGACTTAGTGTAACTATACGTAAATGTACGCAATAAGGTTGTGAAATACCAATGATTTGGATTTCCAATTTATATTAAACATAATGTTGGTAGAAATTGGAATTCACTGTTGTGTGAAATATATGAGAAATCAGGTCAAATGTAAATTATACCGTAGATGATATACTCTTTTAAACAGTAGGATTTTTAAATAAATAAACCTTTCACTTAGGTTTCAATTGGATAACTTATGTAGTTTAATGGAGAATCAATTGCAATTAATTGCCATAAATTAGTGATGATAGGATAGTTTGATTTGGCCTTTAAGAAGCAAAGAAAAAGAAGCCAAGATCTATGAATTCATTTGCAATGTGAAATGCAAATCTTGTGGATTGTTTTTTTTTACAAATGGAATTAATATTTAACCATTACGTTAGTGGAGTCTGATAAGTTAAGGTAGATAATCAATGGTAATTTACCTAATTCAAAGGATATGTTAATATAAATATGGGTAAAATGAGGTTAGACCAAGGATATAATATTAATTGATTTTTAAGGCTTAATTAATACGTAAAATAGACAAGATTCTACATTCAAACATTTATACAAAGCTAAGTTGTAAATAGAAGTACCAATGTTATATAATGTAAATAGATGGGAATCAACATTTATTTATTTATTTAATGGAATTTAATTTCTATAGTATGATAATCGCAATTAAATGAAATTGAAATAGCTAATTTATACGTTAGTTGAAATTTAGCTGGAATATGAGGATTTTTAATGAAATAGTGAAATCAAATGGAAATAAGGTTTCAATTATACATTGGAATTTATATTCACCATAAAAGGTTAATTGAAAACCAAAGGAGTTAATAAAGGAATCAAGCTTTATCTATTAATTTGGATTTAAGATATGGTAAATTGGATTTATTGCAATAATTAATTCTATAAGATGAGGTTAATACTTATTCTATTTATAATTAGACCAAATTGTTGATATAGATTTTTTGAAAGCAGAATCTATAAATCAATTTGAGTATCAAATTCAATAATTGCGCTTATTGCATAAATAAAGGGAATTTAACGTTAAATATTACGTTACTGGAATTTAAAATGAACTTTAAGAATAATATTGTGAATCATGAACTAAAGTATGAGGCATCCCTATTTGGATAAAGAATGAGTATATAAAAGTTAAAATCTAATATACGGGGTTTTGAGCATTTAATTTTATAATTCTTAAATATAGGAAAGTGCAGAAATTAACACTGCAAATTGATATACTTATAATTTTAATTCACATCCAAGCTTGTTAAATCATTTGAAATTGATTAAATTATATAAGTAATAAAATTTGGACAATTTTAGAATATAATATAAAATTTGGATTTTTGTAATTTATTTTGATTTATTTAATGAATATAAAAATAGCCTTTTTTTGTCACGGACTCGGATTTCGATGAAACCAGTTTCATCGGATCCGTATCGGTGAATTATTATAGGGTTTCAAGTTTCGTATCGATCGGACTTGTCGTTTGATCGTACGGGCGTGAAACGCCTTAAAATCAAATTTAATTAAAATCAATTTGAATCAATTTGGAAATTTTGTTTTCAGCATAACTTCTTCATACGATCAAATTTGGACGTGAAACTTTTTCCATCGCGTTCAGAATATTTTAAATTACCTATTTGGATATATAGATTTAATAAATTCAGTTCCGGAGGCATAGCGGGCTTTTTGGGCCATAGTTTGTTCCGCACGTTCATTCTACGGTCTATCTACTCTATCTCTAACCCCTCTATATAAACCTAGCTACAAGCCCTAGCCTCCACCTAATTTCTTTTCATCCGAGCGTATACTTTCTTCAAGCTCCTCTTCTTCTTCAATGGGTGTTAACCCTAGATCCAGTCAGTTCAAAAAAAAAAAAATCAAATTTTTAAAAAAAAAAAAAAAAAAATTCGGATATGCAGCAGCTTCTGGTAGCGCTTCGGGTTTCAGGGGAGAAAACCCTAGAGCAACTTCGGGTCAGGAAGAAAATGACTCGGGTCGCTCCGGGTCGTTTTGGCGAAAACTCCAAGCAAGCACCCGGGAATTGAGGCGGCGCACCGAAGTCGAACCCGAAGTCGACCCAGGACCAGAATTTTTCCATTTTTCAAATTTTCATAACTTTTGCATACGAGCTCGGATTCACGCGCGGTTTGTTTTGCTGGGATCGTATCGGAATTTCTGACGTTTTGACGCTGGTTTGGATGGATTTGGAGACCGTCAAAATTTTGAGTTTAAATTGAATTTAAATTCGATTTAAATTCCAAAGGTGAGTGTTTAAAATCCACTCACCTGCTAGAAGCTTTTATGTTTGTTAAATTAATTTTAGAAATGAATAGCAATTTATTTATGAGTATTTGGCATGTTTATTTCACTCATATTTGTTGAATTGCATTTATTAAGTTTAACTGTTAATTTAATTTATTTATTGCGTATTAATTGATAGTTAGAATTTATTTGTTTGCCTATAAACTGCTAGTTAACAGTTATATAGATTATTACTGAATATAAACTATTAGATTAATAGTTGTTAAATTTAATCTGAATAAAATTGCCAGTTATTACCTGTTATCTATTATCAAATATAAATTGTTATTGATTGATATTGCTTGATGATTTTGATTGGATGATGTTGATTGAATATCATAAAATTGCGAATTATCATGCATATTTCATTTCATTCGGGATTGTGGTTTGAAATGATATACAACCGCAAAATTTTATATCTTTTAAATTGCGGATTGAAATGATAAATATCCGTATCACTTGACCATAGGATAGAAAATTTTATACAGGCACCGCGGTCTATATATAACTATTTTAATGTGATTTCTATGGTTTGGATGGAATACGGTTTCTAAAAATCTTAAATTTTATATTATATAAATATTATTCTTCCATATATATACATATGAAGTTGAAAATTTTGAAATTAAAAGGTGTATAAAAATCTTTATTTAAAAATGGAAAAAAATTAAGAAAATGGAGTTTAATAATTTATATCATATGTTTAAATGTTAAGTTTGAAAATTTTAAGATATGATATTTATAATTGGATTTTTCCCAAAATAAATTGAAATGAATATTCTAGTATAATTTGAATTGGGAAAATATATATTTTTTATTACTAGAAATTGAAGTCTTATTATTTATGGATTTTATGTGAATATTCAAGACTAATTAATAGAACAATTGATCTGTTGAAAGAATAAAATCCAATTTTAGTTTGAAATATTGTTACTCAAAATGGATATACGTACATATATATAAATTGAAGTGGTTTTGGAACTTGAGAGAGATAATACAAATTTTGGTTTAGACTTTAATAAAGAAATGTATTTGTAAAGCCATGAGAACTATTTTCTTTACAAAGTAACATTTAAGTTAAACCTTTTAATTCATATACCGTTGAATATCCAAACCATTCAAGTTTTAGAAGTTATGGTTTTAAATTATGATTTTCAAAATACTATGCTTTGAAAATATTTGATTTTCAGACGATATGAAGTTAAAGCATTTTGATTTTGGAAAAGAATTATATTTGGGATAAGTGATAAAATATGGTTTTGGGTTTTGAAATGATATCGTATTCATGGTTATGAAATGGAATGTTTATTCTGATTTTTAAAGTATAACCTATTTTTAAATGACCGCGGTGTTATAATAACGATGGGTTGGCAAAGAGACCGGGATCGGATATCTGACATACTCTCTGTCGATACCGAAAACCACTTTGACTAACCGTGTACGCGGTGGAGATTCCAGAATGAAGTAGGTGGTGGTGACGTTTCCTGTAAGGTAAATACGTGGACCCGACTCCCGTGAGTTGGCATAAGGTGGCTAAAACAGGAGCGATTCTCGGGCCAATGAGGTCATTCCTCTGATCGGACCCTCCTCTTCGATATTATACTTTGATTTTGGATTGATTCAGTGGCCACTTCTATATTTTGATTTTGGGGAGTTAGTCCGAGGTGGGCGGTAACTGCGGCTACGCGTTTCCACCAGCCTGGATAGCAATTGGTATATCTACCCTGGCATTGCCTAGTTGTGCCGTGTCACCTACCGTACCGAGCCTTTACTACGAGTTTCTATTTGTGTCTTACCTATGGAGTATCCTCTGGTAGCTTCCCGATCAGGAGGTATTACGGTACTGTATAGACTATTGGCATTATTTGTGTTAAGGGCTATATAGGTAACCCCTTAACGCTATTAAAAAGTAAGTTTATTTTATAAATAGACACTATTATAATAGCGCAATATACTACATAGTAAATAGTTTAACGGATCCTTAGGAGATGTAAATCCCGAACATCTCTTGAGTTACTGTACTCATATTTATTTCTGTTAATTTAACACACATAAGATCTTTTAGTCTGACTCGAGTGTTTTTGTCTTTTCAAATTCGCTCGGGTCAGTCCGAGCGTTTCAGGATCGAAGACTTTAGCTTTGAAGGACGAAGACGAATGAGTCGTATTATTATTATCTATAGTATTGCACCACACTCTAAATTTCCGCTGCATTGATTGTATTGGTATGTGTAACTCTGATATTCATTGTATAAGTAAAATAAATATTTTGTAAACAGTTATCATGAACTGTATATTGATTATTATATTTTATCATTCCGCTGTGAGATTCTATTTTGTTTTATTTCTTCTCTGTTTTTCTTATTTACCCCATAACAATCCGTCCTTGCGTATGCTTTGAATTTGCACGTGTGTCGGTTTAAAGTGTGCGAAAAGGCGGGATGTTACAGTTGGTATCGGAGCTTTGGTTTAGCCATAAACCTTGGTTTTGTGGGGTTTGACTCTTTGTTAATAGGGTAGTAATACCCTATGGGAGTCGCTGAGTGTATATATATGAGAGAGCGTATTTGTTAGTGTTAATAAAGATTTTGATATTGTGTTAATCTGTTCCGCTTTGTATTTATAAATTCTGGTTGATGCATGGGACGCTATGACATTAATAGGGATTTCTAAACACTTAATAGGACAGACCGACATAATATTTGTTTTTAATATAGGTGAATGAAATAATTTTGCCTATTATATTTTCTATATATAAAAAAAAAAATATATATTTGGTTGCTATAGATTGGGTGTTAGGAAATAAAAATATTTATAACAATTGAAGCTAAGTTGAAATTATAATAAATCAAATTGGAGATTTTAGAACTTAAGTCCGGGATTTTTGAAAATCTTCTTTCAAAGGATTTGTGAAATATAATGATTTGGTTTATAGGTAATTTCTTATATAAATGTTTAGTATAATTCGGAAGAATTGTTTTAAAAGAGGATTTTGGAGAAAATAAATTTTGTACTTTCCTCTCTGTCGCTAGAAAATAATTTCGGTGATGGCGGCCGCATCATCGACTTTCATTTTCGAGTTTCGTAGGGGAAAGGCCACTGTAGTAAATTCTACTGCAGATTTATTTTGAAATTATCTAAAATTTTAAATTGTTTTAAATATAAATTGAGATATAAGTTGTAAGAACTCATTTATCTATTATTTTTAAAATAAAATTGAAATTTGACCCGGTATTTAATTCTAAAATTTTCCACTAATTAATGGTTTAAATTATTTTTAGGGAAATATAAAGTAAGTAATAAATGGATTGAAACGTCTAATTTAAGTAAGAAAATTAATGCTAGGTATAAAGGAAGTTAAAATTTTAACTGATAAATAATGGTAAAGATTTATTGAAAATCAACGAATTAAAAGGGTTGAGATTAAACTTGTATAAGTTCTTTTGCTTTTTCTTTAACATAAATAACTTACCAAGTATAAAAAGTTGAAATGTGAATTAAGAGTGGAATAGAATATTATGCAAGTAGAATTTTTGAAAATAATGAAGTATTCAATAAATTACTGTTATAAATAAGAATTTAATGGTATTAACTTAAGTGATGATTGGAATTTTACTAAAATTAAAGGTTGTATTATTAATAGGTGATTTTAACCTTAAGAAAGTAAAAATGAAATTCCTTAATTTATAAAGTTTGATTGTAGGGTTATTAACTTAAGTACGCCTTAATTTCCCCCTATTCTAATATAATAGAAAGTAAGTAATATATAAATGACTGTAAACCCTAAGTAATTAATTAATAAAATTCCTTATTTTTAAGAATGAAGGTTAAAGGGTTAATAATTTAAGTGTAATTAAAAAGGGTTACTGTAATTAAATATAATAGAAAGTGGGTAATTAAATTGTTACTACTATTAAATATAATAGAAACTTCAACATTAAATAAATGAATGAAATTAAAGGTAAGTTGAAATTGTAATTTATAAAACAAATATATATTAATTTAAGGAATTGAGAAGAAACTTGTAAATTTTCACTTACATTCTTAAAACATACATAACTTACCATATAATAAAAGTTGCAATGTTAGTAAGAAAATGTAAGGGGAAATCTTACAAGTGAAGCTTGAGGTAATAAAGGTATTCAATAAATTTGCTGTTATTAATGAGAATTAATTGTATAAACTTAAGTTAAATTGGAAATTTTACTATATAAGTAAAGGTAAGTAGTATAAATAGATGATATAAACTTTAGTCAATAAATTGGAATGCAAATATAATGAATTTTGTAATAAATGGAAAACGAAAATTGTAAGAAATAAAGAAATCCCTCCATAAATGAAAGAAAGAAAATCAAACCACTGAAGTATGAAATAAATGTATAATAAGTTAATTTGGTTGTTGGTTTGAATTGTATTGTTTGATTTACGATTGTGGGGTAAGGAACTTGAAGTTGTTGGATGAATAAATAATCTATCTTTGTTCCATCTAAGACTGTTGAGTAAAGGATGCACTTGATAGTTAATTTCATTTCATACAAATTTCAAGTTTGAACCCAAACAACTATTTGTTTGATGGATTAAATGATTGCTTTGTGTGTGTATGTATGTTGTTTGTAAGATTGATGGTTGTTGAATTGTTTGGTTGATTAATGATTGAATCCACTTGAATAGTTCACTTTAAAATAAATATTTAACCTTTTAGATTTTATAAGTGAAATGCAGGCTATGGAAGCCACTGCTACTGCTCTGGTTCCCTAATAATAAGCGTATTGCCCGACAAATAGGTACGTTTTCGGATTACGTTTAAAGCGCTATTTTATAATTTTGCCCGTGTTGGGATAATATTTTGATAATATATGTAATATATTTGTATATTTTGATATTATATTTTCTCCAGAGTCTCTCCGTACAAAGGAGACTCTGCCAAAAATTTTCGTAAATTTTGGACTTAGAATTTTGTTGAATATTTTCCAAACTTTAATGATTTAAGTATAAAAGGTTATAATGACTATAAAACGGGCATATCTCATTTAAGGAAATTAATTTAGTAAATTATTGTTTATAAGTTAATATTTGAAATAAGATGTAATGTTTTATTCTTCCTTCTCCCTTCTTTTTCCTTTTCGGGGACGAAAAGTTTTGAGTGGGGGAGATTGTAACGACCCGTTAAATAAATAATATTAAATGAGTTAAATTAATATAATTTCTAACCTGATTTAGAAAAAAAAGGCTTTAAGATTTATTTGAGAAAATGTAGTAATTTGTTATAGTAATTGGAATTTAATGTAACAATTTAATTTTTATGACAATAGTTTTGGATAATGTAATTGTCACACTTTGTTAAAAGTTAATGTTAAGAAACCAATAAATGTTGAATTAGTGAATATTAATAAAATATTTACTAGAATGGGATTCATTTAATATTAAAATAAATAGTAGGATTGTTTCATTTGGTGACCGTTGAATAAACCAATGCAATAAGTGTAGATAAATTTTTTTATGAATATTGTTCGATAATGAATGTACTTAAAAACGGTAATAAACTTAATATAAGAAAACAAAGGCAAATTGTGTATTAATTAATGAATTCATGAATCAGTGTATGGACTTAGTGTAACTATACGTAAATGTACGCAATAAGGCTGTGAAATACCAATGATTTGGATTTCCAATTTATATTAAACATAATGTTGGTAGAAATTGGAATTCACTGTTGTGTGAAATATATGAGAAATCAGGTCAAATGTAAATTATACCGTAGATGATATACTCTTTTAAACAGTAGGATTTTTAAATAAATAAACGTTTCACTTAGGTTTCAATTGGATAACTTATGTAGTTTAATGGAGAATCAATTGCAATTAATTGCCATAAATTAGTGATGATAAGGTAGTTTGATTTGGCCTTTAAGAAGCAAAGAAAAAGAAAGCCAAGATCTATGAATTCATTTGCAATGTGAAATGCAAATCTTGTGGATTGTTTTTTTTTACAAATGGAATTAATATTTAACCATTACGTTAGTGGAGTCTGATAAGTTAAGGTAGATAATCAATGGTAATTTACCTAATTCAAAGGATATATTAATATAAATATGGGTAAAATGAGGTTAGACCAAGGATATAATATTAATTGATTTTTAAGGCTTAATTAATACGTGAAATAGACAAGATTCTACATTCAAACATTTATACAAAGCTAAATTGTAAATAGAAGTACCAATGTAATATAATGTAAATAGATGGGAATCAACATTTATTTATTTATTTAATGGAATTTAATTTCTATAGTATGATAATCGCAATTAAATGAAATTGAAATAGCTAATTTATACGTTAGTTGAAATTTAGCTGGAATATGAGGATTTTTAATGAAATAGTGAAATCAAATGGAAATAAGGTTTCAATTATACATTGGAATTTATATTCACCATAAAAGGTTAATTGAAAACCAAAGGAGTTAATAAAGGAATCAAGCTTTATCTATTAATTTGGATTTAAGATATGGTAAATTGGATTTATTGCAATAATTAATTCTATAAGATGAGGTTAATACTTATTCTATTTATAATTAGACCAAATTGTTGATATAGATTTTTTGAAAGCAGAATCTATAAATCAATTTGAGTATCAAATTCAATAATTGCGCTTATTGCATAAATAAAGGGAATTTAACGTTAAATATTACGTTACTGGAATTTAAAATGAACTTTAAGAATAATATTGTGAATCATGAACCAAAGTATGTGGCATCCCTATTTGGATAAAGAATGAGTATATAAAAGTTAAAATCTATTATACGGGGTTTTGAGCATTTAATTTTATAATTCTTAAATATAGGAAAGTGCAGAAATTAACACTGCAAATTGATATACTTATAATTTTAATTCACATCCAAGCTTGTTAAATCATTTGAAATTGATTAAATTATATAAGTAATAAAATTTGGACAATTTTAGAATATAATATAAAATTTGGATTTTTGTAATTTATTTTGATTTATTTAATGAATATAAAAATAGCCTTTTTTTGTCACGGACTCGGATTTCGATGAAACCAGTTTCATCGGATCCGTATCGGTGAATTATTATAGGGTTTCAAGTTTCGTATCGATCGGACTTGTCGTTTGATCGTACGGGCGTGAAACGCCTTGAAATCAAATTTAATTAAAATCAATTTGAATCAATTTGAAAATTTTGTTTTCAGCATAACTTCTTCATACGATCAAATTTGGACGTGAAACTTTTTCCATCGCGTTCAGAATATTTTAAATTACCTATTTGGATATATAGATTTAATAAATTCGGTTCCGGAGGCATAGCGGGCTTTTTGGGCCATAGTTTGTTCCGCACGTTCATTCTACGGTCTATCTACTCTATCTCTAACCCCTCTATATAAACCTAGCTACAAGCCCTAGCCTCCACCTAATTTCTTTTCATCTGAGCGTATACTTTCTTCAAGCTCCTCTTCTTCTTCAATGGGTGCTAACCCTAGATCCAGTCAGTTCAAAAAAAAAAAAAAAAATTTAAAAAAAAAAAAAAAAAAAATTCGGATCTGTAGCAGCTTCTGGTCGCGCTTCGCGTTTCAGGGGAAAAAACCCTAGAGCAACTTCGGGTCAGGAAGAAAATGACTCGGGTAGCTCCGGGTCGTTTTGGCGAAAACTCCAAGTAAGCACCGGGGAATTGAGGCGGCGCACCGAAGTCGAACCCGAAGTCGACCCAGGACCAGAAATTTTCCATTTTTCAAATTTCCATAATTTTTGCATACGAGCTCGGATTCACGCGCGGTTTGTTTTGCTGGGATCGTATCGGAATTTCTGACGTTTTGACGCTGGTTTGGATAGATTTGGAGACCGTCAAAATTTTGAGTTTAAATTGAATTTAAATTCGATTTAAATTCCAAAGGTGAGTGTTTAAAACCCACTCACAACTACTAGAAGCTTTTATGTTTGTTAAATTAATTTTAGAAATGAATAGCAATTTATTTATGAGTATTTGGCATGTTTATTTCACTCATATTTGTTGAATTACATTTATTAAGTTTAACTGTTAATTTAATTTATTTATTGCGTATTAATTGATAGTTAGAATTTATTTGTTTGCCTATAAACTGCTAGTTAACAGTTATATAGATTATTACTGAATATAAACTATTAGATTAATAGTTGTTAAATTTAATCTGAATAAAATTGCCAGTTATTACCTGTTATCTATTATCAAATATAAATTGTTATTGATTGATATTGCTTGATGATTTTGATTGGATGATGTTGATAGATGTTTATTGAATATCATAAAATTGCGAATTATCATGCATATTTCATTTCATTTGGGATTGTGGTTTGAAATGATATACAACCGCAAAATTTTATATCTTTTAAATTGCGGATTGAAATGATAAATATCCGTATCACTTGACCATAGGATAGAAAATTTTATACAGGCACCGCGGTCTATATATAACTATTTTAATGTGATTTCTATGGTTTGGATGGAATATGGTTTCTAAAAATCTTAAATTTTATATTGTATAAATATTATTCTTCCATATATATACATATGAAGTTGAAAATTTTGAAATTAAAAGGTGTATAAAAATCTTTATTTAAAAATGGAAAAAATTAAGAAAATGGAGTTTAATAATTTATATCATATGTTTAAATGTTAAGTTTGGAAATTTTAAGATATGATATTTATAATTGGATTTTTCCCAAAATAAATTGAAATGAATATTCTAGTATAATTTGAATTGGGAATATATATATATTTTATTACTAGAAATTGAAGTCTTATTATTTATGGATTTTATGTGAATATTCAAGACTAATTAATAGAACAATTGATCTGTTGAAAGAATAAAATCCAATTTTAGTTTGAAATATTGTTACTCAAAATGGATATACGTATATATATATAAATTGAAGTGGTTTTGGAACTTGAGAGAGATAATACAAATTTTGGTTTAGACTTTAATAAAGAAATGTATTTGTAAAGCCATGAGAACTATTTTCTTTACAAAGTAACATTTAAGTTAAACCTTTTAATTCATATACCGTTGAATATCCAAACCATTCAAGTTTTAGAAGTTATGGTTTTAAATTATGATTTTTAAAATACTATGCTTTGAAAATATTTGATTTTCAGACGATATGAAGTTAAAGCATTTTGATTTTGGAAAAGAATTATATTTGGGACAAGTGATAAAATATGGTTTTGGGTTTTGAAATGATATCGTATTCATGGTTATGAAATGGAATGTTTATTCTGATTTTTAAAGTATAACCTATTTTTAAATGACCGCGGTGTTATAATAACGATGGGTTGGCAAAGAGACCCGGATCGGATATCTGACATACTCTCTGTCGATACCGAAAACCACTTTGACTAACCGTGTACGCGGTGGAGATTCCAGAATGAAGTAGGTGGTGGTGACGTTTCCTGTAAGGTAAATACGTGGACCCGACTCCCGTGAGTTGGCATAGGGTGGCTAAAACTGGAGCGATTCTCAGGCCAATGAGGTCATTCCTCTGATCGGACCCTCCTCTTCGATATTATACTTTGATTTTGGATTGATTCAGTGGCCACTTCTATATTTTGATTTTGGGGAGTTAGTCCGAGGTGGGCGGTAACTGCGGCTACGCGTTTCCACCAGCCTGGATAGTAATTGGGATATCTACCCTGGCATTGCCTAGTTGTGCCGTGTCACCTACCATACCGAGCCTTTACTACGAGTTTCTATTTGTGTCGTACCTATGGAGTATCCTCTGGTAGCTTCCCGATCAGGAGGTATTACGGTACTGTATAGACTATTGGCATTATTTGTGTTAAGGGCTATATGGGTAACCCCTTAACGCTATTAAAAAGTAAGTTTATTTTATAAATAGACACTATTATAATAGCGCAATATACTACATAGTAAATAGTTTAACGGATCCTTAGGAGATGTAAATCCCGAACATCTCTTGAGTTACTGTACTCATATTTATTTCTGTTAATTTAACTCACATAAGATCTTTTAGTCTGACTCGAGTGTTTTTGTCTTTTCAAATTCGCTCGAGTCAGTCCGAGCGTTTCAGGATCGAAGACTTTAGCTTTGAAGGACGAAGACGAAGGAGTCGTATTATTATTATCTATAGTATTGCACCACACTCTAAATTTCCGCTGCATTGATTGTATTGGTATGTGTAACTCTGCTATTCATTGTATAAGTAAAATAAATATTTTGTAAACAGTTATCATCAACCATATATTGATTATTATATTTTATCCTTCCGCTGTGAGATTCTATTTTGTTTTATTTCTTCTCTGTTTTTCTTATTTACCCCATAACAATCCGCCCTTGCGTATGCTTTGAATTGGCACGTGTGTCGGTTTAAAGTGTGCGAAAAGGCGGGATGTTACACATTATATCCTAAAAGTTGGCTCAATGACTTCTATGATCATCAAGGCAGAAAGCCCGGAGAGACGGTTATCAGGCTCGGAAATCAGTGATATTTGGACTATGGACAATAGTTGGTCGGATTCGGACTAGCTCCCAATCAAGATGCAATTAATATGAAGTGACAAGGAAGGCTTTTTGAGGCTACATTTCAAATTTCAAGTCGATCGGAGTTTTTTTACTTGAGTTATGGACAAGGAAGAATTTATATGGATCGATCGGGAACGATCCATAAAACAGCGTAAATCGACTAAAATCGATCAATATCTCAAAATCTACAAAGCTAATGCACTTGAAACTTTTGAAGCATCAATGTATTGAAGAGTGGAGCTCACAAAAATGATCGAATGATAAAAATCCCAAATCTTGAAAAATGATGCCGATCGTTATTGGAACGATCGTATAGATCAGCCAGAACAATCCATAGTTTCATGGAAAATGCGATATGTCACAAAAGCTAAGTCAGAATTGCACAAAATTTGGAGAGCAAGTATCTTACATCATAGAGCACCTCCATGATCGATCACAACTCAATACTCCCAAATTTTGAAAAAAGGTCGGTCGTTATTGGAACAATTATACTAATCAGCTAGAACGATTCATAGTTTCACGAAAAATGTTATATCTCACAAACAGTATGTCAGAATTGTAGAAAATTTGAAAAGAAAGTAGCTAACATCATGGAACACGCACATGATTGATCGCAGCTCAAATGGATGAAGCATGAAATGATCTCCTATGATCCAATTTCTAGTCAAAATGGCAAAGATCAATCGATATCTCACAAACGGTTTCGCAATGGTGCGAAACTTTAGGAGCATGGACTAGAGGCATGGGGACACCATAAAAAAGATCGCAGCCCCATTGGAGTTAGTATGGAACGATCGTTCTAAATTATTTTTTAGTGCCCGGTTGATCCTAATTTTATGGGTAGGGTCGTATGGGCCTGGAGGTTCTTCTGGCGAAATGTCAGCTCGATCCATGCACATCTTCACCTATAAATATGGCAGACACGGCTTATTACAAAGGACTTTTTTGGAGTGGCTCTGCTTCATCACTTCTTATCTCTTCCTCCATTAATTTTCTGAGGCAAAAACAATTGTACTTGTAATCTTACAATATAAATAAAAGATTATTGGAGTTGATGTAGGTCGGAGTTTGCCGAAACACTATAAAACTTGTGTGTTCATTTACTTTTCTTCAATCTATTCTACGATGTGTAAATCTATATTTCTCTATTTGGATCTAAATATTGGACATTAGTGCTTTCACTTACAACGGAGTGTTTGTGATCATTTTGACGCAAACAAAATATAATTATTATTATGGTTGTAATGGGAAGTAGAACAATCGACCATCGAAAGTAAAAAAATAAAGTGAAAATATAATATTATATTCATAATTTGTTAAAATTGAGCATATGATTTTATAAACAAATTAAAAAGAATAATATATTATATAATTAATAAAATAGTAAACTGTGCAAATGAATTAAAAAATAAAATGTCTATTATAAAAGAATAATTGCTACTATAATTTTTAAATTTCTATTATATTTTTTAAAATAATAAAAAATGATAAATTATTTTGTCGGTCGGAAGAGGTGAATGTATCAAGGAAAGGGAAAGAAAGACTTAATTAAGGAATATCTGTATAATGGTGTACATGAATTTTTTAAATTTTCTTTAAGTAGTAATAGAAATGACGAAAAAATTCGTTGTCTGTGTAGTAACTGCAAACACTTAAAGCATTGAAAACTAGAAATGGTCATAGTACATTTATGTCAAAATGGTTTTGTGCTAGATTATTATATAAGGGATGGTGGCAGCCTGCATTTTGGAAGGTTCAGGTCGACAATAAAGCACATATGTCCAACTCGAACAAGAAGGCAGATAATCAATGGGTTGATTAAGAAATAAAAGAAAAGAAGAAAAACAAAACACAGAATCTTGCAACGGAATGACAAAATATAATAACCAAATAAACAGTTCATAAAGCTGTTTTACAATATACATTTGATTACACTATACAACATCAATCAGAGTTATAAATATTCATCAGAGTTATACATTTAACAAACACAATAGAGTAAAGCAGCAGAAAAAAAATAAGCAATGGAATAATACTTGTATAGTTACAAATCTTTGTCTTCATCCTCCAAAAGTAATGGCCTTCGAACACTGAAATACTCAGGCTGATTCGAGCGTAATGAAAAGACAAAACACTCATATCAGATATCCTCATGTAAATCAAATCAATATCATGTAAAACATGAGTGCAATAGCGTCAAAGATGTTACAGGATTTTACATCTCTTATTAAGTGCAATAACTTAAGAGATGTTGCGGGATTTTTCATCCTCCAAGGATCCGTTAAACTATTGATACATAGTAGATACGCTATATATGTAATGTTTATCAGTAAAGTAAATATTTTTCATAGCGTTAAGACTTTAATCCCCGTTAACGCGTTTTAAGCATTGTGATATAGCTGCATATAAAACATCAATAAAACATCGATGGATAAGGATGCGTTGTATACGAGAATACTAAATCAAAATTATAGTGGCCTCGAATAAGGATAATCACATGATAAGGAATATGAGGCAATGCTTAAGGTAGGATACTGCCAGTTTGCCTGATCCAGACTAGTGGTAACCCCTAATGGCCCACCACGTCCAACAGTCCCAAAATCCAAGGGGCGCACCAACCAATAACAATGTAGAGATAGTAATACGAAGGAGTGTGTCCGCTAGAGGTAGCTAGCATCACTGGCCCGACATGACTCCTTTTTAAGTCACTTCAAATTGACACAAGTGTTGGAGTCATCCATCATCGTCACTTTCTTCAAATCCAGTAAACGTTCACAAATTCGACCACTTTATTCTGGATCATTCTCCGCATACACGGTTGCCAAAGTGGTTCCAGTATTGACAGAGAGGATACCAATAATCGGCCCTAGTCTCTTTAACAACCAAACGTCATTTTACACACTGGTCGGTACTTTTTTATTTCAAAGAACAATCTTGCTTCATATCAAAATATCATATTCACTTCGAAATATCATATTCACTTCAAAATACCATATTCACTTCAAATTATCGTATTCACTTCAAAATATCATTTTCGAATTCAAAATAGGTTATACCTTCATATTAAACACATTCACATTTAAATCAACGATTTAAGTATAATAGTTCCAACTTTAAAATAGTTTGAATATTGAAAGTAGTTTGAATAATCAAAAATAAGTTAGAGATTGGAGACAGTTTTGATATTAAAATAGTTTGTGTATTTAAAATGGTTTATATATTAAAATAGTTTAGAAACCAAAATAATTTGAATATTAAAATATATGGAAATTTAAAAACAGTTTATATTTAAAATAGTTTACATTGAAATTAGTTTCAAATTAAAACTGCTTCTTTCCATTTTCAACAAATCTGAACTCAGGTTTAAAATTTAAAATCAAACAAATTCAATTTCTAATATTTCAATTCAAATCAACTTCGATTTCAAATTTAATTCAAATCAATCTTAATTTAAGCCGATTTCAGCTTTACTTCAAATTCAGCATAAACAATTCTATTCAAATGGCTAGAAATTTTCAATTCAAATTCTCATTTTAACAATTTAATTTATATCAATCTCAAGTCTAAAATTCGGAATAACCATTTAAATCACTTTAGTAGAAATAATTTCAAAGTTCAAATTAAAATTCAAACCTTTAAATTAATTCAATTTTGATAAATTTAAATCATATTTCACTTTCAACTTGAAGGTTTCAAATAAAATTCTTTAAACAATTTCAATTTTAAACGGTTTCAATTTCAAAGCCTAAATTTGAATATAATTCAATTTTAAAAATCCAATTATACTTCCTTTAAAATCATGTCATTTAAATAAACCCAAAATTCAGGAATTTAAAATCATTTAATTTAACCAATCCACCGTCTGTACATAACTTTTTATCCTATGGCCAAGTGATCAGTTCAATTTAATACATAGATGGATATATATCATTTCGACCCAAAGTTAAATGTCATAGGTATATATCATTTCGATCCATTTCTTAATTTATTCTAAATGATTCAATGACAATTTATATGAAGTCAATAATACACAGGGTGATAACAGGGATATATCAAAATAAATAAACAACCATGCATCTAACATATCAATCGGTAGCATCCAATTGCAATCGACAACCAAATCAACCAATTTACCACAACAGTTTACTAGTTATCAAAAGTCGGGTGTTTAACTAGCAATTCAATTTCAATTTAAATCACCAACAACAATCAATTAAATTAATCATTTCATGATTTTAATTTAACTAACATTATCGCAATACGATGTAGAGCATTACAAAGGAAAAAAATCCCGATTGGATGAGTGCAAGCGTATGGAAAACTTTGATTGATAGCTAGAAAAGTCCAGAAGTGATTGTAATTGACCAGTCTCGTGTATTTTTAAAAATTTAGTAGAATTAGTATAGTAATTGCATCAATTTACAAATATAAAATATAATGTTCATGTTCAATTTGTAGGTAGAATCTTCATGAAATTTTGCAAATAGAAAATCTTGTCACACATCGCGGGGATTACAAGTCATTCCATCATTATCGTCAAGAGCTGGTAAATTTATTAATTGCGATTATAAATACTTATTACATTGTATAATTATATATATATATATCATAATAGTAGTAGTTGTTGTTGTAGGAAAGAGAGCGTGGTCATGTCGTCTCCTACTTGGGAGTGTTTATTCGTACTTACGTCATCGTGCATGTCAATGAACATGGCTTAATAACATACACATGGCATCACACGAATTCATAAGAGGCCATAGTAAGCATATTTCAAATTATTAGTTATTAATAATCACTTTAAAGTTTAAGTTATAAATAATTAAAATAATATAGTATGAATTTTAATTGTAATTCTATTTGTAATCGCAGGATAAATAAATGAAAGAATAAGAAAACTACTAGAGGGAATAGATCAGGACGAGTTGACTGCTGAAGAGGAGGACCAGATTTTGACGCTATCATAGAACCGCCAATGCGAAACAAGTGTTATGGTTTTGGAAACCAAGAGGTAGTGTTTGTGTATAATATATTAATATATAATGTATAACACATTGATTTTAACAATCATAGTACATAAAACACATACACTTTGTTAAGCAATGTTAGAGGCTAGACGCAGAAAAATTGGCTATCAAAAAGCTCAGGTAAATCATGAGATTGCAGAGTTGAGAGCTCAGATTGCTGACTTAGAGAATAGAGGCAGACATCGGTCTGCGGAGATGTACCAGATGTTGAATGAGCGCATTACAGCGTATATGCAACGACATGGCATATTTTCTTCATCAATTGGATTTGGAGGTGATGAGGATCAGTAGATTTTTTTGCTTATGTCGAGACATTATATATATGCATGTTGAGATGTGTGATCTAGTTTGACTATTTTGCGAGATAGTTTAAGAGTTATATATACTTCGAGATATGTAAGGTTGATGTGATTTGATATTTATGGTACATTTTGAGATCTTGTTGGATGGGTGAGATCGATTTCGCACGATTTCGTTTGACATGTTGATGGTGGTTTGTGATTTATGATATATTGATGGATGTTTGAGGTTGGTTTATCTTATATATGAAAAGAACTGGGCCAGCACGCAGCGGAAGAAATGGATAAATTTCAAAAAATTTACCATCGTGGATATTTAATGAGCCTATGAAGTCTTAATGTATATTAGATCCAATCTAATAAAATATTAAATAAAATTGCGACGACCCGGAATTTTCGAGCATTTAAAATCAGAATATTTAGTTGATTTTAAATATTCAATAGAGTAATTTTAACTTGAATTACGAATATCACTATTTATTATTGAATTTAATAAGTGGGAACTAGGTAAAATATGAAATCTGGGATTTTAAGCCTGTTAAAAAAATATATTTGAAGACTTATAAAATTTATATCGATAATACTGAAGAGAATAAAAGTGTTAAAATTTAATTTAACAGTGATTTGCTCAGTTTTGAAATTTCATTGTTTAAATTGAATTTAAAAATAGCCTTCCGAGGCATAGTCTCGGATTTTGACGAAACTAGTTCCATTGGATCCGTAATATTATATTATTATCAGAATTCAAGTTTCGCAATGTTTGGGTTTACCGTTTGGTCGTACAATCCCTATATGCATAGAAGAATCTAATTAATTTAATTAAAATAGTCAAGTCTTCTCTTATACACCACTCCCCTCAACCTAAATATGTTCCATCCCTATCTTCCTTTAGACTAGAAAACATAAAAAAAAAGGGGGATAAGATAATGGCTGCTCGTTCGTTTACGTTCCATTTCGAAATCGTAGCCTTTTCGTTCGTCATCATTGATATCGACTTTGATTCTTAGCCGACTCCTTCGATCGCAAGCATCTCGTGTGGTGGTCGAGCGAGTATCGCAGCGGCGACATTAGGGTTCGATCCGAGCTTAGGAATTTGGTCTTAGGTTGGTATGCTAAGTGTTAGATGGTGTCGAAGATGAGAAAGGCAGTCGCATCAACCGGAGGAAGTCGCACGAGTGGATTCGCATTAGGGCAGCGACCTAAAGCTTCAACGTCGAGCAACTTTCAGGGTCGCGACGTTTGACTTCCACTTGAGAGTGTCGAGTCGCCGTGGTCATACGAGGTTGATCTTGGATTTTCTGGTGATTGAGATAGGGTTTCGGCGGCGTGGGTTCATGGTGGAAGAGGCGACATCGGCGTTTGCGTGCGTGGGTAGCTGGGGGAAGTAGAGTTCTGGGCAGTAAGGTATATGTAATTTGATTCAGTTTAATTTAAATCTGAAATGAATTTTAAAAATGTACAGAACAATCAAGGAAAATTTATTTGCTATTGAATGATATTTTATATTTATATATTTAGTTATAAACGATTAAAAGAATTTCTTAAATGAAGGATGTAATTATAGAAGTTTAGAAAAATCAGATTTTTAGGAAATCTATATAGGTTATTTTTTATAATTATATATATAGTTCGTAAAGAAATAAATATACGTTTACATATTTTAATTTTGCTAAATTATATTTAAAGTAAGGGTTTGGTGATTAATTTATTCTATTAAAAACTATTAAAATTATTTTTGTTACCAAGAAAATTGTCTGAAAGGAAATTTGTTTAAAAATTTAATCATCAAGTTAAAACTAAATTATTAGCTGAATTCAAAATTTTAAAATGGTGGATTGAATTGTTCGAATTTATTTCGAATATTAATAAAATTATATAATTGTTTGGCAAGGTCTAGAATCACGAAGAAAACTAGTACGGAATGGAAACAGTTTGGAAACATCAACAAACAAATGGTGAGTTAATCTCACTCAGCTGAATTATAATTTTAATTTAAATGGTTGAATTTAAATAATTGGTTGATTGATTGTTTGGATTGGATGTGCAATATTATATATAGTAGTATATAATATATCTTGGAATGATTGATTTCCCGCATTTTTATAGCGGATGAGACCCTATGCCCCGCATAGTAGCGGATAATATTATATTTAATCTAATATACCGCGATATTCCACCTCGAAGTGGAATTGGTATTTTATATTGTGCTAATGTCTGTGGATGCAGGGAAATAGGTAGGAGGGATCCAACTGGATTCCTCAACATTTATTTAAATTATTTAATATTCTCTGTGATGATTATTTTATATTCTGTGATGATTTATATTAGAATATTGAATGCTATGGTTTACTTGAATATATTTCGGTACACTGAGTTATCAAAATATATAGAATTGAATTTTTGAAAATAAAGGGAAGCGAATTTGAAGGTGAAGTAATTATAGAGAATTTAAATAAATTAAAATAAACTGGATAAGAATAATAGTGGTTTTAAAATTCTAATAAATAAATTCTGTGTATGAAGGGAAATATGAATAAACAGAAAGTTAATAAATTTTAAACTTCGGTGTTATTATTTAAAAGAACAAAGCATTTGTTTTAAATTTAAGATTTAAATTTTGAAAAGAATAAAGAAGTAACTGGGAAAAAAAAAATCTGAAATTTGTATATTTCAGTTAAAAGGTTTAAAATCAAACGAAAAATAATAATAATAAAGTCCATAATTAACGAATTTTGAAATGAATTGAGTAAGTAAAAATTTTTTTTTCAAATGGAATAAATTGGGAATCAATTTGGGAAATTGATTTAAGTGATTGAAGTTGGAAGTTCTCCCTGGATAACCAAGTACGTTTTCAAAGTAATTTTTTAAATATAAATTAAAGGTTTTAAAGTTGTTTTAAAAAGCAAGTTTTGAAAAATTTATTATTTCTAAATATTTAAATTCTATAGTAAGTATTTTCTTTTAATCTATTATATAAGTAATTATTTAAAAGTGTCTTGGTATTTGTTTTAAAAGAGAAAATCTAGTTTTATATTTTATAAAAGTAACCTCATTTTAAATATTCCTAAAGTATATATTTTTAATAAAATATTGAAGTAGTTTTTAATTTAAATGTTTTAAAGTACATTTTATAATAAAGTGTTTTATTATTTTTAAAAATCTAAAGCTTGTACTTGGTGTTTCCAGTGGAAATAAATATTTGGAAATTCATTCCATGAGAAGAGAATGGTTTGAAACTGTTTTCAAAAGGTTGAAAATAGAAATATATCTTATGAAGATATTTTGAGGTTAATAAATAATTTGGGAGATTATTTATTGTTTGATGGATGTTTGTGAATGTTAATTGATTGTTAAACAACCGACTGTCAATATTGGATAAATGCGTTGATCGTTTCGAAGAGACCGGGATCGAGATTTATTTCTCGAAAACCACTTCGATCCGGTTTATACGTTTTCATGGAAAACGAGTTTGGATTCGAAGATGGAGCAGTGAAGTGCAAGGGCTAGTCGCTACTAATCCTGAGGATGTTTCCAAAATGGATGTAGTAGGAGTAGTGCCTTCGGTTCCGTTCGAACCCGGGACAGACTTCTATGGATTGAATGCTTTCAGTACATCGTCAGGTGGACGATGAGCATTCCGAGTGAAATGATCTAAAAGGTAACGCTTAGCCTCAAGCCTCATCAATAGGGAATGACTAAAAATCAGGGGTTATGCAGCAAGGCTTGGTGGGCAGCACCCATTTCCGGGTAAGGTCATCCCTGTCTAGATGTCCCTTTTATTTCGGCTTAGTGGTGCGATTGCTGATCCCAATCGTGGGGTGATCTTAGTCGGGACTATCCAGTAAGGGGTAGTCTGGGTCTTGTGTTGTAGGGGGTCGGGAGTGATCCTCGGTACTGTGATCTAGGCCACGTACTGTGACAGGTGGTACCCAGTGCCTAGTCATTAGGTGGAAATCCATTCTCCCAACGCGCCTTTTACGAGTTTTGTTTGTATTACCCACTCTGTGGCTCGTAGCTGGAATTTAATAGATGTAACAATTTCGGCTATTTTAATAAGTATTTGTATATAGACCCTATTATAATATCAGAGGATTTTAAAAAAAAGTGTTTTGGCTATCGTAAGGTAAAAACCCGACATGTTTATTTGTGGCGTGGTCTTACAATATGCTTTTGTTTTCAAAGGGATTTTTGAAACTTTAATAATCAATTTGAGTGTGATTTCTCATGCTGGTATTCCAGACTGACTCGAGTGTTATTTAACTATAATGCTCGGGTCAGACCGAGTATTATAGGATACAGGATATGATGCTATGGAGTTGAGGAGACGAGCTGGATGACGATACGAACTTTCGTACTTGATTATTATTCCGCTGTGTATCCAGTTGTATGTTATTGATGTTGAACTGTTATTGATGTACTCTGATGATGTAATATATAAACAAATATATTTGATTTAGTGTAAAGATCATTTATTATCTATTATATTTTATTCCGCTGCGATGGTTAGATTCTGATGTTGTTTTCTATTTTCTTCTTCTTCCTCTTCTTCTTTAACCCAAATGGTTCGTATTTCTGTTCAACTTGAGTTGATTGTTGTAGTATAGTGTCGACTCAAGGGGTACGAATTTGCGGGTCGTTATAGTTGGTATCAGAGCTCAGGTTGGTGATAACCTTGGCTCTGGTGGGAATTACTCATTTTAATTAGAGTCCGTAGTACTCTAAAATGAGTTTGAGCGTATTAATAGATATGAGCGTGTATTTGTTAGTGGATATAAAAATGGTTTTATATTGTGTTGATTGGTTTATTGAGTGGCATATGAACCTTCGTCGGCACAGTCTGGACAACTGTATCGAAGGGGTGTCTAAACACTTGAATAGAACAGTTTGACACGGTATTGTTTTAAATATGGGTGAATGAAATAATTTTACCCAAAAATATATTTTGATATAAAGAAAAGTTTTTGTAAACTATTTTAGGCTAGTATATGGTTGCTTGGATGTTAGGAAGAATAATATTAAATTATTATCATTGTTGAATGGAAATTTAACTAGAAATTGAAAATATAACCAAAGATTAAGGAGATAAATTCAATTATAAAATGAAATTTATAAATATGGATTTTAAACGTGATTTATAAATTGAAATATGATCAAATGATAATTTATACAAATGAATTATAGTTAAAATTGATTTAAGCAGGATTTGGAAATTTAAAAATCCCAGAGATTTTGGAAGTGTTTGTCGAAGTGTTTTGAAGATAAATAATAGCATTATTGTTTTAGAGGTATTTCTAAAAAGAAATTTGTTTTAAATGGATTTTGAAAGTGATATAGCATTGAAAAATCACTTGGATTATTGGGAAATAATTCTGAAGATGACGGCCCCATCATCAGTATTCATTTTCGAATTTCTAAGTGACGGATTGCTGCCAAATTAATTCATTCAGAAAAGCTAGTTGTTTTTGAAAATTTCAAAGGAAATTTGTTAAGGGTAAAAACTAGGATTGGTTTAAATTTTTGAGAAGTGTGATTTGAGATGTTGGAGATTTCAAAATGATTTGAAACCAAAGGCCGGGTGTTTAAAAATCCTGATGAGATAGGTTGTAAGCTTATAAATTGAGAAGATTTTTAAATCAGGAAGGAAATATGAGGTTTGAATGTTGGAATTTAAATTTAAAATGAAAGTTAAAAAAATACTTAGATTGAGGAAGGAAATTGAATAAAATTGAATTAAATAAATCTGAGTTAAAATAGAATTGAATTGGAATAAAAATTCGGTTTAGTTATCGAATGGAATTAGATTCTTACCTGAATAAATGGAAGTAAGCTGTATAAGAAATAAATTAGAATAACTTATAAAAGAATTAAAAATCCATAGAATAAAATATACTTGGGCTATTAATAAGCGTAAATCTTGAGTTCAAAATAAAGATGAATATATTCAAGCCTAGAATGAATGGAAATGTGTAAAATAATAAGTTGTGACTTATAAAATTGAAAAGTGGGATAGAAAACCCAAAATAAATATTTTTGATGAATTGGAAAATGAAACAAAAATCCAAACTTGAATTATAAAATAAATTAAACTTAAGAAAATTAAATGAAATGATGTTGTTTTAGATTAAAAATCAAGCATTGAGTGATAAATAGGGGGAGAATTAATTTGGAATAAAATAAGTTAATTGAATCTGTTAATGGAATTTAAATTGGTTAAGTAGAAATTGAATTGTGAGTCCATAAAATTGGGTGGAATCAGAATTTGAGCTATTAATTAAAATTCAACTTGAAGTGTTAACAAATTAAATATAATTGGAAATGTGTCGAATAAAAAAATGAAATTGGATTAAAATAGTAATGGTTTGAATTGCAAATAAAATCCAAATAAGTAGAAATAAATTGGAAATGGCCTTGTAATCAATTGAATGAGTTGAATCTGAAAATTTAAATTTTATAATAACTAATCAAATGAAATTGTAGATTTAGAATGAGATTTGATTGAGATAGAATTAAGTTGAATAGAAAAGAAAATTCTACTTGTAAAATGAAAAATGAGATTAAGTATAAAATTTGAATAAATTGAAGTAAATTAACTTGAGCTAAATAGATGGAGGAGAGTTGAATTGAATTCAACTTAAACTAAGTTTAATGATATCGGGTTGGATATAAATCAAGTGAAAATAAATTTTAATCGAAATAAAATTCGGTGAGTTATAGATAATATTTAAGGGAATGAAATTCTTAAATAAATAATTGTAAACCATTTAAATTGTTAAGTGATTGAAATAACTTAGAGACAGAAAATAGAATGTTTCAAGTATAATAGGATGGTTTTAAATGAATGCGGATAAGAAATGAAACGTAAATGAATGGATCGTGAATTAAATTAAAAAGGAATAAAATTGAAATAGAATGTGTCAAGCTAAATAAAATGGTTGTGAATGAATTAAAATAGAAGGAATTTGATAATAAATTGAGTTTGAATCAATTTAAAATGGTTATAAGCTTATAAGTAATTGTTATTTGCGTGAATATCATTAAATTTGCACAGAAAATTTATCATTCTATCGTAAATGAAAGTAAATGTATTAACAGAGGTGAATAGAATTGATTTTTAAATCAATTGGAATAATATGGGTTTGTTAAAAATTAAAAATGAACTGAATGTAAGCAAGTGGATTGTAAACCATTCAAATTGAATGAAATGGTATACGAATTAATTAAAAATAGTTGAATTAGTATTAAAACTGTATAAATTGCTTACAGGAAATGTTTAGTGTGCATTGCTTTTAGAATTCTTGTGTTTAACTATTGCAAATAAGTGAAATGTTGTTAAACTTCGTATATATGACACTTACATGTTTTAGTTGAGTAAGTACAGGTTCAGGGAAGTCAGTGGGCTGGATTTGATTTCGCTAACTGCTAATTAAATAAGCCGCTTGCTTAAAAATGCTAAATAAGGTATGCCTACGCAATGAAAATAGGAAATATGAACTGTTTTTATTTTTCTGACCGGGTAGGTCGATGTATATATATTTATATCTTTTGTCAAATTGCAAAAGCTCCTCCGTAAAAAGGAGACTCTGTCAAAAAATTTCGAAAATTTTGGGAGTTAGAAAATTTTTGGAAAATTTTGTTAATAACAAAACGATTTCAAAATGGAAATCGAGACTAATTTAAAATAATACTATGAATTAGTTATAAATGGAAAATAAAATTCAAGTATTCAGAGTTTAAGATAAATTGAATTCATATGGAAATGGAAGAATCAATGTGAATAGAAATAGATATAAACTAAAGTGTAAGGTGAAAATAAATATAAGCCGCATATAAAATGCTAATACTAAACTTAAGAAAGGAATGATGAAATCTTAAATGGGAAATTGATATTACTAATATATTCTAAGTTAATATTGGAATGAATAAATATTGACATTTTGTAAGGAAGTCGATAAAATGTTTTTGGAAGGTTGTGATTGGATATTATTTCTATGTAGGATATATAGGTATTGTAAAGAAAAAAGGAAAATTGGTTTTGATTTCAGAAGATAAATTTGAATTGCCCGACTTAAAAGGTATGTGATTTAAATTTCTGCATGAAATTTGATTGGGTTTTTTATTTAGCCACTTGGCGTTTTGTTTTCTTTTGGAATTTGGGAGCCCATAGAGGCCTTTTGTAGTTGTACCGAGCTAGCTGCGCAAAGGAGACGCTGGCGAAATTTTTCGAAAATTTAGGGAGTTATAATTTTTTTTTGATAATTCAAAATTTGGTTTCAAATTGAAATTTCAATGATTGAGCAAGTAATAATATTTGAAAACTATGGGAGAGTTGAGAAGTTAATAAGAATGATAATGAGTCTTTTATTAAAAGATAGTTGGTTAGATGTTGAATTGTTTGGTTTTGGGGAAAAGTAAACGGGTATTGGACCATTCTTCCTAATTAGTAATTTCGAGGACGAAATTCTTTTAAGGGGGGAGGAATGTGACGACCCAAAATTTTCGAGCATTTAAAATCGGAATATTTAATTGATTTTAGATATTCAATAGAGTAATTTTAACTTGAATTACGAATATCACTATTTATTATCGAATTTAATAATTGGGAACTGGGTAAAATATGAAATCTGGGATTTTAAGCCTATTAAAAAAAAATATTTGAAGACTTATAAAATTTATATCGATAACACTGAAGATAATAAAAGTGTTAAAATCTAATTTACCAGTGATTTGTTCAGTTTTGAAATTTCATCGTTTAAATTGAATTTAAAAATAGCCTTCGGAGGCACGGTCTCGGATTTTGACAAAACCAATTCCATTGGATCCGTAATATTATATTATTATCGGATTTCAAGTTTCGCAGTGTTCGGGTTTACCGTTTGGTCGTACAATCCGTAAATGCATAGAAGAATCTAATCTAATTTAATTAAAATAGTCAAGTCTTCTCTTATACGCCACTCCCCTCAACCTATATATGTTCCATCCCTATCTTACTTTAGACGAGAAAACATAAAAAAAAGGGATAAGATAATGGCGGCTCGTTCGCTTACGTTCCATTTTGAAATCGTAGGCTTTTCGTTCGTCCTCATTGATATCGACTTCGATTCTTAGCCGACAACTTCGATCGCAAGCATCTCGTGTGGCGGTCGAGCGAGTATCGCAGCAGCGACATTAGGGTTCGATCCAAGATTAGGAATTTGGTCTTAGGTTGGTATGCTAAGTATTAGATGGTGTCGAAGATGAGAAAGGCAGTCACATCATCCAGAGGAAGTCGCGCGAGTGGATTCGCGTTACGGCAGCGGCCTAAAGCTTCAACGTCGAGCAAATTTCAAGATCGCGTCGTTCGACTTCCACTTGAGAGTGTCGAGTCGCGATGGTCATACGAGGTTGAGCTTGGATTTTTTGGTGACCAAGATAGGGTTTCGACAGCGTGGGTTCGTGGTGGAAGAGGCGACATCGGCGTTTGCATGCGTGGGTAGCTGAGGAAAGCAGAGTTCTGGGCAGTAAGGTATATGTAATTTTATTCAATTTAATTTAAATCTGAAATGAATTTTAAAAATGTACAGAACAATCAAGGAAAAGTTATTTTCTATTGACTGATATTTTATATTTATATATTTAGTTATAAACGATTAAAAGAATTTCTTAAATGAAAGATGTAATTTTAGAAATTTAGAAAAATCAGATTTTTAGGAAATCTATATAGGTTATTTTTTTATAATTATATATATAGTTCGTAAAGAAATAAATATACGTTTACATATTTTAATTTTGCTAAATTATCTTTAAATTAACGGTTTGGTGATTAATTTATTCCATTAAAAACTATTAATTTTTTTTTTACTAAGAAAATTGTCCGAAAGGAAATTTGTTTAAAAATTTAATCATCAAGTTAAAACTAAATTATTAGAAGAATTTAAAATTTTAAAATGGTGGATTGAATTGTACGAATTTATTTCGAATATTAATAAAATTATATAATTGTTTGGCAAGGTCTAGAATCACGAAGAAAACTAGTAAGGAATGGAAACGGATTGCAAACATCAACAAACAGAAGGTGAGTTAATCTCACTCAGCTGAATTATAATTTTAATTTAAATGGTTAAATTTAAATAATTGGTTGATTGATTGTTTGGATTGGATGTGCAATATTATATATAGTAGTATATATTATATCTTGGAATG
The DNA here is from genome assembly GCA_030765085.1 of Allium cepa. Classification (NCBI taxonomy): domain Eukaryota; kingdom Viridiplantae; phylum Streptophyta; class Magnoliopsida; order Asparagales; family Amaryllidaceae; genus Allium; species Allium cepa. Next base: position 223,290,183 of record CM060928.1, read on the forward strand.
ATTGATTTCTCGTATTTTTATAGCGAACGAGACCCTATGCGCCGCATAGTAGCGGATAATATTATATTTAATCTCATATACCGCGATATTCCACCTCGAAGTGGAATTGGTATTTTATATTGTCCTAACGTCTATGGATGCAGGGAAATAGGTTGGAGGGATCCAACTGGATTCCTCGACATTTATTTAAATTATTTAATATTCTCTGTGATGATTATTTTATATTCTGTGATGATTTATATTAGAATATTGAATGTTATGGTTTACTTGAATATATTTGGGTACACTGAGTTATCAAAATATATAGAATTGAATTTTTGAAAATAAAGGGAAGCGAATTCGAAGATGAAGTAATTATAGAGAATTTAAATAAATTAAAATAAACTGGATAAGAATAATAGTGGTTTTAAAATTCTAATAAATAAATTCTGTGTATGAAGGGAAATATGAATAAACATAAAGTTAATGAATTTTAAACTTCAGTGTTATTATTTAAAAGAACAAAGCATTTATTTTAAATTTAAGATTTAAATTTTGAAAAGAATAAAGAAGTAATTGGGAAAAAAAATCTGAAATTTGTATATTTCAGTTAAAAGGTTTAAAATCAAACAGAAAATAATAATAATAATAATAAAGTCCATAATTAATGAATTTTGAAACGAATTGAGTAAGTAAAGAAATTATTTTCAAATGGAATAAATTGGGAATCAATTTGGGAAATTGATTTAAGTGATTGAAGTTGGAAATTCTCCCTGGATAACCAAGTACGTTTTCAAAGTAAATTTTTAAATATAAATTAAAGGTTTTAAAATTGTTTTAAAAAGCAAGTTTTGAAAAATTTATTATTTCTAAATATTTAAATTCTAAAGTAAGTATTTTCTTTTAATCTATTATAGCAGCAATTATTCAAAACTGTCTTGGTATTTGTTTTAAAAGAGAAAATCTAGTTTTATATTTTATAAAAGTAACCTCATTTTAAATATTCCTAAAGTATATATTTTTAATAAAATATTGAAGTAGTTTTTAATTTAAATTTTTTAAAGTACATTTTATAATAAAGTGTTTTAAATTATTTTTAAAAATCTAAAGCTTGTACTTGGTGTTTCCAGTGGAAATAAATATTTGGAAATTCATTCCATGAGAAGAGAATGGTTTGAAACTGTTTTCAAAGGTTTGAAAATAGAAATATATCTTGCGAAGATATTTTGAGGTTAATAAATAATTTGGGAGATTATTTATTGTTTGATGGATGTTTATGAATGTTAATTGATAGTTAAACAACCGACTATCAATATTGGACAAATGCGTTGATCGTTTCGAAGAGACAGGGATCGAGAGTTATTTCTCGAAAACCACTTCGATCCGGTTTGTACGTTTCCGTGGAAAACGAGTTTGGATTCGAAGATGGAGCAGTGAAGTGCAAGGGCTAGTCGCTACTAATCCAGAGGATGTTTCCAAAATGGATGTAGTAGGAGTAGTGCCTTCGGTTCCGTTCGAACCCGGGACAGACTTGTATAGATTGAATGCTTTCAGTACATCGTCAGGTGGACGATGAGCATTCTGAGTGAAACGATCTAAAAGGTAATGCTTAGCCTCAAGCCTCATCAACCGGGAATGACTGAAAATCAGGGGTTATGCAGCAAGGCTTGGTGGGCAGCACCCATTTCTGAGTAAGGTCGTCCCTGTCCAGATGTCCCTTTTATTTCGGCTTAGTGGCGCAGTTGCTGATCCCAACCATGGGGTGATCTTACTCGGGACTTTCCAGTAAGGGGTAGTCCGGGTCTTGTGTTGCAGGGGGTCAGGAGTGATTCTCGGTACTGTGATCTAGGCCACGTGCCGTGACAGGTGGTACCCCAGTGCCTAGTCATTAGTTGGAAATCCATTCTCCCTACGCGCCTTTTACGAGTTTTATTTGTATTACCCACTCTGTGGCTAGTAGCTAGAATTTAATAGATGTAACAATTCCGGCTATTTTAATAAGTATTTGTATATAGACCCTATTATAATATCAGAGGATTTTAATAAAAAGTGTTTTAGCTATCGTGAGGTAAAAGCTCGACATGTTTATTTGTGGCGTGGTCTTACGAGATGTTTTTGTTTTCAAAGGAATTTTTGAAACTTTAATAATCAATTTGAGTGTGATTTCTCACTCTAGTATTCCAGACTGACTCGGGTGTTATTTAACTATAATGCTCGGGTCAGACCGAGTATTACAGGATACAGGATATGATGTTGTGGAGCTAAGGGGGCGAGCTGGATGATGATACGTACTTTCGTACTTGATTATTATTCCGTTGTGTATCCAGTTGTATGTTATTGATGTTGAACTGTGATTGATGTACTCTGATGATGTAATATATAAACAGATATATTTGATTTTGTGTAAAGATCATTTATTATCTATTATATTTTATTCCGCTGCGAGGGTTAGATTCTGATGTTGTTTTCTATTTTCTTCTTCTACCTCTTCTTCTTTAACCCAAATGGTTCATATTTCTGTTAATCTTGAGTTGATTATTGTAGTATAGTGTCGACTCAAGGGGTACGGATTTGCGGGTTGTTATAAAAGTCTTATTTTATTTAAATTTGGTTAAAAGGATGTTTAAAATTAATTTATTTTAAATGTATAGTGCATCAAATACACTCAACAATTATTTATAAGAGTTAGTTTAGGGATGGAAACCATTCATTTTTTTCCCTAGAAGCAAGTAATTAATGGAGAGTATAATAAACATTAACCGAAGAGAGAAACCTTCCATTTTCTCTCTCTAATTAAATTGATTGGGTCATTAAGCGATATTAATTGATGATTTATTCATGGCATAAAATGTAATTATTGTCCAAATGTATTTTAGTGTAAATTACGTAAACGCAACAAATCTGATAATGTATAGAGATGATATTTCCAACCCATGTGTCTTTATTGTCCATAATATTATTTCAAATACATATACATACATATATATACATTTGTATACAATATACATATACATATAAATGTGATAAAATTGAGTGTCACTTTTATGACTCCAAAAGGTCAGTAATTTTGAACCTAGTTTCAAAATTAAAAGTTTTAAGATTAAAAATTATGATTTTACATAAAAGCCCATCATTTAAATTCAATTCAAATTACACATACACATATATATGTATGTATGTATGTATACACATGTACATAAATTTGTGTGTATATATATACACATATAAAAATCATTATAAATAATGTTTTGAACTTAATACATCTTCATGTTAAAATTTATAATTTAGTATACGTTCCAATATAAAGTTGCAATAAAAGCCTAATTTTAATTTTAAAAGGAAATCCAAGGGTTTATAATATTTTGCAATAAATTCCAGTTATGTTTATAAAGAATTTTTTTTTGTAACTTTAAACAAAAGTATGCAAAAACCAAAAGATTGAATTTGAAATATTGAACACAAAACATTCATGCAAATATAAATAAACTACATATGTTTTCTATTTGAATCAATAACATAATTCATTAATTGAGACTTAGATTTTAATCAAAAGGTGTTCTTTTTAAATAACAAACTTGAAACAACAACAAAATAGATATGACATATCACATATACGTATATGTTGCAAAGGTTTCAGATCTAAACAATTAAGAAATATGAAAAATAATAAATATGAGATCATATAATGTAGATCTAACAATGACAACAAGAATTGTCAAACAATCAAAATATATCTTAAAACATCTTCTAATTGAAATAACATGGTGAGCATATGTAATTAATTAAGATGGAACAAAAGGGATCTAATCTATTTGACCAAATAAATAAATACAGAAATGAGATGAAATAGGAGATGGATCTAAATTACATAAAAAAGTTGAATGATGAATATATAAAATTAGAATTATCACCTTGAGATGTTGCCAAGAGAATGCACCTTGAATGGTGAATCAAAGGCTCTTAGATTCCATGAATTAATCTTCGAATTTTGCAATTATATTTAAGCGATTAGAACCGCCTTCTGATATTAATTTTATTTGATATTTTATTTTGGAAATTTTGAGGTTAGGAAGCCATGAAAGTTCGAAATTCTCTGATAAAATCAATCGTATAAGAAAATAAAGGGAGATGTGTTTTAAAGGAATGATAGAAACCTTTCATATTCCTTTCTTAAAACTTTCCCCTATTAATTCTTTTTTAAATGTTAATCAGATCCTCTCTCTCTCTCTCTTCTACATGCATGGCTAGCCATAGATGGTGCCATATGGACCCTCAAAAATTTCCAAAATCACATTAGCATCAATCTCATTTTAATCCAATTCAAATATGCGTGCATTTATAACTTTTATATACACACACCATTAAATGCTAATTCAAAGAAATTAAAATAAAAATTTAATGATTAATATTTCACAAATACTAATTAATTTAATTTATTTAAAGCCTCATTTTTAATATTTATCATGTTTAAACCAAATTTAAACACTGTAAAGATATCATATATCAATATGCGCATTTTAACTCATATATATATATATATATATATATACACATTTACTAAATGCTAAGGGCATTCAAACAAATTAAAAAAAATAGTAATTAATATTTCATAAATATTAATTAATTTAATTAATTTACAACAACTGTAAATTAATTAAACCATGTGGTTCATTTAGAGCATTCATCATTACGGTTGTGCGACTCAAAGGTATAAATTCAGTCAGCGATTAATATCGAACTATTCGAATATTGACGTTCACACATCACTTAACAGGTGGTGTGACATCTTGACTGAATTTATTGCTTGCATCTTTTAGCAAAATCTAAATTTACTTATTATAAGCAGTACCTGATAGTGACAATTATTTACACCAACTCTTCGTCAAAATTATATCACTTTGGATTTATGGAATTTGGTAATGGTCAAAATTCCAATATCATCCACATTCAACTTTATAGTCCAAACACAAAGTCATTTATTCAATAACAAAATTTTTTATTAACCAAAATGCTCTATCCAGAGACTTTGAATTTAAGTTGACTTGAGTTGACCATGATACTAACCCCATATAATTGAGGAGACGAATCCTCTCTTGAATAGTCTTCACTTCCAATACATCCACTCGACCTGACTATAGTCACGCAATGGAATGACATGCCATGATTTGACTATAATCAAAGCGGAGCTTTCATACTGAAGATCCATAGTATTTTTAAGTGGAGAGAACTGTGTAAATCGGTCATATCGATATTTTCTGTTTGACCTTAGTTATATTAATCGACATAAAACTATCGAATAAGTCGTTCCATAGTTATCCAGTAACTATCAGTATGTAACCCCAATGCGCCTCTAGCAGTAATGAGTAATACACTGTCCAACATTTAAAGAGCATTACATACTCTAATCTCAACGGATACACCGATATCCAATCTTGATGCACCTTGACTAGGAACATTTAAAATGGTATATTTCTTTTTATTGTGATAAATTACTCACGGTTACAACACTTTGTAACTACTATCACAAAATATACCATTTGTGGATTCTCTATTAAATATACTTTTAATTAAACTAATTAATTAATATAACAACATAATATCAAGTATATAATAGAACAAGATTGTTCAATGAGTTAGATATATGTAAAAAGTTACATAATTGCTCCAAGGGCATACCCCTAACTCTATCAATCTCCCACTTGCACTTGGGGTCAATTATGGAATCTCATTCCAACTTCTTCGATTGTTTTCTCAAAACCAATTGGGTCAGTCCCTTTGTGAATGTGTATGCTATTATTTTTAACTATCTACTCTATCTATCAACTCTCTCTGATAGTGATATATTGCTTTATCACTTGGTACAACTTAGAGTGTCTTTCGGCCTCTAGTGAGCTCTAAGTTCTATTACGAACCATATCATGACATTGTTATCATATAACAATGTTATGAGATTCTCAACATTTGGAACCGGCTTAGTTATAAATTTGTGCACTTATATTTTTGTATACATTATTTTTATTGCGGTAATATTCGAGGCGATGTACTTAGCCTTTTCATTGAGTCAACCATGGTCTTTCATTTGGAACATTTTCAACTTAAAGATTCTTAACTTGAATTTTTATTGACATACTACACTCAATATGACTTATGAAGTTTGAGTTCGAACATTCCTTCATAAGAAGTTTTTGTTTCTGTAAACAATTCTCTATTATTTCATAAATACACGAGAACACTCAAACAACCATTTAGTGATATCAATTTGGATTTGATATTTGCTCTATATATCAAATACATAAGCAAATCATGATATCGTAGACAACACAACATATAGGACAATTCCTTTTGCCAATGCAAAGGAATCAATCTTACATTTTCATATTAAACATTTTAATAGGGTGTCCTTGCATATCATTTGGGACATTCTCGACATTTTTTATACTTACTATAAAGGTCATCATTTATTAATCCAATGTTGAGTATTAAAACAACTAAGGCTGATTTTAACACAAGCAACAACAACCTGTTGTTTACTTATAGTTTAGAAATATCAATATACCTTTTAACGTTTGTTCTTATGAACACGCACTTCCTCTATACTTTGATTGGAAACCAAACCATTCGATATTTCTATCAAAATACTTATTCAATCTTATTGCTTATAAAATGATACTTTCGTATCATTTCTTAGATCATATCCAAAGATTCACAAACTCGATATCGTTCCCACTGACTTTGAGACATTTTTGGTTAATATGCATAAACGGATTACTCTAAATCATTATTTAGAATTTTTGTTTCTATAAATATGTACCAAAACACTAGGACTTATCAAGTGATAATTTTGTGAGTAAAGCCGAATTGACTTGAGCATGTTGAATATCGAACCTATTATGTTAATTTTAGCAATTGAAATTTATGATATTATTCTTATCAACATTGCTCATTTAATTCCAACCGCATTAGTCTTACTCATAAAGACACATTCAAGGTCGATGGATCAGATCCCTTCATTTACGGCCACCAAAATCTATATTTTGATAGCGTACTTGTAATTCTTTCGAATTTGCGCATCATACCATATAGAGTCAACACTCTCAATGGTTTAATTAAACAATCTAGGATTATATATTTTTGACATTAATAAGAAACTCGTAGTTTTCTCTTCGATGTGCGGGAATACTTATTAGACATTCTAATGTTATATGTTCATTTTGGTTAGTTAATTTCATTTCATCTCATATAATCAGTTCTATCCATGGATTGTATTCAATTCCATTTTACTACCAATAATTCCTCAAAGAAATTTCTTCACAATGAAGTTGGTATATCTTGAAACAACAATTGTTTCTCAGTGCAGTAGAATAGGTATTCATAAACATTTTTTGAATTTCTTTATTTATAAAACTGATTTGGTTTTAGTTTACAAAATTATGTTCGAAGCATAAATATGTCATACAATACAATGACAGTATTTTCACAATCGTTTTGGGGAGATCCATACAAGATTCTTCATGAACAATTATTACGTGGAATCTTTCGACTCGCACAACCTACAAATTTCTTGGCCTAGGATATGTTGAAGTTTCTTATAAACCATTATCTTGTAAAATTTTATAAACTGTTATTTAGACGAAATAATATTAACCTCATGTACTACCCTTAAGTACATTATCTTATAAAAAGAAAATAACTCAACTTCACTCACAACTAATCATATATTATCTAACAAAGTTCTATTACACAATATCAATGCATCAGTATGTATCACATGGAGGAGTAATTTTTAGATTGAATCTTTATTCATTTTAGGTATGTTTGGAACATTTTTCAATATACTCACTCATTCGATCAAATCAAATCATTTATATTGCATGTTATTTTATTTACTTCTATTTTATATTCTATAAGTTTACCATATACATATACCATGTGTATCAAATACACATGTTATATCGACGATAACTCATCAGCGAATATGACGAAGTACATGGAACTGTATTGGTATTTATAGAATTACGATTGCATACATCCATATGTATCAATCCAAAAAGCTCATCAAATCTTATAATACTTCCACTAAATTGGTGCATAGCTATTGTTTGAGATATAAGTAACAAGTATCATACGATTCAAAATGATACAATAAAATTATTTCTCAAAACTTTTGGTCTATAATTCCAAAACAACCCTAAATGATATTAGATACTTTTGTATATCTAATGCATCACTATTGTAATAAAAAATACCACATTATAGTTTTATTTCATCAAGAATATTAATAATATTCATATTAAAATAAGGTTATGTCTATTATTATTATTATTATTATTATTTTCAGTCGATACCCAAAAATAATCATTATTTCGTAAATAATGTATGGTAAGTTTTATGAAAACAATTTTTGTATTATGATGTAATTAATAAGTGCTATATGGCATGCTCCGACTATTTTCACTAATACTATCATAGCATACTAAATTCGAAGGTCCATCATTCACTTAATACAATTTGTTTATTTCATGCACTATAACTATTTACAATGGGGAGTTTGTTGACCAAAAATCGTGAGCCCAAAGAAATTAATTTTATAGAAACTAGTTTTCCATATGAAAATACATTTCGGAATAGAAATCATATTTCTTGTTTCAATCATAAGTATTTACAATTCTAATTTCCAACATTTCTCTATTAAGCAGAAGTGACTATTCATTCTCTTCATTCCAGTTGTACCTTAAATTACACCTATTCTTAGACATTCGTTTTTCTTTCAAATGGTCAAACTATTCAAAAGAAAACCATACTAGAATATCATAACAAACTCTTTACAAAAGCGCATTCGATTATCCTTAACATTTGAGAACATCAAATATGTTGCACTTAACGTAAGCCGATCAAACTAACGTTTCAACGATCGAGTTCTTATATCCATCTTGTAGTTTTTGGTCTTGTGTTAAATTAACACAACATGATCCCTTTTGTAATCAATCATATTGTATACTTGATCTCGCACTAAGGTTTATTTTATTTTTCGAATGAACTAATCTCATTGAAATATTGTGCATTACAAACTTTTATCATTCACCATATAACATTTATATGCAACTGTATATGAATCAAATATCCATAGTCTTGTATCGCTCTTAGAGTTCGAAACTCATATAATGCAATACATGGTCTTGAACAAATAAATGCATAAGTGACCAAACCATGAATGTATTCAATAGTTGTAAAATCAGGCACTTGCATGGATGTTGAAACGTTAACATGCAATAGGAATTTAATAGTGGGCATTATATTTTCATTTGTCAAATTTTAATTCAGTTCGTTTGCATATGTTAATTGATAAACATTTTATCAATCATATTAAATGCATAAATTTATCATTATAGATAACTATAACATTATTTAGCATATGTTCTTACAATATTAGAAAGATTGAATGTTACCATTTCATTTTTCTAATAAGGCTCCCACCAGTCTTTTATGTTTCTCCAAACCATACGATGAAACATAGAAGTCTTTCTCTTTCAACTTCATAGTGGATGTTAGGACTCGTCGGTCTTGGTATTCTGACCTTGAGTTTTCTCAACAAATCATCGCCCCACAAATAATAGATAACTCCTTATCGGTTGTATCACATACAACTCTTGACCCATTTTCCTTGTCCTAATCTCATTTTGACCTTGAGTTTGCTCAACAAATCGAAAGAGATTATCCACTTGTACCTACCATGTCGTGATGGCCTAAATATAGTATATGTACCTTGATTTTGCTCAACAAATACATATAGTTATCTTGCATTGTCTGTTCAATATATTAATAATACTACACATAACATCCCCAGCTTGAGTTTGCTCAACAACTAAGGAGTATGCAAGTAATTTATTGATATATATATTGTAGATGACAATATTATATTAAAGATTCATATCTTCAATATATTGTATTGAGTGATATCAACTTATGGAATAATGTATCTCTTATGAAATACCCTCATGATTCAAGTGTCAAACACATCAGAAATCATAATATACGTACATTTACATATGCATTTATTCCGTAAGTCTATTTGGGTTTCTTTAATGTTCCATCTTTAGTTTATACATTCATATATCATATAAGTTTTATTGTTATATAACATTTATATTTCATATTACTTATATGATAGTCTTATGTATGATATTTTGTTAATTAAATCTTATTTAATTAATTTTAATTAATTAACTCTTTACTTAATTTTAAATTAGTATTTCAATACAACTTTTGTGTTGGACATATCTATTATAACCTTTATAGTGTATATTACAACCTTTATCGTATAACCTTTATAGTATAATATATATATATCTTATATGTGCGTATTTTTATTTAATTAATTAACCTTTTATTAATTTATTTAATTAAACATTTTTAATTAAACTATATCAATTTCAAAATTTATGTTACATGCATGTATACTTATGTTATCTTAACAATTTAAAATAACATAACATATATCAACATAAATAATACATGCATAAAAGTACTAATTAATTAACTCATTTGATTAAGTTATTTTATTAATCTTATTAATAAATTTTAAAATTTAAAATTAACAGTTTTAAATGTTTTGAAAATTTATGTTATGTAACCTTTTATAATAAACATTTTTTATCTTAAATTTAACTTTTAAATTTAAAATCATGTCTTTATTTTCAAAACTATTTTGAAAATTAGCCTAAGACCCAATTCAAATTGGGACTATTCTATTATGGGCAACCTTTGGGCTCACATCACCTTTTAAGCCAGGCAGGTAACTAGGTAAGACATGGTACTTGATTACCCAATTTCAATCCTAGACATCTCCTTTTTAGAGACCATACTAAGTGAACAAGCTTAATTAGTTAGCCCTAATATGACTAATTTAGACGCATAGGCTATTGGACTCTGATACTATTGAAAGGAACTGAGCAAGCCTACAGCGGAAGAAACGAAAGAACTTTAATTTTTTTACCATTTTGAATCTTTAATGAGCCTATGAAATCTAAATGTATATTATATCCAATTTAATAAAATATTAAATAAAGTCATATTTAATTTAAAGTTGGTTGAAATGATGTTTAATATTAATTTAGTTTAAATGTATAGTGCATCAAATATACAACAATTGTTTATAAGAGTTAATTTAGGGAAGGAAACCATTCATTTCTTTCCCTAAAAAGAGGTAATTAATTGAGAATATAATGAACATTATATGAAGAGGGAAACCTTTCATTTTCTCTCTTTCTCTCTCTCTCTAATACAATTCATTGGGTCATTAAATCATATTAATTGGCAACTTATTCATGGCATAAAATGTAACTATTGTCCAAATGTATTTTACTGTAAATTATGTAAGTGCAACGAACGTGATAATGTGTGTAGATGATATTTCCAATACATATGTCTTTATTGTCCATAGTATTATTTAAAATACATATACATACATTTATATACAATATACATATACAAAAAATAATATAAAATTAAGTGTCATCTTAATAACTCCAAAAGGTTAGCAATTTTGAACCTAGTTTCAAAATTGAAAGTTTTAAGATTCAAAATTATGATTTTATACATAAGTGTCATCATATAAATTCAATTCAAATTATATATAGATGTATGTATGTATATATACACACCATATAAATTTGTGTGTGTATATATAGGTGTGTGTATATATACACACATACAAAAATCATTGTAAATAACGTTTTAAACCTAATACATCTTTATGTTAAAATTTATAATTTAGTATATGTTCCAATATAAAGTAACAACTAAATCCTAACTATAATTTTAGAAGAAAATACAAGGATTTAAGATATTTTGCAATAAAGTCCACTTATGTTTATAAAGAATTTTTTTTGTAACTTTAAACAGAAGTATGCAAAAAACAAAAGATTGAATTTGAAATATTGAACACAAAACATACATGCGAATATAAATAAATTACATATGTTTTCTATTTGAATCAATAACAGAAATATTTCATTAATCAATAACAGAAATATCAAAAGGTGTTTTTTTTTAAATTAACAAACTCGAAACAACAATAAAATAGATAGGACAAATCAGACACATATGTATATGTTGCAAAGGTTTCAGATCAAAACAATTAAGCAATATGAAAAATAATTAAATATGGGATCACATAATGTAGATCTAATAAAGACAAGAAGAATTGGAAAATAACCAAAATATATCTTAAAACATACTCAATTTGAAATAAAATGGTGAATATATGTTATAACTAATTAAGATGGAACAAAAGGGATCTAATCTGTTTGACCAAATAAACAAATACACAAATGAGATGAAATAGGAGATGGATCTAAATTACATAAAAAAGTGGAATGATGAATTTATAAAATTAAAATTATCACCTTGAGATGTTGCCAAGAGAATGCACATTGAATGATAAATCAAAGGCTCTTAGATTCCATTAATCAATCTTCGAATTTTGCAAGAATTAAGAGATTAGAACCACCTTTTGTTATTAATTTTATTTTGGAAATTTAGAGGTTAGAAAGTTATGAAAATTTGAAATTATCTGATAGGAGAGAAAGGATGATTATGATAAGAAAATAAATCAATCGTATAAGAAAATAAAGGGAGATGTGTTAAAGAAATGATAAAAACCTTTCCTATTCCTTTCTTAAAACTTTCCTCTATTAATTCTTTTTAAATGCCAATTAGATCCTATCTCTCTTCTACATGCATGGCTATTCATAGATGGTGCCACATGGACCCATATTTTTTTGCAAAATCTCATTAGGATCAATCCCATATAAATCAAATTCAAATGTGCGCGCGTTTATAACTTCTATATACGCACACCATTAAATGCTAATGTTATTCAATGTAACTAAAATAAAATTTTAACAATTAATATTTCATAAATACTAATTAATTTAATTTATATAAAACCCGCTTTTTAGCATTTATCATGTTTAAATCAAATTTAAACAGTGTAAAGATATCATATATCAATATGCTCATTTTTAACTCATATATATACGCACTTACTAAATGCTAAGGCATTCAAACAAATTAAACAAAAATTTAGTAACTAATATTTCATAAATATTAGTTAATTTAATTTGTTTACAACAATTGTAAATTAATTAAACCATGTTGTTCATTTAGAGCATTCATCATTTCGGTTGTGCGACTCAAAGGCATAAATTCAGTCAGCGATTAATATCGAACTATTCGAATATCAACGTTCACACATCACTTAACAGGTGGTGTGACATTTTGGCTGAATTTATTGCTTGCATCTTTTAGTAAAATCTAAATTTACTTATTATAAGCAGTACCTGATAGTGACAATTATTTACACTAATTCTTTTCGTCAAAACTATATTACTTTGGATTTATGGAATTTGGTAATGGTTAAAATTCCAATATCATCCACATTCAACTTTATAGTCCAAACATAAAGTCATTTGTTCAATAGCAACAATTATTATTAATTAAAATGCTCTGGCCATAGACTTTGACTTTGAGTTGACCATGATACCAACCTCATATAACTAAGGAGACAAATCCTCTTTCGAATAGTGCTTCACTTCCAATACTTCCATTCGACCCAACTATAGTCACTCGATGGAACGACTGCCATGATTTGACTATTATCAAAGCGGAGCTTTCATACTGAAGATCTACAGTATCCTTAAATCGAGAGAACTGTGTAAATTGGTCGCATCGATATTTTCTGTTTGACCTTAGTTATATTAACCAACAGAAAACTATCGAGTGAGTCGTTCCATAGTTATCCAATAACTATCAGTACGTAACCCCTAGGTGCCCCTAGCAATCATGAGTAATACACTGTCCAACATTTGAAGAGCATTACATACTATAGTCTCAACGGATACATTGATATTCAGTCTCGATGCATCTTGACTAGGAACAGTTAAAATGGTATATTTGTTTTTATTGTGATAAATTACTTACGGTTATAACATTTTGTAACTACTATCACAAAATATACCATTTATGGATTTTATATTAAATATACTTTTAACTAAATTAATTATTTAGCAAAACCACATTATATCAAGTATATAATAGAAAGAAACACTTTTATTGTGAACAAGATTGTTCAACGAGTTAGATATATATAACAAATTATATAATTGCCCTTATGGCATATCCCTAACTTTATCAATATACCGATGTTTTTATTATTATTGATGTGATATATTTTATGGTGTATGTGATTTGGGATTTGATATATATGATTTATGTTGACGAAGGTTTGATGATAGCCGTTGAAATTATGTCGACGAAGCCGTCGAAAAGTATGTCAAAGAACGGTTGTGCGACGACCAATATTTGACGGTTCTTTCCATCTTCTACGGACGGCTCACAACCATCGGAATAACCGTGTTTTTTTGTAGTGATGCTGACAAATATCAGTATCAAAATAAAATTTTGAGTTAATGTATGAAAAGTCATTCTAAAGCATATTACGATCTTGTATTGAAATAAGTAACTATGATAAATTTTGTTGTTCGAGAATTGTCATCTCTTTACTATCAGTCAACATACGTTAGGCAGAGTCACTCCTATAAGAGTTCTGCTCCTTATTATGTTTCTCTTGTTGAACCTTTGTATTATTAATTTTTTATTTTTAATAAAGGTTCAGATATTGCTAGGTTTTTTTCAACATATGATCGTAATGTAGTGATTTTCAGTTGGGGCGTCATTGTGTATATGTAATAAAGTTTATGGTATATTTAGTAAAATGTTAAAGTGAATTAAGAAAACACAACATATTTAGTAAAATCTTAAGATGAATTAATGAAACACGATTAAAAATGTGGACAATATGCATAAGGATAAACTTTGAAAATTTTTAAGACCAAAGGACAATAAGTTTCCTTTTTAAGTTGAATGACAAACTTTGGAAGAAAAAAATTAGACTGAAAAACAATGCTAAATATAGCTAGAATTTTGTACAGTGTAAAACTGAATACAATATTAGTTATAACTAGCATTTTGAATAGTGTAAAAGCTGAGTATAATGCTAGTTATAGCTAATATTGTCTTTCAGTCTAATTTTTTTTCAATGTTTGTCATTCAGCCAAAAAATAAAATTTGCTGTCCTTCAACTTGATTTTTTTTTTAAGTTTGTTCTTGTACCTAATTCCTTCATTAGTAATCGTATAATTTTTAGGATAACAAAAAATTAAAACAGGATTCGATCAACTTTTTAAACGATAAAGTAACAATTTATTAGTCGTTTTTCAATGAAAATATTTTAAAAAGTTTATCTCGAAGAAACTTTATAATTAACGGTGTCGATTTGATTCAAATTGAATTAGCTGATAAATTCTTTATGCAAATGGTATGAATGTACTTGCATATTTTTAAAAATTGAGCTTTTAGGTAGGGTTCAAATTTAAAAAGCGTGTTATATTTTTAAATGAAATAGAAACAGTACCTAATTTTAGTTACATTGTACTAGTATATGTCTTTCTCCCAACTTTACACATCAAGAAAATTTCATGTCGTTTTAGACTGATTTGCGAATTATTTTAGTGAAGGAAGGCAAGGAATGACTTCCTGCTTAGGCTCCCACCCACTGCTCTCTCCACTATTAATCTCAATCTCGAGGCAAAAGACCACATGCTACCACTGCCTAATTTGCTATTGTCTAAATGCTATTCTATCGGCGTAATCACCATTTTAATATTAGCTTTAATACAAAAATATTTTAATCCCATTGTGCTTGTTTAATATAGGTTTTGCTAAAGTACCACAGTGTGATCCCATTGTGCTTGTTTAATATAGGTTTTGCTAAAGTACCACAGTATGATTACATGAGCACTTAGTCTCCAATAAAAATGGTGGTGCCCTACAAAGATATTAAATTAACATTAATTTAGTGAAGAGAAAATGAGAAGAAAGCAACACTAACCCTTGTTTCGAGGGCGTAGTGGCTTTGGAATTCTAACTCTCATCGAATCTATTCATGTTTTTTTACTGTTTTTTTACATATAAAATACAATACAATTCTTTCTTTATTCCCATTTTACTTCTTAACGCTCATTTAATTAATTTTATTTGTTCCAAGGGTGCTGCAATCCTTACGTACTTTCAATTTAGGGTTACTCAAGACCTCGTCCAGTCAAAATCGCATTTACTCAAGATTTTATTTTTCAGGATTCACTTGGAAGCAGCAGAAATTCACTTGTGTATATACATAGCACACACACACAGAGAAAGCTCTTTGGTGATGAACTTACGTTCACATTTCAACCGTCTGAGGATGAACATTTTATTCTGATTTTACATAGAAAACAGTGACTGGAAGATGATATTAGTATTCATAAAATCAGATCTTATTGATTCAATATAAATATGATGGCGGAACTTATTTCAACAGTTGTATCTCGACCAAAGAGATTATATATATTCATATTTCTTGGATCATAAAAACGACATAAAATGTTAAAAAGTATAAGTAGAACAAATTAAACATATGTAGTACTCTGTGTGTAGCTGTTATCTGAAGTTAAGAATCCAATGCCAAAAAGACAGTAAAAGAAAAAAAAATCAATCTCACATGACTACAGGTGCAAGAAATAGCTTTTACTGCATTAGTAAATAATTTGCTTTGATTGTGCCTCAGTGCCTGTATGTTTACTTACTTTGAATACTTTAGAAAATTTATACGACAGACAAATATATATATGTAAGAACGAAGTTTGCGATTGTTACATAGTGTATTAGGAAGCGAACAATTATATATGTGTGTGTATGTATATAGATATATATATGTATGTATATGTATAACCTACGACATAGTAGAATGAACATTGTAAGTTTGGAACATATACATAAATCACCATATTATTAGATTGCTATATAGTGCTTACATACATATATACATACACGCATATATATATATATATATATATATATATATATATATATATATATATATATATATATATATATATATATATAAGCTACAACATAGTGGAATGAACATTGTAAGTTAGGAACATATACATAAATCACCATATTATTAGATTGCAACATAGTGCTTAGATTACATTATCATTATCAGTAGCATAAAAATAAATAGAAAGATGTTCCTACTACAATACAAACCCCATGAATTCAGGGAACAAAGCAACAAATTGGTGCATCAGCTATGTATAATTTAGCAAGAGGAATAATTTGACCAACTTTTCAAATGGAATTTGACGTCATAGCTATGGTCGTACTAATATTATTAAAAGCAGGCTCAGTGAATAAAGTTTCTAAGATTACCTTATATTCATTAGAAAAGGCCCAACTGGAAAGCCCATATTTCTGGATCGCAGATTTAAAGAACAGGATAAATTGCAAGTGGTAGGAACAGAGTAATTGTAAGGTGATTATACATTGCGTATTCATGTGAGTGGATGATTGTGCTGTAGAGGTTTTAGAATGTCTAGTTGTGTTTGTGCCTAGAGTAGAAATCCTTTTCTCTGGATAGGCATTTCCATGATATAGTTTTACAAATTTTGAAAGATAACAATGCTAGAATAACCCGAATTTTAAGTAGAGAAATGCAAATCTTTGAAATGACAAAGGAAATTACTATTCGGATATTTTATTTAAAGGACAATCTGGTAGTCCTGCCAAAATATGGTCCAACACATTGACCTAACCTATTTATTCTATTTATATAAATAAATTGGATCGATCCATTTATGAATTTTGTTAAATGAATTATGCATTGGATTGACTCATTTTTAAAAGGATTATAAATGGGTAGCCCATTTATCAATTTATTAAAAGTTTAAATTTTGAAAATATAAATTTTGAAAATAAGAATTTTGAACCCACGCTGTCTTATGAACTCATATTGTAGTTCTCCACGACGACTAACGATTGCACTTAGCAAACAACAGACTACATCCTCATATTTGAATTTTGATGGAAATTAGAATTAGAATTTTAAATTTTGATATTTATCGAAATTCAAAATGTAAAAATTAAAATTAGAATTATTTTATATCTGTTTGGTTTTTATTAGTCAAATTAATTTAAATCTTAAATGGATTAAATGGGTAACCCGCATATTAAATGAGTTTGGTTATAAATAGATCAAAAAGAATGGGCCATTTAGGGTTGGGTCAAACTCGACTCAACCCAACCCATTTGACAGGTCTACAGTCTACTACTTATTTTTAATGTTTAGACAACCAATATGAAAATTTAGCCACGAAAACAGAGCATAATCTTTTCTTCTCATATCTATTCTATCAGTTTGAACAATATTCCCCTCAACTCTAAATCGCACCATCTCCCTCCAATTCTAACCATAGCCTCCATCAACTTCAGATCACATCTCCTTGCCGTCGTCCCTCGTCACTATCCATCACCATCTTCTATTGTCATCCCACTTGCGTTGTCCACGTCATCACCACTCATCTAAAAAACTAGCCCCACTCATCCTCCTCCACCACAAATCTTAGTTGCCCTCCATCTTGCCACCTCACGGTACCATTTCACAGCTACTAATCTCAACCTTAACTAAATATTAGTCCTACCATCGCCAACTCGCAGCTAATTTGTTTAATTCAGCAAACACAAAATGATACCATGAAGTAATGTTGTAAATTTTTAATGAAAAATAGAGTTATATAATTGTAAAAAAGATAAATAAAATGGTATGAAACACAACTTAAAAAACAATATTTTTAGCTCAAAATTATTATATAAAATGTTATTAATATAAATAGGTTATGTTACCAAGTAACATCCTAAAAAGCTGATCCATTTTTTAATTCAAACAACTATAGCAAGTAGATTTAAACATAATATGCTATTACAACTTAAAATTAAAAAAAGAATGATATATTCTTGCTTTTAATTTAGTAAATACGTTATGCTACTATGTATTGATGTTATAAATTAATGTATGAAAAATAGCATTATAAATTTCAAAAAATAAAATAAAAATTATACAGCTTTTACAAAGTCATACAATGCTACTAGAAAGATAGAATTATTATAAAAAAAATTATTTGAAAATGCTACTAATAAATAGCTTTATGAGTTAATATATAAATTTAATCCATCTAAAAAAACAATTACAATTCTTAAAATGGTACAACAGAATAGCATTATAATATCAGATATAAATATTTCACATAATAATAACACTTTAATTCATAAAATGCTACTGCAAAAAATATTAAATGATATTATGAATCATAAGGCACTACTATAAAAATAGGATTGTGAGCTTAGATATACAAACTTCACCTAAAAATTATATCGTAATTCATAACATGTCATTACAAAATAGTATTAACCAGAGATATACAAAATTAATTTGTTAATAAAAAACAAAAAGCGTACTGGATAGCAGCATTTTTTTTTGCTATTTTGTTTTCTAACTTCAATTTACCCCTCTACTCCTAATTCACACCATTGCTTCCTACATGTCGCACCTCTCCAGCGTCACAAGCACTTGAGTTGCACCTCCACCAACCCTAGCTGTAACCATCAAAGATGTCCTCTTTGAATCACATGCTACCCTTCACAGCCCTATCCACTCTCCATCAACGATGCCAAGATGCATAGGACAATATGATAGAAGGGGAAAGTTTCAAAAATAAAGTCTTTTAAATCATTATGCAATACTCTAAAAAAATTAAAACTAATTTAAAAGATTATTTAGGTCAATTTAATTAATAAGGGTAAAATATGGTCAATTTTATAAAATGATGGAATTTGATGACAAAAGCTACGCCAATGCGTGTGATGAAAAAATTCAAAATGGACCGAAGCGGGTTTAAAACGTTATTTGAATTTTGAATTATCAATGGCTATTTCCATCTATTATAAATGGCCCAATTCAAATACTTACTTTTCTTTTCAAATTATTTCTTCTTCCCCATCCATACTCTTTCCCTCTTCCTCTTCAAATTTCAGAAATCTATACTTACCCAATTCTCAATGAAATCTAGCAAATTATATATCAAATCGACAAGCAGAGGGAAGGCCACGAAGATACTGGTTTTGAGGAGATTCGATTCGAATTGTGAGCATCAAATTTCAGACAGTGGAGGAATTATCGGGTTCTACTTCAGAAGTAAGTGTTTTGAACTTTGGTTCGGTGAGTGGAGCAATTTTATCCATGTATAATGCAGTAATATTGGTCTAAGATAGCTAAGGGTCTGATTAGGGGTTTAGTACAAATGTTATACGAAGTTTTAATAATTAAATCAAATAACTAATGGTTAATTAATGTTAACGGTGCCTTAACTATAAGTTAGAACTAGGTAGAAATCGAAAATTATTCAAAATATAATCAAAATGATGAAGATCAGAGTGAAATAGGTGTAGAAAAGATGAATAGACGCGCACATGAGGGTAGAACGACGATTAGATCGGTCTACTGGTGGTCACCATGGGTGCGGTCAGGAATGGTCAGCCAGTGGTAGATCAACCTATTGATGGTCTATTATTGGGCCAAGTATGAACCTGGACCTAACATGGCCTATTTGATTGGGGTTTGTTTGTGAAACCAGGACTTTGTGTGTCGCTCCATGCTACTTTGGAGGCCTATTTGATCGGTGTTTGATTGTAAAACTAGTACTTTGTATGTCGCTTCATGCTACTTTGGAGGCAACTATGTATTAAGATGTTGGTTTAACATGACATATGGACACGATTGGATGTGTGGGTGTTCGATGTAGACAAATTTTATATATGATAAGGCTATTGATGGTGAGATGTTGGAATATGGGCTCGCTTGTGTTTGATGTAGTATTGAGAATCGGTGATCATTATTGATTATGTATTGTCGTTTGGTGGCTCCTTTCACTTATCGTGGCATTACATGTTGCATGTATCAAGCATGTGGACCGTGAAAGAAAGCATGATCCTATTGTTTGCATAAAAAATGAGCAAACGTATCCAATCTATTTATTTTAGAGTTGTGGATACGGGGTGTATAACACAATTATTAATTATAATTATGATTGATTTTCAAAGAGAAAATCATATGTAGGTTATGTAGAAAGTAAGTTGTAGTAAAGTAAAAAACTTGAAGATTTATAGTGGTTCGGCTAGAACATGCCTATATCCACTGTCCATTTTCATTGTTCTTCTTATTATAGATCTTTGATATAATCCCTAAGATATTAAATATAATGATCTACAGCTCAATAGAGAGTAAGATATAGCCCAAGGAAGTCTGTTTGGCTTTTCCTATTTGGATGTTCTTGACTACCAATTCTTGTTCGGCTATCTTGTTAGGCAGCTTCGGTTAGTCAGTTCTTGCTAGATTGTCCCTACTGGGCTGTTCCCGCTAGCTGTTCTTGCTAGGTTGTTCTTGCTAGCTATTAGTACTAGGCTGTCCCTACTGGGATGTTCCTGCTAGGCTCTGACTTGTTTGTCATTGCTGATGTAAGCTTGACCTTCAGAAATTGTCTCCCTTGTTGCTAGAAGCTTGGGTATTTATAGAAGTGAGGTATATTGGGTTTAGGCCGATAGTATCCCTATATAACATTCTTGGATGAAACATTCCTGAATATGCCAAATGTGATTAATAATTTCCTAATATGCATAGATTTCATTCCATATATGGCCTTCTTGGCTCGGATGGACGCTCTGCCCAGGGTAGGTTGGTCCAATGGTACGCACGTGGCCGCGATTCGACGGGTTATCCTAGTGCTTGGTTCATGGGGTGCCCTTGGTTGTTGATTCGGTGGGTTCCTTATCCCTGGTTCGATAGGCACCATTTTCCTTAGTTTGACATCCCCTTGGTTCGACGTCTCCTTGGTTCGGTGAGAACCTCCACTCGTGGCTTGATGAGCTCCTTTGCCTTTGGTCCGGCTTCCGATATGCCTCTGTTCGGTTCAACTTCCCATATACCTTGGGTACCAAACAGGTTGCTCCTGATCTTTCCAACACTTTAAGCCTTATCTTCTCTTCCTAGCTACCTTTCTCTTGCCTGGTCTCTTTTCCTTTCTTATGTTGGCAATGGTTAGGCACTCAGTAGTTAGATTTCCTATCGGACCAATCCTCATGTTCCATAAATATAACATGCTTGCCAAGAATCAAACCCAGGTGTGTTGGTTGAAGGGCACAAATATTCATCACTATGCTACACATGCTTTTATTCCACAACTCCTTCATTTCAAGTCACAATTGAATGAAACATCAACCAATATCTTCGTATCATTGAGTACAGTATTCCAATTTCTCTTAATGTTCCATTTGTATGAATTAGGTAGTAGCTCTCCAAGGTGGGGTCCGAGTCGGTTAGATGATGGACAAATTTTAACATGATCATATCTTCCGATCCGTAGCTCAGATTGAGACAGTTTCGACCTATGACTTGTCCTAACCTTAGGAACACTTTTCAAGAGCTTTGAATATGTTTTCTAAATACTCCAATTTTTCCCTTAATGCTTTGTCATGCCCTGATGATTATATGACGGCGCTTTTATTATGCATCTTATGGCCATTTTTATTCTCCTTGATGTCCTTTTGTATTCACCATTCTATAGATTAAAATTCCCATAATGCTTTCCCTTCAAAGCGTGCTTTCATAGAATACAAAGTGTGCTTTGTTTCATCCAAAATTGTCTTTCTCTCTGATTTGATGGTTATCTCGAACCTTGAATATCTATATCCTCTTTCCATCCTTTTAGTAAGTTTTCTACTGCTAATATGTTGCTGAGCATTGTTCACTTGGTGAAATCTTTTTGATCGTTCCAAGAAATCCAAGAAATCTAGCATGATTTCCCACTGATTTTCATCTCTGTCTGCTAGGCTTTTACTCCCTCTGGTTCAACCTCCTTACCCTCTATCTTGAAGGCTGCATATCATCATATGAATGTCTTAACAATGTTGAGGTTCCCTAAGGTCAGGAATATACAGTGGTTCCCTGGCACATGGATTTGACGAGGTTTATTTTGCAGTTTGGCCAATTAAGACTGGTGGTTGCGATGTATTTTCCTTACATGATTGCTAAGTTATTCCACTAGTGATTCCTTCATCACCATGCATACTTGTTCAGGTCAATCACCAAGATGTTTGACTAGGTAGGTGGTTTCTTTTAAAGTTTCAAACATGGGTTGACTATGCACTTTTACTGTAAAGCTAATCTTCTTTTGATGTTTATGCTTTGTTGCATTTGATATTTATCCGTATCCGTTTTCTCCTTTTCCTATCTAGTGATCATGATATGTTTGTTCCATATGATTGCTTAGTTGCTGGTTCCATTAGCAACCTTTCACGCCGCTATCGTGTATACTTGTATGGGATCAATCACCAACAAGTTTGGTAGGGTAAGCAGTTTCTATGATTGATGCTTCCTTTTCTGACCAAATTTTTATGGCTGATGGTCAATGGCGAACATCCATTTGGTGGTCATATTCTAACCCTGATCTCGTTCGCCATTGCTGGCTAAAGGGTTGGTGCCGATCGTCAATGGTGAACACTCATTTGGCGGTCGTGTCCTAACCATGAGCTGATCTAGCTTGTCACTATCAGGTAAAGGTTTGGAGCTGATCATCAATGGCGAATACCTATTTGACTGTCATGTTCTGACCATAGGCTGATCTGGCTCGCCATCGCTGGCTAAAGGTTTGGGTCTGATCGTCAATGGCGAACACCTATTTGGCAGTCATGTCCTAACCAAGGACTGATAAGGCTTTCCATTGCCAGCTAAAAGTTTAAGGGCGACCTCAATGGCAAACACTCATTTGGTGGTTATGTCATGACCATGGGCTGATTTGGCTTGCCATTACTAGCCAAAGGTTTGTCCAGGCTTTCCGTGATGCGCCTAATTTAGGTGCCCTTAATATGCAATGGCCTCGCCCATCTAGTTTTAGAAATCGAGACCTTATTTGGCATGTAATGGTTGTTCTTATAGTGGTTTGGTAGCACTTACTGTCTGCCATAGTTACGCATACCCCATCCATATGGTTCGGTAAGACCATGACGATTGACTAACCCACCTATCCATAATTCATGTAGTCGCAATAGTCAGTGCGCAAAACAGAGGTTTTGAGCATTCCTTGTTTTCCCAGATATTGCTCCATCTATGATGATGAGAATGTAGGTTCCATTCCCTGGATCCCTGCTAATAAAAAATAATTCTTCCCAAATCGGGTCAATTGCCCCTAGCTAGGGTAAATTTTCTCCAAAAATTGGTCTCCTTCCTTGAATGGGTGATGTTCTTTCCTAGGGTTGTATCATTTTACCGCTTTCGGCTAGAGCGTCGCGGTTTTCAAAGCAGCCTAGTCCCGCTTCTCCTCAATCAGATCTAAGGATACATTTAACATTTCCTTATTCTCCTATGAGTTTTAGTGAATTCTCCTATAAGATGAGATTATTGCTTCGATGGAAACCATAACTAATAAATCATAGGCTAAAGAAAAAGCAATATATCACATTGTAGTTCTATGGAAAGTGCGATACGAATAAAGTCCAATGATAGCTTATCATCCGAGCTCCCTTACCATTTTCCAAATGCTTCTTTATATGAGT
This sequence comes from Allium cepa, assembly GCA_030765085.1. Lineage (NCBI taxonomy): Eukaryota > Viridiplantae > Streptophyta > Magnoliopsida > Asparagales > Amaryllidaceae > Allium > Allium cepa. The sequence continues at coordinate 223,314,702 of CM060928.1, forward strand.
TTTAAGAATCTTGTTGGCCGCTTTAGCCTATCCATTAGCCTACAGGTGAGGCACTATAGGAAAGCCTCTCCTGATTCCGTGCTGCCGATAGAAGTTGGTTAATTCCTGATTATCAAACTTTCATCTATTGTCTGAGATCATGTGGGACTGTGCTCCAAGCTCGATGAAGTGATCCACAACTGTTTTGCATATTCAAATCCACCCATAGATACTAGAATTTCTCCATTTCAGATCAATGCTTGTGAGATTCCCTTTTCTAAGGTTTACCCCCTAGTGTGGTCTCTTTTACTACTTGGATGTGTATTATCCAATATTTCCTTAGCTTCTCTTGCAACCATGTACCTTAGAAGTGGGTTACATAGAACTCTTATGTATAGAATGCCATCCTATATGGTGTACCAAGTCACCTTGCACATTACCTTCCTTGCTTCACTCTAATTTAGGGATGAATTTTTTCCTAGAACCATCCCAAAAAGCAATCCATTTGCTAAGATAGCTAATTACTTCAACCTTAGGCATCCTAATTATCCTCCTATGGGATGTGCTTAACCACATAACATTCTTGCACATAAGAAAAGCCTTTTCCCTTTTTACTTTTAAGTAGATGCCAACCATTCTCTATTGACATAGAACTCCAAAAATGTTTGATTTACAGCCATGTGCTAATCGCTATGGATATACAACATCTTCCAATCCTTCTATTAGTGTATCGTATTTTGTTTTTCAGTCTAGCCTATAAGGTAAGAGGTTTTTTCGACCCGTAGGGATCAAGAATATTTTTTCTTGCCCATCCATTAGTATTTTCCTCACTTCCGCGAGTGTCGCATAGCCATGTAACATGGTGCTACTTATGCTTTAGATATTTTTATTAATATCATTTAAAATTTATTCGTTAAAGTAAGCCATACCTTTGTGTTGTCGTCCCTACACTCTATGAGGGTGTTCAGTCTCTGTAGTACCATGCTTCATATTCGTACAGAGTTGACTCTGCTTTTAGGGCTTTTTGAAAAGATTATGATCCACTACCTCTAGAGATGTTTGGTTCCACCTATAGAGTGGATCATAATTGCACTCCACTATCTCTTGAGGAGTTGAACCTAGTCTCTCATTGCCTATGATGGAGTTGAATCCTGCCTCTAGGACTAGGAGGCTATGCTTCGCTATTTGATTACTTCGTTCATTGCATTTTTTCATGCACATCTACCTTTGGATATCCAGTAGAAGGACATGCTCTATTGTCCATGGAGGGCCCAACACCATGCCCTCATGCATGCTTTTCACTCTTTCTTCGTAGGGACATAATTCCATCAAGGGCCGTGGTCTAGAGTTTGTGGAATTCTCGGTGGAGTTACCCTAGTGTTTCAACCTAGAGTATACCTACGAGATCTGTCTACGTTCATTGGTCTTATCACCAAAAACCTCAAAGAACACAAGGTATTTGTTGGTTTTCGCCACTATCGCATATGATTCTCTGTCCTCGATCCATTATAATCTTCCCTATAAAACTCCATTTTTTTATTATTTCCTGAAGCAAGGATAACTAGAAGAATCCATTCATTAAGTTGCCGCGTAGCAGCTGCTAAGTCACTAAACCATTCAAGATTGTTCCATAAGTTTTCTCCATCTTTCTACTTTCTCGTAGTCAAACTACTTCCATATCTGAATATAGCACGTCAAATGTGTCCAAGGGTTGATTTTTCAAATGTATTATTATGTGGCCAGTGCCTTAAAATCCAAGGCTTGACTGCATATTCGATGTTCGGAGTGAACTGTTCATGGTACTTCTTGTCAAGCTCCGATCTCCTATTCTGCTTGCTTAACAATTAAATAATTAGCCCATGGTCTCGCTCCTTTGCTATAGAAGTGCTTCCTTAGGTTGCTTAGGGGACCACACCATGCCCTCATGCAATGAATGAACCACTTATGTACTAGTCGATATAAACTCAGGCGGTCCCATTTCGGTAGCGAAATGTATGGTTCTACATCAGCATTGACTTCTAGTGGGACATCATTCCCTTCTCTGGCATAGGCTGTACCATTGGTCTAGTATGATTAGTTCTACATCGGTCTGATTTGGTTCAAGCCTTAGCCGGTTCGGTTAGTGGAAGTCCAGAGTTCTAATGGCTCCTTCCCGCCTTACCTGCTCCCTTGCGCCCACTCTTGATGGGTTACAAACAAAACTTTGGACTTGGTTTCTCTGGACCTGCATTGGTGCTGGTTGCTCCATAAGTCTATGGAATGCTCCATAATTTCTAAATACTTAGCTAGGAAAGGAGCTACTATATCATCTATCATCAATCACTACTAGACTCTTCTCTAATAGTTATAACATGCTATCTTTTTGATGTAGCACATCCTGACCTCATATACTTTGCTTCCTCATAGACGAACTCCTCCAATGTGGTCGGTTTCTCCATTGTTAATCTCTTAGCAGACTTCGTTCCAAGGAGCACTCCACTATACAATTCATCAAGGTAAACATTTCATCCATGTTCTAAATTCCATCATTTGAGGCATTTTATCAGGATAGGTATTGCCATTGCGACTCGTCTTCCTTTGCTTTGCATCAAAAATTGAGTAACCGTCTTTCGACCATTCAACATGTACGTGGAATTGACTATAAGCTTCTTCTGTAACATCAAATAATAATGAATTAATCCTAGAAGTAAACCACATAATGGCTAAGTCTGCCAAAAGTATAGGATACCACTTACACAAGGCATCCTCTGTAGTTTTACTTATCAACATGTGTTGGGAATACCATTGTCTGTGTATTATGAGGCCAGTCGATCCTTTATATAGCTCACCTGTAGGTATCCAAAAATTTGTGGGGTTCCTTGTTTTTCTATCCCTAAGGAGAAGGTGTTGCTAAACCTAATTCCATTTCCTCACTCCACTTGTTCGCATCAAACACATTTCCAATGATTTGAGTCATCCTACCCACCGATTCGGGTGATTGACAATAATAGCTCATCCCTTCACTTCGGGGGGAATGATTTCATTCATCCTCCTTCTAGTAACTTGACCTTCAATTTTAGATATTATCATGGCTCCTACACTAATCCAAGTGATCATTTTGTCCTCCATACCTTAACTCCAATGAGAGAATGAGAAGCATTTGCCGCAGCTGCCCCTGGTTCGACATCATCCTATTTGGCTTGGCACCGAACCGCTTCCCGGGTCTAGCTTCGGGCTAAAATCTTTCTCATTTCCTCCGTTTAGCATTCCTTCTTCTAGCTCTTGGATCTTCTTGATCCGGTTCTTTGTTAGAGCGTAACCCCTTTCGTCCTTTGGATCCCTTAGACTGGGATCACCCTTGTGTTCAAATCTTGTGACCAATAGTTTGGGCCTGCCCTAAGTGTGTCATAGGTTGATCCACTATTGCTTAATGTTGGGTGGTGAAACATTCATTTAATATGGCCATAACTCTATCCAGGTTTCCTTTGGTAGTTACGTCTACTTGCACTGGAGTACTTGCTGAATGATCATCCCAATTAGTAGTTGTTTGATTGGGTGCACTGGTGTTCCTTGCATTCCCGCAAGTAGTACCAACCTTATTCTTTTGATCTCAAAGGCGTATTAAGAATCATCTCTCTATGAAAGCACCAAAAATGTTTGCATAAAAAATGGGCAAACATCCCCAATCTATTTATTGCAGAGCTATGGATATGGGGTGTATAACACTGCTTCTATATTAGAATTATGATTGATTTTCAGAGAGCGAATCACATATAGGTTATGTAGGAAGTAAGTTGTAGTAACACAAAGATTTACAGCGGTTCGTAGAATGTGCCTACATCCACTGTCTGTTTTCATTATTCTTATTATAGATCTTTGGTACAATGCCTAAGATACTAAATACAATGATCCAAGGCTTAATAGAGAGTAAAATATAGCCCAAGAAAGCCCCTTCGGCTATTCCTATTTGGTTATTCTTGACTACCAATTCTTGTTTGGTTATCTTTGTCAGGAAGCTCCGGTTGGCAGTTCCTACTAGACTGTCCCTAATAGGGTGTTCCCGCTAGTTGTTCCTTTTAAGCTGTTCTTGCTAGCTGTTCCTATTATTCTTGCTAAGCTCTGACTTGTCTGCCATTTCTACTGTAAGCTTGGCTCAATATAAACTATCCACATTATTGCTAGAAGCTTAGGTATGTATAGGAGTGAAGGTATAAGGGGTCAGGAAATAGATTCCCCATATAACATGCTCAAATGGAATATTCCTGAACATGCCAAATGTAATTAATAATTTCTCGATATGTGTAGATTTCATTCCATATCTAGCCGTCTTGGTTCGACTGGACGCTCTATCTGGGGTAGGAATGGTACGCACGTGGCCGCTTCGATGGTTAAGTTCATGCCTTTCCTTGCTTGGTCTAGTGGATTGCCTTAGTGGTTGGTTCCATGGGTTCCCTTGGTGCTTGATTTGGTGGGTTCCCTTATCCTTGGTTATGTAGGCACCATTTTCCTTAGTTTGGCATCCCCATGGTTCAACGTTCCCTTGGTTCGGTGAGCACCTCCGCTCATGGATCAGTGAGCTCCTCTGACTTCGATCCGGCTTCCTATATGCCTTAGTTTGGTTTTCCATATATCGGTCAAATAATTCTGTTCGGTAACCTGAGGTACCAAACATGATTTCCTTTTTGGTACCCTAGGGTATTGAACAAGACTTTTTGTTTGGTACCAGACGGGGTGCTCCTACTCCTTCCAACTCTTTTGGCCTTATCTTCTCTCCCAACCATCTTTCTCTTGCCTAGACTCTTTTCCTTCCTTATGTTACCAATGGTTAGGCACTCAAAGGTTAGATTTCTTATTGGACCATTCCTCATGTTCCATAAAAATAATATGCTTGGCAAGAATCAAACCTGGATGGGTTAGCTAAAGGGCATAAGCCTTTACCACTGTGCTATACACGCTTTTATGCTAAAACTCCTTCATTTCAACTCAAAATCGAATGAAACTTGGACCAGTTTCATATTGTTGAGTATATTATTTGTAACATCCCCACTTAGAGGCTCAGAACTAACGGCTAATGGTGCAGTAATCCATAACTATTAATTCTCGACGAGCAAATACGATAATATTTTTTTTTGCAAGGCAAGCCGGTTATATAGTGGGACGTCCACTTTTATTACGAAAGTAATAAAGTTGAAGTACATGAGATAGGTAAAAGCAACTAAACTACTAAGAAAAAAAAGATAAAAAAATACAGCACATGTATGTGACAGACATGTCACAGTAACTAAATATATAATCTAGACTATTCCTCCTCCGAAGAGGAAGAATCACCATCATCTACAGAAACCAACGGGACATTCCCATAAAGACCAGCGAAAGGCCTAAAACGGATAGCAAGACTAGGATCATAACCTAGGGCATTAGAAGAGTATATGAACGAGCGATCCCAAGATGAATCAACTAACAAGACAGAATTCCTACTCGCATACTCACCATCCACATCAAGAACTAAAGAATCACCAGACGGTTTGTAATAAAGGCATTTAAGGTCCAACAGATCATCGGATACAAATCTGAAATATGAATCGTCCACCGGGTTAAATCTTACATCAGAAATGTGATCAACCCAACACCTCTCAGACTCAACCCAAACAACAGGTAACCGGGAAGAATCGGGGATAGCTAAAGGAATAGCAGGGGAAAAAGAAGGTACCACAGCAACAGTAGGAGAGGCAGGCCTATCCACAGAAGGAGGCGGACCCAGATCCGACACGATAACCACATGATGGGGGCGGACCGAGGGATGGAGGAAGGAACCTTAGGAATCCATTTCTGGAGCGGGGGACGAGGCAGAGGAATCTTCGGAGGAGCAGCAGTTGATATGGGGTGCTGGAAAGAGATTTCCAGATGGCCAAAAGAGTGGCAGGAAGAGCATATATTAGGAACCCAACCATAGCTAACACGGACCTCCGCAACATGCCCAACAGCAAGCTGAACAGGGATAGTAGCAGGGAGAGGCTTATAAGGGGATATCTCAATAATAGCCTTAGCATACATCAATTTATCGCGGGCAATCATATTGGTGTCAAAGCATTTCAATTTAGCAACGTTGCAGGCTAACCAATTCAACCCAAGCAAAGACTGAAGAGCAGAAGGGATATGCGAAAAGTACACCCAAACAGGGATGGATAGCACCTGCTCACGAGCACCTGCCACAGAGGGAGTCCAATGAGTAATAGTAAAGGGCCTACCAGCAAAAAAAGAAGGCTCAGCACCAAGAACAAGCCGACGATCATCGGCAGAGGAAAACTTTATATAGTACATGGAGTCGATCAGCTTAACTTGCAATTTTCCATCCAGCTTCCAAGCCCTACGCAAATCCGACACCGGATCACGAAGGCGACGATTTGGTGCCAGAAAAAAACCAACCAAATGTTCAGACCATAAGTCAATACCAGCTTGCAACACCATAGGAGGAGGAATCCTGACTCCATTCTCTTCAACTATTTCAAATTCAACTGGTTCGTAGTCACCGGCATTTCGCGACAGAGAATTAGAAAGTGATGCCCAAGATTTGGGGCAAAGCAGAAAATGGAGCAATAGGACCTGGAGCATCCTCAGCGAGGGGAAATGCAGGATAGACAACTGTCTTAGAAGCGACTACACTATTTTCTCTGTTCAATGTGCCAAAATTCTCAGAGGCAATTAAGCAAACAGCTGAAGAGCAACGATCAGAAACTTCAACGAAGAGCAAATCCACATTTGAAGCAGACAATCCACTTGCTCCACCCATGCTAAACCCAGCATTATTACCAATCTTACCCATATCACAATTTTTATACACCTGCTTACCCATAATTTCATCAGATGGAGTTGGAACAGAGACTGCAGGCACACAGGAAGCTACCGGAAGTTGGACCGAAGGACATGGTCGAGCAACAGGAGCGACCGAGCAGTGATTAAAAAATTAAAACCATTAAAAACTTTCTCATTCCATTTCAAATCATTTCAAATTCATTACATAATCCTAAATTCGAGAACAACATTCAAAGAAAATATAATTATTACAACATATGCCAAGAGCGACAAATGAAGATGCCTCTTTGGATAATCAGAGTATCTATATATCTAGGCAGTTAAACAACTTTGACTTTACATCAAAACACACTAGAACCAAAATAGAAAAGATCTCCTATTAGCAAGCTTGCCTCCTACATGCCTCCGGAAGCATATTCGTCTAAAGAGGTACCTGAAAACCTCAACTCTCAAACTACTCAAAATTAATTGAGCACCTGAGAGTTTAAGGGGAAAGCATAAACTTCGAGTCAGATATAAACCCTAGTATGAATAATAACCTACCATCTCAAACCATTTTAGATATCTAATGAGACCACACCACTCAGCAGAATGGGTTTTCCCCACAATAGTACCTTTCCAAAAATTTATAGTAACCATATACTATGCTCCTGCATCCACAATGGTTAAAACATAGCAATTTAAAATGTTTTGATGATATGCAAACATGTAAAACATTCTGGATTTCCCGTCCCTATTTATTTGACTACCTGTCATAGTTATAGTTTCTAGGGTCACTATTAATCTATTAGTTTTTATGGGTTGGCTAATTACCTATTTATAGTTTATGGACTACCTGTCCTATTTCATAGTTTTCATGGGATCATTAAGAACCTATTAGCCCTTGCCAATAACTTCATTTAATTATTTCTTGGGTTCTCGCTGAACCTAATTGTATCTCCAGTAACTCCCTTTTTATCGTAGTTTTCATGAATTGACTATGAACCTATTGACTCTTATCAATAAATAAATCCGGATATAGTTTTCATGGGTTCACTACAAACCTGTTGGCCCCTTCCAATAACTCTCTTTAAACATAGTTTCATGGGTTTACTATGAACCTGTCTAGACTGACAACTTCTTGATTAATCTTTGGGCATGGTCTACCCGAACTCCTGGATGCAATTCTACTCATACAGGAGTTAATTCAATTTATATTCACTAGTGGGTCAACCTAGTTGGTTATTCTGCTGTTTCTCTCCAAAATACAGTTATAGGTCCATTACACAGTGAATATGTATTTAGAAGAAGCAAACATAATAACATATCGGTACCAACATTTATGGTTTAATATCCTTGAAATCATTTTCCACATCAAACATGGTTAATCCCTTTAACTTATTATTTTATAATGGAAAGCTTCTTCAAAAAATCCAAATTTAAAACCCATTTAAAAGCTCTTTTATAGTGCCATTGGTTTATCCTTTAAAAATGAGATTGGGTTCTTTGTTTTGAAAACTAAAGCTTCGAAAATTTTAGACCTTTACTTTCGAAACCATTGGAAAACCTCTTCCAAAAGTATTCAAATATTCTTTTCAAAACACTAAGCATATGCCTTTCAAACACTTTAGAACATCTCTTTCGAAACTATCAAAACATACCTTTTGAAAGTATTAAAGCATTACTTATTAACTCGTAGAAGCATAGCTTTGAATCCATTTGAAAGTACCCCTTTCGAAACCATTGGGTTTATTCTTAAACAAATATTTTGGGTCAAAGTGAATATAAGCAAAAATACCCCTTTTGAAACCATTAACTTTTAAATAAAAGTGACTGGGGAAACCGATGGCTTCGAAACCATCCTTTTGAAAGCATTAGTCTTTTAAGTAAAATATTAGGAAGGATAGCTTCGAAACACCTTTCGAAGCCATTACCTTCGAAACCTTTATATAAATGGCTTCTAGAGCGCTTTCGAAAGCATTGGGTAGCGGCTGATTTAACTCGTTAATGACTTTAATCCATTCAAAAGACATAAAGCCAGCAGCATGGCTTTGACTGGGTTCAATATACCCTTTTGAAAGCATTAGTTTAAAAACAAGAAAACTTAATCGAAAGCTATCCTCCAAATAAAAAGGTAGCAACCTCTTCGAAAGCTATATTAAACCCTTTCGAAAGAATTCTTTTGAAAACAAGGCAAGTGGCACCTCGTTTGAAAGCAAAACAAAAGACCTTCGAGTGCTATTAAAATTGGTCTTGTCCCCTTCGAAAGCTTGATTTCGACTCCATACCTTCTGCTTTTCTCCAATCCACTACATATCAAGGCAATGTTACCATGTGTATTGGTTTCGACTTAGATGAGGGCGGAGGTATGTGGTCGAAAGGATACTACTGGAAGTAGCGAAACCATACTTGTGTACAAAAACTGTTTTATCTCCTTTTTAAATAAATGATTTCAACTAACTTGCCTATTCATTAAATTATAATTGGTTGCCTTAAACTTTACAAAAATCTTTTCCTAAAATACTACTGAATACTTTTTGGATTTAATTAAAAACAATTACCAAAGAAGCCCTTCCCTTAAGCAAAACAATTAAACATTTAAGTCGTCCAATTAAATTAAATTAATTTCTGTAGTAAATTTCTTAGGAAAAATCCCCAAAAATTATAAAAATTCACTTTTAATATTTTATATGACGTATATAAATTTCAAATCTAAAATCCATCTTATAATAGCCGAAATAAATTTTAAACCCAATTAATCATTTCTTCCTTCAAAATAATTTTTTCCATAGCTTGGAAAATTATGAAAAATTAAACCCATCTTCAAAATAATGTTTAACATAACGTATTAAATCCACATGGCATTCGAAGCACAATAGAAATGATTTTAGCTCTTAAAATCATAATAAACATTCATAGTTCATGCTTGTTTAAATCAAACATATCATGAAATCCAAGCATATCATCATCAAAATCATCATAAAGGTTTTAAACATAAAACCCGAAATCAAATGCTCTTTAAAATGAAAATAGAGATAATTTTGATTATTATTCACCTTGATTAGGATAAGGAACCTGAGATTTGATTTAGATTAATCCTCCTTGCTTGCTTCCTTAGCTTTAATTGAATTTTCTCCTCTTTTTCCCCTAAGTTATGGCTAGCTTGCTCTCTTTGATTTACATTTTAGAGTTTTGAAAAATGAACGTGTAGAGTGACAAATGAGAATATGGGTTTAGGTGTTATAGGGTTGTGGCGACAGCTAATCCCCATAATGCCCTTGACTTATTTTCTTATTAATTACTTAACGACATAACTCATTCTTTTTGTTTAATTAATCACGACCCTAATCATATTTTCAAATCTCAATCCCCTTATCACTCTAATATTTACATTATTCTATTTAATTTATCTAATTAAATCTCTTGAATAATGTTATTAAAAATTAGTGGTGTTACAGTGTTCTAATGTCTTTGAATGTTCCATTTTCACGAATTAAGTAGTAACTCTCAAAGGCAGAGTTCGAGTTGATTAGGTGATGAACAAATTTTAAGATGATCATATTTTCCAATCCGTAGCTTGAATTGAGACGCGGTTTCAATCTATGTACATGTCCTAGCCTTAGGAACATTTTTCAAGAGCTTTGACTATATTTTCTAACTATTCCAATTTTGACTCCAACGCTTTGCCTTGCCCATATGATTACATGATGGTGCTTTATGGGGTTATTGCGGTGGCTAATCCTTATAATGCTCTTGACTTATTTTCTTATTAATTATCTAATGATACCATTTCCAAAACTCGTTCATTTGTTTTAATTAAGCACGACCCTAATTAGATTTTCAAATCTTAATCCCCTTATTACTTAATATATATTATTCTATTTAATTTATCTAATTAAATCTCCTGAATAATATTATTACAAATTAAGGGTGTTACCGTATTTCAATGTCTTTGAATGTTCCATTTTCACGAATTAGGTAGTAACTCTAGAAAGTGGGGTTCGAGTTGGTTAAGAAATGAACAAATTTTAAGATGATCATATCTTCCAATCCTAGCGCGAACTGAGACGCGGTTTCAATCTATGTACATGTCCTAGCCTTAGGACCATTTTTCAAGAGCTTTGACTTTATTTTCTAACTATTTCAATTTTGACTCCAACGCTTTTCCCTGCCCTTATGATTACATGATGGCGTTTTATTATACATCTTCTGTTCGTTTCTATGCTCCTTGATGTCTTTTTGTATTCACTAGTCTATGGGAGAAAATTCCAATAACACCAATATACATGCTTATATGACATTTAATGGATCATATTTGCAACTATGTCTATCGGTTGAATGTATAGTGAGTGTAGGGCACGTTTTGTTGTGCCATTTATATGTATTGTAAAGTTAGGTGTAACACTACCTTAATGGAGTAGTCAGCTATGTTATGGCGTTGATATTACCCCTTGAATGCATGTTGGATAGGTTAAGGTATGTTTACACATGTTACTAGATACTAATAATGCTACACTAGTATTTTTATAATATATACGCGACAAACTTTTTTCACTCTCTCAGACGTATGTTTGACTCCCTTCACATTTTTTTCGTACCTTTATCGATAGGTTGATGGATTATGGATTCAAGGTGATAGGTGATGCTGAAGGCATGGATGACGGAGGCATTACCTATGTACATATTGTATATATTATAACCTGACATTACAATGTGTTGGTGTGGATTGGATTGATGACCGGTATTGTATGAATCTATGAATATGGATATATACCATTGAAGTTTGGTCTAAATAAATGAATATTTAACATTACATATTGTTGCTTCTACTATGAGTATAAGAAGAAATAGTTAGAATATGTTTTGTTTCTTGTTATCATCACCTAACGATTTGTTGTTTTTGGATTTCGTGGTTTGAATGTTAATTTGGGCATTAAATTAGATGATTAAAAATGGTGGGTTGTTATATTTAGTACTAGAGAATTTTTTTTCTTAAAATTAAGGACTAGGACATACTGAGAGAGCGTATTTGTATTTTATATATGCATATATATATATATATATATATCCACTACTAGAAAATAAAAAATATACCTACGAACATTACCGACAACCTAAGATGGTGTCGTTGGCAAGTCATCGGTAAATGGTCATAAATAAGTCATCAGTAAGTCTTTGAAATTTTCAATGATATACGGACGACCACTTCAGACCAAACAAAATATTTCACTATGTCATCATTATCGTCGATATGTCATCATAAATTTCGATAATTTATTTGATACTATTTTATCAATCTGTATGCCTCTGTCCTCATTCCTTCAAGCCAAAAAATAAAGTTGCCCAAATTAAAAACCGTTCCTACTACGACATCTTCACTGCGATGAATTCTCTACCATGACTTCCCCTTTGAGAAAATCTGCAACTGTGATGCTTCAGGTGATCCTTTACTCCACTGCGACTCCGCTTTGCCCAAATCTTCAACTCTGCCTACATAATTCCACTCTACCGTGATGAATCCAAGCTTTAAATTGGATCGTGACTCCGAGCTTCAATTCTACATAATCATCTCCAACCTGATTAGCTTTAGATCCGACCTAGCTTTAGATGATCTTCACCCGTTTTAATAAAATTAGACTATTTTGAAGTTTTTCAAATTATGTTATTTATATTAACCAAAACAAAAATTGTTCATGGAGATTAATAAATATAAAAATGATGGTTATAAGTATAATTCATCTGCCATATATTCCAGCTCTTCCTCTTAAGCCTAGCACTCGTAGCATTGTTGAACACACACACTCTCATATTTCAGAAGTTAACTAAGTTATAATTAGCACACAAATTTATGAACAAACTAATTAATACATGAAATGTAGTTTATATGTAGTAGTATGAAGTTAATTAAGTTTCCAGTTTTGGTATTTATCTCTAAAATAATTTATACATTTTTTAATATGTAGATTCTGAGTTTGAATTTCTTACCAGTTTTAAATGAATGGATGTACATAATGTGTTCTAGACGATTGTAGTACTAATGATGTATGCACTTTGATTTCATATTGAAAGTATTTAATTTGAGAAAATATATCGATATTTACGTAGATTATACATGATTTAGCCAAATCTTTTATTAACAAAACAATTGTAAACACAAAAATATATAATACTATGGTATGGACAAGTTATAAAAATAAATGGTATTATAAAAAATATATTATATTTATATTAATAATAAATTGATAAGGTTATTTGAATTAATAATGCTATCGTTTGAAATAAAATGTAAATTTTGTTTATGTGTCTCCTACTACCACCGTCATAGGTTATAACAACACTACCACGCATGTCTCCTACTATCGCCTCAATTACACGGCGTGGCAGCATGGTAGTCTTAATAGAGGAGGCACCTGAGCTTACAAAGTAGTGCTATAATAATTGATAGTGGTTGATTGGGGTAGTGCTGGAGGGGGTGTTGTTAACACTGGAGTCATTGATTGTAACTGATGGTGGTTGTCACCACTAGTGGTAATAGCACCACTACCAACACTACTAGTTATAACAACACCGCCACACAAGTCTTCAGGAGGATAATTATATCTATATTACCATGTTTTTATTCCATGCAACTAGCTTCAAACTCGAACGACGAGGCATGATGAAGAGACAAACGAGCATAGGAAGCAGGTCGAATCCTTGCACCAAATATTCAACCACCAATTTGAAATGTGCCATCGCCACAATCATGAGTTTTTGTATGGACATGATGCATGGTTTATAAATTTATGATATTATTTACTGTATGAATTTTTTGTTGCATGGAATGTTATATATAGACATGATGTGATATGGACATGATTTTGTGTATGGACACATATGTATCATTTTTATAGAATTTTTATGATGTTGTTTTACTTTTTTCTATGAGTGTTTGTTATTCTTTTTATTTTACATATATTTGGATATGATATCATGTTGATTTGGTGTTATATTTGCATGTGAGGAATTACCGAAATGGATTATTTTGTGTAGTGGTTTGAGGGAAAGAAGAGAAACGAAAATATTGAAAATTTGATCTTAGCAAGTCGTTGAAAAATCTAAATTTCACATTTGGATTATGCATCTACCGTTTTCCTGCAAGTCATCAGCAATATGGTTGTCGACAAGTCGGCAAAAAATTAGTCGCTGGTATAAGGGTTAACGGTTGTGATCGAAAAGTCATCGGAGACTATTATACCATGAGGTTTACACAGATGATAATTTGGTAAAGGGTTTACCAAGGACTCACAGACGACTTATTGGTGTCGATAAATCCCTATATTTCTAGTAGTGTTCCATATGAGTCAAGTACATATGTACACACCATTTACTATTCCAATTTTATTTACTATCTACTAGGGAGCTGCTAATGAATCCATATAACAGGCCCTCCTTCCGATCACACTGATTTAATGGCTAAAAGCGAAGTTCGAACTCGTGCCATGCCAAATTTGACGGATTGTTAGGTTAAGTTAGTTTCTATGGTATAGGATAAACATAAATTTTAAATTCCTATACTTTTAGATCCCATAATGGATGGAACAAAACATATATAACTAAAATAAACCAAATAACCCTACTTAAACAACTAGTGACCAAATACAGAAAAAAAAACTCGAGAAATTTTTCGATGCACAACTGAAAAGACAAATTAATATATGTCTAACTAGTACAATAATATATATATATATATATATATATATATATCTGTGTGTGTGTATATGTATATGTATATAATGAATGAAAATAAAATAACTCAACATGCTTGGTCACCTTCTCCATGTATCTTACTCTGCTCACACTACCCTACTACCTCGTCATCCTATAAATAAGGCATAAATTGGCAAAGAGAGAGGGGTTCAAACATAGTCTGGTGACTAAGAAATATCACTAATGGCATGTTGCTGATAGGTAGATAAATTATTATTTATAATCTACACAATCCAGTCATGTTTACTGTAACATGTACACCTATGTCCAACAAGTTGGCTAACATATATAATATAGGAAAACAACCTATAATATGTCTACAATTTGATAACAACGTACGTGGATTCACAAAAAAGTTGACATCCCAAAACTAGGCAAACCTAAAAATATGTCAAGTATATAATCTCGATAGCAAACTGTTTATAAAACTACACTATCGTAACACATCGAATATACAGTCTCGATGGTAAACCGCCTATATAACTACACAACCATGCCTCATACTCTACTATTCAACTAATAACATAAATGGATCAAACAAAAAATTGATTCCCCCATAGGTACATTGATCGACATGGTGTAAACCCCAATATATAGATATCAGCATTATCCTAATGATCCATATACTGAAATGTGTGATTCATGGCACTAACAGTAACAAATGGAATAATCTAAATGCGATATAATCACTCGCCTAAGCTGAATGTCGCATTATCAAATGTCGGCATGTCATGTGGAACACCAGCATGTTAAGCATGTAGGGAAAACGAACCCTCTGTACACTAAAAGGCCTACACCAGGTCTAGGTTCATCCTGCGCTAGCTATAAGAATTCGATCGACTATTTAGTATAACCAATCAACCATTCATCTATTCTATTTTTTTCACATCAGTAGATCAGTCTATTCACTAAAAGGAATCATTCGACTATTCTCCTGTTCAATTGATTGACGACCCTATCCCTATTTCAGTTGACTATTATACCCCTATTTTACACTATTTTATTTCAATTTCCTACTATAATAATCAGTCGATCGATGACATTCATCTAGTCGACCATTTTCCTTGTGTTGCATTTTAACACTATACACTTCATCATTTCATCCAGTCTCGCTCATTTAATCATTCTGCCATCCTCTCTATGACTTCGAGCATGACCTCTATTCCCTCATTGGTTCATTTTAACATTTATTCTTGTTCATTAACCTATTTTAATTCACCCAAATGATTTATGATTCACAAATTGCTTATCACATTTTTTTTGTAAGCTGTCAATATCTTCACATAATTCAAACTATGATTAATATTTCTACTAAACTACTTTTATTCATAAAAACGAGTATGTAACTTCTATATTAATTAATTCTACATGGCTTTGGGGTTAATTACATATCCAATTAAAACTCCCACCCAATTCATGTCAATTTTGTTATTAAGATAATGATCTAAGATTCCTCTAATTATCAATTTAATTATGTATAACAAATAAATCATCAAATTAGTCCTTAATAAGATTATTGAACCCTAGTAAGATATATAAATTTAATTTACGGCATATCTAGTTGTTAACTGGGTTTTTAACTCGGCAAAATTCAATGGGAGTTAGAACATTTAGATTAAAGCAGAACGACTCGAAACTTGATCGGAAGGCCTAAAAATACAAGACAAAGGTCTCTAGGAAGTTTAACTGAAAAATATGTTATCTTTTCGGGTTGGCACCGAACCTATCCAATTGGATCAATATCGATCCAATTCAAATCGGTGTCGATCCGAATTGGTAATTTATGGTAGCCCCAATCCTTTTGCATTGTGACTCTGTGCCTTAACCAAGCTTACCCAACAAGTTTGGTAACATTACAAGCATCCAAGGTAAAGAAGTGAAGGTTCGTCTGATTCAGAATACAGTTCAATCTAACCCACAGGAGAATCATCAACAGAACAAGTCAGCAAGCTATGAAATTATATGGAGAGCATCATTATGATTTAAAAAGCTAGACCCCACAAACCAGAGCCCAAATTTGGCTAAGGATTTGGATCGGATCAGTACCGATCCAAAAAGATGGCCAATTTTGGCTCCAAACTTTCTGAGCTCTCTCTACATGATGATTATAGGCTTCTTACAAAGTAATTCTCGGCTCAAGTGCTCTTTGAATCCTATAAATACCATCCCATATGCAACAAAAAAAGTTCTACTCTAATCTCTGTTGAAACTCTACCAATTTTTCTTTACTCTTCTTCTCCCTTACAACGGCCACTAAAGGGAAATTAAGATCCTTCCGATTGTCTCTGACAATGGCTGCTTGATCTAACTTAGGAAAAAAGAATCATATAATAATCTAAATTCCTTTGTAACAATAGTTGATCAATAAAAGCTATAAAGTGGATGTTGGCTTTGTTAACAGTCGAACCACTATAAAAATCTCTTGTTTCTTTACTTTTTCTATTTATTTGCATTGATAAACATAGCTGGTACTTTCACACTCAATCAAGGATGTTGATCCATTTTTTGGGTTAACACTTTGGTAATTTCACTAAGAATTGAACTTAGGACTTAGATCTAGCTAACTACTTCGGATCAGGTAGGTTCAGAAGTTAGATCCTCAATCTTTGCTTAGAAGATTTGCCATTGAGAATCGATGACATCAGGAAGAAAGAGAATGGCTTTCGAAAGATCCATAGGAGCTATAATAGATGGGGAAGAGAGCAATCCTCATCAAGTTGAGGTCAACGGCACCAATAATCCATTAATCAGAGCAAATTTTTGAGCCAACACAGGAGATCAGGTGCCGGGACCTTCTATCCCGCATGAAGTTATCAGTAAAGGCGAATTGAATAAGATGTTGATGAAATCAATCAAAAGATGGAGAATAGCCAGAAACTCTTATGGAGAAATTAAATGCCCTCCTGACTTTGCAATCACTAGCTGCTCCAAGAGCCATACCAGAACCTACGGATGACACAGAGCAGGAAAACAGTTACATTTCTGGCCTAAACAGAAGAAATGGATGGCAGAAGCAAAAAGGAGCAGTGGGTGGAGCTGTAGGAATCACTATAGAATGACGCAAGCACTGCACCAACTGCAAAGCATCCCGCCATGAACTTGAATCTAGGGGCCAAAACTTCATAGGAAGATATAGCACCGGATCTCTCTGACTTTGAATATGGTGAGAAATTTGACGACGACGAGTTGGAAGAAAACGCTAATGCACTCAACACCAGAAGGGATGTCCAAACTATCCTTACCTAACCAACTGCAACCTAATGGAACTCCAAGGGAGTGGCTCTCTCGAAGATTGGAGAGCCTACTTTCCAAGATGCAAGATCAAATACTTATTGTCGTCACTGGCAACCAACCGCAGACTACCGAACATCAGAGGCATATATCATAGAAATGATCAGCCGCTTGATGGATGAAATTAAGGATGGGAGAGATGACGAATGAAGATTTTCTCCAACCTGAACTCCCTTCGATGATAACATTCTAAATGAATGGTACCCTAAAAAGTTATAATGCCGACTATTCCATCTTACGATGGAACTAGAGACCCAAAACCTCACCTATACAACTACGATTAGTACATGCACAGAGCGAATGCTTCAAATGCCATTCGATGTAGATGTTTCCCAATCTTTCTGGAGCGAATTGCTTCCATGTGGTTCAACAGGCTCCCACCAAAATCCATCTCCACTTTTAATGAATTGGCAATAAATTTCCTTGATCATTTTAGGCTTCACACGGCACAAGGAAAAGACGTGATGTCTTTATCTAGCCTATTCTAGGGACGAAATGAATCTTTGAAATCTTTGGAAGTAAGTAACCCAAACCAAGATATGGTCTTCATGTTCCTGGTCCGCACTATCCATCCTGACATCGAATTTGGAAAATGAATCAAAAATGAAACAACCTACCACTAGGGAGGGCTTTAACCAAAAGGCAAGCCAGTACTTGAGATTGGAAGGGGCAGAGGAGCTAGAAGGATAACCTGCTAACCTACAACCAGCCAATACTGGCCACAATGGTATGGCAGCTAACCAAGACGCAAATACCTCAGGGACCATAGCAAGAAACGTGGGGACAGATGGGAACCAAAAATGGAAGAAAAAATTTCCAACAAGCGAAATAGAGGAAACAAGCAACTTAAAGGCCCGAGGCCCGGATACTACACCCCGTTCAATGATACTCCAGAAAACATCTACCTTGCGATACAGAGATAGTGGAGTACAAGAAGCCACCTAAATAGGAAGCAACTAAACAACAAAAGTGTTCTAAAAAGTGCTGCCACTTCCATGAAACACATGGTCAAAACACAAATGAGTGCCATAACCTGAAGAACCTGATCGAAGAGCTGATTCAGGGAAACAAGCTTTAGTAGTATGTGAGGAAACCACAAAATCCTGACCAGCTTGCAGCACCTCATGCTCCTAAAGACCAGGGAAACTAAGCTGGAACTAGTGAAGAGGCATTTAGATAGACTGACCAGAGACTCATCATCGAAACAATATCTGGAGGATCCCATCCTCCGTAGAAGAGTTAAGGAGAAATGGAGCGATATGTAAGCTCACTAAGACACGCTTCGAAAGATTCGTGCTCCGTGATTGAAGATGAAATTCCTACCAAGTAGTAGAGGACCATGAACGATGACATAATATTCTTGAATCGAGACACTGAAGAAATAGAAGCTCTAATCCTCGACCTCATGGTCATAATGATAGGAATTGGACCAGCCACGGTCCGACAAGTATTGGTGGATAGTGGCAACTCTGTGAATATCTTGTTCAAACACACATTTGATCAAATGAAGATCAGTATGAAAGACGTATCTTCTTGCCAAGCAAAGATCCAAGGATTCACCGATGAACCTAAGAAACCTGTCGGAATAATCGATTTACCTGTAGAAATCAGGGAAGGCGAATGAAGAGTCATCCTCATCTAGACCTTTGTGATTGTAGATAAAATATCCGCCTACAATGCTTTCTTAGGTCGGCCCACTTTGGCTGATTTCATGATTGCTTTATCTTAGTGGTGTCTAACCATGAAATGTCGATAGAGAATGGAGTTGGGGTGACCAAAGGAGATCAAAATGCCCCTAGAGTGTGCCATATCGCATAATTGCGTGAGTTTAAAGAAAATAAAAGTGGAAGAATGAGGCGAGGACTCTCCACAATACTGAACCTACTGAATAGCAACTACAGAGCCACCCCTGGTTGGGGACCATAGCCGATTCGACAAGGCTTTAGACCCAAGAAAGAAGAGTTTAGGGGAAGAATGGGAAGCACCGGTAGAATTTATAGTGCTTGTCCCATTCTATATGGATGACCTAACTCGGGTCCTATAAATTGGATCACATCTTGGAAACAAGATGTGACAGAAATTAATCAAACTTCTTCGTGTGAACCTGGATGTATTCACTTGGACATATTCCAATATGTGCGGGCTATCACCGAAGATTGCATGCCATGCACTTAATATTGATCCTAAGTATACACTAGTGAAGCAGAACAGGTCTGGTCTAGGACTCGAAAGGTCCAAAGCACTGAGAGAAGAAGTGGATAAGCTGATGGTGAATGGCTTTACCCGTAATGAAACCTACCCCGAATGGTCATCCAACCCGGCCTTGGTCAATAAGTCCAATGGAAAACGACAAACTTGTATCGACTACTCGGACCTAAACAAAACTTGTCCAAAAGACAGCTTTCCTCTACCCAGAATAAACCAGCATATGGATGGGATAGCTGGATATGAATTGCTATCATTTATGGATGCCTATTCAGGATACAACAAGATCATAATGCCCGTACTTGATTAGAAAAACACTGTTTTCATCACTGATCTGGGATTATACTGCTACAAAGTGATACTATTCGGTTCAAAGAATGCAGGGGCAACCTACCAACGAATAGTAATGCTATTCAATCCACTTAAATGTCACTTCGAGATAGCCTCTGGAAAGTTCTTGGGATCCATTCTAAGAGCCAGACGCATCAAAGAAAATCCTGAACAAAATACCACTTTACGGGAAGTCGAGGCCCCAAGGAACAAGAAAGAGTTACAAAGCTTGAATGGAAAAGTTGCAGCACTAAGCCAGCTCATCTCAAAGGCATCCGACAAATGTATATCGTTCTTTGATGCGCTAAAGAAGGGAAAAAGAACTTCAAATGGAATTAAATCGTCATACCGCCTTAAAAGAACTACTGCGACATATGGAGACTTCGCTGATCCTATTTAAGCATGTAGACGGAGAAGACTTGTTTATCTACTTGGCAGCCTCACCCTATGCACTAAGTGCTGCGCATGTACGAGAAGAACTAAGGTCTAGCGACCCATATATTACATCAGTAAACGATTCATTGGAGCCGAGAAGAACTATCCAAAAGTGGAAAAACTAGCATATAGCCTCTTAATCGCATCCAGAAAGTTACGACCATACTTCTAGGCACAACCGATCAAAGTACTAACAGATCAACCTTTGAAGCAAGTGTTGTATTGCCTCAAGACCTCTAGACGGCTCATCAATTAGAAAATTGAATTAAGTCAATATGATATCACTTGCCATCCTCGAAGGGCGATCAACGGGCAGATGCTAGCAAACTTCATTACCAAGTTTCAATACGACATAATGAGGAAGAAATTACTCCAGAAGTGGAGACATGGTAGAAGTTGTTCGTCGATGGTGCATCTAACAACTTCAGCTCAGGGGTAGGAGTTGTTCTCAAAACTCTCGAATGACGATCTAGTTGCTATACCTTACACTTGTACTTCCTTGCAACAAACAATGAAGTGGAATATAAAACATTGATAGCCAGGCTGAAGGTTGTGAAGGAACCCAAGATAAAATCCATACACACCTATAGTGACTCTCAACTAGTCGTTTATCAAGTGAGAGGTGAATATCAAGCCCGAGGAGAGAATCTCGCCCCATATCAATCTAAAGTGCAGAAAATGTTGAACGACGTCAAAAATTACATCATAACTCTTATCCCGAGGGAACAAAACATGAAATTAGACTATCTAGCTAAACTGGCCACTTTCGAAGAAGCTCAGTCACTGGGACTAGTCCTAGTTGAAATGCTAACCGCTTCAAGCATAAGCGTGATGGATATCGACTGGATTTTTGAAACAATCAAAGAGCCAGAAACATGGATGACATTGATCAGGACTACCTTCTTTGAGGAATACTCCTCGTAGACAAGAATCGGTGGAAAAAGCTCCTTCAAAAAGCACCACAGTTTGTAGTACATGATGAGATACTCCATCGAAGGGAATTCTCTACCCTCTTGCTTAGGTGTGTGACCAACCATGAAGCTTGAAGAATCCTCGGGGAAGTTTCTGAAGGCGACTGTGGAGATCACACAAGGGAGAAAACCCTTACAAAGAAAGTTCTGCGATATGGGTATTTTTGGCCAACAGTAAACCGCGAAACAGGAGATTATGCTAGATGGTGCGACCAATGCCAAAGATTCGGCAAGATCAAAAGAACTCCTTCAATAGGAATAATGCAGATGGTCAGCTCGTAGCCTTTTGCAATCTGGAGAATCGATTTGATTGGTGTATTGCCAATAGCCAAAGGAGGAACCAAATATACTATTGTTGCTATTGATTACTTCAACAAATAGGCCGAAGCGGAACCACTAGCCGCTATTACTGCAAAGATTGTTATTAACCCTGTCAATACAAACATTATTTGTAGGTTTGGAGTGCCACAAGAAATCATCATGTACAATGAGACTCAATTCGAAAGCGCTGAATTCAAAGACTTTTGAAGATGCTTTCGAATTAAGAAATGCTTTTCTGTTGTTGCACATCCGTAGGTAAATGGCAAGCGGAAGCAGTGAACAAGATCATCAAGTTCACCATCAAAAAGCTGCTAACTAAAGTTAAAGGAAATTTGGTTGATGAACATCCACTTGCACTATGGGATTACAAGACAATGCACAAATTTACAACCGGACACTCTCCGTTCGCCCTAGAATATGGTTCAAAAGCAATGATTCCAGTCGTGCTAGAAGTCCCTTCTCATCGAAAGCATAATTTCAATCAAAGGTAGAATGAGCTGCTCTTGCTCAAGTCATTGATATGGTCGATGATAAGAGGGAAGGATCCGAACTAAGGACTGCTGCTCACCAAAAAAGGGTCGCACGATATTTTAACTCCAACATCCGTAACCGTACTTTCAAAGTAGGAGATCTTGTCCTCAAATAGGTCTACCCCATACCAGGAACATTTGGACCAAACTGGGAAGGGCCCTTTGTGATCGACCAAAAGCTGGGAGATGGTACGTTCAAGCTAAAAACCGTTGATGGAATCCAAATTCCCCGAGCTTGGAACAGAAAATCGCTGTACCGTTACTTCATCTAAGACTATCTTATGCATTTCTTATTTCCCATAGATAAGCCATCCTGGAATACTGGAGGCATTGCAAATAGGAAAAACTTCTACTAATGAAATTGCTTTGCTTTTTGAACCAATAAAACTGTGTTCACAAAAGTAACTTTCTAAGTTGACGGGGTCAAATCTACTCAAAACCATCCAATAGCTGCTTGAGATAGTGGAGCCATGCTCAAGTAGCGTCAATCTACCTTCCTAGTCGATAGAAGCAACAAACTGTTGGATCGACGGAACTCGATCCCTGCCTTTTAAGAACCGATGTTGCTTTGACGACACCGAGAAGGCCCAAACCGAAGCCACACATTTTTTAAGCCACATACTGCCTCTTGGATTGTGGAATCACGTCCAAGCAAACACAATTACCTAAGCCGTGCATCTCGTAAGCTGTGCATCGCTTCCTAGTTCGCAAAACCGCGGCCAGGCAAGCCTCGACCCTACTATGCACATTTTTTAAGCCGCACACTACTACCCGAATCAACAAAATCACATCCAAAGACGAGGAACTCTCATATTGCAAAAAATCACATACAGCCCCTGGAGCCAAGAAAATAACACTACAAGGAGCGATACGTGTGTGCAATAGCCTGAATGTTAGTATCGTAATTGAATCACTTGACAAAATCCAAAATAATCAGTGTTGCTTCGGCATCGCCTATCACTTAAGTATGTAAATCACTTGAGTGCGTAAATTACTCGTCATGAGGCTGCTAAAGAGCTTTGCAGGTATCTTAAGCCAGGAGCTACCAAAGATAAGAGTTGCAATATAGACCCGACTGGGGTCACCCAGTCTCGTAGCAAGAGTTTGGAGTATATAGCCCCATAGACTATAAGACACACACAACAACACTCAACAAAAGTAGAAAATACTTCACAGTCCTTTTACTCCAAACATAGAATTTGGTAGTAATTATTGGACTATATTAAACAGTGATGAATAAAAAAGAGTGGCATAAGTGAAACATAGATAAGTAGACAAGTGAAGTTACATTCAATTCTTTAATTGTTTTATTACTTATAATGTTTCTCATGCACAAAAAGAAACAATGGGACCGTACCCGCACAATATCCGCCAAGAAAAGCAAATTTCAAACATTACTGTTACAACAACAAGAAAAATTGCTAAGTGTAGACTCTGCACTTGTATAAAAAGCAACCAAAAATGCAAATGACAAATTATGACTTCTTGTCACTGCTTCCCCTGTCGCCTTTTCCACCTCTGATCTGCAACTTCTCAGGCTTCTCCCCTCCCGTGGCGATCTCGCTCTCTGAAATATGGCCACTGGCAGACCCTTATTTGCCTTTGTGCTTGCGGGATCTGTGAGAACTCTTTGACGACCTTTTCTGCTCTTTAACCTTCTCCTTCTTCACTGCTATCATTTGTTGCTCAGTCACCGGCTACCCAGCCTTTGCTTTGTCTGGTTGGATAGCTTGACCTGCCTGCTCTTATGTATCAGTAGTTGCCAAGCTTTCCTCTTGAGATACAAAGGGCTCATCCAAACCATGCAGCGTTGCAATTTGCTTGGAATGCGAATCGTGCTGCGAATCAAATGCGGACGATGGCCGGTGCAGTCAGAATGGCAACAGATCCAACATCATTATGAGGAGGTGACTCGAAAGGAAGATAGGGTTGATATATAATATAATAATAAAGGGCGGTTATCTCGGCAATTTTATCATGCGTAAATTTGATGCCTTCAAGTACGGGAGAGATAAGAAAATTACCTATTACTGGGGTCTGCTCATGTACCACAACTTTGAAGTCTTCCCGTTGCTCTCCTTGGATGGCTGCACAATTACGGAGAAGTAGGAATAGTTCCCTCATTAGCATGAAGATGCGAAGTCCGCTACCAGGGCTTGAAGGAAAATGCCTGGTTACAGCCTTAGCGACGGCCGCGACATCAATGACTTCTTGTTCCCTCTCCACTTTCAGGATTTCCTAGTCCTCCACTAAATCTTGTCGAGATTGTTCATTTAGGTTATGCCCGAACTAATTCCTCTTCGGTAAAACTGCCACCCATGTCTCAAAATTGGGTCAGAATCTCTTTCCAGACTACAGAAAGCGTACGAGGGAACAACAGACTTAAGTAGCCGAGATTCCCCTGATGCGGCATAGAGTTGACATAAAAGCCCAGAATAGTATCTCCTTAAACAAAGAAGCACTTTTGCTTTCTCTATTAAGGGCATCATCCCTCTCTTTCTTCAGCCTCTCAATCTCCACGCCACGATCCGCGAGCTGCTTTTCGTTCTCATTCTTTTCGGACTCGAACGAGAGAATTTCTTGGTAGTTATTTTGATTAATAGTGGACAACTGCATACATAATTTTTCCCACCCCTCGGCTCGCTCCAAACCACATTGAATCGCATGGAGATAGGGTGAATAAAATTCGGCACGAACCGACTTTAAATCGGGATTATAAAAAACAACCCCCCTTAAGAACATATTAGGGAATGTAATTTCCAGATGTGGGGGATCAACAAGGAGAATGTAAGGTGCACGCCTAGAAATTGGGAGAGAGATGGTCATAGCTGCATGAGTGGAGGAGGTCACGACGTTGGAAGCAGGAAGCTATGAAGCGGGTTCTTGCTCTTTGTCTCTTTTTGGCCTCTTTGAGGGATTTTCCCGCTCAGACGGGCTCTTCTTTTTCTTATAGCCATTTTCTCTATTAGGCCTTAATCTTTCTCGACATGGTGACGCTTTTCCGCCTCCTTATCCTTCCTCCTCTTCCTCTCCTCGTCAGTTTCCCGAGGAGCATGGTACTTGGAAGAGTGTCTCTACGAACGTAGAGACTCCAAAACTCGGTCAAGATCGCTGTAAAAACCGCGAGACATGATTCCAGCAGCAGGCGATAAAATGGATCTAAAAAGGAGGCATTTGATGAACTAAAACATTCTAGAAAATAATAATAATATAAAGTGTATGATCCTAGTGAAGTGTGTGCTGCAGTTTAACGACCCTGACAGACTACACAAACCAGATCGATCACCAACTAATGCAAGAACATTGATTCCTACAGGAATGATCCGAGTAAGCTGGGAAGGCAACCCTTTCGAAGGGAATTCATCCATTAGGCCACCCATATTCACAAGAATGTCACTCGTATCTCCTAAGTCAATATTGACACCTTCTAGCAAAGAGCTGGATACAGGTTCATTCTTGGGAGAGGCTCCTTCAATGGGCACTTTCAAAGGAGGAGAGGGAACATGTCCAGGGTTCAGCCTCGAAGCTTTATCGCCTATGTTGACGTCACCCTCATCAGTGTCCAAATCTATTTCTTCCTATTCTAGAGGATGCTCATCTGATCTTTCCCTCCACCTTCCCTTCAATCAAGAGAGCCTTACCCTTCCATTGAATAAACTCTTCTTATTTCTCTTCTAGTGTCGGTGGCATTTTGAGCGGGCTATCGACCCGACTTAAATTTGGATCTCCTCTGGGGTCCTCTCTAACCAATCGGATGGGTCATTTTCTTCTGCCTCGTTATCATCATCATCTTCACCAGAGTCATTAAAGAGGAAACAGAACGGGTCTGAGCTCTGGAGTGGAAAGGAGCACTGACGAATCCAATGGACCGCCTAGGGTGTAAAAGCCCACATCGGTGGAGATTTCATCTATGAGCAAGAACATAATTGTATGCTTCTAAGCATCGACAACTTTTAGGGAGCTGAGAATAATGCCGAGTGCCAAATCCTTGTTAATCTTTAGAAGAACTTCAAGGAATATATAATCGCTCAGAAGACTTATAGCAATTAAAGGGAATTTCAAGCATGATGAAAGAGATTTACCCCTCGTGGTCTATAAATAGGTAAATCGCTCATTTAGTAAAAAATAACTAATTCTTGAATGAAGGAACTTCGCTGGGAAGATCCAATATAAGTTATTGGCTACGTTTTGCCTCAATGTAGACAAGTGATGGGTTAGCCTCTCTCTCTTTTTGAATAAGATAAGATACTGCAACTCAGAGAAACTTGGGGCTCGATTGAGCGTCCGCATGAACAGAACATATAAGCATGTCAGCATGGTATATCCATTTGGAAGAATCTAGAATGGGGCCAAACCTATGTTCTAAAGTATTGTCAATAAGAAGTGATTGAATGGGGATACTACACCATATATACACATATACGGGTGGCAAGCCACATATCCAGAAGGTGGCCTATGAGAAAATTCCCCTCTTGATGGCAGAAGTATGTCATCCTCTGGGATGCCATATTGCAAGCAAATGCTTCCCAACATCTGGTATGTAAGGATTGAAGGATCCTTCTCTACACAATCAAGAAAGACTCCAAAGTTAGGGGGAGTGTGATCGATGATGGGGCTAACTAGAATTAAGAAATCATATTAACTTGAAGTTATGGAAGCAGCGGATCCAACTGGGATCGATGATGACTTCGCTTCAGAAAGAGGTGAGTTCCCTTAACTGATTTGCACCAAGAAGATTTGCCCATCACTCTATATAACAAAGCTTGTGTTCAAAATGGTCAGGATGACTAATCTCTAAATATAAACTCTACCATAGTTGATACCTGAAATCCGAAAATAATTGACATGTACCAACCACCGATCGAATTGTGTATGTGATGTGTAATCTAAGTGAGAATGGGTTTGGTACCCTGAACGCTGTGAACAAGCCATTCCATCATAGCTCACTCACACTAAAAAGAGTGATATGTATCACCTGTTAATTTCTTTTCTTTAATATTTACCCATTATCGATCGACGATTGATAACGGATTCGCTGTTCGAAGCAACACGAAAAGCACTTCCTGTTCTAGGTACACCAACTGTGAATGACTGGACCAATCTGAAGCGAACAACTATAGATTGATAGATCCGAGTCAAGTACAAATTCTCAACATAAGTCGATTTTAGTTCTCTAGAAATTGATAATGGCATGAGTTGCATACAAGACACTACCCTAAGCTTTTATGACCTCCCAAAGAAACTAACATAATTTCGCGAGACGCTGTGTCGAGATTGACTATGTAAATAGGTGCAAGTTAATTCTAACTCTATGGAAAAAGACAGCAAAACATATCGAACACCGGGGCAAACCTAACTTCGTTCCATAAGAAATTCAAGATTTGATTTGCTATCTTCTTCCACATAGTCACAATCAGCTCAAATCTTCAAATGTATCTGTTGCCAAAACAACTTCATCACCAACCTTCAAAATGGATAAATGTGATTTGATCACTGGTTCAAGATAACCTAAACTAGGGTATTGGATGGATCGGATTGGCAACGCCTCGAAACGGAGGAGATCACAATAGAGGGATCTACTTAGAATGGCGGTGGTAGCTCCAAGAAGCAGCGGCTGATGGCATTGGTGGGGGAAGTCGACGACGTTTACTCCTAAATGGATGGAGAGCTCGAATCGATAGGCTAAGGTTTGAAGAAGATCAGATCAGCTGGAAGACAAAAGCTTAGATTGATTGGAAATGAAGTAAAGTAGGATCGGGTCAGCTCGTATAAAAAGAAAGAGAATGGTGGTTGCTTGGATCGGTACCGATCTAATCCAATTGGATCGTTATCGATCCAAATTTTCTCCTTTGAATGGTCTCAAATTTTCCCTATTCGACTTACTCAATGTTTATATTTATTTTTTTGAAATTATCAAGTCAAGATCACTCCGTAATCATGAACAATGGAGATTCACACTAAGCGCTGGATAATTAGCCGGTACGTCATAGATAGCTTTTCAAGATTACTAGATATGACCAATGAAACTCCTTAAAACAGAAACCCAAAGATAAACAATTCCATAACACACCTTGTTTTTAACGAAAGCGTACTCTGAGGGGCAAATGTTAACCAGGTTTTTAACCCAGCAGAATTCAATGGGAGTTGGAACATTTAGATTAAACCAGAATGACTCAAAACTTGATTGGAAGGCCCAAAAATACAAGATAAAGGACTCCAGGAAGTATGACTGAAAAATATGTTATCTTTTCAGATCAGCAATAATTCGATCTAACTGGATCAATGCCGATCCAAATTGGTAATTTGTGCTGGCCGTAATTCTTTTGCGTTGTGACTTTATGCCTCAACCAATCTCGTCCAACAAGTTTGGAAGCATTCCAAGCATCCGAGTTCAGGAAGTGAAGGTTCTTCTGATTCAGAATACAGTTCAATCTAACCCACATGAGAATCATCATTAAAACATGTCAGCAAGCTACGAAATTATATCGAGAGCATCACTATGAATTAAGAAGCTTGACCAAACAAATTGGAGCCAAAAATCGGCTAAGGATTTGGATCGGTATCGATCCAATTGGATCGGACGAATACCGATCCAAAAAGATGGCTAATTTTGGCTCCAAACTTTCCGATCTCTCTCTGCATAATGATTATAGGCTTCTTACAAAGCAATTCTCAGCCTAAGTGCTCTCCGAATCCTATAAATACCATTCTATCTGCAACAGAAAAAGGGTCTATTCTGATCTCTGCTGAAACTCTGCCATTATTTCTTCACTCTTCTCCCTCTTCACGCAATCCATCAAAGGGCAACTGAGATCCTTCTGGTTGTCTCTAACATTGGTGGCTTGATCTAACTTAGGAAAGAAGAAGCATATTATAATCTAAACTCCTTTGTAATGGCAGTTGATTAATAAAAGCTATAAAGTTGACGTAAGCTTCGTTAACAACCGAATAACTATAAAAATCTCTTGTTTCTTTACATTTTGGGATTTACTATTTCTTTTTCTATTTTATTTTCCTTAATAAATAGGGCTAGTGCTTTTACACTCAATCCAGGGTGTTGATTCATTTTTCAGGTTCACACTAGCCACATAACCCTGAATAAATAACCCTACTCGCCTAGAATTACCGATTTGTCTGAACCAAGATTTCTCTTATAATATGGTTTGATTTGATGATTCTCTTCTATATCTTGAGTCTATATGGGTTATATTGAGTTGCTCTCACCCTCCTCTCTTTTTCAATATATCATTTAATTGATTTTTAGTTGAATTGAGGTAAAAAAGTGAAATTTTAGGTTTAGGGATCTATAACAGCAAAGGATGAACAAGAAGACGATTAGAATGAAAAGGCACGTACTTTCAAAACCTTAATCCTGAAATTTAACCCTTGGCCAGTTGGGCCACTGATCCATTTGACTCGAAAAAAGCGTTTTGTTAAATAGTCCATATCTCGCTCATCTGGTGTACGTTTCCTAACTTTTATATATGAATAGGAAAATATATCTACTGTATTGATGAAATCAAATTTTCCAAATTACTTAATTTATAAATAATATTATTTCTGTATTTTGAGCAAAATAACTAAAATGCCCCTTTTAGTCGATTGATTGTTTTATTAAAAATTTAGGGTAATACATTCTCTCCCTCTTAAAGGAATTTTTTCCTCGAAATTCCAAGAGACGTAAAATGTAACTTGTTGACTCAAACTTATTAATAACAACCATGTGCATGTGCATTTCGTACACTCAAATCACACCATAATCAAATCAATCCATACAATTCATATCAAACATATGCAATTCCTAATATTTGTAACAATATAAGATATGGTATCCCTATGGATACCAACTGTAACATGCACATAGATAACTATATATACCATCAGCAATATAAATGTAAATAGATAATTAATATATATTAAATCAAATGTATGCCATTAATATGACATGTGGTAAATACAAGTAATGTGGCCCCTATATGAATGAAAAATCACGGCATATATGTATGTATGCAAACATTCTAAAGTATATCGATAATTTTTATATGCATGCAAAATACACACATATAAGTAAAGTCAAGTCACACTATAAAAACATAAGCCACATAGCAAAATATACCACACCAACCAATTTTATAATTTAACTAAGTAAACAAAGTATGGAAAATGTACTGGAAAAGAGTGATGGATAAGAATCTCTAATCTTCTCATTTGGTTCCCAAGTACTCTCAAATGGACCATTTCCCGACTAGACTTTAACAAATTTAACTATCTTGATTCAGAGTCGCTTTATCCTATGCTTAATAACCCGAGTAGGTGCACAACAAATAAGTGACTCTATCTCAGCTTCAACTTCCTCTAAATGACTTGGCTTGACTATAGTAGATGAATCATGTAAATGCTTTCGCAAGTGCGACACATGGAAACATCATTAACTTCCACCAACTTTTTAGGAAGTTTTACTCTATATGCTAACTTCCCTACTCTTTCTATTATCAAAACGGACCTACAAATCTCGATGCTAACTTTCTTGAGCTACTAAAAATCATAATGTATATTAGTGGAAAGACCTTCAAAAAACCATATCGCCTATAGAAAATTCCAACTCTACGTCTCTCCTATCCGCATATGATTTCTGCTAATCCCATGCAGCTTTTATCCTTGTGCAAATTAGGTCTACCTTCTTTGAAGTCTCTCTGATTATATATGTCCATGAATAATCCTACCATAGTATCCCACCAATAAGATAGAGATCTGCATAGCCATTAGTACGGTGCCTTGATTTACATCATCTTGATACTTTCCTGATAGCTGTTGTTATAGAAAAACTATACTAATTGCTAGTGGTCTTCCTAAGAACCTCCAAATAAAAAATACACATACATAATAAATTCTACAACACTTAATTGACCTGCTCAGTTTACCTGCCCACCTATGGGTGGTAGTATGTACTTGACTTCAATTCAATGCTCAAAGCATTCCGTAAACTCATCTAAAAGTAAAAGGATAGATCTTGATCATTGATAATACTAGAAGGAACTCCATGCATCCAAACTACTGTTCAAAAATATAAAGTCTCCAATGATGCAGCTACACTTGTAGTTATAATTGGAATGAAATGAGCGCATTTGGTAAGTTGATCGATAATAATCCACACTCTCATTTTCCCTTCTGCCTGGGAAATCCCTCAAAAAACCATTGTTATACTTTCACATTTTTGTTATATGCTGTCCAAAGGCTGTAATAATCCATTTGGCTTTTGTTGCTTTGCCTAAACTCTTTGACATATCAAACGCTTCAGAATGAACTTTGTTATATGTTTTCTTCACCTTTGCTAATAAAATAACATCTTCATGTCTCGGTACACTTTTATCACCATCGGGATGAATAGTAATCCTAGAACGACGGGACTCATCAAGTACCATGTGAATCAGCTCTATAACAATTAAAATGCACAATCTACTGTCTTTATGTAACCACCCTTAAGAATCAATGGAATAACGATCCAAATGACTTGAATGTTTATCTCTGTTGAGCTGCTCAAAATTACCCAGTAACTCTATGTCTTTCCTTTGACTTGAACTGCAACACCCTATAAAATTAACGGTAATTAATAAATAATTATTAAGGCTCAAAAATGGAATTTGAGAAAACATCATAATTTGGCCATGAAACTTGTACTAGAGTCTCATACTACAGTGTGATGGCAGGACCACTAGGCGACCAGGGTTTAGGTAGAGTCAAATCTGAAAAGATCGTGAAAATACATAGGTCCCTTCCCTTCTGCCGATTAGAAGCCACTTTCCATTCTACGGTCCCTCAGAACAGACAGTACTGGGTTAGGCAGGTAGTACAGGCCCCAATTTTCAGGCCGTGCTCCACCCCATTGAACTCATGCGGTTTCGATGTGCCTAGAGACTAAAGACGAATTCGTTCACGGTCCTACGGACTAACACCATTCGAAGGTGGATGGCCCATCCCGCCTTGAATAAAAATATTTGATTGGGCTTGCACACATTCGCTCACTTACGCTGTCCCTCCTCGGCTCAACCTAGCCCTAGCTAGTATATTAATTAGTCTCCAAGGCTTCATACAAAATCTTTAAGTTCATGGCGATGTTCTAAGCAACTTTTATATTTTGAGTTTTGCGATCGAAGTTGAAACAAAGAAGTTATCTACGTTTGAAGTTTTTGAAACGAAAATAATTAAAGGGTATTAAAAAGGAATAAATTATATAATTACATGGACCCCACCGGTCGACCCATAACGGCTGACCATTGCCTATGACTGGTAGCCCGATCATGAATGAGGCGACTAGGGTTAAGCCTTGACCGAACGTCCCATATTTTATTATTTTAAATCTAACAGATGCGATTGATTAAAACGCCTATAAATATAGGCCCACTATCACTTTTCTTCTCATATTTTATAATGAAAGTAGTAAAGCTCTGCAATTTTCCATTCTCTATTATTTTTATTAATCATAAAAATATTATATTATATAT
Organism: Allium cepa; assembly: GCA_030765085.1. Lineage (NCBI taxonomy): Eukaryota > Viridiplantae > Streptophyta > Magnoliopsida > Asparagales > Amaryllidaceae > Allium > Allium cepa. The sequence continues at coordinate 223,347,786 of CM060928.1, forward strand.
ATAATTGGAGAATGACATAAAACAAAAGAGAAGAAGAGAAGGTGCAAATGAAGCAAAAAAGGTAATTTCTATAATTATAAATCTGTATCCCCGTTAACCTTGAATCTCTTCTCAAATCCGTAATTCTTATGGTATTTATACATCTTGTTAGAAGTATTTTTTTTAAATTAGATAGACAATGAGTTAATTAAAGTTATGAATTTAGATTTAGAAGATTTGAAAAGTTAGAAAGGTGAGTGGGAAATTATATGATTTATGTATAACATTGAAATTTATATCGTTGAGTTTTATTAATGACTATGTCTATGCAAGATTTGTGGAGTTGTAAGCTTAGGAAGAACATATTCAATCTTGCCTACATATTATGTAAGTTAGGTAATTGGAATAGAATGGTATATACACCACAATTTGGAAATTTGAAATCAGCCCCTACATTTTTTTAAGGTAGAAGTTGATTCCAGGTTTAGGATAATTTGGTTGTAAATTGTTAGTATAGATTTGGATTCCCCTAATTTGATTTTGGAATGCAAATTTTTGTGTTTGAATTTATTAGGAGTGTTGCAGATACAATTTAGTTGTACCTTTTTCCATATAATTTCCATAAATTATCTAATTTCACATCTATGTATTAAAAGTCCATTGTTTGAAATAATAAGGAATATACCAAAAATGAAAGAGATGTGTAATACAGATGTTTTTCTCCCTTGTTTGCACCGTCTATTTCAATAAATGAAAAAAGATAGTTCCTTATAATTTCAAATTGAGCAAAGTCTCACTTTTGGGTAATTTATGAAAAGTTATAACGGTAATCCTTTTTAAGAAGGATAGCTCTAATATATTAAAATATGGAAATAAACGTTTCTTACAAAATTATAAGTATATTTTGGAATTCTTAAGCATATGAATTAATAGGTTAGAAATAGGGATACATATACACACACACGTATAACCGTGCCTACCAATTAAAATATAAATTTATAGAGAGCATAGGATAATATTTGTATTAGTTATAATTAAGATGAGTAGTTATTAATAGCTTAGCAAATTATAGAAGTAGGATGTATAGAATGAAAATAGATAGTAACCCAAAATCAGTAGGGCAATAAATATGTTGTTAATAGGGAGTAATATGAATTAAATGAGGGCATAAATGCATTTAATGAGATTGATTAAGGAGTTTAGTATGGAATTTATAGGGAAATGATATGTGCATAACATGTTGAATCAAAATGAATAAATAAATTCCATTAGTGATTGTCCAATTAGAATAATAGTGACTCTTTATTACTGATAATTGATATTTATCAGACATAAGAGGGAATTAGATAATATATGTAATATGCATATAAGACAGAAATCAAATGCTAGGAGGTAGTATAATTTTCATAGTAGGAAATTATAAAGCCTTAATAATTTGTTTAGTACGAGTGTGCTTTAGTATGGTTAGCCTAATATTTAGGCCTAGGATAATTGATTTGGTTTAATAAGGGTTGAGATATGCGGTAAGTAGAGTTACACAACAGAAACTCTTCACTTAGAGCTACATTATTTGTGTATACTTACTATTGATGTAAGCATCTCCAACCATAGGACTCGTAGGGAAGGGATATACGTTTGCGTATAGGTAGGGAAAAATATACCAAGGGTTCGTCTCATTTTTGAAGTATTAAATGGCTCGGTACATTTAGGGATATCAAGGGGTTTATTTCAGGGTGAAAGGTATTACATGGCCGTAGGGGCGAGCATCCTCCCTATTTAAGAAGTTTTAAATAACCCACGACAGTACCTAATAGGGAAATATGGTTTGCTTCAATTCTAACAAGAGGTATTAAGTAACTAGAATAGGTATTTCCTTGACTTACATTAGTTAGTCTAAATGAGAGTTCGGCTGTCGGAGGTGGGCGGGCTATGTCAATATTTTTATTGTACTTGTTTTAGTAGCAGAGCTGGCATATAGGCTATGACCACCAACGGTCCCGAGCGATCATAAGTATTGACCTGGGTTATTCCCTGACGGATCTCGTTTCCTATTAGTATGGAATCCATATAGGATACGCAAAGACCTCATTATTTAATAAGTTGTTTTTCTGCCAAAGGTGGGTTGTTTAACCCTTAGATAAGCCTTTGAGATACGTTAGTAAGATAGTAATTAAATTATGAAGCCGTATTTAGAGGTTATTAATCTCTGTAGCTAGAACCGATTAACTAGCAATTATGTTATGAAGGGTCTGCTTCAGGGTTGGCGTATTAAATGGCCAAAGGGTCTACCTCCTCCCTATTTAAAAAGTATTAAGTTTCCAAGGTTTTCTTTTGGATAGTAAAACATTTAATTAAAAATATATGTATGTTGGAATACATGTGTGTATATAGTTGTACCTCAGATAAGGTTAGACATATCGTACGCGTAGATAGAATTGCATGGAATTGCCGACAATAATGGACCAAAACTTAAATTGAAATCAATCGACATAAATTAGTACCATGGATAAAGTGTGTAATCTTCCAATCACTAGAACGTTGTTCTGGCCCCTCCTTATTACAATCCTCATGATAGATTAGAGGGACATCCTATGGTGCAAGACGAAAACTGTAGATGGTGAAGTCTTTTCATTCATGCTCGATGATGGAAAGGCAATCAGATGATAAAGAAATAATATTGATTCCAAAGTAGTAGCCTATGTCGGCATATATGTTCTTTTATGTTTTTCTATTCCGCCATGAGTTTATGTAGATAGCTCTTTAATATACTTATGCTTATTACAGGTTACTACAACTAACGATTTGTATCCTAATAGATTTGGGTTCGAATTCAGAGTGAAAATAATTCATTTAAATAATTAGTAATTTTAATTAATTGAATAGGGTCCACAGGTTGACCTATTTAGTGTAGCGGTCGACCAGGGGCCGACCCTTATAATGGGAGGTTGACAGCTCTTAAGGCAACGACTTGGGTTTTGCCTGGCCCAATGACCCGGATCTATTATATTTTAACCTAATAGTTCTGGTTGATTCTAGCGCCTATAAATATAAACCTAACCCTTCCTTCTCTCCTCATAATTTTCTGAATAGAGAATGAAGCTCTACCATTTCTTCATCTCCACTTTCTTTCTAAATTATAAAAAAATAAGATATTTATATCTAAATTCATACAAATTAGAGAAGAATAGAAATCTAATAAACAGGAGAAGAGAAGAGAATCAACTATGCACATATTTGAAGTAATTTATATGTTAATACAAAAAATGGGTCAATACTCTGGATTGAGCGTGAAAGCACCAGCACTGTTCTTGCAGAGCAATAATATAGAAAATAGATGTAAAAAGAGAAGAAGTAGTAAAAGACAAGAAGATTTTTATAGTAGTTCGGCCGTTTGATGATTGCTGTTACAAGTTGAATCAGATTATAATATAATTGAATCTCTTAAGTTAAATCAAGTCATCAATGCAAGAGTTCACTGGACAATCATAGTGAAACCCTAGATGACTATTGTAAGGGAGGAGATGAGTGAAGAATAGTTCTTGTAGAGTTCCAATAGCCAGTTGAGAAGATCTTGATTGTGTTGCAGGTAGGATTGTATTTATAGGGGTTAGAGAGCTATTGGGCTAGGCCTCTTTTCCAGGAGCTTGCATTTGATGGTACGAAGATTCTCCCAGAGTTTCATAGCGAGAAAACATAATGTGATGGATCGCTAATGAACCATAGTGGATGGATCGTTAGCGATCCATCCAATTAGGGAATTTTCAGCTTGTTTTTATTAGATCTTGTTCCTTGCCTTATGTAGGTTCTCTCCATGCAATTTCATGACTAGACTCCTTATTTTGATGACGGTTCATGCACAGATCGCAGTGAATTGTTACTGGAATCAAATGAATGCCCACTTCTCTAACTAGCTTGCTTGGAAAACCATGAAACTTTACAGACATCTCTAGAAAACATATTAGATTATGATGCAAGAAAAGTGGTTATCCCTTTGAGCAATATTCATGGATCTCTAGCGATTCATGGGTGATGGATCGCTAAGATCCATCCCCTTAAGCTATTTCTGTTTTTAATCTTCTGAGCCTTTCTTAGTTCCTTCTCCTGGTTCTTTGGTTAACCCTTGAGTTGTTTCATTCCAACATAGATGTTCTAATTCCCTTTGAATTATACTGGGTTAAAATCCTGATTAACATTTACCCCCTAGAGTATGCCATCTTTAAAAATAAGGTATGCTTTGGAAGTAATTGCTTTTAAGTTCCCATTTAGTGGGGTTCAATTAATCGCATTGAGGCCATCGTATGAATTTAGCTATGGCTAGCTAGTCATTTGTTGAGTTCTGATATGAATTGTCGTTTCTCAAAACAATGAATCAATTTCGATTCCACAACTTTCCAAATGCTTGCAAATTACATGTGGATCATGCTTGTGGGGTTCGAAGAAAAATTGGTTGCAATTTGATGGATCTCTAGAGATCCATAGTCTATGGATCTCCAGCGATCCAAGGATTTAGCAGAAATTTTCTACGCTAGCTCCTATTTAACTTCATACGAGTCAAGCTTCCACTAGTCCATATTTTTAATTCTGATCCGAGCCTGTTACCTTGCGACCCGATCAAAAAGTCTTCAGACCCTATTTTCGCTTCCACCATCGCCGATGTTGATCTCTACTGCCGAAGCTTCTTGCCAACAACCCCACTGGACTGTGACGTTGCCTTCACCTAATCCTTAGGTTCTGAAACCTTGTCTATTTGGATCGCCGCCGACCTTACCCACTTGGATCACCATCGATCTTATCTGCCTTGGGTCGTCAACAACCCGAATTCAACCATGTTTGCCTTTTGACTTTTGACTAGAGGTGGGTGATGTGGATTTTGGTGTTTGTTTAACGATTTGGTGAAGAAGTTGTGTTGGTGATGGATGCAATGATGAATTCGAGTTGATTGTGATTTTGTGGAAGAAGATAGTAAATCAGATCTCGAGTTTGTCACTGAATAAAGCTCGAGTTTTGCCCTGGTGCTTGACTTATTTTGTTATCTTCGTCCACAGAGCCAGAATTAACTTGCACCAAGTCACACCATTAATCTAGTGCGGTGTCTTATAGATTGATTTTGGTTTTTCTAGGAAGTGATAATAGCTTAGGGTAGCATCTTGTATGCAGCTTATGCTTTTATCACTTTCTAGAAAACTAACATCGACTTATGCTAAGAGTTCACTACTCGATTCAGACCAATTGATGTACATTTCCTCACTTTGGATTGGTTTTGTCACTGCACATTCAGTGTACCTGGAATGGGAAGAGATTTTCATGCCGCTTTGGATAGCAGATCCGTTATCGATCGTTGGTCAATAGACGGTAAGTGTAGGAGAAATAACTTTAATGAATGATATGAAAAGCTCTCTTCTTTCTTCTCTGCAAGTGAACTATCTATACATGATAGATTATTTGTAGTGTTCAGGACACCGAGCCCATTTCACATATATAACACACTGCACTTGCCCCCGTCAACACATGAAACCCGAAATGTCGGCACAAATCGATATTTTTTCAGAATTCAAGTGTTAAGCATAGGGGAACTTTTAGTTTTAAGTAGAATTACCTAATCATGTTAGATACGCATTTTGTTGTGTAGAATGAAGCACCCGTCATCCTGCCGTAAATTCAGTGAAGGAAGTCCGGCACTCGCAGAAACTGAATTGACATCAGTTATACTTTCACAAACGGTTCTAGTAGCGCCTACTACTTCAACATCGCCGACTGAATACGACCAATTGGTTTTGGTTGGTTTGGTTGTAGATCAAACTCCTCCAAACTTTAAAGTTCTAATCAACCCTCCAGAGAGAGCTTCCTTCATAATCTCTACTAAATTCCTGCATAACATTTGTTTACCGCATGGCATTTTGGACGATAACGTATGCCTTCCATCGAAAAATGATTTTGCACATATGCCACCTTCGCGGCACACCGTTTGGTACTGGTACATATGCTTGAATGGAGCAATGCCCCCTTTCAATCACTTCTTGAGAGAGACTCTTCTGAATTTGGGAATTGATCCATTTCAAATTCACCCCAATAGATATGCGATTTTGATTGCCTTCACGTTTTGCTTATGCAAACATTTAATCGTCCCCCAAGCTTTGACGAGTTAAGGTATTTCCTCTCATTCAAAAAGAGAGACGAGTATCCGTCCATCGTAATCATAGAGGCTCAAAGAAACCGCAAAATCATGCTACAGCTTCAAAGTAACCTGTCCCAATTCAGGACCCAATATTATTTCATCAATTATCCTGGGGAATTTAACCATCTTTGGATGATGGGGATAAGTCTTCTCTTTTACTTATTGACATTTAATACGTTGATGCAGGGTTTTTGATACACTGAATACTCCTTGTAGTTGTTTCGAGACTGGTCAAAGGTCCATCACTCGATCCCATCTTCCATACTCTGAAGGCCGTAAATGCTAAAGAGAGATCAGTCAAGTTTTTACAGACGAATGAGAAATTGCTTTGGTACAGGTTGTTGCATCCTAGGAGATCTGCGGTAGCCATTGAAGTTTCATCTCCTTCCTATTCCAAAATTCAAACACGCTTCAATTTTCATCACACGGCTCTGAAGAGGGCGATCTTACAGAAGGAGAAGGTCCGTCTGGTGGGTCAACCCAAAAAATTCATGAAGGAAGGGGTGTTACGACTGGAGCTAGTTGCTTGATTAGGATGCTCCCGATCCCAGAGGAGAGGTAAGAAGAATTCAAGTAGCATGATGGCAAGGCTATGGTGACAACAGAAAAGGAGGACAGTGAAATTGAGAATAGAAGAAATGATTCCTCCTCCAATAATGATGAATTTGATAGTAGTTCTGGTGAAATAAACTTCGAATCGTGCGATGAAACTCTGAGAATGAGTCCTATTGTCTCACATTCGCCTCTCCAAGAGAATCATGCTAAAGATACTCCAATAGCAGTCGATCGACTTCATGATTCTCTTAAGGAAACCGGTATTAGCTTTAGGGACTTGAGTGAGATTTATGTAGAAATCGTTAAACTCATGGGAGAAGATTTCAAGTTTGAGTCATTGTCTCCACACCTCGGTCATGATGTGTCTAGAGTTAGCCCAATTCCCACTATGATGACTTCTCTATCCGGTTTATGAAGTCTTTTAGGCCGCCTATGACACATTACACATTTAACTAGGATCATGTTCACGTATATATGCATTATTTAGGTTCATTTCTCGTTGTTAAAGTTCTTTATTTATTTTCTGTATCAGGTATTATGAGAGGCCATGGACTTTACGAGGACCTTGAAATATTTTCTAATGCACAATGCTGGTCGAGATGGACTTCAAGCCGCCGTTAGCCTTAAGAAACCGAGGAAGAGTTGAGAAGGAGGAAATAAATTGGAAGCCAAAGTTTGTCATCGGGATGACAGGGAACAAGGTAGAGTTTGCAGGAGTAGTTATAAGAAGAGAAAAACTCCCGATGACCGGGAAGAGCCATCCAAGAAATCGAAGGTAGACGGCGGTTCTCATCCTTCCGAGCACCAAGCATTTGCCCCGGCTCCATTTTCTATTGGAATCAAAGTTCTGACTTCTACCGTTCAAGTTTCACAATCATCCCAAGCCCCGTCTACTCACGTAGTGCCCGTTTTTGGTTCTTCACATCCCCACATGAGGCCGGCTTATATTCTCCTGTCTGGTCCTCCTAAACTTAAGACTGTGCTCCCCATATGGTTTCAGAAGGGAGTTAAATTCGATCGTGACCTATGCCCAATCTGTAAAGATTTTTATATGCCCCATCTTCAGAAGATTCAAAGCGATTTGGATCGAGCTAAAGGATGTTAGAAGTTATGCAAGCAACTGGCAGACACCAACCGTAACAGCTGCCAAGAGATCGTTTCCTTCAAGGCGGAAAAGGACTATTATGAGAGGACGTTAAAGAAACATGATGCTAGGATCAGGCAATCAACAAAGGAAAGGGACGCTACACTCCAAGAGAGTAAGAGCAATGCTAGCTTACTGGAGGAATTAAAAGAGGCCCACATAAAAATAAAAATCTTGTTCCAAGATGAAATCAGGAAGGCTCATGTGGATAAGTTAAGCTGAAAGAGGAGCTTGAGGCCCATGATGAGATCATGGAAGCTCAAAAGAAAACTATTTCTGGTCATAACGAAGGCGTCAAAGCCTATAAAAATACAACTGCTGATTATGCGGGATGATGAAATCCCATGACAAGACCATTTCTGATTAGACCCAAATGATTGCTTCGCTCTAGGAAAGAGTCATGCAACTTAACGCAGAGAAGCTCCAAGTTGAAGCTGAGAAGGCTACCATGATAGTGGACTACTTGAAGTTGCAGGATACTTCTGAAAGGAAAATGGAGAAGATGGATGACACCATCTTAAATTTCTATGTTAACTCCTCGCTGCACCAGAGAAGCCTCAGCTATCTGGGCCCCAAATTCCCGTTCACTCTTGCTGTGATTTGGAAAGAAGTTCTAACCCATTTTAAAGAGAATGGGGATGTATATACTAAGCAAGCATTGGAGGATGCCTATCTCAAAGAAGAGTCAGAGAAGGCTTTGGTGGAGGGTCGGGTGATCATTCGGATTGAGAGGGAGTAGGAAGCCGTCGATGCTGCTGCAACTACAACTGCCAAAGCGCTACCAGTGCCTTTCATTTTTGGGCCTGAAAAATCATCAAAACAGCCTTACGACCAGTTAGAAACTATTCTAAGTTCACCCGGTACTACCTTGTTGTCTACCCCTCTAGCAGTTGCCTCGGAAGCCTTGGGTGGTCCTGGAACGTCTCCAAAGATCGTGCAGTCATCCAAAGAAGGAGAAGGCGGGGAGTATGAGATTGAAATTTTTGGCCACTCTTCTGATGCAAGTAACCTTATTGTTTCCCTCGAGTTTGATAATTTTCAGCTCACATCGCCAGAACAAGACGAATTAAATGCTTTCATTTTTGATTTTATAGATCCATCTACTTTACCTACCGACCTGTTGGTCTCTTCGGTCCCTAAGCTTATAGCTAATTCAACCACCTCAATGCTTGTTTTTGTAGCCGCTTCGCTTGCTGCGCCCGTGTCTAGTTCACAACCAGGGCCGGAATCGGAGAAGATTACTGCGTTGCATGGCCTAGATGACCTTTCCATATCTCTAGATGGCGATTTCACAACGACAGAAGCTCGAGAGTAGGAAGACCGAACTGGCCAGCTAAGTAAAACTGACAAGCAAATGGTGGCCATTAAGAAGGGAAAGATTGAGGAGAGAACGTCTTCAAGGAGCTCCTATAAGTCCCAGAAGCGCAAGACCAATAAGGATTTTTCCGAGAAGGTCAAGAACATGGTGGAGATGCTGGCACGAAGGTGATAGTTGATATTTTAGGCAACGACACAACTCTTGGCGGGGATTCTTAGAAGAAGAAACTTCCAATCAAATGTGGGAAGGGAAGCGGTAGAAAGAAACATTGACAAGCTTGAGTAACAGTTGGAGACGGATGTTAGGACATTCCAGTTAGTTTGGTGCGTGTTTTGTACAAGTGTAGAGTCTGCGCTTATTACTTTTATTATTGTAGCATATGCAGTTTTCTTTTTGTTAGCTAATATTGTGTGGAGACGTCCCCACATTTAAAGTTTGTATAGATAATGTAATAAGGAAAGAAAATATTAATGTTTCAATTGTCATCGGTTCTATGTTCTTTCCTTACTTTTCATGTACTAAACTTGCTTTTTCATTACTTATTTATGCACATGGCACGGTTACTTAACTTTTATAAGTAGATCCATTGTGATTCCAAAAATTCTTTGTTTGGAGAAACGAGCCCATGGAGTATTTTTCCTTTCAACTAAATGTTGGTATGTGTGTTCCCTTACTTTACAGGGTCATTTTCTTCGAACACTTAACAAATGACTGGTTGTTCTGAGCGATCTATTGGATGTCTGTAGCCGAATCTACCTTATTGTTCCTATCTTCGAGAACTTGTGGCTTGAGCATCTCGAATCCAGGGTTTTCTTTCGTTCAACCATCGGAATTATTTTTTGATTTCTAGTTTTACATTATTTTTGGACCTGCGTCGATTACTCTTGGTTACGGGAGTGGATTCTTGTTAGTCCTGCAATAGACGAGTTTTCCAGCATTGTCGAGACAATACCGATACTTAAGAGCGTGCGCAGCTTATGAAATGCGAGTCTTTTTAGAGTGTGCGCGTATGAGATGTGTGACTTTTGGGATTGTGCACGGCTTTTGGAAGTGTGCGCGACTTATGGGATGTGCGGCTTTTGGGGTTGATATGACCCGTCGATCCAGAATAGTTTGGATTTTCTCAACTCTACCATTCTTCGGGCAACATAAGGAGTTCATGTTTTAAGAGCATCGTTCCATAACTCAAGAAGCAATGCACGACTTTTGGAGGTGCGTGGCTTTCAATGGGATGTTCTCGATGTTGCTAGAGCAACACTGGTTCTTAAAAGGCATGGATCAAGTTCTGTCGATCCAATGGTTTGAGTTGATTTGCTTCCGTCGACTCGGCGGGTGGATGGGGCATACTTAAGTGTGGTTCCACTATCTCAAGTAGCGATTGGATGGTTTTGAGTCAAGTGACCCATCGACTTAGCAGGTTACTTTTGTGAATACAGTTTTATTGGTTCAGAAAGCAAAGCAATTTTATTAATAAAAGTTGGGCAAGTTTTGCTTACTTACAATGCCTGCGGTATTCCGGGATAGCTTATTTCTGGAAATAGGAAATACATAAGATAGTCTTAATAAAGTAACGACGTAGCCATTCGTTGTTCCAAGCTCAGGGAATTTGAGTTCCATCCAAAGTTGTTCGCTTGAATGTGTCATTCCCTAGCTTCTGATCGGTCACATTGGGCCCTTCCCAGTTTGGTCCGAACATTCCCGGTATAGGTAGACCATTTGAGGACAAGGTCTCCCACTTTAAAAGTGTGGTTATGGACTTTGGAATTGAAATATCATGCGACCCTTTTCTTGTGAGCAGCAGTCCTTAACTCGGATTCTTCCCTCATCTCGTCGATCAAGTCGAGCGACTTGAGCAACGGTTGCTCGTTTTTCCATTGATTTAAGTTTTGCCTTCGATGAGATGGGACTTCTAGCTCGACTAGGACCATTGCTTCTGAACCATACATCAGGGAGAACGAGGAGCGTCCAGTTGCAGATTTGTGTGTTGTACTATAAGCTCATAGTGCGAGTGGAAGTTCATCAACCTAGTTTCCTTTAGCTTTAGTTAGCCACTTTTTGATGGTGGAATTGATGATCTTGCTCACTGCTTCCACTTTCCCATTTACCTACGGATGCGCAACAGAAAAAGAGCTTTTCTCGATTCAAAAGCATTTGTAGAATTCTTTGAACTCAGTACTTTCGAATTGAGTCTTGTTGTCCATGTTGACCTTTTATGGCACTCCAAACCTACAAATAATGTTTTTAGTGCCAAAATTAATCACCTTCTTTATGGTAATAGTGACCAATGGTAACTGGTGAAATAGTCAACAACAACTATAACATATTTGGCTTCTTCTTTGGCCATTGGTAATACACAAATCGTATCAATTCCCCATATCGCGAACGGCCATGGCTTGACCATCTGTATCAGCTCTTTCGAAGGAGTTGTTTTGATCTTGCCGAACCTTTGGCATGCTGGCATAAGCTGTTGAATCACAGTTTACTGTTGGCTAAAAATACTCATATCAAAGGACTTTCTTTGCGAGGGTTTGCCCTCAATGTGATCTCTGCAGTCACCTTCATGAACTTCCTTGAGGATTCTTCGGGTTTCATCATTGCTCACACACCTGAGCAAGGGGATAGAGAATCCACTTCGGTAGAGCATCCCATCCTGTACTTCGAACCGCGACGCCATTCGAAGGAGTTTTATTCGTTGATTCTTGTTTCCAAAGAATGTTCCTTTGAGAATGTAGTCCTTGATTGGGGTCATATATGAATATGGCTCTTTAGTTGCCTCAAACTCCAATCTATATCCATCTCGCTTATGCTTGCAGCGGTCATAGTTTCGACTAGGACTAGCCCCAAGGACTGAGCTTCTTCGGGACTTGCCAGTTTGGCTAGATAATATGCCTTTGTGTTTTATTCCCTCGGGATATGGGTTATGGTGTAAAGTTCGTTGTCATTTAGAAATTCCTGCACTTTAGATAGATATGGGGCGAGGTTCTCTCCTCGAGCTCGGTATGCGCCTTTCACCTGGCAGATGACTCGATGAGAGTCGCTATAGATGTGTACGGACTTTATCTTGAGTTCCCTCACAACTTTTAGCCTAGCAATCAACGCTTCATTCTGTTCCATTATTTGTTGTGGAAAATCCCAAGCGTAAGGCATGGCAATTGACCTTTGGGAGTCTCAAGCAGCACTTTTTCCCTCGAGCAGGAGTTGTTGATGCACCGTGATGAACAACTTTCAACGTATTTCCACTTTCGGATCTACTTCTTCTTTGGTATCTCATATCGTGAACTCGATAATGAAGTCTGCCAACACCTGATCTTGATCATCCTTCGAGGATGGTAAGTAATTTCTTATTCACTCAATTCGATGTTCCATTTGATAAGTCATTCAAAGGTCTCAGGATGGAACAACACTTGCTTCAGGGGTTGATCTATTAGTACTTTGATCCGGTGTGCCTGGAAGTATGTTCGTAAATTTCTGGATGTTAATTTTTCCAATTTCGGATAATTTTTCTCAGCTCTAGTAAACCGTTTACTAATATAATATACGAATTGCTGGATCTTAGCTTCTGCTCGTACGAGAGCGGCACTAATGCATGTAGCGAGATTGCTAAATAAATAGGTCTTCCCTGTCTATCAGTTTGGATAGGATTGGTGGGCTTTCCATATGTCGTAGAAGCTCTTCGAATGCAGTTTGACAAGCTTGATTCCATTCGATGTTCTTCTTTCCCTTCTTTAGTGCGTCAAAGAAAAGTATACGTTTGTCGGTTGCTTTTGATATGAACGTACTTAGTGCTGCAATTTTTCACTCCAAGCTTTGTAACTTCTTTTTTGTTCCTTGGGGCCTCGACTTCCCGTAAAGCGGTAATTTGTTTGGGATTTGCTTTAATACCTCTAGCGCTTATAATGAATCCCAAGAACTTTCCAGAGGCTACCCCAATGTGAAACTTAAGTGAATTGAGTTTCATTCCATATTTGTGGAGTATTTCAAACATCTCTACGAGGTTATCCAAGTGATTTGCAACTATGCGCATTTTAACCAACATATCATCTACATAAACTTCCATAGTCTTCCTGATCTACTGTTTGAACATGGCGTTCACTAGTCTGTGGTAGGTTGCCCTAGTATTTTTTAAGCCAAATGGCATTACTTGTAGTAGTATAATCCCAGATCAGTGATGAAACTGGTATTTTCCTGGTCAGGTTCATGCATCACGATCTGGTTGTACCCCGTGTAAGCATTCATAAATGATAGTAGTTCTTGTCCAGCTGTCCGGTCAACAAGTTGGTCGATTCTAGGCAGAGGAAAGCTGTGTTTTTGGCAATCTTTGTTTAGGTTTGAATAGTCGATACAGGATCGTCATTTTCCATTGGACTTCTTGACCAAGACAAGGTGGGATACCCATTCGGAGTATGCCACATCGCAGATAAAACCATTCGCTATTAGCTTATCCACTTCTTTTATTATCTCTTTGGACCATTTAGTTCCTAGGCTACATCTCTTCTGCTTCACTGGTGTATACTTGGGATCAATATTAAGTGTATGGCATGCAATCTCTGACGAAACCTTGCACATATCAAAATGTGTCCAAACGAATACATCCAGGTTGGCACGAAGGAATTTGACGAGTTCTGATCGCATCTTGTTTAAGATGTAATCCAATCTTTTGGACTCGTGTTGGGTCGTCCATATCGATTGGGACCGACATCGTTAATTCTGCCAATGCTGCATGTTTCTCCCCTAAACTCTTTTTTCTATAATCTAAAGCCTTACCGAATTGGTTATGGTCCCCAAGCCAGGGGTGGCTCTTTAGTTGCTATTTGGTAAGTCCATGAATGTGTAGAGTTCTCCCTACATTCTTCCTTTTTTTTCCTTATGGACTCGCGTGGTTCCCCGATGTAGCACTCTATAGTGGCATTTTGGTCTCCTTTAATTACCCCAACTCTATTCTATGTCAAAAATTTCATGGTAATATACTACCGAGCTAAAGCAATCTTGAAATTTGCCAAAGCGAGCCGACCCAAGAAAGCGTTGTAGACGAATATTTCATCTACAATCACAAAGGTTTGGATGAGGACAATTCTTCAGTAACGTTCTCCGAGTTCTATAGGTAAATCGATTGTTCCGATGGGATATATAGGTTCACCGGTGAGTCCTTGGATCTTCGTTCGGCAAGCGGATACATTTTTCATATCGATTTTCATTTAATCAAATGTGTGTTTGAAAAGGATATTCACATAGCTGCCACTGTCTACCAATATTCGTCGGACCACAACTGGTATGGTTCCTACTATCACAACCATGAGGTCAAGGGTTGGAGCTTTTATTCCTTCAATATCTCAATTCCAGAACATTATGTCATAGTTTATGGTCCTCCGCTGCTTGGTAGGAGTTCCGCCTTCTAGCACAAAACATGAATCATTCAAAATGTGTCTTAGTGAGTTCGCATATCACTCCATTTCTCTTTTACTCTTCTACGTAGGATGAGGTCCTCTAGATATTGTTCTGATAATAAGTCTTTAGTCAGTCCATATGGATCCCTCTTTGCTGGTTCTAGTTTGGTTTTCTGAATATCTGGGAGCTTGGATCCCTCTTTGCTGGTCGTGATTTTATGGCTTCCTCACATATTGCTAAAGCTTGTTTTCCCGAATTAGTTCTTCAACCAGGTTCTTCTAGTCACGACACACATTTGTGTTGTGACCATGTATTTTATGAAAACCGCAGTACTTTCCTTAGCACTTTTGCTGGTCGTTCGCTTCTTTTTTAGGCATCTTCTTGTACTTCTCCGTCCCTTGTGTCGCATGGTTGATGTTCTCTGTAATATCATTGAGCAGGGTGCATTCTTTGGGCTTGAAGCCTTTAAGCCGCTTGCTACTTCTGTTTCACTTGTTGGAATTCTGATTTTTCCTTTTCCGATTCCCATCTTTTCTTGCGTTTCCTATGGCAGTCCTGGAGGTATTTTCATCTTGGTTTGTGCCATACCATTCTGACTAATGTTTGTTGGTTGTAGGTTAGCTGGTCTTCCCTCTTGCTCCTTTGCTTCTTCAATCTCAAGTACTAGCTCACCTTTCGATTTAAGTCCTTCATAGTGGTAAGTTGCTTCATTTTGATCCACTTCTTGAATTCAGTATCAGGATGGATTGGGCAGACCAGAGCCATGAAGATCATATTTTCATTTGGATTACTTACTTTAGTGACAGTGGTGTTAATCTGACTCATTAATGATTTCAATGATTCATTTCGTCCCTAGAATAGGCCTGATAAGGACATCATGTCTTTTGGTTGCGCCGTATGAAGCCTATACTAATCAAGGAAGCTCGTTGTTAATTCGTTGCAAGTGGAGATCGATGGATTTAGGTTGGAGCTTGGTGAACCACATGGAAGCAATTCTTTCAGAAAGATTGGAAAACATATACACTGAAAGCATTCAAAGCATGCGCTCCGTCCATGTACCAATTATGCTTATACAAGTGCGGCTTTAGTTCCCTAGTTCTATCATAGGGCGGGATAGTTGGCATAGTGAAGGGAGTCCGGCTTGGAGTAGATCCCCATTCGTCATCTCTTAAATTCTTACTTTCGTCCATTAAGCGCTTGACCATGTCCGCTACATATGCCTCGGATGTCCAATAATCCATGGGTTGGCTGCCAGTAACTGTTCCAAGCATTTGATTTTGCAAATGGTCTTGGTTAGTAGGCTGAGGCCTAGGTTCTCCTATCTTTGTGAGAGCCACTCCCTCGGAGTTCTGTTGGTTTGTAGTTGGCGGTATAGGGGCAGTTTGGACCTCTCTGCTAGTATCTAGTACGTTAGTGTTCTCTTTCAACTCATCATTGTCAAGTTATTCTCCATCTTTAGAGTAAGAGAGATCCAATGCTATATCTTCCTATGGGGTTTTCCTCCCTAGATTCAAATTTACGACAGGCTGCTTTACAGTTGGTGGAGTGCTTGATTTCCTTCTATGGTGATTCCTACAACCCCGCCTACTACTCTCTTTTGTTGCTGCTTTCCATTTCTCCTATTTAGGCCAAAAATGGAAGGGTTTTCTTGTTCCATGATGGCTACGGGCTCTGGCATGCTTCTTGGAGTAGTGAGTGATTGTAAGGTCAAAAGGGCATTCAATTGTCCATAAGAGCTTTTTGGCTGTTTTCCATCTTCTGATTAATTTCGTCAACCATCTTAGTTAATTCATCTCTAGTGATAACTTCATGCTGAATAGAAGTTCTCGACACCTGACCTCATGTGTTTGTGCCAGAATTCGGTTTGGAAAATGGGTTGGTGGCACCATTGACTTCAAATTGATGAGGTTTGGTTTCCTCTCCAGCTATTACAGCTCCTATGGATCTTCCGAAAGCAATTCTCTTTCTTCCTAGTGCTATTGATTCTCAAGAGTTAATTTTCTAAGCAATAGATTGGGGATCTAACTTCTGAAACTATATGATACAAAGAGGTAGCAAGATCTAAGCTTGAGTTGGGTTCTTAGTGAAAGCACCAAAATTTTAATCCAAAAAATGGATCAATAACCTGGATTGAGTGTGAAAGTTATAGCCCTGTTCTTGCAGAGCAATAATATAGAAAATAGACGCAAAAAGAGCGGAAGTAGTAAAAGACAAGACGATTTTTATAGTGTTTCGGCTGTTAATGAAGCCTACATCGTCTTTATAACTTTTTTATTAATCGACTGCTATTATAGGTTGAATTGGATTACAATATGATTGAATCTCCTAAGTTAGATCAAGTCACCAGTGCAAGAGTTCATTGGAGAATCACAGTGAACCCCTAGATGACTGTTATGAGGGAGAAGAAGACTAAAGAATAGTTCTTGTAGAGTTCCAGCTGCCAATTCATAAGGTCCTATCTATGTAGTAGGTAGGGTTGTACTTATAGGATTTGGAGAGCTATTGGGCTAGGCCTCTTTTCCAAGAGCTTGCATTTGATGGTACGAATATTCTCCTAAAGTTTCATAGCAAGATGACCTAATATGATGGATCACTAGCGATTCATCCAGTTAGGGATTTTTCAGCTTATTTTGATTGGATTTTGTTCCTTGCCTTATGTAGGTTCCCTCCATGCAATTTCATGACTAGTTTACTTATTTTAATGATGGTTCATGCGAAGGTTGCATTGAACTATTACTGGAATTAGATGAATGCCCACTTCTCGAACTAGCTTGCTTGGAATATTATGAACTTTGTAGACATCTCTAGAAAACATATTAGATCGTGATGCAAGAAGAATAGTTTCCCCTTAAGCAATATTCATGGATCTCTAGCGATCAATGGGTGATGGATCGCTTACGATCCATCCCTTTAAGCAATTTTTGTTTTTTTGTCTTTTGAGCCTTTCTTGGTTCCTTCTTCTAGTTCTTTTGGTTGACCCTTGAGTTGTTTCGTCCTATCGTAGATGTTCAAGTTCCCTTTGAATTATAATGGGTTAAAAACTCGGTTAACATTGTACATATTTGTATATTTGTATCTATTTTCTCTCCGAATCCGAAATATCTTCTCAGATCTGTAATTCTAATACACACACACAAAGATGCCATTTTTATATATATTTCTGAGATTAAGAAGGATTTGGAGATGAATCAAAGGTTCTACTTCAAATCTGCAGATTTGGATCGCATTTAAAAGGTGAGTGGGTAATTTTATGTATTGTTTATAATTTTAAATCTATTCCGTTAGCATATGTTTGATTTTTATGCTTAAATCAATATTATTTGTGAATTGAGGCTTAAGTCAGTATAGAAAACTATTCCCTACATATTCTTGTTTAGGTCTAATTTAAAATATGCTTACAACTAGATTTGGAAATCAATCCTAAAGATTTTAGAATTTGAATATTGTATATTTTTATTCCAGATCTATTGTTGGATGTAAAATATGATTTTTGGATTATTGCTCAATTTGTGCCTATTGTAAATTTTCTGTACTTTAATTTATGGGAAGAATATCCTTTTGATTTTTATAAATTTGTTTACTTTTTTTCCACATTTTATTCAAAAGGACGATGTTTGATTTAACAAGGAATTCCATAAACAAAAAGAAAAGAGACGTGTAAAATATAGATTCTCCATAGTTTACACTGTCTATTCCAATTAAAAAGAAATCCATTCCTTGTAATTTCAAACGGAGTCAATCTTTCCCTTTTGGGTTAAACCAATTTATGGAAATCATGGAGGAAAATCTTCCTAAGCAATTTAACTCCAGAAAAGTAAAATATGGAAGGCATATTCAGCTATATATTTATGACTATAATATATACAAATAGGCAGTTTTATTAGGCAGTTTATACGTATTTATTACGTTAATAAGGAATAACAGGGTAATTTGTGCTTTATTTGTGTGTAGAGTTACTTAGTTATTATTATATTTAAGGAAGAGAATAATTAGAATTAAAAAAGGTAATAATTCGTATTAATGGGAAATAAACTAAAAATTACCATTAATTAATTAACAGGAAATGAAAGATTGTAACCTAAATTAATGGTCAATTATTGAGAAATAATATATAGTATCAAATTAAGGGTTACAATTAATAGAAACAAATGGATTAATATAACTGATAAAAATAGAATAGATATAAAAATGTTACTAATTTGAAATTAGTAATCATATATAAATGTCTTAGGAAATGTCCATTAGGATTTTTTGGACAAATTGACGTTTATGAGCATTAAAAAAATGATATATGGGTAGATAAGTATTTAAGGTAAATGTTATTACCTTAAATAAAAAGGGAATTGGTAAGCTAAGTCCAATGTGAACTTATGATAGTATAAGTAAAGACTTAGGATGGTTAACTGTACTTAGTAGGTTAGTGGTGAGGTTAATAGAGTCACTCAACAGAAGATTGCCCTTCAATTTGAGGCTACCAGTAGTCGGATGCACTTACTATTGGTGTAGGATATCACTAATCCTAGGATGTGACAACACGAGAGATTGGACTTACTTTCTTAATTGAAAAGTATTAAATTGTCCAATTCTCGAATTTGGAAGCGACGAGGGATATCTCTGAAAAAGTTAACTTCAGTGTTATGGTACTAAGTGGCTATCTTAGGGCCCGCCTCCCTACCAAAAGAAGTAACCTAATGAGATTCCATATTTATAATTAAGAGTGATGACGGATATCCCGGGAAGGGTTTGCTTCGGGTATAAGGTACTACGTGACTCATCTAGGGTTCGCCTCTCTCCTATAAAAGAAGTATCGAGTAGCCTAGTGAGATTTCCAAGCAATGTCAGCTAGATAACACCAATAAGGAATCAGCCTAGGGATTAGGTATGAAATGGCAAAGGCTTAGCTATAAATAGGTGTTGAATGGTTAAAGGCCTGTCTAGTCCTTATTAATGATGTATAAAGTGGCTTGGGTATAGTCTCTCACATTGCTAAAACTTTAATAATGATAAATGCGCTAGTGGTATGGCTATTATAAATTATAAGGCCATATATAGTGGTCAAAGGTCTCTGTAGTTAGGACCAATAGACCAATAATGACGACGCTAGAAGTCCACCATGGGAATAGGTCTTAATTGATGGAGTCTACCTCGATTGAGTTCGTAAATAGAAAATTTTGCCTATTTCTCTTTTAAAAATATTGCGTGGTGATAGTAGAAGCCCGCTTCATATTTAGAAGTATTAATTGACAAATGAGTATGGAAGTATTGGGTAGTTGATAAAGCCTCGTCAGTATTTTGTACCTTGCGAATGGGTAGGTAAATAATCATGTGTGCAATGCAAGGTTAGGTTAGAATTACCAACCTTAATAGATATAATAATTAAATGGAAACCAATAGGTTATGGACATTTTATAGATTTTCCAGTCACCAGAACGTTATTCTGACCTCATCCTCATTACAACCCATAAGATAGATTTAGAGGAACAGGTCACTGAAGATGAATGTGTTAGTTGTTCCAGAATTCTTCTTTTCTCTCATGCTCGATGCTGATGTGATAATCTGCTACCCAAGGGATACCATTAATTTCAAGGTAGTAGTCATAATCAGTATTCTAATCCTATTATTGTTTGCACTATGAGTTTAGATTTCTACCAATCTTTCATAATGCTCATGCTTATTTGCAGGTACCGAATCCAATGTCTGTGCTTTGATGGACTTGGGTTTTGATTTTGATTGAAATTTAAGCCCATCAAGGTATGGGTTGTTACATTTGGTATCGGAGCCTAGGTTAGTAGGAATTCAGATAAATTGAAAGAACGCATTCGCACTTCCCCATCTAGTATTATTATATTTTTACATTAGATTCTAAGAATTTTGACCATAGAAGTAGTTGTAGTTCCACTCCGAAGGAATAGGTAAAGCAACTATGGGTTGGAAATATCTTAGATTTTTCACGCCGACTCTGAAGTACCCAACAAAGTGCTGGCAATGCGTAAGGCACCTTTTATGAAGTGCATGAGTATGATATGCGCCAGAATCCTGAAGACTAAAGATGCTTGACTTGATGGTTGAGATTCTAGTTACCTTGATTTTGAATTTTGATGATGAGTTCCAATTGAAGACATACATTTATTCTAGATGGGTGGGAAATTGGAGTCTGTACATCACAATTATCCAGAGGCAAGTTTTTGCAAGAGTATATTCATTAATCAACTCTTTGATAACAAACCGACATTTTATTTGAATAATTAATTTCAATTTCTTAGTCTAAAACTTGTAAGAGAATTTTTATAAAGTATGTTTCGAAAATGCCTTAGATTTTGGAAAAAGAGTTTCAAATGATACATTTTCCCAAGGATTTATTTTGGATATTTTTCTTTGAGAAAGTTTTGAAATTTTAATTTCCAAAGAAACACGTGTATTACTACATTCGTCGTGTTAAGAAATTTCTAGTTTATAAAAGATTAATTTTTAAAATCCTTAAATATTTATATGTATATAGAAGTAAAGGCTGGATTTTTATTTTTGGCAACGAAATAGTTTTCCAATTTGGGAAATTTTTGTTTAAAAAAAGGTTTTGGAAACCCAGAAATATATATAAGTTTGATTTTTAAGGGAAGTTTTGGTATGAAATAGTTTCTATTATTTAGAAACAAGTATAAAGGAGCATATATTTAGCTCCGTGTTTTTTCGATTTATAAAATCGAGGTTCTTAATATCTTCTCTCTTTAAGGTACATATAAAATATGATGACATTCAATTTTATTGGGTTATGTAGTTTGAAGTGTTGTTGTACCACGGGCTATTGGAAAAAATATTTCCATGCAAAGTGGGCAGGAAATAGCAAATGGAATATTTTTGGATTTTTGGAATCGTTGTTGGTCGCAGTAGTTTTATTAGGACTGCTGTGAATTGCTGGAGCATGGTTCAGAATAGGTGGTAGGCTTGACATCGCTATGATAAGGACATGAATTTTTTGGATTGTATCGAATTGAGGGAGATGGCTTGAAATGATAAGTATTATTTAATCCAACCCTAATTGGGTCTAGGTTCAATAAATGCCCAAAGCCCCTCTAGCGGTTGACCATCTAGTGGTAAACCTAGAGTAGTCTACGGGTTAATGATTTTTGGCATAACTTGAACGTGGAACGGGACAATAAAAGTCATGTCTGAAATCCCCAAGTTGCCTTCTTTCCTTCCTCCTTCCTCAATAAGCCGAACCCAATCTCCATCCTCTTCCTCCTCCAAGTATCATCCTCTCTCTTCTGTACCTCCCCTAGGCGACGTTGTTTTCCCCTAGAGCAGTAGCCTCGCCTCCCCTTCGTGCTGGATTTGCATGTTAGATCTTTCCCCACAACCACTTTAGATCTAAACCCTATTTCTTTTCTCCGGCCACTTCTTAGCCTAAGACACCATTTTAGATAATGGTATCTTTATTAGTCAAGAAAAATATGCCAAAGACCTAATTAGTAAATTTGGTTTGACTACCGCGAGTGTAAAACCCACTTCCATGGCAACCAATGAGTACCTTAGTAAAGAAGATCTCTCGAAAGATGTAGATCAAAAATTATATAGAGGAATAATTGGATCACTACTCTATATCACTGCTAGTAGACCTGATATCATGCATAGTGTTTGTCTCTGTGCAAGATATCAATCCCAACCTAAAGAGACCAACTTAAAAGCTGTAAAACGTATCATAAGATATGTTAAACACACCTCTGATTATGGCTTATTTTACCCTAAAAATGATTCTTTTGACTTAATATCTTATTGTGATGCTAATTATGCTGGTTTTAAATAAAACTGAAAAAGTACACGTGGAACTTGTCACTTTTTGGGGCATTCTCTGATTTTCTGGTTTAGTAAAAAGCAAAACACAGTTTCTTTATCAACAACTGAAGTAGAATATATTTCTGCTGGTTTGGCTTGTTCTCAAGTAATATGCATGTAAAAAACTTTAAAAGATTATGGTTTAAATATTTCAAAATCACCAATTTATTGTGATAGTACTAGTGCGATAAATTTATTCAAAAATACTACTCAACATGCTCAAACTAAACATATTGATATAAGACATCATTTTCTCAGAGATAATATAAATAAGGAAGTAATTACTCTAGATTATATTAATTCCGAGAATCAAATTGCTGATATATTAACAAAACCCTTAAATGAATCTGTATTTACTAAATTAAGAAGAGAATTAGGAATTTGTTCAATAACTGAAATGTAAAAATATAAATAACAAAGTATAATTAAAAACTAAATCAAAATAAATCAAATAGTAAAAATTTCAAGGACCATGTCGACATACCCCCTCAACCCATGTCGACATACAACGATTTTTTATTTTTGAAATTTTTCCCACCAAAATTTAAATAATTGGTTATATATTCTTCTTATTTTCAAAATTTCGATCAATCTCTCTGTTCTCTCTCTGTTCCAACTTCGGAAATAAATTAAACCATGGCCTCCTCTTCCAAATCCAAAAAAATTCAACCTTTTCATTCCCTTCTACTTCTAGACCTTTTCAATGAATTATGCTCGCTCGAGTGACAAAATTGGAGGATTCTCTGAAGGATGCACTGCAATTATTGACTGAAATTCAAGTGGTGCAACTAAGAATGGCCAAAGAACAAGAGAGGCAAGGCAAAATCCTTAGGAATATGCAAAAATTTCTAATGAACAATCATGCTAATCCAATCTTGATTGACGAAGATTCTTCAGGAGATCAAGTGCAAGAGGGCAGCGAGGAAGAAGAAGAAGCCGTCATGGAAGAAGAGCACGTTGAAGAAGACGACAAAGTCGTATGTGTTGGCGAAGTGTGCTTTGACAAGGATGGAAATCTTGTCGAACAACGTGGAAATTTCTATTTCCACTATCCAAATTGTTTGGTTCATAGATCTCCCATTTTCAAAGTCACAAATTAGTTTCTTTTCTCTCTTTTCTATTGTTGTATATTTTTTTTAAGTTCCTTACGCACATGTAAATATAACTATATAATTAATAAATAATTTGTATTCTTATATGTGTTCTATTAAAAGTATTGTTATATGGATACTTAGTTAGGATAGTTTGTAGTTTAGGACTAAGTTTTAGTTTTAGAATTAAGTGTTGATTATTTATGATAACACTATCGTTATAATCACATAGTATTAGATTAAGGGAGAGTTATATAGTTTGGAGTTAGTTTTTGTTGATGACAAAGGGGGAGAAGTATAAAATAGGATAGTTAGGCATAGATTAAGGGGGAGTCATTAGTTTTAGGGGGAGTTATTAGGATAGAAGTAATATTTTATAAACAAAGGTTGTCATCATCAAAAAGGGGGAGATTGTTAGTCCTTGAGATGATGGTTTTGATGACAACAACCTTAGAATAAGATTATAAAATATAGATACTAATATTATAGTTTAGATATATATGTATATGTAGGATTTAATAATGCAGGTACCAAGAATGAAGACTGTACAGTATAGAGATTCAAGATATCAGGATTGAAGAATCATGAGTATTAAGAATATCAAGATTATCAAGAGTTCAAGATTTCAAGAATAATTAATTTAATTAGGCATTTTGTTAAAACTCCTAGAAAAGCACTGGCATCTTAAAATCCAATTTATTCATGGAGCGTAATCCACTTCGATCCTGTTAAAGGGATGGAACCCTAAGTAGGATGGAACCAACGAAAAATCAAGTGGAACATTATTGTATCCACTAACTTTTATTCAAAATGATTTTACAAAATTATATCTTGTTTTCAAAACCTTTTCAAAACCTTCCTTTTAAAAGAATCAAAAATATCTATCCTGATTTTAAATACTTTTAGTCTCAAAATAAATTTTAATTTCAAAATCAAATTATCCTTGGTTTTAAATTATATTTAATAATAATATATTTAAACTTTAATATTTATACTTAGATTTAGATATAGAATTATAGTAAAATTTTATATATACCAAAATATTATTCTCTATATTTATTTATGTATTTTAACTATAGTTAAGTATATTTATAAAAGTTTAAAATAGTTTTAATATAGGATAAAAGCTATTTTCAAATAAAAACAAACCACCAAAATTTCCTTTGGCATGTCGACATACCCAAGATACCCATGTCGACTTAGTGGCAGTTGGTTTCAAAATTTAAATTTCAAAAGAATCATCTATTCGTCATATCCTTTCATGAATGGACATGGCTGTTGTTCTTCTATAAATAGGGGCAGTTTTCAACGAATTTTAATCATTTTTTATGGTTTTCACTCCTCTTCTTCTTCCACATTTCTTTATACACATTCTTACCATTACTCTGCCGAAATCAACATGAATCTAACTAGATCATTTCTGGTTTGATTTTCTATCACTATCTCAACAAGATCCTCAGTACTATTCAGAGTTATAGACTTCTTTGTAATCAATGAAGTGAGACAAAGTGTGATTGTAGCCTTGGAAATCAATCAAGTGAGAAAAGATGTGATTGTAGCCCTGGAAATCAATTGGGTGAACATGTTACCTGTGAAATCAAGTTTTTCTACCCAGAGGATTGTGAATCTGGAGGGTGTACCTCGTAGCCTTGAAATCGAGGGTGTAATTGTAATGATTGCTTTTGAAAGGAAATCCGTACTTATGTGCGGGACTGGATGTAGGGTAACTTCAACCAGTATGAAATTCGGTGTGTTCTTTCCTTTACTGCTTTTACTTTATTTATGCATCTGTATTTGTTTCTGCGATCATATCTGTGTCTAAATATTGCGTACATTTGTGTTCAAATTAACATAAACTCAAAAAGATTTAGTATTTCCTTAAAACACTATTCATCCCCCCTCTAGTGTTTATCCTAGCCTTAAGATCCGTAATCCGCATTTCTCACATTCCAAGCTCGTCTTCGTATAGCAGCTGCGACTCCAAACCCATTATCTAGTCTACTCATTTAAGAGTACCCAAGATGATAAGAGGAAGCATAAAACCTTAGGTCAGACAACAGTCTGGTGTGAGCAATAAATGACTACCAAAAGCTATACTAGAAAATATGGTATTAGACAGGTACAAAAAAACCATACCTGACCCGTCCCTACAACTGAAGAGTTAGCACATAATAATAAGATAAAATATGCTACTCAAAAAAACGATAATAGGATATTATAACAGAACACAATAGAAGAATCTAAGCAGCATGCTCCTTTGACCCTATTCCAAATCCCATCTCCAACATTCCTATAGATGATAGCCTACCCAAGAGAAATATCAAGCACAACTGCCATAGCATCCATTAACCAAAATCTATCTATCGTCTTCTAAAGCCTTGAATATATGATAACTCGTATGACTCCGTCCTCGCTTGCCAGAGACCAATGGAAATCCCAGTTCTTGATTGTGTTCCCCATACTTTCATGTTTGAATCCCCACATGGTTGTTTCCTACAATAAATTTATACCGTCTGACACTAGCCCTCTCGGAGCGGTCCAGGATATACGATTGGCACTACCAGCCCTCCAGTGCCTCCGCATATAGTACTTCTGCTTGAACACAAACAGAACACTCCGAGTTATCAACGATTCCTTGGCATTCCCAAACCTTTAGAGCTTTTACAACTCCAATCCATTTTTGGACGTGAATCCTGCTACTCAACACAGTCCATTATACCACATCCTAGTTTCATCTAGAGCTGTCTATTAACTCCTTCGATTCTACTCCTTATTCGAGCCCACGATCGAAGAGCTGAAACTTCATCATGCTATAACTTCCAAACTGTAGAAGCAATCAGCGAGCCACAACTACCAGCATGATCCACTACGACCCTGGAGTCTCCACCAAGGATCTCACATCCAATAGAGCCAATAATATGGATCGGTACTGAACTGATCCGATTAGATCGATTCTGATCCAAATACTTAAAGATTTTGAACTCTATTTATGTTCTAGCCTCTAATACACTCCTTCTAGATGCCATAGACCCTTATCCATCTTTCTTAGCCTTCAAGCCTTCTCTTCTGTGCACCATAGGTGATCCAACAAAGATGATCCATCCAGACTTCAACACTTGACTCATCCTCCGATCCAACTTCATAGAACCACTCGAAAACCCATACTCTATTCCCTATATGAGTCTCTCCTTAAGTGGAGCTGAAAATTCGGATTGGTACTGATTGGATCGTTGCCGGTCCAAAGACTTGCTCCAATTATGGTGCAATTCACATGATTTCCTCCTGATGTACTCCAGAGCCTATCCTCCAAGTTTGCTGCAATTCTGATGAACTTTGCTCCCGATATGCTCTAATCACCAATCTAAGTCCTAAAACATGCACAAGACTAGCAAACGAACCAAGCATAGTAAGCAATTAAAACATAACAGCGAGTCAAACATAGCAAATCATCCGATTACATCCAATATAAATATACAAATCATCCAATTCAATCTACCTTCGCAATTCTAATATAGATCTAATTTAACCCATAGAATTTCATGGCTAAATATACACAAATGACACTAACCAATGATCTAATCCCAATTACATGTTTAATTAGGTTAATCTATGATTTCTAAACCTCAAATTACATAAGTCTAATCAATTTAATTTGATAATTCTAACCTATAATCACCTAAATCCAACATATAATCCATCATAGACTAGGAGAGATCATAACCGCTCACCAAATCTACCATACCTATGAAATATGATGAAGATCCATTCCGAACAACAAGAAATCGGATGAAGATGCAAGATCTAGCTTCTAATTTGCAATTAAAGACAATTTGAGATGAAATCCAATGAGATAATTAGAGAATTAAGAGGAGTTACGGTTTAGGGCTGATTTAAAATGAGAGATAAACTTTCAAATGGTCTCTCTCACCTCATATTTATAGCCAAACCTAATTCGACTAATGGGCTTGCTAATTCGGCCCATTAACCCCCTTTTAATTCTGGCCAACGGATTTTAAAACTTGAAACTACTATAACTTCCTAACCACTTATCTGATTTTCCTATATGACCACTCTATAGAATGGGAAACCACCATCCTGAAGTAATGAAATAGGTTAAAGCATCTAATTCGGCTTCTATCAAAAGTTATAGCGAAAATAAAATCTCTAGGGGCAAAATGGTCACATAGAAATTCAAAAAAAATCATACATACGAAAGCATCCTAAAAGCCATATCCCAAAATATTAAAATCATAAGACCGCAAATGAATTAAATAAAATTATTTTACAATCCTCCGTTACATAAATACGGGTCGTTACATTCTCCCCCCTCACTCTTTAGGAATTTCACCCTCAAAATATCTAAGCACACATAAGCAACCAAGGTTTTCTCGCATGCCTACCAGGCACTAGAAAAACTTAAAAATCCAACATAATAGTTAAATCAACAATAGCGAACAAAACATTTCCTAGCATGCGATGTTCTAATAGTTTAAGATACAACGGTGCAAGTAGATACGACATATAGGTCTTACCACTCGAAAAGTTCTGGATAGGTCGTCCTCCTACTCTCTTCAGCCTCCCATGTTCAATCGCTATCATCCTCACTCCATTGCACCTTAACTAGCTTAACTACCTTCCTCCTAAGCTGGTTCATCTCATTCCCAATGATTCGAAGCAGCTTGCGAGGTCTAGAATTTTTTTGCTCAACCTCTATTTCTTCCAACTGATCCCGTGCTACCACGATACCTGAGTCATACACAAATTTTCATAGATAGGAGACATGAAAAACATTGTGCACACCTACCATCTTCAGAGATCGGTCCACTCTATAAGCCAACTTCTCAATCTCTCAATACTTGGAAACGGTCCAACAAATTTGGTGCTAACTTTCCCTTCCTACCAAACCAAACAACATTCTTCAAAGGAGAAATCTTAAAAAATACCATGTCTCCAAATAAGAATTCCAAATCTCTTCTTCTCTTATCTGTATAACTCTTCTAATGAATCTTGAGCGATTCTCGTTCATGACCGAATGATCTCTATCTTCCCTAACATCTTTCTAATCATTTCGGGCCCAAGTATCGGTTTCTCATCTGCTTCCCACCAACATGAAGACAAATTACAAGGTCGTCCATACAATGCTTCATATGTGCCATGCCAATACTTGACTGATAACTCTTATTACATGCAAACTCTACCAAATGCAAATGATTTTCCCACGATCCTCCAAAATCTATAATACAAGCTTTAAGAAGATCTTCTAAAGTTCGATTCATTCTCTTAGTCTGGCCATTCGTCTGTGGATGATAATCTGTGCATAAGTGCAGCTCAGCTCCAAAAATCTCTTGTAAGCTCTTTCAAAATCCACTGGTAAACAATGGGTCTCTGTGACGACCCAGAAATTTTTAACATTTGAAATGGAATATTTAATTGATTTTAAATATTTGAATGATGGTTTAGTTTGAATTTCAAATATAACCATGAATTTAGCAATTTAATTATCAAATTTAATTATAGAAGATTCGGGTAAAATATTAAATCCTCAATTTGATGCTGATTAAAAATAATTTGAAGGCTTGAAAAATTTATATTGATAATACTGGAGGTAATACAACTTTTAAAAGTGAATTTAAAAGCAGTTTGTTCGATTTTGAATTTATATCGTTTAAATCGATATTTAAAAATAGCCTTCCGGGCACAGTCTCGGATTTCAACGAAACCAGTTCCATTGGATTCGTAATATTGTATTATTATCGGCTTTCAATTTTTGTAGTAACCGGAGTTGTCGTTTGACCCTGGCAGCTCAAAACGCATAGAAACTATTTTATTTAATTTAAAATTGATCGTTTATTTTCGTAACTCATGCATGTGATCGAATTAGCCTTCGAAACACTTTCCAATGCGTTCGGAATAGGGGTATAATATTATAAACGCCTTACGGCATGCCTCTATAGGAAGTCAAAATTTTAAGTTACGACTTCGAGATAATTTAAATTTAAATTTAAAATTTTTAAATGTGTATATATAGATTTTGCTGATTGAAATATATCAACATTAGAACTTTTTCAAGAGCACTGTAGCATGTTTAACTCAACACGGCAACATCTTATCCTTGTCTCCCCTTCGTCTCGTTTTAACATCACGCAAATAGATTTTTGAAAGGAAAATAAAATCAATGGCCGAAACCAAAAGTTGATCGAAATCCCTTTTTCGTTCCAAATCAAATCAGGCTAAGGGCTGAAGCTTGCAATTTGGGTCCGCACCCCCTTTTTCTTTTCTTCATTTTCAACTCACTATAGTTATCGGCCGCGACTCAAGCGAAAAGGCATCGTCGATGACAACCTAGTTTTCATGCGATGAGGTCATGGTAGCTATTGAGCTATGTCAAGGTGGCGCAATCGCGCGCGTTGTCAGGCGAGTCGAGGTGGCATGGGTAGCTTGCGAAGCCAGGGCTTGTATTTGGGTATGTCGATGTGGAGATACGAGTTGAGGTAGAGGTGGCGCAGGGGTCATTGAACCCGAGTTCGTCGAAGCTGGGAGCATGGGGCTTGGTCGCAAGGGGTGGTCTCGTGTGGAGGTGGTGCTCGGCGGCAATAAGGAGGTCAGGTAGTTAAGGTATAATTTCATGATTGGTTAATTTCTAAATTTGGGATGTTAAAAGAATTATTTTTCTTTTCTACAGTAAGATTTATGACACAATTTTGTTTAAATTTATATACATAGGTAAGATTTTTTTATATCCGCGGTAGGATATAAAATTGTTATATTCAATTCAAAGGTTTATATATGTAAACAGTAAGAAGGTATAATAATATGTATACACCCGCCTGTTTTAAATTATGGACAAACAGAAGCTTTAAAATGTTTTGATTCAGGAAGAAAGAAAATATAATACGTATATATAGGAAATTAGTTAAAACTAAATAAATCTATTAAATGGAAATTTATTATTCGATTTATTTTGTATATTAATTAAATCATCCGATGTTTATACAAGGTCAAAATCGTGGGAAAAACAAGTCAAATTTGGAATGGATTACATGCAAAGCAAAGGTGAGATCTTCTCACTCAATCAAATATTGTTCTGATTTAAATATTGAATAGTTAGATTTAAAATTGATTGACTGTGTGCTCGGATGATTGAATTATAATAATTATTCACTGGATGATATTATATATATAGTCGTATGTTGCATATATTGGGTGATTGATTTCCCGCATTATATAGCGGATGAGACCCTATGCGCCGCATAGTAGCGGATGATATTTTATAAATCGCATATACCGCCATATTCCACCTCGAAGTGGAATTGGTATTTGATTGTTGTGATAACGTCTGTGGATGCAGGGAAAACAGGTTGGAGGGATCCAACTGGATCCCTCAAATAATTGAATTTGTTTCAATATTGTATGTTGATTATTTATAATCTGTGTATGACTATTTGTGATTGAAACTGTTAAAGGCTATAATTTAGCCGAATATATTTTTGACATCGTAGGATATCAGAAATAAATAAAACTGGATTTTTGAAATTTAGTAGAAAATTTATAATAAATTAATTTTAGAAAAATTGAATAAATTCAAAAGAAGGAATTTGTTTCAAAAGGTAATAAATTTGGTGTTGAAATAAATTTAGAAATAAATTTTGGAAATTAATTTGGTATTTGTAAATAAATTTGGAAATCAATTTGGAATTTAATTCGGTGCTGAAAATGAATATTCGGAAATCGATTTAAAAATCGTATATCAATGGATATTTAGATGTTTAAATTTACAATGGGAATTTATAAAGGAAAGGAAATTTTGTTTTGAAAATAAACATTTGGTTATTTTTAAAAGTGTGAAAGGAATTTACGGATTCAGAACGTAAATTTGAAATAAATCAAGAAAGATTTATTAATTGATTTGAATGAACCATTTTGAAATGAAAAATGTATTTTCCCCGGAAAGATGAGTATGATTTCGAAGTAGCCTATAAATATAAACTGAAAATTTTTAAGGACGATTTTAGAAAGGATGCTTGGAATAAATTATTTTCTTAACTGGTTCCAAATCTTTAAAGCATGGATTTATTTAATTGCTTATAGAAGGGATTATTTTAAAGGTTAAAACTGATATTTTTTTAGGAAACGATTATTTAAATAGTTATGCTTTATCTACTAATTTTATTTTAAAAATTAGTTGGGACTTACAATCTTAATGTGATAATTAGTATATAATTTTCATAACCACTATTTTAAGTAAGTATTTAAGATGGTTTTATTTTAAATGTTCCAGGAATATTTTTGATAAGTGATCTGAATTATTTTAACCCGGCAGATTTCCAGCGGAAATGAATAAATATTTGGAAATGTATTCCATGTAAGGAAAAGTGATTTGAAATTTGTTTTCAAAGTACTGAAATGTGGTAAGTAATTTGAAATTTGTTTTCAAATGGTTGAAGTGTGAAATATATCTTGCGAAGATATTTTGAAATAATAATTGGGGGGAAAATTATTTGAAATCTGGTAATTGTTGTGAGTGATGATTGATAGTTAAATAACCGACTATCAATATTGGTATTTTAATGGCATTTGAATCTCGATGCGACCGGGGGTCGGATTTCAAGTGGATATCTGAAAACCACATCGAACCTTTGTGATTGTGATAGATCTTTTGTTTAAAGGATCAAAGTGAAAATTGTTGTGATTTGTTTGAAATTTGAATGAACACTTATTTTTTTAAAATAAGCGCTCATTATTTGGATTAGCAGGAGAGGACCTTGTGTCATAAAACTCATTCCAAATAACGATACGACAAAATGGGATTGCATTTGAAGACGGTGTTGAAGACCGGGTATTTCCGAAAGCGAAAGGATTACCTATCGAATGTCTCTACACCGGGTTACTCCGGTATATTGATTTTTTCACCTTTGTGATGGGGATTCCGGACGTGATTTGTGAATATCCGGATTTGCAAGGGCTTCTTTGAAGTGCCTTCGGTTCCGTTAGATCCTGGAACGGACTTGTATGGATGTGTGTCTGACGTTACACTTTGAGATGTAAAGCTGGTTTCTATCACATACATTTCTGTTAGTGGGGGATAATTTATTCTCTTAGCTTGACACCCTTCTCTGAGACGTACGAGCTCAGAGGTTAGTTGATGGTTACTAGTGACATACTCCCAAATTGGCAACGTGGCATACGAAGTGCTGCTGATCATTTATTGATCAAAGCATGACTTTGTGAAAAGTGTAGCTTTGTGGATGAGGCCTTATCAGACCTCACACCCCAGAAATGGTCGAAATAGGAAAGATGCGGCAAGGTTGTGAGGGTCGCACCCTTTAGGGTATGTCATTTCCTTCTGGAAAAGGGTAGTATCATGGTATGGAGCCCAGATATTTTACCTATGTTGATGCCGCAAATTTATTATACTTTGTGGTTGTTGCTTTGTGGTTGAGAATCCTCGGATAAAGGTCGCAAACGACCGGAGGATGACATACTCGAGTAGTAGTTACCTAGTTACAGAGGTAACCCGGCTTTGTGTTGGCAAAGATCCGGGTAGGTTCTCGGAACGTCGCTCCAGAGGCATACCCATGTGGCAGTAGGAAGTTCCTTAGACTGACCATTTGTTGGAAATCCAAAGAAATAATACGCGCCCTGTACGGTTTTAGTTGTATAACCTGCCATGGAATGTGGTGGTAACCTGCTATTGAACATGGTAGCTATAGTAGGCATACAATAATGGTTGTATGTTGGCTAAGATTAATATTATACTTTCGAAATGTTTTCTGCACTATGCACTATTGATAATATTAAAAAGATTTTGCGTATTAAGCATGTTTGACTATCATAAGGAGAAACCTCCTCCAATTCTGCATTTGCATTGCGTGTGTGGCAAGAGGCCTTATGGTAGTTTCATTTTCCAAAAGCATAGCGGATTTCTTTTTATTTTCTTTGTGAAAATAACTGTTTTTAAGATCTCACATCAGTCCCACGACTGACCTGGAGTTTATTGTTCCCTTCCTAAACTCTGGGTGCCCATAATTTTCCACACGGGCAGCCTAGTGTCAGGTTTCAGTTATTCGGGAATGAAGTATATCAAAAAGAGATGATGTGGAGATCAGGAGCAAGCTGGATGGCGAAGCATATCACTAGTATATGTTATATTCTTTTCCGCTGTTGGTTGTTGTAACACTCTGATAATGTAATGTGATGTAATGTAATAACTGATATAGTTTTTTATTTTAAAGATATTCATTTATCTATTGTATATTGCTCCGCTACGAAATGTGAGATTCTGTTATTGTTTTCTTTTCTTCTTCTTCTTCCGCTTTCTTCTTTAACCCTAAAGACTCGTACATTTGTTCCTCTTTGGGCTAAATTGTTGTGGAATTTTGCCAGCTCAAAATGGGTGCGAATTTGCGGGCCTTTACAAGTGGTGTCAGAGCATTTGGTTAAGCAACAACCCTAGCTCTGTTGGGTGTTACTCATTAGAGATAGAGTCAGCAGTACTCTGTAATGAGTGTGAGTGTTATAATAGATATGAACGCGTATTTGTTAGTGAATATAAAATTATTTTATATTGTGTTGATTTGTTTGTTGAGTGGTGTATGGATTCTGGTCGATATAGTCTGTACAACTCTATCGATAGGAATCTCTAAACACTCGTACAGAACAATTCGACACGATATTGTTTTGAAATAGGGTGAATGAAATAATTTTACCCAAAACTATTTTCGTAGATAAAGGAAATAATCTTTGTAAATTATTATAGTATACGGTTCCTTGATTGTTAGGAAGTGATAATATTATTATTATTTGAGTAGGAAACTGAAATCGTAACTCCAAAGTTAAGAAATAAATTCACATACAAATGGAATTTGAGAATATAAATTGTAAATGTGATTTATAATTTGAAACGGAATTCCAGAGAAGTATTTGGAAATGTTTTGAAAAGAATTTGAAAATTTTGGAGATTTGGAAAGTTTAAATCCTTTTGATTTTGAAGATGATTTTCAAAGGTTTTGGAAAAGTGTTTTGAAGGGATGAAAGCTCTAAGCTCTTTTCGGTCGCTGGAAAATAACTTCAGTGATGCCGGCAGCATCATTGATGTTCATTTTCGGGTTTCCAAAAGAGGAATTGCTGCCAAATTGTTTTAAATGGAAGTTGTTTGGAAAATTGGGTTCGGTTTTGAAATTCAAAGGATAATTTGAATTGTTTTCAATAATGGTTTTGGAAAAGGTGGAAAGACTCTGGAATTTTATTAAAAATAGTTGTGGAATAATAAGTTTGAAAACTTAGGAAATTCAGATTTAAACTAAAATTGACTTGAGTTAATTTGAATAAAGGTGAATTTTAGAAGTCTAATAGGCTAAAATGATTGGAATAAAATCTATAAAGGTGGGAAATAAAATTGTGAATAAATGAATAAATTTACAATTACAATTAAATGAAAGTGAAATTGAATGTTGAAATTCATTTCGAATTTGTAAGCAAATAGAATTGAATTGGAATTGGACTTGATTTATGATAAATAAAGTGAAATATTAAAATAAAACTAGTAAGTAAAACTAATTGAAATAAATTGAATTCAATAATTATAAATAAAAAGTAGATTGAATTCATATGGAATTGGAAATCCGGTTTAAATATAAGTGGGTATAAACCAAAATAGAGAATTGAATTGTGTTTGGGAATGAACAAAAGAATAAAACTGGAATTGAAATTGAATATCGAAAACCAATTTGAATTGTGTAAAATGGTAAAATTAGTTCGAAGTGAACTAAATTAATAAAGGTGGAAATGGGAAAAAATAGTTTGAGGTAAAATGAATTGGAATTTGTAATGAATTAGTAAATGAAACTAATTTAAAATAGTGATATGAATCAGTTGTGCATGAAAGATAATTGATAAAAATTCAATATTCAGAATGTAAATTGAATCCAAATAGAATTGAAATTGTAAATTGAATTCAAATGAAATTGAATATGCAAGATTGAATAATAATGGATATATAAATTCAATAATGAAGTAAACATAGTATAAGAAGTAAGTATTCGAACTTTTGAGATGAAATACGCAAAATAAATTTGAATGATGTAATTGGACATTACGGATATCAGGATATACAGGTGTGTTAAAGACAAAGGAATTGGGATTTGATTTTCGAAGATAAGTTTGAATTGCTCGACAAAAGGTATGTATTTAAATTTCTATATGAAATTTGGTGATTTTCTTGTCTAGCCACTTGGCTTTTCATTTTCTTTTTGAAATCTAGGGGCCTGTGGTGCCATTTTGTAGTCGTACCGAGCCAGCCGTGCAAAGGAGACGTTGGCAAAAAAATTCGAAAATTCAGGGAGTTAGAAAAAATTTTGAAATTTTTTTGAAAATTTAAAATTTGAATTGGTTTAGTAAATAAGGTTGTTTGGGACTTATGATTGAAGTTGGAAAGTTAGTTGAATTAATGATGGGTCTTAAATAAAAAGAATTGTTTTGGTAAGATGATAAAACTATTTGGATTGGGAAAAATAATAAATTGGGTTAAGGATCATTCTTCTTAACTAGAAATTTCGGGACGAAATTCTTTTAAGGAGGGAAGGATGTGACGACCCATAAATTTTTAACAATTGAAATGGAATATTTAATTGATTTTAAATATTTGAATGATGGTTTAGCTTGAATTTCAAATATAACCATGAATTTAGCAATTTAATTATCAAATTTAATTATAGAAGATTTGGGTAAAATATTAAATCCTCAATTTGATGCTGATTAAAAATAATTTGAAGGATTGGAAAATTTATATTGATAATACTGGAGGTAATAAAACTTTTTAAAGTGAATTTAAAAGCAGTTTGTTCGATTTTGAATTTATATCGTTTAAATCGATATTTAAAAATAGCCTTTCGAGGCACAGTCTCGGATTTCAACGAAACCAGTTCCATTGGGTCTATAAATTGTATTATTATCGGATTTCAATTTTCGTAGCAATCGGAGTTATCGTTTGACCCTGGTAGCTCAAAACGCAGGGAAACTATTTTAATCGATTTAATTTAAAATTGATCGTTTATTTCTGTAACTCATGCATATGATCGAATTAGCCTCCGAAACACGTTCCAATGCGTTCGGAGTAGGGGTATAACATTATAAACGCCTGGTGGCATACCTCGATAGGAAGTCAATATTTTAAGTTATGACTTCGAGATAATTTAAATTTAAATTTCAAAATTTTAAATGTGTATATATAGATTTTTTTGATTGACATATATCAACATCAGAACTTTTTCAAGAGCACTGTAGCATGTTTAACTCAACACGGCAACATCTTATCCTTGTCTCCCCTTCGTCTCATTTTAACATCACGCAAATAGATTTTCGAAAGGAAAATAAAATCAATGGCCGAAACCAAAAGTTGATAGAAATCCTTTTTCGTTCCAAATCAAATCAGGTTAAGGGCTGAAGCTTGCGATTTGGGTCCGCACCCTCCATTTTCTTTTTTTCTTTTTCAACTCACTGTAGTTATCGGCCGCGACCCAGTCGAAAAGGCATCGTCGATGGCAACCTAGTTTTCGTGCGATGAGGTCGTGGTAGCTATTGAGCTATGTCAAGGTAGCGCAATCGCGCGCGTTGTCAGGCGAGTCGAGGTGGCACGGGTAGCATGCGAAGCCAGGGCTTGTATTTGGGTATGTCGACGAGGAGATACGAGTTGAGGTAGAGGTGGCACAGGGTCGGTGAACTCGAGTTCGCCGAAGCTGGGAGTATGGGGCTTGGTCGCAAGGGGTGGTCTCGTGTGGAAGTGGTGCTCGGCGGCAGTAAGGAGGTGAGGTAGTTAAGGTATAATTTCGTGATTAGTTAATTTCTAAATTTGGAATGTTAAAAGAATTATTTTTCTTTTCTACAGTAAGGTTTATGACACAATTTTGTTTAAATTTATATACATAGGTAAGATTTTTTTTATATCCCCGGTAGGATATAAAACTGTTATATTCAATTCAAAGGTTTATATATGTAAACAGTAAGAAGGTATAATAATTTGTATACACCCGCCTCTTTTAAATTATAGATAAATAGAAGCTTTAAAATGTTTTGATTCTGGAGAAAGAAAATATAATACTTATATATAGGAAATTAGTTAAAACTAAATAAATATATTAAATGGAAATTTATTATTCGATTTATTTTGAATATTAATTAAATCATCCGATATTTATACAAGGTCAAAATCATGGGAAAAACAAGTCAAATTTGGAATGGATTACATGCAAATCAAAGGTAAGATCTTCTCACTCAATCAAATATTGTTCTGATTTAAATTTTGAATAATTAGATTTAAAATTGATTGACTGTGTGCTTGGATGATTGAATTATAATAATTATTCACTGGATGATATTATATATATAGTAGTATATAGTATATATTGGGTGATTGATTTCCCACATTATATAGCGGATGAGACCCTATGCGCCGCATAATAGCGGATGATATTTTATAAATCTCATATACCGCGATATTCCAGGGAAAACAGGTTGGAGTGAACCAACTGGATTCCTCAAATATTTGAATTATTTTCAATATTGTGTGTTGATTATTTGTAATCTGTGTGTGACTATTTGTGATTGAAACTGTCAAAGGCTATAATTTAGCCGAATATATTAATGATATCGTAGGATATCAGAAATAAATAAAATTGGATTTTTGAAATTTAGTAGAAAATTTATAGTAAATTAATTTTAGAAAAATTGAATAAACTCAAGAGAAGGAATTTGTTTCAAAAGATAATAAATTTGGTGTTGAAATAAATTTAGAAATCAATTTTGGAAATTGATTTGGTATTTGCAAATAAATTTGGAAATCAATTTAGAATTTAATTCGATGCTGAAAATGAATATTTGGAAATCTATTTAAAAATCGTATATCAATGGATATTTAGAAGTTTAAATTCACAATGGGAATTTATAAAGGAAAGGAAAATTTGTTTTGAAAATAAACGTTTGGTTATTT
The DNA here is from genome assembly GCA_030765085.1 of Allium cepa. Taxonomy (NCBI): domain Eukaryota; kingdom Viridiplantae; phylum Streptophyta; class Magnoliopsida; order Asparagales; family Amaryllidaceae; genus Allium; species Allium cepa. The sequence goes on from CM060928.1 coordinate 223,386,246, forward strand.
TTAAAAGTGTGAAAGGAATTTACGGGTTCGGAACGTAAATTTAAAATAAATCAAGAAATATTTATTAATTGATTTGAATGAACCATTTTGAAATGAAAAATGTATTTTCCCTGGAAAGCTGAGTATGATTTCGAAGTAGCCTATAAATATAAACTGAAATTATTTAAGGAGGATTTTAGAAAGGATACTTCGAATAAATTATTTTCTTAACTGGTTCCAAATCTTTAAAGCATGGATTTATTTAATTACTTATAGAAGGGATTATTTTAAAGGTTAAAATTGATATTTGTTTTAGGAAACGATTATTTAAATAGTTCTGCTTTATCTACTAATTTTATTTTAAAAATTAGTTGGGACTTACAATCTTAATGTGATAATTAGTATAATATTTTCATAACCACTATTTTAAGTAAGTATTTAAGATGGTTTTATTTTAAATGTTCCAGGAATATTTTTGATAAGTGATCTGAATTATTTTAACCCGGCAGATTTCCAGCGGAAATGAATAAATATTTGGAAATGTATTCCATGTAAGGAAAAGTGATTTGAAATTTGTTTTCAAAGTACTGAAATGTGGTAAGTAATTTGAAATTTGTTTTCAAATGGTTGAAGTGTGAAATATATCTTGCGAAGATATTTTGAAATAATAATTGGGGGGAAAATTATTTGAAATCTGGTAATTGTTGTGAGTGATGATTGATAGTTAAATAACCGACTATCAATATTGGTATTTTAATGGCATTTGAATCTCGATGCGACCGGGGGTTGGATTTCAAGTGGATATCCCAAAACCACATCGAACCTTTGTGATTGTGATGGATCTTTTGTTTAAAAGATCAAAGTGAAAATTGTTGTGATTTGTTTGAAATCTGAATGAACACTTATTTTTTAAAAATAAGCGATCATTATTCGGATTAGCCGGGAGAGGACCTTGTGTCATAAAACCCATTCCGAATAACTATACGATGAAATGGGATTGCATTTAAGGATGGTGTTGAAGACCGGGTATTTCCAAAAGCGAAAGGATTACCTGTCGAATGTCTCAGCACCGGGTTGTTCTGTTATAGAGATTTTTTCAACTTTGTGATGGGGATTCCGGACGTGATTTGTGAATATCTGGATTTGCAAGGGCTTCTTTGAAGTGCCTTTGGTTCCGTTTGATCCCGGAACGGACTTGTATGGATGTGTGTCTGACGTTACACTTTGAGATGTAAAGCTGGTTTCTATCAAATACATCTCTGTTAGTGCGGAGAATTTATCCTCTTAGCTTAACACCCTTCTCTGAGACGTACGAGCTCAGAGGTTATGTAGTTGATGATTACTAGTGATGTACTCCTAAATTGGTAACGTGGCATACGAAGTGCTACCGATCATTTGTTGATCAAAGCATGACTTTGTGAAAAGTGTAGCTTTGTGGACGAGACCTAATCGGACCTCACACTCTAGAAATGGTCGAAACAGGAAAGATGCGGCAAGGTTATGAGGGTCGCACCCTTTAGGGTATGCCATTTCCTTTTGGAAAAGGGTAGTGTCATGGTATGGAGCCTAGATATTTTACCTATGTTGATGCCGCAAATTTATTATACTTTGTGGTTAATTATTTGTGGTTGAGGATCCTCGGATAAGGGTCGCAAACGACCGGGGGATGTCATACTCGAGTAGTAGTTACCTAGTTACAAAGGGAACCCGTTCTTGTGTTGGCAGAGATCCGGGTAGGTTCTCGGAACGTCCCTCCAGAGGTGTACCCATGTGGCAGTAGGAAGTTCCTTAGCCTGACCATTTGTTGGAAATCCAAAGAAACAATACGCTCCCTGTACGGTTTTAGTTGTATAACTTGCCATGGAATGTGGTGGTAACCTGCTATTGAACATGGTAGCTATAGTAAGCATGCAATAATGGTTGTACGCTGGCTAAGATTAATATTATACTTTCAAAATGTTTTCTGCACTGTGCACTAATGATAATATTAAAAAGATTTTGCGTATTAAGCATGTTTGACTATCATAAGGAGAAATCTCCTCCAATTCATCGTTTGCATTGTGTGTGTGGCGGGAGGCCTTATGCTAGTTTCATTTTCCAAAAGCATGGCGGATTTCTTTTTATTTTCTTTGTGAAAATAACTATTTTTAAGATCTCACACCAGTCCCACGACTAACCTGGAGTTTATTGTTCCCTTCCTAAACTCTGGATGCCCATAATTTTCCACGCGGGTAGCCTAGGGTCTGGTTTCAGTTATTCGGGAGCGAAGTCTGTCAAAAAGAGATGCTGTGGAGATTGGGAGCAAGCTGGATGGCGAAGCGTATCACTAGTATATGTTATATTCTTTTCCGCTGTTGGTTGTTGTAACACTCTGATAATGTAATGTGATGTAATGTAATAACTGATATAGTTTTTATTTTAAAGATATTCATTTATCTATTGTATATTGTTTCGCTGTGAAATGTGAGATTCTGTTATTGTTTTCTTTTCTTCTTCTTCTACCTCTTTCTTCTTTAACCCTAAAGACTCGTACGTTTGTTCCTTTTTGGGCTGAATTGTTGTGGAATTTTGCCAGCTCAAAAGGGGTGTGGATTTGCGGGACTTTACAGTCTCTATCGCTTACAATACTCTTCGGCACACTATGGAATCGAACAATTCACTTAACATACAATTTTGTCCGCTTGGTAACCGTTCTGGTAGATTTGACAAGTATGAATCTTGCACTCTTGGTCAGTCAATCTACCACTACCCAAATAGTATCATATCCTGCTCTAGTCCATGGCAATCCATCTATAAAATCCATAGATATCTGTTCCCATTTCCATTCAGGAATATCTAGCAGTTGTAGAAATCCACTAGGCTTCTTCTGCTCAGCCTTCACTAACTGGCAATTCTTACACTTCGAGAAGAATTTCCAACATCCTTCTTCATACCTTCCCAATAGTATGTCATCCTCATGTCCCTATAAATCCTTTACCACCAAGATGAAGGGTCAATTTGGAATGATGGCATTCGCTTAGTACTTCATTTCATAATCCGTTAACATCTGGAAAAACCAATCACTTATTCTTACGAAGCCATCCATCTCGGTCAATTTCGTATTACCTCAAATCTTCAAATTCCACTCCCATCTCAATCTTTTACATGATCTCTACTAGCTTAGTATCTTGCTTCTGACTAGTACCAATCCTTTCTATGAGAGTAGGTCTGATCGACGGACTTGCCAATATCTCAGGCTCGAGCTCACAGTGTGGTCTAAAATCAAATCCAGTTATATACTCCATATGCTTCAATTAAAAAAACAAAGTTCTTGATCTAGCATGTCGTATGCTTTGTGCATCTGCCGCTGCATTACCTTTCCTTGGAGTGTAGGATATACTAAAGTCATTAGAGGCTAAATAAATCTAACCACCGTTGCTGTAAAAGATTAAGATCCTTGCGAGAGGAAAGATAATTCAAGCATTTGTGGTCCGTGAATAGCTCAAATCTTTCTTCCAACAAATAGTGCCTCCACATATTCAAAGAAAATACAATCACCGCCAACTCCAAATCACGGGTTAGATAATTCTTTTCACGCAGTTTCAACTATCGACTAGCATAAGCGACAACTCTCCCTTTCCACATCAACACAACTCCCAGACAAGTACCACAAGCATCCGTTTATAATGTTATCTCTTCATTCTCGCCCAGAATAACCAAAACAGGTGCACTCGTCAATCTCTCCTTTAGAACCGCAAACGCATGCTCACATATAGTATTCCAATTAAAAGTTCGATTCTTCTTGGTCAAGTTAGTTAACAGTGCTGCAATCTTTGAGAAGACCTTTATGAAAGCCTGTAATATCCAGCCAATCCTAGGAAACTTCTTCCATACGTAGCATTTTTGGGCTGGTTCCAATCTTGGATCGCTACCACCTTTGCGGGATCTATTGCTATTCCTTGTCTTGACACGACATGACCCAAGAATCTCACTTCTTCCTAATAGAATTGACATTTAGAGAACTTGGCTCTCAACTTGTGCTTTCTCAAAATACCAAGCACAATCCTTAAGTGCATCTTGTGCTCTTCCTCAATTATTGAGTAAATTAGAATGTCATCCACAAACACAGTCACGAACTTGTTCAACTAATCTCTGAAGACTCTATTCTTAAGATCCACAAAGTATGCCGGAGCATTAGTCAACCCACAAGGCATCACCAACCACTCATAGAAACCCGACGGTATCTAAAATGCAGTAATAGACATACTTTCTTTAGCCACTCTTAACTGGTGAAATTCTATTGCCAAATCCATCTGAGAAAACACCTTTGCACCATGCAGCTGATCAAACAAGTCATCAATCCGTGGAAGCGGATGCTTATTCTTCTTCATAACCTTGTTCAGCTCACGATAATCCACGCGTAACTTTAATGAACCATCCACCTTAGTCGTGAATACAACAGGTGCACCCCATTCGGATATGCTTCTCCGAATGAATCCTTTATTTAGCAGATCATCCACTTGCACCTCTAACTCTTTCTGCTCTCTAAGTTCCATATACCTCAAAGGCATCACTATGGGTCTGGCTCCATCCACTAAGTCAATCCGTAACTCGATCTCTCTATGCGATGACAATCCTGTCACTTCCTCGAAGACATCAGGGTACTCTCTAGCAATAGGCATAAATGGCAACCCTTTCTGTGGAATCTCAAGTGAATATAGAAAGCTAACCAATACACCATCCTTTGGTAAGCAGCGTATCACTACCATTCACCCTTCCACATTCCCAATTGTCACCTCTAGCTTCTCGTAATCCACAATAGTCGCATACCTCTTAAGCCAGTCCATTCCCAAAATAATCCTGGACCCAGCAAAATTAAGAACAAAGAAATCACAAACAAAAGAACATCCATGACTCAAGAACACTAAGTCATGACAAATCATACAAAGACTAGTAGATCCTCCAACAGGATTCATCACAATCAAAAGTTGATCTACTATCTCGAGTCCCAAATCAAGTCTGCACATTAAATCACCACAAATGAAAGAATGCAAAGCTCCAGAATAAAAAAGAACTCTAAAAAAAATATCTCTGATGGCAATCATACCTTGCACCGTGACTCATTTCCCCTCATCCTTAGTAGGAGGAGCACAAGATGAAGTCAGGACTGCATCCAAAGCATATGCCTTCACCGTATGCTTATCTTTAGGCAGTTCCAGAAAATTCTTCTTAATATGCCTTGCCTTATCACAGTAATAACACTTCTTAACAGCGTTGCATTCCTTAATATAGAGGCCCTTCTTGCAACCATGGTAAACAATTTCACTCTCATTCTTTTTCTGAACCACTTTTCCTTGTAGTTGTTGCATTTTTGGTTCCTCTTTCTCAACAATAGAAATGATAGCAGTCTTATTCTTTAGGTATAGACACTCATGTCTAAGGTATTTCTCCATAAGTTTCTCAAAAGACACTTCAATGTGGTCCACCAACTTCTCTCACAAGTGGTCGTCCAATCTAGTGATAAACTTCTAATTCTTCTTCAAAGGTGTATCGATAAAAGACACTCTATACTTCAAAAAAGCATCAAATTCAGCCACATACTCAGAAACATACATCTCCCCTTACTTCAAATTAGTAAATTTTTTGAATAGCATGGACTTCTAAGATGCTGGAAAGAACTTCTCCTCAAATCTAGCCTTAATCTTATCCCAAGAAATCCGATCCTTTGGAGTAACAATGGTAACAGTGTTCTGCCAATTCATTGCTTGCCCTGTAGCTGTCTTGAAGCAAGCTACCTCTTCATAGCATCTTCCACATCCATATCCTTGAAAATGCATTCTCTAGTATCTATCCAGTCTTGCACTCAAATAGCTGATTCTATTCCCAAGAATGGCTTCCCTCTAAGAGTAGAATAATCCTTGCAAAGCTTGGTGAAGTCAATCCTAGGAACTTGCAAAGGAACACCACCACCTAAAGCCACATCAGGAGTAGTTTGGGCTCACCTCACTAGCGAAGTCACCATTGCATCGAACATGGATTGAAAATCGGGTGTAGCAGCTCCTGATCCCGCTCCCTCTTCCACTCCTGAAGTAGAGTTATTCCTAGCAACATTCCTTATGTTCCGATTCATTCTTATCTGTAATAACAATAATTAGCCTCAAAAACAAGAAATGCTGTAATGGTACTCAAGTGCATATTATACTATATAATATTACTATATAGCATAATATCTTCATTAACAAGTACATTCCGTTCTTTAGCGTATAATCTCGACTTGCTTCGGTTAACTCATAACCAAAGCCCTAAAACCAAATTGGACAACCGCCTCATACCACCCGCACATCAATGATCTAAAAGAGCGCTGTAATCGCGCCAGGTTGATATGGAATGATTATCAAGATTGAAATTTAAAGCAGAAAACCTGTTGCATATCTAACTGTGCATGGATAAAATATAATATAGAAAATATATGACATAATATAGTGAGCCACAACAAATGATAATAACATTTCCACTAAATCATGAGTTATGGTACAAATGTTACAATATCTCAGTATAACATTTCACACTACATCCCTTAAAGTACATAGATAAGACAGCAAAAACATTTATAGATATAGAGTAATACGCCATAGCTTCTCTTCGGACATCAGCTGCGACTCCAAATGCGAGGACCCATTTCATCGACTCTAGAAAATCAAACTAATACATCCTCGGTATTCACATGTCGTAAATCCAAGTGATGGAGAAGCGGATTCCCAAGGGTAAGATTGAAAAATAAAGACAGAATAGAATCTCACATATGTTATTTCAATATAAAATTTACAGCCCAAATCAAAATACATTTATCAGAGTTAAATATGGACAGTTATAAATTCCCGTCCTTACAAATTGCAGAATACTATATTACAAAAGTGTGGTGGAAATAGATAAAAAAACTTCAAAAAAAACTTCATACTCCATGCTTCGAGCTCCATCCAGATTTCTTCTAAACTAAACCTAACTACTAGGCTGCCCGGAAAAATTAGGGCGCCCAGAGTTTAAGGAAAAGGAAAATAAACTTTGGATCAGTCATGGGACTGGCGTGAGAACTCAAAATACGCTTTTTTAAAACAAAAAGGTATCTCATAAGAGCAGGACACACATAAACATGGAACGACTTTTTACCTTATGATAACCAAATCATTATTACATGAAATCACTTGACATTATTGTTAATGTCTTATCTTCTAAAACATTTTCAAGTAAACTTATCAATCTTAGCCGAAATTGTTACATTGATTAAATTCCAGCATACTAGCCACAAATGTGGTTTTTACAAACAAGATGGCAGGCTCTTATTGAAGAATGGATTTCCATACAAATGACCAGGTGAAGGGACTACCTTCCGACATTACATCTCTAGAGGAATGTATCGAGGCCCAACTGATGATCCTCTACCAATACAAGAACGACCCACCTCTTCCTCAGCAGTATCGAATATGTCATCACCCAATGGTTACCAACCTATCCAAGGGCTCTAACAGCATACATCCATAATAATTTAAGTCCTGAATGTCATAGTGGGAATAAATATGTCTAGAAGGGGTGATCATACCGTAGTGGTTGTGAACCACATAGCTTTGCATCATCTGTCATTTTTCGGTCATTTCTGGGTGTGAGGCTTGAGGTAACTATTATCTTTCACATAGCACATCATCTTTCCTCTTTGAATTCCTATTGCCAATCCATAATCACACAACCAATTTATACAAACGTATAACTCCTAAGCTCGTACGTCTCAAGAATGGGTGTTAAGCTAAGAGAAGTTGCCTTCACCACCAATCAGATAATACGTTTGTAGAGATCACTTATGTAATTAGAAATGCAACATCATACATTCGTCTATACAAGTTCATTCTGGGTCTGAACGAAACCGAAGGCACTCTTCTACCATATCTTGTCGGCAATTAACCCTAGGATTAGTAGCGATAAGTCCTTACAACCCAAAGAGTTTCAGAAATGAAGGGACCACTGCTACTTCAGTATTTATGAGCTAACCAGAATTATCACAAGAAGTCCTTTCACTTCGAAAATCTTCGGTCTTCATCCTTTATTTTCTTTATCATGTCTTCATTTTCGAACGCATACATTAGTTCGAAGTGGTTTTCAGATAGGAATTACCCCAAATCCGACCCCGATTCCTCTGAACCAATCATCGATAAAAGAGGTCGTGAATAGGGAATCATTCTTTAATTGATTAAATTCTTTTGATCAAAATCTCTCCTAGAGATATATATTTCTAAAACATTCTTTCCAACATATACAGAATTATTAAACCTCTCTTATCAAATCCTTTGATCACTTAAATCCCTTTTCATATTTGAATTTTTTTGAAATCATTTCATTTTTCACTTAGAAAAATATTTCAAAATCATTTCATTTAAATTTTAACAAAGATTTCTTAATTCATAACTCATAATTTTAATTGAGTTAAAACCATGTTATCTAGGATGTTAATCCAAAATCAATAAATATTAGATGAGTAGAACCTATAGAAATCATCTAATTCTACTCAATATCAATTCTCATATTCAAAAAATACTATAAGCGGAATAATGGTGAAATCATCTTTTAAATTCCATGAATAGTATGAGTTCCCTCTTCGGCTTTAACACCGAGTATAAGAAGATTATCCCCATAAAATCCAAGTTGTTTAAATCAGGAAAATTTTCTCCTCTATACTTTGGAAAATTTCGATCCAAGTAAATCAAATTTACTATCCTTTCCATTGGGCTAGTTCGGATAGCCAAGGAGAGCAGGAAACTGGATTTCTAAACCCAAGTCTAGAAACTATCTCTTTGACACCCATAAGGCGGTCAAGTTATTTGATCGACTCTAAATCATTTAAAATTTAACCATTCCATAAATTATTCAAATCACCTTTAAAATACTTTATTAATCATTTAGAAAATTTTACAAAAAATTTGGAAAAGAATAGTTGCATTTAAAATTATATTTCAGAAGTTATAGAAAAGTGCTGCGGAAAGTGTCTTTTAAGTTATATTGATCAAAACGGCTTTTTATCATTTGAAAATTCATTTTTTGGTTCAAATCACTTTTAAAATATTTTAAATTATTTTTAAGATTTATTCCATATTCTTAAACAATTTTAAAGTATCATTTTCAAAGAAATCCAGTTTTGGATTCCGAACTGCAAAACCATGATTTTTCAAAAAGCATGTTTTACTCATATTTCAAAATTTACTTATCAAAGTCTTAATTTTCTTTCTTCATTGGAACACTGTGGATATAATATTTTAGAAAATTCTTATCTCAAAGAATTCCAAACTATATTCAACTTTATACATTCGTTTGACTTTTATGACGTGAAATCGCGAACTGCCGTTTATGCGAAACGCCTATTTTTGACTAAATTTTTCATTACGTTTCAAACTTCACCAAAACACTGTAATATGTTTGTAAAACATTTAAAACTGATTTTAAGACCATTTTAAAGAGGTTTAACGAGCCATATATACAAATTCATTAATATAGAGGAAAGTGATTTCTTTTGTACTTACCAATGCATATTTTCGTGACTCGCATATATATTCAATATTCATACGAAACAATAAAATTTGATGATCAAAGCATTTTAAAAATCCATTGCAAACATCATATCATCATCCACAAATATATTATTATAGTTTAGAAGTTCTCAAAAATCGGCTATAGTTTCGCTACACTCGAACCAAAGCAAATGACATCGAGCTTGCTATCTATTGGAGAGTAGCCTTGTAGGTGAAGGAGCTTATGGACTAGGTGGTGTGGGGTGGTGGCCATGGACTTTGGAAGAGTAGAGGAGGTGTTTTGAACTAGTTTTGAAGCGGATGGATATTATAAACTAGTGTATACCTTTTCCTCTTTTATTTGATATTTTTTTCTAACTTTTCTAAAATCTTTTTCTATGAATAAGAAGCCATTAGAGAGGATATTAGAAATCTTGAAAATAACAGGGAAAAGAAGGGGAATGATATTAGAATTTTATGAGAAGAGGGATGGTATTTATAGAATAAAACTTGGAATAAAATATTCAAATGCAAAATTACCAAAATTCCCCTAGCCCACACTACCCTAGCCCTCTACACGCAAGGCCCCTCCTAAAGCCATATGCTGGCGATGTGAGGTGATGGTGTGGTACAATGAGTTAATGTTTGATTTATGGTTACTTAAAGGTTAAGCTTTAGGAATTATTAAATCATTTTTGTAATATACATACATACATACATGTGTGTGTGTGTGTGTTTGTGTGTTTATGTATGTGTGTTTATGTACACATGTATATGTTATCATGTGCACGTGACATATATATGTGTGTACATATAGGTGCATAACACTTCGAACGTCCTTGAACAACTTTTGTTAATTAAATCGTTGAAATACGGGGAACCGATTATCGGTCACATTTTCACTTATTTATTAACATGCATACATTTGTAAAAAAAAATTAGAAATAAACTTCTTATCATTTTAAATTAATTAAAATGATCATATTTCATTTATAAAATCATGTAAACAAATATTAACAATTCTTTAAAGTAATTGCTATTATACCGACAAGGCGTTATCGATTTTTTCTTATATTTTCAAATCAAACATATATCTTGATAAAGCTATTATAAATGATTTATTATCACTTTATAACTGTTAGAAATGGATTATCATCATTTAAAATAACTATTTGAATAATTAAAATAATTATTTAATCATTAAAACAATTTAAATTCATAAATCTATAATTAAATATGATGCCATTTTATCGATATAAATTTAGAGGAAAATATTTTTGTAAATATTTATTCAACATAAGATTACTATTATTTATTATCACTTAAAATAATATTAATTATACTATCAACCGTTTATTTGCATAAATTTAAAAATAAATATAATTTATCAAAGTGATAAATTGGTGGGTTGTTACACCAAACTTGTCATCAAGTCTACTCATTTAAGAGTATCCAAGATGATAAGAGGAAACATAAAACCTTGGATCGGACAATAGTTTGGTGTAAGGTGTAAATGACTACCAAAAGCTATACTATAAAATATGGTACTAGACAGGAAAAAAAATCATACCTAACCTGTCCCTACAACCAAAGAGTTGTCACATAATAATAAGATATAATATGCTACTCAAATAAACGACAATAGGATATATTAACAGAATGGGATTGAAGAATCTAAGCAACCTCCTTTATTGACCCTATATCCAATTCTTTCTCCAACATTCCTATAGATGATAGCTTACCCAAGAGAATAACAAACATAACAACCATACTAATCATAACATCCATCAACCAAAATCTATTTATCATCTTCTAAAGCCTTGAATATATGATAACTTGTATTGCCCCTACCTCGCTTGCCAGAGATTAATGGAAATCTCGATTCTCGATTGTGTTCCCCCATACTTTTAGGTTTGAAACCCCGCACGATCGTCTCCTACAGTACTTCCATACATCTGACACTTGAGCCTCTCGGAGCGGTCTAGGATACACAAATGGCGCAACCAGACCTCGGGTGCCCCAGCATATAACACCCTTTCTTGGGCACAACCCGATCACTTTGAGTTATCAATGATTCCTTAGCACTCTCAAACCTTTAGAGCTTTCACAACTCCAATCCATTTTCGGGCATGAGTCCTGGTACTCAACCCAGTCCATTATGCATAGCCTCATTCCATCCCAAGCTGTCTATCAACTCCTTCAATCCTACTCTTTATCCAAGCCTTCGACCAAAGAGCTGAAACTTCATCATGATATAACTTCCAAACCGTAGAAGCAATCAACGAGCCATAACTTCCAACATGATCCACTATAACCCCAGAGTCTCCACTCTAGATCTCACATCCAATAGAACCAATAATTTTGATTAGTACCAATCCGATCCAGTTGGATCGGCACCGATCCAAGTGCCAATCCAAATAATTAACCATTTTGGACTCAAGTGCACTCCCGCTAGATGCCATAGACCCTTAGCCAACCTTCTTAGCCTTCAGGTCTTCTCTTCTATGCACCATAGTCGATCCAACGAAGAAGATCCATCCAATCATCAACACTTGGCGTAACAACCCAAAATTAAAGCTATAGTAATTAATTAACAAATTAATTAAATAATAAAATAACTTTGTGAAATTATCAGAATTGAGCCACGGGAGTTGCACCATTGTGTTCGTGGTAATGTTATGGTCAATTTCCATATATAGGTTGTCAAAATCCCAGTTAATATGAAGGAGATACGAAAGAAGAAGAAATCGGAAAATAAAAGAAAAAATATACGTAGGCAAGGTCGACCCTCACCTTTGCTAGGTCAACCTATAGGTCGACCCTAGCATGTATTGGTTCGATAGGTAGATCAACCCACCTTGCATTCTTCATGTTGTTTTTTTTCAGTTTTAGACGATGGCGTGTTTTTCGATTTCTGTTCGATCCTGTACGTTCGTGCTTTCATCCGACGGTTCCCAACGAGCCTATGACGTGGTTGCACCAGATTTAATCCTCAAATCCAATGGCCTGAGATCCCTAAGTGACACTATAAATAAGACTCTAGGCCTAGCTATTTTTCTCATTCCGATTTTCTCCATCTGGGTTCGTTGCTTGAGGTTGGGCCCTCAAAGGAATATTTTTCCTAGGAGAAGATCTTTGGAATTAAAATAGTTTATACCCTAATAGTGGATCCGTGAAGGTCAAGGAAAAGAGCTAAGGATCACAAATGAGTGTTTAAGTAATTATTTTGGATATTTATATAATTTAAAATTATAGGGTTCTCAATAGTTGTAATTTTTCTGCAATTTTGAGACTGCTTTTATAGAAGTTGTTTACAGTTAATTTTTAAAGTTCTTTTCAGTCTATTTTATTCATTTATTTACAATTATTTACTATTATTTATAGTTACTTGTATTTTATTTATATCTGTTTTATGTTAGAATTCAACCTGTAGATGTTAGCTTCTTTTTATTTCTTTTTATGTAAATTAAATAATAAGAAGAAAATATTCACTTATATGGACTAGAATATAAGAACACTAAATTTACAGAAATTAGATGTAAAATAAGAAGAACTATAAGAAAGAGAATATAGACTAAAATATGCAAATTCGGGACATTTGCAAGCAAAGTTTATAACTGGAAGTTATAACTAAAAAGATAGATATAAGAGAAATTATAACGTAGGTTATAATTAAGCAGAAAGAACAAAAAAAAGCTTATTTTAAAACTTAAAGTTAAGTTAATAAGCTAAAATAGCAGAGATAACAAAAAAGACTTATTTTAAGATGTAGAATAAGTTAATAAGCAAACAGAGCAGAAATAACAATAAGGCTTATTTTAAAGACTTACACTAAGTTAATAAGCAAAGATAGAAGTAGGACCTATACCGACCGCATTCCCCTTCAGTCAGGAATTTATGGTCTCATAATAGATTATGTAGGACCGCGACACGCTTAAGCTGAAGTAATGGTAAATAAGGGGTTAATAGACAGAAGCTTAAATCAGCGGATTTGGGCAAGGGGTGCAACTAGATTTTGTTTTTTAGGACCCATACCGGCAGCATTTCCCTATTAGACTAGTACAAATGGTCTCACAACAGATCAGGTGAAGCTAGACATGCTCATGCTGAAGTAATGGTAAATAAGAGGTCAAAAGGAGGAGCAACATATAGTGCGAGCCAACAGCGACCGAGCGTGCGACCTTAGCGTAGGGATATAAGTCGCTATTGAGTTCCAAAGCGCTAAGCATGTGTCTTTTTCTTTGGGACCCACAGGATGGGGATAGCTCACAGTGGCACAACAGAGATAGAAGGCCGATCTAAGCGTAGAATTAGGACTTAACCTAATTAAAGTAGGATTAGGATTTCAGCCTAATCAAAGTAGTTACCTAAGATAAGTGCAAACAATCCAATCGAAATAATCAAAACTATCTAAGTAAACAAACTGTTAAATAGTATTTTATTCTAGCTTTATCTTTCTCTTTATTTCCTTTCGTACTTCCTTTCATACTAGAACTGTTGCTAGGTCTATTATCTTTAGCTTGCTTAAAAATACTAGTAGTTACTTTCACTCATCAAACTTTTAGTCTGACCCACTCCTCTATTTTTTCATTTTCCCCTATAGGCCAGCAGAGGCAAGGACAGTAGATTTCAGCTTTCCTGGAAAGATATTCTTAGAGATTCTACATGTATTCTTCTTCTCTTTTAGCTTTCTTTTCATTTGACTTTTGGGATGTACTGTTACTTGATAAGAGGGATGTTTTTATGATATTATGTACTCTGATGTTGTGAATGAGATTGTATTTTTCATAAGACATGTGTATTTGTTATTTTGAGACATACTTGGTTTTATGAATTATTTATGAAGATTAATTTTTAATGAGTTACTATTTAAATGTTTCCGCTATTTTATTTATTCGTCTTGTGAATCTTAGTCCCTGTAAAGTTTTGGCTATACCTATAGCGCACCATATCCTTTAGTGTGTCCATTTTGGGTATACTTAAGGGTGTGAGGTGTTTCACTTTGTATCATAGTCTAAGGTTACATGATTCCTAAAACTTGTTTTAAAAATAAAGTATTTTTCCAAAAGTAGCATATCTTCAAACTAGCAGTACTTCCCAGAAAGAAACTCTTATTATAGAAAAAGTTTTTCGAATATAAAAGAGAGTTTCTATAAAAATCCCCTCAAAGTCTAGCTCAACCTTCTTTCCATTCTTTCGAGCCTAAATTTTCTTTTCTTTGCATAGTATGGCTGACTGGTTCCGTAGAGCTACGGTACCAGAAGTGCAAGGGAAAGCGCCCAATACAGCACCAGCGGATAGAGATCCCATTAATCCACTTACAGCAGCCAATTTTTCTATGCCATGCATGGACTTTGCTAGTCTAGGAGGCAAGACATTTTTTGGCATAGAGGATTTCAAGGAGGCACAAGCTAAGTTGAAGGATACGGAGAAAATGTTTAGATTATTAGGATTGGAGGTCCAACAGAAAGTCTAGCCTGCATCTTGGCAGCTGAAGAGAGAGCTTAAAGAGGTTCCTAAGTCAGAAAGCTCTAAGAAGCCGTGCTGGAAGAACAAGAAGGATAAGGATAAGAGGAAAGAAGGAGGACCATAGAGGCAGATTAAGAAAAGCGGAAAATGTCATAGCTGTGGATTAGTTGGTCATTAAGCAGTGGACTGTAAGAATAAATTGATGAAGGGGAGATGTTTCAACTCTGGGCAGCCTGGTCATCTTAGTAGAGCTTGTCCTTGCAGTACGGAACAGAGAGAAGGTGCACCTACAGCACAAGTATAGGCTTTGGATGCAGAACCTTCTAGTAGTGAACTGGATCGAGGTAGGAAAGTCTCTGTAGAAGGTTTGATCTCTATTTCAAATTTTCCTATTCAGACTCTTACATTTCTAGTTCCTTGGTTGATTGTTTGCACTTAGATATCTTTTTAATAGCAGACCCCATAGTTGTTTCAAACCCCATAGGAGGATTGGCACATTTATCCATGATTTGTAGGGGTTTGAAAAATTTCATATTAGACGTAGAGTTTGACTGTGACACCTATGTATTGGGATTTCTTGGGTATGGGATGGTTTAGGGGATGGATTGACTATCCACTCATGGAGTGATATTGGACTGCGGGAGAAGAGTTGTCAGACTAGAGACATGCAGCGGTAGGACTCTCGAGGTATCTTGCGACTCATAGGGGTCAGTCATGTTGAACTTCCTTTATTCCTTGATTCAACACCAGCAGAGTTAGATTCAGTTCTAGTCGTCAGAGATTTTCCAAACATCTTTGAGGAGGTTAGGGGACTACCCCCTAAGAGAGAGATCGACTTTAGGATCTATATGAATGACAATACTAAGCCAGTGGCATTGCCCGTGAGACACATGAAAGAAAGGACTTAAGCAAGCAGATTGGTGAGCTATTGGAGAACGGCTTCATTAGACGGGTTCTTCGAGTTGTTGGTTATGCCGTTTAGGCCAACCATTGCCCCAGCCTATTTTGTAGATTTGATAAGCTATGTTTTTAGAAATGTCCTAAATGAGTTCATAGTAGCATTCATGGAAGACATTTTTTTGTTTTCCAAGAATATGAAAGAGCATGATATTCATCTAGAGGAGGTTTTTCGTACACTTTGTGATCATCAATTGAAGGCAGAATTCTTGAAGTGTCACTTTTGGCAGAAGGAAGTGCATTTCTTAGGGCATAGAGATGGTCAACACATGGAATGAGTTTGAGAAACAATTTTGTATGTTTAGGTTCGGATTGTGGAAATCCAAATAATGGTAGGCAAAGTTTGGAGATGTACAGTAGATTCAGTTGAAAACGAGGAAAGCCCATGTGTAAATGATCGCAAAAATTATAATTGTTTCAGATAAGTGGATTTAACGGTAGTGCTAAGGTAGTAAGAAGAAAATCCACTTTATATCTAGCCCAATAAAATAGATTGTTAGAATTGAAAAGTTGAAAAATATAATTGTTAATATCTTTGAGGAAGTAAATATTGGGTTTTTGAATAAAAAAGTGGTAAAAAAATTAATTTGGTTTTTTAGAGGATTTAATTTTTTTTTTAAAATGAAATTCTTTTTGAAGAATTATATGGCATATATATAAAGATCGCTAGTTTCTTTTGGAGGTAAACAAAGATATTAAATATAAAAACTTAGAGTGTAATAAGTATCGAAAACGTAAGTTGCAACATTTATTGTTGTAATAGATGTTTTCGTAAAAAAAGGAGGCATGGACTATAGCACTATTGTTATAGTAGGTAACTCCCAAAGGAAATGTTTTTACATAGTATATGAGATTTATTAGTATTTATTTTTGAATCCATACACAAGTATTTTTGGGTACTAGCAACAGTGTTTTACGTAACATCTGTTTTGACCCAAATAAAAATGTGTTTAGAAGATAATTTCTAAAAAGAGAAATAAAGTGGTTAGTAAGTACAATTATTATTTAAATAACTATAAAGAAATGTTTTCTAGGTATGAAAATATTATAACAGTTTTGAAAATGAGTTCTTTTGGAAAAAAAGGTGTAAGTTAAATATTAAGAAATTAACAAATTTCGTAGAAATTGTCTATTGTAAGAGAATATAGATTAAGCATACTTTAATCTATTGGGATGAAATGAATAACGATAAAATTTTATATGAAACCAAATTACAAATAAAGATGTTTTTTGCAAGTTATAAGGAATACATGAAAGAGATGTACAAGGTATGGGAAGCATCATATTTTGTATAGCCTATTTCGAAAAATATAAAATAAGTTACTTGTAATTTCACGTAAACATAAAGTCCTCTCTTAAAGGGTTCATAAAAGGTTTTAGCTCTAATAGTTTCTTATAAAAGAAAGTAGTTCCAATATATTAAGGTATAAAACCATTAGGTGTAATAAGGAGTCTAATAATTAGAGACAGTGTTAGTTAGGAGAGATATTATAGAGAGCCTTAGTAGAAAAAGCTAAGCAATGGAAATTTCATATATTTTTCCATTGATTATGCGCATTGGTTGCTTGCCTTTGTAGAAAGTCCCGATTTGTAGTTAGCAACTCGTCTAAGGTTAGGTAATTGGACAGTTAAGGGGTTTTTAATGAAATAATTATACTTATCTACTCTAGTTTTTGCTAAATTGAAAATTTATGAAAAAAGGAGACGTTTTGAAAACATGTGAGGACATTCTTAAAAATATCTTAAAGAAAAATGGTATGGTGAAAAAGTAAATAAGTTTTTGGAAGCGAAAAACTTAGTAAGAGTTAAATTTAAAAAATCAAATTTTTATAACAAGCTGTAAATGTCTTTAAAAGAAAAGAGGAATAAGTTTTGAACTTAGAATTTGTAAGTTTTCCCCTCTAAGTTTGGGGAATAATGTAAATTCAAAAAGCTTTAAGATGCAAGTCTAGAAAGGTAAAATGTTAAATAACCAAGTACCTTTGAATTTAATAGAAACTTGAAAATAACACTTTTAAAGGCAAAAATTTTGGGATTTGATGTTTTAAAAATTTATGAGCTTTAGTTTTCGAAATGAGATGATAAATACCAAACCAAACTTTTAAATGTGGGGTAGATAAGAATCATCTCCTAAGTGTGACGAAAAAAGTTTAAGGCTTTGTTGAAGATAGCAGTAATTACTTTTAGAAGTAATAATAGAAGCTTCCGTAAAATGTTGAGGACAGTAGTGAGAACCTAGGATTATTACTTCATGTGTATAAACTATAGAAGAATAATAAGGTGATATCAGTAAGATAGTAAGGCACGCGTGGTTAAGGATGTGTATTCTTGAATTTGGAGGAACTTGGAAGGAGCATTTTCCTTTAATGGAATTCGCGTATTATAATAGTTTTCAAGCGGGCATTGGAGTGGCACCTTTCGAAGCTCTTTATGTATGACCATGCAAGTCGCCTTTATGTTGGTTAGAGTCTACAGGGAGATTTCCACTTGGCCCCGATATGGTTAGAGAGACTTCGGAGAAGATTGATTTGATTAGGAGAGAATACCTACCTCTTATCCGTTTCTTTTCGATAGTAAATTTTGAATTTTTTGTTTCCATCTTTAGTTTTGAATAGGTTCTTTCCTTTATTATCCTTTGGGAGGGTAGGTCTTAGGACTCAACCTAGGATGGTGGGACTGAATACAAACATGTTATTAGAACATGTTATGTATGATGGATGCCAATGGTTGCAAATGTTTGCTAGTGGATGCTAATGGACACATATACTTATGCTAGGCACAATTATCTCTTAGGGATCGACTTAACTAGGTTAATATAGCATATGCATATGGATATATGCGCATTTATATTTATATTTTAATCCATGGGTTGCTATTAATGGATGATTATCATATGATTGTTGCATTTGGATGATGGTTGTAGCATGCGTATAGAACTATCAGTCATTATTACGAAATTTGCATTCATTTGGATACATAGCACAGACATGATTGCATAAAAAGAAGGTCGACTGAACCAGTGTACAACCTAATCTTTTGCATTAATTAGGGACATTGAAACTATGTTGTTTGCATATATATATATATATATCATGAATTGCATTAGAAAAACCCAAGGACAATGGATGTAATGAATGGTGGTTGATTGTTGGTTGTAAAACTTGGATGAAAACATTTATTTCATTCTTCTATACTTAGAGATTTTAGGGACGAAATCCCCTAAGGAGGGGAAAATATAACAACCCAAAATTTGAGCTATAGTAATTAATTAACAAATTAATTAAATAATAAAATAACTTTGTGAAATTATCAGAATTGAGCCACAGGAGTTACTTTATTGTGTCTGTGGTAATTTTCTGATCAATTTCCATATATAGATTGTCAAAATTTGAGTTATACGAAGGAGATACGAAAGAAAGAAGATATTGGAAAATAAAAGGAAAAACAAATATACATAGGTAAGGTCGACCCTAGGGTCGACCCTCACCTTTGCTAGGTCGACCTATAGGTCGACCCTATCATGTGTTGGCCGATAGGTAGGTCGATTCGCCTTGCATTCTTCACGTTGTTTTTTTCCAGTTTTAAACGATGACGTATTTTTCGATTTCTGTTCGATCCAGTGCGTTTGTGCTTCCATTAGACGGTTCCCAACGAGCCTACAACATGGTTGCACTAGATTTAATCCACAAATCCAACGGCCTGAGATCCGTAAGTGACACTATAAATAAGACCCTACTATTTTACTCATTCAGATTTTCTCCATCTAGGTTCATTGCCTGAGGCTGGACCTTAAAAGGAATATCTTTCCAAGAAGAAGATCTTTTTAATTAAAATATTTTATACCCTAATAGTGGATCCAAGAAGGCCAAGGAAAAGAGTTAAGGACCACAGATGAGTGTCTAAGTAATTATTTTAGATTTTAAGTAATTTAAAATAATAGGGTTCTTAATAGTTGTAGTTCTATGCAATTTTGAGACTGCTTTTATATAAGTTATTTATAGTTAATTTTTTAAGTTCTTTTCAGTCTATTTTATTCACCTATTTTTATTTAGCTATTTTATTTATTTATTTGCATTTATTTACTGTTATTTATAGTTATTTGTATTTTATTTACATCTGTTTTACGTTAGAATTCAGCCTGTAAATGTTAGTTTCTTTTTATTCCTTTTTATGCATATAAAATAATAAAAAGAGAATTATTCGCTAATGTGGACTAATATAAGAGCACTAAATTTATAGAAATTAGATGTAAAATAGAAAAACTATAATAAAGAGAATATAGACTGAAATAGGCAAATTCAAGACATTAGCAAGCAAAGTCTATAACTGGAAGTTATAATTAAAAAGACAGAATTTAAGGGAAATTATAACGTAGGTTATAATTAAGCAGAAAGAACAGAAAGAGGCTTATTTCAAAACTTAGAGTTAAGTTGATAAGCAAATATAGCAGAGATAACAGTAAAGGCTTATTTTAAGACTTAGAATAAGTTAATAAGCAAACAGAACAGAATTAACTGAAAATCTTATTTTAAAGACTTACACTAAGTTAGTAAGAAAAAATAAAAGTCGGACCCATACCGGCAGCATTCCCCTTCGGTTAGGAACCAACAATCTCACAATAGATTAAGTGGGGTTGGGACACGCTTATGCTGAAGTAATGGTAAATAAAAGCTCAATAGATAGAAGCTAAAACAGGGGATTTGGGAAAGGGGCGCAACTAGATTTTGTTTGTTAGGATCATACCAGCAGCATTTCCTTATCAGACTAGGATTAATGGTCTCACAATAGATCAGGTGAGGCTGGACACGCTTATGCTAAAGTAATGGTAAATAAGAGGTCAAAAGGTGGAGCAACAGATAGTGTGACCCGACGATGGCCGAGCGTGCGGCTTTGGTGCAGCGATACAAGTTGCTATTGAGTTCCAAAGCGCTAAACAAGTATCTTTTACTGTAAGACCCATAGGATGGGACTAGCTCATACTGACACAATAGAGATAGAAGACCGATCAAAGGGTACAATTAGGACTTTAGCCTATTAAAGTATGATTGGAATTTCAGCCTAATCAAAGCAGTTATCTAAGACAAGTGCAAACAATCCAATTGAAACAATCAAAACTGTCTAAGCAAAGCAAACAGTAAAATAGTATTTTATTCCAGCTTTATCTTTCTCTTTATTTCCTTTCATACTAGAACTGTTGCTAAGTATACTATCTTTAGCTTGCCTAAAAATACTAGTAGTTACTTTCACTCACCAGACTTTTAGTCTAACCCACTCCTCTATTTTCCCCCTTTTCCCCCTTAGGCCAGCAGAGGCAGGGACAATAGATTTTAGCTTTCTTGGAGAGATATTCTTGTAGATTCTACATGTATTCTTCTTCTTCTCTTTCAGCTTTTTTTCATTTAACTTTTGGGATATACTGGTACATGATGAGAGCGATGACTTTATGATTTTATGTACTCCGATGTTGTGACTGAGATGGTATTTTTCATAAGACATATGTATTTGGTATTTTGAGACATACTTGGTTTTATGACTTATTTATGAAGATTAATTTTTAGTGAGTTATTACTTAAATGTTTCTGTTGTTTTATTTATTCGTCCTATGAATATTAGTCACTATAAAGTTTTTAGCTATACCTATAATGCACCTTATCCTTTAGTGTAACTATATTGGGTATACTAAGGGTTGTGGGGTGTTTCATTTCTACTATCTTCCGATCGAACTTTATAAAGCCACTCTAGAATCCATGCTTTATTCCTCCCGTGAGTCTCTTCTCAATTGGAGCTCAAAATTCGGATCGGTACCGATCTGATCAAATCAAATCGGTGCCGATCCAAATACTTAACTCTAATTGTGGTGCAATTCACGGGACTTCCTCCTAACGAGCACTAGAGCCTATCCACCAAGTTTCGTGCAACTCCGATGAACTTTGCTCTCGATATGCTCCGATCACCAATCTGAGTCCCAAAACTTGCACAACACTAGCAAACAAATCAAGCATATCAAGTAATTCAAACATAACAGTGAATCCAACATAGCAGATCATCCAATTACATCCAATATGAACATACAAATCATCTAATTCAATCTACCTTCACAATTCTAGCATAGATCTAATCTAACATATAGAATTTCGTAGCCAACTATACACAAATGGCACTAGCCGATGCTCTAATTCCAATTACATGTTTAATTAGGTTAATTTAGAGTTTCTAAATATGAAACTACCTAAGTCTAATCAATATAATTTGATAATTCTAACCTATAATCATCTAACTACAACATATAATCCATCATATACTTGTAAGAGATCATAACCACTCACTAAGTCTACCAAACCTATGAATTATGATGAAGATCCAATCCAGACAGTGAGAAATCAGTTGAAGATGCACTCAAAGTGGTGAGGTCAAGCACGTGGTTGAAGATCTGCCTCTAATTTGCAATTAGAGATGATTTGAGAAGAAATCCGATGAGATAAATGGAGAATTAGACAGGAGTTAGGGTTTGGGGCTGATTTGAAATAAGAGATAAACTTTCAAATGGTCACTCTCACCTTATATTTATAGCGAAACCTGATCAGACTATTGGGCTTGCTAATTCGGCCCAATAATCCCCTTCTAATTTTGGCCAGTAGGTTTTAAAACTTAAAACTGCTATAACTTCAAACCACTTATCCGATTATCCTTATAACCACTCTATAGAAAGGGAAACCACCATCCTGAAGCAATGGAATTGGTTAGAGCATCTAATTTGGCTTCTATCAAAAGTTGTGGTCGAAATAAGATCTCCAGAGGAAAAATGGTCACATTGAAATTCATGAAAAAACATAGATGTGTAGGACATCCTAAATTTCATATTCTTAAATGTTAGAGTCATACGACCACACATGAATTAAGTAAAATTATTTTACGATCCTCCAATACGTAAAATACTGGTCGTTATAGATCTTTTTCCAGGATGTCAAGGTTTGAAAGATGGATAATCCATGTTTGACTGCCCATCGGGTTGTGCGCATCATTCAACAAAACATCATCCCCAAGATGGGAAGTTAAGAATGGATTTATCCCATGGTGCAGAAGACCACTTATGCTAGTATCGATGGTATCGCCTTCAATTGGACCCACACCTTTACGATGCAATTTGTTGATCAAAGATTATTATTCTACAGAGTCACTTTCTGTATGTTGATCTATCTACTCTCGTCTTTAGGTAATACGGGTGAACCTCGATGAAGAGGAAGTTTAGCAGAAGGTTCCTTCTACCATCATTAGATCCTTCCTTAAGAAGATGGCAATTTTGAAGTCGTCAGCAACACCTGCAGCGTCAATGGCACGAGATTGGATGTATTGGCACATTGCTACGACCCTTCAAGGGTCACACTAACGGATCAACCTCGAGCCGTGAAGTAAGGTGTCTCATAGTCTATTGGCACTTTTTTTGGATTTATTATGTTGTTATCTTTTTCCTGCCAGCATTTGTTCTTTTAGGTTGTTTGAGTTGTAACTATTAGTTATCTCTTATAAAAGGCACGCACGATATTATGAGTTTCCTATTTATTTACGGTGTTTTTATTTTTAGACATCCAAACCGATCCTATATATGCATAGTGAAGAAGTAGTATAAATTTGGAAATCTCACAAAATACACTTAACAAACAATAAATGCAATATAAGACTGGAAGTTTAAAATAGTTAGAAAATTTTAGCGAAGGACATGATAAAGTTATTTTGGTATCACGGATCATTGCTCATGTTCCTCAAAAGATAATTTTTATGTAATTGGGCATGACGGCATTTTTAAATAAGATGTCAAGTTATATGGGTAAAGGTAATATAGAATTTTAGAATTTGGTTTATGCGTTTGATGCATAACCAACTTCTGACTACGCTGAAATTGTGGCTTAATATATTAAATTTTTTGAAAAGGATTTTTTTGAAAAGCTTCTCTTTTGAATAAAAATATATTTAAGTTTTAGATATTTTTGGCTCTTAAATTATGTTTAGAGTTTTTATCCAAAAAATTTATTTCAAGGAAAACTGTGCATCTAAATATTTTGGGATTTTATTTTTCGAATGAAGAACAAATTTGAAAAGTGAAAAAGTTTTTTTGAAATATTTGATATTGAAGGCCACATGTTAAGTGCATGGAAGGCAAATAGAGTTAGAATTTGTGGACTTAGCGGTGCGTTAGGATCGACAATGTGATAAATGCAAGAAATAACAAGGGAAAAGATATTTTAGCCTTGGAATTTCTATTTTTATACCTTGTCAATGATGTGCGTGATTCTATTTTTAAACTCAATTACATTTCAGAGCTTGAGAATAAGCCTTCATATGTGTTTTGTGCATGGAAAATTTGGAATAAATCTGGGGCAGCGAGGAAATTTCCATTGTATTATGAGAATAGGAAGATTATAAAGTGGTAAGTATGCTAAATTCTTAGCCTTAATTCCTTTTTCTGGAATAAGAGTAAAGCTTGAGAAGAGATTTTTCGACTCATTAGATTTTTGATAGGAGGAATTGGATGCAGAATTGGTTGCTTCATACTTTTATTTGTAGGGAGTTTTGGTTGAAAAGATTTTTCAAAAGCTATATCCATATAGAACTGCTAGTATACATATAGGCTGTTTGCATCATACTTTTCTGAAATGTATTCATATCGGAGGATGTGATTTAGAATTATGATGCATATATATTTTCTTTGTGGTGATACAATGATATGCTATGCTCTTGTGCACATCTGGTTGCAAAATTGGTTGTGCGCTCATTGGTTGTATAGTTTGGAATAATTATGAGTTATAACCATGACAAAGTCATTGATGGAATATCGAGGATGAAATTCTTTTCAAGGAGGTAAGAACGTAGCAAACTCGTAATTTGGCGTTAGTTACTTAATTAGTTAATTAATTAGCCTTCAAAAAAGGAATTTGCATAAACAATGGAATTTAACCATGAAAGCTATGCCTTTGCATTTGTGGCGAAATTTTAAACAACTTTATATTTGGAGTTTTGCAATTGGTGTCCAAAAGAAGAATTTACGGATGAAAAATGAATTTGGAATGAAAATAATCCACTTAAGCAATTAATGTTTTTAATTAATTGAATGGGATCTGTAGGTTGACCTGCTAAGTGTATTAGTCGATTTGGAGTGGTCAACCCTCATAAGGGTGGCAGTCGACCGTTGTTAAGGCGACAGCTCTGCCCTTCCTTCTTTTCTCATATTTTTCTGAATAGAGCAATGAAGCTCTGCCATTTCTTCTTCTTCACTTTCTTTCTTAATTATAGAAATAAGATATTTATATCTAAATTCATAGAAATTGGAGAAGAATAGAAATCTAATAAAAAGTAGAAGAGAATCGACTATACACGTATTTGAGGTAATTTATATATATTTGTATACTTGTATCTATTTTCTCTCCCAATCCCAAATCTCTTTTCAGATATGTAATTCTAATATATGTATATACCATTTTTATACATATTTCTTGGACTAAAAAAGATATGGAGATGAATCAAAGGTTCTACTTCAGATCTGAAGATTTGGATCACTTTCAAAAGGAGAATGAGAAATACCATTTATGATTCTAAATCTATTCTGTTGGCATACGCTTGATTTTCATGCCTATATTTATTTTTTCTGTGAATTATAGGCTTAAATAGTGTAGAAAACTATTGCTTATCTATTCTTGTTTTAGATCTAATTTGAAATATGTTTACACTTAGATCTGAAAATCGGTCCCAAAGATTTTTGAATTTGAATGTTGTATATTTTTATTCTGGTTCTGTACATAGGTGTATAATATGATTTTTATACTATTTCTCAATTTGTGCTATGTTGTAGATTTTTGATAGTTTAATTTGTGGAAAGAACATCCATTTGATTTCATAAATTTATTTACTTTTTCCACCTTTCATTCAAAAGGTCGACGTTTGATTTAACAAGGAAACCCCATAAACAAAAAGGGA
The DNA here is from genome assembly GCA_030765085.1 of Allium cepa. Classification (NCBI taxonomy): domain Eukaryota; kingdom Viridiplantae; phylum Streptophyta; class Magnoliopsida; order Asparagales; family Amaryllidaceae; genus Allium; species Allium cepa. The sequence continues at coordinate 223,412,150 of CM060928.1, forward strand.
AGAGATGTGTGAAGTACGGATCGTCTGTCTATTCTTTGTAATTTCAAATGGAGTCAACCTTTCCCTTTTAAGTTAAACCAATTTATGAAAATCATAGCGGAAAATCTTCCTAAGGAATTTAAATCCAACAAATTAAATATGGAAAGCATATTTAGTTACATATTTATTACTAAAATATATCTGGTTACGAATAGATAGTTTTATTAAGAAGTTTATACGTATTTATTGCGTTAATAAAGAAGAATAGAGTAATTCATGCGTTATTTATGCGTAACGTCGTGAGTTGTTATTATATTTAGGGAAGCGATTAGTTAGAACTAAAAAAGGTAGTAATTCGTATTAATCGGAAATAAATTAGGAATTCCCATTAATTAATTAATAGGAAATGAAGGATAAAAGTTTTCATTATTTATAGTTATAGAAGATATTTTTGAAAAATGATTTGGTATACCAACTGAGTTTTTAAGTGCAAACATGGTAAATATTTTAAGTTTAAAAGTCCTACTTTGAAGTGGTATATCTATGTTGTAGAATATCTTTAAAAAGGGAAAGTTGGTTAGAATGGGAAATTTTTCATAGCTCCTGTTGAAACTAAGCTATTTTTCAAAAAGGTTTCTAAGTTCATATTTTCAAAGATAAAAGTTTTAAATTATGTACTTAATAATTATGAAGTTTTATTTTTCAAAAGAGTTGTGAAAAACCAAACCAATTTTTGATATGGAGTAGATATGGATGATTGCCTAGGTAAGTTGAGGTAAAGGTCAAGACTATCAATAAAATAGCTACGAATGCTCGTAGGGTTGAAACAAGGAATCCCCATTGAATATAACGAATATAAGCATGAACCAAGGAATATTTGATTAGACATATGTGAAAGCCATAATAAGAACCCTAAAAGGGATGGGTATGGTTCAAAATATAAATTTTCTAGTCTTAGGATATACTCGCATGAAAGATAGAGGATAAAGAAAGTAAATACCATAAGAATACTATCAAGAGATTTTTACTAAAACAAGAAAGTAGTATGGTTGGAAAAGAGGGTATTGAGATGGAAAACACACATAAGGACGGTTAGTTGACTCAAGGTTAAAGAATCCAAGATAGGTGGTGGGGAAGTTATTCTCCAAGCCAATTTTTCGTTGAATTATTCTAAATGTGCATAGTTTATATTTCTAACTCACCGCAGTGTACACAATTTATCCCATAATTCGGTGTAATGATTGAAGTAATGGATGGACCTTATTTTTTAGGATCCAAGGAGGTAAGTTAAGAAATGTTGATTATAGTTGAATAAAATGCTAGAAACATCCACCTTAATTGAGTAAGAAGTGATAGGGCTGCAACATCATTAACACAAGTTGATGTTAGAGGCCAGCTTTTAGCAATTGTTTCTCTTAAGTTATTTGGGTTCTAATCGCTAGTTGTCTCCCTTCGGATATTGGAAAAACATACGATATGGTATTAGATATGTTCCTATTTATCATTATGTTGATTTTTTTGATGTGCTTAGATCGCTATATATATTACAAAACAATAAAATCTCATAAGAAGCTTAACTAGCGATAAAATTTGGGTAAAGCTCGAAGTTTTTAAAATGAATCAGGAGATTAAGTTAGTAAATAGAATTATAGAATGCTCGAACCCTAGACACTTTAGAAGTTTGGGCAAAACAAATTTTAGCAAGCAGAGGGCAGGGAAGGATTATTGCGAAACCACAGGTCAATATCTCTATCCTCAAAGTCCAAAATTTATGAATAGGCTTATATGTTATTTTTGTCTTTAGTAAAAGAAAAGATTTCCCTAAATCTAGGTTTAGCTGCATAATGCTAGTGTCAATCATTTGTATTAACATATTGACTGAGTCCCAATTACGTTTATATGTGGCTTGAATTGTTTTAAAGAATGGAGTGGCAAATGTTTTAAAAAATTGCATTCGAAAGCTTTTGAAATTTTTTGTTTGAAATCTTTTGAGAAGTTGGGTTTGAATGCTTTTAAAATTATTTAAGTCCCTTTGAAAAAATGATGCTTAAATGATTTTAGAAATTTGATTTTTCAAACTATTTGCAAGGTTAATTGAAAAGTGGAAAAAGATTTTCTTTTATGAAAAATGAATTTTCTAGTGTCGCATTCTTAGCATAGGGAGGGTCAATATGTTAGTGAATAAGAATTTTATTGTCCAACCAGTGCAACAATAAAACATAGGGAATAATGAAGGAAAAATCTATTTCAGGTTGGGAATTTCTATTTCCTTACCTTGCTGATAGGGAATAAAACTTGCGTTCAGAAAAATTCTGCTTTAATATCTAAGAATAAACAAACTTATGCAAATTGTACTTGGAAAACCTGAAAAAGATTTGGGGGGCAAAAGAGAAGGTTCCAATGTACAATTGAATAGGTATCGAAACGGAGGATGAAAGTGTAAAATTTTCCATCTAAATTCCTTTTTCGGTATAAAAATATAGATTTGGGAAAAAATAGATTTTCAAAATTTTGGCTGTTAGAAATTGTGCTAGATTTTGGATGGTATGGATAGGATGTAAAATTGGTTGAACTATACTCCCACTCATAGAAGTGTGGAAATTATTGTGCAAAAAAAAAATTGAATTTTAAAAAATTTCATACATACAGAACTGCTAGTATGTGTAGGTTGTTTGCATTATATTTTCAAAATGTTCTCAAAAGAATGCATTCGTATAGGAGGGGTCGATCTAGAATTTTTTTTCAGCGTACATAACATTTATGTTGCGATACACCATGCATTTGTACATGGTTGCTGTGAAATTGGTTGTACATTAATTGGTTGGATAGTTTAGATGGTTGCATGCTATGTTACATAATTCAATTCTTGAGGAATTTCAGGAACGAAATTCTTTTAAGGGGAAGAATGTAACACCCCATAAAATTAACGGTAATAAATAAATAGTTATTAAGGCATGGAAATGAAATTTAGGTAAAAGTTTGAATTTGGACACAAAACTTATACCATTGTGTTCGTGACAATTTTCTAAGCAAGTTTCATGTTAGGAATTTTGCGATTGGAGTTCAAACAAGAAGTTATCAATGTTCGAAGTTTTCGAAATGAATAAAATTAAAAAGGATTAAAATGGGATAAATAATATAATTGCATGGCCTCTATCGGTCGACACCATGGGCATGATCGGTCGACCGGTGATCGATGCTGCCTATGACCGGTCGACCGGTCATGGCGGCTAGGGTTGAACCTTGGCCGAGCGGCCTAGATTTTGTTATTTTAAATCAAACAGATAAGATTGATTCGAGGGCGTATAAATACAGGCCTAACCCCTCACCATTCTTCTCATGTTTTCTGATCAAAATACCGAAGCTTTGATAATTTTTCTTCTTCACTATTTCTATTAATTATAAAATATTATATTATATGTGTATATATAATCGGAGAAGGGTAGAAAATAAAAAAAAAGAGAAGGAGCGAATCGATACTGCGGAAAAGGTAATTTCTGTAATTACAAACCATATTCACATTAAACCTGAATCTCTTCTCAGATCTATAGTTCTAGTAGTATGTATTCATCTTTTACACATATTATTTGGATTAGAATGAAAAAGGAGTCAATTAAAGGGATGAATTCATATTTGAGAGATTTGATATGCTAGAAAGGTGAGAGGAAATTATATGATTTATAGCTAACATTGAAATTAACATCATTGAGTTTTTTTTAATTATTACACCTATGCAAAATCTGTAGAGTAGTAAGCTTAGGAAGAATGTATTCAATCCCTCCTACATATTTGTAAGTCGGGTAATTTGAATAGCATAGTATACACACCCAAATCTGAAAATTAGAAATCACTCCCTAAAATTTGTTAAAGTAGAAGTTGATTCTAGACTTAAGATAATTTTCTTGTAAATAGTTAGCATAGAATTGGGTTTCCCTAATTTGATTTGGAATGTGAATTTCTATATTTTAATTTATTGGGAGCATCGTGGGTACAATTTAATTGTACCCTTTTTCTGTGTAATTTCAATAAATTATTTAATTCCAAAAGTATGTGTAAAAAGTGCATCGTTTGAAAAAATAAGGAATATACTAAAATGAAAGAGATGTGTAAAGTACAGATATTTTTCTCAGTAGCTAGCACTGTCTATTTCAATAAAAGAAAAGAGATACTTCTTTGAAATTTCAAACAGGGCAAAAGTCTCCCCTTTGGATAATTTATGGAAAGTTATAACTGTAATCCTTTTTGGGAAGGATAGCTCTAATATATTAAAATGTGGAAATAAATGTTCCTTACAAGATATATACACACACACAAAGTAAGTTTTGAAATTCCTAAGCATAAGAATTAATGAGTTAGAAATATAAATACACACACACCTTGATTTAAATATATATGTATATAACATAATATACAATGATATTCATATTAGTTATAATTAGGACGACTAGTTATTAATAGTGTAGTAAATTATAGTATTAGGAGGTGATGATGGAAAAGAGATAGTAACTCCAAAATTAGTAGAACAATAGATGTGTAGTTAATAGTGAGTTACATGAATTAAAAGGGGAGATAAATTCGTTTAGTGGGACCAATTAAGGAGTTCCATATAGCCTTTTTGGGGAAATAGGGTAGGCATAATAGGTTAAATTAGAATGAATAAATAAATATAATTAGTGATTGTCCAGTTAGAATAACAATGATCCTTGATTACGAACATTTGACATTTATGTAACGTAGGAGGAAATTAAAAAATAGACGTAATAGGCATATAATAGGAATTAAATGCTATGAGGTAGTATAATTTTCATAGTAGGAAATTATACGGCCTTTATAATATGTTTAGGACGATCATGAATTAGTGGGCCTAGCCCTATATTTAGGCCTAGGATGATTAGTTTGGTTTAGTAAAGGTTAGGATGTGAGGTTGGTAGAGCTACACAATATAAGTATATCCTTCACTTAGAGGCTACCAACAATATTATATGCTTACTACTAATGTGAGACAGCTCCAATATAGGACCTATGGGGAAGAGATATAAATTTGCGTATAAGTAGGGGAGAATATACCAAGGGCCCGCATTGGATCTGAAGCACTAAATGACTTAGTACCTTTAGGGATGTCAAGGAGTTTACTTCGGCATAAAAGGTATTAAATGGCCAATGGGTCTGCCTTTTCCCTATTTAAGAACTCTTAAATAAACTACAACGGTACCTAATAGGGAAATGGGATCTGCTTCAATTCTACTAAGAGGTATTAAGCAACTAGAACAAGCATTTTCCTTGACTTATATTAGGTTAGTCTAAACTGTATTTCGACTGTGGTAAGTCAGCGGGCTATGTCAATATTGTTATTCGACCTATTTTTAGTAGTAGGGATGTCATATAGGCTACGACCACTATCAGTACCGATTCATTGTAAGCAAAGAATTGGGTGATACCTTGACGGATCTCACTTCCTTGTAATGTGGAATCCGTACGGGATACGCAAGGAGCTCATTATTTAATTAGTTGTTTGTTTGTCAAAGATGGGCAAGTTAACCCTTGGATAAGTCTTTGAGATGTGTACATAACAATTAAATTATAAAGCCGTATTTAGGGTCATTGGTCTCTGTAGCTCGAATTGATTGACTATGGATTACGTTACAGAAGGCCTGCTTCGAGGTTGAGGTATTAAATGGTTGATGGCTTACCTCCTCCCTATTTAAGAAGTATTAAGTGGTTAGGATTTTCCTTTGGATAGTTAAAGTTTTTATATGTGTGTGTGTGTGTGTGCGCGCGCGCGCGTGTGTGTTTAGACCTATGTATATATATAGTTATACCTTGGATATGTTTTGACATATCGTATGCATAGATGGAATTATCTGCAATAGATGCGAATAAAGGACACAACACCTAAACATAAATCAATCGGCATAATTGAGTGTTATAGATAAAGTATGTAATTCTCTAGTCACTGGAACATTGCTCCAACACCCTCCTTATTACAACCCATAGGATATTGAGTCCAAGGCATTCAGATACCAAAGGAATAATATTGAATCCAAGGTAGTAACCTTACTAAGCACATATGTTCTATTATATTTTTCTATTTATTTATGAGTTTATATAGATAGCTCTCTAATATTCTTATGTTTATTACAGGAAATCAAAACCAACGATCCGTATTCTAATGGATTTGGGTTTCAATTTAGTCAAAATTCAAGCCCATTAAGGTATGGGTTGTTACATTTGACATCAAAGCTTAGGTTACTTGATCATAGGAATTAGGATACGCTGAGAGAACGTATTTGTATTTTTACCTATAATATATATTATATGCCAAACTCCATAAATACCAACTATAGAAGTAGTTATGACCATATGCTGAAAAGATGGATGAAGCAACTATGGGTTAGAACAATGAACGAAGTTAAATTTATACACCTACCCTGATTGGTACATGGAGTGTAGGCCGTACCCTATGGAATTAACCAAGAAGAGCATGAGCATGACATATAGAAGGATCCCGAAAACTAGATGGTACTTAACTCCTTTGTATGCCTTAAGTTACCTTATGACTATGGATTTCGATGGATTACTGATTGCAGACATACATTTCATCTAGACAAATAGGAAGGAAGAATCTATATATTGCAAGCATTCGAAGGTAGGATGTGAAATAGGATTGAGAAAGTCCCGCAAGAAGGTATGCACTAATCATCACAAGAGGATAACCGAATTTTTAATATATACACTTAAGGTTAAGAGTATAGGGAAAAGAAAAAAAAAGTCCAAAAGAAAGAACAACTAAAGTCCATCTCTGAGTTTGGCCCCATATGAAAGAATTTGATAAAATATTTTAGAAATTCTTCGAAATGTTTTGAATAGTTTTATAAAGGATTTATTTTGGAAAGTTGTTGTTTTGAAAATGCAAGAAAATCTGAAAGTTTTAAAGGGTATTTTAAGATTTCTAGTGAAAAATTTAAATTGGTTGGGTCAAAAATTTTGATTAAAGATTTTTGATAAATAGAATTTCCAATTTTATAAATGAAAAATAGAGCGTAGGTTTGGTTTGATAATTTTTCACTCTATACGAATGTGTATATTGGACGTCTAAAGCTACTAATAACTCTAGTGCTAGATCCAACGAAGTTCGAAAATCAAATGTAGAATTGAACTTCAAGGGTTTCCACTTTATAAAGATAAAACCAAGCATTGTGTGTCCCCTACTCAAGGCATCTGCTATAACATTACACTTTCCTTAGGTATAGGAAATATAAAAATCGTACGAGCTAATAATTCTAACCATTTATGCTACTGAAAATTCAAATCTTTTTGGTGAATAAGTACCTTAGGGATTTATAATTTGAAAACAACTCAAATTGCTCTCCTGAAAGGTGGTGTATCCAAAAATTTAAGGGAAAAAATAATAACCCACATCTCAAAATCATGGGTTGAATAATATTGCTTGTGTATTTTTAATTGTCGACTAGCATAACAAACGATTCTACCCTCCTGTATCAAAATAGCACCAAGCGCTATACCACAAGCACCAATATATATATATAGTAAATCGTTTTGAACCATCAGGAAGTACGAAAATAGATACACTATTTTATAATTCCTTTAACTTCATAAAAGCATACTCATGCTATGAATTTCATGAGAAAACAAAATTTTACTTGGTAAGGCATGTCAAGGTGTAGAAATCTTCACAAAGTCTTTAGTAAGCTTTCTATGATACCAACCAAACAAAGAAAATTTCATAACTTGGTAGCATTTTTTAGTACATGTGAATCATGAACTCGGCAGCTTTACTTAGATCAACCGATAATTTACTCAGATCAACCGACAATTAGCATCCTTTGAGCCAAAAGTGACATTTATAATATTTCACTTATAATTTTGCCTATGTAGAGTACTGAGCACTTCTCTCAAATGCAACTTATGCTCTTCTTTGTTTTTAAACAAACAAATATATCATCTACGAATACAATCATGAACTTATTCAACAATCCACCAAAGATTTGACTCTAAGGTTAAAGAAATATGCTAGGGCATTAGACAGTCCAAATGGAATAACTAATCACTCATAAAGTTTATCAGATGTACGAAAAGTATTTATGAGTACTGTCATCAGCAACACACACTTGATGGAATTCGGTTGCCAAATCTCTAACGGATTGATCAAATAAACTGTTAAATATACGGTAGTTGACACAGATTTTTTTTAGTTAGCTTATTTAGTTCACGATAATCGATACCAAGCCTAAAGGTGCCATCTATTTTAGTATCAAAGACAATTAGCGCTCCCTATTCTAAGACTCTGCTTCAAACAAAATTCTTCTCTAATAATTTAGTCACTTGTTTACTAAGCTCACGTCTTTCTCTTGAAGCCATACGACTTAGTGGTAAAAAACCGAGCCTGGCAACCTTTTCTAAATAAATTCAATCTCCTTATAAGGATGAAAACCAAAAACTTCAGCTCTGGCAAATCTCAAACTATAGGAACGACAGACAATTCATCTTGTGGAAAATCTAGGGAATATAAATAACGTAGAATAATAGAACAGTTGGGCTCACGATAAACATCACGGTTGTGCCCATTACAAGTACCCAAGGAAATGACCCTCCAATCGCAATGCAACACCACCTTATACATAGACATCCAGTCCATCCCTAGAATTAAACCAAACCAAAAATCCTAGTACAAACGCATTGCAACAAAATTTGACACCCAAAACATATAACTTCAAACCCTAAAAAATTCATGGATAGAGGGGTTGATCCCCAAACGGGATTCGATATACGAGTCTCTAAATGCAATTCATCTACTAACTTAATTGAAATAAACGAGTGGGATACTCCTATGTCAAATAAAGTGTAAAAAAATAAATGAGAAAGAGTTAACACGCCTTTCATGATGCCCTTCATTCTCTTTTCAATTGCTAGGGCTAGGCTTGAGCTAGGAATTGCATCAAGTGTATAAAACGGAACTATACGAGTAGTAGTCTTAGGAAATGTTGGGTATACTCTCTTCATATGCACTGGTCGGTTATAGCGGAAACATTTGATTTTTGAAAGTTCACCCTATAGTTCTTTGCTACGTTCCCTTTCATATTGCACCTTTTGTATTTAACTCTCGGTTTCTTTACTTATATTGCACCCTTGAGTCTACTAAACATGCTTTTCTTCTTCTTTATTAGGCTCTCCTATAGCAATGCTATCTCTGCTAAGTATCAAATGTACCTCATGTGAGTGCATGGCTCAAAGCCATATCTTAAAGATATTTGTTCAAACCTTTAGCAAATTTTATTGCCGTCTTCATTTGTTTATTAATGAGATCAACATCATATTTTGCTAAATGGTTGGATCCACTAACGTTTCTTTAAAATTTCGATCTTCCTACTCTCAATGAATAAACTACTCCAGTTCTACTCTCTACCTAGCTTCATATATGAACTTAACTTCCAAACATCTTCTAAACTCAGTCCAAGTAATTTCAGTTTCCTCTATGTCTGCAGTGATAATGTCCCAGTTCAAGGCTTCTTCCTGCAAGTGCAACAAGCTAACTACCTCTTCATCATACCATCTATAACCATCATAGCCAATATCATATCATAGTTTCTCGGTCATGCCCAAGTTTTAACAAATGATTCGTTTCTATATAATTTTTTCCACCTAAACTCTAGAAATCCTGACACGATTTGGGAAAATCCAAGGTAAGTTGAGCCAATATTGTAAAAAATCCTTATAGGCCTTCGCCTTAGCACCACCAAGACAGGGGCCGAGGTTTACCACATGATGATTTTCCTAGGCCCACGTAGACAATGTTTACCACTACATATAAGGATTTGAGATTCTAAACATGTATTTAAGCACTGGTTAGGTTATATTTAAGGCTTAGTGCCACATGTAAGCATTAATATGCGAGTTGTAGGCGGTCTTGCCTCCTTGACTACTCCTAAGCACATTCAAAATCCCAAATTTCCAATTTATATAAATTGAACTAAATAAACCACTAAATATTTATCAAAAATACATAAGTTCTCAGAAATGCCTAACTGCGATTAATCCCCACCCGAATGATTAATCTATAGTCCATACTTACCGTCTAGGGTCCGCCTAGCGATTTTTACAACCTTGGACAGAGGAGTAGGAACTACACCATGTGCTTGAGCCTTTGGTCCTTTATTGAGTTTGATCTCAATCTAGCCTCTTGCCCAAAGATATTGGCAGAACCGTATCAGAATTATCACACCCAGAACCCAAACTGCTAACTGACTGGAATTATTTCCAGTTTGATTTCTCAGTTATTTATAAACAGGAATCATTAGCAACTTTTTCATAAAATAAGCATTCTTGAAATAATATATGTGTGTATCCTTTCTATACTTGCATATGTATATATTAAAATATAGCCGTTCACTCTCTTAATACCCGCCTTAGTCCCTAATGAACTATAAACCTAAGATCTGATACCAACCACAACAACCCACCCTTCTAGACACACCAATTCAATGCCTAAAAGTGGTGTTAAAGAACTCATGCCGTGTTAAGAAGAATAGATTGTTATGTTGAGATGGTTTGCATGATGTAGAGATAAACATAAAATTTAAACATCTACAATTTCAAATTTCATAGCAGAACAAGTAAAAATATATAATTTAAATAAACCAAATATCTCTACTTAAACAAATAGTGACCAAATACAGGAAATAAACTAGAGAAAATTCCTGATAAATAATTGAAAAGATAAATAAATAAATGTCTGACTAGTAGAATAAGATATAGATAGAAGATGAAAATAATATAACTTCAGTGTGATGGTCACCTTCTCCATGTATCGTACTCTAGTCACACCACCCCACTACCGTATCAACCTGTAAAGTAAGCTCAAAGAGCGAAAAAGAGAGGGGTCAAGCAAAGTTCGATGTGTATGAAAAATCACTAATGGTATGATGCGAATAGGCAAATAAATTATCATTTATAATCTATACAATCCAGTCATGATTACATGAACATACATACCTTCATCCAATAAGTTGGCTGACCAATATAATATAGGACAACAACCTATAATATGCCTACAATCTAATAACAACCCACATGGATTGTACATGAAGGTTGAACATCCAAAACTAAGTAAACCTAACAATATATCAGGTATGCAATCTGGATAGTAAACTATTTATACAATTACACTACCGTAACACAATAAGTATACAGTCTGTAGGTATAAATTGCCCATACAACTACATTATGTTTTCTTAGACTCAATATTGTTCAACTGATAACATACAGGAGTTGAACAACAAATCAACCACACGTAGGTACATCGACCGACACGACGTAAACCCTACTATATGGATATCTCTATTCTCCCAACGATCCACATATTGAACTGTGCGATTCATGGTGCTAACAATAATGATAGAAGTAATCTACATGTGATACAATCGCACGCCTAAGCCGAGTGTCACATTATACAATGTCGGGACGTCACGTAGAACTCTTGCACATCAAACAAGTGGCAAAATGAACCCCGAACACACTATAAGGACTACACTGGGTCCAACTTCAATATGCGCTACCGATAAGCATTAGATCGATGGTCCTAGTTCAGTCAATCGACCATTCATTTATTCAATTTTTTCACATTAGTAGATCAGTCGGCTGACTAAAAGAGATCAGTCGATTGTTTGCATGCTCAATCGATGGATAACTCTATTTCAACCGATTGTTCTGCCCTTTATATTATATTTTTTTCTTCAACGTTTTACTGTAGACAATTAGTCTATCGAAGAGATTCGGCTAGCTGACCATTAGCCAACTGTTGCATTTTAGCACTATACACTTCACTATTTCATCCAACTTCACTTGTTTCATCATTTTGCCATCTTCCCTTTCTTCGAACTTGACATCTATTTCATTATTGATTCATTTTAACACTTATTTTTGTTCATTAACCTCTTTTAATTTGTGAAAAACCTACTTTCTATGTCGTATAAATAAATAAATAGAAATAAAATTGTTTAAATTCAATATTTGATAATTAATATTTTGAAAATAAATTTTTAGTTAATTAAATAAGGTTTTGATTTATTAAATTGAACTAAATAAATAATTTCTTCTCATATAATATTTTGAAATTGAATATAATGTTTTAATTGAATATAAAATATTATTAAAGCGTAAATAATATATTATATGATTAGAATAGTTAGAAAATAAAATTATTTTAGAATACTACAATGGATGATTAACTATAAATAAGCTGGCATTGAATTGAAAAAATATCCATTTATAGAAATATAATTTATGGGTAAATTAATTTAATCTACATTGAAATTTAATAACAAATAAATAAAAGAATTATTTAAAAAAAAGAAAAAAGAACTGATTTGATTAAATTAGAGCCAAATTATGGCCCAAGCCCATTATCTTTTTTTCTCTCCTTGGTTCTAGAAGCTTCTCCACATCACACCCTTCAAGCGCTCAAGCCCAAACCTAAACCCTTCATCATTTTTTTCCCTAACCTCAAAAAAAGGAAATCACGTCAATTGAAAAGGGATAAATAAAAATAGTAGAGACGCATGCGATGTGCCTGCGTGACCAAAGGCAGCGTCTAGACGTGAGGGCAGCCACTTAGGCTCGTACGAATGGAGGGAGCTTTATTCAATCGTGCGAAGGGATGGTATAACAACCATAGTCGAGATTATCTTGAATTAAATCTAAAATATGATTTATAATTATTTTAATTAATTTAAGATAAATTTAACAAATTTTATTAACAATAATTTCCAAATAAAAATGGCTTTTCACATGGCAATAAATTTAGGAAAATTTATTTAATATTAAAAAAAAGTGTAATTTAACTTCTTATATTATATAATATAAGAATAACCTTGAGGAAAATAAGAGTAAATCAAAATTAACTCTAAAATATGTTTTAATTAATAATAATTAGTTTTTAAGATAAATCTGGGAAACTTATAATTAATAAATTTTAAGATGTACTCGGGTTTAAAGTAAATAGGAGGATTTATCAAATGCTTTTCAAGTGTTGGTAAATAAATTAGAAATTTATTTAAAAAACATTGTTGGAATTTATTGTTTAAAATGAGATTTTTTTTAATTAATAGTAGTTTTTATTACAATTATAGGAATAACTTTTATTTTCAAAAGTTATATTTAATTTTAGAAAAAATCTCAATATTAATAGAATAAAATTTTAAATTGTTGCATTGGTTCTAGGAAATTTGGAAAAATCAAAGTATGATAAATAAAAACGCTGTTTAGTGTAAATTGGTGTTGTATAAGTGATAAAACAAAATAAAAATTAGTAGCACTTCACTTAGAAATTGTATCACTTTGCTTATTGGGTCCAAATCACACCTTCATGGCCCAAGTAGGAGAAATAAGAGATAAAAGACAAATACGTACAGTTTCTCATTCTCACTTTCTTTCCATAAACAAAAATGCCAAACCTCCAATATTTCAAAACCCTAACTATTAAATCCTCAAATCGAAACTAAAAATCATAGGGCTTATGGGTAATTCAAATATAAGTTTAGAAATTGTAACCTTCTCCATCTATTTGTGTGTTTATTTGTTTATCAATTTCAGTCTTAGTCTTTGATTGTAATCATTTCCTTCCAATTTCTGAAACTAACCTAAGTTGTAGCTGAAATAGAAAAGCCTAGGAGAATCCAAGCTTTAATCTTCCATTTTAGACTATTTTGGTGAGTAACACTTCTAGCCTATATTGAATGCATGTTGTTGCCGGTTATTTTGGATTAATTTTGGAATTGATTGATCTCAATTTTGTTTTTGTTCATATCTTTCGCTATGCAACTTTCTTCTTGCTAAAACCCTTACTTTATGATCTCAATTAAAATTCAATTGTACATTTTTGCATGCTTGCTTGAATGTTAACTCAATACCCCAGACTTCAAGTTGATCAATGACGAAGAAACATGCGACAACGGGACGTCGGAGCGCCACTGGGGCCGCCACAAACTCAGTCCAAGCATGACCATCGGTGGACTGGTCCCACTAGATCAGTGGACCGGTGATGAGCTGGGCTGAGTCCGAGATCAAGCCATTCGGCTCCTAGGTCACACTCATTCGCCCCTTCATTTGTCCGTTTGATCGGTTGAACCTATTTACTTGTTTTGATGCTATTTTCAATGTGAATTTCAATGTTCCTTATCGATTTTGTTTTATCAATTTGAGAATTCATTTTTGGAGCTATTATACCTTAGAAATGATCTATGGGTTCATGGACTTATATACAAGTTTTCTAGCACAATTTCAATCTGAATTTGCAAAAGGCTGATTTTCAGCTTAAAGTGTTTTACCCAAATCTTTTCAAGTATAACTTTTTTTACATAATAGGTATAGTTGAATATATATATATATATATATTTATTTATTTAATTATTTATTATTATAATAATGGTTTTAAATTGATATGGGACTCTTCGTATGTCTAACGAGATTTCACAAAGGCTTTTCAATATGTATTAGCTTACATAACAGCGTCTAAATATATTTATGTATTTAAAAGTATAACAAATTCCTTTTCATATATATATATATATATATATATATATGTATATATATATATTAGCGTATAAACTAATATATAGTTTTTAAGAAGGTTTTCAAAGTTAAGTATTTTTATACAAATCAATGCACTCGATTGGATGAAGAATCAAATTAAACAGTTCAAAGAAATGAGGGGTATGGAACACTCGTGTTTGCTGTGCCGGTTAATTCATGGACTAGTTCGGTTGAACTCCATAGACACATGAGTGGACTTTACTAGCTCATAGTAAATTTATAGGTAAACCCATGTGGTATGGGACACACTGTTTTGACTTATCGATTGCTATTTAGGTGTAAGTGACATTATATCGATTAATTTATGACTCGTGCTTGGAGTTCTATAGGTCTTGCACCCATCTTGGAGTTTTTACAGGTCTTGTACATATCATGAAGTTTTATAGGACTTGTTCCTGTCTTGAGTATATAGGTCTAGCATCTATTTGATATTCTATAGGCTCTCGCCTATCTTGAAGTTACTATGGGAATCTTACCCATTATAGAGTTTTGTAGATACATACGTCTATTCTAAAGTTACACGTGTGTATGTGAATTTAATCACCAATCTTGTAGTTTTGGGGCCTTTCCCCCTTTTATGTGATTTTTAGATTTTTGTTGATGATTTCTATATGATATATTTTTATGTTTTAACCAAATAGTTTTGAGGTTTTTGCTTTTAGAAGCAATCTTGAGTTTTGATATTTGGTGATTATATTCTTAGAGTTATTGAGGCATTCTTGATATTTGCCAATACTTGGGTTTGTGTTTATATTTGAGATCTATCTCCTTATATATATATATATATATATATATATATATATATATATATATTATTTATCTTGTTCATCTCATTCATTATAGTCTAGACTAACCCATTTACTATTTTATAATACTTGGGTCAGACCGAGATATTTTATATGCACTAGTTTGATAGTTCTAAAGAGGATTTTACTCCAATTATCTAGCTATCACTCATCTTACCTTCCTCTTGCATATGTGTACAGATTCATGCGGTGTTGTATTTGGTATCGAGTTTAGACTCATTTAATTGTCTATATACATACATACATAGATATACATATACATATACATATACATATATATATATATGATGTAGTTCTTGTATATTATGTGGTTAGTGACCATAATTTTGTAGTCAACTTTATGTACCTATTCGATTTGATCAGCTTGTACCTATTTATATTCCATTGTGTATATTCTATGATCCGTGATTCTTTGATTTGTATTCATTATAGATTGTGTTGGATTATTATTTTAGTACCGTAATTTTTTAGAGCCTAGATCGCATACGTCGATTCCACTTGTGACGGGGAAAAATATAGCATATTAATTGATGTATCGATGTTCGCTTAAAGTAAAATTCATGGATGGTCACTCTTAACCAACCTTTTCTCTGCACTAGCAGAAGGTATTATTCTGTAATATATTTTGTTAGTGTGGGTCCCAGGGTAGGGCGTTACAGCTTGGTATTAGAGCTGAGTTCGGAACAAAATGTGATTACGGACACAAATCATGGCTGGATGAGCCTTAGAGACTATCCATTAGGTGTTCCTGGGGCAGATAGTAGGAATCATTGCCCTTAGAATAAGAAATGACTTTTAGGATTCTAAGAATGTTTTCCTTGGTTTCCACTCTTGATGTTCCTATTATTGAATCATGTGATTCTTAAGCAATCTTAGATCCAATCTTATCTATTCCGGAAATGTGGTTAGCTAGCTACTGAGTCACTCGTTCTAGTTTTGGGCAATCCAATGAGCCCGTTGAAATGTAATACTTTATCCACCCAGAAAACCATAAAGTTTATTTTCGATCTTTATATGATCAGGGTTGCATAGCGGAAGTAGTCGGATGGTTCCGCTAGGCACATTATCTAGTATTTATGACTGTATGATTAGTTGGCTGAATGTTTGTTTGCATAGGATTCTTACTAAAAATTTAAATTCAGTTAACAATTATCCCTTAATAATTAAATTCTATTTGAAGTTTAATAGTTCGAACCTTTCAGTGCCTTCATATTACAAATCACTATAAGAGATGTTAAATTTCCTTGATTTAGAATAATCAAAGACCAAATCTTGTAATTATAAAAAAACTAATCAATTGGAAATAGAGATAAGTTTTGGTATTTTATTACCAATTAACCAAAAAATAAATGATTTATTATTTACTCTAAATGGATAGTTTGATTAAGAATTGTTTTGATGCAATCATCGCCTAATTAGGAAATATCATCCTTTGAGTTTTCTATAAGATGTTTAATGGCGATGACTATAAGCTTCTTATTATATGTATTAACTAGGGTACATAAAGATATAAGTATTCTTCATTTTAAAAAAGGATTTTTGGAGAGAGAGAGAGAGTGTGTGTGTGTGTGTGTATTTATGGGTGCTAAATTTCCTGTTGGATGCTTTAAGGATTTTGGTCGGGACGTCTGGCTACTGTACTCGATGGGGATTTTTTAACATTCGGACGAGACAATTGGACATTCACTTTTGTTAAAATAAGTTTTTTGGAAAAATCATATTTTTGAAAATACATTGATTCAAGCAGGAATGAAAATATTTTTGAAAACTAACAAGGTTTAAAACAAAATGATATTTGGATATATATACAAAGATACGTATATATTAAGAAATAAGGTATTTCTATATTATAGGGAGAATAGAAATATCAATAAAAATAAATTATATGAGTAATAATTTAATAATGCACTTAGATGCTTGGTCTTAGAGATCGCCGAGAACAATGGCCAGGCAGTGCTGATTTTATAATCAATGCCGAAGCCACTGGTCAAGGCAATATGTTATTAATAAATAGAGAGAAAACATTATGTGTTGTTTATTATATTTGGGCATTGTTTTAAGATTTGCTCTGAAATATTGAACTTGATATAATGCTTTAGATAGGCTATGAAAGACCATTATAATCTAAGTAAAAACAAATAAGTGTAAATCCTTAAATAGCCGAATCGACAAGAGCTAAATAGAAGCATGGTTCCTTTACTTAAATCAATTAAAAGCAAATTTTGAAGGTTTAAAAAAGTCAAAATTTTAAGTTTCGAAAAATAATATACAAATTCGAGATACATCTCTAATTGTATTTGAAGTAATAATTTATGGAAATAACTTTACGAATTAACTCAAATTTTGGATACAAATCCTGGTATAAAATAAGTTTTGGTAATGCTTTGTGGAAAATATGTTATATACATCGACTCATTGTTCAATCTTGTTACTAACAAAGATAAATATTTAAACTTAAATAATTAAAAGTTTTAAAGTATTATGAATTTTTTTAATGATGACTTTATAGATTAATTTATCTCTTGGATATTAATTAAAATATTAAAAGGAAATTGGATGCACTCCTAAGAAGAGGCCAGTGAATTAAATCCATGAGATGTATATTTCTTGTGTGTGTGTGTGTGTATGTGTGTTCAACCTTAAAATTAGGTAGTGTCTAAGGTTTCAAACTTGCACTAAGAAAATGATTTATTTCCAAATAAAAATAATCAGGGATTTTAAAATATTTTTGGGAATTTCAAAAATGAGAGTTTAAATGGAAAATACAAGGATGAGAAATAAGACTATATTTATATTTTTTGGTTTTTGACCTAATATAAGCTTTGTTGAATATTGAGATAAGTAAATAATTAAGAGAATTGGAAATTTTATTTGTAAATTAAAATGGAGTTAAGGAAATTAATGAAGGAGTTCATGCAAATGATTTTCTAGTGGAAAAATGAATTTTTGAGAGTTGGTTATTATAATAATAATTTCGTGGGAAGCTAATTCTTTTAATTTTATCAAAAAAGAAAATGGAAAATTTTGATTAGTAATTGCTTGAATAGGATAAAATCTAATTGGAAGATTATAACAACCCACTCCTGAACAGGCCTAAATTTCGATCCACAAAAAGCCCATCGAAACGTAGATCCATTCTATGGCAAGCTGTTGGTGGTAAAATGAAGTAACACTGCAGAGCTATAACTAGACTTTCAGAACTTAGAGCGGATGGAACAAGATATAATGGTAACTGTACCCATTTATTACAAAACCATAAAAATGTCATAACATGAAATCCTATAAAAATTGTAAGAAAATATCCGTTACAACAATTGTCTAAATGCATAGGTACACATAAAAGCAAAAAATAATTACCGCCACTAGCCAAGATTCTCCATCTTTAAGCGTTGTCACCGCCATCACTCCATCCTTAGCCTGCATTGTAATGAGGACAGAGTTAGAATGACAAGTGTCTGGTAAATAAAAACCCCGAGCCTTACCTTTACAGTAATTAAGCAGTATATTTCAAAATAAGAATATGTCTACGAACATAAAACCATTAAAGTCATTTAGTACTTCTTAATAAGGAAAGGAGGTGGGTCCAACCACTTAATGCCATCCATTCCAGAAGTAGATTTCTTGAATCTCGTATCCTAATCACACGTCATAAATAGCTAGTAATGTGAGAGATGGTACCTAAGCCATTAAATTAACATTGCTTCAAACCATAGCCGCCAATTTCAACGTCTGTTGCCAAGTGGTCGACCGTCCTTGGGCGATCGGTCGACCGCTATGGTCGACCAATGACCTATTGATGTGCCCATAAATGTGTATATTTTTACCACCATATTAAATCTATTTAAATTAATTCAATGGTCATATTGGATGTTTTAACTTGTTTAAACCAAAATTCAAATTATTTTCAAATGGTCACATATTCATCTTCATATAGGGACAAAATGGTCATTTTGTGCATTTATTAATTTGTGAAAATTCAGTTGGAATTTTCTATGTTGTTTTGTAGGAATTTTAGTGAATTTTATAAGTGGCTTCATAAAGATATGCATGCACAAGAGTGAATACAAAGGAATGATGTGACGTCCCAGAATTTTGGGCAATATTTATTTGATAATCTTTATCTAAAATTATTTAAATTTGACATTATCGACTGATAATATAATTATTGAATTTAAGAAAATTAATCTTTTCAAAAGCTAGTAATATTTAATTGGTAAAAATTTTCTTTCAAAGCTAATAAAAATGCATTCCATTTATAATGTATATGTGTATATACATTGTGAATAAGAAGTTTGGTTTCAATTTAATAAAAATGTTTTCAAATTATAATATATATATATATATATAGATATATTATGATTTGGAAGATTATGATTGAATTTAATATTAAACTTTTCAAAGGCTATTTAAAAACTAATCTTATATTTTCAAAACACTTAAAGTAAATATTTATTTTGTTTAAAAGTATGATAGCTTAAGATAGTATATTATAATTAGAGTTCAATATGTTTTCTTTCCAAATTTGTACTTGAAATAAATTTAGTATATATATATAATATCGATTTAAGTATAAAAACTTAGGTTCAAAATTTAAAATAATATTTAATTTAATGTCCATTTCTTTTGTTTTAATTTTCTTTCTTTTAAATTTAGCATGGGAAAATGTATTTTGAATATATATAAATAAAACATAAATTGATATAAACATAAACATATTAATATAAAATATAAGAAATTAATTAAATAATGAATTTTAAACACTTGCAAGTAGTTAATATAATAAAGAGATTAAACATGTGTAAGACCATCATAACACGTAATTCACATTTGTATGCTTAAGTGCATTTCAAGTTAACAAGTGGCAAATATTGATTTTATTTTAATTGAAAATATATATATAATTGTTAAGGTTAGGCTGTTATAGGTTAAAACATTTTCTTTATCAACTCTTTCTTTCTAAAAGAAAAACCAAAAGAAAATTTAAATCAAACAAACAACTGAAAACTTCACTGATTCAGACCAGCAGTTTCAAATATTCAACAAGCAAAGGTTTCAAATTCAACTTAAACAAGCAAACTCTACATCAAAAATTGTGAAAATCAAATACAATAAATTTCCAGAACAATGATGATCTGTTCTCTGCTTCTTTCAGTTTCTGGTGAGTAAACATTTAAAAACAAAAATCTTTTGGTGCTAATACACGTGATATAACTGTGTGATGACGATGTATGTATGTTTGCATGGATGTTTCAACTTGAATCTGGTTTGAATTATGCTATATATTGTAAGCATGCCTGTATATATATATGTATACATGTCTCTGCTGAAATCTCAAGCTCAAGGTCAACTTTAAAAGTTCCTATCTTCACAAATAATCACTATTAGACTATGATTACTAAAAAGGAAATGATTATAACAATGTAATCTTGTTTTTAAAAACAACTTTAAGTGTTTATATTTACTAAATATTCTGGAAATTGAAGATTACATCAAAAATCAAAAATAAGTTTAAAATCAATGTATACAATTTCATCTTTGGATTCTAGAATCTGATTCATATAAGAGAATCATGAATTTTAATATGAATTTGGTGATTTTTAAAATGGTATACATTGTGAATTAGTGGGATGAACGGTTTTTGCCTTATCGTCAAATTCAGAGGGACGGCGAAGTGGCGGGCGACGAGATCACTACTAGTGGAGGTTGGAGTGTTAGGGATCTCGGAAAAAATGGAAGGGGGTTTCTAGAGGACGGTGGTGGCCGTGGGACGATGATCAAGGGTTAGATGATTTGTTTTTGTCCGGGTTAATGTCGAGGCGATTTCGACGTCGAGGGTGAATCGGTCTTGATTGCGAGGGGTGAAGTCGCAGCATGGTATCGTGATGATGCTCTAGATGAAGCGACATGAGCTCTGGTGGAGGAATTCATCGTCGGCATGGGAATTTGGTTGATTTGGTTAGTTCCAATTTCGATCGATCAACGAAAATTCGTTTTGCTTTCGAATTCTGTTATCTGGGTTGTAGGGTGGTTTGTCGAGGTCGTCAGCAGCTTGGTGAGGACTGGAGGGATGGTCGAAGTTGCTTAATTCCGTCGTGCACATGTACGGTGTATTTTTGTGCACCTGGGTGTTGTTAATGTTCTTGAGTAGAAGTATGCTAGGGTCGATTCTCGTGTTGATTTCGTGTGTGACTCGGGTAAAAGTTGTATGCGAGTGTTGCTCAAAGGAATTTGTAGTTGTCTTGGGGTTTTGCTATTTTGGCTCGAGTCATTTTGTCACCAGGTTTAGTTTGTGTAGTAATTGTGTTTCCAGGGTTGAAATGCAAAGGTATTAATTTAAAGCTAATGCAATTTTAATGTGTATTAAATTAAATAAGTTTTCAAAGGAAGAAAATCAAGTTTAAAACTAGTTTCAAAGTTTAAATCTAAAGTTAAATGTTTTCTTTAAGATTTCTTTGGTTTAAATAATGATTTCACAAGTTTATTAAAAAGGCAAAATAAAATGTTTAATCAAGTTTTAAAATATATTTAAGGTAAATAGATTTCTAAAAGATATGATAATTAAGTTTCAAGAATAACTATTTATTTAATTTATTAAACAAGTTTGAAAAGGGTTTTCAAAGATTTTAAATGTTAAAATTAACTATTTAAATGGTTTATTTAAAGTAAATTATATATTTTTAATCATGTAATTGATTCCTAAATGTTTTTCTAATGGTATAATTAACGTAATGAATTTAAGATAATTGGTTTAATTAATTAAGGATAGTTAATTACTTGATGAATTAAGGGTTAATTAATCTAAGTAAATAAAGGTAATTAATTAAAGAGAGATTAATTAATGGAAGTAATTAGAGGGATTAATTACTCAATGTAATTAATTAAATTTATGTGATTAATTTAACTTAATTAACTAGTTTAATTAATTAAAAATAATCACTTGATGATTGATTTAGTATAATTATTTAATGTGATTAATAAAGTGTAATTACTTAGTGTAAGTAATTACTGGGTAATTACTGGATGTAATTAAAGAGATTAATTATTCAATGGAAGTAATTAAGGATTAATTACTCAAGGTAATTAATTAATGGATTAATATAATTAATTAAGGAGTTAATTAATTAATATAAGTAATTATAGGATTGTTAATTACTGTAGTAATTAAGGATTAATGAATGACATTAATTAAAAGTTAATTAATCAATGAAAGTGATTATAGTATAATTAATTAATATAATTAATTAAGGATCAAAGTAATTAATTATAGTTAATTAATTAATGAGAGTAATTAAAAGTTAATTAATGTGAATAATTAATTTGTGTAATTAATTAAAGGCTAATTACTTAATGTAATTAAAGAATAATTAATCAAGAATGATTAATTAAGATGGATAATTAAGGGATGATTAATTAATTAGGTTATAGTTAATCAATATTAAGTAAGCAGGATTTAAAAGTAATTAAAGTAATTAATTTAATTCATTGGTGATTAATTAAACTAATTAGAGATGGTGTGACAATTAATCTTGCTTATGGATGATTGAATGATGTTGAATGCCTTGGATTATGTGATATCCCTGATATGTGATATGTGTTGCTCTGTGATACGAGTTGTGTTTGGTTGAATTATGAAATATGGATTATCTATCTGTGATAATGTGAATTATCTATCTTTATGAATATATATAATATATATTAAATTGTTTTAACTTAAACAACTTGGACTTTAAGATGGCGTTTTGGATTTTGGTGAGACCGGGATCGGATTTCCAAATTTGGATATCTGAAAACCACATCGATCCAAATTAAACGATAGGTCGTGAAACTCAAATGAAGATGAAGACTCGAAGTGTAAGGGTTATTTGTCGTTAAAACTCTGAGGATGATTCCAAAACGAGTATAACGGAGATAGTGCTTTCATATTCGAGATGAAGATTCAGAGTGCAAGGTCTATTGTCGTTAACTCTGAGGGTGATTCCAAAATGAGTGTAACGAGATAGTGCCTTCGGTTTCGTTCGAACCCGAAACGAACTTGTATGGATTGAATGCTTTCAGAACATCGTCATTGGAGGACGATGAGCATTCTAAGATACATGTTCTTTAAAGGTAATCGTAGCCTCAAGCCTCATCAACCGGGAATGGCTAAAACATGAGAGGTGCAGCAAGGCTAAGTGGGTAGCACCCAAGTAGGATAAGATTTCCCCTATCTAGAGGTCCCATTTTATTCAGCTGTGTGGGCAGTTGGTCATGAACAACTACGGGTTGTCTTATTCGGAATTATCCAGTAAGGGATGGTTTCAGCTTTATGTTGAAGGAGATCAGGGTGGATCCTCAGTACGGTGATCTAGGCCACATACTGTGATGGGCGGTACCCCAGTAGCCCTGTCATTTTGTGAAATCCAATCTCCAATAAGTGTCATACATTTTGATTATGCCCAACTATGTTGAAACGTGAGATGTAAGCATTCCAGCTATTTCTGTATTTTACTTGAAAACCCTAGATACTATTATAATATCACTGGATTTCCTATCAAATGTTTTGGTTATCGTAAGCTAAAAACTTTTCCGTGTTTATGTGCGGGAAGTCTTACGAGATACCTTTTGTTTTCAAATGTTTTTCAAAGTTAAGCAACTTTAACCCGTTTACTCACAATAGACCCATGTATGACCCGGAGTTTTATTTCTGTTTTCTTAAACTCTTGGGTACTCAAATTTTTATGAGTAGCCAAGGGATTCAGGTTTGCTTTGACGAATTCTGAAGGAGAATTGGAGCAGGAGGCTTCAACGTATGTAGATATATAGTGGTTCCCCTGTGTTGATCTCTATTTTGTATCTTGAATTGTACTAGAGTTGTATGATAGACAGAGTTTTATAACTGTCTAATTTGTGATGTATTAAGGGGCGTAACTCTGTTAAATGTTGTATACTATGTAATAGATATGTGATTAATATATTTTATTCATTCTACCATGAGATTCTGATTTTGTTTAGTTCTTTCTTTTCTATCTCTCTTTTCTATCCCTTTCTTTCTAAATAATGATGCGTCTTTCTATGGAATGGAAGGCGGGTCGTTACATTATGGTATTAGAGAGCTAGGTTGAGTGAATACCTAGGCTTTGGAGTGATATCTTTCTAGAGAGAGCGTACTTGTACTTATATATATATATATATATATATATATATATATATATATATATAACTCCCTATTTTGTTGGGTTACCTGTTCAGGTTATCCAATATGAGTTCTAGAGGTAGGAAAGGTAGTGGTGTGTGTAGCACGACTACTGCTAATGGAAGAGGTCCGAGTGTTGAGGTTGGAAGAGTATATGCCGAGGCTGTAGACCCAATACCGCCTCGAGTAAGCTTTGCAGCATGGTGTAAGGATTTCACCAATCTCGAAGGGAAGCCTTTTTTAGGTTTGGAGTCCATCTTTGGAGTGTAAGCTTGGTTGCGCTCGTGCAACGGATTTTCTAGAATTTGGATCTGTTCTATAAGCAGAAGCGAGTAATGGTATCTTGGCAACTTCAGGAAGGAGCGGCTGCGTAATGAGATGCAATATCCATGGATGTTCCAGAAGGTGTTTCTCTTGGAGCAAGTTTAGGAATCTTTGGAGGAGTAGTTGATACTTACCGCAGGAAAGACTCGTCTGTGTAAGGAATTTTTCTGGATCTCAAGCAAGGGAGTTTTTCTGTATCGCAGTATGAGACTCGGTTCAACGAGGTATTTGAGCTTGGTTTGAGGCTCGTTTGAGGAAATGGTTGATATGGCTTTGAGGATTCGAAGAGATTTTGGATAAGAAGTTTTGGCATTTGTGGCAGCATAGAGTGGGGAATTCTTCCAATCAGGAGGCAGCAGTGCAGCTCGAAAATGTTATGTGTGCCAGCAGGGAGGTCATTTGGCTAAGCAGTATCCTAGAGGTAGAATTCAGAAGCAGTAGAGTGGACCGTCAGCTTCTTCTAATAGGCGGAGGTGTTCTTGAAGGGTTGACCTTATTTTGGAATTTTGATGGATTGGTTAGACAAGCATAAGCTGTTATGTTTGGCGAAGAGAGAACAGTGTCTTTGGAAATTGATTTGGGTGGATCGCAAAAATGACTTGTGATAGTTGAGTGTTCTCTTAGGTAATCTTTTATTTGGGATTGAGGCATCTCAAGAGGAGATTGAGGCTATCGTTGTCTAGTGCTATCAAAATTCAAACTGACCCTTCAACCCGACCCTTCTAACCCAAATTTAATAGGGTCGGGTCTAACCTAATTCAATTATTTTTGATAGTGGGTCAATACCCGTTCAGATCAGTTAAAAGACAATTCAACCCTCTTTACCCTTTTACCCGTCAAAACCCTAGATTCCTACATTTCGTGTCTCCTTTCTTACGAAATTCCGCATCTTTCTCTCTCAAAATTATAATCGCTCCATCCAGGACTCGCTCTCACTCAAGTTTGTGTGGGTTATCTCTCCCCCTCAAGAATCTTGCTCGATTTAAGCCTACCATCACTTCACGTGAGATTCAGACCTCCGTTCGTCTTGTTCTTCCTAGCGAGCTTGCAAAACACGCTGTGTCTGAGGGTACAAAGGCCGTTACCAAGTTCAGCGGTTTGATCTGGAAGCAAGGGTTATTTTCAGGTTTTTTAGTTATCTTATGTTCTTAAATCACTTTCTATATTTTGTAAAGTTTCAATTTTGTTCTGGTTTATATGATTGTTGTTTAAGCTAATTATCCTATGTTTATAGCAAATTACAAAAACAGTGCATTAATTTATAAACCTGTTGTATATAAATCAAGATAGTTACTTTAATACTTTCTTTAATCGATTCTTCTGTTCACATGGAGGTCACTGTAATAAAGTTATTTTAATCTTCATCTCATTTAATAGATAAAATGTTATCAGATTAAATATACATTGTCCAGCCTACAAAATATGCAAATCTAGTCAATTTGCGACAAATATTCAGAGGGAAGTGGATTAGAAAGCAAAAGGTTTGAAATGTTCTATGTCTTTGAAACAAATAGCAGTCTTATTCTTCCAATTCAATGGTATACATATAATATAAGTCATTAGACGATTGTTTATTCGATCAATTTTATGATATGGATGGATGCTTGTTTTTGTGGTGCTCTCCATGAAAAGTTAACTTTAAATTTTATTTGAAACAAGTTCTATTATAAGAGGAGTTAGTCCAAACAACAAGGATTATGTAGCGATTATTACCATAATTATGTGTAACCAGTTTGCAGATAGGTAACCAGAGTTGTTATGTATTTCCAGACATTTTCCTCTTTTTTAGGATTAGTAGTAAATGGCAAACCTTGACCTATAATAAATGAGTATGTAGACTGGATTGTGACTAGTTTTACAATACAAAATATCCTTAAAAAATAAGCATATATATGAGATTTGTAGTGCGTAACAATCCTTTTATTATAACAAGTGTTCAAGGAAGATATATGTTTTTTCAGGGAATGTTGGGATATCCAATCATGAATAACAATAATATATTGACACGCTGTTGCAAAATAGACATACATTTCCATTCTATCGTCGCTAAATGAACAACTGAGATTTGGAGGTTGTAAATGGAAAGAAAAGTTCAGTGATAGAGAATGTATCACTGTAGTTTGTTTGTTTTTTATAAAAATTCACTGGAAAAAAATAGTTTCAGAACTAGTTAGTATTTTATTTTTTTATTTTGTGAAAAGAAAGGTAGAAGTTGGGTAGATACAACAACTCTTTAATTTATTTGTACCGATATCAAATAAATTTAGGAGAAATTATTCATGATATCAAATTTCTTATAAAAGTTTAAATTCCAAACTTGAAGAATTATCAATAGGTGAACTTAAAAGTCATTTTACTATAATAGCATCAGTACATGTAATGTTTGCAGCTGTATGCTTGAGGATGATAACTTCTCGTTCATCTCTAATTATTTTCATGTGGCATAAGTATACATTGATCAACTTGATATATTTTATATGTCATGATGATAAAGTCTTGATGACTTTTACATATTTTTTGTACAATATGAATATCGATGAACATGATAGTCAAACAAGAGATATGGTAGAATTGGAAGTTGATCTTGATTCGGTAGGTAGTTCCGTGGGAAGTAAACAAAAAAGAAATATTTATTCTGATGTTTGGAAATATTTCAAAAAGAAGGAAATTGTTAGTGGTGAAAAACGTACAGTCCCCTCTTCTACCTATGCTTCTATAAACTGAATTTTATACTCGCAAATTATCACTTGAAATCTTTTCTACTTTATTATTTTGTTTTTGATGCACTAAAAAGTGTTTTTTCATATGTAGTTCCATAATTTTTGAACTGAATAATATTGTATATGGGTAGCCATTTATCTGTTCCAAGTAAACATAGATACCTACGAAGCATTTTAAGTTTAAGACTTCATGTTATTTTTATTATTATATCTGCATGTTATTTGCATCTTTCTATTGTTCTTTGTTTAAAGTTTGAGTGAATTTTATTTTGTCAAAAGCCATTAGTTTGTTTCTTTGTTTAAAGTTTGAGTGATTTTTAATTTTGCAGTACTGTTTTTTCTTATAAGTGGTTCATATGCAATTGTTTGGTAACTTTGTACAGAACTAAAACCTAATAAATTTTTTTACGTAACTAACAGACTTTGTTTGGATGGTACATAAACTCTACCATTTCGATGATAAGACCTTGTACTAATGTCTAGTAATAGTGATTTGCAAGATGTATCTGTATCTGTACTAATGTCAGTATATGAACATAACAGGTCCCCTATACAATACATAACAATTAAATGGGACAGGATAATTAACTTGAGTTGCCATCATAATTATATTTAAATAAACAAAGTCAATATAAAGGTTGAGAAAGCACAACTTCTGACCCTCTTTGTTTTGTTTAATTTTGTTGCAGATACTTAGAATTACTGAAGTTTTGAACAAGCTGAAGCACATCTAAACAATGATACTCATTTATTCACTTTATGTATGATATCTCATGATATTTGTGCACTTTCAGATGTTATTCAATGCAGTTTTGTTACATATTTTGCAGTTCAAAAAGTTTCTGTGTTATATTTATACAATTTCAGCTCTATGTTTGGCATTTCATGATATTTGTGTTATAATTGTGCACTTTTAGTATTAAATAGAAGTTATCTGATTCAGTTTTTATCATGTATTCGGTAGCATGTACAAATTTATGATATGTTTCTCAGTTATTTGACAGTATATTTGATATATTTTTAAACGGGTTGAACGGGTTGACCAGCATATGAAATGGGTTGGGTCATATTTCTCTTTTGACAAATGTATTAAATGGGTCAGGTCAATTTTGCTCCAACCCATCATGACCCGACCCGACCCATTTGATGGATCTATCGTTGCCAGAGATTTTTCGAATATTTTCAAGAAGTCGAAGATTTGTCTGCATTAGAGATTGAGTTCTGTATCGATTTGGTTCCTGGAGCTTTTCTAGTGGTTCAGCTTAGTAGAAGGATGGCTCCTAGAGAGAGGATTGGTAAAGCAGCTCAGGATTGATCGGATCTAGTTTTCTGGTTAGATTTTTGGCTGTGTGACCAAATCTTATAGGTCATTAAGATTTTATGGAATTGGATGGACAATGTTTCCGAGATGGGTTGATCAAGTTTGCGCTTGTTTTCATCAACGGCGTTCTCATCTACTTCAAATCAGAGTTGTGAGCGGAAGCAAGGTGGCAGAATTCTAGAATAAAAGCAACCTTGGACTCCTCGGAAGTTTGTGATTGTCTTGGATTAGAGGATTTCTACAGGGTGTTCATTTGGGATCTGAAGGCTAGGTTTTCAAGTGCGCCTGTTCTGGTTAATTCGGATTGGAGAAGTAAGTCCAAAGTCTACGGGTGCTTGTGAAGTAGAGTTTGTGTGGTGGATTTCGATTGATCTTGGGAAAAACCATTTTGTTGAGTAGAATCAGGAGACCATCTTATTCTTAGTCCAGATTTGATCCGAGAGGCATCTATGAAGATTGGGTTGTTCAAGAAGGAAGAAGGAGGCCCAAGATCGGCAGAAGAGTTTTGTGGATAAGAGACGATGGAATTTAGAATTCGAAGTTGGAATTTGGTATTTGATAAGGTTTCTCCTATCAAAGGAGTAGGATTGGGTAAGATTGGAAAGCTAGCTCAGAAGTGTATTGGATGTTTTCAGTGTTCTCGAAAGGATAAGTTCTTAGTATACAGGATTGAATTGCCAGTACGGATGGCAGGGATTCATAATGTATTTCACGTATTCTAAGGGAGTATGTGTATGATCCATCATTGGTTTTAGAACCAGCGGTTCAGGGCAATTTGGAAGTTGAACAGGACTTGTCTATGGTCAGGTATCCTATTCAGATTGTAGATCTAGATGAGTAGGAGCCCTGGAATTAGTGGTGTAGCTAGTTAGATGTCAGTAGTGCGAGTATCCCAGTGTTTGTACCTGGAAACTCTAGATAATATTAGGAAGTTCTATCTAGAATTTTGTCTGACAGTTAGATTTGTTTGTTTGAATGAATTGGTTGCTAGTATATGGTTGATAATATATGCTTGCTATTTAAAAATTAAAACCTTTGTTGGATTATTAAATTATCTTTGATTTCAAATTTCAGGGACGAAATTCTTTTAAGGGGGGGTTGGAATATGATGTCTCGGAATTTTGGGCAATATTTATTTGATAATCTTTATCCAAAATTATTTAAATTTGACATTATTGACTGATAATTTAATTATTGAATTTAACAAAATTAATCTTTTCAAAAGCTAATAATATTTAATTGGTAAAATTTATCTTTCAAAGCTAATAAAAATGTATTCTATTTATAACGTATATATGTAAATACTATGTGAACAAGAAGTTTGGCTTCAATTTAATAAAGATGTTTTCAAATTATAGTGTATATATATATGGATATATTGTAATTTGGAAGATTATGATTGAATTTAATATAAAACTTTTCAAAGGCTATCTAAAAATTAATCTTATATTTTCAAAACACTTAAAGTAAATATTTATTTTGTTTAAAAGTATGATAGCTTAAGATAGTATATTATAATAAGAGTTTAAAATTTAAAATAAGATTTAATTTAATGTATGTTTCTTTTGTTTTAATTTTTTTCTTTCAAATTTAGCATAGGAAAATGTATTTTGAATATATATAAATAAAACATAAACTGATATAAACATAAACATATTAATACAAAATATAAGAAATTAATTCAATAATGAATTTTAAACACTTGCAATATAAGTAGTTAATATAATAAAGAGATTAAACAAGTGTAAGACCATTATAACATGTAATTCACATTTGTAAGCTTAGGCGCATTTCAAGTTAACAAGTCGCAAACATTGATTTTCTTTTAATTGAAAATATATATGAATTGTTAAGGTTAGGCTATGTACAGGTTAAAACATTTTCTTTTTCAACTCTTTCTTTCTAAAACAAAACCGAAAGAAAATTTAAATCAAACAAACAACTGAAAACTTCACTGATTCAGACCAGCAGTTTCAAAATTTCAACAAGCAAAGGTTTCAAATTCAACTTAAACAAGCAAACTCTACATCAAAAATCTGTGCAAATCAAATACAATAAATTTCCAGAATAATGATGATCTGTTCTCTGCTTCTTTCAGTTTTTGGCGAGTAAACATTTAAAAACAAAAATCATTTGGTGCTAGTGCATGTGATATATCTATGTGATGATTATGTATATATGTTTGCATGGATGTTCCAAATTGAATCTGGTTTGAATTATGCTATATATTGTAAGCATGCCTATATGTATGTATATATGTCTCTATTGAAATCTCAGGCTCAAGATCAACTTTAAATATTCCTATCTTCCCAAATAATCACTATTAGACTATGATTACTAAAAAGGAAATGATTATAACAATGTAATCTTGTTTTTTAAAAATAATTTCAAGTGTTTATATTTACTAAATATTCTGGAAATTAAAGATTACAGTAAAAATATAAACTAAGTTGAAAACCAATGTATACAATTTCATCTTTGGATTCTAGAATCTGATTTATATAAGAGAATCATGAATTTTAACATGAATTTGGTGATTTTTAAAATGGTATATGTCATGAGTTAGTGGGATGAACGGTTTTTGCCCTATCATCAACTTTCGAGGGACGGCGAAGTGGCGGGCGACGAGATCACTGTTGGTGGAGGTTGGAGTGTTAGGGATCTCGAGAAAATTGGAAGGGGGTTTTTAAAGGACGGTGGTGGCCAGGGGACGATGATCTAGGGTTTGATGATCTGTTCTTATCCGGTTAATGTCGAGGCGATTTCGACGTCGAGGGTGAATCGGTCTCAATTGCGAGAGGTGAGGTCGTAGCGTGGTATCATGATGATGCTCTGGATGAAGCGGCATCAGCTCTGGTGGAGGAATTCATCGTCGGCGTGGGAATTTGGTTGATTTGGTTAGTTCCAGTTTCGATCGATTAACGAAAATTCGTTTTGCTTTCGAGTTCTATTATCTAGGTTGTAGGATGGTTTGTCGAGGTCGTCGACAGCTTGGTAAGGACCGGAGAGATGGTCGGAGTCGCTTAATTCCACCGTGCACGTGTACGGTGTATTTTTGTGCACCTGGGTGTTGTTAATGTTCTAGGATAGAAGTATGCTCAGGTCGATTCTTGTGTTGATTTCGTGTGTGACTCGGGAAAAAGTTGTTCGCGAGTGTTGCTTGGGGGAATTTGTAGTTGTCTTAGGGTTTTCTATTTTGGCTCGAGACGTTTTGTTACCAGGTTTAGTTTGTGTAGTAATTGTATTTCCAGTGTTGAAATGCAAAGCTATTAAGTTAAAGCTAATGCAATTTTAAAGTGTATTAAATTAAATAAGTTTTCAAAGGAAGAAAATCAAGTTTAAAAACTAGTTTCAAAGTTTAATTCTAAAGTTAAATGTTTTCTTTAAGATTTCTTTGGTTTAAATAATGATTTAACAAGTTTATTAAAAAGGCAAAGAAAATGTTTAATCAAGTTTTAAAATATTATTTAAGGTAAATAAGTTTTTAAAAGATATGATAATTAAATTTCAAGAATAACTATTTATTTAATTTATTAAACAAGTTTGAAAAGGGTTTTCAAAGATTTTAAATGTTAAAATTAACTGTTTAATTGTTTATTTAAAGTAAATTATATATCATGTAATTGATTCCTAAATGATTTTCTAATGATATAATTAACGTAATGAATTTAAGATAATTGGTTTAATTAGTTAAGGATAGTTAATTACTTGATTAATTAAGGGTTAATTAGTCTAAGTAATTAAAGGTAATTAATTAAAGAGAAATTAATTACTGGAAGTAATTAGAGGGATTAATTACTCAATGTAATTAATTAAATTTATGTGATTAATTTAAATTAATTAACTAATTTAATTAATTAAAAACAATCAGTTGATGATTGATTAAGTATAATTACTTAATGTGATTAATAAAGTGCAATTACTTAGTGTAAGTGATTAACAGGTAATTACTGGATGTAATTAAGGAGAATAATTACTTAATGGAAGTAATTAAGGATTAATTACTCAGGATAATTAATTAAAGGTTTAATATAATTAATTAAGGAGTTAATTAATTAATATAAGTAATTAAAGGATAGTTAATTACTGTATGAGATTAATTAAGCATTAATGAATGTGATTAATTAAAAGATTAATTAATCAATGAAAGTGATTATAGTATAATTAATTAAGGATCAATGTAATTAATTATAGTTAATTAATTAATGAGAGTAATTAAAAAGTTAATTAATGTAAATAATTAATTTATGTAATTAATTAAAGGCTAATTACTTAATGTAATTAAAGAATAATTAATCAATGATGATTGATTAAGATGGATAATTAAGGGACGATTAATTAATTGGGTTATAATTAATCAATGTTAAGTAACCAGGATTTAAAAGTAATTAAAGTAATTAATTTAATTCATTGGTTGTTAATTAAATTAATTAGAGATGGTGTGATAATTAATCTTGCTTATGGATGATTGAATGATGTTGAATGCCTTGGATTATGTGATATGTGTTGCTCTGTGATATGTGTCTAGTTGAATTATGAAATATGGATTATCTACCTGTGATAATGTGAATTATCTATACGTGTAAACATAGATAATATATATTAAATTGTTTTAACTTAAACAATTTGGACATTAAGATGGCGTTTTGGATTTCGGTGAGACCGGGATCGAATTTTCAAATTTGGATATCCAAAAACCACATCGATCCAAATTAAACGATAGATCGTGAAACTCAAATGAAGATGAAGACTCGAAGTGTAATGGCTATTTGCCGTTAAAACTCTGAGCGTGATTTCAAAACGAGTATAATGGAGATAGTGCTTTCAGATTCGAGATGAAGATTCAAAGTGCAAGCGCTATTATCGTTAACTCTGAAGGTGATTCCAAAATGAGTGTAACGAGATAATGCCTTCGGTTTCGTTCGAACCCGGAATGAACTTGTATTGAGTGAATGCTTTGAGAATATCGCCATTGGAGGACGATGAGCATTCTAAGATACGTGTTCTTTAAAGTTAATCGTAGCCTCAAGCCTCATCAACCGGGATTGGCTAAAACAGGGGAGGTGCAGCAAGGCTAAGTGGGTAGCACCCAAGTAGGATAAGATTTCCCCCGTCTAGAGGTCCCTTTTATTCGGCTGTGTGGGTAGTTGGTCATGAAAAACTACATGGTTGTCTTATTCGTGATTATCCAGTAAGGGTTGGTTCCGACTTTATGTTGTAGGGATCAGGGTGGATCCTCGGTATGGTGATCTAGGCCACGTACTGTGACAGGCGGTACCCCAGTAGCCTTGCCATTGTATGGAATTCAATATCCAATAAGTGTCGTACGTTCTGATTGTGTCCAACTATGTTGGAACGCGAGATGTAAGCATTCCAGCTATTTCTATATTTTACTTGAAAACCCTAGACACTATTATAATATCACTGGATTTCCTATCTAATATTTTGATTATCGTAAGGTAAAAACTTTTCCATGTTTATTTGCGGGAAGTCTTACGAGATACTTTTTGTTTTCAAAGGTTTTCCAAAGTTAAGCAACTTTAACCTGTTTACTCACACCAGACCCATGTCTGACTCGGAGTTTATTTTCTGTTTTCTTAAACTCTTGGGTAGTTAAATTTTTACGGGTAGCCAAGGGATTCAGCTTTGCTTTGACGAATTCTGAAGGAGAATTGGAGCAGGAGGCTTCAACGTATGTAGATATATAGTGGTTCCGCTATGTTGATCTCTGTGTTGTATCTTGAATTGTACTATAATTGTATGATAGACAGATTTTTATAACTGTCTAATTTGTGATGTATTAAGCTGTGTAACTTTGTTAAATGTTGTATACTATGTAATAGCTATGTGATTAATATATTTTATTCGTCCCGCTGTGAGATTCTGATTTTGTTTAGTTCTTTCTTTTTGTGACGATACGGGTTTTGCCCGCTCGAAAATCGACATCCATACTTCAAATCGTATTCGAATGCCGTAGATTCGATCGTTCAAATCCGATTCGCCGGAGCTTATAACAACATTAAGTATATAACACAACGGAATAAAAAGAATAATACATTGATATACAGCATTGATACAATATCTGATACAACAGAATGATACAATGATATCAATATACATCAGAGATATGATACAACAAATAACAGCGGAAAAGAAATAGATAACACTAGCAGCGGATAATCTCCATCTTCAAGCACCAATCCAGAAATAGCTCGAACTCCCAATAACGATGCACAAAGATAAGCAAGATAGGTGCGAACCAAACACTGAACTAACTCCAGATAATCCACTATATCTAACTATCTGAAAAACCCAACTCTAGACTGCTCGTGTGGAAAATAATGAGCACCCAGAGTTTAGGAAAGGAACAATAAACTCCGGGTCAGTCATGGGACTGGTGTGAGCAACAAAAACAGTTTATCTTTTAATTCAATCAATAAAAGAATTTTAAAGTAAATTCGCAATGCTTTTTGAAAGTGAAACTACCATAAGACATCCCGCCACACACACAATGCAAACGCAGACTTGGAGGAGATTTCTTCTTATGATAGTCAAACATGCTTAATACGTAGAAAATTTCTTTGATATTATTATTATAAGTGCACGGTGCAGAAAAGCATTTCGAAAGTAGAATATTAATCTTAGCCAGCATAGACATTTCGAACTATGCCTACTATAGCTACCATCCAAACAGTGGGGCGCCACCATAAGTGAATGGAAGGTTCTACAACTAAAACCGTACAAGGCTCGTATTGTTTCTTTGGATTTCCAACAAATGGTCAGGCCAAGGAACTTCCCATTGCCACATGAGAACGCCTCTGGAAGGACGTCCTCGAGAATCTTACCGGATCTCTGCCAACACAAGGTCGGGTTACCCCTAACTGGGTAACTACTGGCACGAGTATGCCACCTCCCGGTTGTAATAACCTTTAACCGGGGCCCCAACATCAAATCACAAAACAAGATATATATAAGTTTGTGATGTCCACATAAGTAAGTATCTGGGCTCCATACCATGATACCACTTCTATCCAGAAGGAGATGTACATACCCTAAAGGGAGCTACCCCTCATAACCTTGCCGCATCTTTCCTGTTTTGACCATTCCGGGGTGTGAGGCTCGACGAAGTCTCGTCCACAAAGCCATGCTTTGGGTCAACAAATGATCAAAGTAATGATCACAAAGATAAATGATCAAACAAATGATCATATCACAAATGATCAAACAATGATCATTTCACAGCAACACTTAGCATGTCACATTACCAAATTGGGAATATATCGCTGATAACCATCAACTACATAACCTCTGAGCTCATATGTCTCAGAGAAGGGTGTTAAGCTAAAAGAATAAATTCTCCGCCACCAACAGAAATGTAATTGAAAGAAATCTGCTTTATATCTCAAAATGTAATGTCAGACACACAATCCATACAAGTCTGTTCCGGGTTCGAACAGAACCGAAGGCACTTCCAAAGAAGCCCTTGCAATCCGGATAATCCCTAATCACGTCCAGATTTTCCATCACATATGGAGATCTCTATACCGGGGATCAGCCAGTGCAGAGACAATCGACAAGAAACCCTTTCGTTTTCGAAAATATCCGGTCTTCACCACCGGTCTTCAAATGCTATCCATAACGACGTATAACATATTCGGAATGGGATATATGACACAAAGGTCCTCTCCCGGCTAAACCGAATAGTGAGCGCAACATTTAAAAACATATGGATATGGGATTTCAATTAAGTCACAACTTAATAATTCAAAACTTTCTTTTCAAATGGTTTAAACCAATCTCCATTTTAATCTTTTAAACAAAAGATTAATTTCACCAAATTCACCCAGTTTCACAAATATTCATTTCCAGATTTCAAAACAATTCCATTTCAATTTGATTAATTCACTAAATCTTTAAATTAAAGATTTATCTTATAGATTTCAAACTATTTCCAAATATTCACTTTTAAAAATTTGTTTTCAAATATTCATCAATAACTGGGAAAACTTTTTCAGTTTAAACTTGAAATCTGTTTGATACAATTTGAAATTCATTTCTTTTACGAAAGCATTTTATCATTTAGAAACAACAATCTTATTTCGGAAAACCCAATTTCATTTATACAAGTTATAACCTTTGGGTTAATTCAAATTCCCAAAAATAATACTTTAAAAATGGTTTTACTCGTATATAACTAGTATAATATCGTTAATCCCTAGTTTCAAATCATAGAATTCAATTTCAAGTATTGAATTCAAATTTAAATCAAAATATTTAAATTTCAAAACTTAATCAAGTTACTCAAAACAAATTTCATCTTTGAAATTCCATTTCAAAAGCTTTTCACTTTAAACCCAATCTCATTTTCAAACCAATTGAATTTAAATTTTCTATTTAAAATCGTTTCAAAATCTGTGACTTAAATCGATTTCCTCGAGAAATCCATAATTGTGTGTGTGTAAGTGTGGTCCAGGGGTTTAACACAATAGTGCAACAACATTCACTCATCATAGATTCAAAACACAGAAATATAGTTGATAAGCGATATAAAACTATAACGCTCATCGTCCATTCACAGATTCACAGATAATATACAAATGTAATAAATATACACAGCTCAATCTACAGAACAAAATATCACAAATCAGATAGGATAATCAATTCAAGGCATCACATATAATAC
Organism: Allium cepa; assembly: GCA_030765085.1. Classification (NCBI taxonomy): domain Eukaryota; kingdom Viridiplantae; phylum Streptophyta; class Magnoliopsida; order Asparagales; family Amaryllidaceae; genus Allium; species Allium cepa. The sequence continues at coordinate 223,449,762 of CM060928.1, forward strand.
GATCATTCATAAGTAATTCAAGCATCCAATAATCATTAATAAACAGGATTTATTTATCGTTTAATCCTATGTAATTCAATTTATCTCCAATTAAATTAATTACTTATGAATTTATTATCCAATTCTGATTTATTTATTTTCATTAAGTAATTTAAATCATTTATAATTGATTATCTAATTTATTTAATCTAATAAATTATTAACATTAATCACTTTAAATCAATTACTTAATAATCCTTAGTTAATTATCCTTATTAACTAATAATATTTCTTAATCACTTTCCTAAGAAATTATCTTAGATTAATTCATTATTAATCATTTCTAATTATAAATTAATCTAAATTATTTATTTATAAATTAAATAAATCATTCTTTAATTACCATATTAATTTAGTCATTTTATTACCTTAATTATCTCTAAGATCATTAATTTCTTTATTAATGATTTCATAAATCATTTAAGTGTATTTTTAAACATTACACTTCAAATTTAGACTCAAACTTCATTTTGAATTTGAAATTATATATTTAACATTAACCAAATTTTAAATATCAATTAATAAACCTATATACGAAAAATCCTAACTAAATTACTCAAATTTTTATTTAAAATTTAAGCTTTAAAATATATTTTATTTTATCTTGCAAATTCAAGTTAAAACAATTTATTTAATTTTTCACTCAAAATTTAGGAAACCTTTATGAAAGAATTTTATCAAAATCAAGTTAAACATTTGTTTAAAACAAACTTACTTTTTAAAACTATTTATTTTAAACTTATTTTTAAAACATTCATATTTAAAAAGTGATTGGAATTTCCAAATTTGAATTCAAAGTAACTTGAATTGATACTTTAACCTTTAATCTAACTCAGTTCAACTTTGTTATAATTTAAAGTTAAGCTTCTGGAGATTGAACAGTTCTGGAACCTGTAACCATCACATTCTGGAGCAAATCTCCCATTGCATCGAGTCAACACTCCAAAGACCCGAGTGAAACCCGAGTAAAAACTGCACATCCCACAAAACCAACAGGCCTTCAAACATGCACGGTGCACGCTGTGCACGTTCACAAGCGCCGCCACCCTCCGATCATCATCGCGACCATCATCGACAAACGCTCGCACCCCCACGACCCCAAACAAGGACCCAGTTCGACACTTCCAGGCGCGAATCAAAATTTGAACCCATCGACCCAAAATTTGAAAACACGTGAAACCAAAACCTGGAACAACTCGCGCACATTACCACGAACCTGTCAACACGTCGCGTCCCCTCCTCCGACCACCGGAGCACCAGCACCATCAGCCACCACTTCGTCATCGACCTCTCTTCCAATTCCCACAAGCACGTCAAGCTCGATCGCCCATTGAAAACAAACGAGACCAAAATCTGAACCATAGTAAAACTAGGGTTTCAAACTTCAACGACCTCCCATCGCCAGCACCAACCTCTAGGCGACCCTCTCCTATTTTTCTCCGACCCCCCGTAGGCTCCTCCACCACCTCGAACGACCGCGACACCCCCAGATCAATACGTCGCCAGAAATTGGTCGAAGTATACTTTTTGTTTATTTTTGAGTTCCCCTAAACCCCACCTCTAAAAATTATAAATTTTGCATTAAAAATCATATTAAAGTGTGATGATTCCACTCATATACCTGAATTGTAAAATTAACAGGTTTGAATTTTTACAGGGACTTGAGTTTCCTGCTTTAATTTTATTTCCAGAGTCATACACAAATGGTTTTAACTTAAATAAATTTTTAAATCCTAGTTCATGATCAAACAAATATCTTTCGTTTATATTCCATGATCTAACAGCGAGTAGATAAGGAGATAGAGATTTATTTTATAAATCTGGATTTTGGAAAAAAATAAAGATAAAGCAGAGGCAATACAACAATCACAGGCACACATACATCAACATATATACAGGAGATTTGCAACAACACACTTTCTAGATAAACTCTTGCAACCATCTCAAATGTTTTTAAAAAAGAAGTTACTCACCTTAGAAAAATGCAGAGAGATTATATTTTGAGAACAGGAAGGCTTGAATAAAAACTGGGATTTGAAAACTTGCAAATATATTCGATTTCTGAAACTTTGCCTTGTTTGAAACTTTAGAAACTGGAATGATAAGACAGGAACATGATGATTCAACTTGATTCCAGGCTTGCAGTTTGAAGATGGAATCTGGTTACAGCTTATAGAAAATTGTCTATAGGGTTTTGGTTTTGAGGGAAGATGATTACAGAGATTAAGATTTGAACTTGAAAGTGGAAATGCTTTTGCAAGCTAGAGTCTGATGATCTGAAGTGCTTCAGATCTGAATCATTGAAAATTTTGCTTCAAGTTATTGCTCATTTCAATTTTTACTCAGCTTTTTCTTTAGCCAAGAATGAATTAAAATGAGGAGTGGATGTATATGTGAAGTTTGCAAGCTGTAGTTAGTACAACAGGGTGATATTATAATGCTTTGTACCATATTATTTTTTTTGTTTTGTACAGATGATAGTATTTTAATGTGCTGCATTTATTACTTACCTTACACATTTTATTCTTGCTTGTCTCGGCTGCATATTTTTTCTTTGCTTGTATGGTGGCTGATGGGTATGCTATGGTGTACTAGAGTGGCTGATGTATCTAGCTTGGTAGCAAATGAATACATATTGTGTACTAAAGAGGATCTTGCATTAAGTTACTAGTACTCTATGCTTATACTTTATTTGTATTTTATTTTAATTGTTTTATTTGTTTGTACTTAGTTTATTTATATTTTTGTTCAGGCTGAAATGATGTTGCCTTATGTTTTATATTAGAGATGTTTTGTTTATTCACTTAGGTATATTTAATTTCAATAGTTTATACTTTGATGTATTTTGTTTTACAAGTTCATACCATTTCAATTGTATATGCATTTATTTATGTTGTTATTTTTCTGTTCTTACTTTATGTATGTATACTTATATATTTGTTTTGTTTGCTTTTGAATAGAATGAAGTTCCATTTTTATTTGCTGTTTGGTTTCATATTTGACTTCTTTTGCATTTGAATATGAAGTTTTGTTTGTATTTGCAGGTTTTCGTTTACATATTTATGTCTTTGAAGATGTTTTGCATAACCACTTACTGGTAACATACAAGATCCCTTTACTTACTTTTGATTTTATACTTCATGTATATAGATATAAAGCTATTATAATTATTGTTATAAAAATAACTCCTTATTGATTTAAAATAATTTACAAAAGAAATCGTTTTCTTATTAATAAATAACACAAACCATTTGAATTTGGAAAAACTCCACTCGATTATCATTTAATTTCACAATTTTAAATCAAAAGTAAATTTAATTATCAATTTAAAATAAATTAAAATTCAGGATCGTTACAGACTTCCCCCCTTAAAAGAATTTCGTCCTCGAAATTCGCCAGAGAGAGATAACGAAGATAGACGAAAGATAGAGAAACGATTTCAAAATTTTTAGTTTAAAACTAAGGTACACCTATTAACCAAAGCAACCAAAACAACCAATCCATCCAAACAAACAATTCTGACCAAATTGGAGTTTATGTCCCATATTAGTATATCAAATTTCCTTCTTGGATCTACCAGGAACTATCAAAGAATTGAAAAGAGACTCTGAACAAAAGAGATTGATAGAGAAAAAATTGTTTCCACTTTTGCAGGAAATTGACCATTTATAGTCGTATTCCCCTGTCCCCTATCTCGTTCTCTTCTTGCACTCATATCTACTATCGGTGGATAGTAAGAGAATTTACTGAGGCATTCGAACGGATATCTTAGGGATATACTCATTCTAGGGATACTTCACCCTATCTCTAATGAGCTACTTAATGTGTTATACTCCTGAGCTAAAGTTCAACCTTAGCTCTGATACCAAATGTGACGATACGGGTTTTGCCCGCTCGAAAATCAACATCCATACTTCAAATCGTATTCGAATGCCGTAGATTCGACCGTTCAAATCCGATTCGCCAGAGCTTATAACAACATTAAGTAAATAACACAGCGGAATAAAAAGAATAATACATTGATATACAGCATTCATACAATATCTGATACAACAGAATGATACAATGATATCAATATACATCAGAGATATGATACAACAAATAGCAGCGAAAAAGAAATAGATAACACTAGCAGCGGATAATCTCCATCTTCAAGCACCAATCCAGAAATAGCTCGAACTCCCAATAACGATGCACAAAGATAAGCAAGACAGGTGTGAACCAAAGACTGAACTAACTCCAGATAATCCACTATATCTAACTATCTGAAAAACCCAACTCTAGACTGCTCGTGTGGAAAATAATGAGCACCCAGAGTTTAGGAAAGGAACAATAAACTCCGGGTCAGTCATGGGACTGGTGTGAGCAACAAAAACAGTTTATCTTTTAATTCAATCAATAAAAGAATTTTAATGTAAATTCGCAATGCTTTTTGAAAATGAAACTACCATAAGACCTCCCGCCACACACACAATGCAAACGCAGACTTGGAGGAGATTTCTTCTTATGATAGTCAAACATGCTTAATACGTAGAAAATTTCTTTGATATTATTATTATAAGTGCACGGTGCAGAAAAGCATTTCGAAAGTAGAATATTAATCTTAGCCAGCATAGACATTTCGAACTATGCCTACTATAGCTACCATCCAAACAGTGGGGCGCCACCATAAGTGAATGGCAGGTTCTACAACTAAAACCGTACAAGGCTCGTATTGTTTCTTTGGATTTCCAACAAATGGTCAGGCCAAGGAACTTTCCATTGCCACATGAGAACGCCTCTGGAAGGACGTCCCCGAGAACCTAACCGGATCTCTGCCAACACAAGGCCGGGTTACCCCTAACTGGGTAACTACTGACACGAGTATGCCACCTCCCGGTTGTAACAACCTTTAACCGGGGCCCCAACATCAAATCACAAAACAAGATATATATAAGTTTGTGATGTCCACATAAGTAAGTATCTGGGCTCCATACCATGATACCACTTCTATCCAGAAGGAGATGTACATACCCTAAAGGGAGCTACCCCTCATAACCTTGCCGCATCTTTCCTGTTCTGGCCATTCCGGGGTGTGAGGCTCGACGAAGTCTCGTCCACAAAGCCACGCTTTGGTACAAAGCCATGCTTTGGGTCAACAAATGATCAAAGTAATGATCACAAAGATAAATGATCAAACAAACGATCATATCACAAATGATCAAACAATGATCATTTCACAGCAACACTTAGCATGTCACATTACCAAATTGGGAATATATCGCTGATAACCTTCAACTACATAACCTCTGAGCTCGTACGTCTCAGAGAAGGGTGTTAAGCTAAAAGAATAAATTCTCCGCCACCAACATAAATGTATTTGAAAGAAATCTGCTTTATATCTCAAAATGTAATGTCAGACACACAATCCATACAAGTCTGTTCCGGGTTCGAACCGAACCGAAGGCACTTCCAAAGAAGCCCTTGCAATCCGGATAATCCCTAATCACGTCCGGATTTCCCATCACATATGGAGATCTCTATACCGGGGATCAGCCAGTGCAGAGACAATCGACAAGAAACCCTTTCGTTTTCGAAAATATTCGGTCTTCACCACCGGTCTTCAAATGCTATCCATAACGACGTATCACATATTCGGAATGGGATATATGACACAAAGGTCCTCTCCTGGCTAAATCGAATAGTGAGCGCAACATTTAAAAACATATGGATATGGGATTTCAATTAAGTCATAACTTAATAATTCAAAACTTTCTTTTCAAATGGTTTAAACCAATCTCCATTTTAATCTTTTAAACAAAAGATTAATTTCACCAAATTCACCCAGTTTCACAAATATTCATTTCCAGATTTCAAAACAATTCCATTTCAATTTGATTAATTCACTAAATCTTTAAATTAAAGATTTATCTTATAGATTTCAAACTATTTCCAAATATTCACTTTTAAAAATTTGTTTTCAAATATTCATCAATAACTGGGAAAACTTTTTCAGTTTAAACTTGAAATCTATTTGATACAATTTGAAATTCATTTCTTTTACGAAAGCTTTTTATCATTTAGAAACAACAATCTTATTTCGGAAAACCCAATTTCATTTATACAAGTTATAACCTTTGGGTTAATTCAAATTCCCAAAAATAATACTTCAAAAATGGTTTTACTCGTATATAACTAGTATAATATCGTTAATCCCTAGTTTCAAATCATAGAATTCAATTTCAAGTATTGAATTCAAATTTAAATCAAAATATTTAAATTTCAAAACTTAATCAAGTTACTCAAAACAAATTTCATCTTTGAAATTCCATTTCAAAAGCTTTTCACTTTAAACCCAATCTCATTTTCAAACCAATTGAATTTAAATTTTCTATTTAAAATCGTTTCAAAATCTGTGACTTAAATCGATTTCCTCGAGAAATCCATAATTGTGTGTGTGTAAGTGTGGTCCAGGGGTTTAACACAATAGTGCAACAACATTCAATCATCATAGATTCAAAACACAGAAATATAGTTGATAAGCGATATAAAACTATAACGCTCATCGTCCATTCACAGATTCACAGATAATATACAAATGTAATAAATATACACAGCTCAATCTACAGAACAAAATATCAAAAATCAGATAGGATAATCAATTCAAGGCATCACATATAATACGATCATTCATAAGTAATTCAAGCATCCAATAATCATTAATAAACAGGATTTATTTATCGTTTAATCCTATGTAATTCAATTTATCTCCAATTAAATTAATTACTTATGAATTTATTATCCAATTCTGATTTATTTATTTTCATTAAGTAATTTAAATCATTTATAATTGATTATCTAATTTATTTAATCCAATAAATCATTAACATTAATCACTTTAAATCAATTACTTAATAATCCTTAGTTAATTATCCTTATTAACTAATAATATTTCTTAATCACTTTCCTAAGAAATTATCTTAGATTAATTCATTATTAATCATTTCTAATTATAAATTAATCTAAATTATTTATTTATAAATTAAATAAATCATTCTTTAATTACCATATTAATTTAGTCATTTCATTACCTTAATTATCTCTAAGATCATTAATTTCTTTATTAATGATTTCATAAATCATTTAAGTGTATTTTTAAACATTACACTTCAAATTTAGACTCAAACTTCATTTTGAATTTGAAATTATATATTTAACATTAACCAAATTTTAAATATCAATTAATAAACCTATATACGAAAAATCCTAACTAAATTACTCAAATTTTTATTTAAAATTTAAGCTTTAAAATATATTTTATTTTATCTTGCAAAAATTCAAGTTAAAACAATTTATTTAATTTTTCACTCAAAATTTAGGAAACCTTTATGAAAGAATTTTATCAAAATCAAGTTAAACATTTGTTTAAAACAAACTTACTTTTTAAAACTATTTATTTTAAACTTATTTTTAAAACGTTCATATTTAAAAAGTGATTTGAATTTCCAAATTTGAATTCAAAGTAACTTGAATTGATACTTTAACCTTTAATCTAACTCAGTTCAACTTTGTTATAATTTAAAGTTAAGCTTCAGGAGATTGAACAGTTCTGGAACCTGTAACCATCACATTCTGGAGCAAATCTCCCATTGCATCGAGTCAACACCCCAAAGACCCGAGTGAAACCCGAGTAAAAACTGCACATCCCACAAAACCAACAGGCCTTCAAACATGCACGGTGCACGCTGTGCACGTTCACAAGCGCCGCCACCCTCCGATCATCATCGCGACCATCATCGACAAACGCTCGCACCCCCACGACCCCAAACAAGGACCCAGTTCGACACTTCCAGGCGCGAATCAAAATTTGAACCCATCGACCCAAAATTTGAAAACACGTGAAACCAAAACCTGGAACAACTCGCGCACATTACCACGAACCTGTCAACACGTCGCGTCCCCTCCTCCGACCACCGGAGCACCAGCACCATCAGCCACCACTTCGTCATCGACCCCTCTTCCAATTCCCACAAGCACGTCAAGCTCGATCGCCCATTGAAAAAAAACGAGACCAAAATCTGAACCATAGTAAAACTAGGGTTTCAAACTTCAACGACCTCCCATCGCCAGCACCAACCTCTAGGCGACCCTCTCCTATTTTTCTCCGACGCCCCGTAGGCTCCTCCACCACCTCGAACGACCGCGACACCCCCAGATCAATACGTCGCCGGAAATTGGTCGAAGTATACTTTTTGTTTATTTTTGAATTACTCCTAAACCCCACCTCTAAAAATTATAAATTTTGCATTAAAAATCATATTAAAGTGTGATGATTCCACTCATATACCTAAATTGTAAAATTAACAGGTTTGAATTTTTACAGGGACTTGAGTTTCCTGCTTTAATTTTATTTCCAGAGTCATACACAAATGGTTTTAACTTAAATAAATTTTTAAATCCTAGTTCATGATCAAACAAACATCTTTCGTTTATATTCCATGATCTAACAGCGAGTAGATAAGGAGATAGAGATTTATTTTATAAATCTGGGTTTTGGAAAAAAATAAAGATAAAGCCGAGGCAATACAACAATCACAGGCACACATACATCAACATATATACAGGAGATTTGCAACAACACACTTTCTAGATAAACTCTTGCAACCATCTCAAATGTTTTTAAAAAAGAAGTTACTCACCTTAGAAAAATTCAGAGAGATTATATTTTGAGAACAGGAAGGCTTGAATAAAAACTGGGATTTGAAAACTTGCATCTATATTCGATTTCTGAAACTTTGCCTTGTTTGAAACTTGAGAAACTGGAATGCTAAGACAGGAACATGATGATTCAACTTGATTCCAGGCTTGCAGTTTGGTTACAGCTTATAGAAAATTGTCTACAGGGTTTTGGTTTTGAGGGAAGATGATTACAGAGATTAAGATTTGAACTTGAAAGTGGAAATGCTTTTGCAAGCTAGAGTCTGATGATCTGAAGTGCTTCAGATCTGAATCATTGAAAATTTTGCTTCAGTTATTGCTCATTTCAATTTTTACTCGGCTTTTTCTTTAGCCAAGAATGAATCAAAATGAGGAGTGGATGTATATGTGAAGTTTGCAAGCTGTAGTTAGTACAACAGGGTGATATTATAATGCTTTGTACCATATATTTTTGTTTTTGTTTTGTACAGATGATAGTATTTTAATGTGCTGCATTTATTACTTACCTTACACATTTTATTCTTGCTTGTCTCGGCTGCATATTTTTTCTTTGCTTGTATGGTGGCTGATGGGTATGCTATGGTGTACTAGAGTGGCTGATGTATCTAGCTTGGTAGCAAATGAATACATATTGTGTACTAAAGAGGATCTTGCATTAAATTGCTAGTACTCTATGCTTATACTTTATTTGTATTTTATTCTACTTGTTTTATTTGTTTGTACTTAGTTTATTTATATTTTTGTTCAGGCTGAAATGATGCTGCCTTATGTTTTATATTAGAGATGTTTTGTTTATTCACTTAGGTATATTTAATTTCAATAGTTTATACTTTGATGTATTTTGTTTTACAAGTTCATACCATTTCAATTGTATATGCATTTATTTATGTTGTTATTTTTCTGTTCTTACTTTATGTATGTATACTTATATATTTGTTTTGTTTGCTTTTGAATAGAATGAAGTTCCATTTTTATTTGCTGTTTGGTTTCATATTTGACTTCTTTTGCATTTGAATATGAAGTTTTGTTTGTATTTGCAGGTTTTCTTTTACATATTTATGTCTTTGAAGATGTTTTGCATAACCACTTACTGGTAACATACAAGATCCCTTTACTTACTTTTGATTTTATACTTCATGTATATAGATATAAAGCTATTATAATTATTGTTATAAAAATAACTCCTCATTGATTTAAAATAATTTACAAAAGAAACCGTTTTCTTATTAATAAATAACACAAACCATTTGAATTTGGAAAAACTCCAATCGATTATCATTTAGTTTCACAATTTTAAATCAAAAGTAAATTTAATTATCAATTTAAAATAAATTAAAATTCGGGATCGTTACACTTTTCTATCTTTCTCTTTTCTATCCCTTTCTTTCTAAATAATGGTGCGTCTTTCTGTGGAATGAAAGACGAGTCGTTGCAAATGAAGATGGAAATAATTCAAAGTGATGATCAAGGAGGACGCTACTTACCCATCTACTTTAATTTACACTTAGAAGCTAATGCACATGCTAAAAGGTCTTTAAATCTTCATGCACACTTAATGGATGGTTACTTGAAGTTAATGATAACTTGGCCACCACACTTCCGAAGAGGATATTTTGGGTAGTTCCCAAAAAAGTGAATTAAGATTTTAAGCTTGTATAAATATCCCTTATGTTTCATGTAACCCTACTCTTCTTTACTCTCTTACTCGCCTTTTCTCTTTATGTTAGTGTAGGATCTCAAATAAAAGAAAGCTCTCTTTCTCTTTTCATGGCTACTTAGCTATTTTTATTTTATGTAATTTACTTTCTTTTTTATGCAATTTAATACATGCACTTTTCTTTTACATGCTTATTTACATTTCATGTTAGTAGTTTAGATTTTCTTTTTTTATGCAAGTAGCTTAGTTTTCTTGCATTTAGCTCTCTTTTTCCTCTTCTTTTTATGCTATGTTGCATGCTACTTGTGTTGATATGATAACACAAATGAGAGGCTAATACCTTCAATTTAGGGGTAATGAAGCTCTCTAATCATGCAGTTTCAAAATTTTGCTCATTTATGTTCTTTTTTTGTGCTTAATGGAAACATTTGAAGTGGTTTAATGAGTTGTTTAGCTTTGAAGTTGATAGTCTATGTTGTTCATAACAAATAGGCTATGCTTAAACAAACAAAACACAAATTGCATCTTCATCTACATATGATTATGGCAAAGAAGCGAATGTTGAAATTAAATTTTGATGACCTATATTTCTAAACAATAGTTAATAGACCATGCTTAAATAGATTTTGCTTTCAACTTTGTTGTCATATTTCATGAGGATTAAATGTATATTAGTGATTGTGTTATAGTTTGATGGTGTATATTGGGCTAATTAATAGCACAAATATATCGTACTTGTGATAAGCACATCAACTAATTTCACTAATGATCAAAAGAGAGATTATAACTTTATTTGGTTGATTTATGTGATCTAGAGAGTGGAAATTACTTTTTAATTGTCTTAACACACTCATATTTTTTATCACTTTCTTTTTGTCATTTTTCTTCAGTTTTAGCTAATCACACTTTCAACTTTGATTAATTTGATTGAATAGATTTTTAAAATCTAACAATTCCCTGTGGATCGACCTGTACTCGCCCCGTAATAACATTTGTATGTCGTGCGCTTGTGGTTCATTTCAATTTAAATTCGTTCGATGGTTTTCTAACTCGATAGAATTTCCGTCGACGAAAAGGTTTTCGGCGCCGTTGTCGGGGAGTTTGTTTTGATTTTTAATTTTCTATTTTTCGAATTATTTTTGTGTGATTTTATTGTGTATTTGTTTGTGTGTGTTTGCATAAAAAAGTAGTGTTTTGTCAGTGATGTTTGATTTTTTTTGTTTTCATTGTTGTTTGTGTGATTGTTGTTTTCTATTTGTTTTGCATTTGCATTGCTATTTAAAAAAAAAATATCATCTCAAAACAAAAACAAAAACATTTTTATTTCATTTTTCCTTCACAAATTTGCATTTACATTTACAATTTCAACTTGCTTTTGACAGTTTTTGCATTTACATTGCCTACACTATTTTTGTTTCTGTGCACACTGTTTTTTGTTTCTGTCTGCAGACTGTTTCTGTGCACAGCCTCTACAGTTCTTTCTCTACCTCCCCTTCCCTGTTCACCACATTCATATACAATACTGCCTTGCAACTAAACCCCATCCTTGACTCACTTTCATCAGTGACATACTAACAACTTGCCTCTGACATGTCCACATCATTCAACTGCCTTTCACATCATTCACTTCAATACAGAACCCACCCCTCTGCTTTGCTTTCAACCACCAGCCTCACCAACATCAACATCAAACTTCACTACCAAAAACTTGCATTGCGTCTTCAAACAATTCCCCATCATCTCTGCTTTCAATATCATAGCCACCCTATTTCAAAACCGCTACACAACCACAGTCAACCGCTGCAAACATTACACAACTGCAGACATTTCAACCACTGGCAAAACACCTCTCTGGTCACAGCTTACATCATTCCACTTCCTTTCTATCAACCATCTACATACTTCATCACTACAATCTTCTTTATTTACGACCACAACATCATCTAATAGCTCCCATATTGCAAATTGCATCACTACATTTGACAGCCTATAACCACTATTTCAGTCACTACATAATGCAAATTGCAAATTCTTCTATTGCATATTCTTCTACTACATATAGCCTACAGCTTACACTCACTACCATCAATAGGACACATCTGCATACTACATCCAATTCACTTCTACTACGGCCATCACCTCTTATCGCTATTTCTACTGCAACCCCAAACAAAACCACTGCATACACTTCTGTTCTGCCTTCATATCAACCATCAACCACAACTGCTCTGTGTACTACCCATCATCACACTACTGTCCAACAAACTTCCATCACCACTAAGCTACATCATCTCCAACCATTCCAAAACTGCCAACCATTCCTGCTACTCTACGGCCAACCTGATCGGCCATCCTCTACAACCACATATCTGCTTGACATCAAAACACTTCAACATATCAACAACAACATCGAATATCCCACATCACTTAACACTCTACTGCTCCATAACCAACAGAAGCTACTGCTACACTTTCCCCCACACTTCAGTTCATCACCACCTGTGATTGCCTTCATCCCCATGTAATCGCCTGTACTGTCAAGTACCACCATACTATCACGTCAAACCATCCTCTACCCTCCACTTTAATAGAGCTGCCACCATCCAACCTCTACAACCCAATACAAAACTGTCAATATTCACTTTCCATAACATCTGACTTGCATTGCCCCTCATTTCTAGAAAAACACCTTCACCCAATCGACTGCAGCACTCACCAATTTCTCATGCAGCCATCAGTACAACAAAGTACAACTACACCCTACCAACAATCCTACACATACACTTCACAACAACAAACCTTCCTTCATCTTTCTTGCCATCTCTGTTCACTGTATTTCTACCAAACCACACTGCTGCATTGCCTCTTGCTGCTATCCAAAGTGCTAAACTTCACTGCAACATCCCATATATAACTTCATTATCCCAGACTTCAGTTACCAGGCTGCAATCCGAACCATCCAAAATCCTCTGCCGAAATCACCTCGAACTAAATCACATCAAATACCCTTCCATCCGCAAAAACATAAGATAACTGACCGCCTGCAACAGCAAACCGCCGAACCGCCCCATCCCAGTCATCAAACTCAAACCATCGACTTCCCAAATCACCACATCACCAGGAACCACCGTACCCAAATCCTCACCGCCGCGACTTCTCCTTAAACTCCCACGACCTCCCCCTATCGTTCCTCACTAATTGCAATAACGAACAGTAGCGAAATAGCCAATCTTTTTTTTTCTTTCCTCCATTCGCCTTGGGAACAGAGGAATCGCATTTAGGAGGAGAAATAAATATTTTTATTGGGTTTGGGTTTGTGGCTGTTTGGGTTTTGGGCCGTTTAGAACAGAAAATCGTTTTATAAATTACTTTGTTAAAAAAAGGGTTTCCTCTTATATATAAAAAAAGAAGAGCATTGTGGTTAGATTTTTTTAAGTTTCTTACAAAAAAAATTTCCAATATAAAAAATTAAAGAACAAATTTTAATTTGTTTTTTTGTTTCGTTTTGATTTTTTTTTTTTGGCTTTTAGTTCAATCCTTATTAAAAATGAAAAATAGCGGCTTCCGCCTAAGCAGAGTTCATATATGGAGATGTAGCCCATTATTTTCTAAGTACAATTGTTAATCACCATGGAGAACTACGGTATACGTTCATAAGCCCAAGTATCCGAGTGTTCCTTATTGACCGCAAATTAGGTGGGCGTTCGTCGATCGAAGTCTTGCCTGATTCTGAGTCAGTATGAAGAAATTTTTACAGTTTGAATAGAAAAAAAGCGCCTTCTGCATAGGCTGAGTTCAAATATGGAGATGTAGCATGTTATTTTTAAAGTACAATTATTTATCACCATGGAGAACTACAATAACGTTCATAAGCCGAAGTGTCCTAGTGTTCCATATTGTCCGTAATTTAGGCGGGAGTTCAGCGGTCGAAGTCTCGCTTGATTCCGAGTTAGTATGAAGATGATATTGCGGTCTGAACAAAAAAATAGAGGCTTTTGCCTATGCGGAGTTCAAATATGGAGATGTACCATGTTATTTGCTAAGTAAACTATTAATCACCATGGAGAACTACAGTATACGTTCATAAGCCAAAGCATCCAAGTGCTACATATTGTCTGTAATTTAGGTAAGAGTTCATCAGTCGAAGTTTCGCCTGATTCCGAGTTAGTATGAAGAAGTTATTACAGTATTAACAAAAAAAACGTCTTCTACGATGGCGGAGTTCAAATATGGAGATGTAGTCAATTATTTTCTATGTAGAACTATTAATCACCGTGGAGAACTAGCGTTGAAGTGGGGATATAGCCTGTTATTTTCTGAGTACAACTGTTAATCACTATGGAGAACTACGGTATACGTTCATAAGATGAAGTATCCGAATGTTCTATATTGTCCGTAATTAGGTGGGAGTTATCGGTCGTAGTTTCATCTGATTGCGAGTTAGTATGAAGAAGTTATTGCAGTATGAACAAACAAAATAGCGGCTTCTACCTAGGTGGAGCTCAAATACGCGCGATTTCGCTGGCTCTATAGTTGCCTTTGTGCTATAGGGATATAGCCCGTTATTTCAAATTACAACTATTAGTCACCATGGAGAACTACGGTATACATTCACTAAATTAAGTGTCCAAGTGTTCCTTATCGTCTATAATTTAGATGGGAGTTCATCGGTCAAAGTCTCGCTTGATTCTGAGTTAGTATGAAGAAGTTATTGCAGTTTGAACAAAAAAAATAGCGGCTTCTGCCTAGACGGAGTTCAAATGTGGAGACGTAGCCTATTATTTCTAAGTACAATTGTTAATCATCATGGAGAACAACAATATACATTCATAAGTTGAAGTATCCAAGTGTTCCATACAGTCTGTAATTTACGAGGGAGTTCATCGACTCGAGTCTCGCCTGATTCGGAGTTAGTATAAAGAAGTTATTGCAGTTTGAACAAAAAAAAATAGCAGCTTCTGCCTAGGCAGAGTTCAAATATGGAGATGTATCCCGTTATTTTCTAAGTACAATTGTTAGTTACCATGGAAAACTACAGTATACATTCATAAGCCGAAGTATCCGAGTGTTCCATATTAACGATAAATTAGGTAGGAGTTCATCGATCGAAGTCTCGCCCAATTCCGAGTTAGTATGAAGAAGTTATTGCAGTTTGAACAAAAAAAATACTAGCTTCTGCCTAGGCGGAGTTCAAATATGGAGATGTAGCATGTTATTTTCAGAGTACAACTATTTTATCACCATAGAGAACTACGATATACGTTCATAAGCCGAAGTATTTGAGTGTTCCATATTTACCATAAATTAGGTAGGAGTTCATCGATCGAAGTCTCCCCTGATTCCGAGTTAGTATAAAAAAGTTATTGCAGTTTGAACAATAATAAATAGTAGCTTCTGCCTAGACGGAGTTTAAATATGGAGATGTAGCATGTCATTTTCTAAGTATAACTATTTTATCACCATGGAGAACGACAATGTACGTTCATAAGCTGAAGTATCCGAGTGTTCCACATTGTCCGTAATTTAGGTGGGAGTTCATCAGTCGAAGTCTTGCCTGATTCTGAGTTAGGATGAAGAAGTTATTGTAGTCTGAACAAAAAGAATAACGGCTAATGCCTATGCGGAGTTCAAATATGGAGATGTAGCCTGTTATTTGCTAAGTACAACTGTTAATCACCACGGAGAACAACGATATACGTTCATAAGCCAAAGTATCCAAGTGTTCCATATTGTCTGTAATTTAGATGGGAGTTTATTGATCGAAGTCTCGCCTAATTCTGAGTTAGTATGAAGAAGTTATTGCAGTATGAACAAAGGAAATAGTGGCTTCTACCTAGGCCATTATTTTCTAAGTACAACTATTAGTTATCACGGAGAACTATGGTATCCGTTCACCGGTTGAAGTATTCGAGTGTTCCTTATTGTCTGTAATTTAGATGGGAGTTCATCGGGCAAAGTCTCGCCTGATTCCGATTTAGTATGAAGAAGTTATTGCAGTTTGAACAAAAATATAGTGGCTTATGCCTTGACGGAGTTCAAATATGGAGACGTAGCCAATTATTTTCTAAGTACAATTATTAATCATCATGTAGATCGATAATATACGTTCATATGCTGAAGTATTCAAGTGTTCCATGCAGTCTGTAACTTACGAAGGAGTTCATCGGTCGTAGTCTCGCCTGATTCGGAGTTAGTATGAAGAAGTTATTGTAGTCTGAACAAAAAAAATAGTAGTTTCTGCCTAGGTGGAGTTCAAATATGGAGATGTAGCCCGTTATTTTCTAAGTACAACCGTTAGTCATTATGGAGAACTACGGTATACATTCATAAGCCGAAGTATCCGAGTGTTCCATATTGA
This sequence comes from Allium cepa, assembly GCA_030765085.1. Taxonomy (NCBI): domain Eukaryota; kingdom Viridiplantae; phylum Streptophyta; class Magnoliopsida; order Asparagales; family Amaryllidaceae; genus Allium; species Allium cepa. Next base: position 223,466,513 of record CM060928.1, read on the forward strand.
CCATAAATTAGGTGGGAGTTCATCGATCGAAGTCTCACCTGATTCTGAGTTAGTATGAAGAAGTTATTACATTTTGAACAAAAAAATTTGGCTTCTGCCTTTGCGCAGTTCAAATATGAAGATGTAACATCTTATTTTCTAAGTACAACTATTTTATCACAATGGAGAACTACGATATACGTTCATAAGCCAAGGTATTCGAGTGCTCCATATTGTCTGTAATTTAGGTAGGAGTTTGTCGGTCGAAGTCTCGCCTGATTCCGAGTTAGTATGAAGAAGTTATTGCAGTCTGAAGAAAAAAATAGCGGCTTTTGCCTATACGGAGTTTAAATACGGAGATGTAGCCTGTTATTTGCTAAGTATAACTGTTAATCGCCACGGAGAACAACGGTATACGTTCATAAGCCGAAGCATCCAAGTGTTCCATATTGTCTGTAATTTAGGTGGGAGTCATCAGTCAAAGTCTCTCCTAATTCTGAGTTAGTATGAAGAAGTTATTGCAATATGAACAAAAAATAGCGGCTTCTGCCTAGGCGAGTTCAAATATAGAGATGTAGTCAGTTATTTCCTAAGTAGAACTATTAATAACCATGAAGAACTACGGTATACTTTCATAAGCCGAAATATTTAAGTGTTCCTATTATCCGTAAATTTGGAAGGAGTGAATCGGTCGAAGTCCCGCCCAATTCCGAGTTAGTATGAAGAAGTTCTTACAATTTAATCCAAAATAATAGCAGCTACTGCCTAGGCAGAGTTCAAATATGTAGATGTAGCTTGTTATTTTCTAAGTACAACGTTTTATCATCATGAAGAGCTACGGTATACATTCATAAGCCGAAGTATCCGAGTGTTCCATGTTGTCCTTAATTTACGTGGGAGTCCATTGGTCGAAGTCTCATCTGATTGCGAGTCAGTATGAAGAAGTTATTGCAGTATGAACAAAAAAATAGCAGCTTTTGCCTAGATGGAGTTCAAATATGGAGATGTATCCTGCATTTTCGAAGTACAACTATTAATCTCCATGGAGAACTACGGTACGTTCATAAGTTAAAGTACCCGAGCGTTCCATATTGTCTATAATTTAGGTTGGAGCTCATCGGTTGAAGTCTTGCTAGATTTCGAGTTAGTATGAAGAAGTTATTGCAATTTGAACAAAAAATAGCTGCTTCTGCATAAGCGGAGTTTAAATATGGTTTTATAGCCTGTTATTTTCTAACTTTTAATCACCATGGAGAACTAAAGTATACATTCGTAAGACAAAGTATCCAAGCATTCCATATTGTCCCTAATTTTAGTGGTAGTTCATCGGTCGAAGTCTCGCATGATTCGTGTTAGTATGAAGAAGTTACTGCAGTATGAACAGAAAAAATAGCGGCTCCTACCTAGGTGGAGTTTAAATGTGGAGGCGTAGCATGTTATTTTCTAAGTACAATTGTTAATCACCGTGGAGAACTACGGTATATGTACATAAGCTGAAGTATTTGTGTGTTCCATATTGTCCGTAATTTTGGTGGGAGTTCATCTGTCAAAGTCTCGTCTGGTTCCGAGTTAGTATGAAGAAGTTACTCACTACACCAAACATCCCATTTTGTAACACTTTTCCGCTTTCAATTTATAGCGGAAATAACCGTTATAAATTTCTGATATATATTTCCGTTACGATCGTTTATCACGGTTATTACCGTTGCTAAATCTGGTAATTTCGTAAATAGTTAAAAGTGATATGGATAAGATTGTCATTTCGTCTTCTATTGTTACTTTCCCATTTCCCGCAAATAATATTCATCATTTCATTTTATTTTTTCTTTTGTTCTTGGGTAATCGCCCCTCCGATTTGATTTACCACCGCCTCCGTTGTTTTTGCAACAGCCTCCACCATTCTTCCACCGTCTTTTTCGACTACCTCCATCTTCAGCTGCTGCCTCCGTTGTTTTTTTCCACCAATTTGACAAAGACAAAGGAAGATTAGGGCTTGCATTCTATTTCGAAAATCGAGGTCAGAGACTGCCACTGCCTCCATTAGTCATGGTCTGAGGATGCGGCGACTAGGTGATGGGGCGGTGCAGTTGAGGTCGGATGCGGTGTTCAGATTGTTTCAGATTTAGGAAATTTTTGGGGGGAAGGTCGTGATTATTAAGCTCTCATTCTTCTGCGCTTCTTTAAGGTTCCTCTTCTTTGAACTGCAAGGGTTTTGAATGGTTCCACCGCTCCCTTCTTCTTCTGTTTGTTCTGCTTCCTCAAATTGCAGGCTTCATACTGCAAGGTAATTGTCTTGGTTTTTATCTTGTTAAATGAATCGTAGCTTGTCTGTAAGACCACTTCTATTTATTTCATACTGCTTGCAATTTGGATAGTTCTATTTTCCAGTTTGGGATTTGGTGAAGCATATTCAAAATTAGATGTCGTAAAATGTAAAATTAACGTATGACATTAAATTATAAAGTTTTCCAACAAAGGAATGAGAAACAATCACCAATTACTTGATGTGTATGTCAGACTGTAAAAAATCTATTTCCTTTTAATTCGTCAAGTTTCTAGGTTTTACCATATAAATAATTGTACGCGATTTATGTGCATGAATACATCTCTATAAACAAATAAGTTATTGCCTACTATGTTACAGAAGTTACCTATATATTAGTATATTCAGTATGCAAATTAATTATCTCTATTAACAAATTAGTTTTATCACTTCCTAGAGTAGTGTTACCCGATGTTCTTACCACATCAAACAATTGATTGGAATATAGATGCATATTTTTATGCTTTCTCATGTACCCTTCACACACGTTTAATGGATAAGCCTTAAGTAAAAATAATAACCAAACATAGCAGTATTAGGTATTGGTAATAATAATAACCAAACATTGCAGTAAATAAGCCAATTTGGGAAGTTTTTGAAAGGATGTATTTTCTGTTGTTTTGTAGCAAGGTCATTGTAATATATGGATACTTATAAATAGAAATGACATGGTATACATTGTCATTCAAAATGAATATTATTATTAATTTTAGTGAATAATAGAATGTTAGCATATACAATTATATAAATATGGAATTTACCATAAATATCCTGTTATGCTGATGATTAAACATAGAATTACAAGCAAGCAAGAAAGAAAATCCAAGCATATATGTCTAACAGTCACAAAAGGAATCTATAGTGCCACAAAATAATTAAATCCTACCTTTAAAACATGCATCACTACTATTTTTTTAAATTAGGCATGAATTAGTGACGGAACATGTATGAATTAGATAGACATGTATATTAATGTACATGCATGAATAAAGAAATGTCCGCTCTTTATTATTTTGAATCGTCTAATTTGATTAGTTTAATTTTCAAATATTTGTTTATAATTTTCAGATATTTCTGAAAGGATGTATTTTCTGTTGTTTTGTAGCAAGGTTACCGTAATATATGGATACTTATAAATAGAAATGACATGGTATACATTGTCATTCATAATGAATATTTTTATTAAGTTTAGTGAATTACATAATGTGAGCATATATACAATTATATAAATTGGAATTTACCAGAAATGTACTGTTATGCTGATGATTGAACAGAGAATTGAAAGCAAGCAAGAAAGAAAATCCAAACATATATGTCTACCAGTCAAAATGACTTTACAAGTGCCACAAAATAATTAAATCCTACCTTTAAGACATGCATCGCTACTATTTTTTAAATTAGGCATGAATCAATAATGGAACATTCATGAACTAGATAGACATGTACATTAATGTACATGCATGAATTAAAAAAATGTCCACTTTTTATTATTTGGAATCGTCTAATTTGGTTGATTTAATTTTCAAATATTTTGTTTATAATTCTTCTCTCTTTCCTATTGTATAGTATAACAGTACTAGTATCTGCTCTTTTTTCTTTACAAGCAGAAAAAAGGAAGAGAGAGAGAGATGGCCACCAAAAACAAGTTGCAATTCCTCGGCAATAGAAGATAGTTGTTAATTTAACAAAATCTGGCAAAGCAAAGAGTGCTGCTCCACGTCTTGATGAAAAGAAGAATCTATGTGTGTTAGGAGATATTGGCAACGTAATTGAAACTAAGGATCAGAATCATATTGCTCACAGACCCATTACAAGAAGTTTTGGTTCACAACTTCTTGCTAATTCTCAAGCTGAAGTCTTCGATAACAAAGAGCAACAAAGCATCAGAGAAACACAATCAAAAGCTGGAGCAGATAACCAGTTAGCTGTTATTGACTACGTAGAAGATCTCTACAAGTTTTACAGACTCGCAGAGTATTCAAGCAGAACTGTAAACTACATCGATTCTCAAGCAAAGATCAATGAAAATATGAGAGCAATACTTCAAATTGGAAGTACTGAACCTGGAGCTCTATTTATGATACTTTGGATCATTTTGATAGGCATAACGCTAAGGTAAGTACTTTAAACTCCCAGTACATGGTTCAATTTTTTTACTCATGACCTTTGTTTGTCAAACCGCCATGATGTTATTATAGTAAATTTTAATGAAAGATAATCATTATGGTTTATATTCTTAATATATTTTGTTTGGAATGTTCACATTTATTTTAGTTTCCAAACTTACTGATATGTAAAGTTAGTTGTTTTCTTTAGAGGAGGAGCCCAATCTTGCTTAATTGCTTGGTTATTTAAAGTTAATCACGAGTTGGAATTTTTGTCAATTATCTATGTTATAAAATAAACTATACACACATTATCTTATTTCTAAAGGATTAGATTTGAGAACCTGGTTCAATCGGTTCTTAACTAAGCGAAGATCTTAGTTATTAACTGAATACTCTGCAAATTTTAATAGAAAGCTCAGTTCTTAATTGAGCTTATGCTCAAATTTAGATTGTTTCATTTTTCCCTTGTGTTTTTTTTCTTTTCATTTTGTTCTATAAATCGAGCATTGTTTCTGAATGATCATACATGATGATTGATATGATTAAGTATGAATTATTACTTAGTTTAATTGTTTGTTGTTAATCTTTTTTTGTTAAACGTATGTTAAGATTTTTTTGTTAAACGTATATTGTGAAGAAAACATTAGTATACTTTACATATGGTAACTGTAAATTAATATTATAGATCAAGTTTTAACACTTGATGAACCATATCTTGACAGATAACCAAGTTTTAAAGTGCGTTTCTGCATTGCAAACACACTCATATACACCTGTTGTTGTTAATTGCATAATGCCGTTTCTATTTTCGTTATATACCGCATTATCGCGACTTTATTCAACTATAGTATATCTTTGCCATTAACATTGTTTCATACACATGATCAATTGATCATATTATGCCAAACTTTGTTTCTGAATATGGTGTTAGCATTAGTGACCTAAACTTGATATTGTGCTAAATAAAGATATCATTGTCATTGATTTGAACACATGACCAAGCATAATATAGACATAGTTGTTATTAGCAGAAATGCTTATAAAGACACATGATCAAATTATGACAACTTTGCTAAGGTTATTACTAATTTTGAATTAAAGGGCAAATAAAGTTAAGTGTGGTTGGGGTAACTAATTGTCTGGGTTGGCCCTGAACATATAGATATATAATCTGTTGAATTACTTGCATTCAAAGGAATTAACTGGATTTGGTCCAAGAATCCGGTTTAACTAATGCTAATTGTATATTTTCCTCTTTCTCATTTAAGTCTTTTATCAAATTTGGCATTTTGGTTAAATGGAAATTTACAACTAACAATGGTTGCCAGTTTGCATTGTTAATTGTAGATTAACATCTATCTAAAATTAGACCTGTCAACGGATGCTTTCGGATGCGGATAGTGCCATATCCGCTTTCGAAATTATTTTCGAATATTAGATATCCGCATCCACGGATAGGACTGATATTGGATAATTACCATATCTGTTAACGATTGATAAATCAAGAATTATAAAAAGAAAATTTTAGTATAACATAAACATTTTTCAATCCCATTAATTATAAAAGTGTTAAAAATTAACAATATGATGATAATAAATAGTTTCGAGCAATTAAGAAGCATTAAGTGCGTATAATATAAACTGCTAACTTAATATATTAATAAACAAATTCACATTTATGATCTATATATAATATAGTTTTATGATTTCTTTCGAGTGCAAAGTAATTGGTGTGCAAGCGCAATAATTTGCAAGTATGCTATAGTTATTTACGTTATCAAATTTTTTTTGTTGTGTAACAAAATAGATGGAAAAATTATGCATAACGCTCGCATTACAAAATATGAAAGTATGTTTATCGAAAACAAATATCTCCACAACAAGTTATCTGTAGTGTAATTATTTACACTAATTATTTGAACTATTTTTATACAACTTTTAACACCGTAATTTTTTTACTATCCTGGTTTAACTATCATTACGTCTCTCATTTTTTTTAAACAAGCTTCTTCATCAATGGATAGAAGTTTGCCCAATATTTTCTTCCTGATAGATAGAAGTTTCTGGATGTAATCGGAGGTGGGTCGACCAATGTAAACAAAGAGATCAAATGCTTTTGTACTAATTTGCAGCCAATTTTGCGAGCAAACCACAAATTTCTGGTATAATTTTCTTTAATGTAGAACGTCTGCATAAAAAATAAATCATTTTCTCACTTTGTCAGTTAAAACATATGAAGGTAACTACTTTCCTATTTGCGAGGTTGTTCTTATGTTGTTGCTTTAAAAAAGAGTAGTGTATTTTGCTAATGACATTACATGTATAGTTCATTTATGGCATATTGCTCTATGCAACTGAAATTAACTACATTATCTTTTGTATACTGTTAGGGAAATGGAGTCGCAGGGGGTTATTTTACACATCTGTTGAATGCTGGTATAGCTTAGATGATTTTATTTGCTTCATTTCGGTAAAACTATACTCTTATATCAAATTGATTATATCTCGGTGTCATTTCTGTGGCGGAAGCAAGTGTCTCTGATATGAACTCACTTGGTCAGTTGGGTCTAAATGTTCCAAGCGGTGCTAATCTCTCAAATGCTGGTATATATTACTTGATTGAGTGTATCATTTTTTGTCTTTTTTTTCTAAATTAAATCAGATTATTTGAATTCTGGTGTTATTTCTGTGACAGAAGCAAATGCAGCCAACTTGAATTCGAGTGGTCAGTTGGATCTAAATGTTCCAAACAATGAAGAGTGTAAGTGTTATCTTGTTCTTTTCATGGTTTCATATACTAGATGTTGATCTAAAGAGGTACTGGTATACATGTTTCTAACTTTGCAATATGCATACCTTTCCCAAATTTCAGTTTTCTTAAAAAATGTAAGAAAATAAGTCTAGTTTCTAGGTAAGGTAAATAATTTAGGAACACCGTAATTTAATTGTTTATTTTAGTAGATGCATCGATCCTTTAAATAAGGCCACATTTATGTCTTTGCGCATGAGTGTGAAGTCCATACACTACTGTTATGATAATGCCCATTCCCCCTTTATTTTGAAGTAGCGACGTGATGATTCAGTTACTGCTAGATAAAAGACTACTGTTCCATTCCATATGATGGGGTCCCAAAGAATAATTATTTCTCTTATTATTTTCATCTTTTGTGTATGCATATGCCCACTATGGTTTAATGTTTTTGATAAATGAGCGAATGACATTCTCATCCAATTAATGCTCAAGTAAACCAATAAAAGAAGGTTAGAGTCTATTTATGTGCTCTACAACATCATATTTCCTTGTAGGGGAATTAACTCCCCTAACGTTCCATGTAAGGAATGTCGTTTAATTTTCAGTATTTGCATTTCCCTTAGTTTTAGAGCTTCTAAGGGATCCACTCACTTTACTCCGCCTGCTCTTACATGCTTTTCATTTTATTTGTGAAACTAGATTGGACCATGTTGGATTTTCGATAACTTCGCTTGAAGTGTCTTTGAATTCAAAAGCATTTCCCTCGGTTCTATGTCTTCAGGCAAGTCTGTTCGGAATAAATGCATTATCTGCTTTTTCAGTACATACTTTGTTGTCATTATCACTGCTTATTACTAGGTCAATCTTTGCTTCATTTTTCTTCTGGTCTTTGCAATGTCTTTCCTACTTTTACTTACTGAGTTCAAAGGCAATTTGGTGGAATACTTAATAGACTGTTGAGGAACTGTCGCTGCATTTGCACCTGAATCATGTGTTATTGTGCCTGCATCTGAACTTACTACTTCAGACCTGGTGAGTCTCCATTTCTGCTTTATAATTTGTGTTGTGACAGCAAAATGACACATTGGGATGCAAAAGATTTGTCATGGTAGAAAGGTGGTTGAAGGAGAGCAAGTTGTTTGGGTGGAGAATGTTTACAATCCAAAAGCTTCAATTTATGAAGCACCACCAAATGGCCATTACACGCTATCCGAATTAGTTGAATGGGGTTTTGTGATTTGGCCCGAGTATCGTTTGCGTTATTAGTAAGTTACTAAACACTATGTAGTTATATTCTGAAACTGTGTTTTAAAGTTTGTTATATATACTATGCTTGTATGCTATAATTTATGGTGTTGGTATGAAGTATCCTTTGTGGTGTTTGTATGAAACATAAATGTTTGGTGTTGTTCTAATTATTGTTCGCATGTTTTCTTAATGTTAATACTATATATATTTTTTGTATAGACTGTTTGTAGCTGTAATAAAATATTGGTGCTATATAGTTTGTTTGATATTGTTTTAGTTATCACGATTATAAGTATTAGAAAATAACCTTTCGTAATGGTTATAACTGTGATATAATTTGCATTTGTCACGGTTATAAGTGTTAGAGTTTCCTTTTTGGTAATGGTTACAAATGTTAGAAACTATCGTTCTATCACGGTTAGAAGTGTGATACTATCTAAATTTTCCACGGTTATAAGCATTAGTACTAACCATTTTATCACGATTATAACCATGAGTAAATACTGTTCTGTCACGGTTATAAGTGTGATAATATCTAAATTTATAGCGGTTATAAGCGTGAGAAATTACTATTTTTATCACGGTTATAATCATGAGCAAAAGTGTGACTGAATTTTCCCATGGTACCTATTTTCACGGTTATAACCGTAAAAAATTAGTTTTGTTACGCTTATAACCGTGAGGAAATTTCATTTCTGGTGTTGTGACTACAGTATGAACAAAACAAAATAGCGGCTTCCACCTAGGCGGAGTTTAAATATGGGGTTGTAGCTTGTTATTTTCTAAATACAACTGTTAATCACCATGAAGAACTATGGTATTCGTTCATAAGCTGAAGTACATGAGTGTTTCGTATTGTCCGTAATTTATGTGGGAGTTCATTGATCAAAGTCTCGCATGATTCCGTGTTAGTATGAAGAAGTCACCGCGTCCGAACAAATAAAATAGTGGCTTCTGCCTAGATGAAGTTCAAATATGCGATTATAGCCTATTATTTTCCAAGTACAACTGTTAGTCACCATGGAGAACTATAGTGTGCATTCACAAGATGAAGTATCTGAGTGTTTCATATTGTATGTAACGTCAAAGTCCGCCTGATTCCAAGTTATTATGAAGAAGTTATTGCAGTCTGAACAAAAAAATAACGGCTTCTGCCTTGGCGGAGTTCAGAATACGAGGATGCAGCCTGTTATTTTCTAACTACAGCTGTTAGTCACCCAAAAGAACTATAGTATGCATTCAAGAGATGAAGTATCCAAGAGTTCCACATTGTCCATAATTTTGGTGGGAGTTTATTGGTCGAAGTTTCGTCTGATTCCGAGTTGGTACGAAGAAGTTATTGCGGTCTGAAAAAAAATAGTGGCTTTTGTCCAGGCGGAGTTCAAATATGGGGATGTAGCCAGTTATTTTCTAATTACACCTGTTAGCCACCATGGAGAACTACAATGTGCGTTCATAAGATGAAGTATCCGAGTGTTTCATATTTTCCATAATTTTGTTGGGAGTTCATCGATCAAAGCTTGCCTAATTCCAAGTTAGTATAAGTATATTTACCAAACTTTACAAAAGTTTCCTTCTTTTCAAATTCCATATTAGATGTCCAAGAAATTCTCTTTTCGAAACATCACGTAGTATAAAATCATTCACTTTATAAAAATCATTCATTTAACCCTTATAAAAATTCTTTTTATAAATTCACTTCGTATTTCAAACCTCCTTTTAAATCTTCAAACTAGATTTAAACTTCTTTTTGAAATCTCTAAATGATTTATAAAATCTTTTTTCCAGTATAAAACTCTTTAAGAAATTTCCTTTATAAAATATCTATGACATTACAAAATCTCATTTTAACTTACTTTAAATAGACCCTTTTATCTAGTAAAACCCTTTTTATAAACAAGTTATTATTTATTAATACTTTTACAAGATAACTATATAACTTGAAAAAAGCATTTATAAACATTAAACCCAATCAGATTAAAGAATTATAGCTAATTTAAAACTATACTTTATAATTTCAGAAAAAGGCTTCGCAATCCCATTGGTACTAATTTAAGTCACCATTTCATTTCAATTCCAATTCACTTAAAAGTTATTTACATAGGTCAACATGTATGTAAATACAATTTATATCCAACTCAGGGAATATCATGTCAATATAACTAACTGGCATATACATGTCCAAATAACCTAATAGTAGGATGGTGGTTTATCCTGCTAAATCGATGTCCAAACAATTCATTACAAATTGTAGAATGGTGATTTATTTTACTAAATATGTCCATACAATCAATAATCAATTTATAACAGAATGGAGACTTATTCTGCTAATATATATCTACAACAATCAAATCTATTACATTATAGCAGAACTGGGATTCATTCTGCTAATAGTTTTCCACACAAACATAACAACCCACATTGTAGTTCATTCACAGTTGTGTTTTTCTACTTAATGGTATCAACATTTCAATTCCTTGTGTTCAAACCATTTGTGAAAAAAAGTACCTTAAAAATAATTTGATTCTTGAAAAACAAAGATTAAACTTAAAACACCCTTTTAAAATGATTAATTACAAGATAAACTCTTATTAAATCATAATTAATCATTATTAAATTAGAACTTAATTTAATTATAAATTAATAAATAGTTAACCCTTTAATAAATAACTATTTATAAATTAAACCCTTAATTAATTGTTAAATAATAATTAAAAACCTTTATTAATAATTAACAAGTAATTAATTAAATAATCTTTTGATTAAAACTTGAATAATAAATTAAACCTATATTAATTTATCATTAAAAATAGTTAGCAATTGATTAGTTAAATAAATAAATAATTCACCTTATATTTTATTAATAATTAATTAAAAATAAATCGTGTATTTAACTCATAATTAATTTAAAATTAATCTTACTTTTAAAACACAATTAATTAGTAGTTAATCTTCACTTAATTATTATTAATAAGCCATGTTTAATATTTAATTAATTATTAATTATCAAAACTTAATTAATTAAAAATTAATTATTAAATTATTAATTAACATTTTAAAGACCAATAACACACTTTTAAGTATGAAAACTAAAATTTAAAAAGTCCGACTTTTTTTATCGAAACTGCACCCATAGCGACTATCGCTATGGACACCATAACTTGAAAATGTTTTAACTTTCCTCATTGAAACCTCAAAACTTAAATACTTACCAACTTATCATAAACATAATATAAGATTTTGCATAAGAAAATAAAGTTGAAAACTTGTAAATGATTTTCAATTTCCTTTTAACTAAACACTAGTCTTTCCATAAAGAGATCCAATCATAAATACCATATCAAAGTTCCACTTCCTTAGCATGATGTTACATAGACATGCCTAAACATCCATAAACATACCAACATCATAGAACAAACCCAAAAATCACATCTTTATAATGAAACACAATGCTGTAGCTTTTGATTCACAAGTCAATATCTAAACCGCAACTAACAACATATACATATATTCAAACCATATAATATTCCAACCAAACAACCTACTTATTTTATCATCCAATATTAAATACATATAAATGTAAAAAAAAGTTTCACAAGTTGAAGAATTTACTCACCAAAAATCCTTTGAAAACTTGATACATTTTGGAGTTTGGAAAACTTGGAAAATCACAAAATCAACTCGAAAATAGGTCAACTTTTCCTTGATTTTTGGACACTCGGATTTTGATAAAGTAGTCAAAGGAAATTTTTTGAAAATTCTTTCCTTTACAATATGAAAAAAAGAACACTCTATTTTAGTTATTTTTGAGGAAGATATGATCGAAATAAAAAGGACCAATTTCGGACATGTATCTCTGAGTTCAAAAACACTTTGCAACTAAATGAGATTTTGACACAGCTAGACCTAAAATTTGAAAATGTGATCCACATAAAAGTTGTAGCTATCGAAATTTGACGTGATATTAAGAAAAATCTTGATTGGTGTAGTGTTGAGAAAATTATGGCCGAATGAATTTGGAGAAAAAATGGGAAAAGTGGAGGAGTTTATAAATGTAAAAAAGGAGTTTAAAACAAGTTTGAACATTTAAAACAATTTTAAAAAATTTCTTTCTAATGCTTAAAACTAAAATGACAAGCCATTAAAACCCTTTGAAAAGCTTGAGAAAGAAAATGAAGCTTTAGAATTGAAAATAAAATGAAATAAGAAGGAAAAGAAATTAGGAATTAGTATATATATATAAAGTGAAATGCCTAAATTACTAAAAGCCCTTAGGGTACCTACCCTCCACAGCTTAATGACACATCACCTTGCATGTTTCCTTGCCTCCTCTTTTATTAATTTCGAAATTATCATGAAAAAAATACATGAAAAGATGGCCAAATGTCCTTGAGTTGCCATTAAGTCTAATCATGTCTCCCCTGATGTGATATATATATGTGTGTGTGTGTGTATATATATATATATATACTTACTTAACTTAATTAAATAATACTTAACCCTAACTAATTAACTAATCTATGCTCATAATTTTTGCATATGCGTGAACATATATTTACAAATTATTACACAATATTTCAAATAACTTTTATACGATGAAAGTCGAAAATCTGAAAAATGATTTCCGATCATATTTTCTATTTTCCATAGAACAATATATTTTTGTAAGCAAATTTTTAAAACTATTTTACCATCATTAATTATTATTCACAAGAGTTTTATTTTGATTATAAAATCAATTATTTGAATATCAAAAATTAATTAAATATTCGCAAATTAAAGCAGTGAAATTCTGGATCGTTACACTGTCCCCTCCTTAAAAGAATTTCGTCATCGGAATTACGCATCAACCTATCCTAGACCACACTAAATACTGTATATCAGTTCGTATGATGTACATAGATCATTCTTATATAAAAGTATGATTCGGTCACTACTCGAATACATACTTAACTTCCAAACTAGTATCGCTCACCTGATTCTTTAGTGCGGACTCCTATTAGGTTCCTTGATTAAGAACCTCTGTTCTCCTTACATATTCATATACTATGATAGAAAAATTTGAACCCATACCAAAAATCCTCATTAAGTGCTTGACATAAAAAATCGAGTAATAGATCTTTTTTCGGAATGGTGTGAATCACTTCAAAGTCATGTACTCAAATCTTGGATCGAGAATTATATGAAAAAGAGAAGGTTCTACGTACAACTTGTGTACTCATTTATAGGTTCTTACTACCCAATTACTTTTTACCCTCCCAAATGATTTGTGGTACATTTCATAGAAATATCAACTTAGATTCAACACTTTAAAATGACATACCTTATTTATGAAACTTTTTCATAATATCGTTTTAATTTATTAATTTGGATAATACTCTTATACATCCTAAGAGTATACAAAACATCTGCTTTTAAACGTTATTCATCTATTCTATTTAGATGTAGGCCCAAAATAACTTGGCTCTTAAAACTGAGCCGACTAATCCAACTTCTTTACCCAATCTTTCTGGCAAGTTGCTAAGAGAAGTAGGAAGCTGGTATCCTAACTCAGTCCTAGAGTCTACTTTTCTTTAGACTCCTCTAAGGTAAAATGTTTATTAGCTGGACCAACAACATCAAATAACTTTTCAATTCCTAGATTTAAAATCAAAAGACATAGTTAAATAAAACCAAGTTTATTATACCTTTTTATTAAATCAATTTTACTTCATTTATCAACCCATTCTTACATCAAAGTACCACTATATTTTGGAAACTTAAGAGCCAAATACCTGAGTTTTATTTCAAAAACTTTTTGAAATGATACTTTATCTTTAAGCCTTAGAAAATATATGTTGGACGAAGTCCCACCGGACCGAGACCACCGAACCAACCCCTTCGGCACCAATCCTCTGCCACCGGACCAACTCCACTCACCACCGAATCAATCCCAACTCCACTCACCACCGAATCAATCCACACCCCTCTCATCACCAAAGCACACTACCGAAACAATGACAGACAAGTTTGAGAGCTCAAGCACGGACAGAACTTTCAAACAACTTTCATACAGTTGTAATCAAAGCTTTGTACTTGTAATCCAAACAATAAAGGAGAATAACATATAAAGTGGACGTAGGCACATTCTGGCCGAACCACTATAAATCTGTGTGTCTTTTATAGTTTAGTCCCTGCTTTTTACGTATTTGTATAAATCACCCAAATCACTAAGAACAACATAAAATCAACTAAAATATATGACTTGAAGGTGTTTGCCCATTTTTTGTGCAAACATTTTTGGTGCTTTCACTGAGAACTCGAGCTAGAAGCTTCAGCTTCTCCCACTTAACCATCTTCCCGACAGCATCGCTCATTGCTTGGAAGACATGCCTCCCAGGCAGAAGAAAGATGTTAGAGAGGAAAACATCGCAACTAGCAGCGTTCCAGATCCAGTGATCACAGATCAAGAGAACCGTCCCGTTTCAACAGTAGTATGAAATGGAAGTCAGGCAAATCCGACAGCCCCTACCACGGAACAACCGACAGCAATTACTAGGGCAGATCTAGACAGAGTTGTGGCTGAAGTGACTAACCGCTTCACATCCCAACAAGAAGCCTTGGTGGACCGACTCATGTCACGCTTAAGGGATGCTGAAGAATCCAACCGCAACACTGAATCATGGGATGAGTCCCAGTCTGGAGGATCTGAGAGGCGATAAAGATCTTTCTACTTTAAAGAAGCTAACAACAGAAACAGCAATGATAGGAGCCGAGCCCGAACTCAGCACGAACTCTGACCCGAGGAAACATTTGGAACCAAACCCAACGGGGGAGGTACCAGGCGAGGGTCAGCTATGGCTGAGCCGGTCATGCTACCAAGCCATGGAAACACCAATGAACGGGGTCGAGCTAGAGTCCAGCCCGAAGTTGGACCCGAGGAAGTGCCTAGAACAGAACCCAGCAGGGGAAGATCAAGGCAAGGGCCAACTGTAGCTGACCCTAGCATGCTCCCAGAAGACCAGAGACAGCCACTGGAAAATATTAGGAGTGATAGACGATACCATCCCTACAGATCATCTGGACGGAATCAATCCGCAGAGAAGAACCAAACTCATTTCTATCTGCTCCAAATTCTGATGAAAGGATGACGCGATTGTTCAGAGAGTGCGGCCAACGGGATCAAAGAGATCGAGGGATAGGCGCTAGGGTTACCAGCCCTTTCACCCGCAATATCGAAATTGCCATCACCAACCGAGAATGGAAAATGCCAACAATGGAACCTTATAAGGGAATCTCTGACCCCGTTGTACACTTGCAGAGATACACGCAGCATATGCTCATGAGCGGAGCCACAGAAGGAGTATTGTGCAAATGCTTTCCACTATTCTTGGCAGATCTAGCTACCTCCTGGTTCTGCCACCTACCCCAAGGATCCATCAGCTCATGGGAAATTTTGAAAGAAAAGTTCAACAGCCAGTTCCACATTCATGTTGAACAACCCAAGGACGCTTATTCCCTATCTAATATAAAAAAGAAGCGTGGAGAGACAGTGCAGCAATATCTAACCCGATTCAATGCTGCAGCGGCCGCAGTCCAAGATGCCGATGAGAAACTTATCTTAATGGCCCTCTATAGTGGTGTGCATCCGGATATTAAGTTTGCTAGAAGATTAACGAAAGAAAAACCAGCTACCTTACCCGATTTCTTCCATGAAGCCGGAAGATATATTAGACTTGAAGACGCTGCCACTGAAAGACAGACATGGCAACAAACCAAGGCAGCTCATGGCGACACACCCGCTGTAGCAAAGAACGTCCGAAGAAATGACTCTAGAGACAATGCTGGGGGCAAGAAGGGGGAAAACGTCTATATCGGCCAGGACCGAGATTTGACACCTACACTCCTTTGAATGAGACAATCGAAAACATCTTCCTGGCCACCTAAGACAAAGTTAAATACAGACGCCCCCCGTACAAGAAGGAATCAGATAACGCAATTAAGTCTGGAAAGTTCTGCCGCCTCCACGAATCTCATGGGCATGATACAAATGAATGCCATCATCTCCAGCTATGTAAAAGGTCAGAACAGAACCCCAGCTCCGGCCAATGAAAACCGAAGGCCACCCCTCCCAGAAACAGGAGGGGGAAATCGCAACACCAACGGCTCCAGTCAAGAGAAGATAGTGGTCCATACCATATCGGGAGGACCACACATCGCCGACAGAAGCTGGGCAGAGATGGAAAGATACGGAATGTCACTTAGAAACAATAAAGGCTACGTTAATTCTATTACGGAAGAACGCCACCCGAAGCGAAAAGAGAACGATGACATTACATTCAATAGGCGTGACCTAGAAGGAAGGCAGTACCCTCACATGGATCCTATGGTCATCTCTGCCCGGTTCGGCCCAGCCGAAGTTTTTCGAATTCTAGTAGACACTGGAAGCTCAGTAAATATCCTATTCAAGCATGCTTTCGACAGAATGAAGCTGTCAATGAAGGATGTATCTCCCTGCAACAAACCACTACACGGTTTCACTGGACACGCGAAGATGCCCCTTGGGAAATTTGACCTTTTTGTTGAAATAGGAAGTCACCCCCGCTTCGTTGTGCGGAAACAAAAATTTGTGCTGATAGATAACCACTCGGCCTTCAACGCCTTTTTAGGAAGACCAGCCTTGTCTGACTTTCAAATTGTCTTGGCCCCGTGGTGCCTGAAGATGAAATTTCCAACAGACAATGGAATAGGGGAAGTAGAGGGAGATCAAGACGCCGCTCGAGATTGCTATGTAACTGAACTTCGCAATAATCGCAGGGAGGATAGAGGGAAGAACGCAGAGACTACTCTCTGCATGAAAAACTTGAAAGCATAGCAACTAAAGAAAGCCCCTCCTCTTCGATATACCTATGATCCTTTCAATGAGTTAGACCCCAGAGACAAAGAGGAGGAGGCCACCGTCGAGCCTGCAGAGGCTATGGAGTTTGTACCTGTAGACAAACACGACTCAAGTAGACTGTTGAAAATCGGATCTCAGCTAAGAGCAGAATTGAGGGATCAACTCATTGATTTTCTCCGCCACAATTTAGATGTATTTGCATGGACGCACGCTGACATGACTGGAATCTCCCCAGACGTGGCATGCCATGTACTAAACATTGATCCTACCAAGGTGCCAATAAAGCAGAAAAAGAGAAGTATGGGGGCAGAACGATCAGCAACCCTCGATGAAGAAGTAAAGAACCTACTTGCCAATAACTTCATAAGAGAAGCTATCTACCCAAAGTGGATCGCTAACCCGTACTAGTAAAGAAGGCTAATGGGAAGTGGCGAACATGCATTGACTTCTCCAACTTAAATGACGCTTGCCCGAAGGATTGCTTCCCACTCCCTTGAATCGATCAGCTGGTGGACAACACAGCCGGGCACGAACTCTTATCTTTTATGGACGCATACTCAGGATATAACCAAATTCCTATGCACGCGCCCGATCAAGACCACACTAGTTTCATCACTGACCGGGGATTGTACTGCTACAGAGTAATACCTTTTGGACTTAAGAACGCCGGAGCTACCTATCAGCGCCTCGTCAACAAGATGTTTGCAGAACTGATGGAACGAACTATGGAGGTTTATGTGGATGACATGCTAGTAAAATCAAGGAAAGCCAACGATTACGTAAGCCACCTGGGCGAGATGTTTCAAATACTTCGTAAATATGGAATGAAGCTGAATCCTCTAAAGTGCTCATTCGGAGTATCGTCAGGAAAGTTCTTGGGTTTCATCGTCCATGCCAGAGGAATTAAAGCAAACCCCGAACAAGTCCGAGCCCTGAAAGATATCAAGATACCTTCCACTCGAAAAGAAATGCAAAGCCTAAATGGGAAGATGGCTGCTCTAAGCAGATTCATCTCTAAAGCGACTGACAAGTGCGTCCCCTTCTTCGAGGCTCTAAAGAAAGACAAAGGAAAGTTTGAATGGACTGACGAATGCTTAATAGCCTTCCTTAACCTAATCGAACACCTCCAGAGACCACCAGTACTCTCAACCCCAAACGAAGGCGAAGAGCTATACCTATACCTTGTTGTGTCATCTCATGCTCTAAGCGCCGCTTTGGTGAGAGAAGACAACCGCGCACAACGGCTAGTATATTTTGTAAGCAAGAGGTTAACAGGGGCATAAGCCAGATATCCTAAACTTGAGAAGCTAGCATACCGTTTACTAATCACGTCACGGAAACTGTGACACTATTTCCAATCTCATTCCATCAGAGTTTTAACTGATCAACAGCTAAGGCAGGTACTCCATCGTCCCGACACTTCTGGATGACTACTTAAATGGTGCATTGAACTGAGTCAATATGATATCACCTACCATCCTCGCACCGCCATCAAGGGACAAGCCATGGCCGATTTCATTGCCGAATTCACTACCAACGAAGGTAAGGAGCAATCTGAAATAACAAAAGACATTAAGTGGAATCTCTTTGTGGATGGAGCATCAAACGAACAAGGCTTGGGGACAGGTGTTGTAATAATCACTCCCAGGGGAAGGAAGCTACACTATGCTCTAAGGTTGGAATTCGCTGCCACCAACAACGATGCAGAATACGAAGCAGTAATAGTTGGATTAGAACTTGCCTTAGAGATTGGAGTCGGTTCTTTATGTCTTCATAGTGATTCGCAACTTATTGTAAACCAAATACTAGGAGAATTTCAGACTCGAGGAGAACGACTCACATCATATCTAAAGAAAACCAAGCTGCTACTCGGTCAATTGGATCACTATTTAATCAAACACATCCCTCGAGGAGAGAACCAAGAGGCCGACGAACTGGCGAAGCAAGCTAGCATGAGGGGCGGCACCATTTCCGGAATAGTAGCCATCTCAAAGCAACTAACCCCGAGTTTCGAGCAAGTGAATCTGATAGTTGCAATCGAAGAGGAAACTTGGATGACTCCCATCCGAAAATTCTTACTAGATGGCACATTACCCGACGGGCGTAACGAAGTCAAGAAAATCCTGAGTAAAGCTTCCCGCTACACAATACAAGAAGGCATCCTCTAACGGCGCGGCTTCTCTAACCCCTTATTAAGGTGTATTGCTGGAAAGGAAGCCAAGGAAATCTTATCCAACATCCATCAAGGAAGCAGCGGAGATCACACTGGAGGGCAGACTCTGGCAAAGAAGATACTCCGATATGGATATTTCTGGCCTACCTTAAACAAAGACGCCCTAGACTTCGTCAAAAGATGTGACAGAAGTCAGAAATTTGCTAAGATTACTCGGCTACCAACAAATGAGATTACTCAAATGACCAGCCCTTGGCCCTTTGCAGTATAGGGAATTGACTTGATTGGCGAACTGCCAATGGGCCAGGGCGGAGCCAAATATGCTATAGTGGCAGTCGACTATTTCACCAAATGGGTGGAAGCGGAACCTCTAAATAAACTATCTTCGGCAAAAGTTATCAACTTCTTGATCAAAAATGTTCTATGCAGGTACGGAGTACCACTCAAAATCATATCGGACAATGGACTTCAGTTTGACAACGAGGAATTCGCCAACTAGTGCCAAGAGCACGGAATTCACAAAAGCTTCTCATCTGTAGCTTATCCCCAGGCAAACAGACAAGTTGAAGCTATCAACAAAATTCTCAAAACTCTAATCAAGAAGAAACTTAAAAAGTCGAAAGGCGCTTGGGTGGATGAACTTCCTACGGCACTTTGGGCCTAGCGCACATCTTTCAGAACATCAACGGGGCACACTCCCTTCTCTTTGGCATACGGATCGGAGGCCGTGCTCCCAGTCGAAACTATAGTGCCTTCCCACTGTAGGATCCACTATAATCCAGAAGATAGCAAAGAACTCCTTCACATGTCTTTGGATCTAATTGAAGAGAGAAGAAACGATGCAGCACTCAAAGCAGCAGCTCATAAGAAAAAAGTGGCAGCACAATACAACTCCAAAGTCAAGCATCGTCGCTTACAAGAAGGAGATCTTGTCCTCAAGCGAATTTTCCCGCACCCCGGTGCACTAGATCCAATCTGGGATGGACCATATGTAATTCATAAAGATCTCCACAACAGAGCTTATATTTTGTCAACAGTGGACAGAGAGGTGTTCCAGAGGGCATGGAACATCCAACACCTTCGTCGATACTTTTCTTAACTTGTACTTCCCATATGAAGTGAATTAACAAAGAGAATCAGTGGACGTAGGCATTTTCGTGCCGAACCACTTTAAAAACTTATCTCTTTTTTAACTTGTTCCTTTATATCTTGGCTGCCTGTTAACTTTATCCTTTCCTGTTGAACAAAATCCTGTGTAATGGCATTTCCATTCAAGACACATCACAGCGTGACTTCACCTGGACAAGACCTAACGGGTACTATACGAATCTATGCCCTCGCCAATGAGACACTTTTATTCCAGCATCCCTCTGTTGCGGGTTAACTCATTGTTCGTGATCGGCCCTTAAAGCCAACTGCAATGAGCCGATTATAAGCCACCGAGAAGGACGACTATAGCCGAGGCAGATCGTTACGGCGTTCGGCTCGCCGGCAACCGTGAACCTACTTTAAACCCCAACATAAGGTGTGGCCAGCCAGGAGTAGTTCACGGTTGACGATCGGCGCCCACGCTAGCTGGCCACGGTAAATCGAATAATACCCACGATTACGGGCCATAATGTTCGGGAAGTTATTGTGCGCGATCTCAGCTCCGAGTGTCTTAAGTACGGCTGTGGTAAAAAAGAGCAACTCCTAGCGGAGGCGTAAGATGGGTGACAAATGTCTCCAAGACCCACAACTAGGGAAAGTAACTACAAAACCCGTTTGCCACGAACTTAAGCATATCGCAGGCCTTCCGTGATTGGAAGTTTTACTATTTCTTATATTTCTATTTCGTTTAAAAACTTTCCTCCTATCCTCTATAACGATCCCTAAAGTACAGGACACAAAATAGGAGACGCTCGCTAATGGGAATAGGAACTCACAACTGGATGACATGTCACTCAGCGGCATTCCTACAAGGCGTTCAAAGCAACCGTCTATGACCAAAACATAAAGGGCGGTACATTGTACTTTTGCATATGAATACGTAGCTATAATTTATTCGCACATCACACTAACATTGCAAGATATGAAATTATATTTTAAGCAAGAGCTTGACATCAAACACAGTTGAACCACAGGAATATGCACAACTATATTTCTTATGTAACACACCAAAATAACGATAGCATTCAAATATGACAGAATCAGCTTAGGTTAAAAATTACATGCCAAGAATAAAGTCATTCATTAAGAATAACATAATTACAGCCTAAAAGTTACATTAATGTTTTGGGACTACCATAGACAGCAATGTCAAGCAAACCAAAAGATATCCAGATCAAGTCAAGGAGTCGACTGCATCAGAGCTTCACCTCTATCCTGCTGGTCCTCCGAGATCTACTTAACCGCAGGATCAGAACTCTCAGCATGTTGACCAGAGGTAGTTGGTGCTTCAGAGGTCCCGCCTGTCCAATTCAGGAGAAGAATCCATTAAATAAACAATAAGCAATCAAGTTAAGAAAAGCTAAAAGGGAAGACTTACCAGCATCTGCTCCTTGATCATCATCCTCTAATTGCACACCTACCTCCTTAGCGGTAAGCAGCCGCATACCCTCCTTCGCCGCCACTGTATCCTCCTTGGTGAATTGAGCCGTAACCACATCCATTCTAAAGGTCATGCCACCCTCCTTATCTGCATCGGCCTTAGCCTCCTCCAGGGCCCTGAGATAAATCCTGGCCATAACTGGGGAATAATCATCCATCCAAGATAAGTTACCCTGCTTCCAAGTGCGAAAGTATATATCCTGAAGCATCTCATCCATTATCCCCTCATTCTCCTCGAACTCCCTTATTCGGTCCTCAGAAGCTAGCAGCTTTGCAGTGGCGGCAACCCTCTTTGATTGGTATCGCGAGCAGTGAGCCTGAAAGGATTTCCTCATCGCCTCCATCTCCTCCTTCAGCTTGATTTGAGCAAGCTCTGCGGCTTCAAGCTTCTCGGATAACTCGTGTACCCGCTCGAGATCCGCTTTCCGAACCTCATCCACCGTTGCAATAGCCATGTTAATCTGTTCCTTACAAACAGCCTCCATTTTCCGTAATTCTGCCCTGCTGGCCTCTTCCATGGTTTTCTTTAATTTCCTAGAAGCGTCCTCATGTTGAGAGATCTGAATGGCCTGATCAGCAAGTTGTTTGGCCTGGTCGGAAACCATTAACCGCAGTCGAATATTAGCACTCCCGATTTCTTCTCCAGCTTTGACCAGTCGGGCATGATGCCCCATCATCTTCCTGGTTTCCTCAGCGACCCGGTCAATGTTTGCCTTAGCTTCGTCCCCCAAAGTTATGACCCAAGTGATAAGAAAATCAAGGTCCAGGGACTTAGCTTCATCCAATACTCTCACCATAGGATTACGGGGAAGAAGGTGCTCACCGGTAGCCTCATCAAAAGTAATATCACAAGAACCCGGATCCAGATCCGGATGACCTGCAAACGGATTATGAGCCAAGCCGGGATGGCCTATCCGGGTAACGGTAGGATTTTCAAACGGGTGCGGAGGAGGTATGAATTCAGTATTCTTCTTCGTGGTATCTTGAAGAGGCTGAGTTGGGGACTGAGGACCAGGTGAGGGTTCAAACAAGGAGCGACTCCTCTTCTTCCTTTGGGTATCCTCTTCGATAACTCCAAGAAGATGACGATAGCCGACTACGTCTTCAGGGCGGTTAGTCGGAGGCTTTGGTTTAATAGAAGCATTGAGAAGTTTATATTGTTCAAGACGGTGCCGAACATCTGATGTCTTGGCCATCTTACCCGCTTCTGTGATAAAAACCGAGTGTTACAAGCATACATTGAGCTATAATTCAAGAAATATATCAAGTTAATAAGGCCAAAGAGATGCTTTTATACAAACCTCGGGGAGGAATAGGATATTGCAATAAGTCCTGGATCTCATTCCAGGACGGAAGATGACCATAAGATATTCCTAAATCCTTATCATAAATGGAGTTGGCAGGAGTCAAAAATTCACCTTGAATCGTAGGAATTGCCTTAGCTGAAGCGCTCTTAGAAGATGAATCGGCGCCGGTCCCGGCCTTGTCAGCTTTTTTAGGCTTCTCCACTAAAGCTGATCCTTCCTCCAACCCTTCAGAAGCTAGGCGGAAAGCATCATCTGTCCACTCCTGGATCACACCTGCTTGGTCAGAAGACAAAGCCCCCGTGCCATCACCACTCCGTCCGTCACCACCGTCATCGCTGTGACCATCACCATCACCTTCTCCACCACTTCCACTCTCCGCCTCACCTCCTTCATCCCTGCCTCTTTCCTCCTCCACATCTTCCTCCTCCGGGACATCTGGGCATGTGCTGGGGGAGGGTCCATTGGACTTCTTAAGTTTCTTCCCCCCGGCAATTGGATGTTTCGAGAAGGGTCTCCTTTTGCCTCTCTTCGTCGTAGCCCCTCGTTTAGCTTTGACGGCCCTCTCCTCAGCCGTATCTCTTTGCTTGACCATAGACTGGCGTGGAAGAATCAAGTTGTGCTCCAAAAGAATGGCGTTCCTGATCAAGTAAGAAGCTGCCCTCTCCTTTTCCGGGATGGCTTCTATTCCCCAGCCATCCGAAGCAAACGATCATTCTCTACAACCGCAAAGCCACCTGTCGCTAGCAAGAAACAAAGCACATAAGGAGGAGCATTGCAGTCAAAATGGAAATTATAAATAAGAGTCAACTTACAGCCAGAAGTGAAGCGGTGGAAAGAAACAGAGTCATCTCTAACAAAGAACCATTCCTTCTTGAACATGTTAAATTTTGAATATAAGTCCAGGACCGGCTTGAAAGACACGGCCGATTCTAGGCTAATATATGGGGACCCCTTCTTATAGCCTCTCAAGTTGTACAGGTACTGAATTTCCCGGTTGGAAGGGGGACGCCCATACTTTCTCTGGAAAATAATAAACAGGCTCACCAAGATGGCATAGGAGTTGGGATGAAGCTGGAAAGGGGCCACCTTCAAGTATGTGATAAAGCTGACGATCCAAGTGTTGATCGGAGGAATGGCCCCGCACATGCAGTGATACCTACTATAAGCAAAATATCCTTCATAGGGGTTAAACGGCATCACTCCTTTCCCTGGCAACAACATATGCGCTCTGTCAATCCCAAAGGATCTAGATATAACGTCAAGCTGCTCGTCTTTGAGGGAGCTGGGAAAGCAGTCAGGCGGTGAGTTCAAAAGCTCCTGAGGACCATACCCATCTACTAATGATCTCGGGGATGGTCCATGTCGTTCTGGCTCTGACTGAACTGAGGGCACTATGGGGGACTCTCCTTTATCCTTGGATTTCTTTTTGTCAGAACGAGTTTCTACTTTATGAGACATTATCTGCAACACGAGAAAATGCATCGTTAGAACAAGAGATATAAATAAGCAAGTACATGCAGCTTGGAATCTCATTTATAATTCAAAACATAAAATTTCATTCGGTAGTACAAGTCTAAGAATCCATTCGGAACTCACACTCCCAAAATTTCATTCGGTAGTGTGAGTCTAAGGATCCATTCGGCCCTCGAACTCCCAAAGTCCCATTTGGTAATTCGAGTCTAGGAGTCCATTCGGTACTCATCCTCCATAAGTTTCATTCGATAATTCAAGCATAAAGTTTATTCGGAAAGAGAATGCCTCACTTGGACCGACAGTCAAATCTGATTCGGCACTATGATTGATTCGGCAGTTAAGAATTTGGATCGGCTCTTTCAAAACGGTAAGGAATAATGGAGGCATGGAGCCCATACTTATAGGCAAGAGAAGGATATCCGGACCAACCGGTTCGGCACTCGGGCCGAATGAGGGTATCCAAATAAACAAAGCGCGACATATGCCCCACTTTGGGGGGCAAATGTTGGACAAAGTCCCACCGGACCGAGACCACCGAACCAACCCCTTCGGCACCAATCCTCTGCCACCGGACCAACTCCACTCACCACCGAATTAATCCCAACTCCACTCACCACCGAATCAATCCACACCCCTCTTATCACCGAACCACACTACCGAATCAAGGCTAAGAAGGCACTGCCGAACCAGCCACCTCCAACCATCATCGAACCAATCAATGCCACCATCCACTGCCGAACCAAAGCACCACCGGACCAGAACTCACCGCTCCACCCACCATCGGACCAATCCATGCTCCACTCACTACCGAGCCAAGGCGTAACCGAATCAACAATGCCAGGCCAGATCACATCAGCCCAGGCCCACCAGCAGCTATGTACATCCAAGACCCCTACTCCTAACCTCACTCTATAAATAGAGGGGCAGGGGTACAACAATGACAGACAAGTTTGAGAGCTCAAGCACGGACAGAACTTTCAAACAACTTTCATACACTTGTAATCAAAGCTTTGTGCTTGTAATCCGAACAATAAAGGAGAATAACATATAAAGTGGACGTAGGCACATTCTGGCCGAACCACTATAAATCTGTGTGTCTTTTACAGTTTAGTCCCTGATTTTTACGTATTTGCATAAATCACCCAAATCACTAAGAACAACATAAAATCAGCTAAAACATATGACTTGGAGGTGTTTGCCCATTTTTTGTGCAAACAACATAGCCCGATTAACTCCAAAACGATATCAAGGAATTGGGTACTACTGAATAGTACATAAGTCCCCTTTATCAAGAAGGGTAATACTCAAGATAGTTGTTTACCATCCGAACACATTACCTGCCCAAATTTTATCACTTTTGAGTCACTCAAACAAGTTAGTTATGAAATTATTTCTTCTTTTTGAAATCCCTTTTCAAAACAATACTATATATATAATTCCAACTAAATCGATTTTAATAAAATATTTGTCATCCACTTTCTTTGGATTCAACCATATTCAAACGTGTTTGTACAATAACAAAGACAATAATTTACTAAGTGTGCTATCACATCTGCCTAAGCAAACATTCGATTTTTACTTAGAAGATTATTCAGATTATCACAAAACAGATCGAGACTCATTTCCCGAACTTTCCAAAGATAAATCTTACTCTCAAATTCCCTTTTTTTTAGAATATTCATACCTCAAAGTATTTTTAAGCAAAATTATTACTATTTTTCTCATACCTTGCAAACCATTTTCTAAAAGCACCGGGATTTTTCTCAAATTCTTTGAAAATTCGCCTTATTTTCAAAATATATTTTAAAACTTTGATTTATAAAATTAATTGAAATATTTTTTTAATAAACGCCTTATATTAAACCTAATTTTAATCCAACATTATCAACAAATGCCTTAGTCAGAGTGTGAAACTTAATTCACAAGGTGTTCGCTTCAATGTTTTCCCTATTTCCACTTATCCAATCCAAATCTTAAAAAGGAAAGCTACATATACACACTACCAATAGTTAATGCTTGACTAGACGAGCATAACTAAACAAACCCTAAATGATAATAATGGAATATCATTATCTCCTAACAACAATACATCAAAATACTATACTATTTTTGAAATCATTCTTTGTATACAAAATATATTTCTAGTTTAAATTATTTCATTTACCCAATTTCAAAACAATACTATGTCAATTTTTCTTGTTCAAGTGTTTAGGAATCCTTATCGACACCATGGCGTCCCACGTCATGAATAGATTTATTAAGCCACCCAACAGATAAATCAACACGGTATAAAAAGTTTTATGTCACTAATAAATACGCGCTCTTATATATAATACACCCATACTCATTCTCGGGTCTCACTTACCCGATCTCAATGAGTTTACCCCACCAGGGCCAAGGTTCTCACTAATCTTTGCGCTCCGATACCATGTGCAATGATCTACCTTTCTTACACCTAAAGATGACACTAAATACATCCTCGATATTCATGTGCCGATCATTTAAGTGTCTGAAGGGCATGTCATTTAGGGTGAAGAAAAAAACAGATTCACATAAAACATGATGAGTAATATATAATATGAACAAGTCCTTACAAAAAGAAATCGTCTTTATTATGCACAACACCAAAGTACACTAACTTATTATCAGCTTGGATAGTAATAATAGCCTGTCCTTAAATTTCTGACAAATACAAACAAGGAAAAAACAAAATAGAACAGTGGAAGAATATAAGATACGTGAATAATTCTGGGAGAATCTAGCTCATCACCTGAAAGCTTCAAAGAATCCAGCTAAATCAAGTCCACAAGGCGCTTATTGGAAAATGGATTTCAACAATGGTAAGGTAAGGGATTAACTTCGGTACAGTACACCTCTAGATAAAATGTACCTGGGGTTAGACCCTAAACTTGGTCGACCCCTACAACCACAAAACCAGCCTACCCCTGAACTTGGATAGTACCGAATATGTCATTACCCCGGTTGTTCCCAACCTTTATCGAGATCTCTCATGCACAACAAAATCCATAATGTGATAATCTAGAAAGGTGATGACACACCCTAATGGCAGCGACCTGCATAGCCCTGCTGCATCTACTCTGTTTTAGCCATTTCCCTGGTTGTGAAGCTTGAGGCAACGCTTTTACCTTTTCTCTTAGCAGACAATCTTGGAATACTAACACCGCCCTCTAGCAGAAATGCAACGTCAGCATTTATCCATATAAGTTCGTTCTGGGTTTGAACGAAACTGAAGGTGCTACCTCTACTACATCCATTTTGGAATCACCCTCGAGATTAGTAGCAAGTAGCCCTTGCACTTCAAAGGATCCGTCCTCAATCCTATTCAAGATATCTTCAGTTCGAAATGATTGAGTTGGATCGAAGTAGTTTTCAGATGATTTATACTTATCTGATACCGGTCTCTTCGAAATAACTTTCGATAGTTTTCAGTAAACTCAACCTTGGTTCTCTAGGAAATATCTGATAAATGATAAGAGCGGAGTTCACCTCCTAACATTTTATGGACGGTTTTCCTTATCATTTATCCTAGGATTTATACGCACAGTATAGCAACACCGGCGATAGCTGTACAATATAATTCCCATGTTTCTCCAAGATATTTCCAAATTTATGTTTTGGTCCAGGTTCGATAGTCGGTTATGTAACTATCATTAAAGAATCATTCAAACATTGATTTAATCCAATATGGTATCCACTAAGCCTTTATTAATATCTTTCATTAATTAAAACGCTTTGCAAAAGATGATCAAAAGATCTTTTACAAACACTATTCCCAAAACCCTTTACATTCCTTTTAAACTTGAAGCAAAACATTTATATACTTATCTCAACGGTATAAGTATATTTACCAAACTTTACAAAAGTTTCCTTCTTTTCAAATTCCATATTCAATGTCCAAGAAATTACCTTTTCAAAACATCACTTACTATAAAACCATTGACTTTATGAAACCCATTCACTTACCCCTTATAAAATTTCTTTTTATAAGTTCACTTCATATTTCAAACCTTGTTTGACGATGAATTTTCTATCGGTTTAGAAAATCACCGAAAAATTTCAAATTAAAATTTAACAGCAAGCACACGACGTACAGTTTTAGTACATGGCGAGTACGGTCAATCCGTAGGGAATTGTTTTAGATTTTAAAAACAAATTCAATCAAATAAGACTAAAGTGAAAGGAAATTTTTAACTACAAGCAAAATGAAGCAAAAACTAGAATTAAAATGAGCTTTAAAAACTATGAGATTAGAGAACAATTTAGAGGCAAATCCACTCTCCTATTTTTCTAAATAAAAAAACAAATAATTTATGATCTCTAATTATGATAGAAAGTGAAATAATTGTTGCATTTATCATAAGTTTGGTTTATTTATGTTATTAATTAACATAACTTAAACCATTAGACTATAATGCAACAAATAAACCACTCATAGATTCTCATGAAAATGAAACCAAAGAAAAGCCGTTTTAAGTATAATGTATTTATTATTGTAATTAGTAATATAGATCATCAAGTTTTGTTTTTTACTTTCTTTTCAAAATCAAAAATCAATGAGTAAATGATGATGTAAACTGTGTTTATGTTAAATAAGAATAGCTCATTCGCAAATGCAACATAAGTTATCAAACCCATTTGTATAAACTTACATCAAAATCTACTCTCATGAAGCACTAATAAAAGCGACCATAAATAATAGAAATGTTGAAATTACATAATATTTGAGAGCTTCATTACCCCTAAATTGAAGGGGTTTAGCTACTCATTGTGTTATCAAATAAACACATTTAAGTTTCAACATTGGAAAGCAAAGAGAAGTAGAAATTATACAATGGAAATGAGATTAACCACTTGCATGAAAGAACATCAAGCTAATTACGTGAATGTAAATCTAAGCTATGAATATGAAAAGAAAGAGAGCATAGAATAAACATTAACATAAAAGCAAAGAAAAGCATGTAAAAAGAAAAAAGAAAGAGGATTGGAAGCCATTTTTATTTCATGTAACATTGAGCTTACAATTTGCTTGCTTAATTTCCTAAGTAAAATGAAAGGTAGAAAGATCATTTACATGTACATAAGAAGGCTATTTATACATGCATAAAACCCTAATTCAATTTTCAGGACGCTTCTTAAAATGCCCTTTAGGAAGTGTGGCCACCAAGTAACGCTAGACACTAATTAATCCATCATTTAATGTGCATGAAGCTTTAACCTCCACTAAATT
This sequence comes from Allium cepa, assembly GCA_030765085.1. Lineage (NCBI taxonomy): Eukaryota > Viridiplantae > Streptophyta > Magnoliopsida > Asparagales > Amaryllidaceae > Allium > Allium cepa. The sequence continues at coordinate 223,496,591 of CM060928.1, forward strand.
GTCCATTAGCTTTCTAATTGTAGATGTAGGTAAGTGGATGGGGTCAAACATGATCATGAACTTGAATTATTTCCTCTTTATTCCTTTGTATTCCCTTGTGCATGCATATATCTTCTTGAATCCCTCTTCCATATGCATCAAAATTTCCTATAAAAATCATAAAAAATGTCCAAGTAAAAATTCTCAAGTTGACACATACACAAAAATGACCATTTTGCCGCTGAATGAAGATGAATATATGATGATTTGAAAATAATTGAATTTTGGTTTTAAACATGTTAAAATGCCCGAATATGATTTTATTAAAAAAATAGATAAAATATGGATGTAAATATTTGCACATTTACGTGTACATCAAATACCCCCATAATTATCTTTTTATTTGTCCTCGAATAAAGGAAAACTAAGATAAATCCATTTTCATAGGGAGCACGAGTGCATTGAGCATATGCAATAAGCCATTAAACCTCTGGGTGTCCGCAGTAAGACGAGTGTTGTCCTATGGGGTTTTCAGCGAATACTACCTACAAAATCCAAATGCAAAGTGAAAATATTTACAAAGTGCAAGATTTATTTGCAATGGGATGAATGCAAGTTTTTTGAAAATATTGACAAATGAAAGGTTTACTTTTAAATAGATACAAATAAGTTAAATATAAGTTTTGGTCATTATCTTGAAAATTTAAGTCATTTACTCATCAAATTTCCAATAAATATTAAGTTATCATAACAAATAGACAATAATTTAACTTGTTGTTTCAGTCGATAATATAGTGTAACTATGAAATAGATCCTTAGTTGATTATCAAAGTTTATCAAAGTGGTATTTTCATTTCTTTCCAACAACAAGTCAAATCAAACAAGTTAAAATGATGCTTGGATTTCAATTGCTTACTCTCTCTTATTTGAAAATTTTATTGATATGAACAATATTTACATATGCCTAACTCAGGTAAACCGAGGCCAGATATATTACCCGTGCACTGTCTTTCGGACTGATGTGAGGGGAATACAGAGCGTGGCGAGTGAACGTACAAGTGTGAACACTTATCGACTATAGGCGTTATTAAAAAGAATTTTTATATACATACACCTAACTCAGATAAACTAAGGCCAGATATACCTATCGTGCACTGCCTTCGGGCTTACATGAGAAGGATGCAGAGCATGGCGAGTGAACACACGAGTGTAAACACATGACTCTAGGTGTTAAAAATATATGCATACATACAAATGTTTTTTTTCTATTTATATTTTTTTTTTCTATTTTTTTTAGAAAGTGAGAGTTTTGCAAAATCATCTTAGCACCATTTAACTTAGATGATAAAAAATGTTATAACCTTTACTTTAAGTTTACCACATTTTTTAAACAGAGATTTTTAGTTAGGATATACTTCATAATTAACACATATGAACCTTCCTATTTACTAGTTAAACCATTGTTATTTGTAATCAAACTTCATTTTTACTTTTGTAAAGACAAATAAATTTTCAATTATTTAACCAAAACTTATACTTATCCTATAGTGTTTCTTCAAAAATAAATCAAAATGCCAAAAAGAAAATGTTTTTGAGATTTAGAAATTTAGAAAAATTTTTTAGATGAAGGGAACTGAAATAAAAAACTAAAAATTCCATGAAACTTAAAAAATGAAAATGAGACCCCCCCCCCCCACACTTAATTTTGACCGTGTCCCCGTAGTCAATGCACGATATAATGAGTGTAACGAGGAAAAATATGTACATATTTACAAAAGAGAGTTAACATTCTTACTAGACGTAGATTGTCTCATGAAGAATCATGAGCTCCTCCTCTTGGTTATTTGGAAATTCCAAGAAAGGTTTCAAATGATGACCGTTGACTTTGAAAATCGATCCATCCCTTGAGTTTTCTATTTCTACGGCACCATGTGGAAAAACAGTTCTTACCATAAATGGTTCGGTCTATCTTGATTTCAGTTTCCGAGGCAATAAATGAAGTCTTGAGTCGTATAAAAGAACTTTCTGGTAAGGCGAAAGCGTTTTCCTTAGGATTGACTTGTCATGAAAAACTTTTGTTCTTTCTTTGTAAATTTTCTCGTTTTCATACGCGTCGCTCCTATGTTCTTCTAGTTTGTTAAGTTGTAGTTTTTGGTTTTCTCCAGCTTTCTCATGATCAAAGTTTAAGTTCTTTATTGCTCACAACGCTTTGTGTTCGATTTCAACGGGTAAATGGCAAGCTTTACTATAAAATAAATGAAATGGGGACATCCCAAGGTTAGTTTTAAAAGCAAGATTTTTTTATTTGACAATTTGAAACTTTAACTTGCCCACAAGTTTGAGAATGATATGGAGTGATAAATTGTGGGTTATCGAGTATTTTTTCATTAATATTTCAAAAGATCGATTGAAAAATGGGTACCGTTATCACTGATTATTGTGTGAGGTATGCCAAACCTCAAAAAGATGTTTTCTTTGAGAAATTTCACAACAATTCTATAGTCGTTGGTTTTGCAAGGAACTACTTCGACCCATTTTGAGATGTAATCGAAAGCATGAAGGATATACAAGTTTCCAAAAGAATTGGAAAAAGGTCACATAAAGTCGATACCCCAAACATCAAGATTTCGATCGTAAGAATGGGGTTTAGAGGCATCATATCTCATCGATAAATTCGTCCAAGCATTTGACATCGATCGCAAGTTTTGCAAAATTCGAATGAGTCTTTGAAAAGAGAAGGCCAATAGAAACAACACTGAAGCATTTTTTGGCAGTTTTTCAAGAACTGAAATGTCCACCCATGCTCGATCGTGGCAAAATGAAAGAACACTCCTGATCTAATTATCCGGAATGCAACGTCAGATGATTTGGTCGGGGTAATATTTGAACAATTATGGATCGTCCCAATAGAAATATTTTACTTAGGATATGAATTTGTATTTGTCCTGTTTGGACCAAGATGAACGAGTTTCTTTAGTGACTAAGTAGTTCACTATATCAGCGTACCATAGATCGATAGAAATTGAAAGAAGTTGTCCATCGAGGAACTTTTCATTGATTGGCAAAGAAGATAGTGCATTCAGAAGACAAGATAAGTGATCGGCTATGAAATTATCGAATCCTTTTTTGTCTGTGATCGTAAGATCAAATTCTTGAAGTAAAAGCATCCTAAAAATTAAGTGAGATTTAGCATCCTTTTTCGCGAAGAGATATCGAACACAGAACGGTCCATGTACACAGTAATCTGTGACCCGATCAAATATTGTCGGAATTTTTCAAGAGCAAGAACTATCTCTAGAAGCTCTTTTTCAGTAGTTGGGCAGTTAAGTTGAGCGTTGTTTAAAGTCGTGCTAGCATAGTAGATAATGTGTAGGATCTTGTTGATGCGTTGTCCTAAGAAAGCACCAACCGCAAAGTTAGAAGCATCACACATTATTTCAAATGAGAGATCCCAATTGGATGCATAAATGATTGGAGCTGAAATGAGTTCTTTTGTGAGACGTTCGAAAGAAGAGGTACAATTAGCATTAAATTTGAAAGGAACGTCTTTTCCAAGAAGAGTTATCAAAGGAGGAGCGATTTTGCTAAAGTCCTTCACAAAGCATCGGTAAAAGCCAACATGTCCTAGAAATGATCGAATGTCCTTAATAGATTTGGGAATGGGTAGGTTTGCAATTACATCGATTTTCGCTTTATCTACCTCAGTGCCTTTGTTTGAGATGACATGTCCAAGAACTATGCCTTGTTTGACCAATAAAGTGGCATTTTTCCCAATTCAAAGTCAAATGTTTTTCTTTAAATCGATTTAAAACCAACTCGAGGTGATGTAAACATTGGGAAAAAGAACCGCCAAAGGTAGAAAAATCGTTCGTAAAAACTTCTTGAAAGTGCTCAATCATGTCATAAAAATGCCAACCATGCATCGTTGGAAATTTGTATGAGCATTACAAAGTTCGAATGGCATATGTCGATAAGCAAAGGTACCGAATGGACATGTGAAAATTGTTTTCTCTTGATCTTCTGGAGCAATTGGAATTTAGATATAGCCGGAATAACCACTAAGGAAGCAGTAGAATTCATGGCCGGCTAAATGTTCGAGCATTTGGTCAATGAAAGGAAAAGGGAAGTGAACTTTATGTGTTGCGGTATTTAATTTTCGATCGTCAATGAAAACGTGCCAACCTCTCTGATTTTGAGTTGGAATAAGTTCGTTTGAATCGTTCTTGACAACGGTTAGCCCAGACTTTTTCGGTACAACGTGAATTGGGCTAACCTATGAACTATCAGAGATTGGTTAATTGATTCCGTTGTCAAGAAGCTAAAGAATTTTATCATACACTGCATCTTTTAATTTTAGATTAAGCCTTCATTGTGCATCACGAACAGGCTTGGCGTCATCGATTAAATGGATGCGATGTTGAACAATAGCAGGGCTAATTCCCTTAATATAGGTAATGGACCGCCCAAATGCTTCTCTGTTTTTCGAAAGAATAGAAACTAAGAAGGTTTCTTAATCAAGAGATAGAGTTTCAGAAATTATGACGGGAAATGTTTCGTTATCTGAGTATGCATACTTAAGGTGATCGAGAAGTGGTTTGAGGTCCAACTTCGAGAGATTTTTGATCAAAGAATTGGGTTGAGATTCGAACTCAATGGGAAGTGATTCAAAAGGAAGAGTGTAATCAATCTCGTTAGGAATTTCGTGAAACAATTTTTCATACTCAGCCTCGCGTTCATCGTTAAGATCAAGTGTCTCGTTTTCAAAGTTTTCGTGAATGGCACTAACTTCCAACATTTGGTCACGATGTTCATTCGATTGACTTTCATGATTGAAAATGTTGAGATCCAAAGTCATGTTTTCAAAAGAGATTTTCATCGATCTGTTACGACGATTGATTTAAGGCATTTGAGGTGGCTAAGAAAGATCGGCCTAAAATCAACGGAATTTGACTTGCGGGATTCGTCACGAGTTGCGTTTCGAGAATGATAAAATCAATGGGAATATGAATTGCCCTACTTGAATGAGAACTTCTTCGATTTCTCCCACGGGCTTCTTAATGGAACGATCGGTGAATTGAAGCATAGCTTTTGTAGGTTTAAGCTCACCTAAGCCTAATTGTTCGTACATAGAGTATGGAATCAAGTTGACACTCGTGCCTAAGTCTATCAAACATTTGTATATCGTTTTGTCTCCAATTGTACACAAAATCGTAAGGCAACCAGGATCTTTGTATTTTAAGCGCATGGAATGGGACAAGACTTCACTCAAACTGGTGGCTAAGAGGACTTTTTTGGGTACTTGAGTGTGTTGCTTTTGGGTACACAATTCCTTAACAAATTTCACATACGGTTGGACTTGCTGAACAACGTCAAGAAGCAGAATGTTAAATTTAACTTGTTTAAAAATTTCCAACATCTTTTCCATTTGGTCCTAGTGTTTCTTTGGTCGAAGACGATGTGTGGAAATGGAACACGATACTTGGTAGGAGGGTCTACTCGAGTAGAAGAAGAAGAATTTTGATTGGCATTTGATTCAACGTTTGGCTCCATATTCTGTTCCGATTCGTTTGAAGCATCGAGAGAAGTTTTCGGTAATTCATTTGGATTAACAACTTGATTATCGATTTGTTTACCGAAACATAGTGTTGTGATAGCATTCAACTGGTGACATCGCTATCTTGAACAACATGGGCTTGATTTGAATATGCTTTTCGATTTTTGGGATTTGGAATGGGCTGGTTTGGGAATGTTCCTCGTTCGCGTTCACTTACAGACGTGGCTAATTGACTCATTTGCATTTTAAGTTTTGCAATCGATTGGTTTGTGTTTTGCATATATGAGGTCAATAAATTTTGCAAATTGCTGTTTGATTGAAAGCTTTGAGTAGTTGCTTTAGCATATGTTTCAAGAGTTTTCTCAAATGAACTTAAGCGTTTATCATCTTGGGAAGGATGAGCAGAATTTGGATGAAAATTTTATTGTTGCGGTTGATTATGAGATGGACCTGCAAAGTTTGGTTGAAAATGGTTGGGCTGAAAGGGAGGATTCGAAGCATTATTCGAAAATGCTTGAAAATTGGGCCGAACCATATTCGTGTTGGGATTGTTTTGGTTCCAAACAAAATTTGGATGATTTCTCCAACCAAGGTTGTACGATGGAGAAAACGGGTCGTTTTTGGCTTTATTGAAAGCATTAAATTTTTTTGACAGAATTGGAACACTGATCGGCTATATGATTAGGATCGTTGCACTCATGACACATGGGTTGGGAAGCTTGGTTCATTTGATTTGATGAGAAAACATTGTGGAATTTTTTAATCATTGCGTTGATCTTAGCTTCCAAAGCAAAAGAAGATCCTATCGAATGTGCACTCGATCGTGATTAAATTGATTTTTTGTTTGATCATTCCCATTGGGATGATTTTTCGATAAGGTTTTCAAGAAATTGCCAAGAAACGTCATGATGTTAGGCAAGACAGTTGCCTTGGCACATTGATTCGAGCATGGTTCATGAATTTTTTTCGAGTCCATCGTATAAGATTTGGTAAATTGTCCATTTTTTGAAGTTATGGTGTGGACATTTTATCAAAAGCTCTATGAATATTTCAAACTATTTACTAAATGGTTCTCCCTTGAATTGATGAGGGTTTACAATTTCGTTTTGGATTTTACTCGAAGGGGTTGAACTTTTTTAAGAATTTTTTTACAAATTATTCCCATGTTTTAATCGAGTTGGATGGTAAGTTGTACAACCATTTTTTGGCATAATCTATAAGAGCAAATGGGATTAATCGAAGTTTGATTCCATCGTCGAAAAGTTGTTGGAGATTATGGTTACGCAAACTTGTTCAAATTTGGTCAAGAAAATGTATGGGTCATCGTGCTCGAAATTGCCAAATTTTGGAAGCATGGCAATATGGTTCGAGTGACTTTCGAAATGGCTACCCGTTGGGGCATGTAACAAGATGCAAGATGGATCAGAAACTCTGTTGGGAAAGATACTATCCATAAAAGTTCGATGGGCATTCTCGTTCGCCATTTTGGAAGGATCATTTGTTCGAGTTAAATGATTAGTTGTTGTGTCATGAGTCCAAGTACTCATGCGCAAGTGGAAGTCGAGAAGAGAAAGAAGTTAGAAACGAGTTTAAAGAATGAAATAAGACTTGAAAAAATGAAGTGAAAAATTGTTTTTTTGTTTTCTTTGTTTTTTAAAAGAAAGGAAACTATTTACCAAGTGAGATTATTTTCAAAAGAAAAGTTTGATTTTTGATTTGTTTTTAGATTTTCAAATTTTTTTTATATGTTTTTGTATTTAAATTTTCTTCTTGAATTTTCAAATTTTCAAATATTTACCAAAAGGATTTTTGTTTTTAGAAAATGGAAATTTGATTTTTGTTTTTGAAAAGATTGTATATTTTTTTGATTGAAAATTTTCAAAGGAAAAGATTTAAAAGGATTTATTTTTTGGTTTTAAACACAAAAATAAATAAAATCTACAAAAAAAGTTGGGTTTTGGATTGTTTTTTTTAAAATATGCATGAACTAATGCAATTAAATGAATGCAAAGGATTTAATTACAATTTTCTGTCCTTAGTAGCTCCTAACCCAAAAGTGTATAATCACACTTTGTCTTAAATCAACAAAAATATTTCTCAGCTAGGTAACGAGCAGGGGTTATAGGTGCACCACGAATCAACGTAGCAATACAACCGAAGGTTTAAGTAGCTTCGGAGGAACAACCACTATAATATTTGCGAATCAGCGTAATATTTATGAATGGTTATTACTCTACTGTAGCCTAGACACAAAGAAATAAAATTATTCAAAGAAAATAATTGTGAAGATAAAATTAATCCCTAAGTGAGCTCGCGACACCCTTAGTCGAATATCTAACCTTTATTATTAGTCAAATAATACGATGAAATACGTTTGTGGGCTAAGGAAAGGATGATGAAATCCTACACCTTATGTGAATTGGGGTATTTCCCTTAGAAAAGAAAATAAGATGAGATGAATGCAAAACAAAAATTAAACGTGAATTTACAATGCAACTAAAATGAAGTTTGTTTTTGTTTTTGGATTTTAATTTTTTTATATGAGTGCAAATGCAGGAAACTAAGAATACAAATCAAATAAAAAACAAGAGATGAAAGCACACGACACTAGAGCGCGAAATTATTAGCAAAAAAGTTTAAGCAAGCAAACAATTATTTTTCCTTTTGTTTTTGGCAAGCACTTCTTCCCTTTGCGAATTTCTGCTTTGGAAATCTGCAAGTAAAACAAAGATATACATACATACATACATACATACATATATATACATATATTATTTTAAAAAAGTTAAAATAAACAAAATTAAAACAAATTAAAAAAAATTGTTTGAAAGGATGAATCAAAGCAAAACTAAAAGAAAAAAATTAACTAAAACAAATTGAGAAACTTTTTTTGAAGAGAAGAATTGAAACAAAGCAAAAAGTAAATTATATAAAGTCTCATCTTTTTTTCAAAGGATAGAACAACGAAAAAATGAAAGAATAAACAAACCCAACCTTTACCCGGCCCACTAACCAAATGCAAGACACGCGCTATTAAAATTGAAATCTACCTAAATCCAAAAAAACACGATATTCAGCAATTCGAAATCAAAACGCAACAATCTCTAGCACTTATCAAATCGAAATCAATGAATAAAAATCAAAACGAAGGAATGCTGCATATGCAGATGATTCAATCACGGTGGCAATTTAGAGAATTTGTGGTGGAATTGGGAATTGGGTTGAAGGAGTTCAATTTGATGGCACTGGGTGGTTCGGGTAACGACCTTCCTTTTGGGATGTTTTAAGAAGGCACACATGTCGGACTCAAACCATTCAAAAGGACAGATTGTTATAGGGTAAACAAGAAAAAGAGAGAAATGGAACAAATATAGAATCACGCAGCGGAATGACAAAATATAATAATCAAATAATAGTTCATGAAGGTGTTTTATAAATACAATAGATTATTCTTCACAAAACAAATATCAGAGTTACATAAATAGGAATAAATAAATAAAATACAGTGGAACATATGATGCAGCGGAGTACATATCATGAATAATAATAGTACAAATCTAAGTCTTCGTCCTCCAGAAATAAGGCATCAACCGTAAAATGCTCAAGCTGGCCTGGACGACTTGAAAAGACAAAACTCTCGAGTTAGAACTAAAAGGTCTTATGTAAGTTAAATCAATGGTAAATATAAGTGTGACGGCATCTGAGATGTTTACGGGGTTTGACATCTCATATCTGGTGTTTAACGTGAGTGCAATAACTTAAGAGATGTTTAGGATTTACATCTCCTAAGGATCCGTTAAACTATATACTATGTAGTACAATACGCTATTGCAATATGTCTACAATAAAGTAAAAATATTAAAATAGCGTTAAGGCATTACACATATCCCCTTTAACACAATTTATATATTCCCATAGTCTATATAGTACCATAACTTCCCCCATAAACCGGAGGACTATCAGAGGGCACTTCATAGGTATGGTACAAAATAAACTCGTAGAAGGCGCGCTAGGGCATGTGAAAAAGGCACTCAAGACAATGCCATGGTAGATATACCAATTGCACTCCCACACTGGTGGTAACGCATAGCAGCTACTACCTCCCACCTCGGAACACACACCAAAATCAAAATCAAGGGTGGCCACCAAATCAATCACAAAGCAATAGAATGGTATCGAAGAAATGTTCCCGATCGGGAGAATGACCCCACTTGGCCCAGTATAGCTCTTGTTTTAGCCACATCAAGCTGACTCACGAGAGTCAGGGTCACATAAATACCTCATACAGAATCATTCACCAACCCATCCTACTTCATTTTTAGAATCTCCATCACGTATACAATTGTTAAAGTGGTTTTCGGTATTGGCAGAGAGTATGACAATATCCGATCCCGGTCTCTTTAACAACCAAATGCTTATTTCACACTGGATGGTTCTTTTACATTTCAAAAGTCAATTCATAGTTTATATCAAAATATCATATTCAGTTTCAAATCATATCTCTTTTAAAATCATATTGATTTCCAAATTTTATTCACTTTCAAAATCATATTCGCTTTGAAATCATGTTCACCTTTGAAATCATACCGTTTCCGAAATCAAAATTTCTTTTAAAAATCATATTTCCAATTAGGTTATATCCTCACTTCAAAATCATCATATTCGATTAATTATAACATTTAAATACTAACTTAGGTTATATCATCATTTAACCGTATTTTCTTTTAAACCAGTGAATTTGAATATAAACACTTCCCTCTACTTAGTCTGAAAATGTAGAAAATAGTTTTAATAATTATAAATAGTTAAAATAGTTATAAATAGTAAATTTCTCTAAAATAGTTTAGTTATAGATTAAAGATACTGTTAAATTGACTTAAGATAGTTAAATAATTTTAAAATTGATTAAATATAATTCAAATAGATTAAATAGCTTTGAAATAGATTAAATAGCTTTAAAATAGATTAATTGGTTTAAAATAAGTCAAAATGGGTTAATTAGTTTAAAATTAATTAACGGTTTAAAATAGGTTAAAATGATTTAATATAGTAAATATAGGTTAAAATAGTTTGAAAATCCTAATAATTAAAGTCTTTAAAATAAATTATTTTTTAAAACAGTGTACATTAAAACATGAGTTTGAAATTAATATCAATTTAACTATTTAATTTATTCCAACATATCTAGACCATTACAATTCCAAATCAGCAAAACCCAATTTCGAATCTTCAATTCAAATTCTTTGCAATCCATGTTTGAAATATCAATTTAAATTATTCCAATTTCAATCCATTTCAAAGTTATATTTCAAACCAATTCAATAACTCAATTCCAATAAAATTTCATTTATACTTAAAAATTCAACTTTAAACTTTCAGTTTAATTTCTTGAAGCATTTCCTTTAAACTAATTCATATTTCAACATAAAACTTGATTTTCCAATAATAATTCAATTTATATAAATCAAATTTTATTTCAAAATATCATTTAACTGGATTCGAAATCAATGATTTAAAATCATTTAATTTAACCAATCCGGTGTCCGTATATAATTCTCTACCCTAGGGGTCAAGTGATACAGATATTCATCATTTCAATCCGCAATTTAAAATTTCATAGTTATATATCTTTTCAAACCGAAATCCCGAATTAATATAAAAGTCCATAAAATCGCTCGAGTCTATTGTTTCAACCCATAATGATTTTTCCTTAATCTATAGATCATTTGGTTATATATCATTTCAACCCATAGGGAACTTGCAAAGTGATACGATATATAATTTAAACACAACATCCAATCATCTGATATCAACAATCAAACATCCATCATAATTATCATGCCTTTCAACCAATAAATATCAACAATTAACTAATAATCAATAACAAGTATTTAACTGGCAGTTTAAATTCAATAATAAATTAAATGGCTATTTAATTCAAATAAATTCAAATTAACTGAAATGACGATTTAAATATACCAAATAGCAATAAATAAATTCCTAATCATATCACAAATTTAATTTAACAAACATAAGAAAATTTAGAAGTTGTGAGTGGGTCAAAACACTCATCTTTGAATTTCAATCGATTTGAAATTCAAATAAAGGCCCAAAAATTAAACAGTCTCAGAATTCGTCCAAACCACAGTCAAAACGTACAAAATTTTAATACGATCGCAATGGAATAAACCTCGCGTGAAGCGGACCTCGTATGTAAAAGTTACTTAAGTTAGAACGTTCAAAGTTTAAATTTAAATAAATAAAACAATTATTCAGAGAAAAAGATGTAAATTACCAAACTTCCTCAGCCCTAACCCTATCGACATCGCTCTATACGTCCACAGCCGCCAACGAATACCGCCCCAACGCCAAAACTCAAAGCCATGCGACCACAGTCGGAGCATGCCACCAACTCCCTTGTGCCAAGCCGCCGCTTCCGACCCCACCTCGACAATCGCGCCATCGTCCCCTAGCCCCCAGCCGAACCCAAACGCGTGGATTCAAAGCTAATTTCTGGCAAATCTTGTCGACTTTAAGATAATGCAATTGTATGGATCGAAAGACCTCGACCTCCTCTACACACCATACTTCCTGATTGAACCCTCATCGCATATCCACAACCCAAATATGAACGGCCGGTGCTAAACGACAAATTTCTGGCCAAACCACTATCCGAATCGAGAAACAAATCATTGCAATAGAACACACTCATTGAGAGCTTCAAATTGATATATAATTCGATATAGTTTGAGGAATTTGAATTTTTGATTTGATTTTCGATTGAATTTGGAATTTGTTTGGTTTGTCTGCCATTGAGAAGAAGAAGTCAGAGAGAATTGTAGAATTGTACGTACAAACAAATGACAATAAGAAGTAGCTAGGGTTTATGATGGGTTATTTATAGGCAAAGCTGAAAAATAGAATGAATGGACAAGATTTCATTTGGAAGTTGAACGATATACGACCAAAAGCCCGTTCTGCCTCCGTAATGAAAATGGGTCATCCCATATGTCAAAATAGAAGTTTGCGATAATTTTAAACTCAATGGAACAGGTTTCAAGTCCTATTTCCATCATATGGAGAAGTTAACTTAAAATTAGCTTATTTCAAATTGATTTCTATTGATTTCCAGGCGTTTCGAGCCCATACGATCAAATGATAAGTACGATCGCTACAAAACTTGAAATCCTACAATAATTCACCGTTACGGATCAGATGAAACTAGTTGCATCGAAATTCGATTCAGTGGCCAAAATGGCTACTTTCACGTTAATCAAATAAATTAATATTAAATTAATTAAACCATCTTTCAATTCAAATTTAATAATTTACAATTTCTGTCATTTTAGATTACTTGGACATTTACCATAAATTAAAACAAATTTAGATATCAACTCAAAGTTAATTATTTTACCAATTACAATGTTTAACTTCAATTGTGATTAAATCTAATTATTTATAATTAATTCCAATAAATTGGTTTTATTTAATTTCAATCTTTATACTCAATCAATTATTTTTCTACAGACATAGTCAACATTTGTTTATCTTTCATTACATTAATATTCTCAAATTTCCATCTTTTATTTGTATTAGCTAATATATTTCAATCATATTGAATCTTGCCAATTTTACACATTAATTATCATTCAAATCTCAATTAATTATGTTATCCTGATTTCACACTTTTACTAAATCAATTATTGCCTAAGTAAATATAATTAATTTCTATACCTTCTATCACATTCACATTTTTCAGTTATTGCCTTAACTCACATTAACGTAACATTTATTACCTTTAATTGAAATTGATTTAATATATAGGTAACAGACAATAATTTGTCACAATTACTATATTTAATAACATTTGTAAGTTTATTATTTACAACAATTGTTAAAATTACTTGCTTAACATTGATTTTTCTCAATTACCATAAATTATATATTATTTCATTAACTAGTTCAATATTTACAATTTTTTTCTTATATTCAATTTATAACCAAGTATAATATCTAAATCATTTTAATTAATTGGAATTTCATTCAGATTGTTAATGATTAAATTTAATTAACATCGTTATGTTTCATCTTGGTTATTATTTCATTATTAAATTACAACTTTTTTTATTTCTCTCAATATTAAATTACCAATCTTATTAAATTAACTAATTTAAATTATCGAAAATTTACGGGTCGTTACACTCTACCCCACTCAAAAATTTTCGTCCCCAAAAAGGGTATTAAGTAATCAATATATCTTATTCAAAATATTAAATTTATAAATAATTAAATTACGTAATTAAATAATTTAAATAAAATATATCAATTAATAACAATTAAATCCTTTTATATCCAAGTTAACAAAAGTTTGGAAAACATTTCAAAATATTTCTAAGTCCAAAATTCATGAAAAATTTCGGCAGAGTCTCCTATGTACGAAGAGGCTCGGGAGAAATAATAATATCAATAATAACAATATATATCATATTTTCCAAAATAATATATCCTAACCACGGGAAAATAATATAATTGCTATAAACCGTAATCCAGAAACGTACCTATTTGTCGGGCAAATAACACTTATGTTCTGAAACCAAAAGCAATAGCAATTGCGTCCATAACCTATATGTCACTCATATAATCCAAAGATGTTAATAATTTTATAAAAGAGAAATATTTAAGTTGTTTCAACTAATAACAAAACAAATCAATGCATCATAATAACAATCACTTGCAATAACAAGCACAACATCATTTCAACAAAGAAAATAATCATCCATCCATTTCGGCCAAAACAAATGGTTTTGTTCGGGTTTAGACACTTTAAATTGTGTAGAATGTCAAATAAACTACTAAGTATACCATACACTCAACAGTCTTAGATAAAACTCAATAGATTATCCATACATCCTGAACAATTAGTAGTATCCTTTCCCAAACAACCCATAAGCCAAAACAAACAACGAATTCCAAACATTATTTTAAGTTTATTTTTATAAATTTTCTTTCACAACATTTATTATTAAAAAAATTCATTCATACACTGATCATTTCTTTAATTTAAATTTATTTCTTTCAAAATTCAACTTCCATTCATTCATCTAATGCTTAATTCCATCTATTTACATGTCTTTTACTTTTTCTTACATATGTTATTTACATTTTCTTACATATGTTATTTACACACAAATTTTAAACATATGTAATAAATTACTATATAGGTTTCTTTGTAAATAAATTCACATTCATTCACTCAGTACTTATTTCTGTTTATTTTCATTTATTACTTACAAAATTCTTTTTTTTCATTTATTCATCATTACCAATTTTCATTAATCCAGATCCAGTTGCTTACATATGTTGTTCCTATTCAATTGTTTGAGATAATTAATGAATTCATTATTTGGGTATTACATACTTTTTATTGCAGTTTAGTTCACATTAATTAATTTATATACTTGATTCCATTAGATAATAATATTCTTTAGTGCATAGATTCATACTTAAGTTTCTTACATTTAAATTTACATTCATTTCCTTATATAGTGTCATAGAATATTCAATCTATTTTCTGAATCTTTTCAACGATTTCTGAAGTTATATTCATTTACTAAATATGGTACTCAATTTATTATTTACTTTAATTATAAATAGCTTCAAACATTAACTTAAATTTATAATTATTTACTTAGAATATTCACTTTTCTATTACATTTTATTTAGTAACATTTCAATTATAACTTAAGTTTACAACCATTATGATATCAAAATTCTTAGTTATAAAGTAATTTCATTGAACACCTTAGTTACTCAAGTTTACTTGTATAATGTTCCATCACATATCCTATTTAACATTACAAATTTTAATATTTGGTAAGAGTGTGTGTGTATATATATATATATATATATATATATATATATATATATATATATATATATGTTTTTAAGTATGCATTTGAAAGTTACACAAGTTTATCTTATTTATTTTAATTAACAAAATTGTTCAATAATCACATCTTTCACAATTTCATATTCTTTGATTTACAGGTTACAAGTTCAAGTTTCTTGCATATTTTATTTATAACTTAGACTTAATTGCTTATTTTCATTTTAGAATTTTTCTAGTCAAGATTTCTTTCATTATAATAATTTCAATTTCTAATTTATAGAAACTTAAGAACTAAACAACCGGTTTTCATTTCAATTATGTTAAAATAATATATATAATCATAGCATACATATATATTGATATCAAATCCAAATCTAGAAATAAAAATTAAGTTTCGTTTATCAAAAGGATATGCAATAAAGCTACTATAGCGGTCTTCCCACATCTAAACTTGAAAATAAACGTCGATGATGCATGCACTCATTACCGAAATTATTTTCCAGCGACAAAGAGGGGAGTACATCACTTTTTCCTTTAAATTTCACTTTTTGACTTTCTTTTTGAACATCTTGAAATATTCATCTCAGAAACTATTTCAAAATAATATTAATATTATATTCCAAAATCTTTCAAAAGAAATTTTCAAAAATTCTGGAAATCAAGTTCTCAAATTTTTCAGTTTATATTTATTTCATATATAAACCTATTTTTTTCAATCAATAATTATAAATTTCACTACCTAACAAATAAATATATAACAACAAGCCATATCATTTATAAAATTTATTATTTTATATACAAAAATATATAATAGGCAAAATTATTTCATTCACCTATATTCCAAACAATATTGTATCGCTCTGTCCTATTAAGTGTTTAGAAATCCCTATCAATGTCATAGCGTCCTATGCACCCACCAAAATTTATAAATACGAAACGGAATAAATTAACACAATATAAAAACCTTTATAACACTAAAAAATGCGCTCTCTCATATATATACACTCAGTGACTCATTCTAGGGTATTACTACCCTGTTAAATATGAGTTTGACCCTACAAAGCTAAGATTATCGCTAAACCTGGCTCTGATACCAACTGTAATGACCTACCTTTTTGGACGTTTTAAAAGACACACATGTCGGACTCAAACCATTCAAAAGGGCAGGTTGTTATGGGGTAAATAAGAGAAAGAAATAGAACAAATACAGAATCTCGCGGCAGAACGACAAAATATAATAATCAAATAATAGTTCATGAAGCTGTTTTATAAATACATTTGATTATTCTTCACAACACAAATATTAGAGTTACATAAACAGGAATAAATAAATAAAATGCAGCGGAACAATATGTTGCGGCGGAATAAGGTCTTCGACCCTGAAATGCTCAGACTGACCCGAGCGAATTGAAAAGACAAAACACTCGAGTCGGAACTAAAAGGTCTTATGTAAGTTAAATCAACGGTAAATATGAGTATGACGGTGTTACAGATGTTTACATGGTTTGACATCTCGTATCCAGTGTCTAACTTGAGTGCAATAACTTAAGAGATGTTCAGGATTTACATCTTCTAAGGATCCGTTAAACTACCTACTATGTAGTACAATATGCTATTATAATATGTCTACAGTAAAGTAAAAGTAATAAAATAGCGTTAAGGCATTACGCATATTCCCCTTAACACATTTTATATAATCCCATAGTCTATACAGTACTGTAACCACTCTGTAAACTGGAGGGCTATTAGAGGGCACTCCAGCTATGGCACAAAACAAATTCGTAGAAAGCGCACTAGGGCATGTGAATACGGCACTCGAGGAAATGCCAAGGTGGATATATCAATTGCATTCCCGCACTGGTGGTAAGGCATAGCAGCTACTACCTCCCACCTCGGAACACGATCCTCAAGGGGTTCCGCCAAATCAATCACAAAGCAATAGAATGGTATTGAAGAAATGTGCCCGATCAGGGGAATGACCCCACTTGGCCTGGTATAGCTCCTATTTTAGTCACATCAAGCTAACTCACGGGAGTCATGGTTACGTAAATACCTCATACAGAATCGTTCACCAAGCCATCCTACTGCTTTTTTGGAATCTCCACCACGTACACAGTTGTTAAAGTGGTTTTCGGTATTGGCAGAGAGTATGACAATATCTGATCCCGATCTCTTTAACAACCAAATGCTTATTTCACACTGAATGGTTCTTTTACATTTCAAAAGTCAATTCTTAGTTTATATCAAAATATCATATTCAGTTTCAAATCATATCTCTTTTGAAATCATATTCATTTCTAAACTATATTCACTTTCAAAATCATATTCGCTTTGAAATCATGTTCACCTTTGAAATCATACCGTTTTCGAAATCATAATTTCTTTCAAAAATCATATTTCCAATTAGTGTAAATACTCACTTCAAAACCATCATATTCAATTAATTATAACATTTAAATCCCAACTTGGGTTATTTCATCTTTTAACAGTATTTGCTTTGAAACCAGTGAATCTGAATACAAACACTTCCCTTTACTTAGTCTGAAAATTTTAAAAATAGTTTAAATAATTATAAATAGTTAAAATAGTTATAAATAGTAAAAATACTCTAAAATAGATTAGTTATAGATTAAATATACTGTTAAATTGACTTAAGACAGTTAAATAATTTTAAAATAGATTAAATATAATTAAAATAGATTAAATAGCTTTAACATAGATAATTAGATTTAAAAAATGTTAAAATGGGTTAACTAGTTTAAAATAAATTAAATGGTTAAAATAGTTTAAAATTATTTAATATAGTTAATATAGGTTAAATTATTTTAATAGTTTGAAAATCCTAATAATTAAAGTCTTTAAAATAATATATTTTTTAAACAGTTTATATTAAAATATAAGTTTGAAATTAATATCAATTTAACTATTTATTTTGTTCCAACATATCTCGACTATTACAATTCCAAATCAACAAAACCCAATTTTGAATCTTCAATTCAAATTCTTTCCAATACATGTTTGAAATATCAACTTAAATTATTCCAATTTTTAATACATTTCAAAGTTATATTTCAAACCAATTCAACAACTCATTTCAGATAAAATTTCATTTATACTTAAAAATTCAACTTTAAACTTTCAATTTAATTTCTTGAAGCAGTTCCTTTAAACCAATTCACATTTCAACATATAATTTGATTTTCCAATAATAATTCAATTTATATAAATCAAATTTTATTTTAAAATATCATTTAACTGGATTAGAAATCAATCATTTAAAATCATTCAATTTAACCAATCCGGTGTCCGTATATAATTCTCTACCCTAGGGTCAAGTGATATGGATATTTATCATTTCAATCCGCAATCTAAAATTTTATGGTTGTATATCCTTTCAAACCGAAATCCCGGATTAATATAAAAGTCCATAAAATCGCTCGAATCTTCCTTTCAACCCATAATAATTTTTCTTAATCTATAGATCATTCGGGCATATATCATTTCAACCCATGGGGAACTTGCAGAATGATACGATATATAGTTTAAACACAACATTCAATCATCCAATATCAACAATCAAACATCCATCATAATCATCATGCAATTCAACCAACAAATATCAACAATTAACTAATTATCAATAACAGGTATTTAACTGGTAGTTTAAATTCAATAATAAATTAAATGGCTATGTAATTCAACTAAATTCTAACTGAAATGACGATTTAAATATACCAAACAAGAATAAATAAATTCCTAATCATATCATAAATTTAATTTAACAAACATAAGAAGTTTTAGAAGTTGTGAGTGGCTCGAAACACTAACTTTTGAATTTCAATCGATTTGAAATTCAAATAAAGGCCCAATAATTCAATAGTCTTAGAATTCATCCAAACTAGCTTTATAACGTCCGAAATTTTAATACAATCGCAGTGGAACAAACTGCGAGTAAAACGAACCTCGTATGTAAAAATTATTGAAGTTAGAACGTTCAAAGTTTAAATTTAAATAAATAAAAAAAATTATTCTGGGGTAAAGATGTAAACTACTGAACTTCCACAGTCCTAAACCTATCAACATCGCTCTACACGTCCACAACCGCCAACGAACACCACCCCAATGCCAAAACTCAAAGCCACACGACCTCGATTGGAGCACGCCACCAACTCCCCTGTGCCGAGCCGCCGCTTCCGACCCCACCACGACAAACGCGTCGTCGTCCCCTAGCTTCCAGCCGAACCCAAACGCGTGGCTTCAAAGCCAATTTCTGGCAAATCTTGTCAACTTTAAGATGATGCAACTGTATGGATTGAAACCCCCGATCTCCTCTACACACATATTTCCCGATCAAACCCTCGTCGTTGATCCACCGTCGAATCCACAACTCAAATATGAACGGCCGGTGCTAAATGGCAAATTTTTGGCCAAATCGCTATATGAATCGAGAAACAAATCATTGTAGTGGAATGCGCTTGTCGAGATCTTCGAATTGATATACAATTTGATATAGTTTGAAGATTTTGAATTTTTGATTTGATTTTCGATTGAATTTGGAATTTGTTTGTTATGTCTGCCATTGAGAAGAAGATGTCAGAGAGAATTGTACGTACAGACAAATGATAATAAGAAGTAGCTAGGGTTTATGACGGGCGATTTATAGGAAAAGCTGAAAAATAGAATGAATGGACAAGTTTTGATTTGGACGTTGAACGATAAACGACCAAAAGCCCGTTCTGCCTCCGTAATGAAAATGGATCATCCCATATATCAAAATAGTTGTTTTCGATAATTTTAAACTCAATGGAACAAGTTTCAAGTCTTAATTCCATCGTATGGAGAAGCTAACTTAAAATCGGCTTATTTCAAATTGATTTCAATTGATTTTAATTAAATTGATTTCTATGCGTTTCGAGCCCATATGATCAAACGATAAGTATGATCGCTACAAAATTTGAAATCCTACAATAATTCACCATTACGGATCCGATGAAACTAGTTTCGTTAAAGTCCGAGTCAGTGGCCAAAATGGCTATTTTCATGTTAAATAAATAAATTAATATTAAATTAATTAAACTACCTTTCAATTCAAATTTATTAGTTTACAATTTCTTTCATTTAGATTACTTGGACATTTACGATAAATTAAAACAAATTTAGATATCAAATCAAAGTTAATTATTTTATCAATTACAGTGTTCAATTTCAATTGTGATTAAATCCAATTATTTGTAATTAATTCCAATAAATTGATTTCGTTGATTTCAATCTTTATACTCAATAAATTATTATTCTATAGACATAGTCAACATTTGTTTATCTTTCATTACATTAAAATTCTCAAATTTCCATCGTTTATTTGTATTGGCTACTATATTTCAACCATGTTGAATCTTGTTAATTTTACACATTAATTATCATTCAAAATCTCAATTAATTATGTTATCCTGATTTCACACTTTTATTAAATTAATTATTTCCTAGGTAAATATAATTAACATTTCTATACCTTCTATCACATTCACATTTTGCAATTATTGCCTTAACTCACATTTACATAACATTTATTACCTTTAATTGCAATTGATTTAATATATTGGTAACAGACAACAATTTGTCACCATTACTACATTTAATAACATTTGTAAGTTTATTATTTACAACAATTGTCAAAATTACTTAACATTGATTTTTCTCAATTACCATAAATTATATATTACTTCATTAATTAGTTCAATATTTATATTTATCTTCTTATATTCAATTTATAACCAAGTATAACATCTAAATCATTTCCATCAATTGGAATTTCATTCAAATTGTTAATGATTAACTTTAATTAACATTGTTACGTTCCATTTTGGTTATTATTTCATTATTGAATTACAAATTTTTTATTTATCTCAATATTAAATTACCAAAATCTTATTAAATTAACTAATTTAAATTATCGAAAATTTACGGGTTGTTACACTCTCCTCCACTCAAAAATTTTCGTCCCCGAAATGGAAAAAGCAGGAATTAAGTAATCAATACATCTTATTCAAAATATTAAATTTATAAACAATAAAATTACATAATAAATTAATTTAAATAAAATATATCAATTTATAAGAATTAAATCCTTTCATATCCAAGTTAACAAAGTTTGGAAAATATTTCAAAACATTTCTAAGTCCAAAATTTATGAACAATTTCGGTAGAGACTCCTTTGTACGGAGAGGCTCGGGAGAAATAATAATGTCAATAATAACAATATATATCATATTTTTCAAAATAAAATATCCCAACCACGAGAAAATAATATAATCGTTATAAACCGTAATCCGGAAATGTGTCTATTTGTCGGGCAAATAAATCTTATTTTATGAAACCAAAAGCAACAGCAATTGCTTTCATAACCTTTATGTCACTTATATAATCCAAAGATGTTAATAATCTCATAAAAGAGAAATACTTAAGTTGTTTCAACTAATAACAAAACAAATCAATGCGACATACCAATAATCACTTAAAACAACAAGCACAACATCATTTCAACAAAGAAAATTACCGTCCATCCATTTCAGCCAAAACAAATGGTTTTGTTAGGGTTTAGACACTTTAAATTGTGTAGAATGACAAAAAAACTACTAAGTATACCATACACTCAACAGTCTCAGATAAAACTCAATAGATTGCTCATACATCCTAAACAATTAGAAGTATCCTTTCCCAAACAATACATAAGCCAAAACAAACAATGAATTCCAAACATTATTTTAAGTTTATTTTTATAAATTTCCTTTTACAACATTTATTATTAAAAAAAATTATTCATACACTGATCATTTCTTTAATTTACATTTATTTCTTTTCAAATTCAACTTCCAGTCATTCATCTAATGCTTAATTCCATCTATTTACATATGCCCTTTACTTTTGCTTACATATGTTATTTACATTTTCTTGCATATGTTATTTACACACAAATATTATACATATGTAAATCAATTCTTACAGTACTATATAGGTTTCTTTATAAATAAATTCACATTCATTCACTTAGTACTTATTTCCGTTTATTTTCATTTATTACTTATAAAATTCATTTTTTTTTCCATTTATTCGTCATTACCAATTTTCATTAATCCAGAGTCAATTGCTTACATGTGTTCTTCCCATTCCATTGTTCGAGATAATTAATGAATTCATTATTTGGGTATTACATACTTTTTATTGCAGTTTAGTTCACATTAATTAATTTATATACTTAATTCCCTTAGATAATAATATTCTTTAGTGCATAGATTCATAGTTAAGTTTCTTACTTTTTAATTTACATTCATTTCCTTATATAGTGTCACAGAATATTCAATCTATTTTCTGAATCTTTTCGACAATTTCTGAAGTTATATTCATTTACTAAATACAGTACTCAATTTATTTGTTTACTTTAATTATAAATAGCTTCAAAATTAACTAAAATTCATAATTATTTACTTAAAGTACTCACTTTTCTATTACATTTTGTTTAGTAACATTTCAATTATAACTTAAGTTTACAACCATTATGATATCAAAGTTCTTAGCTATAAAGTAATTCTATTGAAAACCTTCATTACTCAAGTTTACTTGTATAATATTCCATCACATATCCTATTTAACATTACAACTTTTAACATTTGGTAAGTTATATATGTATATGTATATGTATGTATGTATGTGTGTGTGTGTATATATATATATGTGTGTTTTTAAGTATGCAATTGAAAGTTACATAAGTTTATCTTATTTATTTTGATTAACAAAACTGTTCAATAATCACATCTGTCAGAACTTAATATTCTTTGATTTACAGGTTACAAGTTCCAAATTTCTTGCATACTTCATTTATAACTTAGCATTTAGTTGCTTATTTTCATTTTAGAAGTTTCCAATTATTAATGTAGTCAAGATTCCTTTCATTACAATAATTTCAACTTCTAATTTATAGAAACTTAAGAAAGAAACAATTGGGTTTCATTTCAGTTATTTTAAATAATATATATAATCATATCATACATATATATTGATATCAAATCCAACTCTAGAAATAAAAATTAAGTTTCGTTTATCAAAACGGATATGCGGCAAAACTACTACAACGGTCTTCCCACTTTGAAACTCGAAAATGAATGTCGATGATGCATGCACTCATCACCGAAATTATTTCCAGCGACTAGAGGGGAGTACAACACTTTTCCCTTTAAATTTCCCTTTTTAAACTTTCTTTTAGATCATCTTGAAAAATTCATATCAGAAACTATTTCAAAATAATATTAATATTATATTCCAAAATCTTTCAGAAGAAATTTTCAAAAATCGTGGAAATCAAGTTCTCAAATTTTTCAATTTATATTTATTTTATTTGTAAACCTATTTTTTTAATTTTTCAATCAATATTTAAAAATTTCGCTACCTAACAAATAAAGATATAACAACCAACCATATCATTTATAAAATTTATTATTTTATATAAAAAAATATATAATAGGCAAAATTATTTCATTCACCTATATTCAAAATAATATTATATTGCTCTGTCCTATTAAGTGTTTAGAAATCCCTATCGATGTCATAGCGTCTATGCACCCACCATAATTTATAAATACGAAACGGAACAAATCAACACAATATAAAAACTTTTATAACTCTAACAAATACGCTCTCTCATATATATACACTCAGTCTAGGGTATTACTACCCTGTTAAATATGAGTTTGACCCGCCAAAGCTAAGGTTATCGCTAAACCTAGCTCTGATACCAACTGTAATCACCTGCATTTTTGGACATTTTAAGCAGACACACATGTCGGACTCAAACCATTCAAAAGGGCAGATTGTTATGGGGTAAATAAGAAAAAGAGAAAGAAATAGAACAAATGTAGAATCTCGCAGTGGAATGACAAAATATAATAATCAAATAATAGTTCATGAAGCTGTTTTATAAATACATTTGATTATTCTTCACAACACAAATTTCAAAGTTACATAAACATGAATAAATAAATAAAATACAGCGGAACAATATAATGCAGCGGAATACATACCATGAATAATAGTAGTACAAATCTTCGTCTTCATCCTTAAGAAATATGGTCTTCAACCCTGAAATGCTCAGGCGGACCCTAGCGAATTGAAAGTACAAAATACTCGATTCAGAACTAAAAGGTCTTATGTAAGTTAAATCAACGGTAAATATGAGTGTGATGGCATCAGAGATGTTTACGAGGTGTGACATCTCCTATCCAGTGTCTAACGTGAGTCCATAAATTAAGAGATGTTCGAGATTGACATCTCCTAAGGATCCGTTAAACTATCTACTATGTAGTATAATACATTATTATAATATGTCTACAAGAAAGTAAACTTATTAAAATAGCGTTAAGGCGTTACCCATATCCCCCTTAACACATTTTATATATTCTCATAGTCTATACATTACCGTAACCCCCCTCGTAAACTGGAGGGCTATCATAGGGCACTCCATAGGTATGATACAAAAAAAACTCGTAGAAGGCGCAGTGGGGCATGTGAACACGGCACTCGAGGCAATGCAAGGGTAGATATACCAATTGCACTCCCGCACTGGTGGTAACGCATAGCAGCTACTACCGCCCACCTCGGAACACACTTCAAAACCAAAATCAATGGTGGCCGCCAAATCAATCACAAAGCAATAGAATGGTATCGAAGAAATGTGTCCAATCGGGGGAATGACCCTACTTGGCTCGGTATAGCTCCTATTTTAGCCACATCAAGCTGACTCACAGGAGTCATGGTCACGTAAATACCTCATACATAAGCGTTCACCAAGCCATCCTACTTTTTTTTCCAATCTCCACCACGTACACAGTTGTTAAAGTGGTTTTCGGTATTGGCCGAGAGTATGACAATATCTGATCCCGGTCTCTTTAACAACCAAACGCTTATTTCACACCGGATGGTTCTTTTACATTTCAAGTCAATTCATAGCTTATATCAAAATATCATATTCAGTTTCAAATCATATCTCTTTTGAAATCATATTCATTTCCAAAATATATTCGCTTTCAAAATCATATTCCCTTCGAAATCATGTTCACCTTTAAAATTGTACCGTTTCCGAAATCATAATTTCTTTCAAAAATCGTATTTCCAATTAGGTTAAATCCTCACTTCAAAATCATCATATTCAATTAATTATAACATTTAAATCCCAACTTAGGTTATATCATCATTTAACCGTATTTGCTTCTAAACCAGTGAATTTGAATACAAACACTTCCCTCTACTTAGTCTGAAAATTTAGAAAATAGTTTAAATAATTATAAATAGTTAAAATAGTTATAAATAGTAAAAATACTCTAAAATAGTTTAGATTAAAGATACTATTAAATTGACTTAAGATAGTTAAATAATTTTCAAATAGATTAAAATAATTAAAATAGATTAAATAGCTTTAAAATAGATTAATTAGATTTAAAATAAGTTAAAATGGGTTAATTAGTTTAAAATAAATTAAATTGTTTGAAATAGGTTAAAATGATTTTATATAGTAAATATAGGTTAAAATAATTTAATAGTTTGAAAATCCTAATAATTAAAGTCTTTAAAATAATATATTTTTAAAATAGTTCATATTAAAATATGAGTTTGAAATTAATATCAATTTAACTATTTATTTTATTCCAACATATCTGGACCATTACAAATCCAAATCAACAAAACCCAATTTCGAATCTTCAATTCAAATTCTTTCCAATCCATGGCTGAAATATCAATTTAAATTATTCCGATTTCAATACATTTTAAAGATATATTTCAAACAATTTCAATAACTCAATTCCGATAAAATTTCATTTATGCTTAAAAATTCAACTTTGAACTTTCAATTTAATTTCTAGAAGCAGTTCCTTTAAACCAATTCACATTTCAACATAAAAATTGATTTTCCAATAATAATACAATTTATATAAATCAAATTTAATTTCAAAATATCATTTAACTAGATTCGAAATCAAGGATTTAAAATCATTTAATTTAACCAATCCGTTGTCCGTATATAATTCTCTACCCTAGGGTCAAGTGATACAGATATTTATCATTTCAATCTGCAATTTAAATTTTTACGGTTATATATCATTTCAAACCGAAATCTTGAATTAATATAAAAGTCCGTAAAATCGCTCGATTCTATCATTTCAGTGTAAAATGACTTTCCTTAATCTATAAATCGTTCGGGTATATCTCATTTCAACCCATAGGGAACTTGCAGAGTGATACCATATATAATTTAAGCACAACATCCAATCATCCAATAACAACAATCAAACAACCATCATAATCATCATGCAATTCAACCAATAAATATCAACATTTAACTAATTAGCAATAATAGGTATTTAACTAGAAGTTTAAACTTAATAATAAATTAAATGGCTGTTTAATTCAAATAAATTCAAATTAACTGAAATGACAATTTAAATATACCTAATAGCAATAAATAAATTTCTAATCATATCACAAATTTTATTTAACAAACATAAGAAATTTTAGAAGTTGTGAGTGAGTCAAACCACTCACCACTGAATTTCAATCAATATGAAATTCAAATAAAGGCCCAAAAATTCAACAGTCTCAGAATTCATCTAAACCAATGTCAAAACGTCTAAAATTTTAATAAGATCGTAGCGGAACAAAGCGCGACTGAAATGAACCTCGTATGTAAAAGTTATTGAAGTTATTACGGTCAAAGTTTAAATTTAAATAAATAAAAAAATTATTTAGGGGCAAAGATGTAAATTACCAAACTTCCTCAGGCCTAACCCTATCGACATCGTTCTATACGTCCAGAGCCACCATCGAATACCGCCCCAATGCAAAACTCAAAGCCACGCGACTTCGATCGGAGCACGCCACCAACTCCCCTTTGCTGAGCCGCCGCTTCCGACCCCATCACGACAATCGCGTCGTCGTCCCCTAGCCTCTAATTGAACTTAAACGCATAGCTTCAAAGCCAGTTACTGGCAAATCTTGTCGAGTTTAAGATGATTCAATCGTATGGATCCTAAGCTCTTGACCTACTCTACACACACTTACTTCCCAATCGAACCCATGTCGTAGATCCACCGTCGAATCCACAACCTAAATATGAACGGCCGGTGCTAAAAGGCAAATTTCTAGCCCAATCACTATCCGAATTGAGAAAGAAATCATTGCAGTAGCATGCGCTTGTCGAGAGCTTCGAATTGATATATAATTCGATATAGTATGAGGATTTTGAATTTTTGATTTAATTTTGATTTTCGATTGAATTTGGAATTTGTTTGTTTTGTCTATCATTGAGAAGAAGAAGTCAGAGAGAATTGTACATACAGACAAAAGACAATAAGAAGTAGCTAGGGTTTATGATGGGCTATTTATAGGCAAAGCTGAAAAATAAAATGAACAGACAAGATTTGATTTGGAAGTTGAACGATAAATGACCAAAAGCCCATTCTGCCTCTGTAATGAAAATGGATCATCCTATATATCAAAATAGATGTTTTCGATAATTTTAAACTCAATGGAACAGGTTTCAAGTCCTATTTCCATTGTATGGAGAAGTTAAATTAAAATTAATGTTATCCTGCCTTTTGGTCTAGGCAGGATATTAACGAATATGCTAAAAAGGATGGAAACACAATATCAAAGATTGATTGAAGACAAGGATATGATCGATGTCGTTAAAATTTGATTAGGCTCCAATTAAGACGAGATCAATTGGAAATGATGAGCAAGACCAGAAAAGGTTACATTTCAAATTTCAAGTCAATCGGAGTTCATATGCTCAAGACATGATTGACGCAACTTAAGCAATATTCTAATTGTATCCATCCAGGAAGTCTTGTTCGTATCGATCAAACGCACGTCTGGTTCGTATCCATCAATTAAAAGGCCGTGTTTATATCCATCAAGCATACCCCACTTCGTATCGGTCCGAGCCCCATCCACTTTGTATCCATCTACACCCATCCACTTCGTATCGATCGACACCCATTCACTTCGTATCGTTCGACAGCAATATCAAAGCGCATTTCGCATCGGTCAAACTCCAAACAAGCTTCGTATCGATTGTCCATAAATCGATACGAAAGCAACGCTTCCTATTTATGTGAAATTGGACATGGGACATCAATACGAAGTGGACTAAGATCGATACGAAGTGTAATACAAAAAATCAACATGAAGTGAGATACAGCCGATCGATGCGAACAAGGCCTGGGTGAGTCAATACGAATGAGGCGTATACATCAGAAAGACTTGGTCAATTCGACATGAAAAATGGACTGATCCAAAATGTTAGCGCCATGTCATCGGGCATAGCGTGCAGAGCCATCGATGCGAAGCTATCGATTCGAATGACATCGATACGAATTCAGCAGCCATCGAGAAATCCAATCTTGCATCGATCATAACTCACAATCTACAAGTCCAAATACCACAAATTTTCATAGGAGCTTACGTACAACCGAAAGAATGTTACTGGTCAATTTCGACTTGATTGGATCAAATCTTGATTAATACCAAATTCATTCGTATTGATCACGGGCCGAGTGTAAATAACATGGGATCGATCACATGGGCCCACCCACGTGGGAGAAGGAGTCTTCAAAGATCTATGTAAGATATTTGCAGCCTACACCTATAAATAGCAGTCCAAGAGCTTCAGAAAAGGGACTTTTGGAGCCCTCCTACGTCTAGACTCTGTTGAAACCATTTTTGTACTCAAAGATCACTGTTGTAGTCGGAATCCACTGTTGCAATCCGCTGTAACCAGTTGTAGTCAGCAAACGAACATCAATAAAATCATCAATTTCATAGTGGACGTAGGCATGCCAAACCGCTCTAAATCTGTGTGTTTCTGTGTGATTCTTTTTAAATTTTGAGTGTTCTTCACATTTATTTTCTCTACATTTCTGCTATATGTGATCTGGAATTGTAAGCGGGTGCTTTCATCAACAATTGGGTGTTTATGACCATTTTTGGCGCAAACATTTGGTGCTTTCACTGAGAGGGCTGGCACTCAAGAAATCTACAGCTTGTACCTTTGATTTGAAGACTTGGATCTGAAAAGCTATGGCAAGGCAATCAACAAGAAGACAAAGAGCTGAAAGGAGTCAACATGAAAGGAGTCAGGAGGCTTCCTCTAGAGCAAGTTAGACCTCAGTCTTCATCATCCGGGACAGGATGGAGATGATGATGGGAGCTATGCAGGAGGGAATGCTGAAAAGATAAGAAGAGATGATGCAGAACCTAGTTGGACAAGTTGGACAAGCTGGAGTGCAGAATCAAGTTAACGCAACTACAGGAGATGCTAGAGATAGAGATCAAGAGCATGGAACAACCATAGTTCAGAATAGAGCAGGACCGTCAGGAGCAACACTAGAACTTGGTGGCACTCATCCGAAGGATGTTGATCCAACCTCAGGCAGGATACAGGTGAATCTGTTCAACATGGCATTAATAGAGGGATGGATGCCCATCCAGGAGAGCAGATCCAAGGGTTCCCTCGTGAACTCGGGGGGCAGATCATAGGCAACGGACAAAGGCTACAGCTTGGTGACGGTGATAGATTGGCAGAGATGGTCAGATAAGCCATAAGAGGCGGACTAGTGAATAAAGATCTGGAAGATGTTAACAGGAGTCCCTTTGCTCCTACGATCAGGCAAGCTAGGAATTCACCAGAATTCAAGTTACCAACATTAGAGATGCACGACTGAAGGACAGATTCTGCTATTCATCTAATGAGATATATGCAGCATATGGAAGTACTGGGGGAATCGGAGGAGGTATGGAGTGATGCTTTCCTTTGTATCTGATGGATATAGCGGCGTTATGGTTCAGAAAACTGGAAAGTGGCGCTATTGACACATGGATGGAGTTGATTGAAAGGTTTATGAGATGGTCTCGGGTCCACATAGTCAGACTCAAGAACGTGACGACTTTAACCTCAATGAAACAATGGAAAGGAGAGTCGCTTAGGGATTTCTTAAATAGGTTCAATGCGGCAGTGGCTTCGGTGGATTGACCAGATCCATCGAAGGTTTTGATGGCGGTAGTTTTGGAAATTATAGATATTTCAGATTTCAATATATTGTTGGAACGGGACCATCCATGGGATCTTGGGGAGTTCTACCATGAAGCGAAGAGATTTCAAAGGCAAGAAGATGTGCAGGGTGAGAGAGAAGGGAGTGAGGCTGAAGCTTATGCAGTAAGGGGTGGAGGTCCGCCCAGGGAGGACCCAGTCAAAGATGAAAAAGGAAAAAAGAAAATGAATGACAACGTTAGCACTTCGAAAAGGCCATAGAGGAATTCAAAGTTTTCTTTTTAGATGGATTTAAATGAAACTCTATAAAGGATTTACTTGGATACTCGAGGGCGTCTCCAATATCGAAGGCCGGCAAGAGAGGAACCTTCTGAATATGAGCAAGTATCTAGAAAGCATTGCTTATTGCATGAGCTGAATGGGCATAACGACTGCAAGCATTTGAAGGATATTATTGAAGAGCGTGTGAGGAATGGTCATTTGCAACAATACATAAGGAATCGAGCTGTGGCAGTAGGACAGGAGAGACCATCGCCTACCTCGAGCGAAGATGGTACTGGATCCAAGCAACGTCGTCAGTTTATTATCAACTAAATAAATTTGTGGCTTTGAATAAGTAATAGAGCTCGAGTAATATGGCTAAGTCACTTACACATGTACGACATTGAGGACGGTCCTTAGGCATGCTCTAAGGCGATGACAAATCGCGTTGCTTGAGCCTATGAAATCATGTTTTTCTTCTTGTTTTTTCAGAAACTTTGGTTTTTTCCTTGGATGTATAAACATTTATTTGGTTTTCCCTGGCTGTAAAACTCTTATTTTGAATGATAGGATTTGGATCGATGTGTTAAATTATACAGGTCTCGCGATTACGATCCCGACCGAAGAGACGGGGCAGTAATCGCAAAGTATGAGTCCCTTCGTCAGAGAGCAATGGGAAAGCACAATATAAAAGTCCTTGGTCGAAGAATATAAAATTCCTTGGTCGAAGAATATAAAAGTCCTTGGATGGAGAACCGAGGCTAGTGAATATAAAAGTCTTCGGCCGGAGAGCCGAGGCTGGAGAATATAAAAGCCCTTGGCTGGAGAGCCGAGGCCCGAGAATATAAAAGTCCTTAGCTAGAGAGTTAAGGCGGGAGAATATAAAATTCCTTGGCTTGAGAGCAGATGCCGGAGAATATAAAAGTCCTTGGCCGGAGAGACAAGGTCGGGGGAGCATAACAACCCGGAGAGGTCATGGATTCAGATTTCGGCTTAGGAAAAATGGACCTGGAGAGGTCCTGGATTTGGAAAAGGACTCGGAGTGGTCCTGGATTTGGCAAGTGTTATGGATTTGGCTATTGGTTATTGGATATGGATAGATTAAATCTTGGTTGATAGATTCGGATAACTATGAAATTGGCCAAGGATTTGGTTACTCGATTCGGAATCGGACGACGACTCGGAGCAGTCGCAGATTTGGATCATGTTATGGTTGTGGCACTCGGATAGGATGGCCAGGTAATGGATTGGATTACAAATTGGATGGTATGCCTATGGATGGAATATGGACATCGGATGTTAGGTTCAGAGCTTTTCAAAACACGCCTTCCTTACGACAAGGGTTTTTGGGGGCAAATGTTATCTCGCCTTTTGGTCAAGGCCGAGATATCAACGAATAAGCTAAATCGAATGGAAACCAATATCAGAGATCGATTGAAGAAAAGGCTATGATCGATGTCGTCAAAATTTGACTAGGCTCCAATCAAGATAGGATAGATTAGGAATGATGAACAAGGCAAGGAAAGGCTACGTTTCAAATTTCAAGTTAATTGGAGTTCATATGCTCAAGATATGATCGATGCAACTCACGCAATATTCTAATTCCTATCCATCCAGGAAGTCTTGTTCGTATCGATCAAACGCACGTCTGGTTCGTATCCATCAACTGAAAGGTCGTGTTCGTATCCATCAAGCATACCCTAATTCGTATTGGTCCAAGCCCCATCCACTTCGTATACATCTACACCCACGATCGACACCCATCCACTTCGTATCGATCGACAGTAACATGAGAGCGCATTTCGTATCGGTCAAACTCCAAACAAGCTTTGTATCGATTGGCCACAGATCGATATGAAAGCAACGCTTTCCATCGATATGAAATGGGACACGGGACATCGATATGAAGTGGACGGCAAGAGATCGATACGAAGTGTAGTACCCAAAATCAACATGAAGTGAGATACAACTGATCGATGCAAACAAGGCCAAGGTGAGTCGATACGAACGAGGCATATACATCGGAAAGAATCGATCGATTGGCATGAAAAATGGACCGATCCAAAAGCGCCACGTCATCGGGCATCGTGTGCAGAGCTGTCGATGCGAAGCTATCGATTCGAACGGCATCGATACGAATTCAGCAGTCATCGAGAAATCCAATCTTTCATCTATCATAACTCACAATCTACATGTCTAAATGCCACCATATTTTCGCAGGAGCTTACGTACAACCTAAAGAATGTTCGTGCTCAATTTCGACTCGATTGAATCAAATCTTGATCGATGCTTAATTCATCTGTATCGATCACGGATCGAGTGCTGATGACATGAGATCGATCACGTGGGCCCACCCACATGGGAGAAGGCGTCTTCCGAGATCTGGGAAAGATATTTGCAGCATACACCCATAAATAGCAGTCCAAGAGCTTCAGAAAAGGGACCTTTGGAGCCCTCCTACGTCCAAACTCTGCTGAAACCATTTTTGTACTCAAAGATCACTATTATACTCGAAATCCACTATTGTAATCCACTGTAACCAGTTGTAATCAGCAAACAAACATCAATGAAATCATCAATATCATAGTGAACGTAGGCCATATGCTGAACCACTTTAAATCTGTGTGTTTCTTTGTGATTCTTTTTAAATACACACTGTTCTTCATATTTATTTTCTCTACATTTCTGCTATATGCGGTCTGGAGTTATAAGCGGATGCTTTCACCGACAGTTGGGTCCTTGTGACCATTTTTTGCGCAAACAATTAGCTTATTTCAAATTGATTTCAATCGATTTTAATTAAATTGATTTCAAGGCGTTTCGAGGCCGTACGATCAATCAATAAGTCTGATCGCTATGAAACTTGATATCCTACAATAATTCACCATTACGGATCCGATGAAACTAGTTTCGTTGAAATCTGAGTCAAAGGCTAAAATGGCTATTTTCACATTAATTAAATAAATTAATATTAAGTTAATTAAACCACCTTTCAATTCGAACTTAATAATTTATAATTTCTGTCACTTCAGATTACTTGGACATTTACCATAAAGTAAAACAAATTTAGATATCAACTAAAAGGTAATTATTTTACCAATTATAGTGTTTAGTTTCAATTGTAATTAAATCCAATTATCTATAATTAATTCCAATTAAAATGATTTTATTTGATTTCAATATTTATACTCAATCAATTATTATTCTATAGACTAGTCAACATTTGTTTATCTTTCATTACATTAGTATTCTCAAATTTCCATCTTTTATTTGTATTAACTACTATATTTAAATCATATTGAATCTTTTCAATTTTACACATGAATTATCATTCAAAATCCCAATTAATTATGTTATCCTGGTTTCACACTTTTATTAAATCAATTATTGCCTAGGTAAATATAATTAACATTTTTATACCTTCTATCACATTCACATTTTGCAGTTATTGCCTTAACTCACATTAACGTAACATTTATTACCTTTAATTATAATTGATTTAATATATTGGTAACAGATAACTATTTGTCACCATTACTACATTTAATAACATTTGTAAGTTTATTATTTAGCACAATTGTTATAATTACTTACTTAACACTGATTTTTTTTCAATTACCATAAATTATATATTATTTTATTAATTAGTTCAATATTTACATTTTTTTTCTTATTGTCAATTTATAACCAAGTATAACATCTAAATCATTTCAATTAATAGGAATTTCATTCAAATTGTTAATGATTAACTTTAATTAACATTGTTACTTTCCGTTTTGGTTATTATTTTATTATTAAATTACAAATTTTTTTATTTCTCTCAATATTAAATTACCAAAATCTTATTAAGTTAACTAATTTAAATTATCAAAAATTTACGGGTCGTTACACTTCGTTTGTTATAGGCGCGACGACTTAGTTGGAGACGATGGAAATCAGAGGGGCGAAGTCACGTGTTTGGCAGAGGATGGAGGAGTTGCTGTTGAGTGGTGATTTGGGGATGTGTTAAAGGATGGGCGATTTTGGTAGCAGTGACATTGCAGTGTCGTTCAAGAGTGGTTCGAGGTTACAAAGTTTCAAGCATTGGGAGAATATAGAGGAGTAGAGATGGGTTGGACAGCATGGTATTCAGGCAAGTTTCTACACCTTTTTTTTGGTGAAGTGGTGGGTGAAGAATTTGAAGTGATTGGCTGTTGAGATGAGGATGTGGATGCCGAAATTCGAGCATGCGATTTTCTTGACAGTTGTAAGAGCTAGTGGGGTTAGCGGAGGTGTCTGCGGTGAATTTGGAGGTTTTGTGGTAGTGGTTTCTAAAGGCGATGTTGTGGGTACTGGTGGCGAAGTTTCTGGAGTTGAAGTCGCGTTGGGTGTTTTCGATGATGACAGAAAATTGGTGATTTGGTCGGCAGGCAAGGCTGTTGCAGTTTTTTTTAAATTTTTTCTTTATGGCATGATGGACTGGTGGAGAGATAGTTTGTATGGGAACTGAAGTTGATGAATTGATGTAGCAGGTGTAGGCAATTATAGTCAGAGGATCAGGTGATGTAGTTGATGGTTTCTAAGGTGGAAGAAGGCGGTGGGTTTACAGGTGGTTGCTTGGGTTGCTGAAGTTATGGATGTTTGATGGTGAGAAGTTGTTGTGATGTTGTTGAAGTTCGACAAAGGGTTGTACAGTTTGATACGTACGTGCACAATGTGCACAAGTGTAGTGTAGTGGTTGTTGTGGAGAAATTTGCAGTTTTGCTGTAGAGTGATAGATATAGCGTTGGTAGCCAGAGGGAGAGAAGCAACAGAGGAGTACTATTTGTAGGATCGATTTCACCCTAGAGGGGGGGTGAATAGGGTGATGCTATTAATTATAAAAATTTAAAGCGGAAGTTTGTATAAAATTATTTCAACGCAGATATATCAAAATTATAACAGCATAGGTAATAGCAGAATAATAAATGCAGAAATAGAAAGACACAGAATTTACCCAGCTTCAGCAAAACCCTACCTACGTGTTGCCCCCAAGGTTTCTACTAGAAATTAAGCAGTCAGACGCTTAGACACGTAAACTCGCGACACCCACTATCAACTATCCTTAACTCTACGTTCAAAACCCTGCCACAACTCAGCCACTGAGTTGTGAATTCTCAAACTACACCACCGTAGCTCGTCCCCTAGTCACACGACTAGTAATTACAATTATTTAAAAAGGAAATACAAAATTAAAATTAAATTAAAAACAAAACCCTAATTAAAAATTAAGCCCAAATATAACATATAAAAGTTGGCCCATACTTTTATTAAGTGAAAATCTTATCCCTTTTTATTCCTTTATCGGCCCGCCTCCTTGTATCCTTTTCCTTTGTCGTTCATTCCTTTGTGTGAAATTAGGGCTGGTGAAAATTGAAGCCGCCGCTTGAATTCTGAATCTTTGATTCCTTTCTTCTTTCTGTCGATCGCTTTCGGCTACTTCAATTCGATCGAGTTCGAATTAAATTTGGTATGTTATTTTCCTTTTTGCTTTTCTGGTTGATTGTTTAAACTTGATCGATGATTCGAGTTATTGGTTTATTGTTGTCAGTTATTCTCGAACTCGAATTTATTTTCGACCGATGATGATTTGGGATTATATAGGATTCGAATTCCTAAATTTTCGTTCGTATAACTTTATTTGAATTCGTCATTTACTTTGTTCCGGCCGTTCGATGATGTTTGGATGTTGATGATGATTACTGACTTGTTCAAAGTCGTATAATTGGTTTACTTGATTAACACGGTGTTGATTAATTTCTTGGCTACCACGGCTTGTTTGATTTGTTCATTTGTTCGATACCTTGTTCATCACGACTCTGACATTTGCTTTGACTAGTTGAATTTTTGACTGTTGTCGTGGTTGTTGACATTGCCTAACTTCAGTCATTTTCTCACTTGTATATCATGACTTTCATACTGCTGTGTCTTGGACATATTCATGTGCATACTTATTTTGTTCTCTGGTCTACCTGAACCTGCTAGTCGAGTTTGCACTGCATATATGTGTGTGTTCATAACTGTAGCATACTCGCCCTGATGCTTGGATTTTTGACCCACTGCATCTTCACGGTTTTGATTTAATCCTCTGTGTCTGCAGCACTATCACTTCTAGTATGATTTCGACATTGTTTCTCTGACTTGGTTCATGATGACTCTGGTCATTTGAATTTATTTGTTGCCAGTTGCTATTTACTGACATGTGTTCTTGTTGCTGTAGCCACGACCTACAGTCTTCACTGCACCCATATTATCCTTGTATATGCATGTTGCATTCATATGTGACCTGTTTGCAATGTTGTTTCATTTGTTATGTTTATTGTCTAGTTGCCTTAGAGTTTTGCTGCACATATATATTCTTGTCATATGATGAATTTTGTTGTCAATTTATGGTGTACTGTTTTGAAGCTCTGCACTGTTCATTTGACGTTGTTGAATTTGGTTCCATGGTGGTTGATGTTGTATGGCAAGGCTTTCATTTGTCTTTGATATTGCCTCTGTCTGTCTCTAGTTAGAGTTGTACTTGCCTTTCTTTTGTCTTTGTTGGTTTATGTGTATTTGGCCTTGCTGTATGGTCAGTGCTGATTTGGTTAACATTTTTGGTGGTTCACCTTGGTCCCTCTTGTGCTGGTCTTCAAGTTGAGTTGTAGACTTGAGTCTGTTGTATTTCATGTTGTTTGAGTACACTATCTTCATATATTTAAAACTGCTATGTGTATGTCGACATTGAATTCATATTTTCCATCGTGTATGTTGACATATTAACTTGGTTAAACATGTGCACCGACTTGGTCCTCATGTGTACTGATGCATTGTATTTTCATTTATCTTTGAGCCTGGGAAGTTTGGTTAGGATTTGGTCTTGCATTGCACTGACCACTGAATTCATTTGCTTTTTTTCTGTTGTTTATCAATTTTGCTTGGTCGACACTTGCTCATCCAAGCTTGCACTTGAATGTGCATTCTGTAGTTGTGTTGTACTAATTTGGTATTTGCTTCGATTTAGTTTGATTCACTTTGAACTTCATGTTGATTTTTGAAATCGCACCTGAGATGAATCCAGCCTATAGCTTGGGTTTGACCTTGTGCTGATGTCGTGACTTTATTTATATTGCACATGAGTTGAACCCGGCGTTTTGGGTTTGACCTGTGCTTACTTGTCCCTGTAATTCTATCAAGTGTATATATCGGTGTGCATGGCCTTGTGGCATGTACAGTGATACATTGTGCATGTCACAAGCTGTTCGTATATGATGAATTCGAATTGAATGATGATGAACAATGCAAATAACTGAGGCAAATATTATTTTCAAAATTCACATTTTATTTCATACTGCAAAAATATTTCCTTTTCATCTCTACTGCGTCGGTATTTATTTTTGCAGATTGCTCAAATGCTGGATTTAATCTGGAATGAAGTTGAAGATAAATTATGAGTGAATGAGCGATATGTAGTGAGGATATTTGCAAATGAAAGATTGTGATGTAATTGAATTTATATTGTAATCAAAATTGTGTATGTATAGTGAGAGCACAAATTTGTACTATTCAAAATTGTAATAAATATTTATTTAAATAAAATATCTGTTTTGAATTTAAAATCTATGTTATTTATTTTATTCAGCAAATATTTATTTAATTATGTGAAAAATATAATAGTATATTAATAAATACATTTAAATGAATATAAATATGTTTATTATCATCAAACAAAAATCATATACTCGCATATTCAACAATCTCCCCCTTTTAATGATAACAAACATAAATTTAAGATTTTGAATATGTTAAATTTATTTGATCATTGATATACTCTATTTGCTTCCCCTATTTAAATGCTTCCTCTCTACACAATGCTCCCCCTTCATATATGCATACAACTAAAAATACGAAAATGAGCCTAGATGCAAATAGAAAATATTTGACCTTTACTTGCTTTTATTTGACGAAATCTTAACTTTTCTCTCCCCCTTTTGTGATCAGCAAAAGAGTAATAGTGTTAGAAAATAGAGATAAAGTGATATACATTAATACAATATTAAAACTCAATCGAATATAAATATTAAATTTCAATATAAAGTCAAACAAAAATCATAAATACTCTGTAAGGCGCATATTCCACTTTTGAGTGATGTGGACGATGTCATCATATAAAACCATACAGTTGTGTCTACTTGTGATAAATTTATTTCAGGAATTTGAATATCTACTAACCATGCATAACCGTTAGGACTTTTAAATGAGATTGGTAGTATTCTAATTTTATTTTTAAAAAATGAATTCAAGTATCTTCTAACCACGCATAACCGTGAGGACTTTTAAATGGGATTAGAACCAACTTGTTTATTTAATAAATCAATTTTGATATGCGTTCCATACATGCATAACCGTGAGGACTTTTAAATGAGCATGGAAGCACATAATCAAAAATTCCAAGTAATTCACTCATGCATAACCGTAAGGACTTTTAAATGAGAGTGAATACTTTGGATTTTTTTCTTTTTTTATTAAAAAATATAAAATGAAAAACGAATGATTCATGTTTAAAGTACCACATATTGACAAACTATATTGAATTTTGATGTGTGATGGTCATTAGAAATATGATAGAAATAGAGATGGTCATAAAAAATTTACCAACAAAAAGTTTTTATAACTCTTGTTCAAATTTCTAAAGAAATTTACTAAATATGCCGTCTCAAGTTATAATATATGATTAATATTAACACTCATCACTTTTTCATTCACTATTTATCCTTTCGATAATTAGTAGGGAGTCAGATTGGTCAATGTAGTCATTTAAAATCAAATTCAAAAATAATTATAAAATCAATTTTTCTAAAAATGACTAATCTGAAAACAAAGTCAAAAATGATTTTCTAGAAGGGGTTTTATAAGAAAAATGTCTGCTAATTTGAAAATTATTTGTAATGAAAAATATGCATATATTTTCTTTAAAAACGATCCAATTACTAAATGTCTCAACATAAATCACGTTCCACTTGAAAATTTTCTATCAACTAAATTACCAGTGTAATCTGCATCTGAATTTCTCTTTCACTCAAGAAATATCATTAGTTGAATGTTATAGACCAGATCATAAAGTGTGCAACAAAATATCTCAAAATCATTTTTAACAACTTTTTAAATGAAAATCTCTTGACTTTGAATTGAAGCCTTGTAAAAAAAACCGTGAATATAGAGTCAGCCAAATGTATTATCATCAATCAAATCTATATGAAGTATTTCAAGGATTGTAGTGTGTTAGGCTAAAAAATAATTGACCAACAATTTTGAAAAAGTCAGAATCATTATCATTATTCATTTCATTATAACATTACTGGCTGATTTAATTCAAATTACGGTGAAGATTATCACATTCAATATATCGCTCAAAATATACCATTACCTGTTTTACCTTTACGATATTTTTTCATTGTTGCCCATTGTGATTCTGTCTCCTTTATACTAGGCTAAGGGACTTTGCTTTGACGCTCGTTGTGTCCTTGGAACAGCCAGAATCCAAGTAACACTATTGTTGCTCCTTATGCTGCCACCACACCTACACGATGGAAGATTTTTGTGACCTATTTGTTTTTATAGGTCCATGATTGTTAGTGACATAATATTTTGGAAAATAATTTTGTGGAGACCCAAAACTATTTATATATGTTCCTTTCGGCACCCAGATTTGTTTAACTTTGAGAGATTTTATATTTGTGCCTTTTGGAACCCAAATTGGTATAGTTTTCACGTGTTTGGATCTATACCAACAATTGTTTTGATTGTGTCCAAATTTTCTACAAATTGTGCACATTGAATTGACTTGATTAATTTTTCTTTTAACAGGTTCAGATTGATTATATCCAAGTCCTTGTCTGACTGTATTAACAGTTTGTTTCCCTAATAGCATTTTCAACGATCCTTCACTTTTTGAAAATTTATCTAAAATTGTTGACAGTTGTTGGACTTGTGTTTTGAGAGATTCATTTTCGTTCAATAATTGTATGCACTTTTTAATAGAGTTCTCTCTCCTAGTATTTCCACTTTCCTTTAAAATCAGAATTTCATTTTCAAGCGATTTGATTTTAGTTTCTGATTTTTTAATTTCTTCTTCGAATGTTGGACACTTATCACACTTAGGATCCTACTTTGATAGGTTTTAACTAATTGGTCAAGTTGTTTATTTAAATATATCAAAGTATCTTTTTATGATTCAAGTTTGGCATACTTCTCCCTAAGTTGTTCAAAACAGCCATTTACTTCGTGGAAAGATATAAGTAATTCTGAGTGACTGAGTTTTGATACCTCGCTTGGCTCGTCATCATCGCTACCAGTTATATTACCTTGAAGGCACATATCTACTTTCTCACTCTCACTGCTAGTACTTTGATTATCTTCATCACTTGTATTCCACGTGGCTGCAAAATTTCTTCTTTTTGATTTCTTTTCTTTGTCGAGTTGAATTTGGGGATAATTTGGCTTGAGTGTCCGGGTTTGTTGCACTTGAGATAGATGATCTCCCGTTCTTCTAGGTTGTCTAGTACTTTGTCTATTCTGCGTTTCAATTTCTGATTTAGAGCTGGATTTCTATATTTACGGTTCCACCTTTTGAATTTTTTCATTATTAACGCTAGCTCAGCTGCTCCATCATCATCATCATCCTCATCGCAACTGTTTTTTACCAATCATGTTAAGCATATTTCTTTAACTGAGTTGGTTGTGGAGGATTTCTCATTGTTGTTGACTTTTGCACCATATATTGCATCGAAAGTATTCCAAATTTCCTGCGCATTTTCACAATGAGAGATGAAATTAAAATTATCTTGATTAATATGAGAATATAATATATGCATAGCAAGAGCATTAATCGAGATAATTTTCTCATCTGTTATATCACACCCATTTTCAATAATATTTTAACATTTAATATTAACAGATTTTAAATAAAATTCCATTTTTAATTTCCAATTCAAAAACCTGTTCCATCAAAAACAGAAGGAATAATATTAGAACGACTTTCAACAAAAGTAGCCATTTTAAAAATTCAATTCTTTTTAAAAAAATTGGTTTTTGAAAAATCAAAATTTTTAAAAACAAAAATTGCTTTTGTACCTAGCTTTGATAACACTTGTAGGATCGATTTCACCCTAGAGGGGGGTGAATAAGGTGATGCTATTAATTATAAAAATTTAATGCGTAAGTTTGTATAAAATTATTTCAACACAGATATATCAAAATTATAGCAGCACAGATAATAGCATAATAATAAATGCAGAAATAGAACGACACAGAATTTACCCAGCTTCGGCAAAACCCTGCCTACGTGCTACCCCCAAGGTTTCTAATAGAAATTAAGCAGTCAGACACTTAGACACGTAAACTCACGACACCCGCTATCGACTAGCCTTAACTCTACGCTCAAAACCATGCCACAACTCAGCCACCGAGTTGCGAATTCTCGAATTACACCACCGTAGCTCATCCCCTAGTCACACAACTAGTAATTACAATTGTTTAAAAAGGAAATACAAAATTAAAATCAAATTAAACACAAAACCCTAATTAAAAATTAAGCCTAAATATAACAATAGAAGTCGGCCCAAATTTTTGTTAAGTGAAAATCTTATCCCTTTTTATTCCTTTATCGGCCCGCCTCCTTTTATCCTTTTCCTTTGTCGTTCGTCCCTTTGTGTGAAATTAGGGCTTGTGAAAATTGAAGCCGCCACTTGAATTCTGAAGCTTTGATTCCTTTCTTCTCTATTTCGATCGCTTTCGGCTACTTCAATTCGATCGAGTTCGAATTAAAATTGGTACGTAATTTTCCTTTTTGCTTTTCTGGTTGATTGTTTGAACTCGATCGATGATTCGAGTTATTGGTTTATTGTTGTCAGTTATTCTCGAACTCAAATCTATTTTCGGCCGGTGATGATTTGGGTTTATATAGGATTCGAATTCCTATATTTTCATTCATATAAATTTATTTGACTTCGTCATTTACTTTGTTCCGGCCGTTCGATGTTGTTTGGATGTTGATGATGATTACTGACTTGTTCAAAGTCGTATAATTTGTTTACTTGATTAACACGGTGTTGATTAATTTCTTGGCCACCACAGGTTGTTTGATTTGTTCATTTGTTCGACACCTTGTTCATCACAACTCTAACATTTGCTTTGACTGGTTGAATTTTTGACTGTTGTTGTGGTTGTTGACATTGCCTAACTTCGGTCATTTTATCACTTGTATATCATGACTTTCATACTGCTGTGTCTTGGACATATTCATGTGCATACTTATTTTGTTCTCTGGTCTACCTGAACCTGCTTGTCGAGTTTGCACTGCATATATATGTTTGTTCATAAGCCCTGATGCTTGGATTTTTGACCCACTACATCTTCACGGTTTTGATTTAATCCTCTGTGCCTTCGGCACTATCACTGCTAGTATGACTTCGACATTGTTTCTCTAACTTGGTTCATGATGACTCTGGTCATTTGAATTTATTTGTAGCCAGTTGCCATTTTACTGACATGTGTTCATGTTGATGTAGCCACGAGCTACAGTCTTCACTACACCCATATTATCCTTGTATATGCATGTTGCATTCATGTGTGACCTGTTTGCAATGTTGTCTCATTTTCTACGTTTATTTTCTGGTTGCCTCAGAGTTTTGCTTCATATATATATTCTTGTCATATATTGAATTTTGTTGTTAATTTATGGTGTACTGTTTGAAGCTCTGCACTGTTCATTTGATGTTGTTGAACTTGGTTCCATTGTGGTTGATGTTGTATGGCAAGACTTTCATTTGTCTTTGATATTGTCTCTGTATGCCTCCAGTTAGAGTTGTACTTGCCTTTCTTTTTTCTTTGCTGGTTTGTGTGTATTTGGCCGTGCTGTATGGTCAGTGCTGATTTGGTTAACATTTTTGGTGGCTCACCTTGGTCCCTCTTGTGCTGGTCTTCAAGTTGAGTTGCAGACTTGAGTCTGTTGTATTTCATGTTGCCTTGAGTACACTATCTTCATATATTTAAAACTGTAGTGTGTATGTCAACATTGAATTCATCTTTTCCACCGTGTATGTTGGCATATTAACTTGATTGAACATGTGCACCGACTTGGTCCTCATGTGTACTGATGCATTGTATTTTCATTTATCTTTGAGCCTGGACAGTTTGGTTAAGATTTGGTCTTGCATTGCACCGACCACAGAATTCATTTGCATTTTACTGTTGTTTGTCAATTTTGCTTGGTCGACACTTGCTCATCCAAGCTTGCACTTGAATGTGCATTCTGTAGTTGTGTTGTACCGATTTGGTATTTGTTTCACTTTAGTTTGATTCACTTTGAACTACATGTTGATTTTTGAAATCGCACCTGAGTTGAATCCAGCCTATAGCTCGGGTTTGACCTTGTGTTGATGTCGTGACTTTATTTATATTGCACATGAGTTGAACCCGGCGTTTTGGGTTTGACATGTGCTCACATGTCCCTGTAATTTTGTCGTGTATATATCAGTGTGCACGGCCTTGTGGCATGTACAGTTATACGCTGTGCATGTCACAAGCTGTTCGTGTATGATGAATTCGAATTAAATGATGACGAACAACCCAAATAACCGAGGCAAATATTATTTTCAAAATTCACATTTTATTTCATACTGCAAAAATATTTCTTTTTCAATTTTACCGCGTCAGTATTTATTTTTGCAGATTACTTAGATGCTGGATTTAATCTGTAA
This sequence comes from Allium cepa, assembly GCA_030765085.1. Lineage (NCBI taxonomy): Eukaryota > Viridiplantae > Streptophyta > Magnoliopsida > Asparagales > Amaryllidaceae > Allium > Allium cepa. The sequence goes on from CM060928.1 coordinate 223,541,125, forward strand.
TGAAGTTGAAGATAAATTATGAGTACGAGCGATATGTAGTGAGGATATTTGTAAATGAAAGATTGTGATGTAATTGAATTTATATTGTAATCAAAATTGTGTATGTATAGCAAGAGCTCGAATTTGTACTATTCAAAATTGTAATAAATATTTGGTTGAATAAAATATTTGTTTTTAATTTAAACTCTGTGTTATTTATTTTATTCACCAGATATTTATTTAATTATGTGAAAAATATAATAGTATATTAACAAATACATTTAAATGAATATATATATATATATATATATGTTTATTATCATAAAAAAAATCATATACTCGCATATTCAACACTATTGTTGGTATGCACTTGCAGGCAAAGGAGGTTTTGTGGAAAAGTATAGTTATGATGGCAATTTTTTATGACGGTGGTGATATGCAAGCAAGTAGGGGATGATGGTTGGAAGAATGAGTTTTAGTTGAGCATGTATGATGGAGGGGACTGTTGTATGGCTGATGCAGAGGCAAAGCTTAGTTGCAGAGAGGTTTTGTGTAAGTGTAGAAGTGGAACTGGTATGGGTTGAACTAGTAGGGGATGGTATTGAGGATGTGCACATTGATATGAACAAAGAACAGAAAATGAATTGAGTGGTGTAATTTTTTTCTTTCTGAAGCTGTGTAAGTGAACATTGTAAATGAAATGAAAAATGAAATGGAATTCTTTTTCTTTTTAAAATGAATTTGTATATTTTTAAATTTAAAAAAATAGAAATGCAATTGAAAACAAGAGATGCACACAAATAAAATCACACAAAAATCACACACAACAATATTTTTTTTAAATGCAAACACAAACAAAATAAAAACACACAAAAATCAAATAAAAATAAAAATTCGAAGAATAGAAATTAAAATCAAAGAAAATTCCCCAGTAATGGCGCCAAAGGCTTGTTTGACGACGAATTTTCTATCAGTTTAGAAAATCACCAAAAAATTTCAAACTAAAATTTAACCGCAAGCGCACGACGTACAATTTTAGTACATGGCGAGTACGGGTCGATCCGTAGGGAATTGTTTTTGATTTTAAAAATCCATTCAATCAAATTAGACCAAAATGAGAGAAAATTGTTAACTACAAGTAAAATGAAGCTAAAACTAGAATTAAAATGAGCTTTAAAAACTATAAGATTAGAGAACAATTTAGAAGCAAATCCACTCTCCTATTTTTGTAAATCAACAAACAAATAATTTATGATCTCTGGTTATGATATTAAGTGAAATAATTGTTGCATTTATTATAAGTATGGTTTATTTATGTTACTGATAACATAACTTAAACCATTAAACTATAATGTAATAAATAATCCACTCATAGATTCTCATGAAAATGAAACCAAAGAAAAAGCCATTTTAAGTATGATTTATTTACTATTGTAATTAGTAATATAGATCATCAAAATTTGTTTTTACTTTCTTGTTAAAATCAAAAATCAATTAGCAAATGATGATGTAAATTGTGTTTATGTGGAATAAGAATAGATCATTTGCAAATGCAATATAAGCTATTAAAACCACTTGTATAAACTTACATCAAAATCTACTCTCATGAAGCACAAATAAAAGAGACAATAAATCATAGAAATGTTAAAATTACATAATATTTGAGAGCTTCATTACCCCTAAATTGAAGGAGTTTAGCTACTCATTTGTGTTATCAAATCAACACATCTAAGTTCCAACATTAGAAAGCAAAGAGAAGTAGAAATCAAATAAAGGAAATGAGATTAACTACTTGCATGAAATAACATCAAACTAATTGCAAGAATGAAGGTATAACCTATGAACATGAAAAGAAAGAGAGCATAGAAATAAAGATTAACATAAAAGCAAAGAAAAACGTGTAGAAAAGAAAAGAGACAGAGGCTTGGAAGCCATTTTTATTTCATGTAACATTGAGCTTACAATTTGCTTTCTTAATTTCCTAAGTAGAATGAAAGATAGAAAGATCGTTTACATGTACATAAGAGGGCTATTTATGCATTCATAAAGCCCTAATTCAATTTTTAGGATGTTTCCTAATATGCCCTTTAGGAAGTGTGACCACCAACTAACCTTTAGCCACTTATTAATCCATCATTTAATATGCATGAAGCTTTAACCTCCACTTAGTTGTCATTAACTTCTAATTGTAGATTTAGGTAAGTGATGGTGTCCTCAGTGATCATGAACTTGAATTATTTCCTCTTCATTTTTTTGTATTCCCTTGTGCATGCATATATCTTCATGAATCCCTCTTCCATATGCATTAAAATTTCCTATAAAAATACAAAAATATCCAAGTAAAAATTCTCAAATTGACACATGCATAAAAATGACCATTTTGCCCCTCAACGAAGATGAGTATATGATAATTTGAAAATAATTGAATTTTGATTTTAAACATGTTAAATTGCCCAAACATGACTTTTATTTAAATAAAAATAGATAAAATATGGATGTAAATATATGCGCATTTACGTGCACATCAAACCTCCTTATAAATCTTCAAACTAGATTTAAACTTAATTTTAAAATTTCTAAATGATTTATAAAATCTTTTTCCATGTATAAAACTCTTCATATTTTTTTTTTATAAAATATCTTTAACATTACAAAATATCATTTGCAAAATCACATTTAAAATTACTTTAAATAAACACTTTTATCTAGTAAAACCCTTTTTATAAACAAGTTATTATTTATAAATACTTTTATAAAATAACTATATAACTTGAAAATCATTTATAAACTTTATACCCAAACTAATAAAAGAATTAGAGCTAATATAAAAATATACTTTATAATTTCCAAAAGAGGCTTAGCAATCCCATTGGTACTAATTTATTTTACCAGTTCATTTCAATTCACTTAACAGTTATTTACATAGGTCGACATGTATGTAAATGCAATTCGTATCCAACTCAGGGAATACCATATTAATATAACTAACTAGCATATACATATCCAAAAAACATAATAGCAGGATGGTGATTTGTCATGCTAAATGGATGTCCAAACAATTCATTACATATTATAGAATGATGATTTATTCTACTAACATATGTTCATACAATCAACAATCAATTTATAGCAGAACGGGGATTTATTCTACTGATATATATCCACAACAATCAAATCTATCACATTATAACATAACGAGGATTTATTCTGCTAATAGTTGTCCACATAAACACAACAATTCACATTGTAGTTCATTAACAGTTGTGTTTTACTACTTAATGGTATCGACATTTGAATTCCTTGTGTTCAAACCATCTTTGAAAAGTACCTTAAAAATAATTTGATTCTTGAAAAACAAAGATTAAAACACCCTTTCAAATGATTAATTACAGGATTAACTCTTATTAAATCATAATTAGTCTTTATTAAATTCAAACTTAATTTAATTATAAATTAATAAATAATTAAACCTTTAATAAATAATTTATTTATAAATTAAACCCTTAATTAATCCTTTATTAATTATTAAATAATAATTTAAAACCTTTATTAATGATTAACTATTAATTAATATTAATTAATTCATCAATTAATCTTTTGATTAAAACTTAAACAATAAATTAAACCTTTACTAATTTATCATTAAAAATATTTAACAGTTGATTAATTAAATAAATAAGTAATTAACCTTATATTTGATTAATAATTAATTAGAAATAAATCATTTATTTTACTCATAATTAATATAAAATTATTCTTTCTTAATTGAAAATTAATTAAAATTAGTCTTACTTTTAAAACATAATTAATTATTGCTAATCTTCACTTAATTATAATTAAAAAACCATGTTTAATACTTAATTAATTATTAATTATCAAAACTTAATTAATTAAAAATTAATTATTAAATTATTAATTAACTTTCTAAAGCACCATTATTAAGTTTGTAAAACATTTCAAAGACACTTTTAAGTATGAAAACTAAAATTTAAAAAGTCTTATTTTTTAATAGAAACTACACCCATAGTGACTATCGATATGGACACCATAACTTGAAAATGTTTTAACTTTCCTCAGTGAAATGTCAACACATAAATACTTACCAACTTATCATAACATAGCATAGAGTTTGCATAAGAAAACAAAGTTGAAAACTTTGAAATGATTTTCAATTTCCTTTTAAATAAACACTAGTTTTTCCATAAAGACATCCAATCATCAATACCATATCAAAGTTCCACTTCCTTAGCATGACATCACATACACATGCCTAAACATCCATAAACATATCGACATCATAGAACAAACCCAAAAATCACATCATTATAATGAAACAAACGCTTTAGCTTTCGATTCACAAGTCAATATCTAAACTGCAACTATCAGCATACACATATATCCAAACAATATAATATTCTAACCAAACAACCTACTTATTTTATCATCCAATATTAAATATACATAAATGTAAAAAATTTCCAAAATTTGAAGTTTTACACACCAAAAATCTTTTGAAAACTTGATACATTGGAAAATTTGGAAAACCGCAAAATCCACTCGAAAATAGGTCAACTTCCCCTCGATTTTTAGACATGTAATTCTTGGATTTGGTAAAGTAGTCAAAAGCAAAAAAAATTAGGAAATTCTTTCCTCTACAATTTGAAGAAAAAAGAAACACTCTATTTCAGTTGTTTTTGAGGAAGATATGGTCAATATAAGAAGGACCATTTTCGGACTTGGATCTCTGAGTCCAAAAACACTTTGCAAATAAACAAGATTTTGACATAGCTAGACCTAAAATTTTAAAAGTGGTCTGCATAAAAGTTGTAGCTATTGAAATTTGACATGGTTTAAAAAATAAAATCCTGATTTGGTGTAGTATGGAGAAAATTACGGCCGAAAAAATTTGGAGAAAAAATGGAAAAAATGGACAAAGTGGAGGAGTTTATAAATGTGAAAGAGGAGTTTAAAACAAGTTTGAACATCTAAAACAATTACAAAAAAAATTCTTTTTAAAGCTTAAAACAAGAAGGAGAAACCACTAAAACCCTTTGGAAAACTTGAGAAAGAAAACGAAGCTTTGGAATTGAAAATAAAATGAAACAAAAAGGAAAAGAAACTAGGAATTAGTGTATATATGAAGTGAAATACCCAAATTACTAAAAAGCCCTTAGGGTACCCACCCTCCACAACTTAATGACACATCACCTTGCATGTTTCCATGTATCCTCTTCTATTAATTTCGAAATTATCATGAAAAAAAAATGTGAAAAGATGGCCAAATGTCCTTGAGTTGTCATTAAATCATGTCTACCGTGATGTGACATTTCTTTGAAGAAAAAGGTTCTATTATTAACAAATAACAACAGTACAATCGCAGGATTCGCCTGCTTAAAAAACCTTACCATTATGGTAAGAAAAAAGAGTGCGACATCCTCTATTCAAACAAACTCTAATAAAGGAGAAAATAAAATAAAATACAAAAGCACGTATAAGTACAAAAAAAAAGAAAACCAAGCATAATAGTCATGCCGACCCAATAAGATAATCGAACACCACCTCTTCCTTACAGTCCACCATACCTGGCCCACTACATGAATCAAACAAAACCCATGCCGCATAGTCACCCTGTATCTCCAAGCTCAATCTTCCATCGTAAGAATTTACATCTTTCCGCCGTCGATAAGTGACGGTACTCAATTCGTTTATGAATATGCAATCAAACGTCTATTTCGATCACCTTAATCCTTTGCTTCACTGAACAACACTTCGCTTCGAAGCATCTTCGAACCCTCTCCAACCAAATATGGTGGATAGTGGTAGCCGCCGCAACATACGCCAAAAGTTGATCTAGTGTCTTGGAGACGAATCTACGTTGTATAGCCATCAATTGACTGTGCAACAAACTTTCAACCGTGGGCTGGAGTTCTAATTTGCTTAACAATGCTTTCCAAAAATAAGTACTATAACCACAATTAGTAAATAAATGTTGGTGTCTTTCATTATCTTTGTTGCAAAGATTACAAAGGGGATCTACATTCAATCCCCAAGAAATTAACCTATATGACGTTGGTAACTGATGCATGTAGGCTGATGTGCATGTAAATGTGCATATTTTTATCACCATATTTAATCTATTAAAATTAAATAAATGATCATATCGGGTATTTTAACTTATTTATATCAAATTCAAATTATTTTCAAATTGTCACATATTCATTTTCATATATGGAAAAAATTGTCATTTTTATATATTTATTAATTTGTGAAAATTTACTTGGAATTTTCTATGTTATTTTGTAGGAATTTGGCTTCATATACAAGTGGCTTCATGAAGATATATGCATGCACAAGAGTGGATACAAAGGAATGAAGATAGAAATAATTCAAAGCCATGATCATGGAGAACCTCACCTACACACCTACCTTAATGTACAAATTAGAGCTAATTCATATGTTAAAAGGCCATTAAATCTTCATGCACGCTTAATGGATGATTATTGGATGCTAACGGTTACTTGGCTACCACACTTTCTAGAGGGGTAGTTTGGGCATTCCCTAAAAAAATGAACTAGGGTTTTAAACTTGTATAAATACCCCTTATGCTTCATATAACCTCTCTTCCTCTCAGTTAGTTTTAGCTTAAAAGCTTAGAAATAAAAAAAGCTTCTCTTTTCATTTCATGGCTACTTAGCCATTTCTTTTATGTAATTTTTTTATGCAACTTTAATACATCGCTCTTTTCTTTTCTTGTTTATTTCCTTTCATGCTAGTAGTGTAGTTTGATTTTAATGCAAGTAGATTAGTTTTATTTCTTGTTAATTAGCTCTCTTTTCCTCTTATTTTTCATTCATGTTGCAAGCTACATTTGTTGATTTGATAATAAATATAAAAGGATAAACCCCTTCAATTTAGGGATAATGATGCTCTCTAATTATATAGTTTCAACACTTTGATAATTATTGCTCTCTTTTTGTGTTTAATGGAAAATGAATGTTAATATGATTTATTGTTTCATGTTGAATTTGATAGTCTATGTTGTTCAGAACAAATATGCCATGCTTTAACAATCACAAACAAAAGTTACCTCTCATTTACATATGATTACGGTAATGAAGTGATTTTAAAATTAAAATTTCATGGTCTATATTTCTAATCAATAGTTAATAGACGATGCTTAAAATAGATTTTATTTTCAACTTCATTGTCATTTTTCATGAGAATTAAATAGTGGTTTAAGGGGTGTGTTATAGTCTGATGGCTTATGTTGAGCTAATTAATAGCATAAATAAGTCATACTTATGATAAAAACATCATTTAAATTCACTATTGACTAAAAAAAAGATCATAATTTCATAATTTGTTGAATTATGTGATCTAGAGAGTTCCCTAAATTGCCATTCTACTTTCATATTTTTATCACTTTTAATTTGCTATTTTGTTAGTTTTCTCATTTTCTAGCTTAAACATACTCTCCAATCTTGGTTAATTTGATTTAATAGATTTTAAAATCTCACAATTCTCCGTGGATCGATCCGTACTCGCCACATACTATCAGTGTACGCCGTGCGCTTACGGTTAAATTTAATTTGAAATTTATCGGCGATTTTCTAAACCGGTAGAAAATTCGTCGTCAAACAAGTTTTTGGTACTGTTGTCCGAGATTTGCTTTGGTTTTGATTTTCTATTCTTCGATTTATTTTCGTTCGATTTTCATTGTACGTTTATTGTGTGTGTTTTGCATTTTCATGAAATGAAATATAAAAAAAAAATTGTGTGGTTTTGTGTGATTTTTTATTGTCAATTTTGTTTATGTGCTTTTTGTTGTTTATTTGCACTTGCATTTGCTCTTCTATTATATGAATAAAATATTTCATTCTGAATTACATTTACAATTTTTTGCAATTTCACATTTCCTGTAACATTTACAATCTCACTTTCACAAAAAGTGTCTTATTGTTATGATTTTCACTCATTTCACTAATACAATTTTCACATTTCACTGTGCATTTTTCAACACTCATTAGCACTGTATTGCCTTGAACATCTTACAGCAGCTTCTAACATTGCCATTGCCCTTCCCCAAGTTCAACATACTCATTACCCCTTCACCATTCATCATTCACTGCTCAATCTACTTCTTAATCTTCATTCACATACATCCACTCCTACCATACTGCTGCATACTTCACTCCTGCAACTTCCCATTGTTCTTCACGTTCAACCCACCAGCTACTTTCAAACTGCCTTGCAAACTCTTTCACCGACCATCCACTTACATCTCCTATCCCTCACTACTTCACAAGCTCACCTCATATTTTCACCACTTCACCACAACGACATCTACTGATCACATTTGCTTCCTCAATCTAACTCCACTTCTCCATTGCTACAACGTTACCCCCTACATCTTAACTACACCACCTGCTTCTGCATATCCTTGACAGTTCATCAACCTCCTTCATTCAACTAACCAAAACTTCGAATTCACCACTGTTAATCAACATTACAACTTGCACTGCAACAGTGCACATCCAAATTACCCTTGACCATCAATCCCACCACATCATTACAGTCTGCTGCTGCTGTTTGAAACATCATCTCACCACATCCATCACTGCATTGCCTTCTCCACAATATTCAACTTTCTATCAAACTATTCCTCCTTGTTACATAGCAGAGCAATTCACAAACAATCCCCCAAGCGAACAACTCCAGCCAATACATTCACATACAACCAACCATGACCACTAGTGTTTCACCACCAAACCACCATTTCAAAAAAGAAAAAAGAAAAGAAAAGAGAGAGCCGCTGACTGTAATACTGCAACCTGTCATTGCCTTAATACTGGAAGCAAACTTCACCAACAACAACCTTCACAAATAAACCACTTACTCTTCAACAACATCAGCGCTTCTTCCCCATCAACACTTCACCATTCAACTCGCAGCCACAAACTCCCACTGCCTATACCACATCAACTACGATTATCCGTTCACTGCCAGCCCCTACGCAACATCTCCTTCAAACACATAACCTCCACCCAAAATCGCCTTCAATGTCAGTTCACCTTCTTCCTCCATCGCTACCTCCACGCAACCACACCGCATTCACAGAATCCCTAATCGCTAAGCGATCCCCTAATTACATCGCGACCCTCGACATCTCCCATTAGCTCAACCGAACAACGACCACTGCTTCTCTCGGCAACAAAATCGACCACCGCAACCACGCTTACACACGAACTCGCAACGAACCCATCGCCTCCACCCACATTCGCGAATACCCACCCCTCTCAAATCGCCCAACAAAAATCGCCGAACCCGAAACTGCTATAATTCGATAAATTTTGGTGTAGAAATTTTAAGATTTCGAGTTGGGGACAAGCAATTGATTTTCATTGTTTATAAAATTTTGTTTGCTTTTAAGGTTTCGTTCATTTAGAACAGAGAAGTAGAGAAATTTGGGATTCATTCATTTGAAGCAATTGATTTGCAGAGGTCTACGTTGTTTTGAAAATTTATTTGTTTTAAGCCAGGCCGATCATGTTTCTTTTTAATAAAAAGAAAACTTTGTTGAATAAAGATTATTTGGTGAAGTTGTTCCTTTGAAAAAAAGGGCAATTGTATATGTCTTTGTCATTTTTTTTGTTTATTTATTTTCATTTGTATTGATTTTCATTTGTTCTGGTTTTTTTATCTAAAAAAAATTCCTTTTTCTTTCTTCTGTCTTTGCTTTGGATCGATCTTATAAAAAAAAAGTATATATCTTGTTTTACTTTTCAGGTTTTCAAAGCAGATAAATAAGGAGTTGTTGCTATAAAACTGCTCTGCTTGCTTGCTTAAAAAAATATTGCTGCTTTCATATCTAGTTTTTATTTGCTTTGCATTTTTGATTGCTTGCATTTTTAAAAAAATTCAAAAACAAAAACAAAAACAAAAATCCAACGTAGTTGCATTGTTAATCACATTTAATTTTTGCTTTGTATTTCATCCTAGAATTTTTGATTAATAATAACGGTTAGACATCGATAACACTTAATTATATATTGACAATTTGTCCTTTTTCGAAAATTTAATTTCTTAGTATCTAGGCTACGACAGAGTAATAATCAGTTTTAAATATTATGGTGACTCATAAAATCGTAAATATAATACCAAATTGTTTCTCTGAAGGTACTTAAAACTTCGGCTGCATTGCTACGGTGACTCGTGGTGCATCGAAAAATCATGTCTGTTACCTGGCTGAGAACTATCTTGTTGATTTAAGATAAATTGTGACTATACAATTTTGGGTTAACTTAGGATAAGTTCGTAATTAAACCCTTGCATTCATGTGGCTGCATAAGTTCATGCATACTTTTTTCTTAAATATTTCAAAATCCAAAATTAATTTTTTTATAAATATTCCTTTCCTTTCTCATTTGAAAGTTTTAAATCTTTTTCCTTTGAAATTTCAAAAATCCAAAAAAATTTATAAAACCTTTTCAAAACAAAAAAACAAAACAAAAATCAATTTTCCTTTTGAAAAATAAATTATATTCGTAAATATTTTTCCTTTATAAAAAATCAAAAACATTCTTGAAAATGTCCGAGTTTCTATTTCCATATTCACATGAATTTTACGATAGTTGCGAAAATCAATATAATCCATATAATTTCACTTCAAGTTCTTATGGATATTTTAATAACGACTATTGTACAAACTATTCGAATTTTGCACCATAAGGTTTTCAAAATAATGGTCATCCCTTAACTTTTGAAAGATATATTAGAAAAATTGAATCTTTACTTGAACAAACACTTCAATTTAGTGATTCGATGAATTCATATCTATGTAACAATTCAAGGCAAAGTTTTCAAAGTAATCAAAATTTGAATTCACTTCCAAATTCAAGTGATTATAACCCATGCCAATTCAATTTCGAACTTCAAAATGAATTTCAAAATAACAATGGTAATGTGAATCATTTTCAAATGATTTTTGCAATGGGAATAATCTCGACTACGATGCGAGTGAAATTTTTTGTCCTCAACAAGTTCAAATTAAAAAAATTCAAAGTAATAATCATGAATTTGATTTAGTTGAACAAATGGAAAAAGATCACATGGATTTGTTGATGAAACATTGGAAAAAATTCATGAGAAATAAAACCAAATCTCAATGTGTGACGAGTCAAATGATCATCCATCTTTTACCTAAACTGACGATTTCAAATAACAAGTTTCGAAATAGAAAACAACAATCTTAATGAAGTTGTTGAAAATACAGTAATTGAGTTGGATTTCAATTCTTTTGAGAGTGTGGAACCAAATTTAAAATTCGATCTTCCTTTTCTCGATTTCAAAATTTTGAATATAACAACTTTGGATTTTGAAATTAATATATGCGATGAAGTTGTTGATATTCCAAATAAGGAAGACGAATTCAATGAACACAATTTCTTTGGACTTTTTGAAAATGAGTTGTCTAATTCTGAAGGGGATGATTTAAATCATCATTTTGATTTTGAAATCAATAATTCCAAAGAAATTTTCAATGAAGTGCTTGAATTTCAATTTGGTGAAATAAACTTGAACTTCAACCAATTGTTTTATCGACCCCGAAAAACATCAAAAATAAAACAACTCGTACGACTTTTAATAAAACGATATTCGTTTTTCCAAATCAACGTTCAACTCCAAAATCTATTATGATTTAGTTTTCTGCGCTTAAGCTGCGTCTCTCATACTTGACGAGACAAATGAATCGGTCTTTGAAAGACCATTTCATTTACTTTTTAACGACATACTTTCTGATGTCTTGTAAATAATAATCTTTTTCATGTAAACATAGGTTTAGTTTTTATTTTATTTTTTTCCTTTCACTTGGGTTGAATGTGGGGACACGGTCAAAAATCAAGTGTGGGTCTCATCTTTTGCATTTTCAATTTTTCATGGTTTATTTTCGCATTCTCTTTCCAAAACTAAAGAAAAAAATCAAAAAAATTAAGCATTTTTATTTATTTTTAAAGAAACACTATAAGATAAATATATGGTTTTGGTTAATTAAATTGAAATCTTTGAAAAATTTATTTGTCCCAACAAAAATAAAAATGAAGTTTGATTACAAATAATGATGGTTTGACTAGTATATAGGAAGATTCATCTGCGTTAATTATGAAATATCCTAATTGAAAATCTTTGTTTTAAAAAGTGGTGAATTGAAATAAAAGGATATAACATTTTTTTGTCTTCTAAGTTAAATAGTGCTAAGGTGATTTTGCAAAACACTCTTTTAAAAAAACAAAAAAACAAAAATATTTCTTGTATATAGGTTTATATTTTTTAATAAACACCTAGAGTCATATGTTCACTCGCCATGCTCTGTACCCTTCTCATATAAGCCCAAAAGGCAGTGCACGATCGGTATATCTGGCCTCAGTTTATATGAGTTAGGCATGTATATAAAAATTCTTTTACTAATAATGCCTACAGTTAATAAGTGTTCACACTTGTATGTTCACTCACCACACTCTGTATTTCCCTCACATAAGTCCGCAAGGCAGTGCATTGTAATATATCTGAGTTAGGCATATGCATATATTGTTAATATCAATAAAATTTTCAAAAAAAAAAAACTACAAAGAAAGCAAGAAAGTGAAATCCAAGCACTATTTTTACTTATTTGAATTGATTTGTTATTGAAAAGACATGAAAATACCATTTGATAAACATTGATAATTAACTAAGGATCCATTTCATAGTTAAATTGTGTTATCAACTGAACTAACGAGTTAAACTATCATTTATTTGTTATGATAACTTGATGTTTTGTTGGAAATTTTGACAAGTAAAATGACTTAAATTTCTCGATGATAACCAAAACCTATATTTAACTTATCCGTGTCAATTTGAAAGTACATCCTTCATTTTTAAATATTTTTGAGAACTTGCATTCGCATATTTGTAAATAAATCTTGCATTTTGTAAATACTTACATATCGCATTTGGATTTTGTGGGTAGTATTCGCTGAAATCCCTGACGAGATAACACTCATCTCACTGGGGACATCTAGAGGTTTAACGGCTTGTTGCATACGCTCAATTCAATCATGCTACCTACGAAAACGGATTTATCTTAGTTTTTTTTATTCGAATACAAATAAAAAGATAAGTGTGAGGGTATTTGATGTGCACGTAAATGTGCATATTTTTACCACCATATTTAATCTATTTAAATTAAATAAACGATCATATCAGGTATTTTAACTTGTTTAACCAAATTCAAATTATTTTCAAATTGTCACATAGTCTTCTTCATATAGGGGCAAAATGGTCATTTTTGTGCATTTATTAATTTATGAAAATTTACTTGGAATTTTCTATGTTATTTTGTAGGAATTTGGCTATACAAGTGGCTTCATGAAGATATATGCATGCACAAGAGTGAATACAAAGGAATGAAGATAAAAATAATTCAAAGCCATGATCATGGAGGAACCCACCTACCCACCTACCTTAATGTACAAATTAGAGCTAATCTGCATGTTAAAAGACCATTAAATCTTCATGCACTCTTAATGGATGATTATTGGATGCTAATGGTTACTTGGCCATTACACTTCCTAGAGGAGTAGTTTGGGCATTCCCCAAAAAAGTGAATTAGGGTTTTGAACTTGTATAAATACCCATTATGCTTCATGTAACATCTCTTCCTCTTACTTAGTTTTAGCTTAGAAATAAAAAAAGCTTCTCTTTTCTTTTCATGGCTACTTAGCCATTTATTTTACGTAATTTTTTTTATGCAACTTTAATACATTGCTCTTTTTTTTCCTTTCATACTAGTAGTGTAGTTTGATTTTGATGCGAATAGATTAGTTTTATTTCTTGTTAATTAGCTCTCTTTTTCTCTTCTTTTTCATTCATGTTGCAATCTATATTTGTTGATTTGATAACAAATATGGGAGGCAAACCCCTTTAATTTAGGGGTAATGATGTTATCTAATTATGTGGTTTCAACACTTTGATAATTATTGCTCTCTTTTGTGCTTAATGGAAAATGAATGTTGATGTGATTTATTATTTCATGTTGAATTTGATAGTCTATGTTGTTCATAACAAATAGGCCACGCTTAAATATTCATACACAAAAGTTACCTCTTCATTTATATACGATTATGGTAATGAAGTGATTTTAAAATTAAAATTTGATGGTCCATATTTATAATCAATAATTAATAGGCGATACTCAAGATATATTTTATTTTCAACTTCATTATCATTTTTCATGAGAATTAAATAGTGGTTTAATGGTTGTGTTATAGTTTGATGGCTTATGTTGAGCTAATTAATAGCATAAATAAGCCATACTTATGATAAATATATTATTTAAATTCACTAATGACCAAAAAGAGATATCATAATTTCATAATTTGTTGAACTTTTTGATCTAGAGAGTGGATTTAGCTCTAAATTGACTTTCTACTTTCATATTTTTATCACTTTTAATTTTGTAGTTTGTTAGTTTTCTCATTTTCTAGCTTAAACACGCTCTCTAATCTAGGTTAATTCGATTGAATAGATTTTTAGAATCTAACAGTTCCCTGCGGATCGACCCATACATTCCATGTACGATCATTATATACCCCGCTTGCGGTTAAATTTAATTTGAAATTTATCGATGATTTTCTAAATTGATTGAAAATTCATCGATAAATATAGGCCATATGTGCGGTGTAACAAAATTTTATTGCAGTTTTATTGTGCCATATAATTTTGTATATGTCATCTTTTTGCGCTTGCCCTCTACTTTCATTCCATACATTCGAAAACGTGAACTGCTTCTGATTTGATGGCTGTTCGTTGGAAATAGTAACATTTATAATTTGGGTAGCTGCTTCCCTAGTCTCTAGTAGTAAATGTGGTTGGAACTGTCCCTCCCTTATAATACTACTAACCTTGTTACCTATAGTGAAACACCCATACCCTCTTAATATACCCAAAACGACACACTAAAAGACGTGATGCATTGTAGGTATAACTAAAGCTAACATTGACTAAGATTCACAAGAAAAAAACAGATAAATACAACGGAAACTTAAAACAATAACTTAATTAAAACAAAACTTCATAATTGCTTCATAAATATACCAAATACCACAAACATGTATAAAAATCTAATATGTCTCTTGAATTAAAAACTCATAGTGTCAAAAATCAGAGTATATAATATCCCTCATAATAAGCCAGTACATAGAAAGAACAGAAGCTGAATGAAAAGAAATACATGGTAGCAAACTCCTCCGAGAAATCTCCAAGTAACTACAATATATTATCCTCTCTCTTGATTGCCTAAGGGGAAGGGGAAAATAGAGGAGTGGGTCAGACTAAAAGTCTGATGAATGGTAATAATTACTAGAGTCTTTAAGCAAAGTAAAAGTAACAGACTCTACAACAGGTCTAGTATATAAAGAGGAAACAAAGGAAATAGTAAAGAGATAAACTGGAAATAAATACGATTCACTATAAGATATGTTAACTTTGATTGTTTGCACTTTTTCTTGATAGCTGCTTTGATTAGGCTGAATTGATAATCCTGTAATTGAAATGTAACCCTAATTCTACCCTTTTTGATCGGTCTGCTACCCCCATATACCTTACTATGGACCAGATGCTATATAACTCTCTATATAGCAATCAATGGTATCTATGAAAGATGCACAAAGCAACCATTGTGGATCCGAGTGACATATATAGCTCCCTACATAGAAGGAAATTGTGTCTACGAAAGACACCCATACTAAGCGCTTGGAACTCATAGCGATTACTGAGCACCAGAATGGAAGTCGCATGCGTAACTGCCACCATGCCCATGCTACCTTTTGCTCCACCTATTGGGTCTTCTTATTACCTCAAACTCCAGTATAAGAATGCCCCTCATCTCACTTCAGGCTAATGTGAAATCACCATGTGTCCATAGAAACTATAGGAGAAATGATGTTGGTACTAGCCCGTCATCCAAACAATATCTAGTTGCGTCCATATCCAAATTCCCCGTGATTTGGACTTCTATTTGACCAATTACTGCCATTCTTAGCATAAACATGCCCTCATCTCACTTCAGAATAATGT
Organism: Allium cepa; assembly: GCA_030765085.1. Classification (NCBI taxonomy): domain Eukaryota; kingdom Viridiplantae; phylum Streptophyta; class Magnoliopsida; order Asparagales; family Amaryllidaceae; genus Allium; species Allium cepa. Next base: position 223,557,217 of record CM060928.1, read on the forward strand.
GAAACACCTTTTTGTCTAGTAGAGAATGTTATATGGTACAGATTCTACTTTCATCTTTGCTTATTAGTTTTGATAAATTATTTAAATAAGCCTTTATTATCATCTTTACTTTCTACGCTTATTAATTTATTCCAAGTCCTAAAATAAGCCTCATTATATTCTTTTTCTTCTTATAACCTACTTTATAAGCATGCTTAACCCAAGGTTTAAGTGTGAAAATGAGCTTCTTTTATCATTTACTCTCTTTTCTTAGTTACAATTCTACGTTATAACTAAGCCAATTAATTAGTCCAATTCTAATCATAATAGACATAATTTCAGTCCAGTTCCATTTATATTACATTCCAATTCCATTATTTATTACAGTCTTTATAATTTACATCTTATTTTCTTTATTCAATATTCTTGCTTATATAATCCACATTCGCGTTTAATTTATTCTAATCCATATGCGAAGAAAAGGAGGAAGAAGAGAATAGATGCTTGCATAAAATCCAAAACTTTGAAAAAGATGCAAATAAGAAATAAATAACAGTAAATAAACTTAAATACCGTAAATAAACTGTAATAAAATGCTATGCTTAACAGTAATAAATTATAATTAACTGAATAAGACAAAAAGGGAATAGACTGACAAATAGATCTAAAACTGATAAAAAAGGCTATTCCAAAATCGTAGTAAAACTACAACTGTTGAAAACCCTATTATTTTAAATTACTTAAAGAAATCTTAAAATAATTACAATCACCCGCCTCCGGTCCTAAGCTCTTTCTTTGGTCTTCCCGGATCCACTTGGAGTTGTAAAATAATTTAATTTATAATGATTTTCTCCTTAGAAAAATTATTCCATTTAGGGTCCTTCCTAGAAAGGTGAACCCAATTGGAGAAAACCAAGAATGAGAAAAAGTGTTAGGTCTAGGGGTCTATTTATAGCGGTAGAAGCGGATCTTGGATCGTTGGATTTGGTGATTGAACAGGATGCAATCACGTCATAGGCTGAATGGGAGCCATCGAATGCAAAAATAGATGGACCGGATTGGTCCAAAGAATGCAAAACACGTCATCAATAACCTCTAGAACATTCAAACGAACGAATGTTCGTTCATAATTAGCAGAAGCGGGCCGACCGGGCGGTCGACCGCCTTGGTGCCCAGTTCGACCTGCCCTTTATTTATTTTACTTTTTTCCCTTCTCGATTTTTATTTAATTCTCGTTCATATTAGCTTGATTTCAGACGTTCTATATATGGAAATTGACCAGAAAATTACCACGGATACAATGGTGTAACTCGCATTGCTCAATCCTCATAATTTCACAAAGTTATTTTATTATTTAATGACTCGACGAATTAATTATTATGGGTTAAATTTCGGGTTGTTACATGCAGTATTACTGATAGAAATACAGCTCCATCCGATTAGGTCCACCAAAGATTTATCATTGATCCATAGATCATACCATAAATCTTTCTGATTCCCATTAACAATAATTCTGGTCATGATTTTAGCAGCCACATCACGTTGTCGTAAGATAGCTTTCGTAGTACCTGAAAAGTTATTATTCATAGGCATAGTCCAAAATTTGCTCTTTAAGTATTCGGCACACATCCAATTAGCCTATAAGTAGTCTGATGTGAGTAACTTCCCTAGCAGTTTGAATCTCGCTGTTGTATTTAAATCACTGAATTTACGAAGCCCTGTGCCACCTTCTAATTTCGGCTTACATAAAATATCCCAGGATATTTTACGTAACTTGGCTTTCTAAAAGAAATCAGTACACGTGTGATCAATTTTCCTCAGCAAAGATAGTGATAGTTGGTAAATAAGTGACCAGTACATAAACATAGGTGTAATAACCCCGTGTATCAGCTCTGCTCGTCCTGCATTTGATAATAAATTATTGTCCCATCCTTCTAATTTTGCATTTATGTTATGCAGCACGGGGAAGTATTGAGAAACATGTATATAATCCAAAGACAAGGGAACTCCTAGATACTTTATAGGTAACTCCTTCTCTTGTATATATAGTATAGTCATAATTTCATTTTTCCAAAGGGCTGCTATGCTGAATAAAAGCTGTGATTTAGATTGATTAATTTGTAGGCCAATAGTGTCCTTCAACCTAGCAAATATATGAGTCATATGCATGGCATTCTGAGCAGAGGCTGTTAGGAAAATCATTACATTGTTTGCATACAGTAGATGTGATATAGATGGCTTAAATTTGTTAACAGGCTTTAGTGATTTGCCATCCACCCTCTCCTCCATTGTTAGAGAGAAGAATTCCCTAGAAGTACAAAAAAGATAGGGGACAAAGGATCCCCTTGACGTAATCCTCTGCTTGACATAATAAACCCCTCGGGCTACCATCAATCATAATAGAAAAGGCAGGAGTTGATATACACTTGTATATTAACTAAATGAGAGTTGTAGGGAAACCGAAGCACGTTAACATACGATAAACAAACTCTTGATTAACCATATCATATGCCTTTTGTAAATCGATTTTCATGCACATTTTAGATTTACCCCTTTTAAAACAAAGTCATGTACTTGTTCATGATCCAGCATAATGTTTTCCTCTATGTTTCTTCTCGATATGAACGCGGATTAATTTTCTATAATTAACATAGGAAGAAACCATTTAATTCTATTGCATATAATTTTAGATATAATTTTGTAAATAACATTAGCACAATTAATAGGACGATAATCAAAAATATGTTATGGCTTATCCTTTTTGGAAATCAATGTGATGAAATTATGATTAATCCCACGAGTCAGTTTTTTGACTACAAAAACTTCTTACGCCGCTTCATATAAATATGTGTGTAGGATATCCCAATGTGGCTGAAAAAATTAGTGGAGAAGCCATCCGGTCCTAGACTTTTGGAGTCATTTATTAAATATAATGCCTTTTTGATTTCCTCGATGGTGACTAGAGTATTAAGCCATTTTCATATGCATTGTATTTGGGCTGGGCCTTTACTTTTGACCCGTGCTCCTTTTTTTTTCTTTTATTCGTGCAGCATGTATAAATAAGAGTTAATGCTCGCATTTGTAAGGTATGTATTCATTTTACCAAAACTGTAACAAAAGAAATTCAGTTTTCATTTTTTTCAAATCTTATTTTGGTATCAGAGCTACTCGCCAAAAGGCATTTAATCGATCTCTACAACCCCTTCATCATATTTTGAAGATTGAAAGGGTATTTTGCGCGACTTCTCAGAAAAATGTCATCATTGCATACTATATACCGTTCTTGATCAAGAGCATCTGCCTCATCACAACTCTTGTGCCTCCAAGGCTTGGATCAGAGATAACTCTTCATCTCCAACCGGTAGCAACAAGAGTTTTTCATATTTCCTCTAAGCTTCGGTCTTGTTTTCAACCTGCTATGCATGTGTATTATACCAATTTCATTGATATAATACACATCCACCATTTTCTTGATTCCAACCAGTTTCTTGGCAGCAAACTGTTGTCTACCACTCCAAGAAACTCAGTTTCTTTGCTTTTTGATCATTCCTGCTTTGTCAAAGTCATTCAGATTCAAGCATCTGGCCAAAGATGGCAGATAATGTTGAAGAATCTGAATCGGTGACCTCGAGAAGGGAAGACAATGGAACCACAAGCATCCCTGTACTCATTAAGCCAAAGAGTCATGTCATCACCATGCCCCTCGATGAAGACAACTTCATCATGTGGAAATATCAAGTTGAGACAGCATTAAAAGGCTATGGCCTTCAAGAATTCATGCAAGGGACAAAAGCTGTGCCTCCTTCAATTATTTTAGACAAGGACAAAACCCTGTCAGTAACCCAGATTACATTCAACACCAGAAACAAGACAACTTACTTGCATCATGGCTAATATCATCTATAAGTGCCAATCTTTTGTCTCAATTTGTTGGGTGCAATACATCATAGTAGATCTGGTCCACTATAGGCCAGATTTTTAGTTTTCAGTCATCTGCTCGAATTATGCTGTACAAAAGAGAGCTTTAAAATGCTAAAAAAGGGGACATGCCCATGAGAGAATACATCACCAAGATCAAGAATTTATGTGACAGACTTAGTGCTGTTGGACATAAGATTGCAGAAAGTGATCAGATACTCACTCTTACTAGCGGCTTGGACGAAGAATATGAATCACTTGTTACATTCATAGCCACACAACCTGTGCTACCAAATCTGCAGTATGTACATGCTGCCCTGCTTGCTCATGAGGGAAGAATTGAGCAAAGAAAGGCTATACAAGGAGATGTCAGCATTAACTTTGCAGCAAATACAAGAAACAAGAACCAATCAAAGACACCCAACAATTCTAATAACCCTAGTTGTCAAGTTCAACGAGGAGGTCGGTCTCAAAGACGCAGGGGTAGAGGAAGGTTCAACAATTACGGCAGAGTAAAGTGTCAAATTTGTGAGAAAACAGGGCACATGTCCAATAAGTACTATTTCAGATTTAACTCTAAATACAATTTAGGATAGCAAGGACAATCAAGCCAAAAGACACACAATGTAACCATGGCTCAAGTGAACCAGCAAAGCAGAACCATCATAGATGATACAAGTGAAGATGCAGTCAAGAATAATGATGACAAGCATAGATGATTGATTCCCAGATTCAGGTGCAACAAATCATATCACTAACAACCTTCAGAATCTCAATTTAGGGAACAATAAATACAAGGTACACATTCTGTTCTTATGGGTGCTGGTGAAGCCATACAAATATCACATGTTGGAATTGGCAGTGTTAAAGGTGGTAGGACTCTCTTTTTGAATAACTTATTGAGAGTCCCTAGGATTAAAAAGTATTTAATAAGTGTTTCTCAATTTGCCAAGGACAACAATGTGTACTTTGAGTTTCACCCAAAATTTTGTCTTGTTAGAGACTTACTAAATAAAAGTATACTGCTACAGAGTGAATTGGACAAAGGTCTTTACAAGTTCAGCAACATGGGCACAAGAAAACGCACTAATAGGGCAACTTATTCTAATCCAGTTAACTTCAATGCCATAAAAGGGCATGACATCCTTAGCTTCAATGTTGAAAAAGGGAATAACACTCTTAGTTTGTGGCATTGTAAACCTGGTCACCCCAAGATTGATATTGTAAAGCAGATTCTGAATGAAAATAAAATTGGTTTTAAAAAAATTTCTGTTCCATTTATATGCTCACATTGTCAAGAAGGGAAAAGTCACAAATTGACTTTTAATAAATCAAAAACTGTATATAATGAGCCACTGAAATTAGTGGCAGCGGATCTTTGTGGTCCAGCCCTCCTATCATCAACACAAGGGGACAGGTACTATCTCTCACTCGTAGGTGCTTGTACTAGATTCACATGGATATACTTTCTTAAGAACAAGTCAGACACATGTAATGCAATTAAACACTTCATTACTTATGCTGAAAATCAACACAGCAGTAAAATTAAAATCATGCAAACTGATGATGGTGGTGATTTCAAGGCCTTAAAAGCATTTTTTGATAGTAAAGGGATAACACATAGGACCACCTGCCCACACACATCAGAACAAAATGGCTTGGTAGAAAGAAAACACAGACATATAGTTGAAACAGGGATAACACTTTTATCTCAAGGGTCACTGCCTATGAGATATTGGAAAGAAACATTTGCTACTGCAGTGTATCTCATAAATAGGGTACCCACGAGATTGCTGAATAAACAATCTCCCTATGAGAAATTGCATAGGGTTAAACCTGATTATAATCATATGAAAATGTTTGGTTGTCTGTGCTTTCCCTATCTCAGGCTATATAATAAACATAAACTGAGTTTAAGATCTAGTGCTTGCACTTTTCTAGGTTATGCATATAATCAGAAGGGGTACAAGTGCTTAGATAAAGATGGGAGAATATACATTTCAAGGCATGTGGTTTTTAATGAAAATGTTTTTCCTTTTGCGGATAGAGTAAAGGAAAAACAACAAATAAGTAGCAAAGCAATCAATGTACCAATGATTCCAGAATTAACTGAACTGGCAGGTGAATTTCAAGATGGTGGCAGTAATCATCAATATGAAGAAACATCCATCACTAGCACAAAAACTGGTTACAGTTCAGACAAATCAAATTCAAGCAATACTCATCACAGCTCACATATCAACCGGGAACAACAAACAGGGCATGAACACAATGAAAGTGACTACTCAACAACTGGTGATCATAGTGGGAATTCAACAACTGAAAACACTGACGGCCACAGTGAAGATGTGGGTCAACCACAACCAAGAGCTGAACATCCTATGGTCACAAGGTCCAAGAGTGGGATTTTTAAACCCAAGATATATTCTGCTATACTCAATGAAATTGAACCAACTAATTACGACCAAGCAGTAAAAGATGAAAAGTGGAGAAAGGCTATGGATGAAGAATATGAGGCTTTAATTAAAAAAAAACATGGAGTTTGGTCACACCACCAAAGCATAAGAACATTGTGGGAAACAAATGGACATATATAAAATCAAGAGGAACACTGATGGTAGTATAGCTAAATATAAGGCTAGATTAGTTGCGAAGGGGTACACACAACAGTTTGGCTTTGATTTCAAGGAAACTTTCTCACCTGTCATCAAACTAGCTACTATTAGAATAATCATGACTATTGCATTACACAAGCATTGGAGAATTAAGCAGCTAGATGTGCATAATGCTTTTTTAAATGGTGAGCTTCAGGAGGATGTGTGCATGCAGCAGCCAATAGGATACTATTTTGAAGCACACAACACACATGTATGCAAGTTACACAAGGCTATCTATGGTCTAAAGCAGGCCTCAAGGGCATGGTATGAGAAACTGAAAGTTACTTTAAGCAACATGGGTTTTAATGCAACTAAGTCAGATAACTCTCTATACATCAGAAAAAGAGGTCAAAATATCATTTACATACTAGTTTATGTAGATGATATACTGATTATTGGTGATAACATGGCAGAGATAAATCAAGTTGTTATTCTCCTAGATAAACGTTTTGCAATTAAAGACTTAGGAGAAATCAATCAATTCCTGGGGATACATGTTCAAAGAAAATCAGATTCAAGTTTGTTTCTATCTCAAAAGCAGTACATATCTGAAATCCTAATCAGGGCAAACATGGACGAGGCAAAACCACTTGCTACCCCTATGACAAGAAATTTACACCTATCCAAACACATAGGTGAGCCTATAGATAATGTTAAGCAGTATAGAAGTATTGTCGGTGCACTGCAATATGTAACTATCACATGACCAGAAATCTGCTATAGTGTGAATCAAGTTTGCCAACACATGCAAAGACCTTTGGATACTCACTGGAAAGCCGTTAAACGTATATTGAGATACTTAAGAGGCACAATTAATTTCGGTTTACTATTAAAATCAAGTAAAGAGATTACGATACAGGCTTACAGCGATGCAGACTGGGCAAGTGATTTAGATGATCGCAAGTCCACCACAGGGCACTGTGTTTATCTTGGATCCAACCCTGTATCTTGGTGTACCAAAAAGCAACCCACAATCTCCAGATCGAGTACGGAGACATAATATAGGACCTTAGCCAACGTCACAGTAGAGATTATGTGGACGGAAAGCCTAATTTCAGAATTAGGGCTTCGGTCAGCTAAGATTCTCACAGTCTGGTGTGATAATATGAGCACGATATCTCTCTCGATGAACCCAGTTCAACACTCGAGGACTAAACACATGGAAGTGGATCTCCACTTTGTTCGTGAGAGAACCGAAGCCGGAAAGCTTCAGGTCAATCATATGTCATCCCTGTTTCAAAAGGCAGACGTTTTGACCAAGGCTTTATCTAATAAGAACTTTGCCAGATTTAGGGATTTCTTATGCATTATTAATGGCGGTGATGAGAGTAATAAGGAGGAAGACATGTATGCATTATTAATGGCGGTGATGAGAGTAATAAGGAGGAAGGCATGAAGACTGCTGGGAAACCCTAGCTTTGTTTGAGGCGGGATATCAAGACATTTTCTTATGCATTGTATTTGGGCTGGGCCTTTACTTTTGACCCGTGCTCCTTTTTTTCTTTTCCCGCAGCATGTATAAATAAGAGTTAATACTGGCATTTGTAAGGTATGTATTCATTTTTACCAAAACTGTAACAAAAGAAATTCAGTTTTCATTTTTTCAAATCTTATTTTAGAGTAGCTAATTATTGCTTTCCCATATTGTTAATTTGCATTCTTGTAACAACAGGTTCAAAATCTAAATTGTTATCTCCATTAAAGAGGTGTTGATAGTATTCTATGGCTGCAGTCTTAATATTACTGCAATCATAGATATACTGCCTTGGGAGTCGAGCAGAGCATGTATTTTGTTCATATGTCTTCGCATGGACATCATAGCATATAAAAAATTAATATTAGTTTCCCCTGCTGTTACCAAAGAATTTTGCTTTGTTTCCGCAAGAGGTGGACATGTTTCTGAATCTGATCATTTTGTCTCTGACCCACCTGGAACATAGCATCATACAACATAGTATTTTCAGCATCTAAATCTGACCGATGGAAAATTGTATCGAAATCAAACTGCAGTTTTGAAACCTGATTATCATCTACTCTCAACTTGTTCCATTTTTTCACCATTGATGCTGTGGGCTGAAAGTAATAAATATGGGGGTATGGTCACTAATGCTAGTTGGCAGCGCAATAGTACTCAATTGCGGGAACGTAGATAAAAATTCATAATTGAGAAGGACTTTGTGGATGCTTATCGCAATTCCCCTACGTCGCCTTTTATCCTTTATGAGACATAACTAATCCACAATTAAATAAACTGTTTTTGAAAGAATTCAAATAGGAAAAAGGAATCGGTAAACCTCCTTTTTTATCCTTTATGTTAAGAGCATTATTAAAGTCCTCCATGGCTAACCATGGAGATCTTATTGTTGAAGCGTCAAAACGTAGCGAATCCTATAGATTTTGTCAATCGGAGAAGGAGTTGCTAGCATAAATACAAGTACAGTAGTCCCCTTTATTTCTAAGTGGTAAGGTTATGTTTTGTTGTGAAAGGCTCATAATAACATATACCCACACTGACTTGTCATGGAGGACAATGATACAACCCGTACTGCTAGTATCATTGTTATGTATGATGCTCCATTTTGGCACTTTCAGTTGCAAATTATGAATAGAATAAGCAGCTAATTTTGTCTCAACTAAACTTAGGAAGCTAAGTTTGTGAGCATTTAGAAGCTTGAAAAACTAACTGAATTTATCATCGGTGTTCAAGACTGTGATGTTCTACGTCATCATGTTCATTTAACCGTGGATGAGCTCCTTGTCGATCTTTTAGGAGGAGCAATTTTTTAGTTTTGGGATTTGCACTTTCACGCTTCTTCAAATATATGGGATTCTTCGACACCATAGGGGATACATTAATTTCTGCATTACCTTTTTCACCAATTTCTTGAATCTATGATCCAACATCTTGGATGAAATCTTCTGCATTTCAATAGGACTAACCATAGCATCCTTATTTACTACACTATGAATTATAGGTGAATCATCTGCTTTTGTAGAATAGTCATCTCCTTGATATTGTGGTACAGGTACGGCGAAGGGAGGCATATGCAGAATAGTAGCAGAAGACATTGAAATCGTGTCAGAGGAAGACTGATTTCGGGCTTCATCGGGAAGATCAGTTAGTATAGAGTACGAATTATGTAAAATAACAGATGTCGTAGGAATTTGTATATTCTACATTGTACTATTTGAATTATATAATTCTTTAGTTATGTGAGTGTGATCTATCTCATATAGAGTATGAGTATCTTTGGACATTTCAGTAGATTTAGGTCTCCATTCCTTTGTAACTGTGTTGGTACAATTGTTGTTTGAGTGACCATATACTTTGCAAACTAAACATAGGTTAGTTTGTGCTCATATTCAACATGAACCACGTCTGTCGTACCATTATATAATTACAAATTAACAATAGATGGATATGAAAAATTGATATCAACTTCAATTAACTCTTAAGCATAACTTAGTCCACTCTCCATGGAAGTGTTGGAATCCATATGTATCGGACATCCAAGAACACTAGAAATTCGACCGATTCCTTCGTTATTCCAATAGTCTAATTTCAAATCAATAAAGTGTTGGAATTCCAAAGGATGAATGAAACATACAATAAAGTCCCACATCGTCAAAATTTCAAAACCATTCCAATATATATATGGCTTTGCAATGAGGAGGTTGGGGGCCTGGGGCTCTCAAATGTATGCTTCGTTGTGAGGAGGGAGATCATGCATCTCCACCACGCGCGCGCCGCCGCCGACCGGGTTCGGGTCTAATTTTTCTGCAAAACTGGGTCGGATTTTTTTTTTTTTAAAACATTTGCAGACGAACGAACAGATGCGACTGTTCATAAGCGGACGCGGTTAAATGAAGAGGCGCGACCCGTTGGAGGCGAACAGAAGCGGGTGCGACCCGTTGGAGGCGAACAGAAGCGGGTGCGACCAGTTAGAGGCGAACAGGTGCAGCCTGACTGATGAGACGCGACTGAACATAAGCAGGCACACGAACAGTAACGATTAAAGGAAACGGGCGCGACCGTTTGGACGAACGGTTACAGACGCGACCGTTCGAAGGGATGCGGAACAACTATAAATAAGTAGGAAAACCGATCACTTTCCTCACTGAATTTTCTAATCTCTTCTCTTCTGTTAACTACTGTTCTTATATTCAAATCACAGAGTGATATACTCATTACAGTTTCGAGCGGAATTCGTCTGTTGTATCTTGGGAGAATTTTGAAATAAAATTCTTAAGGAAATCGTTACGACGAGCCTCAGACATTATCCGGTTAGAATTCTCAATTCTTTCTTCTATTTTGTTATACTGTTTATTCAGAATAGTATAACGCTGTTGTTGTAATTTATTTACAACGTTCATATTGTTATAATATTTACTACAGAATTCCAGTGTAGTGGAAATCTGAGTTATAAACTTGTGCGACGAGTTTATATTTGATTATTCTCTGTTTTGGTATACTAGACGTATAACATCTTAAGAATTTTACTGTTTTCTTGCTAAAACAGAGATGACAGCTGTAGAATTTTCAAAGAATACTACTCACAACAGACCTGAACCGTTCAAGGGAGATGGTGATGATTTCTTGACATGGCAGAATCAGATGTTATTTTATCTCACCACGCTCGGTCTACAAAAGTACCTCGACGAGGAGGAACCGATTCCTGCAACAGGCAAGGAAGCAGAGGTGAATATGTGGAAGCATTCCGATTTTTTATGCAGAAACTATATTCTGAATTGTCTCGACAAGGTGCTATACAAAGTATATCAGTCTTTAAAGACGTCAAAAGAACTCTGGAATGCACTTACCGCAAAATACAAGACGCAGAATATCAGTCTTAAGAAATTTATTGTAGACAAATTCATGGACTACAAGATGGTTGACTCCAAACCAGTAACCGCTCAACTGCATGAACTGCAAATCATCATTCATGAACTCGAGGCGGAAGGTCATAAGGTTGGAGAATCATTTCTGGTTGAAGCCATCACGGGAAAACTGCCGCCGTCGTGGAGAGATTACCGCAATTATCTAAAGCATAAAAAGAAAGAAATCTCTTTGCAGGATCTCATAGTCCGATTAAAAATCGAGGCGGACAACCGTGCAGTTACAAAACCAAGCGAGGAGGCATTTGTGGCTGAAGGGTCGAAGACCAAAAACAAAAAGAAGAGTTTCCAGAAGAAAAGGAAAGCTCAAGACAACAAACCAAAAGACAACAAACGAACCAAGAAGTTTAATGGCGAATGTTGGGTTTGTGGAAAAGTTGGACATGCCGCTAAAGATTGCAGACACAAGAAGGAACGCAATAAAGAGGCAATTGTAGTGGATAACATGGAAGTAGACGAGTCCAACTTCTCGGCGGTGGTATCTGAATGCAATCTGGTTCAGAATCCTAACCAATGGTGGGTAGATACAGGTGCTACTCGTCATGTTTGTTCTGACAAATCCATATTTTCTACATATCAGAAATTCGATCACGAAGAAAAACTCTACATGGGTAATTCTGCAGTTTCCATGATCGAAGGCAGTGGCACAGTAATCCTCAAGTTTACTTCTGGAAAAACTGTTAAGTTGAATGACGTGCTACATGTTCCAGACATACGCAAGAATCTCATCTCTGGTGCAGTCCTATCAAAGAAGGGATTCAAGATGGTGTTTGAGTCAGACAAGATGGTTCTGTCCAAAGCTGGAATATATATAGGAAGGGGATATTTATGTGATGGCCTATTTAAGGCAAATGTAGCCGTTATCGGCAATAAAACTATGTATTCTGATTGTGCTATTAATAAAATTGAAGTTTCTTATTTGCTTGAGCATGAAATTTTACTATGGCACGATAGATTAGGACACATAAATTTTCGAAAAATGAAGAAATTATCAAACTTGGGATTGATTCCAAATTTCCAAGTAGATAAGAACTACAAATGTGAGACATGTGTAGAAGCAAAAATGGTCAAACAACCATTTAAATCTGTTGACAGAAGCACCGAACCATTAGGTTTGGTACATACAGATTTATGTGATTTCAAATCACTACCTACAAGAGGTGGGAAAAAGTATTTCATTACTTTCATTGACGATTATACGCGATATTGCTATGTATATCTTTTAAATCGTAAAGATGAAGCAATAACAGCGTTTATAAAATACAAGGCTGAGGTAGAAAATCGGTTAAATAAAAAGATCAAGATATTAAGATCTGATCGAGGTGGAGAGTATGAATCACCATTTGAACAATTCTGTGAAGAAAATGGAATAATTCATCAAACAACGGCTCCATATTCACCACAACAAAATGGTGTAGCCGAGAGGAAGAATAGAACGTTAAAAGACATGATTACTGCCATGCTTTTAACTTCTGGTCTACCGACGAACTTGTGGGGGGAAGCCTTAAATATGTCTAATCACATATTAAACAAAGTTCCTCACAATAAAACGGGAACAATTCCATATGAGATATGGAAAGGACACAAACCAAGCTTTAAATACCTCAAAGTGTGGAGGTGCTTGGCAAAAGTTCATGTTCCGCCTCCCAAGAGAGTCAAACTTGGACCAAAAACAGTAGATTGTTATTATCTTGGGCCAGCCCAAAATAGTAGTGCATACAGATTTTTGGTATTCAAGTCTGATATAAATGATATTCATGTAAACACAATCATGGAATCAAGAGATGCCTCGTTCTTTGAAGATGTGTTCCCACATAAAAGAAACGATGGAAATCCTGTCCCGAAAAGGACAAGAGATAACAGAGATGAGACATGTAAAGATGAAACTCATCAGGACAACGAGGAGGTTGAACCAAGAAGAAGCGTAAGGGCAAGAACTTCCAAAACATTTGGTTCGGATTTTTTAACTTATATGTTAGAACACGAACCTCAAACGTACAAGGAAGCAATGTCATCTTCTGAATCCTCGTGTTGGAAAGAAGCAATACAAAGTGAGATTGATTCAATTCTAAGTAATAAAACTTGGGAAATTGTTGATATTCCACCAGGAATAAAACCAATTGGATGCAAATGGATTTTCAAAAAGAAAATGAAAGCAGATGGCTCTATCGACAAGTATAAAGCCAGATTAGTAGCCAAAGGATATCGTCAAAAAGAAGGAGTAGACTTTTTTGATACATATTCGCCGGTAACACGAATAACTTCTATAAGAATGTTAATAGCAATTGCATCCATCTATAATCTAGAGATTCATCAGATGGATGTAAAAATAGCATTCTTAAATGGAAATCTCGATGAGGAGATTTACATGGAGCAACCTGAGGGATTTATTTCCAAAGGAAATGAAAACAAAGTCTGTAGATTAGTAAAATCATTATACGGGCTAAAACAAGCTCCAAAACAATGACATGAAAAATTTGATAGTGTCATGATAAGAAATGGTTTTCGTATAAATGAATGCGATAAGTGTGTTTATTATAAACAAATTGGACAATCATATGTGCTGATTTGTCTATATGTAGACGATATGCTAATATTTGGTCCAAATACTCAAGTCATAGAGACCATAAAGAAAATGTTAACTAGCAATTTCGATATGAAAGACTTAGGAGTTGCAGACGTTATTTTGGGAATCAAAATAATACGAACTCCTAATGGAATTGAATTGTCTCAGTCACACTATGTAGACAAAGTGATTGAAAGATTTCAAAATTTTGGAATTAAAGGAGTAAATACCCCTTTTAATCCATCGGAAGTACTGCACAAAAACACTAATGAGAGTGTAATGCAACTGGAATATTCTCGTGTAATAGGCTGTCTCATGTATCTCATGAATTGCACAAGACCAGATATAGTTTATGCAGTAAGTCGATTGAGCAGGTATACAAGCAATCCAGGAAAGGAACACTGGAAAGCACTAATGAGAGTGCTTGGATATTTAAAAAATACCACTAACTATTCCTTACATTATGGAAAATATCCTGCCGTCTTAGAAGGATATAGTGATGCAAACTGGATTGCAGATTCAGATGAATCAAAATCAACGAGTGGTTATGTCTTTACCCTAGCAGGGGCAGCAGTATCATGGAAATCTACTAAACAAACATGCATAGCTCGATCCACTATGGAATCAGAGTTCATTGCATTAGATAAGGCAGGCGAAGAAGCAGAATGGCTTCGTCACTTTTTAGAAGATATTCCGTTTTGGCCTAAACCTGTACCGGCCATATGCATACACTGTGATAACCAAGCAGCGCTAAGCAGAGCGCAAAACTTTGTATATAATGGAAAGTCACGACATATTCGTCGACGCCATAATACAGTTAGGCAGTTACTCTCAAATGGAACTATTTCCATAGATTATGTGAGAACAAATGATAACCTAGCGGATCCATTTACTAAAGGTTTATCAAGAGAGAAAATTGACTGCGCATCGAGGGGAATGGGCTTAAAGGCCTAAACCATCAAGAGTTATCTTATACGGAAACCTATCCTAGCGACTGGAGATCCCACGGACTAGGATCAATAGGCAAACCAGTTCTGAATAACTCAAGAAGTAATGTATTTGTTTGGACATAGTCCAATTCCATTCCTATGGTGCATAATATAAATGCATGCCTACAAAAGCATTTAAAGGTTAAAACTATGTTTTTTAATGATGACCATATCTTGAATATAACAAGTGGGGTATTTGTAGGATACTCTTAATGGTTGCGATCACCTATGTAAGTGTGAGCTGGGTCGGCTCTATGAGAATTTTACAAGGCTTTAAATTCTCTATAACACTCGCAGAACCAAGTACTGTTCAGGACCAAAATGAACACAACCAAGAAATTGGATGAGAAGGGAATCAATGCTTCGTAAACCTTATTGTCTGGATATACAATAAAGGCTGACGGTTCAAGATGAAATATTTCACCGATTAGCCAAGTAAATCCGATAAGTTTTAACTAGGGAAAGTTCAAAGTGAAATATCTACTTATCCACGATAAAGCATTAATTCCATATATACTCTGTGATATTTCGCTTTGTGTGGGGGATATGTATATTATCATTCATGTGGGGGATTGTTGGAATTCCAAAGGATGAATGAAACATACAATAAAGTCCCACATCGCCAAAATTTCAAAACCATTCCAATATATATATGGCTTTGCAATGAGGAGGTTAGGGGCCTGGGGCTCCCAAATGTATGCTTCGTTGTGAGGAGGGAGATCATGCATCTCCACCACACACGCGCGCGCGCCGCCGCCGTCCGTCCGACCGAACCGAACCGGGCCGGGCTTGGGTTCGGGTCTAATATTATTCTAATTTTTCTGCAAAACTGGGCCGGATTTTTTTTTTTAAACATTTGCAGACGAACGAACATATGCGACTGTTCATAAGCGGACGCGGTTAAATGAAGAGGCGCGACCCGTTAGTGACGAACAGAAGCGGGTGCGACCCGTTAGAGGCGAACAGGTGCAGCCTGACTGATGAGACGCGACTGAACATAAGCAGGCACACGAACAGTAACGATTAAAGGAAATGGGCGCGACCGTTTGGACGAACGGTTACATACGCGACCGTTCGAAGGGATGCGGAACAACTATAAATAAGTAGGAAAACTGATCACTTTCCTCACTGAATTTTCTAATCTCTTCTCTTCTGTTAACTACTGTTCTTATATTCAAATCACAGAGTGATATACTCATTACAGTTTCGAGCGGAATTCGTCTGTTGTATCTTGGGAGAATTTTGAAATAAAATTCTTAAGGAAATCGTTACGACGAGCCTCAGACATTATCCGGTTAGAATTCTCAATTCTTTCTTCTATTTTGTTATACTGTTTATTCAGAATAGTATAACGCTGTTGTTGTAATTTATTTACAACGTTCATATTGTTATAATATTTACTACAGAATTCCAGTGTAGTGGAAATCTGAGTTATAAACTTGTGCGACGAGTTTATATTTGATTATTCTCTGTTTTGGTATACTAGACGTATAACATAAAGATCGTCCATGTTGGAATTGTAACGACCCATACATTTTAATGGTTTTAGTAACATAATTAAATTGAAATTTTGTAAAATTTTAAATAATTGAATTTGTAAATGAAATATTTGAAATACGTCTAATTAAATATAGCAAATAGTAAATTTTCATCAAATGATATGGAAGTTTATTTTATTGTGTAATTCAATTTCAGTTTAAATCAGTTAATATTAGATGATAATAAAATGTTATCCAAACCTAAATATTTTTATATAATAAATTTATAAATCATCTTCTGAGTGAAACGTCATATTTCGTTTCGTTAAATTTGGATTGTTATTGCTCCGTTTATCTTATTTTCGTCGTTTTAGCAGCATTTTCGGTACCAAAAATATTGACTTTTGATAATTTGTTCGTATCGTTGATATCTGTGTATCGTTTTGATCGTCTCGTCATGCTGATCGGTATATTCATTTGTATATTTCGGGGTCTGGTACGCCACAAAATCAGTAAAACAATCTCAGTATCGGTCCCATGCTGGGGCTTTAGGTTTATATGACCGTTCATTATCCACCATACAATATCAATAGCCATGAACCATTGACATTCCCAACAATTCAGCATTTGGACTTTTACTATTCCAACGTATTATACCTGGTCCATTTCTCTGCCCATTCATTTGCTTTCGTTTCTCTGATATTCTGTAATAAGGTTCCTTCCATCTAAAATATATATATTATTCATAAACATATATTGCGAGCTACAACGCTAGCTAATTCCTCCTCCTCCCTGTCCATTTTCTTTTTGGCTTTGCCTCCACGCAAGCATCACCAGTGGTCGAGCTCTCACACCGCTACCCCAGGCCTTCCCATTCCACTGTTTTCCCTTCCTTTAGCAACTCACGCCTCATCCCCTTACCACCTCCTCAATTTCCTCCCCTCCATCATTGACAGCATGCAAGGCTTTATACTACCGAGCTTGACCAACTTGCCACATACCGATCCTCCCTTCCTCCTTACCGAGCCCATGTGCGCAACTCGAGACAAGGCCTCACCTTCCCTCTCCACCTTGCCACCTCCTCCACCTAGGTGCATGCTTCTCCTCTTATTTTGTATAGAGGTATATATATTCATGTTTTAGATTTTTATATCATGATTAGCAGTTCTAAATTTTATAATACATTGATGTTGATTTATATATCTATATATGTTACACTGTTATATATTTATCATAATATATATATATATATATATGTATATATATGTATATGTATATGTATATGTATATGTATATGTATATGTTATTTAAGTGAGTTATGTGAGTTTTTTTGAAGTCAAATTTTAATATGTATGTATGTATGTATCAAAGTTCATGTTTTATATAAATAGGTTAAGTATGTTTTATGAAAGAAATATTGTATGTCATATATGCAAAATAAAATTGTACAATCTGTTTATATATATAAGTATGTATATATGTATATGTATATATATATTTATAGGTAGACTAGTTACATATATTATGTGTATAGTCGTTTAGCTGGCATATATATTGTCTACAAGTATAAGTTTAAATATATATGTCTATATATATATATTATAGGTAGTTTCGCATATATTAGCTACAGTTGCAGTTTTATATATTAGCACATATATTAAGTTTATATTTGTTTTATAATACATTGGTTATATTATATGTCAGTATTATATATATATATTGTGTATATATTTTTATTTCACAGTGTTTCATTTTGGCAGCTGTTATATATTGGTTCTATATATATATACATAAAGTTTATCCTGTGATTTAAGTTTATATCTGAAGATACAAATTTTAAAGTATATATAAGATATATATTAGTCTATTATGTTTTAATGTAAAGATTAATAATAGTTTATTTTAAATATAGGTTTCTGTAAATATATATATATATATATATATATATATATATATATATATATATATAACATGTAAAGTTATAGGATATATTGATTTCAATAAAGTATTGATTTTTATAAAAAGTTGGGTCTGAAGTATTAGCAGGTAGATATATATACACACATATAAAGTTGTTTAATGTGTATAAGTTATATAAAGTTGTTGTATATATAAAGTTATATAGTTTGTATTTACATATCAGTTTGATTTTTGAAGATAAAGCAGGGTTATATTTGATGTTATATATATATATATATATAGATTTTAAATATGTATTTTATTTGAATATTGGTTTTAGGGAAATATTAATATAATAATGTATATATTTTCAGTTTATATCAAAACTAATTTTATTTGTTTTCATAGATTCCTTATTATCAGCTTTGTTTGTCCAATTCGCGTTAAATCTTGCTTTGTTTTGGAATACGTGCTTGGATTCGTAACTCATCTCATTCTCTTTCGTCTCTAGCCTCGAAAGGTGAGCAATCACTCATGATTAATGTTCTTATATCTATTAAATTTGATTTCAATTGAAACTACAATTGAAATATGCCGCTGTTGGTTATTTAAATTGCTATATATATGCTATTATCTATATTTGTTCACCTGTGACATCTGACACCCTGATCTGTTATTTTTATTTTATCTGTTACTGATAATATATGCTTGTTTTTGATATGTTATATTATATTATCATTACTGCTCTCACTCTGCATGTTCCCTGTTAGTATAGAATTCCCTATGGGTTGAAATGATACATACCCAAGCGATTTTCATTAACATTGAATTTGAGATTACGGGTAGAAAAGATATATACACGTGGATAATTAAACTGCAGATTGAAATGATAAATATCCGCATCACTTGACCATATGATAGAAAATTATATACGGACACTATTGGTCTTTACATATTTTGAAAATGATTTCCAAGAGTTTTAAGAAGGATATACATGGTTTTATATAAATATTGATTTTAAATATTGTATATATAAATGTTATTTTATATATGATTAAATTCTTGATTTTTAATTTATATGTTTTGAAAATTTTAAAATTTTATGTTAGTTTTGAAATTATAAACTTTAAAATTTTGCTTATAATTTTACTATTTCAAAATATGTATAAATTAGTTTTAATAAAAAAATAGGTCTAATAATAAGAATTAATTTAATAAATTTTGGTTTAATTAATATATAATGTGTTTAAGTATTTATTTGAAATTATATTTTAAAAACAGATTTTTATGATAATTTTAAATAAATTAAGGTTGGAAAGAGAATTAGCAGTTGGTTTGAAATTGTATTTATTTAAGAATTATACTCAAATAGTTTGATTTGAAATTTATTCAATTTGATATTTTAAAGATATGATTTTATAAGTTGATTTTGATTAAAAGTGATTTAAATGAATATTTTCAAATTTACATAAATTGCAACGGATGTTTAGTTTATTTAAATTTGTAATTGAAGTTTTATTTAAATGTTATTTGAATGATTAAGTAAATATTTCAAAAGCTAAAGAATAGTAAAGTGAATTTGAAATATTTAGAAAATTGTCGAATTTAGTTTTGTAAAAGTTTGAATAATTAAGCTTTGAAATCTAATGAAGTTAAAATGATTTAATTTGCAGTTTATATCTATATTTGAAATGATATAAAATGGTTTATTGATATTTGAATTTAAATGGAAGAACTGAGATTTGATTTAAATGGGATTTTGGAATTTGAGTTATTTTGAATCGATTTGTGAACTTGAGGAAACTATTTTACAATCTTAAGTATTTTAATATGTATGTATATATATATATAAATATTTTACTTTATAAATTATTTTAATATAAACTATTATAATATAAACCATTTTAATATAAAACTATTTTTAATATACTAATTATTTTAATATATAATATTAAATTATAACTATTTTGTATACAAATTAATTTAATATATAAACTATTTTATTATATATATACTATTTTTAATATCTAAATTGGTTAAGTGAGAAGAGTTATAATTTCAAATGTTACGATTTCCAAACCGTTATGATTTCAAATGTTATGATTTCCAAAGTGAATATTATGATTTCCAAACTGTTATGGTTTTAAAAGTGTTATAATTTCAAATGAATAATAATTTTGTGAAATAGTTATGATTTGGGAAATGAATATTTTTTGAAGTGAAAAATGATATCGTATTGATATGGTTTTGAAATGGAAATGATATTTTGGTTTTGAATTATAAATTATTTTGAAGTGACCGTGGTGTTATAGTAATGTTTGGTTGTTAAAGAGACCAGGACAGTTATTGTCATACTCTCTGCTAATGCTGAAAACAACATTAACAATCGTGTAAGCGACGGAGATTCCATAATGAAGTAGGATGGTGGAGACGATCCTATATAAGGTATATCCATGGACCTAACTCCCTTGAGTTAGCATAAGGCGGCTAAAATAGGAGCAACTGACGGGCCAAGTGAGATAGCTCCTCCAATCGAACACACTCTATCGTTTACCGTTCTATTACTTTGTGATTTATTGGGTGTACCCTCAGATTATTGGGAGTGTGGATTGAGTTGGGCGATTGCTGCGGCTTTGCATTACCAACAGCCTGAAAGTGTAATTGGTATATCTACCCTAGCATTGCCTGGTTGTGCTGTGTCACCTAACATATCGAGACCATTACGAGTTTTTGTGTGTCATACCTATGAAGTGCCCTCTGGTAGCTCCAGTTTATGGGGTTTTACGGTACCTTATAGACTGTGGCACTATAAAATGTGTTCAGAGGGATATGGGTAACGCCTTAATGCTATTTTAATAGTTTACTTTATTATAGACATATTATAATAGCGTATATTACTACATGGTAGATAGTTCCATGGATCCTTAAAGGATGGTTATCCCAAACGTCCTTTGAGTTACTGTATTTCAGTTGATATTTCACTTTTGTTGGATTTATTGATATAAGAATGTTAATCCTGACTCGAGTATTTTGCGTTTTTCTTTATGCTCGGGTCAGACTGAGTGTCACAGCATTTGAGACTCACTTTTGGAGTTGGAGCTTCGCATAGAGATCCATCTATCTATTTAGCTTTCAGTTATTCAGCTGACTCCAGTGATATATCTAGATTTTGTTATAGACTATTGTATTGAGATTTCTATGTATTCGAGGCTTCTGTTGTATCTTATTTTAACTCTGTTATATATAGTGGCTTCATGAACTACTA
This sequence comes from Allium cepa, assembly GCA_030765085.1. Lineage (NCBI taxonomy): Eukaryota > Viridiplantae > Streptophyta > Magnoliopsida > Asparagales > Amaryllidaceae > Allium > Allium cepa. The sequence goes on from CM060928.1 coordinate 223,578,864, forward strand.
TTCATTTGTTTCTGCTGCTTATTATTATATTACTCTGTGTCTATGATTTTTTGATTGATTTATTTACTATATATGCTGAATTTTGCCAAATATAAATTAACAATTTGATATTTTGAGCAATTCAATTCCGGCATGTGTGGAAGCGAATGGCACGAAATAGCGGGATGTAACAGGGATTGCAGTGAAAGTATCTTTATTTATTCCAATACCTGGTTTCCACTTCTTGATAATCAGAATTCTAGAACCGGTGGTGTAAGGACCCGATCTAATGATTTTTTTCACAATCTTCAGGGTTGTAGAATTTAATGAATATGAATCCGTTCTTCTTGTAATATAGATCATACATACCATTAGGCTTCCAAGTTTTGTCGATGAATGTTTTGAAATTCGCATAAACTAGGAGACGTCCCAAGATATATAACATTAGTGTGTTTCTCCATTTGTCAAATGCGGAACTGAAAATTGACACAGGCATGACTCTAGATCGGGAATCCCCTTCCATAGCAGGTGGATAGTAATTCAGATCAGTAATCTCCTCTTCCTTGTCAGCTGCGAAGTCCTTCAATGTTTGAGCCTATGAGTGCTGCCATGCATGCAGAGGTGTAGTCGCTCCATCATTGCAGTGGGGGACAGTTTCAGGGACAGCCTAAGTTTGGGACGAACTTGGGGCTAGCGAACGGGGATCGGGCTATTTGGGCGGAGGTTGATTCCCCGTAACCGTCTCGCTTTTTTTTTCAAATTTCCCTATCTTTTGGTTTGTTTTGATATATATATATATATATATATATATATATATATATATATAAATTTAACTTACTTAACTTAATTTAATAATACTTAACCCTAACTAATTAACTAATCTATGTTCATAATCTTTGCATATATGTGAATATACATTTACAAATGAGTACATAATTTTTTCAAATAACTTTTATACGATGAAACGTCGAAAATCCGAAAAATGATTTCTGGTCACATTTTATGTTTTCTATCAAACTATATAATTTTGTAAACAAATTTTGAAAAATATTTCACCATCATTGATTATTATTTGAAAGAGTTTTATTTTGATTATAAAATTAATTATTTAAATATTTAAATTAATTAAATATTCGCAAATCAAAGTAGTGAAATTCCGGGTCGTTACACTACCAGACCAGTGGACTGGCAGTGACTTGGACTAAGTCCCAGGTTAAGCCATTTAGCACCCCGCTCATGCCCATTTGCCCCTTCGTTCGATCGCTTGAACCTATTTACTTGGTTTTACACTGTTTTCCATGCAGATTTCAATGTTGCTTATGGATTTTGATTTATGAATCCGAGAATTCAATTTGGAGTTATTATACCATAGAAATGCGCTATGGGTTCATGGACTTATAAACTAGCATTATTTTAATCAGAATTCGCAAAGGCTGATTTTCTAATTAAAGTGTTTTATCCAATTCTTTTCAAGTACGGTTTATTTTCAATAATAAGTTATTTTAATATATATATAAATATATACATAATTATTTATTATAAAAATAATGGTTTTAAATTGATATGAGACTCTTCATATGTCTAAAGAGATTCCATAGAAGCTTTTCAATATATATTAACATACAAAACAATGTCTAAATATATTTATGTATTTAAAAGTATAACAAATTCCTTTTCATATATATCTATATTAGAATATAAACTAGCATATAGTATTGAAGAAGGTTTTTAAAGCTAAGCGATTTTATAAAAATCACATGCACTCAATTAGATGAGAAATCAAATTAAACGGTTCGGAGAAACGAGTAGTATGGAACACTCGCATTCGTTTTCTCGGTTAATTCCTAGAGTTGTTCGATTGAACCCTATAGACATACATGTAGAGTTTACTAAGTTATAGTAAACATATGGGTAAATTCGTGCGGTATGGGACACACGGTTGTTACTTATTTGGTTGCTATTTGGAAGTACATAACACTTATATCGACGAGTTTATGACTTGTTCTTGGAGTTTATAGGTCTTGAACCTATCCTGAAGTTTTTATAAGTCTTATACCTATCACGAAGTTTTATAGGACTTGTTCCTATCTTGGAATTTATAGGTCTAGCACCTACCTTTAAGTTCTATAGACTCTCGCCTATCTTAAAGTTGCTATGGGAATCTTACCCGTTTTGGAGTTTTATAGAAACTTGCGTCTATCTTGAAGTTACACGCGTGTAGATGAATTTACTCACCAATCTTGGACCTTCCCCCCTTTTAGGTGATTTCTTGATTTCTATTGATGATTTCTAGATTATATGTTATTTGGGTTATCACCAAATAGTTTTGGGGGTTTTGCTTTAAGAAGCTATATTGGATTGATATTTGGTGATTATATTCTTAGAGTTATCGAAGCATTCTTGATGTTTGCCAATACTCGGCTTTGTGTTTATACTAGTACGTATCCGTGCTTCGCACACGGGCTGTTTGTGTTATTGTATACGTTGATATTTTGTTTAAACGCCGGAAAACAAAGGCATTTTTGGAATTTCAAAAAAGGACACCGAGTAAATTAGTTCAACGAATTTTCTTTATTAGTGGTAGAGATTTGAGATATATTTCCTTACATCTACTATTTATCTTACTTAACTCATTTATTATAATCTAGACTGGCCCATTTATTATTTTATAATAATCGGGGTAAGTCCAAGATATTTTAGTTGTTCTAGTTTGATAGTTCTAGAGAGGATTTCACTTCATCTATCTAGTTATCATTCATCTTACCTTCATCTTGTATATGTATACATATTCACGTAGTGTTGTATTTGGTATCAAATATAGACTCATTTAAATGTACATATCTGTATATATATAAGATTTAGTTCTTGTATATTTCATGGTTCGTAGTGACCATAATTTTGTAGTCAACTTTATGCACCTATTCGATTTAATCAGCTTCTATTTATTTGTATTCCGCTGCGTGTATTCTGTGACCTATGATTCTATGATTTGTATTTGTCATAAATTGTTTTGGATTATTATTTTAGGTACCATAGTTTTGTTTTGAGACTGGATCATATACTTTGATTCCACTTGTAATAGAGAAAAATATAACATATTAATCAACATATCGATGCTCGTTTAAAGTAAAATTCATGGTGGCCTCTCCTAACCAGGCCTATTCTTTACACTAGCATACGATATTACTTTGTAATATCCTTTGTTAGTGTGGGTCTCTGGAAGAGGCATCATAGATGGTAATGCTGATGTCGATGGCTGGTAGATGCTTGTTGAGCGGTAAAAAGGAGATGCCAAACCTGGAAAACAATGTCCATGGTTGAGAGATGAAGGGATTGCTGGGCATTCAGCAGGCCGTGACCGCCTAGGGATGAGTGCGTATGCACTTGGCTACTAACGATGAAGTTTTTATGAGTAGCAAAAAAATATTTGAAATCTACAACTTGCATAGGGTATGGGTAGCAGTAATTAATTGGGAATTTGAAACATGTTCAGAGAAGGGGAAGCATCTACAAGATAAATCATTTTCTTAAATCACAACTATAATATATTATCGTCTGGATGCTCATTTCTACCGCTTTTATTAATTGATTGGTAATGAATGCTTTGTTGAAATTGATCAATTGGATGATATTGATTGAATAAGTGTTGTCTACCTTGATTGAGTTATGTTATATGTACGTTGATTGAATTTGATGATGATAGTAGTTGAACACAACACTCGTAATTGATCAAAAAGAGGGTAAATAAATTAAAAGGTGAAGATTCGAAATAAATAAATAAATTATTTTGGATATAAATAGTAAATTTTGGAATGATTTTCTTATTTAATATCGATGATATTGTAATTTATAGAGAGAATTTGAAAGTGGAATGGTTTTAGAAAATTTTAAAAGTGGAATAATTTTGAGGATTATATGAATTGAAATTATTTAGAAAATGATGAACTCTGGGAATTTATTAAATAAGTGAATTTTTGAACGTTTGTTCATTTGTTTGTTTGTTTATTATTGAAAATAAAAATATTTAATGGGTATATATGAAATGATATTTGAAATATATATTTTTAAAGTGATAAGTTAATTTTATTTGGATTTAATAGATTAGAAGTTAATAAAGTAATATTTCGAAGTAATAATAAGTTGAATGCAATTTATTTATTGAATAGAAAATAATGTTCATGGGATTTGTTATACATACTGATAAGTGAATTTTAGGAAAATATATTATTGTGTTTAACTATTGGATTATTTTAGGAAGGTATTATATAAGGTAGAATTTTATTTTGATGAATTGCTTCTTTATAATAATAATTTTGAAAGGATATGAAAGAAACAAATCTTAAACACATTAGTTATGGAATTTTATGTTACGGCTTGGGAGGTATTTTTAATTGAAAATCCTTGTTGGAAAAGTTGGATTATGTTAATTTGTTGTTTAAAGGAAACTATAAATTATAGGACTTCTTTGGAATTATTATTTTTAATTATTAAAGAATAAATTTCAAAGTTATAAATTGTCTTTAAAAGGAAATTAAAGGTTTGGAATTAAATGAAGTTTATGGTAAAGTTTCCTTATAATTAAATAAGAGATTTGGGATATGTTTATTTTTGAAATGATAAAAGAATTATGGGGAAAAGAATGATAATTTTATAATTTAATCTCCTTCCAATTGAGTATCGATATTTGGAATTGTTTTGATGATTTTGATTAAAATGTGTTTTGTGATAAAAAACCCTTCCGAATCAATAAATAGTAGTATAATGTTTTGATTGATTTATATTCCTGTGTGATAAGGAATTATAAAAAATGGAGTTACAGTACCGTTTGGAATGGGAATTTCGGTAGTATTTCTTCAGTTATTCTTTGGACTTGTTATATTAAATAATATTATGTAAAATTTTAGATTATGGGGAAGTTGAGTACACGGATTAATGATACCTTCTATTATGGGACATTAGGTAGCATTATTCCAGTTACACTATTGACTTATGGTGTATGATATTATTATGGGTAAGGAGTGTATTTTACGAGCATTGAGTAAACGAACAAGTAACACCGGTAGGTATGAGATGCCTACATTGATATTTGTTTGATTAATTTCTATAAGTAAGGGGTACCCGTATTTTACGGGTTATCCATCCTAGTTTGCTAATCGTGGGGTAGCACCTTTGATTCGCGACATTGCCTTATTATACATGATTTGTGCTGATATCTAGATTATGTGATGATATGCCTCGATGCCACACTAGCCAAATAGTCTATTAGATTGGGCGGTAGGCTCGGGACCATAAAGTATATGTAAACATAGCATCATGATGACTGAGAGTAACCAAGACTGTGGGGTGTGCTGTGTTTTGTCCGCTAGAGCGTGTTTTGTGTTGTGTAGCTCCTATCTGGAATATGTTAGATTGTATGATTATACTTTATTATTTAGATACCCCTTCTAGACGTTTATATAGAGGCAAGGACCTCTGAACCCACTAGAGCATGTTGTGTGCATTGAAGCTCTAACTGGAATATGTGATTCGAGATATATAGACACATGATACCATACCTATAGCTTCACTTGGTTGTATTCTTATTGATAGTCGATTCCCTTTTGTGTTAGGGGTGAGTTGGTTGATGGCGGATATTTGGTTGATTCGGCCGCTATATTATGGTTTTATTGATGGGTGTTATGGCTGGGTGTTTGGATATATGGATGTCTTATTTACTTATGTAATGTGATGTTTATTTCGAAGGATGATGATTTGTGCATAATATGATATGTGATATACTTGAGATGTTCTCACATATTTATTAGATATATTTATAGCATTATGCCGGTATTATTATACACTGACATCTACATTCTAGACATAGTCTAACTTGTGTATTATTTATATAATACACAGGTCAGTCCGAAACATTTCAGGTTCAGGGACTAGTTGACTAGTTTGTGATGTTGGGCGTAGATGGAGGATAGAGTATTTGTATAGAGGATAGAGTATTTGTATATCATTCTTTATATTGTAGTTACATGTTCTCGTATGTTGATGCGATGTATATATATTGGACATGTTATGTATATATTTGATGATAACGAGCAATTTGACTATTTTTGTAGACCCTCTTGGACTCGTGTATATTTTATATTATACGTTATCGCTGCGCTATTGACTATTTAGTATCTTTGATTTTTTTTTATATTGTTCTATCCTTGCATGCACGTGTTTATTGCTTCGTGCCGATACTGTGTACGTATGTATGAGTTGTTTATTCTATTTTTAGATACGTACCGGTGTTAACCTAATGGAATATTCATATATGTAAGCCCAATACCGCCTTATTCTCCGTATTACCAGATAATATCACACTGTGATTCTCTTTGCTAGTATGGGTATAGAGGTGGAGTGTTACGGTTGGTATCAGAGATGGTTTAGAACAATACATAGTATAAGAGACATTAGTCCTAGCCTTAGACAAAACTTAGAATCCCTATCCCCATAGGTGTTGGTAGATTGTTGTTTATACCTAAGTGATCGCAGGAGCATACGATGATTGCTAGGGTAATCGTCTAGGGACGCATTTGTATTTTTTTTATTATATAATGTACTTCCTTTACCTTTTTCTGAGTTTAAGTCTCTATGTGAGATACATAATAGCTGATTAAGTTAGTGAAGGTAGACAATTTTAGCCCGATGGGTAGTGTCGGCATTGATGATGATAAATAAACTACTGTGTGGCTTTGAAGCAAGAATGGAGTTTTTCGGTTAGGGAAGCTGTAAAAGGCCATTATCCAAATTTCATATCGAATACTTCATAATTCCAAATTGTGATGAGGAAAGACAAGTAAGAAGATCCAGTTGTGATCAATGTTGCATAGCGAATCTAATTAACAGTTTTTTGCTGGAGGTGTTTGTTCATTTGAAAACGTATGTATTGTTGTATAATGTTGGTTTGTTATTTTGGATAAATAACGTGTGGTGGTTTGTATTGTTATTAGTGGTTGCTGAATTGAATGTATATACGAGTTTTGAAAACAAATATTTTATTCGAACAAGAATATAATTTAATAAAATAGTGATATCATTTTATAAAGTGATTGAAAATCGTATTTTCGAGTGATGACAGAGATTTTGGAAAAAGTAATAGTTTGAGATAAGTTGAATATTAGTTTGAAATAATTGAAATTTTGAATGATAAATATTGGTAATAATTTTGGATATGACGGTTTGAAAATAGAATAATATTCTAAAGAAAACATATTTTATAAGTGGAACATTTTCGATTAAAGATATCTATTTTTGTGAGATATTAGAAATGTTCTGGTTTTTGCAAATAATTATTTTCTATATGAAAATATTTAAATATATTTATTTAAAGAAAATTTTAAAGTTGATTTCATGTTAATAGTCTGTTGAATGCTTTAATAATTCGAGTCGACGTGCCTAATCAACATTATCGATAGAGATTTTTAAATGCTAGGACGAGATGTATGGACATAAAGTTTCGAAAAGTGATATAATGATTTAGAAAGAAGTAAAATATTTGAGCTAGCTTTAAAACTAACATTTCTAGGAGATATATTTAAGTTTTTGAAAAGATAGAAATATTTTGAAAAATGGAGATTTTTTGTTTTTAAAAATAATGAACATATTTTTCTACGTTTGGATTTTTGATATGATGATTGCAGCCATCGAGCATTAGTGGACAGCCGAAGTCGATGACGAGCAATGTTTATCACATGGTCAATGTTGATCTAATCGACGAAGCGAGGCACTAGAAATTCATGGCAAGGCATCGTTGACATATTTATAGATTAGAATTTTAAATTTTTTGGTATGTGGTGTTGTGATAGTATGTCTGCCATGTTAAGTGATTGTTCGTGACTTAGAGTGAATTTTATGAATATATTCAAGATATCATACATTGTGATATAAAATTTTATGTACATAAGCTTTAGCTTAAAATAGATTTTGAATCCAATATAGTGTTACAAAGTATAAAAAAGAATTATATTGTTTTGAGAAAACTACGTTGTTAACAAACAAGAATTTTGAAAAATGTCTTCAAAGGGAAGTGAATAGTATTTGGAGTAATATTTATAAAACTAGAAGGAATAATTTTTAAATGAGAATGTAATTCATGAATTATTTGAATTAAGTGAAGCAAAATATTTTGAGTTGTGGGTATGAAAAGATGAAACCCCACTTCTAATTTTATAAGCACAACTTATCATTTATAAATCACAATTTTACACCTCTTAGTTTTATGGAAAGTAGATTTCAAACCATGTAACTTTTTTATGTACTTAACGAATTTTAGTGAAATTCTATTTTTTAGGACAAATTTTGGTTTATAACGAGTAATTAGGAATGAACATGTTGTTGAAAATTTTGTTTGAAAAATGCTGAAGTAAAATGACATTATATTATGATTTCCTTATCCAATTTTTGTAAAGCTTTTTGGGTTGGAAAGATGTATCATTAAAGAGCAACTTTTATTTGGACCATCTTACCAAATTCTGCACATTTCTTGTGCTAAATCTCATTTTGAACTAAACCATAAACTCCGTCTTCTTATGCACTTTTGAGTTAAATCCCCAAACATTTTTGATCAATCTTTTAGACATTTTTCCAATTTCAATGATTTTTCCCACTCCAGAAAACTAAGAACAAAAGGAACAACTTTTTTTAAGTGTTTTGCAGAATTTTGATGTTTTCATGGTCAAAAACCCGAGTTCTGGAAGTGTACATACACTTGTTGCATAGTACCGATTTTTACCATCCTTAAAAAAAATGCTATAACTCAAGAGGCACTTGACATATTAATGATCCCAAAGTTGTTTTGGGAAGCTAGAAAACTATGCCAAAATTCAATCTTTGAAAACATAGCTTGATTTGGTGTTTTTGACCATTGAAATTATTGTCCGAAAGTGGCATAAATATGAATGTTGTGCTTCTTTTACATTACATAAATGCATACTTATTATAATTACTTATATAAAGCTAATATCCAAACATGAGTTAAGTATATGTGTTCAAAAGGCTTATTTGGACGAATTAGTGATGTTCGCTTGTTTTTGCTCGCTACGAAGTAAAATATTTTGTTATAAATGCTAAGGCAAGGTACATTTTATGCTATGTTGAAGTATGATGTCATATTATATTGTTTCTCCATATTTTGGCATGCCCTGTGTTGGGATGTTTATAAACATTATGATATACTTGTGTTTTGATTTTTCGAAACGCTCTCCGTACAAAGAGAACTCTGTCAAATTTTTTTGAAAAATCTGACACTTAGAATATTTTCAAAAAAATATATCACATGCGAAAATAGAAAATTATCAATTGAATCTATTTAAAATAGTAGCATACGATAAGATGAGTAGGAGAATGTGAGCCACATAGAGAATTGAGTAAGTTTTGGTATGATAGAAGGATGTAGCATACGAAGAAAGTTCGGGGTTTGAGTTGTATACGATATCTTCTTATAAGAAATAACGATAATGCAATTTTCATAAGGGGGGAGTCTGTAACAACCATGCTTCACAAATAAATAAATTTAAATAAAAATAAAATTATTTGAATTCGATATTCGATAATTAATATTTTAAAAATAAATTTTTAGTTACTAAAATTCTATTTAATATAAGATTTTAATTTAATGAACTAAATTAAATCCATAATTTCTTCTCAATTTTTTTTTAAAATCGAATATAATGTTTTAACTAAATATTTTTTTAAATGTAATAATATATATACGCAATTGGAATAGTTGGAAAATAAATTTATTTTGTAATAGTACAATGGATGATTAAATATAAACAAGCGGTAATTGAAATGAAAAAAATTATCCATTTATAGGAATATAATTTGTAGAATAAAATGTGAATTAATTTAAATTATACTGAAATTTAATTACAAATAAATACAAGAATTATTTAAAAGAAAAAAGAAATGATTTGGCTGAATTGGATCCAAATTAAGGCCTAAGCCCATTCTCTTTTCCTTCTCTCCTTGGTTCTAGAAGCTTCTCTGCATCTCACCCTTCAAGCCCTCAAGCCCAACCCGAACCGTTTATCAGTTTTGCCCTAACCCCAAAAGAAGGAAATAAATCAACTAAAAAAGAAAAAAAATACACGCGATGTGCCTGCATGACCAGAGGCAGCGGCTGGACGAGGGGCCAACTACTTAGGCTCATGCGAAGTTGGAGGGATCGCATTCATACACGAGAAAAGATGACGATGATGATGTCATAATGATGATGTCGATGGCTGGTGGATGCTTATTGAGCGATGTGGAGGAGAAGCTCGACCAGGGAATCAGTGGCCATGCTTGAGTGACGAAGGGATGGCTGGGCGTTGAGGTAGGCCGTGACTGCCAAAGCATGAGCGCTACGTGCTTTCCTCTGACGGTGAAATTTTTTTGAGCGGTGGAAAAAAAGGAAATTCAAAAGCTGTAGCTTGCATAGGGTTTTGGCGGCTGTAGGTGATTGGGAATTTGGATATATGTTTAGAGAAGTGGAAGCATCTATAAGGTGAATTATTTTCCTAACTAATATCTATTATCCATTATTGTTTAGATGCTTATTTCTATCAAGTTTATTAATTGATTGGTAATGAATGCTTGGTTGATTGGATTAATTGGATGAAATTGATTGTTTGGAATGATATTGATTGAAACAGTGTTGTGTACCTTGATTAATTTTGTTATGTGTATGTTGATTGAATTTGATGATGGTAGTAGCTGAACACAACACTTGTAATTGATCGGAATTGGGGTAAATACATCAAAATGTAAAGATTTGAAATAAATTAATTATGTTGGAAATAAATAGTGAATTTTGGGATGATTTTCTTTTTTAATATTGATGATATTGTAATTAATAGAGAATTTGAAAGTGGAATGATTTTGGAAAAAATATCAAAGTGGAATAATTTTAGGGATAGTATTAGCTGAAATTGTTTGGGAAATGATGAGGTTTTGGATGTTTCCATCAAAAATAGTCACAAACATCCAATTGTCGATGAAAGCACCTGCTTATAATCAGAGAGCTCAAATAACAAATATGTAGAGAAAATAAATATGAAGAACACTCAAAATTTGAAAGTAAAGCAGTAGAAACACATAGATTTAGAGTGGCTCGGCGTATTGCCTACGTCCACTATGAAATTGACGATTCTATTGATGTTTGTTTGATGATTATAACTGGTTACAGTGGATTACATCAATAAATTTCGAGTACAACAGTGATCATATAGTGTAAAAATGGTTTCGGCGGAGTCTGGATGTAGGAGAGCCAAAAGTCTCCTTTCTGTAGACTTTAGGATGCTATTTATAGGTGTAGGGTGCAAATATCTCGCTAAGATCTCGGGAGACCTCTTCTAGCACATGGGTGGCCCCACACGATCGATCCCATATGGTTTGCACTCGGTCCATGATCGATATGAACGAATTTCGTATCGATCAAGATTTGGCCCAATCGAGTCGAAATTGAGCATGAACATTCTTTATGTTGTACGTAAGCTCCTCTGAAATTTTCATAGCATTTGGACTTGTGGATTGTGAGATATGATCGATACGAATTGGGCTCTCCAATATGGATACGAGTTCGTATTGATACCTTCGCCTCCATCTCCTTTGTGTCGATCAACGGCACGTGCTTACATGTAGACGTGGAGCGTTATACTGGGGTTGATCCATATTTCTTACCGTGTTGAACGAGCCTTTATCCTTTTTGAACTCCATTCGTATCCATCCATATTCTTTCATTCACATCCATCCACTTCAATCTTTGTTCGCATCGTTGGTTCGTATTCATCGAAGTGACTTCATTCGTGTCCATCTTAATATCGATGCCAGTGGTGTACTTCGTATCGATCCTATACGTGTTGATCGATACGAAGTAATCTTAGATGATGGGAGCGGAGTGCATACTCGATCGATACGAAGAAGATGCAAGATGATGGATAAGAAACAGGGTTTTTCATGGATATAAACAAGGCCGACAGATGGATACGAACTACATTCTCAAGATGGATGGATACGAACGAAGCCTTATCTTTGTATCGATTGTTTTGTATCGCCTAGCACGTTAGCCATTTCTTATCGCTCTGCCTGTATGTTGTCTCGTATCCATGTACGTGGCTTTGTTCGTATCGATAATTCAGACGCGTTTTGTATCGATTTCGTTGATGGGGATAGATACGAAATGCGAGCCATTTATGGATATGAAGCGGTACACTTTATGGATACGAATTGTAGTGCACGTTGATGGATACGAACTGCAGTGCACGTTGATGGATACGAGCTGCTGGGGCTTGATGGATACGAAGCCGATAGACATGAAATGAGGGATACGACCTGATCGATGCGAAGTGATGAACGTTAGTGAGTTGATTTCCTTGGTTTGCATCAATCATATCTTGAGCATACAAGTCGGATTGACTCAAAATTTGAAACGTTGGCTTTCACAGCTTTGCTTGTCATGTCTTACCAATTGTAGCTCGATGCGGACTCTGTTAAAATTCACCGACATCCATAGTTGATCTGTTCGTAACTGGCAATCGAGGAGAACTGTCTTTGTTTTCTGTTAATGTAATGACCCGCTATTTTGGACCATTCAAATCGACAATAAAACTATACATGTCCGACTTGAATAATTCAAAATACCGAATTGTTAATAAAATTTGGCAAAACTTAAAATATACAGTAAATAAATCAATCATAGATCACTTACACAGAGTAATACAATGCAGCGGAATAGATAAAGAGTAGTAGTTCATGAAGCTACTATATACCTCAGCGTTAGAAATAAAATACAACCGAATAGTTCAAATGCCATGAAGTCTCCAATGCAACAGATGGCTTCTCTGAACAAATCAACTGGATGACTGAAGGGATAGATAACTGGATCTTCCAGCAAAGCTCCAACTTCGAAGGTGAGTCTCAAATGCTGTATATCTCAGTCTGACCCGAGCGTAAAGCAAAACACAAAACACTCGAGTCAGGATTAACATTCTTATATCTATAAATCTAACTCAAGTGAGATATCAACTGAAATATAATTAACTTAGAGGATGTTTGGGATAACCATCCTCTAAGGGTCCATGGAACTATCTAAAAGATAAAAATATACACTATAACACCGTAGTCTTTTCAACTTAATTTATACTTCAAAACCAAATATCATTTTCACTTCAAATATCTCTATACTTCCCAAATTGTATTTTTATATATTAAATAATTTGTACAGTAAAGAAATTTCAATTCCCTCAACTTAACAAATCGTTTAACATCAACCCGACCACCCCATTTAAATCTATTTCAATCTCAATTTATTAATTTAAATTCAACTCAATTTCTAAAATAACCACTTCAATTTTATCGATCTCAAATTTGGATTTGAAATCACAAAATACCCTTTATATTCAATATATTTCAAAACTTTAAGTATTCAACGTTTCAAACTAACTTTTTAATCGATTTAATTTCTAAATAATAAATTCAACTATACTGATTTCAAATACATATCCGAATCTCAAAATAAACCATTTAAATCCCAATATAGTTCAAAGCTTTAATATTTAATTAAATGTTCAATTTAATAGTTCCATATAGATCTCGATTTAACCTCATTATTATCTAGTCTTAAAATAATCCCTCATTAGATACAATATCATTTAAGTAACCTTAAATTACATTTTACTCAATATTTTCTTTAATTTATTTAAACGTGAAATATTCATTAAATCACTTAAATAAAAATCCAGTTACAAAATCATACCCTTAAATTTCCCATTCAATAATTTCAAATTGATTTAATTGAATAAATCCTTATTTAAATACCATTTAGATAAACCCACATTTATCTCTCAATCTTAGTAAATTGCAGAATACTTTTTGGAATAAAATTTACATAAATATTTAACATAATTTATGTATCAAATCAAATTTTGACTAAATTAAATATTATTAAATCTATATATCATTACCCTTTATATATAATTTTTTTTTAAGGATTAACATTTAATAAGACTATATATTTCTTTCCAAAACAATGAATTAAATTTCAAAATATTTATATATATGGACCAACGATGTCTGTATATATTTCTTATCATATGGTCAAGTGTTACAGATATTTATCATTTCAATCCGTACACTAAATGTATACGGGTGGATATCATTTCAACCCGTAATCCCAATTCAATTAAATGAAAATCGCTTGGGTTTATCATTTCAACCCATAACGATTTTCTTCTATTCTAAAGTCTGTTCGGGTATGTATCATTTCAACCCATAGTGATTTCTATACTAACAGGGAACTTGCAGAGTGATAACAGATATGTAAATAATAATAACAACAGGCATATATCATCAAAATAAATATATAAACAATAGGATATGGTGTCATATCCCATAAGTGAATAGTTACAGATAATAGCATATATAACAATTTAAATAACTACAGCCTCATATTTCAATTGTCGTCTCAATTGAAATCAAATTTAGTAAACAAAAGAATGTTAATCGTGAGTGACTGCTCACCTTTCGAGGCTAGATAGATTGGACAAAGAATTGAGCTACGCTGGATCACGATCTAGACATCGAACAAATCCAAACAAAATTTTCAAAGCGAAGCAAGATTGGCACGAATACGATGGACAACTGATAAATAGAGATCGATGAAAATAGATCAGAAACTGCTTTATGTAGACCGAAATGAAATACAAATATTATTCTATTATACTACTCTTAACCAATATTAGTTTTGAAACGCATTAAAATTACATATACATACATACGTTTTCAAACAACGCAAATAATAGAAAACTGCAAAACTATGTTTAAAACCAATATTAACATAATTTTTTTTAATAATCATACTTAAATCAACATTTAAGTCAACATTTCACATTATTATTGTTAAGACCAATATCGACTTTTCTTAATTTGTTGAAACACTACACACCTTATACTTGATATAAATTTACCTTTTGCAAAATATTTATAAGAAAGAGAAGGGCGAGAGCACAGCTCCAACTTAATTTAACAATTTAAATTCCAGTACTTTCTTTAATATTAAAACAGGCTTCAGGCATTTCTTACATGTTAACACTTACATTAAACTTTCTTTATCATCTTAAAAATATCAATGTCAAATTTTAACCCATATAATCACTAGTATAAACTTACATTTTAAAACAACAAATCTTAGATCTTATAAAACTGTATTTGTATAATAATTCATCTCTGGACAGACACACAAACTAACTTAAAATATATTATACTATATATTCTCCTCAAATTTTTATAACTCTACAACTATATTTTAAACAACAGAAGGAAATTTAAACCCATGCAAACTCTACCTATATATCAAACTTATGTTTTATAACTTACTGTATATTAATATGTTTATAAATGTATACTGTCCCACAATATATATATTATAAAATTAACACCTTTTTATAAACAATACAATATAAAATTAACACCTTTCTTTTTTTTTAATAAAAATCTTACATGCTGTAACATATATGCAGACTGCTAAAAATCTTATATTGTATATAAACAGTATGAAATAACCCAATGTATATTCAAAAGTCATACTAAACAAATTTCAATAAATACTCATATAAAACTAACCATAGAACAAATGCAAATGTTTATGACTTTATATTTAATGTATACTTGCACTGCACTATATAAACATACTTATAATGTAAAATATATACTTGAAGCATGTTATGCTTAAAATAAAGGAAAAGCAAAAGCAATATAAATAATAAGAAAACAAAAGAAAAGAAGGAAAAAAGAAGAAGAAAAAGAAAAGAAATAAGAAGAAAAAATAAATTAGTGCAGCCATTTACCTACAGAAGAAGCTTCACACGCAAGAGAGGAGATGAAGATCTATTGATATGGAGTAGGGTATGTACGAGTGATTTGTATTTATAAGAGAAGCCTCACATTGATAGAGTGGAAAGAAATTTTGTTTAAAGTGGCAAGAAATAAAGATAGTAATGGCTAGAGGAAATTTAGAAATTTATTCCTATAATTTAAGGAGAAAAAGAAAAGAAAGAGGAAATAAATTAAAACAAATATATAAAGATTAAATGCTGGTGAACAGAGGAAATAAAATGAAACAAATATGTATATAAACATTGAATGCCGGTGAAAAGAGAAAATAAATTAAAACAAATATGTATAAAGATTGAATGCACATGAATAGAGAAAATGAATTAAAACAAATATGTATAAAGATTGAGTGTTGGTGAAAAGAGGAAATAAATTAAAACAAATAAGAAGAGAATGGATTGATTTAAAGGAAAGGCAATGGATGGTTTAGAAATAAATAAATGTAAAACGTATACGTTTTAAATTTCAAAAAGGAAAGAAATAAATACGGGAGTGGCAAGAGATCTTGCAAGCAGGGAAATAACGTAAAAAGAGGAAGAGAAAGAGGCGTATAAATGAATGGTAAATAAATTTAGATTTCAAATGAAATAAATGGAACAACAGAGATTAAAGTATGGATGTAAATCCAGGAATAATAAAAAGCAACGGTTATATGCTGATTAAGAAAAATAATTAAAACAATGTATGACTTAAATGGGGCAGCATGTTTCAAATTTTTGAAATGCAAAAGAAACGTACACTATAAATATAAAGTTTTCAAAAGCAAAAGAAACGTAAAGCTGTCCATTGATTCATCAAAACGTTATTAAGTAATAAATTGAAATGAATATAAAAATAAAAGTAATTGTAATGGTCAATAGTTGATTTAGCTATACACTTAAAGCAATAAATTTTTGTTTGTTTGTACAACACAAAATGAGTTTTGAAAGTCAAGTATATAGAAATGGATAAAAGGAAAGAAATCAGGAAATTTTGTGAGCAATAGCTTTCTAAGGAAAGGTAGGCTTACATTATATATACATGCTGAGATGATTAGGCACGTTCAAAATTTTTGAAGCAAATGAAGGAATTGGAAATAAATATAAAATGAAAGAAATTTGAAAAGTCCGTAGCTATGATTTAGCCAAAATTTATTAAAGCCATTTACTAGGAAGGTTGGAACCGAAATAATAGGGAGAGGAAGGCACATTAAATTTGATGACAAAGTTGTGTTCAGATCTATAAGCAAGTTGTTTATATATTATAGGCCTTATGAAAGCGAGGGAAGGAACGGATGCTACTAGCTTGATGATTTGAGATTCTTTCGAGCGTTAAAAACAAAAATAAAGGGAGACCAGAATAAACGCACCACCATAAATATAAATATACGCTTCAATTGCAAAAGAAACGTATAGAGAAAATTATGGTTAGTGGGAAAAGTAAAGTCAGTGCACGAAACTACAAGGAATAATAAAAGCAAGGTCGATGATCTCAAATTTATTAATGGTTACGAATGGAAAAGTCTACCTGAATTGGAAAAGTATTAAGCAATAGAAATCTTTAACGGTAGTAAAAAGAAACCGTTACGCACTGATTCAGAAATCAATTAAAGCAATTAATAGCTTGAATTGGACAGCACGTTTCCTCAATTAAATAAACTTCCATAAAATTATTTGAAAATTTACAATCTGCTATATTTAAATATACGTATTCTAAATGTATAAACATTTTATTTAAAAATTCAATTATTATAAGATTTCACAAATATTCAATTAAATACGTTATAGAATCAATTAAAAATTGTTAAAATTTTCTGGGTCGTTACACTCTCCCACACTCAAAACTTTTCGTCCCCGAAAAGGAAGGAGGTAGGAGAATAAAACAACCAGAAAAAAATAGATTGAAAGCCAAGATAAACAATAAATTTTAAAACTATATAAATTTTATTTAAAATATTTATTTGAAAACTTCATTTGAAATTAAATTTTCTTTAATATTTAATACTTCTCAAACTCCTTTGCAAACAATTATTTACATTATTACTTCTATTTACAAAGACTATTGAAAATATTAAATCCAAAATTTATGAAATTTTTAATTTATCTCAAGATACCTTTCAAATATTATCAATAAATTAATAATCATTTTCTTTAAAGATGTTTTATTTAATTTATAACTTCAAAAATATTTATAACACTAAAATTTTATATAAAACAATGTAGTATACAAATAAGCAATATTTAAAAGATTTATTCAAAAAGGAAAGGAAGGTAGATTCCGAAAACGGAATATAGGTGAAAAATAAAGCTGAGCAGATGAGGTAGATTCAAAAGAATAGAATCGGGCACGAATAATTTATTTCAAAGCATAAGAATTTAAATTTCAAATATTAATACAAAATTTCTTTGTTGAAAATACTTTTATAATAAAATACCTTTATAAATAAAATACTTTTATATCGAAACCAAATTTTCTTTTGAAAATACTTTTATAACTCGATGTTTTAACAAGTTTATCCTCGTTCTTGCAGACTCTGGCCATGTGTTGATCAGGCACAAAGTTAGAGTTCTTCAAGTACTTAGTAGACCTGTTTCAACACCCAGTGAAAATATTTGAAAAACCCTTTTAAAAACAGATATGGAAAGCACAATCCAAACAAATCAACCAAACCAAAACCTTTATCCGATCATGGTTCGCAGATACACAATGGTTACGCCTGGGTCCCCCAGGAAACAATCCATATCCGTAAGCTTTCTCAGCTCTGCGAGTTACGCCATGATGACTAGTAGAGTGCAGGATACACAATGGTTACGCCTGGATCCCCCAGGAAACAATTCGTACCCCTAGGCAAGACTCAGTCAGGCACTTGCGCTACTATTCGCGACCTACACAGATTGCAGGATACACAATGGTTACGCCTGGATCCCCCAGGAAACAATCCGTACCCCTAGGCAAGACTCAGCCAGGCAATTGCGCTATGCATTCACGAGAGAAAAAAAAACCATGGGTTACGCCACGGTGGGAACACTCGAGTATTACATCCGGAAAACCAAAAATCAGAGAGAATAATATCGATAGAATGAATCCACGATGTGGCCACAAAGCGGATATCAAGCAGAAGGTACTTTCCATATCTTTACTTCGAAAATATATATCATATAGTACCTTTTCAAATCACTTTCAAATATCGTACTTATATAAAGTCCATATATATAGGATTTCATTTTTCCCAAATCGAATACTTTCCAAATCAATAGTAGATCAAATCATACTTATATAGACTTCGATTATATAAAATCTCTTTCCAAATTGAGTACCTTTCAAATCAATAGATTTCAAATCAACTTCATACTTATACAATCCATTTTATATAGGTTCGACCACTCCCAAATCAAGAGCTTAATAATATAAGGTTCTCAAATTTCAAATCATTTCAATATCAGTTTCAAAATCATATATGATTTCACCAAATTTTCTTCCAAATTAAATATCTCAATTTCAAAGTTCCCATAATAATAGGTTTAGAAAATAATCCCAGTTTCCAAATTAAAATAATTCAAGTCAAACAAATTCATTTCCAAAATCACCATATAAGTACTGGTTTTAATTTCAATTAAATTTCAAAACCAAATATTTTCTCAAAATCAATTATACTAAAAATAGTTTCCAAATTTATAAGTATCCCTTTAAAACTTTTAAACTATCTATTTCTATTTGAAATATCCAATTTACCTTTCTGAAAACCATTATTCAAAACCATATTTTTTTTCAAAACATTTCAAAACTAAATTTATATTCTTTATCAAACATTTTATACTCCTCGAAATTTCTTAGCTTTGAAAATTTAATCTCGATTTGGAAGTGTTCGAACATTCAAAATAGTTAGGAAAATCAAATTTTCAATTCAACAGTTGAAAATCAACAATAAATCAATAAACCAATTATTAAATCCGAAACTCGAGGACTGAACACCGGTCTCATTTTAAATCGTTTCAAATATATACTTATATCTTTCTAAAATATCAAATTATACTTCGGAATTTGAAATCAAAAACGGTTTTACAAAATCACTTGCATAGCGAAGCTATTAAAGTGGCCACTCCCCCACTCTGAAACTCGAAAATCAATGTCGATGATGCGTGCACTCATCACCGAAATTATTTTCCAGCGACATAAGTGAGTTCTGGATTTCTATTTTCTTGAAAACTTCTTTGAAATTTCTTCAAAATTATTGGAATTCATTTGAACTCATTTGAAACATTTCTTATTTGGAAAAATACTTTTAAATCATATTATTTTTATATATTTTCCAAAATCTTAAAACCAATTTCAAAATACCGGAATTCAATTCTCGAATTTCAAATTTAACCCTTCAGTTATAAATCATTTTTATATGAATCACTTTCTTATAAATTTTCGAAATTTCCAATCCTTTCAAAACTTTTATATATAGAATAACATTTCTTATTCGTTTTATATATAGGTATATAATCCTTATCGAAAACATTTTCACTTTTTATATAGAATAAAATCATAATTATCAAAATAATAATTTCGATATATAAAACAATTTCAAAAATGCAAATATACTCGATTTTCAAAGAATAATTTTAAGAATGGATTTCAAAACAAAGATAGAGATTTGAACTAGAGGAACTCCAATCAATAGAATTCTGATTCGAAGATAGACTCGATCAAAGATGAGATAATTAAATTACAAAATAGAAGATGGATATACTTCTATAAATCGCGGGCGACCTTAACCGGGTCAACCGTGACTTCAGGGATATGATCGATGCGGAATTCTAAAACAAATCGACATTCGATTGCCAGAGATGGAATTCGGCATATCAAGATATAGCAGCATCGTAAACCGAGGATACAAAAATCTTCGGTGAATCGATGCCAATTGTAAAGGTGTTTTCACCCTCTTTACAAAACATTCGGTGGAGTTATGGGATACTCCAGAATCAAACGAATATAAATAGGAAGAGACAAGAATGAATTTCGAAACCGAGGGATATTCCAAAGCTCAAAGGAAATTGAGTCAAAGAGGAAGAGATTCAACTCGAACGAAAGTGATTCTGTAAATAAATTTACCATATATGCTAAGTTTTGCCTAGAGCCAAAGCTCTGATACCAACTGTAATGACCCGCTATTTTGGACCATTCAAATCGACAATAAAATCATACATGTCCGACTTGAATAATTCAAAATACCGAATTGTTAATAAAATTTGGCAAAACTTAAAATATACAGTAAATAAATCAATCATAGATCACTTACACAGAGTAATACAATGCAGCGGAATAGATAAAGAATAGTAGTTCATGAAGCTACTATATACCTCAACGTTAGAAATAAAATACAACCGAATAGTTCAAATGCCATGAAGTCTCCAATGCAACAGATGGCTTCTCTGAACAAATCAACTGGATGACTGAAGGGATAGATAGCTGGATCTTCCAGCAAAGCTCCAACTTCGAAGGTGAGTCTCAAATGTTGTATCTCTCAGTCTGACCCGAGCGTAAAACAAAACACAAAACACTCGAGTCAGGATTAACATTCTTATATCTATAAATCTAACTCAAGTGAGATATCAACTGAAATATAATTAACTTAGAGGATGTTTGGGATAACCATCCTCTAAGGGTCCATGGAACTATCTAAAAGATAGAAATATACACTATAACACCGTAGTCTTTTCAACCTAATTTATACTTCAAAACCAAATATCGTTTTCACTTCAAATATCTCTATACTTCCCAAATAGTATTTTTATATATTAAATAATTTGTACAGTAAAGAAATTTCAATTCCCTCAACTTAACAAATCGTTTAACATCAACCCGACCACCCCATTTAAATCTATTTCAATCTCAATTTATTAATTTAAATTCAACTCAATTTCTAAAATAACCACTTCAATTTTATCGATCTTAAATTCGGATTTGAAATCACAAAATACCCTTTATATTCAATATATTTCAAAACTTTAAGTATTCAACATTTCAAACTAACTTTTTAATCGATTTAATTTCTAAATAATAAATTCAACTATACTGATTTCAAATACATATCCGAATCTCAAAATAAACCATTTAAATCCCAATATAGTTCAAAGCTTTAATATTTAATTAAATGTTCAATTTAATAGTTTCATATAGATCTCGATTTAACCTCATTATTATCTAGTCTTAAAATAATCTCTCATTAGATACAATATCATTTAAGTAACCTTAAATTACATTTTACTCAATATTTTCTTTAATTTATTTAAATGTGAAATATTCATTAAATCACTTAAATAAAAATCCAGTTACAAAATCATACCCTTAAATTTCTCATTCTGGTCTAGCCACAATCATCTCGGACCACTGCCCTCTCCTTCTTGACACTGGTCATTCTTCCGGTATAGTTAGACCCTTCCGTTTCGAGCGTTTTTGGCTTCTTGAGCCATCTTTCGACGATTTCATCAGACTAATCTGGTCCCAGCCCCTTACCTCTCCTTCGGCCACCGCCCGCGTTGTCTGTAAACTCAGAACCCTCCGTAAGATCATTAAACCCTGGGCGAAGACGGTTTGGGGTTCTCTCCGCTCGCGCATTTCTGCAATTCAGGAGGAAATTTTAGATCTCAACATCAAGGAAGAACTCGGCCCCCTTTGCGAGTCGGATAGGGTCCGCCTTTGCGACCGGGAAGCGGTCTTAGACAGACTGACACTCCAAGAGGAAATAGGCTGGAAGCAACGCTCCAAGGCAAAATGGATTGATGAGGGTGATAGAAATACGGCTTTCTTCCACCGACTAGCTAACGGCAGACGTAGATCCACTTTTATTCCAGAAATTTCCCACAATGGCACGACTTTCACTGATCAGTCAGATATCTTGAACCTGTTCACCTCCTATTACCGCAACATTTTAGGTTGCGACTATCCCCCATCCCCTCCCATAGACTGGAATCTGCTCTATCCCGACCGCTCTCCCATCTCTATTGATCAGTCTTTCACGGAGGCTGAGATTTGGGCGGCATTGAATGAAATGTCTGATGATAAAGCCCCTGGCCCAGATGGTTTCGGCCCAATTTTTTTCAAGCACTACTGGGATACCGTGAAGTCTGACATTTTGGAGATGTGTTCGGAATTCCATGCTGACCCATCATCAGTGGCTCGCCTCAACTATGCCAGCATCATCCTTCTCCCCAAAACCCCTGGCGCTACCTCTCTTCCCTCATTCCGACCCATTAGCCTTCTGAACACCACCTTTAAGATCATAACCAAAGTTCTCTCCAATCGCCTTCAAGCCGTAATAGCCCCCCTCATTGGAATAGAACAATCGGCATTCATACTAGGTCGAAATATCATGGACTGTGTTGCCGCCACTCAGGAGGTCATCTCTTTTTGCCACCAATCCTCAACGCCTGGCCTTCTTCTCAAATTAGATTTCTCCAAGGCATTTGATACAGTTAACTGGCAGTTCATTTTGAAGCTTCTAGAACATAGGGGCTTCTCCTCAAAATGGTGTAACTGGATTCAGAATATCCTTTGCTCTAGCTACTCCTCCATCTCTATCAATGGAGTCTCCGGTGGATTAATAAAATCAACTCGTGGGTTGCGCCAAGGTGACCCGCTCTCCCCCCTGCTCTTTGTCCTTGTTACTGATGTTTTTAATCGTATGATCAAACTTGCTACTTCCCAAAACCTCTTCGTAGGCATCAAGCTCCCCAGCTCAAACCTAACCATATCTAATCTCCATTTTGCGGACGATACTATCCTCTTCGCAACCCCAAACGTCAACCACATTCATTGCCTTAAAGTAGCCCTCTACTCATTCGAACTCATTTCTGGCCTATCCATCAATTTCAGCAAAAGCTCCATCATCATGCTCGGGAACTCCGATCACCTTGGTAGCACCTTTTCCAACCTCCTCAACTGTAGCATCGCGCAATTTCCCATCTCCTATCTGGGTATCCCGCTCCGCCCAACCAAACTTCACAAGGCTGACTGGCTCCCCCTCATCACCAGAATTGAAAATAGACTTCTCTCCTGGAAAACTAACTCCCTATCAGCTGCAGGTCGTCTAGTTCTTGTTAAGTCGGTCTTGTCGGCTATCCCTTCTTATTGGATGTCGTTTTACAAACTCCCAACCTGGGTTATCAAAAGAATTGACTCGATCAGAAGTGCTTTTCTTTGGAACGGTGGCAGAATTAGGAAACTTGTCAACTGGAGGACCGCCTGTTTGCAAACTAGAAATGGTGGCCTAGGTATTACTAATCTTTACTGCTTCAACCTCGCGCTTCTTGCCAAATGGCTTTGGCGGTTTCTCTCTCCCGATTCTTTCCTTTGGAAATCCTGGATCTCTTCCCTTTATTATCGATCTAACCCGCATCTCGTCCTACGTTCCGATCCCAGTCTCAAACCATCACCATTCTGGACCGGGGTCCTCTCCACCCTTCCTAGAGTTAGAACACTCTTCCATGTAAGCATAGGCAATGGCGCTAACTGCATCTTCTGGTTGGATACCTGGTATGGTCAGCTTCCCCTTTCCTCCACCCTCCCTAACCTCTTTTCACACTCGGACGCCAGATTTTCTACCACCTCCGAACTATTTGCCTTGGGTCCGAACCTCATTGTCCCTTCTTCCTATTTTGACCTCACCACCTTAGCAGAGCTTCATCAGGCTGTCTCCATCCTCCAATCCATCCACCCCTCTCAATCACCTGATAAGATTCTTTGGGCCCCTAATCCTTCAGCTGGCTTCACCGTTGCCTCTTGCTATGCGCATCTAATTAATCCAGGCCGTCTCTTCAACTTCTCCAGGATCTGGAAGTATAAGCTCCAACCAAGAATGCTATTTTTTCAATGGTGCCTTATCCACGGACGAGCCAATACTAGAGATAGGCTATTTCGTCTCAACATAGCGCAGGACCCCAATTGCGTCTTCTGTAATAATGACATTGAGAGTATTCACCATCTCTTTTTTGAGTGCGATTTCTCCTTTCGGGTCTGGGCCGCAACTTCTGCACACCTTCTGGGATATGTTCCATCTATCATCTCCTTCTTTGATTTCTGGCAATTCAATTCGTCGGATAAACACTTGGATCCTCTAGTGGTTATATTCAGTTGGTGTGTTTGGATAGAGCGTAACGCACACATTTTTAACAATCCCAAATCACACTTCGAAGGTACATGCAGGCGCATCATTTATTACTACTCTTCTTTTACAGGTTACAGTCACTCTGCTCCTTTTAGGCTAAGGCTTCCGTGTCCTAGCACCCCACCAACCGAATCAGCAGGCAGCACAACAGCTTCTCCCATCCGCGGGCCTCTTGGTCGTCATGCGTAGCTCGCCCCATCACTACTTGTCGTATTAAGGTTTCAAGCATGGGCACTGTGTCCCCTGTTTCTTATTATAGCATTTTGCAGTCTGGATTTTGTATCTTGTTCTGATACTTGTCTTATTAAGGCTTCAAGCATTTTGCAGTCTGCATTTTGCAGTCTTATTAAAACTTTGCTGTATTAGTTTTTGGCCAGCGATCAGGCTTGTTGATCGCACTACCTACTTAATTTAATATTTTATATAACCGGCTGTGTAGTGTCGCACTACACATCCGTTTCTCTCAAAAAAAAAATTTCTCATTCAATAATTTCAAATTGATTTAATTGAATAAATCCTTATTTAAATACCATTTAGATAAACCCACATTTATCTCCCAATCTTAGTAAATTGCAGAATACTTTTTGGAATAAAATTTACATAAATATTTAACATAATTTATGTATTAAATCAAAATTTGACTAAATTAAATATTATTAAATCTATATATCATTGCCCTTTATATATAAATTTTTTTTAAGGATTAACATTTAATAAGACCATATATTTCTTTCCAAAACAATGAATTAAATTTCAAAATATTTATATATATGGACCAACGATGCCTGTATATATTTCTTATCATATGGTTAAGTGTTACGGATATTTATCATTTCAATCCGTACACTAAATGTATACGGGTGGATAGCATTTCAACCCGTAATCCCAATTCAATTAAATGAAAATCGCTTGGGTTTATCATTTCAACCCATAACGATTTTCTCCTATTCTAAAGTCTGTTCGGGTATGTATCATTTCAACCCATAGTGATTTCTATACTAACAGGGAACTTGCAGAGTGATAACAGATATGTAAATAATAATAACAACATGCATATATCATCAAAATAAATATATAAACAATAGGATATGGTGTCATATCCCATAAGTGAATAGTTACAGATAATAGCATATATAACAATTTAAATAACTACAGCCTCATATTTCAATTGTTGTCTCAATTGAAATCAAATTTAGTAAATAAAAGAATGTTAATCGTGAGTGACTGCTCACCTTTCGAGGCTAGATAGATTGGACAAAGAATTGAGCTACGCTGGATCACGATCTAGACATCGAACAAATCCAAACAAAATTTTCAAAGCGAAGCAAGATTGGCACGAATACGATGGACAACTGATAAATAGAGATCGATGAAAATAGATCAGAAACTGCTTTATGTAGACCGAAATGAAATACAAATATTATTCTATTATACTACTCTCTTAACCAATATTAGTTTTGAAACGCATTAAAATTACATATACATACATACGTTTTCAAACAACGCAAATAATAGAAAACTGCAAAACTATGTTTAAAACCAATATTAACATAAATTTTTTTATAATCATATTTAAATCAACATTTAAGTCAACATTCCACATTATTATTGTTAAGACCAATATCGACTTTTCTTAATTTGTTGAAACACTACACACCTTATACTTGATATAAATTTACCTTTTGCAAAATATTTATAAGAAAGAGAAGGACGAGAGCACAGCTCCAACTTAATTTAACAATTTAAATTCCAGTACTTTTTTTAATATTAAAACATGCTTCAGGCATTTCTTACATGTTACACTTACATTAAATTTTCTTTATCATCGTAAAAATATCAATGTCAAATTTTAACCCATATAATCACTAGTATAAACTTACATTTTAAAACAACAAATCTTAGATCTTATAAAACTGTATTTGTATAATAATTCATCTCTGGACAGACACACAAACTAACTTAAAATATATTATACTATATATTCTCCCCAAAATTTTATAACTCTACAACTATATTTTAAACAACAGAAGGAAATTTAAACCCATGCAAACTCTACCTATATATCAAACTTATGTTTTATAACTTACTGTATATTTATATGTTTATAAATGTATATTGTCCCACAATATATATATTATAAAATTAACACCTTTTTATAAACAATACAATATAAAATTAACACCTTTCTTTTTTTTATAAAAATCTTACATGCTGTAACATATATGCAGACTGCAAAACATCTTATATTATATATAAACAGTATGAAATAACCCAATGTATATTCAAAAGTCATACTAAACAAATTTCAATAAATACTCATATAAAACTAACCATAGAACAAATGCAAATGTTTATAACTTTATATTTAATGTATACTTACGCTGCACTATATAAACATACTTATAATGTAAAATATATACTTGAAGCATGTTATGCTTAAAATAAAGGAAAAGCAAAAGCAATATAAACAATAAGAAAACAAAAGAAAAGGAGGAAAAAAGAAGAAGAAAAAGAAAAGAAATATGAAGAAAAAAAAATTAGTGCAGCCATTTACCTACAGAAGAAGCTTCACACGCAAGAGAGGAGATGAAGATGTATTGATATGGAGTAGGGTATGTACGAGTGATTTGTATTAATAAGAGAAGCCTCACATTGATAGAGTGGAAAGAAATTTTGTTTAAAGTGGCAAGAAATAAAGATAGTAATGGCTAGAGGAAATTTAGGAATTTATTCCTATAATTTAAGGAGAAAAAGAAAAGAAAGAGGAAATAAATTAAAACAAATATATAACGATTAAATGCTGGTGAATAGAGGAAATAAAATGAAACAAATATGTATATAAACATTGAATGCTGGTGAAAAGAGAAAATAAATTAAAACAAATATGTATAAAGATTGAATGCACATGAATAGAGAAAATGAATTAAAACAAATATGTATAAAGATTGAGTGTTGGTGAAAAGAGGAAATAAATTAAAACAAATAAGAAGAGAATGAATTGATTTAAAGGAAAGGCAATGGATGGTTTAGAAATAAATAAATGTAAAACGTATACGTTTTAAATTTCAAAAAAGAAATAAATAAATACGGGAATGGCAACAGATTTTGCAAGCAGGAAAATAACGTAAAAAGAGGAAGAGAAAGAGGCGTATAAATGAATGGTAAATAAATTTAGATTTCAAATGAAATAAATGGAACAGCAGAGATTAAAGTATGGATGTAAATTCAGGAATAATAAAAAGCAACGGTTATATGTCGATTAAGAAAAATAATTAAAACAATTAATGGCTTAAATGGGGCAGCATGTTTCAAATTTTTGAAATGCAAATGAAACGTACACTATAAATATAAAGTTTTCAAAAGCAAAAGAAACGTATAAGTAATAAATTGAAATGAATATAAAAATAAAAGTAATTGTAATGGTCAATAGTTGATTTAGCTATACACTTAAAGCAATAAATTTTTGTTTGTTTGTACAACACAAAATGAGTTTTGAAAGTCAAGGATATAAAAATGGATAAAAGGAAAGAAATCAGGAAATTTTGTGAGCAATAGCTTTCTAGGGAAAGGTAGGCTTACATTATATATACATGCTGAGATGATTAGGCACGTTCAAAAATTTTGAAGCAAATGAAGGAATTGGAAATAAATATAAAATGAAAGAAATTTGAAAAGTCCGTAGCTATGATTTAGCCAAAATTTATTAAAGCCATTTACTAGGAAGGTTGATACCGAAATAATAGGGAGAGGAAGGCACATTAAATTTGATGACAAAGTTGTGTTCAGATCTATAAGCAAGTTGTTTATATATCATAGGCCTTATGAAAGCGAGGGAAGGAACGGATGCTACTAGCTTGATGATTTGAGATTCTTTCGAGCGTTAAAAACAAAAATAAAGGGAGACCAGAATAAACGCACCACCATAAATATAAATATACGCTTCAATTGCAAAAGAAACGTATAGAGAAAATTATGGGTAGTGGGAAAAGTAAAGTCAGTGCACGAAACTATAAGGAATAATAAAAGCAAGGTCGATGATCTCAAATTTATTAATGGTTACGAATGGAAAAGTCTACCTGAATTGGAAAAGTATTAAGCAATAGAAATCTTTAATGGTAGTAAAAAGAAACCGTTACGCACTGATTCAGAAATCAATTAAAGCAATTAATAGCTTGAATTGGATAGCACGTTTTCTCAATTAAATAAACTTCCATAAAATTATTTGAAAATTTACAATCTGCTATATTTAAATATACGTATTCTAAATATATAAACATTTTATTTAAAAATTCAATTATTATAAGATTTCACAAATATTCAATTAAATACGTTATAGAATCAATTAAAAATTGTTAAAATTTTCCGGGTCGTTACAGC
Source organism: Allium cepa (assembly GCA_030765085.1). Classification (NCBI taxonomy): domain Eukaryota; kingdom Viridiplantae; phylum Streptophyta; class Magnoliopsida; order Asparagales; family Amaryllidaceae; genus Allium; species Allium cepa. The sequence goes on from CM060928.1 coordinate 223,608,259, forward strand.
TAATCTTTTGGTATCACGGGCTTGCCAAAAGGCGGGATAACACTCGCCCCCAAAACATACCTTGTGGTAAGAAGGCGTATTTTGAATAGCTCCAAATCCAATATCCAAAATCCGTATTCCATCCATTGCCAAACCATCCTATCCAAGTGCCATAGCCATAACCAAGTCTGTGACTGCTCCGAGTCGATGTCCAATTCGAAGTCCTTTTTGGGTTGCTATCCAAATTCGGGACTGCACCGAGCCTTTATCCGAATCCAGGACCACACTGGTCCCATTTAGCCCAAGCCAAAATCGAATCCATGACCTTTTCGGGTTAACTTTGAATCCATAGACCTCGCTGGGTCGCGTTATCCTATTGATCCCGACTCTCCGTTCAGGGGTTTTTTGTTCTCCGGCCTCGGCTCTCCGATCAAGGACTTTTTATGTATTCTTCAGCCTCGGCTCTCCGGCCAAGGACTTTTATGTATTCTCTGGCCTCGGCTCTCCATCCAAGGACTTTTATTTATTCTTCGGCTAAGAACTTTTATTTATTCTCCGACCTCCACTATCCGGCCAAGGACTTTTGTATATTCTCCAGCCTCGGCTCCTCGACCAAAGACTTTTATTTATTCTCCGGCCTTGGCTCTCCGGCCAAGGACTTTTATATATTCTCCGACCTCGGCTTCCCGACCAAGGACTTTTATATATTCTCCGGCCTTGGCTTCCCGGCCCAGGATTTTTATGTATTGTGTTCGAGTCCATTCCATCGCTCTTCGACGAAGGGACTCGTAACTTGTGATTACTACCTCCGGCTAGGACCGTAATCGCAAGACCTGTATTATTTATTACATTGATCCAAATTCAATTATTCAAAATAAGAGTTTTTGCAGCCAGGGAAAACCAAATAAATGTCTGTACAACCAAAGAAGGAACCAAAATTTGTATGAAAATAGAAAGAAAACATAATTTCATAGACTTGAGCAATATAGTTTGTCATCATCTCAGAGCATGCCTATGAACCACCCACGATCCCATACATGTTTAAGCGACTTAGCAGTATTACTTCGAGCACTATTACCTATTCAATGCCACAAATTTATTTAGTTGATAACAAGATGCCATCTTCATTTGAGGCGGGCGGTGGTCGCTGCTGTTCTACTGCCACAACTCGATTTCTTACATATTATTGTAGATGACCATTCCTTACATGCTCCTCAATGATATCCTTTAAATGTCTGCAGTCGTTCGTGTTGTGTCCATCCAGCTCATGTAATAGGAAATGCCTCCCCGATGTCTACTCATAATCAAAAGGTCCCCTTCTTCCCGGCCTTCGATACTGGAGGCGCCCTCACGTATCCAAGTGAATCCTTTCCAGAGTTTCAGTTAGATCCGTGTAAGAAGAAAATTTTGACTCCCTCCGTGGCCTTTTCGAAGTGCTACTGTTATCATTCATTTTCCTTTTTCCTTTATCATCTTTGACTAACTCCTCCGTGGGTGGACCTCCAACCCTTAGTGCATAAGCTTCAGCCTCTCTCCCTTCTCTCTCAGCCTGCGCATCTTCTTGCCTCGGAAACCTTTTCGCCTCATGGTAGAACTCCCTAGGATCCCTCAGCGGGTCTCGTTCCAATGATATCTTGAAATCTGAATTATCTATGATTTTCGAAACTGCCACCATTAAAACCATCGATGGATAAGGTCGATTCACCGAAGTCACTGCCGCATTGAATCTGGTCAAGAAATCTCTAAGCGGTTCTCCCTTCCATTGTTTGATCGATGTAAGGGTCATCATATTCTTTGGTCAGACTATCTGGACCCGAAATTGTCTCATAAACCTTTCAATCAACTCCGTCCATGTGCCAATAGAGCCACTTTCCAACTATTTGAACCATAACACCGCTATATCCGTCAGATACAACGGAAAACATCAGGCCATGACCTCAGCCGAGGCCCTCAGTACTTCCATATGCCACATATACCTTGTAAGACGAACAGAAGGATCTGTTCTTCCGTCGTACATCTGTAATGTTGGTAACTTTAATTCTGGTGGATTACTGGCTTGCCTGATCGCAGGAGTAAAGGGACTCCTGTTAACATCTTTCAGATCTCTATTCACTAGCCCGCCTCTCATAGCTCGTCTAAACATCACCACCAATCTGTCACTGTCGTCAAGCTGTAGCCCTTATCTGTTGCCTTCGATCTGCCCCCGAGTTCACAAGGGAATCTTGGAATCTGCTCTACTGGATGGGCGTCCATCCCTCTATCAATGCCATGTTTAACAGCTCCACTAGGTATTCTACCTGAGGTCGGATCAACATCCTCCGGATGAGTGCCCCCAAGTTATGCTGTTACTCCTGACGGTCCTGCTCTATTCTAAACTCTGGTTGTTCCATGCTCCTGATCTCTATCTCTAGCGTCTTCTGCAGTTGCGTCAACTTGATTCTGCACTCTAGCTTGTCCAGCTTGTTAGAGTAGGTTCTACATCATCTCTTCTTGTCATTTCAGCATTCCCTCTTGCATAGTTTCCATCATCATCATCTCCATCTCGTCTTGGATGATGAAGACTGAGGTCTAATTTGCTCCAGAGAAAGCCTCCTGAATCCCTTCATGTTGATTCCTTTCAGCTCTTTGTCTTCTTGCTGATTGCTTCACCATTGCTTTCCAGATCTAAGTCCTTAAGCCTTCAGATCCAAGATCCAAGTTGTAGAATCCTTGAATGCTAGCTCTCTTTATGAAAGCGCCAAAGTGTTTGTGCCAAAAATGGTCATAAACACCCAATTGTTGATGAAATCACCCGTTTACAATCACAGATCTCATGTAACAAATAGGTAGAGAAAATAAATGTGAAGAACACTTAAAATTTCAAAGCAAAGCAGTAGAAACATAGAGATTTAGATTGGTTCGGCGTATTGCCTATGTCCACTATGAAATTGACGATTTTATTGATGTTTGTTTGCTGATTACAACTGGTTACAGTGGATTACAACAGTAAATTTTGAGTACAATAGTGATCTTTGAGTGCAAAAATGGTTTAGCGGAGTCTGGACGTAATAGAGCCAAAAGTCCCCTTTCTATAGACTCTGGGATGCTATTTATAGGTGTAGGGTGCAAATATCTCGCTCAGATCTCAGAAGATCTCTTCTGACATGTGGGTGGCCCATGCGATCGATCCCATGTGGTTTGCACTCGATTCGTGATCGATACGAACGAATTTCGTATCGATTAAGATTTGGACCAATGTAGTCGAAATTGAGCATGAACATTCTTTAGGTTGTACGTAAGTTCCTCTAAAAATTTCATAGCATTTGGACTTGTGGATTGTGAGATATGATCGATACGAATAGGGCTCTCCAACATGGATACGAGTTCGTATCGATACCTTCGCCCCTATCTCCTTCATGTCGATCAAATGCACATGCTTACTTGTTGATGTAGAGCAATAAACTAGGGTGGATCCACATTTCTTACCATGTTGACCATGCCTTTATCCTTTTTGAACTCCATTCGTATCTATCCATATTCTTTCATTCGCTTCCATCCACTTCAATCTTTGTTCGCATCATTGGTTCATATCCATCGAAGTGAATTCATTCGTGTCCATCTTCATATCGATGCCAGTGGTGTACTTCGTATCGATCCTATAAGTGCTGATTGATACGAAGTAATCTTAGATGATGGGAGTGGAGTAAATAATCGGTCGATATGAAGAGGACGCAAGATGATGGATATGAAACAGGGTTTTTCATGGATATGAACGAGGCCGACAGGTGGATACAAACTATATTCTCAAGATGGATGGATACGAACGAAGCCTTACCTTTTAATCGATTGTTTTGTATTGCCTCGCACGTTAGCCATTTCGTATTGCTCTGCCTCTATGTTGTCTCGTATCCATGTATGTTGCTTTGTTCGTATCAATAATTCAGATGCGTTTCGTTTCGATTTCATTGATGGAGATCGATACGAAATGCGAGCCATTTATGGATACGAAGCAGTACACTTGATGAATATGAACTGCAGTGCATGCTGATGGATACGAACTACGGTGCACGTTTATGGATACAAACTGTTGGGGCTTGATGGATACGAAGCCGATCGACACGAAATGAGGGATACGACCTGATCGATGCGAAGTGATGAACGTGAGTGGGTTGATTTCCTTGTCTTGCATATATCATATCTAGAGCATACGAACTCAAATTGACTCAAAATTTGGAACGTTGGCTTTTACAGCTTTGCTTGTCATGTCTTGTCAATTGTAGCTCGATCCAGGCTCGGTCAAAATTCATCGACATCCATAGCTGACCTGTTCATAACTGGCAATCAAGGAGAACTGTCTTTGTTTTCTGTTAATCTTTTGGTGTCACAGCCTTGCCAAAAGGCGGGATAACATAGGATTTTTTGAAATAAGTGAATTTTTAAATATTTATATTTATATTTATTTATTGTTGATCATAAAAATATTTAAAGGGTATTTATGAAATGATATTTTAAATTTATAATTTTTTAGGTGATTAGTTAATTTTATTTGGATTTAATAGATTGGATGTTTATAAAATAATATTTTGAAATAATAGTATGTTGGGTGCAATTTATTTATTGAATGGGAAAAAAATATGTGGGGTTTGTTATATATATATAGATAAGAATTTTTGGATGCAATATATTATTGTGCTATGTTTGATTATTGAATTATTTTAGGAAGGTATTATGTAAGGTAGAATTTTAGTTTGATGAATTACTTCTTTATAATAATAATTTTGAAAGAATTTTATAGGAATGCAGGTCTCAAACACAATAGTCATGGAATTTATATTATGGCTTGATAGATTATTTTTAATTGAAAACCCTTGTTGGAAAAACTAGATTATCTAAATTTGTTGATTAAAGGAAATTATAAATTATAGGGCTTCTTTGATGTTATTTTTTTGAATTATTAAAGAAGAAATTTCAAAGTTACAAATTGTTTTTAAAAGGAAATTAAGGGTTTGGAATTGAATGAAGCTTATGGTAAATATTTTCTTATAAATAAATAAGAGATTTGGGAATATTTAATTTTGAAACTATAAAAGGATTATGGGGAGAAGAATGAGAATTTTATAATTTAATCTCCTTCCAATGGGATATCGATATTTGGAATTGTTTTGAGGACTTTAAGAAAATTGAAGTTTGTGATAAAATCCCTTTCAATCAATAAATAATAGTATTGTGTTTTGATTGATTTATATTTCCGTGTAAAGAGGAATTATAATAAATGGAGTTATATTACCGTCTGGAGGGAGACTTTCAATAATACTTCTTTAGTTATATTATATAAAACAATATTATGTAAAATTCTAGATTGTGGAGAAGTTGAGTAAATAGATTAGTGACACTATCTAGTTCACTCGGTAATATTATTACGGTTACTCTATTAGCTTATAGTGTATGATATTATTATAGGTAAGGAGTGTAGTTTACGAGCATTGAGTAAACGAGTGAGTAACACTAGATGGTATGGGACGCCTGCATTGATATTGTTCGATTACTTTCTATAAGTGAGGGATACTATTATTTTATGGGTTAATGTATAATGGAACGGTCCGTTGCGTGCCAACTCATGCTATATGCTATTTATTCAAATAGACTAGAATCCATCCTAGTTTGCTAATTGAGGGGTCGTTCCCTAGATCCATGGCATCACCTTGTTATACGTGTTGTGTGTCGATATCTTGATTGTCTGATGATATGCCTTGATGCCACACTAGCCAAACAGTCTGTTACCATTAGGCAGTGGGTTGGTGACAATAGACTATAGATGGACATAGTATCATGGTGACCAGGGGTAACTAAGACTGTGTGGTGTGCCGCTAGTGCTGTTCCCAGGAGCATGTTGTTTGCTGTGTAGCTCCCGTCTACAATATGTAAGATTATATGATTATACTATATTATTTAGATACCCCTTGTAGACATTTATTTAGAGGCAAGGACTTCTTAATCCTCTAGAGTGTGCCATGTGCTGTGAAGTTCCCAACTGGAATATGTGATTTGAGATATATAGACACACGATATCATACTTATAAACCTCACTTGATTGTGTGCTTGTTAATAGTCAGTTCCCTTTTTTGTTAGTTGTGTGCTGGTTGATGATTGGATATTTGGTTTATTCGCGTGCTATGTTATGGTTTTATTGATGGATGTTCTGGCTGGATATTTGGATATATGGATGTCTTATTTACCTATGTGATGCTATGTTTGTTTCAAAGGGTGATGATTTGTGCATGACATGATGTACGTGATGTACTTGAGATGTTCACATGTATTTATTAAGTATATTTATAGATCCATGACAGTATTATTATACATTGTCATCTACGTTCTAGACATAGTCTAACCCATGTGTTATTTATATAATAATCGGGTCGGTCCAAGACATTTCAGGTTCAGGGACGAGTTGACCAGTTTGTGGATGTTGGGCATAGATGGAGGATATAATATTTGTATAACATTTTGCATGTTTTAGTTACACATGCTCATGTGTTGATGAGATGTATATATATTGGACATGTTATGTATATATTTGATGATAGTACGCATATGGCTATTTTTATAGAACCCCCTTGGACTCATATATATTTTATATTATATGCTACCGTTGCGTTGATGACTCTATGATCTCTCTGATTTATTTCATATTGTTTATTGTTCTATCCTAAAGACGCACATGTTTACTGCTTTGTGCTAATAGTATGTTAGTGTGGGTGAGTTATTTATTCAATTTTGAAATATGACCCAATGTTAGCCTAAAATATTCACGTGTGTAAGCCTTATATCACCTCATTCATTGTATTATCAGATACTATTACATTGTAATACACTTTGCTAATATGGGTATTACATAATCCGTTCAAATGGTCATTGATTCATTAATTACAACTATAGCTCAACTATAGCTCATTTTCGATGTGATTTGCCTATATCATCACATATGCCATATTGCATTCCGTATTTATTTTAAACTACTTTTATTCATCACAAATGAGTGTCTAGCTACTGTATTTTTCTATTCTATATTGTTTTAGGGTGAATTGTATATCTGATCGATCCTTCCTCTAATTCATATCTATTTTGTTACTAAGATGATGATCTAGGATTCCTCATATCATCAATTTAGCAATAGTTAACAAATAAATCAATAAATCAATCCTAGAACATATCGCTAAACCCCGATAAGTTATATAAATGAAATTTATTGCACATTGCACATATTTACATATCGATGGTACGCAAAAATATTATTTTTAAAATTTAATTGGGTCCAAATTGAATATAACTTCAAGGAATGTTGACTATTGACATTTTTGATCCTATAAACCTTATAAGGCATATAACTTTCAATAGGAACCAAATTAGGGTCTCAAACCACTTCCAAGCGAAAGATATGATGGTTTTTCATTCCCTAGAGTGGTTGTAGTAGGTTTTTGGATTTATGATTTAGGAGATATGGCCGTTTGAATTTTGGATGGTCTTTTGGCATACTAGTACATAATTAAACCAATCCCATAATAAAGCCTGCTAATTATTTCTAGATTAGGGTTATAAGTATCCTCCATGGCTGCCATTAATCACTATATAATCATCTCTAAACGTCTCCTAGCTTCCATTAGGCCACCCTCTACCAAAACTACATCATTCTCTCTATAAAATTAGCCTAAATCAATTAACTAAGAGGTATTATAGAGATAAGCAAGAAGAAGCATTTGATTTTGAAATTTGTGCCTTGGGAAGCATGTAGTTGTTGCCAAATTCGAATTTACTATTTTTTAGTGAACCTACTCTTGTTGGTGATTTTTGGTTGATTCTATACCCTATACGAATGATCTTATTCCCTCACTTTACTAAATGTTTTTAAAAGTGTTTTTAAAATGTTTTCGTACTTAAAAATATGATTCTTAATTGGATATTTGCTTTCCATGTTTTCCATTGATTTTTGGGTGATTAGTAAGTGATTTATCTTCCCTAAACCTGCCATGTATATTTATATAAGTTTTAACATGTTTTGGATCCATTTTTAAAGTCAAAAATATGATTTAATGTTGTTTTCAGGTTTGATATTGAAATGAAAAAAAAATGATTTGAAGTGATATAAACACAATGTTTCGATGTACGGTAGTTAATAAGGATTTTAGACTAGGTTCTGAATGCAATTTGATATGAATGCAATGATATTATATTTGTATGTTTGACTAGTTGAAAACCCTCATTGCAGGTTGTAATCATTTCTATAGGCAGGAATCTTAGTATAGAAGGAGTGGTTATGATGCGCTCTATGATTTGATTACATTAAGGATGGAAGATCCATAGCTATAGAATGAACTTTGATGGACCAAATCAAGAGTGTTCGAAGTCATATTGCTGCAAAGGAGTTGCATGCAGGTCAAATTGTTGGAAATAGAGATAGAACTGATTCAAAATGTGAAGATGTAGAAAATAGTGTAAGAATCCTGTTCGATATAGGTGTGTTAGGTAGGAACTTCAGAATAGGATAAAAGAAAGGCGATGAAGTCTTCGGTTTGGTGGGGTGAAGACTTTTGGTGAGTGGCAAGGGAAGTTTTGTAGTTTAGGTTCAGGAGGATATTAGGTATCAGACCAAGATTCTTGTCCAGCACCGAACCGAGCACAACTTCGGGCAAGGAAGGGACATGCACGACAATGACTTTGAGTATAGTGAAAAGTTTGGTTGGGTGGTATGTTGATTCTACAAATTTCTTAGCGAAGGTTTTCGATAACTAGGCAACAAATAAAATTGTGTGTTCGAGGCGCTCGACGGGTTGCTTCGGGGATAACCCGAATAGGACTTCAGGATCAGGCAGAGGAGGCTTCAAGTTCGGCCCCATGTTGCTTCAAAGTATCAAGTGGATTACTTTGGGCTTTTCTAAAGCTTATTTTGGGAATTCTATGTAGGTGAATAGGGGAAGTTCAAAACTTCAATGATTCGACAATGTGAGTGTGTAAAATCAAATGCTTCAAGTAGAAAGCGTTCGTATCATTTGGGGTTCGTCTGAGGAGGCAAGTTCGATATAGAGTGAACTTTTATAGTAAAACATACAAGGGTTTCAACTTTTGTAATGTAAAGTGATCATATTTAAGTTACGGGTTTTGATGTATGCGCGAGAAGAAGTGAACGGTGAGGACGCTCACTACAAATCAGGAGATCAGTTTAGCCCTAGAGCTTTACAAGGTGGTCTACTTTCTTGATTTATGGAGTGGAATGAATTTGAGCATTGATGGAATGGAGATATTGAGTAGTTGTTAACCAATATAGAGGATCCTATGAGTTATTTTATATCCAATGGCATCTGAGTTTAGAGATGCAAGATTATTTGATGTTTACATTGTTTGATATTAATGCCACATAACATTATGAATTATTGAGTAGTATACATAGAAACCCTATACTGCATTTTGAGTAATAGTACATCTATATGATGATGGCAGTAGATTAACATATATCGATGTTATATGTTAACTTGTTGAAAGTATGATATAACAGATATGATTCTTCATGCCTCATGTTCCCATTTACTATATCAATTTTTATAGTATTTTAAGGTTATGGATCGTTCGAACCAAACAATTGTCTGGCTCGGGAATTTATGCTTTGCTTCTTATTATCTCATGTACTCTTTAACGTGTAGATTAGGGATAATAGGTTGGAGACAACGCGTGGAGCTATGCGAATGACAAGCAAGCGACTAGCGCTTTCATATATTTTGTTTTGGAGAGATTACTGTTATTTCACTATGAAATACAATGGATATGTTATTAGTACTATTTAGTAGAGATAGCTTTCAATTTATATTGTAATTGATCCTATGTAAAAGCTCTATTTCTACTTGTTTATTACAATGGCAATGGATAGATATACTAATTTATTTTGGTTCATTTTGTTATATTGTTGTCTTGCCTATTTCGTATCTATGTTGATTATTATAATTTATCTTATGCATTATGAGATATAGGATAAGTTTCGTTTAGCATGCCTGGATACCGTGGCAGTGCACTTCTTTCTATGTGTGGGTATTAGAGGTGTATGGCGATCGTCGCATTTGGTATTGGAGATTAGGTTAAATGATTAACCTAAGTTGATACTTGGATTCATTAAACATATGGTAAGTGGAATACCATGTAATGGACCAAGCAATATATGAGAGAGTGTACTTATTATATATATATATATATATATATATATATATATATATTGAAAATTGGTTAATTTTATTTCAAACTCAAGTAGCTTTGCGGCCCAAGTACTAACATTCGAGCATACATATCGAGTAAATACAACTGAACACTTTATTGGAAAGCAAGCTTTAAACTAAAACATTCCTCTTTTAGGGCTCAGATCGACTATAGCGGCTCCCAGTTCCATAGTTGATTATCTCTGCAAGTTGCTGTCCAGCTCATCCTCTCCAGTGCTTGTGCTTCTTGTGCTGTTAAGCTGGCAAAGTTCTTTCTAGATATTCTATTGCTTACGACACTTGTATCTCGATTAATTAGAGCTGATAGTGACAAAACTTCGCTCTTTTTGTTGTTAAAAGCCCGATGGTTGTGCTCTTTCCAAAGGTTCCAGACGGTGGTTGTGAGGATAATTTTAATCAGTTCCTCTATCAGATTCGACATGTGACTTCGCTCATTCAGGTATTCCACTTCCTCCTTTAAAGAATTTCCTTTGTCTATTTGAATACATCTAAGTTTCTGGATGCTCCAAATTCTCTTAATAAAAGAGCAGGCAAAGAATAGGTGTTCATGACTTTCTACTTCTTAATAGCATAATTATAAGTCATGTCTTCTAGAATCCCCTAGTTATGTAGTCGATCTTTAGTAGGTAATTTTTTCAACAATGCTTTGTATAAGGTATAGGCCATTTTAGGGTTATTTGATCTGCTCCATACCAGTTGGTGCCAAGATACAATAGGGAATTTTCCTCTGATATCTTCCCGTGCATTGTGAAGTTTAAACTGACCATTTGTTGAATTTTTCCAAGCCCATGTATCTTCAATCTTGTCTCTGTGTATAAGAATTTCTTGTATGTCACGTTTAAAGTTCCTTGTAATAATCTATTTGTCACAGTCCCATTTTGTTTCAATGATAATACTAGCTACTCTGCATGAAGGGGTACCATAAGAAGAATACCCTTCCCATCCCAGTCTGTCTATAAAGCTTTTACTTTTGAGCCATGGGTCCTTCCAAAGGTCAGTGCTTTCCCATTAGCAATTTGTCTTTTAATTAAAGGTTTCAGATCAGCTCTAAGTTTCAAAATATTTTTCCAAGTTACAGAAGCATTGTTATCTATTTTAATAGTCTAGAAATTGATTTTCAAATATCTAGCTCTCATCCACCTTGCCACAAATTATTTGAAACCAATATTTTCTAAGCCAGTTTCATTCCATAAAATATTTTGAGTTCAAATAGATTTTTTAGTTTAAACAAATTTTAAATCTATTTATATTAAATCTATTTCAATCTTCATTCCATAATATTAAGTCGCATTGCACACATGTGTACCTTTTATGCAACCTTCATTTTTGAGAGATTGGTATTCTTTCATTACTTCTTTTAAGAACAGGCCGATGAACAAGGAACATACCTAGGAACTCCACATATGGAGTCGATATTGGAGCAGGTAATGGGGTAGTTGTGAATTGCAATATGTAGACAATGTTTAATAATTCAACGATGAACATGATGCATATCGCCCAAGAAGGTGCTTCGACCATAGTTGGTGGTGGTGCTTCAGTGCATGCGCCAAGGGTTGATTTTTCCAAGCTGAATAAGGACATTGCAAGTCTTAGAGGAAACTATTCCTTTGAACTCAATCAGCTATGGAAGTTCAAGATTGGATGGATATGAGCGAATGCATCTTTGGCGATCTTAAGTTAGAGGATGTGCAGTAGAGGAAGTTAACATCTAGGCAATTTTAATGAAGGGCGACAAGATGTTCGAATTCTATTCGAGCTGGCACACCCAAGGACCATATACTTGGGGTCTGTTCAAGGCTAGGTTTGAAAAAAGTTTATACTAACATCACAGAGGTTTTGTGCTATTCAAAAGATTTGCAATTTGAAACATGGCAGCTTATCCATTTTAGATTATGTGGATGAGCTAACATGTTGCTAAAATATGGGATGTTCTTCATCGATAATCCATTAAAGAAGAATGAGAAGTTCATAATTGAGTGAATAACTATATAAGAGAATGGCCAGTGGGCAGACTGATGAAATCTTCGAAAAGATATTTGAGAAGCCTTTGATGCACAAGATTCTGTACCCAAAGCCGAAAGTTGAAGTTGTTCCAAAGTGGGCATCTAAATCGCAAGGTGGTGGAGGTGGAAAAAGCAAATGGAACAATAAGAGAAAGAACTAGGCTCAGAACAAGATGGCCAGAAGAAAGGAAAGTTCGATCCTTCTTGCTTTAAGTGCGGGCCAAAAGGTCATCCGAGAAAGAACAATAAGAGTGTAGAGAAGATGTTTTCCAAGTATAACAAACTTGGGAATATTAAGAAGGATTGTCCAGAACCACTGAAGAAGCTGGTTGTGGAGGCATATGCTTTTAATATTGTTCTGACTTCATCAAGTGCTATATCAACAAAGGAGAAAGGGAAGGGAATTTTTACTAATGTATGATTTTTATTTATGATGTACCTATTCATGTTTTATTTGATATCAAGGCTTCACAATACTTTATATGATTGACCTAGTAGATAGATTAAAACTAAAACTCGACATAGTAGGTAGACATTTGATTGTATCAAACTCCGTGGGAGGTTCGACTAATTTGCTTATGGTTTGTCGAGAGGTAGTCTTATCGAGTCATGGATGCATGTTTGTCTATGATTGTTTTGTACTTGGTTTTGTGCGATCAGGTATTATTTTAGGGTAGACTAGCTGAAGAAGTATCAAGTCGTGGTGGATTGCAAGAGGTTCTTGGTGACGTTTGAGATATAATATACTAGAGTATTGGACTGCTTGTCGGATGATGCGATGATGATTAGCTTTCTATGTACACTCAAGATCCCACACGATGACTTATCATCCATACTTATAGCTAGAGAGTATCCGGACATATTCTAGGAGGTAGCTAGGTTACCACCATATAAGGATATAGGATTTTTTATTGATTTAGTAAAGGACACCAGACCATTAGTTATGCTATTGAGACATATGACAACTAAAGAGCTAAAGGAACTATAGATGCAAGTGAATGAAATGTTATGGAAAGTATTCATTCATAGTAGTATATCTAAGTGGGGAACACCTATAGTGTTCATCATTAATGCGGACGACTCTTTGACAATTTGTGTGGATTATCGTGAGTTGAATATGGTGATGAAGAAGAAAGTGTATCTACTCCCATATACAAAGAACTTGTTCTGTCAGCTCCATGGAGCAGAGGTTTTTTCTTAGTTATATTTTGCGATGGGGTTCTACCAATTAAGAGTGATGAGGGAGTGTGTGCCAATTCCAGCATTATATACGTCATCAAGATTTCATGATTAGTTGGTTATACCATTCGGGATAACTAATGCACTGACACACTTTGTTGGTATCATAATACGAAGATAAACTAAATAAGTTTGTGCTATGTTCATTGATGATATTCTTGTATATTCTGGATGGAAGGGGAACGCAAGATGCACTTGAGGGTTATTCTAGAGGTTTGAGGAGGCATCAATTAGAGGATAAGTTTATGAATTGCCACTATTGGAGGATGGAAGTGTGATTTTAGGTCATGTTGTTTTAGGGAATAGCATTGCATTTGATCTTGCTAAGGTAGCAGCAGTCCAAGATTAAGGAAGACCTAGGAATGTTATATGTGTGAGTTTCTTTAGAATCGTGGGTCTTTATAGATGGTTCAAATAAATTCTCAAAGGTAGCAGCACTATTGAGTAACCTGACACTGAAGAATAGGACCTTCACTTAGGATGCGACACCTCCGTGAATTTGAAAGATAGGTCGATGACTACAGCAGTGTTAGTCATTCCAAATAGGAATGATGAGTTAACAATATACACAATTGATGCCATACTAGATTAGGAACGGTATTGACGTAAAGTGGTAAGATTGTTGCTTATGCTAGCTGACAGCTAAAACCGCATGAGAAAAAAATACCCAATCCAGGATTTGGAATGCATTACTAGTTATGATTTCTATCCCAGAAGTGAGAAAGAGCTAGAGATGTTAGCATGCTTGACCTTTAGAACTACCCTAATAGAGCAGATTGATACTAGTCAGAGGCTTGATGCTAAACTTGCTGAGATTATTGCAAAAATCGAGATAGGAGTAGAGCTAGAAGAGATGAAGTAGTATAGACTTGACCAAGATGGTTGATGGATTGAAGGTAAAGAAGAATAGTAGAACATCATTTTCAAGTGTATGAATTATTAGTTAATGAAGGCTGAACAGAATAGCCTAAATGGTTTGCTACAACTGCTTAAGATTCCTAATAAGAGTGGGAACATATAGATTTCACCAATGGATTACCTAGGAGTAAAGGAGGTTACGTTGGCATATGGGTCATAGTCGATAGATTGACAAAGAGTTCTTGATTCTTACCCATATTGTCCAATAGAACAACATCTAAGTTGGTTGAGTTGTGTGAAATGCGTTGTACGATTCCATGGTGTGTCGTAGAGCACTATAAGCTATCGAGACCCATTATTCACGAGGGGATTTTGGAGAGCGTACAAGTGGCATTTAGGATGGAACTTCATCAAAGTGCACCTTAACGCCCTTAAGCTTATGGTCATTCCATGTATTAATTGGACTTTTAACCAAGCATAATTCAACGAGAGTTAGAATATCGAAATAAAGACAAAACGACTTGAAACTTGGCAAGCATGCTCAGAAAGGAGAAAGAAGAGGTCCTGGAAAATTTCACCTCCAAGTTGTCTAAGGAACAACTTGACACCTTGTCTTTTAACTAGGTGTTGAATCATTTTATGACCCCAAAACAACTTACCAACTTCAACTAGCTTGTGCTCAAGTGTTTTCATAAGGCTTAGACGAACAATCACTAAGTTTGAAGAGAAGACAACTCAAAAAATTGGGCAATCCAAGTGATGAAGGAACTATCGCTAACACCAACCAAATTACTAGAGAATAAGCACAAAACACATCCACTCAAAGATAGAAAGGAAGTTCAAAAGGGATGAAGTCATTTCCACTTAAGAAGATGACTAGGCACCGAGTCATTTGACTCGGTGCCTAGTTGTTTATTCAACTCAGGTTACTTTGAGTTTTCTTGTACAACCGTAGGTTGACTGCTAGACTCTACTGCTAGCAAGATTTCGACACAGCACCTCCTCTATCCCTATAATTACAACATCTGGTGCAATTAAAAAAGGATCTGATCTCTAACATCACTACGTGGAATCTCTGCCTCTTCTTAATCTTTTACCTCCATACAATAGTCATTAAGACAGCTACTTTGGGCTATTCAAGGACTAAGATTTGTCCAACCCCTATACTTATGACATATTCTCTTTCAAATCTCTTATAATCTCAACAAACTACATAAAATCTATAAGCAAAAAAGCTATAAAGTGGAGTAGGCTAGAAATTGTTAAACCATTATAAAATCATGTGTCTCTCTGCTTTGGTTTTGTTATTTTCCTTTTATTTCAACGACTGTCTGCTAGATCTAGGTCTCACGGGTTTCCTATAATCTATTCTTGAGTGTTGATCCATTTTTGACATTAACATTTTGGTGCTTTCATTAAGAGAACTAAATTTAGGCTTTCATTTAGCTCTCTACTTTGGATTGCATAAGATCCAGAAGTTAGATCTAGAATGTTTGCTTGGAGAGATTGAAGATTTTCTATTCCAATGGCTCCAAGGAAAGGAAAATCTACATCTGGAAGATCTATAGGATCAACTATTAGCGGTGATGGAGCAAACACCCACCAAATAGAAGTAAACAATGGAAATCCACTACTTGGATCTTCTATCCAACAGAAAGTTGTTACTAAAGAAGAGCTTAATCTGATCATCAATGATCTTAAATAGAAATTTACCGATTAGTCGTCATTCAAGTTATGTTTTCTATTTGATGATGCTCCTATTCGAGTTTTGTTTGATACCAGTGCTTCACATTCTTTCAAATGTAGCGACCTTGTAGGCAGATTGGGAATGAGACCCAAGATTTTAGGCCAGTCCTTGATCGTGACAAACCATGTTGGAGGCTCGACTAGCCTGATGTGCACGTAAATATGCATATTTGTACCATCATATTTAATCTATTTAAATTAAGTAAATGATCATATTGAGTATTTTAACTTGTTTTAACCAAAATTCATATTAATTCCAAATTGTCACATATTCATCTTCATCCAAGGGCAAAAAAATTTTGTGCATAAATTAACTTGAGAAAATCAATTAGAAATTTCCATACTATTTTGTAGGAATTTGATTTCAATTACAAGTGGTTTCATGAAAAAGATATGCAAGCACAAAAAGAACACAAAAGAATGAAGATGGAAATAATTCAAAGTGAAAAACATGGAGGACCCCACCCACTTACCTTGACTTTCAATTAGGAGCTAATGCACATGCTAAAAGGTCATTAAAGCTTCATGTACATTTAAGTGGGGGATCATTGAAGCTAATAATAACTTGGCCACCACACTTCCTATAAGGGAATTTTAGGCATTTTCCAAAAATATGAATTAGGGCTTAACACATGTATATATACCCCTTATGTTTCATGTAGCCTTCTTCTTCCTTAGTCTCTCTTAGTTTAGTTTAGGGTCCAAATAAAACTCAAAGCTCCATTTCTCTTTTCATGGCTACTTAGTCATTTCTTTTATGTAATTTTTATGCAACTTTAATATATATATCTTTTCTTTTTTTGTTTATTTCCTTTCATGTTGTGGTGTAGATTTACATTCATGCAAAATAGAATATTTCTAATTCTTGTTAATTAGCTCTCTTTTTCCATTAGCTTTCATTTTCCTTTCTTTTTTGCTTTCATGTTGCTAGCTACATTTGTTAATCAAATGACAAATATGAGAGACAACCCCTTCAATTTAGGGGCAATGAAACTCTCTAATTATGTAGCTTCGACTATTTGTTAATCCATGCTCTCCTTTTGTGCTTAATGATGATCAATGAAGTATTTTATTTGTTGTTTTGCTTTGAATTTGATAGCCTATATTGTTGACACCAAATAGGCCATGCTTAAACAATCACTAGCACAAATTCCTCTTCATCAAAATATGATTATAACATAAGAAAATGATTTGAAATTCAAATTTGATGGTCTATATTTCTAATCAATAGTTAATAGACCATACTTAAAATAAATTTCATTTTCATTTTCTTTGTCAAGTTTCATGAAAGTTAGTAAGGGATGTGTTGTAGTTTGATGGCTTATGTTGGCTAATCAATAACACAAATATGTCATACTTATGATAAACACATCAATTGAAGCACTAATGACCATAAAACAGAGATCATGATTTCAAATATGTTGAACTATGTGATTTAGAGAGTGGATTTATTCTCTAAATTGTCATATAACTCTTATATTTGCATCTCTTTTACTTTAGTTAGTTAGCTATTTTCTAATTCTCTAGCTTAACTTTCACTCGACTTTGGTATAATTTGATTGAATAGAATTTTTAAAATTATCAATTCGCTGCAGATTGACTCATATTCGCCACGTACTACAAGTGTACATTGTGCGCTTGCAGTTATTTTAATTTTGAAAATTTTCGACTATTTTCTAGACCGATAGAAAATTAGCTGATTAACAAGTTTTTGGCGTCGTTGTCGAGAATTTGTTTTGGTTTTGATTTCCTATTTTTCGAATTATTTGTTGTTTGATTTTAATGTGTGTTTATTTTGTGTGTGTTTGCATTTTTTTAAAAAAATTTTGTGTGTTGTTGTGTGATTTTTATTTTGTGTGCTTGTTCCTTGTTTTCTTGTCTGATTTGCATCTCTATTAGTTTAAAAAAAACACATTTCAAAAAAAAAAAAAAATCGTCACATTTTTCTTTCATCTTTTTACAGCACTTGTATAAAATTTTCAAGTTACATTTACAGTTTCATTTACAAAAAAAAAAAAAATGTTAGCCTCTGCCCTGCACAGACAAAAAAAATCAGCTGTGCCTCTTTCAAACTGTGCACAAACAGTTCCACCTCCTCTACATTTCTACTGCTTCTTTAATCATCCTTCAAACCACTAGAGCAACTGACAATAGCCTCACCTCTAGTGCCCCCTCTCGTCTCGACTCACTTTACTGTCTCGACTCACAACAGCATACCATACTTCCCCTGAATCACCACCATCACATACAAACATCCATAACTGCCTTCAATTTCTCTGCCCCTGAACCATTCCCTCCACTGTTGACAACTACCAGAAACTTCTGTCACAACCACTGATTCCAGCAACAACTCTACACCCAAACACCATCAACACACCTCCTTCCACCATATCAGTGCACTGCTATAGTACAAACCACAACCCTTTAAGTCTTCAACATTCACTGTCACTCCTCTAAACCACATAGCAAGCACAAACCATCATCAGACAACAAAACATCCACCACTGTCACCCCATTGCTTCTTCCAGTTTCCCCCATAAAACAATCACCATCCATCCATCAATAGCCTTCTACTACAAGTTCACTCACTGCCCATTAAATAACTACTTCCAGTACATACTTTCCCTACCCAAAACTGCCAAGCCTTGCACACATCATCTCCATCACTTGTCACTGGTAGCCTGCACATAAACTTCACGGTAGCCTGTACACACAATTCCCACAACCACTTCAAGCTACCTCTCATCTTACCCATTGCCACAGCATTATCCTTCCACCATCAGTTTACATTTTACAGACTTGCTACCCCTTCCCCTACCAATTCCCTGACCACAGCAGCTCCACCAGTGTTCAGCAACCAAGGCAGCAACTCACCTTCGCATACAATCTCCAAACTATGTGGATATCACTGCATACACACTACACACAGTGTTAAACTTCCAACATCACCTAAACAACATCTCTGTTCGACTGATCAACATTAACCATAACCCATGAACCCTGAATCGAGAATAAGCCTGAATCGAAAACAAAACTGAACAACTGAATTTGATTTCGCAAACCCAAGAAATCGCAACAACCATCTTCGACAGCAAACCAAAAAGAAAAAAAACTGCCTTACTTCTTCCTGACCACTGCCACGACCATTTCTCGATCAGACCCAAAGCAAACGATGGCAAGCAATTCGATTACCACAATCGCTCCTCAACCCAACTACTGCAATCGAAACAAAATCCCTTCACCTCGTCTCCATCAATAGTTCGCGACCGCTCGGCCTCTAGCCATCACCTGACATGTCGTCACCCACAATTGACATCTACCGCAACTCAATATTCCTCTGAACAATTCATGAAATACCCAAAATTCGAACTACGACAGCAATACAAACCCGAATTTGAACTCGCTGACCTTCAAACAACCCCATCAAGCCAAATCGAACAGCCGAATCAACTCCGCAATCCAACGACCGTTAATCACGAAAGCCTGAAGAGCAGCGGCTTCACCTCAAATTGCACCCAATCGAACAATTTGGTTTGAAGTCAAGTGTAATTTCCATTTCGTTTTGAATGAGTGATTTGAAATTTTGCTTGGTAATACAATAGAAACGTTCGGTTTGAATTTATATCAGGGAAAGTGTTTGAAGCGACTGTGTAATCCTATTGTGTGAGTGGTGGGAATTTTTTTTAAGTGGGCCGGGTTTGTGTTGTTCAGTGAAGTGGCCTTCTCTCTATTTTTATAAAAAAATTGTGAATTTTTTGGTTTTACTTTATTTTGTTTTAAATCCTTTTGAGTTTGTGCTTTTTCATTTTTATTTTGTATTGTTTTGTTTTGATTTTAGTTTTGAATTTTGAGTTGTGTGTTTTGCTTTAAGTTTGTGTGATTTGATTTCGCATTTTAAAAAAAATTCCTTTGCTTTTGAATCGTTTTGAATTGTTTTGAGTTTTTTTAGTTTTATTCATTTGTTTTGTTTTTTTTCATTTTCTTTTTATTGTTTTGAATTTTCATTTTTTTAATCTTGCTTCTATTTATTTAAAAAAACCGTATATATATGTTGTTTTTATTTCAGGTTGCAAAAGCAGTATTCAGAAGGAGAAAAACTACTGACAAAAATAATTGCTTCGCTTTACTTGCCAAAATAAAATAAACTGCTTGCTTGCTATATCTATTGTTTTTATTTGTCGTGCATAGTTGGTTGTTTGCATTTGCAGTTATATAAAAAAAAACATACAAAAAAAATACCCATTTGTAGTTGCATTGTTAATACATGTCTAATTTCTGTTTTGCATTTCATCCTAAAATTTGTTAACAATAATGGCTAGACATCGATAACGCTTAATTGTATATTAATAAGTTGTCTTCTTTGAACAATTTAATTTCTTAGTGTCTAAGCTACGGCAGAATAATAATCAGTTATAAATATTACGGTGATTCGTAAATATAATACTGAGTTGTTTCTCTGAAGGTACTTAAACCTTTGGCTACATTGCTACGATGATTCGTGGTACATCAATAACCCGGCTCGTTACCTGACTGAGAACTATCTTGTTGATTTAAGACAATTTGTGATTATACAATTTTGGGTTTAGTTAGGATAAATCATTTGTAATTAACCACTGCATTCATTTAGTTGCATTAGTTCATGCATATTTAAAAAAAAAATTCAAAATCCAAAACTAAAAAAATTGTAAATATACATTCCCCTTTGAAATCTTAAAATCCTTTTTCTTTGAAATTTCAAAAATCCAAAAAATTTTTAGAAAAACCAAAATCCGAAAAAAGTATAAAACATTTCAAAAACAAAGAAAAAAACTGAAAAACCAAAAAAACAAAACAAAATCAATTTTCCTTTTGAAAAATATATTTTATTTGTAAATATTTTCCTTTATAAAAAAACCAAAAAAAATTCTTGAAAATGTCGGAGTTTCCTCACTTACGTGAATTTTACAATAGTTGTGAAAATCAGCGTAATCCATACGATTTCACTCCAAATTCGTATGGATATTTTAACACCAACTATTATTTGAACGCTTCAAATTTTGAACCACAAAATTTTCAAAATAACGAGCAACCCTCAAATCTTGAAACTAACATTTCGTCTTTACTTGAAATCTCCACACAACAAAATCAAATGATAAATGATTTGTGTAATTCTTATTTCTGCGATAACTCGAGTCAAAGTTTTCAAGGATTTCAAAATTTGAATTCAATTCAAAATTCAAACGATTACGATTATAATACATGCCAATTCAATTTCGAACTCCAAAATGAATATCAAAGTCAAAACGAAAATGTGATCCACTTTACAAATAATTTTGGTAATGGGAATAATCTTAACCACGTTACGAGTGAAAAAAATTGTTCTCAACAAATAAAAAATTCTCAAGTTAATAACTATAAATTGGATTTTGTTGAGCAAATGAACGAAATTTACAACGATCACACAAATTCGTTGTTTGATAGATATATGAAACAGCGTGATAAACAAAATCAAGTCCCAATGTATGACGAGTCAAGTGATAATCCACCTTTTACCCAAATCAACGACTTT
Organism: Allium cepa; assembly: GCA_030765085.1. Classification (NCBI taxonomy): domain Eukaryota; kingdom Viridiplantae; phylum Streptophyta; class Magnoliopsida; order Asparagales; family Amaryllidaceae; genus Allium; species Allium cepa. Next base: position 223,629,870 of record CM060928.1, read on the forward strand.
CAAATAACAACTTTTGAAACTGAAAATAATAATCTTATTGAAGTTGTTGAAAACATGGCAATTGAGTTAGATATCAATTCTTTTAAGGGTGAGAAACTCAATTTAAGATTCGATCTTCCTTTACTCGGTTTTGAAATTTTGAACACAACAACTTTGAACTTTAAACTTGACATGTGTAATAAAGTTGTTGATAATCCAACAAAGGAAGACGAATTCTATAAACACAAATTTTTTGGACTTTTCGACGAAGAGTTTTTAAATTCTGACGGGAAAGATTTAAATTACCATTTCGATTTTGAAATTGATAATTTTGAAAAAGTTTTCAATGATAAGTTTGAATTTCAATTTGGTAAAAATAAACTTGAATTTCAATCAATCGTTATATCTACCTCAAAAGTCATCGAAAATAAAATAACTCGTGCGCTTTTTAATAAAATGACATTCGTTTTTCCAAATCCACATTCGATTCCAAAATCTTTTATGGTTTGGTTTTCCGAGCTTAAGCTGTGTCTCGCATACCTGACGAGACAAATGAATCGGTCTTTGGAAGACCCTTTCATTTACTTTTTGACAATATACTTTCTGATCTTGTGTAAATACCACTAATTTTTATTTAAATAAAAGTCATGAGTTTATTTTTATTTTTCTCCTTCCACTTGGGTTGACAGTGGAGACATAGTCAAAATCAAGTGTGGGGGGAGACTCGTCTTCATTTTTTATTTTTCATGGTTTATTTTAGTTTTTTCTTTTAAAAACTCAAAAAAAAAATCCTAAAAAACAAAAAAATTCTTTTGATTTATTTTTAAAGAAACATTACAAGATAAATTTAAGGTTTTGGTTTACTAAACTGAAATTTTTGAAAATTTATTCGTCTTAACAAAAATAAAAATGAAGATTTATTTTAAATAACAATGGTTTAACTAGTATATAAGAAGATTCATACGCGTTAATTATGACATACATCCTAATTGAAAATCTTTGTTTTAAAAGTGGTGAATTTAAAGTAATGGATATAACATTGTTTTTGTTGTCTAAGTTAAATGGTGCTAAGATGAAATTGCAAAACTCTCTCTCATTTTTTGAAGAAAAAACAAAAAAACATTTGTGTATATATATATATATATATATATATATATATATTCTATTAACACCTACGGTCGACAGGTGTACACATTTGTGTGTATACTCGCCATGCTCTGTACCTTTCTCATAAAAGCCTGAAATGCAGTACACGATCGGTATATTTGGCCTTAGTTTATCTAGGTGTATGTATAAAAATTCCTTTTAATAATGCCTACAGTCAATAGGTATTCACACTCATGTGTTCACTCGCCACACTCTGTGTTCCTCTCACATAAGTCCGCAAGATAGTGCGTGGGTAATATATCTAGCCTCAGTTTACTTGAGTTAGGCATATAAATATTGTAAATATCAATAAAATTTTCAAAAATACAAGAGAGAGTAAGTAATTGAAATCCTAGCACTGTTTTTAAATTATTTGATTTTGACTTATTGTTGAAAAGAAATGAACATACCACTTTGGTAAACTTTGATAATCAACTAAGAATCCATTTTATAATTACACTTTGTTATCAACCGAAACAACAAGTTAAACTATAGTCTATTTGTTATGAGAACTTTATTTTTGTTGGAAATTTTGATGAGTAAATGACTTAAATTTTCAAGATAATGACCAAAACCTATATTTAACTTATTTGTGTCGATTTAAAAGTGAATCCTTCATTGTAAATATTTTAAAAAACTTGCATTCATCTCTTTGCAAATAAACCTTGCATTTTGTAAATATTTTCACCATGCATTTGGATTTGTGGGTAGTATCCGCTGAAAACCCTCACTAGACAACATTTGTCCTACTGGGGACACTCAGAGGTTTGACGACTTGTTGCATACGCTCAATGCAATTGTGCTTCCTACGAAAATGGATTTATCTTAGTTTCCTTTATTTGAGGATGAATAAAAAGATAAGTGTGGGGGTATTTGATGTGCACGTAAATGTGCATATTTTTACCACCATATTTAATCTATTTAGATTAAATAAATGATCATATTGGGGATTTTAACTTGTTTAATCAAAATCCATATTAATTTCAAACTGTCACATATTTATCTACACCAAGGGAAAAATAGTCATTTTTGTGCATAAATTAACTTGAGAAAATTTAAATAGAAATTTCCATACTATTTTGTAGGAATTTGATTTCAATTACAAATTGTTTCATGAAGAAGATATGCATGCACAAAAAGAATACAAAGGAATGAAGATGGAAATAATTCAACGTGAAGAACATGGAGGACCCCACCACTTACCTTGATTTTCAATTAGGAGCTAACACACATGCTAAAGGCCATTAAAGCTTCATGTACATTTCAGTGGTGGATTATTGAAGCTATGATAACTTGGCCACCACATTTCCTACAAGGGCATTTTAGACATTCCTCAAAAATATGAATTAGGGTTTAACATATGTATATATACCCCTTATGTTTCATGTAACCTTCTTCTCCCTTAGTCTCTCTTAGTTTAGTTTAGGGCCAAAATAAAACTCAAAGCTCTCTTTCTCTTTTCATGGCTACTTAGCCATTTCTTTTATATAATTTTTATGCAACTTTAATATACTTATCTTTTCTTTTCTTGTTTATTTCCTTCCATGTTGTAGCGTAGATTTACATTCATGCAAAGTACAATAGTTCTAATTTTTGTTAATTAGCTCTCGTTTTCCATTAGCTTTTATTTTCCTTTTTTTTGCTTTCATGTTGCTAGCTACATTTGTTAATCAAATGACAAATATGAGAGGCTAAACCCCTTCAATTTAGGGGTAATTAAGCTCTCTAATTATATAGCTTGTTAATTCATGCTCTTTTTGTGCTTAATGATGACCAATGAAGTGTTTTATTTGTTGTTTTTGCTTTGAATTTGACAGCCTATATTGTTGATACCAAATAGGCTATGCTTAAACAATCACTAACACAAATGCCTCTTCATCAAAATATGATTATGGCATAAGAAAGTGATTTGAAATTCAAATTTGATGTCTATATTTCTAATCAACAGTTAATAGACCGTACTTAAAATAGATTTCATTTTCTTTGTCAAGTTTCATGAAAGTTAGTAAGTGCTTTAAGGGATGTGTTATAGTTTGATGGCTTATGTTGGCTAATCAATAGTACAAATATGCCGTACTTATGATAAGCACATCAATTAAAGCACTAATGACCATAAAAGAGAGATCATGATTTCATATATGTTGAACTATGTGATCTAGAGAGTGGATTTATTCTCTAAATTGTCATTTAACTCTTATATTTGCATCTATTTTCTTTTAGTTAGTTAGCTAAATTTCCAATTCTCTAGATTAACTTTCACTCGACTTTGGTATAATTTGATTGAATAGAATTTTTAAAATCATCAATTTCCGACGGATCGACCCGTATTCGCCACGTACTACAAGTGTACGTAGTGCGCTTGCAGTTATTTTAATTTTGAAAATTTTCGACTATTTTCTAAACCGATAGAAAATTAGCTAATTAACATAGCCTATGCATGGTTTGTGGGGTTTAGTTTTATCGAGTCATGGATGCTCTTTTATTTATGATTGCTTTGTTTTTAATTTCGTTAGGTTCAATATTATCTTTGGAATTAACTGGCTAAAGAAGAATGCAACTATAGTGGATTGCGAGAAGCTATTAGTGATCATCGAAGATGGGTAGGTGAAACGGTAGTGATTAACTGCCTACCAGAGGATGAGGTAATGGTTATCTTTTTGTATTCGCTTGAGGTTCCACATGAAAGGTTGTCATCTGTGCCGATCGTTATAGAGTATCCGATGTCTTTAAGGAAGTGACTAGATTGCCAACGCATAGAGAGATCAAGTTTAGAATTGACTTGATGAAGGAAGTTTGACCTATAGTTTTTCCTTTGAGATTTATAACACCTAGAGAGCAGAATGAATTGAAGGTGCAAGTGAATGACCTATTGAGGAAGGGTTACGTTCGAAGAAGCAAATCTGAGTGGGGCACAACTGTTGTATTCACAACTAAGGCGGATGGCTCTTTGAGGTTATGTGTGGATTATCGTGAGCTGAATAATGTGACGAAGAAGAATAAATATCCACTTCCACTTATTGATGACTTGTTCGTTAAGCTACATGGTGTGAAGTTGTTCTCTCAAATGGATTCGACAATGGGATTTCACAAGCTCAGAGTAGTGAAGGAGAGTGTGCCTATTGCTGCTTTTTTGTACGCCGTAAGGTTTTTATGAGTGATCGGTGATGCCATTCGGGTTAACCAACGCTCCGACATACTTTGTGGATCTTACGAGTCGAGATTTCAGAGACCAGGTGAATAGCTTTGTACTTGTGTTTGTGGATGATATTCTGAACTACTCAAAAATTAAAAAGGAGCATAAGATGCACCTAAGGATGTGCTAGAGATATTGAGGAAACACAAGTTAAGAGTGAAGTTCTTTAGGTGTCACTTCTGGAGAGAAGAAGAGAGATTCTTAGGTCATGTTGTCGGGACATGACATAGCAGTAGAACCTGCGAAGATGCAGTGGTCCAAGATTGAGATCAGCTTAAGAATTATATGGAAATAAGGAGTTTCCTAGGATTGACGGGATATTTTATATTCTTCATCAAGGTCTTCTCGAAGATAGCAGCACCATTGACCGATTTGACTAAGAAGAATCAGACTTTGTTTGGGACGCAAAGTGTAAGTATGCATTTGTGATTCTGGAGGAGATGTGAGAAATGCGGATTACGGATCTTAAGGCTAGGATTAACACTAGAGAGGGGGGTGAATAGTGTTAATCAAGAATTACTAAATTTTTTTGAGTTTGTGTTAATTCACACACCGACTTATGCAATATACAAAGACAGATATGATCACAGAAACAAACACGGATGCAGAAATAAAATAAAAGCAGTAAGGGAAAGAACACACCGGATTTTATACTGGTTCGGAGTTACCCTACATCCAGTACCGGAACACAAGTACGGATTTCCTTTCAAAAGCAATTGTACAATTACACCCTCGGTTTCAAGGCTACGAGGTACACCCTCTAGAATTTCTGTCCTCTAGGTAGAGATACTTGATTTCCGGGCTATAAGTTTACCCAATTGATTTACCAAGGCTACAATCACACCTTTTCTCTTTTGATTGATTTCCAAGGCTACAATCACACCTTTTCTTGCTTAATAGATTACAAAGAAGTCTATAACTCTAAATAGCACTGAGAATCTTGTAGAGATAGTGATAGAGAATCAAACTAGAAGTAATCGAGTTCGATTCAATGTTGATTTTGGCAGAGTAATGGTAAGAATATGTATTAAGAAATGTGGAAGAAGAAGAAGAGTGAAAAACCAGAAAATCTAGTCTAAAATTCGTTGAAACTGACCCCTATTCATAGTAGAACAACAGTCATATCCATTCGTGAAGAGTTATGGAGAACGGACACTTCTTTTGAAATTTAAATTTTGAATTCAACTGACACCATGTCGACATGGTTACCCTAGGCATGTCGACATCCCAAAGCAATTTTATAGTGATTTGATTTTCTTTGAAAATAACATTTATCTTATATTAAAACTATTTTAAACTTTACAAATATACTTGACTATAGTTAAAGTTCATAAGTAAATATAGAGAATAATATATATAGATTTTTACTATAAGTTTATATTTAAATCTACATATAAAAGTTAAATATATAATTCAAAACGATAGTTTAAAATCAGGAGTAATTTTGACTTCTGAAATTAAAGATAATTTTGAGGCTAAAATTATTTAAAATCAGGATAGAGGGTTTTGATGTTTTTAAAAGGAAAGTTTTGAAATCATTTTGAAAACAAGATAATTTTGAAAAATCATTTTGAATAAAAGGTTAGCAGATACAAAACAATGTTCCACTAGATTTTTCGTAGGTTCCATCCTACTTAGGATTCCATCCCCTTAACAGGCTCGAATTGGATTCCATTCCACGAATAAATTGGATTTTAAGATGCCAGTGCTTTTCTACGAGTTTTAAAAAAAATTCCTAATAAAAATACTTATGCTTGAAATCTTGAACTCTTGATAATCTAGATACTCATGAGTCTTCTATCTCGATATCTTGAATCTCTATACTGTACAGTCTTCATTCTTGGTACCTGCATGGTTAAATCCTGCATATACATATATATTGAAACTTATAATGTCAGTATTTATATTTTATAATCTATTTTAAGGTTGTTGTCACCAAAACCATCATCTCACGGACTAACAACCTCCCCCTTTTTGATGATGACTACCTTTGTTTATAAAATATTATTTCTATCCTAATAACTCCCCCTAAAACTAATAACTTCCCCTTAATTTATGCCTAACTACCCTATTTTATATTTCTCCCCCTTTGTCATCAACAAAAATTCACTCCCCCTCATTCTTGGATTTCAGTACCTTCATTGATGAACTATACAACGGAATATATAATATATAGATTAAGAAATAATTATACTTATGATCATGATAACTAATCAAAGACTATATACATTTCAATGTGTGTATATATATATGTGTTTTATACAACAAACTTCAAACCAATATCAAGAAATCAATCCACACAGAGTATCAATCTAGACCAAATCAATCAAAGCAAACAAATAAAAATCAAATGTTACGTGGAACTTCCACCCATCCTTCTTCTCTAAAGACTGGGTCTGCTTTAATAGCATCCCAATTATCATTGTCATTGGTGACAGAGATAGGAGGATGTGCTTCGTTATCATCCTTGTGCAGAGAGGAGATCATTTGCATTTGACTCAATTCTAAGTGACGCTGCTTACGTAGAATAAACGAGAGAATATACTTGAACGAATTAAGGGTTTCTTCAAGATTTTCGGATAGATTATCAATAGGATTAGCCATAGTTGAATTTGTGAAAGAAATAAAGGATATAGATGATAAGAAATAAATTTCAGTGAAAAATTCTGGAAGAAACAGGTATTTATAGGTGTAGAAATTCGTTTGAAATGAATAGACATTTGAAAGTTATTCAAATTTCAAATTCAAAATCAATTGTCATTTCTGACCAGTACATGTCGACATGGTCATATAGGGGATGTCGACATGGGTTAGTTAAAATTATGTCTAATTTGATTTTGTGAATAATTGTGTGTGTATATATATATATAATATACTAACATTTATTCTGGAGATAAGATAAGGTAGATGACAAAAAGGAAATTTCATTTCATTGCGTACTACGATAATACAACGATTAAGCACACAACAAACTACATGAACATTAGAAATAAAGCAAACTAAAACAAATACAACAAGATACGAAAAAATAAAACTAGTTAAAGGATGATGATGATGAAGATAGTCCAAGTTTCTTACCGACTTTGGAAATGAACTTGTTCATCTTGGATGAAATTTTGTCCAACTTCTTACTAACGTATCTTTTAAGAATCCGTTGGTTCTCAACAATCGTCTTTTGGTTTTTGAGAAGGATTTTGGTGGATGGATTAGGAGGATAGTCAATGCTTTCAAAAGAGGTTTCACCTTCTTCTTCTTCTTCTTCAATTTCCATTTCGTCCCCTTCTTATTCTTCCTCCTCTTCCTCTTCTTCCATTTCCTCATGAGCCAAACGCTCTTCTTTTTCGGCAAGGGTCTCATAAGGTTGAAAAACAAAAGGAATTTTCATAAGCGAAATGTTGGAATGATTGAAAATTTTTCTAGAAACAAATTCTTCACCTTTGAAATCCACTTCAAAATAGTTAAAAATCCAAGTGAGATAAATTCCATGGCATAAAGTATTCTCACTCGTTTCAAGTTTTTTAGGAGGAAGTTCATCCAGAATAACTTGCTTCCAATTTATGTCATAATTTTCAAAAATAGCAAAAAGAGTTTTGCAAACTTTTGAAGTAGGATTGTTAAAATTCCCCGATCTTGGAGTCAAAGTATGTTGCAAAAGAAGATTGACAATTCTTGCCTTTGGACGAAAATTTCGATTTTTGAATTCAAAATTATCAATTCCTTCGAAAATGTGATGAAATGTCTCACGATCATTTTCATCGATTTTAAAATTAGAAAGATCCATTCCCGTACACTTGCAATTTAGAATGGTACCCAAAAGATCACAATTCAAAACAATTCTAGTGCTTTTTACACTACTCCAAATTTCATCCTCATTCCCATCATAAAATCCATGGTTAAAATTAGCATAGAAAATTTTGACAAGATTTGGATAGCAAACAAAATCATTTTTAGAAGCATCAATCAGACTAAGAACTCCATTGTTCGCAAAAAGAGAATCAAGTTCATAAGAAGAAAAATCTTGAAAAATAGCAAATTTTCCGGGATGGACTTTGGCATAGTTAGCATAATTGATGTATGCTTTTATTTCCTCCGGATCATTGAATAATTGCTCTTTGATTTTTCTGAAAATTCTCATGGTGGAGGATTTGCTTGAAGAAGCCATTAAAGTAGAGAGCAGAGAGCTTGAAGTTATGAAGAGAGTTTGAATTTGAAAATGAGAGTAAAAAGATATGATAAAAGATAGTGAATAAATAGATTCTTAAAGGACATATTCTCTGTTCAAAAGGTAGCTTTTCAGAGAAGTGAATGAAGTGAAAAGGTGGAGGGAAATTCAAACATTTGAATTCAAATTTTGAAATTCAAATTCAGGTACCCATGTTGACATCATGGTAGGGACCATGTCGACATGTACCTTTGAATTTTCATGAATTGATTTTTTCCTAAGTTCTCTAATATATAAATATTATTATTATTTTTAATGCCTATATATATCTGAAATATTATTAAACTTCAAGTATATTTCAAAAAATATTATTGTACTATTAAAAAATAACAAAAATAATATTAAAATAATGAAATAATAATAAAAAATAGAAAACAAATTTTAAAATTCTAACAACACACCAATTCAAAATCAATCAATCAAACAATCAAGCAACTAATTCTAAGCAAGCAATTTCAACCAATTGTATTGTAAATGTGTACATTTTTCTGAGTCCGTTTCTTTGAATTCGTCGGAGTCATGAACAGCTGTGAAACACAAATTCGAATTATCTATCTTCTGATCATCATCACTTAAGGACGAGTCTGAGTCATCTAGAGTAGCAGTAAATGCACGCTTCCGTTTCTTTGCTGGATCATTGTTCATAGGAGAATTTTGCCTATCTGGATACGGACAGTCTCTTTTGAAATGGCCTGGTTTATCACAGTTGTAACATTTGTCATTATTTGACACCACATTCTGATTTTTAGAATTCTTATAGTTGTTTCTCTTGAGGTTATTCGTCTTTTTGTATTTTAGGAATTTCCTAAAATTTCTGGTCATAAAGGCTATCTCTTCATCATTATCGCTGTTTGAGTTCGATCCATCGGTCAATGCACTGAATGCCATTGATTTCTTTTCATATGCTTTACTTTCTCTTCTCCCTATCATTTGAACTTCATACGACATTAGATTTCCAATTAATTCTTCTATCTTTAAAGTACTGATGTCATTTGCCTCTTCGATCGCAAGTGTCTTTTGATCCCATTCTGGAGTTAGAGAATTTAAAATCTTTCTGACTTGATCTTCCTCAGAAAATTCCTTTCCCAAAGATATAAGAGAATACACAATATCCTCAAATCTACTATACATATCCGAAATAGACTCATTATGATTCATTTTAAATAATTGAAACTGATTTGTGAGCATGGAAATTTTGGTCTGTTTAACTTTGCTTGTTCCTTCGTGAGTAACTTGCAAAGGTTTTCAGATTTCATATGCAAACTTACAGACTGACACTCTATTGAATTCATTTCTATCTATTGAACAAAACGGAATATTCATAGCCTTAGAATTATTTTGTGCAACAATCTTTTACTCAGCAGTCCACTGTGCAAAATTAGTTATGGGTTCAGAATATTCAGTTTGTGTGATATTCCAAGTGTCTAATCCTATAGATTGTAAATATATTTTCATCCTACATGCCCAATATGCATAGTTACTGCCATTAAAAATTGGTGGTCTGACTATAGACTGACCCTCTACAAATGAACTAGTGACAGGGATACTAGTGTTAGTAACAGTACCAGTGTCGGTAGCCATTTTTAAAGCTTTTCAAAAATCAGATTATGAAACTTTGAAAACCTTGCTCTGATACCAATTGTGAGAAATGCGGATTACAGATATTAATGCTAGGTTTAACACTAGAGGGGGGGCGAATTGTGTTAATCAAGAATTACTAAATCTTTTTGAGTTTATGTTAATTTAGACACCGATGTATGCAATATACAAACACATATATGATCACAGAAACAAACACAGATGTAGAAATAAAATAAAAGCAGTAAAGGAAAGAACATACCGGATTTTATACTGATTCGGAGTTACCCTACATCCTGTCCCGCAACACAAGTACGGATTTCCTTTCAAAAGAAATTGTACAATTACACCCTCGGTTTCAAGGCTACGAGGTACACCCTCTAGAATTTCTATCCTTTGGGTAGAGATACTTGATTTCTGGGACACAAGTTTACCCAATTGATTTACCAAGCTACAATCACACCTTTTATCTTTTGATTGCTTTCCAAGGCTATAATCACACCTTTTCTTGCTTAATAGATTACAAAGTAGTCTACAACTCTGAAAAGCACTGAGAACCTTGTAGAGATAGTGATAGAGAATCAAACTAGAAGTAATCGAGTTCGATTCAATGTTGATTTCGGCAGAGTAATGGTAAGAATATGTATTAAGAAATGTGGAAGAAGAAAAGGAGTGAAAAACCAGAAAATCTAATCTAAAATTCGTTGAAACTAACCCCTGTTTATAGTAGAACAATAGTCATGTCCATTCATGAAGAGTTATGGCGAATGGACACTTCTTTTGAAATTTAAATTTTGAATTCAACTGACACCATGTCGACATGGTTACCCTAGGCATGTCGACATCCCAAAGCAATTTTTGGTGATTTGATTTTCTTTGAAAATAACCTTTATCTTATATTAAAAATATTTTAAACTTTACAAATATACTTGACTATAGTTAAATTTCATAAGTAAATATAGAGAATAATATAATAGTTTTTTACTATAATTTTATATTTAAATCTAAGTATAAAAGTTAAATATATAATTCAAAAGGATAGTTTAAAATCAGGAGTAACTTTGACTTTTGAAATTAAAGTTAATTTTGAGGCTATAATTAGTTAAAATCAGGATAGAGGGTTTTGTTGTTTTTAAAAGGAAAGTTTTGAAATCATTTTGAAAACAAGATAATTTTGAAAAATCATTTTGAATAAAAGGTTAGCGGATAAAAAACAATGTTCCACTAGGTTTTTCGTAGGTTCCATCCTGCTTAGGGTTCCATCCCTTTAACAGGCTCGAAGTGGATTCCATTCCACGAATAAATTGGATTTTAAGATGCCAGTGCTTTTCTACGAGTTTTAACAAAAATTATTAATAAAAATACTTATGCTTGAAATCTTAAACTCTTGATAATCTTGATACTCATGAGTCTTCTATCTCGATATCTTGAATCTCTATACTGTACAGTCTTCATTCTTGGTACCTGCATGGTTAAATCCTGCATATATATATATATATATAAACTTATAATGTCAGTATTTATATTTTATAATGTCAGTATTTATATTTTATAATCTATTCTAAGGCTGTTGTCATCAAAACCATCATCTCATGGACTAACAGGAGAGGTTGACGAGTGCACCATTATTGACCATTCCAAATGGGAATGAAGGGTTGATAGTATACATAGATGCATGTGGTACTGGATTAGGGGCGATTTTGATGCAAAAAGAAAAAGTTATTGCCTACGCTAGTTGACAGCTAAAGCCGCACGAAAGGAATTATCCGACCCATGATTTGGAGTTAGCGGTGATTGTCTTTGCTTTGAAGAGCTGGAGGCACTATCTAATGTGAGAGAGGTTTGATCCGTTTATGAACCAAAACTCCCCAAAGTACCATTTTTCTTAGAAGGATCTCAACCTTCGCCAGCAATAATGGTTAGAGTTCTTAGCCTCTTATGATTTTGATACTTCCTATACATCGGGTAAAGGTATTATGGTCGTTGATGCATTAAGTAAAAGACATGCTAATTTGGGAGCAATGTTTTTGGAATGGAAGCAGATAAAGTATATTGCTATGTTTGATTTAATGCCTCACAACGAGCTAGAACGTGAAATGTTAGTAAGTTTTTTGATCAAACCTACTCTTATAGAAAGGATCGGTACTAGTCAGAAGCAAGATCTTAGGCTAGCAGAGATCATAATGAAGACAGAAGAAGGAGTAAAATCTGAAGGTATGAAGCAATACAAACTCGATCGAGAAGGTTGGCTTCGTAAATACGGGAGGTTGTTTGTTCCCAATGTTGATTGATTGCGAGATAATGTGCTAAAAGAGTGTAATCATTCCAAATTGACTATCCATCCTGGTGGTAACAAGATGTATCGAGATATAAAGCAAATTTAGTACTGGAAAGACATGAAAGGGAGGTTGGGCATTCATCTCGAAGTGTATGAACTGCTAATTGGTAAAGGGAGGACAAAAGAGACCTAATAGATTGTTGCAACCATTAGGAATTCCAGAGTGCAAATGAGAGCAAGTATCGATGGATTTTGTAGATAAAATGCCAAGGACTCGAGTAGGGTACGATGGCATTTGGGTCATAGTAGATCGGTTGACTAAGTGTGCGAGGTTTATACTTGTCAAGTCAAGTAGAATGGCATCCAAGCTGGAGGAGTTGTATGTAAAGTGGATAGTACGATTTCACAGTGTGTCGAAGAGAATTGTGAGCGACCGAAGACCCATTGTTCACTAGTGGGTTTTGGAAGAGCTTACAAGAGACGTTAGGGATAGCGATGCATCTTAGTATAGCTTATCATTTGCAAATGGATAGGCAGACCAAGAGAATAAATTGTATATTGGAAGATAATTTTCTTTCCTAAATACGGTTTACATGAGAAAAAATTCTTTTCTAAAATAAATTCCAAGATAATTTTTGAAAAAAATGTATTTTTTTGCAATTCTCATTCATTTTTATTGACGTTTCTGTCGCTTTCTTTGGAATTTACTGTTTTTCTTTTGGTTACATTTATCTGCTTTTACTTTTCTTTTATTACTTACGGCCTATGTCCTTATTCTCTTCTTTTAAACATCACAAAACACAGAGAGAAAGCATCATATTAATCATCACTGATTTACTACAATAGGAACTAAATGCTTATATAGGAGTACAATCTCATAACTAAAAGAGAAAACAAGTCCTACTACAAAGCGATACTAGATAAGTAAATATAGTAGCTAAACACAGCTATCATCTAGGGCTAGGAAGCCTAGGACCATGTCCGTCCTTACACAAAAAGGTCCTACTCTAGGAATCCCAATAAATCATATGCTCCTCCTGCCGCCTATTACTGGTTAGTAACTTACGATGTATTGCTCGTGATGATTAAGATCTATTCCATACTCAAAATGGAATAACTAAGTCTCATTTACTGCAACGAATAAAGATTTCAATCTACGCAGTCCCTATCTAAAAAGGCAACTAAGCTTGGAAAAATTTTCTCTTTACCTTTCCCTTTCTTTTTTCCCCAACCACACGTGTGTCTTACTATCTTACTAATATCACTTCACCATTCTTCTACAGTCTACACACATGAAGCAACATTTCTAGGTTCTCACCAGTGTCCTATACACTTTACGGTAACTTTTATTATTACTACTAAAAGTTATCACTGCTATGCCCTACATAGCATTACACATTTCCCATCACACCTAGGAAATGATTCCTATCTACTATATATTTAAAAGTTTGGTTTGGTATTTATCATTTCATTTCAAAAATTAAAGCTTTCAAACTTTGAAACATCAAATCCCAAAATCCTTGCCTTTAAAAGTGTTACTTTGAAGTTTCTATTAAATTCAACGGTACTTGGTTACTTAACATTTTATCTTTCTAGACTTGCATCTTTACAGCTCTTTGAATTTAAATTATTCCCCAAGCCTGGAGGGGAAAGCTTACAAATTCTGAGTTCAAAAGTTATTCCTATTTTCCTTTTAAAGACCTTTACAGCTTTCTATAAAAAAAAATTGGAATTTTAAATTTAACTATTTACTATGTTTTTCTCTTCCAAAAATTTATTTACCTTTTCACCAAACCATTTTTCTTTAAAACATGCCTTGCTTGTCCTTAAAACTTTTTTTCTTAACTTCCTAAAATGTCCCCACATGTTTTCAAAATATCTTCTTTTCATAGATTTTTAAATTTACGAAAACGGGAGTAAATAAGAACAATTATCCTATCAAGGATCGCTTAACTTTCCTACTCTTCCAATTACCTAACTTTGATGGAGCTTCTAACTTACTATAAACGAGGACTTTCTACAAAGACAAGCAATCAATGCGCATAATCAATGGAAAAATATGAAATTTCCATTACTTAGCTTTCCTACTAAGGCTCCCTGTAATATCTCTCCTAACTAACACTGTCTCTAATTATTACACTTCTTATTACACCTAATGGTATTATACTTTAATGTATTGGTACTGCTTTCTCTAATGAGAAACCATTAACACTAAAACCTTTTATGAATCCTTTAAAAGAGGATTCCATGTTTAAGTGAAATTACAAGGAACTTATTTTATAATTTATCGAAATAGGCTATACAAAATATGGTGCTTTCCATACCTTATACATCTCTTTCACGTATTCGTTATTACTTGCACAAAAAATCTTTATTTGTGATTTGGTTTCATAGAAAATTATATCATTATTCATTTAATTCCAGTAGATTAAAGTATGTTTAATCTATATTCACTTACAATAGCCATTTCCTACAAAAATTTATTAATTTCTTAATATTTAACTTACATCTTTTTATTTGGGTCAAAACAGATGTTGCGTAAAACGCCATTACTACAACCCAAAGATATTATTAAATGGATTCAATTAAAGTAAATTTTAGTAAATCTCATATGCTATGTAAATTTATTTCCTTTGGGAGTCACCTACTATAACAATAGTGTCATAGACTTCTTTATTTTTCATGAAAACATCTATTACCACAATAAATGTAGTAACCTATGTTTTCAATACTTAACACACTCTAGGTTTTTATATTTAAAATCTTTGTTTACCAACAAACAAACTAGCGAGCTATACATGCTCTATAATTCTTCAAAAAGAATTTCACTTTTAACAAAATTTACATCATATAAAAATCAATTTAAATTTCATACCACTTATCTTTTTTTCAGAAACCCAATGTTTACTTCCTCAAACATATCAACAATTATATTTTTCAACTTTTCAGTTCCTAAAGTTTCATTTTATTGGGCTAGAGATAAAATGGATTTTTTTCTTACTACCTTAGGAGTACCCTTCCTAAACCTTGAAAATCTCATTTCCTTTCTATTTATTCCTTCCAAAATAAAATACTCTGCCTACTATCCATAGGGAACTTTCCCACTTCCTATAACATATGGACACCAATCTTCTCTCAAAACATAGCCTATTATACACTATAAATCGGCACTAACATAGTTCTCAACATCCTTGCATCATCCCAAACCCAACGAGCAAACTATGCACAAATATACTTCTAAAAACTTTCCATAAGTTAAAATCTATAATTGGGGATTATTTGGATTTTAATACATAATATATTTATATTTTATTCAAAAATAAAAATACGTTCACTCATATTTTCTAATTTACCTAGGATCTACTAACCTAAGCACCGCCACCAAATGTAACAACCTAAATTCCAGTGGGTCGGGATTTTCGTAAAAATGCTAAAACCCAAACCACTGAAGCCTGAGTTGGGTGTCTGGTATCCTGCAAATAGGCAAAGATAAATATATCAGAGCTCAAATAAATATCTCACAGGGAACTGAGTAAAATACAGTAATAAGTAAATACTCACCAAGATAATAACACTTTCTAAACAAGTGTCTCAAAGATGGAAAATCTCTTCCATCTATCTAATCTGTGGGATGATATGAGGATGGGGTCAAAACTAAAGTTCTGGTGAATGGACAAATTATAAAATTCTAAGTATAATTCTACATATACCATTCTATTTTCATTTTCTGTTATATTAGGTTTATTGGGTTTATAATACTCATATAACTTGTAACTTCTTCATATTAACCGGATTTTGACAAGTTATATATGAAAATTGATCAGAAATCACAATGAATACAATGGTATAAGTTTCAAGGCCATATTATAAAAATTCCAAAATTCTTATTTTCATTGTTCCTTGTTATTTGATTGTTTAATTATCTAAAAATGTGGGGTGTTACAAACACCGGGGCCACTTACCAAAGATTGGTGAATACAATTTTCAAGGATTAGATCGGGCAAATGATGGAAGTATATGTAGATGACATACTAGTGAAGTCACGAATACTTGGAAATTATCTAGATGACCTCATGGAGATATTTGAGATCCTCCTGAAGTATGGAATTAAGTTGAATATGCCGGAGTGTGTTCTTCGGTGTCTCTTCTAGAAAGTTTCTTGGATTTATTGTGAACGCAAGGGGAATCGACGTCAATCCGAAGAAAATCACTGCCTTGTGGAAT
Organism: Allium cepa; assembly: GCA_030765085.1. Lineage (NCBI taxonomy): Eukaryota > Viridiplantae > Streptophyta > Magnoliopsida > Asparagales > Amaryllidaceae > Allium > Allium cepa. The sequence goes on from CM060928.1 coordinate 223,646,490, forward strand.
GTCAAAGCCCCTACAAAAAAGGAGTTACAAAGTTTGTATGGAAAGATCATAACATTAAGTAGATTCATCTCCGGAGCTACGGATAAGTGAATACCATTCTTTGATGCATTACAGAAGGTTAAGAAATGCTTTGAATGCAATTAGAACTGCTAGACCGCTTTTGAGGAATTATTGCGACATACGAAAACACCGTCAGTTTTGTCTAAACCACTATTTGGTAAAGACTTATTTATTTACTTAGCAGTGTCTCACAACGAATTAAGTGTAGAACTTATAATACGTAGGGAAGCTAGGATTCAATGCCCTATATACTATATTAGCAAACAATTAATAAGAGCTGAATGAAGCTACCCAAAGTTGGAGAAGCTGGAATACTCCTTATTGACAACATCAAGGAAACTGCAGCCATAAATCCAAGCTCACCCAATCAAGTTATTGATGGATCAACCCTTGAAACAGGTACTATACCATCTCAAGACTTCAAGATGGCTTTTGAAATGGAACATCGAATTAAGCCAATACAATGTGACTTATCATCCCTGGAGGGTAATTAACGGATAGGCGTTGGATAACTTCATCGTTGAATTCACAATTCGGGATGAGGAGGAGGACATTACGGTCATAGGATCGCAATGGAGATTGTTCGTCGATGGTGAATCAAACGAATTCTACTCAGGAGAAGGGGTTGTACTTGAAACTCTCAAAGGACGGTCAATTTGTTATGCTTTGAAGTTGGATTTTACTTCTACTAACAACGAGGCGGAGTATGACGCATTAATAGCAAGATTAAAGATTATGAAGGAATCAGGAATAAAAGTTCTACACATCTATACCAACTCACAACTAGTTATCTGTCAAGTAAGAAGGGAATATTTAGTTAAGGGTGCATAACTAGCCCTTTACTTGAAAGCATGGAAATTGCTTAACGACATTAAACATTACACCATATTCCCACAGTGAGAAACGTGAAGACGATCACTTAGATAAACTAACCAATTTCGAAGATGCACAATCAATGGGATTGGTTTCGGTAGAAGTTGTGGCAACTCCTAGCATAGATCAAATGGATGGTGTTGGACACTCAAGACCGCAGAAGAGGAGGAATCATGGATAACACTATTCAAGGACTACGTACTCAAAGGAATGATCCCCAAAGACAGGAAACATGAAAGAAGCTCCTTTGGAAGGCACTATGATTCATAATGCAGGATGGAGTATTATATAAGAGAAGATTCTCCTCCCCCTTGCTCAGGTATGTAGCATAAGAGGAAGCTAGGAAGATTTTCATGGAAATTCACGAAGGCAGTCGTGGTGATCACAAGGGACAAACACTGGCAAAAAAGGATCTCCACCATAGAATTTCTGGCCAACGATAAACTGAGATGTAGTAGACTACACCACAGGGTGTGATTAACGCCTAAGATTTGTGAAGATTTCATGAGCCCCATCTCCGTAACTTGCGCAAATGGTCAGCTCTTGGCCATTTGCTGTTAGGGAATCGATTTAATCGGCATACTACCAATAGAAAAGGTAGGAACCAAAATCGCTATCATTGTAGTTAACTACTTTAAAAAATGGGTTGAAGTAGAACCACTTACCACAATTACTACTAAAAAAGTGACTAACTTTGTAACAAAATATTTTTTCAGGTATGGAGTACCATAGAAAATCATCACAGACAATGGAACTCAATTCGAGAGTGCAGGGTTCAAGGACTTTTGCAAGCGCTACTAGAATGAGAAAAGCTTCCCGACGATAGCGCGTCCACAGTCAAACGAGCAAGTGGAAGCAATGAACAAGATTATCAAATCCACTGTAAAGAGGCAGCCAAAGAAAGCTGAAGGAATTTGAGTTGAGGAGCTTCCACTAGCACTACGGGCTGATATAACGATGCAAAAATCTACGATCGGACACTCATTGTTCGCTTTGAAATATGGTTCAGAAGCTATGATCTTGGTAGAACTGGAAGTCCCATCTCATCATAGAAGACATTTCAATCAGAGTGAAAATGAGTAGCTTCTACTTGGATCACTCGATAGATTGATGAGAAGCGAGAGAAAGCCAAACTAAGGGTAAGTGCTCACTAGAAGAGAGTGGCATGACCCTTCAACACTAAGGTTCGCAACTGTACCTTCGATGTGGGAGATCTCATTCTAAAACCGAGCTTCCTAGGTATAGATGTGCTTGGCCCGAGTTGGGAAGGACCCTATGTGATCAACCAGAAACTCTGAGTCGAAACATTCAAGCTAGCGACTTTCGATGGATTTTCGATCTACGTGCTTGGAATAGCAACTCACTGCTACACTACTACATTTGATACTACCTATATATTTCCTATTTTCAAAAATAAGCCATATAAGGACACTGGGGGCATTACAAATAGGCAGGACTTTCCTCTTTCCTTATATTTCTTTGATAAAGCTAACTACTTGAATCAATAGAACCACGTTTTTGTAAGCAAGCCACCAGGTTGACAGGAAAATCGACTCACACAGTCGAATCGACGAGGAAAATTGATCCAACCCTTATAAGAAACGGTGTTGCTCTGGCAATGTCGGGAAAGGGAAAAGCCGCCGAGTGGACAACAAAAATCGACCAAAATTGTCGGATTAATGAGAAAATCCATCCAACCCTTTTGAGAATCGACATAGCTCCGGCAACATCGGGAAGAGGCAATGCTGCGAGTCGGTGGGGAAAATCGATTCAAACCATCAGATCGATGGGGAAAATTGATCCATCCCTTTTAAGAATCTACGTTGCTCAGGCAAAGTCAGGAAGGTTCAAAGCTGCCGAGTCCATGGGGAAAATCGACTTAAACCACCCGGTCATTGGGAATGCCGATCTAAACCTAACGAGAATCGGCATTTCTCTGGTAGCATCGAGGATACCCATATTGCTATGCACCATACAAAAAGCCACACGACACTTCTTGAACCGATGGAACCACATTCTTATGGGCAATACTCTTATGTGCATTTAATAAGCCACACGACCAAGAAAATACTTCCTAGTCTCCAAATGAGAAGTATGGACTCCTAAAAACACCGAGTCGATGGAAAATCGATCCTAAATTTCTAAGTACCGATATTGCCCCGACAACGCTGGGAAATACTTCTATTTTCTAGTCATCAGTGTTACCTTGACAACATTAAGAGACTATCAAATTTTCCAAGTTTTGGCGTTGCCCTGGCAACATCGAGAAAACTTCAAATTATAGGATAGGAGAAAAATCCATCCCCACATTCCAAGGACCAACATCACGCAGACAATGTTAGGGAAAACTTAAGCGCTATGTCGACGGAGAAAATCAACCCAAACCGCCTAGAATCTAAGTGTCATCCAGAGATAGACGACAACAAAAGGGCCTAAATGCTCAGAATCGAGTGACGAAACCACAAGTCCCGGAGATATGGACTACCATGTAAATTAGACAGAGGGTAAACGAACAATTGCTCGAAACACTTGTTTGAATGCTTAAGTCTAGCATTCGGAGTAACCACCCTTATTTGATTGGGGGCCCACACACTAAAACATGATTGAGATGAGCTCAACCGAGCTCAAATAGAGAACAATCGTAGAGTTAGCTAAACCGTGACACAGTACAGTTCTGTCACGCCGAACGGAATATCTTGGCAAACATAATAGAGCTAAGTAATATAGTACGCTAAATAATTGCAAAAATATTATTTACAAGCATAGAGATACGTGATACATGAACATGCACAATACATAAAAAGCAACAAAAGTACACGAGATTAGAATAAAAAGCTAATCTTCCATTACTAATATCTTTTATATACATGAACAAAAAGCAGGGGCCGTACTCATATAATATTGGACAGTTTTAGACTCAAAAGAAAAGGAAAAGTATAGACTCGATATACATACTGACACAAAATGCAAAACGCTCATCCCGCACATATGCTACCGAGTCTTCTCTTTCTTGTCTCTTCGGCCACCTTTCCCAGTCTCGCCTAACTTCAACCTTCTCTTGCTTTCCTTGTTGGAGGTAATATTTCCCTCCAAGTGCGCTGACTCTCCTCCTATAGCTGGGTTAGATCCCTCAGATCCTCCAGCAGTTGTGCCTCTGTCCTTCGGCTTTCGAAGCTTGATTGGAGTTGGAGTATTTTGCTTTACCTCTTTTGTCTCCTTCTTCTCCCTTCTTCTTTATCCTTCTTAGTCTTTAAGCCATCGTTTCCTTGTTAGTCGAGTCTGACCTCCTCTGATTGTCATGTCTTCTTTTCAAGACACGAAGATATCCTCCAAGTTCTGTAATGTTCCTATCTGCTCAAAGTCTGGACCAAGGCCAAAGTTCGAAGCTGGAATTGAACCTAAAATCACTATGGAGACAATGGTAGAAGGGGTGAAGATGATAGCGCACTCTAGCCTAGGACCTGGAGGTAGAGATGAGAGAGAAAGCTAATCTACAAGTTGGAAAACGCAATTTTATAGTTTAGTAAAGGAATCCAGAGTGAACTGAAGCATTTTGAGTATTGGAGAAATGAGAGAAATATCCGAGCTAGGAGTTTGATCATGAATTTTGACTTCAAATCCCTATTCGTCAGTTTCCATTTCAGTGGGCCACACAATAACCGGGGGAAGGTACTGGTTATGCAGGGCTTCATAAGTTCAAACGGAATGGGTGGTTGTAGGACTGACCCTTATAGATAAGAAAAGGGTCGTTGCTGGCTCTTGAGATTTGGAAGTGGATGTTTCGCCTTAACCCAAAGAACTCGAGTCAAAAATAGCCTTAGCAGCAGCCTCAATAGCGACATTCTCCTTCTCTTCTTTCAGAATCTCCCTGCCAGTCGTAAGCTTATGTCCTCGAAACTGAGATAGGTGGCCATGAGTTCTTCTTTGGATCCCGTGTCCTTGGCTTTCTCAGACGTGATTAATACTTCCTCCGAAACGATGGCGAGAGTCCTTGGTTAGTTATCTCCTTGCCACTTCAAGCTTGCATAGAAGTGTAACTTGATAACACCCATCTAGGTCGTAATGTCTTTGTGTGTTCTTTAAAGGTCCAAAGGTTCCTCTCGGTTAACGAAGTGATTGATCTCAACCGCTAACTTATCAGATTTAAACATCAACTTCCCTTTCGCCAATTTAGCGTTCTCCTTATGGAGCCGATTGAGTTCCGTAGCCTATCCAGTGATGATTAGACCCCGGGCCTTGATGGCATTCTCTCCTTCAGTGACTCACTCCTTCAATTTAAAGGATTCCTCATGAGCATCTTTAAGCTAATCTTTAATCATAAGGCATGTTATTTTATAGGCCCGAGTCACTTCTTTTGGCAATTTATCACTTGTAGTCTTCCCCTTCAAAGCGACATCTTTATCTATCTTCAGCTGAGCTATCTTGTCATCTCGATGCTTGACCATTCTATTGTAGTTATCCTTTTCTATCTCAAAGGAAAGAATTTGCTGGTAGTTAGCTGTATTCACTTAAGAAAGAGCTCGGACAAGACACTTTCACTCGAACCCAACTTCCAAATCCTAATGGACTGTCTCTAGATTTCAAAGAGAGGCAGATCTATTTGTGAGTTTTATAGTCTGATCGAATTTGAACCCACATGGGAACAAGTGTGGGTAATCAGCCTGAAGGGAGCTAGACCTAGCGGAAGCATATATTCTTGGCATGTTTTGAAGGAGTAGGGGTAAAGTAGTAGTAATAGCATGGGAGAATGAGATTTCTTGTACGGCAGTAGTCTGAACCTCTGTGTAGGGAGCAGTGATGGATGCTGTAGGCCCATAGTGATCATCGGAGTCCCTATGGTCTTTGTGAATATTGTTGGGGGCATCACCTTCACCATCCCTTCTTCACTTCTCCTTCCTCTTATGATCTCTCTCCAGATGACGAGCTTCATCTTCACTTTCGCTATCTTTCCTTCTCCTTCTCTCCTCATCAGTTTCACATTGAGGACACTGGGTTGGATCTGAAGTGTGGTCTTTTTAAGAGATGGAGTACTGGTAGAGTTGATTGTAGAGTCCACGATCCATCGAACTTGAAATAAGGAGAAGACTGAAATTAATGTTGGAACTTTGAAATTATGTTCAATGTAGGGATGTGTGTCCGTGATCCTAAGTGAAGTGTGTAATGCTAATGGCCTCCTATGTACTCTACCAACTGTATCGATGTGGTTTCAAAGTCGGAGTCTCTCCACCTTCATTTGTGAAATCACCGGTAGATAAGGTGATATCTGAACCAATCTTGTCCATAAAATCACTGATTGTGAAGTCCCCAAATTCACTCAAATTAATGGAGTTGTCTCTTAAGGGGCGTGAATGAATTGTGTCTCCTACAGGGTTTTCCATAGCTTTACCTCGAACTACTATGGAGTTTCGGTAATTAACTATTCTAAAAGAGGCAATCTAGGAAGTTCGGGACTCGTTGTTTCAGTAATTAGCTATTTTAAAGGAGGCGAGTTAGGGAGACCAGAACTTATTTCTGGCAATTCACTATAGGACTCATCACCATCCTCGATGACGTGGAAATCACTATCAACGTCGTCGTCAATAGCCTCTTCCCCCTCCTCAACTGCCATTGATTGTTTCGCTTATCTCCTTTGGATCGACTCATCCTCCTATGGGATCGAGGGCATCTTATTTTTTTCATCTCTATCCTTCGGAATATCTTCTTTGGCAGGTAGATCGACCTTGACCCTAGGAGCTTCTTTGGGTTATACTTCACCTGATGAATCAACTACATTACCTTAAGCATACTCATCGAAGCTACAAGATAGGGTAGAGGAATGGATTTGCATCCTAGAATCACTTGGGGCTGGGGACTCAGCCACAATAGATCTTCGTGGGTGAAGCAAGCCATATGTCCGGAGATTTTCATGAGTCCGAAGGAAGTCCACGAAGCGATGAGAAGCTCTCACTGCCTTCAAGTATCGAGCATTGGTTTGTGCACATCGCTGCTATCTCAAGCGGGATGTCTGCAATGCAATATGTAGCAAATTAGAGACTTGGAACCTCTAATACAGTGGAAGCCAAGAAAAAGAAGCTTACTTCCTAACAGCCAAAGATGATTGGACCCTTCTGGACATCGAAGGAAGAAGTATTCATTCCTGAATGCCGAGCGTTGATTGTGGAGTTTATCTATCAATCTATACCCCTTTCAGGCTTCTATAATCATTATAGGAGGACAATCTCTTCTTTTGAACTGAAGGAGATCAGTTAGCTCATTGATTTTAGGAGGCCGATTAAGTCTATTCATGAAGAGGACATGTAGAGAACTTAAGAGTTCATAACCATTCGGATGTATCTAGAATGGTGCCAGTTCATTCTTGTATCACCACCATCAAGAATCGATTAAACGGTGGCACAACACTGCCTAAACATATATAGCGGTTGCAAGCGGTGATGTTCGGTAGAGGGTTGTGTGCAAGTTCAACTCTTGATGGCAAGAGTACGTCATCTCCTGGGATGCCATGCTGCAAACATATATTTCGAGGCGATCTAGCCCTGAAAACCGAGGACACTTTCTCTGGTGGTTTATCTAGAATTCTTATTGAGGCAACTCTTCGAATACATGGCCTACAGGGACTAACAGGTTGTAATATTCTGATGTAACAGACTGACTTGGTTCCATAGGGATAATAAGTGATACTAGCACAATTGTGGATCCAGCCTCTAAAGGTGTAGATGTTCCTTTACCGGGCTTAAGGCAGGGAAACTGGTGTGTCATTCTAAATAATAAAACTCAAAGTTCAACATGGTCATGTATGTTTTATTTTTATAAAATACTCATGTGACCAAAGTTTGAAATCCGAAGGAAGTTAGCGTACGTTGATTAAATGGATTCTAAGCATTGACCAGGGAAAGTGTGCTATGATATCTATGCAAAGTGAGTGAAGTATCCCGAACACCATGAACGGACCATCCAGTGTAGACAACTCACTTACACTAGGAAAATGAATTGCATCGTATTTTGAGATTATCTTTTTGGGAACTTACCCGTTATCGATTGAGAATTAATAAAGGATCCTTTGTCTAAGGAGGCATGGAAAATATTTCTTTTCAGGATCACTGAAAGTGCAGAAATGGAAAACGATACAATGAAATCATCCAATATGTCCGACTTTGGAATATATCATCGCACTGAAGTTCAACCAACGTTCGGCACTTAGCCAAATTCTTGAAGAGAGAAAGTCATAACTGGAAAATAGAATTTGGTTTTGAAATGATATGCATTCAAATGGGGTAAAAGTTTAACCCCACCACCGACCAATTGCAAAACAAAATCAATTATCTTCCTTCAAGTTAACATTAACCAACCCCAAACCATCATCAATCGAACAAGATCATTGACCACCACCTCTAATCTGAGCTCAAATTAGGTCTATGGTTTCAATTTGGTTGAGATTACTTAAGGTATGAGATGGGACGATGGTGCATTGATAGGCAGTGGTGGTGGTGGTGGTAGGAAGAGGTGGCAGCTTCAGGGCTGATTAGCGGTGGTGCTTAGGAGTTGGGTCGGCTCGACTTCCAGATGACTTGGGTAGAAACGTCTTGGGTGAAAGCTAGAAAGAAATGAAGCAAAACTTATAAAATTTTCTATGTTAAAATTTATAAGGGCCGAAAATAAAGATGACTCGTCACTGGGTCAAATGACTCGGTACTGGTTGTTCTTTTTTCTTTCATCCTATAATTTTCTAAAAGCAATACAAAGAACGTCAGCACCAACTTAAAGCGTGGAAAGATCTTTGAAGCACAGATCAAATCTTTAAGTCAAAGGAATGAAATGCTAGTTACAACAAAACAGGACAGTTAAAAGACATTATCTACACTGAAATCAACAACTCAAGATGGAACTTGAACGTTCAACTGGAATTTGCTGGATAGTAATTAGGACTTGTCTCGTTTCAAAGCACGCTTTGTTTTCAACAGATGCATACTCTGGGAAGGAAATTTTAACTAGGTTTTTGACTTTCAGAATTCAATGGGAGTTAGAACATCAAAGAAAGATGATACGACTTGAAACTTGGCAAGCATGCTTAGAAAGGAGAAAGAATAGGTCTTGGAAAATTTCACCTACAAATTGACTATGGAAACAACTCAGCATCGAGTCATTTAACTCGGTGTCGGGTCATTTCTGACCCCAAAACAACTCAAAAACTTCATGTGAGTAATTTTCTACTCACCTAGCTTGTGCTCAACTGTTTCCAAAAGGCTTAGATGAAAAATCATTAAGTTTAAAGAGAAGACAACTCGAAAAGCTAGGCAATCCAAGTGATGAAGGTACTGTCACTAACACCGACCAAATTTCTAGAGAATATGCGCGAAACACATCCATTCAAAGATAAAAAGGTAGTTCAAAAGGGTTGGAGTCAGTTCCTCTTAAGAAAATGGCTCAACACCAAGTCATTTGACTCGGTACCGAGTTGTTTATTCACCTTCGGTTACATTGAGTTTTCTTGTATAACCCTGGGCCCACTATTAGACTCTAATACTAACAGGCTTTCGACCCAATACCTCCTCTACCCGTTTAAATACAACCTCTGGTGCAACTAAAAGCGGATCTGGTTTCTACCATCACTACATGGAAGCTCTACCTCTTTTTCATCATTTATCTCCATATAATAATAACCAAGGCAGCTACACTTAGATACTGTCTAACCCTTATATTTATGGCTTATTCTCTTTTAAATCTCTTATACTCTCAAACAAACTATATAAAATCTATAAGAAATAAAGCTATAATATGGAAGTAGGTTATAGATTGCCGAACCACTATAAAATCCTATGTCTCTCTACTTATATCCATTATTTTCTTTTTATTTCAATGATTATCCACTGGATTTAGGCCTCAAAGGTTTCCTACAATGTATTCTTAAGTGTTGATCCATTTTTGATGTTAACACTATGAAAGTGAATCATATATTGAAGGATGCCTTAAAAGTTTGCATTTTAGATGTTGAAAGGTCGTAGTATGATCATTTTAGAGTTCACATACAACAATAGCTATCGGCCGAGCATTGGTATGGCATCATTTGATGCATTATATGGTGGACCATGCAACGCCCATTTATGTTGGTAGGAAGAGGATGAAAAACTAATGCTTGGGCCACATATGATTAGGGAGACTTCGGAGAAGATTGAGGTCATTCAACAATTAATGCAAGTTGCTCAAGATAGGCAAAAGAGTTGTGCCGATAAGAGATACCAAAATTTGGAGTTTCTGTTGGCGATATGATGTTTGTGAAGATTTTTCCATTGAAGATTATAGTTTGGTTTGGAAATAAGAGGAAATTGGCATCGATATTTGCAGATCATTTTCTAATACTAGAGAGGATTGGAAAAGTAGCATATAAAGTCGACTTACCTTAGAAAATGACAAGTGTGCTCAATGTGTTCCATGTTTCTCATCTTAGGAAATTTGTGCATGACTCGGGTGTGATTATTGCATCAGATCAAATGGATGGTATTGAAGTTGAAATTGAAGAATCCATATCTCATAAGCTTATCTGTATACCCAAGCAGATTATGAAGCAAATTAGGAAGAAGGCTGTGAAGTTGGTAAATTTTCAATAGGGTGAAAGTGAAGGCGATAATACTTGGGAGATTGAGAAGAGCATAAGGACCAGGAGCTCTTTACTTAGTCGGACACTATTTAATCATTAATTTTCATATTTAGTGGTTTATTCTTTCTAAATTATTACCTTGCATGCTATGGTTTGCATAAGATTTATTGTCTACTATGTGTGGATGTTTGATTTTTGATATGCTTGTTGTTTGGTAGGCACGCCTGGTATTTATTTTATTTTTTATGTTTGTTTGGCTTGGATTTTAAAGGTGAAATTCCTGAAGGGGGGTGTATCGACCTACATTTTTAAGCATCAACGGATTATAAAGATATTATTATCAAAACCAAATTGGGTCTCAGTTAAATGTAACTTTGGCGAACGTTAACTATTAATAATTTTGACCTCGAGAATAAAGATTGGATGATTTTGATCTAGAATATCTTATAAGGTCTATAACTTGTTATTAGAGCTGATTAGAGTCTCAAACTATTTCCGAATGAAAGAAATGATGGTATACCATTCCATAGAATGACCGTGGTAGATTTTTGGAGTTACGGTTTAGGATATACAATTGTTTGAAGTTTGGATGGTCTTTAGGCAGACTAATGGGCAAATAACCCAAGCTCGTAATTAGGCCTTAAAATTATTTCAAGAGTAGGGTTAAGACAAGCCCCAATAACAACCGCTAATCAATATACAATCATCTTTAAACATATTCTAGCCATTAGACCTCCCTCTACCAAAATTCCATCATTCTCTCAATAAAATTAGCCCAATTAAATTAATTAAGGGGTGAATAGCATAGATTTGAGAAAGGGGAAGAATTTGATTTGAAATTTGTACCTTAGGAAGCATGTAGATGCTACTCGAATTCTGGTCGACTCTTGTTTTAGTGAATCTACTCCTCTTTGGCTACTTTTATTTTACTTTGCACCCTAAATGAGTGATTCTATTCTCTCACTTTGGTATCGTTGTTGACATATGTGTTAAAAGTGTTTTAAAAATATTTTTATGCTTAAAAGTATGATTTTTTAAATTGGAAAATAGATGTCCATATCAGATTTATTTCAATTTGTGTGTTTTTATTATTGATTTTTAGGCGATTAGCAGGTGATTTATCATCCCTAAACCTACCATATATTTTTCTACATGTTTTAACATGTTTTGGACCCATTTTTAAATTCGAAAATAAGAGTTAATGTTTTTGTGGTTTTGAAACTGAAATAAAAATGAGTTAAAATGATTTAAAGTGATAAATCATGGTCTTTTGGTGCATGATGGTTAATATGGATATCAAATTAGGTACTGAGTGTGATTTGATATGGTATTTGTTTCCTTGTTTGTTTGTTTGTTTGTTGTGTATATTTGAATGGTTGCAAATGCTCATCGGAGTGAATTGGAGATTGTTGTCATTTCTATAGATTAGGGTTTTCATGCAAAAGGAGTAGTTATGATGTGCTCTTTGATTTGATTACAAAAAGGTTAGAATATCCATAGCCATAGAATGAACTTCGACAGAATGACTTTAGCGTGTTTGAAGTTGTATCGCCGCAAAGGAGTTGCACGCAAGTTGAAATGCTGGAAATAGAGATCAAACTAAGGTAAAATGATAAGGTGCAGAAAATAGTGCAAGATTCCTATATGACATAGATGTGCTCGATAGGAATTCAAGGCTAGAATGGAAGAAACACAGTGAATGCTTTAGTCCGGTGGACTGTAGATGTTCGGCAAGTGGCAAGGGTGGTTCAATAGTTTGGGTTTGGGAGGACTTTGGCTACTTGACCAAGGTTTTTTTCGATATCGAACCAAGTAAAACTTTGGGCAGAAATGGGACGGACATGGCAAGGACTTTGGGCTTGGGTGGAAGGTTTGGTTCGGTGGTATATTAGTTCAGCAAGTGGCTTAATAAAGGTGTTCAACAATAAGACACCAAACAAGACCGTGTGTTCGACATGGGCTTAAGGTGTTCTAGGGTTGCTTGAGGCATGATCCGAACATGAACTCGGGATTGGCTAGAGGAGGCTTCAAGTTCGACCTAAGGTTATTTTAAGGATTTAAGTGGTTTAATTCGGTCATGTCCAAATTTATTTCGAGAAATTTCTTTGGGTGACCGAGGAAAGATCAGAACTTTAACGACTCGACAGCATGGGTGTGTTATATCGAATGGTTTAAGTAGAAAGCATTTGTAACATATGGGGATCATCAAGGAGGCAAGTTTGAAACAGTGTGAAATTATGGATTAGAATAAATGGGAGTTTCTACTATTTAGACACATACCAAGTGGATCTTAGATAACTAAGAAATCTTGATGTATGCTTGATAAGAAGGGTTCCATGTGAACACTCATTATAGATCGATACAGGGAGATCTGTTTAATCCTAGAGTTTAGAATAATCAATATAGGGAATCATATAAGTTTTCATATACCCAACAATATTTGAGTTGAGAGATGCAAGAGTGTTTGATGTTTGCTATGTTTGATACGAATGCCACATGCTGTAGGTACTACTCGGTAAAATACCTAGGCACCCCACAAGTTACTTTGAGTAGTAGTACACTTATATGATGATGACTGTGGATTAGCATAAATCGATGTTATGTGCTAACTTGTTGGATGTAAGGATTGGTATGATTCTTTATACCTCATGTTCCTATTTACTATATAGTTTTTTTTGTGTATTTTAAGATTATAGACCACCAATACCAGGCTATTGTCTGACTTGAGATTTTACGTTTTGCTTCTTATTAAATTGGGTACTCTTAAAAGAGTAAACTAGGGATAACAAGTATAAGATATCATATGGAGCTGTACAGAGGATGAATAGGTGGTTAGCACTTTCATATACTATATTTTGAAGCTATCATTATTATTCCAAAGTTCGGTACCACGGATCAAATATCAATGTTTATTTATTAGAGACATATTTCTATTAAAGTTTATTTGATCGCATGTATATCTATATTTCCACTTTATTTTGTCTAACAAGGATGGACTGATAAACTCTGATTTATTTTATTATATTTTGTCTCGTCTATTTTGGATCTATATTGATTGCTATATTTTATCATATGCGCTATGATATAAATGACAGGTTCTATTTTGGGCTGTTTTGTTTTCCCCTTGACTGTTGCTCTACGTCATTTGAATACCATAGTAGCGCACTTCCTTATCTAGCCACATCCGTTCGTATATAACCTCACTCACATTAAATTGTCGATTTGATTGAATTAAATCAACACCTACATGCTTTCTCCTATAACCTAATTTTATTTGGCCATTATCTTCTTTAATTTGAGTTTATATAGATTAGATTGAGTTGGTCTTGCTCTCTCCTCTTCATTTTGGCATGTTGTTTGATCGATTTGGATTTGATTTGAGGTAGAAAAGTGAAATTTTAGGTTTAGGGATCTGTAGCGACTACATGATGAAGGTGAAGATTATTAGAATATAAAGGTATGTACTTTTCCTCCTTTTAAAACCTTAATCCTGAAATTAATCCTTAGCCTAATTGGGCACTGACCCATTCACCTCGTAAAGTGTTTGCTAAAAATTGGGCAAACACCATAATCAATTATCAAATGAAAATTAAAACGAAAGAATCAAAATTAAAGTGAAAGAACATAAGATCTTTGAAGTGGTTTGGCCTCAATTCGATTGCCAACGTCCACTATCAGTTTTGTTTCGGTGATACTTGCATTAAAACTACTTTTACAACAAGTTTAGTTGTAGAAATTAGTTGACAATGAAAAATGGAAGCAATTTGGTGCAAAGATCAAAAGCCATTTTCTTGTCGTCTATGGCTCTACATTTATATACAAAATCTACTATCAAAGTCATGGAATCCAGTTTGAACGAGTAAAAATCTCTAGATCCAAAATTCCAGCACAAGTAACAAGTCAACTCGAGCAAGATTTGGCAATCATATGGTTAGTACCAACCTGAAAGGGTTAGTACTAACTAATTCCTTAGACTTCAAACTTGACTTTGTTATGGCTAGGAATGGTCTTTAAGTTTCATCAATACTTAAATTCTTGGAACCTATCCAGATCATTGTCATCCCATATGGGTCAGGAATAACTTATGTCACATCAACATGGCTTCCAACTTGAAGTCTCTACTCTTTCTTCAAAAAATAGTGCATGGCCTCCCACTACTCCATATGGTTTAGTACTGACCTGTATGACTTGAATAGTTTTCTATAACTTCTTATGTTTTGCACCTTGGTATTCCAGATGTCATCTAAGCTCATCGGTGCATTTCCTCACTATCCCATAGTCTAGATCACTCACAAGGCTATTTAGTTCGAATGCCAAGTAAGACTTTCCCCCTAAAGTATGCTTCTGTGAATATAAAGAATGTTTTGGATCAAGACAAACGACTAAAAGCAAATTCAAATTTATAAAGATGCTTCTATTTTTTAAATATTTTCGTGAAACGTCACATCTCCTTTGAAGACAATGGCATATCGCTTCTACCAATCATAGAGTCATATCTCTTTAACAGATACAAAAGTTGTATTCTTCCAACTAGACTTTCCTTTAACTCTAAGATTTTTTGGAAGTTATTCAATTTTATTGACCCAGTAGCATTTAATTTCTCCTTTGTGATCTTCATTTCATTTTACGTTTTTTCTTAGAAATACTCGTTTGGGTCGGTACCAGTCATTTGAGAATCTAAGTACACATATACAACACTTAGAAAATTCTAAGTATGCTTTCATTTTTTGGCTTTCTCTTCCCTTGGCTTTTGCGACTTCACTTTTTGATGACCAACCTCAAGTTCATCATGGCCACTTAAGGTCAATAATGCCACTAGATCCAACATCACTGAAACCCACTGAACCACTTGACCAATCTGACATATAAGCCACCATTTTCAGATCTTGATCTTCCCCTCGAGCCTTGACGTTGTTTCCCATCTCGGATCCAAACTTTGACTTCAATAAGGTTAACGCCTCTGTATTCCGTTGGCTTCCATATTTGACTTTGATCCTACCTTCATCATTATCACATCCATTTTCCATCATCGATCCATACCCACGGCCAAGAACTGCTCCATTACTGCTTCCACCTTGCCCTAATTTCAAGAAAAATAAGGAATTTCACTAGAAGGAGATAGTGGTGAGATGAAGAACATCATATTGGACTGACTTTTGACCTGGGTCGGCATGGGTTTCCTAAACGAATTGACTTGCAAAATCTACTCGTCAAACGCACTTTAGCACCCAATGATTTCCATTGCCAACACATTCTAGGATTGAATATCATGTATTTGCAACTTTGTAAGAGGAAACATACCACCTTCGATGACCGTTTCATTACATGACTCCACATTAATCAGTTACATTTGACACACATTTATATCATGTTTAGAGTTCATTTACTAGCACGAGGGCTATCCACACAAAGAGCACCCATTCATCGCGCCAAGGTCACAAGACATACATTGCATTGATTAAATCACATATCACTGCCCCTGTCAATGTAAAGAACCCGATTAGTCAATACACATTGACATCCATTGGATTTTTTACATTGGCTACACATGATTTAATTAAAGTAAACATTGACTTAAACCATACTTAATAATGCTCATATCTTAAGCTTGAGTGAAACACCCCACACCCCATAGTATTTACAAAAAGGGCACACCAAAGGATGTGGTGCGTTATAGGTATAGCTAAAGCATCACATAGACTAAGATTCATGAGACAAATACGTAAAAAGAGCGAAAATATTTAAACAATAACTTATCATTTAGAATTAACTTCATCCCAAAATAAGTCAATAAAACATAACATGTCTCAAAAACTCAAAATGTCTCAAGTCTCATGAAAATACATCTCAGTCTCAAAAAATCAGAGTATAGATAACAACAATAATAATCCCTCTCATAAGTGCCAATCCATCTTAAGCCAAATGAAAAGGATGAAAAGCAGATGAATACATCTAAAATGAGAAAACTCAAGAAATGAATCTCCAAGCAACCTGAAACAACTATCCTCAACTCTGCTGGCCTATGGGAGGAAAAAATGGGGAAATAGAGGAGTGGGTCAGACAATAAGTCTGGTGAGTGAAAGTAATCACTATCATTTCTAAGCATGATAAAAATAATAGACTAAGCAATAGTTCTAACTTGAAAGGAAAATACAGAAAAAATAAAACTTGGATAAAATACTATTTCTGATTCTATTTGACTGTTTGCTTTGATTGTTTGATTTGATTGTTTACACTTGTCTTAAGCTGCTATGATTAGGCTGAAACCTTAATCTTGTCTCATCTGCTAACTTGATTAGGCTAAAATCCTAACCCTACCCATTGATAGGCCTTTCCTATCTTTGTGGTGCCACTGTGAACAAATCCCGTTGGTCACGACAAAAGACACCTCTTTAGCACTTAGGACGCAGTTGTTTGTACCAAAATTGGGTACAACACTCTTCGGATGTGTTTGAAGAGATAAAATGAAGAAAATAAATGTAAAATGAGGCAGATCTAAGAAGCACACCAATGAGCAGTTAAGAAAATGCACAGAAACACATGGATTTAGTGTGGTTCGGCGTATCACCTGCGTCCACTATGAAATGACTAATGTTTATTGAATTTCACTCGCTGTTTACCAAAGATTACAACAGTACATTGAAGTTTGATAATGATTTCGGCATAGTATCAGCGTAGAGAATCCCAAAAGTCCCTTTTGTGGATGCATATGACTGCTATTTATAAGGGTAGACTGAAAATATCTCGCCCAGATCTCGGAGGACTTCTTCACTCACGCGAATAGGCCCATGGGATCGAGTTCAGGTGGTTTCGACTGATCTGGGAGCGATATGAATGGAATATCTATCGATCAAGAATTGATCCTTTTTGGATGAAATTTATCTGGTACATTCTTGATGTTGTAGGCATGCTTCTGTGAAAATTTTATGGCATTTGGACTTGTAGATCTTGAGTTATGATCGATGCAAGTTTGGATTTGTATGACATTGTCGTCTTCGTATTGATACTATTTCGCATCGGTCCTGCGTAGCTTTGTTCATATCAATGCTTGCATGCTACTTCGTATCAATGGTTGGAGGCCGCCTTCGTATCTATTCTTCATGTTGCCTTCTACGTATCGATCAGTGGTTGTTGTTGTTCATATCGATGGTGGGAGATCGATACGAGATGGATGGAGGAAGACCGATATGAAATGGACATTTGTTGATGGATATGAAGTTTTGTTAAAATGATGGATACAAAGTAGCTTCTTTTTGATGGATATGAAGGAAGTTAGTCGGCGATGGATACGAACTGAATCTCTCTTGGGGAATGGATACGAAATTGGAAGATACGAATAGAGTTGGATTTCTCAACCTTGATCGATCAATATTTTGAGCATACGAACTCCGATTGACTTGAAATTTGGATCGTTGGCTTTCATAGCTTTGTTTGTTGTGTCATATCAATTGTAGCTCAATCCGGACTCGAAAAAAATTTATCAGTACCCATAGTGAGCCTATGTATAACCGATCTCCAGGACGAACCCTCATTGGTTTCTAGTCAAGTTCGTAGGCGTTGCCAAAAGGAGGGATAACATTTGTCCCCCAAAGTTCGTCTTGTGCGAACATAATGTGCTTTGAAAATCTGGAATCTTGGTTCTAAAAAAGTTATATCCGATTTGCCGAGTAATTGTTGTCTTTTCGTCATAAGATGAACCTTTGATTTATGTCCAATAAAATAAATACTGAACTGTTGACTGCCAATGTTTATGCAGTGCATCGTTGTAACTAATTGTTAAGTGCTAGCAATTTGTTGTTTATTGTTTTGATTAATACCAGATGAGGATCCAATCCCTGTTAACTTTGAAAATCGAGTGTCTGTTCGTCATACATGCACATATGTTAACTTGACTCCTGTTCATGTTTGTACATTTGCGGGTCGTTATCAAGTTCTTTAGTTTTTGTTTGGATAGAGTTTCGTATCAATCCTCTCCTGGATCGATGTCAAATTTGAGTTATAGCAACGTTCGATAGTTGGTTTAAGTGCTTCCTTTGTATTGATCCTCTCCTAGATCGATCTGTGACGATGGAATGTATGCTTCGTATCGATGGATACGTAATATTGGATCTCGTATTGATGGATACAAGAGTAATGCTTTGTATCAATGGAGTTAAACGATCTAGACATAATCATGCAGTGATGCTTCACAGAGGACATGCCATTTCTCAATCCTTTATTCAATAAGAATCCCCAATTGTGGATAATCTTTGATAGGAGTCATCCATGACTCCTTTTCAAGATCCATCTCTAAGATCTAGTTGATTTTCATATGTCAATGCTTGGAATAATAAGTACTTAAACCGGGGTAGAGTTTTTTTACCGCGCATTCCCAAAACTGACTAGCTTGGCTGGTGACTTGGCTTTTTCATTTTGTTCTCTGAGGATATGTGACATGGTGTAATTCTCGAAGTCGGCTAGTAGCTTTTGTATCTAGCTAAAATAAGGAACAAGACATTGCTCCCTAGTCCACTAATCCTTCCTGCCTTAGCAACCACTAATCAGAAATCACATAAGATATGCAAACTTCTCACTCCTAGGTTTCTTGTTAGTTTGAGCATGGTGACAAAGGCTTCATACTTAGCTTCGTTATTTGTTGCTGTGAAGTAGAGTTTCAGGGTGTTGCAGATCGATGGTCCCTCAGGAGTATTAACGCAACTTCGATGCAAGAAAACTAATTACTGAAGATTCCATCTGTGTACATTCTCCCTCGGTTGGACAATTCTCCACTGCTCTTCGTATAGTCGCCTAAAGCAGCGAATTCCGATATGAAGTATGCTAATTGTTTGGCTAAGGATAGCTCTTCGAAGGAGATAAGTGATATCAAATTGACTTAGCTCGATATTCCGTTTGAGTAACTTTTCAGACATATAAGGGTTGGACCTATCATAACGGCTGGTCGATACAGATATTAATGGGGTAATCTTGTCAATAGCTAGCCTTCATCATATACTGGTCTTCGGATAAGTTTCTCTTCACATATCATTGTGATGCTTTTTGTGTGTGTTGACGCGACCTAATTGAGGTATAAATCTTCGCGATCCAATGACTTGGGAAAAATAGGACATCTCTCTGAGCGATCTATCCGAGCTGGTTGGTTTCCTCAGTACATGAATGACTCTACTCTTCAAAATTTTCTGACATTAGCCTAAATACCATGAGAATTGATGATGGAACCCAAGAATTCTTCTTATACAACGCTGAAAGAGCATTTCAAAGGATCAAGTTTCATTCTGCAGTTGTTGGAGAGCATTGAATATCTTTGCCAAGTCATCGATGTAGTCGTTTGATGGTCATGATCTCACGAGCGTAATAACCACATATACTTTCATCGATCGACCGATTTAATTTTTGAATCATCTATTAATTGTCCCTTGGTAAGTAGCATAAGCGTTCTCAAGTTTGAATTCAAGGATTATAGCATAGCACTATAGGCCCGGGTCAGTAATGAAACAGTTGTATTCTGGTCTGGTACATGCTTCAGTATCTGATTGTAACTGGAATTTGCATCCACGGATGAGAGTAATTCATGTCTGATGGTCGAGTCCATTATTTGGTTGATCATTGGAAAAGGAAAGCTATGCTTTGCCATGCCTCGTGCAAATCTGAGTAGTCAGCGTACGCCGAACCACTCTACGCTGTTTCTCTCATAAGTAAAGGATTGGATACTCATTTGGGTAGAGAACATCATGGACAAACTTATTGGTTTTGAGTAGATTTGCCTCCTTCTGAAGTGTAGCAGATCTTTCTAGATCCACGTCGCTTTGTTTTTATTCACCGAGACATTTAATGCAGGGTTCTCAATGGTTGATGAGAGTCCATAAATACATACATACATACATACATACATACATACATACATACATACATACATATGTGTGTGTGTATGAGATCAAATCCAAGCGAACACATCAAGATTCACCTGAAGTAAAATAGTTAAGTCTTTTATCATCATTGCGTTGAGTGGTGATCTGATCTTTAGTACTCACGATGGATTTTAGGCTCCTCATGTGCTTATTCGCAATGGTTAATGATTAGCCTTATAGGCATGTTGAATCGAAGGCTTTGTAGAGTTTAGCCCTGTATTGCGTGCTGCTGCATAGCTGGCTCCAGCTATGAGTTTGAATCACTTGTGCTTCCAAACAGTCCGTTTTCCATTCAATGTACTCACGATCCATTTCTCATCGGAAGGGTCAATATGACGATCAGTTTCCCATAAGTCCGGGTGTCGATCTGATGATTCTATCTCTAAGCATCCTTTCGGTCGTAACTTCAAGTTGTTATAAATATTAGGCACGAGCTATAGGATTGAGTAGTCGTATCCAGCTCTTGGATGATCAAACTCGTGCCCTTAGTCTTGGGTTGATGGACATATTGTGTGAATGATCGAGCCTAGCTTCTACTATGTTTATACTGTAGTCCAAGCTGTAAGAGCTTGAGTTGTTTAATGAACAATCAAATTATATTCATCTTATTTCTTGCGTGTGCCCCCAAGTCTAGGGAATATCTCGATAAGTGGTAAGGTAGATAATGTCCGCTTCAATTTCGCGTTCTATCCCGTTAAACGACGGGATTGAGTTAATCGATGGAAGGCTGAGTCGTGCCTTATCCTACATTGTGTCCTAGTTCTTTCCTCTAGGTAGAATACTTCATTGCCTCAACGACATTCAAACATGATCTAAGTTCTGGATGGTCAATGACATTCACTTCTTTGCTTATGTCGCCATACTCTAGGCAGAAACTGAAGAGTGAATCGTCCAGTCAGAACTAATGCAGGATTGATGTTTCCCTTATCAAATCTAGGGAAAGAATCGGAGTGTGAACGTTTTGGTTGCACTTGTTTTGAATTGCACTTTTAGTCAGATCATGGTAAGAGTCAATGAATGAATGGTCATGTTGCATTTATTTAGAGTTGGGCGACCAGCTACATCCATTTTCAATTACGTTCTCCCGTCAAATCTAGGGATAAAGTCAGTACAAATGCAGTCAGATCATGCTCATCCATTCTGATGCTCTTCCTGACCGATCGAAGGAAGGTGATAGAGGATGAATGGTCAAGTCACAGTCATTCGTGGTTCTATCCATGCTTCGGTGGTCGAAGGTATTTGATGGATGCTCGGGTCACATCGATTTATAGTCGATGAGGATCGATATTGACCGTCGATTCAATGACATGATGTAGAATGCTTGAACCTCATTGCCTATCGATCCATTGGTATGATATGATAGGCGCAGGTCAATATTGCCCATCGATCCGGCAGTATGATATAATTGGTTGCCCGTAACTTCGGGTGCCATTTTGATTGGTTGGCACTAAGGCCTCATTGTAGTCGTTGCATTAAGTTGTAAAGGACGCTAAGATAGAGATGCAGCGAGTCATCTTTATCTTTTTTCGGTGATTTGTACTTCTGCCACCAATCTTAGGTTAGCAGAGTTAGTTCGTGGATGGTCTAATTGCACCTGTAGTGAGTTTATACTCCTCATGTCGAGTTTATGTTAGAGTTGGTGAATGAATGGTCGAGTTACATTCATTCATTCATTTGTCTATGCTTGTAGCCGCACCTTAGGGATCAGAGTCAGTTGAAGGGCCATTAATCACCCCTATTTGATGCTTAATGTTCGCACTCTGTGGACTAAGAGTTTTAGCAGAAAATGGTCGGACCGCATTTTCCTCGATTAATTTCTCTGGCACTAGTCAATGGCGAATGCCGAAGTGTAGTTAGTCACATTGCGACAACTTTAATTTGATGTTTCTCCTACTGACTTGTAGGAAGGAATTGATTGGTAGGTGGTTGGGTCACACTCGTCCATGTTGCGTGCACAATCCGTCAGATCACAGGCGAGAGTCAGCGGATGAATGGTTATGCCACGTTCGTTTGCCGTTGGATGGTAGTAACATAAATTCAGAATAGGACATCCAACTAGGTCCGTTCTGCAAATCTGCATCTCCCTGTCGAATCAAGGAAGAAATTTTGTCTAATAGCGTTGAAGGGCATCCCTATAAAATTATGTTATGGGTCCCGTGCCAGGGACAAGAGTTGATTCATGGACGGTCGTGTCGTTCCCGCTTAGTGCTGATGGTTGGATCGTGTCCGATTTTTTTATGATAAGTATGCCCTTAAGTGAGGGTAGAATTGGAAAGCGGATGGTTGAACCACATCCACTTTTTGTACTGTAGGACTTTTTGAGGAATCAAAGTTGACAGATGGACAAATCCCTTTTGGTATTTATATTCCAATCCATGCTTTGAGGATTGGAGTTGGTTGATGGGTGCTCAATCACACCCATTTGGTCTTTATATTCCAGTCTGCGCTCTCGGGACCAGAGTTAGTTGGTGAGTGGTCAGTCATACCCAGTTGGTGTTTATACTCCAGTCTGCACTCTAGGGACTTAGAGTTAGTTGATGTTTATAACCTAGTTCGCACTCTGGGAATCTGGAGTTAATTGATGTTTATACTCTAGTTCGCACTTTAGGAATCTAGAGTTTGTTGATGTTTATACTTCAGTTTGCACTCTGGGAATCTAGAGTTAGTTGATGTTTATACTCCAGTTCGCACTCTGCGAATCCCGAGTTAGTTAATGTTTATACTCTAGTTCGCACTCTGGGAATCTGGAGTTAGTTAATGTTTATACTCTAGTTCGCACTCTGGGAATCTGGAGTTAGTTAATGTTTATACTCTAGTTCGCACTCTGGGAATCTGGAGTTTGTTGATGTTTATACTCCAGTTCGCACTTTAGGAATCTGGAGTTAGTTGATGTTTATACTCCATTTCGCACTTTGGGAATCTGGAATTAGTGGATGGGTTGTCAGTCACACCCATTTGATGTTTATACTCCTGTCCGCGCTCTCGGGACCAGAGTTAGTTAATGTTTATACTTCAGTTCATGCTTTAGGAATCTGGAGTTGGCCGACAGATGGTTAGTCACATCTGTTTAGACTTTAGGATTTTGTTCACACTCTGGAAACAAGAAGTTGATCAGGTACGCGAATGGTCGTATCACATCCACCCTAATTAGGCAAGCGAAGTCGTTAGATGGACGGATCCATTTTCCTCGAGCTTGTAAATATGAAGGGTGAGATTGTTAGATGGACTGATCCTTCCTCCTCGGGTTTAGGTTGAACATGGGAAAAGTCGTTAGGTGGATGGATCCACCTTCCTCAAGCCTACGTTTGTAAGTTTATACTCCGGCTCGCACTTTGGGGGCTGGAATTAAGAGGATTGTCGTGTATCAATCTTTTTTGGCTGTAATGTGATGGCTTGTCCCCGAGCTTGGGGTTTCACTTAGAGAGTGATCGGTGGGATCTTGATCACTTTCCACTTATCTGCCCTCAAAGGAGGATGAGATTTAGTTTATGGACGGTTGAATCGCATCGATGTTCATTTGGATTCCTCTTTTTCCAAACCTAAGGAGTAAGATTAGTGTTCTGGCAAGCTTTGAGCTCGAGCAGATGAGAGGATGGTCGAACTACATCCACTTAGAGATGTGTATTTCCCATTAAGTCAGAGGCAAGAGTTGGAGAGCAGATGGTCGAGTCATGTCCACTTATGCTTTGGACTCTTTCGGTCGAGTTGAGGAAGAGAGTTTAAATGATGGCTCATGATGGTTAGCAAGTAGGCACTTAGTCATTGATGACTTTAAGTTGAGGCTTGGGCCTTAACGAAGTTAGTTTAAGGCATGATTGTTTTTGTCGAATCATAGACACACGATGGAGAGTCAATGGTCAAATCATCCACTTTAAGCATATGTTCCCAAATTACCCCAAGTTTTAATGTAGGATTAGATGTATAGACGGTCATGGCACATCCACCCTTGGTGTGATTCTAATTTTACTAGGCATCAGAAGAAGCTTAAGTATTTTGGCGAGCTTCAAGTATGCGATGGAGAGTACATTGTTGGGGAATATCACTCCAATTCTTTCTCAGATCTCCAATTAAATTGCATAGGCGGATGAGTGGATGGTCAGTTGCATCCACTTTGTACTAGAGTCCTGACTTTGTCGGTCTCTTCCGCTTTGATGCCCTGCCCCTAAGTCAGGGGAATATAGTAGCTGATGAGTGGTTAAATTATGCTCGTCATATTGGTACCTCAATGACTTGATCATAGTCCATGGAGGTTGTTTGGCATCGAACCTTGAGAACTCGGTTACCTGCACCATTTGCAAGTAGTTTAATTCAAGTCGGTCATACTTCACAACATAAATGAAATTGAAGTAGAAATAATTCAAAAGAGATCAGATGAAATCTCATTGATAAGTGAAGCATCGTCGTATGCTCGCTATTGCACTTTAGTCCAACCCTTCTCAGTTGGAAGTCTAATGCAAATGGTTCAGTTTGATCAAAATTCTTGATCGATAGGGGTCGGGGGTTCCCTGCTCTTCGCTTTATGGGGCTTGCACATATAATTAAAGCTATCCTTTTCGGAGTAGCCTTATAGCTGGCGTCCACGGTATCCATCTAAAGAAGAGGATTTTTTCGATCTAGGGTATGGTGTAGGTTTCCTCCTTATCTTCCCACAATTATCCTTCATCTGGATCATCAACTCAATATTGGATATGATATGTTAGGGTAGTTGTTGGCGGCTATCCGCCAGTTCTCTTATCAAATTCTGGAAATAAACTTTTGTGATGAATTCATTTATATGTGTTAGCAGCATTTGGCTATGGATTTTGATCAATTCATTGGCGGTTAATTTCTTTATTCCCTTCAGCAATATGAGAAATAGAACTGGTATGTCTAACTATGATTGATGATCTTCTTTGAGGAATGAGGGATGACATCTGTGTTTGATGGCATTCATCACTCTTGGTGGAATCGATGCGTTATTCTCACTTCATGAGGTAGTGTTATGGGTTGTATTTCCACGGTATACCGACATAGTCAACATGTTGAATTTTCACTAGAAATTCTGCATGTATGATGGTTTCAATGAATAGGTATCGACCGGGGGAAGATTCTCCAAACGTCATTATGATCAGGTTCATTTTATGGATACAGGGTCTTGTAATACTGATGAATGATGTATGCATGATTGTCCAACGTTTGAGTGGTTGGTAATGCCGATTGGATGGTGAGTTAGTTAAGATGGGCTTATAGATTGGTGATTAGTACTAGTTTTCACCCAGGTGGGAGACCTTCGTTGGGTATTAAGGAAGTTCTCTTGAGGTTGTATGCCATGCTTTTAGTCACATGGAAATGTTATGATTAAGATGCAGGCATTTGAAGATGGTGCAGTGGTGACCAGCTATGCTTTGTGTTGGTAGAGTTGATAGTGTAGAGCAGTCATCATATTAGCCATCGTACCATAATTGTCAATTCAGGAGTTTAATAGCTGGTCAATTAAAAGAAGTTGTTGTCCACCATAGTAGTATGACATAACCAACTCTAGTTCTTGGCATATTAGGTAGGTTCTCCAGCCTCTGGGAGCATCGGTTGAGTTGTATTTCTTTACCTATTCCTTGATTGAAATTCAGCAATTGCTGGTGTAATCTCCTATGTCCCGTCCAGTCATGGAACGATTAGGATGTTCCTTTATTAAGTTGAGTTTTAAATTCACTATGTGGGTGCTCTACACTGCGGCTAGGGTTCGGGGGGGGGGGGGGAGGTGAAATTAAACGTCCAAAAAGTGGACACTTGGATCGATACCAAAGGCACACAGCTGGATCGATACGAAGTGGTATCTGATGATCGATATAAATTGGACGCAGCTGGATCAATACGAAGTGTATTTAAGGGTCGATATGAATTAGACATAGCTGCATCGATACGAAGGTTGCTCGATAAAAATGTTGATCGATATGAATGTTGATCGATACGAATGTAGATCGATACGAATGTTGATCGGTATGAAAACTGATCGATATAAAATTTGATCGACACGAAAACTGATCGATAAGAAATTCGATCGATATGAAATTCGATCGGTATGAAAAATGATCAGTACGAAGTTCGATCCATAGGAATGTTGTTATATTATCGGATATAAAAACATGGATACGAAAATCACCGTACTTTCTGGATACGAAAACATGGATGCAAAATTCACCATATTTTTTGGATACGAAAATCACCATATTTTCTAGATACAAAAATATGGATACGAAAATCACCATATTTTCTGGCTGAACATGGTTCTTCTTAGATCTAGAGCAATCTGAATAGAATAGAAAAATCCACCGGAAGCTAGATATGGAATTCCTCCTTAGATTTTAGCAATCCAACGACGGCAGTAGATCCAATGAGTAGGAGAAAAACAAAGTTTTCTCGGTGAAAGCACCGAAGTGTTTACACAAAATTGGGCACAACACTCTTCCGACGTGTTTGAAGAGATGAAATGAAGAAAATAAATGTAAAATGAGGCAGACCTAACAAACACACCAATCAACAGATAAAAAATGCACAGAAACACATGGATTTAGAGTGGTTCGGCGTATTACCTAGTCAACTATGAAATGACTAATGTTTATTGAATTTCACTCACTATTTACTAGAGATTACAACAGTACAACTGAAGTATGATAATGATTTCGGCAGAGTATCAGCGTAGAGAAGCCCAAAAGTCCCTTTTCTGGATGCATATGGCTGCTATTTATAGGCGTAGGCTGAAAATATCTCGCCCAGATCTCGAAGGACTTCTTCTCTCATGCTAGTGGGCCCACAGGATCGAGTTCAGGTGGTTTCGACTCGATCTGAGAGCGATACAAATGGAATTCATATCGATCAAGAATTGATCCTTTTTGGCTGAAATTTATCTGGTACATTCTTGACGTTGTAGGCATGCTCCTTTGAAAATTTGGTGGCATTTGGACTTGTAGATCTCGAGTTATAATCGATGCAAGTTTGGATTTGTATGACATTTTTGTCTTCGTATCGATATTATTTCGCATCAGTCCTGCGTGGCTCTATTCATATCGATGCTTGCATACTACTTCGTATCGATGCTTGCATGCTACTTCATATCGATGCTTCATGTTACTTTCTTCGTATCGATTGGTGGTTGTTGTTGTTCGTATCGATGTTGGGAGATCGATACGAGATGGATGGAGGGAGACCTATATGAAATGGACATTTGTTAATGGATACGAAGTGTTGTTAACATGATGGATATGAAGTAGCTTCATTTTGATAGATATGAAGGAAGTTAGTAGGCGACGGATATGAACTGAATCTCTCTTGGGGAATATGATACGAAATTGGATGGAAACGAATGAGTTGGATTTCTCAACCTTGATCGATTTATATCTTGAGCATACAAACTCCGATTGACTTGAAATTTGGAATGCTGACTTTCTTAGCTTTGCTTGTCGTGTCATATCATTCTAGCTCGATCCGAACTTGGCAAAATTTATCTGTATCCATAGTGAACCTATGTATAACCAATCTCCAGGACGAACGATCATTGGTTTCTAGTTAAGTTCTTAGTGTCACAACCTTGCCAAAAGGCGGGATAACAGTAGTAGCGAATTATTTACCCTAGTCGATGCAGCACACTCGGTCATCGCCGGTATACACTAACTGTCGCACTTGTTTCACCCTTTAATTTATCCTAGTCAGCATAAGCGTGCCCAACCTCACCTACATGTGAGACCATCAGTCCTCGACCTGAAAATAAATGCTGCCGTTAGTGGTCCTAACAAACAAATCTTCCAACTTTACGCCCCTTGCCCAAATCCCAGATTTGAGCCTCTATCTATTAGCCACTTATTTACCCTAATCAGCTTAAGCGTGTCCCAGCCTCACCTACGTGTGAAACCATCAGTCTTGGACCTAAAAAGGAATGATTTCGGTACGGACCATTACTTCTACATTTGGTTATTAACTTAATCCTAGATCTAAGTTTTAAAATAAGCCACTTCTGCTATATTTGCTTATTAACTTAATCCAAAATCTAAGTTTTGAAATAAGTCTATTATGTTATTTCTTTCTTTCTAATTATAACCTATGTTATAATTGTTCTTACAACTGTTACTCTTCTATTTTCTCATTTTAGTTATAACTACTTGTTATAATCATGCTTGCAAATATCTTAAATTTTCCTATTTCAGTCCATCTCTAACTTATTTCAGTTTTTCTTATTTTACATCGGATTTCTATAAATTTAATGTTTTTCTATTTTAATCCATACCAGTGAACTCTTATCTTTTTAATGTTTTATTCGCGTAAAAACGTATTAAATCTTTGTAAAAAGAAACTAACATTTACAGGCTAAATTCCAACTTAAAGCAGATGCAAATAAATATAAATAACTGAAATAAATAGCTGAATAAAGTAGACTAAAAAGAACTTCTGAAATTTATAAAAAAACTGACTGTAAATAAACTTACATAAAAACTGTCTCAAAATTGTTGAAAAACTACAACTATTCAGAACCCTATATTTTTAAATTGCCTACAAATCTAAAATCATTACAAAATGCTTACCTATGGTTCTTTGCTCTAGTCCTGGGCCTTTCTAGATCCACTTCTTGGGAATAGAATACTGTTATCAAAAAGATTTCCTGTCCAGAAATTTTTTCTATTTAGGGTTCAACCTCAGGCAATGAACCCAATTGGAAGAGAATCTGAATGAGAAAAATAGCTAGCCTTAGGGTTCTATTTATGGTGTGGCTTAGGGATCTCAGGCCGTTGGATTTGAAGATTGAATCTGGTGCAACCACATCATAGGCTTGCTCGGGACCCTTGGATGCAAGCACGAACGCACATAATTTCTCGAAAATCGAATTTAAAGGTCTTCGGCTCGTACATGGATGAAATAGCGTCCAAGAAATAAGGTGGGTCAACCTAAGTTTATTGGGGTTGACCTATAGGTCGACCTGACCCAAGCATGGGTCGACCTATACCTTTGTAATATTTTTCCTTTACATTTTAGTTTATTTAATTCTGATTTCTTGTTTCCCTTTTATTTTTTCATACTCGGATTTCGACAAGTTATATATGGAAATTGATCAAAAAATTACCACGGACCCAATGGTGCAACTTCATGGCTCGATCCTGACAATTTCACGAACTTATTTTATTGTTTAATTAATTCTTTAATCAATTGTTATAACTCAAATTTTAGGTTGTTACATTCTTCCCTCCTTAAAGGATTTCGTCCCCGAAATCTCCAAGGACATAAGAATGAAACAAATATTTTCATCTAAATTCCACAACCACATATTCAACCATCATCCATTACATCCATTGCCCTCGAGCTTTCTAATGCAATTTATGATATGCGAAATAGTGTAGTGTCAATGCCCCTAACTAATGCAAAAGATTAGGCAGTCTACTAATTCAGTCGACCTTATTTTTTTTGCAATCGTGGTCGTGCCATGTATCCAAATGAATGCAAGTTTCCTAATGATAACTGATTGTTCTACATGCATGCTACAATCATCATCCAAATGCGACAACTATATGATAATCACTCATTATAGCAAATCATGAAATAAAAATGCAAATGCACACGCATCCATATACATATGCTTTGGTGACCTAGTTAGGCTGATATCTAAAAGATAATAGTGCATAATGTATGTATATGCGTCCATTAGGATCCACTAGCAAACACTTGCAACCACTTGTGTCCAACATACATAACATGTTCTAATAACATGTTTATATTTAGTTTTACCACCCATAGGTTAAATCTTATGATCTACCCTCCCAAAGGATACTATAGGAAAGAAACTATTCAAAACTAAATATGGATATAGGGAATTCAAGACGTACTATCGAAAAGATGAAAATAAGAGGTATGTGTTTTCTCCTATGCCTCTCACGTAGCATCCTCAATACTATCTCCCCACTGCAACTTAATCAAAGGGACTTCCTTATTCCTATGCTTCTTTATATCATGCCCAACGATCTTGGTAGGAATGTGAGGAACCAATGTTTCTTTCTCCACTTTAACTTCCTGAAGTAGGCTAGATTCTACTACCTCTACTGAATCATGTATGCACTTTCTCAAATGTGAAACATGAAAACATCGTGAACTCCCGCGAGCCTCACTGGTAGCTTTATATGATATGCCAGCTTCGTTACCCTTTCCGCAATGGGGAATGGTCCTACGAATTTAGAGCAAGTTTCCTACTTGATCCAAACCTTACAACCTTTTTTTAGCAGAGACACCTTAACGAAAACCAAATCTTCTACCTCGAACTCAATATCCCTTCTCCGCTTATATACATAGGATTTCAGTCCATCTTGGGCCGTCTTCTTTCTTCCCTTAATCAAATCTATCCTTTTCAAAGTCTCTCTAACCATGTTGGGACCAAGTAGCAATATTTCATTAGACTCCAACCAAATTGAAGGCGACTTGCAAGGTATTCCATAAAGGCTTCAACAGGAGCCATTCCAACGCTAGCCTGAAAATTATTGTTATAAGCGAATTCCACTAAAGGACGGTGCTCCTCCTAAGTTCCTCCAAAATCAAGAACGCACTTCCACAACAAACCCTCAAGAACTCTATTAACTCTCTCTATTTGGACATCCGTTTGAGCTGATAGGTCGTACTCAATCAAAGCTGTGTCCCTAAAGCCTCTTCCAAGCTCCTTCAAAACTTGCTAGGAAAGATGTGGTCTCTGTCGCTTACTATGCTAGAGGGAACTCCATAAATTTGGACTATCTCATAAATGTATAAGGATGTCAAATAAGATGTTGTCCTCTTACTCTTGAACGGAATGAAGTGGGCGCTCTTAGTCAAGCAATCTACAATCACCCAAATACTGGTGTTTCCTAGATCGGGGCAAACGATCTATGAAGTCCACTGAAACACTATCCCACTTCCATTTTGGTACATCCAATGGTTGAAGCAATTCGCCAGGCCTCTGCTGCTCCACCTCAACCCTTTGTCACACAAGACACTTAGCCACAAACTCTAGTACACCTTCTTCATGCCACTCCATTAAAACACTCTCTTCCTGTCCTGATACATCTTATCACCACCCCGATGAATTGTCACCCGAAAATGATGCGCTTCGTCTAGAACTGCACTGATCAAATCACCAGTGCAGGGAAAACAAAATCTTCCATCTCTCCTTAGTTACCCTTTATCATCGATTGAATAGCATTGGAGATGTTTAGAGACCTCTCCTCTGCTAATCCAATCCAAAATACCCACAAGCTCTAAATCCTCTCGCTACCTTGAGCCAATAACCTCAAGTGCTAAAATCTTAGCAAAATCTCTCATAAACTTAATATATTAACCAGTCAAACCTAGGAAGTTTCTAGATTTGGTAACGTTGTTGGGGGCCTGCCAATCCTGTACTGCTACTAACTTAGCGGGATCCATAGCTAAACCCTCTCTTGAGACTACATGCCCCAAGAAACGCTCCTCCTCACGCCAAAAGTGATACTTAGAGAATTTTGCTTTCAAATGATGAACACGAAGTGTACTAAGAACCTCCTCAAGATGAATAATATGCTCTTCCATACTCTTGGAAAACACCAAAATGTCGTCCACAAACACTACCATGGACATATTTAGGACATCTCGAAAAACACGGCTCATCAGATCTACAAAATAGGTTGGAGCATTGGTCAGCCAAACGGCATAACCACTCAAAGAATCCATCGGGTGTCCTAAATGTTGTCTTATCGATGCTATCGTCAACGACCCTAAGCTGATGAAATCCAGTGGCTAAGTCAAGCTGAGAAAAAACTGAAGAGCCAACCAACTGATCGAAAAGATCATCCATCTTAGGAAGTGGGTAACGGTTCTTCTTCGTGAGCTAATTCAACTCTCTATAGTTTACAAAGTCGAAGGAAACCATATGCCTTTGTAGCGAAGACGACTGCCCCCTCCCCAGATTTGCTCCGTCTGATGAAGCCTTTCTCTAATAATTCACTAATCTGCTTACTTAACTTTTTCTTCTCCCTAGGAGCCATATGACTCACGGAAAATGCCACTGGCTTAGCATTGTCATTCAGATAGATCCTAAAGTCGATCTTTCTCTTAGGTGGTAACCCTCTAACCTCCTCAAAAACGTCTAGGAAATATCTAACAACCGGAACCAAATCTAACTCTCTAAGTGATGAATCAAGGGAATAAAGGAAGCTCAACATGACTAACCCCTATGGGTCACTAGAAACCTTGAGAGTCTGTCTGCTACATGTCTTTAGTCTAACGACTCTCCTCTCATAGTCCAATATCACACCATAAGTGGATACCAGTCCATCTCCAAAATCATCTCACATCATGAAAATACCAGTATACAAGCGTCACAATCAAACTGTACGCCTAGTATAAAAAATTTCAAACCCAAAATCATGGTTAAATGTGTTGATCCTCCTATGGGGTTTGAAACAACTATAAGGTCTACAACTAGAGAGATATCTAAGTGGAAACAATCGACCAAGAAACTAAAATGAAAGAATGCGATGCACCAGAAGCAAAAAGAATCTAAATAGAAAAATCAAAAATAGAGATCAAACCTTTTATAGAGACTTTCCTACCACGGTCTGGCCACTACTAGAAGATGCTGCATGTACTTGCACCGTAGGTGGGCATGATCTCTACCCTATCCTCTAAGGATAAGCTCTACAATGGTATCCAGGCTATCCACAGCTGTAACACCTCCCCTTCATCGTGTCCTTCTTACAGTCCTTTGTGAAATGCCCAACCAATCCATAATTATGACATTTCTCACCCGTCTTAATCTTCCCCTTTTGCGGTCCTCCTCCTTTATTCTTGTCCTTAGCCTTCTTATTCTTCCACCACTGCTTCTTAGAGTTTTCTGATTTAGGAAACTCCTTAACCTCTTCTTCCTTAGCAACATCTGATATGAGGGCATTTCCACAAGTGACTCATACGTCGCTCCCATAGGTACATGTGTCAATGCCTACCCTTGGAGGGGATGGTTCAAACCTTTAGAAAACTTGGTGGCCTTCTTATGTGGTGTATTAACAAGCTCCATCCCGAACCACGATAACTCATTAAACTGATTTATATACTCTTTCATCGAAAGACTCCCTTGCTTCAAACTAATGAATTTCTCTAACTGCATGCTTTCCTTGGCTTGCGACAAGAACTATCTCTCAAACCTTTACCAAAATCCAAACCAACCAATGTCTCAACCCACCTTCTCTATAATCTCCCAACAGCAAGAATCATGTCCCTTCAGTTGCCAGGATGCAAGTTGAACTCTCCACTGGTCCTCCAATCCTAACAGCCCAAATATCTACTCTGTATTCCTCAACCAAGATCGTACCTCTACGAAATCCTTCATGTTAGAAAACGTCTTGCCTCCTAGACTAGCGAAGTCCTTGCATAGCTTAGAAAAATTGGTTGTTTTAGGTGGATTAACGGCTCCTCTACCCATCGGTGCTGCGTTGGGCGCATGCCCTCGCACCGCTGGTGCCATAGCTTGGAGGTATGTATGGAACTAGCCTAGGACTTGGACACCCTCTGGAAGGTTTGGGGCGTCCGCCATACTATGCAAAGAAAATAAAATTTAGGCTCGAAACAATCCAAAGAAAATTTAACTGGACTTTGAGGGGATTTTTATAACTCTTTTATACATGAAAACTATTTCTATAGTAAGAATTTATTTTTGAAAAATACTTTTAGTTTGAAGATATGTTACCTTTTAA
Organism: Allium cepa; assembly: GCA_030765085.1. Taxonomy (NCBI): domain Eukaryota; kingdom Viridiplantae; phylum Streptophyta; class Magnoliopsida; order Asparagales; family Amaryllidaceae; genus Allium; species Allium cepa. Next base: position 223,680,626 of record CM060928.1, read on the forward strand.
AAATACTTACATTTAAAGCAAGTTTTAGGAATCCTGTAACCTTAGGCTTTGATACCAAATGAAACACACCACACCCCTAAGTATTCTCAAAAAGGACACACCAAAGGATGCGGTGCGTTATAGGTATAACTAAAGCATTACAGAGACTAAGATTCACAAGACAGATAAGTAAAAACAGCGGAAACGTTTGATAATAACTTATCATTCATAATTAAACTTCATCTCAAAATAAGTAATAAAAACATAACATGTCTCATAAACTCAAAATGTCTCATATCTCATGAGAATACATCTTAGTCTCATAAAATCAGAGTATAACGATAATGATAATAATAATAGTAATCCCTCTCACAAATGCCAATCCATCATAAGGCAAATAAAAAGATGAAAAGCAGAAGAATACATCTGAAATGAGAAAACTTTTAAAATGAATCTCCAAGCAATTTGAATCAACTATTCTCAACTCTACTGGCCTATGGGTGGGAAAAAAGGGGAAATAGAGGATTGGGTCAGAAAATAAGTTTGGTGAGTGAAAGTACTTACTATAATTTCTATTCAAGATAAAGATAATAGACTAAGCAATAGTTCTAGCTTGAAATGAAAATACAGAAAAAATAAAACTCGAATAAAATATTGTTTCTATTATGTTTAACTGTTTTGCTTTGATTGTTTGATTTGATTGTTTTCACTTGTCTTAAACTGCTGTGATTAGGTTGAAACCCTAATCCTATCTCAACTGCTAACTTGATTAGGCTGAATCCTAATCCTACCCAATGATTGGCCTTTCCTATCTCTGTTGTGCCACTGTGAACCAATCCTGTTGGCCGCAGCAAAAACCACCTCTTTAGCGCTTAGGACGTAGCAGAAAATTATTTACCCTAATCGATGTCGCTCGCTCGGTCATCTCCCGTACGCACAAACTGTTGCCCCCTATTTGATCCTTTATTTACCTTAATCGGCATAAGTGTGCCCAGTCTCACCTACGTATGAGACCATCAGTCCTCGACCTAAAAGGGAATGATGTCGGTACTGGTTCTAACAAACAAATCTTCTAGCTTTGCACTACTTGCCCAAATCTCCAGATTTGAGCCTCTATCTATTGGCCACTTATTTATGATAATCAAAATAAGCATGTCCTAGCCTCACCTACATGTGAGACCATCAGTCCTAGACCTGAAAAAGAATGCTGCCGGTAGGGCCACTACTTCTATATTTGCTTATTAAATTAATCCAAGATCTAAGTTTTAAAATATGCCTTTTCTGCTACATTTGCTTATTAACTTAATCCAAGATCTAAGTTTTAAAATAAGCCTCTTATGTTATTTCTTTATTTCTAATTATAACCTATGTTATTATTGTTCTTGAAACTGTTACTCTTCTATTTTCTCGTTTTAGTTATAACCACTTGTTATAATCATGCTTGCAAATATCTTAAATTTGCCTATTTCGGTCCATCTCTATTTATTTCAGTTTTTCTTATTTTACAACTAATTTCTGTAAATTTAGCTTTTTTCTATTTTAATCCATAATAACGAATTCTTCTCTTTTTAACATTTTATTCGCGTAAAAAGGGATTAAATCTTTGTAAAAGGAAACTAACATTTACAGGCTAAATTCCAACTTAAAACAGATGTAAATAAATTTAAATAACTGTAAATAACTCAAATAAATAGCTGAATAGAATAAACTAAAAAGAAGTTCTGAAGTTTACTTAAAAACTGATGGTAAATAAACTTACATAAAAACTATCTCAAAATTATAGAAAAACTACAGCTATTGAGAACCCTATTATTTTAAATTGCCTACAAATCTAAAATATTTACAAAACACTCACCCGTGGTCCTTAGATTTAGTACTGGGCCTTCCTGGATCCACTTCTAGTGCGTAGAATATTTTTATCAAAAAGATTTCCTCCCAAAAAAAAAATTCTATTTAGGATTCAGCCTCCGGCAATGAACCCAATTGGGAAAAAATCTGAATGAAAAAAAATAGCTAGGCTTAGGGTTCTATTTATAATGTGGCTTACGGATCTTAAGTCATTGGATTTGATGATTGAATCTGGTGCAACCACATCACAGGCTCGCTAAGGACCTCAGATGTAAGCACAAATGCATAGGATTTCACGAAAATCGGATTTAAAGGTCTTCGGCTCGTACCTGGATGAAATAACTTCCAAAAAATAAGTCGGGTCGACCTAAGTTTGTTGGGGGTCAACCTATAGGTCGACCTGACCCAAGCATGGGTCGACTATGCCTTTGTAATTTTTTTTTTCATTTTAATTTATTAAATTCTGATTTCTCGTTTTTCTCGTTACTTCTTCATACTATCTCGGATATCGACAAGTTATATATGAAAATTGATCAGAAAATTACCACGGACCTAATGGTGCAACTTCCATAACTCGATTCTTACAAATTTCAAAAACTTATTTTATTGTTTATTTAATTCGTTAATCAGTTATTATAGCTCAAACTTTGGGTTGTTACATTCTCCCCTCCTTAAAGCATTTCAACCCTAAAATTTCCAAGGATAGAAGAATGAAATAAATATTTTCATCCAAATTTCGACCATCATCCATTACATCCATTGTCCTTAAGCTTTCTAATGCAATTTATGATATATGCAATCATGTAGTGTCAATGTCCCTAACTAATGCAAAAGATTATGTGGCCTACTGATTCAGTCGACCTCCTTTTTATGCAGTCATGTCCATGCCATGTATCCAAATGAATGCAAGTTTCCTAATGACAACTGATAGTTCTACATGCATGCTAAAATCATCATCCAAATGCAACAATCATATGATAATCGCTCATTATAGCAACCATGAAATAAAAATTCAAGTGCACACACTTCCATATTCATATGCTTTAATGACCTAGTTAGACCGATCTCTAAGAGATAATAGTGCCTAGTGTGTGTATATGCGTCCATTAGCATCCTCTAATAAACACCTGCAACCACTTGCGTGCAACATACATAACATGTTCTAGTAACATGTTTATATTCAGTTTGGTTAAATCCTAAGATCTACCCTCCCAAAGTATACTAAAGGAAAGAACATATTCAAAACTAAAGATAGAAATGGGAAATTCAAGATGTACTATTGAAAAGATGTGCATAAGTGGTATGTATTTTCTCCTTAGCCTCCCACGTAGTGTCCTCAATACTATCTTCCCAATACACCTTAACCAAAGGGACTTCCTTATTCCTATGCTTCTTGATATCATGCCCAATGATCTTGCTAGGAATGTGACGAACCGATGCTTCTTTCTCTACTTCAACTTCCTGAAGTAAGCTAGATTCCACTACCTCTTTTGAATTATGTAAGCACTTTGTCAAGTGTAAAACATGAAAAACATCATGAACTCCTATGAGCATCTCCGGTAGCTTTATCCGATACGCCATCTTCCCTACTCTTTCCATAATGGAGAATGGTCCTACGAATCTAGGAGCTAGTTTCCCACTTGATCCAAACCTGACTACCTTTCTTAGCAGAGACACCTTAATGAAAATCAAATGTCCCACTTCGATCTCAATATATCTTCTCTGCTTATATGCATAGGATTTCTGTCCATCTTGGGTCGTCTTCATTCTTCTTCTAATCAAATCAATCTTTTTCAAAATCTCATTAACCATGTTAGGACCAAGTAGCAATATTTCTATAGACTCCAACTAACTCGAAGGCTGTGCAGTTAATGCGCTCGGTAGATTTAAAGCGGTGGAGGTGCAAAAAGTCATAGCGGGGATACAACGAGGATATAGCGGGATATAGCGGATGGCTCTAAAATAGCATATAAAACTCGTACTTAATGTTTTTACAAATATATAAATGGTAATTAAATGAAAAATTATCATACAATTGAATTATAAATAAGACATAAATAATTTTAAATAAAAACTTGTGCGAATATATTTTAAATAAACGAAAAACTGTTATATAACATAATTGAATTTGGTAGAAAATTAGATTATTTTCATTTCTAAAAATATATTAAAAATTAAATCAAATAAATTAGTATCATAATTTTATAATGTATAAATGTAAATTTTCAATTCATTTTATTAAAAAAGATATAGCTGGAATAGCAGAATATAGCAGAAATAACGGGATATAGCGGGGATTAAAGCGGAAAGGCTATATTCTGGGGCTATATGGAAAAATCGTAGCGGTAGAAATCCGCTATGAGATATGGCGGGGTTGTAGCGAGGTAATAGTGGGGCATTAACTACACAGCTCGAAGGTGACTTGCAAGGTCTTCCACAAAGGGCTTCAAAAGGAGCCATCCTAATGCTAGCCTAAAAACTATTATTATAACTGAATTCCACTAAAGGAAGGTGCTCCTCCTAAGTTCCTCTAAAATCAAGTATGCATATCCTCAACAAATCCTCAGTAACTCTATTAACTCTTTCTGTTTGGCCATCCGTTTTAGGGTGATAGGTCGTACTCAATCTAAGCTGTGTCCCTAAAGCATCTTCCAAGCTCCTCCAAAACCCGCTAGTAAAGATAGGGTCTCTATCGCTCACCATGCTAGAGGGAACTCCATGAAGTCGGACTATCTCATGAACGTATAAGGATGCTAAACAAAGTGTTGACTGGAATGAAATGGGCGCTCTTAGTCAAGTGATCTACAATCACCCAAATACTGGTGTTACCTTTCCTAGATGGGGGCAAACCATTTATGAATCCCGAAACACTATCCCACTTCCATTTGGGTACATCCAATGATTGAAGCAATCTGTTAGGCCTCTGCTGCTCCGCCTTAACCCTTTGGCACACATGACACTTAGCCACAAACTATGCTACATCCTTCTTCATGCCACTCCAACAAAATACTCTCTTTATGTTCATATACATCTTATCACCACCCGGATGAATAGTTATCCGAGAACGATGTGCTTCTGCTAGAAATGCACTCATTTAATCACCAGTGCGGGGAACACAAAGTCTTCCATCTCTCGATAGCCATCCTTTACTATCAATGGAATAGCGTTGGAGATGTTTAGAGACCTCTCCTAGGAAGTGGGTAACGGTTCTTCTTCATCAGCTTATTCAACTCTCTATAGTCTAAATAAAGTCGAAGGGAATCATCTGCCTTTGTGGAGAAGACGACTCGTGCCCCCCTCAGATATGCTCCGTCTAATGAAGCCTTTCTCTAATAGCTCACCAATCTGCTTACTTTACTCCATCCTCTCCCTAGGAACCATATGTCTCACAAGCAATGCCACTGGCTTAGCATTGTCATTCAGATAGATCATAATGTCAATCTCTCTCTTAGAGAGTAGCCCCCTAGCCTCCTGAAAAACATCTTGGATATCTCTAACAACTGGAACTGAATCTAATTCTCCAAGTGATGAATCAAGGGAATAAAGGAAGCTAAACATGACTGACCCCTGTGGGTTGCAAGATACCTCGAGAGTCCGTTCGGTGTCTAGTCTCTCCTCTCGCAGCCTAATATCGCACCATAAGTGGATAGCCAGCCTATCCCCAAAATCATCCATATCCCGAAAATCCCATTACATAGGCGTCACAATCAAACTCTACGCCTAGTATAAAAATTTTAAACCTCTACAAATCATGGTTAAATGTGCTAATCCTCTATTGGATTTGAAACAACTATAGGGTCTGCAACTAGAGAAATATCTAAGTGCAAATAATCAACCAAGGAACTAGAGATGAAGGAGTGTGATGCTTCGGAGTCAAAAAGAGTCCGAATGGGAAAATCCAAAATAGAGATCAAACCTTCAATATAGACTTTCCTACCTCGGTCTGGTCCACTACTAGAAGGTGCTGCATCCAAATCCTGTAGTTGCGCCATAAGGGCGCCTGATCTCTGCCCTATCCTCTGAGGACAAACTCTACTAAGGTGTCCTGGCTGCATACAGCTGTAACACCTCCACTTCATCGTGTCCTTCTAACAATCCTTTGTGAAATTCCCAACCAATCCACAATTATGACATTTCTCGTCCTTCTTGATTTGTCCCTTTTGAGGTCCCCCTCCTTTCTTATTGTCCTTACCCTTCTTATTCTTCCACCACTACTTCTTAGAGTTTCATAATTTAGGAACTTCCTTAACTAGGAACTTCCTTAACCTCTTCTTCCTTAGCAACATCTGATATGGGTCCATTTCCATAAGTGTCTCAAACGTCGCTCCCATAGGTACATGTGTCGATGCCAACACTTGAACGGGATGGTTCAAACTTTTAGCAAACTTGGTAGCCTTCTTATGCGGTGTATTAACAAGCTCCATCCCAAATCGCGATGGCTCATTAAACTAATTTATATACTCTTTCCCTAAAAGACTCCCTTGCTTCAGACTAATGAACTTTTCCAACTACATGCTTTTCTTGGCTTGTGACAAGTACTTTCTCTCAAACCTTTCCTGAAATCCAAATCAACCAATGTCTCTACCCTCCATCTCTATAATCTCCCACCAGTAAGAAGCCTCTCCCTTCAATTGCCAAGATGCAAGCTGAACTCTCTGCTGATCCCCCAACCCTAACAGCCCAAATATCGGCTCCGTATTCCTCAAACATATTCGTACCTCTACGAAATCCTCCATGCCAGAAAACATCTTGCTTCCTAGACTAGCAAAGTCCTTGCATATCTTCGAAAAATTGGCTACTATAGGTGGACTAACGGGTCATCCACCCACCGGTGTTGCGTTGGGCGCTTGCCCTCGCACCTCTAGTGCCGTAGCTTGGAGATATATACGGAACTAGCCAAGGACTTGGACACCCTCTGGAAGTTTTGGGATGTCCGCCATACTACGCAAAGAAAAGAAAATTTAGGCTCAAAAGAATCAAAAGAAGGTTGAACTAGACTTTAATGGGATTTTTATAACTCTTTTATACATGAAAACTATTTCTATAATAAGAGTTTCTTTCTAAAAAGTACTTTTTGTTTGAAGATATGTTACATTTTAAAAACGCTTTACTTTTAAAACAAGTTTTAGGAATCCTGTAACCTTAGGCTCTGATACCAAATGAAACACAGCACACCCCTTAGTATTCCGAAACGGGCACACCAAAGGATATGGTGTTTATAGGTATAGCTAAAGCATCACAGAGACTAAGATTCATAAGACAAATAAGTAAAAACAATGGAAAATTTTAAATAATAACTTATCATTTAGAATTAAACTTCATCTCAAAATAAGTCATAAACACATAACTTGTCTAAAAAACTCAAAATGTCTCATGTCTCATGAAAATACATTTTAGTCTTATAAAACTAGAGTATAAAGATAACGATAATAATAATCCCTTTCACAAGTGCCAATCCATCATAAGGTAAATGAAAAAGGTGAAAAGCAAAAGAATATATATAAAATGAGAAAACTCCGAAAATGAATCTCCAAGCGACTTGAATCAATTGTCCTCCACTCTTCCGGCCTATAGGGTAAAAAAAGGGGGAAATTGTGGACTGGGTTAGACAATAGGTCTGGTGAGTGAAAGTAATTACTAGCATTTATAAACAATATAAAAATAATAGGCTAAGCAATAGTTTTAGCTTGAAAGGAAAATACAAAAAAGATAAAACTCGGATAAATAACTATTTCTGATTCTGTTTGACCGTTTGCTTTGAATGTTTGATTTGATTGTTTGCACTTGTCTTAAACTACTGTGATTAGGCCAATCCTATCTCAAATACTAACTTGATTAGGCTGAAATCCTAATCCTATCCATTGATCGACCTTTCCTATTTATGTTGTGCCACTATGAACCAATCTTGTTGGTTAAGCAAAAGACACCTATTTAGTGCTTAGGATGTAGTAACCCTAATCGATGCCGCACGCTCGGTCATCGCCGATACACACTAATTATCGCCCCCTGTTTGACCCTTCATTTACCCTAATCAGCATAAGCATGCTCAACCTCACCTAGGGTGAGACCGTCAGCCCTCGACCCGAAAGGGAATGATGATAGTACTGGTCCCAAAAAAACAAATCTTCTAGCTTTGCACCCCTTGCCCAAATCCCCGATTTGATTCGGTCACTTATTTACCCTAATTAACATAAGCGTGTCCCAACCTCACTTACGTGTGAGACCATCATTCCTAGATTTGAAAGGCAATGCTGCTGGTGCGGGCCGCTACTTCTATATTTGCTTATTAACTTAATCCAAGATCTAAGTTTCAAAATAAGCATTTTTATTATTTCTTTCTTTCTAATTATACCCTATGTTATAATTGTTCTTGCAACTATTACTCTTCTATTTTCTCTTTTTAGTTATAACCACTTGTTATAATCATGCTCGCAAATATCTTAAATTTGCTTATTCCATCCATCTCTATTTAATTTCAGTTTTTCTTATTTTACATCTAATTTCTGTAAATTTAGAGTTTTTCTTTTTTAATCCATATTAGAAAATTCTTCTCTTTTTAATATTTTATTCGCGTAAAAAGGGATTAAATCTTTATAATAAGAAACTAACATTTACAGGCTAAATTCCAACTTAAAACAGATGTACATAACTGTAACTAAAACAGCCTAATAAAATATACTGAAAAGAACTTCTGAAATTTACTTAAAAACTGACTGTAAATAAACTTAAATAAAAATGACTCAAAATTGTATAAAAACTACAACTATTGAGAACCCTATTATTTTAAATTGCTTACAAATCTAAAATAATTACAATACACTCATCTGTGGTCCTTAGCTCTGTCCCGATCCTTCCTGGATCCACTTCTAGGGCGTAGAATATTTCTATCAAAAAGATTTCCTCCCAGGAAAAAAATTTCTATTTAGGGTTCAGCCTCAGGCAATGAACCCAATTGGGAGAAAATTTGAATGAGAAAAATAGCTAGTCCTAGAGTTCTATTTGTAGTATGGCTTAGCGATCTTAGGCCGTTGGATTTGATGATTGAATCTGATGTAACCACATCATAAGCTCGCTAGGGGCCCTCAGATGCAAGCACGAACGTACAAGATTTCACGAAAATCGTATTTAAAGGTCTTCGGCTTGTACCTAGATGAAATAACATCTAGGAAATAAGGGGGATCGACTTAAGTTTATTAAGGGTCGACCTGATCCAAGCGTGGGTCGACCTATGCCTTTGTATTTTATTTTGTTTAATTTATTAAATTCTGATTTCTTCTTTCTCTCGTAACTTCTTCATACTTGCTCGGATTTCGACAAGTTATATATGGAAATTGATAAGAAAATTATCATGTACCCAACGGTGCAACTTCCGATGCTCGATTCTAACAATTTCACAAACTTGTTTTATTTTTTAATTAATTCATTAATCGATTATTATAGCTCAAATTTTGGGTTGTTGCATTGAGTATAAGTTTGACCTTAGACGTTTAGGGCATCCATCTGCTATAGAGGACCCTTCCATGCCTTTGATTATGGTTCCTTCTTCTACGCCATCACCCATCTCTACTCCATCCATAGCTCGAAAGTCTAGATGCCAACTCAATAGCAATTGGCTTGGTTCCTTATGTTCCCTTGGAAGAAAACATTGCCCTAGATGTTGACTTGATAGGCATTATGAACCTGAACAATCTACCAAACTCCCTGGTCTTGAGACTACATTGAAGACATCAAAAGAACATGTGATCGCCATGGCATTACTCTAGAGGAGACTCTTGTTCCTTTGCCATCCCAAAGAGCACACAATCCTCCAAAAGGTTATCATATCTTTAATAGTTATATGCGTCTCGTTGGAGCTATCCCACCATTTAATTACTTTATAAAGCTGTTATTTCAATACTTCAGACTGGCTTTGATCCAGTTTCACCTGAATGAACCACCTTTATGTGCACATATATGCTCTTTGTTCACCACTATAGTTGGGTACCAACCTTCAAGGAGACCTGGTACTTCTATAACTTCAAGGGAAGGTTTGAAAGTCCATGACTCACATTCTTGGAGGCATATCATTATTGTGAAATAGTCATTGGCCATAATAATTAGCCTAATCACTTCAAGTATGAATATTTTTTCTTCCAATGCGCAAATGACATTGCTTATAAATGGCCTTTGGGATGTAATTTCCTTTTGTCGTCACTCCACCACACAAGAATTTACTTCACTCAAGTTGATAATGATCTTTACTTCTTCTCCCACAGTTATCCCTCCAAGAAACCCATTACTGCCATGGCACAAATGCTTCAACTCTTGAAGGAAATTCCAAATAATAGTCGAAAGAGAATAAACTATTTGATCTATTTTTGGTTATGATTATTCAATATAGTATTCACCGACCAAAGAGTTGGCTGCCATACCAATGTTGTAAAGGCCTGATGGGTAGCTTACGCTAAGCAAGATGCCCAAGAATATTATTGTTTTGACCGAGATGGTTGGCTCCATAAGGATGGTAGATTGTTCGTATCGGTATTGATGGATTGAAGGATGAAGAAGAACAATGGAACATTCATTTTACGATGTACAAATTATCAGTTAATAAGACTGACTAGAAGTGACCAAGTGGTTTGTTACAACCGCGTTAGATTCTCAATAAATATGGGAACATATAGGTTTCATCAATGGATTGCTTGGGTCATAATCGATAGATTGGCAAAGGGTGTTTGATTCACAACCATAATGTCCAATAAAACAACATCTAAGTTGGATGAGTGTCTATGAAATAGGTTGTACGATTGCATGGTATGACATAGAGATTATACGCGATCAAGACTCATTATTCATAGGCGAACTTTGGAAGAGCATACAAGATGCATTGGGATGGAGCTGCATCAAAGTAATCCATAATATCCACAAACTGATGGTAAACTTTGAGAGTGAAACTTATATTGGATGATCTCTTAAGAGCTTGTGTTCTAGACTTTAGAGACTCCTGGTATGATCATTTGCATTTGATAGAGTTTGCATACAATAATGGCTATCAGCCGAGCTTTGGTACGACACCATTTGAAGCATTATATGGTGGACCATGCAACACCCCTTCATGTTGGTGGTAAGAGGGTGAAATCCTGATACTTAGGCCAATATGATTAATGAGACTCCAGGGAAGATTGAGGTAATTTGACCATGAAAGAAAGTTGCAAAAGAAAGACAGAAGAGTTATGCTTACAAGAGACGCTAAAATTTAGAGTTTTCTAATGATGATATGATGTTTATGAAGATTTTTGCATTAAAAAATATAGTTCGGTTCAACAATAAGGGGAAGTTGGAACCGAGATTTGTAGTCCTTTTTCACACTAGAGGTTATTAAGAACCTAGTGTATAGAGTCGATTTAGCCTTTTACATGGAAAATGTGCACAATGTGTTTGTTGTTTCTCATCTTAGGAAATTTAAGCATGACTTAGAGGTGACTGTTGCACCGGATCAAATGGATGATATTAAAGTTAAAATGAAGCATCTATATCTTGTAAGCATATTTGTGTAGTCGAGCAGAATACGAAGCAACTTAGGAGAAAGACGATGAAGTTGGTAAATGTTAAATAGGGTGAAAGTGAAGAGATATTACTTATAAGACTAAGAGGAGCATGAGGACCGCTTATCAGAAGCTCTTTACTTAGCAACACCCATTTTTATCATTAGTTTTCACATTTTGTCATTTATTTTATCAAGGTTACTACCTTGCACACTAGGTTTGCATAAGATTTATTGTTTGCTATATTTGGATATTAGGTATTCAAATACTTGTTCGTTGGTAGGCATGCTTAGTATTTATTTTATTTGTTTATGTTTGGCTTGGCTTTGATTTCGAGGGAAAAAATAGAAGGGGTGAGGAATGTAATGACCTACAGTTTTACGTATCAGTGAATCATAAAAATATTATTTTTAAAACCAAACTAAGTACAAATTAAATATAACTGGCGAATATTAACTATTGACAATTTTGACCCCGAGAATAAACTTTAGACAATTTGACGTAGAATTACAAGGCCTATAACTTGTTATAAAGCTGAATTAGAGTCTTAAATACTTTCGAATGAAAGATATGATGCTTTCCTAATCCGTAGAGTAATCATAGTAAATTTTTACGCTTATGATTTAGGAGATATGGTTGTTTGAATTTTCGATAGCCTGCGAGCAGACTATGGCTAATTGAACGTAATCTTTTAATTATTTCTAGATTAGAGTTAAGACCGACCTCTATAGCAGCCATTAATCATTATATAATCATCTCTAAATATCTTCTAGCCTCCGATAGGCCTCCCTCCCTTGAAGCTCTATCATTCTCTTAATAAAATTAGCCTAAATCAATTATTTGAGAGGTAAATAACATAGAGATTAGCGAGGGATAACATTTTATTCCAAAATTTGTGCCTTAAGCATGTAGCTGCTGACCAAATTCAGTTTGACTCTTGTTTTAGCGAATCTACTCTTATTTGGTGATTTTTAATCGATTCTACACTTTAGGTGAGTGATTCTTTTCTCTCACTTTAATATAACTTTTGATATATGTTTTAAAAGTGTTTCTAAAATATTCTCATGCTTAAAAGTATGATTTATTTTAATTGGCTATCCATTTTGAATTTACCTCAATTTATGTTTTTTTAATAATTTTTAGGTGATTGGTAAGTGATTTTTCATCCCTAAACTTAACATATATGTTTTTATAAGTTTTAACATGTTTGGATCCATTTTTACAGTCAAATATATAAACTAATGTTGCTTTGGTTTTGAAACTTAAATTAAAATGAATTTAAAATGATTTAGAATGATAAAACATGGTGTCTTGATGTATGGTATTTAATATAGATGTCATAATAGGTACTAAATGTAATTTGATATGAATTGCCATAATATGATATTTGTTTGCTTGTTGTTTGTCGGGTTTGCATATTTAAATGATTGAAAAAGCTCATCGAAGCGAATTGGAGGTTGTAATCGTTTCCAGGGATGAGGGTTTTCGTGTAGTAAGAGTAGTTATGATGTGCTTTCTTATTTGATTACACATAGGTTGGTATATCCATGCCTTAGAATGAACATCGATGGATCGACTCTAGAGTGTTTAAAGTTGTATCGTAGCAAACGAGTTGCATGTAGGTCGAAATGTTAGAAACACGGATCAAATTAAGGCTAAATGGTAAGGTGTAGAAAATAATGCAAGAATCCTATTTGGCATATGCATGCTTGATAGGAATGTCAGGCTAGGATGGAAGAAACATGTTGAAGGCTTTGTTTTGATGGAGTGAACCTGTTTGGCAAGTAGTAATGGCGGTTCAACAGTTTGTGTTCGGGAGGACATTGGATATCGAACCAAGGTTCTTTTCTGTATCAAACCAAGTACAACTCTGAGCAAGAAGGGGACAGACACGATAAGGACTTTAAGCTAGGGTGGAAGGTTCGGTCCAGTTGCATGTTGGTTCGGCAGGTAGCTTAATGAAGGTGTCAGAGTACTAGGCACCTAGCAAGATGCGAGTTTGACATTGACTTAAGATGTTCGACGGGTTATTTCGAGGATGACATGTACATGAATTTTAGATCAAGAAGAGGAGGCTTCGAGTTCAACCTAAGGTTGTTTTAGGGTGTTAAGTGGATTGCTTTGCACTTATCCAAGACTATTTCGGGAATTCATTTGGTGACCAAGGAAATTTCTTTAAGTAGAAAGCATTCAAATCATCCGAGGATCGTCCAAGAAGGCATACTCAGTATAGAGTGAACTTATGGAGTAAACATATAGGGGTTTCTACTACTTAGACATATACCAAAGGGATCGTAGATCACTCGGAGGTCTTGATGTATGCTCGAGAAGGTTTTGATGAAGATGCTCGCTACAGGTCGATACGGGGAGATCAGTTTAACCTTAGACCTTTTCAAGTTCGTCTAGTATCCTAGCCTTATAGAGTGGCATGGATTCGAACATCGATAGGGCCACTATTTACATCCAACGACATTTGAGTTAAGAGATGCAAGATTATTTAATGTTTGCTATGTTTGATATGAATGACACACGATGTAAGTATTATTGAGTAATATACCTAGGCACCCTATACTATACTTTGAGTAGTAGTACAACCATACGATGATGATAGTGGATTAGCATATATCGATGTTATGTGCTAATATGTTGGATATAGGAACATTTATGATTCTCCATACCTCATGTTCCTATTAACTCTATAGATTTTTATAGTATTTTGAGATAAATAGACCGCTCATACCAGACTATTGTTAGATATGAGGTTTTGCGCTTTGCTTCTTATTATTTCAGATACTCTTAAATGAGTAGATTAGGGATAACAAGTTTGAGATATTACACAGAGCTGTATGGAGGATGACCAAGTGGCTAGCATGTTCATATACAATATTTTAGAGGTATTATTATTATTTTGTTGTGCAGTACCATGGACTTATTATCTATTCTTTTGTATATTAAAGATGTCTTTCAATTTAGAGTTTATTTGATCCCATGTGCGAACTCTATTTCTACTTTGTTTTAAATTAAAGTGATGGACCGATAAGCTCTAATTTATTTTGTTATATTATTGTCTTACCTATTTTATATCTATGTTGATTATTATGTTTTATTCTATGAGCTATGACATATACAACAGACTCTGTTTTGGATTGTTCTATCTATGTCAGTCAGATACTGTAGTAGTGAATTTCCCTTTATATTTGGGTATCGGGGGCGTAGGGTGGTCGTCGTAAATATCAAGCCACAAATCCCTTCAAAGATAACTCGACTCACATAGAATTGTTGATTTGATAGAATTAGATTGAAATCTCCAAGCTTTCACATCCAATCAGATTTTATTTGGTGATTATCTTCTTTAATTTGAGTAGATATGGATTAGATTGAGTTGGTCCTGCACTCCTCTTCAATTAGGCATGTTATTTGATCGATTGGGAGTTGATTTGAGGTAGTAAAGTGAAAATTTTGGTTTAGAGATCTGTGGTGACTATGTGATAAAGGACATGATGACTAAGGATGAAAAGGTGCATACTTTTCACCTTTTAAATGCTTAATCATGAAGCTAATCCCCTGGCTCGATAAGGCTACCAACCCATTTGACTCAGAAAGTGTTTTTGCTCAAAAAATGGCAAACACCCCAAATAAATTATAAAACGAAAATTAAATGAAAGAATCAAAGTCAAAGTGAAAAACCATAAGATTTTTGAAGTGGTTTAGCCTCAATTCGATTGTCAATGTCCATTATTAGTTTTATTTCGGGAGATACTTTTATTTAAAACCACTTTTATAACAAGTTTAGTTCTACAAACTAGTTGATAACTAAAAATGGTAGCAATTCGGTGCAAATATCAAAAAGTCCTTTTCTTGTAGATGATGGCTCTCAATTTATAGACAAAATCCACTATCAAAGTGGAAGAATCCGGTTTGAATAAGTAAAACTTTATAAATCCAACGTTCTAGCAAGAGCAACCAGTCAAACGAGTAAGATTCAATAGTCACATGGTTGGTTGACAGCCCGTATGGGTCAGTACTAACCGATCCCTTGACTTCAAAGTTGACTTTGTTATGGTTTGTGCAAGTCTTCAAGTTTCAACACTACTCAAATTCATGGAATCTATATGGGTCGGTACTGACCTATGTTGCATCAATATAGCTTCTTGCTTCAAATAGTGCATGGCCCCCACTACTCCATATCGTTTGGTACAGACCTATATGGTTTGGCATGATTCCATATGACTTTAGTAATTCTCACTCTAACTTCTTGAGTTTTGCAATTTTGGTACTATGGACGTCTTCCATGCTTCTTAGTTCACATCCTCACCATATTGTAGTCTAGGTCCATGGTAAGGCCACTTAGTTTGAATGTCAGATAACACTTTCCCTCCATTTGTGAGTATGTTTTAGATCAAGACAAACCAGTGAATCTAAACCCAAACCTATAGATATGCTTCTATTTTATGAACCATCATTAGCTAGGATCTCACTTTTCCGTAATCATGCCTTCATTTTACCTTTTTTGCTTAAACATACTTGTTTGGGTCGATACTGACCTATATATATCAGTAACAAATCCATTTGAGATTCTAAGTATATATTTACAACACTTAGAAATTTCTAAGTATACTTCCATTTTCAATCTTTCACTTCCCTTGGCTTTTGCAACTTCACTTTCCTGCAGCCAACCTTAATTTTATCGTCGCTATTGCAAGCAACATATTGCCACCACTAGATCCAACATCATTGAAAATCGTGAACCACTTGAGCAATCCGACCCATAAGCAACCATCTCCAGATATAGAGCTTTCCGTCGATTCTTGATTCTTGATGCCATTGCCCTTTTTGTGTCCAAACCTGACTTCAATAAGGTTGGCGCCATTGTATTCTTTTGGCCATCGTGTTCCACTCCAATCTTACCTTTATTATCACCTCGTTAACTCACCATCTTTGATCCGTACGCGCAACCAAGAATAATTCCACCGTCAATCCCTCTACCCCAATCTCAAGAATAAGGTCGGTGATGAGATTGGACCAAGGTCATGATCGGTTGCCAAATGAGTTGACTTGCAAAGTATACTCATTGCACACACTTCAACACCAAATAATTCCAATGCCAACATATTCTACGACTGATTATCACGTTATCTGCAACTTTGCAAAAAGAAACTTCGCGCTACCTTGCATGAAGGTTTCGTTAACATGAACTTTGCACTAATAAGTAGCATCCAATACATAGCCCATTAGGTGTCAGAGTTCGTTTACCAGCACGAGCGGGCTATCTACATAGAGTGCACCCATTCATCATGCCAAGGACATAAGACACCCAAGGCATCAACTAAATCACATATCACTAACAAGGTCGATGTAAAAAAAACTCAATTAGTCAACACAGGTTGACATATATTGGATTCTTTACATTAGCTACACATGATTCAATTAAAGTAAACATGAACTTAAATCATACCTGATCACACTTGTATCTCAAGCTTACAGTATTGGACCTCAGTCATTCAGGGAATCTCTCCGCTATAGGGGAACCTTCCCTTCGATTGTGGGTCCTTCTTCTATGCTATCTTCAACTTTAGCCCTATTTTGAGCTAGGAAGCCTCAACACCAACCTCAACAGTTGGCTAGATTTCTTATGTGCCCTTGTGTAACGAATTTTCCTCAAATGTCGACTTGGTGGGCATTATTATCCAATACGATCGTCCAGACTCTCTAGTCTTAAGGCTATAGGTTAAAGACATCAAAAAATATGTGATCGCCATGACATTCCTCTAAAGGAGACTCTTGTTCCTTGGCTATCCCAAAGAGCACACAAACCTCTAGAAGTTTACACTACCTGCAATAAATATATGTACCTCATTGGAGCTATCCCAACATTAAATTGCTTCATAAGGCAGGCACTTTGGTACTTCAAACTGGCTTCGACCCGATTTCACTCAAACGCATATGCTGCCTTTACATGCACATATATGCTCCTTGTTCAATACTTGGGTGGGTATCAACCATCGAGGAGATTTGGTACATCTACAACTTTAAAAAGATTACCAAAAGTCTGACATTCACATTCTTGGAGGCATTCCACTGTTTTCAAGTAGTCATTTACCTCCAAAATAAGCCTTATCCCTTCAAGTATGAATTTTTTTCATTCAATGTCCAACTGGCATCGCTCATATATGGTTGTCAAGATGTAATTTTATATTGTCCTCTCTCTACTACACCAGAGTTCACTTCACCCAAGTTGCTTACATTCTTACTTCTTCTCCTATAGTTATCCCTTGAAGAAATGCCAATGCTGGCATAGTGCAAATGCTTCAACTCTTGAAGGAAATTCCAAAGGATGACCAAAAGAGAATAAACCATCTGTCGACTTTTTGTTACGCCAATTCAAGCTCGTATTCACCGGCCAAAGAATTGGTTGCCATGCCAATGCACCAAGTTCCAGTCGGGAATCTTAAGCTGCATAAGAAGCTTAAGAAAAAGAAGAGATCGACTCACCACCTCCTTCATCTCAAACATCAAAAAAACAGTTAAGGAGGGCAAAGGAGTAAAATTTGAGGAGATAAGAGGGGGAGAGGATAGAGAAGAAGAATAAAAGACATAGATTAGGTAGAAGATAACACAGAGGAAAGTCAATGGAGAGACTACTCTAGGGGTAGAACCAACTCAGCCTGCCTCTAGGCCTCTAAAGCTAAAGATAAAACAATAGGAATGAGGACTAAATCCTAACAAAGTCCTATTTGAGGCACTATTATTCGACATAGCCAATAGGACATCTTCGGTTATCTCTCCAACCTTAGCAATATCCTTGATCTCTCTGGGCCGAACTTCACCCTCGATGACTTTTTAATCCCTGACTTCCCATCAGGAGTTGGTGCACCGTTTACTTCTATGGAAGAAGTAGCTCTTGCACCCAAAACTCAATGAGCATGGTCTAGAATTAATAAGACACATCAACACTCTATATAGAAAACGACCATATTACGTTTATTATGCACATATCATTATCCAACTTCCATGTTCTAACTCTATTCCATCTCTTTTTAAGTGTAGTAGGATGATCCAAATTCTATATTTGGACAAGAAATCTAGTAGCAACCACCATTTTGTTATCAGATAGACCCTAATGCTCGAATTAAGTCCTATCAAGAATCTAGTTATGAGAGGGCCAAAAGAAAACAAAGAGAGCGAGAATACATGGGGAGAGAGAAAAAGGAAAGAAGAAAGCTGTGCTTCGAATGCGATAGGCCCAGGGACCACACTAGGTGCAAGAGAGGTATGACTCACTACATCGGGTGTGCCCTCCATTTCCATAGGATTTCCCCATACATCAGTCGGACTAATCCTCCAACGGGACAAACTACGGTCCTACCTCCTCCTTATCATGCCTTGACTCTAACACAACCCAAATCCAAAATGGTTCACTTATCATCCTCACTCCTGCAACTACGCCTAGGAAAACAACAAATCACCATCACCACTAGCCTTCCACCTCCAACTTCAAGTGCTCCACCTTCCAAGATACTTATAGAGCATGAGGTTACAAACCTTAGGATCACATTAGGCTCCAGTGCATGCATAATGCGAAGAACATCCCTCCTAAGGACTTGGAGACTGGATAGTTACTTCATAAGGAGCCTGTTGACTATTTCAACCTATAAAGGAAGGTACTTATGGGACTAGTTGACCTTAATAAGAAAATTGCCTAATAATAGCAACTTAAGAGAAGGAGAGCGAGAAGGTCATGAAAATTAAGAAAAAACTCTCCAAACAAATAAAGAAACCAAAGAAAGAGCTTGCCGCTAAGGACATGGAAGCTAAAGAGGATGATGACAAGCTTAAGGCTAAGGTCCACGCCATGTAAGCCAAAGTGATAATTCTAGACATATAGGTTCGGGAAGCCCACATTCGGACCTACAATATAACAAATGAAAGAGACACACTACAAAGCTAAATGGATGCTAGAATTGATAATCTTAACATGGATCTCAAGAATGAGAAAGATGAAAAGAATAAGGCTTTGAAGAAAACTTAGACTTATTTTAAAGAAATCTATGATTCGCAGGAAGAAAAGAATACAATCAATGACAAGGCCATTGAGGTAGAAGCCTTCCTTGACCTAGTTGAACAAGAGAGGTCTGAGTTTGAAATTAAGATGACTCCACCATCCTACGCTTGTACATTAAAATTATCAAATCTAACAACACTAGGTGGTTAATGGAGGAGTACCCCTTGGCTAAGGTTTGTGAGGAGATTTTGAAGCAAGAGGGCAGATAGATAGAAGGAGAGGCGAATGAAGATGCAATCGTATTCTTTCCGTTTAATGAATTTGATCTGAAGATCCTAGCTGAGGATTAGGCTCCAAGGGCTGTTAGAGCTACATCTCTAGCATATGCACCCACTGAGGCTTCCGGCTTAAAGTTCGCAGTGTAAGGCATCACTACCATTACTGAGAAGCCTTAGTTGGATGTTATCACTTTCGCGTTAGCTAACTTTTGCATCGTTTCTCTTCCTACATATATTTCCTTTCCATTTACTACTGCTATTGTTCTTATGTCTATGCCATTTTGCCTACTACTGCTGCTTCAACTTCTGGGGAGCACATTCCCGAAATCCCCATTCTCTACCACCTCCAATCCTTCCTCCTCTTCCATTTATGTATCCAATTTAAGAAGAGAGGTAGATTGAAGATTCTACTTGCATCCCAACATCATATCCCAAAGGTATATCTTTGGCTTTTCCTATATTCGAGAGACTTTAGATGACTTTTGAAAATGTCATTAATCTTTTCTCATCTCTTTACCAACTTTCAAGTCAGCCATCCGTCATTCCTCTACTAGTGGTGATCTTTTCTCCAGGCCAGAATGCCACTACTATTGCATCCATAATCATCTCAACACCTCTCTTGGTTTCCACCTCCTTAGCTTGATTTTCCCTTGGTCTCGATGCCAAGAAGATTGAGGTTCTAATCAATGAGGCTTTGAACTAAACTGAAGCGATACATGACGTTGATGAATTATATATTGTCAAAGAGATGAGGTTGGACTATTCTTGGCAGAGAGGAGAGTGTCAAACTCTCAAAGTTTAAGGAAGTCGAAAAAGAACCGAACCTCTAGAACATCCCTCCCCTATTGTCAGTAAATTACCAATTCCTCCTACTCCTATGTGACCACCTTTTGCTCTTGCTACCAGTGCATTTGAGACCCACCAAGCTGCTAAAAGAACCTCTTTATTGGATTATTGAAGAAAAACTTCTCATTTCGAGAAGAGTACACAAAAGAAAGAGAAGGCCACGAGGAAGAACGTCATGCAACATATGCAAACAAAATAGGAAAGAGGGGAAGGAATAAGTGACAAACTTTGACTACTTTCAAAAGAAACATTCCTTTTGTTGTTTTGTGTTTTGACCATTTTTGGCTCTAATGTACATAGTCTGTTATATTGTAGGTCCGATACCCGCTCTTTTGTATACAAAAAGTTCAAGTAATGAAACTTGTTATTTTGTTCAACTCTATCTCATTTATGTTATTTCACTTTAAAATTCTTTGTTTATGTACTTGCCTGCGTGTATAAATATATAATCATTTGTAAAAGAATACTTATATACTATACTTACATTTGTCTATGATCAATACAATGCCGTTATTTACTGTAATTCTGTACATATAATTTTTTTCTTTTCCAATTTCTTAACATTTCTCTATTACATAGCATTGTTTATTTATAGCTAAACATTCCCTGTTTAACTAAACAAAATTTCTTATTATTAGTCAACATCGTTTATTCTTGATCGAACATATATCGTTCGTGCATAAACAACATAGAAGTTCAATGTTGTAAATGCAATTTTATGGCTTATCTTCTCTTATCAATATGAGCACCAGTATAATTCGATAGTGTACTTGCAAAAATATTCAATTCCTATCTCTTGGCCCGGTGTCTTAGATACCAATCTCCGGGCATCCTTTTCTGACCTCACCTATCTCCGGGTGTTGTTCAAAGATAAGATGTTTAAGTGTGGATCATCAGATCAACCCTAGTATGATTAGACTCCACCAACCCAATCATGGATCAAAAGAGTTCGTCAATACCTACCCCGGGTACTTAGACGTCCGGTTTTCAAAAAACAGCTTATTTGCTTGTGCTATAGTTCTTTTAGCATAAAGTCTAACTTTAAGAATACGCTTCCATTGATTCAAAAATTCAACTTATTTGTGGAAAAAAAAGAATGGAAATTATCACCTTATTATATTGAATCTTGATGATTAGCTTGCCTTATTTACAAAAATGGGAAATCAAGTAAAGTAGCGCCTCAAATGCTCACCATTCCATGCCCGTAGAATTAGGATCCCACCAATAGTTGATATCTTAAAAGTCCCATTCCCAAGCTTTTTTGTAGTCATATAGGGAACTTCCTAATTAGGACCAAGCACCCCTATACCTAGAAAGACCAATTTAAAAATGAGGTCCCCAATCTCAAAGATATAATTTCGAACTTTGGCTTTGAACTGTCTTACTACTCTTCCCTGGTGAGATGCTAGCCTTAGATCAGCCTCTTCTCATTTTACTCCCACCAGGCATAGAGATTTAAGCAAGACCTCCTCATTGGACTTTAGCTTCAATTGAAATCATGGACTTAATTCCATAGGTCAAGCCAATTGGAGTGTGCCCAATTGCAGTCTTATGGGTTTTCTAATAAGCCCACAATGGCAGTGGTAACTCATACACTAAGATACCCTTAGCTCTTTTAAATCACTTATTGATGATGAATTTGATGATCTTGTTCATTGTCAGCACCTATCCATTTGCATATGGATGTGTTATCGTTGCGAAGCGCTTCGCAATTCAGTGTTAAGCAAAAATTTCTTTAAACATGGCACTCTCTAATTGAGTCCAATTATCTATGATTATCTTCTATGGAACCCCAAATCTTAAAAAATGATTTTCACTTCGAAGTTGATTACTTTTGCTCAAGTGATCGTTGTAAACAACTCTACTTCAGCTTATTTTGAGTAGCAGACCATAACCACTATCACATATTTCGCTCCATCTCTCAATATTGGCAGCACTCCAATGATACCAATTCCCCAAATTGTAAACAACATGGGCTAACCATTTGCATAAGCTCTTTGGATGGGGATCTAGGAATTTTCGCAAATTTCTAACACTTCTCACACTTTCTTGAACAGTCAGCTGCATCCTGATTGACAATTTGCGAGAAATATCCATAGCGAAGAATCTTCTTTGCTAAAGTCTGTCCCCTAGTGCGATCGCCACAACTTCCTTTATATACATCTACAAGGATCTTTCTAGCTTTGTGTTATACCAGAAGTGGAAAAAAACACTCAATGAAGTAATAAATTTGAAAATTTCAACAAAAGGCATGAGAAAGAATGTAAGAACATATAATTTTTATAATGGTTCGGTGGAAATTTCGACCTATGTCCATTTAAACTCTACTATTTGATTTTTGTTGAGTTTTTACAAAGTTATTCCTACATATCAGTGATGATCGTTGGGATTATAGAAAAAATATAGAAATTTGTTAGAAGAGACAAAAGAACCTTGAAACATTGCCTCTCCTCCTTTATTTATAACTGCAAGTCATCGAAATCCTCTACACCACGATCTTGCCCACGTCCCCCACATCCCCCACGTCCTAGAAGAATCATGCAAAAAAGATCGTGGCTACGTCAGTGAATTTTAGGGATCGATACCAGTCCATGCTTAGGGATCAGTACTAGTTCATAAGATGTGTTGCAAATCTTTCTTCAGTTGTTGTATTTTCTTGTTTGGCTTGTGTCTTGGTCCTTGGAATCTACTTATATTGATACGAGCTAGAACTTAATTGAATTCCTTGGCTTGAATGTTGGTTGACAGTTCTTGGTTTGCTCATTAATTGTTTTGGTTGGAGACGGCTAGCAAATCATCCCATATGACATACATTAGCATATAAGCTTTTCACCTTCACATGGTGTAGGTTTCTGGTGGATTTAAGTAAGTTTTAGGGATTGGTATAGATCATTGTTCATGGATCGAAACCGATCCCTCACTTGCCTTGAATCACTACTCTTGATCTTGGAGTAGCATGGTGTGTGAACTACTATGGGAAGTTGGTTTTCATAAAAAAGGTTTTACCTCTTGATTTCATTTGATATCTGAGTTTGGCAGTCATCTTTCTAGATTCCTACTGGGCAATTTTTCTGTTTAATTGTTCCTATTCGTTTGGATGTGGCTTGCTCATAACGCTAGATAACATTTGCTCTTCAAAGCATGCCTTTTGAGTAGAAGGCGTGTTTTGCTCAAGAATAAATATCAAAGTCTATGAAACAATAGCAAAGAAATTTTCTGGCCATTAATTGGCCATATAGCGGCGAATCGTCTGGCTCTATCGGATTTACCTGTAAATCAATGATCGTTCTAGACTATTATAGCTAAGGACTCGAGTCTTTACTTGAATGTTAGTCATAGATAATCATCATTCCATGTTCTCCAAGATCCATTCTATTGTATACCGTATCGCAAATCGGAGTTGTCCCGTGTTCTTTTGGTTAATAAACATATATCGAAATTAGTAATTTAAATCGTTAATTGACATCGGATTGTTTAAAGGTGTATTGGTGTTCAAAACCAAAGTCTAGTTTTCGAGATATCCGGACCATGTACTTGATGACCAATTCAGTTCCTGATCACTCTAGATCATTAGCCTAGTTCTCGATTTCTCCAAATCATTATTTGAACCCTTAACCTTTCTGGACCACTTGTTGAAATCTCAATATCTCTGGATCGTTAGTCAAAATCATGATCACTCTGAATCTTTATTTCAATCCGTGATCTCTTCGGGTCATTAGTTTAATCTCCAATCTCTCTAGACCATCAGTTCAATCTTTGATCTATTTGGACAGTCAGTTAAATCCGCGATCACTCTGGATCGTAAGTCAAGTCCATGATCTCTTCGGATCATTAATCAAATCCGCAATCTTTTCGGATCTTTAATTTGAATCCTCGACCTTTTCACACCATTGGTTAAATCTCGATCTCTCTTAATCGTTAGTCAAAATCTTGATCTCTCCAGATCGTTATTTCAATCCATAAACTCTATAGATCATTTAGCATCCAAATTAGGGTTCGATCTCTCTGGATCCTTATTGAGTTCAATCCACTCTCTCTTTGATAAGGGAACTCAGCGTCCAAGCAAGGCCAATTGACTCTCTCTTTGGTGAGGGGTCTTGCTCTCATACAATCCTAATGAACCTGCTCTTTGGCATGGGAACTCATACCTTACGGTTTGTTGCCATGTCTCTTTGGTCGAGGCAACCACGTTTAATCTATTCATAAACAACTATCAGGAGGCGACCAACTTCCATTGGTGCTGCAAAACCAATATCAGTTTTCATGTTCACATGATCCTTTAAATCGAGAATTCATAGAATTCAAATTCAAACATCACAACATCCACCTTAGTAAGCAATGTAGGCTAGCATCCAACTTAAAGTGCGCTTAGGTCCTGATCGAGGTCCCGTACACGAGTAACTGGCTTAAGTGTTACACTACATTAGTTATTGAAAACAAAAGGCAAAGTATGGGAATCGAACCTGACACCATGCCATCCCGATAATAGGATAACTATCCAAGGCCCAAATCCGAGGCTGCTTCAATTCTCTGTAGATAGTGGTTGCTCTTGCTGTATCATTGCAGCTTGACCACTCACGTACTGTTGTAACTAGTTGTTCCTAACCTGCCCCTCAATCAAATCATGAAAATTCTTGCAATAATTTGTCTCATGCCCATCCAGCTCATGCAATAGGAAATACTTTCCTGATTTTCTCTCTCGATCGGTGGGTTCTCTCCTTGCTAGTTTTTGATTGGGGATCTGGTCCTGGTGTCAAGGTAAATCCTCTATTAGGTTTCATTCAATTATGTGTAAGAAGAGAATTTATGTTCCCTTCTTTGTTGCTTTGGTTCCCTAAAGGTGTCATCAGGCTTTCGTTTTTCCTTTATCTTTACCAATTCCTTCGTCGGACGAACCTTTGCCATCCGCTACATTAACCTATACCATTTCCGCTTCAGCGTCCTCCTGACGCAGGTATCTCTCAGCCTTATGCTAAAATTCTTAAGATCTGCCTATAAATCTTTTTCCAGAGAAACTTTAAAATCCATTTTATCAATAACTCCTGAAACTACTACCATCAGAAACACTAATGGATCCACCATATGAACCGCAGCAGCTTTCGTATTATACCCAGTTTGATAACTCCTTAAGGTCTCTTTAGGCCTTTATTTCACACTCGATGGCATCATCCTGTTCTTTTGTTGCAAAATATGCACTCTAAGTTTCCTCATAAACCTATTCACTAACTCGATCCATCTGCTGGTAGAACCGTTTTCCAGCTACCTGAAGTACATTGCTACCAAGTCTATCATATATAAAGTGAAGCACCATCCTATTACTTCTTCAGATGAATCCAATACCTTCATATGCCGAATGTATCTCATTACATGAACTATTGGATTGGTTTTTCCGTCATGTATTCCCAAAGTCAATAGCTTGAAATTGAAAGGATTAATTGCATACTAGATGTTAGAGTGAATGAATTTCTGTTCACATCCTCCAAACTCTGATTTGACAGTATATCTCTCGTTGCTCGCTAACTATCTCAGCAATTCTATCATGGTCATCTAATGGAGGTATTTGCTCTATATTTTTGTTCTGCCCCCATTCCTATAGAGAAATTCTACCATGTACTCCTCCGGCAGTACGTTTGCATTTTGATTCATGTTCTAGTGTTCTACAGCATTTCTCAAATGAGTGCCTCCAAGTTCTGGGTTCAAGTAAATGTTGCCCTCATGGATCCTTAAGTAAGTACCGACCCATACACTTGGTTTGGTACCAATTCGAGGAGCTTCTGCGGGGATTACTCCAACCTGCTCTGCTTCGATTCCAAGTATATTTGTCCTGCATTTTAGCCTTTGGCTCTGGTTTCTAGCTATCCAATCGTCGCTCGCTATTCCATCCTTTTGATGAATCTTTCAATCATCTCTTCTTGATAGGTTATCACTCTTTCTTGCATTTTTGTTATCCTCATTTCCATCTCGTCTCTGGTTATGTAGATGGAAGGAGGATTAGATCCTAAGGACACTTCCTAGCTGCCCCTACGTCCTTGTCATCTTTCCATTTTCACCTTTCAAGTTACGAAATCTGAGTCGTTCTCAGTGAAAGCACCAAAATGTTTATACCAAAAAGTGGCACGAACACCTAATGAAGTAATAAATATAAAAATTTCAAAAAAAGGCTAGAAAAAGAAAGTAAGAACACACAATTTCTATAGTGGTTTGCTGAATACTCGAGCCTAAGTCCACTTAAACTCTATTATGTCCACCACGTCCTAGAAGAATCGTGCAAAAATGATCGTGGCTACATCAATGAATTCCAGGGACCAATATCAATCCATTAGATGTGTGGAAATTTTTTCTTCAAGCTGTCGTATTTTCTTGTTTAGCTTATGTCTTGGTCTGGCATCTAGTTGTATCGATATTAGTTTGAATTTGATTGAATTCCTGGGCTCGAATGTTGGTTGATAACTCTTGGTTTTCTCATCAATTTTTTGGGTTGAAGATTGCTAGCGAATCATCCCATATGACATGTACTAGCCTATAGGCATTCCACCTCCACCTTGTGTAGGTTGTTAATGGATTTGACCAAGTTTTAAGGATCGATACCGATCCCTGTTCATGGATCGATACTGATCCCTCACTTGTCTTAAATCACAACACTTGATCTTGGAATAACATGGTGTTTGATCCACTTTGGGAAGTTTCTTGTAATACAAAAGGTTTTACCTCTTGATTTTGTTTGATATCAAAGTTTAACGGTCATCACTCTGCATTCCATCTTGATAATTTTTCTGTTCGATTGTTCCAACTCGTCCGGATGTTGCTTGGTCATAAAGCTGGAAAATAGCTTTTATTAGTAACACACCTCAGTAAGAGGGTCAAGAATCCTTTCCTATATAGTGCCTATTCTTGCATAATGAACTGGGGTGCTTTACAAAGGATCTTTCATTTTTCATTTCGACTCTACGGGATAGTCCCCATTAGCAAGTAGTCTTTAACCAGATTCATCCATGACTACTTTTCCATTTCAACCTCCAAGATCCAATCGACATTGATATTGTTGATGCTTGGAGCCATTAAAACCTCCACCGATATGACTTCCAATAGTTGCGCATCACCGGAACTAGCCAGCTAATGAATCATCATTCGTAGGCTCCTCTCTAGGGATGTGCGTTATCATATAGTGCTCGATATCGCCAAGTAATTCCAACACCTTCGTTGGGTAAGGGGAGAGTCTTACATTTAGATTAAAATATTTTCTTAGCCCAACAAACCACTAGCCGAAAGTCGCATAAATTCGCTAAAGATATACAATGTCTTCACTTCTAATTCGTTTGCTATCTTGAACTCACAATTAGCCCTTTATAGTCGGCTTTAATATTCATTGTTGGGAACTCTAACTTTAATAGGTAACTGATTCTCCATCCTTTTAAGGTTAGACTACTACTTATGTTGCATAATCATGTTCATTGGAGGCTCCGTCGACAAACAAATTCCATTGAGAAAGTTTGACAAACTCCACTTTCGCTTCATCATCCCGAATGGTAAACTCAACAATGAAATCAGCTAGTGCTTATCCTCTTATCACAGACTAGGATGACAGGTTATGTCGTACTAGCATATCTTAATGTTTTGCTTTATTAACCTTCCCAAAGTCTCGGTTTGATGTAACACTTGTCTCACTGGCTGATCAGTCGGCATCTTTATCAAATGATCATGGAAGTATGACCTTAACTTCCTTACGGCTATCAACAAACATTATGTTAGTTTCTCCTGCTTTGGATAATTCTTTCCCTTCCATTGAACCATTTTATGATATAATACACCGGCCTTTGGATGTTGCACTCCTTACGTACTAAGGATACACTTAGTGCATGAGCAAACACTACCAAGTGGATGTACAGATCTTCAACCTCCAAAGGCTTCCATGGTACCAGTGGTCTTTCCTAATAGATTATGGAAAGCATCCTGACATTCCTTCATCCATACTGACCTTTTTCCTTGAGAGCATTAAAGAAGGTATACATTTGTCTGTTGCTTTCGAAATGAATTTATTTAGTGCAACGACTTCCCCTTCAAGCTCTACATTTCCCTTCTCGTATTCGAGACAGTAACTCATTTCAATGCTTCAATTTGCTCTGGGTTAGCCTCAATTCCCAGTGAGTATGATAAAACACAGAAACTTGCCCAATACAACTTCGATGGAACACTTCTATGGATTCAGCTTCATTCCACATAGAACATCCTAGAAAGGTTGCCACGTAATCTATCAATCATAATGACTTCACCAGTATATCATTCGCATAGACTTTCATACTCCGTCCAATCCGATCCTTAAACATTTTGTTAACCAATGACTGGTAAATAGTTTCAACATTCTTCAAGTTGAATGGCATGGCTCTATAGAAATAATTCCCCAAATTTTCTAGGCTTGTATGTTTTCGATTTGGAATTGCATCTCAATCTGATTATAGCCAAAGTACGCATCCATAAAAGATAACAGTTCATATCCAACCACTCCATTCACAAGTTGATCAATACTCATCAAGGGGAAGCGGCTCTTCGTGCATACATATTCAAGTTGGAATAATCAATCCATCTCCACTATTTCCCATTCTCCTTCTTGACTAACACTAGATTCGATACCCACTATGAGTATAGTGTATGCAGATAAAGTTATTTTCCTTCAACCTATCCACTTTTGCTCCACTTCTACCTTTAACACGGTAGATTTCTCCAGTTCCGTACAATGCCTCTTTTTCTTCACAGGAGATCAACATGGGTTCGCATTCAATACATAACATTCTATCTCCAACGAGATTCTATGCATATCATAATGCATCCAATAAAACAAGTCTATGTTTGCTTAGAAAAACCCTACCGATTCCTTCTTTATCTTTAGGCCGAGCTGAGACACAACCATGAGAACCCTTGTAGGATCACCACCATCCATTGGAATATCAATCATCACCCTTACTGAGGCCACCCCTGCTTCCTTTATCTCTTTTCATGGGCCCATAGGTTCATGAAATTTTTTGTTGGACCCAAGCCAAGGCTTGGGCTGCAGTTGCTATTCCTTTAAAGACATTATGCAGAGTGACTTCTTTACATTCTTCTCATTCTCTCATCGCTTTGCTTCTTTAAGCTCAACAATGTAATACTCACGACCAGTTCTCTGGTCACCGTGAATTGTCTCCACACCATTCCTAGCTGAAAACTTCTTCATCTAACACCATCGAGCAAGTGCATTCAAAAACTAGTAAGGACCGATTGACCCAAAAAAATGCATTGTAGCCTAAGAATCCCTCAACCACAACAACATATGTACCAGCAAAACCTTATGGTCTCCTTGTCCCAACTCAATTGGCAATTTGATGCACGCCACTGGCTCTTTGGCCTCTCTAGTAAATCTTTGAATGCATGACTTACATGGATTAAGATGATTCTCATCAAGATGCATCTTATTGAAGATTTACTTGAACAAAATATATCCATCGATCTCCCACAGTCAATAAGGACTTGATGCATAGTCATTGACCCAATCTTGGCCATAATCACCATAAAGACAAGCGTCGGCACTTTGACCCCATCAACATCTTTATTTTGAAACGTAGTATTATCATATAGTATTTTCTTCTTTGCCAAAGTTTGATCGTCCATGGAATAGCATGTTTCTTGAAGCACATGTCTCAACAAGATGCATAGCTAACCTAGTTCCCTAGAGCAGACAGCCCTTGGAGTCGCTTGCTTGCTTCCCGCCCTTCTATGGGTTTCTAACATACTTTTATAGTTTTTTCCTTGATCAAGTCTTCAATAACATCCCTAAGATGTCTACAGTCACTCGTATTGTGCCCGTGTGTCTTTGGAAGTGATAATACTTTTCGGAGCATTCAATTCTTCAGTTGCCTCCTTCTGGTATGCTTGTTATAATGTTTCATACCTTGCGTAGAAAGCTAGATATTCTCAATGGATTCAGTCAACTCCATGTAATCTCCCAAGAAAGTGAACCTTGTGTGCTTCTTGATGTTTTACTTCTTGCTACCAGTGTTTTGGTATTCCTTTACGATTATTTTTACCAGAATTTAATGCAATGTTTCCAACACCATCACCACTTTGTTTGATAGATAAATCACACTACTTAGTATTTCCTAATTGTCCATGTCAATTTTGTAGCCAAATCTACCTCCTCCAAGCATAGAAATCGAGAAGCTTTATGGTAAAACTCCTTTACATTAGATGGTTCATTCCTTTTGATCCATCTACCAAAATTAGCCTTCGGATGAAATCCATTCATTAATTCCATCAGCATAATTTCTATTTTAGTGTTGCTTACCTCTATAACTACAGCATCAAATCTTTTCAAAAAATGTTTCAAGGTCACTTCGGCTCTCTGACGCGCATTCGACGGTGACGTAGCATCCTTCAATTGCACTATATGAACCTAGAACTGCTTCATAAATTGTTTTGCCAATTGATCAAACGACGATATGGACCTAGATTCAATCTCAGTGAACCACATCATTGTTATCCCTTTTAAGAAAATTAGGAAACATTTACATGTGACAACATCCATTGCACGGGCATTATCCATGCACCTTTCGTACTTTAATAGTGTTTCCTAGGGTTAGTCACACAATTATAACTTAGCATAGCTGGCATCAAAAATTTCTTTGGATTCCCAGCTTCTAAAATCTCTTTAATAAATGGAGTCCTACTCATGGACGAACCCCACTGGTCATCATGTCTCTGTTGATTCTGACTCATCAGCCTTTTAATCATGTCAACTATATATTCTTCACTATTCCAACTGATTGGACAGTAATCATCAATGTCCCCGAGTGTTTGGCCAGGCAAACTATCTTGGTTGGTTGCATGAAGTCTAGGTTCCTCTACCTCTAGAACAACCAATCATACTAGCCTTCTTTATTGTATGGCTGAACTTTATGCCTTTCAGCTGGTTCAAAAGTGTTGGTCCAAACACACTAGCCTAGGAACCAATAGCTTGTCCACCCTCACCAACATTGACATTGGAGGTCATCCTTAAATCACCCAATGCCAATCTTTCTGATCGAGAATCGGTCAAAATGGGTTGGTCGATACCGACCGATCAAGTAATTGACAAAAATAATCTAGCTTCAATACTATGCTTCAGTGACGTCCCTACATCCTTCCTCCGTATCTTCTACTTCCCCTTTCTTTGATCCTATTTAAATGAAGACAAATTCTCTACATCGGAATTTAAGGATGATGAATTTTTCGTACTCTTCCTATGCCTCTTAGGAGGCTGGGACATGATAACAACGCTTCTCTTCATTTCAGCCATAATGGCCGTTTGGCTTTCTACCATCTTCGTATTCATCTTAGCATCGTCATGTCCAACTCAGCCTTCGGTACAACCTCTAACTAAGATGAGGATTTTGGCCTAGCAACCAGAGTACTTGGTTTACTTGTTTCCTGTCCATGCTAAGATCCCTTCATTCTCTTCTTCAATGATAACATCAGATTTGGTAGCTCCCTTAGGACCCATTATCTTCCTTGATTTAATAGTAAATTCTTCCCAAATTCGAATAATTGTATATCTAGCTTGAGAAATTCTTTCTCAGTACAAGTACCAAAAATGTTTTCTAAAAAATTAGGTAAATTCCCCAAATCAATTAGAAAACGAAAATTAAAATAAAAGAATCGAATTCAAAGAGGAGGAACAAAAGGTTTTTAAAGTAGCTCGGTCTTAACTTAATTGCCTACATTCACTATCAGTTTTATTTCAGATGATACTTGCAGTTACAACTGCTTTTATAACTAGTTTAGCTCTGGAAACTAGTTGACAATGAAAAATGGTAGCAATTCGGTGCAAATATCAAAAATCCATTTCTTGTCGATGATAACATTATGTTCGTAGATGAAATCCACCATCAAAGTTGCATAATCCAGTTTGAACATGTAAAAAAACTAGATCTGAAGTTCTAGCATGAAAAATAATTCAAATTGAGAAATATTCATCAATCAACACGGTTCGGTACCGAACCATATAGGTAAGCACTGATCCATTCCTTTGATTTCAAAGTCGACTTTGTTATGGCTAATACAAGTCTTCAAGTTTCATCACTACTTAAATTTTTGGAACCTATATGGGTCGGTACGGACCTATATGGGTCGGCACTAACACATGCTACATCAACATGGTTTCTAAGTTCAAGTCTCCACTCTTGCTTTAAGTAGTGCATTGGTCCTCCACTGCTCCATATGGTTCGGTACTAACCCCATATGGTTTGATATTGATCTATGTGACCAAGTATTAACCCATTTTTGGTAAAGTAGATTTCAATATGACTTAGAAGATTCAAACCAGGATGAAACGACTTGAAAATTGGCAAGCGCTCTTAGATAAAGCATAAAAACATCGAAAAAATTCAACCGAAAATAAGCCAACATGTTTTTGACAACTCCGTAGATGTTGTGACTTCTTGGGACTTCTCCATATGGAATTAGAATAGATTTGCAAAAGAGTACAAGTCATATCAGGCTAAGGAAAAACTACACCATCGACCTTTTAGGGAAAAAGGCTGATACCGGGCTGTTTTAGGGAGAAATAGGAATTGACTTGTTTTAGATGACCAACGATGAGTGGAAACAACATGTGGCAACTCAAAATCAAGTATCATGAAGAATGCAAAAGAGTTAGATACATTTAGGGCAATACAAAAATGTCTTCGTCGACATGATCATATCATCACCGACCTGTTTGAACACTTCGGTAGGTCTCGAGATTTTTCACTCCATTAAGCTGACATCTGAACTCTACTCCAAGTGGATTTCTGATCCAACATGACTGATAATCCTATAAATATAAGCCATAAAGCAACCAAAAAGGGATCTGAATTTTCTAAGGATGGAGACTCTACTACAATTTCACTTCCAACCTTTCCCTCATTAAATTCACCTAAAAAACATTATTTTTTTGTTTTAGGACCTAGGTTAGAAAATTCTTAGTACTAGCGACTCATAAACTCTGTAGAAATAGCATTATAAATCTGAGATCCATTTGATTATGGTCTGATCTGATATAACTAGTTGTAATCCAGAGAGAGAATAAATAATAAAAGTTTAAAGTGGACATAGGCCGGAGATTACACCGAACCATTATAAAAATCGTGTCTTCTTTACTGCCTTTTCTTTTACTTTTATCTAAACTGGATCTTTCATTTGATATCTAGGTGTTGATCTATTTTCGGGTTAACACCGGGTAATTTTTGTTTTAACCCCATGAGTTTCGCAATTTTTTACTCCAAACGTCTTCTAAGTTTCTTGGTTCATTTCATTACCATATCGTAGTCTAGATCCATCAAAATGCTACTATGCGAGATAATAGAAAGCACGTTTCAGTAAACATTATATATCTTACTCATTCATTATATGTTTCTAATGTTTTATATATGAATTTGGATAGAAAAATCTACCTAAAGCATAAGTAAAGTCATATTTTTGGAATTCCTTAATAAATGTAAAGTTATATTTATGTGTTTTGTGTAAAGTTATCAAGATGTCATTTGAAGTTGACTAATTATTTTTATTAAAAATTTAGGGTATTATAATCTATTTTACAGATAGTTGAGAATGAGTAACTCAATAAAGACTGGAATATAGACTAACACCGATGGAGCAGAGACTAGGATTAGAATTAGCACCAGAGTTGATGTCGTAGTTATCCTTGGAGTGAACATCCCTACATGGTTCAGATGATATATAGAGGCAATTGGTGTAACACCCCATATTTTTAGTAACATTATCCAGGATGTTTAATTAGATAAATTAAATTAAATAATGTAGGTTGATTAATGGATTGAGATTTGTGATTAATAAGGGTAGTCGTGCCATGTTAGTGTGTAAATCAAAACGAGATAGCATGAAATAAACAGACAAAGGAAATAAGATAAGGGAAAAGTTGGAATAAGGATATTCTTATACCCTAAACCCTTACGAATCTAAAACTACGCGTTCATTTCATTTGTCAAAATTATCAAACTTAAGGTCGACCACCATTAGCAAGAGAAAGAAAAAGCTAAAGAAGAAGATTAATCAAATCAAAGTTATTCAAATCTCAAAAGCTAAGGTAAATAATGACTACATCTCATTTTCTTATGGTTTTCATTTGTAAGGTTAATCCGAACTTATTTTGCATGATTATCCATATTTTGAATGATTAAATGTTTATATATGCTTGTTGATGATTTAGGCTTGTTCATAAAGATTTTATGATATGTTTTAATGTAAAAATCCTATTAAATGACATCCAAATGCCTTGCGATTTTAGATTTAGATCAAAATGATATTTTAGAGATGGTTTCAATTTTCATAATTTTTTGAATTAATGGGGATTTTATATTAATTTTCTAGTGAAGAAAATGATTATTTGGGTTTTAAATTATTTTTAGCTAAATAATTAATTATTTGGGCTAAAATTAATATACGTTAGAAAACATATTAAATCCGATTTTCTAGAATTTTTGTAGAATTTTCCTAAGTACTTTCGTAGATATATAAAATAAATTAATGTATGGGACTTAGATGTTTTATATATTTATAGAAAGGAGAATGGGTATTTGTAAATAAAGTAGACTGTTTATTTCTAAAATAATTGGAAGTACTTTTAGAAAAAAATAGCAACGAATAGGTTTTTGACAAACAAGGTCGGTTATTTGAAAAGTATTTCTCTTTTTAGCTAAAAATAAAATTTTACATACTTTTTGCATGTTATGCCTCTTTCAGTACCAAGGTTTCCAACCTAGGTGTTCCGTCACCATTGCTATCGAAACCAATGCGCATTGTATCAATACACTTGGTATGTAGCAATTTGGAAAAAGGCAGAAGTAACTAGGTCAAAACGTTGGGTTCCGATAGGGTCGAAGCATGCCTTTGATTTTAAATGAAATAGCGTCTGCTTTACTTTCGAAGGGTTCGCTTTCGACTTGGTTGGCTTCCAACCTAGTCAAATGTTTTCAAATGAAAGGTTTCGATTAGGTTGGACCTTTTGTTTTAAGTAATTGCTTTCAAAGGGGTTGAAACCCCAAGCTGCCGCTATTCTACCTTTCGAAGTCAATGGTTTCAGAAGATATACGCTGGTTTAAAACTTGACCACTTCTCCAAAGCTTTCGGAAGGTTGGTTTTGACACCATTACTTTTTAATTAGGAATTACTTTTGAAAGATAGGCTTTTGACTTAAATGGTTTTAAGGACCCTATTGCTCTGTTGAAGTATAACCCAAATGGTTTCGAAGGAGATGGTTTTAATTGGTTTCAAAAGGTGTTTTACCATGTTTTAAATTGAACCCAAATGTCTTCGAATGGTTTGTTGTTTACAAAGGTTTGATGCTTTCAAAAAAATTTAAATGAAGGTTTCAAAGGGGTGTTTCCCCAATGCTTTCGAAAGGTTTTAAAAAAAAAGGTTTCAAAGGGGTGGTTCCCTAGTGGTTTCGAAAGGTTGAAAGGAATGGTTTTCCTAAGGTTTTGAAAGGAAATATTTAAAGGTTTTAAAAGAAAGATATCCAAGGTTCCAAAACTTTCAAAAGGAAGGTTTTCAATGGTTTCGAAAGGTTAAAAAAAAGGTTTTAAAGAGGTGGTTCCCCAATGGTTTCGAAAGGTTGAAAGGAACGGTTTTTCAAAGGTTTTGAAAGGCAATGTTTAAAGGTTTTAAAAGAAAGATGTCTAAGGTTTTAAAGCTTTCGGAAGGAAGGTTTTTCAATGGTTTAGAAAGGTCTCTAAGAATGGTTTCGAAAGGAAGATTTTGGCATTTCGGCCTAAGTTAGAAGAAGGGTTTTACTTGGTTTTGAAAGAGGTGCTTTCGATGGTTTTAAAAGGGGTACTTTAGAGGATTCAAAAGGGGTACTTTCAAAAGTTAAATGTTTTCATCAACAGAGGTTTGAGTAAAGTATATATATAACATGGCATGGTGATTTTGAGTAAAGTATAGAGATAATATATTTTCCTTGTTTAATTTGATTTAAAGGTTTTCAATCTGTTTGAGAAAAGGTTTTCAAGGAAAATTTAAGGGAAGATTTGCCTAAGTAAAATGATTCAGATATTAGAATACCAGATAGGACTGGTACATGGTCGCGCCCTATACATTAGCTATTAACCCCAGTTAATTTAGTCATAAATTCCAGTGTGTAGGGCTTTGTCATAGGTAAGATTACAATTATGATTACACACAGAAGGGAATATCTGTTCGTATATAGATAGGTTATTGGTGAGCCCGTAAAACTATTAGGATCAGGTGACCCTGGAAGATGTTAAGTAAGGGACGGACCGTCTAGAAGAGGAGTGTCTAACAGGTGTTAGATTATTTTGTTTAAAATTGTCTAATAGGCCCGAGTCAGCCAAAAGTCGGTAGTAGGCCAAACAAGACTATAGTGTTCGGACAAGTAGTCCATTTGTTACCTGATATGTATGTTTATATGATAATGCTTTTAACCGGTTTTGGTTGCAGGATTATGATTGGCAAAAAGATATATTTTTAAAAAGATATTAGTGAGGGAAAACTTGTTCCGCTAAACGGCATGGTCTCATTTAATATCAAATAACCAAGATGTATAGTATTATTCACACCAGGCTTATTATCTGACTTGAAGTTTATGTTTTTTCCCTTAAACTTTTGGGTGCTCAAACTGATTTGAGTAGGCTGAGGGTTGAGGATTTATAGGTTTTAGTAGGCTACGAATAAAGCTTCCGAAGATGAGCAGATGGCTGACTGATAGCTATTTAGGAGTTGTAGTTTATTTCATTTTGATGTATTTCCACTGTGTTTGTAATAAGTCAATTATGACTATTTCGTACTTTGGTCAACCAAGGGAGCATCATCATATGAAGCTCTTGGATTATTTATGTAATAATTATATTTATCTGGACTTGGAAAACTATTATGGAACTATGTAATTTGAATGTGAAACATATGTTTTGGAAATGTAATCCATAAAATGACGTTTTTTGAAATCTGTGACTTTGTTTAATATTCAAATGCTTCTGATATTATGGAACCATTAACATAGCCATATTTAGTAGCTGAAACTTAATACTATGGATAACTGCAACATCTGTAGCGCTTAACTTTAGACCTCTAGATAGGGGATTTTACAACAGGTCATTCTAATATCAACCCTATAATACCCATAACTACTACCCAAGGAGTTGTTCCCGTCCAACCAACATTTCTTGTAGATTTCCTAAAGATATGTAGGGACTTCTTCTCTTGTCTAGGATAGAAACCCTATGTAACAAGTGAACCATATCAATTAGCACATGCATGGCTGAGCACTTGCAAAAAGATATTCAATCTTCTAGATTTTAGCAGTATTACTGGGAGATGGCTGTCTTCCTAGCATCTATAGGGAGAAGTAACTAACTAGTAGGAGATTGTTATCTCGAAGGTTGATGAGGAGAGTGTCACAAAGGAAATTTCAAAAGGAAGTTTGAAGTTAACTTATTTATCAAGAGAGAAAAAGGACAATTATTGGAAGAATTTCATCCACCTGAAGCAAGCTGAGTTGTCGGTTGGGGAATATGTCAATCTATTTAATGAGCTTGCAATGGTTGGATTCAAGTTGATAAATATATATGAGAAGAAGGCACTAGAATTTGTACAGGGAATGAACTCAGCACAGCTAGCATTGGATCATATTTCGTTTGGCGCTATTTTTGAAGGGTTAGTTGAGGAAGCCTTATAGAACTCAATAAATGGAGAGTCAGTCAGGGAGTAGCCCAAGAAGGAAGGAAACCAACAGTAAGGGAAGCGTAAGCGGAATGGACCCCAAGGAGGGAAGAATACATACCAGATGACCGAATGTAGGAGGTGTCGCATAAAGGGTCATACTGCGAAGGATTTTAGCATGACTATATCAAAGATCTAATGTTATAATTGCAACCAATTACGCCATATGAACAGGGAGCGTCCAAGTTTACCTATGGAAAGCTAAGTGGTTAATGCATATACTTTGGATTATGTTTCAATAGCTGTTATTACACAACCATCTACTCAGGAAAAAGGAAAGTAGATCATGATGGATGTTGTGTTGTTGTTATCTAATTCTCCTATTCATACTTTACTTCACATTGGTGCATCGCATTCATTAATTGCAAGTACATTGGTCAGTAGTTTAGACCTTAAGCCTCATGTAGTGCATGAATCTATTATGATGTTAAACCTTATCAGGCGATCGATCCATCTATCTATGATTTGTCATGATTTAAAGTTTGTTACATGTGGTTTGGAGTTTCTATGTAATGCATATGTACTAGGCTTCATGGGGTATGGATTGATCTTATGAGGACCTGTTTCTTTGAATTTCGAAAATCGACACTAATACATCCTCAGTATTTACGTGCCGTAAATCCAAGTATCGAAGAAGTGGATTCTCAAGGGTGCGTAAGAAAAATAAAGACAAAACAGAATCTCACACATATTATTTCAATATAAACTTTATAGCGGAAATTTAAAATACATTTATCAGAGTTAAACATGGACAGTTATAAATTACTATCCTTACAAATGCGGAATACTATAGTACGATAGTGTGGTGGAAATGGATGATAATATTCTGAAAAATATTCTAACTCCATGCTTTGAGCTCCATCCAACTTTTTTCTAAACTAAACCTGACTGCTAGGCTACCGGGCAAAATTAGGGCATCCAACGTTTAAGGGTAAGGAAAATAAACTCCGAGTCATTTATGGGACTGGTGTGTAATAGAAATCGCAAGCACCTTCGTTCTTGCATCAGAATGCTAGTGCAATAAAATAAGACGAAGGCTGTGAGGCTTTGAGAGAAAGAATTCCTATTTCATTCATTTTCTTTTATAGTTACTGAACATCTTCAAAATCCGACGGCACACTGAAACAAGTTAAGCGAGAACTCAAAAGTACGCAGTTTGAAAACTAAAAGGTATCTCATAAGACTGCACCACACATAAACACAGAATGGATATTTACCTCATGATAACCAAATCTTTATTATGTAAAAATAAGGAATATTATTTTTAATGACATCTCTTTAAAAATGTATGCAAATAAACTTATTAATCTTAAACGAAATTGTTACGTTGACTAAATTCCAGCATATTAGCCACAAACATGGGTTCTACAAACAAAATGGCAGGCACTTATCAGAGAACGGATTTCCATACAAATGATCAGGTGAAGGGACTACCTTCCGGCAGTACTTCTCTAGAGGAATGTACCGAGGAACAAAACATCTGCCCTCTACCAACACAAGACCGACCTGCCTTTCTCACGAGATAGTAACAAATATGTCATCACCTCGGTCGTTATTGACCTATCCAAGGGCCCTCATAGCATAAATCCATAAAAATTAAAATCAAATGTCATAGCAGGTAAAATATATCTATAAGGGGATGATCATATTCTAATAGTTGTGAACCATATAGCTTTGCTGCATCTACCATGTTTCGGTCATTCCAGGTATAAGGCTTGAGGTAACGATTATCTTTCATATAGCACATCATCTACCTTTGAATGTCACATTGCCATTCCATTATCACGCAACTAATTTTTACAAACGTATAACTCCTGAGCTCGTATGTCTCGGAAAAGGGTGTTAAGCGTCGAGAAGTTACCTTCTCGACCACCAAGTAGATAATACGTTCATACAGATCACTTGTCTAACAAGAAATGCAACATCAGAAATTCGTCCATACAAGTTTTTTTTGGGACTGAATGAAACCGAAGGCACTCTCCTACCACATCCTGTCGGGAGTTGCCCATAGGATTAGTAGCAAAAAGTCTTTGCAACCCAAAGAATTTCAAAAATGAAGGGACCGCTGCTACTTTAGTATTTGGGAGCTAACCAAAATTATCAACAAGCAATCCTTTCACCTCGAAAATCTTTGGTCTTCACCCTTTATTTTATTTATCAGGTCTTCATTTTTCGAACGCATACATTGGTTCGAAGTGGTTTACGGATAAGTACCCAAATCCGACCTCGTTTCCTTCGAACCAATCATCGATAAAAAAAAGGTTTTGTGAATAGGGAATCATCCTTTAATTTATTTAGTTCTTTTCATCAATATCTCCTTTGGAGATATGTATATTTCTAAAACATTCATCCCGATATATATAGAATTATCAAACCCCTCTTATCAAATACTTTGATTACTTAAAATCCTTTTTAAACTTGGAATAGTTTGAAATCATTTCATTTTTCACCTAGGGAAATATTTCCAAATCATTTCATTTAAATCTTTACAAAAATTTCTTAATTTAAAATTCATAATTTTGATTGGGTTAAAACCAAGTTATCTAGGATGTTAATCCAAAACCACTAAATATTAAATGAGAAGAATCTATATGAATCATCTAATTCTACTCAATATCAATCCCGTATTCAACAAATACTATAGGCAGAATAATGGAGAAATCACCTTTTAAATTTCATGAATAGTAAGAGTTCCCTCTTTGGGGTTTAATACTAACTATAAGAAGATCATCTCTATAAAATCAAAGTTGTATTTAAGTTTAAATTTGGAAAACTAAATCTCTTTAATACTTAACTCATTTTCGACATTTCAACCTTATATATCCCTCGCCTAGAGAAGAGGTTAGATAGCCAGGGCATTGGTTGCTCTTGAACATCTCCTTAGTTTAAGCACCTCACATTTGAATCTCATGAATAGAAAAATCCAGTCTACTCGTCGGCTTTTAGAGCCAAGATTAAACCACTTATTTATAATAGCTGTTCGTTAAATATTTATTTAAACTCTCTTAAATAGGCTAGAAAAATCCAATCATTATTAAAACACTTAATTATCCATTTGAAAACATTTATAAAAGAATTGGAAAAAAATCATTGAGTTTAACACTCAAATTTAAAAGTTATAGAAAAGTGGTGTAGAAAAATGCCACGGAATGTGCCTTTTTAAGCTATTTTAATAAAATGGCTTTTGATTATTTGAAATTTCATCTTTATTACACAAATCACTATTAAAACATTTTAGAAGATTCATAAGATTTATTCCATACGTTTAAACGATTTTAAAACATCATTTTCAAAGATATCTAGTTTTGGATTCTGAACTGCAAAATCGCGATTTTTCCAAAAATTAGTTTTACTGATATTTCAAAATCTACTTATTGAAATCTCAATTTTCTTTCTTTGTTTAAAAAATATGGATATAATGGTTCGAAAACTCTTATGTAGAAGAATTTCAAGCTATATTCCATTTTATACACTCGTTTGGATTTTATGGCATGAAATCGGGAACTCCCACTGCGCGACGCGCCTATTTTTGACTAATTTTTCATTTCTCATTCAAACTTCACCAAAACACTTTCAAATGTTTATAAAACATTTCATACTCATCTTAAAACCTTTTTAAAAGAGGTTTAACATTCCATATACATCAATTCATTAAATAAAGGAAAGCGATTTCCTTTGTGCTCATCGACGTGTATTTTTGTGACTTGTATAATATTCAATATTCATAATAAACAACCAAACTTGATGATCAAAGCATGTTAAACATCCATTGCAAACATCATATCAACATTCAAAAATACAATATAGTAGTTTAGGAGTCCCCACCTTCATTTTCCCATTGAGCTAATATGAAATCGGTTATAACTCCGCTACGATCGAACCAAAGCAAATGAAACCAAGCCTGCGACAAATGGGAGAGCTCGGCCTAGCCTTTATGATGGAGGAGCTCATGGCCTAGGGTGGTGTGGGTTGTGGCTGTGTGTTTTGCTAGAGTGTAGGAGGTGTTTCGAACTAGTTTTGAAGTGGATTGATATCATAAACTAGTATATACCTTTTCCTCTTTTATTTGATATTTTTTTTATAGCTTTTCTAAAATCTTTTTCTATGAATAAGAAGCCATTAGAGAGACTCTTAGAAAGCTTGAAAAGGATAGGAGGAAGAAGTGAAATGGTATTAGGAATTTATGAGAAGATGGGTGGTATTTATAAAAAAACTTGGAATAAAATATTCAAATGCCAAATCACCAAAACGCCCCTAGCCCACACGCCCACTTAGCCTCTAAATGCACGCCCCCAAGCGATGTGATGGTGATGTGAGGTGATGGTGTGGTACAATGAGTTGATGTTTGCTTTATGATTACTTAGAGGTTAAGCTATAGGAATTATTTAATCATTTTTGTAACATACATACATATATACATGCATACATATATATAAGTGTTTACATATACATGTATATGTTATCATGTGCATGTGAAATATATATATACATGTACGTGCATAACACTTCGAACAACTTTTTTTTGTTAAATCGTTGAAATCCGAGCAACCGATTATCGATCACATTTTCACTTATTTATTAACGTACATATATTTGTAAATAAAATTTGGAAATAAATCTCTTATCATTTTAAAGTAATTAATATGATCATATTTGAAGTATAAAACCAAATTGATTAATATTAATAGTTATTTACAATAATTGCTATTATACCGATAAAGCGATATCGATTTTTCCTTATATTTTCAAATCAAATATTTTAAAAAAAAACTACCATAAACGATTTATTATCACTTTATAACTATTCAAAATGAATTGTCGTCATTTAAAATAATTATTTGGATAAAAATAATTATTAAATCGCTATATCTTAAATCTAAATTCATAAATCTTTATTTAAATGCGATGTCATTTTATTGATATAAATTTCGAGGAAAATATTATTATAAATATTTATTCAAAATAAGATCACTATTACTTATTATCACTTTAAACAATATCATTTGTAAAATCAACCCTTTATTTGAATAAATTTAAAAATAAATATAATTTATCAAAGTGATAAATTGGCAGGTCGTTACAGACTCCCCCTTAAAAGAATTTCATCCTCGAAATTACCCAAAACAAAAACCCAAAGGTTTGCTCAAAATATTTATTTTTAAACTTACACCCGAATGATGTTTATAGATCATTCATATGCAATATCTGATTCAACCTTCTATTCGAATTCATAATTTTATTTTCGAACTAGTATTGATCCCTCGATCCTTTAGTGCAAACTCTGACCAGGCTTCCTGATTAGAACTTTAGCTTTCCTTGAATAGCTCTTAACTATGATAGAAAGCCCAAGTATCCAACCACGAACCATCATCAATGTTCATCGTCAAGAATCGAGTGATTAATCCTTTTTACATAAGGGTCAAACACGTCAAAGTTCCATACTCGAATCTTAGATTAAATCGTGCGACGAAATAATCCATATACTTACATGTATTAATTAATCTAAAATTTTCATAAAACTTTCATTC
This sequence comes from Allium cepa, assembly GCA_030765085.1. Taxonomy (NCBI): domain Eukaryota; kingdom Viridiplantae; phylum Streptophyta; class Magnoliopsida; order Asparagales; family Amaryllidaceae; genus Allium; species Allium cepa. Next base: position 223,724,373 of record CM060928.1, read on the forward strand.
TTTATTTAAAATATTACAGAGATTCTTCTTTACACATAACCATTTTACATTTTTATTTTGAAAGACTTCTAGTTAAAAACACATTTCTTAACATATCTTAATGGTTTCTAGAAAACTTGTTTCCAAAATAATTCATCAAATTGATAAATCATCATAAACTTCCTATAACCAACATCAAATGTGAAAAAAAAAAATTTAGTTAGAAATTTCTTTATCAATTAACACTCCCTTATTAATTAAAACTTCCTCTATATATATATATATACACACATATACATATACATATACATATTCTTTACTTATACCAGTTTTAATACTTAAAAGTATCTATATGCTTATTCAAATGTTATAAGTATATTTAACAATTTTTTCTTTTCTCTTACTTTAAAATATAATCAAAGTGATTAACACAATCATTACCAAAATACCGTTAGCACAAACTCCTTTTCTTTTATAAATTTGAACTTATAACATTTCTACCTTTATATAAATGATTCTAATACTTGTAATTATCTTTAAAATCCCACTATTAAAGATTAAATATGCCTTTAAAATTACTTCCAAAGTGTCATTCAAAGGGTTTAAAAACAAGAGTTGCTAAAACGTTGTTTACTACAAACTCAATATCATTCATTAATAACTTAAATATTTATTTCAAAGATTTGTACTAATGAGAAGTTAGGACAACATCGTACCATAAATTCTCACATGCTTACATCATTTAAATTTTTTGAAGCTTGGGTCCAAAAAGATAAATTCCCCTCCCTTCCTTATGCTAATACAATAAAAACATTAAATCAAAATAAACATCCTATCCATACTTACACATACTAGAATTATCCTCCACTCCCCAAATATTACTCTTATTCTTTCTAGTCCGCAAATGACGATAGACTCTAATTGCCCAGGTTTATCATCACTTCACCTTCTCCTTCTTCATCACTACCCAACTCATTGTCGTCCTCATTGTCGTCTTCTTCAGTACCTCTCCCATTCCCTGGGGTAGCCATGGTTGGTTTTATGGGACATTTCCCATGTCCGTTGGTATTCCAGGAATCACCCCCACCTTCTTCTAAGTCTTCCAAGCCTTGCACGTTTTCCTACCAATGGTTTTCAAATTCTTCAACCCCTCCTCTTTTTCTTCTATTGTTTTCTTCATTGTTTCTTTCTATTTCGTTCCAGTTTATGTATGAACGGGAAGATTCCTCCTGCCATACAACATGCTTCTCGTCCATATCCCATACTACATTGCTACACTCGCTCGATATGGTAGCATCAGGGTCTTCCATCGACTCTGATTCTTCCTCCATGGCTTCTGATTCTTCTTCCATTGACTTAGTCTCCCAAAATGGAGCTAGCGGGATGTGCTACCCAATTTCCTTCTGAGCCCTGCCCGTGTTCATCGTCGCTAGAAATCATAATTACTTCTGGAGCTGGAGGTAGTATAAGCATTGTAACCATAGGGTATCCATCTTCATCCCTTTAAGTGTATGGAGCATGTTCTTCCTTAATCGGAAACCTACCATTGCTAGGCGGATATTCTGGTTGCACCTCTTCATCGCTCGAGAGAACAATAAAGCCATCCCTCTCGCCCCAATTCGCTCTAGAGGACTCCCCTTTCGTGTTAATTTCCCCCATACAGTTTGTACAAGGCAGACAACTATTCTTTTAGACATAAGTAGTACGTAGTTCCTAACGTATTCTTAGGTAGAGAGGTTTGGTCAGTACTCGGAAAGTTTTTTGAGATTCATTTCTAAAGATAGCTTTTCAAACTCTTTGTATAAAAATATTTATTATTCCAAAAACTTCTTCGAAAATTATACCAAAATCTTATTTTCTTTTCAAATACATATATATTTTATATTTTTTTAGGTAAATGATTTCATATGAAACTAAATTCATTTGTATATTTTATTAACAAATATGCGCTCATACACACACACACACACTCAAACTCAATCTAGGGCATCACTAACCCTATCTCTGATGAGTTACTCATCCTAGAGTATTACTAACTCTATCTCTGATGAGTCTTTTACCCTTATCAGGCTTACATGTTCGCTCAACCTAAGCTCGGATACCAGGATGTGAGGATCAGAGCCTGAGACCCGTTATCAGCGATGGGTACAACTACCGTGGCACACACTGGTACCTTGCGATTTGTTTTTACGGCCAACATCTCAACTATAAGCCAAACTGACAAACAAACCCTTTATCACTAGTGATATGTAGGAGTAAGAGTCATCCGCTTGCCACCAAACAAGACACTATAAGAAATCCGACCTTTACCTACCAATATTTTACCTACCAATATATGTGGGTAGGTAAAGATAACCTTTATCTACCAATATTTAATGGTAAGATTTATTGGTAGGTAAATATTTCCAATATTATAATATTTTGGAAGGATGATTATCTACCAGTAAATTCAAGTAAGTAAAAAGTGTTACCTACGCATATATTGGAGGGATTTTTTTTTGCAATTGGCACCTATATTTCCCTCCTATCATTTTAAATTTTATTAAAAATGACATTGAGTTGTGTGGTGATGTGCCAAAAATCCCTATCCTAGCAATTTTGTTTTTGGAATGAAGATTCGTTTGCATATCCTAGCAACGTTCCTTGTAAATTCACTTATTTATTAATTATTATTTTGAAATATGAAATAATTAGCAATTAATAATTAATAAATGGTAATTAAATTTTAAATAGTTAATAATAAATGTTCAATAATCATTTATTAATAATTTTCGTATATTGCAATTTTTTTTCAAACAATTAACTATTAAAATGTAAGTGTTGCAATTTTTCTAAAAAGTTTCACAATTTCATACAAATGTGTCATCATCCAAAATGGCTAAAACATATTCTCCCCAGTTTATTAGAGAAACACAACCTATACCATCACCCTCCAGCTACAAATTTAACCGTTTAATTTAAATCAAATCTAACGACACAAATCTCAATCCGCGTACACTACCCAAATTAAGAATATTAGAGGCACTTAATTAAGGGCAAAATAAGATAATTGCCTCAATGTAAATTTAGAGGCAAAATAAGATAATCTATTGTTATATATAAAATTGAATATTTGAACTTGCAGTTGAAATACTACTCACTCATTCATTTGAGTTACATTTTTGCAGTTGTCCTCTTTGATTTATTCAGCCACTCTATTATCCTCAAACCCTTTCCCTTCTTTCCTAAACTTCTTCAAGTTTCTTTCCCTAATCGTTTGTTTTTTCTTTCCCTAATCATTTGTTTCTTTCCCTAATTGTTTATCCCTTCATTTTCAAAACTAGCGTTAATACAACTGTGTTATCTCTTATTCATTATTGTCCTTTTTTTCTTTCATGCTATACTGTTTCTCTTCACCTCCTCTGTAATATTTCATGTCACCTATCAACCATTAGTTCTCCTCCACTATTTTTGCTTCACCAATTTAGGTCATGAAAACTAATTCCCCTTTCATATTCTCTCATCAAGGCCATTTTCAAATTATTATATCCTTTCAACCTAAGATCACTAAACTCTATTTTGCAATTACCCTAGATCTATTTTCAAACCTAGAGCTTCATCCATTCAGTACACTCCATAAGGTATATTTTTCCAATTCATTTGGAATAAATTATTTAATTGAATCAAACTTTATTCTTAAATTTTAGTTTTCAAATTTTTTGTTGTATATTAGATTATATGTTTATTATTGAAAATAATTATGTGTAGTTCTATTATATAAAAAATTGAATATTTGACCTTTTGTATCCTCCATTCTCAATTAACCTCGATTGAAATACTATTCTCATTTATTTGAGTTACATTTTTGCAGTTGTCCCCTTTAATTTTTATTCGGCCACTCTATTATCACCAAACCCTTCCCCTTCTTTTCTAAATTTCTTCAGTTTTCTTTCCCTAATTGTTTACTTTTTTCCCTATTTGTTTGTTTATTTCTTTCCCTAATCATTTGTTTCTTTCCCTAATTGTCTATCCATTCATTTTCAAAACCAACATTAATACAACCGCGTTATCTCTTATTCATTATTGTCCTTTTATTTTCCTTTCATGCTATATTGTTTCTGTTCACCTCCTCCTTAATATTTCATGTCACCTATCAACCATCAGTTCTCCTCCACCATTTTAGCTCCACCAATTTAGGTCATGAAAACTAATTCCCCTTTCATATTCTCTCATCAAGGCCATTCTCAAATTACCATACCCTTTTAATCTGAGATCATTGAACTCTATTTCGCAATTACCCTGGATCTATTTTCAAACCTAGAGCTTCATCCATTCAGTACACTCCATGAGGCATATTTTTCCAATTCATTTGGAATAAATTATTTAATTGAATCAAACTTTATTCTTAGGTTTTGGGTTTCAAGTTTTTTGTTGTATATTAGACTATATGTTTATTATCAAGACTAATTATGTGTAATTATTTCTTTAGGTTCCTTTCTAATTGGTATTTTAGACAAATAACATAATTAATTTTAGACTTTTTTGCTGATAGAATAAATTATATCCTTCATTCTCAATTAACCTCAGTTGAAATTCTACTCTCTCATTGATTTGAGTTACGTTTTTTCAGTTGTTCCCTTTAATTTTTATTCTGCCACTCTATTATCGTCAAGCCCTTCCCTTTATTTTCTAAACTCTTCAGGTATCTTTCCTTAATCGTTTATTTCTTTCCTTAACCGTTTGTTTATTTCTTTCCCTAACCATTTGTTTCTTTCCCTAATTATTTATCGCTTCATTTTCAAAACCAGCGTTAATACGACCGTATTATCTCTTATCCATTATTGTCCTTTTATTTTTCTTTCATGTTATATTGTTTCTCTTCATGTCCTTTGTAATATTTCATGTCGCATATCAACCATCAGTTAACCTCCACCAATTTAGGTCATGAAAACTAGTTCCCTTTCCATATCCTCTCATTAAGACCATTCTCAAATTATTATACCTTTTCAATCTGAGATCACTGCAATCCATTTCACAATTAACCTAGATCTATTTTCAAACCTAGAGCTTCATCCATTCAATACACTCCAAAAGGTGTATTTTTCCAGTTTATTTGGAATAAATTATTTGTTAGTCCTTGAGATGATGGTTTTGATGACAACAACCTTAAAATAGATTATAAAAATATAAATATTAACAGTATAGTTTAGATATATATGTATATGCAGGATTTAACCATGCACGTACCAAGAATGAAGACTGTACAGGATAGAGATTCAAGATATCAAGATTGAAGACTCATGAGTATCAAGAATATCAAGATTATCAAGAGTTCAAGATTTCAAGAATAAGTAATTTTAATTAGGAATTTTGTTAAAACTCCTAGAAAAGCACTGGCATTTTGAAATCCAATTTATTCATGGAATGGAATCCACTTCGAGCCCCTTAAAGGGATCGAACCCTAAGTAGGATGGAACCTACGAAAAATCTAGTGGAACATTGTTTTGTATCCGCTAATTTTTATTCAGATGATTTTACAAAATTATTTTGTTTTCAAAATGATTTTAAAACCTTCCTTTTAAAAGAATCAAAAACATCTATCCTGATTTTAAATACTTTTAACCTCAAAATTATCTAATTTCAAAATCAAATTATCCTTAGTTTTAAAACTATCTTTAAAAATAAAATTAGATTTAAATATAAAATTATAGTAAAATTTTATTCTCTATATTTACTTATGTATTTTGACTATAGACAAGTATATTTATAAAGTTTAAAATAGTTTTAGTATAGGACAGAGGTTATTTTCAAAGAAAAGCAAATCACCAAAATTTCCTTTGGGATGTCGACATACTCATGCTACCCATGTCGACATAGTGGTAGTTAATTTCAAAATTATTTTGAATTTCGAAAGAAGTTTCTATTCATCATATCTGTTCATGAATGGACATGGCTGTTGTTCTTATATAAATAGGTTGTTTTCAATGAATTTTTAGATATATTTTTCTGGTTTACACTTCTCTTCTTCTTCCACATTTCTATATACACATTCTTACCATTACTCTGCTGAAATCAACATTGAATCTGACTAGTTCATTTCTGGTTTGATTCTCTATCACTATCTCAACAAGATCCTAAGTGCTATTCAGAGTTATAGACTTCTTTATAGTCAATTTAGCGAGAAAAGGTGTGATTGTAGCCTTAAAAATCAATCAAGCGAGAAAATGTGAGATTGTAGCCTTGGAAATCAATTGGGTGAACTTGTTGCCTGGGAAATCAAGTATCTCTACCCAGAGGATTGTGAATCTGGAGGGTGTACCTCGTAGCCTTGAAATCGAGGGTGTAATTATAAAGATTGCTTTTGAAAGGAAATCCGTACTTGTGTGCGGGACTGGATGTAGGATAACTTTGAACCAGTATAAAATCCAGTGTGTTCTTTTCTTTACTGCTTTCACTTTATTTCTGCATCTGTGTTTGATTCTGTGATCGTATATGTGTCTGAATATTGCATACCTTTGTGTTTAAATTAACAAAAACTCAAAAAGATTTAATAATTTCTTAAAATACTATTCACCTCCTCTAGTGTTTATCCTAGCCTTAAGATCTGTAATCCACATTTCTCACATTTGGTATCAGAGCAAGGTTTTCAAAAGTTTAATAACCTGAATTTTGAAAAAATTTCAAAATGGCTACCAACACTGGTACTGCTAACACTAGTATTCCTGTCACTAGTTCATTTGTAGAAATTTAGTCTACCGTTAGACCACCACTTTTTAATGGCAGTAACCATGCATATTGGGCATGTAGGATGAAAATAAATTTACAATCTATAGGATTAGATACTTGGAATATCACTCAAACTGAATATTCTGAACTCACAACTGATTTTGCACAGTGGACCGCTGAGCAAAAGACTGTTGCACAAAATAATTCTAAAGCAATGAATATTCTGTTTTCTTCACTTGATAGGAATGAATTTAATAGAGTGTCAGTTTGTAAGTCTGCCTATGAAATCTGGAATACTTTGCAAGTGACTCACGAAGGAACAAGCAAAGTTAAACAGACCAAAATTTCCATGCGTACAAATCAGTTTCAATTATTTAAAATGAATTCTAATGAGTATATTTCAGATATGTATAGTAGATTTCAGGATATTGTGCATTCTCTAATATCCTAGGGAAAGGAATTTTTGAAAGAAGATCAAGTCAGAAAATTCTAAATTCTCTTACTCCGGAATGGGATCAAAAGACACTTGCGATCAAAGAGGCAAATAACATCAGTACCTTGAAGATAGAAGAATTAATTGAAAATCTAATGTCATTTGAAGTCCAAATGATCGGGAGAAGAGAAAGCAAAGCATCTGAAAATAAATCAATGGCATTCAATGCATTGACCGATGGATCAGACTCAAATAGCCATAAGGATGAAGAGATAGCCTTTATGACTAGGAATTTTCAAAAATTTCTAAAATACAGAAAGATGAATAATCTCAATAGAAACAACTATAAGAACTCTGGAAATCAAAATATAGTGCCAAACAATGTCAAATGTTTCAACTGTGATGAACCAGGCCATATCAAAAGAGACAGTCCGTATCCAGATAGGGAAAATCCTCCTATAAACAATGATTCAGTAAAGAAATGGAAGCGTGCATTTACTGCTACTCTAGATGACTCAGGCTCGTCCTCAAGCAATGATGATCAAAAGAAAAATAATTCAAGTATGTATTTCACAGCAGTTCATGACTCCGATGAATTCATAGAAATGGATTCAGAAAAAGGTACACATTTACAATACAATTTATTGAAATAACATGCTTAGAATTGGATGTTTGATTGCTTGATTGAGTGATTTGAATTGGTGTGTTATTTGAATTTTAAATTTTTTACTATTATTTCATTGTTATTTTATTATTATTATTATTATTATTTTTAATAATATCATATTATTTTATGGAATATACTATAATTTCAAAATTATTACAGATATATATACTTTAAAAATAATAAGTGTGTGCATACATATATATGTTAGAATACTTAGAAAAATAAATCATAGAAATTCACAAGCACATGTCGACATGGTCCCTACCATAATGTCGACATGGGTACAGAATTTGAAATTCAAAATTTGGATTCAAATGGTTGAATTTTCCTCCACCTTTTCACTTCAATCAATTCTCTGAAAAGGCATCTTTTGACCAGAGAACATGTCCTTTGAGAATCTATTTATTCACTATCTTTTATCACATCTTTTCACTCTCATTTTCAAATTCAAACTCTCTCTTCAAAACTTCAAGCTCTCTACTCTCTACTCTCTACTCTAATGGCTTATTCAAGCAACCCCTCCACCATGGGAATTTCTAGAAAGATAAAAGGGCAATTCTTCAACGATCCAGAGGCCATAAAAGCATACATCAATTATGCTAACTATGGAAAAGTCCATCCTGGAAACTTTGTTATATTTCAAAATTTCTCTTCTTATGAAATTGATTCTCTTTTTACAAACAACCAAATTCTTAGTCTTATTGATGCTTCTCAAAATGATTTCGTTTGTTATCCAAATCTTGTTAAAATTTTCTATGCAAATTTAAACCGTGGATTTTATATTGGAAATGATGATGAAATTTGGAGTAGTGTCAAAGGCACTAGAATTGTTTTGAATAGTGATCTTTTGGGTACCATTCTCAATTGCAAGAGTACGGGAATGGATCTTTCTAGTTTTAATATTGATGAAAATGACCATAAGACGTTTCATCACATTTTTGAAGGAAAGGATGATTTTGAATTCAAAAATAGAAACTTTCTACCAAAAGCTAGAATAGTCAATCTTCTTTTACAACATACTTTGACCCCAAGATCGGGGAATTCTAACAATCCTACATCAAAAGTTTGCAAAGCACTTTTTGCTATTTTTGGAAATTATGATATCAAGTGGGCTCAAGTTATTTTGAATGAACTTCGTCCCAAAAATCTTGAAATGGGTGAGAGTACCTTGTATCATGAAATCTATCTCACTCGGATTTTTAACTATTTTGGAATAGATTTCAAAGGAGAAGAATTTGTTTCAAGAAAGGTTTTCAATCATTCTAATATTTCTTTTATGAAAATTCCATTTATTTTTCAACCTTATGAGACCCTTGCCGAAAAGGAAGAGCGTTTGGCTCATGAGGAGATGGAAGAGGAGGAAGAGGAAGAAGAGGAAGAAGAAGAAGGGGATGAAATGGAAATTGAAGAAGAAGAAGGTGAAACATCTTTGGAAAGCATTGATTATCCTCCTAATCCAACCAAAATAAACCCATCTCGAAAATCAAAAGTCCATTGTTGAGAATCAACAGATTCTTAAACGATTCGTTATTAAGAAGTTGGAAAAAATTTCATCCAAGATGAACTAGTTTATTTCCAAAGTCAGGAAGAAGCTTGGATTATCTTCATCTTCATCATCCTTTAACTAGTTCTATCTTTTCATTTCATGTTGTATTAGTTTATTTTGTTTTAGTTTAAAAATTCAAGTAGTTCTTTGAGTTTAATCGTTGTATCGTGTTATCATTGAATTCCTTTTTTGTTATCTGGCTTATCTTATCTCCAGAATAAATGTTAGTGTATTATATAAATATATATATACACACAATTATTCACAAAATCAAAATAAGCCATCAAAATTCACTACACCATGTCGACATCCCCCCTATGACCATGTCAACATGTATTGGTCAGAAATGACATTTCATTTTAAATTTGAAATTTGAATAACTACCATATGTCTATTCATTTCAAACGAATTTCTACACCTATAAATACCTATTTCTTCCAGAATTCATCACTCAATATTATTTCTTATCTACTTTGTCTCTCATTCTTCTCACAAACTAAAATATGGCCAATCCAATTCATAATTTGTCCGAGAATCTTGAAAAGACTCTTAATTCTTTCAAGAATATTCTTTTGTTCATTCTTCGAAACCAGCGACACTTAGAGTAGAGTCAAATGCAGATGATTAAAGAGCAAGAAAGGCATTTCGATGCAATACGATGGATGATTTCCTCCCTGCACAAGGACGATAACGAAGCATATCCTCCAGTCTCTCTCGCTAATGATAATGAAAATTAGGATGCCATTAAAGCAGATCCTATATTTGGAGAAGAATGGGTGGAAGTTCCTCATAATGTTTGATTTGATTGATTTGTTTGATTTGAATTGTTTGATTTGATTTGATTTGATTTGAATTGATTTGGATTGATTTGGATTGATATTTGGTGTGAAAACATATATAAATATGCATTGATATTTATATGATCTTTAATTAATTATCATATCTATCAGTATAATTATCTCTTAATCTATCTATTATATACTCCATTGTATAGATTATTAGTCCAGGTATTTTAGTCCAAGAATGAGGGGGATTTATATAGTTTGGAGTTACATAGTTTGGAGTTTTATAGTTTTATGGTTTCAGGATAGTTTTCGTTGATGACAAAGGGGTAGAAGTATAAAATAGGATAGTTAGGCATAGATTAAGGGGGAGTTATTAGTTTTAAGAGGAGTTATTAGGATAGAAGTAATATTTTATAAACAAAGGTTGTCATCATCAAAAAGGGAGAGATTGCTAGTCCTTGAGATGATGGTTCTGATGACAACAACCTTAAAATAGGTTATAAAATATAAATACTAACAGTATAGTTTAGATATATACGTATATGTAGGATTTAACCATGCACGTACCAAGAATGAAGACTGTACAGGATAGAGATTCAAGATATCAAGATTGAAGACTCATGAGTATCAAGAATATCAAGAGTTCAAAATTTCAAGAATAAGTAATTTTAATTAGGAATTTTGTTAAAACTCGTAGAAAAGCACTGGCATCTTAAAATCCAATTTATTTGTGGAATGGAATCCACTTCAAGCCCGTTAAAGGGATGGAACCCTAGGTAGGATGGAACCCTAGGTAGGATGGAACCTACAAATCTAGTGGAACATTGTTTTGTATCCGCTAACTTTTATTCAAATGATTTTACAAAATTATCTTGTTTTCAAAATGATTTTAAAACCTTCCTTTTAAAAGAATAAAAAACATCTAACCAGATTTTAAATACTTTTAGCCTCAAAATAATCTAGTTTCAAAATCAAATTATCCTTAGTTTTAAAACTATCTTTAAAAATAAAATTGGATTTAAATATAAAATTATAGTAAAATTTTATTCTCTATATTTACTTATGTATTTTAACTATAGACAAGTATATTTATAAAGTTTAAAATAGTTTTAATATAAGATAGAGGTTATTTTCAAAGAAAAACAAATCACCTCCTTTGGGATGTCGACATACTCATGTTGCCCATGTCGACATAGTGGCAGTTAATTTCAAAATTTTGAATTTCAAAAGAAGTTTTTATTCGTCATATCTCTTCATGAATGGACATGGCTGTTGTTCTTCAATAAATAGGGGATGTTTTCAACGAATTTTTAAATATATTTTTCTGATTTCACTTCTCTTCTTCTTCCATATTTTTATATACATATTCTTACCATTACTCCGCCGAAGTCAACATTGAATCTAACTAGATCATTTCTGGTTTGATTCTCTATCTATCTCAACAAGATCCTCAGTGTTATTCAGAGTTATAGACTTCTTTGTAACCAATTTAGCGAGAAAATGTGTGATTGTAGCCTTAGAAATCAATCAAGCGAGAAAAGGTGTGATTGTAGCCTTGGAAATCAATTGGGTGAACTTGTTGCCTGGGAAATCAAGTATCTCTACCCAGAGGATTGTGAATCTGGAGGGTGTACCTCGTAGCCTTGAAATCGAGGGTGTAATTGTAAAGATTGCTCTTGAAAGAAATCCGTACTTGTGTGCGGGACTGGATGTCGGGTAACTTCGAACCAGTATGAAATCCAGTGTGTTCTTTGCTTTACTGCTTTTACTTTATTTCTGCATCTGTGTTTGATTATGTGATCGTATCTGTGTCTGAATATTGCATACGTTTGTGTTTAAATTAACAAAAACTCAAAAAAATTAATAATTTCTTAAAATACTATTCACCCCCTCTAGTGTTTATCCTAGCCTTAAGATCCGTAATCCACATTTCTCACATTATTTAATTGAATCAAACTTTATTCTTAGGTTTTAGTTTTCAAGTTTTTATTGTATATTAGATTATATGTTTATTATCAAAACTAATTATGTGTAATTCTTTCTTTTAGTTCCTTTCTAATTGCTACTTTAGACAAATAACATAAAATTCTTTTAGACCTTTTTGCTGATAAAATAAATTCTTTGTTTTATTCTTTTATATTTTCTTATAAGGTGAAGAAAAGTTAAAGAGTACCTAGCGGCTTAATGAAATTAATTTGAGCAGTGTGATGTAGCGGAACCAATCGTATTCTCTAGAATAGTTTAGTGTTAATCGTCTTTATTATTTTATTCAACGTATTATGTAGGCACATTGAATACTTCTCCACATGGACTTTAAGAAAAGTCGATTAGTTGATTGGAAATAAGTAAGGGTAATAAATATTGATGGTTTTGAGAACATGTTGTAGCATTGGAAGTTAATGTGACTGATCTAGAAAATATTTTGTAGCATTGTAAGTTAATGTTACATGGTGAGACATTTGAAATGAGAATGGAACATACGAACATGGATGTTCGTCGACGGAAATTCTATCGAGTTAGAAAATCGTCGAACGAAATAACCGCAAGCGCAGGGTGTACGAATGTAGCACGTGGCGAATATGGGTCGATCCGCAGGGAATTGATGATTTTAAAATTTTCTATTCAATCAAATTATACCAAAGTCGAGTGACATTGTTGACTAGAATTAAAATGAAGCTAATCTATAATTAAAATGTGATTAGTAAATTATTGACTAGAGAACATTTATAGGAAAATCCACTCTCATATTTTTGTAAATCAACAACAAAAAATTTATGATCTCTAACTTTGATTTAAGTGAATATTGTTGTGTTTATCATAAGCATGGTTTGTTTATGTTATTAATTAACATAACTCAAACCATCAAACTATAATGCAACAAATACCCGCTTATAATTCTCATGAAAATGAAGCAAAAGCAAAAGCTATTTTAAGCATGATCTATTTACTATTGTATCTAGTAATATAGATCATCAAATTTCATTTTTACTTTAATTTCACAATCAAAAATGGATTAGCAAATGATGATGCAACTTGTGTTTATTTTGAATAAGAATAGCTCATTTGCATAAGCAATATAGGCTATCAAACTCACTTGTATAAACTTGCATCAAAATCCACTTTATGAAGCATAAACCAAATGAGATCATAAATCATAAAATGTTGAAATTACATAAAGTTAGAGAGCTTCATCACCCCTAAATTGAAGGGGTTTAGCTACTCATTTGTGGCATTGAAGCAACACAAGTAAGTTTCAACATTAAAAAGAAAAGAAAATAGAAAATAAGCAAAGAAAGCAAAAGAGATTAGCTACTAACTACTTGCATGAATGTAAATCTAAGATATGAACATAAGGAGAAAGAGAGCATATAAATAAACATTAACAATAAAACAAAGAAGAGCATGGAGAAAAGAGAGAAAAAATAGGCTTGGAAGCCATTATTATTTCATAGAACATTGAGATTACACTTTGATTTCTTAATTTCCTAAGCAAAATGAAAAAGTAGATGATAGTTTCATATACATAAGAGGGCTATATATACATGCATAAAACCCTAATTCTATTTTTAGGGGGCTACCTAAAATGCCCTTTAGGAAGTGTGGCCAACAAGTTACCATTAACCACTAATTAATCCATCATTTGTTTTGCATGAAGCTTTAACCTCCACTTAGTTGTTTATTAGGTCCAAATTGTACTTTTAGGTAAGTGGGTGGGGTCCTCCATGTTCATGGCTTGAATTATTTCCCTCTTTTTTCCTTTGTATTCATTTGTGCATGCATATATCTTCATATAAGCCTCTTCCATATGCATCCAAATTCCTATAAAAATTATCAAAAAATGTCCAAGTAAAAATTCTTATATTGACACACGCACAAAATGACCGTTTTCCCCCTGAATGAAGATGAAAATATGATGGTTGGAAATAATTGAATTTTAGTTTTAAACATGTTAAAATGCCTAAATATGATGATTATTTAAATAAAAAGAGATAAAATATGGATGTAAATATATGCATAATTACGTGCATATCAAATACCCCCACACTTATCTTTTTATTCGTCCTCGAATAAAGGAAAACTAAGATAAATCCGTTTTCGTAGGGAGCACGATTGCATTGAGCGTATGCAACAAGCCGTTAAACCTCTGGGTGTCCTCAGTAGGACGAGTGTTGTCTCGTGAGGGTTTTCAGCGGATACTACCCATAAAATCCAAATGCAGGATGAAAATATTTACAAAATGCAAGATTTATTTACAAAGAGATGAATGCGAGTTTTTGAAAATATTTACAAATGAATGATTTATTTTTAAATTGACACGAATAAGTTAAATACAAGTTTTGGTCATTGTCTTGAAAATTTTACTCGTCAAAATTTCCAATGAAAATCAAGTTGTCATAACAGATAGACCATAGTTTGGCTAGTTGTTTCGGTTGATAACACAATGTAATTATGAAATGGATCCTTAGTTGATTATCAAAGTTTATTAAAGTGGTATTTTCATTTCTTTTCAATAACAAGTTAAATCAAACAAATTAAAATAGTGCTAGGATTTCAATTGCTTGCTCTCTCATTATTTGCAAGAATAATTACACACCTAGCTCAGGTAAACTGAGGCCAGATATACCACCCATGCACTGCCTTTCGGGCTTATGTGAGGGGAGTACAGAGCATGGCGAGTGCACACACTTTCGTGCATACACCTATCGACCGTAGGTGGTTTTTATTAAGTCTGTTTTTTTGGGTATGTGTTCCATACATACATAGCCCTGAGGACTTTTAAATGAGTATGAAAGCATATAATCAAAGATTCCAAGTAATTCACCCATGCATAACCGTGAGGACTTTTAAATGAGAGTGAATACTTTAGATGTTATTATTTTATATATATATATATATATATATATATATATATATATATATTTATGAGAGAGAGAGAGTTTTGCAAAACCATCTTAGCACCATTTAACTTAGAAGACAAAAATGTTATATCCTTACTTTAAATTTGCCACTTTTTAAACAAATATTTTCAATTAGAACATACTTCATAATGAACATAGATGAACCTTCCTATATACTAGTAAAACCATTGTTATTTGTAATCAAACTTTATTTTTATTTTTTGTTAAGACAAATAAATTTTCAAAAATTTCAATTTATTAACCAAAACTTATACTTATCCCATAGTGTTTCTTCAAAAATAATTCAAAATGGTAAAAAGAAAATGTTTTTTGAGATTTAGGAGTTTTGAGATTTTTTTTTTGAAGAAAATGAAAATTCAAAAATGCCATGAAAAACTAAAGAAAAAATGAAAATGAGACTCCCCCCCACACTTAATTTTGACTGTGTCCACACAGTCGATGCATGATATAATGAGTGTAACGGGGAAAAATATGTACATATTTACAAAATGGGGTTAACATTCTTACTAGACGTGGCTTGGCTCATGAAGGATCATGAGCTCCTCCTCTTGGTTACCGGGAAATTCCAAGAAGGGTTTTAACTGATGATCATTGACTTTGAAAATCGATCCATCCTTTGGGTTTTCTATTTTTATGGCACCATGTGGAAAAACAATTCGTACCACAAATGGTCCAGTCCACCTTGATTTAAGTTTCCCAGGGAATAAATGAAGTCTTGAGTCGTATAAAAGAACTTTCTGGTTAGGCGAAATTTTTTTTCTTAGGATTGACTTGTCATGAATTTTTTTGGTTCTTTCTTTGTAAATTTTCTCATTTTCATACGCGTCATTCCAATGTTCTTCTAGTTCGTTGAGTTGTAGTTTTTGATTTTCGCCAGCTTTTTCATGATCCAAGTTTAAGTTTTTTATTGCCCACAACGCTTTGTGTTCAATTTCAACGGGTAAATGGCAAGCTTTACCGTAAACTAAACGAAATGGGGACATCCCAAGGTTAGTTTTAAAAGCAGTACGGTAAGCCCAAAGCGCGTCGGTCAATTTCTGAGACCAATCTTTTCGATTTTTATTGACAGTTTTCTCCAAGATTTGTTTTATTTGTCGATTTGAAACTTCAACTTGGCCACAAGTCTGAGGATGATACGGAGTAGATAACTTGTGGGTTATCGAGTATTTTTTCATTAAAGTTTCAAAAGAACGGTTGCAAAAATGGGTTTCGTTATCACTGATTATTGTGCGAGGTGTGCGGAACCTCGAAAAGATGTTTTCTTTGAGAAATTTCACAACAATTCTATGGTCATTGGTTTTGCAAGGAACGACTTCGACCCATTTTGAAACGTAATCGACAGCGAGAAGGAGATACAAGTTTCCAAAAGAATTTGAAAAGGGTCCCATAAAGTCGATACCCCATACATCAAAGATTTCAATCGTAAGAATGGGGTTTAAAGGCATCATATCTCATCGAGAAATTTGTCCAAGCATTTGACATAGATCACAAGTTTTACAAAATTCAAACGAGTCTTTGAAAAGAGAAGGCCAACAGAAACCACACTGAAGCACTTTTTCCGCAGTTTTTCGAGGACCGAAATGTCCACCGCACGCTTGATCGTGGCAAAATGAAAGAACACTCCGTATCTCATTATCCGGAATGCAACGTCGGATGATTTGGTCGGGACAATATTTGAACAAGGATGGATCGTCCCAACAGAAATATTTCACTTGGGACATGAATTTACATTTGTCCTATTTGGACCAAGATGAGGGAGTTTCTTTAGTGACTAAGTATTCACTATATCAGCGTACCATGGATCGATAGAAATCGAAAGAAGTTGTTCATCGGGGAAGTTTTCATTGATCGGCAAGGAAGATGGTGCGTTCGGAAGACGAGATAAGTGATCGGCTATGACATTATCGGATCCTTTTTGTCTTTGATTGTAAAGTCAAATTCTTGAAGTAAAAGGATCCAACGGATCAAACGGGATTTAGCATCCTTTTTAGCGAAGAGATACCAAAGCGCAGAATGGTCAGTGTAAACCGTAATGTGTGAACCTATCAAGTAAGGTCGAAACTTTTCAAGTGCAAATACGACAGCTAGAAGCTCTTTTTCGGTTGTTGTGTAGTTGAGTTGAGCGTCGTTCAAGGTCATACTCGCGTAGCAAATGACATGAAGGATCTTGTTGATGCGTTGTCCCAAGAGAGCACCAACGGCAAAGTTCGAAGCATCACACATTATTTCGAAAGGAAGATCCTAATTGGGTGCGCAAATGATTGGGGCAAAAATGAGTTCGCTCTTAAGAAGTTCAAAAGAAGAGATACAATCAGAGTTAAAATCGAAAGGAACGTCTTTTCCAAGAAGGGTCGTCAAAGGACGGACGATTTTGCTAAAGTCTTTCACAAAACGACGATAAAAGCCAGCGTGTCCTAGAAATGATCGAATGTCCTTAACAGATTTGGCAATGGGTAGATTTGCAATGACATCGATTTTTGCTTTGTCTACCTCAATGCCTTTATTTGAGATGATATGTCCAAGGACTATGCCTTGTTTGACCATAAAGTGGCATTTTTCCCAATTTAAAGTCAAATGTTTTTCTTTACATCGATTCAGAACCAACTCAATGTGATGCAGACATTGGGAAAAAGAATCACCAAAGATAGAGAAATCGTCCATAAAAACTTCTAGAAAGCGTTCAATCATGTCGGAAAAGATGCCAACCATGCATCGTTGGAAAGTCGCAGGGGCGTTACATAGTCCGAATGGCATACGTCGATAAGCAAAAGTACCGAATGGACATGTGAAAGTCGTTTTCTCTTGATCTTCGGGAGCGATTGGAATTTGGTTATAGCTAGAATAAGCATCAAGGAAGCAGTAAAATTCATGGCCGGCTAAACGTTCAAGCATTTGGTCAATGAAAGGAAGAGGAAAGTGATCTTTACGTGTTGCGGCATTTAGTTTTCGAAGGTCAATGCAAACACGCCAACCCGTTTGAGTACGAGTTGGAATAAGCTCGTTTGAATCGTTCTTGACAACGGTTAGCCCTGACTTTTTCGGTACAACGTGAATTGGGCTAACCCATGAACTATCGGAGATTGGGTAAATGATTCCGTTGTCGAGAAGTTTAAGAATTTCATCACGCACCGCATCTTTCATTTTTGGATTAAGCCTTCGTTGCGCGTCACGAACAGGCTTGGCATCATCGATTAAATGGATGCGATGTTGAACCAAAGCGGGACTAATTCCTTTTATATCGGAAATCGACCATCCCATTGCTTCCTTATTTTTTGAAAGGATAGAGAGAAGAGAAGCTTCTTGGTCAAGAGAAAGATTGTTAGAAATGATGATGGGACAAGTTTCATTTTCACCTAAGTATGCGTACTTAAGGTGGTCGGGAAGCGGTTTGAGGTCCAACTTTGGAATTTTTTCGATCGAAGAATTGGGTTGAGATTCGGACTCAACTGGAAGCGATTCAAAAGGAAAAGTGTATTCAATATCGTTGGGAATTTTGTGAAACAATTTTTCATACTCGGCCTCACGTTCATCGTTAAGATCAAGTGTTTCATTTTCAACATTTTCGTGAATGGCACTAACTTCCAACGTTTGGTCACAAGGTTCATTCGATTGGCAACGGCGCCAAAAACTTGTTTGTCGACGGAAATTCTATCGAGTTAGAAAACCGTCGAACGAATTTAAATTAAAATAACCACAAGCGCACGGTGTACGAATGTAGAACGTGGCGAATACGGGTCGATCCGCAGGGAATTGATGATTTTAAAATTTTCTATTCAATCAAATTATACCAAAGTCGAGTGAAATTGTTGACTAGAATTAAAATGAAGCTAAACTATAATTAAAATGTGATTAGTAAACTATTGAACTAGAGAACAATTTAGAGGCAAATCCACTCTCATATTTTTGTAAATCAACAACAAACAATTTATGATCTCTAACTTTGATTTAAGTGAAATATTGTTGTATTTATCATAAGCATGGTTTGTTTATGTTATTAATTAACATAACTCAAACCATCAAACTATAATGCAACAAATACCCACTTATAATTCTCATGAAAATGAAGCAAAAGCAAAAGCTATTTTAAGCATGATCTATTTACTATTGTATCAAGTAATATAGATCATCAAATTTCATTTTTACTTTAATTTCACAATCAAAAATGGATTAGCAAATAATGATGCAACTTGTGTTTATGTTGAATAAGAATAGCTCATTTGCATAAGCAATATAGGCTATCAAACTCACTTGTATAAACTTGCATCAAAATCCACTTTATGAAGCATAAACCAAATGAGATCATAAATCATAAAATGTTGAAATTACATAAAGTTAGAGAGCTTCATCACCCCTAAATTGAAGGGTTTTAGCTACTCATTTATGGCATTGAAGCAACACAAGTAAGTTTCAACATTAAAAAGAAAAGAAAATAGAAAATAAGCAAAGAAAGCAAAAGAGATTAGCTACTAACTACTTGCATAAATGTAAATCTAAGCTATGAACATAAGGAGAAAGAGAGCATATAAATAAACATTAACAATAAAACAAAGAAGAGCATGGAGAAAAGAGAGAAGAAATAGACTTGGAAGCCATTATTATTTCATAAAACATTGAGCTTACACTTTGATTTCTTAATTTCCTAAGTAAAATGAAAAAGTAGATGATAGTTTCATATACATAAGAGGGCTATATATACATGCATAAAACCCTAATTCTATTTTTAGGGGGCTACCTAAAATGACGTTTAGGAAGTGTGGCCAACAAGTAACCATTAACCACTAATTAATCCATCATTTGTTTTGCATGAAGCTTTAACCTCCACTTAGTTGTCTATTAGCTCCAAATTGTACTTTTAGGTAAGTGGGTGGGGTCCTCCATGTTCATGGCTTGAATTATTTCCCTCTTCTTTCCTTTGTATCATTTGTCCATGCATATATCTTCATATAAGCCTCTTCCATATGCATCCAAATTCCTATAAAAACTATCAAAAAATGTCCAAGTAAAAATTCTTATATTGTCACATGCACAAAATGACCGTTTTTCCCCTGAATGAAGATGAAAATATGATGCTTGGAAATAATTTAATTTTGGTTTTAAACATGTTAAAATGCCCAAATATGATGATTATTTAAATAAAAAGAGATAAAATATGGATGTAAATATATGTACAATTACGTGCATATCAATGGATGATGATGAAGATCCATTTATTTGTAAGAATTTTAATAGGAAAGCTTTGGCTTCTCTACCAAGAAAATTGCATAATTTGGCCTTAATGATTTTTTAAATGTAAGGTATTTAAGTCGGTTCAAATAAGTATTAATCACTTGAATATTTTTCACTTTATACATAAATGTACCAATTAGCCTTTTCTCTACTGTGATGTGTAAGTTTAAAAAAGAAAAAAGCGCTTAAGGACTGACTATTGATATATATGTGGCAAAAGTATTAAGGAACTCTATTGTGCCATGCTCTAATTTGATATGGTGTATTTATTAAAGTGAAATAGGAGATGATGAAGAAAAAAAGAGAGTTGCAAGTATACAGATACCATAAAGCGGCTTTAGTGATTAATTAGATGTGAAATTTTGGTTTGCTAATATTACCATCTGCTTCAAGTAAGTCTAGAAATCACATAATTATCACGTGTTTATTCATGTGTTTAAATCAATTTTTAGTTTTTAGATTAGTATTTCTTCGTATGAGTATGAATACACATTTGAAAATGAGTTGCATATATTAGCACAAAAGTAGATATTGAGGCTAAGTTCAACATTAACAGGTTGAATAATAGGACCGACCATTTGATATTTGAATATAATAGCAATTACATTTTTTCCATCCAAGTTCTATTATCAATTTGAAAATACTTGCAAATTTTATATTTAACTTACTAAATGTTTGAGAGTTTTACCATTTGAAATATAATTATTGTCTGTCTTTTTTCCATAAAAATATTTGTTACTAGTTGAAGTAATCAATGTACTGAATTTATGTGTTAGCATTCTTTGTTTTTCTAAATGATTTAAACTTGAGAAAATAATAATCCAATTTATATAATGGGTAATTTTATTGGAACACAAGTTTGTGACATAATTGATGACAAAACTAATATGAACCATTGAATTCCCTTCGGAATTCAACCGTTTTTGTAACACATCAAGATACGATGGTTAGTGTATGTAATGTCAGATTTTGTGTTACGTTTATGTCTGAATAGCCGCTATAGTATTAGATACACTTAATTACTATATAGTTAGGTCTTGCTTTAGAATAGACCAACTTACCACAGCTATATGTAAGTGTCAGATACACATTCAATAAAATTGCAATGAAGTTTTAATACATATACAATCAAATACAAAAATCCAACTTAAAACAACTGTGCTTCAGTATTGCTTATATATATATATACATACATGCATACATATACATACTTAGTATTCATGGTACATGACAAATGGATCATAAGATGAACAATACGGTGTTTCATTGACCATTTTAGATTACGACAACTCTAAAAAAGTCAACATATCACCTTAACTGTATTTATAAATGTTAATTTTTTTTAAAATAGTATTATATAAATAAAGAAATCAAAGTAATAGAAACAACAATAATATTAAAATAACGATATGTACACGTGTAATACATTCAACTTTAAGACCTAACATTCTTACAGTTGTTGTACAATTGACCACTGATCGATGTCCCTACTAGTCTTTTGAGCAGAAGATTCGTTAGAGAGAAGATTGGAGCTGCAGTACAAAGTCAGGTAACATATAGTCAAATCATATATTATAGACTGATATTTCATAAAACTGAAATTGATATTTAGATCATACATATGTTCTATGTAGACGAATGTAGCAGACTCCCCAGTAATCAAATTCCTTGGCATATTCGATACAGAAGGCACAAAAGGCATGTCATGAGATACAGTTGATAAAATTGGAATAATTAAGATATCAATGGAGAATAGTTCTTATGCATCAGAGTCAGTATGCTGCCCAATTTTCCTTCAGGTATGACTTCTGTTGCAAAATATTTTTTTGATATGTTAAGCCTAATTATTAATTGATGATTAACGAAGTATTCGATTTTTTTGCATGATTTTTAAATCGAAGAAAGCGGAAGGAGTCTACCAATGTAAATATGTTTTTCACATGCACTGTATCGATAGTTGGCCCATCGGGCATGCTTCATGTTGATTTTGGAGGAGAGAAATCTAATTTTTTTTAGGTTATTTACTACAAATTATATATACATGGGCACCAGTTGTTTGTACATATATAAGTGTGAATTTTATGTACACTACATATACATTTGATTAAATATCATAATTTCTACGACTGCTTAGATCTGGTTATTTGGGTTGTCAATATATTAGTTTTGTAGATAATAATAATGTATGTTTTTTCTAGTTCATTTCTAATATAGAACATTTATAAGCAACTGTTATTATCTTTTACCAACGCATAACCATTAAATTTGACCAAAATATGAATTATGTAATGGGCCAATAAAATTATGCAACGTGGGCGAATAAAATAACACCATATGGTCCAATAATACTATGCAACGTTGAGATGACCGGACTTTCCACCACCAGAAAATCGCATCATCTTTAAGAAAGAAAGGGATAGAAAAGAGAATAGAAAGAAGAGAAGAAAGGAACAACATCAGAATCTAACAGCGGAACGAATAAATTATATTAATAACATAAATATTACATAGTTTACAACCAATATCAGAGTACACAGATATACAACACATACTAGACAGTTATAAACACCTGTCTAGTTATACAACTCAATACAACTCAAAGACACACAGCGGAAAACTCTATAGCTATTCGCGGAAGCCTCCTGCTCCATTGCTCCTCCAGAATTCGTCAAGCCAACCTAAAATCCTAACCTAAATTCGCTTGGCTACTCGTAAAAATTTGAGCACCCAAGAGTTTATGAAAACAAAAATAAACTCCGGGTCAGACATGGGTCTGGTGTGAGTAACATGTTAAAGTTGCTTAAGTTTCAAAAACCTTTTGGAAAGAAAGGTATCACGTAAGACTTCCCACACATAAACATGGGAAAGTTTTTACCTTACGCTAACCAAAACATTTGATAGGAAATTCTGTGATATTATAATAGTGTCTAGGGTTTTCAAGTAAATAAGAAATAGCCGAAATTGTTACATTTATTAAATTCCAGCTACTAGCCACAAAAGTGGGTAATACAATCAAAACCGTTGGCACTTATTGGATTTTGGATTCCATACAATGGTAAGGCTACTGGGGTACCGCCCGTCACAGTACGTGGCCTAGATCAACGTACCAAGGATCACTCCCGACCCCCTGCAACACAAAGCCGGACCCATTTCTTACTGAACAGTTCCGAACAAGACAACCCCGTGGTTGTAGCTAGCAACCACCCACACAGCCGAATATAAAGGGTCTTCTAGACAGGGATAAATCTTGCTCTCCAATGGGTGCGACCCACGAAGCCTTGCTTCACTTCCCCTGTTTTAGCCATTCCTGGTTGATGAGGCTTGAGGCTACGATTACCTTTAGCACATATCATCTTAGAATGCTCATCGTCCACCTGACGATGTTCTGAAAGCATTCAATACATACAAGTTCGTTCCGGGTTCGAACGAAACCGAAGGCATTATCTCGTTACACTCATTTTGGAATCACCCTCAGAGTTAACGACAATAACCCTTGCACTCTAAACCACCATCTCGAATCTATAAGAACTAATTCCGTCAACTCATTACGGAATCACCCACAGAGTTATACCGACTCATAGTCCTTACACCTCGAGTCTTCACAAAGCTCCACTTTGTTACACGACCTAACGTTATTTGGAATCGATGTGGTTTTCGAATATCCAAATATGGAAACCCGATCCCGGTCTCATCGAAATCCAAAGCGTGTCTTTTAAGGTCCAAGTTGTTTTAAAGTTAAAACAATTCAATTTCAGTATTTATATTCACACAGATAGATAATTCATAAATCATAATTGATAATCAACATTATCACATAACAGGTAACTCATATCATCAATATCACATAGATATTCCATATATCACCATCACAATAGATAACCTATGTTATCATCACAATGCAAACCAAACATCCATACCACACAATATTACTTATCTCATGACTGAGATCTCAAAGCATCCAAGACAATCAATGACATCCATTCATACATAAGCAATGATTTACTCATACCATAATATAATTAATTTAAAATGAATTAAATTAACTATCTCTACCTCTAATTAATTTAAAATGAATTAAATTAATTCCTTCATCTTTAATTAATTTAAAATAAATTAAATTAATTACTTCATCAAATTATAACTTGCTTACCCAACTATTTAATTGATTACAATCAATTAATCAATCATAAATTACTTTAATTAATCACTCTTGATTAATTACCCTTAATTACATTCATGTAATTATCCTAAATTAATTTCACCAATTAATTATCCTCAACTAAACAGTAATTAACCTTTAATTATTTCAACTAATTAATTAATCATAATTAATTCCATTAATCCTTAACTAATTAATTTATTAATTACCTTAATTATCTATTATTGATTAATTAATCTTAATTAATCAACTTAATTACATCATTAATTAAAATAATTAATGATCCTTAATTATTCCTTAAATTAATTACTCCAAGTAATTAACTAATTTAATTACTATTTTAAACCAAATTAATCATCATTTAATCAATTTCTTAATTATTTGTTTGATTAATTACTAAATAATTAATCCAAATTACTCATTCTTAAACATCTCCACTTAGTTACAATCATGTAATTATTAATTAATTACTTAACTAAGTAATTTCCAAAACTTTAATTACATAAAGTAATTATTTATAAAACTCAAGTGTTTATAATTAATTAAACTGAATTAATTAAAAATAAACAATCATATTAAACTAAATTTATTACACTACATAATTAATTCCTTGATTACTTTTAGTAATTATACTCAAATCATTCACAATTGATTATTATTAAATTAATTAATCTAATTAATTATAAAAATTAACCATACTAATTAATTGTTAAATAATCCTGGTTAATGACCTTCATTAACCATTCTTTAATTATTTTATAAAGAAATTAACTTAAATTAATTACCTTTAAATTATCTTTAATCATTCATTAATTAAAGTTAATTATTAAAATTTATTAACCTTAATTTAAAACTTAATTCCATAATTAATATTCATTTATCATTAATCAATGATCTTAATTTTAAATTGATTAATCATTAATCAATTATTAATTCCAAATTTAATTAATTAATTAATTAATAAATCTTAATCACCTTATTAATTAATTCTAAAACATAAATCTTAATTTAATTTTCAAAAAAAACATAACTTAATTATGTTAAAACAAAGTGCTTTTTGAACTCCTTTAAAATTTTCATTTTAAATACAAGTTTAAATTAAAAGTAATTTAAACTTATCAGGTTTGAAAAAAATAAATTTAAAACTTATTTAAATTTCAAATCAAACAAGTGCCATGAAAAATTTAAAGTTAAATTCATTTCAAAATTTTGATAACTTCCATTCATTCTTAGTTTATAACTTTTAAATTTAAATCTTCTTTTAAATTTAAACTGAACTTCATTTTTAAACATAGAATTTCCAGATTTAAATAAATATGTAAATCCTTACTCACATTTTTAAAAACCTTAGTATTTAAAGTTTTAAACCATTTACCAAAATGAAATAGTTAATTAAGATAAATTTTGAAACATTTATTTTATTTTAAAAACTGGGTTTTGAATTTAAATTAGAAATTCAAACTTGAATTGAATTTAAACCTAAACTTTGGTTTAAACCCTAAAACTACAGATTTTAATTTTTTTTAAAAACCCAGTTTTTCAAAACAAACAATTTCTTTCTGAAATCTGGACATAACAAAGTAACCCGAGAAAACCTAGTTCTACTTCGAGTTATTTGCATCACTACTCTGAGTTTCCTATCTACCTACTTTGAGACAACCCTAGCCTTTCCCCTGCAACACACCTAAACCAAACAGTTCACTTGAGAAACTCGTCGCCGCCGCCTCTACCGATCATCTCAGGTGATCAAGCCACAACCAGAAACTCATGAATACCCTAACACCAACACAAGATCTACCAAATAAACAGGAATTAAAAATTTTGGTTCTGAAACCCCAAATTCAAAACTTGGAAAACATATTACAGGTTTTTGCTCAACCTGTCAATGGCCATTTGTTCGCCACTCCGATCACATGAGTATCCTCCTCTCCGGCCATGAAACAATCCACACATCAGCTACACAATCACCAAGTATCACATCACTCGATCCACTCTTTCCCTCTCACTGTCCCAATCTTTAACCCCTATTCAAACTAGGGTTCATACAATGATTTCCCAACTGCACCCTATCTAGTAAATTTTAATTACTTATCTGATTTTTCCAAGGATGTATGATCCTTACTTAATAACTCAAAAGAAATTTGAGTTTTCTTATACTACAGATTGCAAGAATTTTCATAAATTCATATTTTTTTCAAGAATAAACTGTCACTAAATCAAACACCTAAAAATTCTACTACTTGATTTAAAAATCAAGTTCCAGTTTATATTTTTGATTTGTATTACTAAATTACCATATTAATTTGTCTGGGTTTGGAAAAAATTAAACATACATGATGATTCTGGTTTTACAGAGGCAACAACCAGTATATAACTTCCTAAAAACTTTTAAATGTTAACTTAAAACAACTTTGCTTTATTATTTTCATTATATCAGGAAAACAATTTTAGTAATAAGTTTTATAAATAAAATTATGGGTGCTTGAAAAATCAGAGGAATAGAACATGAAATAAAAAGAAAGTAACAGCATGCATACCATACATATTCATAACAACAGTTATTCATAACAATAAGAATCTAGCTATTCCATTTTAAATAAACTAGTATGCAACCATTTAAAATTTTAAAATTAAAAGTTACTCACCTATTAAATGCAGAGCCTGTTGATCATTTGAATTTGCAGAAAACACAAAAATGCAGGCTTGCTTCCTCTGTTGTTTTTAATCTGAGTTGAATTTGAAAGCTCATGATCCAAACTCTAATTGCTTGCATGCAGAAAGAAGATGTAGTTGCTAAATTTCCCAATACATGCAGATGCTCAACATCCCAGATTTTAAAAACAGAATGCAGAAAAACAACAGTGCATGCTTCATTTGATTTTGAGGAAGTGTAGATTGATATTTGAATTTAAGGCAGTTGGGTTTGATTGTTGAAGAAGAGGAATATGCAGATTTTAAACTTGCAGACTTCTTTAGAAATTTGAATGAATTTGTGAATGCAGATTTGTACAGGGTTTGATAAATTTGTATATGCAGATTTTTGTGGATTGTTAATATGAAAATGATTTAGATTTTAAAAGTTTGAAGATTTTCTTTGGTTTAGAAAATGCAATATGAAATGAAGATGCAAACTATACAAATGTATTTCAGATTTAATAAAAGGAAAGAAAATTAAAACTAAAATCAACACTTGTCAAATGGTTATGCTAATTTTTAAACACATGTTGCATTAATGTTAAAGAATGAACACTTGTTTAAAAGAATGCATATGAATGCAACACATGTTATCTTTTAAAGGTAATTAGTATTTAAATTTACAAATGTAAAGTGTGTATTAACTTAAATTAACTTGTTAGTTTATTTTGAAATATGTTTATAAATTTACAAAAGAAATAAAAAAAACAATGTTTTACAAATTAACTTATACATATTAAAATTAAAACAATTAAAATTTATACTTTGGAATTTAAATTCAAACTAAATTCAAAACCAAACAATTTCAAATTAAGTTATAAATATAAATTCAATTTGAAATAAAAATTACAAATCTTATTCAAAATTTATTTATAAAGTCAATACAATATCAATATTATTTTAATAACTCTCTTATTATTAAATAAAAATCATTTTACCAGAAATTATATTTTTATAAATAAAATATCCATTTTATTAAGTCATGAAATCATTTTGTTAAATTTATTCTAAATTTGAAATTCAAGCTAATTTAATTTAAACATTTAATATTTTTCCATTCAATTTTGAAATCATATATTTATTTATGAAATAGTCTTTGAAAACTCAATACTAATTTAAAACAAAATTTTCAAATTAAAATGTAAATATATTAGAATTTTAAAACATGATTCAATCACTAAATTTAAACCAAAATCATTTATTTAACTTTGAAAAGCTTAAATATTAAATAAAACAAATTTTCCAAATTATTAAAACTAGAAAATATGCTTTACTTATTAAAATTAAAACAAAACTAATCTATTTAAAATATAAACCAATTATTCATATTGTAAATAGAAATCAATTTATTATTTTTAAAAGATAAAATAACCAATTTAAATATTTATTGAAGAAGATTATTAAATTTATTTGAAAAATTATTATCAGAATATCAATATCAATTTAATTTTTACTACAGATTATTAAATGATATTGTTAAAAATTCCGGGATATTACAATCCTTCCCCCTTAAAAGAATTTCGTCCTCAAAATTTAAAACAAAGGTAATTTAATAATCTTATTAAATTTTAATTTTAAAACACAAGCATATATCAAACATATGCTGACAACCAAAAACCACCAATCAAACAAATCTAATTATCCAAATAAAATCCTGGATAAAATTTTATCGAGTTTTTCCCCAGGTGTATATATATATACCGGGATACTCGCTCTAAAGAATCCAAACAATCAATACTATGAAGCTACAAAGCTCCTATACAGCTATATCTATAACACTAAACAAGGTATCAGACTACAAACGAGTCTGACTCAACAACTCAAAACTCCAGAACTGCTGGTTCCACAACCAGAGATAGATCATACACGTACTCCCTCAGAGATACATGAAACTCAACGAATCCCAGTTATCCAAACTGGCAATCCAATCCATGTAGATCAATCACTTATTCTCCAAGATCACAGAAAAGATCTAAAACACTACAGAGCTAACTTCTCAGACTTACCCAAACCTATAGCTCACTTTTGATCAGAGAAACTTATCCAAAATTAAATCTCCGACTTCAGAGTCCAAAATCCCTCCGACTCCTATCCACAAAATCTCTTCGGACAATCCTGGGCTGAACACAAACTTACTGATCAGCTCAACCTTTGTTGATGCTTCTAGAAACAAACTAGTCTAATCAACTCAACAAAATGATCTCCTCAAGATCAACCAAAACCAAGAACTCAACTCCTCAACATCAAAAGACAACAACCTCTCCTATCCGGAAAAAGAAAAACAGATACACTTCCAAACTGCTTCCGCTGCTCAACTCTGATCTGAAGTAAAAGAGAATGCTGAAGAAGAACATGAGCACAACTCAACAACATACCCTAAAGATATGATTCAACAAATCCATAAGAAAAATTCAGAAGTTCCTCCAAAACTCTGAGATGCTACTCCAACTCAATCTCCTTGAAACCATCCTACTATTAAGCTGAACCACCCGTTCCACTCCTGGAATTCTAGACGATAAGAGAACTCAACTCTTGCCAACACCGAGAACACTCCAACCTGCATTGCTGCCACATATGCCAAAGAATTCCCAAAACAAAGCTCTTCGAGAAACTCGGACTTCAAAGCAAACAGAAACTCAAGCTGACCACAGCCACAACACTGAAGCAGACTCACTTCCTTAACTTGTTCTAAAGAAAACATCTTCGGGAACATCCATAGTCACTGCATCTCATCATGCAGCTACTACTTCCTGAGGTAACAAAATATCATCACTTGCTTCTGTCCAACTAACAGATCCAAATTCTACTCATCCAACTTCAAAGAATTAACTCCGAACCTTAACAGGTTACCTTCTGAGATTAATGAAGTTCTTCATCACTACAGAACTTACTCGAGACGGTATTAGGTCTACAGTCTCAACAGAAACACTTCCAACCTCAAACATTCAAACTCCAATCAATGGTAGTCGTGCTACACACACTACTACCTCATCTACCCTTATAACTTATATTGGAAAACCTGAATAGGTAACCCAACAGATAGGTAGAAATATATATATATATATATATATATATATATTAAAAATTACAAATACGCTCTCTCAAGAAAGACATCACTACAGAGCCTAGGTATTCACTCAACCTAACGCTCCCTAAGAAAGACACACTTCAGAGCCTAGGTATTCACTCAGCCTAATGCTCTGATACCAGCTGAGACGACCCGACATTCCACCACCATAAAATCGCATCATCTTTAAGAAAGAAAGGGATAGAAAAGAGAAAAGAAAGAAGAGAAGAAAGGAACAACATCAGAATCTAACAGCGGAACGAATAAATTACATTAATAACATAAACATTACATAGTTTACAACCAATATCAGAGTACACAGATATACAACACATACTAGACAGTTATAAACACTTGTCTAGTTATACAACTCAATGACACACAGCGGAAAACTCTATAGCTATTCGCGGAAGCCTCCTGCTCCATTGCTCCTCCAGAATTTGTCAAGCCAACCTAAAATCCTAACCTGAATTCCCTTGGCTACTCGTAAAAATTTGAGTACCCAAGAGTTTATGAAAACAAAAATAAACTCCGGGACAGACATGGGTCTGGTGTGAGTAACAGGTTAAAGTTGCTTAACTTTCAAAAACCTTTTGGAAAGAAAGGTATCACGTAAGACTTCCCACACATAAACATGGAAAAGTTTTTACCTTACGCTAACCAAAACATTTGATAGGAAATTCTATGATATTATAATAGTGTCTAGGGTTTTCAAGTAAATAAGAAATAGCCGAAATTGTTACATTTATTAAATTCCAGCTACTAGCCACAAAAGTGGGTAATACAATCAAAACCATTGGCACTTATTGGATTTTGGATTCCATACAATGGCAGGGCTACTGGGGTACCGCCCGTCACAGTACGTGGCCTAGATCAACGTACCGAGGATCACTCCCGACCCCTTGCAACACAAAGCCGGACCCATTCCTTACTTAACAGTTCCGAACAAGACAACCCCGTAGTTGTAGCTAGCAACCACCCACACAGCCGAATATAAAGGGTCTTCTAGACAGGGATAAATCTTGCTCTCCAGTGGGTGCGACCCACGAAGCCTTGCTGCACCTCCCCTGTTTTAGCCATTCCCGGTTGATAAGGCTTGAGGCTACGATTACCTTTAGGACATATCATCTTAGAATGCTCATCGTCCACGTGACGATGTTCTGAAAGCATTCAATCCATACAAGTTCGTTCCGAGTTCGAACAAAACCGAAGGCATTATCTCGTTACACTCATTTTGGAATCACCCTCAGAGTTAACGACAATAACCCTTGCACTCTAAACCACCATCTCGAATCTATAAGAACTAATTCCGTCAACTCATTACGGAATCACCCACAGAGTTATACTGACTCATAGTCCTTACACCTCGAGTCTTCACAAAGCTCCACTTTGTTACACGACCTAACGTTATTTGGAATCGATGTGGTTTTCGGATATCCAAATATGGAAACCCGATCCCGGTCTCATCGAAATCCAAAGCGTGTCTTTTAAGGTCCAAGTTGTTTTAAAGTTAAAACAATTCAATTTCAGTATTTATATTCACACAGATAGATAATTCATAAATCATAATTGATAATCAACATTATCACATAACAGGTAACTCATATCATCAATATCACATAGATATTCCATATATCACCATCACAATAGATAACCTATGTTATCATCACAATGCAAACCAAACATCCATACCACACAATATTACTTATCTCATGACTGAGATCTCAAAGCATCCAAGACAATCAATGACATCCATTCATACACAAACAATGATTTACTCATACCATAATATAATTAATTTAAAATGAATTAAATTAACTATCTCTACCTCTAATTAATTTAAAATGAATTAAATTAATTCCTTCATCTTTAACTAATTTAAAATAAATTAAATTAATTACTTCATCAAATTATAACTTGCTTACCCAACTATTTAATTGATTACAATCAATTAATCAATCATAAATTACTTTAATTAATCACTCTTGATTAATTACCCTTAATTACATTCATGTAATTATCCTAAATTAATTTCACCAATTAATTATCCTCAACTAAACAGTAATTAACCTTTAATTACTTCAACTAATTAATTAATCATAATTAATTTCATTAATCCTTAACTAATTAATTTATTAATTACCTTAATTATCTACTATTGATTAATTAATCTTAATTAATCAACTTTAATTACATCATTAATTAAAATAATTAATGATCCTTAATTATTCCTTAAATTAATTACTCCAAGTAATTAACTAATTTAATTACTATTTTAAACCAAATTAATCATCCTTTAATCAATTTCTTAATTATTTGTTTGATTAATTACTAAATAATTAATCCAAATTACTCATTCTTAAACATCTCCACTTAGTTACAATCATGTAATTATTAATTAATTACTTAACTAAGTAATTTCCAAAACTTTAATTACATAAAGTAATTATTTATAAAACTCAAGTGTTTATAATTAATTAAACTTAATTAACTAAAAATAAACAATCATATTAAACTAAATTAATTACATTAAGTAATTAATTCCCTAATTACTTTTAGTAATTATACTCAAATCATTCACAATTGATTATTATTAAATTAATTAATCTAATTAATTATAAAAATTAACCATATTAATTAATTGTTAAATAATCCTGGTTAATGACCTTCATTAACCATTCTTTAATTATTTTATAAAGAAATTAACTTAAATTAATTACCTTTAAATTATCTTTAATCATTCATTAATTAAAGTTAATTATTAAAATTTATTAACCTTAATTTAAAAACTTAATTCCATAATTAATATTCATTTATCATTAATCAATGATCTTAATTTTAAATTGATTAATCATTAATCAATTATTAATTCCAAATTTAATTAATTAATTAATTAATAAATCTTAATCACCTTATTAATTAATTCTAAAACATAAATATTAATTTAATTTTCAAAAAAAACATAACTTAATTATGTTAAAACAATATTATTTAAAACAAGGTGCTTTTTGAACTCCTTTTAAATTTTCATTTTAAATACAAGTTTAAACTAAAAGTAATTTAAACTTATCAGGTTTGAAAAAAATAAATTTAAAACTTATTTAAATTTCAAATCAAACAAGTGCCATGAAAAATTTAAAGTTAAATTCATTTCAAAATTTTGATAACTTCCATTCATTCTTAGTTTATAACTTTTAAATTTGAATCTTCTTTTAAATTTAAACTGAACTTCATTTTTAAACATAGAATTTCCAGATTTAAATAAATCTGTAAATCCTTACTCACATTTTTAAAAACCTTAGTATTTAAAGTTTAAACCATTTACCAAAATGAAATAGTTAATTAAGATAAATTTTGAAACATTTATTTTATTTTAAAAACTGGGTTTTGAATTTAAATTAGAAATTCAAACTTGAATTGAATTTAAACCTAAACTTTGCTTTAAACCCTAAAACTACATATTTTAAAATTTTTTTAAAACCCAATTTTTCAAAACAAACAATTTCTTTCTGAAATCTGGACATAACAAAGTAACCCGAGAAAACCTAGTTCTACTTCGAGTTATTTGCATCGCCACTCCGAGTTTCCTATCTACCTGCTTCGAGACAACCCTAGCCTTTCCCCTGCAACACACCCAAACCAAATAGTTCACCTGAGAAACTCGTTGCCGCCCCCTCTGTCGATCATCTCAGGTGATCAAGCCACAACCAGAAACTCATGAATACCCTAACACCAACACAAGACCTACCAAATAAACAGGAATTCAAAATTTTGGTTCTGAAACCCCAAATTCAAAACCTGGAAAACATATTACAGGTTTTTGCTCAACCTGTCAATGGCCATTTGTTCGCCACTCCGATCACCTTAGTATCCTCCTCTCCGGCCATGAAACAATCCACACATCAGCTACACAATCACCAAGTATCACATCACTCGATCCACTCTTCCCATCTCACTGTCCCAATCTTTAACCCCTATTCAAACTAGGGTTCATACAATGATTTCTCAACTGCACCCTATCTAGTAAATTTTAATTACTTCTCTGATTTTTCCAAGGATCTATGATCCTTACTTAATAACTCAAAAGAAATTTGAGTTTTCTTATACTACAGATTGCAAGAATTTTCACAAATTCATATTTTGTTCAAGAATAAACTGTCACTAAATCAAACACCTAAAAATTATACTACTTGATTTAAAAATCAAGTTCCAGATTATATTTTTGATTTGTATTACTAAATTACCATATTAATTTGTCTGGGTTTGGAAAAAATTAAACGTACATGATGATTCTGGTTTTACAGAGGCAACAACCAGTATATAACTTCCTAAAAACTTTTAAATGTTAACTTAAAACAACTTTGCTTTATTATTTTCATTATATCAGGAAAACAATTTTAGTAATAAGTTTTATAAATAAAATTATGGGTTCTTGAAAAATCAGAGGAATAGAATAGGAAAGAAAAAGAAAGTAACAGCATGCATACCATACATATTCATAACAACAGTTATTCATAACAATAAGAATCTAGCTATTCCATTTTAAATAAACTAGTATGCAACCATTTAAAATTTTAAAATTAAAAGTTACTCACCTATTAAATGCAGAGCCTGTTGATCATTTGAATTTGCAGAAAACACAAAAATGCAGGCTTGCTTCCTCTGTTGTTTTTAATATGAGTTGAATTTGAAAGCTCATGATCCAAACTCTAATTGCTTGCATGCAGAAAGAAGATGTAGTTGCTAAATTTCCCAATACATGCAGATGCTCAACATCCCAGATTTTAAAAACAGAATGCAGAAAAACAACAGTGCAGGCTTCATTTGATTTTGAGGAAGTGTAGATTGATATTTGAATTTAAGGCAGATGGGTTTGATTGTTGAAGAAGAGGAATATGCAGATTTGAAACTTGCAAACTTCTTTTGAAATTTGAATGAATTTGTGAATGCAGATTTGTACAGGGTTTGATAAATTTGTATATGCAGATTTTTGTGGATTGTTAATATGAAAATGATTTAGATTTTAAAAGTTTGAAGATTTTCTTTGGTTTAGAAAAATGCAATATGAAATGAAGATGCAAACTATACAAATGTATTTCAGATTTAATAAAAGGAAAGAAAATTAAAACTAAAATTAACACTTGTCAAATGGTTATGCTAATTTTTAAACACATGTTGCATTAATGTTAAAGAATGAACACTTGTTTAAAAGAATGCATACGAATGCAACACATGTTATCTTTTAAAGGTAATTAGTATTTAAATTTACAAATGTAAAGTGTGTATTAACTTAAATTAACTTGTTAGTTTATTTTGAAATATGTTTATAAATTTACAAAAGAAATAAAAACAAACAATGTTTTACAAATTAACTTATACATATTAAAATTAAAACAATTAAAATTTATACTTTGGAATTTAAATTCAAACTAAATTCAAAACCAAACAATTTCAAATTAAGTTATAAATATAAATTCAATTTGAAATAAAAATTACAAATCTTATTCAAAATTTATTTATAAAGTCAATACAATATCAATATTATTTTAATAACTCTCTTATTATTAAATAAAAATCATTTTACAAGAAATTATATTTTTATAAATAAAATATCCATTTTATTAATTCATGAAATCATTATGTTAAATTTATTCTAAATTTGAAACTCAAGCTAATTTAATTTAAACATTTAATATTTTTCCATTCAATTTTGAAATCATATATTTATTTATGAAATAGTCTTTGAAAACTCAATACTAATTTAAAACAAAATTTTCAAATTAAAATGTAAATATATTAGAATTTTAAAACATGATTCAATCACTAAATTTAAACCAAAATCATTTATTTAACTTTGAAAAGCTTAAATATTAAATAAAACAAATTTTCCAAATTATTAAAACTAGAAAATATGCTTTACTTATTAAAATTAAAACAAAACCAATCTATTTAAAATATAAACCAATTATTCATATTGTAAATAGAAATCAATTTATTATTTTTAAAAGATAAAATAACCAATTTAAATATTTATTGAAGAAGATTATTAATATTTGAAAAATTATTATCAGAATATCAATATCAATTTAAATTTTACCACAGATTATTAAATTGATATTATTAAAAATTCCGGGATATTACAAACGTAGACTGAAAAATGATGCCACGTGGCAAATTAGATAATGCCGTGTGGACTTACGTGGCTCAATAGAAATGATGCCTATGTACTAATCAAATGATGACATGTGGACAAATTGTTATTTCACACATGGACCAACCACAAGATTCCAAGTGGCGGCATTGATGTATGCTATGTATATGCTACTGTGGCAACCATGTCAGCAACCATGTTGGATGACACAACATCAAACACATCAACTGATAACTCATCATTTGATTCACAACTTAATATGGTCCACTGATTCTTTTACTTACTAGTATTAATAAGTATAGGTAAAGACTCTTTCCCCACTAACCTTTAGCTACCGGTGTCTAATAATTCAATATTGGTAGCTAAAACATATTACCCACCATTAGGCTAGTTTTACCTACACTTAAAATTGATTAGTAAAGACCCTATTTTCTTGTAGTGAGAAGCGTGAACCCCCTATCATGCTGAACATAATCAATTAAATTCGACCCCGGTTCCTTTGAACCAATCGTTGATAAAAAAGTTTTTGTTAATAGAGAATCATCCTTAATAGATTAATTTTTTTTTTCAATATCTCTTTAGGAGGTATATATTTCTAAAACATTCTTCCTGGTATATATGGAATTATCAAACCTCTCTTATCAAATCCTTTGATTGGTTAAAACCCTTTTTAAACTTGAAATAGTTTAAAATCATTTCATTTTTCACTTAGGAAAATATTTCCGAATCTTTTCATTTAAATCTTAATAAAGATTACTTAATTTAAAACTCATAATTTTGATTGGGTTAAAACCAAGTTATCTAGGATATTAATCCAAAACCAGTAAATATTAAATGAGCAGAATCTATAGGAATCATCTAATTTTACTCAACATCAATTCCCATATTCAACAAATACTATGGGTGGAATTATGGTGAAATCACCTTTTAAATTCCACGAATAGTACGAGTTAGAGAAAAGTGCCGTGGAAAGTGCCTTTCAAGCAATATTAATCAAAATAAATTTTTATTATCTGAAAATTTATCTTTATTACTCAAATCACTTTTATTTTTTTTTAAAGATTTATTGGATTTATTCCATATTTTTGAACAATTTTGAAACATCATTTTTAAAGAAATCCAATTTTTGGATTCCGAACTGCAAAACCCGCATTTTTTCCAAAAACTTGTTTTACTCATATTTCAAAATCTACTTATCGAAATCTCTATTTTGTTTATTTTTTTGGAAAACTGTGGATATAATGGTTTGGAAATTTCTTATCTCGAAGAATTCCGAGATATATTCAGTTCTAATCACTCGTTTGATTTTTGTGACGCAAAATCGCAAACTGCCATTATACGACGCGCCTATTTTTGACTAAATTTTCCTTTCTCATTCAAACTTTACCAAAACACTTTCAAATGGTTATACAACATTTCAAACTCATTTAAAAACCTTTTTTTAAAGAGGTTTAACATTTCATATACACGAATTCATTAAATAAAGGAAAGTGATTTTCTATGTGCTTATCGATTTATATCTCCATGATTTACATATATATTGAATATGCATAATAAACAACCAGTCAAAGCACGATAAACATCCTTTGTAAACATACCAAAAATATAATGTAGTAGTTTAGGAGTTCTCACCTTCATTTCCCTTCGAGCTAATATGAAATCGGCTATAGCTCCGTTACAATCAAACTAAAGCTAATGAAACGAAACCTGCGACCTATGGGAGAGCTCGGCCTAGCCATGATGATGTAGGAGCTCATGGCCTAGGGTGGTGTGGGTTGTGGCCTTGTGTTTTGGAAGAGTATAGGAGGTGTTTTGAACTAGTTTTGAAGTGGATTAATATCATAAACGAGTATACACTTTTCCTCTTTTATTTGATTTTTTCCTAACTTTTCTAAAGTTGTCTCTATGAATAAGAAACCATTAGAGAGGCTCTTAGAAAGCTTGAAAAGAAGTAGAAGAAGTTAAATGGTATTAGGAATTTATGAGAAGAGGAATGGTATTTATAGAAAAAAAAAACTTGGAATAAAATATTCAACTGCCAAATTACCAAAACGCTCCTATCCCACACCCCATAGCCTCTACACACACAGATTACCTCCTCAAAGCCATGTGATGGTGATGTAAGGTGATGGTGTGGTACAATGAGTCGATGTTTGCTTTATGGTTACTTAAAGGTTAAGGTTTAGGAATTATTTAATCATTTTTGTAATACACACACCACACACACATATATAACTGTTTATGTATACATGTATATTTATCATGTGCATGTGACATATATATGTATGTACATGTAGATGCATAACACTTCGAACGTCTTTGAACAACTTTTGTTTGTTAAATCGTTGAAATCTGAGAAATGGATTATCGATCACATTTTCACTTATTTATTAACGTACATATATTTGTAAATTTTTTTGTAAATAAATCTCTAATCATTTTAAATTAAATAAAATGATCATATTTGAATTATAAAACCAAATAAATTAATATTAACAATTACTTACAATAACTAATATTATACCGATAAAGCGATTTCGATTTTTTCCTTATATTTTCAAATCAAGTATTTGATTTTATAAGAAGTATCATAAACAATTTATTATCACTTTATAACTATTTGAAATGAATTATTTGGGTAAAAATAATTATTAAATCATTATATCTTAAATTTAAATTCATGTATCTTTATTTAATACGATGCCATTTTATTGATATAAATTTCAAGGAAAATATTATTGTAAATATTTATTCAAAATAAGATTACTATTACTTATTATGACTTGAAACAATATCATTTGTAAAGTTAACTCTTTATTTGAATAAATTTAAAAATAAATATAATTTATCAAAGTAATAAATTGGCGGGTCATTACAGGTCTAGTGAATGGACTGGATGTTTCGCTATGGTGTGGTATTGGATTGTGATAGGAGGGTGGCTCGTTTGAGAAGCATTGGAGGGTATGGCTTATTTGTGTCTCATGAACCCGAGATTTCCTTAATGAAGACCTATTTTTATTTTCTCAACCGATCACAGGACAGGTTGTCATCTATCCCCATAGCAAAGGAGTTTCCAAATGCCTTTTTCATTTAGGCAAATGGATCTGAAAGAGAGAAGATAATTGGATAGGAAAGTTTCGAAGTTATTATAGAAGGATTTTATCAGGAGTACTTTAAGATAGGAAGCGCCTATCATCTTTGATACCAAGGCAGATGGTTCCCTACAATTATGTGCCAATCATTGATAATTGAACAAGATGATAAGGAGATACCATATCTCTTACCTTGCATTGATAGCCTCTTCAATTAACTTGTCTAGGAAAATCACTTCTCTTAGCTTGACCTTACCATCAAATTTCTCATTTTAAAGTGGCAGAAGATAGAATCCAAAAGACCACATTCCGTATACCTGATGGATTATTCAAGTGGGTAGTTATGCCTTTTAGGCTACTTAACACTCTAGCTCACTTCATTGATTTAATGAGTAGGGTATTTTGGGAAAAATTGAATAAGTTTGTGGTTGACTTCCTAAATGGTATTCTTATATCTTCCCGAAGTGAGTAGGAACACAAACTTCACTTGAGAGAGGTGTTGGATGTTTTGAGAAGGAACCAACTGGAGAAAAGTTCTCAAAATGTCCTTTCTAAAGAAAGTAGATTCGCTTTCTAGGACATATGGTATTATAGGATGGATTAGCAGTGGATCCAAGGAAGGTAGCAGCTCTTAAGGATTAGAAGACGTTGAAGAATGCTTTGAAAGTTCGGAGCTTTTTTGGAATGGTTGGTTTCTATAGGAATTTCACTAAGGACTTCATAAAGATCTCAACACCCTTGACCTGTCAATCTATAAAGAATATAGTCTATACTTGGATCTCAAACTGTGAATAAGTTTCAAGTTGAAGGAGTTATCGATGAGCGCATCGACTTTCACTATTTTGAATGATACCAAACCTTTTACCATTTACATCGATGGTTGTAGTACTTGGTTTATTGCAGTCCTAATGCAAGAAGGAAAGGGATTAGCTTACGTGAGCTGACAAGGAGTAGCTTATGCGAGCTGACAACATAAGATTCCTAAGAGAATTACTGGATGCGCAATCATGAAATAGCTTCCATTGTATTTTCTCTAAAGTCCTAGAGGCACTATATATTAGAATAGATGTTTGAGCTATTTTCTTATCACAAGCCCCACAAATACATGTTCTCTTCGAAGGACTTGAATCTTACACAACAACGTTGGATGGATCTTTTATCACCTTTTGATTTTGGGACTGCTTATAGTCCAAGGAAAGGTAATATGGTTATGGATGCTTAGAATAAGAGATATATCACATTAGATTGTATGTTTTTGGACTGTAACCAATTGGATTTCATGCCAAATATCGATTTCTGGCCCTCGTCGTAATATACACTTAGATTGTTGGTGGCGATGGAGGTTAGACCTACACTGATGGATCAGATTAGGTTGAGTCAGAGGTAGAGTGTATATCTTGTTGGTATTCTAAAGCAACTGAATTAGGGTAAATGGTTGAGTCATTTGGATTGTTACTATAAGAATCAGAAGGGATACTTGAGCAAGATGGAAGATCATGTGCGAAGTAGATTAAGTAGTTGGTTGAGGAAATAAGAGATGACCACCATTGTTCTAAGATGACAATTCATCTAGGAAGAGAAAAGATGTACCAAGATACAAAGTGAGTATGCGGATAAAATACGGACGAGGATGAAATTTGTGATTGGCGATTTAGTGTTCGTAAAGGTTTCACCTTTGAAAAAGAGTGATGAAATTTGAGAGATCGGAAAAGTTAAACCTATAATTTGTTGGTTATT
Organism: Allium cepa; assembly: GCA_030765085.1. Taxonomy (NCBI): domain Eukaryota; kingdom Viridiplantae; phylum Streptophyta; class Magnoliopsida; order Asparagales; family Amaryllidaceae; genus Allium; species Allium cepa. The sequence continues at coordinate 223,765,533 of CM060928.1, forward strand.
TTCTGATACTAGAGTGAATTGGGAGTTTGGTGTATAGGGTAGAGCTTCTAAAGATAATGATGGGAGTCCATAATGTATTTCATGATAGAGTTAAAGGTATGCACTAGTGGCAATTATGTAATTTGATTTATAACTTGCTCGTATGAAGAATTTTATTTGATATGATGCGTGATCTAATTTTGTTTTCTTCTATATGTGTTGTTATGTAGAGATATAAATAATGAATTAAATACGTTAAACATATATATAAATTTAAAATCCTCAAGAAGTATTTTACGATTGTAGTTACAAATATATTCATAACTATGAGTATTGAATCGGTGTACATATGTGTGTGTGTGTGTGTGTGTTCCTAATCAAGATGTATTGAGCAAAGGATATCGTACGTATATTTGGACTATTGTACATAACGCTCTCCATGTGACGGACGGTGATTTACTCTTCACTATTAGGGGCACTAAGAGGTTATGTACTTGTGCTTGTTTGGAAAATCATAGAATGCTCGATGAGAGTCTTTTATAAGTTAATATAATTAACTCAAAATAGAAGATCTCAAGGTAACATTATGAAATAGTCATCAGACTTGAAGGTATTGCTAACCTTAAGTGACTAGGCTATGCTTTCATAATGTTTATATGCTTAGTATGGAGACCTTGTTACGGCCGTAGCTATACGTTGAACTACCTGAAGCAAAACATTATCCAAGAGAGTATTCGTCTACTTTATTATAGAAGGTTAAAATCACATAATTGGTGAAGTAATCGGGTTAGTCGATAGCAATGCTGAATATGTAAAAAAATCTTGTTTGGATCCTAATGGGCTTATGAAATGTAATGGGCTTCATTAGATCCAGTCTAGTTAATTCAAATACAATCAAATTTTATTGTACTTTATAATTTAATTTGTTAAATCTATCATAAACTTTGAAAAGGATGCATACGTCAAATATATTCATATTTCTGAAATACAAAGGGGAATAAACATATTATTATTAGATCTAAATGTAATCACACCAAGATCTAAAAGAAGAAAGATAAAAAGGTGGTATCAACAATTGATTACACCCTCCTCTTTGCAAACATTCCACTAAAACTATACCAATTGGTATTCAAAGTTACAAGTAATAATTAAATGTTTATCTTGACAAATGCAACAACATAGCAACAAGGTCAATATATACATGTGTAGATACTGTGATTCACATTTACATTATATATTTGCTACACACACACACACACACCAATTACTATAATTTTATTTCATTTTGTAAGACGTATGTTTTGTTACAAAACATTGCGAGATCGTAAATATTAAAGACAAAGATTGATTAGAAAAAACTTAAAATAAATGACTTATAGAATTTTAAAATTCAAATTTAAAGTTAGAAGTCTAAATTTGGACTGGTAAGTTTTATTAACTAAGATCTGGATTAATCAAATAACCTTAATGAATTAAATGCTAATATTTAATTGTATATTTATATTTATATAAGTGCGAAGTTGAAAGTAATTTCAATTATTTAAAGTACACACATATATACATATTTAAATTTAAATAGTTTTAATATAAACATAAAATTCACATATTTCTAAATACTTTTATACGTAAATCTATGATGAATATGTATATGTATATATATACACATTAAATTTTTGATTTTATCACTTAAAATTATAGCAATTCAAAACAAAACAATCAAAAAAATGATAGAATCAAAATGTACACGTAAGTTTAGAACAAGATGATAATATATTTCATGTTTCAAAATGATTCTAACAAAAATTATTTAACTTATAAAAAATATAAATTAACTTAGGAAATTATTACATGTATATTGAATCATATCTATATGTGGAATTACAATTTTACAAGCGTTAACAATTTCAGTCTTAAACATATAAATTAAATTAAATCACATCATCCAATTAATTGTCTAAAATATGATGTCAATTATAAACCATAGTGAGGAATTTATATATACATGCAAACACATTTATATATGTGTGTGTATGCGCTTATATATAATTGTTATAAAGAGATACAACAAAATGTAAGTATGAATGGAAATATTACCCTTATGGATTTAGCCAATAAGTTATGCATTGATTTGAGATTTCTCCTAAGATATCTTGGTAGATCCATATCCAGCTTTGCAAGAGAAGAATGAAAACTTAATTTTATTTTTATTTGATGTTTTCATTTAAATTGGAGTAGATTTTGTTTTGGAATGGAAGATTTTATTTAGGCCATAGTAATAGAGAACATTAGAGAAAAAGTAAATTATTGAAAAATGGATTAAAATGAGTTAGTGAACTTGTTTTAATTGAAAGAATGAAACATTTCCCTTTCATTTAATTAAAACATCCTAAATCAATTCCCTTAATTTACTCTATCCCCCTTATCTCTTCTCATGATTTGTCCAGCCATATATGCCATCAAATATCATAATATTTCCATAAATTCATTCGCGCAATTATCTTATATTTAAACCCGTTTAAAGTCACATCGATATCATATATCGATACGCGCAACTATTACTTCTATATATGCATTCAAATAATTCCAAACAGCTCCAAAACACTAATGAAATTAAATAATAATTAATATTTCTAAAATATTAATTAATTTACATCATTTTATTAATTAATTAAAATGTACAGTATTTCGAAGAATTCATAAATATGGTGGTTATAAGGCTCAGAGGTGTGAATTCAATTAGTGGTTAATTTTGAACAATTTAAATATTAAAGTGCAAACATCACCTTTGCTAGTAGTGTGACACTTTAATTGAATTCATTACTCGCATATCTTTTTGCTAAAATCCAATTTCACATTTTCTTAAGCGGTACCTTCTAACAACGATTATTTACACACATTCTCTTCGTCAGCACTATATTACTTTGTGATTTATGTAATTTAGTCTTGGTTAAAATTCCAATATCATCCTTATTCAATTTAGTTAGTCCATTGGTACAATAACAACATTTATTATTAGCCGTACTACTCTGGCTTGAATTTTGACTTTGCGTAGTCTACGGTTGACAGTGATACTAACCTCATACAACCGAGGAGACAAATTCTCTATTGAATAGTATTCACTTCAAATGCCTCAACTCAGACCCAACTATAGTCGCTCGATGGATCTTCATGTCATGGTTTAACTATAATCAAAGTGGGGTATTCACATTGATGTTACATGGTATTCTCAAGTTGAGGGAACTATATAACATCATCACCTTAAGATTTTCTATTTCTGAACTAGTTGTTATTAACCAACGAGAAACAGTTGGACGAGTCATTCCATAGTTATCCAATAACTACAAGAATGTAATCCCTTGGTAACTCCATTAGCCATGAGTGATACAACAACCAATTTTTGGAGAGCATTATGCATTCAAGTCTCAACCGGTGTATCGATATTTTTCTCGAAAGGGAAAAATCATATACATATACATACATACATACATACATACATACATACATATGTGTATATCATGTAGTAAAAATATCCCTTGACATTATTTAATAATATTTTCTTCCGGCCTTAATATTTAAATAATATTAATATAATATATAAATATACGCGGATATAAATAAAGTTAATTTAATATATAATTTACCATTAAAATAAATAACCAATATATATATCTGTGTGAGTATAAAATTTTGCATTTAAATATTTTATTATATATAATGCTTAGATTTAGTTAAATACATATATTTGATAATTCTACAAAAAATTCAAATAAATTTAACCATGTCAAAATAAATATCTAATAATAATATCCATAAACAATTATTTTTAATTATTATTAATGATATGGGCCTCCATATAAACTATTTTATTTTATTTTAAATTAAAATTCAAACATATATTTAGATTCTAAATATTCAAATGTTTAAATTTAAAAACAACCTTGACTTATTAACAAAATAATAGTATTATATTTTATTCATTAGAAAAACCATTTAGCAAAATCATTGTAAATGATTTTTTCATGAATATATATATCATATCAAAGAATATATATATATATATATATATATATATATATATATATATATATATATAATGAATATAATATCATATCAAAGAATCATGCTTAATGTCAAACCAAAAACAAAATTATGATGACAACTCCTTATCTCGATAGTTATTGTCTTCTTTCTTCGTCTCAACTGCCCTCAGACTCATCTGCATCCCTCCGCCTTTTGCTTGATCTTATGTCGAAGAAAAAGAAGAACATGCATCGATTCTCCGATAGTTGGGTTCCAGATCCAGAAAACGAGGAGAGTTCAATAACTCGCTCTGGCTGTCGTTTAGCTCGACTTTACCTTCTCTGGTTCGTGCTTCTGAAACTTTTACATCCGATTTTTCTAGTTGCTGCTGCTATGCCAACCCCTCAAATCCCAATGATGCAATTGCTAATATCAATTCCGACCACTTTATGCCACTCCTCTGCGTCAGTCAACATCGCTAATTGGCCTGTAAAACCTTTACTAGGTACCGCTTCTCTATTAACGAAATAAATGAAAGTGAACAATCTACAATAGTGGATGCGCATTTCAATGCCACAAAAATGAACAAACTGAAATTGGTTATGCAATTTGAGTACCGATGGAGACAGAGAAGGCAATTGTGTTGTAGATAGTATGTGCAACAGATGTGGTTTACTACCAGTTGTTGGGGGATCCTATGTTCCAATTGTGCAAGTATTATATGCATACAAGCTATTTGTGTTAATGCCCAGACTGATATCCCTCCACTGCTACCAGTCCCCAATCCTAATACCCCTCCCATAATGTTGTAGGATAACACTTCCATTTCAATCGTTAAAACCCCACAAAACTCAAAACCGCGGTCATTACTCGTCACTCCTTCCTAGAAACACGGGTGCATATTCCCCTTTTTCTTTCGACATTGTTGAGATTGATGGTATCATGATCCCTTTTATTGAGGTTGTACAAGAGGGTATTGATTTTTGTAGTTGGCTTCTTTCTAGATTCAAACCCATCATAAGATGTAGTTCATAACCATTCTTGCCTTGTATGGAGGATAAAGGGGAACCTGAAGGTCCATTTTAATGACTCTATGTTCTTCAAATTATTGGATGTTATCGAGCAACAACGAATACTAGAAGCGGAACCGTCTTTTATTGAAAGGAAACCGTTTATTATCACATCGCGGAGTCCATCTATTGGCAAAGCTAGAGAATAGGTTTTATCGATTCCAGTTAGTGCATATTTCACTCATGTTACGTGTATATTGCAACCTACGATTGGTCTTAACTGGTTAGCTAGTTGGTCGGGAAACTCAAATAGCTAATCTATGCAAAAGCCTTGATTGAGATTACTCTAGATAAACTACTTCCAGTCAAGCTAATAGTATAGACTGTAGTGGGTCATGTAGAAATTATTGACGTTCGATACAGTTGGGATATATACATATGCTCGACATGTCATTCCTTTGGTCACACTGAGGAAATATGCAAGTATGACGTTCCAACTGACTCTTCTACTACCACCCATACCCTTATGGCTATTCCTGTCAAAGTCCCTCTTCCTCGTTCTTCTATGATGAAATGGGTCCCCAAGCCCAAACCTGCCTCTACTCCTCCATTGGAAGAAACTATTAACATTACACTCCCCATTTGTCAGGTTGCTGATATGCCTCCTGTAGATACTACTTCCTCTGATCTTCCAGTTACCATCTCCAGGCCTTTAGTGCCTACTCCCGTTACCGTTCCCTCTACCGATGTTATTAACTCGAATCCTTTTGAATTGGTATGGGTGCATGAAAGATCTTGGATGAGATTAGAACCTAAGAGTGGCATTTTCTATTCGTATGTATGTCGCATGGATGGAGATGAAAGACATCTCTTTTACCAAGTCAAAAGCGTCGTCCTATCAATTACTTATTCTGGGGACTTAGGGATAGGAACCTATCTGCACTGACTGATGATACGTGGGACATGAGTCACTTTTACACCATTAAGTCATTAGATTATGTTCCTGATTTTGCTTCTATGTTTTCTAGTTTTACACATGTCATGGGGCCTGTACCATATATGGATGGGAGTGATTCATTCCCATTTGAGGGGGAATGGTATGTTTTATTTTTAAGTAGTCGAGACATTATAGTTTCACTCCTGTTCATTACTCTTACGTTATAGTTGTTATGGCATGTCAGCCTCATACCTGATTTGTGTGTATATATATATATGGTCCGGCAACTATAAAATCGGTGGTAGTTATTGAGGTGTTTCTGCTTCATACTTGTTAAATCTTTGTATGGTGGTACAACTACTATAATCCAGCTTACATGTGCAAAAAAAATATTCTTTGTTTTGCCTGTCAAAAAAAATTGTATATAAATATATAATTATATGTATATACATACATACATATATGTATATGTGTGTTTTTATGTATTTTAAGGTATATATTTATTTAGAAAATAGATATAATTTTGAATTTTCTATATATAATATGGGTGAGAAATGTATTGAAATAACTAGAAATGATAAGATCATATGTATTTATGAATATATTTAATTATAATTCTGTACCTTTTACCTTTAAAATCTTGCCTACAGTCGAACAAGTTGTTTGTTGGCTATTTCCTCTTTAAATTTTCATTCTCCTCATTGGATAAAGGTTGCAAAGCTATCACTGTGGCCTTGCTAAAAATAAAATAAGGGCCAAAGCTACACATAGTTTGTATAGAAAGAAAATAAAGGGAGGTCATCTATTTATGTCCAAGGAGATACTAAAATATCTCTCTTTTTTTCTCCCAAACACTGGATGACTAGGTTATCTTGCCTCCCTTTTCTTTTATGGTCAGTCTTTTCCATGACCTTGTTTGGCGAAATTTGCCTTTGACTCCTCTTCCATCAATCAATTAAATATATTTTTCAAGACTCCTTTCCAATCGAACCAACAAATAACTTTTATACATTGTTCCAATCGACGTTAAGCTTCAAATAAATGATTACAATGCCATAAAATATTAACGTAACGTTTGTACTAGTTTATAACATTTATAATTAAATTTTATATTTTTCAAATTTGTAAATAACTAGTAACGTGGTTATGTTAACTCTTTGGTGTTAACTGGGTTCTAAGTCAATATTTAAATAATTTAAATATTGAAGCCTATACGAATTTTACAAAGCACAACATCAGGTATAAGCTCAAGGCTTATGGAACATTTAAGAAAATCTAATTTTTAATCTTTAATAAGTCACCTATAAAATGAAATTTTGTATACATATTATTTTCATCATCACTGTAGCATATAGATACCAAGAGTTTGGTCAAACGTAATAAACTCTACTAGTATCCATATTTAATTTTGTATTTTAAAGTCCTTGATTCGATCTGATAAGATTTATAAATTAATTGATTTAATTATGCCATAGATTTTAACTTTAATTTGACTACCAATTACGATGATACTAACCTTCTACAGGAAGAAGAATTCTCTTTTGGGTAGTGTTTTACTTCAAGTAGTTGAACATATACACAACTCTGGTCGTAACAAAGTTTCCAATCCAAATATTCAACCATAATCAAAGTGTACCTAGCTACTTTAGATTAAATATATACTCAAGTCTATAGACTACTGTACATCGTGACCATGAGATATTCTATTTTTACTTAGGCATATTAACTTATAGAGGATTCTCATTTGATCATTATGTGATGTTCCCAACAACCACAAGTACATAACCCCTCAGTGGCCCCAACGGTCATGAGTAAACCATCATCCTTTGTATAAAGTGTGCTTTATACACCAGTCTTAATAGATGTATCAATATCTTTTTCTTAATCCATCTTTACTAGAAATACTTGAGAAGTAAGTATGTGTGTGTATGCATGTGTGTGTATATATATCCATACCTATAGTGACGTACACATTCATAACTACAATGAATAAAATACTCCTTTTAAAAAGTTTTGCATCATACGTACATACATCTGTGCATGCGTGTTTAATGTGTTGATTAACATTAATTATATGTATGTAACAACACATATAAAAGAAAATAAAAACAAAAGCATTCTTTATTTCAAACAAGATTCTTTTATAAGAGTTAAGTTACGTAAAAAATAACATAATTTTCTTTAGGGCACAGCCTTAACTCTATTACCCTAATTTCGAGTAACATTATTTAGGACATTTAATTAGTTGAATTAAATGAAATAATTTAAATGGTTAAGGAATTGAGATTTGTTTTAATAAAAGGGATAGCCATGCCTAATAACAAATGAACTAAGATGAATTGAAATGAAATACATAAGGGAAGGTAGATAAGGGGTAAAATAGGAAGAACTATATTCTTATACTCTAAACCCTTAAGCCATTCATTCTACATGTTCAATTGCAAAAATTAAAACATAAGAGGTCGGTCACCATTAAGTAAGAATAAGAAGAAGATAAAGCAATCAAAGGAAGAAAGCTTAATCAATTCAAAACCATCCTCAAATCTCAACTCCTTAATCACAAAACTAAGGTGAACATTTCTTTACATATCATATTTTGATAATTTTGATTTCTAAAATCAGACCTGAATGTTTTTGCAAATATATTTCCATGTTTTGAATGTTATACACACACACACACTTGTTGATGAATTATGCTTATTCATATTGATTTTATGACAAGTTATTGAAAAACCTATCTAATGACATTTGAATGCCTTACGAAATTGATATATGGTCAGAAATTATATTTTAGAAATCGGTTTCAAGTTTCATAATTTTCTAAATTAATATGGAATTATTATGAATTTTCTAGTGAAAAAAATAGTATTTTTGGCTTAAAATTAATTAAGGCTATAATATGATAGTTTTAGGTCAGAAATTTAAATATATTAGAAATCATATTAAAAGTTATTTATTGGAATTTTTGGAGAATTTTCCTATGTGTTTTATTAAGTATATAAAATTATTTAAGAAATGAGACTTAAATGTTTTATATGTTTAAATATGGAGAAGGGGCAATTTGCAAAAAAATTTAAATACGAAATACTGAATTCCGTGGCACTTTTAGAAAAGATTTTTGAAAAGAAATTGGCAATCAATTATATTATGAAAAATAGTAAAGTTAGTTAGAAAGAAATTGCTTTATAAAGAAAGAAAATAATTTTTGTAAGTATTTGCTGTTTTGCCACTATCGGCAGCAGGCTTTCGACTTCATGCCTCCGCTTTTGACCAAGTCGAAACCAATAAACATGGTATCAAAAGCCTTGGTTCGTAGTGGACTGGAGTAGGCGAAAGGCATAAGGTCGAAACAATGCTTTCAAAGGTGTCGAGACTTCGATTTGCTTTCAAAAAGAAATGTCGCTTGCTTGCTTTCGAAAGGGTTTAATGATAGGTTTCGACAGAGGTTGCCGCCTTTTATTTTAAACAAGCTTTCAATAGGTTCGAAACATACGTTGCCACAATTCTACCTTTCGACATAATTGAGGTCGTTGCCTTTAAACATGGTATCAAATGTGTGCTTTCTCTTTTAAAATAAAAGCCGCTTCTCCAATGCTTTCGAAAGGGTTGGTGTCAAAACCTTCCACTTTCTTTACTTAAAAAATTGCTTTCGAAAGAGTGCTTTCGACTTTGTTATTTTCAAACCCTTTTGTTCTATTGAAAAATAAACCCATAGGTTTTGAATGAAACGATTTTAAATGGTTTCAAAACTATGTTCCGCATGTTTTAACTTGAACCCAATGCTTTCGAAAGGTTTGTTTTAAGTAGAGTTCGTTAATGCTTTATAAAGGTAATTAATAAAGATTTGAAGGGGAGGTTCTTCGGTATTTTCTAAAGGTAACTAATAAAGGTTTCGAAGAGGAGGTTCCCCAGTATTTTCGAAAGGTATATGTAATAGGTTTTGAAAGGGTGATTTCCCAATGGTTTTGAAATGTTTACCTTAGTGTGTAAATGGAAGGTTTCCAATGTTTTCAAATATCATATTTAAAGTGTTTTAAAGGAGGATGTTTAAGGTTTATAAAGCTTTCGAAAGAAATATTTTCAATGTTTTCTAAAGGACTAGTGTCAATGGTTTCAAAAGGTATGTTTTGGCCTTTCGGCCTAAGGTTATAAAGTAAAGTAGTTTACCTATCTCGAAAGGGGTACTTTCAATGATTTCGAAAGGGGTATTTCCAATGGTTTCGAAAGAGTATTATTTAAAGGTTTAAACAGATGTTTCGAATGTTTTCATCAACAATGTTTTGAGCAAAACATAGATCATGGCAAAAAGATATAAGTAAAGCAAATGATATGTTTCCTTGTTTAAGTATGATTTAAAGGGATTATATCAATTTGATGATTTAAAATGATTAAATCATTTTGAAAAGGTTTTCAAGGAAAATTTAAAGGGTTGTTAACCCTAAGTAAAATGGTTTAGATATTTGTGTAACAGATGGGACTAGTGTAGGGTCGCGCCCTATAAATTAGCTTTATCCCCAAGCTAATTTTAGTCCAAAATTCCAGTGTGTAAGCTTAGTCACAGGTAAGACTTAAATGATGGTTACACACAGAAGAGAATATATATGCACAGAGAAGAAGGATAGTGTGATATCCCGGAAATTTGGGACAATATCAATTTAATAATCTACATTAAAAATTAAATTGATTTGATAATATTTGTCAATAATTTAATAATCTTCTTTTAAATAAATATTTAACGGATAAATTATCTTTTAGAAGTTAATCAAATTGCCTTCTATTTATAATGTATATATATCTGTACATATTGTACATGGAAAATCTTTGTTTTAATTTAATAAGTAGACATGTTTCTAATTCTAATATTTTTGATAATTTAGAAATTTGATATTTAAGCTATTTAATAAATGATTATATGATTTTAAATTATTCAAGATTTAAGTTTAATTGTTTAAAATAGTTTTAGCTTACATTTAAATTTAGCAAAAAGGTTTGTTTAATTTGTTTTAAATTTATCTTGATAAAAAAATAAAATAGTTTATTAATAGATAAATACTTTTATAAATCATTTGACTTAATAATGAGCTCTATTAATTATGTAAATGTTTACAAATGAATTTTTAATAATGTCAACTTTATTTATATGTGTGTTTGCATGAAATTTATGATTTGGTAATTAAAGATAAAGGTTTCAAAATGTTCAAATTTAAAATAAACATTTACTAATATTAATATAAGTATGAAGTAAAATAATAATAAGTAATCAAATATTGGTTAGTCTATGTTAAAAATAATAAAGGAAAGTAAAAGTGAAACATATGCTAGAAAATAGAATTAAATACCTAAGACTAAGTCATAGCAAAGAAAAAAATATAAGGTCTGTAAGAAATGCAAAGAAAATTCAAAACACAAATTTGTAAGTATACAAGACATAATAATTGAAGTATGCAGACAAGAATAAAAAGAAAAAAAGAAAAAAAGAGACAAGTATGCAAAGCTAAATAAAAATATCTTCATTTTAGTCAAATGGTATTAGTCAAAGTATAGAAATAACACCTCACAAAAGATGTATAGTATAGTTCAAAACTAGAAACAATAAAAACAGAAATTTATAAATAAGTAGCTTCATGGGTAAGCTAAATCTTGATCTGCAAGTTGTACATTTACACACACATATCTTTTAGCAGCTGAACCAAAATATACTTATGTCAACTAATAGAGAAACCAAGCATTAATCACTATCTTATCAGCACATAATTTTTTCAATTCAAGTGTATGCAAGTATCTGGCCTGATAAAACAAATTTTGTACCTGCAAAGAAATTTTTGTCCCAGCTATCACCTTCCCCTATAAACTTCTTTTTTATACATGCTTTCTAATTCGTTCAGCATAGTCTTTCATAGCAAACACTTATATTTTAATAACTGAAGCATCAATGTAAAGTCAAAGCAGAAACATTTTACAGTTTCAGTTTTAAAGAATTAGCAGTGCAAAGCAAGATTTCTCTGTCTCTTCCAAATACAATGGTGAGTAACACTTTTAAATTTCTTAAGTTTTTAAACCTGTTACATGCAAATAGTTGAATGCCTAAATATATTGAATGAATACTTATATATTCATTTTTTCTCTGGATTACTGTGAAATGGAAATTACAGTATGTTTTAGTCTGCAAATCCAAATTGATTCATTTAAAACTTGCTTTGTTTTTCCCATTGCAGTGAGTAACACCATCTTTGAGGTTTAAATTTTAGCTATGGTTGCTTGGTCGATGTCTGTAATATGTATATACTGATTGTGTTTGTGATATCTCTGCATAGCCATTTCTATAACTTCTGTTCTTACTTCAAGTATCAGTGTGATTCAAAAGTCATCATCTTTTTACTTTCTTACTGTTTGGATTAGAACTTAGTCTAAAATTTTTGAATTAGCATAGATGGATGGTTAAAATTTATAAGAAAGTTAAATACATATTTGAGTAAGCCTGAAAAGAAAATAAAATGAAGTAACAGAGCAAATTATAAAACAAGTCAAAACTTCAGTTGTCATGATCCATCAATTCAAGTGTATGAACTTATTACTACATCAAAATTAGGATTTTTAAAGCTTAAATTACATTTTTTAGTTGAGCTATGAACATGTTTTACTGGGTTGAACCATTCAAGCAATTTGGGTTGTCTCTGGAAGTGTAGTTGATCGAGGGCTTAAGGATTGTTTTGGAGGTAGTTGGATGGTCGGTGAGGCCAGGAAAATTGTCAGGAAGTTCATCTATGACCGGAGGTGACGGTGGTTGCTAGCTTTATCTCCTAGACCTAGTTTTGCCTATGTCTGGAAATTTGATTGTTTCGGGGCCAAGAAAGGATCGAGTTTGAGGAAACTCTGGGGGATGGTTGTGGGAACATAGTAGAAGCTGTAGACAGAGGCGGTGGTACTCCAGTGGTCGGAATTTGAAGAGCGGGGAGGTTTCAGGTTTTGGGATGTTGCTTGTTGTGTTTCCAGGTTGTAGAGGAGAAGGTGTATTTATGTTTTAGAGCAAGGGGCTAGCTTCTGGTGTTTGTAATGGGATCTGGAAGTGACTGGCGTCGTGGGGGAGTGTCAGGGGATGGCCGGAGTTGGCAGGGTCCACGGTGCACGTGCACCGTGCCAGTGAAGTAGGGTAGTACTGTGTTTTTGGTGTGCAGTTTTTGGTCTCAGGAAGCACTCGAGTCACTCGAGCTGATTACTCGAAGCAATGTGATGGAAAACCCGAAGCAGAAATAGGTTGGCTCGAGTATTGTTATACAGTTTTAGTATGCAGGGTTTTGGACTCAGGGAAGTCTCGAGTAAATTTCATTTTTACTCGAAGCACAGAGCTAGTTGACCCGAAGCAATTTGTTTGGGTTCAGGTGGAAGTTCAAATTCCTACAGGTTGTGTAAACACCTGTACATTTAAAATTTAAACTAAATTTAAGCAAAATTAATTGTAAGTTAGTTGAAATCATGATGTATTTGAATTTTAAGTTGTCAACTAAGATTTAACAAAGTCTAAATCTAATTAGAAGTATGAATTCAAATTTATGTTTTAAATCTAAAATGCAGTTTTTAATACTAAAATGAGTTTCAGGTTTTAAAACCTGATAGTTTCCAGATTTTCAAGGTTAGACCTGAAACAAAATGTTGCAGCAGTTCAATTCGAATGTTTAAAGGTATTGATTCAAATGGATATTTGAATTTTAAAAGTTTAAAATGGATTTGGATGTGAAAAGTCAGTTTTCAATTCAAGTTTTGGTTAGGAAGTTAAATCAAATGTTTGGAATTAAAGATAACTTGATGGAATTCAAGATCACCTAGAATTCAATCTGAAAATTTAAATCAGTTTGAATATGAATGTTTTAAAAATAAGTTCAAATAAAATAGTTTTGAAACGTAAATTTGTTTCAATAAAATTTACTTGATTTTGAGAATTCTTTAATTAAAGATTTTTGAATGAAAAGTAAATAAATTGTTTAACTTGAGATTTGCAAGTTAAATATTAATGTATTTTGGAAATTTAAATTTGAATTAAGATTCAAGTAGTTTAAATTAAAAGATTTTCTTATATAAGTTCATATGTAAATAATAAAGGTTATTTACATTTATATAAAAGATCTTAAATTGAATTTAAATTATAGACATTTGAATCTTCAATTCAAATGATATTTGAATGCAAATTTAAAATGTGATGTTAATAAAATCATTTATTAAGAAATAAATTATCTTGAGAATAATAGGGTAATTAAGGAATGACTTATGTATTTAAGTTAATAATTTAAATTGATTTATAACTAAAGATCAATTAAGAAGTAAATTAAGGAATGTTATTAGTAATGTAGAAATTATTAATTAATTCATATATAGGATTAATTTTGGATAATTAATTAGATTAATTGGATAATCTATTGTAAATTGTTAATGAAATTACTTGACCAAAGTAATTAAGAATTAATCACTTATTAATTTTGATTGGAAGATTAATTCAAGTTAATCAATCTATTTTAATTAATTTAAAGAGAATCATTTGATAAATTGATGAGTGCAATTACTTAGTGTATGCAATGGAGCACAATTACTTAAGAAAGTAATTAATATTAATTACTAAACGTAATTAGTGAAAAATGATGTGTTAATAAGGTAATTTGGATAATTACTTTTGTAATTAATCAAGGGATTAATCAATGGAGATAGTCAATTATGGAATAATTAATTTATTGATATAAGTAATTAATGATAGTTAATTACTGATTGATATTAATCAAGAGTGATTAATAATTGGGTTTGATTAAAAATGAATCATTTAATGTAATGAAGTAATTAATTTAAATATAATTTGAAACCATTAATTAATATAATTACTGGTGGATTAATTAAGGAATAACTAACGATGTGGTGATTAATTATTGTAATTAATTAAGAATAAATGTAATTAATTATATTTAATTAATAAATAAAGTAATTACATGTTAATTACTATGCATGATGTAGGATAATTAATTTGTAAAATTAATTAAAGACTAATTACCTATTGTAATTAGAGAACGATTAATCAAGGGTGATTAACCAAGATGAGTATTCAGTGGATGATCAATTAATTTGATTTATAATTAATTAAAGACTGTAAGCAGGATTTATAGATGAAGTAATTAATTTAATTTACTTTAAATTAATTAGAGATAGAAGTAGTTAATTTAATTCATTTTAAATTAATTACAAATGGTATGATTATAAATCATTGCTTATGAATGAATGATATTGATATTTCATTTGATGATTGTGATCTCAGATATGAGATGGGTAATATCTTGTGATATGGATGCTTGGTTTAAGTAGGATAATATTTAATTATCTGATGGATGGAAATATTGATTATCTGTATGTGAGATGATGTGATTATTTATTGTGATATTATGAATTATCCATCTGTGTGTACATTGGTTATGTTGAATTAATCTGTTAAGACTAAATAGACAACTTGGCCCTAAAAGACACGTTTTGGATTTCGATGAGACCGGGATCGGGTTTTCCGCATTAGGAACATCCGAAAACCACATCGTTTTCAAATTAACGTTAGGTCCTGAATCTGAAGTGAAGTTGAAGATTCAGAATGCAAGGGTTGTCGTCGTTAACTCTGAGGGTGATTCCAAAACGAGTGTAACGAGATAATGCCTTCGGTTTCGTTCGAACCCGGAACGAACTTGTATGGATTGAATGCTTTCAACACATCGTCAGGCGGGCGATGAGCATTCTAAGTAATGTTTTCTATAAAGGTAATCGTAGCCTTAAGCCTCATCAACCGGGAATGGCTAAAACAGGGGAGGTGCAGCAAGGTTAGGTGGGTCATGCCCAAGCAGGACAAGATTTTCCCCTGTCTAGATGTCCCTTTTATTCGGCTTTGTGGGCGGTTGGATGTACACCAACTGCGGGGTTATCTTGTTCGGGACTGTTCAGTAAGGAATGGTTCCGGCCTTGTGTTGCAGGGGATGAAGGGAGTAATCCTCGGTACGTTGATCTAGGCCACGTACTGTGACGGGCGGTACCCCAGTAGCCCTGCCATTGTATGGAATCCATAATCCAATAAGAGCTAACGGTTTTGATTGTATTACCCACTTTTGTGGCTAGTAGCTGGAATTTAATCATGTAACAATTTCGGCTATTTTCTATTTACTTGAAAACCCTAGACCTATTATAATATCACAGAATTTCCTATCAAATGTTTTGGTTAGCGTAAGGTAAAAACTTTTCCATGTTTATGTGTGGGGAGTCTTACGTGATACCTTTTGTTTTCAATAGATTTTCAAAGTTAAACAACTTTAACCTGTTACTCATACCAGACCCATGTCTGACCCAGAGTTTATTTTTGTTTTCATAAACTCTCGGGTACCCAAATTTTTATGGGTAGCCAAGGGATTCAGGTTAGCTTTGACGAATTCTGGAGGAGCAATGGAGCAGGTGGCTTCAGCGTTGTAGATATATATAGTTCCGCTGTGTTGGTATCTCTGAGTCGTTTTGATTGAGTTGTTCTATATATTGAGTTGTATAACTGGACAGGTGTTTATAACTGTCTAGCATGTGATGTATTATCTGTATAACTCTGATTGATGTTGTATACTATGTAAATACTTATGTGATTATTATAATTTATTCGTTCCGCTGTAAGATTCTGATGTTGTTGTTCTTTCTTCTCTATCTTTTCTATTTTCTCACCTCTTTCTTTTCTTATTAACGATACTTCTTCCTGGGCGTAGGAAGTTGGGTCGTTACAGTGGTATCAGAGCGCTAGGTTGAGTGAATACCTAGGCTCTTAAGTGATTGCTTCTTGAGAGAGCGTATTTGTAATTTTGATATATATATATATATATATTTCTACCTATTGTTGGGTTACCTGTCCGGGTCATCCAATATAAGTTATTAAGGTAGATGGGTAGTGGTGTGTGTAACACAACTATCAATGGTTGGAAGAGTAATTGTTGAGACTGTAGGCCTAATACTGTCTCGAGTAATTTTTGGATGGTGTAAGGATTTCATTGATCTCTAAAGGAAACCTGTTGAGGGTCGGAGTTCATCTTTGAAGTGTTAGAGTTTGGTTAAGCTAGAATCTGTCAGGTAGACAAAAGTAAGTCAAGATATTTTGATACATTAAGGTGCGGTAGCTGTGTGATGAGACATAGTGACTATGGATATCTCCGACGATATTTCTTTGGAACATGTAAGGTGAAGTGACTGCTTCGGTGTTGTGACTGTGCTCAGCTGGGTGTTTTGTTTTTTTTGAGGTCCGTGTTTCTCGAAGAGCTTTGAACAGGAAATCTTAGCATCTGTGGCAGCAATGCAGCTTAGAATATTTTTGGTGTTGGCAAGAGATTTTCTGGCTTAGCAGTTTTTCTGTAATGGAATTCAGAAGTAATTATGTGGACCCGTTTCTTCGATGGATTGGCCACCTAAGTGTAAGCTGTTCTGATTTGTAAAAAAAGAAAGAACAGTTTCCTTTGGAATTTGGCTGTATCGATCGCAAAAGTGACTTGCGATGGTTTGGGTGTTCTTTTGGGGTTTCAGAGATTTTTTCTAGATGTCTTCTGCAAGTTAGGGTTTTGTTCTGGAAATTGAGTAGGTGAAACAGCTCAGAATTTTGGTGGAACTTCTGAGTTTTATTTTTGAAGGTGTTGACCAGTCTGTGCTTGAGATCATCATCAGCATTTTCCTCTGTTCAATCAGAGTGGCGCAGCGGAAGCATGGTGGTAGCTGTTTTAGTTTGGAAGCAATTGGATATTGCAGTGATTGGATTAGAGAGTTCTACGGGAAATTTTTCAGAATCTGAGATCAGATTGGGGTGCACCTGTTTTATCTCTCCGGACGAGAGATGTGAGTTCTGTTTTCTGATTTTGGAATAGAGTTGTATTCTGAGTTTTGGTTGATCTTAGAAGGATCAATTTGTTGGATTGTCTTTGGTTTAGTTTGTTTATAAGGGCATCAGCAAGGATTTAGCTGATCGGTAAAGATGAATGAAGCCCAGGATCGTCCGAAGAGTTTTGTGGATAAGAGACGAAGAAATTTGGAGTCCGTAATCGGAGATTTGATTTTGGATAAGTGTTTGGCTTAAGAATTGAATTTTCAGTTTGGATAATTGGAATTCGGAGTGTTTCACGTATCTCTGAGGGAGTACGTGTAAGATCTATCTTTGATTTTAGAATCAGCAGTTCAGGGAGTTGCAGTGTTGGGTCAGATTTGAGTTTGGTCTGATTTCCTGTTTTGTTTTGTAGATTTAGATGAGTGGAAACTCTGTAGTTTAATAGTAGTATTGGTTGTTTGGATTCTATAGGGCGAGTAACCCGGTATTTATACTTGGGAAGACTCGAGAAAATTATATTTAGAATTTTGTCTGGATAGTTAGATTTATTTGTTTGGATGAATTGGTTGCTATGATTGTTAGTTTATGTTGATATATGCTTGTGTTTCGTATTTAAATTTTTAATTGGATTATTAAATTACCTTTGTTTTAAATTTCGGGTACGAAATTCTTTTAAGGGGGGAAGAATGTGATATCCCGGAATTTGGGACAATATCAATTTAATAATCTACATTAAAAATTAAATTGATTTGATAATATTTGTCAATAATTTAATAATCTTCTTTTAAATAAATATTTAACTGATAAATTATCTTTTAGAAGTTAATCAAATTGCCTTCTATTTATAATGTATATATATCTGTACATATTGTACATGGAAAATCTTTGTTTTAATTTAATAAGTAGACATGTTTCTAATTCTAATATTTTTGATAATTTAGAAATTTGATATTTAAGCTATTTAATAAATGATTATATGATTTTAAATTATTCAAGATTTAAGTTTAATTGTTTAAAATAATTTTAGCTTACATTTAAATTTATCAAAAAGGTTTGTTTAATTTGTTTTAAATTTATCTTGATAAAAAAATAAAACAGTTTATTAATAGATAAATACTTTTATAAATCATTTGACTTAATAATGAGCTCTATTAATTATGTAAATGTTTACAAATGAATTTTTAATAATGTCAACTTTATTTATATGTGTGTTTGCATGAAATTTATGATTTGGTAATTAAAGATAAAGGTTTCAAAATGTTCAAATTTAAAATAAACATTTACTAATATTAATATAAGTATGAAGTAAAATAATAATAAGTAATCAAATATTGGTTAGTCTATGTTAAAAATAATAAAGGGAAGTAAAAGTGAAACATATGCTAGAAAATAGAATTAAATACCTAAGACTAAGTCATAGCAAAGAAAAAATATAAGGTCTGTAAGAAATTTGTAGTGCAAGCAAATGCAAAGAAAATTCTAAACACATATTTGTAAGTATACAAGACATAATAATTGAAGTATGCAGACAAGAATAAAAAGAAAAAAAGAAAAAAAGAGACAAGTATGCAAAGCTAAATAAAAATATCTTCATTTTAGTCAAATGGTATTAGTCAAAGTATAGAAATAACACCTCACAAAAGATGTATAGTATAGTTCAAAACTAGAAACAATAAAAACAGAAATTTATAAATAAGTAGCTTCATGGGTAAGCTAAATCTTGATCTGCAAGTTGTACATTTACACACACATATCTTTTAGCAGCTGAACCAAAATATACTTATGTCAACTAATAGAGAAACCAAGCATTAATCACTATCTTATCAGCACATAATTTTTTCAATTCAAGTGTATGCAAGTATCTGGCCTGATAAAACAAATTTTGTACCTGCAAAGAAATTTTTGTCCCAGCTATCACCTTCCCCTATAAACTTCTTTTTTATACATGCTTTCTAATTCGTTCAGCATAGTCTTTCATAGCAAACACTTATATTTTAATAACTGAAGCATCAATGTAAAGTCAAAGCAGAAACATTTTACAGTTTCAGTTTTAAAGAATTAGCAGTGCAAAGCAAGATTTCTCTGTCTCTTCCAAATACAATGGTGAGTAACACTTTTAAATTTCTTAAGTTTTTAAACCTGTTACATGCAAATAGTTGAATGCCTAAATATATTGAATGAATACTTATATATTCATTTTTTCTCTGGATTACTGTGAAATGGAAATTACAGTATGTTTTAGTCTGCAAATCCAAATTGATTCATTTAAAACTTGCTTTGTTTTTCCCATTGCTGTGAGTAACACCATCTTTGAGGTTTAAATTTTAGCTATGGTTGCTTGGTCGATGTCTGTAATATGTATATACTGATTGTGTTTGTGATATCTCTGCATAGCCATTTCTATAACTTCTGTTCTTACTTCAAGTATCAGTGTGATTCAAAAGTCATCATCTTTTTACTTTCTTACTGTTTGGATTAGAACTTAGTCTAAAAATTTTGAATTAGCATAGATGGATCGTTAAAATTTATAAGAAAGTTAAATACATATTTGAGTAAGCCTGAAAAGAAAATGAAATGAAGTAACAGAGCAAATTATAAAACAAGTCAAAACTTCAGTTGTCATGATCCATCAATTCAAGTGTATGAACTTATTACTACATCAAAATTAGGATTTTTAAAGCTTAAATTACATTTTTTAGTTGAGCTATGAACATGTTTTACTGGGTTGAACCATTCAAGCAATTTGGGTTGTCTCTGGAAGTGTAGTTGATCGGAGGGCTTAAGGATTGTTTTGGAGGTAGTTGGATGGTCGGTGAGGCCAGGAAAATTGTCAGGAAGTTCATCTATGACCGGAGGTGACGGTGGTTGCTAGCTTTATCTCCTAGACCTAGTTTTGCCTATGTCTGGAAATTTGATTGTTTCGGGGCCAAGAAAGGATCGAGTTTGAGGAAACTCTGAGGGATGGTTGTGGGAACATAGTAGAAGCTGTAGACAGAGGCGGTGGTACTCCAGTGGTCGGAATTTGAAGAGCGGGGAGGTTTCAGGTTTTGGGCTGTTGCTTGTTGTGTTTCCAGGTTGTAGAGGAGAAGGTGTATTTATGTTTTAGAGCAAGGGGCTAGCTTCTGGTGTTTGTAATGGGATCTGGAAGTGACTGGCGTCGTGGGGGAGTGTCAGGGGATGGCCGGAGTTGGCAGGGTCCACGGTGCACGTGCACCGTGCCAGTGAAGTAGGGTAGTACTGTGTTTTTGGTGTGCAGTTTTTGGTCTCAGGAAGCACTCGAGTCACTCGAGCTGATTACTCGAAGCAATGTGATGGAAAACCCGAAGCAGAAATAGGTTGGCTCGAGTATTGTTATACAGTTTTAGTATGCAGGGTTTTGGACTCGGGGAAGTCTCGAGTAAATTTCATTTTTACTCGAAGCACAGAGCTAGTTGACCCGAAGCAATTTGTTTGGGTTCAGGTGGAAGTTCAAATTCCTACAGGTTGTGTAAACACCTGTACATTTAAAATTTAAACCAAATTTAAGCAAAATTAATTGTAAGTTAGTTGAAATCATGATGTATTTGAATTTTAAGTTGTCAACTAAGATTTAACAAAGTCTAAATCTAATTAGAAGTATGAATTCAAATTTATGTTTTAAATCTAAAATGCAGTTTTTAATACTAAAATGAGTTTCAGGTTTTAAAACCTGATAGTTTCCAGATTTTCAAGGTTAGACCTGAAACAAAATGTTGCAGCTGTTTAATTCGAATGTTTAAAGGTATTGATTCAAATGGATATTTGAATTTTAAAAGTTTAAAATGGATTTGGATGTGAAAAGTCAGTTTTCAATTCAAGTTTTGGTTAGGAAGTTAAATCAAATGTTTGGAATTAAAGATAACTTGATGGAATTCAAGATCACCTAGAATTCAATCTGAAAATTTAAATCAGTTTGAATATGAATGTTTTAAAAATAAGTTCAAATAAAATAGTTTTGAAACGTAAATTTGTTTCAATAAAATTTACTTGATTTTGAGAATTCTTTAATTAAAGATTTTTGAATGAAAAGTAAATAAATTGTTTAACTTGAGATTTGCAAGTTAAATATTAATGTATTTTGGAAATTTAAATTTGAATTAAGATTCAAGTAGTTTAAATTAAAAGATTTTCTTATATAAGTTCATATGTAAATAATAAATGTTATTTACATTTATATAAAAGATCTTAAATTGAATTTAAATTATAGACATTTGAATCTTCAATTCAAATGATATTTGAATGCAAATTTAAAATGTGATGTTAATAAAATCATTTATTAAGAAATAAATTATCTTGAGAATAATAGGGTAATTAAGGAATGACTTATGTATTTAAGTTAATAATTTAAATTGATTTATAACTAAAGATCAATTAAGAAGTAAATTAAGGAATGTTATTAGTAATGTAGAAATTATTAATTAATTCATATATAGGATTAATTTTGGATAATTAATTAGATTAATTGGATAATCTATTGTAAATTGTTAATGAAATTACTTGACCAAAGTAATTAAGAATTAATCACTTATTAATTTTGATAGGAAGATTAATTCAAGTTAATCAATCTATTTTAATTAATTTAAAGAGAATCATTTGATAAATTGATAAGTGCAATTACTTAGCGTATGCAATGGAGCACAATTACTTAAGAAAGTAATTAATATTAATTACTAAATGTAATTAGTGAAAAATGATGTGTTAATAAGGTAATTTGGATAATTACTTTTGTAATTAATCAAGGGATTAATCAATGGAGATAGTCAATTATGGAATAATTAATTTATTGATATAAGTAATTAATGATAGTTAATTACTGATTGATATTAATCAAGAGTGATTAATAATTGGGTTTGATTAAAAATGAATCATTTAATGTAATGAAGTAATTAATTTAAATATAATTTGAAATCATTAATTAATATAATTACAGGTGGATTAATTAAGGAATAACTAACGATGTGGTGATTAATTATTGTAATTAATTAAGAATAAATGTAATTAATTATATTTAATTAATAAATAAAGTAATTACATGTTAATTACTATGCATGATGTAGGATAATTAATTTGTAAAATTAATTAAAGACTAATTACCTATTGTAATTAGAGAACGATTAATCAAGGGTGATTAACCAAGATGAGTATTCAGTGGATGATCAATTAATTTGATTTATAATTAATTAAAGACTGTAAGCAGGATTTATAGATGAAGTAATTAATTTAATTTAATTTAAATTAATTAGAGATAGAAGTAGTTAATTTAATTCATTTTAAATTAATTACAAATGGTATGATTATAAATCATTGCTTATGAATGAATGATATTGATATTTCATTTAATGATTGTGATCTCAGATATGAGATGGGTAATATCTTGTGATATGGATGCTTGGTTTAAGTAGGATAATATTTAATTATCTGATGGATGGAAATATTGATTATCTGTATGTGAGATGATGTGATTATTTATTGTGATATTATGAATTATCCATCTGTGTGTACATTGGTTACGTTGAATTAATCTGTTAAGACTAAATAGACAACTTGGCCCTAAAAGACACGTTTTGGATTTCGATGAGACCGGGATCGAGTTTTCCGCATTAGGAACATCCGAAAACCACATCGTTTCCAAATGAACGTTAGGTCCTGAATATGAAGTGAAGTTGAAGATTCAGAATGCAAGGGTTGTCGTCGTTGATTCTGAGGGTGATTCCAAAACGAGTGTAACGAGATAATGCCTTCGGTTTCGTTCGAATCCGGAACGAACTTGTATGGATTGAATGCTTTCAACACATCGTCAGGCGGGCGATGAGCATTCTAAGTAATGTTTTCTATAAAGGTAATCGTAGCCTCAAGCCTCATCAACCGGGATGGCTAAAACAGGGGAGGTGCAGCAAGGTTAGGTGGGTCATGCCCAAGCAGGACAAGATTTTCCCCTGTCTAGATGTCCCTTTTTATTCGGCTTTGTGGGCGGTTGGATGTACACCAACTGCGGGGTTATCTTGTTCGGGACTGTTCAGTAAGGAATGGTTCCGGCCTTGTGTTGCAGGGGATGAAGGGAGTAACCCTCGGTACGTTGATCTAGGCTACGTACTGTGACGGGCGGTACCCCAGTAGCCCTGCCATTGTATGGAATCCACAATCCAATAAGAGCTAACGGTTTTGATTGTATTACCCACTTTTGTGGCTAGTAGCTGGAATTTAATCATGTAACAATTTCGGCTATTTTCTATTTACTTGAAAACCCTAGACCTTTTATAATATCACAGAATTTCCATCAAATGTTTTGGTTAGCGTAAGGTAAAAACTTTTCCATGTTTATGTGTGGGGAGTCTTACGTGATACCTTTTGTTTTCAATAGATTTTCAAAGTTAAACAACTTTAACCTGTTACTCATACCAGACCCATGTCTGACCCGGAGTTTATTTTTGTTTTCATAAACTCTCGGGTACCCAAATTTTTATGGGTAGCCAAGGGATTCAGGTTAGCTTTGACGAATTCTGGAGGAGCAATGGAGCAGGTGGCTTCAGCGTTGTAGATATATATAGTTCCGCTGTGTTGGTATCTCTGAGTCGTTTTGATTGAGTTGTTCTATATATTGAGTTGTATAACTGGACAGGTGTTTATAACTGTCTAGCATGTGATGTATTATCTGTATAACTCTGATTGATGTTGTATACTATGTAAATACTTATGTGATTATTATAATTTATTCGTTCCGCTGTAAGATTCTGATGTTGTTGTTCTTTCTTCTCTATCTTTTCTATTTTCTCACCTCTTTCTTTTCTTATTAACGATACTTCTTCCTGGGCGTAGGAAGTTGGGTCGTTACAGTGGTATCAGAGCGCTAGGTTGAGTGAATACCTAGGCTCTTAAGTGATTGCTTCTTGAGAGAGCGTATTTGTAATTTTGATATATATATATATATATTTCTACCTATTGTTGGGTTACCTGTCCGGGTCATCCAATATAAGTTATTAAGGTAGATGGGTAGTGGTGTGTGTAACACAACTATCAATGGTTGGAAGAGTAATTGTTGAGACTGTAGGCCTAATATTGTCTCGAGTAATTTTTGGATGGTGTAAGGATTTCATTGATCTCTAAAGGAAACCTGTTGAGGGTCGGAGTTCATCTTTGAAGTGTTAGAGTTTGGTTAAGCTAGAATCTGTCGGGTAGACAAAAGTAAGTCAAGATATTTTGATACATTAAGGTGCGGTAGCTGTGTGATGAGACATAGTGACTATGGATATCTCCGACGATATTTCTTTGGAACATGTAAGGTGAAGTGACTGCTTCGGTGTTGTGACTGTGCTCAGCTGGGTGTTTTGTTTGTTTTGAGGTCCGAGTTTCTCGAAGAGCTTTGAACAGGAAATCTTAGCATCTGTGGCAGCAATGCAGCTTGGAATATTTTTGGTGTTGGCAAGAGATTTTCTGGCTTAGCAGTTTTTCTGTAATGGAATTCAGAAGTAATTATGTGGACCCGTTTCTTCGATGGATTGGCCACCTAAGTGTAAGCTGTTCTGATTTGTAAAAAAAGAAAGAACAGTTTCCTTTGGAATTTGGCTGTATCGATCGCAAAAGTGACTTGCGATGGTTTGGGTGTTCTTTTGGGGTTTCAGAGATTTTTTCTAGATGTCTTCTGGAAGTTAGGGTTTTGTTCTGGAAATTGAGTTGGTGAAACAATTCAGAATTTTGGTGGAACTTTTGAGTTTTATTTTTGAAGGTGTTGAGCAATCTGTGCTTGAGATCATCATCAGCATTTTCCTCTGTTCAATCAGAGTGGCGCAGCGGAAGCATGGTGGCAGCTGTTTTAGTTTGGAAGCAATTGGATATTGCAGTGATTGGATTAGAGAGTTCTACGGGAAATTTCTCAGAATCTGAGACCAGATTGGGGTGCACCTGTTTTATCTCTCCGGACGAGAGATGTGAGTTCTGTTTTCTGATTTTGGAATAGAGTTGTATTCTGAGTTTTGGTTGATCTTAGAAGGATCAATTTGTTGGATTGTCTTTGGTTCAGTTTGTTTATAAGGGCATCAGCAAGGATTTAACTGATCGGTAAAGATGAAGGAAGCCCAGGATTGTCCGAAGAGTTTTGTAGATAAGAGACGAAGAAATTTGGAGTCCGTAATCGGAGATTTGATTTTGGATAAGTGTTTGGCTTCAGAATTGAATTGTCAGTTTGGATAATTGGAATTCGGAGTGTTTCACGTATCTCTGAGGGAGTACGTGTAAGATCTATCTTCGATTTTAGAATCAGCAGTTCAGGGAGTTGTAGTGTTGGGTCAGATTTGAGTTTGGTCTGATTTCCTGTTTTGTTTTGTAGATTTAGATGAGTGGAAACTCTGTAGTTTAATTGTAGTATTGGTTGTTTGGATTCTATAGGGCGAGTAACCCGGTATTTATACTTGGGAAGACTCGAGAAAATTATATTTAGAATTTTGTCTGGATAGTTAGATTTATTTGTTTGGATGAATTGGTTGCTATGATTGTTAGTTTATGTTGATATATGCTTGTGTTTCGTATTTAAATTTTTAATTGGATTATTAAATTACCTTTGTTTTAAATTTCGGGGACGAAATTCTTTTAAGGGGGGAAGAATGTGATATCCCAAAAATTTGGGACAATATCAATTTAATAATCTACATTAAAAATTAAATTGATTTGATAATATTACATAATCCCAACACGTTTTCCAAGAATTGATAAAACATACTTATTACAAAATACGCCAAGAGTGACATATGAAGATGCCCCTTTGGATGATTACAGTAATATTGTCATAACAGGCATAATACACACAGCGGAATAAAACGACAAAAACAGGAACTGCAACTCATAAATAGCTGGCTATCCGTTAGCCTCCTGCTCTTCTCCGGTAGCTTTATTCGTCATCCTACTAAGAACCTGAAAGAACCTCAACCGTCGGCCTACTCAAATCAATTTTGAGCACCCGAGAGTTTAAGGGGAAAACATAAACTTCGAGCTAGACATAAAGCCTGGTGTGAATAATACTATACGTCCCGGTTATTAATGTTAAGGAGACCACATCGCTTAGCAGAATGATTTTGTCCTCGGTAAAATTCTTTTAAAACATATCTTTTGCAAATCTTTTCCTGCAACCAAAATTGGTTAAATACTGTAAAGCATCATTATGTAAACATACATATCAGGTTATAAAAGAACTATCTATTCAAACACTTTAGTTTTGTTTGGCTGACTATTAACCTTTGGCTGACTCCGGCCTACCAGACAAAATAACAAAATAATCTAACATATGTTAGACACTCCACTTCTATGTCTAATCATAATTTTCGTCTTACCTGTGGCAAAGCCCTATACACTGGATTTTTCGGACTAAATTAGCTGGGCCCAATAGTTAATGTATAGGGCACGATCCTATATACTCTAATATCCAAGTCATTTTACTTAGGGATCCCTTTCTATAATTTTTCTTGAAAACATTTTTCAAAATGATTTAAGACCTTTAAATCAACTCACAAAAGGAAAATACGTATACTATATGCTTTACTCAAAAGCACTTGCTACGTTATACACACACACAGATTACTCAAACTTAGTTGATGAAAACAGTTAAACACTTGAAAGTGCCCCTTCCAATTCTATTAAAAGCACCCATTTCTAAACCTTTGAAAGCATCTCTTTTGAAACGAAGTAAAACCCTTTATTTATCTATGCCAAAAGGCCAAAGCTTCCCTTTCAAAACCATACTTAAAACCCTTTCGAAACCATCAGAAACACTACCTTTCAACTCCTTCGAAACCCTTTGGGGAACCACTCCTTCGATACTATTTTAAATACCTTTCGAAAGCATCAAACCCTGTAGAAACTCAAACCTTTCGAAATCACTTGGTTCAATTTAAAACATGTGGAAAAAACATTTCGAAACCATTTAAGCCAACTCTTTAGAAACCTTTGGGTTATACTTCAATCGGAATAAAAAGGATCTAAACCATTTAGGTCGACAGCCTACCTTTCGAAAGCTATTCCTAAGTAAAGAAGTGATGGTGTCGAAATCATCTCTTCGAAAGCATTGGAGAAGTGGCTAATTTTAAAATCTAAGTATACCTTTCAAAACCATTGACATCGAAAGGTGGCAGCTAGGGGTTTCGACCCCTTTGAAATTATTACTTAAAACAAACGAGTGCAACCCATTTGAAACCTTTCCTTTTAAAATATTTGAACCAGTCGAAAGCCAACTAAGTCGAAACCTAACCTTTCGAAAGCAATGAAGGCGCTACCTTTTATTTTTAAAACAAGGCATACTCCAACCCCTTCGAAACCTTGCGTTTCGACCAAGTACCCTTCGCCCTTATCCAATGCGCTACGTACCAAGTAACTCGATACCATGCGTATTGGTTTTGAAACCAATGGTGGTAGAAGGTCTGGGTCGGAACCTCTATGCCAAAACTGGCGGAACACACCAAAAACATGTTATTTTTGTTTTTAACTTGAAAGAGAAACTTTTTTGCTAACCTGCTATTGTTTGTCAAAATTTTATTGGCTGCCAAATACCATTTTCAAAAGTGCTGCCAATATTTTCGGAATTAAGCTATAATTTCATTTTACAAAATACACTTTCTCCTTAATTAAATATGTCCATACGTTAAAATAATTTTATATATTCATCAAAAAACTTAGGAAAATTCTACAAAAATTCTAAAAAATCTATTTTTATATGTTTTCTAACATATATAAATTTCAAACCCAAATAATTATTTATTTTGCCATAAATAAGTTTAAACCTAATAAATCATTTTCTTCACTAGAAAACTAATATAAAATCAATTTAGAAAATTATGAAAAATGAAACCCGTCTCTAAAATATCATTTCTGATCTACATTTAAATTTTCAAGGCATTTGGATGTCATAATAGAGTTTTCGTATCAAACATATCATAAAAACTAATGTGAACATGCATAAATCATCAACAAGCAAATATAATGGTCTGTTTTGTTTCATTTTGTGTTTTGTTTTGCATTTTCAACATTCATAACACAATGTAAGGATGACGAAAGAGAAATATAAAGTTTGACTATTGGGACGACGATAGATGGACGGCGAAGGGGATGGATGAACGTGGGAGTGGATGGATTGTTTTCCATTCTTTTGTTATTTCTTAAAAGACGAAAAGTATAAAAAAAATTCTATTTTATATGTTAGCTGCATTTTCCAAATCGATTGTTTTCTAAAAATACACTCGTCGTGTGCACATTTTTTGACGAAAACACAAAACTAAAAAGGCAAACCAAACGGGGACTAAACTTTTAATCATTCAATACATGGCATTATCATACAAAATCATTTCGGGTTATCCTTAAAACCAAAAACTATAAGAAAAATTGGATGCAGTAATCATTCACCTTAGCCTTGTGATTAAGGATGTGAGCTTTGATCTTGATTATGTTGATTTACTTCTTCTTCTTGAAAATCCTCACTTTATCTTCTATTGAGATTGAAAATGGTGGTCGGCCTCTCTTAATTTTAATTTTTGCAAATGAGTGAAAGTGAGGATTCACGGCTACGGTTTAGGGTATTAAATTGCCCATTTCCCTATTTTACGCCCTACTTATTTCCCAACACTTATCCCCATCTTATTTTCTTAGTTCAATATACATAGGAACGGCTACCCTTGGTTAAATCAAATCTCAACCCATTAATCATCTTGCATTATTTTATTTTATTTACTAATTAAATATCCTAAATAATGTTACTAAAATATAGGGTGTTACAATCTCCCCTTCTTAAACAATTTCATCCTCAAAATTACGATAAGGTACACAACACACAATCAAAGGTAAAATATACCATCAAACAAATCAGGATAAGCATCTCTAATCCTATTCTTAGTTTCCCAAGTTCGGTCTCTAGCATGGTCACTTCACTAGACTTTCGCTAATTTGACTTGTTGTTCCTCTACTTCTTCTCATCTCACTTGATTATCTGGATAGGCTTCCTAACTATAGTCATGTATGGTTCCACTACCAAATCTCTAACACAGTCGGTGCTATAGTAGTGTCTGGATCGCTAACACATTTCCTCAAATGAGATACTTGGAAAACACTGTGGACTCTTGTCAAACTACTCGGTAACTCTACTCTACGTGCGAGTTTTCCGATCCTTTCTAACATAGAAAACCATCCTACGAACCTCGATGTTAACTTCCCCATCTTCCCAAATCTAATAACACTTTTCCTCGGTAATAATTTGACGAAAGCATGATCTCCAACAGAGAACACTAAATATTTTCGTCTTCTATCTACATAGCTTTTCTGCCTAGACTGAGCTTTCTTCATTCTCGCCCTTATCAGCTCAATCTTTTCTGTTGCTTCCTTTACCAAATCAGGACCAAGAACTAGTATATCCCTGGTCTCTAACGAACATGAAGAGGATTTGAATGGTCTTCCATACAAAGCTTTAAATGGTGCTATCCCAATACTAGTATGATAATGGTTGTTATACAAAATCTCGACTAAATGTAGATGGTCTTCCTATGATCCCCCAAAATACAATACACAAGCTTTTAACAAGTCCTCCAAGATCTTATTAACCCTTTCCGTTTTCCCATCTGTCTGCGGATGGTAAGCGGTACCCATCTTGAGCTTGGTTCCTAAAACACCCTGTAGATTCCTCTAGAACTCACCAGTGAGCAAAGAATCTCTATCACTAACAATACTACTAGGAATTCCTTACAGTCCAACCATATTCTTCATGAACAACTTTTCTAAAGTAGGTACCGCCCTAGTTGATTTAACTGGAATGAAGTGGGCGCTCTTGGTCAATCTATCCACCATGACTCATATACTTTCATTTCCTTTACTAGATCTTTGCAAACCATCAATAAAATCCATAGAAATAGAATCTCATTTCCATACTGGAATATTCAGTGGCTGAAGCAATCCACTTGGCTTCTGATGTTCGGCTTTCACCTGCTAACAGTTGAAACACTATTTCATGCATAAGCTAGTATCCCTCTTCATACCTTCCCAGAAGAAACTTCTCTTCATATATTGATACATCTTTGTTCCTCCTTGATGAATAGCGAACTTCGAATGATGGCGTTTCTCCAAGACTTCCTTCCTTATGTCTTCCATATTTGGAACACATAACCCACCCTTCTTTCTTAACCATCCACTTTGGTCAAGACTGAATCTTTCATGTCATCGCTCTCCGTTCCATCCTTTAATTTCCTGATCCTTTCAGCTAACACTGGATCCTCTTCCTGTATAAAAGCAATCTTCTCAATCGATATCGGTCGAACTTCTAACAAGACAATCTAATAGATCCTCCACTAGACTCAGCCTCGGGTCTCTACTGCACTCTATAAGCTGACAAAATTTCAAAATCCATCCACTCGGCGATCATCGCTAAAACTCCATTTTGATGTTTTCGGCTAAGTGCATCTACCACCTTATTCCTTTTTTTGAGTGTATACTCAATTCAAAAATCATAAGCAACAATAAACTCTAACCATCTTTGCTGTCTCATGTTCAGCTCCTTTTGTGAGAATAAATACTATAACGACTTATGATCTGTATATAGCTTGAACCTCTCTCCAAAAAGGTAATTCCTCCACACCTTCAAGGCAAATATTATTGTAGCTAACTCCAAATCGTGTGTCGGATACCTAACCTCATGTAGTCTGAGCCATCGAGACGCATAGGCAATCACTTTACCCCTCTGCGTTACTACAGCTCCTAACCTAGTACCACATGCAGTAGTATAAACCACTAAATCTTGATTCCCCTCCGGAACCAGCAACACAGGTGCATGGGTCAATAAGCATTTAAGCTCTAGAATGCTTCCTCACACTTATCGATCCACACAAATTTTACATCCTTTTGCTAGCTTAGTCATCGGCGCTGCTATCCATGAAAAATACTTTATAAACGTTCGATAATATCTGGCCAATCCCATAAAACTCTTTAACTTGGTCACTGTCTCAGGTCTCTTCCAATTATTCGCTTTCAATCTTTGTCGGATCTGTAGATAACCCTTTATCTGAGACTACATGACCAAGGAATTTTGCTTCCTTCTTCCAAAAATGGTACTTTAAATTTTTTGCCTTTAATTGATGCTCCCTCAACATCTCAAGCACAACCCTAAGATGAACTTCATGCTCCTCATCCTTAGATATATTAGAATATAATCTACGAAGACTAACACGAACCTGTCCAAGTGATCTCCAAAGATCTGAATCATCAAATCCACAAAGAATGCCGGCGCATTAGTGAGTCTGAACGGCATAACTAACCATTCATGTAACCCATATCTTGTTCTGAAAGACATGAAAGGTATGCTATCCTCCGCCACTTCAAGCTGATGAAACCTTGTCGCCAAATCCAACTGAGAAAATACCTTGACTCCACTCAATTGGTCGAACAAATCGTAAATTCTTGGCAATGGATATCGATTCTTTATCATCTTCTCGTTTTACTTATGATAATCGATACATAGCCTTAACGATCCGTCCAACTTCTTAGCAAATACCATGACTTCTCCCCAAGGAAAACTACCTGGTCTAATAAAACTTTTGCCTTTTAAATCCACCAATTGCACCCTAGTTCCTTCATCTCTGTAGGTGTCATCCTTCTTAGAGGCCTACTCACCAGTTCTACTCCAAGCACTAAATCAATCCAAAACTCAATGGCTTGTTTCGGCAGCAATCCAACTACAGGTTCAAACACATCCGTGAATTATATAACTATGAAAACGTGATTTAACTCATCTTCTAACTCCATAACACCCAATAAAGCATTCACCTCATAGCTAGAGTTTTCTACTGTACAAACTATCTGATCACTACAATTAGGGTGTCTAATTGATATTTTCCTATCTAGGCAAAATATCCTAGCATTGTACTTACTTAACCAATCCATACCCAATATAATTCCGAACCCAACAAAGTCAAATACATGCTGTGACGACCCAGAATTTTTAAGCATTTAAAATTGAAATATTTAAATTAATTTTAAATATTTAATGGTTAAATATTAACTTGAATTTAAATATCACAATTTATTTGATAATTAAATTATTGAATTAAATAATTTGAAGTTGAGTAAAATGTTGAACCTAGAGTTTTAAGCCTGTTAAAAATAATTTGAAGGCTTATAAAATTTATATTGATAATACTGAAGAGCATAGAAGTGATGAAATCAAATTCAAAAATGGTTTGTTAAGTTTTGAAAATTTATCATTTAAATTGAATTTAAAAAATAGCCTTCCGAGGTCAGTCTCGGAATTCGACGAAACTAGTTCCGTTGGATCTGTAATATTGTATTATTATCAGATGTCAATTTTCGTAGTATTTGGAATTGTTGTGTGAGCGTACGATATATAAACGCGCTAGAATTAATATCAAAAATTAAATACTTTAATTTGATTCAGGAAGCTATCTTCTCCATACGATCGAATTTGGACCCGAAACCTTTTCCATTACGTTCAGAATAGGGGTATAACATTCTAAACGCCTAGCGGCATGCTTCGATAGGAGTTTGAAATTTTAGGTTGCTTTTGAATTTGAATCTAAATTTAATTTAAAATATTTGTATCCTGGTCATTCTTGGTTGAATTATTTCGTATCAACTGCCTTCTTTCCTTTCAAATCACTGTAGCTGATGGGTTTGAGCATGTGAACGCCTCCTCTTGTTTTCTCCAACTTTCTCTTATCACGCAAGCTTCATTTCCCCTTAAATAAATTCGCCGAAGCCTCCTCCTTCAAAATCGAATACTCAGTTAAAAAATAAAATAAATAAATAATGGCCAAAGCCGAGAGAGAGTTGAATCAATCTCGTACCCTATCTTCGTTCCTCTCTCCATCCTTTTCGTGTTCGAATTGGAGGTCGCAAGGGGGATTTTGCTCAGCTAGGTCTCGCGATAAATGGGAGCACATGATCGAGTTCAACTCTTGGTCGATGGGTTTTAGGGCCTCGATTTGGGTCGTTCCTGTCAGGTTGGGTCGCAAGAGCAATTAGGCAGGCGCAAGATTCAAGTGATAGGCAAGTGTACACGGATTTGAAGCAAAGATTTGGGAGCGTCGCGATGGTGGCTGTGAAATCTCGCTTTTGATTAGGAGGGTGGTGCAGTAATTGATGGAGGTGTTGAAGTTGATTGGCATTGGCACGAGTTGATGGCCGGGTGAAGATGAGTCGGGTTATGGTTTTCGAGAGGCGAATGGTCGCGACTCCACACGCGTGCAGGGCTTTCGTTCGCGTGACGAGGGTGATTCGCAGCAGCTAGGCGAAGTCGAGGTGTCGACTTCGTGGTAGGGGTGCACTCGTATGAAGCTGCCGATTGAGGAGGAGTATCGACAGCTTGTTTGGTGAGAATCTTCGATCTGTCTTTATCTCTGCATTTCAATTTTTAGTCTAAGGTATCATTAGCTTAAAAAAATTATATATATATATATATATATATATCTATATATATATGTATTTAACCCAGTAATTGATGAATCTAACAGAAAAGGATATATTGTAGGTAAGGTTTAGGCAGTAGAAAACTTTAAAATTGGTAATATAAATTATTTTTATAAGTATATATATATATATATAGGCAGAAATGGAATTTTTATTTTCTTACAATTTAATAAAATATGTGTATAGGTAAACAACAAATAAAATATGTTTTCAAAAGGAAAATAACTTTGTAATTTACTTGTTTAATTAATTAGAAATGGTTAAAGAGAAATTACTTTAAACCCAAAGTATTAGTTAATTATTTATGATAAGTGATTATTCAATTAGTTTATATAAAAATTATTTGTTAATTTAATTAAATTTAGCAAATGGAAATTATTTGTTCGATTTATTCGAATATTAACAAAATAATTAGTTAATTAAATTTATTGAATGGTAGTTGATTATTCAAGTGGTTCAAATGTTAATAAACTGTAAATATTTATACAAGGTCTAAAGTTGTGGGGAAAACAAGACGAGTTTGAATTGGATGGCAAAACAAAAATCGAAGGTGAGTTAATCTCACTCAGTTTAAATTTAAATTTAAATGATTAAATCTAAATAATTGTTTGAATGATTGAATTGGTTGATGTACTATAGTATGGTATATTTCGGAATTGGTGTATTATATTGTGCTAACGTCTGTGGATGCAGGGAAAATAGGTTGGAGGGATCCAACTGGATCCCTCAACATTTATTTAAATTATTTAATACCCTATGTTGTGATTATTTGATATTCTATGATTAATTATGTTGGAATATTGAATGCTATGGTTCGATTGGATATAATTGGGTATAACGAATTACCAAAATATATAAATTGGATTTTGGAAAGAAAATAAAGAAGTGAATTTGTAAGTAAAATAAATATAGAAAATTTGAGTAAATTTGAGAATGAATTGGAAATGAAATAAAGTGATTTTAAAATTCTAATAAATGAACTTAAGTATGGAAAGAAAATTCTGAATAAACTGAAAGTTAATGAACTTTAAACTCCAGTGTTATTATTTAAAATAACATAGCATTCATATTAAATTTAAGATTTTAATTTCGAAAAGAATAAAGAAGAAATTTGGAAAAATCTGAAATTTGAGTTAAGAGATTCAAAATCAAATAGAAAGTAATAATAATAATAAGAATAATAAAATCCATAATTAATGAATTTTGAAATGAACTGAGAAAGTAAAGAAATTTATTTCAAATGGAATAAATTGGGAATCAATTTGGAAAATTGATTTAACAAATTGAGATTGGAAATTCTCCCTGAATAACCAAGTACGTTTTCAAAGTAAATTTTTAATATAAGTTAAAAGTTCTGAAGTTGATTTAAAAAGCAAGGTTTGGAAAATATATTATTTCTAAATATTTAAATTTTAAAGTAAGTGTTTTCTTTTAATCTATTATAGCAGTAATTATTTAAAGAGTGACTTAGTATTTTGTTTCAAAAGTAAAAATCTAGTTTTATATTTTATTAAGTAACTTTATTTTCAAATATTCATATAGTATGTATTTTTAACAAATTATTGAAGTAGTATTAACTTAAACGTTTTAAAGTATATTTTAAAGTAAAGTGTTTTTAAATTATTTTAAAAATCTAGTTTTAGGCTTGGTGATTTCAGTGGAGATAGAAAATATTTGGGAAAAGCTTATTCTGGAAAAGGATGATAGTTTGGAAACTGTTTTCAAAGGATTGAAAATAGAAATATATCTTGTAAAGATATTTTGAGGTAAATAAATAATTTGGAAAATTATTTACTGGTTGATGATTGTTGTGAATATTAATTGATAGTTAAATAGTCGACTATCAATATTAGCCAAATACGTTGATCGTTTCGAAGAGACCGGGATCGAAATTTATTTCTCGAAAACCACTTCGATCCGGTTTGTACGTTTTCATGGAAAACGATTTTTGGATTCGAAGACGGAGCAGTGAAGTGCAAGGGCTAATCGCTACTAATCCTGAGGATATTTCCGAAATGGATGTAGTAGGAATAATGCCTTCGGTTCCGTTCGAACCCGGGACAGACTCGTATGGATGAATGCTTTCGAAACATCGTCAGGTGGACGATGGGCATTCTAAGGGATATGTTCTAAAAAGGTAACGCTTAGCCTCAAGCCTCAACAACCGGGAATGGCTGAAAATCAGGGGTTATGCAGCAAGGCTTCGTGGGTAGCCCCCACTTGAGGGTGATGCCATCCCTGTCTAGATGTCCCTTTTTATTTCGGCTTAGTGGGCGGATGCTGATCCCAACCACGGGGTGATCTTGCTCGGGACTGTCCAGTAAGGGATGGTTCCGGTCTTGTGTTGCAGGGGAGTTAGGGTGGCTCCTCAGTACGCTGATCTAGACCAGGTACTGTGACAGGTGGTACCCCAGTGCCTAGCCATTAGTTGGAAATCCATTTTCCCTACACGCCCGTACGGTTTTGATTGTGCCCAACTATTGCTGAAACGTGAGATGCAAGCATTTCAGCTAGATTCTATTTTACTTTCTATAGACATTATTATAATATCAGAGGATTTTAATAAAAATTGTTTTAGCTATCATAAGGTAATAACCCGACTTGTTTATTTGTGGTGTGGTCTTACGAGATGCTTTTGATTTCAAAGGATTTTTGAAACTTTAATAATCAATTGGTGTGATTTTCTCATGCTGGTATTCCAGACTGACTCGGGTGTTATTTGATTGTAATGCTCGGGTTAGACCGAGTATTATAGGATACAGGACATGATGCTGTGGAGCTCAGGAGACGAGCAGGATGACGATACGTACTCCCGTACTTGTTTATATATATTTTCGCTGTGTTGAGTTGTTGTGTATCCATTTGTACGATATTGATGTTGAGTTGTGATTGATGTACTCTGATG
Organism: Allium cepa; assembly: GCA_030765085.1. Lineage (NCBI taxonomy): Eukaryota > Viridiplantae > Streptophyta > Magnoliopsida > Asparagales > Amaryllidaceae > Allium > Allium cepa. Next base: position 223,802,693 of record CM060928.1, read on the forward strand.
ATGTAATATATAAACAGAGATATTTGATTTTGGGTAAAGATCATTTATTATCTATTATATTTTATTCCGCTGCGATGGTTAGATTCTGTTGTTGTTTTCTATTTTCTTCTTCTACCACTTCTTCTTTAACCCAAATGGTTCGTATTTCTGTACCACTTGAGTTGATTTAGGTATAATGGTGTTAACTCAAGCGGTGCGGATTTGCGGGCTGTTACAGTTTGTATCAGTGCTTAGGTGGGTGATAACCTTGCTCTGGTGGGAAATTACTCAATTAGAGTCCGTCAATATGAGCGCGTATTTGTTAGTGAATATAAGTTGTTTTAATATTGTGTTGATTGGTTTATTGAGTGGCATATGAACCTTTGTTGACACAGTCTGTACAACTGTATCGAAGGGGTTTCTAAACACTTGAATAGAACAATCGACACGGTATTGTTTTAAATGTGGGTAAATGAAATAATTTTACCCAAAAATATATTTTGATATAAAGAAAGTTTTTCTTAAACTATTTTGCTAATATATGGTTGCTTGGATGTTAGAAAAGATAATATTAAATTATTATCATCCTTGTGTAAAAATTTAACTAGAAATTGAAAATATAACCAAAGTTTAAGGGAATAAATTCATTATAAAATGAAATTTATAAAATATGAATTATAAATGTAATTTATAAATTGAAATACAATCAAATGGAGATTTGTATAAGCATAAACTATACAAATGCATTAGAGTTAAAATTTGAATTAAAACAGAATTTGAAACTTTAAAACCCCGGAGATTTTGGAAGTACTTTGAAGATAAATAGTAGCATTGTTGTTTTAAAAGGTATTTCTGAAAGGGAAATTGTTTCAAATAAAATTTTGGGAAGGGATATAACATTGAATTCACTTCAGTCGCTGGAAAATAACTTCGGTGATGATCGCAGCATCATCGATGTTCATTTTTGAGTTTCTAAGTGACAGATTGCTGCCAAATTGATTTTTCCAGGAAAACCTGTTTGTTTTTGAAATTTCAAAGGCAATTTGATGGAAATAAAACCAGGAATGGTTTGACTTTTGAGAAGTGTGATTTGAGAAGTTGAAGATTTCAAAATGATTTGAAACCAAAAGCCGGGTGTTTAAAAATCCCGATGAGATAGGTTGTAAGCTTATAAATTGAGATAATTTTTAAAATCAGGAGGAAATATAAGCTTGAATGTTGGAATTTAAATTTAAAGTGGAAAGTTAAAAATGAAATTAACTTGGATTGGGGAATAAAAATTTGACTGGATTGAAATTAATTGAATATGTTGAAAATAATATCCAGTTGTATTCGAATTAAGTTGAAATCGAATTGAGTTAAATAAATCTGAGTTAAAAAAGAATTAAATTGGAATAAAATTCAATTTAGTTATGGAATGGAATTAGATTCTTACCTGAATAAATGGAAAATAAATTGGATAAGGATTGGTTTGAAATAAATAAAATAGAATAACTTGTAAAAGAATTAAAATGCATGGAACAAAAATATGCTTGGGTTATAAATAAGCATAAGGCTTGAGTTAAAATAAAAGAAGAATATATTCAAGCCTATAATGAATGGAATTGTGTAAATAATAAGTTGTGACTTATAAAATTTGAAAAAGTGGGAAAGAAACTCAAAATAAATATTTTTGATGAATTGGAAAATAAAACTAAGAATGCAAAACTTAAATCGTAAAATAAATTAAATTAAGAAAATTAAATGAAGTGATATTTGGAATTAAAATTCAAGTATTGGATTATAAATAGGGGAAGAACTAATTAGATAATATATTAGTTAATGAAATGTGTAAATGGAGTTCAATGTAGTTAAATAGAAGCTGAATTATAAGCTAATAATGAAGATTGGAAATAAAACTCAAGTTATAAATCAAATTCGACTTGAATCATGAGTGAAGAAAATATAATTGGAGTTGGCCTTGTAATTAATTAAATGAATCGAGTATGAAATTGAATTGTAAGTTAATAAATTGTATGGTAAATTAAAAGAGAATGGTGGAATTAGAACTTGAGTTATAAATAAAAATTTGACTTGAAGTGTTAACAAATTAAATATAGTTGGGAATGTGTCGAATAAAGAAAAATGAAATTGGATTAAAATGGTAATGGTTCGTATTGCGAATAAAATCCAAATATGCAGAAATAAATTGGAAAATAGCATTGTAATAAATTGAATGAGTTGAATCTGGAAAGTTAAATTCTATAATAACCAATCAAATGAAATTGCAGATTTAAAATGAGATTTAATTGAGAGAGAATTAAGTTGAATAGAAGAGAAAAATTTGTAAAATGAAAATGAGCTTAAGTATAAAATTTGAATAAATTGAAGTAAATTGACTTAAGCTAAATAGATGGAGAAGAATTGAATTGAATTCGGCCTAAACTAAGTTTAATGATATTGGGTTGGATTTAAATCAAGTGAAAATAAATTTTAATCGAAATAAAATTTGGTGAGTTACAGGTAATATTTAATGGAATGAAAATTCTTAAATAAATAGTTGTAACCATTTAAATTGTTAACGAATTGAAATAACTTAGAGACAATGAGAAAAATAGAATATTTTCAAATAGATCGAGCATAAAATTGAAATGGTTATTGAATGAAATAGCCTGGGTTGTTTTCGAGCTAAATAAAATAGTTGGAATAAACAAATATGTAATGAAATGTAAATGAATGGATGGTGAATAAATTGGAATGGGAAAGAATTTAATAGAATGTGTCGAACTAGATCAAGTGGTTTTGAATGGAACCGGTTAGAATAATGAAACTGGTTTGGTTAATAAAATGAAACGCAAGTGAATGTATTCAAATTTAAATGCAATGAAAATGAGGATATATGGATTGTGAATAAATTTAAAAATGGAATAGAATTAAGTATAAATGGAGTTGAAATCAATTTAAATTGGTTATATTCAATCCATTCGGATTTAATGAAAATGGTTATAAATTAACTGGAACAGTGGATTAGTATGAAAATTGTATAAGTTACTTACGGAAAAATGTTTGGTGTGAATTTCTTTTAGAATTCATGTGTTTACCATTGCAACTAAGTGAAATATTGTTAAATTGCATATATTTGGCACTTACATGTTTAAATTGAGTAAGTACAGGTACCTGGAAGCCGTGTGGCTGGATTTGGTTGTGCTAATTGCTTAATAAACAAGCTGTTTGCTTAAAAATGCTAAATAAGGTACGCCTATGCAATAACAATAGGAAATATGAATTGTTTTTGGTTTTTCTGACCGTGTGGGTCGATGTATATATATTTATATCTTTTGTCAAATTGCAAAAGCTTCTCCGTACAGAGGAAACTCTGCCAATTTTCAGAAATTTTGGGAGTTAGAAATTTTTTGATAATTTTTGGAAAATTTTGTTAACGACAAAACGATTTCAAACTGGAAATTGAGATAAATTAGTGAATGGAACTAATTTAAAATAATGACATGAATTAGTAATAAGTGACAAATAGAATTTAAATATTCAGAGTTAAAGATAAGTTGAATTCATATGGAAATGAAAGAATCAATTTGAATAAAAATAGATATAAACTAAAGTGGTAAGGTGAAAATAAATATAAGGAACATATTTCATGCTTATACTAACTTAAGAGGGAATGGTGAATTCTTAAATGAAAAATTGATATTACAAATATATTCTGAGTTGATATTTGAATGAATAAATATTGACATTTTGTATGGAAGTCGATAAAATGTTTTTTGGAGTATTGTGATTGGATATTATTGTCAAGTAGGATATTCAGGTAATATAAAGGGAAAGGCGAATTGGATTTGATTTCAAAAGATAAATTTGAAATGCTCGACAAAAAGGTATGTATTTAAATTTGGTATGAAATTTGATTGGGTTTTTGATCGAGCCACTTGGCCCTTTTGTTTTCTTTTGGGATTTGGGAGCCCGTAGAGGCCTTTTGTAGTTGTACCGAACTAGCCGCGCAAAGGAGACGCTGGCGAAATTTTCCGGAAATTTTGAGAGTTAGAAAATTTTTGAGAAAATTTTGATAATTCAAAATTGGTTTTAAAATTAAAACTTGAATGATTGGGCAGATAGGATTGTTTGCAAATTATGGGAGAGTTTGAGAAATTAGTAAGAATAATAATGGGTCTTTTATAAAAAGATAGTTGGTAAGATGTTGAATTGTTAGAAACTGTTTGGTTTTGGAGAAAAGGGTAAACGGGTATTGAACCTTCTTCCTAACAAGAAATTTCGGGGACGAAATTCTTTTAAGGGGGGAGGAATGTGACGTCCCAGAATTTTTAAGCACTTAAAATTGGAATATTTAAATTAATTTTAAATATTTTATGGTTAAATATTAACTTGAATTCAAATATCACAATTTATTTGATAATTAAATTATGGAATTAAATAATTTGAAGTTGAGTAAAACGTTGAATCTGGAGTTTTAAGCCTGTTAAAAATCATTTGAAGGCTTATAAAATTTATATTGATAATATTGAAGAGAATAGAAGTGATGAAATCAAATTCAAAAATGGTTTGTTAAGTTTTGAAAATTTATCGTTTAAATTGAATTTAAAAAATAGCCTTCCGAGGCACAGTCTCGAAATTCGACGAAACCAGTTCCATTGGATCCGTAATATTGTATTATTATCAGATGTCAATTTTCGTAGTATTTGGAATTGTTGTGTGAGCGTACGATATATAAACGCGCTAGAATTAATATCGAAAGTTAAATACTTTAATTCGATTCAGGAAGCTATCTTCTCCATACGATCGAACTTGGACCCGAAACCTTTTCCATTACGTTCGGAATAGGGGTATAACATTATAAACGCCTAGCGGCACGCTTCGATAGGAGTTTGAAATTTTAGGTTGCTTTTGAATTTGAATCTAAATTTAATTTAAAATATTTATATCCTGGTCATTCTTGGTTGAATTATTTCATATCAGCTGCCTTCTTTCCTTTCGAATCACTGTAGCTGATGGGTTTGAGCACGTGAACGCCTCCTTTTGTTTTCCCCAACTTTCTCTTATCACGCAAGCTTCATTTCCCCTTAAATAAATTCGCTGAAGCCTCCTCCTTCAAAATCGAATACTCGGTTAATAAAATAAAATAAATAAATAATGGCCAAAGCCGAGAGAGAGTTGAATCAATCTCGTACCCTATCTTCGTTCCTCTCTCCATCCTTTTCGTGTTCGAATTGGAGGTCGCAAGGGGGGGTTTTGCTCAGTTAGGTTTCGCGTTAAATGGGAGCACACGAACGAGTTCAACTCTTGGTCGGTGGGTTTTAGGGCCTCGATTTGGGTCGTTCCTGTCAGGTTAGGTCGCAAGAGCAATTAGGCAGGTGCAAGCTTCAGGTGATAGGCAAGTGTACACAGATTTGAAGCCACGACTTGGGAGCGTCGCGATGGTGGCTGCGAAATCTCGCTTTTGATTAGGAGGGTGGTGCAGTAATTGATGGAGGTGTTGAAGTTGATTGGCATTGGCACGAGTTGGTGGCCGGGTGAAGATGAGTCGGGTTAGGGTTTTCAAGACGCGAATGGTCGCGACTCCACACGCGCGCAGGGCTTTCGTTCGCGTGACGAGGGTGATTCGCAGCAGCTAGGCGAAGTCGAGGTGTCGACTTCGTGGTAGGGGTGCACTCGTGCGAAGTTGCTGATCGAGGAGGAGTATCGACAGCTTGTTTGGTGAGAATCTTCGATCTATCTTTATCTCTGCATTTCATTTTTTAGTCTAAGGTATCATTAGCTTAATATATATATATATGTATGTATGTATGTATGTATGTATGTATGTATGTATGTATGTATGTATCTAACCCAGTAATTGATGAATCTAACAGAAAAGGATATATTGTAGGTAAGGTTTTGGCAGTAGAAAACTTTAAAAATGGTAATATAAATTATTTTTATAAGTATATATATATATAGGCAGAAATGGAAATTTTATTTTCTTACAATTTAATAAAATATGTTTCTAGGTAAACAACAAATAAAATATGTTTTCAAAAGGAAGATAACTTTGTAATTTACTTGTTTAATTAATTAGAAATGGTTAAAGAGAAATTACTTTAAACCCAAAGTATTAGTTAATTATTTATGATAAGTTCAATTAGTTTAAATAAAAATTATTTGTTAATTAAATTAAATTTAGCAAATGGAATTTATTTGTTCGATTTATTCGAAGATTAACAAAATAATTAGTTAATTAAATTTATTGAATGGTAGCTGATTATTCAAGTGGTTCAAATGTTAATAAACTGTAAATATATATACAAGGTCTAAAGTCGTGGGGAAAACCAGGCGAGTTTGAATTGGATGGCAAAACAAAAATCGAAGGTGAGTTAATCTCACTCAGTTTAAATTTAAATTTAAATGATTAAATCTAAATAATTGTTTGAATGATTGAATTGGTTGATGTACTATAGTATGGTATATTTTGGAATTGGTGTATTATATTGTGCTAACATCTATGGATGCAGGGAAAACAGGTTGGAGGGATCCAACTGGATCCCTCAACATTTATTTAAATTATTTAGTACCCTCTGCTGTGATTATTTGATATTCTACGACTAATTATGTTGGAATATTGAATGCTATGGTTCGAATAGATATAATTGGGTATAACGAATTACCAAAATATATAAATTGAATTTTTGGAAAGAAAATAAAGAAGTGAATTTGTAAGTAAAATAAATAGAGAAAATTTGAGTAAATTTGAGAATGAATTGGAAATGAAATAAAGTGATTTTAAAATTCTAATAAATGAACCTTAAGTATGGAAAGAAAATTTTGAATAAACTGAAAGTTAATGAACTTTAAACTCCAGTGTTATTATTTTAAAGAACATAGCATTCATATTAAATTTAAGATTTAAATTTTGAAAAGAATAAAGAAGAAATTGGGAAAAATCTGAAATTTGTATATTTAAGTTAAGAGATTCAAAATCAAATAGAAAATAATAATAATAATAATAATAATAATAATAATAAGAATAATAAAATCCATAATTAATGAATTCTGAAATGAACTGAGAAAGTAAAGAAATTTATTTCAAATGGAATAAATTGGGAATCAATTTGGAAAATTAATTTAACAAATTGAGATTGGAAATTCTCCCTGAATAACCAAGTACGTTTTCAAAGTAATTTTTAAATATAAGTTAAAAGTTTTGAAGTTGATTTAAAAAGAAAGGTTTGGAAAATTTATTATTTCTAAATATTTAAATTTTAAAGTAAGTGTTTTCTTTTAATCTATTATAGCAGTAATTATTTAAAGAGTGACTTAGTATTTTGTTTTAAAAGTAAAAATCTAGTTTTATATTTTATTAAGTAACTTTATTTTCAAATATTCATATAGTATGTATTTTTAACAAATTATTGATGTAGTATTAACTTAAATGTTTTAAAGTATATTTTAAAGTAAAGTGTTTTTAAATTATTTTAAAAATCTAGTTTTGTGCATGGTGATTTCAGTGGAGATAGAAAATATTTGTGGAAGTTTATTCTGGAAAAGGAAGATAGTTTGGAAACTGTTTTCAAAGGATTCAAAATAGAAATATATCTTGTAAAGATATTTTGAGGTAAATAAATAATTTGGGAAATTATTTATTGGTTGATGATTGTTGTGAATATTAATTGATAGTTAAATAACCGACTATCAATATTGGCCAAATACGTTGATTGTTTCGAAGAGACCGGGATCGAAATTTATTTCTCGAAAACCACTTCGATCCGGTTTGTACGTTTTCGTGGAAAATGATTTTTGTATTCGAAGATGGAGCAGTGAAGTGCAAGGGCTAATCGCTACTAATCCTGAGGAATTTCCGAAATGGATGTAGTAGGAATAATGCCTTCGGTTCCATTCGAACCCGGGACGGAGTCGTATGGATGAATGCTTTTGAAACATCGTTAGGTAGACGATGGGCATTCTAAGGGATATGTTCTAAAAAGGAAACGCTTAGCCTCAAGCCTCAACAACCGGGAATGGCTGAAAATCAGGGGTTTGCAGCAAGGCTTCGTGGGTAGCCCCCACTTGAGGGTGAGGCCATCCCTGTCTAGATGTCCCTTTTTATTTCGGCTTAGTGGGCGGATGCTGATCCCAACCACGGGGTGATCTTGCTCGGGATTGTCCAGTAAGGCATGGTTCCGGTCTTGTGTTGCAGGGGAGTTAGGGTGGCTCCTCGGTACGCTGATCTAGACCAGGTACTGTGACAGGTGGTATCCCAGTGCCTAGCCATTAGCTGGAAATCCATTTTCCCTGCACGCCCGTACGGTTTTGATTGTGCCCAACTATTGCTGAAACGTGATATGCAAGCATTTCAACTAGATTCTATTTTACTTTCTATAGACACTATTATAATATCAGAGGATTTTAATAAAAATTGTTTTAGCTATCGTAAGGTAAAAACCCGACATGTTTATTTGTGGCGTGGTCTTACGAGATGCTTTTGATTTCAAAGGATTTTTGAAACTTTAATAATCAATTGGGTGTGATTTTCTCACGCTGGTATTCCAGACTGACTCGGGTGTTATTTAATTGTAATGCTCGGGCCAGACCGAGTATTATAGGATACAGGACATGATGTTGTGGAGCTCAGGAGACGAGCAGGATGACGATACGTACTCCCATACTTGTTTGTATATATTTCCGCTGTGTTGAGTTGTTGTGTATCCAAATTACATAATCCCAACATGTTTCCCAGGCAATGATAAAATATACTTATATGTGCAGTTAATGCCCTGCTATTACCCCGCTATAACCCCGTTGTATCTTATAGTGGATTTCTACCTTTTCCATATAGCTTCTAATATAGCCTTTCCGCTTTAAGTCCTACTTTTCCGATATATCCCATTATTCCTGCTATATTCCGCTATTTTCGCTATATCTTCTTTAAAAGAAATGAATTCAAAAATGACATTTATACATTATAAAAGTTATGAAATTAATTTATTTAATTGAATTTTTTAATATATTTTCAGAAATAAAAACAGTTTAATATTCTATTAAACTCAATTATGTTATATAACAATATTACATTTATTTACAGTATGTTCGCACATGTTTTTATTTAAAATTATTTATGTATTAATTATAATTCAATTGAATGTTAAACTTTCATTAAATTACAATTTATACATTTGTAAAAACATTAAGTACGAGTTATATATGCTATTTTAGAGTCATCCGCTATATCCTACTATATCTTCACTATATCCCCGCTATGTCTTTTTGCATCTCAGCCACATTGAATCTGCCGAGTGCTTTAACTGCACATATATTACAAAATATGCCATGAGTGACATATGAAGATGGCCCCATGGATGATCAGAGCAATATTGTCATAACAGACATAATACACACAGCGGAATAAAATAACAAAAACAAGAATTACAACTCCTAAATAGCAAGCTGGCCGTCAGCCTCCTGCTCTCCCTCGTAGCTTCATTCGTTATCCTACTAGAAACCTAAAAGAACCTCAACCCTTAGCCTACTCAAATCAATTTTGAGCACTCGAGAGTTTAAGGGGAAAACATAAACTTCGAGTCAGACATTAAGCCTGATGTGAATAACATTATACATCCCGGTTATTAATGTTAAGTGAAATCACGCCGCTTAGCAGAACGGGTTTCCCCTCACTAACATTCTTTTAAAACATATCTTTTTCAAATCTTTTCCTGCAACCAAAACTGGTTATATATTGCAAAGCATCATTATGTAAGCATACATATTAGGTAATAAAAGAACTATCTGTTTAAACTCTTAAGTCTTATTTGGCTGACTATTAACCTTTTGCTGGCTCGATCCTACGAGACAAAATAACAAAATAATCTAACATCTGTTAGACACTCTACTTCTGGAAGGTTTGTCCTTAACTATCTGTTAAATACTTCTCTTTTGCACTGTCTGTCCCTAACTTAACATCTCCCAAGGTCGCCTGATCCTAATGGTTTTGTTGGCACACCAATAACCTACATGTATATAAATGTATTCTCCCTTCTATGTGTAATCATAATTTTAGTCTTGCCTGTGACAAAGCCTTACACGGTAGAATTTTTGGACTAATTAGTTGGGGCCAATAGAAAATGTATAGGGCGCGATCCAATACCAGTCCCATCTGGTACTCTAATATCTGAGTCATTTTATTTAGGGATCCTTTCCTACAATTTTCCTTGAAAACCTTTTTCAAAATGATTTAAGACCTTCAAATCAACTTATATAAGAAAAATACATGTACTCTATGCTTTACTCAAAATCACCTTGCCATGTTATATATATAGACAAATACACACACACTTTACTTAAACCTTAGTTGATAGAAATAATTAGACACTTGAAAGTACCCCTTTCGATTCTATTGAAAGTACCGCTTTCTAAACCTTTGAAAGCATCTCTTTCGAAACTAAGTAAAACCCTTTATTTATCTAGGCCAAAAGGCCAAAGCTTCACGTTCGAAACCATACTTAAAATCCTTTCTTAAACTTTGAAAACCTTCCTTTTGAAAGCATTAAAATCTTAGACAACATATCTTAAAATACTTTAAAACATTGCCTTGAAAAACCTTGGATAAACCTTCCATTTCAACCCTTTCGGCCATCGGAAACACTACCTTTCGACCATCAGAAACACTACCTTTCGACTCCTTCGAAACCCTTTAGGGAACCAACCCTTCAAAATCATGTTAAATACCTTTCGAAAGCATCAAACCTTTCGAAAGAACTTGGGTTCAATTTAAAACATGTGGAAAAACACCTTTCAAACCCATTTAAACCAACTCTTTCAAAACCTTTGGGTTATACTTCAATTAGAATACAAAGGGTCTATAAAACCATTTAGGTTGAAAGCCTACCTTTCGAAAGCTATTCCTAAGTAAAGAAGTGATGGTGTCAAAATCATCTCTTCGAAAGCATTAGAGAAGTGGCTAATTTTAAAAGCTAAGTATACCTTTCGTAACCATTGACTTCGAAAGATAGAAAGGCGACATCTAAGGGTTTCGACCCCTTCGAAAGCATTACTTAAAACAAAAGAGTGCAATTGATTCGAAACCTTTCCTTTTGAAATATTTGACCCAGTCGAAAGCCAACCGAGTCGAATCCCAAACTTTCGAAAGTAAATCGGGCTATACGTTTTATTTTTAAAACAAGGAATACTCCAACCCCTTCAGAACCTAGTGTTTCGGCCAAGTACCCTTCGCCTTTATCCAATGCACTACGTACCAAGTAACTTGATACCATGCGTATTGGTTTCAAAACCAATGGTGGTGGAAGGGCTGGCTCGGAACCCCTATGCCGAAAGTGGCGGAACACACTAAAAGCATGTTATTTTTGTTTTTAGCGTGAAAGAGACTTTTTAACTAACCTGCTGCTATTATCTATTAAAATTTTATTAGTTTCTAAATACTTTTTTCAAAAGTGTTGCCAACATTTTCAGAATTAAGCCATAATTTTATTTTACAAAATTTCCGTTCTCCTTAATTAAATATATAAAACATTTAAGTCCCGCACCTTAAATAATTTTATATATTCATCAAAATACTTAGGAAAATCCTACAAAAATTCCAGAAAATCTATTTTTATATGTTTTCTAACATATATAAATTTCAAACCCAAATAATTATTTATTTTTCCATAAATAATTTTAAACCTAATAAATCGTTTTCTTCACTAGGAAATTAATATAAAATCAATTCAGAAAATTATGAAAATTGAAACCCATCTTTAAAATATCACTTTTGATTTACATTTAAATTTTCAAGGCATTTGGATGTCATTAATAGGGTTTTCATATCAGACATATCATAAAAACTAATCTGAACATGCATAAATCATCAACAAGCAAATATAAACTTTTAATCATTCAAAACATGGAATTATCATACAAAATCATTTTAGGTTATCCTGAAAAATGAAAACTATAAGAAAATATGATGCAGTAATCAGTCACCGTAGCTTTGTGATTAAGAATGTGAGCTTTGATCTTGATTATGTTGATTTACTTCTTTCTCTTGAAAATCCTAGCTTTATCTTCCCTTGAGATTAAAAATGGTGGCCGGCCTCTCTTAACTTTAATTTTTTCTAATGAGTGAAAGTGAGGATTTCACGGCTATGGTTTAGGGTATTAAAATGCCCATTTTCCTATTTTACACCTTATTTATTTCCTAACACTTATCCCCATCTTATTTCCTTAGTTCATTATACATATAAGCACGACTACCCTTGGTTAAATCAAATCTCTACCCATAAATCATCTTACATTATTTTATTTTATTTACTAATTAAATATCCTAAATAATGTTACTAAAAATATGGAGTATTACATGAAACGCTTAGCTTTGGGCCTCTAGATAGAGGATGTTACAACTTGGTAGCAGAGCATAGGTTTATGAAAAACTTTAAACTAAAATGATTTTTGAAAACATAATCCTAAGGAATTAGAGAAAGATCGGGGTATGGGATAATGCTATAGTAACGTACTTGTATTTGCTATATATAAGTATACGCTATTGCTCTATTCTCCAATCTCACTTAGGCTATTCTTTCGTATCTTACAAAGATCCGAAGTAGATATGGATGGTAGAAGTGGAAGACTTAACCTAGCTGGGGGAAGCACCACAACTACTGGAAATGCCAGAACAAATACCAGGAGAAATCCAAGTCAGGCACAAGCTGCAAATGTGGGTGTTGGAGTCCCGCAAGTTGACATAGGAGCAATGTATCAATTCTTTGTCAACATGATGCAGGTGAGAAGTGATGCTAGAGTAGTTAGAGGAAATGCAGATGGAGGGAATCAAGAAGCTCCAATGGTTAATAACTATGTTATTCTGAGTAGAGATTATGTTCGGTTGGAAGGAAAGCCATTTATTAGAACTGAAGACGCAATTGAGGTAGAGAACTGGTGACTTCATTGCGAGAGGATTTTTGCTGATTTAGGACTCAATGATGAGCAGAAGAGAAGACTTGCTTCTAGACAGTTGTAAGGAGCAGCAATGTATTGGTGGAACAGTATTACTTTTGGAGTTAATGAAGAAACGATGACATGGACTGAGTTTAAGAGGAGGTTTGAGGAGAGGTTTATGTTTGAGATTGTGAAGTCCACTCTGCTTAGAAAATTTGCTGAGTTGGAGCAAGGGGAGATGACTGTGCTGGAGTATGCAACAAGGTTTGAGGAGCTTGCGAGAAATGGCTATGCTACCATTGATAATGTGATTAAGAGAAATGAGATGTTCCTTAAGGGGTTGAAGCTTGAGCTTGCAAGGGATACATTATCTCATATCAAGGATCCTTGTGATTTTGTAGTAGAGATAGCATTAAGACATGAGGAGGTGCTTGCTTTTTAGGAAAGCAATAAGGCAAAGGAAGTCCAAGTGGGGCAGAGTCTGAATAAGAAGTTTTTCCACAAGAAAGGAGCTCAGAAGGGTGGAGATACTAAGAAGGGAAAGGCAGAGGTAGTCTGTTACAAGTGTGATAAGAAAGGACACTACGCCCATGAGCGCCAAATAGGTAAGGGAAAGAAAGCTGCTAAGAAGAATGGAGTGAAGTGTTTCAACTGTGACCAGTTTGAGCACTATTAGAACTAATGCAAAGAGCCACCCAAGGATGGGAAAGGAAAAGTATATGTATTGGAGCTAGCTACTTTGAGGACAAAACAGAGGAAAAAGGAAAAGATGTGTTGGGAGGTATGCTTCTGATTCATTATATGTCAGTTAGCATTCTATTTGATACCGGTGCATTGCATTCTTTTATATCTCGTTGTTTGTTAGATAAGCTTAACCTAGAACCCTCATACATAGTTACTTCCTTAAGGGTTGTAAATCCGATAGGAGGGTATGAGACTCTTGGGATGAGATGTGACCACTCAGAGTTTTAATTGTTAGGTTATACCTTTGTTTGCAGTTTGCATGTGTTTAATTTCGTAGGGTTCAGAATTATATTGAGTATGGATTGGTTAAGTAAGTACGATGCTAGGATATTTTGACATGATAGGAAATATTGCTTAGACACCCTGACTCTAGTGATTAGATTATATACTCCATATAAGATGCAAATTTTGAGGTTAATGCATTGTTAGGTGTTATAGAGGTAAAAGACCATTTAAATCGAGTTTTTCATGGTTATACAATTCACGGATGTTTTTGAACCCGTCGGAGGATTGCCACCGAAACGAATTACTAATTTTTGGATAAATTTGATAACAGGAGCAAAACCATTGACTAGACCACCAAGCAGGATGACACCTACCGAGATGAGGGAATTGAAGGTGCGGTTGGTGGATTTGGAAGGTAAGAATTTTATCATACGAAGTAGTTCGGCTTGGGGAGTAGCGGCAATATTTTCTAAGAAGTCGGACAGATCATTAAGGTTATGTATCGATTATCGTAAGTTAAATGATTTGTTTGATCAGTTGAGTGGAGCCAAGGTATTTTCTCAGTTGGATTTAGCGATAGGGTTCCATCAGCTTAGAGTAGCGGAGGATAGTATTCCTTTGACGGTGCTTAGGACTAGGTATGGATCGTACGAATGGTTAGTAATGCCATTCAGACTAATTAATGCGCCATCATTATTTGTAGATGTCATAAACCGAGTTTTCCAAGAACACTTGGATAGGTTCTTATTGGTATTTATATATGACAATTTGGTATACTCTAAAGAGGAAAGAGAGCATGAAGTTCATCTTAGAGTGGTGCTTGAGACGTTGAGGCAGCATCAATTGAACGTGAAGTTTTCGAAGTGCTATTTTTGGAAGAGGAAAGTGAAGTTTCTTAGTCATGTAGTCTTAGAGAAAGGGTTGTTTGTAGATCTGACTAAGACTGAAGCAGTGAATAATTAGAAGAGACCCGAGACAGTGACTGGGATGAAGAGTTTTCTTGGATTAGCGGGGTATTATCGGAGGTTCTTAAAGGATTTTTTGCAGATAGCGGCACTGATGACCAACCTAACGCGAAAGGATATGAAGTTTGTTTGGATCGATAAGTGTGAGGAAGCACTCTAGAAGCTGAAACACTTATTGACTAATGCAATCGTGTCAGTCGTTTCAGAAGGGAATTAGGATTTAGTAGTGTATATAGATGCGTGTGAATATGGTTAGGAGCTGTGTTAATGCAAAGAGGTAAAGTGATTGCCTACAGCTTAGACCGCATGAGGTGAGGTACCCAGCTCACAATTTGGAATTAGCTACGGTGATTTTTGCATTGAAGGTGTGGAGACATTATCTTTTGGTAGAAAGATTCAAGTTGTATGAAGATTATAAGTCGCTGAAGTATTTATTCTCTTAAAAGGAGTTGAATATGAGACAGTAGAGGTGTTTAGAGATTTTAGCTGCTTATGACTTTAATATTGAGTATATACCAATGAAGGGTAATAAGATTGTAGATGCACTTAGCAGAAAACATCAGAATGCGGTGTTGGCAAAGATATCCGAGTGGAGAGATTTGTATGAATTGATAGCATGTAGAGTCCAGTGGAGATCTAAGGGTAGTTCTAGTATAGAGACTGTTGTGTTGTCGTGTTTAGAAGTTCGAACAGTGATGATCGAAAAGATTGCTTCCAAGCAGAGGGAGGACACAGAATTAGTAGAACGGATCAGGAAGTTAAGGGATGGAACATAGAATGATGACTTGAAGGATTTTAGTCCTGACCATAATGGGTGGTTAAGGAAGAAAGGGAGATTATGTGTTCCAAACGTAGAAAGAATTAGGAAGGAAGTTCTTGAAGAATTCCATCGTTCGAAGTTCACTATTCATCTAGGAGGAACTAAGATGTATCAGGACATAAAGAATAGTTTCTTATGGGAAGGTATAAAGAGAGATGTAGGCTTATGGGTAAAGCGGTGTTTGAACTATCAACAGTCAAAATTCGAACATCAGAAGCCAACTGGGTTACTTCAGCCATTAGATATACTAGTTTGGAAGTGGAATTCTATTTCTATGGATTTCATAGATGGGGTTTTTAAGTCAAATTGAGGAAATGAAAGTATATGGGTCATATTGGAGAGGTTGACCAAGAATGCCCGTTTCATTCCAGTTAAGTCAATTAGGACGGCATCTGTTTTAGCTAAGTTATTTATGAAGAACATAGTTAGACTGCATGGAATTCCTAGTAGTATAATGATGATAGATATTAATTATTCACTAGTGAGTTTTGGATAAGTCTATGGGAGACTTTAGGTACCAAGCTCAGGATGAGTACCGCTTACCATCCACAGACCAATGGGCAAACGAAAAGAGTTAAGAAAGTCCCGAAGACTTGTTATGAGCTTGTGTGATGGATTTTGGAGGATCGTCGGAAGACCATCTATACTTATTCGATTTTTCATCTAACAACAATTATCAGGCTAGTATAGGGACGACACCATTTGAAGCTTTGTATGGAAGGCCATGCAAATCTCTTGTTTGTTGGTTAGAGACCGGGGATAAGTTGGTTCTTGGTTCAGATTTGTTAGAGAAGCTGCATAAAGATTGAGTTCATTTGAGCTAGAATGAGGGAAGCTCGATCTAGGCGGAAAATCTATACTGACAGAAGACGAAAAGACTTGAAGTTCTCAGTTGCAGTCATGTTTTTGTCAAGGTATCACCGATGAAAGTTGTAATTCGATTCGGGAAATCAAAGAAATTGGCACCGAGGCTTGTTGGACCATTTCATGTTGTAGAGAGGATTGGGAAACTCGCATATAGAGTAGAGTTATGGAACAGTTTGGCAGGAGTCCACGATGTTTTTCATATTTCTCATCTAAGGAGGTGTATTCGAGATCCAAAAACTACTATAGCGCTGACTGCGTTAGATGACTTAGTAATGGAACCGAATTTGACTATAGTTAGAAAGCCAGTTCGGATAATCGCGAGAGATGAGAAGAGGCTAAGGAACAAGACAGTCAGATTAGTCAGAGTCCAGTAGAGTGACGACGAGAGAGACTGTACTTGGAAAACTGAGAGTAGGATTCGAGATACTTATCCTGACTTGTTTCATGGTATGTTTTTATCTTTACGATTAATTTTGATGAGTGCCGTATCGTAATTTTGAGGACGAAATTCTTTAAGGAGGGGATTCTGTAACGATCCAAATTTTAAGTAACATTATTTAAGGCATTTGATTACTCGAATTAGATGAAATAATGTAAATGGTTAAGGAATTGGGATTTGTGTTAATAGAAGGGGTAGTCATGCCTAATAACAAATGAACAAAGATGAATTAAAATAAAATACATAAGGGAAGTTAGATAAGGGGTAAAGTAGCAATAAGTATATTCTTATTCCTTATACCCTTAGGCCATTCATGCTACACGTTCATTTTCGAAAATTAAACATAAGATGTCGATCACCATTTAGGAAGAACAAGAAGAAGAAAAAGCAATCAAGGAAGGAAGCTTAATCAATTCAAAACCATCCTCAAATCTTCACTCCTTAATCACAAAGCTAAAGTGAATAATTATTTATGTCTCATATTTTGATGATTTCGGTTTCTAGAACCAGATCGATGTTTTTGAAAATATATTGTCATGTTTTGAATGATATATATATATATATACTTGTTGGTGAATTATGCTTATTCATATTGATTTTATGACAAGTTTTGATTGAAAAAACTATCTACTGACATCCAAATGCCTTGCCACTTTAATATATGGCCAGAAATGATATTTTAGAGATGGTTTAAAGTTTCATAATTTTATGAATTAACGTTGAATTTTTATGGATTTTCTAGTGAAGAAAATGGTATTTTGGGTATAAAATTAATTACGGTTCTAATATGATAGTTTTGCGTCAGAAATTTAGATATGTTAGAAAACATATTAAAAGTGATTTATTGAAATTTTTGAAGAATTTTCCTAAGTGTTTTATTAAGTATATAAAATTATTTAAAGTATGAGACTGAAATGTTTTATATGTTTAAATAAGGAGAAGGGGAAATTTACACAAAAAACTTAAATTCAAAATATTGAGTTCGGTAGCACTTTTAGAAAAGATTTTGGAAAAGAAATTGACAACCAATTATATTATGACAAATAGGTAAGTTAGCTGGAAAGAAATTACTTTATAAAGAAAGAAAACAGTTTTTGTAAGTATTTGTTGTTTCGCCGCTATCGACAACAGGCTTTCAACTTCATGCCTCCGCCTTCTACCAATTCGAAACCAATACACATGATCAAAAGCCTTGGTTGGAGTTGGCAAGAGGCATAAGGTCGAAATAATGGCTTTCGAAGGTGTCAAGACCTCATTTTACTTTCAAAAGGAAATGTCGCTTGCTTGGTTTCAAAATAAGGCTTTCGAAAGGGTTTAAAGATAGCTTTCGACAGAGGTTGCCGCCTTTTGTTCTCAACAAGCTTTCGACAGGTTGAAACATACATTGCAACAATTCTACCTTTCGACCCAATTGAGGTCGTTGCCTTTAAACATGGTTTCGAAGGGATGCTTTTGCTTTTAAAATAAGAGCCGCTTCTCCATTGCTTTCGATAAGTTGGTGTCGAAACCTTCCGCTTTCTTTACTTAGGAAATTAATTTCGAAAGAGTGCTTCTTTTTTATTTTCAGACCATTTAGTTTATTGAAATATAAACCCATAGGTTTCGAATGGAATGGTTTTAAATGCTTCCGAAACTACGTTCCACATGTTTTAACTTGAACCCAATTCTTTCGAAGTGTTTTTTGAAGTAGAGTTCTTTAATGCTTTTGAAAGGTAACTAATAAAGGTTTCGAATGGGAGATTCCTCAGTATTTTTAAAAGGTAACTAATAAAGGTTTCGAAGGGGAGGTTCTACAATATTTTTGAAAGGTATATGTTAAAGGTTTTGAAGGGGTTTTTCCCTAATGGTTTCGAAAGGTTTACCTTAGTGTTTAAATGGAAGATTTCCAATGTTTTCAAAAGGCATATTTAAAATGTTTTAAAAGAGGATGTCTAAGGTTTATAAAGCTTTCGAAAGAAATGTTTTCAATGTTTTCGGAAGGACTAATGCCAATGGTTTTGAAAGGTATGTTTTGGCCTTTCGACCTAAGGTTATAAAGTAAAGTAGTTTACTTGTATCGAAAAGGGTACTTATAGTGATTTCGAAATGGGTACTTTTAATGGTTTTGAAAGGGGTACTTTCAATGGCTTCGAAAGAGAATTGTTTAAAATGTTTAAACAAAGGTTTCAAATGTTTTCTTCAATTTTTACTAAAGTATATATCATGGCAAAGAGATTTGAGTAAAGAAAGTGTTATGCTTTCCTTGTTTAAGTATGATTTAAAGGGATTAAATCATTTTCATGATTTAAAGTGATTAAATCATTTTTAAAAGTTTTTCAAGGAAAATTTAAAGGGTAGTTAACCTTAAGTAAAATGACTCAAACATTTGTATACCAAGTGAGACTGGTGCAAGTTCGCGCCCTATACATTAGTTTTAGCCCCAAGCTAATTTTAGTCCAAAATTCCACTGTGTAGGATAAGTTATTCATGAGTCCGCAAAACCATTAGGATCAGGTGGACCTTAGAGAAGTAAGTTAAGTAAAGATCGTCCAGAAGTAAGTCTAATAGGTGTTAGATATTTTGTTTAGTTTGTTTAGTAGGCCCAAGTCAGCCAAAAGTTAGTGGTTGGCCAAAAAAACTACAATTTTTCGGACAGATGGTCCATTTATTACCTGTTTTAAGCATATATGATATTTGCTATTATTAGTATAATCAGTTTGATTAACCAGTTTGGTTGCAGGATTTTGATTTGCAAAAGAATATATTTTAAAGGGATATTTGTGAGGGGAAATCCTTTCTGCTAAGCGGTATGGTCTCAGTTAATAAAAATAAACCGAGATGTAATAGTATTATTCACACTAGGCTTTATATCTGACACGAAGTTTATGTTTTCCCCTTAAAATCTCAGGTGCTCAAAATTGATTTGAGTAGGCCAAGGGTTGAGGATTTACAAGTTTTAGTAGGTTGACGAATAAAGCTTTCGAAGACGAGCAAGAGGTTGATGGATAGCTATTTAGGAGTTGTTTTGTTTGTTTTACTTCCGTTGTGTTGTATTAAGTCATTTATGATACTCTGGCCATCCAAGGGGCATCTTCGTATATCACTTCTGGCGTATTTATGTAGTAATTATATTTTATCTGAACCTGGGAAATGTTTAGGATTATGTAACTTGGATGCGAAATGTTGTTTTGAAATGTAATCAGAAATGTGTTTAACCTGTGATGATTTTATTTCATGTTCAAGTGCTTCTGATATTATGGATACCATTAACATCACCTATTTGGTCACCGAAAGTTAACACTATGGATGACTGCAACATCTGTAGCACTTAGTTTCGGGCCTCCAGATAGGGGATGTTACAGCATAGCCTTAACTCTATTACCAAGTTCTAGTCATACCTAAGAAAATGTTGCATAGAATCTGCCAGTCCATTATACATCCGCATCATTGGCATCGTAAACCCACACTTTGATAATGTGCTACCCTAATCTCCACTGCAAACTTATGTCGCCTAATACGGTCTCCCAATCATCATCGCGGTTCTCTCTCTAGAGAAATTGCCTTATGAAATCATTATTTATATTGTCTTCTTCTCCTTGTCACCCTCAAAGGTAGTCGTTGGTTACTTCATTATGTACCCATTTCCACGAACGATACCGATGGTCAATAACTGAGCGCTCATAGCCAGCAACACTATGCCTAGGTCTCCTAATATATATGGAGGCCATTCGTCTCTGCCATCCATCTTCTTCACACTATCTTTCATGACCACGTCCTTGGGATTGCTCTTATCCCTGAGCATTTTCCTAAGCATTCTCTCTAGTTTTACCTTCCTCTCAATTAATTCCATCACATGCTTTCTTCCAACGCCCCTCTCCTCGACACTTAATGCAGCTTCTAGATTGATCAAATTTATTAATGTCCAATCAATATTGATCAATTCCTTGGGGGCATTTGCTCCAATGGCATTATTTCTTCTATTTCCTGTTACTCCGACTCCGTATTTCTTTATTCTATGCCTTACGGCAAAACTCTCTTCATCATATCTTGCTAGAATATTTCTTCTTCCTTTGAGACCTCTAGCATCGGATCCCTCTCCTTGAGGGGTTTGACTCATCATATTGAATTTCCTAGTCATCTTTTCCATCAACGCTTGTTATGCGACCTCTGTTCTTGGTTTGACTCTTACTGCTGTTCCTTTTAATTCCTCTCTAATGACAAGTTCCGATGGAGGTCCTGTAGATCCATTACTAGCAGTATTTTCAATGCTTCATTCATCTTCAGCCCCTTTAATTTGCTTTCCCATTTTTTATTTAGAACCATCTGATCTGATATAATTGTAGAAATAAGTCAAACATTGAAAAAATTAGTGAAAAAATTGGTTTAACATCCTCAAAAGACTATGTAGAACCTGTAATCTAGAATGTAATTATTGGTTATGATTATACAAAGTATGTAATCTTTGCATCATAGTTCTAGGTGGTGTAATGCCATTTTAGATCAGATGTGATATATTATGAGAAGATAATAAGGGAAAACTTATAAACACAAGACATAATGTGGTTCAGCTTTGCCCATGTCCGCTTTAAGATGCTTTTATTGATATTGTATACTAGTATGTAGAAGTGAATACAATAATACTCCTAGTTCAATGGAGATTCATAATATCAACACTTACCTTTAAATAAAGATTCCCAAAAGCTAAGAGTTCCTTTCTATTGAATGCATGCTTGTATTTTTAGGTGTAGTAGGTAGAAATTTGGCCTTGGATTCAAGATCTACTCCACTAACTTGTTACAAATAACTTGAATCCATATTTTAACAAATATGAGGATAACTATGCCAAATTTGATAGTTCCATTAATCGGTACCAATCCATCCATTGATCGGCATCGATCTGTGGACTTAACCAAAATTCCTTCTTTTTTCCTCTTACATTGCTTCGTACTGAATAGACCTTTAATTTAGTATCCACTCCTTCCCTGTTTTGAAGTCCAACATCACTGATTCGTCGTTTGTGAAAGAACATGGATAAAATTATGCACATTTTCCCTTTGTCATCATTATATCCCATGCATATGTAGAGCTCATCCAATGGTGAAAAATTCTAATAAAATTTGTTATAAATTGTGAAGTCCAACGTCAAAATCCATGATCAATCTGATAATAATTATTGATTAACCGATTTTCTTTGACCAAAGACTTTGACTTTAAGTTGACTACTAATTATGCTTATAAAAACATTCTATTTGAAGGAGTCTAATTATTCCTTGAATAGTGGCTCATTTTAAGTTGTTGAACTTATACCCAACTATGGCCTTAACATGATTATCGTTGTTCTGTGATTAACCATAATCAAAATATAGTTTTAATACCTACAATTTACTATATTCTCAAGTCAAAATATTAATGCACATCATCATACGAGATCTTTTATTTTATTTTATATTTATTTTATTTGACTTTATATCTAACCAATAAAAGATTCTTGGTTAGTTGTTTTCTAGTTGTTTCAAACAATTACATATACGCAATCCCTCGGTGCCCTAATGATCATGAATAATTCATCGTCCATCTTTATAGGAGCGTTACGTATACTGGTCTCAATGGATGTATCAAACGTCTCGTTCTCTACACATCTTGACTAGGACCATTTACGGATAAGTATTTATTAACATGATTCTGCACTCTTGGTTATAGACATATTGGTAAGCATAGTTAATTAAATACTTTACTTAAATGTTTTCCACTTATATATATATATATTCAATGCATTTTTTTGATATAAAAATACATACAGTGGTAAATAAAACCAAAAGGATATTTTATTTCTTTTAGGATTGTCTCGCATATTGCAAGGAAAAACGACAGTTTGGATTTGGAATAGTCTCGTATCATTAAATAACTTGGAGAAGTGGTGTATAAATATGGTTAGTAGGCACATAATATTGCCTTTTGTTACAACAAAGTATGTGCCAAAACATATACGCATACGCCATGTGTTGGAGATAAGGAGCTTGGTCCGACCATCATTACATAACAATTGGTATCAAAGTCGAACGTTGTGAGCTGGGTTATGCAGACAAACACTGCTCTCAAAATTCCTTCAATGGGATGTGAGTCAAGGGGAAGATTGTTAGGATTGTCTCACGTGAGACAAGTAGGAACACTATTTGGAGTTAGAATAGTCACATGTCGCTAAATAATTTGGAGAAGCGGTGTATAAATATGGATCGGTAGGCATGTAACATTGGGATTCCTTTTGTTACAATAAACTGTATGCCAACTCATAGGCGTATGCCACGTTCTAAATATGGAGAGCTTGGTCCGACCGTTGTTACACAACAATTGGTATCAGAGTCGAAAGCTAAAAACTGGGCCTTATAGAGAAACAACGCTCTCAAAAGTACTTCAAAGGATACGAGTTAAGAGGGAGGTTGTTAGGGTTGTGTCGTGCGTTGCGAGAAGGACCAACGGTTTGGAATTGGAATAGTCCTACATCGCTAATTAACTTAGAGAAGTGGTGTAGAAATATGGATTGGTAAACATGTAACAATGGGAATTCCTTTCGTTACAACAAAGTATGTGCAAGCTCAAATGCATACGCCACGTACTGGAGATGGAGAACTTGGTCCAACCATCGTTATAAACACTGTCTAACAAGATTTACTATAAGAGTTAAGTTATATAATCAAATTACGCAATTGCTCATAGGAAATACCCTTAGCTTCATCAAGAACAAGCTAGATATTTGAAATTTGGACATTCGATACCGATTTTAAATTTGGGATGGTAATTGTAAAATGTGATATCCTTCCTTAACTTTGAGTCATCTTCGGATTTTTCTTTTACATCCATTTTCATATAACATTAGCTCTCAATCACATTTCTCTCATTATGTTTTCATCTATATTATGTCAAAATTTTAGATTGTTCCAATCCCACAGTATGCTTCGTTTGCACTAGTTGTGATTCTTACCTATACTTAGGGTTTTAGGATCTTTTCCTATCTTGTGTATTTTGGAAAAATGTCGTACGAACTCATACATTCATTTACCACTCAGAATGCAAGGTAGCTCTAAAGCAATATTAATATTTTCTCTAGAGTTTTTTCTTATCAAATCCAAAATTATCATTTGGATGCAACAAACGATAATGGTGATCCCGCTAACACTATTTGCAACCATATTCTAATCGAATTGATTTGCTGTATCCATGAAAAAATAGTAAGTAAATTTGCCGTTGTTACTCCATTCGAAAAACATCTCATACGTAGAAAAATTGCTTATTGTCCAAAGCAAAAAAAACATAATTCTAATTCATATCTATGACAAGTCCATGGTTTTTTCAACTCATCAACTAATAGATAAAAATATATATCTACCCCATTTTGAGATCTTTTTGTCCATAGATAACAACAACTAAATAGTGTATAGATTCTACATACACATCCATGGAGGTAAATTGTAAAGTGTTAGAATAACTAGCTACACAAAATAAGGTATACCGAATGAAGTGAATGGTGTGAAGCCATCTATATTCAAATCAAGTCTAACATTACGCTATTCTTTAGTAAAATAAGGATATTCGCTACCAAAATGTTTTCATTTCTTACCATATGAAAGATAACTTAAAACCCTTCATCTTCTTGTCATTCACTGTGCCATCAAATATGTTTAATTAAAGTCGAAAATGATGAATAGGTGAAAGGTACTCCTTTACCCTTCTTCTTTCACTTATATCTTTAATTTGTATAGAATTCAGACTTTATAAGATTATTATCATCCTTCGAACATATCATGCATTCACTTGGACATATGTCAATCTTTTCATAAGGGAACCGAATGCAGTTACCTCTTTTCCATAGAATACCAGTTCTTTACACTATGCAGTTAAGGCCCCGCTATAGCCTCGTAAATTTCCCACTATAGCGTATAAAGCTCTTTGACCGCTACACTTTTAGATCTGCTTTAAGCCTCGCTATTTTCCACTACAATCGCTAAATTAAGGCTTTTTAGCAACTGCTTTAGCAACAATAATATAAAAGGTTGATTTGACTAGTTCTCTTATAAACCAAATCACCAAAGTTAGGGTAAATGCCTAATTTTTAGGCAACATGCTCAATATAAGTTAGAAATCTATTGTAGTCACCAAATCTAGACTGCATAAATCATGATATTCTTCGCTTTCGTTATATAATATTGAATAATATTTCTTTTTCCTACACAAATGATGTGAGAACGAGAATAAATTAACTTTAAATATATTTTTTATTTAATGAAACTTTTTGCACCTTCGTTATCTTTGTTATATCCTCACTTTAGTTCTACTATAATTTTTTGCACCTCTACTGCTATAAAATCTTTAAATGCTTTAACATCACGACTTTGCCAACACATTGCTAGGTGGAAGCATTCCTATGTAGAATAATAGTTGTGTTCGTCAAGATTTACAATCCATTGTTTTCTAATCGATTTTATAGCTCTTAACCAATATATTGCTGACAGGTGTGTCATGTTCATCCTTTATAAATCGGTCATTTGATGCTTGTAATAAGTCAAAAAAAATTAGCTTCCTGGTCAAGTTTTTCTTATATATAAGATTTATATGTCCACGTACTCTAGCTAACGACATTATGAACTATTTCTATTATTCTATTTTCTTGACCTGGTTCATCAAAACCAACATCAAATCTTTCATTCTTATCTTTAAATAAGATTGTCGAATCATGCCTTATCTTGATTGAATCGTGATATCTCCACATGTAAGAGCTCGACATAAAACCAAAATTATGCAAATGTAAAATTACATTATCATAATCATTAATATTTGCAGAATGACATTTCGTATATCGTCGTTAGATTTCTTTCAAAATCTTTTTATCATGCGATGCCAATTCAGGAATGCTACTAGATCTATTTAAAATGCATCGGTGCTGTTCCTTTTTTAACACCCATGTAAATCCAAATTTGAATTTTCATTTAATGTGCCTTTTACTATAAAAGTAAACATATTTACGATAAATATGTATTAGATTTAATAAATATCATTATTTTTATATATGTAATATCATATATTCTTTTATTTGTAATACCAAATATTATTAATTTTTATTAATAATATCAATCGTTATTATTTTTAAAATAGCACCATATATATAAATATATTATTATTATTACAATTCATTGTGATTTTTTATTACTAATACCATATGTCATTATTTTATGTTAATAATATCAGATATTATTATTATTCTATCAATAATACCATATGTTATTTTATTTTACAAAATATACCATTGTTGTAATTATTTTTCCTAATAATGCCATACATTAATAACTTTTATTATTGATACAATATGTGTTGGAAAAATGGAGACTTATTTTCAAATTTCAAACGGCGACCTCCTGTCTTAAATCGACTTTCGTTCTTCCTCTTCCCCACCTTCTACCTCCTACCACTTCTCTCATTCCTCCGTTTCATCTGCCCACGTCGATCTCAAAGCACTACTTCGCCTTCTCCCATTCCAAACAGCACTTTCTTTGCCTATTCGTTTTTGACATTTCCCAATTTTGGTCCTTGTTCGATCTATTTTCTTCAGAAAATGTCAGCTCTTGATATATCGTGTTTCCCTCCATTGGCTGCTTCCACTTCTAGTGCCGTTCAGAGTCATAGCCTGGACAATCTCGGATTTGGGTCGTCTGTCCTAGTCAATGTCGACGTTGATACAGGTTCATCTGTTGTTTTGGAGGTGTGTTTTGAAATGCCTGTTGTTGCCGACTGCCCTGGATTGGCTGGTGGTGGTACAGATTCTTCCTATGCTTCAATTTTGATTGAAGGCTACTCTTTAATTGCTCCAGTCAAGGCCTCATTGCTGCTCCATTTGCTAAGGTAACCTCTGAACCTTCCTTGGTTAATGATGTTAATCCCATTGGTACTGTAGTGTCTCCCTTACCAATTAGTGGTCGGTCTTCCCTTTTTAAGAAAAAGCCTGGAAATGGGTTCTTATGTTCCCAAACAATATGATGTTGATTTTTTAAACAATCTGGTCCCTCCTCCTAAGGAAGTTATTGATGCCGGTATTTATTTTTGAAAGGATTATTTAGTTAGTTTCTTTTTGGACGAGACTCCTCATTACTGTATTATGAAAAATCAAGTCCTTGGGTTATGGAAATTGCATGGTTCAGTTTTTATTAGGTGTGATAACTCGACGTAGTTTTTAAATTTTCACCCCTCAAGAAAGATCTTGTGTTTTGGAGATGGACCCAATTATTATAGAAGGCAAAGTGTTTATCATCACCCAGTGGAACCCATCCATTGACCTAGCCCGAGAGCAAGTCTTATGTATACATATCTGGGCCATATCTCCAATATTCCCTCGGTTTTCCAATCATTTGAGGGAATTAATTGGACAGTCATTCATATAGGCCTGCTTATTTGCTTTGACATTTCCACATCGCGTAAGCAGCTTCTCCGCTTCATCTAGGTTCTTATCGAAATTACTCCCTTTGGACATCTGCCTACTCGTATTCCAATATCACTTTATGATGTTAGTGTTGCCTTCGTAGATGATTCATACTAATGGAGCTTGTCCATTTGTGATGTTTGTCATTCTTTTGGCCACATTGTTACGTTTTGTTCTCTTGCCGGTGCTTTGCCTGATGACCTCCTTCCTAAAATTTCCCTTTCTAAGGCTCCATCCAGGATGAGCGGGAACTTTATCATAGAAAAATGGATGTCGAGCTTGTTCTCTGCAATGACGGTGAATTTGGCTGCAACGACGAAGAGATTCTTACTGCTCCTGACTAGAACTGAAAATATATATTCTCGCCATGTACTCCTGGTTATTGCCCGAAGCATATCTCCTGGTTCTGCCAGTGTGTGGGAATTTAGTTGTATGTCTCTTTGGCATACTCTCTATGGATTTGTTATTTTTGTTGATATTTGCCTTACTGTTATACTATTGTGGGGCCTATTAAGTTTTATGCGCTTGCTGGTTATATTATTGCTATCTGACCAGGCATATTGGCGGTATTTCTTCGTTGTGGGCTCCTTGCCATGTGCTTCTATATCTTGCATTGTGTGTGTGTGTGTGTATATATATATATAATCCTTGGATCATGCAACCTTTATATCAAAAAAATGTAATATGTTATTCTTTTTTGTTTATAATATCATATGTTATTATTTTAATAACAATACCGTATATGATATATGCTTTAGAAATAATACAATTCATTATATTTTATTATTATCATCATTATTACCATATAAACTTATTCTGATAATACTACTAATTTTTATTATCTATCAACAAAACCAGATACATTATCATCTTCTATTAATAATACTATTCATCATTATATTTTATTTCTAATAGCATTCTTTATTATTTTTAGCTAGATATAGCATACGATGAATTTGATAATATGGATTTCACGCACAACTTCACGATAGTGGATTTTAAAAACAATCCCAAGTGGATATGGATTTCAAAAATAAAGTGACAATGACTAGACTACAGCACCTTTCTACAAGGCAAATTCTATTTCAGCACGAGTATTTACTTAGCAGCCCCCCAAAAATTAAAATGTCTGTAAACCCAAAAAATAACTTAGCGGCCCCTCTACCATTTGCAGAACTACCCTTTCTGAAAAGTTCAAACGGAGAAAAAAAAAAAAAACTGAACTACCACGCAAGATGACTCTGTGGTTCGTGTCACTACCACGCAGGCTTTCTGCGTGGATGTGTAAAAATTCACACAATTATTTGCGTGATTAAACCAGAAACCTAGTATACACCTTGCATGAATTATCACAAATCCCCTTAATCGACAACCTACGATTGTATTTGCAAAAAATTAAAAACTTCTCAATTTTTTTTTTGAATTACCTGCTGCTGTGATTGCATTATCATTTCATTTTTCTCTTCAAAATCCATCAGCTAGTAGTTAAAAACTGAATTTTTTCTTTACTGATTTTGAAACTAGAGTTTTGAATAAGCGGTGGTTTAGACAGTAAAAAACAGATGTAAAATGATAATGGAATTGAAAAGAAAAAAAGTATGCTGCTTTCTAAGAATATTTTTGTCTTTAAAATTTTATTTATTTTACGGGG
The DNA here is from genome assembly GCA_030765085.1 of Allium cepa. Classification (NCBI taxonomy): domain Eukaryota; kingdom Viridiplantae; phylum Streptophyta; class Magnoliopsida; order Asparagales; family Amaryllidaceae; genus Allium; species Allium cepa. Next base: position 223,831,736 of record CM060928.1, read on the forward strand.
CTATTAAGTAATTATCTGTGTTTTTCTACAAATAGAACAACATTTACGATAATTTTAACTCAAAACGATTTAATAAAATTTCGACGATTAAGGTCCGATTGGACATAAAATGAAATACCGTGGACAGCAGGGTGCTGTGAAACTGAAAAAATTAGAGGATTAGGGCAAGATGTCCGCTTAAAACTATTTTGGAATTATTTAACCACTCGTACTCCCTAGTAAAGATGGATGCAAGCAATATATCAGCTTAATAACTTCCGGTTAATGTATATTGAGAGCAACTCTTTTGCTACTTGAAAATGTAGATTTGGAAACAAAGGCTAAAGCGACTAAGATTGGCGAATTTATTGTTGATGGGAGAAATAGCAATCGGCTATATAGCCATTGATTTTGAAATGTATTCGTTCCCCAGGTTCAGCAGATAAAATTATTGGTGTTTTTAGAAGCTTCAGTGTTCAGCAGTTGAAGACCGGAAGGGCAGTTCTGAAATGAAGGACGCCTTTAAACGGGCCTTTATATTCTGGGCCTAGCCGAACATACTTTTCTTTTTGTGTTATGTATGTAGGCAGATTCGTAATTTCGTACTAGTGTATTGTAAACTTTTCTTTATAATCACACTGATTGGAAACTATAATTATTCTAACAAGGCCCATTTACTTATTTTCTGTCTGTGCGCACTGTATATACATTACTTGAAAAGTATGTTTTTTATTTTATAAAAAGAAAAACGTGGAGAAAGAAAGAAAGAAAGTTACCCGCGTTATCATGTTACGCGGTACTAATAATACATCCACAGGCCTATAAACACAGAGCTTGAACAAATATGCAACCCGTTGTGAAATATCATGCGAGTTACCATAACAAACAGAAAGCCCAAAGGAAATGTCAGCCCGCTAACACTTGGTCTTATTAAATCACACGTCCATTCAGTTGAAACGCAGCCGTACAATTAAATCCCAACTGCTCATTTAATCCCTGATTTGGTCTCAACCTGCTATAAAACAACCGGACCATATAAAAAATTATGGCCGAGTTGAATTTGGCACGGTAGGAAACAAAATATGGAATAGGGAAGTTGAACCCATTGAAAAGTGCATAGGATGTGCTATTGAAGGATATGGAAATGGCACATAAAAAAACATCTGAATGTGACACGAAAAAAGATCGGTTCATAAAAAAGAATACGTTTTTATGTACTAAAAAGGCACACGAAAAAAATGAGATGAAAGATGGAAAGTTCAGACGCGTCGTGACACATTTAAGCCGGTCACTACTTTTTCAATGATTCACTCAAACAGCGCATCGGATGGAAGCTACGACAGATGCATCTAACATATCTCGTTGGACGCGTATTGAAAGGGGCAAAAAATAACCTTCAATTCAGTTTAAAAGCAGAACAGTATGTCTTTTGCCATTTGCCTAATTGAGTGTTAAATGGTATTCATGAAGTGCGATGAACGTAAAGTTGTAATTTCTTTTACCTTTGTATGAGTAATGAATTAAAGAGAAAGCATTTGATGCTGTTTTCCCTTGTAGGGTGTGTTTATTTGGTACCTGCAAAACAAACCCAGCCAAGAGATATTCTAAAGATGACACAAGCAAGAAAGCAAAGCGAAAGGGTAATAATTAGTGGTATGGATTTGTATATTTATTTCGTTGGATTTTTTTGCAGTAAACATTGGTAATCAATATTAAATTATAAATTATCTATTAAAAAAAGGCACACTAGGAAAATAAAAAAACAGTACATATCATCAAAAAGATGTATTTGAAGTTAACAGTGTATCAATTTTTTTTTAAAAAAATTGCATTACCATCCAGCTTAACAAATTTCTACATTCAATCCATTTGTCCAATAAAGTTCATGCCAGCCTAAATTTTGTAGGTTTGTGTACAAATCTAGTAGAAAGTTCTCATCACTTATAACTATGGAGAGGTGATCGAATTCTGATACAATGTTCAACAATTTGTTTGAACACGTAGGAAGTTGGATATTCATCTCTCAAAATCGAGGATCTTACTTACCTTACTCGAGGAGACGAACCAACATCGAACGTCAAACTAGAAGTAGCGGTAGTATGGTTAGAAAACATGTCATTGACCATCCTATTAAGAATATTTGAGTAAAGATGGCCGTCAATGTGGCTTTGAGACGAAAGAGGAGTATTTTATGTTTGTAACTCAAAGACTCTAGTATAGAGTGCAAGAGTTTGTAGCTATAAAGCTTATTTATTGGATAACCAGACTGTGGCTTATATAGCCATTACAAACATGAATAATTCAAAGATGCATCCACGATTTAGAAGATTATATCATGACTAGAATAAAGGAAGAACAATTCAAAACAAACAACTACTCCCTACAAAGCAGGATTAATCAACACAAACACAACAAACTTAATCCATGAGCTGTTAGGACTTGGTCAACAAAGTAACCAGAATTTTAACAAACCCTCCCTTAAACTGAACTGCCATTCAAGCAGTCAATTTACCTCCTCGACAGAGCACATACCCAGCAGCTCCCTCATCTTCAGGAATGCATCTAACTTCAAAGGTTTAGTCAATATGTCAGCCAACTGATCTTTAGAGCCACAATGCACCAAATCCACTACACCATCTCTGCTCAAGTCTTGAAAAAATGTAACCTGATATCTATGTGTTTACTTCTTCCATGCGTGACAGGAATCTTTGAGAGCTTAATAGCTAAACTACTATCACAGTGAATAACACACCTTTTCTGACTGAGACCAAGCTTCTTAAGAATCCGCAGCATCCATACACTTTGACAAGCACAAGAAGCAGATGATATGAATTCAACTTCTGTAGTGGAAAGTGTCAATACTGGCTGCTTTTTTGAACTCCAAGCTACAGCTCCAGAACTTAATTTAAACACATAACCTGAAGTGCTCTTACGGTCCTCAGTGTCTCCTGCATAGTCACTATCAAAGAAAGCAACCAACTGTTCTTCTCCTTTATTCTTGTAGAGTACTCCCAAATCAGTTGTTCCCTTTAGATACCTGAAGACTCTTTTCAATGCTGCTTGATGTAACTCAGTAGGAGCTTCCATATAGCGACTTATAAGACTCACTGCATACATCAGATCAGGTTTGGTGGCAGCCTAGTACATAAGAATACCCACCATTTTCTTGAAAGTAGTATAATTCACCCTTACACCACCTTCATCCTTCGTGAGTTTGCAGCCAGGTTCAACGGGAGTCCTAACCGGGTTGCACTGTTCCATTTTAAACCTTTCAAGCACCTCATTTGCATATCTTTTCTGACTAATGAAAATTCCACCTAAGCCTTGCATAACTTCTACTCCAAGAAAGTATTTCATTTTTCCAAGATCGGACATGTCAAACTCCTGCATCATTGACCTCTTAAACTCTTCAAACATCTCCTCATTGTTCCCAGTAAAGATGAGTTCATTTACATACACACTAACCAAAAGTATAGCTCCATCTTCCCCACACTTCACGAAGAGAGTATGTTCACCTGAGCACCTCTCAAAGTCTACACACAGAAAATATGACTTAATTTTGCTAAACCAAGCACGTGGGGCTTGCTTGAGCCCATACAATGCTTTCTTGAGCTTATACACCTTGTTCTCAGCACCCTTTACCTCATACGCTCTTGATTGCTTGATGAATACCTCTTCATTGATCTCTCTATATAGAAACGCACTTTTCACATAAAGCTGATACACCAACCAATCTCTACGTGCTGCAAGTGCAAAATCACTCTAATAGTATCCCATCGAGCAATGAGGGAAAATATCTCATTGTAATCAACCCCATGTTGTTGAGTATACCCTTTTGCCACCAACCGAGCTTTGAATTTGTCCACCTCACCTTTCTCATTCAGCTTGGTCTTTAAGAGCCACTTAACACCTTCCTTCTTTGCTCCTTTAGGAAGCTCAGTTAATTCCCGAGTCTCATTCCTCTCAATAGCCCGAATCTCCAAGTTCATTGAATCTCTCCATTTTGAGCTCTTGATGGCTTCTTCAAAAGTAACAGGATCATTTGCTGAAGTGAACATAACAAGCTTTTGGATTGGACCCTTCCTAGACAGACCTTCACCATTCACATAGTCTTCCATCCAATATGGTCTTCTTACCCTTCCTTGGATTGGTGTACTCATATTAATTTCACCTGAGTCAGTAGATGTGGATGAACTTGAGCCATCACTACCACCCTGTGCATCATATCCTTCAATATCACCTTCTTCCACCGTTGGACCCTCTGCTTCTTCTACTAACTTCTTCTATAGTTACTTCATTCTCTTCAGTGTCACCCCATTCTAACACATCACTAATAGCTTCTTCTTTTGTTTTGCCCCAACTCTATTTTTCTTCCACTTCATACACAACATCATGACTTATGATAATCTTTTTTGCCTTCGGATTGTACATTCTAATAGCCTTGCATTCTTCACTGACACCCAGAAACACACACCTGAAGATCTGGTGATCAAGTTTCTTTCTTTTGACATCTGGAATGTGAACATGACCTACACACCTGAATACTCTGAAATAATGAACTGAAGGTTTGTATCCACTCCAAGCTTCTTTAGGGGTCATATCTTTCACTGCTAACGCAGGACAATGATTAAGGACATGCACCGCCCAATTGACAGCTTCCGGCCAGTAGTCTTTTGGAACTTCTTTGTCAGTGAGCATACAACGTACCATGTTCATTATGGTTCTGTTTCTTCTCTCTGCAACTCTATTTTGTTGTGGAGAATAAGTTGCAGTGAGTTGTCTACTGATCTCATTTGAACTACAAAACTTGTTAAACTCCAAAGAGTTGAATTCCCTTCCTTGATCAGTATGTAAACAACATATGAAGTTCCCTGTTTGTTTCTTTACCACACTTTTGAAACTTCTGAACATAGTAAGCGCTTCTTACTTAGCATGCAAGAAATATGTCCACATCTTACGGCTATAATCATCTATAAACGTAACTATGCACCTATTGTGGCTGTTTGATTCAGGAGTGATCAGGCCACAAATGTCGGAGTGGACAAGCTGTAAAGGCCGAGTAGCTCTCCACCTGCCCTTCTTTGGAAATGGATCATGATGTTGTTTGCCGATCACACACTCTGCGCACAACTTGGAGGAAGCTTTGAGAATGGGTAAGCCCTTGACCAGCTTTCTGTATGCCAATGTTCTCAACCCTTTCATGTGCAAATGTCCAAATCTCCTGTGCCATAGACTTGTGTTTGTATTCTCAGAAGTCATCTGAAAACATGTTGATCTTATAGGTATAGAAGCAAGCAATACAAACACGTTTGTTTGCATGATCAAACCTCTTGTTGGATGAAAGATCTTACAAGCACCATGTTGAATTAATACGGCTAACTTCTTCTGTTGGAGTTGACCAATGCTAAGCATATTATTTTTGAGCTTAAGAATATAGTATACCTCAGTGATTACTTGAGTTGTCTCTTGTATTTACATTCTGATGCTGCCCTTCTCCATGACTCTCATCTTTATGTTGTTGCCAAGCTTCACCATATGCCTGAATGTCTCATCAAGCACAATGAACTACTGCTTATCACCACTCATGTGATTACTACATTCGGAATCTAAGAACCATAAATTTTATCTCTTTGATTGGTTCACCTCTACATACGCCATTAGCAACATCTCCTCTCTCTCATCAAGTTCAGCATAGTTAACATTCTTCTCCCAGCTAGGACACTCATACTGAAAGTGTCCTAGCTTGTGACGCTTGTAACACTCCACAGTCTCCTTGTTAAAACCCCCTCTTCCTCTTCCACAGCCTCTGCCCCTAAAAGCTCCACGTCCTCTTCCTCTAATGCTTCCCTCTCCATTGGTGATCTTTAAAGCTTGCTCTTCCCTTGAAACTCCATTGCTTCGATTCAATCTTTGTTCATGCACTATAAGACTACTTTGTAGTTCATCCAACGTCATTGAGTCTAGATCATTTGATTCTTCTATGGAGCAAGCCACATAGTCGAATCTAGGAGTCAATGATCTCAGAATCTTTTCAACAATGTCAACTTGTGACATGTTTTCTCCACCATTCATCTTCAACTTGTTCAACGAGGTAAGTGTACGAGCAATGTACTCGTCCACCTTTTCTTCTTCTCTCATTTGAAGCACTTCAAAGTCTCTCTTCAAGGTTTGTCTGTGTGCACGCTTCACTTGGTTTGTGCCTTGATATTTCTACTTCATGGAGTCCCAAATGCTCTTGGAACTCGACTTATCAAGGATGGTTTCCATGAAGTCCTACGGATGACTTGGAAGAGGAAGTTCTTCACTTTGAGATCATCCTCCTTCAACTGCTTCACTTTTTGACGCAGCTCTTCCTTTCTCTTTCTCTGTGCCTCAGTCTGTCGCCTTCCCTCAGCCACAACTGAAGAGAAGGTTGCAACCTGTTGATCTACTTGTGTTGTGGCAGGGATGCCTTCATCTACAAGCCTCCACAGCTTTCTTTGATGTAGGAAGTTCTCCATCAACATAGACCAATGGTCATAGTACCCATCGTAGATAGGTTTGGACACAAGCGCTGAACTACCTTCAGTCAGCAATTTCAATTGCGCAGCACTACTCTCTCTCTCTCTCTCGTGTTTCACTCTTTTGCTCTCGTACCACTGTTTTTAACTCAAAGACTCTAGTATAGAATGTAAGAGTTTGTAGTTGTAAAAGCTTATTTATTGGATAACCAGACTATGGCTTATATAGCCATTACAAACAGGAATAATTCAAAGATGCATTCATGATTTACAAGATTATATCGTGACTAGAATAAAGGAAGGACAATTGAAAACAAACAATTACTTCCTACAAACCAGGGTTATTCATCGCAAACACAACAAACTTAATTCATGAGCTGCTAAGACTTGGTCAGCAAGTAACCAGAATTCTAACATTGTAAACGTGCGTGTCTTTCTTTATAGCACCATTTTACATCTAGTCCAATTTTTTGAATTTTGGACAGGCAAGTTCCTTGAAGCGGAGAAATCGTAAAGCAGTTGTCTTCCATCATTCATCGTCCCGTTGGACGTGCGTGTGCAATGATTTATTTTTATCCTTTGGTAATATAATTATAACCGCCCGCCTTTCATTCATTTATCCTAGACCAGTCTATCCATAAATCTACTCTTTTGCAACCTGTTCGGCTGTTTTACTTTTGCCATAGGCATTACATGTAAAGTAAAGACATTCTATTGTAACAGAACAAACATGTGGTGTTTCATCAAGGATCGAAAACGAAAAGACAAGTGGCAAGCCGCAACTATGCATGAGCGTGCAACGTTAGTTCCGTAGGCGTCTTTGCTGCATGAGTGCGCATAATGACAAACTGAACAAGCTTTATCCACATTCTTTCTACTTTAGAAACACAAAAAGGGATGATAGACAAACGGTCTTGTTTTCCACTTTGCATGCCAACTTCTTCTAATGTTTCGACATGCAGACAAGGACATGTTTTTCTAACTGTTACGCCAGCACTTATGTTTTTTTACATTAAGATTCATGTTCCCAGTGGCTTTGGTGGATGCACTGTTTGGAGAGAAAGGGCGACCGCTTATATTGTTCTTCTGTAGCTGCAAATGAATGCAGGTTACATCACCTTTTTTGTTTGTATACCAAGTGCACCTGACAACGTCGACATTCATCATCATCTAGTCTTTTTTCCCCCTACAATTACAGATTGAGGACATCTTGCCCAACCAGTATAAAAACTCTTGCGTGCCTTCCCTTTTTTGGACATTTTTATATGATGTTTGTTTCTATGTCATATTTGTTGCTAAAATATGGATTTCATTATCAAAATCCTAATTAAAAAACACGTTCTAATGATCATACAAAGCCTAGAGCTCAAGTAATCAATTTACGCTCAGTTTTAACACAGACATTTCGGTGTAACATTTTTTTTTTACCTACTTACTTACAAAGGTGAATGCTAGAAACCAACACCACAGATGCTAATGGGTCCAAACATGTGCTCGAGTGGGAAGATTCAGCAGGCTCTTCTCTAGACGATGCAATCCTGCAAGAAAATGCAACCGTTAAATGATTAGCAAGAGCAGCGACCAATTTGCAACACATCACAAAGGAGATAAATTGCCGCAAATTTTGCACAGTTAATAATAAACTAATTAAAATGGATTTTTAAGGAAAGATGATTTGGATACTGTATTTATAACAACGGTTACGGGTACGTACTTCGCATATCAAATGTTTTTCTTATAAACTATATATGTTTAAATCGGTCAAAAAACGATTTTTTATTTTCAAGTGATATTAAGATTTGTATATTTGTAAAGAGTATTTTGAATTTTCAAAACAAGTTTAATTTTAAATCTTATATTTAATAATGTTTTGAATTTGTAAAGCATGATTAATTTTTAGATTTACTTTTAGGAGCATTTGAATTTATAAAAGAAGTTCAATATTAGATTCTATTTTTAAGTGATTAAGATTTGATAATACGTAGAGGAGCATTTTTTGTAGTTTCACGTTTATATCAAAAAATTGGGATACCAAAGCTATTACAACTACCATTAAGATTGTATTAAAGATTGTGTAATTCTTTTTGAGCCGATAAACTTTCGACTATAAATTTATAAAATCTGCATTTGCTGCTTTCAAGTTAAACAGTTGTAAACAACCAAACCATCATAGCTATTTATATAAATGAAGGTATGAAACGCTAGAAGTGAGCCATCACATCAAATTTTCTTCACTAATCCTAAAATTTTCCTTAATACCCTTCTAATGGCAGACAATTTTCTCTAATAACAAATAATTTCAAAACCCAAGCTGTTCAAATATCATCAGATTATATATCAAATTGATCGTCTCGGCGAGAAGAAAAAAGTCAAGTGTTTGTTTTTGGAGATAACGCTCCAGTGGATCAGAATTCTAGGTCAACGCTAAATTCGACGAAATCTTAATTGTAAGTTTGGACGTTTTCAATTCATGATGGATTGCAAGACGATACTTGTGGTGTTGGGTCGAGCTATGGAAGTGGAGGACATTGGTGGTGGTGACGTTGGCCAATTTGATCCAAGGCGGCCAAATTTGATCAATTGGGGTTCAAAAACCCTAATTCGTATACAACAGTGGTTGCAGCGAAATTAGGCGATCAAACCAAGGGCATTAGGTGGCGGAGATGAAAGTGATTTAAATAGGGTTGTTCGGCGGTACTCATACAGTTGGAGTTGGTGGCGATAGGCGGTCAAAATTTACGGAGGCTGGGCGCACGCAAAGATTGCAAGAGAATGTAAAATTACAATACAGTTCCTGTACTTTAAATACTTACAAATAATACCTTATATCTTCTAACCACTATAAATTTGTGTATATCTGTTAACGGGTACTCTCGAATGCGAATACTCTATATCCGCATCTGAAATAATTTTCAAATATCTGTATTCATGGACATAGACGAATATTGAATAATTATTAAATCGCCGAAGATCGACAAATCAAGAAGCATAAATAGAAATTTTTAGTTTGTCTTAATTTTTTCAATCCCCTTGATTATATAAGTATATAGAATAAACAAATATCATGATAATAAATTGTTTTGAGCAGCTAATATGTTGTAAATGCATATAATATAAAATATTAACTTAATAAAATAATAAATATGCATCTTTCATTCTACAATAAAGACATAATATAAACTACAAACTTGGCAGAAACCGATTGTATAATTTTTATATGCTGATGCCTTTTTATCTGTATCTGTTTTTTCAAATATTATCTATTTATATTCTTTTTGGATACGGATGCAGACGAATTTCATAATTTCTGAGTACACACTAAAGGGCTTACTTGCATACAACATATATTTCACACGTAGTTTGTTCCATGGGATTGGTGGTGAAATTCCAAACAGTTTGGCATATAATTTGCTTACTATTCGAGCTATTTGTAAAAGCGCATTGGTAAGGTTAAATAGTTGTTATTATTTATATATTTTGAAATATTAAATAAATATTCATCGATAAAATATAAATCTGTTAATATGTGTCATATCGTTTTATGCTTCTTTTGATATTTTGTTGTGATTTGGTTGTTTATCTATTAATTGTTGCCTGTAGGATGATTATATTTTTATAGCAATTAATTGGGAATTTGAAAAAAAATTAATGAAATAATAGAAAATATGTAAAATTGTCTAATTTTGACAAAAATAGACAAATTTATGGAAAATAAGATTATTACAAATTTTGAATGGTATTTGTAAATAATAGTGGTTTAATAATCTATATTGAAATTGATGTGAAAATTTAATAAAGATATTATTTGTGAATACTACGGAAATCCATATATATATATATATATATATATATATATATATATATATATAGAAAAATTGATTTTAGATTTAACATATATAATTTATTAATGTTTTAAAGTAAAGTATAATTACATAAATAATAATATGACTTTTGATAAGACTAGATTATTTTTGACTAGAAGTGTACGACTGCTTTTATGGAATTTATGGTGAGAAATTATTATTATTATTAGTACTGCTGGTACTGCTAGTATAAACCGCACAAATTTGCTTCTAAATGGTAGAGATATTTACATTTTATTTAATATAAAAAATGAGTGAACGGATGTGTGTTGTAAGTGTTAATATTTTGGTAGTCACGACGCTTTTATTTCAAGTTGTTTTATTAGTATCGTCGGTGACAAATTAGTGGTTAACTCTTTTGACAGGTTGTTGGGAAGAAGAGACGGTGATGGTTGCAAACCGATGGTGAGATTCCGTTGATGGATGAGGTATTTTGGAACTTTCAAAAAGGTACCGTGAAAATCATATTCATTGAATTATTTTTATTAAAAATAGAATTCATAGTAATGGAAATATTAGTTATTTTGAGGATAGTAGAAAAAATAATAATAAAGTCACATTTTCAAATATTTTAGTTGAAGTTATTACTATTTTGAGATAAAGTAGCAATATAAAGGAGCTTTGAGATTTAAAGAGGAGTATTTTTATTTTTATTTTAATAGAAATAAATTAGTTGTGAAAAGTTATAAAGGGATTTGAGTAAATATTATTATTTTGACGTAAAATAATAATATTATTGTTCTTGAAATAAAGTTGACATAAATTATTAATTTTGGTTAAATAACGATGTTTTGAGGTATTAAAAGTAATAAATGTACAACAAAGGATTTTGGAAGTATATTATCGTCTTGAGAAATTGTTATTGTTTGAAACAAAATGAATGAATGTGTTTTTATAATGAATAATAAGGCGTTTTCATACTTAACAGGAAATAATATGTATAAGTACATTATTTTTCATTGTTATATAACATATAATATAAATTATTTTTTCAAATTATCATATATGATTGTGTAGGATCTAGATTAACCCTAGAGGGAGGGGGGGGGGGGTGAATAGGGTTATAACAAATTTTCTCGAGTTAAACGCAAAAACAAACTGCAGAGAAATAAATATGCTGAAAAGTAAATCACACACAAAATTTACCCAGCTTCGGCAACCCCTGCCTACTGTTACATTCCCAGATTTCCATTAGAATTAAACAGTCTCCCACTTACAAACACTCTAACAGACTCGCACACCCTGCTACCGCCTATAGAGTTTTGCAAACTCGCACACCCTGCTCACTGAACTAATTCTAACTAGACAATCTGACACAACCAAAACCTAGGTGGTGATTTACCAAGAATTGATTCGGAAAGTACAGAAAAAAAATAGAACTAATAAACAAAAAAAACCCCTTTAATAAAAATAAACCCTAAAAATAAACTAAAGCCCTTGTTATATTAAAACAAGGCCGGCCCAATTTTTCTTCTGCCCGTTCTCTTTTCTCTGGCTTGTGAAGAAAATGGCGGCTTGTTCTTCTTTCCGAAATTAGGGCTTCGGCTCTTTTATTTCTTGCTTCCAAAATTGGAGCTTTGAAGCTGCGCCTTTTTGTTGATCGATACAGTGGTTATTCGTGTGCTTCGTTCTCGTTTGTTCGCTCTTGGCCGCTTCTATTTGATCGAGTTCACTGTTGCTTCGGTATGTAATTTCCCTTTTTGTGCTTTTATGATTTTCGTACTCGAACTCGATGGATTAATTTGCCGACGATGATTGTTATTTATAGGAGTCGTCACTTTCCTAATTTTCTATTGCCTGATATTTGTGACTTGATACACACGGTCTCGATTTTGAAATGTTCGATTTACCTTGAGTCATACGGCAGAAGCTTTCCTCTTTTACTTGGATTTGAATTTTGACTTTTTCAATTTACACACACTTGATTTCTGACTTGGTCATCTCTGCACAGTTGAATTTCGTTCATCCACCGTGGCTTTCGACTTTACATTCTCTGATCTTTGTTATATTGTTTCTCGGCATTGACTTTTGTTCTATGACATTGTACTTGCTGTTCATGGCCATTATATTCTTACTGCCATGTGACACTAGCCGTTCATATTGCATTATCACCTCTGATTGTTGACACTTTATTTCGTTCATGTATCTGCTAGCTTGACTCTGTTTTTGCTGTAGTCGAGTTGTATCCAGTGTTTACTTTGAGCATGTTGCAGTGTTCATTTGTGTTGTATTTGCCTGTTCGGTCTTGTGGCACTGCTTACTGTCATGTTCGCTGTGTCACTTGTATACTGAGTATTGCTGAGTCTTTGGATTTGTGCATCACCATACGTCTATTGCAATCCATTTGTTTGTTTGTATATACCACTTGCTTTTGTTCATTCCACTGGTTACCTGGTGCATTACTTGACTTGTTGTATTGTCATTACATCTTTGCACTGTGTTTTTGATGTTGGCCTTCATTTTTGAAACTCTGTTTTGTACTGAGTCTTGATATCATTTGCTTCTACACGGTTGTAGTTGTGTAGTTGCACTGCACGGTTGCCTTGAGTAGCTTGTATATATGTATTAGCTTGTTTTGGTTTCTCACTGTAACAACCAGGTATTTTCAACCATTCGCATCCATTATAAGTGCATAGGCAGACACTCATGCCGGAATTGAATTGTTCAAAATACCGTGTTGTAAATAAAATTTTGGCAAACCTCAGAATATACAGTAAATAAAAATCACAGATCTCAGACACAGAGTATATAAAAATGCAGCGGAAGAAAAAGAGATAGTAGTTCATGAAGCTACTATATAAAATATAAGATACATCAGAGTTAAATAAGATAGAACAGAAGAGTAACAGGATACATCAGGTACAAATCAGATACATCACTGAACCACTGGATACTGAAACAAAATAGATGGCTGGATCTTCAAGGAAAGCTCCAACGCCGAAGGTGAATCTTGAATGCTAACTCAATCAATCTGACCCGAGCGTAAAGCAAAATACAAAACCCTCGAGTCAGGACATAAATACTTATAAACTGTAAATCAACTCAAGTGAACAGTGACAAAATGCATCAGTAACTTAAAGGATGCTTGGGACCGCCCATCCTCTAAGGATCCGTTAAACTATTTACTATGTAGTAATATACGCTATATACGGTAGTGTCTAATTAGTAAAGTATAATCATATAGAAAATAGCGTTAAGGGGATGGTGAACCTTAACGCGGTCGGATCTTTAAAACCAAAATCGTAGTGGGCTCGATATAAGGATATGACACGGCACACAAGGAAATGCCAGGGTGGATACACCGTTTGCACTCCCGGACCGGTGGTGACGGCAAGCCATCAGCTTCCGCCCACCTCGAACAATACCCCCGAATCAAAATGACACCACATATTGAATCACAAAAGTAATAGAATGGTTTCCGATGGTGCATGCTCGATGAAAGGGTGCGACCCTTTGTGTAGCCCGGTATAGCTCCTGTTTAAGTCATATATGCCAACTCACGGGAGTTGGGTCCACGTAATATACCTCGAGAACGTCGCCACCATCCTACTTCATTCTGGAATCTCCACCGCGTATACAGTTGTTAAAGTGGTTTTCGGTATTGGCCGGCTATAAGACAATATCCGATCCCGGTCTCTTTAACAACCAATCGTTATTATAATCCGTAGTTATAACTTTAAAACAATATTTTATACTTCAAAATAAAATATCCTTTTCAATCCAAATCTTTATCAAAATAAAGATTAAACCATTTCCAAAACCATTTCAATATATCATCGTAAAATATCTTTCAATTCAAATATTTATCAAAATAAATATCAAGTCATTTCTAACCATTTCAATATATTAATTTTTCATACCCTTTCAACACTACCTTTCAAATCATTTTAACATATCAAAATATCATAACCTTTCAAAGCTTCAATTTCAAAATATCATATCTTTCAGAACTACTTTTTAAATCATGTTAATATCAAAATGTCCTATCTTTCAAACTCCGTTTTTCAAATCATTTAATATCAAAAATATCATATCTTCTAAAACTTCGTTTCGAATCATTTTAATATATCAAAATATCATATCCTTTCAAAACTTCGTTTCAAATCATTTTTCATTTTATTAAATCTAAAATACCATTTCAATTCATATTTCAAAACAGTTTATATTCCAAAAATTCTTTTTTATCATTTCAATAAAGTTATTATGCTTAATAATTAAATTATTAAATTTCCAAAAATTTCAACTTCCAAAGTTTATTTATTCACTTAAGTTTATCAAAACCGTGAAAATTCACTTTTCGCATCATTTAGAAAACTCTACGGAAAGTTACATTCAAAACAGTTCAATTTAACAAAAGACAACGTTTAAAAATGTTGTAATAGAGTTTTCTTAAATTTCAAATAAACTTAGTTAAATTCAAAAATCATAGTACTTACAACAATTTCTATAATAGTTTTTTTCAATAGCTTTTTTTTAGTTCATTATCATCAACTACAGTATTTACGATTGCTGTAATTAATATCATTTCAAAAATGCAGTCAATTAACTTCAAATATTCAATAAAATTTCTCAACCAGTTATATTTTTATTAAAACATTTTTAACTTATAAATTCATACATTTTCACGTTTATAACATCATTTAATTTTCCTCAAGTTCATGATTTTACAGGGTTAAATTTCCATTCAAAATCAAGATTTAATAATAATACACTTATTAAAATGCAATGTTCAATTTTAAAATCCATTACATTAAATTTCAACTTAACATTTAAGTTCAAATTCTCAAATATTACTTAGTTTTATTTTAATTTACTTAACTAAAAGTTCACCTTTACGTCAATTTCATAAATTTTCAGTTTTAGTTATATTTCAAAATTTCAACTTACAATATTCATTCATTTCACATTTCATCTTTATTAAAATCATTAATATGATATAAAAATCACTTTAAATTCATTTAAATTCAAATTATCATAAATTTATCATAATTTCATATTCAATTAAATTTCCAATTATAATTAAATCAAAATTTCCAAAATAACCCACGTTCAAAATTTCTAACTTTTTCATTAATTCATTGCACTTACAATTATTCAGAAAATCAATAATATTTTACAAAAATTTTATTTTTATTAAATTTCAAATCAAAATATTATAATAATTAAATTTCTAAAATATTTAAATTTTTTAGAAAAGCATATTTTAACTACGGGCATGTATAAAATTTTCTACGCTAGGTAAAGTGATACGGGTAATATATCATTTCAACCCGTAATTTACAAAGAAAATCCGGATTTTATCATTTCAAACCCGCAATCCCAAGTTAAAATAAATTAAATAAAATAAACCAGGCCTATCATTTCAGCCCGTAATGATTCTATTCTAACAGGGAACTTGTAGTGTAATCATATACAGGAATAATATAAACAAGGTCAATATCACAATATACAGTCATATATCAGATGTCAGGTGAAAATTAACAGTTTAAACATGGTAATAACATGGCATAGCATATCATATGATCATCATTATCTTGCATAAACATTTTATATTACTAAACACTTGTCATCAATTCACTTCTCATAAGTATAAATGTAAGAGTGAGAAAGACTCACTTTTTCAAGCTGAAGACCAAAACAACAAACACAAGTGCGATTCCAAAAGAACAACAAGCACGATATAGCATGACTTTTGATTTGAATGAATGGAGAGCCTTGATATTTTTCTTGTAAACAATAACCAAAACAAGACAATATACACATAAATATTCAACGCCAAACAATGTTGAAACAATGAAAATACGAAGCAACAAAGGAATAGATTACTTGACCTTGCTTTAACCATTCAAATGCTTGGCCTAGGAGGTTCTTGGGTTCAGCCATGATGATGATATAGCTCAGGTTTGGCACCATAACTCACGGCTAGAAGGAGTATGGAGTGGTAGGGTTATAACATGAAGCATACAATTGGTCAAGGCAACATATATGAAGTTTTTGAGCACAACAAGGCTCGGCCTTGGGTCAAGTGGGGCTTGGCCATACTTGTACAGGTTTGGACAGTAGATGGAGGGGTGTGGGGAGGTCTGGAAAAGGTGGTGGTAGCGGCCTATGGTGGTGGCCAAGGTGGTGGATGAAGATATGAAGTGATAAGGTGGCTATCATGAATGTTTCAAGGCTTTATGCATTGTTTTTGTGGAGTTTTGGTTCATGGAGTCTTGGCCATGTCAATTTCAGATCTGTACAGAGGCTAAGATGAAGTGTAGTGGTGGTAGCAAGGTGGTGGTCGTGGCTAGAGGTGGTGGCCATGGTGAAGTATGAAGGTGGTGAAGTAATAGTGGTGGCTAGGGCATTGTTTTGGACATTATTTGCAATTTTGTGGAGTTTTGTCACCAAGGGAGGTGTGGCCATGGATGGATCTGAAATGATGGCTGGAGATGATGCCAAGGAAGAGTGGTAAGGGATGGTGGAGAGTATGTTGGTGATGGTGGGTGGTAGAGGCCAATCCAGAAAGCATAGAAAACTAGGCAAAATACATAGAAAATGAGAAGAAAAAAGTAGAAAAAGATGTAGCCATTACCAGATTTTTTTTCTCAAGATGGAGGCCATGAATTTTAGGGTTTTGGAGCTTGAAAATTCGTGAATAATATGAGGGATTCGGCTGCAAAGGATGAGGAAAGGAATGGCTAAGATAAATTGATGTATTAATTGCAAAAAGAAACGGATAAAACGTCTTTACGTTTCAGGCTTTTAAGATCTCTTAACTTTCTAAACCTTTTGCATTTCCTTTTCTTTTTAATTTTATAAAAACAAAATAAACTCAGAAATGTTATTTAAAATCGAAACTAAGTAAGAATAAAATAAAATAAATAATTTATTTTAAGTAAAATAGAAAAAGGAAATAAGAAATTGCTTAAAAATAGCAACCCTGACATAAAAATTACAAGAAAATCTCCAACGACTTTGGAAAATTTATTACTTCACAAAAAATATATTATAACACAAAATTTGAATTAAAAATGGTTTTAAAACATTTTCAAGGTAAAATAATAATTTAATTTTTATTAAATAGAAAGTTAAATAAAGAAAAATGCAGTAAATACCAACTAGGCTTTATAAATTGAAATAAATTCAAATAAACTTTAGAAAAATTATATTATCATTTTAAAAATACTTAAAAGTCAAAATATACATAATATAACATATTATCACATATTAAAATAAAATATAACCAAGAAGAAGTAACTTATACAATTTAAAATAGTCATTGTATAAGTTACATATACGCACAATATTGTAAAGGGTATAACTTTCACAATTTACATCCAAACTCAACGAAACGAAAAGTGGTGTTCTTAGAATTTTATGTACTTTCATAATAAAATAAAATAAAAATAAAAATTTTAAAATTTTAAGTTAAAAGTCACAGTTTGACTATTTTGACCAAAATCAGCATTTCAGGCAAATATTCAACTTACACAAGTTTGGAATTATAACTCATACAAAAATCAAGATTATATTTAAATAATAAATTTAATCATTTCAATTAAGTAAAATAAGTTTTTAAATCAAAATCTTACATTAAAAATAATTAAAATATACAATAAAATAATTACAAAATACAGGGTTGTTATACTCTCCCCCGCTCAAAACTTTTCGTCCCCGAAAAGGAATGAGGTATGGAAGGGCACAGAAAAGATAGAGTGAAATAGGATTAAGATAAGATGACAAGAATATTGAAGTTATACCTGATAACTGTTGTTATAGGTAAGTTTAACAAGGTGGAGGTGATCTTTCCAAGATCCTCCAGAATCAAGAACACAAGCACGAAAAAGGTGGATTCAAAATGATTACCAAAGGTCTATCAAGATTATAGAAAGATTTATAAACAGAAAGATTATAGAAAGATGCCTATACCGGTCTATAGCAAGATAAGGATAATAAGGACAATCAAAAGATAGTTTGAAAAACAAAATAAGGAAATAAATTTGAAAGCATGGAAATTTCAACTTAAATAGAGAATAAATCTTTACACAAGTTAAATAAATCTTAACTACCCCAAATTTCATTATCTTATTATCCAATCATCTTAAATTAACAATTTTTAAAACCATGGGTTTGAAAAATAATCATTTATTACACTCACGTTGTACTTAATAAATTTAATTCTTCTTTATTCCTAATTAAACTTAAATTTATTCCTCTCAATATATTCATCACTGATGTTAAATATACTTACACTTATTATAACTGCTTTATTTTATTCTTAGTTCTTCTAACATTGTTTTATTGTAAGTTATTCAATTACCCTTTATTATTCTTTAACTCTGTTAATCGTTTTATAACTTAAAATTTAAGTGTATAGCATTTATTATAACCACTCAAATTTTATTTATACATCTTTTTTATATTGTATATTATCCAATTACATTTTTAACTTCTGAAATTTTGGTAAGTTATATTTGAATGCAATTGTATTATACAAATAAATCTTCCAATTAAATCATTTCATGCTTGATATTCATCCAAAATTTTGATAGATTGATTTTTTTATGGAATTATTCTTTAAAATAAAATTTAAGAATTAAATTTCCGATTTCTTCAAACCATTTAGAGATAAGTAATAATATATATACATATATAATATGTCAAATCAAATTTCAATCATATATCTATATATATATATATATATTATAAATCAAGTCATATTTTAGAAATTCAAATCAATTTAATTTCCCAAAACAAAGCTGTAGCAAGACTACAGAATAGTCTCCTAACTTCGAAACTCGAAAATGAACGTCGATGATGTCGCGATCATCACCGAAGTTATTTTCCAGCGACAAAGAGAAAAGCACTAATTTTAAACCTTTAAAAATTCTTTGAAAACAAATTCTATTCAAAATACTTTAAATAATATAACCTTTTAAAACTTTAAACCAAAGTTCGAAATAATCGGGATTTAAATCCTCAAATTCTCGTTTTAAATTCATTTCATTAAGTTCCATAAATTTACTTATATATCAAAATTTATTTCATTAACCAATTTTTTTTTAAATATATTGTGTCCGTTTGTTCTGTCAAAGTGTTTTGGAAATCTTATCGATAGCGCTGATCAGACGTATCGATCAGAAACCCAACTCAACATCAACAACTCAAACAACACAATATATAAAACATTTTAAATTTTAAATACTAGTTTACAAATACACTACACATGAATAGATTTTCAAAAAAGGATAGAGATTCAAATTTTTTTGATTAACACAAATCAAATGAGATTATGATTTAAAAATAAGTTGGAAACAAGGATGACATGATTAAATAACAGAATAGGAAGATGGATAAGCTTATATAAATCACGGCAACCTTAACCGGGTCAACCGTGACTTAAAGAATAAGATCGATGTGGATTTTCTAGGGTAAATCTACATTCGACCTCAAGAGTTAGAGTTTGGAATAACAAAAGATATTAGCATCTAAACCAAGGATAGATAAGAATCTCTGGTGAATCGATGCTAATTGTAAAGGAGTTTTCCCTTTTTTCAATTCAATTTGAAATTGGCGTAACTACCGACTCACTAGAAAGATCATTCGAAGCGGAGTTATGGAATGCTCCAGAGTCAAAAGAAGATGAATAGTGAGGGATATGAATGGATTTTGGAACTGTAGGGAATGTTCCAAAATTCAAAGGAATCGAGTCAAAAGAAAAAGATTCAACTCGAATGAAATTGATTCTGTAATTACATCTACTCCATATGCTGAGTTTTGCCTAGAGCTACCAAAGCTCTGATACCAATTGTAACAACCAGGTATTTTCAACCATTTGCATCCATTATAAGTGCATAGGCAGACACTCATGCCGGAATTGAATTGCTCAAAATACCGTGTTGTAAATAAAATTTTGGCAAACCTCAGAACATACAGTAAATAAAAATCACAGATCTCAGACACAGAGTATATAAAAATGCAGCGGAAGAAAAAGAGATAGTAGTTCATGAAGCTACTATATAAAATATAAGATACATCAGAGTTAAATAAGATAGAACAGAAGAGTAACAGGATACATCAGGTACAAATCAGATACATCACTGAACCACTGGATACTGAAACAAAATAGATGGCTGGATCTTCAAGGAAAGCTCCAACGCCGAAGGTGAATCTTCAATGCTAACTCAATCAATCTGACCCGAGTGTAAAGCAAAATACAAAACCCTCGAGTCAGGACATAAATACTTATAAACTGTAAATCAACTCAAGTGAACAGTAATAAAATGCATCAGTAACTTAAAGGATGCTTGGGACCGCCCATCCTCTAAGGATCCGTTAAAATATTTACTATGTAGTAATATACGCTATATACGGTAGTGTCTAATCAGTAAAGTATAATCATATAGAAAATAGCGTTAAGGGGATGGTGAATCTTAACGCGGTCGGATCTTTAAAACCAAAATCGTAGTGGGCTCGATATAAGGATATGATATGGCACGCAAGGAAATGCCAGGGTGGATACACCGTTTGCACTCCCGGACTGGTGGTGACGGCAAGCCAGCAGCTTCCGCCCACCTCGAACAATACCCCCGAATCAAAATGGCGCCACATATCGAATCACAAAAGTAATAGAATGGTTTCCGATGGAGCATGCTCGATGAAAGGGTGCGACCCTTTGTGTAGCCCGGTATAGCTCCTGTTTAAGTCATATATGCCAACTCACGGGAGTTGGGTCCACGTAATATACCTCGAGAACGTCGCCACCATCCTACTTCATTCTGGAATCTCCACCGCGTACACAGTTGTTAAAGTGGTTTTCGGTATTGGCCGGCTATAAGGCAATATCCGATCCCGGTCTCTTTAACAACCAATCGTTATTACAACCCGTAGTTATAACTTTAAAACAATATTTTATACTTCAAAATAAAATATCCTTTTCAATCCAAATCTTTATCAAAATAAAGATTAAATCATTTCCAAAACCATTTCAATATATCATCGTAAAATATCTTTCAATTCAAATATTTATCAAAATAAATATCAAGTCATTTCTAACCATTTCAATATATTAAATTTTCATACCCTTTCAACACTACCTTTCAAATCATTTTAATATATCAAAATATCATAACCTTTCAAAGCTTTAGTTCCAAAATATCATATCTTTCAGAACTTCTTTTTAAATCATGTTAATATCAAAATGTCCTATCTTTCAAACTCCGTTTTTCAAATCATTTAATATCAAAAATATCATATCTTCCAAAACTTCGTTTCGAATCATTTTAATATATCAAAATATCATATCCTTTCAAAACTTCGTTTCGAATCATTTTTCATTTTATTAAATCTAAAATACCATTTCAATTCATATTTCAAAACAGTTTATATTCCAAAAATTCTTTTTTATCATTTCAATGAAGTTATTATGCTTAATAATTAAATTATTAAATTTCCAAAAATTTCAACTTCCAAAGTTTATTTATTCACTTAAGTTTATCAAAACCGTGAAAATTCACTTTTCGCATCATTTAGAAAACTCTACGGAAAGTTACATTCAAAACAGTTCAATTTAACAAAAGACAACGTTTAAAAATGTTGTAATAGAGTTTTCTTAAATTTCAAATAAACTTAGTTAAATTCAAAAATCATAGTACTTACAACAATTTCTATAATAGTTTTTTTCAATAGCTTTTTTTTTTAGTTCATTATCATCAACTACAGTATTTACAATTGCTGTAATTAATATCATTTCAAAAATGCAGTCAATTAACTTCAAATATTCAATAAAATTTCTCAACCAGTTATATTTTTATTAAAACATTTTTAACTTATAAAGTCATACATTTTCACATTTATAGCATCATTTAATTTTCCTCAAGTTCATGATTTTACAGGGTTAAATTTCCATTCAAAAATCAAGATTTAATAATAATACACTTATTAAAATGCAATGTTCAATTTTAAAATCCATTACATTAAATTTCAACTTAACACTTAAGTTCAAATTCTCAAATATTACTTAGTTTTATTTTTATTTACTTAACTAAAAGTTCACCTTTACGTCAATTTCATAAATTTTCAGTTTTAGTTATATTTCAAAATTTCAACTTACAATATTCATTCATTTCACATTTCATCTTTATTAAAATCATTAATATGATATAAAAATCACTTTAAATTCATTTAAATTCAAATTATCATAAATTTGTCATAATTTCATATTCAATTAAATTTTCAATTATAATTAAATCAAAATTTCCCAAATAACTCACGTTCAAAATTTCTAACTTTTTCATTAATTCATTGCACTTACAATTATTCAGAAAATCAATAATATTTTACAAAAATTTTATTTTTATTAAATTTCAAATCAAAATATTATAATAATTAAATTTCTAAAATATTTAAATTTTTTAGAAAAGCATATTTTAACTACGGGCCTGTATAAAATTTTCTACGCTAGGTAAAGTGATAAGGGTAATATATCATTTCAACCCGTAATTTACAAAGAAAATCCGGGTTTTATCATTTCAAACCCGCAATCCCAAGTTAAAATAAATTAAATAAAATAAATCAGGCCTATCATTTCAGCCCGTAATGATTCTATTCTAACAGGGAACTTGCAGTGTAATCATATACAGGAATAATATAAACAAGGTCAATATCACAATATACAGTCATATATCAGATGTCAGGTGAAAATTAACAGTTTAAACATGGTAATAACATGGCATAGCATATCATATGATCATCATTATCTTGCATAATCATTTTATATTACTAAACACTTGTCATCAATTCACTTCTCATAAGTATAAATGTAAGAGTGAGAAAGACTCACCTTTTCAAGCTGAAGACCAAAACAACAAACACAATTACGATTCCAAAAGCACGACAAGCACGATATAGCATGCCTTTTGATTTGAATGAATGGAGAGCCTTGATATTTGTCTTGTAAACAATAACCAAAACAAGACAATATACCCATAAATATTCAATGCAAAACAATGTTGAAACAATGAAAATACGAAGCAACAAAGGAATAGATTACTTGACCTTACTTTAACCATTCAAATGCTTGGACTAGGAGGTTCTTGGGTTTAGCCATGATTATGATATAGCTCAGGTTTGGCACCATAACTCACGGCTAGAAGGAGTATGGAGTGGTAGCGTTATAACATGAAGCATACAATTAATCAAGGCAACATATATGAAGTTTTTGAGCACAACAAGGCTCGGCCTTGGGTCAAGTGGGGCTTGGCCATACTTGTACAGGTTTGGACAGTAGATGGAGGGGTGTGGGGAGGTCTGGAAAAGGTGGTGGTAGCGGCCTATGGTGGTGGCCAAGGTGGTGGATGAAGATATGAAGTGATAAGGTGGCTATCATGAATGTTTCAAGGCTTTATGCATTGTTTTTGTGGAGTTTTGGTTCATGGAGTCTTGGCCATGTCAATTTCAGATTTGGACAGAGGCTAAGATGAAGTGTAGTGGTGGTAGCAAGGTGGTGGTCGTGGCTAGAGGTGGTGGCCATGGTGAAGTATGAAGGTGGTGAAGTAATAGTGGTGGCTAGAGCATTGTTTTGGACATTATTTGCAATTTTGTGGAGTTTTGTCACCAAGGGAGGTGTGGCCATGGATGGATCTGAAATGATGGCTGGAGATGATGCCAAGGAAGAGCGGTAAGGGATGGTGGAGAGTATGGTGGTCATGGTGGGTGGTAGAGGACAATCCAGAAAGCATAGAAAACTAGGCAAAATACATAGAAAATGAGAAGAAAAAGGTAGAAAAAGATGTAGCCATTACCAGATTTTTTTCTCAAGATGGAGGCCATGAATTTTAAGGTTTTGGAGCTTGAAAATTCGTGAATAATATGAGGGAGTCGGCTGCAAAGGATGAGAAAAGGAATGGCTAAGATAGATTGATGTATTAATTGCAAAAAGAAACGGATAAAACGTCTTTACGTTTCAGGCTTTTAAGATCTCTTAACTTTCTAAACCTTTTGCATTTCCTTTTCTTTTTAATTTTATAAAAACAAAATAAACTCAAAAATGTTATTTAAAACCGAAACTAAGTAAGAATAAAATAAAATAAATAATTTATTTTAAGTAAAATAGAAAAAGGAAATAAGAAATTGCTTAAAAATAGCAACCCTGACATAAAAATTATAAGAAAATCTCCAACGACTTTGGAAAATTTATTACTTCACAAAAAATATATTATAACACAAAATTTGAATTAAAAATGGTTTTAAAACATTTTCAAGGAAAAATAATAATTTAATTTTTATTAAATAGAAAGTTAAATAAAGAAAAATGTAGTAAATACCAACTAGGCTTTATAAATTGAAATAAATTCAAATAAATTTTAGAAAAATTATATTATCATTTTAAAAATAATTAAAAGTCAAAATATACATAATATAACATATTATCACATATTAAAATAAAATATAACCAAGAAGAAGTAACTTATACCATTTAAAATAGTCATTGTTAAATAACCCTATATACGCACAATATTGTAAAGGGTATAACTTTCATAATTTACATCCAAACTCAACGAAACGAAAAGTGGTGTTCTTAGAATTTTATGTACTTTCATAATAAAAAAAAAAATTAAACTTTTAAAATTTTAAGTTAAAAGTCACAGTTTGACTATTTTGACCAAAATCAGCATTTCAGGCAAATATTCAACTTACACAAGTTTGGAATTATAACTCATATAAAAATCAAGATTATATTTAAATAATAAATTTAATCATTTCAATTAAGTAAAATAAGTTTTAAATCAAAATCTTACATTAAAAATAATTAAAATATACAATAAAATAATTACAAAATACAGGGCTGTTATACTCTTGAACTTGGGTGAACTGATGTGTAGTCATGTATCTGGTGCACAGTTTTTACAGTTACATTGTCTTCAGTTCACTTGACCATTTGTATACTCGGGCTGGCTTGAACTTGATTGTATCATCTGGTTCATGGATTTGTAGCTTGTATATCCTGTTTGCTGTGACATTGTAGTTTGCATTGTACCATGCTCCCTGTGCTTGTATTCATGTTGCAGTGACACTTGTTCTGGTTTGAGCTTCTGTTTCACTAGTATTAGTGATGTTGCAACTGGTTTGGACCTGACTTTGTTTTAGCATACTTGGTGGTCATTTTGTACTTCTTGTCTTTGTTTGGTTCTTGATCATTTCATGTTGATTTTTGAAATTTCACTTGTGTTGAATCCAGTTTCAAAACTCGGTTTTGACCTTGTGCTGAAGTCGAGATTCTATGTATATTGCACCTGAGTTGAACCCGTCTTTTTATTTGGGTTTGACCTTGTGCTCTGTCCCTGTAACATTATCAAGTGTATATCGGTGTGCACGGCCTTGTGGCATGTACAGTGATACACTGTGCATGTCACATTGTTCGTGTATGATGAATTCAAATATGAATGATGACGAACATCCCAAATAACTGAGGCAAATAATATTTTCAAAAACCATCTTTTATTTTATATTGCAAATATATTTCTTTTTCAATTTTACTGCGTTAGTGAATATTTTTGCAGATTGCTCAGATGCTGGATTCAAACTGGAATGAAGTTGAAGATAAACTACGAGTGTGAGTGATATGTAGTGAGGTATTTATGTAAATTGAATTGTGATGTAATTAGAATCAAAATTATATATGTATAGTGAGAGCTTGAATTTGTACTATTAAAAATTGTAATAAATATTTATTTGAATAAAATTTCTGTTTGAATTCAAATTCTATGTAATTTATTTTATTCAACAAATATTTATTTATCTATGAAAAATAAAATAGTACTTTAACAAATACACTTAAATTAATATATATATATATGTTTATTATCATCAAACAAAAATCATATAAGCGCATATTCAACAATCTCCCCCGTTTGATGATAACAAACATATATTTAAGATTTTGATTGTGTTAAATGTATTTGATCAATGATATACTCTAATTGCTCCCCCTATTTAAATGCTTCCTCTCTACACGATGCTCCCCCTACATATATGCATACAAATAGAAATTTACAAATGAGCCTAGATGCAAATGGAAAATTATTTGACCTTTGCTTGATTTTATTTTACAAAATCTTAACTTTTCTCTCCCCCTTTTGTTATCAGCAAAAGAATAATAGTGTTAGAGAAAAATAGAGATAAAGTGATCAATATTAATCCAACATTAAAACTCAATTTGAATATAAATATTAAATTTCAATAAAAATCAAACAAAAATCACAACTACCTTTGTTAGGCGCATATTCCACTTTTAGAATGAATGGAAATGATGTTCTAATAAAATCATATAGTTGTATCTACTTGTGGTACATTTATATCAGGAATTTGAATATCTACTAATCATGCATAACCGTTAGGACTTTTAAATGAGATTAGTAGTATTCCAATTTAATTTTAAAAATGAATTCAAGTATCTTCTAACCACGCATGACCGTGAGGACTTTTAAATGGGATTATAATCAACTTGTTTATTTAATAAATCAATTTTGATATGCGTTTCATACATGCATAACCGTAAGGACTTTTAAATGAGCATGGAAGCACATAACAAATTCCAAGTAATTCACTCATGCATAACCGTGAGGACTTTTAAATGAGAGTGAATACTTTGGATTTTATTTTGTTTTGTAAAATGAAAAACGAATGATTCCTGTTTAAAGTACCACATATCGACAAACTATATTGAATTTTTGATGAGCGATGGTTGATAGAAATATGATAGACATAGAAATGGTTATGGAATCTTTACCCAACAAAAAGTTTTATAACTCTTGCTTGAATTTCTAAAGAAATTTTTCTAAAATATACCGTCTTGAGTAATGTTTGTTAAATATCAACACTTATCACCTTTTCAATCACTATTTATCTTTTTGATAATTAGTAGGGAGTCAGATTAGTCAAAATTTGTCATTTAAATCAACTTCAAAAATAATTATGAAATCAATTTTTCACAATGACTAATCTGAAAATATGATTAAAAATGATTTTCTCGAGGGGGTTATATGAGAAAATTTTCTGCTATTTGAAAATTATTTGAAATGAAAAATATGCAGATATTTTCTTTGAAAGACGATGCAGTTACTAAATGTCTCAAAAATAACGTTCAACTAGTAATTTTTCTATCAACTAGATTACCAGTATGATCTGCATTTGAATTTCTCTTTCACTTCAAAACATCACTAATTAAATTTGATAGACCAGACCGTGAAGTGTGCATAAAAAATTTCAAACTCAATTTTAACAACAATTTAAATGACATTCTTTGAATTTGAATTGAAGCCGTGTAAATAATCAGAAACTGTGAATATAGAGTTAGCCGTATTATAACCAAAAATATTATCATCCAACAAAACACCATTTTTAATCAAACTAGTATATATGAAGTAAATCCAAGAATCTAGAGAATATAATTGGCCAACTATGTTGAACAAGTCGGAATCAAAATCATCATCTTTACAACATCTCAATATTGGCTGATTTCATTCAGAATACGGTGCAGATTATCACATTTAATATATCGATCAAATAAATATACCTTCACCTGTTTTACCTTTACGATAATTTTTCGTGGTTGCCCATTGTGATTCTGTCACCTTTGTACTAGGCTAAGGAACTTTGCTTTGTTGCCCGTTGTGTTTCTGGAACAGCCAAAATCCAGAGAACACTGTTGTTGTTCCTTAGCCTGCCACCATGCCTACACGATGAAAGATTTTTGTGACCAATTTGTTTTTATAGGTCCATGGTTGTTAGTGGTAGAAGCATTGTGAATAAACAATCCCTTTGGAACCCAAACTTGTTTTGTCCTTTCATTCTTGTTCCAATAGACATGAAATTTGTTTGTAGAATTCTTAGGAGCCCAAACTTGTATAAATTTTGTGTTCTTGTTCCTATGACTACAATTATCAACACGATGTCCAATTATTTCACATCTAGTACAAACACTCTTGCCTTTTGCATTATCATCAACTTGTGTTTTCCCAAAGCCTAGTCCTTTTCTGTTGTTAGCAAAAATTTGATTTCCCAATAACATGTTGAATGATTTTTCTCCTCTTGAAAAGTTATTCAGAGATTTCTCAAAATTTTGGACTTTGGTTTTTAGTGTTGTGTTTTCAGTTACAAGTGAAGTGCATCTATTTATAAAATCCTTTTTTCTAGTGTCAATGGTTTCCTTAAGACTCAAGTTTTCTTTTTCAAGATTCTCAAAGCTATTCTTAAGTATTGATAATTCTGAATCTAAAATTTTACATTTTTTACAGTCTAGGTTTTGAATATTTTCAAGTTCAGTTTCTAACCTAGAATTTTCATGGACAATTTCTCTCCTATTAGATTTCAGTTTTTCAATTTTAGATTCAAGAGTATCAACTATTTTCGTAAGATCACAACACATAAAAACAAGTTCTTTATAAGAATAGTGACCTACCTCACTAGATTCCTCTGAGCTTGCTTCTGAATCTGATTTTTCCATAAGACACAAGTTAGCCTCCTCTGAGCTACTATTCGAAACTTCCTCTCCTTCTTCATCATCCCGAGTCGCTGCAAAGGCCTTCTTCTTCTTCTTCTTTTTCTTTCCTTTGTTGTTTTTGAGAAGTGGGCATTGTTGTTTGAAGTGGCCAGGCTTGTTGCAGTTAAAACATGTCAGTTCATTATCGGAATTGTCAGAATCTTTTGGCCTATTACCACTTGTTTTCTTCTTGCGTGGCCTGAATCTTGACCATTTTCTAAGATTATTGACTGCCATTGCAATCTCTTCAATTGGATCTTCTTCTTCTTCATCGCTCTCTTCTTTACTCTTTAAGGCAATCGTCTTCTTCTTTGATTCGGAGTTGTTGCTTTCCTCCTTTGCTTTTAGCTCAAGCTCGTATGTCATCAAGTTGCCGATCAACTCCTCCATGCTTAGTTTACTCAGATCTTTCGATTCTTGTATTGCCGTGACTTTTGCCTCAAAGCTCATCGGTAAGACTCGTAGCACCTTCCTCACAAGCTCTACCTCAGTAAATACCTTACCAAGCGCTCTAGCATTGTACACCAAGGTTGAAAAGCATCCAAACATGTCCTTTATGCTCTCGCCTTTGTCCATTACAAAGTTCTCGTATTCATTGCTGAATAGGGCTGGACGAGACTCCTTGACTTGAGAAGTTCCTTCATGTGTCACCTCCAAGGTATGCCAAATTTCTTGTGCAGTTTTACAATGAGAAATTCTATTAAATTTAGTCTTATTAAGAGCACAGATCAAAGCATTCATGGATTTAGCATTTGTAGTTTTTAATTTCTTATCGTTAGCATCCCACCAATCCTTAGGTTTAGGAATCTCAGTATCACCAACAGTTATAGTGGGAGATTTATAACCAGTTTCAATAATGTCCAAACATCATAATCAACAGAACTAAGATAAATACCCATCCTAACTTTCCAATAAGCATAATCATTACCATTAAACATGGGTGGCCTAGCAATAGACTGCCCCTCAGAAAAAGCATTATTTGGTGGATTCATGACTTTAGAGTTAAAGAAAAATACCGTGCTCTGATACCACTTGTAGAATTGGGATTAACCCTATAGGGGGGTTGAATAGGGTTATAGCAAGTTTTCTCAAGTTAAACGCAAAAACAAACTGCAGAGAAATAAATATGCTAAAAAGTAAATCACACACAAAATTTACCCAGCTTCGACAACCCCTGCCTACTGCTGCATTCCCAGATTTCTATTAGAATTAAACAGTCTCCCGCTTACAAACACTCTAACAGACTCGCACACCCTGCTATCGCCTATAGATTTTTGCAAACTCGCACACCCTGCTCACTAAACTAATTCTAACTAGACAATCTGACACAACCTAAAACCTAGGTGGTGATTTACCAAGAATTGATTCAAAAAGTACAGAGAAAAAATAAAACTAATAAACAAAAAAAACCCCTTTAATAAAAATAAACCCTAAAAATAAACTAAAGCCCTTGTTATATTAAAACAAGGCCGGCCCAATTTTTCTTCTGCCCGTTCTCTTTTCTCTGGCTTGTGAAGAAAATGGCGGCTTGTTCTTCTTTCCGAAATTAGGGCTTCGGCTCTTTTATTTCTTGCTTCCAAAATTAGGGCTTTGAAGCTGCGCCTTTTTGTTGATCGATATAGTGGTTATTCGTGTGCTTCGTTCTCGTTTGTTCGCTCTTGGCCGCTTCTATTTGATCGAGTTCACTGTTGCTTCGGTATGTAATTTCCCTTTTTGTGCTTTTATGATTTTCGTACTCGAACTCGATGGATTAATTTGCCGACGATGATTGTTATTTATAGGAGTCGTCACTTTCCTATTTTTCTATTGCCTGATATTTGTGACTTGATACACACGGTCTCGATTTTGAAACGTTCGATTCACCTTGAGTCATACGGCAGAAACTTTCCTCTTTTACTTGGATTTGAATTTTGACCTTTTCAATTTACACACACTTGATTTCTGACTTGGTCATCTCTGCACTGTTGAATTTCGTTCATCCACTGTGGCTTTCGACTTTACATTCTCTGATCTTTGTTATATTATTTCTCGGCATTGACTTTTGTTCTATGACATTGAACTTGCTGTTCATGACCATTATATTCTTACTGCCATGTGACACTAGCCGTTCATATTGCATTATCACCTCTAACCGTTGACACTTTATTTCATTCATGTATCTGCTGGCTTGACTCTGTTTTTGCTGTAGTCGAGTTGTATCCAGTGTTTACTTTGAGCATGTTGCAGTGTTCATTCGCGTTGTATTTGCCTGTTCGGTCTTGTGGCATTGCTTACTGTCATGTTCGCTGTGTCACTTGTATACTGAGTATTGCTGAGTCTTTGGATTTGTGCATCACCATACATCTGTTGCAATCCATTTGTGTGTTTGTATATACCACTTGCTTTTTTTCATTCCACTGGTATACCTGGTGCATTACTTGACTTGTTGTATTGTCATTGCATCTTTGCACTGTGTTTTTTATGTTGGCCTTCATTTTTGAAACTCTGTTCTGTACTGAGTCTTGGCATCATTTTCTTCTACACGCTTGTAGTTGTGTAGTTGCACTGCACGGTTGCCTTGAGTAGCTTGTATATATGTATTAGCTTGTTTAGGTTTCTCTTGAACTTGGGTGAACCGATGTGTAGTCATGTCTCTGGTGCACAGTTTTTACAGTTACATTGTCTTCAGTTCACTTGACCATTTGTATACTCGGGCTGGCTTGAACTTGATTGTATCATCTGGTTCATGGATTTGTAGCTTGTATATCCTGTTTGCTGTGACATTGTAGTTTGCATTGTACCATGCTCCCTGTGCTTGTATTCATGTTGCAGTGACACTTGTTCTGGTTTGAGCTTCTGTTTCACTAGTATTACTGATGTTGCAACTGGTTTGGACCAGACTTTGTTTTAGCATACTTGGTGGTCATTTTGTACATCTGGTCTTTGTTTGGTTCTTGATCATTTCATGTTGATTTTTGAAATTTCACTTGAGTTGAATCCAGTTTCAAAACTCGGGTTTGACCTTGTGCTGAACTCGAGATTCTATGTATATTGCACCTGAGTTGAACCCGTCTTTTTATTTGGGTTTGACCTTGTGCTCACCTGTCCCTGTAACATTATCAAGTGTATATCGGTGTGCACGGCCTTGTGGCATGTACAGTGATACACTGTGCATGTCACATTGTTCGTGTATGATGAATTCAAATATGAATGACGACGAACATCCCAAATAACTGAGGCAAATAATATTTTCAAAAACCATCTTTTATTTTATATTGCAAATATATTTCTTTTTCAATTTTACTGCGTTAGTGAATATTTTTGCAGATTGCTTAGATGCTGGATTCAAACTGGAATGAAGTTGAAGATAAACTACGAGTGTGAGTGATATGTAGTGAGGTATTTATGTAAATTGAATTGTGATGTAATTAAAATCAAAATTGTATATGTATAGTGAGAGCTTGAATTTGTACTATTTAAAATTGTAATAAATATTTGTTTGAATAAAATTTCTGTTTGAATTCAAATTCTGTGCAATTTATTTTATTCAACAAATATTTATTTATCTATGAAAAATAAAATAGTACATTAACAAATACACTTAAATGAATATATATATATATATATATATATGTATGTATGTATGTTTATTATCATCAAACAAAAATCATATAAGCGCATATTCAACAGATTGTTGTATGGAGATGGATCTCATTAGGATGAGTTATGCTATATTTTATTATTATTACTATATGGACATTTTATAGTTAATTATGGTATTGTTGCAGTAATGACATTAATGTTTGATCACTAAATAGAGTAGCTAATACAAATCTGATGAATATGATGTTGTGCTACTAATATCGATCAATTAGCACACATTTGGTAGATTTATATTTGCATTTGTGCTACCGATGTTTGTGCTACCAGTGATCGTTGATCAATGCACTTTTGATGGTATTTGTTATTGATTTATTCGATGGTTGAGGTTAACATCGAATATTTTTAATTTTTTGATGTATGTCTACGTATTGCTCTTATTAGTGTTACTTCATACTTACGATGATTGATTATGGTGACATGGTAGAATATGGTATCTTTGTGTAATGTTGGTTGCTAGTTGTGCGTGTGATGTGCTAACAAGTATTTGATGAAGGAGAAGAGTGGAAATAGAACTACGTGGGCTAGATCTCAAAAGGTTACGTAGTCTTTTTATATGCAATAGCTTATGCTTCTGTTCGTGGTGCATAAGTGTAATGAACCGGATTTTCGGCCCTCGAAAATCGACACTGATACGTCCACTGTATTACATGCCGAGCAATCAAATGCTAAAAAATCTGATTGTTAGGGGAAAAAGAAAGGAGTAAAATAGAAAAAAACTAAACAACACTGATTCTCATAGTGGAACGAATAATCTATAATATACCGCACATCTCTACACAAAAGCAGAATTGTGATATGTATATACAAACATCAGTCAGAGTATGCTAATCTATTTCAGACTGGACAATTATAACAGCATGCCCTCACAAGTGCTGATAAACACAACAATGAATACAGTTGAAAATAACAATATACATGAATACGTCTCTGGACCTCCAATTCGTCTCTTGAAGCTCCAAGCATCCAAACTAATCTATAGTATGCTCGGTTTGACATGAGCATTATAATAAAATTACACCTGAGTGAGTCTGGAAAACCAGCATGAGAAAACACACCCAACTGGATTTAAAGTTATAGGAAAAATCTTTTGAAAGTCAAGAGTTTCTCGTAAGATCACGCCGCACATAAACACGGACTGGTTTTTACCTTACGATAACCAAAACATTTTCCATAGAAAATCCATTTATATTATAATAATGACCACGAGTCAATGTAAAATATGAATATAGCTGAAAGCTTGCATCTTACGTTTTAGCATAATTAGGCACAACTAAGTCCGTATGGAGCTTATTGAAGAATGGATTCCATACAGTGACTGGGCTACCAGGGTACTGCCCGTCACGGTGCATCTCTAGATAAAATAATACCGATGACCTCACTTGGATCCCCTACCAACACAAGAACGGCCTACCCCTTGCGGGATAGTACCAAATATGATCACTATCCGTTAATGGACCTCAAAGCATATAATTGAGAGATAACAACGACTCTAGATAGGGATGATCATACCCTACTTGGGAGCGACCCACTTAGCCCTACTACATCTCCCCATTTTAGTAATTCCCGGATGATGAGGCTTGAGGCTATGATTAACTTTCAAGAACATTTACATTTAGAATGGTTATTGCACTCAAATGATAATATGCTGATAGCATTCATCCATACAAATCTGTTCTGGGTCTGACCGAAACCGAAGGCACTATTCCTACTACATCCATTTTGGAATCACCCATAGGATTAGTATCGATTAGCTCTTGCACTTCACATCTCTATCTTCCATTCCATGTTCTTTCCAATGTCTTCAGTTCGAAATGCATTTGTTGGATTGATGTGGTTTTCGGATAACATATCCAATCCCGGTCTCTTCGAAATAACATTCGATAATTTTCGGCAAACTCAACCCCGGTTATTTAGGAAACAAACAACCAAAGATAAAATCGAAGATTACCTCCTAACCGTTCGTAGATGGATTTCTTTATCATTGTCTTAGGAGAGGTGTAACGACCCATATTTTTACGGATCGAAAAGATCGTAGAACTGTCGACATTAAGTCGTTGATGTTGTTAAGTCGTTTAGAGTATGAGTCGACCAAAGTTTAAGTCGTTTGGAGCTTGAGTTGTGTAGGAGATAAGTGTATTGTACGACTTAGAGGTGTGGCCGACTCATAGGTATGACCGAGTTCAGGTTTGGCCGACTCATAGGTTGACCGACTTAAGGGATTGGTACGACCCAAGAAGGCTACCGACTTAGGCAGTGGGCGATTTAAGAGTTGGAGCGACTTAGTGGGGTTGAGCGACCTATAGGGCTTGACCGACTTATAGAATGGAACGACTCAAGGGTTAGCGGCTTAAGAGATTAGATGGCTTATAGGATTAAATCGACTCATAGCAGTGACCGACTTAAGGCTTAGCCGTGTGTGTTGATGAGTCGGTAGGTTGATGAGTCGTTGAGTCGTCCAAACGACTTAGGACTTAGTGTTGAGTCATGAGTCGTCTCCTGTGATAAGTCGCGTAGAGGTTGGAGTTGACGAGTCGGTGGGATGTTGAGTCGTTGGGGACTTAGGCTTAGTGTTAGGACGTTGAGTCGTGTCCCTGTTGAGTCGTTAGGACGATAGGCCGCGTGTGTGTTGAGTCGTTGAGGCCTTGAGGTTGAGTCGTATGCCGTGTTAAGGTTAAGTCGTGAGGCCCTGTGTTTGGTTAGGTCGGCTGTTGTGTTGAGTCGTTAGGGGCTTGAGTCGCGAGTCTTAGGTCGTGGACGACTCATGGGGAATTCTGCCTATAAATAGAGGGGTTTGGCTCACTTTTTGGCATCGGATTTTGAAGCGACGAAGTGCTGCCATTTTGAGAGCTCGACTACAACACTTCTTCACTTTTTTTCTCCACTCTAATCTAGTGATTCCATCCATCCAAGATTGAAGATCAAGGTTGAAGATCCAAGAGCCAAAGTTGAAGATCTTCATCCATTCGAGAGAGATTTCATCATTCGAAGCGAGATTTTGCCGGATCAAGCTAGGTTCTTTGCTGTCCAGATCTGAAGTGGGTTTCTTTTGAGGTGTTTAGGTGATTCGGTGAGTGGTGGTTATCTCTCACACGGACCCAAAGGAGTATATTGGATCGGTGGTTTGTTTATGTGCTAAAGATAGTGATTTCTTGCATTTTCCTTGAGTCTGCATGTAGATCTATCATCTATGAAGTTTTGACACCTATTTTACTACATGTTCACTTATGCAAGTTCATTCATTAAGTTGTAGAGATATTGTTCATAATTCATGCTTGTTAGAATGCATGTTAGATTTGAACTCTTTATTTACGAAATTGCCATTATTGTTGTAATTGCTTATTAGATCTTGTTTGGATGATTGATTGCTTGGATTGATGTTTGATTTGATTGATTAGTTGATCGATAACTTGATTTGGACAAGTTGGTCGAAGATGATTCAAAAGCTAAGAGGAAAGGCTCTTGAATGGTGAAAGCTGCTTATGGCATATGAAGCGGATGTGGAAGCTCATGTGGATAGATTTGATGATGATGGACTTTGCCATGATGCGATGAGGCAAACCATGATGTTGAGATGGGGCTTTGCTATGATGTGTTGAAGCAAAGCACAATGTGTGAAAGCCTTGGTTTAGTCCAGACGGGATCATCCCAAGCATGTTGGTAACTCGGTGATGCGGTCCGGGTTTGTGGATAATGGTGGGCTCGAGAGGCGCTTGAGCTAGTGTGAGAATAGTCGTCGAGGAGGAGGACTAGGAGGCTTGGATCTTATCGTTATTGAAGGTTCTAGCATGCTCAAAGCAAGAGTACGTTGGAACGGGTCACGATGACGTTCCAGACACGGGTCATGATGACGTGTTAGTACTCTGGGCGGATGCGATAGTCGTAGGCACGGGTCATGATGACGTGCAGAGTTATGTCTAGAACCGGGGTTGCCATTAGCCCTTGACGGACGGCTGAAAGAAGGTGCCGGTCATTCAATTAACGGTGATATCGAGGCAATGATAACAGTGATAGCCAGAGTCATGGATGTTTGGTCGTATCGTCATTTGGACTCAAGAGCGATGTTTTCTGGGTGCTTATCTGATCTTGGTTTAGGCCTTGGGGGTTTGTACTTGGAAAACATCGACCTTGACTCGAGTGATAATTACTTTACTTTAAATGTCTGCTTTGTTATGCTTGTTTCTGCTTAGTGTGTCTGGGGGCTATCACTGTAGAATGAGGTGGAGTGGGATGGTTGAGTTCCTATTCCTTTTACCCTTTATGCTCTTTTGGTATGTTTGATAGTTGATTTACTGCTCACTAAGACTGTTGTCTGACTCAAGGTTTTATGTTCAACTCTTATTACCTTGGGCTGTTCATCCATGTTGGGATGGGCAGACTAGGTAGCAGGTGACAGGTGCTGTTCTTGGCTACCAACGCTGTTGATGACGAAGACGAGCTGGTGGCTTTTGCATATTGTTTTCTTACTATATGTACTGGATGTTCCGCTGTTTGTTTGATACTCTGAGTGTTATGTAGTGAGGCTTGATGTATTGACTATTCAGATGATTGTATAAAACTATTATGAGTTTATATGATGAGACTTCTGTTCTATAGAGCTTCACTATGTATATTTTCTATTGTATTTTATCCATGCGCTGTGAGTAATACGATAGACTATTCTGTTTTATCTTACCCTGACTATCGTCCATGGATGCCTGGCACACTTTTCAGCGCACCATTCCCATGTTTCGTGCGGGAGTCATGGGCGGTCGTCACATTTGGTATCAGAGCTTTGGTTAATCGATTTTAGCCAATGCTCGCTGACGTAACTGCGTATGAGAGACTTAATTGTAATTTTGATGGATGATTACTATATATAATATAGTAGTTTAGAAGGATTTGAACTCCTTATGAAGTTGTTTCTCAAGGTGTTCTAAATCATTCCTTTTTGTAGATATTAAGGATGAGTCGAAGTGAGAGACAAGCTGCTAGGGAAAGTCGTGCTGTTGGGGGAACTACTGACTATGCTGCAATGTTCGAAGCTATGATGACTTCGATCATGAGAAGGATACCAACTTCAGGACAGTCAGTAGATGTTGGAGTTCAAGTTCAACCTCCAAAACCAGTGGATTTTGCTAAGTTGTGCAAGGACTATACTGCTCTTGGAGGAAAGGTTTTCTTGGGAACAGAATCAACCATAGAAGTGCAGAGATGGATTGATGCTTGTAGAAGGATCTTTGGTGATTTGGGAATTGAGGATGCAACTTAGAGGAAGCTTGCATCAAGACAGCTTCAAGGGAGAGCTTCGGATTGGTGGAATTCTATCACCATTGATACTCCAGAGGAAGAGATTACTTGGGAGCAATTCCAAGTTAGATTTGAAGCTAAGTTCATTTCTACGGCTCAGAAATCTGTTTTTTTTAAGAAGTTTGTGGAACTCAAGCAAGGTGGAAGACCAGTTCTTGAGTATGTTTCTGAGTTTGAAGCTTTGTCCAAGTATGCTCGGTCGTATATTGATTCTCCCTATCAGAAGAATGAGAAGTTTGTGACAGGCTTGGATAGTTATCTTGGGAGGCAGTTGGTGGATCATCTGGACGATCCGTTTGAGAAGCTTGTGGAGAAAGCTCTCAGGCACGAGAGTTTGTTTCCTAAGGAAGGGTCTGTTGTTGCTGTGACCAAGGAAGAGTCCAAACCACAGCAGGGTGGGAACAAGAAGAGGAAGCAGCAACAGCAGAAGGGTAAGGATGGCCAAAAGAAGCCGAAGGGCAAAGTGATCTGCTACAATTGTCGGCAGAAGGGTCATTTCTCTAGGGATTGCAAGAATCCAAAGATGCAGTTGAAGTGCCACAACTGTGATAAGCTGGGGCATATCAGGAAGGACTGTCCAGAACCGAGGGAAGATAAGCAGATTGTACAAGCTTATGCTTTGGGGGTTGTTCCATCATCTTCGAAAGCTCCTACTGTGGAAGAGAAGGGGAAGAGTGTGGTGGTTCAAGGTACTCTTTCCATTTGTGGTGTTCCAGTTAGAGTGTTGTTTGATACTGGGGCGTCGCATTCGTTTGTTCGCAATGAACTTGTAGGCCGGTTGGGTTTGGAACCAGATATTGTTGATAGACCATTGGTTGTGACTAATCCAGTTGGGGGTTCGTCTTGTTTGTGTATGGTATGCCGTGGTCTAGTTGTATCGAGTCATGATTGCTCTTTTGTTTGTGATTTCTTTGTTCTGAACTTTGCGGGGTTCAGAATTATTTTGGGTATGGACTGGCTTAGGAAGTATGCGGCAAGGATTGATTGTGAGAAACTGGAGGTGACAGTCGGGAATGTGGTAGGGCGAAAGGTTGTGATACAGTGTAAGCATGAAGAAGGCGTCTTCATGAGCTTCATGTATTCGCTGGTTGTTCCACGGGATGGACTGTCATCGATGCCGATTGTGAATGGATTTGAGGACGTCTTTGACGAGGTCAAAGGGTTACCGCCGCATAGGGAGATCGAGTTTCGTATCGATCTAGTTGAGAGAGCCAGACCTGTTGTGATGCCTCTCAGGCGGATGGCGCCTAGAGAACAGCAAGAGTTGAGGGTGCAAGTTGATGACCTTTTACGGAAAGGATTCATTCGGCGTAGTGTGTCCGAATGGGGTGCACCAGTTGTGTTCGCAACCAAGGCGGATGGATCGTTGAGGTTGTGTGTGGAATATCGTGAGCTGAATAAGGTGACTAGGAAGAACAAGTATCCATTGCCGAGAATAGATGACTTGTTTGATCAGCTTCACGAAGCTAGGGTGTTTTCTCAGATGGATTTGGCAACGGGATTTCTCCAGTTGAGAGTGGCTAAGGATAGTGTGCCGAAGACTGCTTTTAGGACACCATCCGGGTTTTATGAGTGGCTGGTAATGCCGTTTGGATTGACCAATGCACCAGCAAATTTTGTGGATCTTATGAATAGAGTGTTCAGAGATCAGTTGAACAAGTTCGTACTTGTGTTCGTGGATGATATTTTGGTTTACTCCAGAAATGAAAAAGAGCACAAGACGCACTTGCGTATTGTTTTGGAAATCTTGCGGAAACATCAGCTGAGGGCTAAGTTTTCGAAGTGTCACTTCTGGAAGAGTGAAGTGAGATTCTTAGGCCATGTTATCTCTGGAAATGAAATAGCGGTTGATCCTGCTAAGGTAGCAGCAATCCAGGATTGGGTTAGACCTAAGAATGCATCTGATGTGAGAAGTTTTCTTGGATTAGTAGGATACTATCGTCGGTTTATCAAAGACTTTTCCAAGATAGCTGCACCGTTAACAGGATTGACGAAAAAGAACCAAGTGTTCAAATGGGATGATAAGTGTGAGCAAGCTTTCGTAATCCTGAAAGAGCGACTGGCAAGTGCTCCTGCTTTGACTATTCCAAGTGGGAATGATGAGATGGTGGTTTACACCGATGCATGTGGTACTGGACTTGGAGCAGTGCTAATGCAAAAGGATAAAGTTGTTGCGTATGCGAGTCGACAATTGAAGCCGCATGAAAGGAATTATCCGACTCATGATTTGGAGTTAGCGGCAATTGTATTTGCTTTAAAGATGTGGAGACATTACCTATTGGGAGTTCGATTCGAGTTGTTTACAGATCATAAGTCGTTGAAGTATCTGTTCTCCCAAAAGGATTTGAATCTTTGACAGCAACGGTGGCTAGAGTTCTTAGCATCATATGATTTTGGTATAGCCTATACTCCGGGAAAAGGTAACGCAGTGGCAGATGCGTTAAGTCGAAGACATGCAGGTTTGGGAGCCATGTTTTCGGAATGGAAGAGTCTTGAGTATTTGGCTGGATTTGATTTCAGGCCTAGATGTGAATTGGAACCTGAGATGTTGGCAAACTTATCGATAAGACCTACTCTTGTAGAAAGAATTGGCAAGAGCCAAAAGCGAGACGATAAGCTTGTCAAGATTATCCGCGATTTGGAATCTGGATTGGACCCAGAAAAGGATAAAGGATTTGAAGTCGATCGAGAGGGTTGGCTTCGGAAGCAGGGACGATTAGTTGTTCCCGATATAGATGGATTGAGAGATGAAGTTTTGAGGGAAAGTCATCACTCGAAGTTGACAATTCATCCAGGTGGAAATAAGATGTATCGGGATATGAAAAGGACCTACTACTGGGAAGGTATGAAGAAGGATGTTGGAAATTTTATTTCCAAATGTATGAACTGCCAGTTGGTAAAAGCCGAGCAGAAGAAGCCCAGTGGATTGCTTCAGCCATTAGAAGTTCCTACATGGAAATGGGAGCAAATATCGGTGGATTTTATCGATGGTCTACCAAGAACCAGAGCAGGGAATGAAGGGATTTGGGTCATTGTAGATCGTTTGACTAAGAGTGCAAGATTCATTCCTGTTCGATCAACTAGGACTGCATCGAAATTGGCTGAGTTGTATGTTAAGTGGATAGTTCGATTCCATGGTATTCCGAAGAGTATAGTGAGCGATAGAGACCCATTGTTCACTAGTGGATTTTGGAAGAGCTTC
Organism: Allium cepa; assembly: GCA_030765085.1. NCBI lineage: Eukaryota > Viridiplantae > Streptophyta > Magnoliopsida > Asparagales > Amaryllidaceae > Allium > Allium cepa. The sequence goes on from CM060928.1 coordinate 223,872,734, forward strand.
CAGGAAGTTTTGGGAACTGAGTTGTGTTTGAGTATAGCTTATCACCCTCAAACAGATGGTCAGACCGAGAGAGTCAACCGAGTTTTGGAAGATCTCCTGAGAGCATGTGTTTTGGGTTTCGGAGGATCATGGGAAGATCACCTTCATTTGGTGGAATTTGCGTATAATAACAGTTACCAGTCAAGTATTGGTATGGCACCATATGAAGCATTGTATGGAAGACCGTGTAACTCTCCGACATGTTGGTTGGAAACTGGAGAAAAGCTGATACTTGGGCCAGAGATGATTCGACAGACGACAGATTGTATAGAGATCATTCGGCGATAAATGAAGGCAGCCCAAGATCGTCAGAAAAGTTATGCCGATAAGCGTCGTAAGGATTTGGAATTCGACGTACGTGATATGGTTTTTGTGAAGATTTATCCACTAAAGAATGTTATTCGATTCGGGAAGAAAGGGAAATTGACTCCGAGATTTGTTGGACCATTCCCGATCATCGAGCGAATTGGAAAGCTCGCTTATAGATTGGAGTTACCAGAAAAGATGGCGGGTGTGCACAATGTTTTTCATGTATCTTATCTACGGAAGTATGTGCACGACTCGAATATAGTGGTTTCTGCTGATAGCTGTGAAGATTTAGAAGTTGATCCAGTTGTTAGAAAACCTCGTAAGCCGCTTCGTGTTGTGGAAACTGACACGAAACAGCTTAGGAGGAAGACGATTACGTTGCTCAAGATACAATGGAGTGATGATGTTGACGACTGTACATGGGAGGAGGAAGAGAGGATGAAGGCAGCTCATCCTGAACTCTTCGAGGTATGGCCCTAAGGTGTCGTGACATCTCATGAATTCGTAACTTGTTCTAGTCTTAGAATTCTGCATGCTAGGTTAGAAATTGGATGCATGGTTTGTTGATTGCTATGGATGGTAGGCATGCGGAATAACTTTGGTTGCTCTTGTTTGTTTGGAATTTCGGGGGCGAAATTCCTAAGGGGGAGAGAATGTAACGACCCGTATTTTTACGGATCGAAAAGATCGTAGAACTGTCGACATTAAGTCGTTGATGTTGTTAAGTTGTTTAGAGTATGAGTCGACCAAAGTTTAAGTCGTTTGGAGCTTGAGTTGTGTAGGAGATAAGTGTATTGTACGACTTAGAGGTGTGGCCGACTCATAGGTATGACCGAGTTCAGGTTTGGCCGACTCATAGGTTGACCGACTTAAGGGATTGGTACGACCCAAGAAGGCTACCGACTTAGGCAGTGGGCGAGTTAAGAGTTGGAGCGACTTAGTGGGGTTGAGCGACCTATAGGGCTTGACCGACTTATAGAATGGAACGACTCAAGGGTTAGCGGCTTAAGAGATTAGATGGCTTATAGGATTAAACCGACTCATAGCAGTGACCGACTTAAGGCTTAGCCGTGTGTGTTGATGAGTCGGTAGGTTGATGAGTCGTCCAAACGACTTAGGACTTAGTGTTGAGTCGTGAGTCGTCTCCTGTGATAAGTCGCGTAGAGGTTGGAGTTGATGAGTCGGTGGGATGTTGATTCGTTGGGGACTTAGGCTTAGTGTTAGGACGTTGAGTCGTGTCCCTGTTGAGTCGTTAGGACGATAGGCTGCGTGTGTGTTGAGTCGTTGAGGCCTTGAGGTTGAGTCGTATGCCGTGTTAAGGTTAAGTCGTGAGGCCCTGTGTTTGGTTAGGTCGGCTGTTGTGTTGAGTCGTTAGGGGCTTGAGCCGCGAGTCTTAGGCATGGACGACTCATGGGGGCGGCCGACTCATGGGGAATCCTGCCTATAAATAGAGGGGTTTGGCTCACTTTTTGGCACCGGATTTTGAAGCGACGAAGTGATGCCATTTTGAGAGCTCGACTACAACACTTCTTCACTTCTTTTCTCCACTCTAATCTAGTGATTCCATCCATCCAAGATTGAAGATCAAGGTTGAAGATCCAAGAGCCAAAGTTGAAGATCTTCATCCATTCGAGAGAGATTTCATCGTTCGAAGCGAGATTTTGCCGGATCAAGCTAGGTTCTTTGCTGTCCAGATCTGAAGTGGGTTTCTTTTGAGGTGTTTAGGTGATTCGGTGAGTGGTGGTTATCTCTCACACGGACCCAAAGGAGTATATTGGATCGGTGGTTTGTTTATGTGCTAAAGATAGTGATTTCTTGCATTTTCCTTAAGTCTGCATGTAGATCTATCATCTATGAAGTTTTGACACCTATTTTACTACATGTTCACTTATGCAAGTTCATTCATTAAGTTGTAGAGATATTGTTCATAATTCATGCTTGTTAGAATGCATGTTAGATTTGAACTCTTTATTTACGAAATTGCCATTATTCTTGTAATTGCTTATTAGATCTTGTTTGGATGATTGATTGCTTGGATTGATGTTTGATTTGATTGATTAGTTGATCGATAACTTGATTTGGAAAAGTTGGTCGAAGATGATTCAAAAGCTAAGAGGAAAGGCTCTTGAATGGTGAAAGCTGCTTGTGGCATATGAAGCGGATGTGGAAGCTCATATGGATAGATTTGATGATGATGGACTTTGCCATGATGCGATGAGGCAAACCATGATGTTGAGATGTGGCTTTGCTATGATGCGTTGAAGCAAAGCACAATGTGTGAAAGCCTTGGTTTAGTCCAGACGGGATCATCCCAAGCATGTTGGTAACTCGGTGATGCGGTCCGGGTTTGTGGATAATGATGGGCTCGAGAGGCGCTTGAGCTAGTGTGAGAATAGTCGTCGAGGAGGATGACTAGGAGGCTTGGATCTTATCGTTATTAAAGGTTCTAGCATGCTCAAAGCAAGAGTACGTTGGAACGGGTCACGATGACGTTCCAGACACGGGTCATGATGACGTGTTAGTACTCTGGGCAGATGCGATAGTCCTAGGCACGGGTCATGATGACGTGCGGAGTTATGTCTAGAACCGGGGTTGCCATTAGCCCTTGACGGACGGCTGAAAGAAGGTGCCGGTCATTCAATTAACGGTGATATCGAGGCAATGATAACAGTGATAGCCAGAGTCATAGAAGTTTGGTTGTATCGTCATTTGGACTCAAGAGCGATGTTTTCTGGGTGCTTATCTGATCTTGGTTTAGGCCTTGGGGGTTTGTACTTGGAAAACATCGACCTTGACTCGAGTGATAATTACTTTACTTTAAATGTCTGCTTTGTTATGCTTGTTTCTGCTTAGTGTGTTTGGGGGCTATCACTGTAGAATGAGGTGGAGTGGGATGGTTGAGTTCCTATTCCTTTTACCCTTTATGCTCTTTTGGTATGTTTGATAGTTGATTTACTGCTCACTAAGACTGTTGTCTGATTCAAGATTTTATGTTCAACTCTTATTACCTTGGGCTGTTCATCCATGTTGGGATGGGCAGACTAGGTAGCAGGTGACAGGTGCTGTTCTTGGCTACCAACGCTGTTGATGACGAAGACGAGCTGGTGGCTTTTGCATATTGTTTTCTTACTATATGTACTGGATGTTCCGCTGTTTGTTCGATACTCTGAGTGTTATGCAGTGAGGCTTGATGTATTGACTATTCACATGATTGTATAAAACTATTATGAGTTTACATGATGCGACTTCTTTTCTATGGAGCTTCACTATGTATATTTTCTATTGTATTTTATCCATGTGCTGTGAGTAATACGATAGACTATTCTGTTTTATCTTACCCTGACTATCGTCCATGGCTGCCTGGCACACTTTTCAGCGCACCATTCCCTTGTTTCGTGCGGGAGTCATGGGCGGTCGTCACAAGAGGGATTTATACGCACAATACAGCATCATCGGAAATGACTGTGCCATATAACTCATGTGTTTCCCCTAGATATTTCCAAAGTTATGTTTTGGGTTCAATTTCGATAGTCGGTTATTTAACTATCGACTAACAAACATTTAATCAAGTATTTAATTCCATTGGCAAAATCAACATTATTTAAGCACATAAGCGGTACTAGCCTCCTTTAATAAATATTTCCTTCACAAAAACCACTCTATAAATTACTTGTGTAAAAAACATCTTTTACTAAGATATACTCGCAAATCCCTATATTTCAATACATAGAAATATCCATATACTTATCTCAACGGTGTAAGTATATCCACAAAATTTGAGAAAGGTTTCCTTTTATTCGATTCTCCAATCATCTATAAAACTCCTTATAATTCTGTTTGAAACTTTTATAACTCATTTAATAAATCCTCTAGACCATTATAAAATTCTTTTACACATTTAAATCGTTCCTAAATTCTTTTAGTACATATCTAAAATCATTTATCAAGCCTTTATAAATCCATAAAACCATTTATAAACTTCTTTCATGAATCTACAAACCGTTTCTAAAATTCGTTTATAAATATCTAACCATTTATAAACTCTTTATAAAACACTTCACCTTTTAAATAATCCTCCTTATGTCTCCAAACCATTTTATATGCCCTTTTGTAAAATCGAAGTCTTTCAACTTTATTCATGGGTCTCGGAACATTCACACATAATTAAAAGTCTTTACTTCAACAGTTTCATTTAAAATAATTATTTAAAATAATATTATAAGTAAATAAATAAAAATTATCAAACTAAAATATCTTAAAATAATTATTAGTCATTTCAAAAGTAATAATAATAATTCTTTACTCTTATTATAAATAATAATAATTTATTTTCAAAACCTTATTAATTAACCATTATTATTAATTTCAAATCATAATTATTCTTGAAACAATTAACCTTTCAAATTATTAATATTTTGATACACTCTTTAAAATAATATTAACTATAAACAAATAAATTGAAAACGATTCTAATATAATTAATTAACCTTAAAATAATATTTCTATAATTAAATACTTTTAAACAATATTAATTTAATTAAATAACTTCAAAATAATATTAATATAATTAAATTAAAAACAATATTAATAAAATTAAATAAACTTAAAAAACAATACTAATAAAATTAACTAACTTAAAAAAACAATATGAATAAAATTAATTAACTTAAAAATAATATTAATATAATTAAATAGATAATCCTTAGAACAAAATATCTCACAAACCCAATTTAGGATTTAAAATTCGTTTCTTGTCTCAAAAACCAATTCCAACTTAAATGGCAATTTTTTTAAAAAAATACTAATTTCGGGCCAATAGCCACCCAACACTTAACCAATATTGATACTGATTTTCTATCACTGCCGGGTTTTATTTTTCAAACATATAACAATGTTATAACCATAATGTCCACAATCATATTCATTTTTCAATAATCCATATAAAAAATATTATTGAAACAATATAGTTCAAGAATAACAAGGAATCCCGTTAGATCCCTCCAACCTATTTTCCCTACATAACAAACGTTATGTAATCATAAATATAAATCATCCGCTTCGAGGCATGATTCGTATAAAAAGGGTCATCTGCTCTTACATGGAAACGTAATAGGGTCTCATCCACTTCAATGGGTGGGAATATACAATCAAACTAATATAAATATAGTAATTCATTCAGATAATCATCAAACAATTTTTATCAATTATATATCATACTAGTTATCCAAAAAGGTGAGTTTAACTCATCGAAATTTTCTATTGTCGCCGAGGCGTTCCGATTCTACATTCGAATTTGGTGAAAATAATTCAACTAGCTTTATTCGTTGCCAAACCAGATTCATTACATAGCGCTCGTCAATACGAACCTAATGCGACAGACCGCATTCGATTTGGATCTAGAACAAGTAAGTTATCACGTTTATAAGATTATCGAATAAAATAATATAACAATTTTCTTAATTAAAAACTTAAACAATTAATCACCCTTAATAATCCTTCTCCCCATTTTTGAACTGCCACCCAAATCTCCTGAGACCAACACCATGGCCGCACTTATTTCCACCTTTCTCTCCCTTCACGCTTCCTTGTTTGCCAAAACGCGACACTCCACATCTCTACCGTCCAGCCAGAAGGTCGGACTCCGCCATATCTCGCCACGACCTCCTATTTTCTCCCATTGAGTGATAAATCACTATACGAACATGAATTCAAACTCCATTTTGCAAATCGTTCAACACAAAGCCCCTAAATCTAACCCTAGGTCAAAACTCCTCACGGCCACGACCACGCTTTCCCTAGATCATCGTCGAACCCATTCAAACTCATATAGGAGGTAGATCTCATCAATTCCATTCAAAAGAAACAAGCTTTGGAATTTTTAGTTGAGCATATGATTTTATACTAAAATTTGAAGAAGTGGATTCTTGTTTTTTTCCCTTTCTCAAGAATGAAGCATGACACTTACTTATAATGGGAAGGTACAGTTAGGCGCATGGGGGAGGGATGGCAAAAACAGGATAGGGTGTGGCCTAAAGTATTGTCAAATCTATATGTATATTATTTAAATTTTTATTTAATAAAATATTCAATATAACATACTCGATAATCTCAAAATCCAAACGAGACACGCCGCCTGACGTTCTATATGTTATACCCCTATTTAGAACGCAATGGAACTAGTCTCGAGCCTTAATTCGATCATATGCAGAAGATAGCTTTTTGAACCAATTGTTATATCAAATTTTCAATATTAAATTCTACGCGTTTCGATCCTGCATGGCCAAACGATACACCTGATCGCCATGAAATTTGGTAGCATATTATAATCCATTATTACGGAGCCAACGACATTGGTTTCGTCAAAATCCGAGACAGTGCCCCAGGAGGCTATTTTTATATGTTAATTAAAACGAGTTATTTTCAAAATTGAGTAAATCACTTTTAAATTCAATTTAAAAGTTTTATTATCTTCATTATTATTTAATAAAAATTAAATATGCTTTGAAATTATTTTTATCCAGCTTAAAATCCAAGATTCAATTATTCAAATAATTTCGATTATTAAATTCAATAATTAATTTATCTAATAAATCACTACATTTTAAATTCGAGTTATTTAATCTATAAAATTAACTTTTCAATATTTGAAAATAATTAAATATTCCAATTTCAAATGATAAAAATCCTAGGTCGTTACATTCTTCCCCTTAAAAAAATTTCGTCCAAGAAATTGCCAAGGCAGGAAAATGCCCAAATCACTTTTAAAATCAATTAGTTAAAATAACTTACCAAATCCACTTAAGCCTTTAACTTCCCAAAAGAAATTTGTTGAAACCTTGCTATTACTTTTACTAAGTTTTCGAATTCATTCATAGATCCTAACTTATACTATATACTCAATCATTTCAGGTTATAGCTCAAAATCAAATTTTAGTTATTAAAAATTTCTCTAAAAAATTTTCAAAAATTTTCTAACTTAATAAATTCTCGAATTTTTTTACCAGCGTCTCCATTGCCCGACTAGATCGGAACAACTGCAAATGGCCGCTCCAAGCCCCAGCTAACAAAAGAAAGCAAATGCCAAGTAGTTCAATCATAGAACCATTAAATCAAACAACAATATAAACATGTACCTTTTTTTCGGGTAACCAAATTTTTTACTTATGAAATCAAATGCATCAACTAGCTTTTGCTTTTATATACCTACATCTTATTCACCAATGACATCCAATCATATAATTCATAATCATATTATTTTATATTTTCAATTTTCCAACTTTTACTTTACTAAAGCCTATACGATGTACATATATCATCCGTACGCACAATCAAATCTGATCGCTCGCTCGATTACACAATCTCACTTTCGAACTAGTATCGTTCACATGACCACTCAATTACGGATTCAGATCTGGTTCCTTGATTAGAAACCATCATTCTCCTTGCATATCCATATACTATGATAGAGAATTCCAAAATCAATCAAAAATCCATACCTAGTTTTCGCCATTGAGAATCGAGTGAAAAATCCTTGTTCGGACTGATGTAAATCACCTCGAAACTATGTATTCGAATCTGGATCAAACCGTTATGCAAGTAGAATAATATACATACAACTTACTTGTTTATTTCAATTGATTTCTTAGCTATACCAAATTTCTTTTTTACATTTACTTCATTTACCTTCACTTATTTCAGTCACTATTCACATTGCTTTATTCACATTTATTATTTACTTAGTATATTCTTTTCAATACTAATCTCACTTAAAAATCATTTCATTAACTATTTTCTTAAGTTTATTACAAACATTTTATACAAACTTCTTATGTTTATTTTCAATTTACAACTTAAGCGAATATTTGATTTAAATCAAAGTCAATTTCAATTCCATTTGACTTAATTCATCTTCCAAATTCGATAATCAACTTTATCAACATTCAGCTTACTAATTTATTTAATTAGCTCATTAATCAACGCCAATTCTGTTTCCATGTATTATTTTCTTTAACCTAACTTAGGCTAAGTTTCATTCAATATCCTTATTATTTAACTTAAGTTAAATTTAATTCCATAATTCAATTTCAAATTTACTTTTCTTAACATTCATGTTCAACAATTTAAAACATTATTTTAACTTACTAATTTTCAAAAATTATAAGTTATCAAACTTATTTTCTTATATTTTCTTAAAATACTCGAATGAAAATTTTCAAGTTTAAATATCCCATTCTTATTTATTTCGAATCAATTTGAAATCATATATATACACAAAATCCCTTAGTATATCAAATCATTCTTTGAACTTCAGAATCAAAACTAGTTTTACCAAAAACAAACTCTAATGGTAGCAATTCCTCTCTTCGAAAATATACATCGCTGATGATGTGGTCATCGTCGAAATTATTTTTCAGCGACCGAAGTAAGTTTATTGCTTTTTATTTCTTTTAAAATTATTTTTAAAACCTTTCCATCCAAAATGTAACAACCAAAATTCCAATGGTCCGGATTTTTTGCAAAAATGCTAAAACCCAAGCCCATTGAAGCCCGAGTTGGGTATCTGGTTTCCTGCAAATAAGCAAAGACAAATATATCAGAGCTCAATTAATTATCTCATAGCGGAATTGACTTAAAATATAATAGTACGTAAATACTCACCTATGTAACAACACTTTCTAAGCAAGTGTCATAAAGTTGAGAAGTCTCTGCCATCTACCTAACCTTTAGGATGTTATGAGGAGGGAGTTAGAAAAAAAGTTCTAGTGAATGAACAAATTATATACTTCTAGGCTTAATTCTACATATATCGTTTTATTTCCATTTACTCCTTATATTAGGTTTATTCGGTTACGTCTCTGTTTGTAAACCGTGCCCTTCTACTCCATAGTAGATTAAACCTAATAACTACTATATACATGCATGTAGCTATATGCCCAATGACCATATTGGTCCTAGGTACCACATATGGTACCTTTCATATCCTCCTCGAAAAGGGCTCCATCGTCATGCTTCGAGAGCGTTCTGTAACTACATCTGTAAAGGACTGCTTCGTAAGGCCTACAATACAGATGCTTCATCATCTTGCTCCGTAGCTATATATGTAAAGGACTGCTTCGTAAAGCCTACAATACAGATCCTCCACCTTCTTGCTCCACAAGCGTTCCGTAGCTACATCTGTAAAGGACTGCTTCGTAAGGTTTGCAATACAGATGCTCAACTAGTTCCCTTTTTCTTTCTTTTATTCTTGTAATTATGTTTATAGTTGTCTTTTAATTATTAAATTTTAGAAATGTATCCTAGTTTCTAAACCAACCAATTAATCTACTACTTACTCCCAAATTAAATTATTAGATAATTTGTTGTTTCCATTTGGCGTAATTTATTACAGAAACCCACTTTTCAAATTTTATTCCAATTTTCTTATTTTTCATCTATTTCATAAAGTCTAGCATTTTAATCCATAACCACGAATTCTCTTTCTAACTATATTATTCCCGTAAAAAGGGAATAAAAAGGAACTAGTATTAAGGCTAAATTATGACTTTAAAATAGATGTAAATAACTGGGAATTTTTTTACTTTTAGGCTTGCGCCTTTTTCTAACCGTCAAGCATAATTAAATGTAAATGCTCTTATAAAATTTAAAGTGTTTCCGATACCTAATTAACAAAATTAAATTACTGAAATAATTACCGAAATAAATTATCCAGCGGGAATTCAATGATAATATATTATAAACGTAAAAGAATATAATTAAATCCACTCAGCTGTTGTCCTTAGCTTTTCCTACGCTCATCTTGGCTCCATGGTCCTTCTGGATCCCCCTCCAAGATGCATAATATTTAAATTTAAAAAACCTTCTCCCTAGAAATATGTTCTTTTTAGGGTCCAGCTTTCTGACCAAGGACTCAAAGAAATATTTTCTATTTTAGTTTCAGCTTTAGGCCAAGAACCTTTTGGGAGAAAATCTAATTGTAAGAAAAGAGCAAGGCCTAGGTTTCTATTTATAGGGGAGCTCGGGGATCTCAGATCATTGGATTGAATCTGGATCACAGGGAAATCCGGAGCCATCGGATTGAAGAATATATGGCTCAGATCGCTTAAACTAGAAAATTCGTCACTAAGCGTACGTCGACGGGGCTTCGCCAGGTCGCTATGCGGGTCGACCGGACGGTCGACCACCCAAAGCCAACGGTCGACCGCCCAAAGCCACCGGTCGACCGTGCGGTCGACCGTGCGGCTAATTGGGTCGACCTCCTAGTCCGCCCATATACGTATATATTTTTCTTCATCTTTTTGTTACTTGTTCTATTCCTAACTTTTTCATATTGGCTCGGATTTTGACAAGTTATATATGAAAACTGATCATAAAATTGCCTCGGACGCAATGGTACAATTTCTAAAGCCATATTTCGATAATTCCAAAAATATTTATTTTCATTTCTTAACGTTATTTCTTAAATTTTAAATATATAAAATGCGTGGTGTTACATTTTCCCACTCTTGGGAAATCTCGTCCCCAAAATTTGACAAGGGTAAAATTTATGTGATCCCTCACATTAATTACAACCATTTTGTGTACATCCAATTACGCAACCATCTGTGCTTTTGTGAAAAAGTGCTTTTCAAGACAAAATATATGCATGTACATAAATTTCTAAGCGGTACCTTCTATATGAATGCTTTTATTTTTAAAAATTCATTTTTAAAACATGATGCACACAATCTTAGTATGCTTGCAATTTCTATATGAATGCAAATTTTCAAAAAATTAAAACACTTTTCACCCTTTATTTTCTACACTCCTATCGAATAGGGGTATAGTTCAACAATTCTTCATTCAAATCCTAACAGACAAGTTTTTAAATTCGAATTTTAGAAAAATCTAATTGTCTGAATTCGAGTTCTTATGTTAGAAAGAAGGCAGAAAATAAAAAACTTCGTATTTCTCCGATTTTCTTTTGCGCACATCTTTCCCCATACTTGGAATTTTAGGTTACTATCTTATAAAAATCCCTTTTTATTTTCCCAAGCACAGTTTACATAAGAAAATATCTTTTTAAATCTTTTTAAACTTTTTCCCAAGCTTAATTTATTGGAAAAATATATTTTTTCTTTTGCAATTCTCTTTTATTCCTATTGATGTTTCTGTTGCTTTCTTTAGATCTTATTGTTTTTCTTTTAGTTACCTTTTATTTGCTTTTACTCTTCTTTTCATATAGCAACTAAACGCAGCTATCATCTAGGGCTAGGAGGTGTAGGACCATGTCCCCTTTGACACAAAAAGGTCCTACTTTAGGAATCCAGGTAACTTAAATGCTTCTCCTATCGCCTATTACTTATTGCCAACTTATGCTGTATTACTCATGACGAATAAGATCTATTTATCTCTTATATTCCATGTTCAAAAAGGAATAACTAAGTCTCATTTACTGTAATGGATAAGAGTTTCAATCTATGCAGTCTCTATCTAAAATGACAACTAAGCTTGGGGAAATTTTCTCTTTCCCCCAACTAATATCTACCTATCCCAACTACGTGTGTCTTATCATCTTACTAATATCATTTCACTATTCTTCTATTGTCTGCACACATGAAGTAACATTTCTAGGTTTTCACTAGTGTCCTACACACCTTATGAGAACTTTTATTATTACTAAGAGTAATTACTGCTATAACCTTATACTTTTTCCATTACACCTAGGAAATGATTCCTATCTACTCCATATTTAATAGTCTGATTTGATTTATCAATTTTTCTTCAAAAATTAAAATTTTTATCTTTTCAAAAAATTATTTACTTGTCCATCAAACCATCTTTTTTAAACATGTCTTGCTTGTTCTTAAAACATTTTTCTTTTTTTTCTTGACTTTAAAAAAATGTCCTCATATGTATTCAAAATATCCTTCTTTTTTTTCTTCTTTTTATAGATTTTCAACTTTACTAAAACTGGGGTAAATAAGAAAAATTATTTTGTCAAACATCTCTTAACTTCCTACTCTTCTAATTACTTAACCTTAAAGGAGTAACTTACTACACTTAATGGTTTTATACCTTAATGTATTGGAATTACTTTCTCTTATGAGGAACCATTAAATCTAAAACCTTCTAAATCCTTTAAAGAAGGATTTCATGTTTATGTGAAATTATAAGGAATTTATCTTATATTTTATCGAAATAGGCCATACAAAATATGATGCTTTTCATACCTTGTACATCTCTTTCACATATTCCTTATAGCTTGCACAAAACATCTTTATTTGTGACTCATAGAAAATTATATCATTATTCATTTCATTCCAATAGATTAAGGTTTGTTTACTCTATATTTACTTTACATAAGATATTTCCTACTAAATTCATTAATTTATCGTACATTATTTTTCAAAAGAACTCATTTTTAAAACTTCTTCAAAACTAGAAAATATTTTCCCATGCTTATTTAAATAATAAGTGTACATACAAACCACTTTAGAAATTATCTCCAAAACTCATTTGGATCAAAACATTTGTTGCGTAAAACACCATTACTACAACCCAAAAAATGCTAATATATGGATTCAATTAAAATAAATATTAATAAATCCCGTATGTCATATAAAAACATTTACTTTGGGAGTCACCTACTATAACAATAGTGTCATAGTCTATGCTCCTTTATTTTTATTGAAAATATTTATCACAACAATAAATGTTGTAAGCTACGTTTTTTTATACTTAACAAATACTAGGTTTTTATATTTAAATCATTGTTTACCTACAAAGAAACTAGCGAGCTATACGTGCTCTATAGTTCTTCAAAAAGAATTTCACTTTTAAATTTTTTTACATCATATAAAAACCAATTTAAATTTCATACCACATATTTTTTTGAAAAACCCAATATTTATTTCCTCAAATATATTAACAATTATATTTTTTCCTTTTTTAATTCAAAAGTTTCATTGTTATTGGGTTAGACATAAAGTGGATTTTCTCCATACTAAAACATCTTATTCTTCCCGAAATAAAAACACTCTCCCTACTATCCTTATTGAACTTCCCTACATTCTAAAACATATGAATACAAATTTTTTCTCAAAACATGGCTTATTTGTATGCTATAAATCGATAATAACATAAGGATCAACATACTTGGGTCATCTCAAACCTAACTAGCAAACTATGCACAAATATACTTCTAAAAACTTTCCATATGTTAAAATCTATGGTTGGAGACTATTTGGATTTTAATACATAATATATTTATATTTTATTCAAAAATACAAATATGTTCACTTACTATTTACCTAGGAATCCTAAACCTAGGTTCTGATACCAATGTAACAACCCAAATCCCAATGGTTGGGCTTTTCGCAAAAATGCTAAAACCCAAGTACAGTGAAGCCCGAGTTGGGTATCTGGTATGCTGCAAATAGGCAAAGACAAATATATCAGAGCTCAATTAATTATCTCATAGCGGAATTGACTTAAAATATAATAGTACGTACATACTCACCTATGTAACAACACTTTCTAAGCAAGTGTCATAAAGCTGAGAAGTCTCTGCCATCTACCTAATCTTTAGGATGTTATGAGGAGGGAGTTAGAAAAAAAGTTCTAGTGAATAAACAAATTATATACTTCTAGGCTTAATTCTACATATATCGTTTTATTTTCATTTACTCCTTATATTAGGTTCATTAGGTTATAATACTCTCGTCTCTGTTCATAAACTGTGCCCATCTACTCCATAGTATATTAAAACCTAATAACTAATACACACACACACAGATGTAGCTATATGCCCAATGACCATATACCACCCATGGTACCTTCTGTATCCTCCTCAAAAAGGGCTCCATCGTCATGCTTCGAGAGCATTTCGTAACTATGTATGTAAAGGAATGCTTCGTAAGGCCTACAATATAGATGCTCCATCGTCTTGCTCCGCGAGCGTTCCGTAGCCACATCTGTAAGGGACTGCTTCATAAAGCCTACAATATAGATGCTCCACTACTTACTATGAAAACGTATATCGCATCTGCACTAGTCTATGCCAGTGCTCGGACATCCACAATGTACCACCCAGTGTGTACATTGAGGACTACTTAATCATTCTGTCTAATATTTGAATCCTGCCAACAAGGTCAACCTTGTATGGAATTCAGTCAGGGATTTTCTATATCTGTAAAGGACTGCTTCTTTTGGTCTATAATACAGATATTCTAGTTGTTCTGTCTCTTTTTCATCATGGCTATGGCCCCACGTAGCCCCCCCTCAACCAGTCGAAAGACTTCTAAAGAGTTAAGTGGCCGTGCCCTATTGCAAACAATCTAACATTCAAATGGCGATGCCCCTCATCCAATGTCACGATAGTGAAAGAATCATTAGCCAGATGGTTTAACTATAATCTTTCCCGAAATCGTTCTTGGTCTTGATGCTGACCGATATCCGCATGCGACTATCCTTGAACTTACTTGCAAATACTGGACATACGAATACCCTACTCCGAACACCAAGCCCTTCTAACTGCCTACAAAGTCTGCTTCGTTAGGTCTACAATGCAAATGCGGTCAAGTCATACTTTCTTAATGGAACGCCTACAGACCTGCCTCCGGGGTTGTAGCTTCGTTAGGCCAACCCAGAGGGCCATCCTAGCATATCTCACATCCCGTTGAAGTCTCGTACTTCCTTGAAGCCTAAAAATACCAAGTTGGATGTGCTTCTCCAGAATCCATATGAACGGCTTCGTTAGACTCTTCAACCTTTGGGCTACTCCAAACGCATCTCATTCTTTTATTAGACCCTAAGTCTAATCTTTTAATTTGTGTTTAGTATACTTTTCTTATTCTATTAGTTTACCCTAATTAGCATGTTCTTGCCCTCATCTCACTTCTGGCTATTGTGAGACCACCATTGATCTAACAGGGAATGCTATTAGTATTGCCACTTCTATTAACTTGCTTATTAACTTAATTCAAATCTTAAGTTTATTAAATAAGCATCTTATGTTATCTTTGCTCTATTTTCTTATTGACTTAATATAACTCTTAAATAAGCTTCTATGTTTGCCTATTTATTCTAAGTTTCAAAATAAGCCTTTCTATTCTTTTATTTAATCATACCTTATGTTATAATTATACTTACAATTGTCACTGTTATTTCTTTTATACTCTGTATATAATTACAAGTGTTTCTCTTCCGTTCTAGTCTGTCCTCTTTTATTATGATATAGAATTCTTTTAAAATTTTCTTTTACTACATAATTCGCTTATTATCATAATAATTGTCTCTTTATATAATCTACGCGTAAATGCAGATCTAGCTTCGTTATCATTTACAGCCTTATTTTCTTATCTAATAATTTACTGGATCCAATTCATACTTTACTTTATTTTCTTTTATTCTAGGAATTAATTCTATTTTATTCGGTTGTTTGTGAAAACTTTGCCAAAAATCCATTTCTACAATTTAATACTAAATAATACTATAAACAATAATTCGTAATTGTAAGATATTTCTTTTATTATTTTAGGATAGCGTAAAATACAGCGTTTTCTCTATTTTACGCTAGTTTTCTTTTTCTTTCTTTTATTCTTGCGGTTATGTTTATCGTTGTCTTTTAATTATTAAATTAAAAAATGTATTCTAGTTTCTAAAGCAATCAAATAATCTAGTACTTACTCTCAAATTAAATTATTAGATAACTTGTTTCCATTTGGCGTAATTTATTATAGAATCCCACTTTTCAAATTTTATTCCAATTTTCTAATTTTCTTATTTTCTTATTTTACATATATTTCATAAAGTCTAGTATTTTAATCCATAACCACGAATTCTCTTTCTAACTATATTATTTCCGTAAAAAGGGAATAAAAAGGAACTAGTATTAAGGCTAAATTATGACTTTAAAATATATGTAAATAACTGGGAATTTCTTACTTTTAGGCTTGCGCCTTTTTCAAACTGTCAAGCCTAATTAAATATTAATGCTCTTATAAAATTTACAGTGTTCCCATAACTAATTAACAAAATTAAATTACTGAAATAATTACTAGAATAAATTATCTAGCGAGAATTCAATTATAATATATTATAAACGTAAAAGAATATAATTAAATCCACTCATCTGTCATCCTTAGCTTTGCCTGTGCTCGGGTTGGCTCCATGGTCCTTCTGGATCCACCTCCTAGATGCATAATATTTAAATTTAAAAGACCTTCTCCTTAGAAATATTTTCTTTTTAGGGTCCAGCCGTTTGACCAAGGTCTCAAAGAAATATTTTCTATTTTGGGTTCAGCCTTAGGCCAAGAACCTTTTGGGAGAAAATCTAATTGTGAGAAAAGAGCAAGGCTTAGGGTTTTATTTCTAGGGGAGTATGGAGATCTCAGACCGTTGGATTCTTGGACTGAATTTGGAGCCACCATGTCACAGGGGAATCTGGAGCCATCGGATTGAAGAATGTACGGCATTGATTGCTTGAACTAGAAAATTCATCACTGTACGTATGTGGATGAGGCTTCATCAAGGTCGCTATGCGGGTCGACCAGTGGTCGACCGCTCAAAGCCACCGGTCGACCGTGCGGTCGAACGTTGGGCTAATTGGGTAGACCTCCTAGTCGGCCTATATACGTATGTATTTTTCTTCTTCGTTTTGTTAATCGTTCTCGTTCCTAACTTTTTCATATTGGCTTGGATTTTGACAAGTTATATATGAAAATTTATCTGAAAATCGCCTCGGATGCAATTGTACAAGTTCCAAAGCCATATTCTGAAAATTCAGAAAATATTTATTTTCATTGCTTATTGTCATTTCCTAAATTTTAAATATATAAAATGCGGGATGTTACATTCTCCCACTCTTAGGAAATTTCGTCCCCTAAATTTAACCAGGGTACAATTTATGTAATCCCTCGCATTAATTACAACCATTTTGTGTACATCCAATTTCACATTAAACTAGAAAATTCGTCACTGTGCGCAAATGTGACAAACATCTCTCTTGGCCATCAGAGCCGGTGGCGGAATAGCTGCACCCTTTGGGGATGGGAAACTACTAGAATAATGACCTTTCTGATTGCAGTTGAAGCAACCGATAGAGGATATGTCAATGGGCTTCTTCTGAGAATAGCGAAGACCGGATTTCTTTTGCCAGTTCTTCTTCTGTTGCTCAAAATTTGGCTTCCTCTTCCCAGTCTGACTAGAGGATGGCTGAGTAACTAGAGCCTTGGCGACTGATGCTCCCTTTGGCTTTCCTTCATACCGAAGAGCAAAACCCGTTAACTCAGTGAAAGTACCATAGACATGAGCTGTGAGGAGTTCGTAATACTCTGGACGTGCTCCATGGATGAATTTCTCATTCTTTAGCAGTGGTGTGTCAATCAAACCAGGTACGAACTTAGAGAGTTCGATAAACTTTCTTTCATACTCGGAGAAAGTCATATTGCCCTGCTTGAGGTCCATAAATGATCGATAAAGCCGGGCATTTCCAGCTGCTGGCATCCACTAAGCTGTAAAGGAATCCCTATTTACATGTAGTATAAAGACGAGTCAAAATTTGACGATATAAAGGAATTTATTTGTATGAAATTTCAGTTATATTTCTACCTAAACTAAGCTAGGTGATAGTTTCTTTGTCAGTTTGGAAGGTGACTGACTCCCACCAATCCTGTGCCACATCCTGAAGCTGCCAAGCGGCCAATTTACGCTTCTACGCTTTAGTGATCTCAAGGCCAGTGAAGATCCTTTCCAGACTCTTCAGCCACTGTTGGGCTTCAATGATGCTCTCGGAACCAGAGAATTTGACTCCACCAAGCCGAGTGTATTCCTTGCTTAGAGCGGAAAACTTGACTCCGGGAGCTGGAGCATGTGGTTCGGGAGCATTTCCCTTACATCCGCCTCTAGCATTTCTTCTGGTACTCTTCCCGGAATACTAAAAGCGATTTTAGAATCAAAGATAGAGATTTATAAAACATAAGGAAATCCAAATCAAATGAATTTAATAAGATGGATGGAATCAAAGGATATGGATTTTGAAATGATTCTCCTCATCCTAGGGTATGGTTACCCTATCTCTAATGAGCTTTAAAACTCCACAGGCTAAGGTTTTCGGGAACCAAAGCTCTGATACCAACTGTAACAACCCGTATATTTGTACCTTTTAAATTGAAAATAATCCATACGTCAACTTAAATAGTACAAAACATAAATCATCATTGGAGTATATGCATATAAATGAGAATCATCGCAGAATCACAGAAAATATAACATAACAGAATAGTGCAGCGGAATTACAACATAGTCATAATAGTAGTTCATGAGGCTACTAAGGAAATACAACAATGTCTCAAGTAGATGAAATAGAACAACATAAATGTCCGGTAATATCCAAGTAGGAAAGAACAATACTGATAAGATAAAGATAATGATAGTCTTCAAGCCTTCAGCTTCCAAGCAGCACAACAACAAAAATCCTCAGGCTGATCCGAGCATATCCGCAAACAAACACTCGAATCGGGACATATATTCTTATACAGATAATATGGTTCAAATTTGAAATAACAATAACTCAAAGATGAATGGAATAACATCTTTCAGGATCCGTTAAAATATCTATACATAGTAATGTACGATAAGTAGATAATGTCTAATAGTAAAATAAAATATCAAGATAGTGTTAAGGCGTTACCATTGTTTCCCTTAACACATTTTTATATAGCATTATAGACTATACAGCACTGTAAACTCCACCGTAAACTAGTGGGATATTAGGGAGTACTCCATAGGTATAATACAAAACAAATTAGTAGTGGGCGTGTATATAGGGATACAAGTATGACAAGGCACATGAGGCAATACCCAAGATAGTGAAACTACCGTTTGCCTGATCCGGACTGGTGAGAACGCATCGCTGCAACGATCGCAACACCGTGAAACAACACTCCAAATTCAAGGGTGCGCACCAATCAATAACAAGTAATGAGTAGTTTACGAAGAAGTGTGTTCGCTCGAGGTAGCTAACCTCATTTGGCCCGGCACATCTCCTGTTTTAGTCATTTCCAATTTGACACAAGTGTCAAGGCTATCCATTATCGTTCTCTTTCTTCAACCATCAACGTACATCATTCCAACCACTTCATTCTGGATCACACTCTGCGTATAGTTATTAAAATAGTTTTCGGTTTAGATAGTGAGTATGTCCCTAACCGATTATGGTCTCTTTAATAACTTTCGTAATTATTACACCGATTGTGGAAATTAATCTATAAGTGAAGACGGAATAAGGAGTTTTCCTTATATGGCCCTAATGCGAAATATTGTGAGGTATATTTATGTTGATATGTTATAAGAGTGGAATTATGACCAAATTATAATGATGCGAAGTCAGTTAAAAGAACATAGAAGTTTGCCCAGCTAATTTAGCTATCAATAGTGTGACTTTGAGATTGATATGAGGCATCGCCTATAATATGTACCCACGAAGGACGCGAGGTTAGTTCTAGTTCTAAATGGTAAGTCTGCCCAGCTAATCAAGCTACTAGCACCTACGAATAGTCAATCTAATATGAGACGTCATAGTTTAGGTTATGGGTCATAAGACGTAGGACCTACTTCAGGGTCAAAGGTATTATGTGGCTATTGTGCCTGCTTTCTTTCCACCTAAGAAGTATTAAATGGTTAATATCATTGCTTAAGTGCGGTAGTAGAGAATATTGGGAGGCGCCCGCTTTGAGGTTGAAATATTAAGTGGCTACTGTAGGGTCTGCCTCTTCCTATATAAAAGTATTTTGTGGTGTATGAGATTTTATGCAGTGTCATTTAGGGACTACCAAAGAGTGTCCACCTTGAGTTAGGTATTAAATGACGGGGATATGCCTCAGATATAGGTATTAAATAGTTGGATTCGGCCTATTTCTTTTTAAAGAGTTATTAAATGGCTTAGGTACTTCATCGTACATTGTTAAGACATGATTGACGGTTGTTGCAAGGGACTGGAAATGGCCTTTGGCTTACAGTTGAAGGTACATTATGGAGTTGGACTCGAAGAGCTTTCAAACTTACAGTTGGAGGTATGTTTGTTAGGATATAATATAGAATGCGTAAGACATATTTCTTACCTAAATGAAACTGCCCAAATATTATTATGGTAAGAATTGATCATTCACCAAACATTGTTGCTCTAACTCCCTCCTTATTACAACACAGAGGTTAGGGAAAATGATGCTGATTGAGTAGATGAAGGCGGAGGTGAAGTCTTATGGTTGTTTATCTATCTATTTATATTTTTAATATATTTTAACGTACCCAATTTTAAATGGATTGTTGTTATTTTTTGGATATTGTATTTTGGATATTTGGGATGATATATTTTATATATGAGATTTGGATTTTTTATAAAAGGGGTACTTATTTCTAATATTTTATTTTATCCTTTCTATTGTGAGATTCTGATTGCATAAATAGATGCTCTATATATTATTCATTGTATCAATTTTACTAACTAATAACTGCCTTTGGAATGGGTCTAAGATTCATGGGATTTTATTAGGTCAAAAGTTAGGCCCGTTACGAGATGAGTTATCACATTTGGTATCAGAGCATATGCTAACTGATCAATAGGGATAGTGTGCGCATGAGTGCATAATTGTTAGTTAGAAAGTATTTTTCAAAACCCTACTATATATATGCACGCTTTTCTTTTGAACACATGTAAACACACTTGGCAAACACTTTGCTCAGCAAATAATACTATCTTAGGAAGTTGTAACTAAAAGCTCAAACCTACAAATAGTTGATTATGCCTGAAAACCATATTTCTAAGGCTGGGAACCCCTCTACCCAAGAAATACCCACAATTTGGGGATGCTAGAATCGTTCAAGCAATACCTAAGGCATGTAGGGAAAGTTCCCACTCCTTAACAAGCTGCACCAGTGGTACATGTTGCTCCATCTATTGAAGTAGCACCACACCTCTAAAATTCCCCAGAATATGCAACGACTTCCAAAATATTGGAGGACGGGTGTATACAAGACATAAAGGTTTTTGTGGAAACAATGGTTTGGATTAACGACTATGAGTGTATAATTCGAGAGCTTGGATGGGAAGACCCAATTAAGAGGAGGATGGCTACATGGCATCTTAAAGGAGATGTGCTTGATTGGTGGGCTAAAGTGACCGAGGAGAATTCTAAAGAGGGAATTACTTGGGGACGGGTGAATTCAGAACTCGCTTTGAGTTGTGATTCATGTCCCGAGCTAAAGTAAGTTTGCAATTGGAGAAGTCTATGCAAATTAGGTAGGAAGACACCACGTTGAAGTTGTATATATCAGTAAGTCCACAGGGCCAGCTAAGTTTGAATTGAGTTTGATTGGAACCCCTATGAAGAAGGCTATTAAGTTTGTTAAAGGCCTAAATTTTGCACTTAAGGAGCTGATTTTGACCCAAGTTCCCATGGGTGCCACTTGTGAGATGATAGTTGAAATGGCCTTCTGCAGACCGCTTATAGTGGGGAGAAGGAGAATTTGGGATCGATGTAAGATCAGGGTGGAGCTAAGAAAGGAGGATTTTGGATGGACAAGAAAGCCAAGGGGAAAATCAAGAAAGGAAGTATAACATGCCATAGATGTTAGAAGAAGGGGATATGTTTCTAATTACTCTAGGGTGAGCTTGATGAGAGAGGAGTTCAAAAAGAAATGCTACCACTTCCACGAGGAGGGACCTACAAGAATTAGTATATAAAACTAGCTAAGGAGGGATTAAGTGGGCAAGCTTATGCCAATGAGGCTGTTCCTATCTCAAGTAGGCTTCCTCCTATAGATCAAAGAAAAAGAATGCAATGAAAGGTACATGTATTATTTTCAGGAATACTATTCGTACCTTATTTGACTCGGTAGCAACACATCATAGCTAGAAATGTAGTTAACTCCTTGTGTCTAAAAACCCAAGTTGCCAACCCTATAGCCGTATCAAATCCTATTAGGAGGACGACACATTTTTCTTTAATTTGTAATGACCTAGTTGTGGATATATGTAATGCCGATTTTAGATGTAATGTGTATGCCCTTGGATTTAAGGGTATGCATTTATTTTAGGGATCAATTGGTTATCTTACCATGAGGCTGTCTTAGATTGTGATAGGAGGATTGTATGGTTAAGGAGTTGTAAGGAGCGAGATATAGATTTTTGTTGTACACCCTAAAACACATCGAGTTAAGATACTTTATTCACTGAGCCTATCACTAGACAAGCTCTCGTTTTCCCCCAACGTTCGAGAATTTCTATAACGACCCAATTTTTCGACGTTCGAATATCGACATTAATACGTCCACTGTATCAAATGCCGAACAATTGAATGTTGGAAAACCGAATCATTAGAGTTAAAGAAGAAGAAGGTAGAAGAAGAAATAGAAACAACATCAGAATCTCACAATCACAGCGGAACAATATATAATAGATAAATAACTAATCTTTAAAACAAAAGAAACTATATCGGTTTATACATAACATCATCAGAGTACAACAAAATTTATAACACACAACTGGACAGTTATCATAACCTGTCCTCACAAAACTGACTATACAGTTAATCAAACACAACGGAATATTCATCAAATACGTGTGATACGTCTCACCATCCAGCTCGTCTCCTGAGCTCTATAGCATCCTTTCTTGTATCTATAGTACTCAGTCTGACCTGAGCATTACAGGGAAATAACACCCGAGTCAGTCTGCAAAAGCAAAGTGAGAAAACACATTCAATTGGATTGTTAAAGTTTTCAAAATCCTTTGAAATCAAAGGTAAGACCACGCCACAAATAAACATGCCGGGTTTTTACCTTCGATAACCAAAACATTTTATCAAATCTGTCTGATATTATAATAGTGTCTATAGAAAGTAAAATAGAATCTAGATGAAATGCTTGCATCTTACGTTTCAGCAATAGTTGGGCACAATCAAAACCATACAAGCGCTTATTGGAGATTGGATTCCATATAATGGCAGGGCTACTGGAGTACCGCCCGTCATAGTACGTGGTCTAGATCACCATACCGAGGATCCACCCTAATTCCCTGCATCATAAGACTAAAGCCACCCCTTACTGGATAGTCTGAATAAGTTCACCATGCGGTTGGGATTAGCAACCGCCAACACAGTCGAATAAAAAGGGACCTCTAGACATGGGTGACCTTACCCTAATTGGTTGCTAGCCACTTAGTCTTGTGTGCACCTTCCCTGTTTTAGCCATTCCCAGTTGATGAGGCTTGAGGTTAAGCGTTACCTTTTTAGCACATATTCACTTAGAATGCTCATCGTCCTCCTGACAACGTTCTGAAAGCATTCATCCATACAAGTCCATTCCGGCTCCGAACGAAACCGAAGGCACTACTCCTACTACATTCATTTTGGAATCACCCTCAGGATTAGTAGCGATTAGCCTTTGCACATCACTGCTCCATCTTCGACTCCAAGCTCTTGTCTTCTTCATAAAAACATTCAAACTGGATCGAAGTGGTTTTTGGGAAATTAATCCCGCTCCCGGTCTCTTCGAAACGATCAGCGCATTGGCCAATATTGATAGTCGGTTATTTACCTATCAAATAACATCCACAAACAACCATCAGGCATTAATAATTCTCCAAATTATTATTTATTTCAAAATATCTTCGCAAGATATAAATATTTCTACACTTCAATCCTTTGAAACAGTTTCCCAAATCACTTTCTCTTGCAAAATAAATTTATAAATATTGTCTATTCTACTGAAAATCACCAAGTCTAAATACTTTAGATTTTAAAATAATTTAAATCACTTTACAAAAATATATACTTTAAATTACTTAAAATAAAACTACTTAAAACACTTTATTCAAAATAATAGTTATGAAATTCTATTCTAGATTTCCAAGTAAAATTTAAGCCACAAACCGTTTAAAAACATATAAAAGTTTTATATAAGTACAAATATTGGAAATCTCTTTAAATAAAAACATAATACTAATTTATCCTTTAAATAATTACTACTAAAATAAATTTGAATAATATTTACTTTGAAATTATAAAACAATTAAAAATAATAATTTTTTCTAAAACATATCTTTAAAACAAATTTTTAAAAACCTTAACTTATACATGGAAATCTCCTTTAAAATATACTTGGCTTTCCAGGGAAATACACCATCCTTTCATACCTTTAAAAATAAACCACTATTTATTTTTAAAACAAACTTCCCATTCCTTTATAAATTTCCACCGTGAATTTATAATTCCAAATATCCAACGATATCTTATTTAACTTTTATAAACCCAGTTTATAAATTCCATAGTCTCATCCTTCTTTTTAAATACAGTTTCAACACTAAATCGATTTCCAAAATTTACTCCATTTAAAAAAAAATTCCTTTACTTACTCAATTTATTTTTAAACCCAGTAATTTCAGATTTAACTTCTTTATTATGATTTAAAATCGTATTTAAACTGAAAATACCAATTTCATATTTATTTCAAAATTCTTCTTTTATTTCTTCCTAAACCATTTAAGTTTTGAACGTAAAATAAATCTTTTATTCCTTTAATTAATATCCCATAAGTTTAAAAATCCATTTATTCCCATTTATCAAAAATCTCCTTTCCTATACTTGGAATTTATTTATTAGAATTTAAAAATCAACTTTTATCCTTTTCCAATTCGTTCTTTAATTTATCCAAATTATCTATAATTATTTTACTTAAAATTCCCTATTTTATTTTCCTTTAAAAATTCAATCTTTATTTTTGATAACTCAGTATACCCAATTATATTCAATCAAACCATATCATTCAATATTTTCAATCACCAATATAATCTATCTCTGATTACCAAATAAATCATATCACAATATATTAAAACCATCTAAATATTTTGAGGAATCCAGTTGGATCCCTCCAACCTGCTTCGCTGCATCCACAGGAGTTAGCACAAGATAAAAATACCAATTCCACTTCGAGGTGGAATATCGTGATATATGGGATCATTCGCTATTATGCAGGGAACATAGGGTCTCATCCGCTATATAATGCGAGAAATCAATCACTCCAATATATACTGTATATACTACTATATATATACTACTACTACATCCAGACAGAACAACAATTATGCAATCGAACAACCAATAATTTAAATTTTACTATTTAAATTTAAAAGGTAATCCATATGAGTGAGATTAACTCACCTTTTCTTTTATTTGATTTTTCTTCTTCTTTGATTTGTCGAACATCCATATTTTTAAATTCCTAAAATCCAAGCTAACTTTGAAAATCCCAAAGCAAGTCTACGAATTTAATTGACAACGAGATAACTAAATTAATCCCACTAAGACTAACTTAAAATTCAAACTTTTAAATTGCCTGTTTGTAGATAACCATCCTAATCTATTTATATGTATATATTATATATTAATTTTCTGAAATCACATATATTTATAAAATGATTTATATATACTCAAATTCTTGATGTAATTTTCCCAAATCAACATTTAACGTTTCTGCTTTCAAAAATCCTTTCCACATATAATTTTCCTTTTCCAGTTAAAACATGGTCATCATTTCTTTATTATCCTATAATCTAACCAAATTAGAAAATACCTCCTCCCAGCCTCCAAGCTCCCCCATCCCTTGCCGCAATCCCATAATGGCCACGACCTCCTTGTCATCGAAGCAAAGCCTCTGCTCCATCGCGAATCCACTCGTGCGATTCCCTCACCTATTGTGCTCGATGCCGAACTCCACAGTCGCGGGCTCCTTGCCACCATCCATGCTGATTCTACTTCGCGACGAAGTCCCTTGCGACCAAATCCACCATGCGAGCATCCAAAGCTTGACCTGTTCGCCACTCGAGTTCCTTGAACCGCTCTTGCCTTCCCTTCTCCACTATGATTCCATGCAAGGCCAAACCCCTCACAACCTTAACCGCGGCTGCCCCCAACTGCCCACTCCAACCCTTCGACGACACCGTACTCTGAGGCCAAATCGCGACAGGCTAGTGTCGCGACCCACCTTCGAGCGTGCTCCCTTTCCTTGCGCTGGAATCGAGCTTCCCGACATGCATGATCAATTTTTTTTAAGTCTAAAATGTCTCACGATTTGAAAAAGGGGAAAAATTTCAGCATTGATTTTAACGGAGGATGAGGAATGGAGAGAGTGAAGGAAAATGTGCGGTTAGATTGAAACGGAGGAGGAAAGGGATTCATTTCTTTCTCTTTTTTCTAACATGAAGTCGCATGTGAAATTAAATAGGAAAAAAAAGAAACACGTCTCTCAAGGTGGACAAGTGGCTAGGGTGTAAAGGTCTGATGTTTAGATAAATTGAACAGTCAAATTATTTAAATTTTAAATTTAAATCGTCTCGAAATCACCACTCAAAATTTCGACTTCCCATCGAGGCATGCCGCTAGGCATTTATAACTTTATACCCCTATTCCGAATGCGATGGAAAAGGTTTCGAGTCCTAATTCGATCGTAGGGAGAAGATAGCTTTTTGGACCTTATTATTATACTGAATTTTCGATTTAAATTTCAACGCATTTACTTACGGTACGATCACACGACAACTCCAAACACAACGAAAATAGAAATCCGATAAAAATATACTATTATAGATCCAATGGAACTGGTTTCATCAAATTCCGAGACTGTGCCTCGGAAGGCTATTTTTAAACGTCAACTTAAACTGTATTTTTTTAAAACTGAACAAACTTCCTTTAAATTCGATTTAAAAGTTCTATTACCTTTAGTATTGCAAATATAAAATTTTCAAACCTTTGAAATATTTTTATGTAGCTTAAATACCAAGATTCACTATTTTAACCCATTTTCAATTATTAAATTCAATAATTTAATTTGCAAATAAACAGTGATATTTGAAATTCAAGTTAAATAAGTTCCCAAATATTCAAAATCAATTAAATATTCCAATTTCAAATATCTAAAAATTCAAGGTTGTCACATTTCTTCCTCCTTAAAAGAATTTCGTCTCCGAAATTACTAGTTAAGAGGAATTGTCCCCGACTCGTTAACTATTTTTTGCAAAACCAAATGGTTTTAACAACTTGCCAAAACAAATCTTTCATTAAAGACACTATTACCCTTACTAACCTCCTAAACTCATCCATAAGTTTCAAACAATATTACTCCCTCAACCATTCAAATTATAATTCAAAACCAATTTTAAATTTAAAACCAAATTTTAAATTACCAAAATTTTCTCAAAATTTTTCTAACTCCCTAAATTTTGAAAAATTTCGCCAGCGTCTCCTTTGCGCGGCTAGATCGGTACAGCTACAAAATGCCTCTATGGGCCCTAGATTTCAAAAGAAAACATAAAGCCAAGTGGCTAGACCAGAAAATCATCAAATTTCATATAGAAATTTAAATACATACCTTTGACGAGCAAATTTCATTTATCTTCTGAATCAGGAATCCCAGTTCCCTTTTGCTTTTAAACACCTGCATAACCTACTTAGCAATAATGTCTAATTACAACATTCAAAATAATTTTATACATTTCTTTGCAAATTTCAATATTTGCTTTACCTAAGTCGTATGATGCACATATATCATCCGTACTCAATACCAAATTCGATCGCTCACTCGATCAAACAATTACACTTCCGAATTAGTATTGTCCACCAGATTTCATAGTGCAGACTCACATCTGGTTTCTTGATCAGAAACCGTCATTCTCCTTGCGTAGCCATTTACTATGATAGAGAATTTGCAGAATCAATCAAAAATCCATATCCAGGGTTCGCCGTCGAAAATCGAGTGTAAAAAAATCCCAACTCGGATCGGTAACTACCTCGAAATTATGTGCTCGAATCCAGATTAAATCGTTATGCGAATAAAGTAATATAAGTACATCTTACGTATTTATTTCCAACTGATTATTAGCTATATCAATTCTCCTTTTTATTCACATTTATTTTGATTTCTATTTACTTATTCACAATTATCATTTCACACACCCTTATTAAATCTTCATCCAAATATTAACTTAGAATATTTCCAATACCAAATTTTTCTTAAGAAATTTCACCATCTACTTTTCTTAATTCATTCCCAAATCAATCTAACATTGACTTCTATTTACCTTATCACAAAACCATTCTTAATTAACCATTCCTTAAAATTAGTACCATTAACAAATTCGTTTCGAACCAAACTTAATTTCAAATTTGAATAAAAGTTTTATTTCCCAACTTTTTACTTCTCTTAGTTCCTTTGAATCAAATTCTACAACTATAATTCAAATTGAGTTCCAATACTCAGTTTAATTTCCAATATCCAATTTCAATTCATTTTCTTACCCATTTAAATTAATTTACTTACAAATATTATTTTCAATTCTTTGCTTTATTTATTTTAACTTGACTGAATTCCCATTCTTAAATATTGAATTCTATCAACTATCTTCCATCTACTAATTTAGTTCAATTTCCAATAAATTTTAATTTTTAGAACTTCGTTCTTTTAATCCACTTAAACTATATTTTCCAATTCCACTATACTTAACATGATTCAAATTGATTCCAATATTCAGTTTCATTTTACTTACTTACAAATGTAATTTCCTTTATTTCTCTATACGTTTGTTTACAATCTTAATAAAATTATTTTCAATAATCATTTTCCTCAAAGCTCACTTTTACTTAACTAGATTCACTAACATTCCGATTCAATTTAAATTTAAGCCTTTTATACTTATTTAAATTCCATTTGCTAATTTTTTTAATCCACTTCAATTAATTAGCTTACCTTCCAACTTATTTGGGTTTCATACTTACTTTTATTAAATCCTTCTTAAGTTAAATTTTATTGTAGCATATTCAAAATTTTACAAACTATCAACCCATTAATATTCTATAAACAATTTTCAAACCAACTCCGGAGTATTTTAAACAATTACGCATATTTGAAAAGCATTTTTTTTTTAAAATCAATTATATACATAATTCATTTGCAAATCAAATCATCCTTTGAATTTTAAAACGAAACCCAGTTTTGCAAACAAAATTCCAATTTAAAATATTTTGGCAGCAATTCCTCTCCTAGAAACTCGAAAATGAACATCGATGATGATGCAGTTATCGTCGAAGTTATTTTCCAGCGACCGAAGAGAGTTTAGTGCTTTTATCTCTTTTAAACCCTTCAAATATTTTTAAATTCCAAATCTCACCAGATTTCATATCCAATTCAAAAATATTTCTGAAATAATATCACTTTTATTTCTCTAAAGCTTTTGAAAATCATTTTCAAACTCAGAAGGAATTAAATTTTCAAATTCCAAATCCTTTCAACTCATATTCAACATTATTTTGGAATTTTATCTCATTTTAATTATAAATCATACTATAATTCACATTTATAAATTTCATTTGTTAAATGAATTTATCTCCAAATCTTTGATTATACCCTTATTTCCTTATTTCAATTATCATAACAACAATGATAACAATTTTAAATATTATCACTCCCTAATAACCAAACAACCATATACTATAATAATTTACAAAATTATTACTTTTATATACAAAAATAATTTAGGCAAAATTATTTCATTTACCCAATTTTAAAACAATATCGTGTCGGTTTATCTTGTTTGAGAGTATAGAAATCCCTATTGATATAGTTGGCCAGACTGCATCGGCCAGAATTTATAAACACTCAACCGATAAGTCGACACCATATAAAACAATTTTTATATTCACTAACAAATACGCGCTCATATCTATTAATACACCCAAACTCATTTTAGAGTACTACAGACTCTACTTCAAATGAGCAATCCCAACCAGAGCCAAGGTTCTCGCTTAACCTTCTACTCTGATACCAACCCGCAACGACCCGATTTTTCAATACCCGGAAATCGACATTAATACGTCTACTGTATCAAATGCTGAACAATCGAATGCCGGAAAACCTAACCATTAGAGTTAAAAAAGAAGGAGGTAAAAGAAGAAATAGAAACAATATCAGAATCTCACAATCACGGCGGAATAATTTATAATAGATAAATAACTAATCTTTTAAAAAAAGAATTATATTAGTTTATACATTACATCATCAGAGTACAACAAAATTTATATCACCCGAATAAGTTCACCCCACGGTTGGGATTAGCAACTGCCTACACAGCCAATAAAATGGGACCTCTAGATAGGGGTGACCTTACCCTAATTGGTTGTTAGCCACTTAGCCTTGTGTGCACCTCCCTTGTT
Organism: Allium cepa; assembly: GCA_030765085.1. Taxonomy (NCBI): domain Eukaryota; kingdom Viridiplantae; phylum Streptophyta; class Magnoliopsida; order Asparagales; family Amaryllidaceae; genus Allium; species Allium cepa. Next base: position 223,903,321 of record CM060928.1, read on the forward strand.
TTAGCCATTCCTGGTTGATGAGGCTCGAGGTTAAGCGTTATCTTTTTAGCACGCATTCACTTAGAATGCTCATCGTGCTCCTGACGATGTTCTGAAAGCATTCATCCATACAAGTTCGTTCCGGGTCCGAACGAAACCGAAAGCACTACTCCTACTATATCATTTTGGAATCACCCTCGGGATTAGTGGCGATTAGCCACTGCACTTTACTGCTCCATCTTCGACTCCAAGCTCTTATCTTCTTCACGAAAACGTATAAACCAGAACGAAGTGGATTTCAAGAAATTAATCCCGACCCCGGTCTCTTCGAAACGATCAGCACATTGGCCAATATTGATAGTCAGTTGTTTAGCTATCAAATAACATCCACAAACAACCATCAGGCATTGATAATTTTCCAAATTATTATTTATTTCAAAATATCTTCGCAAGATATAAATTTTTCTACACTTCAATCCTTTGAAACAGTAAACCAAATCACTTTCTCTTGCGAAATAAATTTATGAATATTGTTTATTCCACTGAAAATCATCAAGTCTAAATACTTTTGATTTTAAAAAAATTTAACTTTATCCAAAAATATGTACTTTAAAATACTTAAAATAAAACTACTTAAAACACTTTATTCAAAATAATAGTTATGAAATTCTATGCTAGATTTCCAAGTAAAACTTAAGCCACAAACCATTTAAAAATATATACAAGTTTTTATATAAGTACAAATATTGGAAATCTCTTTAAATAAAAGCATATTACTAATTTATCCTTTAAATAAGTACTACTATAATAAATTTGAATAATATTTACTTTAAAATTATAAAACAATTAAAAATAATAAATTTTTCTAAAACATTTCTTTAAAACAAATTTTTAAAAACCTTAGCTTATACATGGAAATCTCCTTTAAAATGTACTTGGCTTTCCATGGAAATACACTATCCTTTCACACCTTTAAAAATAAATTTAAAAATAAACCACTATTTATTTTTAAAACAATTTTCCCATTCCTTTATAAATTTCCACCGTGAATTTATACTTCGAAATATCCAATGATGTCTTATTTCACTTTTATAAACCCAATTTATAAATTTCATCGTCTCATCCTTCTTTTTAAACACAATTTCAATACTAAATCAATTTCCAAATCGATTTCCAAAATTTACTCCATTTAAAAAAAAATCCTTTACTGGCTCAATTTTATTTTTAAACCCATTAATTTCAGATTTAACTTCTTTATTATGATTTAAAATCGTATTTAAACCGAAAATACCAATTTCATTTTTATTTCAAAATTCTTCTTTATTTCTTCCTAAACCATTTAAATTATGAATGTAAAATAAATCTTTTATTCCTTTAATTAATATCCTATAAGTTTAAAAATCCATTTATTCCCATTAATTCAAAAATCTCCTTTCCCATACTTGGAATTTATTTATTAGAATTTAAAAATCAACTTTTATCCTTTTCCAGTTCATTCTTTAATTTATCCAAATTCTCTATAATTATTTTACTTAAATTTCCCTATTTTATTTTCCTTTAAAAATTCAATCTTTATTTTTGATAACTCAGTATACCCAAATATATTCAATCAAACCATAACATTCAGTATTTTCAATCAATAATATAATCTATCACTAATTACTAAATAAATTATATCACAGAGTATTAAAACCATCTAAATATTTTGAGGAATCCAATTGGATCCCTCCAACCTGTTTGCCTGCATCCACATGAGTTAGCACAATATAAAAATACCAATTCCACTTCGAGGTGGAATATTGCAGTATATGGGGTCATCCGCTATTATGCGGGGCGCATAGGGTCTCATCCGCTGTATAATGCAGGAAATTAGTCACTCCAATATATACTATATATACTACTATATATATATATATACACTACCACATCCAGACATAATAATGATTATCAATGCAATCGAACAACCAGTAATTTAAATTTTACTATTTAAATTTAAAAGGTAATCCATATGAGTGAGATTAACTCACCTTTGCTTTTATTTGCTTTTTCTTCTTCTTTGATTATTCGAACATCTATATTTTAAAATTCCTAATATCCAAGATGACTTCGAAAATCCCAAAGCAAATCTACAAATTTAAAAGACAACGAGATAACTAAATTAATCCCATTAAGACTAACTTAAAATTCAAACTTTTAAATTGCCTGTTTACAGATAACCATCCTAATCCATTTATATGTATATATTATATATTCTTTTTCTGAAATCACATGTATTTATAAAATGATTTATATATACGCCAAAATCAAGTTCTTGATGTAATTTTCCCAAATCGATATTTTAACATTTCTGCTTTCAAAAATCCTTTCCACATGTAATTTTCCTTTTCCAATTAAAACATGGTCATCATTTCTTTATTAATCCTATAATCTAACCAAATCAGTCCCAACCTCCAAGCTCCACCATCCCTCGCCGCAATCCCCTAATGGCCACGACCTCCTTGTCATCGAAGCTAAGCCTTTGCTCCATCAAAAATCCACTCACCCGATTCCCTCACCTGCTGCGCTCGACGCCGAACTCCACAATCGCAAGCTCCTTGCCACCATCCACGCTGATTCCAATTTGCGACGAAGTCCCTTGCGACTAAATCCACCATGCGAGCATCCAGAGCTTGACCTGTTCACCACTCGAGTTGCTTGAACCGCTCTTCCCTTGCCTTCTCCACCATGATTCCATGCAAGCCAAACCCCTCGCAACCTTAACCGCTGTTGCCCCCAATAGCCCATTCCAACCCTTTGATGACACCATACTCCCAGGCCAAATCGCGACAGGCTGGTGTCGCGACCCACCTTCGAGCGCGCTCCCCTTCCTTGCGCCCGAATTGAGCTTCTCGGCACGTGTAATCATTTTTTTTAAATCAAAAATGCCTCGCGATTTGAAAAAGGGGAAAAATTTCAGCATTGATTTCAACTAAGGATGAGGAATGGAGGGAGTGAAGGAAAATATGAAGTTAGATTGAAACGAAGGATGAAATGGATTCATTTCTTTCTCTTTTTTTTAACGCGAAGACGCGTGTGAAATTAAGCAGGAAAAAAATGAAACACGTGTCTCAAGGTGGACAAGTGGCTAGGGTGTAAAGTTTTGATGTTTAAATAAATTGACCAGTCAAATTATTTAAATTTTAAATTTAAATCGTCTCAAAATCACCATTTAAAATTTTGACTTCCCATCGAGGCATGCCGCTAGGCGTTTATAATATTATACCCCTATTCCAAACGCAATGGAAAAGGTTTTGAGTCCTAATTCGATCATATGGAGAAGGTAGGCTTTTGGACCTTATTATTATACTGAATTTTTGATTTAAATTTCAGCGCGTTTACTTACCGTACAATCACATGACAACTCCAAACACAAAGAAAATTGAAATCCGATAATAATATACTATTACGGATCCAATGGAACTAGTTTCATCGAATTCCGAGACTGTGCCTCGAAAGGCTATTTTTAAACGTCAACTTAAACTATATATTTTTAAAACTAAACAAACTGCCTTTAAATTCGATTTTAAAAGTTCTATTACCTTCAATATTGTAAATATAAATTTTTCAAACCTTTGAAATATTTTTAACCAGCTTAAAACAAGATTCATAATTTTAACCCATTTCCAATTATTAAATTCAATATTGCCAAATAAATAGTGATATTTGAAATTCAAGTGAAACTAACTTTCCAAATATTCAAAATCAATTAAATATTCCAATTTCAAATATCTAAAAATTCCAGGTTGTCACAATTTCCTTATGTTTATCAAGAAGTATTGGGTCTCCTACCACAAAGGGAGATAGAGTTCGGAATCGATTTGGAAAAAGATGCTAGATCCATCGCTCTTTCATAAGGCACATGGCCCCCAAATAAAGGTGACAATTGGACAAGCAGATTTCAAATCTATTACGTAAGGGATTTATTTGTCAAAGTACTTCTGAATGGGGTGCACCTATTGTCTTCACTACTACGGAGACAGCCCTATGCATTACTATAGGGAACTCAACAAGTTGACCAAGAAAATTAGGTATCTCTTATCTAGAATAGATGATTTATTTGATCAGCTTGTTGGAGCCAAAATATTTTCTAAGTTTGACTTAGCCATTGGATTTTATCAACCGAGGATAGCTAAGGATAATAAGCAGAAGACCAACTTTTGCACTCTAGATGGACTGTATGGATGGGAACCAATGACTTTTGGGTTAAAAATACTCCTGCATACTTTGTAGATTTAAAGAGTATAATCTTTGGGGGCAAATAAATAAATTTATCATAGAGTTTATGGACGACATTCTAGTATTCTCTGAACATGAAGATGAGCAAGAAAATAACTTACAGGAGGTATTACGGACTTTGAGAATTCTCAAAGTGTCATTTTTGGAAGAAAGAGGTGGTATTTCTTGGTCATATTGTCTCTAAAATGGGATTGTCTGTGGATCCCACAAAGGTGAAAACTATTCAAGACCGGAAGATTCCAAGGAATACCATGGAAACTTGGATTTTCTTGGGTTGGCAGGTTACTATAGGAAATTCATTAAGGATTTCACCGAGGTAGCAGTCTCACTAACTCGCTTAACCAAGAAAATTCTAGTTTTTGCATAGGATGAGAAATGCATAGAAGCATTCGAGAAGCTGAAGGGGCTGTTGACTAGGGCATCGATACTTACCATTCTCGATGGGACTAAGACTTTCACGGTTTACACCGATGCATGTATACAGGATTAGGAGCTGTTCTTATGCAAGAAGTGTAACGACCCAAAATTTTAATCATTTGTATTTGGAATATTTAATTGTTTTTAAATATTGGAAAGTTAATTTTATAAGTTAAATAGCTTGAATTTCAAACATAGCAATTTATTTGATAATTAAAGAATAAAATTTAATAATTGAAATTATTAAAATAATTGAATCTTGGGTTTTAAGTTAGATTAATGATTTCAAAATCTCATTTAAAATTTAATTTAATAAGAGTAAAGATAATAAAACTTTTAAATTGGCTTTAAAAGTGATTTAACTGATTTTGAAAATAACTCATTTTAATTAACGTATAAAAAGCCTTCCAAGGCACTATCTCGAATTTCGACTAAACCAGCGTCATTAGATCCATAAAAGTATATTATTGTATGATAATGAATTTCATGACAATCGGACGTATCATTTGGATGTGCGAGATCGAAACACGTAGAAATTAAATTTAGAAATTATATAATATAATTGGGTTTTGAAAAGCTATCTTCTACATACGATCGAATTAAGTCTTGAAACAAATTACATTATGTTCAGAATAGGGATATAACATATAGAACGCCAGGTGACATGTCTCGATAAGAGTTCGAAATTTTCAAACATTTAAAGCTTGATATTTTTAAATTTAAATAATATATATTTGACCATACCCTATCCTGTTCTTGCCATGCTCTCCACTGTTCAGGTCATCCCTCATACTGCTATATTTAAATCATTCATTCCTCTTCATATTTTTTCCAACAAGCTTCAAAAAAAAAAAAAAAGAGAGAGCCCAATTTCAAAAATTAAAATATAAAATTATACTCAATGAAAAATTCCAAAACCTGAATCTTTGAACTTGTCTTGTTGAGATCTTCCTTGGGTAGGAGTTTTGTTGGATTCTGTAGAGTTTTGGGACGAGCAAAAAATTTACAGTAAGTAGTTATTGTAACGACCCATATTTTTAACTATATTAAATCATTGAATTTAATATAATTATTGAACAAAAATGGTTCGAGAAAAATTTATTGATTTACTAATGTAATTTATTAGATATGAACTTAGGTAAAAAATTTAAATAACAAAATTCAATAAGATAAACTTATATTGGAAAGTGAATTAAATGATATTGAATTGTAAGTAATTGATAACAGAAATTGGAATAATCAATGTTAAGTTGATAAAGAATCGAATGAATGTTTATTAAAAGTAAAAGCATAAGTTTATTTATATAAAATGGTATTTTTGTTAAGTATAAATTTCAGAAATAAGAAAACATTTATTTGGTAAGAAGTGAATAACATTTTCTATATACAATAATTACAATGATGTTGAATTACAGTAAAATGGAAGTAGTTGTTTTATCACATAAATTCGTTTTAAAAGAAAATTTTATAAGTTAAATAACTTGTATTTCAAATATAGTGATTTATATGACAATTTAATTGTTATGTTTAATATTGGAATTATTTAAATAATTGAATCCTGAATTTAATATGAATGAAAATGATTCAAAATCCTATTTAAATTTTTTTAAACAAGAATGAAGATTGTTAACTTTTAAAATTGAATTTAGAGTGAACAAATTTATTTTGGAAAATAGCTTGTTTTAATTAACATATAAAATAGTCTTTTTGAGCACTGTCTCGGATTTCGACGAAACCAGTTTCATCGAATCCGTAATAGTGAGTTATCATAGGATTTCAAATTTCGTAGCGGTCAGACCTATCGTTTGGTCATGCGATCTTGAAATGCATAGAACTTATCTTTAGAACTTAAAAATATATTCGATTTTGAAATGCTATCTTTTGAATATGATGGAATTGGCTCTCTATACATATTCCATTATGCTCGGAATATGGGTATAACATATAGAACGTCAGGCGACACGCTTCGTTTGGAGTTTGAAAATTTCATATATGAATAGTGTTTTGAAGATTTATATAAAGGGCCATTTTAATTTTCATTTTCGCAAAACCTAACTCATCTTCTCAGGGCCTCTAGTTCTAAGTTTTAATGGTGAAAATTTTCCTTCATTCTTCCCTTGATTTCTCTAAATCCATTCATTTTTAAGTCTTGTCTTTAATATGAAAGATGAAGAGGTCGACGAGCTCTATGTTGTGTGTGGTTGGATTAAGGTGAAAGAATATAAAATCGCTAGAATCAAAGCATGAAGGGTGTGTGAGTTTTGGGAGATTTCGTGATGGTGGATGCATGAGTGACGGCGAAACTTCTGGGGATGGTGGAGCTTGTAGAGGCGGTTGCGGTGGCGGACTTGGATCTGGGTCAGATGGGGTTTAGTGATGGGCGATGTCAAAGTCCGGTCGTGGATTTGGGTTCATCGCATGTGCTGATGTTGGAAAAGATAGGTTTTGTTTTAATTGTTTTAATTATACTAATTATGTCGTTAATAATCGATGTGCTTAATATTGAATAACTTTTTCATACGAGTTCAGATTCGAGTGAAAGAAGTCATGTTAGAATCATATCAATGTCATCAAAGACATGAGTTGGATAGAAATTTATTTGAATGTGAAATTTTTTTATTTCAAATAAAGATGAGTAATTAAACCCGCTCATGAATACTAAAATATTTGTAATGTTAGTTAAATAGAAATCGTGAAGTTACTTATCTTTATTGACTGTTGTTTGGTAATTTAACTGACATTTGAATTGACATACGAATTGAAATGTTAGGAAATTAAACCGACAATTAAATTTGAAATTTAAATTGAATTGCTAGTTAAACACCCATACTGATAACTAGTTAATTTTTGTGATTTATTGGCTGATTTGCGTGTTGATTGTGATGGATGATCGTTGGTTGATATATTGGATGATTGGATATTTATTTATATTTGTATATCCTATTATCACCTTGTATATTATTGATAGGGCATAAAATTGTAAATTGAATTATTTCGAATAAATTAAGAAATAGGTTGAAATGATATATACCCATGACACTAAGATTTGGATTGAAATGATATATGTCCATCCTTACGATTAAAAAAAATGAAATAACTATTTGCTTGGCCATAGGATAGAAAATTATATACGAACACTAGATTGGTTAAATTAAATGGTTTTAAATTCTTGGTTTTTAAATTATTTAAATGATATCGTTTTAAAGATATAAAGGAATCAAATTTATATGAATTAAATTATTTCAAATTCGAGCTTTGAAATGATGAAATCAAATTTGGTTAAAAGAAATTGTTATTTTAAAGAATTAAATTTGAAATGTGATGTAACGACCCGGGATTTTGGACATCCCGACTTGTGAATAGTATTTATAATATTCAATAATATTGTATTTTGATATACAATATTTGTAGTAATCAGTGGTTTATCATTTTATAAAAATTTATTTTTCTAAAAACAATATAACATGGATTTTCAAGACTACATTAAAATTTTGAAGTTGATTTAAATAAATTTATTAAATATATATATATATATATATATACATTGTTTCAAAGTAAAAAGTGTATATGTTGTTTAGATTTAATGTATATTATTATTTCAGGAATAGATATATATTTATTCTAAAAATGGAAATATAATAAGAATTTAAAATTTATTGTGAATTCATTATTTTCATATATAAAATGATAAATTTTTATGTAATGAAATTAAGTGAAATTCTTAGTGAAGTAAAAAGAAAATTTATAATAATTTATTGAGAGAAATGTTATAAATTGATATGCATAAAAATCACATAAATAAATAAGAGAAATTATTTATACATAAGTATTAATGAAAATTAAGTAGCTAGAAGTCATATATTTTCATATTATAAAGAGGAGAGTGACTAGATTTATTTTAAAATTTAATCTATGGTATAGATTTTATTTTTATCAAAGTTTCATTGGTTTAAATGGTATGAAAATATAAATGTTATTTTATTTCATTTTGTTTAAAGTAAAAAACATATTTATTAAAAAGTATTAATCAAAAAGTGGGGTTATTTTAATTAAATTATTCCTCATCTTTATTTTAATTAAATAGGAATACATGCTTTAAGTCATATTTAATTAAAATTTTATTTTGTTTAAAATTTAAAGGTGACAACCACATTTACACTTGGCATTTAAGATTTTGAAATCCAACATAATCATGAATGTTTCTTTTCAAACATTTTCTTTGTTTTAAAAGAATACTATTTCAAATCTTTAAAGGATATCTTTGTTCAACATTTATATTTAGAAATTACAACTATATAAATATACAACCAGTAGATTTTGAAAAGAACAATTCATTTTAAAGGGAAATATCAAAACTTATAACAAGAAAAGAAAATGGCAGCACTTGGAATAAAATCTGCATGTTAAAAATTTCTCTGTAAAAAAGCAAATCTGGATATTCAAAGGGAATTTTGAAGCAGCTTTTAAAGAATCCATTTCTCTAAAGCAAGTCAAGGATTTCAAGCTCTTTTAAAAAACCAAATTCCAAGTCAGGGAAGCTCGAATCAGATGTTTAAGGTGAGAACACAGTGAACTTAAATTTAGAACTGCATGCATGCTCTGTTCAGTTAAATTTTGTTTAACTTACCTCTAAAATCCCAAATCTGTCTAATCTAGCTTGTATTTGCAAATATTTTGAACTGCAAAAATGTTTATTTACCTGATTATCTTAAGTTAAAATTCATTATTTAAAATTATATGCTGTATATTTCACATGCAATGAGTTCTTCTGTAAAGATCAAATTTTTATGGAAATTTAAGTTGTTTGAATCGAAGATTCAAACATGCATGTTAGATCACCTGATGAAAATAGGATTTTTGGTGCTTGAATCGTGATTTTTAATCACTTAAATTGTGAGTTATGTATAGTTGAACTATTTTGGTTCGAAAATTTATTTCTGGTGAACTCTGCGTCGAGGGGTGGTGCGGCTTGGGTAAAAAGGTGCTGGAAGGCGTGGGTAAGGGGATGACCGTGGAGGAATTTGCGATTTCGCTTTTGTTTTGGCACGCATAGGGATTTTAGGGTTTAAGAGAAGGTGAAGCTTTGATCATGTCGCTGCAGGTTTGAGGAAACAGGGGGTGACCGGAGTTTTTGGGATTCGGCTCATGGGTGGGTGCATGTGTTAGCATTCGACAATGGTGGATGAGGTTCGAGATGGTGGTTAGTTGTTGATGAGGTAGATGGATTTGTAGTGGTGTGTGGGTTTGTGCCTTGAAACTTCGGCACTAAAGCTTGAAATTTCGATCATCAGTGAAATTTGCTTCATCGAGTTGCTGGTTGCATTCGAGCGACGTTGTGGAGTTGGTTTGAGTCGTCGCGACTGTGAGATGGATGGAGTTATGGCTGTACACGTGCACATGTATCCGTGCATGCGTTTTTCCTGGTGGCTTGCAGTGGTGTGTGGATTGTTCGATGACTTATTGGAGGGTGAGAGTGACGATGAGTTCGGTGATCATCAACGTTGATTCGAAGTTTTGTGTTTCAGGCGATGTCACCGTTCGAATTTGGTTCGTGTTCCTGGAAGTGATTGTGGGTTCAGAAGAATTTTAGGAAAGATGAGTATGGGAGTGGATTTGTGCTGTTGGTCCTGATTTGGGTTTCGGCCCAACTGCCGTGTTTTTTTGGTTATAGTTTTAGATTTGGGCTTGTGTTGATCGAGCCTGGTTGCTATGGGCTGATTTGTTTAGGTGTTTGGTTGTTTAAATTAAAATTATTTTAAATAAATCTGTATTTGGGAAGTTTTCAATTTATACTGATTCTCACATTTAACAATTATGATGATATGAGAATCTTTTGAACCACATTCTCAATCTTGAATATTATTTAGGATTTAATTAAAAACAACGAGTTTTAATAATAACAAATTTGTTTATATTAATACTTAATTATAGTTATTAAGTAAAATTGATATCAGTATTTGATTTAATTTGAAGAATAAATTAAGTAAAGTAAAAAAATGATTTAGAAGATCATTTAAAATTGAGTTTTGAATTAATCAAGTGTTTAAAGATTTTAATTTATAATAATTAATGAGGGGATTAAGGTTTGTTTAGTTAAGGAATGAGTAATCAATATAAATGATTATAATTAATTAAGGGATTATGTAAATAATTTAGCAATTAAAGGTTAGTTGCTGAAATGGTTAAAATAATTAATTTGTATAATTAATCAAAAGTTAATTACTTAATGTAATTAGGGAATAATTAATCAAGGATGATTAATTTGAAAAGTGAAATATAATTGAAATAATAAAGGTAATAAATACTGATACTTTGAAGTGAATTCAGATCTTTAAGTTATACCATATTATAAATTATTTCATAAATAAATGTTATGAATAAATGGTTTGTATCGACGAATGTTATATCGTCATATGATCTATTGTGAAGTTAGTATGCGAATTTGTATAAGTTTGTTTAGATAGGATCTAGTTGTCAATCGGGATGAATGCTATTCAATAATCTTATGGCCAAATTGTTGTAAATGTTCCCAATTGATTAGATGCATTTATTTATATTGTTTAAACTAGATGACATTTGGATAGCGGAAACTGACACCATTTCGCTATATAATTAATCTAATTTTGTGTAAACCATCGACATGATTGTGTTTTGAATAATTGTTCTAGTAATGATAATCTCTAATCTGTTGTTCTTGCATATATCTGTTATGTGCCTGTTAATTTTATTGAGAATGTAATGTGAATCGATCTTTGGAAATAGATTGATTTGAAAATCTGAGATTGTGAATTATGTATTGCGAATTGATAAGTACCATTTGGACTGATAAGCCTTGTTCGATTTAAATTGATTTATGAAATCAGTTTTGTTTTAAAGTAATATAATAATATTTTAGAAATGTTTTCAAATTTGATCAATATTTGGAATATTGAAAGTAGATATTTATTTATACCATTGAAATTTATTTTTAAGTTATAATTTCTAAATTGTTTTCAAGTATTAACTCATTTTGTAAAGATTCTTTAAATACAATTTATATTTATGTTATTTTCTTAATTGAATTTCCTTTAATAAAGGTAGTTTAAATAATTATAATAATCTTTATAAGGAATACTTTATCTATTTAACTTAAAATGATGTTTGTAAATTTATAAGTATGTTTTGGAAGGAAATAGTTATATATATATTTTGAATGAAACAAGTTTTCCTAAATAAATGATAATTTACTTAGATTTGTAAAGATGGACAAGGTTTAACGGTTGAAATGGGAAAGAACTTTGTGTATTGGTTGATTGCTTTGATAGTCAAATAACCGACTATCAAAAATTGGACAAAACCTGACTTTGGAAATATCTAGAGGAGACTCGAGAATTATATGGTACGGTTACCGATCGAGGTGCTATACCGTACGTATAAACTCGTTTGTTTTCTAGGATGAATTATAAGGAGACCCGTATAGTAACAGTTAGGAGGTGAACTCCGATCTTGTATTTCGTCGAAGTATTTCCTAAAGAACCGGGGTTGAGTTTACCGGGAAATAGCGAATGTTGTTTCGAAGAGACTGGGATCGGATTTGTAATCCGAAAACCACTTCGATCCAACAATACGTTTCGGGGTGAAGACAAGAGTTTGGAGTCGAAGATGGAGCAGTGAAGTGCAAGGGCTACTCGCTACTAATCCTGAGGGTGATTCCAAATTGGATGTAGTAGGAATAGTGCCTTCGGTTCCGTTCGAACCCGGAACGGACTTGTATGGACGAATGCTTTCAGAACATCGTCAGATGGACGATGAGCATTCTAAGGGATATGTTCTAAAAAGGTAACGCTTAGCCTCAATCCTCATCAACCGGGAATGACTGAAAATCAAGGGTTATGCAGCAAGGCTTCGTGGGTAGCTCCCACTTGAGAGTAAGGTCATCCCTGTCTAGATGTCCCTTTTATTTTCGGCTTAGTGGTGCGGTTGCTGATCCCAACCTTGGGGTGATCTTATTCGGAACTGTCCAGTAAGGGATGGGTCCGACATTGTGTTGCAGGGGATCGGGAGTGGTCCTCGGTACGCTGATCTAGACCAGGTACTGTGACAGGTGGTACCCTAGTGCCTAGTCATTAGTTGAAAATCCATTTTCCCTACGTGCCTTGTACGATTTTTGTTTGTATTACCCACTTTTGTGGCTAGTAGCTGGAATTTAATAGATGTAACAATTTCGGCTATCTTAATTAGTATTTGTGTATAGACCCTATTATAATATCAGAGGATTTCATAAAAATATTTTAGCTATCGTAAGGTAAAAACCCGACATGTTTATTTGTGGCGTGGTCTTACGAGATGCTTTTGTTTTCAAAAGGAAATTTCAAAATTTAATAATCAAGTTGATTGTGTTTTCTCACGCTGGTATACCAGACTGACCCGGGCTTTGGTGTTTTCCTATATGCTCGGGTCAGACCGAGCTTATTTCCAGGTTTAACTGGAAGGGTGGAAGCTTCAGGAGAAGGAGCTGGATCAAGAGACGTATTCTCGTAAATGTTTATAAGTAATCCTTTGGTTATGTGATCATTGTTGTAAGGACAGGATTGATATAGCTGTCCCAGTTGTATGGATTGTAACTCTGATGTAAGACTAGTATATGTTATATAAAGGTAACTGATTTGGTTTCATGTAAAGTTTTGTTATATTATAATTTATTCGTTCCGCTGTGAGATTCTGATTCGTTCTCTTTTCTTCTATCTTCTTTCTATTTCTATCTTCTTTCTTGCTTTCATTATCCGTCTTTCCGTATTGTTTAACTGACAAGAGTGGTTTGATGTCGGTTTAAATTGATATGTAAAAATGGGTTGTGACATTTTGGTATCAAAGCGAGGTTGAGTAAATACCTAGGTTCGAGTAGGTTGCTTATTAGGAATATAGTCTATAGAAACCTGTCGAGTCTGAGTGTACGTATATATATATATATATATATATATATATATATATATATATATATATATATATACGAGAGTGCGTATTTGTTAATTTGTATAAAATGGTTTTATATTGTATTAATTGATCGGTTAAGTGGCATATGGATTCTTGTCAATGCGAGTAGCTAACGTTATTGATAGGAATCTCTAAACACTTGAACCAGGCCAATGGACACAATATTGTTTTGAAAAGGGGTAGATGAAATAATTTTACCCAAATATATTTTTTATGTAAAAGATATGATTTTCTTTAATATATATGGAATTTAAATTGAGTAGGCTGTGATGATAATAATTTATCATCTGGTTTCTGTGTGGTCTTAGATAACAACCTTAAGTTTATGCATAGAATTGCCCTTTTGACTAGAGTATATCCTTAGAAATTGAGCCCTTTTAGAGTTTGAATCTGTGGAAAATATATACCTAATAAATTTTATTTACAAGAGAATTTGGAAAACTCTTAGATTGATATTTGAAAGGATTTGAAACTAGTAAATTTTTAGAAAATTTTCCACTTTTTAAAGATAAAATTTATTAACCAAGTAATTTGGGATACAATTAACACTTAGTTAATTCAGTAATTAGAGATAAATAACAAATAAAAGAATTGTTAATGGTTATTGTGAAGGTCATTAACTAAGAATTATGTGATGATTGAATACTATGATTAATCTTAATTATTAATTAGATAAATTAATTTAAAGATGATTATTTGTGTAAATTGTTAAGTAAAAAAAATTACTGATGAAAGTAAGTAAGGAATTAATTACTCATTGTCATTAATTAAGTTTAATTTGATTAGATTAAGTTAACTAATTCAGTTTAATTAATTTAGAATAATCATCTGATAATAATTACTTTTGTAATTTAATGAAGAAAAATTACTTAGGGAAGTAATTAATGATTAATTACTATATGTAATTAATTGAAGTAATTTGTTGATGAAAGTATTTAGGATATAATTACTTTGTAAATTAATCAAGGGATTAATTCAAGATAAATAATTAATGAATTTATTTTGGGTAAGGTAATTAAGGGTAGTTAATTACTGAATGAAGTTAATCTAGGGTGAATAACAATTATGGATGTGTGTGAATATATTTTTTTAACCTAAAAGTTTCTCTTCAAAAATATATGTGCTTGGATTATTTTAAAAGGATGGATTTAGAAAATCTTGGACAATGAGAATTCAAAGTGATAAATAAATTGGGAGTATAAAACTTTGATGAACTTCTTACTTATAGAATTCTAAGCCTTAGGGTCTCATTTCTAGACTTGGTTTAAATTATAGAGAACTCATTTTGTCCATCGTGGGGGAGCTTTGGCCCGAGCCAGAAGGGAGGGTAATTTAGATGAGGTCAGAAGGATTAGGACGAGACTTAATGAACCATCTTTGTATGAGGAAGAGCCAGAAGCATCTGGAGAACCGGTTGATCAGCCTCAGCCGCAGCCTCATCCTCAGCCTCAGCCTCAGCCGCAGCCTCAGCCGCAGTCTCAGCCTCAGCCTCAGCCTCAGCCGCAGCCGCAACCTCAGCCTCAGCCTTATCAGGAAGAACCAGGGGACGACTTCGACGACGAAGAAGAATTTGAAGTCGAAGAAGAGGAGGAATTCAATGACGAGGAGGAATTCGAGGTAGAAGAAGATTCCGGTTCTGAAGTTGATGATGGTGACTTCCTTTGGAATTTAGTTGAAGCTGCTAGGGGACCAGTTGCTGGTGGACCTAATCCGGAAGTAGTTCAGGATCCGGATGATGGTAGAGAGGTTAGAGAGTTATCGGGACCCGAGAGGGAGGACTCCGATGAAGAGAGTCCGTAGTAGGGGTTTGATTGCTTTCTTCTTTTTGTGTTTATAGTTTTTTGTTGTGTCCTGACCTTTGAAACCCACGAATGATTAAGTGTTTGGTAGGGTGGTACTTGTCTGTGTATTTATATGGATGGTGGTGATAACATTTGTAGGAATGTGTGACAGCCCGCAGATCCGTACCCCTTTGAGTCAACACTATTCTACAATAATCAACTCAAGGTGCACAGAAATATGAACCATTTGGGTAAAGAAGAAGAGGTAGAAGAAGAGAAAACAAAATTAACATCAGAATCTAACCATCGCAGCGGAATAAAATATAATAGAGAATAAATAATCTTTACTCAAAATCAAATATATCAGCTTACATATATTACATCATCAGAGTACATCAGCCACAGCTCACATCAATAACATACAATGGGTACACAACAACTCAACACAGCGGAAATATATATATACAAGTACGAGAATACGTATCGTCATCCAGCTCGTCTCCTGAGCTCCACATCATCATATCCTGTATCCTATAATACTCGGTCTGACCCGAGCATTACAGTTAAATAACACCCGAGTCAGTCTGGAATACCAGCGTGAGAAAATCACACCCAATTGATTATTAAAGTTTCAAAAATCCTTTGAAAGCAAAAGCATCTCGTAAGACCACGCCACAAATAAACATGTCGGGTTTTTACCTTACGATAGCTAAAACAATTTTTATTGAAATCCTCTGATATTATAATAGGGTCCATATACAAATACTTATAAAATAGCCGAAATTGTTACATCTATTAAATTCCAGCTACTAGCCACAAAAGTGGGTAATACAAACAAAACTCGTACAAGGCTCGTAGGGAGAATGGATTTCCAATAATGACTAGGCACTGGGGTACCACCTGTCACAGTACGTGGTCTAGATCACAGTACCGAGGACTGCTCCCTTCATCCCCTGCAACACAAGGCCGGAACCATTCCTTACTGAACAGTCCCGAACAAGATAAACCCCGTGGTTGGCGCGACCAACCACCCACTAAGCCCAAATATATATAAGGGACATCTAGACAGGGGAATTATCTTGTCCTGCTTGGGTATGACCCACCTAACCTTGCTGCATATCCCCTGATTTTCAGTCATTCCCATTTGATGAGGCTTGAGGCTAAGCGTTACCTTTTAGAACGTTTCGCTTAGAATACCCATCGCCCACCCGACGATGTTTCGCAAGCATTCGTCCATACAAGTCCGTCCCGGGTTCGAACAGAACCGAAGGCACTATTCCTACTACATCCATTTTGGAAATATACTCAGGATTAGTAGCGACTAGCCCTTGCACTTCACTGCTCCATCTTCGACTCCGAACACGTTTTTCGCACGAAACGTACAAACCGGATCGAAGTGGTTTTCGAGGAATTAATCTCGATCCCGGTCTCTTCGAAACGATCAACGTATTTGTCCAATATTGATAGTCGGTTATTTAACTATCAATTAATATTCACATAACAACCATCAACCAATAAATAATTTTTTTCCAAATTATTTATTAATCTCCAAAAATATCTTCACACGATATATTTCTACTTTTCAAACCCTTTTGAAAACAGTTTTAAAACTATCTTCCTTTCTCAGTATCAATTTCCCAAATAATTTCTATTTCCACTGAAATCGCCAAGCACAAAACTTAAGATTTCTAAAAT
This sequence comes from Allium cepa, assembly GCA_030765085.1. Classification (NCBI taxonomy): domain Eukaryota; kingdom Viridiplantae; phylum Streptophyta; class Magnoliopsida; order Asparagales; family Amaryllidaceae; genus Allium; species Allium cepa. The sequence goes on from CM060928.1 coordinate 223,920,441, forward strand.
AAATTTAAAAACACTTTACTTTGAAATATATTTTAAAACATTCATTTTAAAAATTACTTCAATAATTTACTAAAAATACATACTATATGATTTTTGAAAATAAGGTTACCTTATAAAATATAAAACTAGGTTTTCACTCTTAAGAATAAAATACTAAGTCACATTTAAATAGTTATTACAATAATAGATTTGAAAAAAAATTGTTTACTTAAGAATTTTAAACATTTACAAATAATAAATTTCTTAAAATATGTTTTTAAAACCTCATTAAAACTTTTATCTTATATGTAAAATTTTCTTTAAAAACGTACTTGGCTATCCAGGAAAATATACTTCACTTCACATTTTCTTGAAATTCCAATTTCAAACTCTTGAATCAATTTCCAAATTGATTTCAAATTTCCTCTATTTATCTCAAAAACCATTAATTTCAGATTTTATCTCTTAATTATTATTTAACATGCTTTAATTGAAAATACACGTTTTAGATTTTACAAATTACTTCTTAACCCTTTTTAAATAAATTTAGACTTTGAATTTTAACAGAATTCTTTATTTCTTTGATTAATATCACTTAAGTTATAATTCATTAATTTTCTGTCTATTCAGACTTCTTATTCTTTTCCATACTCGAAATTTATTTATTAGTATTTAACATACTTCTATTTCTTTTCAGTTCATTCTAATTTTATTAAATTTTCCAAGATTATTTTGTTTACAACTTTACTTCCTTTATTTTCTTTCCAAAATCCAATTTATATATTTTTGATAATTCATTATACCCAAATATATCCAATCAAATCATAACATTCAATACACCAATATATTCATCATAGAATATCAAGTAATCACAACAGAGAATATTAAATAATAAATGTTGAGGGATCCAGTTGGATCCCTCCAACCTGTTTTCCCTGCATCCACAGATGTTAGCACAATAATATGCCAATTCCAGAATATACCTTACTGTAGCACATTACTCAATTCAACCATTCAACCAATTATTTCAATTTAATCATTTAAATTTAAATTAAATTCAGCTGAGTGAGATTAACTCACCTTTGCTTTTAAATTTGCAATCCACTCCATCTCGACTTATTCTTCATTATTTTTGACCTTGAATAAACATTAGATGTTTTATTAATATTTGAATTACTCGAAGGGTAAATTACCATTAAATAAATTTAGTTAACCAATTATTTTATTTAGACTAATTTTCTGGACAAATATAAATTAAGATGTATAGGTGTATTATGTGATTTTGAAATTTTGCATACTCATAAGAAAAATATATAGATTACAACTAATCTCCATAATATTCCCTATATTTTCCAAGGTCCTGTATAAATAAAAATTTCTATTTTACTGTACAGATAAAATATGGTTATACTTACATTTTTATAAATTTTAAAAATATAATTGCCTTTTAATCTTACTGTAGACAAAAATTTTGGATCTATATATTTTGTTTTAGAATAACTAATAAATTGAAATATCCTTGTGTATTTTTATTTTTGAAACTATATATACATACTATATATTTTATTTTATTTTATAAACGACATGAATTTCATAAAAATCCAATTCATATTAAAAAAAATTCCAACCTTTAAAACTCCTACTTTTTCTTACTAAAATCATACCCATAAATAGAATTATATGTTTAAACTTTATATACATATATACATAATATTTGACTGATATATAAGTTTGAAATCTGAAAGAAATGGAAATTGTAAATACCCTTACTGGAATTGATTTTCCTTTGTTTAAGCAAATATAAACTAAATAAAAAAACTAAAAGAAATTAGCTATACCTCACGCGTGCGCGAGTTGCTGCCCACTGCCGTGAACTACATCGGTCGACATCACCACTCGAGTTTCTGCCCTAAATCGACTCTACCAGAAAATCGCCGCGACTGCGTTCGCGAGACTCCTCTTCATGAAACCATAACATGCCCATTTGAACATGGCCCCAAGCTCTAGCTCGATCGCACCATTTCCAAAACTCCAATCGGCTAAATCGATTTCTTTGTTCGTTTGGAAATGAAAAGGAATGAGGGATGGATTTGGTTTCGGCTTCCATTATTATTATTTTTCTGAGACGAAATCAAAAGGACGAGAGGGGAAAACTAAGGGCTTCGGCCATTAAAGTTGGGTTTCAGGAAGAAGTTAGTTCGCACAAGGGTTTTCTTATTTTAGTTTGAATTGATTTGGCTTCAGTTTTTATTGTTTTTTCAACATAGGGAAGAAAACGAATAATTTTATCTCTTGGATTTGCTTTAAAGCGTGTTCGAGAAGGCTCAGCATTTAATCGAACTACAGAGTTAGCTATTGGAAACAAAGAGAAAGAATAAGTCGTTCTCCTTATAAATTATCGAATGATAGACCTTTTTATTTGTTTACATATTTTATTTTATTTTAATACAAGAAAGGACGGGGAACACGAAAAATGGTGGAGTGAAGCAGATAAGGCTTCAGGGACGAGAAAAAGTTGTGATGGGAAGGGAAGGCGCCTGAAGTTGAAATATTTTGACCAAACACAAATATGAATTATTTAAATTTTTCGATATAAATCCGAGTGCGTTTATATATCGTACGCTCACACAACAACTCCGATAAATACGAAATTTGAAATCCGATAATAATTCAATATTACAGACACGCTGGAACTGGTTTCATTGAATTCCGAGACAGTGCCTCGGAAGGCTATTTTTAAATACAATTTAACGATATAAATTTCGAAACTGAACAAACAACTTCCAAATTCAATTTTAACACTTTTACTGCCTTCACTGTCATCAATATAAATTTTATAAGCCTTCAAATTACTTTTAATCGGATTAAAATTCCAGATTCAACATTTTATTCAAATTCAAGTTGTTTAATTCAACAATTTAATTGTCAATTTAATTATGATATTTGTAATTTAAGTTGATAATTAACCTTTAAATAATTAAAATCAATTAAATATTTCAATTTTAAATGCTCAAAAATTTCGGGTCGTCACAGAATGTTTGAATAATGCTTAATATAATGTATATTTTGATGTACTATGTGGGTCGTTGAGTTTACCACTTTAGTTTGGGTTGTTATTGATCTGTTTATTGTGAGTAAATAATTTTTACTAGCATAATTGTGGAATTTCGAGGACGAAATTCTTTTTAAAGGGGATGGTATGTAACGACCCGGGATTTTGGACATACCGACTTGTGAATAGTATTTATAATATTCAATATTATTGTATCTTGATATACAATATTTGTAGTAATCAGTGGTTTATCATTTTATAAAATTTATTTTTCTAAAAACAATATAACATGGATTTTCAAGACCACATTAAAATTTTGAAGTTGATTTAAATAATTTATTAAATATATATATACATTGTTTCAAAGTAAAAAGTGTATATGTTGTTTAGATTTAATGTATATTATTATTTCAGGAATAGATATATATTTATTCTAAAAATGGAAATATAATAAGAATTTAAAATTTATTGTGAATTCATTATTTTCATATATAAAATGATAAATTTTTATGTAATGAAATTAAGTGAAATTCTTAGTGAAGTAAAAAAGAAAATTTATAATAATTTATTGAGAGAAATGTTATAAATTGATATGCATAAAAATCACATAAATAAATAAGAGAAATTATTTATACAGAAGTATTAATGAAACTTAAGTAGCTAGAAGTCATATATTTTCATATTATAAAGAGGAGAGTGACTTGATTTATTTTAAAATTTAATCTATGGTATAGATTTTATTTTTATCAAAGTTTCATTGGTTTATATGGTATGAAAATATAAATGTTATTTTATTTCATTTTTTTAAAGTAAAAAACATATTTATTAAAAAGTATTAATCAAAAAGTGGGGTTATTTTAATTAAATTATTCCTCATCTTTATTTTAATTAAATAGGCATACATGCTTTAAGTCATATTTAATTAAAATTTTATTTTGTTTAAAATTTAAAGGTGACAACCACATTTACACTTAGCATTTAAGATTTTGAAATCCAACATAATCATGAATGTTTCTTTTCAAACATTTTCTTTGTTTTAAAAGAATACTATTTCAAATCTTTAAAGGATATCTTTGTTCAACATTTATATTTAGAAATTACAACTATATAAATATACAACCAGTAGCTTTTGAAAAGAACAATTCATTTTAAAGGGAAATATCAAAACTTATAACAAGAAAAGAAAATGGCAGCACTTGGAATAAAATCTGCATGTTAAAAATTTCTCTGTAAAAAAGCAAATCTGGATATTCAAAGGGAATCTTGAAGCAGCTTTTAAAGAATCCATTTCTCTAAAGCAAGTCAAGGATTTCAAGCTCTTTTAAAAAACCAAATTCCAAGTCAGGGAAGCTCGAATCAGATGTTTAAGGTGAGAACACAGTGAACTTAAATTTAGAACTGCATGCATGCTCTGTTCAGTTAAATTTTGTTTAACTTACCTCTAAAATCCCAAATCTGTCTAATCTAGCTTGTATTTGCAAATATTTTGAACTGCAAAAATGTTTATTTACCAGATTATCTTAAGTTAAAATTCATTATTTAAAATTATATGCTGTATATTTCACATGCAATGAGTTCTTCTGTAAAGATCAAATTTTTATGGAAATTTAAGTTGTTTGAATCGAAGATTCAAACATGCATGTTAGATCACCTGATGAAAATAGGATTTTTGGTGCTTGAATCGTGATTTTTAATCACTTAAATTGTGAGTTATGTATAGTTGAACTATTTTGGTTCGAAAATTTATTTCTGGTGAACTCTGCGTCGAGGGGTGGTGCGGCTTGGATAAAAAGGTGCTGGAAGGCGTGGGTAAGGGGATGACCGTGGCGGAATTTGCGATTTCGCTTTTGTTTTGGCACGCATAGGGATTTTAGGGTTTAAGAGAAGGTGAAGCTTTGATTATGTCGCTGCAGGTTTGAGGAAACAGGGGGTGACCAGAGTTTTTGGGATTCGGTTCATGGGTGGGTGCATGTGTTAGCATTCGACAATGGTGGATGAGGTTCAAGATGGTGGTTAGCTGTTGATGAGGTAGATGGATTTGTAGTGGTGTGTGGGTTTGTGCCTTGAAACTTCGGCACTGAAGCTTGAAATTTCGATCATCAGTGAAATTTGCTTCATCGAGTTGCTGGTTGCATTCAAGCGACGTTGTGGGGTTGGTTTGAGTCGTCGCGACTGTGAGATGGATGGAGTTATGGCCGTACACGTGCACATGTATCTGTGCACGCGTTTTTCCTGGTGGCTTGTAGTGGTGTGTGGATTGTTCGATGACTTATTGGAGGGTGAGAGTGACGATGAGTTCGGTGATCATCAACGTTGATTCGAAGTTTTGTGTTTCAGGCGATGTCACCGTTCGAATTTGGTTCGTGTTCCTGGAAGTGATTGTGGGTTCAGAAGAATTTTGGGAAAGATGAGTATGGGAGTGGATTTGTGCTGTTGGTCTTGATTTGGGTTTCGGCCCAACTGCCGTGTTTTTTTTGTTATAGTTTTAGATTTGGGCTTGTGTTGATCGAGCCTGGTTGCTACGGGCTGATTTGTTTAGGGGTTTGGTTGTTTAAATTAAAATTATTTTAAATAAATCTATATTTGGGAAGTTTTCAATTTATACTGATTCTCACATTTAACAATTATGATGATATGAGAATCTTTTGAACCACATTCTTAATCTTGAAAATTATTTAGGATTTAATTAAAAACAACGAGTTTTAATAATAACAAATTTGTTTATATTAATACTTAATTATAGTTATTAAGTAAAATTGATATCAGTATTTGATTTAATTTGAAGAATAAATTAAGTAAAGTAAAAAAATGATTTTGAAGATCATTTAAAATTGAGTTTTGAATTAATCAAGTGTTTAAAGATTTTAATTTATAATAATTAATGAGGGGATTAAGGGTTGTTTAGTTAAGGAATGAGTAATCAATATAAATGATTATAATTAATTAAGGGATTATGTAAATAATTTAGCAATTAAAGGTTAGTTGCTGAAATGGTTAAAATAATTAATTTGTATAATTAATCAAAAGTTAATTACTTAATGTAATTAGGGAATAATTAATCAAGGATGATTAATTTGAAAAGTGAAATATAATTGAAATAATAAAGGTAATAAATACTGATACTTTGAAGTGAATTCAAGTCTTTAAGTTATACCATATTATAAATTATTTCATAAATAAATGTTATGAATAAATGGTTTGTATCGACGAATGTTATAACGTCATATGATCCATTGTGAAGTTAGTATGCGAATTTGTATAAGTTTGTTTAGATAGGATCTAGTTGTCAATCGGGATGAATGCTATTAAATAATCTTATGGCCAAATTTTTGAAAATGTTCCCAATTGATTAGATGCGTTTATTTATGTTGTTTAAACTAGATGACATTTGGATAGCGGAAACTGACACCATTTCGCTATATAATTAATCTAATTTTGTGTAAGCCATCGACATGATTGTGTTTTGAATAATTGTTCTAGTAATGATAATCTCTAATCTGTTGTTCTTGCATATATCTGTTATGTGCCTGTTAATTGTATTGAGAATGTAATGTGAATCGATCTTTGGAAATAGATTGATTTGAAAATCTGAGATTGTGAATTATGTATTGCGAATTGATAAGTACCGTTTGGACTGATAAGCCTTGTTCGATTTAAATTGATTTATGAAATCAGTTTTGTTTTAAAGTAATATAATAATATTTTGGAAATGTTTTCAAATTTGATCAATATATGGAATATTGAAAGTAGATATTTATTTATACCTTTGAAATTTATTTTTAAGTTATAATTTCTAAATTGTTTTCAAGTATTAACTCGTGTTGTAAAGATTCTTTAAAAACAATTTATATTTATGTTATTTTCTTAATTGAATTTCCTTTAATAAAGGTAGTTTAAATAATTTTAATGATCTTTATAAGGAATACTTTATCTATTTAACTTAAAATGATGTTTGTAAATTTATAAGTATGTTTTGGAAGGAAATAATTATATATATATTTTGAATGAAACAAGTTTTCCTAAATAAATGATAATTTACTTAGATTTTTAAAGATGGACAAGGTTTAACGGTTGAAATGGGAAAGAACTTTGTGTATTGGTTGATTGCTTTGATAGTCAAATAACCGACTATCAAAAATTGGACAAAACCTGACTTTGGAAATATCTAGAGGAGACTCGAGAATTATATGGTACGGTTACCGATCGAGGTGCTATACCTTACGTATAAACTCGTTTGTTTTCTAGGATGAATTATAAGGAGACCCGTATAGTAACGGTTAGGAGGTGAACTCCGATCTTGTATTTCGTCGAAGTATTTCCTAAAGAACCGGGGTTGAGTTTACCGGGAAATAGCGAATGTTGTTTCGAAGAGACGGGGATCGGATTTGTAATCCGAAAACCACTTCGATCCAACAACGGGGTGAAGACAAGAGTTTGGAGTCGAAGATGGAGCAGTGAAGTGCACGGGCTACTCGCTATTAATCCTGAGGGTGATTCCAAATTGGATGTAGTAGGAATAGTGCCTTCGGTTCCGTTCAAACCCGGAACGGACTTGTATGGACGAATGCTTTTAGAACATCGTCAGATGGACGATGAGCATTCTAAGGGATATGTTCTAAAAAGGTAACGCTTAGCCTCAATCCTCATCAACCGGGAATGACTGAAAATCAGGGGTTTTGCAGCAAGGCTTCGTGGGTAGCTCCCACTTGAGAGTAAGGTCATCCCTGTCTAGATGTCCCTTTTATTTTCGGCTTAGTGGTGCAGTTGCTGATCCCAACCGTGGGGTGATCTTATTCGGAACTGTCCAGTAAGGGATGGGCCCGACATTATGTTGCAGGGGATCGGGAGTGGTCCTCGGTACGCTGATCTAGACCAGGTACTTTGACAGGTGGTACCCCAGTGCCTAGTCATTAGTTGGAAATCCATTTTCCCTACGTGCCTTGTACGAGTTTTGTTTGTATTACCTACTTTTGTGGCTAGTAGCTGGAATTTAATAGATGTAACAATTTCGGCTATTTTAATAAGTATTTGTATATAGACCCTATTATAATATCAGAGGATTTCATAAAAATGTTTTAGCTATCGTAAGGTAAAAACCCGACATGTTTATTTATTGCGTGGTCTTACGAGATGCTTTTGTTTTCAAAAGGAAATTTCAAAATTTAATAATCAAGTTGATTGTGTTTTCTCACGCTGGTATACCAGACTGACCCGGGCTTTGGTGTTTTCCTATATGCTCGGGTCAGACCGAGCATATTTCCAGGTTTAACTGGAAGGGTGGAAGCTTCAGGAGAAGGAGCTGGATCAAGAGACGTATTCTCGTAAATGTTTATAAGTAATCCTTTGGTCATGTGATCATTGTTGTAAGGACAGGATTGATATAACTATCCCAGTTGTATGGATTGTAACTCTGATGTAAGACTAGTATATGTTATATAAAGGTAACTGATTTGGTTTCATGTAAAGTATTGTTATATTATAATTTATTCGTTCTGCTGTGAGATTCTGATTCGTTCTCTTTTCTTCTATCTTCTTTCTATTTCTATCTTCTTTCTTGCTTTCATTATCCGTCTTTCTGTATGATTTAACTGACAAGAGTGGTTCGATGTCGGTTTAAATTGATATGTAAAAATGGGTTGTGACGTTGTGGTATCAGAGCGAGGTTGAGTAAATACCTAGGTTCGAGTAGGTTGCTTATTAGGAATATAGTCTATAGAAACCTGTTGAGTCTGAGTGTGAGTGCGTATTTGTTAATTTGTATAAAATGGTTTTATATTGTATTAATTGATTGGTTAAGTGGCATATGGATTCTGGTCAATGCGAGTAGCTAACGTTATTGATAGGAATCTCTAAACACTTGAACCAGGCCAATGGACACAATATTGTTTTGAAAAGGGGTAGATGAAATAATTTTACCCAAATATATTTTTTATGTAAAAGATATGATTTTGTTTAATATATATGGAATTTAAATTGAGTAGGCTGTGATGATAATAATTTATCATCTGGTTTCTGTGTGGTCTTAGATAACAACCTTAAGTTTATGCATAGAATTGCCCTTTTGACTAGAGTATATCCTTAGAAATTGAGCCCTTTTAGAGTTTGAATCTGTGGAAAATATATACCTAATAAATTTTATTTACAAGAGAATTTGGAAAACTCTTAAATTGATATTTGAAAGGATTTGAAACTAGTAAATTTTTAGAAAATTTTCCACTCTTTAAAGATAAAATTTATTAACCAAGTAATTTGGGATACAATTAACACTTAGTTAATTCAGTAATTAGAGATAAATAACAAATAAAAGAATTGTTAATGGTTATTGTGAAGGTCATTAACTAAGAATTATGTGATGATTGAATACTATGATTAATCTTAATTATTAATTAGATAAATTAATTTAAAGATGATTATTTGTGTAAATTGTTAAGTAAAAAAAATTACTGATGAAAGTAAGTAAGGAATTAATTACTCATTGTCATTAATTAAGTTTAATTTGATTAGATTAAGTTAACTAATTCAGTTTAATTAATTTAGAATAATCATCTGATAATAATTACTTAATGTAATTTAATGAAGAAAAATTACTTAGGGAAGTAATTAATGATTAGTTACTATATGTAATTAATTTAAGTAATTTGTTGATGAAAGTAATTTGGATATAATTACTTTGTAAATTAATCAAGGGATTAATTTAAGATAAATAATTAATGAATTTATTTTGGGTAAGGTAATTAAGGGTAGTTAATTACTGAATGAAGTTAATCTAGGGTGAATAACAATTATGGATGTGTGTGAATATATTTTTTTAACCTAAAAGTTTCTCTTCAAAAATATATGTGCTTGGATTATTTTAAAAGGATGGATTTAGAAAATCTTGGACAATGAGAATTCAAAGTGATAAATAAATTGGGAGTATAAAACTTTGATGAACTTCTTACTTATAGAATTCTATGCCTTAGGGTCTCATTTCTAGACTTGGTTTAAATTATAGAGAACTCATTTTTTCCATCGTGGGGGAGCTTTGGCCCGAGCCAGAAGGGAGGGCAATTTAGATGAGATCAGAAGGATTAAGACGAGACTTAATGAACCATCTTTGTATGAGGAAGAGCCAGAAGCATCTGGAGAACCGGTTGATCAGCCTCAGCCGCAGCCTCAGCCTTAGCCTCAGCCTCAGCCTCAGCCGCAGCCGCAGTCTCAGCCGCAGCCGCAACCTCAGCCTCAGCCTTATCAGGAAGAACCAGGGGAAGACTTCGACGATGAAGAAGAGGAGGAATTCAATGACGAGGAGGAATTCGAGGTAGAAGAAGATTCCGGTTCTGAAGTTGATGATGGTGACTTCCTTTGGAATTTAGTTGAAGCTGCTAGGGGACCAGTTGCTGGTGGACCTAATCCGGAAGTAGTTCAGGATCCGGATGATGGTAGAGAGGTTAGAGAGTTATCGGGACCCGAGAGGGAGGACTCCGACGAAGAGAGTCCGTAGTAGGGGTTTGATTGCTTTCTTCTTTTTGTGTTTATAGTTTTTTGTTGTGTCCTGACCTTTGAAACCCACGAATGATTAAGTGTTTGGTAGGGTGGTACTTGTCTGTGTATTTATATGGATGGTGGTGATAACATTTGTAGGAATGTTTGAATAGTGCTTAATATAATGTATATTTTGATGTACTATGTGGGTCGTTGAGTTTACCACTTTAGTTTGGGTTGTTATTGATCTTTTTATTGTGAGTAAATAATTTTTACTAGCATAACTGTGGAATTTCGAGGACGAAATTCTTTTTAAGGGGGATGGTATGTAACGACCCGGGATTTTGGACATCCCGACTTGTGAATAGTATTTATAATATTCAATAATATTGTATTTTGATATACTATATTTGTAGTAATCAGTGGTTTATCATTTTATAAAATTTATTTTTCTAAAAACAATATAACATGGATTTTCAAGACTACATTAAAATTTTGAATTTGATTTAAATAAATTTATTAAATATATGTATACATTGTTTCAAAGTAAAAAGTGTATATGTTGTTTAGATTTAATGTATATTATTATTTCAGGAATAGATATATATTTATTCTAAAAATGGAAATATAATAAGAATTTAAAATTTATTGTGAATTCATTATTTTCATATATAAAATGATAAATTTTTATTTAATGAAATTAAGTGAAATTCTTAGTGAAGTAAAAAGAAAATTTATAATAATTTATTGAGAGAAATGTTATAAATTGATATGCATAAAAATCACATAAATAAATAAGAGAAATTATTTATACATAAGTATTAATGAAACTTAAGTAGCCAGAAGTCATATATTTTCATATTATAAAGAGGAGAGTGACTTGATTTATTTTAAAATTTAATCTATGGTATAGATTTTATTTTTATCAAAGTTTCATTGGTTTAAATGGTATGAAAATATAAATGTAATTTTATTTCATTTTTTTAAAGTAAAAAACATATTTATTAAAAAGTATTAATCAAAAAGTGGGGTTATTTTAACTGAATTATTCCTCATCTTTATTTTAATTAAATAGGAACACATGCTTTAAGTCATATTTAATTAAAATTTTATTTTGTTAACATTTAAAGGTGACAACCAAATTTACACTTGGCATTTAAGATTTTGAAATCCAACATAATCATGAATGTTTCTTTTCAAACATTTTCTTTATTTTAAAAGAATACTATTTCAAATCTTTAAAGGATATCTTTGTTCAACATTTATATTTAGAAATTACAACTATATAAATATACAACCAGTAGCTTTTGAAAAGAACAATTCATTTTAAAGGGAAATATCAAAACTTATAACAAGAAAAGAAAATGGCAGCATTTGGAATAAAATCTGCATGTTAAAAATTTCTCTGTAAAAAAGCAAATCTGGATATTCAAAGGGAATCTTGAAGCAGCTTTTAAAGAATCCATTTCTCTAAAGCAAGTCAAGGATTTCAAGCTCTTTTAAAAAACCAAATTCCAAGTCAGGGAAGCTCGAATCAGATGTTTAAGGTGAGAACACAGTGAACTTAAATTTAGAACTGCATGCATGCTCTGTTCAGTTAATTTTTGTTTAACTTACCTCTAAAATCCCAAATCTGTCGAATCTAGCTTGTATTTGCAAATATTTTGAACTGCAAAAATGTTTATTTACCAGATTATCTTAAGTTAAAATTCATTATTTAAAATTATATGCTGTATATTTCACATGCAATGAGTTCTTCTGTAAAGATCAAATTTTTATGGAAATTTAAGTTGTTTGAATCGAAGATTCAAACATGCATGTTAGATCACCTGATGAAAATAGGATTTTTGGTGCTTGAATCGCGATTTTTAATCACATAAATTGTGATTTATGTATAGTTGAACTATTTTGGTTTGAAAATTTATTTCTGGTGAACTCTGCGTCGAGGGGTGGTGCGGCTTGGATAAAAAGGTGCTGGAAGGCGTGGGTAAGGGGATGACCGTGGAGGAATTTGCGATTTCGCTTTTGTTTTGGCACGCATAGGGATTTTAGGGTTTAAGAGAAGGTGAAGCTTTGATTAGGTCGCTGCAGGTTTGAGTCGTCGCGACTGTGAGATGGACGGAGTTATGGCTGTACACGTGCACATGTATCCGTGCATGCGTTTTTCCTGGTGGCTTGCAGTGGTGTGTGGATTGTTCGATGACTTATTGGAGGGTGAGAGTGACGATGAGTTCGGTGATCATCAACGTTGATTCGAAGTTTTGTGTTTCAGGCGATGTCACCGTTCGAATTTGGTTCGTGTTCCTGGAAGTGATTGTGGGTTCAGAAGAATTTTAGGAAAGATGAGTATGGGAGTGGATTTGTGCTGTTGGTCCTGATTTGGGTTTCGGCCCAACTGCCGTGTTTTTTTGGTTATAGTTTTAGATTTGGGCTTGTGTTGATCGAGCCTGGTTGCTATGGGCTGATTTGTTTAGGTGTTTGGTTGTTTAAATTAAAATTATTTTAAATAAATCTGTATTTGGGAAGTTTTCAATTTATACTGATTCTCACATTTAACAATTATGATGATATGAGAATCTTTTGAACCACATTCTCAATCTTGAATATTATTTAGGATTTAATTAAAAACAACGAGTTTTAATAATAACAAATTTGTTTATATTAATACTTAATTATAGTTATTAAGTAAAATTGATATCAGTATTTGATTTAATTTGAAGAATAAATTAAGTAAAGTAAAAAAATGATTTAGAAGATCATTTAAAATTGAGTTTTGAATTAATCAAGTGTTTAAAGATTTTAATTTATAATAATTAATGAGGGGATTAAGGGTTGTTTAGTTAAGGAATGATTAATCAATATAAATGATTATAATTAATTAAGGGATTATGTAAATAATTTAGCAATTAAAGGTTAGTTGCTGAAATGGTTAAAATAATTAATTTGTGTAATTAATCAAAAGTTAATTACTTAATGAAATTAGGGAATAATTAATCAAGGATGATTAATTTGAAAAGTGAAATATAATTGAAATAATAAAGGTAATAAATACTGATACTTTGAAGTGAATTCAAGTCTTTAAGTTATACCATATTATAAATTATTTCATAAATAAATGTTATGAATAAATGGTTTGTATCGACGAATGTTATATTGTCATATGATCCATTGTGAAGTTAGTATGCGAATTTGTATAAGTTTGTTTAGATAGGATCTAGTTGTCAATCGGGATGAATGCTATTCAATAATCTTATGGCCAAATTGTTGTAAATGTTCCCAATTGATTAGATGCATTTATTTATATTGTTTAAACTAGATGACATTTGGATAGCGGAAACTGACACCATTTCGCTATATAATTAATCTAATTTTGTGTAAACCATCGACATGATTGTGTTTTGAATAATTGTTCTAGTAATGATAATCTCTAATCTGTTGTTCTTGCATATATCTGTTATGTGCCTGTTAATTTTATTGAGAATGTAATGTGAATCGATCTTTGGAAATAGATTGATTTGAAAATCTGAGATTGTGAATTATGTATTGCGAATTGATAAGTACCGTTTGGAATGATAAGCCTGTTCGATTTAAATTGATTTATGAAATCAGTTTTGTTTTAAAGTAATATAATAGTATTTTAGAAATGTTTTCAAATTTGATCAATATTTGGAATATTGAAAGTAGATATTTATTTATACCTTTGAAATTTATTTTTAAGTTATAATTTCTAAATTGTTTTCAAGTATTAACTCATTTTGTAAAGATTCTTTAAAAACAATTTATATTTATGTTATTTTCTTAATTGAATTTCCTTTAATAAAGGTAGTTTAAATAATTATAATAATCTTTATAAGGAATACTTTATCTATTTAACTTAAAATGATGTTTGTAAATTTATAAGTATGTTTTGGAAGGAAATAGTTATATATATTTTGAATGAAACAAGTTTTCCTAAATAAATGATAATTTACTTAGATTTTTAAAGATAGACAAGGTTTTACGGTTGAAATGGGAAAGAACTTTGTGTATTGGTTGATTGCTTTGATAGTCAAATAACCGCCTATCAAAAATTGGACAAAACCTGACTTTGGAAATATCTAGAGGAGACTCGAGAATTATATGGTACGGTTACCGATCGAGGTGCTATACCGTACGTATAAACTTGTTTGTTTTCTAGGATGAATTATAAGGAGACCCGTATAGTAACGGTTAGGAGGTGAACTCCGATCTTGTATTTCGTCGAAGTATTTCCTAAAGAACCGGGGTTGAGTTTACCGGGAAATAGCGAATGTTGTTTCGAAGAGACCGGGATCGGATTTGTAATCCGAAAACCACTTCGATCCAACAATACGTTTCGAGGTGAAGACAAGAGTTTGGAGTCGAAGATGGAGCAGTGAAGTGCAAGGGCTACTCGCTATTAATCCTGAGGGTGATTCCAAATTGGATGTAGTAGGAATAGTGCATTCGGTTCCGTTCGAACCCGGAACAGACTTGTATGGACGAATGCTTTCAGAACATCGTCAGATGGACGATGAGCATTCTAAGGGATATGTTCTAAAAAATAACGCTTAGCCTCAATCCTCATCAACCGGGAATGACTGAAAATCAGGGGTTATGTAGCAAGGCTTCGTGGGTAGCTCCCACTTGAGAGTAAGGTCATCCCTGTCTAGATGTCCCTTTTATTTTCGGCTTAGTGGTGCGGTTGCTGATCCCAACCGTGGGGTGATCTTATTCGGAACTGTCCAGTAAGGGATGGGTCCGGCATTGTGTTGCAGGGGATCGGGAGTGGTCCTCGGTACGCTGATCTAGACCAGGTACTGTGACAGGTGGTACCCCAGTGCCTAGTCATTAGTTGGAAATCCATTTTCCCTACGTGCCTTGTACGAGTTTTGTTTGTATTACCCACTTTTGTGGCTAGTAGCTGGAATTTAATAGATGTAACAATTTCGGCTATCTTAATAAGTATTTGTGTATAGACCCTATTATAATATCAGAGGATTTCATAAAAATGTTTTAGCTATCGTAAGGTAAAAACCCGACATGTTTATTTGTGGCGTGGTCTTACGAGATGCTTTTGTTTTCAAAAGGAAATTTCAAAATTTAATAATCAAGTTGATTGTGTTTTCTCACGCTGGTATACCAGACTGACCCAGGCTTTGGTATTTTCCTATATGCTAGGGTCAGACCGAGCATATTTCCAGGTTTAACTGGAAGGGTGGAAGCTTCAGGAGAAGGAGCTGGATCAAGAGACGTATTCTCGTAAATGTTTATAAGTAATCCTTTGGTCATGTGATCATTGTTGTAAGGACAGGATTGATATAACTGTCCCAGTTGTATGGATTGTAACTCTGATGTAAGACTAGTATATGTTATATAAAGGTAACTGATTTGGTTTCATGTAAAGTTTTGTTATATTATAATTTATTCGTTCCGCTGTGAGATTCTGATTCGTTCTCTTTTCTTCTATCTTCTTTCTATTTCTATCTTCTTTCTTGCTTTCATTATCCGTCTTTCCGTATGATTTAACTGACAAGAGTGGTTCGATGTCGGTTTAAATTGATATGGAAAAATGGGTTGTGACATGTGAAGTTATAATCGACATATGACTTTACTTTGGAAATTGAATTATTTCAAAGATTTCAACCTTAAATTGAATATTGAAGTTTAATTGGATTTAAGTGATTCAAATCGATAAATTGAAATTGAACTTGAAATTTACATAAATTGATATGGTTTAAACAAAGAATTGAATTGAAATTTAAACCATTGCATCGAATCGTTGAATCGAATTTGAAGTTAAAAACGAACACTTCAAAATCGAAGTTTTCAAATTGAAATCAAAATTGAAGTTGTTTTGAATTGAAATCGAATTTAAGTTGAATTAAATTAATTTGAGATCGAAGATGATTTGAAATGGTAAAATAGAAATTTAATCAGTTTGATTGAAATATGGACCTGAGTCCAGAATTATGGGAAATGGAAAGAAACAACTTTAAGTTTTAAATTATTTTCACTGTAAACTATTTTAATATGAACTGTTTTAGAATTCATCTTTTTAAATTTTCAAATTATTTAAATTTTCCAATCACTTAATATAACCTATTTTAATATCTAAACTATTTTAATTATTTTAACTATTCAAACTATTTTAGCTATTCAAACTATTGTAACTACATAAAATTTTCAAACTATTTTCAAAAATTCAAACTGTTCATGTTGGTAATTATTTATGTTTAAATCGTCGATTTAAATACGAATGTTTTTAAAATGAAGTTATAACCTAAGTCGAAATTCGAAATCATTTTGAATTGAAATTGATTTGGAAGTGAATAAAATGATTTGAAATGGAACTGATTTCAAAATGAATAAATGTACTTTGAACTGAAATTGATTTCAAAGATAATAAAATGATTTTGAAATGAAATGAATTTCGAAATGAATAAGTTGATTTTTGAAATGAAATTGATTTCGAAATGAATAAAAGGTCTTTGAAATAAAATTGATTTTAGAGTGAATAAAATGATTTTGAAATGAAATGGAATTCGAAATGAATAAAAGGGTTTTTAAATGAAATTGATTTTGAAGTGAATAAAATGAATTTGAAACGAAATTGGTTTCGAATTGAATAAAATGATTTTGAAATGAAATTGAATGAATAAAATGATTTTGAAATGAAATATATTTCGAAGTGAATATGTTAACTTTGAAATGAATGATATTTTGATGTGAATATGATACTTTGATACCAAGTATGAATCGTTTCGAAATGTAAAAGAACCAACCGGTGTGTAAAATGACATTTGGTTGCTAAAGTGACCGGGGCTGATTATTGGCATACTCTCTGTCAATGTTGGAACTACTTTAGCAACTGTGTACATAGAGGAGACTCCAGAATGAAGTAGTTGGGTTTGAGTATGTTGCTGGATTTGAAGAAAGAGAATGATGATGGATAGCCCCAGCATTTGTGTCAATTTGAAATGACTAAAACAGGACAGGTTGGACCAGGCCAAGTGGGCTAGCTACCTCTAGTAGACACCCATTCTTCGATTTTTCTTGTGGACTCGGTCCATACTATTACCTTTGCTGTTGGTTTCAATTGGTGCACCTTGATTGGGATAACCTCCCTTTCACTCCATATGGGATGGGTGGATGCGGTGAGCGGTGGCTGCAGCGATGTGTTACCACCAGCCTGACGACTTGAACTGGTAGCATACTACCGTGGGAATTGCCTCACGTGCCTTGTCATTGTTTCATCCTTATACGAGACCACTACTAGTTTGGTTTAATGTTGTCCTATTATGGAACATCCTTATCTACCGACTAACTACTAGTTGTGATATGTGAAACTGTAGGACAATGCTTAAAAACGAAGGGGATTAATATAAAGGCTTATCATCAGGAAAAATATTTATTTTATTGATTAGACATTACATATATAGTGTATTTTACTATATATATAGATATTTTAACGTATCCTTATGAGATGGAAAATCTCGTAACATATCTTAAGTCATTCCATGCACATTGTACACTGGATTGGAGATGTGAAAACCATGTAAACTTCTATGGTGTTATTACACTCCTGTTATATGTGATATTAAATTGACTCACATAAGAATATTTTAGTTCTGACTCGAGTGTAATGTTTTACTTTATGCTTGGGTCAGCCCTGAGTTTTTAGAGCATTGAAGATCATATTATTTTGTAAGATGAAGACGAAGATTTGGTATATTATATTACTAGTGTTATCCCTCTACATCTTATTGTTCTACTGCATTGTTTTATTTTGTCTCCGTTGTATGTATAACTCTGATTTATGTTGTAAAAGTATAATCAAATGTATAGTGTAAACAGCTTCATGAACTATTTATTTAGTTATTATATTTTGTTATTCCGCTACGAGATTCTTTGTTCATTTTCCTCTTTTCTTATTTTTCTTAGTTAACCCTATTGATTATCTGTGTTTCGAATTTTTTTGAGTTGGACATATGTCATTTATTGTCGACTTAAACCTTCTGAAACGTGGGTCGTCATAGTTAGTATTAAGGCTTTGGTTTAGCGATAACCTTAGCTTTGATGGGGATTGACTCATTAGAGATAGGGTAGTAATACCCTAGAATGAGCTTTTTTTGAGTATGTGTGTATGTGTGTGTGTGTATAAAGCACGTAATTGTCAGTGTTATAAAATGTTTTATATTGTGTTTGCTTATCTGTTGAGTTGTTTATGAATTCTGGTCAGTACATGAGGCGCCGTGTTATTGATAGAGGTTTCTAAACACTTAAACGAGGTAAGTCGACATAATATTGTTTTAAAAAGGGTAAATTAAATAATTTTACCTAAATCATATATATAAATAATCTTCCATAAATGTAACAAACTGCCTTTTTGGACGTTTTAAGCAGACACACATGCCAGACTCAAACCATTCAAAAGGGCAGATTGTTATGGGGTAAATAAGAAAAAGAGAAAGAAATAAAAAATATAGAATCTTGCAGCAGAATGACAAAATATAATAATCAAATAACAGTTCATGAAGCTGTTTTATAAATACATTTGATTGTTCTTTTACAGCACAAAATTCAGAGCTGTAGAAATAGGAATAAATAAATAATAAATGCAGTGGAACAACATGATGCAACAGAATACAATAAATAATACTAGTACAAATCTTCATCTTCGTCCTCCATAAATGAGGTCTTAACCCTAAAATGCTCAGGATGACCCGAGCGAATTGAAAAGACAAAACACTCGAGTCAGAACTAAAAGATCTTATGTAAGTTAATTGAATGGTAAATATGTGTGTGACATCTTCTATCCAGTGTCTAACATGAGTGCAATAACATTAGAGATGTTCAGGATTCACATCTCCTAAGGATCCGTTAAACTGTCTACTATGTAATATAGTATGCTATTATAATATGTCTACAGTAAAATAAAAGTATTAAAATAGCGTTAAGGAGTTACCCATATCCCCCTTAACACATTTTATATATTCCCATAGTCTATACAGTACAGTACGCTCCTCTGTAAACTGGAGGTTTACATAGAGGGCACCCCATAGGTATGGTACAAAACAAACTCGTAGAAGGCGCTTTAGGGCATGTGAACACGACACTCGAGACAATGTCAGGGAAGATATACCAATTGCTTATCCGGACCGAGGATAACGCATAGCACATACTACTGCCCACCTCGGAACACACTCCCATAATCAAAATCAAGGGGTCCTCACCAAATCATCACAAAGTCATAATATGGTACCGAAGAAATGTGTCCGATCGGAGGTGCGACCTCACTTGGCCTGGAGTGGCTCCTGTTTTAGTCACATCTAAGCTGACTCACGGGAGTCAGGGTCATGTCGTACCTTATACAGAACTCATTCGCTAAACATTCGTACTTCATTTCTGGAATCTCCACCACACGCAGTTGTTAAAGTGGTTTTCGATATTGGCAAAGAGTATGACAATATCCGATCTCGGTCTCTTTTACAACCAAACGCTTATTTCACACCGGATAGTTCTTTTACATTTCAAAAGCCAATTCACAATTTATATCAAAATATCATATTCTCAAAACCATGTTACTTTCGGAGTCATATTCACTTTGAAATCATATTCACCTTTGAAATCAAATCATTTCCGAAATCATAATTTCTTTCAAAAATCATATTTCTAATTAGGTTAAATCCTCACTTCAAATTCATCATATTTAATTAATTATAACATTTAAATCCCATCTTAGGTTATAACATCATTTAACCATATTTGCTTTTAAACCAATGAATTTGAATATAAACACTTCTCTCTACTTAGTCTGAAAATTTAGAAAATAGTTTAAATAGTTGTAAATAGTTAAAATAGTTATAATTAGTTAAAATACTCTAAAATAGTTTAGTTATAGATTAACGAAACTATTAAATTGATTTAAGATAGTTAAATAGGTTTAAAATAGATTAAATACAATTAAAATAAATTAAATAGCTTTAGATAGATTAATTAGATTTAAATAAGTTAAAATGGGTTAATTAGTTTAAAATAAAATAAATGGCTTAAAATAGGTAAAATGATTTAATATATTTAATATAGGTTAAAATAGTTTCATAGTTGGAAAATCTTAATAAATAAAGTCTTTAAAATAATATATTTTTAAAACAGTTTATATTAAAATATGAGTTTGAAATTAATATCAATTTAACTATTTTTTTTATTCCAACATATCTGCACCATTACAATTCCAAATCAACAAAAACCAATTTCGAATCTTCAATTCAAATTCGTTCCAATCCATGTTCGAAATAACAATTTAAATTACTCCATTTTCAGTACATTTCAAAGTTGTATTTCAAACCAATACAATAACTCAATTCCGATAAAATTCCATTTATACTTAAAAATTCAACTTTAAACTTTCAGTTTAATTTCTTAAATTAGTCCTTTTAATTCAATTCACATTCCAACATAAAACTTTATTTTCCAATAATAATTCAATTTATATAAATCAAATTTTATTTTAAAATATCATTTAATTGGATTCGAAATCAAGGATTTAAAATCATTAAATTTAACCGATCCGGTATCCGTATATAATTCTCTACCTTAGGGTCAAGTGGTATAGATATTTATCATTTCAATCCACAATTTAAAATTTTACGGTAATATATCATTTCAAACCGAAATCCCGAATTTAATATTAAACTCCAAAAATTCCCTCGAATCTATCATTTCAAGGCATAATGATTTTTCCCTAATCTATATATCATTCAGGTATTTATCTATTTGTACCAAAAATGGGCACAACACTTTTTGGAAGTATTTGAAGAGATAAAAATGAAGAATAGAAATGTAAAATGAGGATTATCTAATAAACACTTCACAAAACAGAAATGAAAACACGCAGAAACACAACAATTTAGATTGGTTCGGCGTATTGCCCACGTCCACTGTGAAGTTTGATGACTTTATTGGAATACACTGGCTGATTACAACTGATTTCAATTGATTACAGTGGATTAAAGTGTTGAAATTCGAGTACAATAGCAGCTATGGAGTGCAAAGTTGAATTCGGCAGAGTCTGGACGTTGAAGAGCCAAAAGATCCTTCTTCTGCTGGCCCTGGGGCTCTATTTATAGGCGTAGGAGGCTGATATCTAACCCAGATCTCGAGAGACTTCTTCTGGCACATGGGTGGGCCCACGTGATCAATCCCAGGGGATTTCGACTCGATCCGTGATCGACACGAACGACTTTTGTATTGATCAGTGAATGGTCCAATCGATTAAAAATTTGGCAGTAACATTCTTTAGGTTATATGCAAGTTTCTGTGAAAATTTCATGGCATTTGGAGTTATAGATTGTGAGATATGATCGATGCAAGTTTGTGTTTTTGGTAGGCTGTTTGGTTCGTGTCGGTGCCTTCGTATCGCTCCATTCGAATCGATCTGGGCACATGTTAGCAAGTTGACGTGGCGCTTACTCTTTGAATCGATCCACTTTTAATGCCGAGTTGACTGAGTCTTCCCAAGATTTTCGCCTTGTTCGTATCGAAGGAAGCGACTCGATTCGTATCGATAGAAGTGGCTCCGCTAGCATCGATCCACATTGCACGGCTCGTATCAATTGTGAAGTCTTGTTCGTATCGATAGATTGTGTTGCTTTGCTCGTATCGATCAGCTACATTGCTTTGTGTGTATAGTGTCGTTTTCATATCGATATGTGGTCAATCGATACGAAATAGGTTTGAAGTCCGATCGATACGAAATGCATAATCGTGCCACAGCCAATGGTTACAAAGTAAACAATCACAAATGGATACGAATGGGACGTTGGTCGACCGATACGAATGAGTTGGAATGGATGGATATGAAATCGTATATGTCTAGTGGATACGAACAAGATCGATACGATGCGGCCACCTTTGGATGGATATAAATTTTACGACCCAAATTTCAACATTCGAAAATCGACACCCGTACTTCACTTGTACTAGAATGCGGCAGATTCAATCATTGAAATCCGATTCGTGCTGGAGCTTATAACACATTAAGTACAATAACACAGTGGAAGAAAATAATGAATATATCATTGATACAACAATGAATACAATATCAAATACAACTGAATATCAATACAAATCAGAGCCAAGAAATACAATAGCGGAAGACAACACCAGAAGATGGTCTAGACTTTGCAACCATCAATAGTGGAAAGATAACTTCAGAAGATAAAATCTTCAGAACTCAACAAGATAGATACTCCAACACATAGCGACTCCATTGTTAAAGCCCCAAAGCTAGAAGACTCCAAACCAGAAAGCGAGAACTACCATCAATGCTGAAGTGAAGCAACTCAATCCAAATGCGATTGTCAATATCCAAAGATTGAATGTTATCTAATTTACACCTACTATTCGACTATATGAAAAACCCAACTCTAGACTGCCTGTGTGGAAAATTGTGGGCACCCAGAGTTTAGGAAGGGAACACTAAACTCCGGGTCAGTCATGGGACTGGTATGAGCAAACAAAAACAGTTTATCTTTAAAATAAACAACAAGAGAATTTAAATATTTAAATCCGCAATGCTTTTTGGAAAGTGAAACTACCATAAGACCTCCCGTCACACACACCATGCAATCGCACACTTGGAGGAGATTTCTCCTTATGATAGTCAAACGTGCTTACTACGCAAAATTCTTTTGATATTATAATTAGTGCATCGTGGAAAACATTTCGAAAGTATAATATTAATCTTAGCCAGCATAGGTACCATTATACTATGCCTGCTATAGCTACCATTTAAGAATGGAAGGTTATACAACTGCAATCATAAAGGGCACGTATTGGTGATTGGATTTCCAACAAATGGTCAGGCCAAGGAACTTCCCATTGCCCATGGGTACGCCTCTGGAGGGACTCCCCGAGAACCTAACCGGATCTCTGCCAATACAAGATCGAGTTACCTCTGTAACTAGGTAACTACTACACGAGCATGCCACCACCCAGTCGTAACCGGCCTTTATCCGAGGCCTCGACACTAACAACCACAAAGTAATAAATTTGTAGTAACCATAGGTTAAGTATCTGGGCTCCATACCATGATACCACCTCTATCCAGACGGAAATGGACATACCCTCAGGGGGTGCTACGCCCAAATAACCTTGCCGCATCTTTCCTGTT
Source organism: Allium cepa (assembly GCA_030765085.1). Lineage (NCBI taxonomy): Eukaryota > Viridiplantae > Streptophyta > Magnoliopsida > Asparagales > Amaryllidaceae > Allium > Allium cepa. Next base: position 223,944,110 of record CM060928.1, read on the forward strand.
TCAACCATTTCGGGTTGTGAGGTCCGACGAGGTCACGTCCACAAAGTTACGCTTTTCACAAAGCCATGCTTTGATCAAAAAACGATCAGCAGCACTTCGTATGCCACATTAAAAAATTGGGAATGTATTATCAGTAACCATAAACTACATAATCTCTGAGCTCGTACGTCTCAGAGAAGGGTGTTAAGCTAAGAGAATAAATTCTCTGCCACCAACAGAAATGTATTTGATAGAAACCAGGTTTACATCTCAAAGTGTAACGCCAGACACACATCCATACAAGTCTGTTCCGGGTTCAAACAGAACCGAAGGCACTTCACAAAGAAGCCCTTGCAAATCCAGATAATCCCTAATCACGTCCGGACTACCCATTACAAAGGGTGATCAAATCTCTATACCGAGGCCATTCGCTACAGAGACATTCGACGGGTTATCCTTTCGTTTTCAAAAATATCCGGTCTTCACCATCGGTCTTCAAATGTTATCCATAACGTCGTATCATTATTTGGAATGGGCTATATGACACAAAGGTCCTCTTCCGACTAAATCGAATAATAAGCGCTTAATGTTAAAAACAAATGGATAATGGGATCTCAGTTAAGTCACAAATTAAAGCCCAAAACAAATGGTTTAAACAAATTACCATTTCATATCTTTTTAAACAAAAAGATTCACTTTACAAAGTTCACCAATCTTTCACAAAGATTCATTCATAGTTCTCAAAACTATTTCAACTCCCAAATCTTTTATACAAAAGATATACTTTTTCAGTTTCAAAACAAAGTTTAATAATCTTTCCCAAAGATTCAATTATAGCCTTCAAAACAATTCACATTTCAAATCTTTTATACAAAAGACACACCATTTAAAATCCTCTTCAATTTCAAAACAAGGTTCAACAATTTTTCACAAAGATTAATTCATAGCTTTTAAAACCATTTCAATTCCATTTCAAACTTGAAATCTTTCAACACAAATTGAAAATTCTTTCCTTTTATAAAGCTTTTATTATTTGAAAACAAATAGTTTTCATTTCGAAAAATCTGATTACATTTGCACAAGTTAAATCCCTTCAAGTATAAAACTTGGGTTAAATTTAAATTCCCACAAACAATACTTTTAAAATGGTTTGAAACCCATATAAACACATTTATAACTTGTATAACATTTTTATACCATAATTTCCAAACATAGAATTCAATTTCAAGTCTTGAATTCAAATCAAACTATTTAAATTTCAAAACTTTATCAAGTTATTCAAAAATAACCTTTATCTTTAAAATTCCCTTTCAAAAACTTTTCACATTTAACCCAATTTCATTTCCAAATTATTTGAATTAAAAATTCAATTTTTTATACCATATCAAAAATCTGTGACTTAACCAATTTCGTCGTGCAATCTATATTTGTGTGTCTATAGTGCAGTCCAGGGGTTTTACACAATAATGCAACCTCATCAATCATCACAGATTCAAGTACAAAAATATCGATAAGCGGTATATTCCTATAGTGCTTATCTTCTATTCACAGATTTACAGATAAATATTATAATTCATCATAGATAAAAAAAAATTACATTTATCACAACTCAACTCATATCACAAAGCATCACATAGCAGAGATATCAAACAATTCAAAACATTTAATGCAATCCAAACATCCATAAGTAAGATTAACTAATCATTTGATTAATTTAAATCAGATTAATAACTAATCCAGGTTAATTAACATTAACCAATTACAAATTATTTTAATAATAAATTAATTAACCTTAAAACATTAATTAATTAATCTTAATTAATAAATTAGTTAATCTTTAATCATTAAATAATTAACCTTTTAATTATGTAATTATCCTTTACTAATTATGCTTAATTAATTACAATAATTAAATTAACCTTAAGTTAATTACATAATTAATTTACCCTTAATTAATTACCATTTAATTAATAAAATTACAATAAGTGATTATCCCCAATCACTTTCATTAATTACTTAACCTTTAACTAATTAATTATCTTCAAATTAATTGCTTTAATTAATTAACCATATTAATTAATTATCCTTTAATTAATCATTTGATTAATCAACTTTAATCATTAATTAATTACTTTTAATTAAGTAATTATCTTTAAGTAATTAATTACCCTTACAAATTAATCAACATTTAATTACATTAAAGTAATTATCCTTTATATTAAGTAATTATTATTAAATTACAAATTAACAATCCTTTAAATCTTAAGATAACCATTTACCTTAATTAATCACATAATCATCATTTAAATCTTATTAAAATAATTTTGAAAATTTAATCTGTTTTCAACTTAAAAACCCTTAAGTTAATTTAAAACACATTATCTTTTAACTACTTGATTATACCATTAAATTTATTTTAATAACTTAATAAAATTATTACAAAACCATATCAATAAATTTTAAAAAAAACATTTAATCTTTTAGAAATAAATCATGGAAATTTATTTAAAACCTTGTTAATGAATTTACTTTGAAAAACTTGATTTATATTCTTTTAATTTTGAAAACTATTTGAGATTAAATTAAATAATCAACCTAATATTAAATTATTCAATTCAAGATATTTTAATTTCAAAACACAATCATATTTTTATAATCTATATATATTGAAAAGTTTGTTTTAAAGTTGATCAACATCTTTGGTTTAGAAACTTATTTTTATAATTTTACCATCTCCTTTTGTTTATAAACTATTTATAAACTAGTTAACCATTTACTTTAAAATTTTGAAACCGTAATGATTTATAAACCTGGTAACCTAACTCAAATATCCCGAGATAATCAAATAAAACCCTAGGCAAAATCATAATCTACTTCGAGTTTATCCCCGAAATTGCTTCTTCTTCTTCCCAAAGCAGACCACTGATACCCCTAACACGCGTTCATATGCACAGGCGAATCGATCACATTCGACCATCGATGTCAACGCCGACATATCGACCATAACTCCTACTCTCGATCCCGACCACCAAAGCCTCGAACAAACTCAAAAATTCAAATTTGAGCAAATCGATCACAATTTGGAACCAAACTTCCCAACGAAAAATGGCTCGTCGACGATGATCCAGTTCACTAGAACCCATGCCATTTCACCCAGAGGTGCACCACACAACTACGCTTTGATCCCCACCACTTCGGTCAACTTCGGTCAACCATCAACGTTGCAAAAGCCTTAGAAAACCCTTCGACCCATACCTGACATCGAACCCTTGTTTGACATCGTTCATCCACCATGGTGAACTAAAAACCTAGAGCGTATTTTTCCAACGACCCCCTACCCTCCAGCCATCTTCCACCTTAATCACGATGACCGTCGTCCCCCCGATCACCAGAAATAAACAAAAAACCCAATTCATTCGTCTCACGAATACGCCACATTCTCTAATTTAAAAATCATGAAATCTTTACTTAAATTCATCATTTCCAAATACTAATCAAGTTATGAAATCAAATCGTGAAATTAGATTATTTGATTTTCTGACTTATATTGATTATTACTGTAAATTTCTTATTTTGAAAAAAAATTATCTAATAAAAGAAACTGAAACCATTTTTTAAAATCATTTTACTTATATACATACATCTTTCATTTAGAGTTTCTAACCTGAAAAGGCTAAATGAAAAAGATTTGAGTTTTCTTATACAGGTTTGAAACCTATAGCATATAAACAGAGGCATTTGCTTTGTACCCAGACATGCATTCATCCATTTCTACATATATACATGTGTATAGGCATATATGCAAATACATTTACAATTTTACTTCCAACAGTAATCGCCACATCAGTTCAAAGACCATATCTAAGGTAAGTTTACTCACTTGATTGTTATGAAACAGAGACATCAAGCCTGGAAATGCTTAAAAACTGGGATGATTTTGAAACTGAAGATACTTTGATCTGGAACTGATGTATATTGAGTTTTCATCTGGAAATTTTGGTTTTATTTTGATTTTTAGGAGAAAGCTTGAACACTTGTTTGAGATGACCTTTTGCAAACTGAACTTGATTTTTGTTTTAGTTACTTGTATTGAATTTTCTTTAAATCTGAAGTTTATCATTGAGATTCCAGGCTTGAAACTTTGAATTTTGATTTCCTGGTTTGTAGCGTCCAGACTGAATTTTGTTTCTCCTTTGATCTGGTTTTTTTTCCTCGGTTTTACTTTTGAGAAAGAAGAAAATGTAGCCTGGTTACTCATTTTCATGCATTTTTTTTTTCCAAATTTCAAATTAAAAGAAAAGTTTATGTTTTGCCACTTGTTCAAATTAACCAACACTTGTTAATTTTATATCTTACTTATTAAACATTTGTCATATGTTACTTATATTGTGTTTAAGTCCTTTTGTGAAATTTATTTATAACATTTGTCAAAATCCCTTACTATATTTTATTTATGAAACGTATTTTTTATGTTTTATAAAATTTCACAAATGTCAAAACTCTTTAACATATGTATTATATTTTTAAATTTATAAATATACTAACTATAATTATTCATTTTAAGAGAAAATATATTTTAAATCTCTTTATCATGTCTTATTTAAATTTTAAACTTAAATTGTTATATTTATTTTAATAACTATAAATAAGTAATAGTGTTAAAATGTTCAATTTAACTTAAATTATCCTTTAGAAAATCATTATATTAGTTTCAAGATATAACTTCCAAATCACAATAGATATATACACGCATATATATTAGAAAATAATCATTTTTTTTAATTTTAAAGAATAGAGTTTTAAATCTAATTTTATTTCCAATATATTTATTAAATTTCAAAATCACATTTTATTTATTATGGAATTTTTTTCCCAACTAATTCATCATTTAACCAAAATTTAAAATTAATTACCATTAATTTCATAATTTAATTCCAAAAATTGAATTTATTATGAAATTAATTCTGACTAAAATCCGAGAATGTTACACGAAGAGTGTAGTTCTGGGTGGATAGTAAGTTCTAATGTTTGATGGATTCGAACAAGGCACCTCTAGGATGGATACGAAATGGTGTGTCCCTGATGGACACGAACAGATATTCACCGATGGATGCGAAGAAGGCTCTTCAGCCGATGGATATGAAATGGTTGATGACGATGGATACGAAGCGGTGCACTCTGATCGATTCAAATAGTTTGACTTCTTGACTCGCATCGATCATTTCTTGAGAATACAGACTCCGATTGACTTGAAACTGGGAACTTGGCTTTCACAACTTTTCTCGTCATGTCTTGCCAATTATAGCTTGATCCGGACTCGGACAAAATTTATTGACTTTCATAGTGAACCCATGCATACTCGATATTCAGGATGAGCGATCCTTGGTTTTCAATCAATTCCTTGATATCTTGGCCTTGCCAAAAGGCGGGATAACATTTTCCCCTTAATGTACGTCTTGTGTGAACATGACATGCTTTGAAAAACTGCAATATTCACTTTGAATAGTTCCATTTGACTTGTTTAACGGTTATCGTCTTCTGGTTGAAAGTCGCAATTCTTGTCTATTGTTTCAGTAATATGAACCGATGATTCCCAATTGTTACACCGTTGTAACCGATTGTTGTGTGATAGCAATTAGCTGTTTGTCGTTGTAATTGTTCATCAGGTAGACATTCAACTTGTGAATTTTGAAAATTTAAAGTTAGTCCGACATATACGCACATTTGTTAACCTGATTCTCGTCCCTCCTGAACCGATGTGAAATTCGAATTGTAACAATGTTTGACAGTTGTTTTGGAATGCTCCTTCATATCGATCCTCTCCTGGATCGATGTAAAAGGTCGAAAAATTACAACTTGTATCGATGGAATTTGCAGTGATGGATACGAAATAAACATCTCGAATCGACGGAGAGCACCTAGCTGTGAACTCCCTGCAATTTTCTGAATGATGGATACAAAGCTGTAGTTCGTATCGATAGACTAATGAAGGATGCAAATAGAGCGACTGATTCCCTACACACAATTCGTATCGATGGATACGAGTCTTTATGGGTTGTATGTTGATGGATATGAATAGTACAGTTCGTATTGATGCACCGTATATGGAGTCGAAAACAATGGATGCAAACAAGCGTTTCATATCGATGGAATTTGGTATCTTGGAAAAATTTTCGCTGCAAATTTTGTATCGATAAAACTCGAATCTATAGATACGAATAGCTTATTCGTATCGATCTATGGAAAATCTGTGTCTATCGGTTGAGGCAACTGGGAGGAAAATCGTTTCTTTTCTTTGGTTTTTTCTCCCATATAAATAGTTCTTTACATAGCTGAATTTCTCACTTGCTCTTATTTCTTTGTTCCTTCGTATCGATAAAGAATACGAGAGCGCCCAAATTGTTTTCATCTCCAAATCGAATAGCTCATTAATCTCTCGAACTAACCATTGAAATCAGGTAATAAACGGTAAACTCACACTAAGAACGACGAGATTTGAATTTAATAGCTAATTCATTTGCATACATTGCTAATTTCTTGCAATGTTGAGGTCAGAATTGGCTTAGAGCAAGGCCGAGGGTGGAATGAAATGGAGTTACGACCATTTGGGGAAGAAGGAGTGAGGAAAGAGGCGAAGGAATTGTTCGTCTTGAATTTCGTATAGATGGAGGGTTAGAAAAACTGGATATTGTATTGAACCCCAACTGAGAGCTTCGTATAGATCCCCCTTCTGTGACTTTGTATCGATTTATGTGGGATGACACATGACATTTTTTATTGGTGCGAACCTCATCATTTTCGATTGGTACGAAACATCATATATCCTGATCGATACAAAGCGGTCGAGCAATGATCGATACGAACTTAACATTTTTGATCGACTTGAAGTAAGTGCAGAGCATATCGATATGAAATTGGAATCTTTGACCGATACGAGATTGAGGTCATTGAACTGGTCGATTCAAACATCGCCCTTAATGGACACGAACTCCGTGCAGATCTATACATTTAACTCCGATGAGCTTTTGTCTTGTATAATCGGACTTCGATCGTTTCACTACATATTTGACTTCCCTTCGAGACTCGTCGATGGAACTATAACTCAATAAAACCTTAACAAACTGTAACTCATATTGGTCTCTTAAATTTGGATAACATGGTTGTGACAGTCAGCGATGACGGTCACTCCAGCTAAATTTCAAAGTCTCATCGTATAAATATTTTCTTAAGCTCTGTATAATTTTTCAAGTCATATGTAGCACTGCACAACATATTCACACACTTCATACCGAGGGATGCACGGACATATTATCGTCTGATGATGATTTCTCATAAGTTAGTTAGTTATGGAACCTTCAAGCTCACAATAGAAGGAAGTTCAGAGTTCATTTCCTCCAACAATCGATATACCGACCATCACGACCGAAGTCGTAGATTAGCTTCGATGAGCTACCCGGCACCTTGTTTATTGGTAATCCGCCAGACTCTGCACCATCCAATGTTCCTGCAGACATGTTGGGACAGATATGTTTAAGGCATGACTTGTCACTAGACGTTGTCTTATTGCCGGGACCGAATTATAAACCGCACTATCCATTGGAAGGGTTTACCGCATTCAATCGCCATGAGTGCACAGCTGGAACACTTCCCTCATTCAACCAATACATTAGGGTAGTGTTATCTTTTCTTAGAATCACTCCATCTCAACTACACCCCAATGGATATGCTCCGCTGAAAAACTTATTCATCGTATTTATAGAGTATCTCTTTCGACCCCCGACATCGATCGAGATTAGATATTTATTCAACATCAAGAGACGAGGAGATAGCCCTTCTTTTACATTTCTAGAAGCGGTCGGGAATTGTCAAGTAGTATGGGGTTTTGGACCAGGTTAAGTTACTTCAAAACGGAGTGGTTTTATGTTCAATGCCTTCTAGGATTCGCCAGTCGGTGGTTAGTCAGACGTAAGTACCACAGTCTTCTCAAGTAGTTAATAAGATGATCATAACTGATGCTAAACTTATATCTCCTTTTCCTTTACAGCTGTGATTCCGTGACCCGAGGGCGCTCATTGTAAAGAGATAGTTCGGATTCTTCAAGAAGTTTCGAGTAAAGAGAGGATAATTGACTCAGTTCTGATAGATATAAATTTGAGAATCGTGGGCTTGATCGAGCGTGGCCAAAGCATAAGGCTTGAAGGAACGCTAAGGGCTATCTCGAAGAAGCGAGCGAAGCGTAAGAGCTTGGAGTTCTTATAACCAAGGAGGTTGATCCATAAAGAACGCCCATCGATGATGAACTTGTGATCGGGCCTTCTGATGCCTTTCAGGGCTCCGAAGGAAAGAGAAAAGGCATGGCAGCTACTTTCAAACGCTTTAAATCTGGGAGACGGAAATATGTGGTTGTGTATTTGCCTGTTCCTGGGATTAAAATTTTAGAGGTTTCTCCTTCGCAGGTGGAAAACCTCTTCGAAGGGCTCGCTAATATCCCAATCCCAGATTATGTGTCACTCCAAGATGACGTCGGGGTTGGATGAGCTTCATCATGCTTTAGACTTAAGCGAGTTCCTTCCCACTAGCGTAGCCGACACTTTCGGTTGGTCGGGGGATTGCACGTACATATACACTTCACAGCGCTACACAATTCCTGACCGTAAGTTGCTTACTCTGGGAGATTACTAATTCCATTCTCCTTTTACTTTGCAGATACAATGTCTGGCGAGGCCCAATGTTAGGAATCTTCGAAAAGCTCGTCGATCTTCAACATATTATGAGTCACGTAGAAGAGAGGCGGATAGGGACTATGACCATGGATACTCTAGTCAGGAGCGACACGATAGAGATAGGGAGTACAGACACCGATCCTAATCTCATTCTTCCCCTCCTAGAAACCCTACACAGCCTCCTGTCTATGTCTCACGTCCTCTATAAACTTCACGGCACAAGGCATCTTCTCACGTTTCAAGGCTTGAAAATCATCATCATAGAACTGAAGCAACGGCTCCCATAATTGCAGAGCAGGTCCTTATCGAGCCTACAGGGGAAGGAGCAATTAAAATTGCCCAATTGAAGAAGGATTTTCCAGATATCTCCTTTGATGGTTATATTCCCCCCACTCAAAGAGAATTCCAGTAGAGGCTGAGAACACGAGGCACGACTACATCCATGACATTTATACTCAGTACAAGGAGTGGGGGAAGGCCACGAAAAAGCATCAAAGGTGGGCTTTGAGCAGGCTGCTGTCATTAAGAAGATAAAGAATGAGCTTGCTCAGAAGGACACTATTATCCAGGTGCTCAAAATGAAGCTGAGTCCTCTCGAAAATCAAAAATGGAGGCCCTTAAAAAGGTCAACGTGGCCAACTCATCCATGGAGAGGATGAGGCAATCACTGGTCATAGAAACACCACCGTTACTGCCGAGCGAGATACGGCCCTTATAGAGCTTAATAAGCTTAAGTCCAAACTTTCTGAAATCTGTAAAGAGAGGGACGATGCCAACACCATAGCACAGGAGGCGTGTGATCAAGCTGTGGTGCATCAAGGCGAGCGGGATGCGATAGTGGAGAAAATTTGCATGGTGGAGGCTGAGGTTGAGGAGAAGGTTCGAATGGTGGAATCCAGGCTGGAGGACGATATATAAAACCTTCTTGTCACCTATAACGCTAACGTGCTGAAACGCAAAAGTTTGTCCTTGCTCGAAAATTATTCGACACATCTTCATAACGCCTGGGGCCAATTGGTCAAGGAGGAGAAGGCAGTGCATCCGGGTGAATCATTCGACGAGTTCGAGCTCGATAATTGCGTGTTGATTGAAGATTCTCCACAAGTCAATTATCTCACATGAAAGGGAGAAGCTCAGCACCTGACATTTGGAGATTGGGGAAGGTTCAGGTGTCGAGCATCATGCTACAAGCCTTGAGGTTCCTGCTCCACCTCAATCTGAACCTATACCAGTGGTTGAGCCCTAGTCTATCCCTACTTATAATTCAAAACAGCCGCAGCTATCTCCTATTAAAGAGCACACCTCTGAAGCCGCTCAATCGTTCGCGAGCCAAACTAAGGAAGGTAGTTTGAACATATCTCATGTGCGTTCAAAATAAGGAACTTTTCTTGAAGCGTTTACTAACAGTCTCTCTTCTTTTTTGTCCAGTGACTGGAGTTACACTGATAGCGCCTTCTGCAACCTAAGAATCACATCAAATTCGGGAGGCCATTATTAATAAAGAGACTACCACAACAACGACTGCGCCGATCGATGGAATGTAAGGGGGCACACTTTCTTTCGACGAGCAGATGATGAATGAACTCCTCGGTCGCCACAGTGACCCCTTTGCGGACCTACCATTTGTCATAAGTGGACTCGCGCCTGCATCTAGCTCTTTAATGTAGACCACCGTTGCCCTCAACAAGGCTCAATTGATTTGCAAAGAAGAAATATTGGCCGAAATTAATGCTGAAATGGAGGCAGCGAATCACGTTGGCAGTTCTGGAGGAGGAATGGCAGCGCCTGGTTCTGCTCTGTTAGAATGATATCGCTTGGCGGCACAGTTACTGACACCGGCATGTCTATTCCACCTCCTATAGTGGATCCAACCCCTCCGACTCCACCCGTAGAAGGTATCCCCATACGCTCGAGTTCGGAGGAGGAATTTGAGATCATGCCCGCGCTTGGAGATTGGCCGCCGAAGGCTAAAGGCTCAAAGAGGAAAGTTACTGGCGGTTCCGCTGGGTCCACGCCGAAGAAGAAGCCGAAAAAGAAGAGAGAGTAGATGTTCTTCTTTGGTTTATTCTGAGTAGATTGATAGAAGCCTATTTTCGTTTTTTGGTAGGCCGTGTATAGATGCGGGTTCGGCCCCTGTTAGTAGGAATTTTGGAAAAACCTGTACATGAACTTTTTTTTACAGTTAGTTGAAATGAAATTTCGTTCTTGGCTTTAACTCTATCATTGTCTTTTATGCTTAAGTGTTCCAGTATTTGAATTTCAGTCCAATGCACCTGCGGAGTTTCAACCTTGAGTCGAGTTTGTTCATATTTGTCAAGTCCAAAAATCACAAACACGAGCCGCAAGCAGGGGTTACGTTAAACTTTGATGTTGCACTACTTCAGTCGATGGTTAACACTTAAGCCCTACTCCCGGTCTTGAGGATGAGTTGTAAAGATTGGCCAAAAATTGCATTTCGCCTTCATTTTTTCGAGCTTAACATCGTCGAATCGATGCTAAAACAAATGAGAGTTGAGTGGTCGAATCACTCGCTCACTTAATAATGATCATATCAATACTATGGGGACCTACACTCATATGTCGGCGCCGATCACACCTTTTTAATTTTTAAGTATGTGTCCACGCTTTGGGGACTTAAGTTATTTTGCAAGTGGTCAGTCACACTCGAGTTATGCTTGTACTCCGACCACACTCCGGGGACTCAGAGTAATTCATGGTCGACTCCCAGGTTTACACTCCAAGAATCCGGGGACAATCAACATTTGTAATCTGGTTTGCACTCTGGGAATCCAAAGTTAATGTTTATACTCCAACTCGCACTCTAGGAGTTTGGAGTCGATGCTTATATTTCGATTCGCACTTTGGAAATTCGGAGTTGATGTTTATACTCCAATTCACACTCTAGGAATTTGGAGTTGATGTTTATACTCCAATTCGCAATTTGGGAATTTAGAGTTGGCAGATAGATGGTCAGTCACATCTGTTTAGGCTTTTAGGATTTCGTTCGCACTTCAGGAACGATAGATTTATCAAGATCGTGGATGGTCGATTCACATCCACCACGAGTTAACAAGTGAGGTCGTTAGATGGACAGATCCATCCTCCTCGAACTTGGTCAGGATACGGTCGAAGTCGTTAGGTGGACAGGTCCTCCCTCTTCAGATCCGTACTTATGAGTTTATACTCCAACTCGTACTCTGGGAGTTTGGAGTTGATTAAAGGATTGTCATGTATCAATCCTTTTTTTGGCTTTAGTGTAGTGGCTTGCCCCCGAGCTCGGGTTTCACTTAGCGAGTGGCCGGTCGTATCACAGTCACTCCCTATTTGAATAAATTCCATCGTACAATGGAACTTAGCTCATTATGCGTCGTGATGGTTGTATGTCACATTCAATAATCACAGATCTGACTCGAAGAGATGGCATTTTATCGCTGAAATGGGAAAATACGGCAAAGTCAGTTGCCTTATTACAAGTTCAAATTTCGAAATGTAGAAACAAATTGCAAATGAAAAATAGACTAAAGTAGGTAAAGCCTGTCATGTGTAGTAGCGATGGAGACTCTCGCTGATCCAGACTCTCGGCAAAGTAAGACCGTCAACGGTCGATAACTTAATGTGCCATCTTCTAGTTTTCGTGCAATCACATACGGTCCTTCCAAGTTGGTTTCATGTGTAAAGGAAACGAATAAATTCTCTTAAGGATGAGATCACCAAGTTCAAAGGTTCGTGGTTGGACCTTGGCATTGTATAGTCGGGCGATTCGATTTCGATATGTGGCTGCCCTCAAATCAGCCTTTTCATGCTTCTCATCCAAAAAATCCAAGGATTCAGCGAGTAATATGGCATTTATCTTTGAATCATAATAAGTCACACGATGAGAGGGTACTTCCATCTCGACTGGAATAGCGGCTTCTGAACCATAGGATAAAGTGAATGGAGTGTGTCCGGTCGCGGACTTATGGGTTGTCCGATAAGCCCATAGAGCCATAGGAATTTCATCAACCCACTTGCCCCCGGCCTTTTCTAGTCGCTTCTTCAAAATAGACTTGATAACCTTATTAATAGCTTCAACCTGGCCATTCACTTGAGGGTGTGTAATTGCAGAAAAAAATTGGATGTGGAATCGCTGGCAGAAATCCCAGAATTCAATGCTGCCGAACTGGGTTCTGTCATCAGTGACGGTGGTATGCGGAAGACCAAATTGGAAGATAATGTTGCAAACTACAAAGTTGATCACCTTTTTTGTCATGATTATTGCAAGAGGTTCAACTTCGGCCCACTTGGTAAAGTAATCAACTGTGACGATGACGTACTTCGCACCACCTTTGGCCAGGGGTAGAGAGCCAATGATATCAATGCCCCATACTGTAAACGGCCACAGACTGACCATTTGAGTTATCTCAGTAGGTGGGGCTCTAGGAATTCGAGCATGCTTTTGACATCAATAACATTTCCTGGCATAGTCTGCTGTATCACAGTTTACAGTTTTCCAATAATACCCGTATCAGAGTACTTTCTTAGCGAGAGCTTGCCCTCCGGTGTGATCGCCACATTCTCTTTCGTGTGCATCATGTAATACTTGTTTAATTTCTCCATGGGCGATACATCGAAGGAGAGGAATGGAATATCGTCTTCTATACATGATTCCATTCTGAATGGAGAACCATGAAGTTTTTCAAAGAATCTGTCTCTTCTCACTCCTACGCTCAAGCAACGCTCCATGCTCGATGTAATTTCGTTACGGAGTCATCCACGACTCCTTATGGGGAGTGGTTTCAAATAAAAAGTCTGTCTCCATTTGATCAATGCTTAGGGAAGATAAAGTCTCTACAAGAAAAAGCCCCATTTGCTGTGCTTCTCCCGTACTTGCTAACTTTGCCAATGAATCAGCCTTTTGATTACGCTCATGGGTATGTAGAAGATGGCATAATAATCAAAATGATCAAGTATTTCCTGGACTCGTGCTAGATAAGCAGCCATTCTTCGATCTTCGACCTGATATTCATCCCGAACTTGGCATACGACTAATTGCGAATCACAATAAATTTCCACAGCAATAATCCTCAAATCTCAGGCGAGTTTCAATCCAGCAAGCAAGGCTTCATATTCAGCTTCAATATTGGTCGCACGAAAATCAAACTTCAAAGCATAACATATGGACCGACCTTCGGGGGTTTCAAGTACTATTCCAGCACCTGAGCACCGGTCATTCGACACACCATTGGTGTGTAGCTTCCAGATATATTCGGGAGATACACTGGTTTCGAACAAATCCTCTAGGATGGTAAATTCGACTATGAAATCCTCTAGGCATTGTCCTTGAATAGCTCGCCATGGAGTGTAAGTGATATCAAACTGGAAATGTTCCACTTGATTTACCTACCAGATGTCTCAGGCCGCATAAGGACCTGTCGTAATGGATGGTCGGTGTAAATAGTGACAGGATGAGCTTGGAAATATGGATAGAGCTTCCTTAAGGCAATAACGAGACAATAATCCAACTTCTCTAGCTTTGGATAATTTCTCTCAGCTCCGGTTAGTCGTTTACTAACGTAGTATACCGGTTTCTGCACTCGGTCTTCCACCCAAACTAAGGCAGAACTGATTGCATTTTCTGACACCGCCAGGTAAAGGTATAATTGCTCGTGGTCGACGGGCTTTGACAAAATCGGTGGCGTGGAGAGATGTTGAATCAATGCTTGGAATGCGCCTTCAAACTCCATGGTCCATTAAAAGTTTCTTCTCCCTTTTTGGATCAGATCGAAGAAGGGAATGCACTTGTCGGTGGATTTTGAAATGAACCTGCTTAATGCAGCTACCTTCCCGTTGAGGCTCTGGACTTTCTTTATTGTTCTCGGAGTCTCAAGATTTATGATTGCCCAGATCTTTTAGGGATTTACTTCAATCCCTCGAGCGTTGATGATGAGCCCAAGGAATTTTTCGGATGCGACTCCAAACTGACATTTCAATGGATTGAGCTTCATTCTGTATTCTCGAAGGATGCTAAATATTGACATGATCAGTGGAGAATCATGACTTTACCAAGATGTCGTCCACATATACTTCCATGGTCTTTTCGATTTGGTTGGCAAACATTCGATTAACTAGTCGTTGGTACGTTGCCCCGACGTTCTTGAGTCCGAAAGGCATGACTTTATAACAATAGAGTCCCAAATTGGTCACGAAGCTGGTATGTCTTGGTCGGGTAAGTGCATGGATATCTGGTTATAAACAGAATAAGCATCCATAAAAGACAATAACTTGTGTCCAGTCGTTGAATCTACGAGTTAATCAATTCGAGGAAGTGGAAAACTGTCTTACGGGTAAGATTTGTTCAAGTCAGAGTAATCAACAGATGTTCTCCATTTCCCATTCAGCTTTCGTACAAGCACGAGATTCGATACCCACTCCGGGTATATGGCATCTCAGATAAACCCATTCGATTTCAACTTATCGACCTCTTCATTAAGGGCGGCAGATCTCTCTAGATCCATACCATGCCTTTTTTGCTTGACCGGGATACACTACGGGTCAATATTCAGGGTGTGGCTCGTAATGTCGGACGAGATCTCACACATGTCAGAATGCGTCCAGGCGAATATGTCGAGATTCACCCATAGAAATTCAACCTATTCCTGTTGCTTCTGTTGGCTTAATTGAGATCCATTCTTTATCATCTTTGAATCGTCATCATCGTCGATCGGGACATCGATTGTCAGTTCGGCCAGGGAAGCTTGACTGTCTTTAGTTTCATCCTTTCTTTCAGTGTCTCTCAGGTCAAGATCCCTCTGGAATTAGTTGGGGTGCCCGGGCCTGGACCCAGGCACCAATTGTCAATTATCAGCAAAACAGACACAAAGAGATTCCTCTACACCCTTACCTTTCTCCTTTCGCTGCTCCCCACACAGCTAGGCGACATAACAGGCTCGTCCAGCAGCCTGATCTCCTTGAACGACTCCAACCCCATAATCGGTGGGGAACTTTAGAGTCAAGCACCATAAGGGAATTGTTACTCGGGATTCTACAAGGGTCGTCGGCCCAAGAAAGCATTAGAAGGGGAGTCTATATCCAATACAAGAACATCCAAACTCTCCGGCGTTCTCCAAGTCCCAACTCCACTTGCAGTTCCTCCACTCCAGTGGTTATAGTAGCACTCCCATTGAAGCCGTGGATTCGAAACTGGCAGGGCTTCAAATCTTTGGCTTCCATCTTCATTTTACCGTATGCTCATTTAGAAAAAATATTTACTGAGCTTCCACTGTCAACGAAGATCCTCTTCATCCAAGCAGGACCTGCCTGAGCAGATATGACAAGTGGATCGATAGTGGGGGCTTCGAACTTATCGACGTCTCTGTTTTGGAATATGATGTCATCGGTCATCATCTTCTGTTGCTTGGCTGGAGCCCCATCGTCACAACTACTACAACATTCGAAGTCCGCGTGCCTGATAGATCTGGAATACGACTCCATTTCCCTCTAGCTTCGGTTTGCTGGATGAGGACCACCACTTATTGTATTTATCGGCAACCTTCCATTGGTACGAGCGGGTTCCTCCCATCTTTCTTGGTTTAGTACACGATTTTGAGTTGATGGGCCCACACCTCCTAATTGTGACGCCCGCACAAACTGATCCAACTTCCTTTCATGTATCAGATTTTCAATGAGATCTTGTAAATGACGACACTCATTCGTATTATGGCCGTAGCTTTCATGAAATCTGCAAAATTTTCTTGTTTGGATTTGTCTCTCCGACAATGGCTTTGTAGTAGGCTTCTTGTACTGCATAGTATTGTAGGTCTGCAAATACACATTTTCGAGCTACGTGTTTAATGGAGTATAATTATCGAGCATTGGAGCTCTACGTCATGGAACTCGGTTTTGATCTTGTTTTTTGTTTTGATTTCCATTATCCCTCTGCTGATTTTTCTTATTTTGAATGTTCAACTGAACCTTTACGAATCTCTTCCCATTCTGCTTGACTGCAACATTACTTTGAATTCCTTTACCACTAGGTCCCACGTCATCCTTCTTCCTAGACTGTTTCACATCCTCCTTTCTCAAGAATTGGAATGCCTTGGAGTAGAAGCAATTCTATGACGCGAGAGGCTTCCCAGCCAACCAATTTCCAAACTCGGATTCAGGATCAATTCCCTTAGTCAATGCCATCAAAATAGAATTGTCATTGGGATTGCTTATCTCTACACACGCAGCATGAAACCTCTCTAAGTAGCGTCTGAGTGTCTCTCTAGAAGCTTGAGTGACACTAGATAGAGTGTTAACATTCTTTGGCCTCGCAACATGCATTCGAAACCGCTCAACAAACTTGGTTGCTAGTTGGTCAAAGCAAGAAATAGATCGAGGAGGAAAACGAGCGAACCACATAGTAGCAATGCCCCTAATGAAATGGGAAAACTACAACATTTTACTGCATCATCAGTTCTCGCAGCATTAATCAGCCACTCGTATTTCAGGATATGTTGATTCGGATCAGAACTTCCTTCATAGACTGGTAGAGCCAACATTCTGAATCGCTGAGGGGGTTCAACATATAGTATCTCATCTTTAAAGGGAGTATGACTACGGAAATTCCCCGGTCATCATTTGTAAGGCCTTGACTCTCTCGAATCATCTGACGAATCATAGTGGGAATGTCTGGCATTTGTACATTTTGTGCACGTTGAGCCAAGGTGTGGTCGGGTTCCACAATGTGAGACTGGACTGGACGTTATCGACGGTCTATGTCTCGCCTCCTTGGTTCCAAATCTTCAGGGACGTACGACTACAGTGTACGTCCACGCTGATGGTTATTCAGATCTGGTTGATTCCAGGCATCAACCCCCGGTTCAACAGTGGTGGTGGTAGCGTGGTTGTCTATGATGTAGTGAGGAACAGTACCTCCCTGAGAGGAGGGTCCAGTCTGGAAGCTGGTCGATGGGCCAACTGTCAGTTGTCCATCATTCAGAGTAGGTTGATGTTCGGTGGCTTGGGTGTAACTTACGTCCATTCATGGGCGTGTAGATCTGTAATGGTAGTAAGATGAGGCTGAACTCTCAATGGATGGGTAAGAGGCATGATCCCTCTTGGATCTCCTACGCCTTTGGCGGTTTAGCTGGTTGGTCAACTCTGCGTTGGCATGCAGCTGTTCAGTCAGTTGTTGCCGACTCTGGATCAACTCTTGAAGCAGCATTTGAAACTCTTATCTGGTAACCGGGCCTGAAAGATCTGAAGGTCCAGCAGCATTCTGGTTGGATGAAGGCAGTTGCGCTCGATTTTGTCTATCCCATCCTTCTTGATCTGCAAATTTGGAGGCAGTCCTTGTGCTAACCATGGTAGATAATGAAGTTATTTCCTAGATTTTATGCAAGTCTAAATAGGTTGGAAGGATTTTGAACTTGAGATCTGGATCTTCTTCTTGGATTTGTGAAATCTGGTATCGATAGCAGATCTAAGGAGCAGGAGAAAAACTAAGTTATCTCAATGAAAGCACCAAAGTTTGTACCAAAAATTGGCACAACACTCTTCGAAAGTATTTGAAGAGAAAAAAATGAAGAATAGAAATGTAAAACGAGGATATCTGACAAACATTTCAAAAAATAGAAATCAAAACAGATAGAAACACAATAATTTAGTGTGGTTCGGCGTCTTGCCTACGTCCACTGTGAAGTTTGATGACTTTATTGATATTCACTTGCTGATTACAACTAATGGTAATGGATTACAGCGGATTAAAGTGTTGAAATTCGAGTACAACAACAGTTATGGAGTGCAAAGTTGAATTTGGCAGAGTCTGGATATTGAAGAGCCAAAAGATCCTTCATCTACAGGCCCTGGGGATCTATTTACAGGCATAGGAGGCTGATATCTCGCTCATATCTTGTGAAACTTCTTCTGAAACGTGGGTGGGCCCACGCGATCGATCCCAGGCGATTTCGACTCGATCCATGATCGATACGAGCGACTTTCATATCGATCAATGATTGATCCAATCAAGTCGAAATTTGGAAGGAACATTCTTTATGTTATACGCAAGCTCCTGTGAAAATTTCATAGTATTTGGACTTATAGATTGTGCGATATGATCAATGCAGGTTCGTGTTTTCGGTAGGTTGTTTGGTTCGTATCGATGCCTTCGTATCGTTCCATTCGAATCGATCCAGGCATGTGTTAGCAAGTTGACATGGTGCTTACTCATCGAATCGATCCACTTTTGATGCTTAGTTGATCGAGTCTTCCCAAGATTTTCACCTTGTTCGTATCGAAGGAAGCGGCTCGATTCGTATCGATAGAAGTGGCTCAGCTCGTATCGATCCACATTGCATGGCTCGTATCGGTTGTGAAGTCTTGTTCGTATCAATAGATTGTGTTGCATTGCTCGAATCGATCGGCTACATTGCTTTGTGTGTATTGTGTTAATTTTCTATCGATCTGTGGTCAATCGATATGAAATAGGTTTGAAGTCTGATCGATACGAAATGCATATTCGTGCCACAGCCAATGGTCAGGAAGTAAACAATCACAGATGGATAAGAATGGGACATTGGTCGACCGATACAAACGAGTTGGAATGGATGGATAGGAAATCGTATGTGTCCGGTGAACAAGATCGATACGATGCGACCACCTTTGGATGGATATGAAGTGCGTAGTTCTGGGTGGATACTGAGTTCCAATGCTTGATGGATTCAAACAAGGCTCCATTAGGATAGATACGAAATAGTGCATCCCTGATGTATACGAACAGATGTTCGTCGATTGATGCGAAGAAGGTTCTTCAGCTGATGGATACAAAATGGTTAATGACAATGGATACAAAGCGGTGCACTCTGATCGATTCAAACTATTTGACTACTTGACTCACATCGATCATTTCTTGAGCGTGCAGACTCCGATTGACTTGAAACTTGGAATGTTGGCTTTCACAGCTTTACTCTTCATGTCTTGCCAATTGTAGTTTGATCCGGACTCGGACAAAATTTATCGACATCCATAGTGAACCCGTGCATACTCGTTATTCTGGACGAGCGATCCTTGCTTTTCAGTCAATTCCTTGATATCTCGGCCTTGCTAAAAGGTGGGATAATAATATCATTTCAACCCATATGATTTTTCAAATAATAACTAAGTAAACTTGTAGAGTGAAAATATTTTATAAATCAAACAAAAAATCCAATCAACCAATATTAACAACCAAACATTCATCATAATCATCATTCAATCCAATCAATATCAAAAATTAACTAATTATCAATAACAAGTATTTAGCTGGCAAATTTAAATTCAATAATGAATTAAATAGCAATTTAATTCAAATAAATTCAAATCAACTGAGATGACAATTTAAAATATACCAACAGCCATAAATAAATTTCTAATCACATCATGAATTCAATTTAACAAACATAAGAAATTTTAGAAGTTGTGAGTGGGTCAAAACACTCACCTTTGAATTTAAATCGAATTTAAATCCAAATTAGGGCTCAAAATTCAACAGTCTCAGAATTCTCCCAAACTAGCATCCAAATGTCGAAAATTTTGATATGATCCCATCAAAACAAATTGCATGTGAATCCGGCCTTGTATGCACAAGTTATGATAACTAGAACGATTGAATTTGGAAAAGAAAAAACAAAAAACTACCACATGCAATCAGCCACGTCAGAAACGCCTTGCTCACGCATCATTCGAGCAAGAACCGATCTATAGGCGGCCACAATGCGCTTGACAACGCAGCCACTACGGCTGCCTAACCTCCAGCCACCTCCAGCCACCTCCAGCCGCGTCACTTGAGAGCTTCCCCATGACCACAACGGTGATGCTAACGGCCCCATCGGCCACGAATGAGAGCATTCACCGCCAAATATTGCTAGCCCTAATTGAATTTTTGCCATCGATCTAGCTGTCATCTTGTCGAAGAAACCCCTTCGATAAACTATGCTCGACGCTCTCTATAACCCAGAGTCCTTGATTTGACGATCGGTTGCAATCGATCATGACGGAGCGAACAACCGAGAATTTTTTGACGTTTATAGATCAGACGATGAACCAAAACGAAAAATGAATTATTGCAGTGGATTGCGCTCATCAAGAGCTTTCCAAAGATATATAATTTGATATGGTTTTATGAAGTTAGAATTCTGGATTTAGTTTTTGATTTGAAATTGCAATTGGGAATTAGAGTTTGTATACCATTGGAAAGAGGAGATCAGAAAGAAATATACGTACGGACAATAAAAAAATAAAACGATTGCTAGGGTTTATAACAGGCTATTTATAGGCAAAGCTAAAAACAGAAGGAACGGACTAGATTGATTTACACGTTGAGCGATATATGACACGAAAAGCCCGTTCTGTCTCCGGAACGAAAATGTATTATCCCATATATCAAAATAGATGTTTTCATATTTTTAAACTCAATGGAACAAGTTTCAGGTCCTAATTCCATCGTATGTAGAAGTTATGTTAAAATCAGCTTTATTTCAAATTGATTTCATGTGAATTGATTTCTAGACGTTTCGAGTCCATACGATCAAAAGACAAGTCCAATCGCTACGAAACTTGAAACCTTACACTAATTCACCATTACGGATTCGATGAAACAACGGCCAAAATGGCTATTTTCACCTTAATTAAATAAATTAATATTAAAGTAATTAATTTACCTTTTTATTCGATATTTATTAACTAACCAATTTCATCATTTTCGGTTACTTAGACATTTATAATAATTCAAAACAAGTTTACACATCAATTTAGTGTTTAAATTTTTTCTAATTACAGTGTTCAATTTCAACTCTAATTAACCAATTAATTATAATTTAATTCCAATAAATTGTTTTAATTTGATTTCAGACTTTATATTCAATCAATTATTACTCGAATAACATAGTTAATATTTGTTTGCCTTTTATTACATTAGTATCCTCTAATTTCCGTCTTTGTTTGTATTAACTACTATATTTCCATTTCAGTTGTCAAATTTTACACATGAACTATAGTTTAAAAATCCTATTTAATTATTTATCTATGTTTCATTCTTTTATTGAATCAATTATTACACTATGAATGAAATTAACATTTCTATTCCTTTTATTGCATTACAATTTACAATTATTGTCTTAACTCACATTAATGTAACATTCAATGACATTCAATTGTAATTGACTAAATGAATTGGTAACAAATAACAATAGTCACCATTTCTATATTTAATCACATTTGCAAGTTTATTATTTACAACAAAATGTTACAATTACTTACCTAACACTTATTTTATTCAATTACCATTAATCATATATTGCTTTATTAATTGATTTAATATTTACACTTGTTTTCTTATATTAAATTTATAACCAAGTATAACATTAAATCATTTCAATTAATTGAACTTTCAACAAAATTGTTAATAATTAACTTAAATTAACATTGTTACATTTCATTCTATTTATTATTTCATTAGTACCACAAATTTTTATTTCTCCTAATATTAAATCACTAAAATCTTACTAAAATAATAAATTTTAATTGTCGAAAATTACATGTCGTTACAATAAATAATCATATAGGTTTATAAATATGAATTTATTAATGAATGTTGTTTGTTAGGAGATGATAATATTTAGTTATCAATGATTATTGGTTGAATTAAACTAAATACGAACACTTTGTGAACTCTATTTCACGAAGCGTTCGATAATTAGATTGAAATGAAATCTAATTTTAATAAAAATTGTTTGCAACAACCAAGATGTAAATTAACGAAATGTTTTCATAATAAGGTAATGGAACTGTATAAGTAAATTTATAATATAACTTATAAATAGAAAGAATTTAAAAGCTGAGCATTTTAGAATTTAAATCCCATTGATTTTCAAAATTGTTCTCATAGCTTTCAAAAGTAATAATAATATTATTTTGGAAGTGAATTTCACTAGAATTATATTTTGAAAAGAATTTTGAAAGAAATTAAAGATTAAACTCACTTTAGTCGCGGGGAAATAATTCCGAGGATGACTACAACATTGTCAGTATTCATTTTCGAGTTTCTAAGTGATAATTGCTACCAAAAAGAATTTGTTTCTAGTTAAAAAAAGTTGTTTATATTTCAATGATATAATTTGATATATAAAGTAAATATATAACATATTATTTCAAATTGTTTTAAAATGTAAATTTTGGTGTTTAAATTTTGAGATTTTCAGCTAAGCAAGGTCAAAATGTGATTGTGTGAATTTTAAAGATATTTGAACTTGTTTGGTAGAGTTTTAAAGGTTTTTGAACTTGTTTATAATAGTTTGGAATATAGATTAAAACAAATGTCTCGTGTTTTGACAGTTCGCGATTTCACAACCTGAAACTTTAAACGGATGTGTAAGATTCAATATAAGTTGGAATTCATTGAAACAAGAATTTTGTGGGCCATTATAATTATAGTTTTCATATGAAGGTGGAAAATCAAGATTTCGTTAATAAAACTCAAGTTATGTCCAAATCAAATTTTCAAAACCTTTTGAACTATTAAAAGGTGACTAAATAGGGTTTGGAAGCTTGTTTAATAAAATTGGATACGTAAAATAAATTTGAATGGTATATATAATCTTTTCGATAGAAGTGTATTATATTAGTTTGGACTTGAATCAAGAAATGTTTATTCACTTAAGTTAAAGCGACAAGAAATAATCTAAACTTTAAGTTTAAATTATGAAATGAATGGATTTATAAAATAAAATGAATATGAAGTGAATAGGTTATAAAAATATGTTTCAAAATATTAATTTAACTAATTTGAGTTTAAGGATGTTTACAAACTAAAGAAATGAGTTATGAAATAGAAATCCAATTCTAGATTCAGTTAAAAGAACGAATCTAAACTGAGAATTTTGGAACTTGAATTCAGGTGCTATTGAAATTGTTTTCCAAGATTTTGAAAATAGTTTTAGTATTATTTAAGATATTTATGAATAGAAGTTGTTTTCAAAAGGACTTTTAAAAGGAAGTAATTTCTGTACTCCTCTCTTCTGCTCCTAGAAAATAATTTCGGTGATGTCAGGCGCATCCTCAGCATTTATTTCCGAGTCTCAAAGCGGGGGAGACCACTTAGTAGCTTTGCTATGATTTTGATTCAATAAACAAATTTTGATTTAAAATTCTAAATATGATTTTATATATACAAAAGATATGAGTATATATATTGTTTCAAAAAGATTTGGAAAGAAACTCGGTGTTTAGTTCTTACATTCTTTGCAAATTAATAATTTTCACTTACTAAAATGAAATGAATTAATAAAATGATTTTAGTAAATGATCCATAAATGAATTGATATGAAATGTGTTAACGTAAAGTGAAATAATTGAATTTGAATAAATTAAACTGGATGAAATAAGATGTGAAAAAATTGGAAGCAAACCAATTGGATGAATATTAATTGTTGAATGGTTTGTTTTGTTGTAAATCATTGTTATTACTGCTTTTGATTGCATACGATTATTTTGTTGGGTATTTATGCTTGTTCTTATGTCTTGGATTTAGAATACATGCTATATAGTTCTATTAAACTCGTACATGCTTTTTAAATCTTTCTATGTAACGACCTGCCTTTTTGGACAGTTTAAATCGATGATAAACCACACCCATCAGACTCAAACCATTCAAATGGCTAGATTGGTATGGGGTAAATAAGAAAAGATGAGAAAAAAAAACGAATACAAAATCTCGCAGCGGAATGACAAAATATAATATCAGATAAACAACTCATGAAGCTGTTTACAAATAACATTGATTATACTTTTATAATACAAATCAAAGTTACAAACAGCAAGAATAAATAATAAATAAATGCAATGGAACAATATGATGTAGTGGAATCACTATAATAAATAGTAATAGTACAAATCTTCGTCATCGTCCTTCATAAAGCAGTCTTCGATACATTGAAAAGTTCAGACTGACCCGAGCATAATGAAATGACAAAACACTCGAGTCAGAACTAGAAGATCTTTTGTAAGTTAAATCAACAGTAAATAAATATGAGTGTAACAGCGTCGAAGATGTTTACGGGGTTTGATGCCTCCTATCTAGTGTCTAACGTGAGTGTAGTAACTTAGGCGATGTTTAGGATTACCATCTCCTAAGGATCCATTAAACTATCTACTATGTAGTATAATACACTATTATAATAGTGCAGTAAAGAAAAGTATTAAAATAGCGTTAAGGCATTAACCATATCCCCCTTAACATATTTTTATATATTCCCATAGTCTATATAGTACCATAATTCCTCCATAAATTGGAGAGAAATCAGAGGGGACTCCATAGGTATGGTATAAATCAAACTCGTAGAAAGTGCGATAGGGCATGTGAACACGACACTCGAGACAATGCTAGGGTAGATATACCAATTGCGTATCTGGACTGGTGGTAACGCATAGCAAATACTACCGCCCATTTTGGAACATACTCCCATAATCAAAATCAAGGGTGGCCGCCAAATCATCACAAAGTCATAATATTGTATCGAAGAAATGTGTCCGATCGGAGGTGCGACCTCACTTGACCCAGCATGGCACCTGTTTTAGTCACATCCAAGCTGACTCACGGGAGTCAGGGTCACGTAAATACCTCACACCTGTATGTTCGTCATACCATCCTACTTCATTCTGGAATCTCCACCATGTACACGGTTGTTAAAGTGGTTTTCGGTATTGGCAGAGAGAATGACAATATCCGATCCCAGTCTCTTTAATAACCAAACACTTATTTCACAACGGATGGTTCTTTTACGTTTCAAAAAGTCAATTCACAATTGATATCAAAATATCATATTCTCAAAACCATATCATTTTCGAAATCATGTTCACTAGCAAAATCATGTTCACTTTCAAATTATATTCACTTTTGAATTTATCTATAAGATAGGCTAATTAAATCCTCATTCCAAAATCATCATATTTACTCAAATATGTCATTTCGCAAAAGGGCATCAATTCCAAATTCCAACTTAGGTTGTATCATCATCAAAGATTTAAATATAAATACTTCAACTTTACACAGTCTGAAATTTTAGAAAATATTTTAGGTAGTCATTAATAGTTTTAATAGTTTTAAAAATAGTTTAAAATAGATTTAAATAGTTTAAATAGTAAAAATAGTTTAAATAGACTTTAATTTGATTTAATTACATTTAAAATGATTTATATAGATTTAAAATAGATCAGATGGATTTAAATTATCTTAAATAGATTAAATAGATTTAAAATAGATTAAATAGATTCAAATTATATTAAATAGATTTAAAATAGATTAAATAGATTTAAATTATATTAAATAGGTTTAAAATAGATAAAATAAATTTAATTAGTTAAAAATTGGTAAAATAGATTAAATTGGATTAAATAGGTTATAATAGATTAAAATAAATTAAAAGTGTTTCAATTGATTAAAATAGTTTAAATTAATTAAAATAGTTTAAATTAGTTAAAACTAGATTTCAAAGTTATATCCAAACATCTCAATAACTCAATTCCGATAAATTCATTTATATTTAATACTTCAACTTTAAAATTCCAATTTAAATCTTTTGAACAATTTATTAAATGAATTCCAATTTCAATAATAACGCTAGAATTATCGAAAATAATTCGGTTTATATAAATCAATTTCTGTTTTAAAATGCCAGTTAATTGAATTCAAAATTTAAGGACTTAAAGATCATTTAATTTAACTAATCCGTTGTCCTATATAATTTTCTACCCTATGGTCAAATAATACGGATATTTATCATTTCAACCCGCAATTTAAAATTTTACGGTTATATATCATTTCAAACCGCAATCCTGGATTTAATAAAAATCCATAAAATCGCTCGAGTCTATCATTTCAGCCCATAACGATTTTTCCCTAATTTATAGATCGTTCGAATATGTATTATTTCAACCCATAGGGAACTTGCAGCGTTACAATAATGTAAAAATACAACATCCAATATCAACAATCAAACATCTATCACAATCATTATCCAAATCAACCAATAAACATCACTAGATAACTGATTATCATTAACAGGTATTAAATGGAAAATTTAATTCAATATTGAATTAAACGCTGATTAAATACAATAAAAGTCAAATTTAACTAGAATGACAATTTAAACATACCAAACATCGATCAATTAATTTCTAATCATATCATAAATTTAATTTAACTAACATAAGATAGTTTAGTAATTGTGAGTGAGTCAAAACACTCACCTTTGATTTTAAATTGATTTTAAATCCGAAATGAGGCCCAAGATTCAAAAGTCTCGAAATTCATCCAAACCAGTTCCATAATGTCTCGATATGATCCTAAAGAAACAAACCGCGCGTGAATCCGGGTACGTTTGCAGAAGATAGGGTGGTTAGAACATTTTACGATTAAATTTAAAAATAAATAAAATGAGCAAGTTATAATACACGTCACCTCATATTACATGCGTCCCCCTAGAACTCTAATGTCGCACAGTACTCTCAGCTGCCAAAACCCCTCCGCCTACGCCATCAACAGCCATGCGCCACTCACCAGAATGTCGTGCCCCCTCCGGCAGAGTTCTTCGAGCCTGAGCGACACCTTTCCATCGCCGACCGTCAATCACTCAAACCCAGTCGCCGCTATAATTCCAAACCTTAACTAATTTTTGACGGTGATCGAACCATCACCAAGCCAAACGAATTACACCGATGGACTCTGCTCACCGATCTCCACCAATCCATACCAACGATTCGACGATCGGTCGAAGTTGATCATAATGCGATCAACGGTTAAGATAAATTCCTCAAATTCTGGGAAAACAGAAACCTAAATAAAAAAAAACTGTAGATTTGACTTGCACTCGTCGAGAGCTTCGAATCGATATATAATATGTTAAGGTTTTGAGGAGTTTGATTTTGAAGTTGATTTTTGAATTGAAATTGAAATGGGGAATTTAGGATTTCCAGCCATTGAGAAGAGCAGACAGATGAATTGTACGTACAAAAATGAGAAGTAATAAGGCAGCTAGGGATAGAAAAGAGTAATATATACTAACGAGGCTTGATAAGAAAGGATAATACCCGAATTGACGTGAAACTACAAATACGACCTGAAAAGTCCTTTTCGCTTCCGAAACGAAAGTGGGTCATCCCATATATCAAAATAGATATTTTTGATATTTTTAAACTCAATAAAATAGGTTTCAAGTCTAATTCCATCATATGAAGAAGTTTTCCAATTGATTTCAATTAAATTGATTTCTAGGCGTTTCGAGTCCGTATGATCAAACGACAAGTCCAATTCATACAGACTTGAAATCCTACAATAATTCACCGTTACGGATCCGACGAAACTGGTTTTATCGAAATCCAAATCAGTGGCCAAAATGGCTATTTTAACCTTAGTTAAATAAATTATTGTTAAATCAATTAAATCACTTTTTAAATTTCAAATTTAATGACCAACATTTTTCATCATTTTTTCTTACTTGGACATTTACAATAATTTAAATCAATTTTACATGTTAATTCATTGTTAAATATTACACCAGTTACGGTGTCCAATTTCAGCTGTAATTAAATCCAATTAATTAAAACTTAATTCCAGTAAATTAATTTAATTTGATTTTAATCTTTTTATTTAATCAATCATTACATTATAGACCTAGTTCACATTTGTCTATATCTTATTACACTAATATTCTCCATTTGTCATCTTTTACCATATTAGTTGCAGTATTTCAATTATATTGAATTTTTGTCGAATTTCACATTAATTAAATTTAAAATCCCAATTAATTAATTTATCTTGATTTCACTCTTTTATTAAATCAGTTATTGCCTTGTGAATATAATTAACATTTCTATACATTTTATTGCACTTACCTTTTACAATTATCGTATTAACTCATATTAAAGTAACGTTAAATTACGTTTAATTGCAATTGATTAATTATATTGGTAACAAACAACAATTGTCACCATTACTACATTTAATAACATTTTTAAGTTTATTATTTACAAACAAATGCTATAACAACTTACACAATACCAATTCTACCCAGTTAGAATTCATTGCACATTATTTCATAAATTTACACCTCTAAATTATCAATTACTCTTTAAATCCAATTATCAATTAATACACATATTATTACAACTAATTATAATCTATAACTAATTATAACTTTTAAATCATTTCAATTAATTGGAATTACATTTAAAGCAGATATAAATTACCTTAATTTGATAATATTACATTTCATTCCAATTATATTCCTTTTTAGTAGGTCATAATTTTTTATTTCTTCCAACATTAAATCACAAAACCTTACTAAATTAACTATTTTTTAATTATTGAAATTTATGGGTCGTTACATTCTATTAGCTACTAATATTTCAAATTTGAGTTGAGATAGGTACGTATGAAGACAGTTTGGAAGCATATGCGATTCGATATGCTTTTGCTCGCTTTAATATGAGCGAACTCGTTCATCTCTACCACTAATAAAGAAAATTCATTCCACTAGATTACTTGGTGTCTTTTTGAAATTACAAAAATACCCTTCATTCTTCACATCATGTCTATATTCTTACGGTCATACTCGCCGTTCTCATTCTCCTCTCCTAAAACCCAATTTATTCCTCCTAAATTCATACCTTTCTATTTGAATCCGTCATCCTCATCTTCCTCTTCAATAAATCAATGAACAATGGATGATTCAAGTAAGCAATCAGCAACACAAACCTCTGTAGTTTCTCTTCATCTTCCTTTCCTACTCTAATCGCCGTGGATCCATTTGATAGTTGTACTTGATTATGATGATGATGCCCTATGATTTTGGTTATTTTACCCATTTATTTGAACTTTTCTAAAATCTGATTGATTGCAAGGATAAATAGGATGAGATGCGTTCAAAATTTATTTTTTCTACTTCCTTTCTTCTTCAACCCTCATAACTCTATGTCTTCCCCTTCCCCAACTACTGTCTCCTTACATCATCTCCTCTATGCCGAGTCAAAAGAAGGGCAAGCTTCGCTACAATAGTAGTTTATATTCAGATCATGAAAACGATCTGGCGGTTGAGGGTCTGACCAGATCTGGTGTTATAATGGATAAACTAAATGTTCTATGATTATTAAATCGAACATGCCTATATTATACATCAAAATAACTGTACGTAGTTAAATGCTTAAACCCAGATACTGAAAACAAAAAACTAGATAGAAACAAGATCTACTATAAATCCATAAAATATTAGGAATCGCTAACTC
This sequence comes from Allium cepa, assembly GCA_030765085.1. Taxonomy (NCBI): domain Eukaryota; kingdom Viridiplantae; phylum Streptophyta; class Magnoliopsida; order Asparagales; family Amaryllidaceae; genus Allium; species Allium cepa. Next base: position 223,974,088 of record CM060928.1, read on the forward strand.
AATATTCCAAAGCTTGAAATAAATAAATAAAACATAGCAATAGCGAAAAGGTCTGTAGAATGAGGTTGGCCGGGGCGATGATGGACGGCAAAGGATTTGGTGTTGGGTTCAATGAAGGCATGGGTAGGAAAAGACAAGGGTGGAACAATACAAAAGCGCTAGAGTTATAGATGCCTTAACCATGTTTTTACCGTTTTAGGCCATGTGGGTCCCTAAGCCGACGATAACTTCATTGCCTTAATAGTGCCACTGTTTATTTTATAAAGTCTTAAATTTAAATTTTATTTGAAAATAATATGTACTCTCATTGTAATTTTAATTTTATTAGAATTTAGCATATCATATAATTAATTTATAATTTTAAGGATGATTTAAATGTTATTGTATATAATTTAATCTTATTTTAGAATATTATTTTATTTTTAAAATAAAAGATGGTCCATTTTAATGTTATGAAACATTATTAAATTGTACGTATATCTTAAATGTTATTACAATTAAAACTGATATTTTAATTTAATTTTTTTATTAAATATACTATTTTAGACATTTTTAATAAAGTTGTAATAGCTTTGATATCATACTTTTTGTATTAACGTGAACTACCAAAAACGCCCTTCTATATATTATAAAATATTAATCACATAAAAGTAGGATATAATAATTACTTTATAAATTCAAAATGCTTCTAAACATATGATATAAAATTAAAATTCCTTTTAATCAATACACATATACAAATCTTTATATAATTTGAAAATAAAAAATTATTTTTTTGGCTTATTTAAATATATATAATTTATAAACAAAACAGTTCACGTGCACGAAGCGCATACCATAACACCCGTATTAACAATAATAAGGTATATATCTCGGATTACACACCGTATTTTTATATTTTACTCTATAGGATGCCTCATCATTGAGATGAGATGTATATTCGTTATATATATGTGTATTATAAATTTTTACGATCGAGCGGTGTAAAGAAGATGTTGCCGATATTTTCCATAAATTCGGATGTTAGGAAAATTTTGAGACTTCAATTTTTTTTATAACTTGTTTACAAATAAGCCGAGATAGAGTGGTGTAGTAGAAGCATGATAAAGGTTTGTAAATAAATTTTATGTGTTATATGTTGATTCTTTTGAGTAAAATATATCAAATGTTAGATTCCCTACTTAATTCCTTTTTGAGGATGAAAGTTTTAAGTGGGGCAGATTGCAACTACCCGTATTTTTAACTATTTTAAATTATTAAATTTAATATAATTATTGAACAAAAATGGTTAGAGATTTTTTTTAATGATTTACTAATGTAATTTATTGGATATTAACTTAAATAAAAAATTTAATGATAAAATTCAATAAGATAAAAGATGATAGCTTATATTGGAAAGTTAACTAAATGATATTGAATTGTAAGTAATTAATAATAGAAATTGAAATAATCAATGTTAAGTTGATAAAGAATTGAGTGAATGTTTATGTAAAAGTAAAAGCATAAGTTTATTTATAAGAAATGACATTTTTGATAAGTATAAATTTCAGAAATAAGTAAACATTTATTTGGTAAGAAATGAATAACTTTGCTGTATGCAATAATTGCAATGATGTTGAATTACTGTAAATGGAAGTATTTGTTTTATTATTTAAATTCATTTTCACAGCAAATTTCATAAGTTAAATAACTTATATTTCAAATACAGTGATTTATTTGAAAATTTAATTATTATGTTTAATATTGGAATTATATAAGTAATTGATCTCGAATTTATTATGAATGAAAATGATTTCAAAAGCCTATTTAAATTTTATTTAAACTAGATTGAAGATTTTTAACTTTAAAAATTGAATTTAAAGTGAATAAATTTATTTTGGAAAATAGCTTTTTTTAATTAACGTATAAAATAGTCTTTTTGAGCACTCTTTCATATTTCCACGAAACCAATCAACGGATCCGTAGCTGTGAGTTATTACCGGATTTCAAGTTTTGTAGGATCAAACTTATCGTTTGGTCGTGCGAGCTTGAAACACATAGAACTTATTTTCAGAACTTTAATTAATATTATTCGATTTTGAAATGCTATTTTTTGAATATGATGGAATTGGCTTTCGGTACATATTCGATTGTGTTCATAGGGATATAAAATATAGAATGCTAGGTGACACACTTCGTTTGGAGTTCGAAAATTTCACGGATGAATAATGTTTTGAAAATTTATATAAAAGGCCACTTTAATTTTCATTTTCGCAAAACCTAACTCATATTCTCAGGGCTTCCTAGTTTAAGTTTTAACGGTCGAAATTTTCCTCCATTCTTCCCCTGATTTCTCCAAATCCCTTCATTTTTAAGTTTCGTCTTCAAAATGAAAGATGAAGAGCTCGATGAGCTCTAGGTAGTGCGCGGTTGGATCAAGGTGAAAGAATGTAAAATCACGAGAATCGAAGCATGAAGGGTGTGTGAGTTTTGGGTGATTTCATGACTATGAATGCATGAGTGACGGTGAAACTTCTGGAGATGGTGGAGCTTGGAGAGGCTGTTGCAGCGGTGGGCTTGGATCTAGGTCTGATGGGGTCTGGTGATGGGCGGTTGTCGAAGTTCGGTTGCGTGTTTGGGTTCGTTGCGTGTACTGGATGATGGAAGAGATAGTTTTTGTTTTAATTTTTATTAATCATATTAATTATGTCATTAATAATCGATGCGGTAAATATTGAATAACTTTTTCATGCGAGGTCGGATTCGAGCAAAACAAGTTTTGCGTTGGAATCGTATCGACGTCATCTACGATATTGAGTTTGTTTGAAATTTATTTGAATCTAAAAAAAATTCAGTTCAAATAAAGGTGAGTGATTATACCCTCTCATAAATACTAAAATATTTTCTGATGTTAGTTGAATTGAAATCGTGAAGTTATTTATCTTTATTGACCGTTGTTTAGTAATTTAACTAACATTTGAATTGACATATGAATTGAACTTTTCGAAATTTTAATCGACGGTTAAATTTGAAATTGAATTGCTAGTTAAACACCCGATATTGATAACTAGTTAATTGTAGTGATTTATTGGCTGATTTGGATGTTGACTATGACGGTGATTATTGGTTGATATATTGGATGATTGGATGTTTATATACATATATATATATACATATATATAAATATATATATATATATATATATATCATGTTATCACCCTGTATATTATTGACAGCATATAAAACTATAAATTGAATTATTTCGAATAAATTAAGAAATATGTTGAAATGATATATACCTATGACACTAAGATTTGGATTGAAATGATATATATCCATCCATGCAATTAAAAAAAACTGAAATAACTATTCACTTGGCCATAGCATAGAAAATTATGTATGGACACCGGATTGGTTAAATTAAATGGATTTAAAATTCTTGGTTTTTGAAATTATTTAATGATATTGTTTTAAAGAAATAAAGGAATCAAATTTATATGAATCGAATTATTTCTAATTTAAGCTTTGGAATGTTTTAAATAGGCTAAAAGAAATTTTAAAGAATTAAATTAAAATGTGAATTTATAATTGACATACAAATTTTATTTTGGAAACTGAATTATTTTAAAGATTTTAACATTAAATTAATTATTGAAGCTTAATTAGGTTTATGTGGTTTAAATCGATGAATTGAAATTGGACCTGAAATTTACATAAATTGAAATGGTTTAAAATAAGAATTGAATTGAAATTTACTGAATTTAATTGTTGAATAGAATTTGAAGTTAAAAATGAACGTTTCAAAATTATAGTTAATTCGAATTGAAATCAAAATCGAACTTGGTTTGAATTGAAATTGAAATTGAGTCAATTTAAATTAATTTGAGATCGAAAATGATTTAAAATGGAAAATTTGAAATTTAATCAATTTGATTGAAATTTTGACCTGAGCAGATTTATGGGAAATGGAAAGAAACAGTTTTAAATTTGAAACTATTTTCACTATAAACGATTTTACTATAAACTATTTTAAAATTCATCTTTTTGAATTTTCAAATTACTTAATATATAACCTATTTTATATCTAAACTATTTTAACTATTCAAACTATTTTAAACATCCAAACTATTTTGACTATTCAAACTAATTTAACTATTCAAACTATTTTAACTATTTAAAATTTTCAAACTATTTTAAAAAATTCAAACTGCTCATGTTGGGAACTTTTTATATTTAAATCGTTGATTTAAATATGAATGTGGTTAAAATGAATTTATAATCTAAATAGAAATTCGAAATGATTTTGAACTGAAATTGATTTCGAAGTGAATAAAATGATTTTGAAATGAAATTAATTTTGAAATCAATAAAAGGTTTTGAAATGAAATTGATTTCAAAGCGAATAAAATGATGTTGAAATGAAATGGATTTCGAAATGAATAAAATGATTTTAAAATGGAATTGATTTCGAAATTAATAAATGGTTTTTGAAATGAAATTGATTTCAAAGTGAATGAAATGGCTTTTGAAATGAAATGGCTTTTGAAATGAATAAAAGAATTTTTAAGTGAAATGCATTTTGAAGTGAATAAAATGATTTTAAAATGATATTGATTTCCAAGTGAATAAAATGATTTTGTAGTGAAATTGATTTCGAAGTGAATATGATAATTTTGAAATGAATGATTTTTTGAAGTGAATATGATACTTTGATATTAAGTATGAATCGTTTTCAAATTGTAAAAGAACCAACGAATAAAGTGACGTTTGGTTGTTAAAGAGATCGCGGTCGATTATTGGCATACTCTTTGTCAATGTTGGAACCACTTTAACAACTGTGTACGTAGAGGAGACACCACAATAAAGTGGTTGGATTTGGTGTACATTGTTGGATTTGATGAAAGAGAACGATGACGGGTTGCTCCGACACTTGTGTCAAATTGAAATGACAAAACATGACGGCTTGAACCGGGCCAAGTGGGCTAACTACCCCTAGAGAGCACCCGCTCTTCAATTTTTCTTGTGGACTTGGTCCATATTATTACCTTTGTTGCTGGTTTCGATTGGTGTACTTTGATTGGGGTAACCTCCCTTTGACACGATATGGGACGGGTGGATGCGGTGGGCGGTCGTTGTGGTGATGCGTTACCACCAGCCTGGCGACCCGAACTGGTAGCATTCCACCTTTGGCATTGCCTTACTTGTTTTGTCATACTTTTATCCTTATATGAGACCACCATGAGTTTGGTTTAGTGTTGCCGTATCTCAACGCATCCGTATCTACCAACGTTCTACTGGTTGTGCTATATGCAAGTACTATAATGCTTAGAAGCGAATTAAGGGGGATTAGTGTAAAACCTTAATGCTAGGAAAATATTTATTTTATTGATTAGACATTACATATATAGCGTATTCTACTATACATAGATATTTTGACGGATCCTTATGAGATGGAAAATCCCGTTACATCTCTTAAGTTATTACATGTGTGTTGTACACTGGAAAGGAGGTGTAAAAACCTATAAACATCTCTGACGCTATCACACTCATGTTATATGTGATATTGATTTGACTCAAATTTCAAAAATTAAAGTAGAAAGTTATACTCAATGAAAAATTCCAAACTTGAATCATTGAACTTGTCTTGTTGAGATCTTCCTTGGTTAGGATTTTGATTGGATTTATAAAGTTTTGGGATTGAAATTTTTTTACAGCAAGGAGTTATGGAAGCTATTGGACTAGGGCTTCAATTTTCTTGAGTTTGAAGGCTAATTGGTAAAAATGGAGCTCTTACTTGGGTTCGTCGAAGAAAATAGCTTCCCTTGTGAAGATTTGGTGAAGCTCGACGCATTAGTGGCTGTCACGACCTAATAGTGCGCACGAGGAAACAAGGGTGCCAAGTTTTATTGGGAGCTCTAGCGTGGTGGAGAGAGGAGCAATCACATAGCTTTCTTGATGAGGAGTTCAACAGTGCGCTCAAAACTAGATTTCATTGAGAAGGGGTTGTAGGAAGGCGCACATGCACGGTCAACAATGGAGGAGGGGAAGCGTGTACCTACGCACGGTTTGATTTGGGGAAGAAGGAGCGATGAGGGCATAATTGTAAATTATTTGAAGTTGAGTATATTAAATTATATTATTAAATTAATAACTTGTCCATACGAGGACCAATCGAGACGCAGATTTTTACATTGCGGTCATAATGACGGAAGTTTCACGATGGGACTTGTTTGGATGAATTTGAAGGCTGTTGAAATTTGGGCAAAAATCTGACGTCGTTCGATTTTAGCTCTTAACCGAAACGCTAACGAAAGAAAATTTTGGTGAGTTAAACCCACCTTTTTGGTTAACTTGTATGATATATAGTTGATAAAAATCATTGTATGACTGTTTGGATGAATTACTATATTTATTAGTTGGTTGGGATATATTCCTACCCCTAGAACAGATGAGACCCTATTACTTTCCTATGTAAGAGTGGGTGACTCTTTGTACACTAATCCCACCCCGAAATGGTTGATTTATTATTTATGGTTATATAATGTTTGTGATGTAGGGAAAATAGGCCCGAGGGATCCAATAGGTTTCCTCACAAATGTTGACTTTATTTACATATATGTGTGCAAACATATATAAGCTGTGATGTAGAGTGATAGGTAAGTGGGATCCAACGGGATTGTGGGCATTAACCTGATTGTGGGCATCATGGTTATAGCATTGTTATATGTTTGGAAAACAAAGAAAACCCTATAGTTATAGAAAAACTAATATTGATATTGGTTAAGCGTTGGGTGGCTGTTGGCCTTGAATTGGTATTTCGAAATACTATAAATTTCCATTTGTGCTAGAATTTTTTTTGAGATAGGAAATGATAAATCAATCCGAAATTGGGTTTTCAGAAATATTTTGTTTTAACGGTTATCTATTTATACTAATGTTGTTTTAAAGTTATTTAATTATAGTAATATTATTTTAAAGTTATTTAATTATAGCAATATTATTTTAAAGTTATTTAATAATATTATTAAACTTTTAAAGTTACTTAATTATAGTAATATTATTTTAAGGTTATTTAATTGTATTAGTATTGTTTTAAAGTTATTTTTTTATAGTTAATATTGTTTTAAAGAATTTATCGAAATGTCAATATTTTGAAAGGTTAATTATTTTATTACGATGTTTTAAATTTAATAATTTTCATTTATTTATAATGCTTAATAATAATAATAATATAATAATGTTTTGAAGTAAAATATCTTTTTAATTATTTGTAAATGTTTTCAAGACCCATGAATAGAGTTGAATGATTTGGATTTTATGAAGAAAATTATAAAATGGTTTGAAAATTTAAGGGAAGGTTATTTACAAGGTTAAAGAGTTTATAAATGGTTAGATAATTATAAATGAATTTTAGAAACGGGTTTATAGATTTATAAAAGGAGTTTTATAAATGGTTTTTATGGATTTATAAAGTGTTTATAAATGATTTTTGAAATGTAAAAAGAGTTTATAAGTGGTTGAATTTTCATAAAGGGATTATAAATGTTTTATTGGGAATATATAAAAAGGTTTATAAAGGGTGTTAGAGAATTGTAAGGAATTTATAAATTGTTTGAGAACCGAATAAAAAGAAAATCTTTCTAAATTTCCTTGATATACTTATACCGTTGGGATAAGTATATGGATGTTTTCTAAGCATTGAAAATATAGGGAATGACAGATATACCTTTGTAAAAAATGTTTGTACAAGTAATTTACAATGTGTTTATAAAAAGAATGAAAGATTTATTAAAAGGAGGTCGATAGTTGCTTATATGCTTAACCGATTTGTTTTCACCTATGGATTAAATTTTGTTTGAATGTTTGTTCGTTGATAGAAAAATAATCGACTTTCAAATCTTGACCTAAATATGTAATCCTTCTTAATTTTGATGGTATGGAAATATTACCTAGTTAACACCCAGAGATTTTAACTTGGGAAATATCTAGGAGAAACACGAAAATTATATGGTATAGTTACCGTCTGTGGTACTATCTATACGTATAAACTCGTTTTACTTTTCTAGGACAAATGATAAGGAGATCCATCCACTTAAACGGTTAGGGGGCGATCTCTGTTCTTGTGTATTGTCTAAAGAACTAGCATTGAGAATTTTGAAAATTGATGATTGGATTTTGGAGCGCCATAGAAATGGAAGAGTGTAGTCGTAAGAGATGACTCGAAACCCATAACCACTCCGAAACCATATACGGTAGATTCATTCCGCTTTGAGATTCTATGCTGTTTAGTTTTCTTATTACCTTCTTCCTTCTTTTATTTTCCCACAACAATCGATCGAGTTTTTCCAGCATACGATTGCTCGGCGCACACAACAGAGAAGAAGTATTAGTGTCGATTTTCGAGTGTCGAAAATCCCAGTCGTTACGTTTGGTATCAGAGCGGAGGTTCAGTGAGAACCTTGGCTTTGGTGAGGTACTCATTATAAATAAGGTCAGCAACACCCTAGAATGAGTCCGAGTGTATATATATGAGTGCACATTTGTTAGTGATATAAAAGTTTTTATATTATGTTGGTTAATTTGTTGAGTTGCTTATGAATTCTGCTCATTACGAGTAATTAACGCTATTAATAGGGATCTTTGTACACTTGAGAGTGCAATTCGATATGGTATTGTTTTTTGGGTAAATGAATTAATTTTGCCTAGATTATATTTTATATATAAATGAATAATTTGTCAGAAAGAATTATCGTATACATATGGTGTGTTTGGTCATTAGAAAATGATAATATTTGATATTATCATTTGTTGTTCGCGATTGGATAAAAGTTTCATTATTAGAATTAAAACAAGGATAAAACAAGTAAGGAATGGTTTTATGTAACCAAAGCAAAATTATGTAAATATGGTTAATAAAGCGGTTTATAAATTTGAATGGATTTAAAAGATGAGAATTCAAGAATTTAAATTCCGTTGATTTTGATTTTTTTTCAAAGTTTTAGAAAAAAATAATAGTATTATTTGGAAAATATTTTTGAAATGAAATAATTTTAAAAGGATTTTAAAGAGATAAAAAGCATTGAACTAACTACAATTGCAGGAAAATAATTTCGACGATGGCTGCAGCATCATCGACGTTCATTTTTGAGTTTTGTTTGGTAAAACTAGTTTTGATTTTATAATTCAAAAGAATGATTTGATATACCATGAGGATTATATATATATATATATATATATATATATATATATGATTTCAAATTGACTAGAAATAAATAGGAACAAGGTGTTTAAATTCTAGAAATTTTCATTTAAGTGTTTTATGAAAATATGAGAAAATAAGTTTGATAATGTAACGATCCCAGTTTTAAAGACGAATTTAAATTTCTAATTTAATTGAATTTTTGGGTTAAATTATGGATTTGTTTGAATTTTTCAATTTTGATAAGATATGTATACTTATTTATTTTATAATTTGGATTTGAAACTTATTATAAATGTAATTGAATTGGATTAGAAATAAAATGTTTAAAGAAACTACTTATCAATATGGAATATAAGTGTATAGAATAAAATATGTGTTATAAATTTAATACTTAAGTTAGAAATATAATTATAAGATAAATTACAAAATATCAAGTAAACAAATAAAAGAAAATTTTCATACAAATGAAAATCTAAGCACATATAAAATATAAAGCGAATACAAAGGACCAAAGTAAATGATAACAAATGAAACATATACAATAGGCAAGCAAGAAAATAAATAAAACAAAGTACATAGTTACATGCTTATACAAAGCAAAGAAAACTGTACAAACATGACAAACAGTGATGCAAGAAAATAATAATAATAAAATCAGGTAAGGTAAGGCTGTAGACAAATGATAACATATGCATTTAATACAAGCATAAATGCAATCTTCTCAGCCGAAAGAAAGAAATGTTAAAAGTCATTTCAGTTTTTAAAATAGTTCTTTAGTCAACAAAAGAAGTAAGCCTAAGTAAATAGTACCTTCCCCTATATGCAAACTATCTGTTGCTATATATTTATATCAAGTTTGTTTAGTAAGAAAATAAGCAAGGCCTGAAAAGAAAAGAAAACCAAACACCAAAAATTTATAAACTCAAACATCATTCAATCCAAAGCAAAAGCAAGTTCAAACCTGGAAATCAAACAACAGAAGCCCTCTGTTCTTCATCTTCTCAAAATGGTGAGCAACTCTTAAAACCATATGTACTTTGATTTGTATGCGATCAGTGTTAGATGGTTGCTTGAGTAATATGTTAGTATGAGTGTGAAAATGCCTGAATGAGCATATAATCCATTCATGTCTGTTTACCGGCATATGCCTTTGGTTTTAAAAGTCTTAGGTTTTAAACTCAATTTAAGAAAATTCATATTTCTTCAACTAATAACATTTAGACCATGATGTTTGAATAAAAGTTGTTCATAATACTCTAATTTAAATTTTAAAAATAATCCCAAACAATTATATTAAGTGAATAATCCAAAAATTAGATATCACAGTGATAATTAATATTAGTCAGAAAATCAAACAATTTAAATTCACCTTTTGATTCTATAATCTGATTTGTGCTTGTGAATAGTGAATTTAGAAAAAGAAATTATGATTTTTAGGATTGGGTTGATCGAGATTTCTCGAGTGGAACAAAAAGCATGTTTTTGCCGTTATCTGACGAACGCCAATGTTTTGAAGGCCGAGCTTCAGGGCGAAGGTAGGTGGGTGGATGTAGATTCATGGAAAAATATAAGGAGATTTTTTAATTCGCCATAGTTTGAGATTTGAACTAAACTAGGGTTTAAGCCATGTTTTAATTAACGTCAGGAAAGTGATCGCCACGTCACCAGAATGGCATCGGACTTCATCGCACCGGGGGGAATCATCGTAGCATGACGTGGCGCGGTTGTGGACGAAGTTGCGAGGGTTCTGGCGCTAGGTGGTGGCGTGGTGAGGTGATTTGCTGAGGAGGGTTTGGGTTACAGTTTCGAACGCGAGGCTCATTTTCGATTGGGAAATTTTGGTGCCGAGTTGAGTGTCGATTTCGTATGTGGGGGTGCTTTGCGACTTGTTGGAGGTCGCGATGGCCACCGGAGGTGGCGGCGGTTCGTGTGCACTTGCATGAAGTCATCGTGTGTATCAGCGATTGGAGGTGTTGAGGAAGGAAGGGGTTTCGCTCGAGAGTTTGCTTGAGGAAGAGAGTCGTTTGCTTCGGTTTAGATCGGGTGCTTGAGGGGATTTTCGGTTGTTTAAATTTAACTGAAGTTTAAATCTTGATTTACAGTTCAAAAAAGAAGAAGAAGAAGAAACATGGGGACAGGGAGAGGTCTCGGGGAAGATAAGGAAGGAATTCGAGTGTTACTTGAGAAAATTGGGGAGATGGCTCGGGTCTTTCTTCCCATGGATGTAAAATCATAATAGTAGACCAAGTATACTACTTTTAAACAAATTTAAGTGATCATTGATGTATGACAGTTATAAATCAAGCTTTATTACCAGTTAATGAATTAAGTAAACACTTAACAAAGTTTTGGAATCTAAATAATATTTTAATCAAGTAATTGTTATAAAACCAGTGTTGGAATTTAAGTAACATCAAAGTTCTCAAATTTGTAATAAGTTGATTTCAAAGTTTAAATAAGATTTCTTGGAAAATGTTAATTAGTGAATAAATTAATATAAATTGATTATTTTCTGAAGGTAATTAAGAATAATTACTTTTTAATTGTAATTAGTAATGAATTAAGTAATTTAATTATGGATCCATAGTTAGTTAATCAAGTAATTAATGATTAAAAAATGGGTAATTAAGTTGATTAATAATTAAAAATTTTACTTAATGATTAAGGGAAATCAATTTAGTAATTAAGACCTAGTAATTGATCAGGGAATGATTTATTAACTAACTAATTTGAAATGAAATGAGAAATTAATTGATAATTAATCGATTAATTAAACAGGGTTAAGGAACTAACTCTCAAGTAATTAATTATAAATTAAATTAATTACAATAAGAATTAAAGATGATTGCTCATGGATTGTGAAGGTAGGATATCTGATTTGTTGTCTAACGAATTGATATTTATGTTTGTAATTATGATGCTGTGAGATATGAATTACTTTGTGCTGGATTTTGATTGGTGATTTTATTCTGTATTGATGAGGAAAACTTTGGCCTTTAAAACGGCATTTGAATTTCGAGGCGATAGGGATTCGGATTCTGGTTAGTTGTCCGAAACCCACGTCGAATAGTAATGACGAATCTTTATGACCGATAAATTTATTTATCTATGAATCGATAAGCGTTATGTATAATATCGCTTATCAAGATTGATATGATTGAATCTATGATGATCGATGTTGCACTTCTATTGTGTAAAACCCTGGACTACACTATACACACAGATATGGATTTCACGTGGAAATCGGTTTAAGTCACAGATTTTTAAATAAGTTTTGAAATTGAATTTTTAAATTCAAATAGTTTTGGAAATAAATTAAGTTAATGTGAAAAACTTTTGAAAAGGTGTTTTAAGAATGAAAGTTATTTTGAATAACTTAATAAAGATTTGAAATCTGAATAATTTGAATTCAATATCTGAAATTGAATTCTATATTTATGATTTAAAAACGGTATACAAGTTTATATGTTGTTTTAAAACAATTTTTAAAGTATTGTTGTGAGAATTTGAATTAACTCAAAGATTTTTAACTTGTGTAAATAGAATCGGGTTTTTTTCTAAAATAAAACTATTGTTTCTAAATGATAAAAAGCTTTCGTATGAGAAATGAATTTCAAATTATATTTAAGGGATTTCAAGTTAAATTGAAAATGATTTTCCAAGTTATGAATGAATCTTTGGAAACAGTTTTGAAAGCTATGAGATAAATCTTTGATTTAAAGATTTAAATAAAGTAATTCAATTGAAACGAAAATTGTTTTGAAATCCGTAAATGATCTTTGTGAAACTGAGTGAACTTTGTGAAATAAATCTTTTTGTTTAAAAGATTTGAAATGGTAATTGGTTTAAACCATTTGAAAGAAAGTTTGGAATTATTAAGTTGTGACTTAATTGAAATCCCATATCCATATGTTTTAAAAGTTGCGCTCACTATTCGGGTTAGCCGGGAAAGGACCTTTGTGTCGTATAACCCATTCCGAATATGTGATACGTCATTATGGATAGCATTTCAAGACCGGTGTTGAAGACCGGGTATTTGCGAGAACGATAGGATGACCTATCGATTGTCTCTGCACTGAGTTGCTCCGGTATAAAGATTCCCTAAGTGATGGGAAGTCCGATCGGGATTGTGAATACCCGGATTGCAAGGACTTCTTTGGAAGTACCTTCTGTTCTGTTCGAACCCAGAACAGACTTGAATGGATTGTATGTCTGACATTACTTTTTGAGATATAAAGCAGATTTCTTTCAAATACATTTCTGTTGGTGGCGGAGAATTTATTCTCTTTGCATTAACACCCTTCTCTGAGACGTACGAGCTCAGAGGTTATGTAGTTGAAGGTTGTCGGCGATATATTCCCAACTTGGTAATGTGGCATGCTGAGTGTTGCTGACCATTTGTTGATCAAAGCGTGGCTTTTGTAAAAATCATAGCTTTATGGACGAGACTTGCTTACCTTGGTGTAATCTTGATGGTGGATCGAGCTAGGAGTTTAGGAGCTTTGTCTTTGGAGCTTTTTGGATCAGAGTTGCAGTATTGGATATCTGTGAAGACTTATTTCATATTGTATTGTGTTCCGCTGTATTTTGTGTTGTATATTCTCTGATGTTGATGATTATCATTGTATCAAATTGATGTATCAGATATTGTATTCATGTTATATCAGTGATATCATCTTTTATTTTCCGCTGTGTTATTTATCATTTATGGGTGTTGCAAGCTCCCGCGAAATGAATTTGATGTTGTTTGTCGGACATCGAGTTCGGGTCGTGACAAGTTGGTATCAGAGCTGAAGGTTGAGTAAGAACTTTAGCTATGGAGTGTAACACCTTAGATAGCTCATTAGAGATAGGGTGAAGTATACCCTAGAATGAGTACAACCAGTGGAACCAAAACCCAAATTTCTTAATCTATTCTCTTCATCTGTTGTTATTCTCTAAGATATTTCGTCCGAATGCCTAAATCGGATTTCTTACTGTTTACAGATAGTAAGAATGAGTGGAAGAAGGGGATGAAATAGGAGACAGGAAAGTACTACTTTAGCTGGTCAAAACCCTGCAACGACAGATATTCCTATTCAATCTCAATTGAATTTGGCTGATTTATATCGAAGTTTTTCTAGACTTGGTGGAAAGCCATTCACAGGCAAAGAATCTGTTATCGAAGCACAAGCCTGGATTCGATCGTGTGAAAAGATTTTCAAAGGACTAAAATTAGAAGATGATCAGATGCGATTGATAGCTCCTTGGCAACTCTAGGAAGAGGCTTTAGTTTGGTGGGAAACTGTTACCGTGGATGAGTCGGCAGATGAATTTACTTGGAGTCGTTTCAAGGAAGTGTTTGAGCAACGATATATGTCGTCTGCTGGTATCTGTAGAGTGTACCAGGAGTTTATGGATTTGAAGCAAAGAAGTTTATCATTTGAGGAATACTTGAACAAATTTATTGAATTATCTCGATTTGGTCCAGAATTGGTGAATACACCGTTAAGGAAGAATGAAAAGTTTATTCGGGGAATGAACAAGGAGTTTCAGGAAAGGATGACTACTCACATCAAGGAATCTTTTTCTAAATTGATTGATATGGGCTATAGATATGATACTCTGGAAAAGCAAAGAAATCCGGAGGAGAATGGAGATACAAGTAATCTGAATTGGAGAAAAAGGAAGTTTGGTGGAAAGAAATCGAGGAAAGATAAAGGAAAGAAGAGTATATAGAAGAAAAAGAAGGATGTTACTTGTCTCAGTTGCTTGGAGAAAGGTCACTACTCAGATAAATGCAAGAATTCTTGGATGCTAGGAATGAGAGAGCCATTTATGAGGCCAAATCAGGAATCTACGGGATGCTATAAATGCCGCAAGCCAGGACATACGATCAACAATTGTCCAGCCAAGAAGCAAACTTTAGTAAAGAAAGTGTATGCAATTAGAGATGATTCTTCAACCTCAACAAGCTGATTTAGGAAAAGAAATTTTATAAGGTAATCTTCTCGTTGACGATTAAATTGTTCGAATTTTGTTCGACACTGGAACTATCATTAGTTGTATTTATCAGCAAATCGTAAATGAATTAAATCTTGAATCTGAAATCGTAATCGAATCTATTTCTATCTATTTTATTGGGTTTCGATATAATCTACAAATGGTTAGTTATCCCTTCGAACTAACCAATACACATGTATACTTCGTAGATCAGGTAACCCAATTATTACATAATTGATTGAGTTTGTTCTCACATCTATTGTTGATATTCTGATTTGGTAAGCCAAATGCAGAATAAATATACAGTTTGATTTGTAGACATATTTCTCTATCTTCCATCTATCTTTGTTATATCTCTCTGGTGAATTTCGAGGACGAAATTCCTTTTAAGGGGGAAGTCTGTAACGATCCCAGTTTTAAAGACGAATTTAAATTTCTAATTTATTGAATTTTTGGGTTAAATTATGTATTTGTTTGAATTTTTCAATTTTGATAAGATATGTATACTTATTTATTTTATAAATTGGATTTGAAACTTATTATAAATGTAATTGAATTGGATTAGAAATAAAATGTTTAAAGAAACTACTTATCAATATGGAATATAAGTGTATAGAATAAAATATGTGTTATAAATTTAATACTTAAGTTAGAAATATAATTATAAGATAAATTACAAAATATCAAGTAAACAAATAAAAGAAAATTTTCATACAAATGAAAATCTAAGCACATATAAAATATAAAGCGAATACAAAGGACCAAAGTAAATGATAACAAATGAAACATATACAATAGGCAAGCAAGAAAATAAATAAAACAAAGTACATAGTTACATGCTTATACAAAGCAAAGAAAACTGTACAAACATGACAAACAGTGATGCAAGAAAATAATAATAATAAAATCAGGTAAGGTAAGGCTGTAGACAAATGGGAACATATGCATTTAATACAAGCATAAATGCAATCTTCTCAGCCGAATGAAAGAAATGTTAAAAGTCATTTCAGTTTTTAAAATAGTTCTTTAGTCAACAAAAGAAGTAAGCCTAAGAAGATAGTACCTTCCCCTATATGCAAACTATCTGTTGCTATATATTTATATCAAGTTTGTTTAGTAAGAAAATAAGCAAGGCCTGAAAAGAAAAGAAAACCAAACATCAAAATTTTATAAACTCAAACATCATTCAATCCAAAGCAAAAGCAAGTTCAAACCTGGAAATCAAACAACAGAAGCCCTCTGTTCTTCATCTTCTCAAAATGGTGAGCAACTCTTAAAACCATAGGTACTTTGATTTATATGCGATCACTGTTAGATGGTTGCTTGAGTAATATGTTAGTATGAGTGTGAAAATGCCTGAATGAGTATATAATCCATTTATGTCTGTTTACAGGCATATGCCTTTGGTTTTAAAAGTCTCAGGTTTTAAACTCAATTCAAGAAAATTCATATTTCTCCAACTAATAACACTTAGACCATGATGTTTGAATAAAAGTTGTTCATAATACTCTAATCTAAATTTTAAAAATAATCCCAAACAATTATATTAAGTGAATAATCCAAAAATTAGATATCATAATGATAATCAATATTTGTCAGAAAATCAAACAATTTAAATTCACCTTTTGATTCCATAATCTGATTTGTGCTTGTGAATAGTGAATTTAGAAAAAGAAATTATGATTTTTAGGATTGGGTTGATTGAGATTTCTCGAGTGGAACAAAAAGCATGTTTTTGCCGATATCTGACGAACGCCAATGTTTTGAAGGCCGAGCTTCAGGGCGAAGGTAGGTGGGTGGATGTAGATTCATGGAAAAATATAAGGAGATTTTTTAATTCACCATAGTTTGAGATTTGAACTAAACTAGGGTTTAAGCCATGTTTTAATTAACGTCAGGAAAGTGATCGCCACGTCACCAGAATGGCATCGGACTTCATCGCACCGGGGGGAATCATCGTAGCATGATGTGACGCGGTTGTGGACGAAGTTGCGTGGGTTCTGGCGCTAGGTGGTGGCGTGGCAAGGCGATTTGCTGAGGAGGGTTTGGGTTACAGTTTCGAACGCGAGGCTCATTTTCGACTGGGAAATTTTGGTGCCGAGTCGAGTGTCGATTTCGTATGTGGGGGTGTTTTGCGACTTGTTTGAGGTCGCGATGGCCACCGGAGGTGGCGGCGGTTCGTGTGCACGTGCACGAAGTCATCGTGTGTATCAGCGATTGGAGGTGTTGGGGAAGGAAGGGGTTTCGCTCGAGAGTTTGCTCGAAGAAGAGAGTCCTTTGCTTCGAGTTTAGATCGGGTGCTTGAGGGGATTTTCTGTTGTTTAAATTTAACCGACGTTTAAATCTTGATTTACAGTTTTAAAAAAAGAAGAAGAAGAAACATGGGGACAGGGAGAGGCTCGGGGAAGATAAAGAAGGAATTCGAGTGTTACTCGAGAAAATTGGGGAGATGGCTCGGGTCTTTCTTCCCGTGGCTGTAAAATCATAATAGTAGACCAAGTAAACTATTTTAAAACAAATTTAAGTGATCATTGATGTATGACAGTTATAAATCAAGCTTTATTACCAGTTAATGAATTAAGTAAACACTTAACAAAGTTTTGGGATCTAACTAATATTTTAATCAAGTAATTGATATAAAACTAGTGTTGGAATTTTAGTAACATCAAAGTTCTCAAATTTGTAATAAGTTGATTTCAAAGTTTAAATAAGATTTCTTGGAAAATGTTAATTAGTGAATAAATTAATATAAATTGATTATTTTCTGAAGGTAATTAAGAATAATTACTTTTTAATTGTAATTAGTAATGAATTAAGTAATTTAATTATGGATCCATAGTTAGTTAATTAAGTAATTAATGATTAAAATAATGGGTAATTAAGTTTATTAATAATTAAAAATTTTACTTAATGATTAAGGGAAATCAATTTAGTAATTAAGACCTAGTAATTGATTAGGGAATGATTTATTAACTAACTAATTTGAAATGAAATGAGAAATTAATTGATAATTAATCGATTAATTAAACATGGTAAAGGAACTAACTCTCAAGTAATTAATTCTAAATTAAATTAATTACAATAAGAATTAAAGATGATTGTCCATGGATTGTGTAGGTAGGATATCTGATTTGTTGTCTAACGAATTGATATTTATGTTTGTAATTATGATGCTGTGAGATGTGAATTACTCTGTGCTAGATTTTGATTGGTGATTTTATTCTGTATTGATGAGGAAACCTTTGGCCATTAAAACGACATTTGAATTTCGATGCGACAGGGATTCGAATTCTGGTTAGTTGTCTGAAACCCACATCGAATAGTAATGACGAATCTTTATGACTGATAAATTTATTTATCTATGAATCGATAAGCGTTATGGATTATATCGCTTATCGAGATTGATACGATTGAATCTGTGATGATTGATGTTGCACTTCTATTATGTAAAACCCTGGACTACACTATACACACAGATATGGATTTCACGTGGATATCGGTTTAAGTCACAGATTTTTAAATAAGTTTTGAAATTGAATTTTTAAATTCAAATAGTTTTGGAAATAAATTAAGTTAATGTGAAATTTTTTTGAAAAGGTGTTTTAAGAATGAAAGTTATTTTGAATAACTTAATAAAGATTTGAAATCTGAATAATTTGAATTCATTATCTGAAATTGAATTCTATATTTATGATTTAAAAATGGTATACAAGTTTATATGGTGTTTTAAACCATTTTTAATGTATTGTTGTGAGAATTTGAATTAACTCAAAGATTTTTAACTTGTATAAATAGAATCGGGTTTTTTTTCTAAAATAAAACTATTGTTTCTAAATGATAAAAAGCTTTGGTATGAGAAATGAATTTCAAATTATATTTAAGGGATTTCAACTTAAATTGAAAATGATTTTCCAAGTTATGAATGAATCTTTGGAAATAATTTTGAAAGCTATGAGATAAATCTTTGATTTAAAGATTTAAATAAATTAATTCAATTGAAACGGAAATTGTTTTGAAATCCGTAAATGAATCTTTGTGAAACTGAGTGAACTTTGTGAAATAAATCTTTTTATTTAAAAGATTTGAAATGGTAATTGGTTTAAACCATTTGAAAGAAAGTTTGGAATTATTAAGCTGTGACTTAATTGAAATCCCATATCCATATGTTTTAAAAGTTGCGCTCACTATTCGGGTTAGCCGGGAAAGGACCTTTGTGTCGTATAACCCATTCCGAATATGTGATACGTCATTATGGATAGCATTTGAAGACCGGTGGTGAAGACCGGGTATTTGCGAGAATGATAGGATGACCTATCGATTGTCTCTGCACCGAGTTGCTCCGGTATAGAAATTCCCTAAGTGATGGGAAGTCCGATCGAGATTGTGAATACCCGGATTGCAAGGACTTCTTTGGAAGTACCTTCGGTTCTGTTCGAACCCAGAACAGACTTGAATGGATTGTATGTCTGACATTACATTTTGAGATATAAAGCAGATTTCTTTCAAATACATTTCTGTTGGTGGCGAAGAATTCATTCTCTTAGCATTAACACCCTTCTCTGAGACGTACGAGCTCAGAGGTTATGTAGTTGAAGGTTATCAGCGATATATTCCCAACTTGGTAATGTGGCATGCTGAGTGTTGTTGACCATTTGTTGATCAAAGCGTGGCTTTTGTAAAAAGCATAGCTTTGTGGATGAGACTTGCTTAGCTTGGTGTAATCTTGATGGTGGATCGAGCTAGGAGTTTAGGAGCTTTGTCTTTGGAGCTTTTTGGATCAGAGTTGCAGTATTGGATATCTGTGAAGACTTATTTCATATTGTATCGTGCTCCGCTGTATTTTGTGTTGTATATTCTCTGATGTTGATGATTATCATTGTAACAAATTGATGTATCGGATATTGTATTCATGTTATATCAGTGATATCATCTTTTATTTTCCGCTGTGTTATTTATCATTTAAGGGTGTTGAAGCTCCCGCGTAACGAATTTGATGTTGTTTGTCGGACATCGAGTTCGGGTCGTGACAGATAACTTATAAAATTTGATAATTTGTGAGTAAACAAAGTTTTAAAATTGTTGCATATGAAGATTGAGAATGAAAATTTGAAAAAAAGATTTAAATTAAGTCAAATGAAATGATTTTTGCAAATGAAATTGATTGTGATTTGAAATGGATTAATGAAATAAGCTAATTAAATAAATTAGTGAATTGGATATGTTTTGGAACGCCGTTGATAGAATTGAATAATATGTGGATATAAGTTGTGTAGTGAAAATAAACAGGAGCAGAGTTGTATAAAATGTTTATAAATTTAAGTAAAATTTTATGAAATGATTCATAAATGAATTTAAATGGAATGGAATGTTGTTAAACATAGAAATTTGATGGAATGGTTCTTAAGTGATATTAGTACTGGAAGAATATACCATGCAATGATATGAATGTGAATAAAAGAATTTGGTATGGAGAATAAATCAATTGAAATAAATACGTAAGTTGTACGTATATTATTTTATTCACATAATAGTTTAATCTAAATTCGAGTACATGATTTTGAGTTGAATTACATCGGTCGGAGTTGAGAATTTTCACTCGATTCTCAACAGAAAACACCGGATATGGATTTTTGGTTGATTATGAAATTCTCTATCGTAGTATATGTTTATGCAAGGATATTGGTGGTTTCTTATCAAGAAACCGGATATGAGTTTACACTAGAGTAGTCGTGTGGAAGATACTAGTTCGAAAGTGGAATTGGGTGATCGAGCAAACGATCAGATTTGATATTGCATGTGGATGATATATGTACATCGTACAGGCTTTAGTAAACTAAACGTTTGAAATTGAAAATGCAAAGTAATATGATTATGAATTATATGATTGGATATCATTGGTAAATAAGATGCATGTATATAAAAGCAAGAGCGAATTTGATGCCTTTGATTTCATAAGTAAAGTTTTGGGTCACCGCCTAAAAGGTACATGTCTAAATTGTTGTTTGATGGTTTGATGATTGAGCCATTTGGCTTTTTTTTTTCTTTTTTTGAATTAGGCCTGTAGTGGGGATTTGTAGTTGTTTTGATCTAACCACGCAAAGGAGACGCTTGCGAAATTTCCATAAATTTAAGGCGTTAGAATTTTTTTGAGAAATTTGAAGAAGTTTTTGATAACTAAAATTTGATTTCGAGTTATAACCTGAAATGATTGAATGAGATGATATTAGTTGAAATCTTTGAATGAATTTGGAAACTTAGTAAAAGTAATGATAAGTTTCAAAATTTTGATTTTTTGGAAGTTAAAGGCTTAAAAGGATTTAAAAACCTATTTCAACTAATTGGTTTTAAAAAGGTTAATGGGTTTGGGCATTTTTCTTACCATGGCAATTTCGGGGAGGAAATTTCTTTTTAAGAAGGGAAGAGTGCAATGACCCAAAATTTTAGTCATTTAAATATTAGAAAGTTGATTTATAAGTTAAATAGCTTGAGTTTCAAATATAGCAATTTACTTGATAATTAAATCATAGAATCTAATAATTGAAATTATTTAAATAATTGAATCTTGGCTTTAATTTAGATGGAAATGATTTCAAAAGCTCATTTAAAATTCTATTTAATAAGAACGAAGATAATAAATTTCTTAAATTGGATTTAAAAGTGATTTAATTAATTTAGAAAATAACTCATTTTAATTAATGTATAAAAATAGCCTTCTGGGACACTGTCTCAAATTTCGACAAAACCTATGTCTTTGGATCCATAATTGTAATGATCCACTTTTTCGTACAATTTAAGTAGTCAACGAAACACACTTGACCAACTCAAACTGAATGGAAATATGGATCATTAGGGGTAAAGAAGAAGAAATAGAACAACAACAAAGAATCTCACAATGCAACGTAACAATATATAATATATAATAACATATCTTTATACAAAAGAAATGTAACTGCTAATACATATACAATTATAAGAGTACAAGAATCAGCCAATGAATTTGGACAGTTATAAATATTTTATCCTCACAAATACTGAACATTCTGTATAACACACAACGGAATATAAATCTAGTACGGGAATACGTCTCTATCATCCGTCTCATCTCCTAACCTCCATAGCATCCTATCCTGAATTTGTAATACTCAATCTGACTGAGCATTATAATAAAAATAACTCCTGAGTCATTCCGGAAAACTAGCATGACAAAACACATTCAATTTGAATTTGTTACAGTTATTAAAATCCTTTGAATACAAAGGTATCTCGTAAGAGCGCACCACAAATAAATATGGTAGGATTTTACCTTATTATAACCAAAATATTTTATATCAAAATCATCTGATATTATAATAGTGTCTATAGAAAGTAAATTAGAAAATAGCCGAAATGCTTGCATCTCACATTTCTTCATAGTTGGGCACAATCAAAACCGTACATGCTCATAGTGGATATAGGATTCCATACAATGACTGGGCTACTGGTGTATCGCCTGCCATAGTTCACCTTTAGAAAAATGTACCGAGATTGTACCTAACGATCCCTGCCCACAAAGGACCGGCCTACCCCTTACTGGATAGTACCGAATACGTAATCACCTTGGGTGTTCCCACCCTTATTGAGCAATCTCTTTTTCATGCACAACCATATCCATAATTTATAACATATATGTGAGGGTATCTAAAAAAGTGATAACCTACCCTAATTGGGTGCCACCCACTTAGCCCTGCTGCATCTCCTCTGTTTTAGTCATTCCCGGCTGATGAGGCTTGAGGCCACGTTTACATTTTTTTAGTAACATTCATATTGGAATGCTAAAATGCATTGGAGGCAAGCAATGCAATGATAGAATTCATCTATACAAGTTGTCCTGGGTGTGGACAAACCGAACCTCCTTGAAGATCACCGTCTCCATTATCTTCGAGAT
Organism: Allium cepa; assembly: GCA_030765085.1. NCBI lineage: Eukaryota > Viridiplantae > Streptophyta > Magnoliopsida > Asparagales > Amaryllidaceae > Allium > Allium cepa. The sequence goes on from CM060928.1 coordinate 223,997,175, forward strand.
ATCACAATTCGTAACGCACAAACCGGAGCGAAGTGGTTTTTGGATAATTAAATCCAATCCCAACCTCTTCGAAAGGATAAACAAATTTTGGCCAGATTTGATAGTCGGTTATTTAACTATCAAATAACATCCATAAGTAGTCAATAGGCCTATATTATAAATTTTCCAAAATATTCATTTCAAAATATCTTTATATATGTACATATCCAAATCTCTTCCAGTATTCCAACGTTTGAAAACAATTTCAAAATCCTTATATTCTTAACGATATTTCTATAATGAAGACCTCATAGTTAAATATTGCAAATCTTCCCATCCAATACCTAAGAATATTTATATGTATTTTTCTTTAAAATCGTTTTATTTCCAATACTTAGGAAGTATTCTATTTATTTCATATTTCTCAAAACCCTTTACAATTTACTTGGAAATCCCTTAACTCACTTATAACGAATTCTATAAGTTTTGGTCATTAATTAATTTTTTTTAATATTTCAAAAATTGACTACACTTGTCTATATTCCAACTACCCATTTCTAACTTCCCTTATGAATTTTAGTTCATCTCTCGAAGTTCCCTTATTTCGACGATTCGGGAATTTCCTTAAGTTTTCCAGAATTCCATCATAAGATTTCTCTTATAAAAAGCATATTCGTTAAATAAAAACACTATAATATGGAGAGGATTTTATAAATAAATTACAATTGTTTCAAAACTATATATAATAAGTAATTTTTTAATAATAATTTATTTTTAAAACAATGTTTAAGTAATTATTTAAAAGATCATAACATTTTTAATAAACATAAATAACCCATTTCCAAATCATTCTAAATAAACTAGCCGATGTACAAAGCTTATTAAAAAATTAGAATTTATTTAATTAATATAAAATATTCGAAAAATCCAATTTTCGAAGTATTTATTACTAAAGCAGCTATAAATTACATAGTTTGAATAAATAAAATTTCTCTTTTAAAACAGCTTAAATTCTTGGTAAAATATATTTTTAAAATCCCAGTAACCAATTTGAATTTATAAATATCTCTCGATTCATAATACATAAATCCCTTTTCGATTTCCTAACTATTCTCACATTTCAAAATTTTAATACACTATTTTTCCAAAAAGCGATTTCCAATCTCAATATAAATTCATGCTGTGAATTTATATTTCTAATTTATCAACTGATATCATTTCCCTTATTTATAACATCGTTTATAAACTCATTGGGTTTTACTTATTTACAAAAGTAATCTCATTTATAAAATTCCATTTTATAAATTCGTTTCTTACAAATTCCATTTATTCCTCAAATCTATTTTAAATATCGATTTTAAATTCCTTTCGTATTTTTTAGAATATCGTTTAAAAATCCCTTTATATAAATTATTTTAAAATAATCAAATTATTAATTTTTTTATCCAACTCAATTTCCTTTAAAACAATCCAAATTCTAATATAAATATTTTTATATCAAGAATTCCTTTTAATCCCTTCAAATTTAAAAATAATATTTATGGTAGTCAAAATACCAAAAATTAACGCTAGTTCTACTATTGCATCCAATAATTCAAATCACCACAATAATCTATAATAGATTATTCATTCACATCATATATCACTATATATGAAATTTAAGTAAGTAGTTTTGAGGAATCCAATCGAATCCCTCCAACCTATTTTCTTGCATCCATAGATGTTAGATAACATAAAATACCAATCCCACTTCGAGAGCGATTTCGTGGCAGTATATGGTCATCTGCTATTATGAGGGAACACATGGTCTCATCTACTCCAATGGTGGGAAGATATCTAACTACTATATATATAAAATCCAATCTGATAATAATTTATAAATCTAACCAAGCATGCAATAATTAATTTCAATTATTATCAATTAAAATCTAGCAATCCAAAAAGGGTGAGATTTACTCACCTTGATTTTTAATTTTTCCAAATGGTTATTAAAGATTAAGTCGACTGAAAATTAATTCCGTCACGTAGAGGATGACGATACAAGTCCAACGTGGATTGTTACATTCGATTTGCAGCTCGTAAAAACAACTTCGACACATATAATGTAACGAATTCTCCTTATATATATACGAAATTAACCTAGTTACATATTAATTCAAAAATATACCTCTGCTAGTCAAGATAAAGTAGAACTCAACATCATCCAAGTTGCCGCCTCGCCTGCCTTCCAAGTCGCGGGCCCCTCTTCTAATGCTCACCCATCTCCAGATCACATTGCCCCTTCTCAAACCATCCACGAATCACACATGCAACCTCCCATTATGCCGTGCCTACCAATGCCCAACCGCGACCTCACCCAACCTACCATCGCGCCTGCAACCTGAGTTCACCCTTCCTTTACCAGCGCATACACGCGCGCAACCCACATCCGATCATCCACCTCACCGATCACCACGCGATCAGAGATCGCGTCTCCCTCATGCGCTCGCTCCAACATCGTGAACACCCTAGCATCAGCCCCACGACACTTGAAGACCGCGACATCGAGCTCAAGCCCTAATCGCCGCATGCTCGATTTGATCAGACATCGCGAATTCCTCTTTTCTATATATAAGTTATTAGTTCGAACTGATCGGGAGAAAGAAGAAGGAGATTAACGAATTTTAAATAAAATGGAAGTGCAAGTGCGATTTACATTTCGAATTTGATTTTTGTTTTTGAGAGGGGAGAAATAAAGAACGCATGATATATAGCTAGAGAAGGCAGCTCCATAAAGTAGGTAGGGTAGGTAAGATAGAACGAGGTTGGCTGATAGGAAAGGATATAGGCTGGTGGTTAAATCAATATGAATATATTATTAAATTTTAAAATATCAGGCTACTAAATTTTGAACCCCGATCGAGGTGTGCCGCCCGGCGTTCCTAATGTTATGACCCTATCCTGAATGCAATGGAACAAGTTTCGAAGCTTAATTCGATCGTATGGAGAAGATAGTTTTGACTTAACTATTTAAATCAAATTCGATTAAATTATTTCTAGGCCTTTTTAGATCACATGACCATACGGTATATCCAAACGCTATAAAATTTGAAAAACCAATATTAATACACTATTTGGATCTAATGGAACTAGTTTCGTCGAATTCCGAGACTGTACCCGGATCGCTATTTTAACAGGTCGATTAAATCGACAATTTTCAAAAATTTACGAAATTGCTTGAATTTTCAGTTTTAAAAATTTAGTAATTCAATTATAATTCCAATAGAATTAATATCAACATTAGAAATTATTTCAATTCATATTCAACTCCATTTTCAATCATTTACCATTTTCGTATTACGATAAATCGCTTTATATTAAATCTAAATTCATTCTATAATTTAAACCAAAAAATAGTCATATTCAAAAGTAAATTTATTTTCCAAATCCAATATTTAAATCCATTTAAATATTCAAAATTAAACGATAGAAAATCTAGGTCGTTACATTCCTCCTCCCATAAAAAAATTTCGTCTTCGAAATTGCTAAGGTAGGAGGAATGATCCAAACCCATTAACCTTTCAAAACCTACTTAGTTAAAATTCAATATTCCACTTTTCTAACTCTTTAGTTTCAACCCCAAACAATTAATTTCCATTTCTAATTCAAAAACTTTTCCTTTCAAATACAATTCAAAACCAACCTTTTTAAGTTCACAAAAGTGTCCAAAAATTTTCAAACACCCTAAATTTCCGATTTTTTTAGCAGTCTTCTTTTTACAAAGAGCCTTTTGCAGTATAAAAAAATGATAAAAATATATACATCGACCCACACGGTTGGCAAACACAATATATCAATATTTATTCATTGTTGTATTTAATTGGAAAACATACCTTTATTTAGCGTTTTAAGTGCTATTAAGCAAGCGAGTTTATTTCATATGCAATTTTGCAATCCAAATCTGGCCCAATAGTATCTCTACACCTATACTTACTCAATTTAAACACGTAAGTACTAAAAGCATGAAATTTGACAACATTTCATTTATTTAACTAGCGCAAGCGTATAGATTTCATAACCAAACAAGTCATACATATATTTATAAGCAATCATAAGTTGCTAATAATAATTTAGTTGCTTTCAATCGATTCATATACCATTTCGTTTAATTCGAATGATTTACAACCCAATCTACTTGCATTTACTTCATAAACACACAAATTATATTTATATCCATTCCAAATTTTATTTACTCCCGTTTACGTCAAACAACAAATGTTTTCTATGCAAACTCGATGATATTCATTTAAATAAATAAACTCTTAAACTTATAGCTATTTTAAATTAATTCCATATCAATTTATATTCAATTTCATTCCATTTCAAATCAATTCTCGATCAATTCATTTTCATTCCATTCATATCCACATTCAATTTTAATTTTTAACCCATAATTCATCTTACTTAACAAAGTTAAGTTCTAGCCTATATCCAATTAACTAATTGATTTATCTAATTAGTGCATTTCCAATTTATAATTCAATATCTGATTTTATTCCAAAATCACTTTAGTTAATTTACCCGAGTTTCAATTAATCCTATAATTCAAGTTTGGATTTTTTATTCCAATATTTAACCATTTCGTTTTGGTCTTACCAATTTAATCCTTAATTTAATAAGTTGTGCAACTTATTATTCATAATTTCATAAATCCGATATTTCGAGTTTATTCCATTCAAAACTTATAACTTATAGTTATATAACATTTCACCATTCAAATTTATATTCAATTCAATTTGTTATTGTTTCAATTTCAATTAAATTTTTATTTAACCTCCCTTAAGTTAAATTTTAAATCATACAATTCACTTTTCCTATCTTACGTAAACTTCATCAAATTAATTAACATTCAATCCATTTAATTAATTCACTAATTCTTTTCATTACCACAATCAATTAAATTTCTAAAATTTAATTCATTCAACTTAACTTAAGTTGAATTCCATTTAACTTTCTTAATTTAAATTTAAATTCAAAAATTCAATTTCACACTTCATTCCTTATTAATATCATCCTCCACTTATAAGTTCAAAACTTATTTTCTGATATTTTCTAGAACATTCAGCTAGGAATTCAGAATTCAAATACCCGGTATTTATTTCAAATCACTTTGAAATCATAGATATATATATCTCTGTATACCGTACCTCACTTTTTAAACTTAAACCAAATTCGTTTTTTATCTAAAGCAAATCCCCCTCGGAATTTCCAAAACAACACTTGTTTTCACCAAAAATCTCCATATCAATTTACTATGGTAGCAATCCGTCACTTAGAAACTCGAAAATGAATACTGATGATGCTGCAGTCATCTTCCGAATTATTTTCCAACGACTGAAGTGGGTTCACCGCTATATCACTTCAAAAATTTGAAACAATTTCTATTCAAAAATATTCCAAATAACATTACCATTATTCATTTCAAAATACTTAGGAGAACATTTCCAAAAATTTCTAGGATTTAATTTTCCAAATTTCTATTTTGAATAGATTTTTAGTTTTAACTTATTTATATAATTCATATTTATACAATGTCTATTTGGTTATATAAACTATTTATAATCTTGTTTTGATCAATAACATCCAAACACATCAATATACCTATAATAATTTCAGAAAAATATTTTTTATATTAAAAATATAATTTGGGTAAAATTATTTCATTTACCCACTTTCAAAACCATACCGTGTCAGTTTATCATACTTAAGTGTTTAGAAACTCCTATCGATTTAGTGGCATCCCACTACTAGACTAGAATTTATATGCCACTCAACAGATAAATCAACACAATATAAAACATTTTATATTCACTAACAAATACGCACTCATATGTATTAATACTCTCAAACTCATCTTAGGGTACTACTGACCCTATCTCTAATGAGTAATCCCCACCAAAGCCAAGGTTCTCGCTTAACCTTCAGCTCTGATACTAAGTTGTAATGACCCACTTTTTCGTACAATTTAAGCAGTTGAACAACGACACATGACCAACTCAAACTGGTCGGAAATGTTGATTATTAGGGGTGAAGAAAGAAAAGATAGAAGAAGAAATAGAACAATAACACAGAATCTCACAATCATAGCGGAACAATATATAATATATGATAACATATCTTTATACAAAAGAACTGTAACTATAATATGTATACAATTATCAGAGTACAATAATCATCCAATCAATCTGGACAGTTATAAATAACTTGTCCTCACAAATACTGAACATTCAACATAACACACACAACGGAATATAAATCAAGTACGGGAATACATCTCTGTCATCCAGCTCATCTCCTAAGCTACATAGCTTCCTCTCCAGAATTTGTAATACTCGGTTTGACCTAAGAATTATAATAAAATAACACCCGAGTCAGTCTGGAAAACCAACATGATGAAACCCGAGTCATTTGAATTTGTTACAGCTATCAAAATCCTTTGAATAAAAAGTTATCTTGTAAAGACCACGCCATAAATAAATACTGTGGGTTTTTACCATACGATAACCAAAACATTTTATATCAAAATCATCCAATATTATAATAGTGTCTATAGAAAGTAAATTAGAAAATAACCGAAATGCTTGCATCTCACGTTTCAGCATAGTTGGACACAATTAAAACCGTATAGGCTCGTAGTGGATATTGGATTTCATATAATGACCTGGGCTACCTGGGTACCGCTCGCCATAGTACACCTCTAGAAAAATGTACCGAGATCATACCTAATGATCCTTGCCAACAAAAGACCGGCCTACACCTTACTGGATAGTGCCAAAAATGTTATCTCCTCGGGTGTTCCCACCCTTATCAGCGCTTTCTTTTTCATGCAGAACCATATCCATAATTTATAATATATCCGAGGGTATCTAGAAAAGTGATAACATACCCTAATTTTGTGCGACCCACTTAGCCCGGCTGCATCTTCTCTATTTTAGTCATTCCTGGTTGATGAGACTTGAGGCTACGTTTACTTTTTTAAATAGCATTCATACTTGGAATGCTAACACTGCCTTTTAGGCAAGCAATGCAATGATAGCATTCATCCATACAAGTCGTTTTGGGTTTGGACAAGCCAAACCTCCTTCAAGATCTACATCTCCATTATCTTCGAGATACCATAATTCATGAATCACAAAACGAATCGAAGTGGTTTTCGAATAATTAAATCTGATCCCGGTCTCTTCGAAATGATCAACGAATTTTGGCCAGATTTGATAGTCGATTAAATAACTATCAAATAACATCCATAAGCAGTCACTAGTCGCATATTATAAATTTTCCAAAGTATTCATTTCAAAATATCTTTATAAAGATATATATCCAAATCTCCTTCAGTATTCCAACATTAGAAAACAATTTCAAAATTCTTATATTCCTAACGGAATATTTTCAAACCATATCAATACTTAGAAATATTTCCCCATTCCATTTATAATTCAACACTTTGAAAATATTTCTATAACGAAGATCTCGTAGTTAAATATTTCAAATCTTCTCGTCCACTATTTAAGAATATTTATAAGTATATTTCCCTAAAATCATTTTATTTCCAATACGTAGGAAGTATTTTATTTATTTTATATTTCTCAAAACCCTTTACAATTTACTTGTAAATCCCTTAACTCACTTATAATGAATTCTGTAAGTTCTGGAATCCATTAATTAATTTCCTTTCATATTTCCAAAATCAACAACACTTGTCTATATTCCAACTACCCATTTCTAACTTCCCTTATGAATTTTAGTTCTTCTTTCGAAATTCACTTATTTCAACTATTCGGGAATTTCCTTACGTTTTCCAAATTTCCATTATAAGATTTCTCTCATAAAAAGAATATCCGTAAAATAAAACCATTTCAATCTCAAGATTTTATAAATAAACTACAATTGTTTCAAAACTGTATATATAATAAGTATTTTTTAATAATAATTTGTTTTTAAAACAATGTTTAAGTGATTATTTAAAACATCAAAACACTTTAAATAAACATCAATAACCCATTTCCAAATCATTTTAAATAAATTAATCGATTTACAAAGCTTATTAAAAAAAATTAGAATTTATTTCAATTAATATTAAATATTTGAAAAATCCACTTTTCGAAGTATTTTATTACTAAAGCAGCTTTAAATTAAATAGTTTGAATAAATAAAATTTCTCTTTTTAAAATAACTTAACTTCTCGATAAAAATATATTTTTAAAATCCCGGTAAACAATTACAATTTATAAATCCCTCTCGATTCATAATACATAAATCACTTTATGATTTCCTATCCATTCTTACATTTCAAAAATAGTATTTTTCCAAAAATCGATTTCCATATCTCAATATAAATCGAAATTATATTGCTATATTACGATGAATTTATATTTCTAATTTATCAAAAGATATCATTTCCCTTATTTATAACATCGTTTATAAATTTATAAACTCGTTAGGTTTTACTTATTTATAAAAATAATCTCATTTATAAAATTCCATTTTATAAATCCATTTCTTGTAAGGTCCATTTATATCTCAAATCTATTTTAAATATCAATTTATCCTTCCTTTCATATTTTTAGAGTATCCTATAAAAATCCCTTTATTCAAAATATTTAAAAAATCTCAATTTAAAACAATTTACAATTAGTTGAGTACAACCCAAAATCAAATTTTAATTTTTTTATCCAACTTAATTTCCTTTTTAATAATCCAAATTCCAATATAAATGTTTTTATATCCAAAATTCCTTTTAATCTCCTCAAATTTTAAAATAATATTTGTGGTGTTTAAAATACCAAAAATTAAGGCCAGTGCTACTATAACATCCAATAATTCAAATCACCATGTAATCTACAACAGATTATTCACACACATTATATATCACTATATATGAAATTAAAGTAAACATTTTTAAGAAATCCAGTTGGATCGCTCCAACCCATTTCCCTACATCCACAGATGTTAGATAACTTAAAATACCAATCCCACTTCGAGGGGAATACGGTGATAATATAGGGTCATCCGTTATTATGCGGGCGCATAGGCTCTCGTTCACTCCAACGGTGGGAACATATCCAACTACTAATATATAATACTATATATATAACATCCAAACCAATAATAATTTATAAATCCAACCAAGCATTCAATAATAGATTTTAATTATTATCAATTTAAATCTAGCAATTCCAAATGAGTGAAATTTACTCACCTTGATTTTTAATTTTGCCAAATTCTCATTCAAGATTAAGTTGGCTCCAAATTAACTCCATCGCACAGAGGACGACGATACAAGTCCAACGTGGTTTGTTACATTTGATTTGCACATCGTAAAAACAATTTGATGTATATAAGTTAATGATTTTTTTTTGATATATACATGAAATTAACCTAATTACATATTAATTCAAATTATACCTCTGCTAATCGAGACAAAGTAGAACCCACCATCATCCACGTTGTCGCCTCGCCGACCCTCCAAGTCGTGACCCCTCTTCCAATGCTCGCCAATCTCCAGATCACACTGCCCCTTCACAAACCATCCACGAACCACACACGCGACCTCCCACTACGCCGTGCCCACCAACGCCCAGCCATGACGGCACCCAACCTACCATCGTGCCTGCAACCCGAGTTCGCCCTGCCCTTACCAGTGCAAACGCGTGCGCGCAACTCATGTCACGACCATCCCTCTTGCCTATTGTCACGTGATCAGAGATCATGTCTCCCTCACACGCTCGCTCCAACATCGCGAATACCCCAGCATTGGCCCCACTGCCCTCGAAGACCGCAACATCGAGCTCAAGCCCTAATCGCCTACCATGCTCGATTCGATCGACATCGCGAATTCTTTTTTATATGAGTTGTTCGTTCGAACTGATTTGGAGATAGGAGAAGAAGATTCACTTAAATAAAAGGGACGTGCAAGCGCAATTTAATTTTCGAATTTGATTTTTGTTTCTGAGAGATGAGAAAGAGAGAAGGTGCGATATATAACCGAAGAAGGCGGCTCTGCAGAGTAGGTAAGTTGGCTAAGATAGAATGGGGTCGGCTGAAAGGAAAGGATATAGGATGGTGGTTAAATCGATATGAATATATATTATTAAAATTTAAATATAAGGCTATTAAATTTCAAACCTCGATCGAGGCGTGCCGCCTAGCATTCTTAATGTTATAACCCTATCCCCAACGCAATGTAACAAGTTTCGAAGCTTAGTACGATCGTATGGAGAAGATAGCTTTTTAACTCGACAACTTAAATTAAATTCGATCAAGTTATTTCTAGATGTTTTCAGATCATATGATCAAACGGTAAATCCAAACGCTATGAAATTTAAAATTCGATAATACACTATTTCGGATCCAATGGAATTAGTTTCATCGAATTCCGAGACTATATCCCGGATCGCTTCGACGATTTTCAAAAATTTACAAAATTGCTTGAATTTTCAGTTTTAAAAATTTACTAATTCAATGATAATTCTAATAGAATAATATCAACATTAGAACTAGTTTCGATTCATATTCAACTCCAATTTCACTTATTTACCAATTTCGTATTACGATAAATCGCTATATTTGAAATCTAAATTTATTCTATAATTTAAACCAAAATATTTATATTCAAAATTTAATTTATTTTCCAAATCCAATATTTAAATCCATTTACATATTAAAAATTAAATGACAGAAAATCTGGGTCGTTACAATAATAGTATACTATTTTATGATAATGAATTTTATGGTGATCAGATGTACCTTTTGGATGTAGGAGATCAAAATGCATAGAAATTAATTTCAAAAATTATGTAATATAATTGAGTATTAAAAGCTATCTTCTGCATATGATCGAATTAGGTCTTGAAACAAGTTCCATTGTGTTCGAAATCGGGGCATAACATATAGAACTTCAGGCGGCATGTCTCGATAGAAATTTGAAATTTTTGGACCTTTAAAACTTGATTTTTTTTTAAATTTAAATAATATATATTAGACCATACTTTAGGCCATAACCAAATCTTGTTCTTGCCATTCTCACCATTATTCAAGCCATCCCCTATGCCTCTATATTTAAACCATTCTATTCTCTTTGTTTTTTTCCAGCATTCTTTAGAAGAAAAAGAATGAAAGAAAGAGAGCCAAATTTCAAAAACTAAAATAGAAAGTTATACTTAATGAAAAATTCCAAAACTTGAATCGTTGAACTTGTCTTGTCGAGTTCTTCTCTCGGTAGGAGTTTGGTTGGATTGTATAGAATTTTGGGATGAGCAAAAAATTTATAGCAAGGAGTTATGTAAGCTATTGAACTAGGGCTTTGATTTTCTTGAGTTTGGAGGAGAATTGGTAAAAATATAGCTCGTACTCAGGTTCAATGGAGAAAATAGCTTCCTTGGTGAAGATGCCCATTGATGGCCGTCGTGACTTGATAGTGCGCACGAGGGAACAGGGATTTCACGTTTTGCAAGGGAGCTTGAAACTGGATTTCATTGAGAAGAGGGTGCAGAAGGCGTGCATGCTCGATCAACAATGGAGGAGGGGAAGCGTGCACCTATGCACGGTTTGATTTAGGTGAGAAGTGATAAGGATATAATTGTTAATTGATTGAACTTGAGTATTTTAAATTATAAAATTAAATCAATAACTCAAAATTTTAATAACTTGTCCATACGAGATCCAATCGAGAGGAGGATTTTTGCATTGCGCTCGTAGTGACAGAAGCTTCGCGATGGAACTAGCTTGGACGAATTTGGAGACTACTTAAATTTGGGCTGAAATTGGACGTTGTTCGTTTTTAGTTCCAAACCGGAACGCCTTGGCGACGATAGAAAATTTTGGTGAGTTAAACTCACCTTTTTGGTTAACAACATGATATATAGTTGATAAAAATCATTGCATGACTATTTGGATGAATTACTATATTTATCAGTTGGTTTAGATATATTCCCGCCCTAAGAGCGGATGAGACCCTATTATTTTCCCATGTAAGAGAGGATGACCCTCTGTACGAATCCCGCCTCGAAGCGGTTGATTTTTTAATTTATAGTTATATAATATTTATGATGCAGGGAAAACAGGTCGAAGGTATCCAACAGGATTCCTCACAAACGTTGATTTTATTTCATGTGTATGTTCTAACATATCTAAGCTGTGATGCAAGAGGACAGGTTGGAGGAATCCAACGGAATTCCTCGCTATTATTGAATTGTTTCTATAATATTTCTTTTATATGATTGTTGAATAATGGACCTGATTGTGGGCACCATGGTTATAACATTGTTATATGTTTATAAAAACAAATAACATTATTATATGGTTATGACTAGTATTGACAAATAACATTGTTATATGGTTATATGGTTATAACCATGTTCGTAACATTGTTATATGGTTATAACTAGTACTGACATTGGTTAAGCGGCGGGTGGCTATTGGCCTTGAATTAGTATTTTGAAATACTACAAATTTCCATTTGAGCTAGAATTGGTTTTTGAGATAGGAAATGATAAATAAATCCAAAATTGGGTTTTCAAAAATATTTTGTTTTAACTATTTATATTCATTTTGTTTTGAATTTATATAATTATGGTAATATTATTTTAATTTTTTTAATTACATTAATATTGTTTTAAAGTTAATTAATTATAGTAATATTATTTTAAATTTATTTAATTGTATTAATAATCTTTTAAAGTTATTTAATTATAGTAATATTATTTTAAGGCTATTTAATTGTATTAGTATAATTTTAAAGTTATTTGTTTATAGTTAATATTGTTATAAAGAATTTATCAAATTGTTAATATTTTGGAAGTTTAAATATTTTTTTAAGATGTTTTAAAGTTAATAATTTTCATTTATTTATAATGTTTATTATTTTTAGTTGTTATTATAAAATGATGTTTCGAAGTAAAAGATATTTTTAATTATTTTTAAACGTTTTTGAAACCCATGAATAGAGTTGAAAGATTTGGATTTTATGAGGGAATTTATAAAATGGTTTAGAGACTTAAGTGAAGGTTATTTACAGGGTTGAATAGTTTATAAATAGTTAGACAGTTATAAACGAAATTTAGAAAAGGGTTTATAGATTTGTAAAAAGAGTTTTATAAATGGTTTTTTATGGATTTATAAAGAGTATATAAATGATTTTTGAAATATACAAAGAGTTTATAAGTGATTTAACTTTTATAAAGGGATTATAAATGGTTTTTTGGGAATTTATAAAATGGTTTGTAAAGGGTTTTGGAGAATTATAAGTAATTTATAAATGATTTGAGAATCGACTAAAAAGAAAATCTTTTTCAATTTTATAGATATACATATACCGTTTAGATAAGTGTAAGGATATTTTCTAAGTATTGAAAACATAGGGATTGGCGGATATACCTTTGTAAAATTATTTTTGTACAAGTAATTTACAAAGTGTTTTTAAATAGAATGAAAATTTTATTAAAAGGGGTCCGGTGGTTGCTTATGTGCTTAGCCGATGTTTTTTTCACCTATGGATTAAATATTTGTTTGATTGTGTGTTTTTTGTTAGTTAAATACCGACTATCAAATTTTGGCCTAAATATGTAATCCTTCTTAATTTTGGTGGTGTGGAAATATTTCCTACTTAACACGATAGGATTTTAACTCGGTACTATGAGAAACATAGGAAATATATGGTACAGTTCCTGTCGGTGGTGCTATACTGTATGTATAAACTCATTTCATTCTTCTAGAACAAATGATGATGAGATCCGTCCACTTAAACGGTTTGGGGGTGATCCCCGTTCTTGTGTATTATCTGATTATTTCCTAAAGAACCGGTATTGAGCATTCCGAAAAATAGACGATTGGATTTTGGAGTGCCAGGGAAATAGAAGAGTGCACTTGTAAGTGATGACTCGAAACCCGTAACCACTCAAAAACCATATACAGTTCTATGGAGGAGTTTCGTGACATATATTGAAATGTTGGAATCCATGTGTGTTTCCGAGACTCATTGGGGTATGAAAATCCATGTAGGATTCCGTAATCTATTTGGTGATGGTGCATAAGCTGAAGTGCTAGACGTAGCCTCATCGGCGATAAATGGATAAAACAAGATGTTTGCGCAAAAAATGGGCAAACACCTCCAAGTCGTGTGATTTAGTTGATTTTACGTGATTCTTAATGATTCAGATGAGTTATGTAAACATGAAAAAAGCAGGGGCTGAAATGTAAAAGACACGCAGATTTATAGTGGTTCGGCCAGAACGTGCCTACGTCCACTTTATATGTTATTATCTTCTTTGTTTCAGATTGCAAGTACAATGCTTTGTGTACAAGTATATGAAAGTAGTTTGAAAGTTCCTTCCGTGCTTGAGCTCTCAAACTTGTCTGCCATTGTTGTACCCCTACCCCTCTATTTATAGAGTGAGGTAGGGGGCAGGGGTCTTGGATGTATATAGCTGCTGGTGGGCCCGGGCTGAAGCAATCTGGCCTGGTAGAGTTCTGGTTCGGCGAAGCTTGGTGCGGCAGTGGTGAGTGGACCGGTTGCAGGCATAGCTTGGTTCGGCAGTGGTGGTTCGGTGGTAGGAGTGTGGATATGGATCGGCAGTGGCCTCGTTCGGTAGTAGATGAAGATGTTTGGTTCGGTAGGTGTGGGATGGTCCGGCTAGGACATGGAGAATGTCTGGTTCGGAGGAGGCCGAGGTTGGAGTTTGGACCGGATGAGGTATGCCAAATGCGTTTGGACCGGATGAGGTATGCCGAATGAGTTTGAACCGGATGAGGTAAATGAGATTTCGCCCTTCATTGCCGAATGAAACTTTAAGCCCTTGAATTGCCGAACGGACTTAGGAACCGGATGGAATGGAGGTTGCGAACCCGGGTGAAACTGACGCTTCTTGGTCTCGAAATCTTCTGGGTGAGAATTCGCCCAACATTTGCCCCCCAAAGTGGGGCACGTGCTTGCATGTGTCGCGCTTTGTTTCCCTGTGGTAGGAAGGCTTGTTTTGTAATGCCGTGGACTGGATGTTCATATCCTGTTGGTGTTCTCATGCCTTGCGGTAGGAAGGCGTGTTTTGTAATGCAATGAGCTGGATGTTCATATCCTGTTAATTTCCTACAAAGGAATTTATAGTTTTAATGTGATTTCAAATGACGACCGTTCGGGATCGAAATATTTGAGATGAAGTGAATTGTGCCGTTCGGGGCGAGATGTGACCGTTCGAGGTCGAGTGGCGTTCGAGGCGAGTAACTGTGCCCCGAGGGGGCTTAGCATTATCGATGCCAGATCCACGTTCGAGTGGGTTCCTGGATCGTTTGTCAGGGTGGTTTATCGCCATCTCAGAGCATGTCTAAGGATCGTTCGCGACCCCGTACATGTGTAAGTAGCTTAGCCATTTCAGAATTATCAGAACCAAATATCCATTCAACCGATGAGTTTTAAAAGGATGTCAAAGTGTAAATTCTCACGACGATAGGGTCAATAGCCATTCAGAGCATGCCTGTGGACCGTTCGTGGTCGCGTACATGTGTAAATGATTAACCCATGTTAGTGGGAGATATACTACTTATTCATCGTTATCATAATCTCTATTTTATCAGTAGATCCTAGAGTCCGGTACTTATCTGAGTGAGGCGCTTTGCATGCCCCCTGCTTCTGGTCTTCGCTGGTTTGGATAGCTTCATTCGGTTTTCGTTTGGTCCGGTATGCCGAACCGGTTGGACCGGTGCTTCTGCGCTCGTCTATATATAGGGGCTACACCCCCTTAGATATTCTTTACCGAATCAACGAGAGCCGAATCCAATCTCATACCGAATCAATTCCTACCCGAACCAATCTCGTGCCGAACCAGGTATATATCCCTTTGCCGAATGAACTTGATAACCGAATGCGTCTGATGCCGAATAAACACGAAAGTCTTTTATTGCCGAATGCTTCTTTGCATTGTATTACCGAATGGGCAAGTATACCGGACGAACTTCCAAGGTCGAATGAAACTACCGAATGGAGTATATGCCGAATGAGACTTCATACTTGAATCTCGTGTGGAATACCGGACCTATATACACCTGCTCGCTTTATATACTTGCTTGTTTATATTCTCATACTTCTTGTTCTAATATCATGTTTTTCTTGTGGCGCAGATAATGTCTCGCAAAGCAGAAACTCGATCAGATAGTAAGAAGTCCAAGGATAGAGGAGAATCTTCTTCCGTGCCCCCAGCCCAACCAAAACCGGCGCGACATGGACCTGCCCCGCGGTCGCTAGTGGATGGGTATGGTCCCCAAGAGCTTCTGAACTCTCCTCCCGATTGCTTTCCGAGCTCCCTCAAAGAGGAGTAGCTTGATGTCATTTCTCGTTCCTTCGGGATTGACAGGGCTCTTATGCTGTTGCCGGGGGAGGGGGTCATGCCATATGATCCTCCTGAAGGATATTTCGCTTACAGCCGATACCATTGTATGTGCGGGGTTATTCCTCCAATCAATGCCTGGATAGTCAGCTTCCTCACATATCTGAAAGTGGCTCCACTCCAGCTTCAGCCTAACTCCTACGCCATCCTGGTGAGTCTTTTCGTCATCTTTCAGAGGAAATATGGGCGTCCCCCTTCCAACCGGGAGATCCGGTATCTGTACAACTTGAGAGGCTACAAGAAGGGGTCTCCATATATCAGTTTGGAAGCGGCCGTGCCCTTCAAGCCTGTTCTGGATTTGTACTCGAAGTTCAGTATGTTCAAGAAGGAATGGTTCTTCATTAGGGATGACTCTGTTTCTTTCCGCCTTTTCACTTCCGGCTGTAAGTTGAACTTTATTTATATTTTCCTAGACCCGATCACAATGCTTCTTCTTATATGCTTTTATTTCTTGCTAGCGACAGGTGCTTTTGCGGTCGTGGAGAATGATTCCTTGGCTCGGATGGCTGCCGAAATAAAGGCCATTCCGGCGCGGGACAGGTCGGCTTCTTTCCTGATCAGGAATGCTACTATCCTGGAGTACAACTTGATCCTGCCGCACCAGTCCGTGGTTAAGCAGAGGGACACGGCTGAGGAGAAGGCTGCCAAAGCCAAGGAAGGGGCCACGGTGAAGAGTGGCAAGAGGGAACCTTTCACAAAGCATCCCGTTGTTGGAGGTAAGAAACTTAAGAAGTCTGATGGCCCCTCTCCTAGCACCTGCCCGATTATTCCGGAGGAGGAAGGTGTGGAAGAGGGCGAAGAAGGCGAAGTTGGAGGAGAGTCAGAGGGTGGAGGAGATGGCGATGGTCAGGGTGGTAGTGGTGCTGGTGCCCTAACCTCCGGGCAAGTGGGGGAGCTGGATGAGGCTCTCCATCAGGCCTTCGGGGAATCGGAGGGAGAATCGGAAGCGGAGAAGGCGAAGGAGACTGGCAAGGCCGGGGCTGGTGCCGATCCATCCCCTAAGGGCTCCTCAGCTAGGGTAACTTCGGCGGTGCAAGGTGAACTTTTGACTTCTGGTGATTCCATTTACGATAAGGACTTAGGAATATTTTATGGTTCACTTCCGTCCTGGAATGAGATTCAGGACTTATTGCAGTATCCCACTCCTCCGCAGGGTTTGTATAATAGATGTGCCTTCTCACTTTTTCTTTCTTTTTAACTTAACATGTTTCTTGAATTGTGGATCATTGTATGTTCGTAACACTTGTTCTTCATTCCAGGGGCAGGCCAGGTGGCTAAAATGTCAGATGTTCAACACCGCCTTGAACAATTCAAGTTGATGAGAGCTTCTGATAAGCCGAAGCCTCTTACTGGTCGTCCTGGGGACGTAGTCAGTTACCGTCCTCTTCTTGGGGTCATTGAAGAGAGCATTCAGAAAAAGAAGAGGAGTCGTTCCTTATTTGAATCTTCCCCTGGTCCGCAGCTTCCTACTCGGCCTCCTCGTGATGCCACGGAGGAGAGCACGGAGTTTGTCCCCCCTCCACCTCCTTCGAAGAATCCCACTGTTATCCGTATAAGACGTCCTGACGTGCCTCGTGACCCCTTTGCCGGTCATCCTGATTTAGATCCAAGCTCTCAGGATATTTCATTTGATGAGGCCACGGGTGAGCACCTTCTTCCCCGCAACCCCATGGTACGAGTTCTTGATGAGGCTAAGTCCCTGGATCTGGATTTGCTCACTACTCGGATAGCTGCTATGGGGGACGAAGCCAATGCCAACATTGACCGGGTTGCGGAGGAGGTCAAGAAGTTAATGGAACATCACGCCCGATTGGCCAGGGCCGGGGAGGAGATAGGGAGTGCTAATATTCGGTTGCGGCTACAGGTTGCCGATCAGGCCAAACAGCTTGCCGACCAAGCCATTCAGATTTCTCAGCACGAGGAAGCCTCTAGGCTGCTGAAGGAGACTATGGAAAAGGCTAGTAGGGCAGAACTACGAAAGATGGAGGCTGCCTGTAAGGAGCGGATTGATATGGCCATTGCGACAGTGGATGAGGTTCGGAATGCAGATCTCGAGCAGGTAGAGGAATTGTCTGGGAGGCTTGAGGCCGCAGAGATGGCTCAAGTCAAGCTAAAGGAAGAGATGGAGGAAATGAGGAGGTCTCTCCAGGCTGACTGCTTGAGATATCGATCAGAGAGGGATGTTGCTGTCGCTAAGTTGCAGGTTTTCGAGGCCCGGGTGAAGAGGTTCGAAGAGGATGAGGGGATGATGGACGAAATGCTGCAGGACATGTACTTCCGCACTTGGAAAGTGGGCAGCTTATCCTGGATGGACGACTATCCCCGGGTTATGGCCAAGGTATATCTTCGGGCTTTGGAGGAGGCCAGGGTTGATGCGGGTAAGGAAGGTGGAGCAGCCTTTAGTCTGGATGTAGTCACTGCTCGGTTTTCAAAGGAGGAGCGAGCGGCGGTGAAGGAGGGGATGCGGCTGCTTGCCGCGGAGGAAGCGGGTGTGCAACTGGAGGATGAGGATCATGCGGCGGACGCTGGTGAGTTATTCCTCTTTTTTTTTCTTTTCTTTCTGGGTTTCCATAACTTGATCGTTTATTGTTCGTTTAATGAATTCCTCTTCCGAATTGGACAGGTGGAACTTCCGGTCAACATGCTGGGAGCTCCGACCCTGCGGCCAAGTAGGCTTGGAGAGTTGGTAGGATGAGAGCGAAGTGTGGACGCAGCTGGTTCCTTGTCCAGATTCGGCCACCTTTTTATTTCCTTTTATCGCTGTTTATGTTAGTCCAAAACATTGATGTGACTGTAATAATATTATTTGCAAAGAATAACTTTATGTGATTTCATGACATAAGCTGATTTTGTTATGTTTGAATGTTGTTGTCATTTTGATATGCTGCGTAAAAAGTATAACTACACATATGCCTGTGATATTAGTTGTGTTTGATGCTAAGCTTTTGCTTGAAATATAATTTCATGTTTTGCAATGCTAGTGCGATGTATGAATAAGTTATAGTTACATGTTTATGTACAAGAGAAGAGAGTACCGCCCTTCATGTTTGAGTTGCAGGGGGTAGCTTTGAGCGTCTTGTGTAACTGATCATTGATATAGCCGAGCTTCTGGTTATCCGATTGTAAGTTTTTGTTCCCATTAGTGAGTGTTCCCTATTTCGTACCCTGTACTTTCAAGCACCGTTACGGAGAATAGGAGAAAAGTTTTTAAATGAAATGGAAATATAGAAAAAGTAAAACTTCCAGTTACGGAAGGCCGTCGATGTGCTTAAGTTCGTGGCAAACGGGCTTTGTAGTCACTTTCCCTAGCTGTGGGTCTTGGAGACATTTGTCACCCATCTTACGCCTCTATGGGGAGTTTTTTTTTTACCACAGCCGCACTTAAGACACATCGGAGCCGAGATCGCGCACGGTAACTACCCGAACCATTATGGTCCGTAATCATGGGTATTATTCGATTTACCGTGGCCGGCTAGCGTGGGTGCCGTTGGCCGTGAACTACCCCTGGCTGGCCACACCTTATGTTGGGGCTTAAAGTAGGTTCACGGTTGCCGGCGAGCCGAACGCTGTAATGTGCTGCCATCGGCTATAGTCGGCCTTTATGATGACTTATAATCGGCTCATTACAGTTGGCTTTGAGGGCAGTCGCGAGCAATGAGTTAACCCGCAGCAGAGGGATGCTGGAGCAAAAGTGTCTCATTGGCGAGTGCATAGAATCGTAGCGTACCTGTTAGGTTCTTTCCAGGTGGAGTTGTGTTGTGGTGCGTCTTGAGTGGAGATGCCATAGGATTTTGTTCAACAGAAGAGGATAAAGCTTAACAAGCAGCCAAGATATAAAGGAACAAGTTAAAAAGAGACAAGATTTTTTAAAGTGGTTCGGCACGAAAATGCCTATGTCCACTGATTCTCTTTGTTAATTCACTTCATATTGGCAGTACAAGTTAAGAAAAGTATCGACGGAGGTGTCGGATGTTCCATGCCCTCTGGAACACCTCTCCGTCCACAGTTGACAAAATATAAGCTCCGTTGTGGAGATCTTTATGAATTACATATGGTCCGTCCCAGATGGGATCCAGTGCCCCGGGGCGCGGAAAGATTCGCCTGAGGACAAGATCTCCTTCTTGTAAGCTGCGATGCTTGACTTTGGAGTTGTATAGTGCTGTTACTTTTTGTTTGTGAGCTGCTGCTTTGAGTGCTGCATCGTTTCTCCTTTCCTCAATCAGATCCAAAGACATGAGGAGGAGTTCTTCGTTTTCTTTTGGGTTGTAGTGGATCCTACGGTGGGAAGGCACAATAGTCTCAACTGGGAGCATTGCCTCCGATCCATATGCCAAAGAGAAAGGAGTATGCCCTGTTGATGTTTTGTAAGATGTGTGATAGGCCCAAAGTGCCGTAGGAAGTTCGTCCACCCAAGCGCCTTTTGACTTTTCAAGTTTCTTCTTGATTAGTGTTTTGAGAATTTTGTTGACAGCTTCGACTTGTCCGTTTGCCTGAGGATAAGCTACTGATGAGAAGCTTCTGTGAATTCCGTGCTCTTGGCACCAGTTGGCGAATTGTTCGCTGTCAAATTGAAGTCCGTTGTCTGATATGATCTTAAGTGGGACTCCGTACCTGCATAGAATATTTTTGATCAAGAAGTTGATAACTTTTGCTAAAGATATTTTATTTAGGGGTTCCGCTTCCACCCATTTGGTGAAATAGTCAACTGCCACTATGGCATATTTGGCTCCGCCTCGGCCCGTTGGCAGTTCGCCAATCAAGTCAATTCCCCATATAGCAAAGGGCCAAGGGCTGGTCATTTGAGTAATCTCATTCGTGGGTAGTCGAGGAATCTTGGAAAATTTCTGACATCTGTCACATCTCTTGACGAAGTCTAAGGCATCTTTGTTTAAGGTGGGCCAGTAATATCCATATCGGAGTATCTTTTTTGCCAGAGTCTGCCCTCCAGTGTGATCTCCGCAGCCTCCCTGATGGATGTTTGATAAGATCTCCTTGACTTCCCTTCCAGTGACGCATCTTAATAAGGGGCTAGAGAAGCCATGCCTATAGAGGATGCCTTCTTGTATGGTGTAGCGGGAAGCTTTCCTTAAGATTTTCTTGACTTCGTCACGTCTGTCGGGTAGTGTGCCATCTTGCAAATATTTCTGGATAGGAGTCATCCAGGTTCCTTCTTCGATTGCAGTTATCAGATTCACTTGTTCGAAACTTGGGGCTAGCTGCCTTGAGATGGCTAGTGCTCCGGAAATGGTGCTATTCTTCATACTAGCTTGCTTTGCTATTTCATCGGCCTCTTGGTTCTCTTCTCGAGGAATGTGTTTGATTAGATAGTGGTCCAATTGATCGAGCAGCAGTTTGGTTTTCTTTAGATATGCTGTGAGTCGTTCTCCTCGAGTCTGGAACTCTCCTAGTACTTGGTTTACGATAAGTTGAGAATCGCTATGAAGACATAAAGAATTGACTCCAATTTCTAAGGAAAGTTCGAATCCCGCTATTACTGCCACATACTCCGCATCGTTGTTAGTGGTCGCGAATTCCAACCTTAATGCATAGTATAGTTTTCTTCCCCTGGGGGTGATTATCACAATACCTGCCTCGAGCCTTGTTCGTTCGATGCTCCATCTACAAAGAGGTTCCACTTGATGTTTTTTGCTATTTCGAATTGATCCTTGCCTTCGTTGGCAGTGAATTCGGCAATGAAATCGGCCATGGCTTGCCCCTTGATAGCGGTGCGAGGATGGTAGGTGATATCATACTGACTTAGTTCAATGCACCATTTGAGGAGTCGCCCAGAAGTGTCGGGATGATGGAGCACCTGTCTCAGCGGTTGATCGGTTGGAACTCTGATGGAGTGAGACTGGAAGTAGTGTCGCAGTTTTCGTGACGCGATTAATAAACAATATGCTAATTTCTCAAGTTTAGGATATCTGGCTTCTGCCCCTGTAAATCTCTTACTTACAAAGTATACCGGGCGTTGTGTGCGGTCTTCTTCTCTTACCAAGGCGGCGCTTAGAGTATGAGATGGTACAGCGAGGTATAGGTATAGCTCTTCGCCTTCGTTTGGAGTTGAGAGTACTGGTGGTCTCTGAAGGTGTTCGACCAGGTTAAGGAAGGCTTTTAAGCATTCGTCGGTCCACTCGAACTTTCCTTTGTCTTTCTTGAGAGCTTCGAAGAAAGGGACGCACTTGTCTGTTGCTTTGGAAATGAATCTGCTTAGGGCGGCCACCTTTCCGTTTAGGCTTTGCATTTCTTTTCGAGTGGAAGGTATCCTTATTTCTTTTGGAGCCCGGATTTGTTCAGGGTTTGCTTCAATTCCTCTGGCATGGACGATGAACCCTAATAATTTTCCCGATGATACTCCGAAGGAGCACTTTAGAGGATTCAGCTTCATTCCATATCGGCGAAGTAGCTGAAACATCTCGCCCAGGTGGCTTACATGGTCGTCGGCTTTCCTGGATTTTACCAGCATGTCATCCACATACACTTCCATAGTTCGTCCTATTAGTTCCGCGAACATCTTTTTGACGAGGCGCTGATAGGTAGCTCCGGCATTATTGAGTCCAAAAGGCATGACTTTGTAACAATATAATCCTCGGTCAGTGATGAAGCTAGTGTGGTCTTGATCGGGAGCGTGCATGGGAATCTGGTTATACCTGGAGTATGCATCCATAAAAGATAAAAGTTCGCGCCCGGCTGTGCTGTCCACAAGTTGATCGATTCGGGGGAGCGGGAAGCAGTCTTTCGGGCAAGCGTCATTTAAGTTGGATAAATCGATGCATGTTCGCCACTTCCCATTAGCTTTCTTTACTAGTACCGGGTTAGCGATCCATTCTGGGTAGATGGCTTCTCGTATGAAGTCATTAGCAAGTAGGTTCTTGACTTCCTCATCGAGGGCTGCTGATCGTTCTGCCCCCATGCTTCTCTTTTTCTGCTTTACTGGTATCTTGGTGGGATCGATGTTCAGCATGTGGCATGCTATGTCTGGGGAGATTCCCGTCATTTCGGCGTGCGTCCATGCAAATACGTCTAAGTTGTGGCGGAGAAAGTCAATGAGTTGATCCTTCAATTCTGTTTTTAGCTGAGATCCTATTTTAAATAGTCTACTTGAATCATGTTTGTCTACAGATACGAATTCCATGGCCTCTGCAGGCTCGGCGGTGGCCTCCTCCTCTTTATCCCTGGGGTCTAGTTCATTGAAGGGATCGCTGGTATATCGAAGAGGAGGGGCTTTCTTTAGTTGCTATGCTTCCAAGCTTTTCATGCAGAGAGTAGTCTCTGCATCTTTCCCTTTATTCTTTCTGCGGTTATTGCGAAGTTCAGTTACATAGCAATCTCGAGCGGCGTCTTGATGTCCTTCAACTTCTCCTATTCCGTTATCTGTTGGGAATTTCATCTTTAGGCACCACGGGGCTAGGACAATTTGGAAGTCAGATAAGGCTGGTCTTCCCAAGAAGGCGTTGTAGGCCGAGTGGTTTTCTATTAGTACGAACGTTTGTTTTCGCACAACGGAGCGGGGATGACTTCCTATTTCGACGAAGAGGTCAAGTTGCCCGAGGGGCATTTTCGCATCTCCAGTGAAACCGTGCAGTGGTTTGTCGCAGGGAGACACATCCTTCATTGACAGCTTCATTTTGTCGAAAGCATGCTTGAATAGGATATTTACGGAGCTTCCTGTGTCTATTAGAATTCGAAAAACTTTAGCTGGACCGAACCAGGCAGAGATGACCATGGGATCCATATATGGATACTGTCTTCCTTCTAAATCACGCCTACTGAATATGATGTCATCACTCTCTTTCCGTTTCGGGTGGCGTTCTTCCATAATGGAGTTAACATAGCCTTCAGCCTTTCTAAGTGACTTGCCGTATCTTTCCATCCCTTCCCAGCTTCTGTCGGCGATGTGTGGTCCTCCCGAGATGGTATGGACCATTATCTTCTCTTGACTAGAGCCACTGGTGTTGCGATTCCCTCCGCCTACTTCTGGGAGGGGTCGCTTTGAGTTCTCATTGGAAGTAGTTGGAGTCCTGTTCTGACCTTTCACATAGCGTTCCAGTCTTCTTCTTCTAATGTGTTCTTCGATCAAGTCTCGGAGATGGTGGCATTCATTGGTGTCATGTCCGTGGGATTCGTGGAAGCGGCAGAACTTTCCAGACTTGAGGGCGTTATCAGATTCTTTCTTGTGCGGGGGGCGCTTGTATCCGAGTTCGCCCTGAGTGGCTAGATAGATGTTTTCGATGGTTTCATTCAAAGGAGTGTAGGAGTCAAATCTCGGTCCTGGTCGATATTGGCGTTTTTCAACCTTCTTGCCCCCAGCATTGTCTCTAGATTCATTTCTTCGAATGTCCTTGGTTACAGCGGGAATCTTGTCCGAAGTTGTCTTACCTTGTTGCCCTGACTGCCTCTCAGTGGCGGCGTCTTCAAGTCTCATATACTTTCCAGCTTCATGGAAGAAATCAGGTAAAGTAGCTGGTTTTTCCTTAGTTAGTCTTCTTGCGAACTTGGTATCTGGATGTACACCGCTACAGAGGGCCATTAGGGTGAGTTTCTCATCGGCATCTTGGACTGCGGCCGCTGCGGCGTTGAACCGAGTTAGATATTATTGCAGTGTCTCTCCGGATTTCTGTTTAACATTGGATAGAGAATAAGCATCCTTGGGTTGTTCTACATGGATGCGGAACTGGCTAATGAACCTTTCTTTCAACATCTCCCATGAGCTGATAGATCCTTAGGGTAGATGGCAGAACCAGGAGGTAGCTAGATCTGCTAGGAATAGAGGAAAGCATTTACACAGCACCCCTTCTGTTGCTCCGCTCATGAGCATATGCTGGTTGTATCTTTGTAAGTGTACGATGGGGTCGGAAGTTCCCTTGTAAGGTTCCATGGTTGGCATTTTCCATTCCCGAGGGGTGATGGCAGTTTCGATATTGCGGGTAAAGGGGCTGGTGACCCTAGCGCCTATTCCTCGGTCCCTTTGCTCCCGTTGGACGCATTCTCTGAATAGTCGTGCCATTCTTTCATCAGAATTTGGAGCGGATAGAAATGAACTTGGTTCTTCCCTGCGAGATCGGTCTCGTCCAGATGATCTGTAGGGATGGTATAGTATATCACTTCTGACGTGATCCAGTGGTTGCCTCTGGCTGCTCGGATGCATGCTAGGACCAGCTACAGTTGCCCCCTGCCTTGACCTTCCCCTGTGGGGTTCTGTTTCGGGCATTTCCATGGGGTCAACTTCGGGCTGGGTTCTAGCTCGGCTCCGTTCAGCGGGGTTTCTATGATTAGGTGGCATGACTGGCTCAGCTACATCCGATCCTCGCCCGGCGCCTCCCCCGCTGGGTTCGGTTCCAAGCGCTTCCTCGAGTCGGAGTTCGGGCTGAGTCCGGGCGCGGCCCCTATCATTGTTGTTCCTGTTGATGGCTTCCTCGAAGAGGGAAGACCTTTGCTGTCTCCGAGATCCTCCGGATTGAGATTCATCCCATGATTCAGTGTTGCGGTTGGATTCTTCGACATCCCTCAAGCGTGACATGAGTTGGTTCACCAAAGCTTCTTGTTGGGATGCGAAGCGGTTAGTTACTTCCACCACAACTCTGTCTAGGTCTGCTCTAGTGATTACTGCCGGTTGTTCCGCGGCAGGGGCTGTTGGAATTGCCTGATCTACGTGTGGCACTGCTGCTGTAGTGGGTTGGTTCTCTTGATCTGGATCCACTGGATTTGGAGCGCTGCTAGTTGTAGCGTTCTTTCCCTTGTTGGCGTCTTTTCTTGGCCTGGATGTCATGTTTCCTAGGCAATGAAAGGTGCTATTGGGAAAGAAGGTTGAATGAGGGAAGCTGAAGCTTCGAGTTCGAAGCTCTCAGTGAAAGCACCAAAAATGTTTGCGCAAAAAACGGGCAAACACCTCCAAGTCGTGAGATTTAGTTGGATTTATGTGATTATTAGTGATTTGGATGAGTTATGCAAATATGTAAAAAGCAGGGGCTGAAATGTAAAAGACACACAGATTTATAGTGGTTCGGCCAGAACGTGCCTACGTCCACTTTATATGTTATTATCTTCTTTCTTTCAGATTACAAGTACAATGCTTTGTATTCAAGTAGTTTGAAAGTTCCTTCCGTGCTTGAGCTCTCAAACTTGTCTGCCATTGTTGTACCCCTGCCCCTCTATTTATAGAGTGAGGCTGGGGGCAGGGGTCCTGAATGTATATAGCTGCTGGTGGGCCCGGGCTGAAGCAATCTGGCCTGGTAGTTATCTGGTTCGGCGAGGCCTCATTCGGCAAGGAGCTTGGACCGGTGGTAGGAGTGGTCCGGTGGTAGGTGTGTATTCGGTAGTGAGGTGGTTCGGTAGGTGGGTAGGCGAAGCTTGGTTCGGTGCTTGTTTGGACCGGTTGTGGAGAAGAGGCTATGGTCCGGTGGCATGTTGGTTCGGTGGTATGTTGAGGAAAGTGTGGTTCGGTAGTGAAGCGGAGATGGTTTGGTTCGGCAGTGGTCTCTGGACCGGTTGTTTGGTGGAGGACCGGATGAGGTTTGACCGGATGTGAATGCCGGATGAGCTTATGCCGAGTGGGAATGCCGGATGGACTTCCATGCTTGTATCGAGCCATGTGTTTGCCGAATGATGTGGTTGCGAACCCGGGTGAAACTGTGATTCCTTGGTCTTGAGATCTTCTGGGCGAGAATTCGCCCAACACAAGAGATAGGAGGCATGGTCAGTAGGGTTGGCAAACCTATAAGATGTAGTCGGCTCCTTTTAGACATTACTTACAGTTGTTATGCATGCATGGACTGATGCATTCAATCTTAGAGAGACCAGATATGTTTTTCCTATGGTACATCACTAGGGACATATGCTACTTCGGGAGGATATCTCTAATCCTTGTGCAAGAGGACCATTCTTGAAGAACTGAGGATACCTATATGGAATCCTACACAATTAATGAATGAGCATTACTAGTTTTTGATTATATACCTATTATTGTTGCAATGTACACTGACGAGCATTATAGCCACTTGATTTTTATTATTTTCACCCTTAAACATTATTATAATATAAATGGTTTCCTTATAGAAAAGGTTTTGGTTATCATAAGGTAAAAACCCGTCCGTGTTTATGTGCGGCGCGATCTTATAAGATACTTTTGATTTCGAGGATTTATATAACTTTAAAATCTAGTTGGATGTGTTTTCCTGCGTTGGTTTCCCAAACTGACTCGGGTGTTATTTTATTATAATGCTCGGTCAGACCGAGCATATTACAGATTTAGATTGGATATTTGGAGCTTCAAGAGACGAGCTGGAGGCCCAGAGATGTATAAACGTAGATGATCATTTTTCCACTATATTTATTGCTGTATCTATCATCAATTGTAAGGACATGCTGTTATAACTATCTAGGCTAAAATAGGTTAGCTGATTGATTTCTGTGTATATAAATTTTGCAGTTTTGCTTTTATGTAAAGATTTATTGTATATTATAAATTATTCGTTCCGCTGTGAGATGCTACGTTGTTTATTTTTCTTCTTATCTTCTTCCTCTTTACTTTTTCCCCTAACAATTGGGTTTTTCTGGCATTCGATTACTCGGCACGTAGTACAGTGGACGTATTAGTGTCGATTTTCGAAGGTCGAAAATCCCGGTTGTTAGAAGAACGTAAAGTGATAGCCTATGCAAGAAGGCATTTGAAGGACCATGAGAAGAAGCATCCAAGTCAAGACATAAACTTAGCACCTATCATCTATGCTTTGAAGATGCGGAGGCAAAAAATTTAGGAGAAATGTTTGAGTTATTCGCTGACTACAAATCTCTTAAATACCTATTGTTCAAATAGATATGAATATTAAGCAGGAGTGGCAGTTGGAGTTTATAACATCATATGACTTTGAGATACAATACACCCCCGGACAAGGGATTCTTGTTTCTAATGCCTTTAGTCCGAGGCATACTACTCTAAGTGCTAAATATGAGTGGAGCAAGTTAAAGTTCTGCTCGAATATCAATTTGTAACCACCAACGGAACCCACTAGAGGCTATTTGATTATCTTGGAAGTTAGGTCATCATTGATGGACTGAATTAGGCAAGAGCAGAAGAAGGATGAGGCGATGGGGTAAATTGAGTAGAGAAGAACATTTCCCTTACGGTGTTAGGTATGCATTGATAAAAGAGAATGTCTGAGAAGGGATGGACGCCTTTGTGTTCCTATGTTGGAGGATGTTTTAGTCGAGTTTCACCATTCTCTGATGACCATAATCCCCGGTGGAGATAAAATGTATAAGGATATCAAGTAAATTTTCTATTGCTCAGGGATGAAGAAAAGGAGAGCGGAATTCGTCATTAGGTGTTTGATGTGTCAAAAGATAAAGGCGAAACAAAGGAATCTTGGAGGGCAGTTATTGCCATTAGAAGTGCCGACATAAAAGTGGGAGCATAATTTGACGGACGTTATACATGGGTTTCCTAGGGGTCAAAAAGGCAATGAGGCTATTTGGGTAATAGGAGATAGACTCGCTAAAAGTTCCCACTTTATTGCTGTTATCCCGCCTTTTGGGCAAGGCCGGAATATCAACAAATCAATTGATATGGATGGACATCAGGATTATAGATCAACTGACAATTAGGTTATGATGGATGTTGACCAAGTTTGACCAAGCTCCGATCGAGGTGAAATTGATAGAAAATGAAGAACAATGTTAGAAAAGGCCATATTTTAAATTTCAAGTCAAACGGAGTTCATTTACTCAAGAGATTGATGGATATGTGCACAAGGATGTTTCATTCGAATCGATACAAATTCATATCCATCGGCATAGATGCGAACATGATGATCGTATCGATCAAGAAGAATGATTTGGCATTGATACAAACACTCGTTCGTATTGATCAAGGAGAATGATTCGGCATGGTTAGGAACATGTCGTTCGTATCGATCAAGGCGAAGGGTACTATGTGTTTCGAATCGGTGAATATGAACTTGGATTAAATAGATAAGAGCATGATGCTTTGTTCGATTCGATGCAAATTCGTATGGATCAGGTCACATGATTGATACGAAGTAGCGGACACGAATTAATGGATACGAATGTGACCGATGCAAACCGATGGATGTGAATAAATAGATACGAAGCCAAAAAGCACAAAGCTTGGATAAGAACTAGAAATATGCATGATTGGAAGGAAGAAACATTCAACATGGCATGGAAAATGGATCAAACCTTGAAAATAGAGCCACGTCACCAACGCGCACGTGTAGGGTATCGATACGAACAAGTATCAATGTGAATTGATCAATACGAACCAACAAAACTCCAATTCGTATTTATCATATCTCAAAATTCACCAGTCCAAATGACATGAAATTTTCACAGGAGCTTACGTACAAACTCAAGAGTGTACCATGTAAATTTCAAACCAAAACAAGTTGATCTTGATCTATACGAATGAGATTCATATCGATCAAAAAGCTAGTCAAACTCACCTGGGACCGACCCAGTGGCCTACTCATGTGAGAGAAGGAGTCTTCCAAGATTTGAACGAGATATTTACAACCCACACCTATAAACCACAACTTAGGGGATTCAAAAAAGGGGACTTCCGACTCTGCTACGCCATTACGCTATTGGAATCAACACTGAACACCAATTCCTTAATATTCTACTATGGTAATTAATTATAACCAGTGAGCAAAGTCAATAAAAGATTAACTTTTGAAGTGGATGTAGGCCGAAGATAGCCAAACAACTATAAACCTGGTGTCTTTACTGCATTCCTTTTAATTTTCTAAGTGTTCTTTATATTTATATTCCTACACATTTGCTATCTGTGATTTGTGATTGTGAACAAGTGCTTCCATCGGCAATTGGGTGTTTGTCACCAATTTTGGCGCAAACATTTTGGTGCTTTTACTGAGAACTAAAACTTAGGAATTCTATCGCTTGGATTTTGGATTTGAAGGCTTAAAGATTCAGATCTGAAAAGTTATGACAAGGCAACCAAGTAGAAGACAGAGAGCTGAAAGGAGCCAACAAAGGGGAAGTCAAGAGTCTCTTTTGGAGTTGGAGTATGCCAAGCTTCGATCTACATCACTAGGTACGAGATGGAGGCTATGATGGGTTCAATGCACGAAAGATTGCTGAAGAGCCAACAAGAAACGATGTAGAGCTTCGTTGAGTAGATGAGGGTAGCCGGAGCACAGAATCTTCGACCGACTACAGCTGATGCCAACATAAGGCATGGAGCTAGAGTTACAGAGACCGTGGGAGGTCAAATCCAAGATCAGAACACAGAGCATGAAGGAAATCAACAGGGACCTGGGGGCTGACCCTCGGGATCTAACAGTGGAAGACCCATAGATGGAGCTCAACAGGCTAGAGCCAACGCCAACGTGAATGAGCCACATGAAGAATATTACCCAGAATACCCTTTGGGACATGGGGCAGGATGGAAACAAGCTAAGGAGACAACCCCTGGATGGAGACGAACGAATGCTTGGATTAGTGCGACAGATTATGAGGGGAGGATTGCCAAGCGGAGGCTTAGAGGAAGTTAGTCGGAGTCCGTTCACTGCAAATATCAAAAATGCAAGGAATCATCCAAAGTTACCCACAATGGAAGCTTATGATGGAAAATCAGACCCGACTATGTATATTACCAGATATATTAGGCATATGGAAGTACTGGGGGCATCCGAGGAAGTGATGGCACGATGTTTCCCTCTATATTTGACAGAGTTGGCTGCGCTTTGGTTCAGGCAACTAGAGAATGGATCAATTAGAACATGGGGCGAGCTAGTGGAACGCTTCATGAGACAGTTTAGGGTCCACATGACGCGACCCAAGAGTGTGATGACCTTAGCTTCAATGAAACAGGGGATCGGAGAGTCCATAAGAGATTTTCTATTACGATTCAATGCAATGGTTGCTTCAATTGATCGTCCGAATACATCGATGATTTTTATAGCGGTGGTAGCAAGGGTTGCAGAAGGCACAAAGTTCAAGGATTCGCTAGCAAGAGATCCGCCATAAGATCTCGGAGAGTTCTACCATGAAGCTGAGAGATTCATTCGGCTGGAAGATTCATGTGCCAAGAGGAAGGAAATAAACGCTGTGCATGGCGAAGGAACCTCCAAGGAATAATGTGAAACAGATAAAGGAAAGAGGAAGCAGGATGACAGATACGATGGTCCTGGAAAGCAGAAGACATTTAGAGAACCTAGATTCATACAATATGCTAACTTGACGGCAAACCTGGAATGGATCTACACGGTGACTCGTGGGCAACTCCCATATCGAAAACCACCTAGGAAAGATCCCATGGAACGGGAACGTAGAAGAGGAAAGTATTGCCTATTCCATGAGATGGAAAGGCATACTACTGATGAATGCCTCCACTTGAAGGATGAGGTGGAAGAGCATGTCAGAAGTGGTAGATTGCCACAATACGCGAGAGACCGGACAGTGGCCATAGGACCCGAGAAACTACCTCCTGCACCCAACAGAACTAATCCTGGATCGGGATCATGACTTGTCATCAATCGATCATGATGGCAAGGGCCAAGTTCTGAACTTGAACTTTGGTCGATTATGTAAGTTTCTTAGATTTGATTTCAAAATAAAACGGCTATTCTACTTCACATGTAAGGGAACCGAAGAACTCCTCAGTCATGCTCTAAGATGGCAATAGACCGCTCTACCCGGAGAGGCAATATTTAACTTTTCCTTTGTTTGTGATTGAAAATTTGGAATGTGAATTTAATAAATGAACTTGAATTTCGTAAAATGAACCTTTGACCGGAAAGTTAAAGGATGAATATTGAAAGTCAATTTGACATTGATCGCTTTATGACCCTGCACGGAGAGATGGAGGCCAAAGTGCAAGAAGTGAGTTGCTTCGTCGGAGAGCGACAGGATCAACTCACTTAACGTCGTTCCCCATTCACCGGAGAGTGATTGGATCAGGGTTCGATAAGAGCCTAAAGTGGCTACAATTGACCTAGAATTTAGGCCATGACATCGCTTAATGTTCAGTGACACTGAACCAGAGTGTAGGGGTGCCGCTGCTTCGCCAGAGAGCGACAGGATCGGCTCACTCGACGCTATTTCTCCTTCACCAGAGAGTGACAGGATGGGATCCAGCAAGAGCCCGAAGAGGCTATGATCGGTCTAGGAGGACCAAGGCATCGCTATATGCCCTCGTTAGGGACAACGTACCAGGGATAGAAAGCAACATCGGAGTGCAACAGGATCTTTCTATTCGATGATTCAGTTTAGAATGAATTAGCAAGGGTCCGGAGTGGCCGTCAATGGTCCAGAGGCCATAGAATTTGATTACTGACTTCCACAAGTTGAAATGGGTACTGATTCAGCTTCAAATAGCTAAAATATTTAGACAAAGGCTCGTAACGGTTTCAAATTTGAGTATCGACCCCGAAGGTTCACAGGTTTAATCACTGATTTTTAAATAAGGTTGGATTAAAACTCGGTTAAGTGTTTGAATGATTAAGAAATTGACTAAGGATCTGGCTACTGGATTTGGAATTGGATATCGACTTCGTACAACCACGAACTTGAAAAAGGATACTATAGCTATGGAGAGAACATGAACTTATAACATTCGATTTGAAGCTATTGAAAACACGCCTTTTACCAAAAGACATGTTTTGGGGGGGCAAATGTTATCCCGCCTTTTGGGCAAGGCCAGAATATCAATAGATCAATTGATATGGATGGACATCAGGATTAGAGATTAATTGACAATAAGGTTATGATGGATGTCGACCAAGCTCCGATCGAGATGAAATTAATGGAAAATGAAGAATAAGGCTGGAAAGGATATGTTTCAAATTTCAAGTCAGACGGAGTTCATTTGCTCAAGAGATTGATGGATATGTGCACAAGGATGTTTCATTCGAATCGATACAAATTCATATCAATCGGCATTGATATGAACAAGACGTTCATATCGATCAAGGAGAATGATTTGGCATGGATAAGAACACGTCATTCGTATTGATCAACGAGAATGATTCGGCATGGACATGAACACATCGTTCGAATCGATCAAGGAGAATGATTCAGCATGGATACGAACATGTCGTTCGTATCGATCAAGGAGAAGGGAACAATGTGCTTCGACTCGGTGAATATGAACTTGGATTGAATAGATAAGCACATGATGCTTTGTTCAACTCGATACAAATTCATATCGATCAGGTCACATGATCGATATGAAGTAGCGGACAGAATTGATGGATACAAATGGGACCGATGCAAACAGATGGATGCGAATAAATGGATATGAAGCTAAAAAGCACAAAGCTTGGACATGAACTAGAAATATGCATGATTTGAAGGAAGAAGCATTCAAAATGGCATGGAAAATAGACAAGCCTTGAAAATAGAGCCACGCCACTAACGCGCACGTGTAGAGCATCGATACGAACAAGTATCGATGCGAATTGATCAATACGAACCAACAAAACTCCAATTCGTATCGATCATATCTCAAAATTCACAAGTCCAAATGACATGAAACTTTCACAGGAGCTTACATACGACATCAAGAGTGTACTCTATAAATTTCAACCCTAAACAAGCTGATTTTGATCAATACGAATGAGATTCGTATCGATCCAAAAGCGAGTCAAACTCACCTGGGAACGACCCAGTGGGCCCACTCACGTGAGAGAAGGAGTCTTCTAGGATTTGAACAAGATATTTGCAGACCACACCTATAAATAGCAACCTAGGGGCTTCAAAAAAGGGGCTTTCGACTCTGCTATGCCATTACGCTACTGGAATCAATGTTGAGCTCCAATTCCTTAATATTCTACTATTGTAATAAATTATAACCAGTGAGCAAAGTCAATAAAAGATTAACTTTTGAAGTGGATGTAGGCCAAAAATAGCCGAACCACTATAAACCTTGTGTCTTTAATGCATTTGTTTTAATTTTCTGAGTGTTCTTTATATTTATATTCTATACACATTTTCTCTCCGTGATTTGTGATTGTGAACGAGTGCTTCCATCGGCTATTGGGCTTTTGTGACCAATTTTGGCGCAAACAACTCCCGTTAAGAGTAAAAGGATGTAACGACCCACATTTATGGATGATTTAAATCGACAATAAACCTCACATGTCAAACTCAAACCATTCAAAAGCGAGGATAATTATGGGGTAAATAAGAAAAAGCAGAGAAGGAAAGAAAAAAATATAGAATCTTGCAACAGAATGACAAAATATAATAAGTAAATAACCAGTTCAAGAAGCTGTTTACAAATAACATTGATTATACTTTTATAATATAGATTAGAGTTATATATAATAAGAATAAATAAATAAATGCAGCAGAACAACAATATGCAGTGGTATAAATATAATAAATAATATTAGTACAAAATCTTCGTCTTCATGCTCCAGAAAGTAGTCTTTGATAAACTGAAAAGCTCAGACTTACCCGAGCGAATTGGAAAGATAAAAAACTGGAGTCGGAACTAAAAGATCTTATATAAGTTAAATCAACAGTTGATGAATATGAGTGTAATGGCTTCAGAGATGTTTACAGGGTTTGACATCTCCTATTCAGTGTCAACGTGAGTGCAATGACTTAAGAGATGTTTGGGATTACCATCTCCTAAGGATCGGTTAAACTATCTACTACGTAGTACAATATGCTATTATAACAGTGTCTACAGTAAAATATTAAAATAGCGTTAAGGCGCCACCCATATTCCCCTTAACACATTTTATATATTCTCATAGTCTATACAATACCATATGCTCCTCCATGTGGTTTATTTAGAGGGCGCTCCATAGGTATGGTACAAAACAAACTCGTAGAAGGCGCGATAGGGGATGTGAACACGACACTCGAGGCAATGCCATGGTAGACATATCAGTTGCGGATCCGGACTAGTGGTAACGCATAGCAGCTACTACCGCCCACCTCAGAACACACTGCCATAATCAAAATCAAGCGGTGGCCACCAAATCAATCACAAAGTCATAATATGGTATCTAAGAAATATGTCCGATTAAAGGAATGACATCACTTGGCCCGGCGTGGTTCCTGTTTTTGTCATATCTAAGCTGACTCATGAGAGTCAAGGTCACTTAAATACCTCATACGGAATCGTTCGCCAAGCCATCCTACTTCTTTTTTGGAATCTCCACCACGTACACAGTTGTTAAAGTGGTATTAGGTATTGACAGAGAAAATGACAATATTCGATCCTGGTCTCTTTAACAACCAAATGCTTATTTCACACCGGATGGTTTTTTTACATTTCAAAAGTCAATTCACACTTAATATCAAAATATCATATTCTCAAAACCATACCATTTCCAAAATCATATTTACTACCTAAATTATGTCACATTTGAAATCATATCACCTTCGACTTCATATTTCGAAAAATAGATTAAATCCTCATTTTAAATCATTATATTCCTCGAATATGTCATTTAAATCCCTACTTATGTTATAACATCATTTAATCGTTTTCTACTTAAAAATCAATGATTTAAATATAAATATCCACTTTACATAACTTGAATTCAGAAAATAGTTTAGATAGTTTTAAATAGTTCTAAATAGTTCTAAAAGTAGTTAAGATAGTTTAAAAATAGATTAAAATAAATTAAT
Organism: Allium cepa; assembly: GCA_030765085.1. Taxonomy (NCBI): domain Eukaryota; kingdom Viridiplantae; phylum Streptophyta; class Magnoliopsida; order Asparagales; family Amaryllidaceae; genus Allium; species Allium cepa. The sequence continues at coordinate 224,033,192 of CM060928.1, forward strand.
ATAGTTTAAAATAGATCAAAATGGATTAATATAGTTTAAATAGATTAAAATAGATTAATATAATTTAAAATAGATTAAAATAGTTTAATATAGTTTAAAATAGATTAAAATAGATTAATATAGTTTAAAATAGATTTTAAATAGTTTAATATAGTTTAAAATAGATTAAATATATTAAAATGGGTTAAAATACTTTAAATAGATTTAAAATAGATTAAAATACTTTAGAATGTCGATTTAAACCAATTTCCAATTCCAATCTTCAAATTTGGATTTTCAAAGTAATTGAATTTATATAAATCAATTTCCTTCAAAATATCATTTAATCTAGTTCATGATTTAAGGGTTTAAAATCATCTAATTTAACCTAGTGTCTGTATATAATTTTCTACCCTATGGTTAAGTGATACGGATATTCATCATTTCAATCCGCAAAAATTTAAATTTACGGTTTTATATTATTTCAACCTGCAATCCCAAACTCCAAATCAATGAAAATCGCTTGGGTTTATCATTTGAACCCATACAATTTTCTCCTATTCTACATGATCGTTCGGGTATGTATCATTTCAACACATAGGAATTTTCTAGCAATAACTAAGGGAACTTGCTGTGTTATAACAATGTAAATATAACATCCAATATCAACAATTAAACATACATCACAATCATCTTCCAAATCAACCAATAAACATCAATAGATAGCTGAATATCGTTAGCAGGTATTAAATTGATAATTAAATTCAAAATTAGGTTAAATGATGATTAAATGCAATAAAAGTTAAATTTAACTAGAATGATAATTTAAATATACCAAACACCAACCAGTCAATTCCAAATTATATTATAAATTCAATTTAACTAATATAAAATAATTTAGTAGTTGTGAGTGGGTTAAAATACACACATTTGATTTTAGCCCATAAAAGTCCAAACAGAAGCAGAAAAACTCAATAGTCTCCAAATTCAACTAAATTAATTTCATATTCCAGAATTTTAAATATGAATCCAACAGAAGAAATCGCGCGAGAATCAAAGTTTGTATAAAAAAATATTCATGTTATAAGAAATATTATTAAAATAAAAATTAATACGCATAAAAAAATCATAATAAACAAATTCTAATACTTACGTGTTTCATAAGATGAAACTTAAGAAAAAGATTGAAGAACAACTAAGATGAGGACAGGATGTGTACGAAAAATGAAAAAAAAAATCATGTGTCATAATAGAAAGGTTTTGGATTTTCAAGAATAAGTGCTTTTGAATATGAAGCATCAGGCGAAACAAAGCGCAAATGAAGAAATAAGCTGCAGGTTATTTATAAGTAGGAAATGAAGGTTGAGGAACAAAAATAAATGTCATATTTTATTTTAAAAGCTCCAGGTATTAATAATGCATAAGGAAATGTATGTAGGAATGGAAAAGTTTGCAAGCCAAAGGAAAGTAAAAAAAAATTATACGTGAAAATGAGGTGACAAGAATTAAATATAACCTAAAAGTCTAGGATCAGGTACTAAATAGAAAGAGAAATGAACGGATCAAGTATTAATAATAAGGTAACTATTTTAAAACGTTCATGCAACAATTAATAACAAAAGAAATGAAGGGAACATGTACATCGCACAACCTTTTGAAATTCAAATTTTTTGAAACGTAACCAAATTAATTTCACTAACTCAAATAATATTCAAATTTGTACGCATTTAGGTTTTTATCTACGCATAGTAATATTTTTATACTTAACTTAAAAATGAAAACGTTTAATTTGGTTTTCCTAAAACGATCTTTTATTTCCATTAAAACACCCTTTTTGTTTAACACAAACCGTGCGTTACTTTCATTAAATCAATTAATTGCAATCAACGTTTTCTTTCCTTTTAATTGAAATATTTGAATTACATTAATTGTAATTACTTACAAAGTTAAATTTCAAAACAAAAGGCTAAAATAGATGAAAAATAGAATAATTGTTTATTTAAACACGTTTATAAATTTGTTGTTTATACACAAGAGTAATAAATAACTTAATAGATTAGACTATTTTCCTATTCTTGTAATTAATCTGTAAGCTAAACACATTTCAAATAAACATATGTTTCATCCTTTAAAATCAATCATTCTATTCTTTTATTTTAATGAAATCAAACCTACATTCACAAATGAAACATTCATTTTATTCGATGTAAATGTCCTTTTCATTAAATCAAACTTTCCTTATGTTTTTACAAAACATAAGCTACATTTTGTTACACCTGTTAATTTACAATTTAGTATTCTCTCTCATAATTAAAATGTTCAATTACATTAATTTCAGTTGATTAAGTTTCAAAATGGACTAAATGAATGTAATTAAAAGTAAAACAATTATTACCTAACTAATAAGTAATTTAAACATATTTATACACTATTGGATACAAACAGTAATTGCACATTTCTTACTAAATAATAGTTTCTCATCTCTACAATCAATCTTTCGGCTACTGAATATTTCAAATAAATAAATATATGTTTACTTCTTTACTAAATTTATTCACTTTTATTCTTTTATTTTCATTTACACTCTTACTCTTTGTATGTGTTGTCCGAAAAGAGGAGGACTTAATGATTATTCGTTCGTCAGAACCCGAAGTGAAAATATTAAATCAACCAATACCTTATGAAATTATTAACATAGGTTTCTATCTTGTTATCCTTATTTTATACAATTGATGACTTTTCTTACATTTACCAACATATTTAATTACATTAAATTCCAATTAATTATATTCTAATTCCAATAAATTGATTTAATTATATTTCAATCTTTTTATTCAATCAAACATTACTATATGGTCACCTCAAAATCAGGAATATACATCCTCAGGGTTGAAGTTTTCATCAATGTGGACTAGGGTTTTTCTTCCCGCCGCCTCTTCCTTTTTCGCTCTTCCGCTTCTTTTCTCAACCTAATTACTCTCTCCGTTTCTCCCATAACCCCAGCTTTCCCTATTGCTGTTGCTTTCAACCTGTCCTTCATTAAATCCCCTAAATTCTTGCTTAGATTACAAACGTACCACTTCTTTGAACCTTGAATCAGCGTTTCCGTCTTTCAATAGCCTTTCGGTTGTTCTTTGGTCCTTGTTCAGGTCAACCCACCATGCTTTTTGTTCTTTTTCCCTTGGCGACTGCTTGCAACGGAAGTGGCAATTTATTGAACTGGATTGGCGATCTGTGGTTTCAGTTGTCTTCGTTTAGGTCCTTATTCGTCTATGGTCTTATCAGTGGTCGGTTTGCTTTGTTTGGTGGAGGTTTCTTTTTTGGATCTGTTTTTGGGTTTTAGAGTTGGTCGCAGCATCTTGGTGTTTGATTTCTAGTGCTTGGTGGCTTCGGGTGGTATTCCGTTCCTTTGCCACCTTGTTATGATTTGGCCTTGGTTATGTTTGTCTACTTTGTTGGTCATCGTTCCTACTACTGCTATGTTTTTGGTACCCTTTGGTATCGAATGTGATGTTTTACTCTTGAGGTTTCTTTGACTTTAGTTTCTTGCTATTTTGTTTGGTATGCTCTTCAACAGTATCATTCTTGTTAAGTTTGGATTTTGGTTATTTGGTTAATGTTAAGTTTGGTTTCTTACTTTCTTGCTTTCTTCTTGAATTTCTGGAACTCTTGGTCCTTCCTGTCTTTGCTATCGTAATTGCAGTGGGTTTTTTTCTTTGCTGCTGGTTTGTATGGTTGGTTGGTAATTGTTGATCTGGGTATTCTTCATATGGTATCTTATTACTTTTTATAACTAGAACGCATCAGAGCTTTTGTGTTTAAGTTGGTGAATGTTAATGTGATTGCCTTGTGCAACATGAATGATTTTGTTGGTATATGGTTATGGTGTTTGCCTTGTGCAACATGAATGTCAAAGAGTGCACCCTGCGCGGTGCCTGTGTAAGAGTTGTAAGTGGTTGGTCCACTATAAAACCTTTGTTGTTTAGGCGATCAGCCTACCTTCTGTACATTATTTGTTTTTATTACTTTGTTGTAATAAAAAGTGGACGGTCCACTATAAAAACCGGCTAGCCTTTCCAAAAAAAAAAATAACTCTATGGACATAATTAACATTTGTTTACATCTTATTGCATTAATATTCTACAATTATCATCTTTTACTATATTAATCGCATTGTTTCAATTATATTGATGTATTGTCAATTTTCACATTAATTATAATTTAAAGTCCTAATAAATTCATTTATCTTGGTTTCGAATCTTTTTATTAAATAATTATTGCCTTATGAATGTAAGTAGCCTTTCTATACATTTTATTACATTCGCATTTACAATTATCGTCTTAACTCATTTTACATAACATTTAATTTCATTTAATTATAGTTGATTAAATAAATTGGTAACAAATAACAACTGTCACCATTTCTATATTTAATCACATTCGTATGTTTGTTATCTACACACAAATGTTATAATTATTTACACAACACTAATTTTATTCCATTATAATTTATTACTTACCATTTCATTAATTAATGCAACATTTAAATTATCAACCGCTCTTCTAATCCAGTTATCAAATTAATACACACATTATTACAATTAATTTACAATCTATAACCAATTATAACATTTTTAATCATTTCAATTAACTGGAATTACATTTAAAGCAGTTATTAATTACCTTATATTAATACTATTACATCTCATTCCAGTTATATTCTTATTATTAAATCCCAAATTTTATTTCTTCCACATTAAATCACAAAACCTTATTAAATTAACTATTTTTAATTTTCGAAAATTATGGGTTGTTACAAAGGACCTTGACATCTCTTGAGCAAATTTATATCAAGGAACTCGTACGACTGCATGGAGTTCCAATTAGCATTGTCAGTGACAGGGACCACTTAATCACTAGCGAATTTTGAAGGAGTTTACAGTCATCCCTAGGAACGATGTTGGATCTTAGCACAGATTATCACCCACCGATCGACGGTAAGATGGAAAGGGTGAATATGATTCTTGAAAATTGGTTGAGATCTTACACCATGGATGTTGAAGGACATTAGAAGCAGTGTTTACCCTTAGTAGAGTCCACGTACAATTATAATTACCAAGCGACGATTGGCATGACACTCTTTGAAGCATTATATGGAAGCCCTTGCAAATTGCTTAATTGTTAGTGGGAAACCACCGACAAAATTCTACTTAGACTAGATTTGATTCACGAGACCTAGGAAAAGATAGAGATGATTAGATGGCGAATGAAAGCCGCACATGACGATTAAAATCCTATATTGATAGGTGAAGAAAGGAATTGGAGTTTGCGAAAGGAGATATGTTATTTTTTAAGGTTTCCCCTCTTAGGAAGTTTATGATGTTTGGTACATTAGGGAAGTTGGCACCAAGGTTTTTTGGGCCTTTCTCGATCTTGGAAAGAATAGGGAAACTAGCTTATCGAGTGAAGCTGCCACATAAGTTAGTAGGAATTCATAATGTTTTTCATGTTTCGCACTTGAGGAAATTCCTTCACAGCACTGATACATAATAGAGCCTGATTAATTAGTAGATATTGAGATGGAGCTAACAACACCTGTACCACTAAACGCATAATGGAGAATAGTACTAGGAAGCTCCGCAATAAAGAAATTATCCTGGTCGAAAAATTAGGCTGGTCTGAGTATGATTGGGAGATAATCTGGTAGAAAGTACATGGAAAATTGAAGAGAAGATGAAGGCTTCTCATCGTGAGCTTTTCTCTAGTAAGCTTTCTCCCAACAAAATTTAGGTTTTTTGGCATCGTGGTTGCTAGATTGGATGGCAGGGGATGGTTGCCATGCTTTTTACTATTATTTTTGCACTCATGTTGAATTGTTTGCATATTAAGGATTCTTGCATACAAGCCTATATTTCATGATCTTGCATTATGCTAGGGTTGATCTCACCTATAGCATGTTACATATATAAGCATATTGCATTTTGGATTAAGTAGATGGTTGGGTAGATAATTTGATTGTATAACATGGATGTTTTGCGCGCGTTACACTATTTGTCCCTTAGGGATTTTAAGGACAAAATCCTTTTAAGGCGAGAGAATATAACACCCTTTACAATAGGAAATTAACTAATTAATAATATGGAAAAAATCAAAATTTTATAAATTTCGGAATTTGGCCAACTAAACTTACACCATTACATTCATGGTGATTTTCTAGTCAACTTGCATATGTAAAGTTTTGTAACTGAAATTCAAACCAAAACGTTATAGACTTTTGAATTATTCGAATTTCAAATCTGTAATGCCCCGCCTTTTTGTATGCTTTAAATCGACGATAAATCACACACGTCAGACTTAAACCATACAGAAGGGCGTATTGTTATGGGGTAAATACGAAAAAGCAGAGAAAGTAAAAAAAAACAAAATCGAATCTTGCAGCGGAATGATAAAATATAATAATCAAATAAACAGTTCATGAAGCTGTTTTACAAAATATTTGATTTTACTTATACAATACATATCAGAGTTACACATACCAGAGAATATTAATAATGTAGCAGAATAAAATGGTTTGGTGGAATACCGTAATAAATAATAATAAATCTTCGTCTTCATCCTCCAGCTTCTAAATCCTGAAATACTCAGGCTGACCCGAGCGAATTGAAAAAGACAAAACACTTGAGTTAGAACTAAAAGATCATATGTAAGTTAAATCAACAGAAATAAATATGAGTGGAACAGCGTCAGAGATGTTTAAGGGATTTGACATCTCCTATCCAGTGTCTAACGTGAGTGTAGTAACTCAAGAGATGCTCGGGATTCACATCTCCTAAGGATCCGTTAAACTATTTACTATGTAGTAATATTTCTCTATTATAATAATGTCTATAGTAAAATTAACTTTATTTTTTCATAGCATAAAAGGGTTACCCATATAGCCCTTAACACATAATAGTCTCAGTAGTCCATCCAATATCGTGGTCCCCCTTGATCGGGAAACCACCAGAGGACATCACACGGGCTACGGGAGGAAACCAAACTCGTATAAGGCGTGATAGAGTAGGTGACACGACACAACTAGGCAATGCCAGGGTAGATACCAATTACGCTTCCGGGCCGGTGGTAACGCGTAGCGCGCAGCTACCACCCACCTCGAACCAAACCCCTAAATAAATAAAATCAAAAGTGGCCACCGAATCAATCCAAAAGTCAAAGTATAATATCGAAGGGATGTGTCCGATCAAAGGTGCTACCTCATTAGCCCGTCAATCGCTTCTGTTTTAGCCACCTTATGCCAACTCACGGGAGTCGGGTTCACGTATTTACCTCAAAGGAAACGCCGCTACCATCCAACTCCATTCTGTAGTCTCCACCGCATACACGGTTGTTAAAGTGGTTTTCGGAGTTGGTAGAGAGTATGACAACTTCCGATCCCGGTCTCTTCAACAACCAACATTATTATAACACCGCGGTCTTTTCAAAATAGTTTATACTTCTAAAACCAGAATATAATATCCATTTCAAACCATATAAATACGATATCATTTCCAATTTAAAACCAAATCAATATGCTATCCTTTTTATTTCAAATCAATATAATATCATTTTATTTCAAATATATCCCTTTTTCAAAATCATAGCACTTCCAAATTATATACTTCTAAACCAAACATTTGAAATTTTAACACCTTTAAAACATAATGCTTTGAAATTCATAACTTTGAAACATTTCAATTTCTATAAACATTTCAATTTCGATATATTTCAAGACTTTAAATATTCTAAAATTTCAAAACTAAATTTGATAATTTCGATTCAACAATTAAATTTTCTATTATTTGGTTTGAAATATTTACGTAATAAACCCCTTATCATTTAAATAAGACTCAAATTACAAATAACTAGATATTGCCTTCAATTCATTATACTTGAAATAATCATTTAATTCACTTAGACCCAAAAATCAAGTTATAATAATTATACCTTTTAAAATTTCCAATTTAATAAATTTCCCATCAACCCTTTTGGTTTAATTCTTAAATAAATTCAATTTCATATAATCTCAAATTTCTCTCACTTTCAAATCAAATTTATTCGCGCAAAATTCTTAAATAATTTAATTCACATCAATTTCAAATTTATCCATGAGTTTTATTTAAGCCATTATAACTATATATATAATATAATTTACACCGCTACTTAATCATATTATCTTAATAAAATTAACTTAATTATTTAACTTATTTTATACTTTAGACCAATTTTATAAAAAGCTTAAAACCAAAAATTTAACTATATATAAAAATAACATTTATAAAATATCCAAATCAATATCTCATAACCATATATTACCTTACCAAACCACATAAATCATTTTAAAATATTTATATATATAGACATAGTGTCTGTATATAATTTTCTATCCTATGGTCAAGTGATACGGATATTTATCATTTCAATCCGTAATTTAGAATAAAATACAGTTATATATCATTTCAAACCACAATCCCGAATGATATAAAAATGCATAACAACCTGCAGTTTATAACAATATAAAATAAAACATCCATTCATCCAATATCAATCATCAACCATTTATCACAATCATCATCCAATTAAATCCATAACATCAACATAACAGATAATAAATTACAGATATTTACTGACAGTTTGTATGCAAAATAAATTAACTAATAATTTAACTGGCAGTTTATATGCAAAAATAAATTAAATAACAAATTTATTAAATAAATTCAATTTAACTAGAATGAGGATAAAATATACCAAACAGCAATAACTAAATTTCTAATCACATCAGAAATTAATTTAACACATATAAGAAATTTTAGAAGTTGTGAGTGGGTTAAAACACTCACCTTTTGAATTTAAATTGAATTTAAATTCAATTTAAACCCAAATTTCCACAGTCTCAGATTCCGCCAAACCAGCTCCAAAATATTTGGAATTCCAATATGAATCTAGCATAGAAAACCGCGCGTAATTTCGACCTCGTATGCGAAAGTTATTGCGATTAGAATTTTCAGAATTAAAAATTGAAATAAATAAAATAGAGAAAAAAAGAAACGACACGTCACCTTCTCCTTTCCTCATGCGCTCGATCTACAGGAACCCTCCACGCACGCCCCAACTGCCAAACTTTGACCATGCCTCCTCCCTACCATCGGCTGTCACTGGCCACGGCACCACCGCCTACGAACTCGCCACCTCCCCCTCTACTTCGGCCTGAGGCCGCAGGCCTCTGCTTCCCCCTAGGTCGCTGCGCCGCCACCAAAGGTATAGAGTTTCAAAACCCTAAAAATGAAATTCCACTCGCCTCCCTCAATAATAGGTGATGCAACCACCATGGATCAACTCCAAATGCAAATCTCCACAAAATCAATATCTCGATTTTTCTGATTGAGGACAAAATCGAAAACCCCCAAATCGTCGTGTAGGGTTCGTGAATTTTGAGCTTTCACCGAGTTTTCAAGACGATTCGAGCATCATTTACAGAAATGAACACTTGACGTAGATACGTATCGATGAGATCTACGACATAAAAAATTTCTACATTTTTTTGAGGAGTTTGAAATTTCAATTTGATTTTGAATTGCAATTGGATATAGAATTTGATTATCTGCCATTGAGGAGTAGATATAGTTGAATTGTACATACAGACGAATGAGAAATAGAGGTAGGCTAGGGTTTATAACAGGGAATTTATAGACAAAGCTGAAACAGAATGGATCGGATCGATTGGATATACGCGTTGAACAATAAAATGGCCCGAAAAAGCCCGTTTCGACTTTGGACGAAATTGGGTCAACCCATATACCAAAGTAGATATTTTTAAATATTTTAAACGTAATGGAAAAGGTTTCAAGTCTAAATTCCATCGTATGAAGAAGTTATGACAAAATCAAACTATTTCAAATTGATTTCAATTGATTTCAATTTCATTGATTTCAAGGCGTTTCAAGCCCATACGATCAAACGACAAGCCCGATCGCTACGGAATTTAAAATCCTACAATAATTCACCGTTATGGATCCGATGAAACTAGTTTCGTCGAAATCCGAATCAGTGGCCAAAATGGCTATTTTTGCATTAAATAAATAAATAATTAAATCAAAATTTTAATTTCAACACTATAATTGACAATTTTTATCACTTTTATATTTCTTAATCATTTATACGAATTTAAAAAAAAATTAGATGTCAATTCAAAGTTAAATTTATTTACCCATTACCGTAATTAATTTCAATTTTAATAAATTCAATTATCAATTGAAATTACAATAAATCCATTGATTTGATTTTAAAATCTTGCTATTTAGTCCATTATCCCCAATTAGATAAAATTAACATTGGTTTATGGTTTATTACATTTTTATTCTCAAATTTCATCTAAATCTCCATTTATGTAATATTTCAATATTTAATTTCATTTAATTGCAATTTATCTTATTATCATAAATTAAAGTCCAATAAATTAATAAATCCTGCCTTCCATCCTTTTAATTCAACTAATTATCATATTATGAATAAAATTTACATTATTCCAAATTATTACCTTAATTTACATTAATGTAACATTTAATTTAGATTTATTGCAACTGATTACCCGTTTGAATTTAATAGACTAAATAAATGGTTAACTTATAATAATTGTTGCCACCAACTCTTAAACATATTTATATAAGTTATCATTTCTAAATAATTACATACAGAACGTTGATTTTATTTAAATACTATTTATTATTATTACTTCATTGATTAATTGAATATTTGTATTTGTTTTTCTTATATTAAATTTATTACCAAATATTCTTATTTACAATCAATTATAACCCTGCAATTGTTTCAATCAATTTGGAATTGCATTGAATTAATTAATTACTAGCTTACTTCAACATTCTTACATTTCGTACCCGTTATAAATTCAATAACGGATTACCAGTTTCATTTAACACTCTAAATAAATAAATAACATATATTAGTTGTCACCTATTTACTTTTCTTACAATTAAAAGTTTATTACTTACCATTAACACTGTATTATTTCATTAATTCAATAATTACACTTGTTTTACTCATATTCCCATTATAACTAAGTCATAACATTTAAATTATCTTATTAAATGGGCATGTTCATCCAAGTTCATAAATTATTAACTTGCATTAACCTGTTTCCTTAATTTACATTCAATTACTATTAGAAATGTGTTATTTCATTAATTAATGCAATACTTACTTTTATTTTCTCATGTTCAAATTATATCGAGGTATAACACTTTCTCTACTTCATTTATTAGAATTTTAATTAACATTGCTATATTTCATTTTTTTAGCGTTCATTCCACTATTAAATTATAAAGTTTTTTTTATTTCTTACTAGATTTAATTACAAAAAACTAATTAAATTAACCAATTTATTTGTCAAAATTTACGGGTCGTTAAACTCTCCTCCACTCAAAATTTTTCGTCCCCGAAAAGGAAAAAGAAGGGAAAAGAAGAACTTATAAATCAATATATCATACTTAAAATATTAAATCTATAAACAAATAAATTTACAAACTTAATTAAAATAAAATATACCTATTTATAACCATTAAATCTTTTTATACTTAAATTAATAAAGTTTGGAAAACATTTTCAACATATTTTCTAAGTCCAAAATTTATGGAAAATTTTGGCAGGGTCTCCTTTGTACGAAGAGACTCGGGAGAAAATATAATATCAAATTTAACAATATATACATATTTTTTCCAAAATAATATATATCCCAACATGGGAAAAATAATATAATAACGCTATAAACCGTAATCCGAAAATGTACATATTTGTCGGGCAATTAACGCATTATTATGAAACCAAAAGCAGTAGCAATTGCTTCCATAAGCTGCCTTTCACTTATATAATCCAAAATGGTTAACCATTATATAAAATGAAATATTTTTAAAGTTGTTTCAAAAACTGACAAACAAATCAATATAACACCAATCACTTGCAACAAAGCATACAACCATCACACAGAATCATCACAAATCAATCATTCATTCATATCAAACAAAACAAATAGTTGTTCGGGTTCAAAACTTCAAATTGTACAGAATGAAAAATAAACTACTAAGTGCACCATTTACTCAACAGTCTCTGATGAAGCTAAATAAATTATTCATACATACAAACAATTAAAGTATCTTTGCCCAAACAGCTATAAGTCAAGCAAACAACAATTTCAAACAATAAATCAATTTCGTTCATATAATAATTTATCTTTTTAATTACATTTTTTTTCTCTTACAGTTTCATTTACTTTTATTCATTTCTAGCAAAATCTCATTTCACTTATTTATATCATGAAATTTTCCTTTTATTATATTACATTCATTTATTCACTTCTTAATTCCATTTACTTAAGTTTATCATCTTTTATTTATACTACTTATCTTTCTATTATATTTAATTATAGTAAAATTTCAATTATAACTTTAAGTTTATAACAACCACAACATCCAATTCTTATTTATTAAAGAATTTCATTGAATACTTTCATTTTTCAAATTTTTACTTGTATAATATTCTATTACATTTTCTTATTAAACATTGTAACTTCTATTATTTGGTAAGATATATATATATATATATATATATATGCTTTTAAGAATGCAATTGAAATTTATACAAGTTTATCTCGTTTCTTTAAATTAATTTAATATCGATTAGTCATATCCTTCGTTTTATAGGTTACAACTTCAACTTCCTTTTTAATTCCATTTATTCTTAGCATTAAATTTCTTAATTCATCTAGAGGCTTCAATTATTAGTTAAATTCAATTTCACTACACTAATTGAAACTGTTAATTAACAGAAACTTAAGAACTAGATACCAGGTTAAATTTCAAATCATTTTAAAATAATAGATAAATATATACATACAACTTATATATCCAATTATATTTAAAACAACTTAAAATTTATATTTGTTTATCAAAATAACTCTGCACTAAAACTACTACAGTGGCCTTCCCACTTCGAACTCGAAAATGAATGTTGATGATGCGTGCATACATCACCGAAATTTTTTTCCAGTGACAGAGAGGGGAGTACAACTTATTTCTTTTCAAAATTTCTTTAAACAATTCTTTCAATTTATATCGAAATATCGATATCAGAAAATACTTATAAACAATATTATTATATTCCCAAAATCCGTTGAAAGCAAATTTTCCAAAATCCTGGAACTAAGTTCTAAAATTTCCAATTTTCGTTTATTTTATTCTGAATCCTATTTCCACTATTATTTATGAATTTCATTACCTAACAACCAATATATTGCAACCAAATATATATATATATATATATATATCTATCTTATATATATAATTTATTTTATATATCGAAAATATAATAGGCAAAATTATTTCATTCACCTATATTAAAAACAAATATTATGTCGGTATGTCCTATTAAGTGTCTAAAAATCCCTATTGATGTCATACCGTTCCATGCACCAACCGGAATTTATAAATACAAAACTGAACAAATTAACACAATATTAAAACCTTTTTATAGCACTAACAAATATGCTCTCACATATATATACACTCAGCGACGCATCATAGGGTATTACTACCCTATAAATAAAGAGTCGGATCCCACAAAGCTAATGTTTATCGCTAAACCAAAGCTCTAATACCAGATGTAATGCCTCGCCTTTTTGTACGCTTTAAATCGATGATAAACCACACACGTCAGACTTAAACCATACAGAAGAGCGGATTGTTATGGGGTAAATAAGAAAAAGAAGAGAAAGAAAAAAAATAGAATCTTGCAGCGGAACGATAAAATAAAATAATCAAATAAACAGTTCATGAAGCTGTTTTACAAAATATTTGATTTTACTTATACAATACATATCAGAGTTACACATACCAGAGAGTATTATTAATGCAGCGGAATACAATGGTGTGGTGGAATACTGTAATAAATAATAACAAATCTTCGTCTTCGTCTTCTAGAATACGGTCTTCTAAATCCTGAAATGCTCAAGCTGACCCGAACGAATTGAAAAGACAAAACACTCGATTCAAAACTAAAAGATCTTATGTAAGTTAAATCAACAGAAATAAATATGAGTGGAACGGCGTCAGATATGTTTATGGGATTTGACATCTCTTATCCAGTGTCCAACGTGAGTGCAGTAACTCAAGAGATGCTCGGGATTCACATCTCCTAAGGATCCGTTAAACTATTTACTATGTAGTAATATCTTATTATATAATAATGTCTATAGTAAAATAAACTTACCTTTTTCATAGCATTATGGGGTTACCCATATAGCCTTTAACACGTAATAGTCCCAGTAGTCCATCCAATATCATGGTCCCTCCTGATCGGGAAGCCACCAGAGGATACCACACGGGCTACGGGAGAAAACCAAACTCGTACAAGGCGTGATAGGGTAGGTGACATGGAACAGCTAGGCAATGCCAGGGTAGATATACCAATTACGCTTCCAGGTGAGTGGTAACGTGTAGCGCGTAGCTACCGCTCACCTCGAGCTACACCCCCAAATCAAAAAAAATCAAAAGTGGCCACCGAATCAATCCAAAAGTCAAAGTATAATATCGAAGGGATGTGTGCGATCAAAGGTTCTACCTCATTAGCCCCTCAATCGTTCCTGTTTTAGCCACCTTATGCCAACTCCCGGGAGTTGGGTCCACGTATTTACTTCAAAGGAAACGCCGCCACCATCCTACTTCGTTCTGGAATCTCCACCGCGTACACTGTTGTTAAAGTGGTTTTCAAAGTTGGCAGAGAGTATGACAACTTCCGATCCCGGTCTCTTCAACGACCAACGTTATTATAACACCGCGGTCTTTTCAAAATAGTTTATACTTTTAAAACCAGAATATAATATCCATTTCAAACCATATAAATACGATATCGTTTCCAATTCAAAACCAAATCAATATGATATCCTTTTTTATTTCAAATCAATATAATATCATTTTATTTCAAATATATCCCTTTTCCAAAATCATAGCACTTCCAAATTATATACTTCAAAACCAAACATTTGAAATTTTAACACCTTTAAAACATAATGCTTTGAAATTCATAACTTCGAAACATTTCAATTTCTATAAACATTTCAATTTCGATATATTTCAAGACTTCAAATATTCTAAAATTTCAAAACTAAATTTGATAATTTCTATTCAACAATTAAATTTTCTATTATTTAGTTTAAAATATTTACATAATAAACCCCTTATCATTTAAATAAGAATCAAATTACAAATAACTAGATATTGCCTTCAATTCATTATACTTGAAATAATCATTTAATTCACCTAGACCCGAAAATCAAGTTATAATAATTATACCTTTTAAAATTTCCAATTTAATAAATTTCCCATCAACGCTTTTGGTTTAATTCTTAAATAAATTCAATTTCATATAATCTCAAATTCCTCTCAATTTCATATCAGATTTATTCGAGTAAAATTCTTAAATAATTTAATTCACATCAATTTCATATTTATCTTTCAACCTCAGTTTTATTTAAGCCATTATAACTATATATACAATATAATTTACACCGCTACTTGACCATATTATCTTAATAAAATCAACTTAATTATATAACTTATTTTATAATTTAAACCAAATTACCGTAATTAATTTCAATTTTAATAAATTACCGTAATTAATTTCAATTTTAATAAATTCATAATTTATTAAATTGAAATTCCAATAAATCCATTGATTTGATTTTAAAATCTTGCTATTCAATCCATTATCCCCAATTAGATAAAATTAACATTGGTTTATGGTTTATTACATTATTATTCTCAAATTTCACCTAAATCTCCATTTATGTAATATTTCAGTATTTAATTTCATTTAATTGCAACTTATCCTATTATCATAAATTAAATTCCAATAAATTAATAAATCCTGCCTTCATCCTTTTAATTCAACTAATTATCATATTATGAATAAAATTTATGGTATTCCCAATTATTACCTTAATTTACATTAACGTAACATTTAATTTAGATTTATTGCAATTGATTATCCGTTTGAATTTAATAGACTAAATAAATGGTTAACTTATAATAATTGTTGCCACCAACTCTTAAACATATTTATATAAGTTATCATTTCCAAATAATTACATACAGAACGTTGATTTTATTTAACTACTATTTATTAATATTACTTCATTGATTAATTCAATATTTGTATTTGTTTTTCTCATATTAAATTTATTACCAAATATTCCTATTTACAATCAATTATAACCCTGCAATTGTTTCAATAAATTTGGAATTACATTGAATTAATTAATTATTAGCTTACATCAACATTCTTATATTTCATACCTGCTATAAATTCATTGACGTATTACCAATTTCATTTAACATTCTAAATAAATAAATAACATATATTAGTTGTCACCTATTTACTTTTCTTACATTTAAAAGTTTATTACTTACCATTAACACTATATTATTTCATTAATTTAATAATTACACTTGTTTTTACTCATATTCCCATTATAACTAAGTCATAACATTTAAATTATCTTATTAAGTGGGCGTATTCATTCAAGTTCATAAATTATTAACTTGCATTAACCTATTTCCTTAATTTACATTCAATTACTGTTAGAAATGTGTTATTTCATTAATTAATGCAATACTTACTTTTATTTTCTCATATTCAAATTATTTCCAAGTATAACACTTTCACTACTTCATTTATTAGAATTTTAATTAACATTGCTATATATCAATTTTCTTAGTGTTCATTCCAATATTAAATTATAAAGTTTTTTATTATTTCTTACTAGATTTAATTACAAAAATCTAATTAAATTAACCAATTTATTTGTCAAAATTTACGGGTCGTCACAAAATCATTCGAAATGAATTTGAATTTAAAATTTAATTAATGTTAATTTTTGAAATTTAGAACATTAATAAATATTTTAACATTGATGAGAATTTTACGATTGCAAGAAACATTAAAATAAATGTTAATGTTAATCGAAAAAATAGGAAATAGGTTAAATAAAAAAGAGAGCTATTAAATTTGTTTCAAATATAGAAGACCGGTTTGCAGCCTCACTTGGGTCAGTCGACTGTAGTGGTCAACCACCTAGAGAGGAGCGGTCGACCGATGAACATGCACCAGCTAGAGTTTTGTTAAGAACAAATGGTTCGGATTTTATTATTTGAAATCGACATAAATTCTTTGGTCCGGATGCCTTCTAACCACTACTAATAAAAGGCTGAGCCCTTCGCTTTTATTCACAAAAACATTTGAAACTCCAAAACTCTGTGAGTCTTCTTCTTCAACCTTAAGATTTAGAATCGAATGGATTTAAAGATAAGGGATTTTATATATTTATAAATATGGTTTTCTAATTCTATTAATCTCTGATCCTAAATGTTAATAATATACAATTGAATTATAGTATAATTCAAAAGGAAGAAATATGAAGAAGGAAGTAGGAGTAGGCGTGAATCAAATCCAAAGGAAGGCGAGAAAATTTCTATGAGTGGAAATCTTAGGTTTTTAAATTTTAGTGTTTGTATAGTAAGAGTTTGTCCTTGTTTTATTGTAACGAACCGGATTTCAACCCTAAAAAATCGACACTAATACGTCCATTGTATCACATATCGAACATTCAACCACCTAAAATACTGATTTGTTAGGGTGAAAGAAGAAGGTAGAAGATAGAAGAAAATTAAACCACATGGAATCTCACAACGTATTGAATAATATCTAATACAATAATGATCTTTACAGAAAGGAAACATCTTTGTTCATATATACAACATCAGAGTACAATAAACTAATCCTAAATTTTTGGACAGTTATAGAAAACCTGTTCTTACATTGACGAACTTACAGACTCTATAATACAGCGGAAGAAAAATATACATGAATACATCTTGACCATCCAGCTCCTCTCCAATTCCAAAGTATCAAGCTAAACCTGGGAAAACATGATCTGTTTGACTCGAGCATTACATGGAACAATGCCCGGGTCAGTCTGGTAAAGCAGTATGAGTAAAATTCGATATCAAGTAATAACCAAACTGATTTCTACATTTGCAAACTTTCCAAACAAAGGGTATCCCGTATGACCACACTGCACATAAAAATGGAAGGGATTTCACCTTACGATAATCAAAGCATTTTGTATCAAAATCCAGTGATATTTTCATAGTGTATAGTTTAAAGTAACTAGATAGAATACCTGAAATGCTTGCATCTCACATTTCAACATATTAGGTTCTACAATCAAAATGTAAGGCACATATTGGAGAATGAATTTCAACTAATGACTAGGCTACTGGGGTATTGCCTGCCATAGTACACCTCCAGAAAAATATGTCGAGGTCGTACCTAATGTCCCCTTCCAATACAAAAGCAGCCTATCCTTGCTAGATAGTACTGAATATATCATCACCCTGGTTGCTTTGCAACCTTTAACTGAGCGCTCCCACGTATATGAATACATTGATGATTGTGTATATATTTACAAGGGTGATGACATATTGTAATGGGTGCGACCCACGTAACCGAGCTGCATATCCACTATTTTAGTCTTTCATGGTTGATGGGGGCATTAGGCACGTTTTACCTTTCTGAATTGCATTCCATCTTGGAATGCTAACAATGCCTTCTAGGTGCCAATGCAATGCCATCATATATCCATAAAAGTTCATTTTGGGTCTGAACGAAATCGAAAGCACTAACTCTACTACATCCATTTTGGAATCATCCTCAGGATTAGTAGCAGTAGCCCTTTCTCTTTAAAGAGATCGGTCTTCTATCATCTTCAAGATTCTTTCCACTTGAATGCACATGTTGGTTCAGAGTGGTTTGCGGATATAGATCCGATCCCAGTCTCTCCGTATGAACAACCAATAATTTCTAGTTTACTCCTTCCCGGTTCATTGGGAAGTTAGTTTTCGAGTCTTCATCAGGAACTCAAATTTACATACATACTTCCTAAGTCAAATTGGGTCATACTTGATAGTCGGTTATTAGCTATCAACAACAATAAATTCCATTTGAGATTTATTTATCCATAGTAACCACTAAGCCTCAAAACATATCTTTGTTTAATAAATCTCTTTCAAAAACATTCATATACTTATCTTTCTGACATAATTACATTCACAAAACATTTGTAAGATTTCCCATTACCAAATCTCTAAAAAGGGATTAACTACATTATTTAAATTTGAAAAAAGGATAACTCTAAGCACTATTCATTCGTTGCAAAGAATGGAATGAATGTTCCATACCATGATTTTTTAAAAGGTCAGCCTCGACTAACCCAAACCTCCAATTCCTGTTGTAATTATCTTTTATAAATACTTTTATAAATTTCCCTTACCTATGAAATCCTTTTTGCTTTAACCCAAACTTATTTACAAAACATTTATCAACCTCCATACTCGTTTATGAAACTCTTTATAAATATGCAAACATTGTTATATAAACTTCTTTATAAACTTTGAAACTTTGTATAAAACTTTCCTTTATAGACATCCAAACCCATTTATAAAATACTTTTATAAACGTTCAAAGCTATTTCTAAAACTCCTTCTGTGAATACGCCAAAATTATTTACAAACTTCTTTATATAATATTTAAAACAATTGTCAAATCATTCTTCAAATATCTTGTTCAAAATAAAATAACCTTGAAGACCATTTCAAAAGAAAATGAAATATTAACTTTTCAAAACCAAACGGAGGCTTATTGACTATAATGATCTTTAAATTTGGGTTTACTTATCCAAGTTATATCATGGGTATTGCCTAATATCATATGTAAGGATTCACATATAATATACAATCATTCATAGGTAGATGTCAAACCACAAATATAGACACATCCATTATCAGTGAAAAATGTACATATAGAAGTTTATTCTATATGCTTAAGTTACCATGACCCGCTTATTGAAATTAACTTCCTTGTGTCTATCACGTTGCCGATATTTGACATTTGTGCTAAACACAAGTCATGATTTTCCTATAAAACGTGTCAACATTTTATAATCACTACTTTAATTCATTTGGCTACTTAATAGTCCAGACGAGAGATCGTTTGAGTTAAAATCAATTAATCTTAAAAATAAAATTGATTTAAAACATAACCATTAAGTTTAAAAATAGCTCTGAAAAGATTAAAGTATATTCAAATAGCTTAATCCCTAATTATATCTTAATTAAATCAAGATTATTCATATTTAATCTTTAATTAACTTAATAAACTTGGTTAAGTCCTAATTAACTTCCTAATGTATATTAGTTAAAGTTTAAACAATTCATTATTAGTTAAACCCTAATTAATTAAAATTAATTAAATAATCCCTTAATTAAATAATAATTAATTTACCTACTTATCTTAATTAAATAATGATTAACCATCTAATTACTTCTTATCTTCAATAATCATAATTAAAACTTTATTAATCAATAATTAGTCATTAACCTTCCTTAAGTGTCACTTAACCTCTAATCACTTACTTAATTACTAATTAATTGCTAATTACCTTTAATTATTTTATTAAATAAATTATTAAATAATCTAACCTTAATATCTTTATACGTTACTATTAAGTTTGGAAAACTTTTGCAAAACAATTCCAAAATGAATCACTTAAAGATGGAAATCGTGAATTTTTTGTCAAACTGCAACCATAACGACTATCGTTATGAGCGTAGATTCGCTCTATCTTTTTTTAAGTGTAATACTTCACTTAAATTCTTCCTCCTACATTCTTTGAAATAATATTTATAATGTTTTTAAACCTTAAACCAAGATAAAACTTAAAACCATTTTGAAACTTTGAAACTAGAAATCATAGTTTTGATTTCAAATCGGATCTCACGTCCGTCACAACACACAAAGTTGTTAACTTTGTTTTGACTCAACATGCTTAATCTTAAATCACAACCATACATCCATACTACCATAATCTTAACATCACAATGAAACATACATATAAACATAAGGTTATATGCTTACTAACTCGATAACATCACATTCAAATATTAAATTTAGTACTAAACATAACATCCATCAAATCACCACTGACCAACATAATAATCATTCATTTTTCTCATCATATTATCACCACAATAAAACATAGTAAAGTCAAAAACTTTCTCAAAACAAAATAATTTTGCTCACTAAATTTTTTAAAACCTGAAATGGCTTAGATGCACCAAAAATCACTCCAAAAATATGTGAACTTCCACTTAATGTTTGGACATATTACTTTCGGATTTTAGAAAAGTGATCAAAATAATAATTTTAGAAAATTATTTTCTCTGCAATTTAAAATTTTTTTCACTCAAATCAGATTTCGTTTGACGTAGATATGGTCAAAAGAAGGAGAGCTATTTTTAGACCTAAATTTCTGAGTTTAAAAGTACATTGCAAAAAATATATGATTTTTGACATAACTAAGCTTGAAACTAGAAAAAATGATAAAAATAAAGTTGTAACAACTTAAATTTTATATAATTTGAAAAAATGAAAATCTTGATTTTGTGTAAAATAAAGGAATTTATGGCCGAATAAGGGGGGGGGGGGAAATGGAGAAGAAAGAGTTTAAAAACATGTTTGCAACTTAAAAAATTTAAATCCTTTGATTAAAAAAAGCTTAAACTAACATAAGAAGCTATGAAACATGAAGAAAGCTTTAGGGGAATGAAAATGGAGAAGTAAATGAACATATGGTGAAGGAGATGTGTATTTATAGATGAAAGAAAGTAGGAAAATTACCATTTTAACCTTAGTTTTAAAATATCATAACATGTCATTATTTTGACAAGTCACTCACCACCTTCATCCCCTCATATGTCACATCCTCTAGGTCATGATGGATAATGATGATAATGCTAAGATATGACAAAAGATAATGATATATACTTATATATATAAGTTATTGTTTTTAAAACCATGACTTGTCATATCACTTGCTAAACATAATTAACATAAGATAATATACTATTAGTGTATTATTATTATTTGGTCAATTAACTCTTATATATGTGTATGTGTACAATGCATAAAGATGAACAATATTCCCGATAACTTTCCTGTGTGGAAAAGTGGAAATTCTAAAAAACATTCTTTGGTCACATTTTCTATTTTTCTATGAACTATCTATTTAGTAAAAAATTACAAAATATTTTACCATCATTATTAAATGATTAAAATGGGTTTATTTTTATATAAAAATTCATTTATTTAATATTTAAACTTAATTTGAATTTCCATTGAAATATATAAAACTGATGGTATCAACTGTTGATGTCATAAATACATTTTATTTTCCAAAAATAAAATATTTTATTTCATAATCTTGTTTGAATACGTATATTAGTGTATGTATCCAGATCAATGCATGATCCTTATTTTTTAAAAGTATTTTTACTGATAAAATGATTTTCTGTTATTTTATCGATATTTTACCTAGGACGATATTTACAAAATTTTAATATTTTACCTAGGCAATTTGTTCGCAAATATTTTTCCCAAAACAAGATAATGATTATTATTTACCACTTAAAACACAATTATTTCTTACTTTTAAACACAAATCTAAATATTTTAAAAATAAATATAATTTATCTAAGTGATAAATTTGTAGGTCCTTACATTTATGCATTGTGGAATTTTATAAATTAAAACCCTAAATTAGAATCCTAAAAAAATTTCAAAACGAAATTTCAATTCTTATGTTTATTGGAATCTAAATTATTTTATATTAAGTTAGTAGAATTTTTGTTGTTGTTGCAATTTGATTATTTTATATTCTATTTCACTTCCAACTTTTCTCTATTAGTGTCCTAAGGGATTCTTAAAAGGAAATAAATTAGAAAATGGTGTGAATGGTACATATTCTCTTATTCATAGTTTGTACTGCTTGCTTACATAATTTAAATTTGAATTCCTTTTTTTACTTCAAGTTCGTGTATGTAAAAGTTAAACAGAATATAAAGGTTTTAAATTGTATATTTTATTTTCTGAATAGAGGCATCGATTCTACAATATTAATATAAAATAAGTTTGGTATTTGATTCAATTTTATTAATGAACGTCTATTATTTAGCTAAGATATTAGCTGATTTGTTAGTTATTGGATAGAGATAGACTTGTATGAATTAGAAGTTTTGATGTTTAGAACGATTAATGTAGGATGCAAAAATCTTCGTATGCTTAGGAATATTTAGTTAACTTAATTACATACATATAAATATACTATTAACATATAAATAATAATGTGTCAATCGCGTAGTATAAATAGGTTAGTAATATTAAACCCCGTAGGAAGTAAGGATAGTTCTAGAAATTAATCCATAATTGAAGACAGAATAAGGATTTTTCCTTATATGACCTTAATGTGAAATTCGGTGAGATATATTTATGGTAGTATGTTATAAGAGTGGAATTATGACTAAATTACAGTGATGCGAGGTTAGTTAAAATAATACAAAATTCTACCCAGCAAATTTGGATGCCAACAGTGTGACTTTGAGACTAATGTGAGACATTGCCTATGATAAGTACTGAAGAAGGACGTGAGGTTGGTTTGTGCACAGCTAATCTAACTACCAGCACCTACGAATAGTCAGATTAATGTGAGAAGTCATAGTTTGGATTACGGGTCATAAGATGTAGGATCTTCTTTTGGGTCGGGGGTATTAATTGGCTATTTGTAGGGCCCCCCCGCTTCCCACTTAAGAACTATTAAATGGTCTATATTATCGTTTAGGTGCGATTGTAAGGAATCTCGGGAGGGGTTTGCTTTGAGGTTGAGGTATCATGTGGCTATTGTAGGATCCACCTCTTTCTACAAAGAAGTATTAAGAGGCATGATGAGATTCCATGCGATGTTAATTATGGAGTACTAGATGGGGTCACCCTTCTGTTAGGTATTAAATGACGAGTATTTGTGTAGGATATAGGTATTCAATGTTCGAAGTCTACCTAATTCCCTTTAAAGAGGTATTAAGAGGCTTAGGTACTTTCTCTCACATTGTTAGGACATGATTAACGATAGTTGCATAGGACTGGAAAGGGCCTTTGCCCTACTGTTGAAGGTACGTTATAGAGCTGGACTGGAAGATCCTTTAGGCTTACCGTTAGAGGTATATTTGATAGGATATAGCATTGAATGCATATGACAAATTTCTTATCTAAATGATACTGCCGAAATATTATTACTGTAAGATTTGAGATTTTCATTCACTAGACATTTTTGTTCTAACTCTCTTCTCATTGCAACAAACAGTTAGGGGGAATAATGCCGATTGAGAAGATAAAGGTGGAGGCAAATTCCTGTTATAGTTTATCTGTCTATTTATGTTTTTGATATATTTTGAGGTATCCAGTTTTAGACATGATGTCGTTATTTTTGGGATATTGTGTTATGGATATTTGGGACGATATTTTGTATTTCTAGGATTTGGATTTCTTTATGAAATGGGTACTTATTTCTGATATTATACTTTATGCTTTCCGTGTGAGATTCTAATAGCATAGATTGCTCTGCATATTGTTCAATGTATCAAATTTACTAATCAACTGCCAGCTTTGGAATGAGTCTAATATTCGATGGGCACTATTGGGTTGAAATTTAGACCCATTTCAACGTAGGTGGTTGCACTTGCAAGCCGATCTTCGATGATTTGTAGTTAAATGATGCTAAGAGATAGAGGTTAGACTATAAATAACTCCAGTGACGCGCTATGAATTAGTGGAATGCCATTGGAGCCGCAACTCTCGAGGATCATGTACTTAGGGACCGGTCATAGTTCGCTTCAGACATAAGTTACCTCAATTGCTTAGAAATCGGGGTTGTTTGGGAAGTTTGTTAACTTGAAGTAAGATGGTATGTCTGTGTTAGAGTATTTAGTCAAGTTCGACTTGTTATCCAAGTACGGTCTATCATTCATTGATACTTCACTAAGAAAGAATAAAGAGTTTATCATTGGATTCGTCGATCATCTTGAGAAGCAATTGATTGGTCATATTGACGAAAGCTCTGAGAAGTTGATCGAGAAGGCTTCATGATGTGAGAGCCCATACCTAATGCAAAAGGGATGTCCCGAACTAGCTAATTAGGGGTAGACCATGAAGGAATATGCATTGATTGCCTTCCATTTTCATCGAGTGTTCTATCGACGAAAGAGAATGGAATGACATTACCGTCTGAGGTATGCTTTCCATTTATGATGCTCCTATATGTTGTGTATTAAATACCGAAGCTTTACATCCCTTCATATCCAATGATTTGATAGATAGAGTAGGATGGAGACCCGAGATTGTGGAACGACCTTAAATTATGATGAATCTTGTTAGGGGCTTAGGGAGGCTTTGCATGGTTTGTCGAGACTTAGAGTTATCAAGTCATTGATGTTTGTTTTCTTATGATTTCTTTATTTTCAGTTTCATAGGGTTTGGTATTATTCTAGGGATGGACTGGTTGAGGTATGAAGTAGTGGTGGACTGTGAGAAGCTATTGTTGATGATAGGGAAGGATGATGACTGTAGGTTGGAGATAGGTTACCTACCTGACGACGAGGGGATGGTTAGCTTTCCATACTCGCTCAAGATCCTGCATGACAAGTTGTCATCTGTTCCTATAGTCAGGGAATATTTGAACATATCTAAGAAGGTGATCAGATTACCACAACAAAGGGAATTGAGTTCCACATAGATATGATGTAGGATGTTAGATCGATTGTTATGACATTGAGGCATATAGTCTTAAAATAGTAGAAGGAACTAGAGGTGCAAGTGAATCACCTATTGCAATAAGGGTTATATCTTAGTTGGACCTACCGAAGGGGTTTCACCAGTTGAGAATTGAGAAGGAGAGTGTGCAGATCACAGCGTTTCGTATGCCATTTGGATTTTATAAGCAGTTCGTTATGTTGTTTGAGCTAACCAACGCACCGACATACTTTGTTGATCTTATGAACCGTGTTTTCAAGGATCAACAAAATATGTTTGTACGTGTGTCTGTAGATGATATCCTTGTTTATTCCAGGACGAAGCAAGAACACAATAATTATTTGAGGATTGTTCACGAGGTGTTGAGGAATCACCGATTGAAGGCGAAGTTTTCGATGTATCACTTCTGGAGGAGGGAAGTGCGATTTGTAGGTCATATGGTTTCTGAGTTGGGTATTATTGTAGATCCTATGTATATGACGGTAGTATAGGGCTAGGATCGGCCCAAAACTGCTACAAACATAAGAAGTTTTCTTGAATTGGCGAGATACTATAGACATTTTATCAAGGATATCTCTAAGGTAGCGGCGCCATTAACCAACTCGACGAAGAAGAATTACACTTTATTTGGGACTCGAGTGCAACGCATTTGTGAGTCTGAAAGAGAGGATAACAAGTGCACTGATGTTAGTCATTCTAAGCGGTAATGAGGAGCTGACATTATACATACATGCCCGTGGTATCGGACTAGGTGCGTTGTTTATGTTGGGCAAAAAGTTTATTGCCTACTCTAGTTGTTAGTGGAAACTGCATGAAAATGAGTATCCAACTCACGATTTGGAGTTGGCAATGATAGTTTTCACTTTGAAGATACTGAGACATTATTTGCTTAGAGAGAGTTCCGAGTTGTATACGGACCATAAATCATTGAAGTATCTATTCTCCCAAAGGGCCTTAACTTTTGTCGACGACGATGGTTAGAGTTACTAGCCTCCTATTACTTTGACTCCTATACGCTCAGTAAGGGAAATGTAGTCATTGATGCTTTGAACAAGAGACATGCCAGCTTAGAAGTGATGTTCCTAAAATGGAAGTAGTTGGATTTTATCATTGTCCATGACTTTAGACCTCGATGTGAGCTAGACCTAGAAGTGTTGGCTAGAATAATGATTAAATCTACCTTGATTGAGCGGGTCGGTACTAGTCAAAGGCGAGATGCTAGACTAATGGAGATCATGGAAAAAATAGAGGAAGGACTAGAGTCCGAAGAGATGAAGAAGCATGGGCTTGACCGTGTTGTTTGGCTCTGGAAGGATGGGAGATATTTAGTTACTAATATTGATGGGTTGAGGGATGAGGTAATACGAGAGTGCCATCGTTCAAGATTAACTATACATCCCGACAGTTATAAAATGTACCATGATATGAGGTAGAAATTTTATTGGAAAGGGATGATGAAGGATGCAGGGGCATTCATCTCAAAATGCATGAATTTTCAGTTGGTAAAGATGAGCAGAAAAAGCCAAGTGGTTTGTTGCAACCGCTTGAGAATCTCGAGTGGCAACGTAAACAAGTTTCGTTGGATTTCATTCATGAATTCTTGAGGACCAAAAGAGGGTATGATAGCATTTAGTTCATAGTCAACAGATTGACTAAGAATCCCCAATTCATACCCATCAATTCTAGTAAAATGACATCCAAATTGGTCGAGCTGTATGTGATGTGCATTATGTGATTCCATTGTGTACCGAAGAGCATTGTGAGTGATCGAGACCTTTTTTTCACTAATGGATTTTGGAAAACTTTACAAGAGGCATTGGGGATGGAGCTACATCTTAGTATAGCTTACCATCGACAAACTGATGGACATACCGAGATGGTGAATCGTAGCTTAAAGGATCTCTGGCAAGCTTGCGATCTCGATTTTGATTGCTTGTTGGATGATCATTTACACTTAGATGGGTCTGCATACAATAATAGTTATCTGTCCAACATCATTATGGCACCATTTGAGCTGCCATATAGCCGATCACATAATGCTCCTTCATATTGGTGGGAAGCGGATGAGAAAATGGTACATGGGCCAGATATGATTAGACAGATCTCAAAGAAGATCAAGATAATTTTACAATGAATGAAAGCTGCTTAGGATAGAGAGAAGAGATATGTTGATAGGTGAAGATGCGACTTAGAATTCTTTGTCTGTGATACGGTGTTTGTCAAATCTCTCGACCAAAGAATGTTATTCGATTTGATACTAAAAGAAGAAGTTGGTGTCAAGATTTATTGCTCCTTTTTTGATACTTGAGAGGATTGGGAACCTGACTTATAGAGTTGACTTACCTCCGGAGATAGCAGACGTGAACACTGTGTTCCACGTCTCTCACTTGCAGAATTTTATGCATGGCTCAGGCATGATAGTTGAACCGAATCAGCTTGATGATATCAAGATTGATCTAGAAGCTTAAGACCTCGCAGTCCTAATCGTATCATCAAACGTGACATAAAGTAGCTTAGTAGGTGGATGGTAGAGCTGGTGAGGGTTCAGTGGAGTGAGAGTGAAGGTGACTATACTAGGGAGACCAAGGAGAGCACGAGGACCTCTTATCCAAAGCTCTTTGCTTGATGAGACTTTCCGTTTATCGCGTTTACTTTCACTTTCAATATCATATAGGGAAATTTAGTATCCTGCATGCTTGGGTAGGCATAAATATAATTTATTGCTTTTGTGTGCATGTTTGATGTTTGATATGGTGGCTTATGGATGTTAAGCATGCGAGCTAGCAATGTTTGATTTTATCGTGTTTACGTTGAGGATTTTGGGAGAGAAATTCTGAAAGGGGGATAGTGTATTCACCTGTATTTATGTATTGTAGGATCGTAAAATGTAATTTTCAAGTCCATATTGGGTCGTGTGATAATATAAATTTGGGAATGTTGAGTGGTGACATTCTTGACCCCAATAATTTTTATTAGAAAATTTACCCCTGAAATCCTGTAATGGTATAATTTTTGATGGAAGCCGAATTAGCATCAATGACTACTTTCATTAGAAAGATATGATGGTTTTCATTCTGTTGAGTGGTCATAATAGCGATTTGTAACCAATGACTTGAAGATATGGCTGTTTGAAGTTTGGCAGTTTTTGAATCAGCTTAATGGGTAATTAGTGAGTTTGGGGAAAGACCCAATAACTCATTTTTGTTTTAGGAGTTATACTGGATGAAACAAACATCCCTAAATCATTTCTACTATTTCCTAAATAGATCTAAGCCTTCAACCCATTCTTCACCTAAAATCTTCTCTTTTCTTCTTCAAATCAAGTCTGAATCATAGGTTAAGGGTATATTAGCAATGAGATTCATTAGAGATCTTCTAATCTACATTTTTGGGGAAGAAAAATCAAGATTTGGCTGTTCATTTTTGGATTTGCCTCGATTTACATGCGAAACTAGGATTTTGGAGGTTTTGGTGAGAATTATCATATATCATCATATATTTATTTATTATATATATATAGGTTCTAACATGTTTTAAATCAATTTTTAAAGTTAAAATTAAGTTTTAACTCTATTTTAAAGCCTTATCTGTAGTAAAATCATGAAAAAATGGACTTTTCATGTTCTAAACATGCTATTAGGATGTGTTGTTGCCTTAATATATTTTAGGCTATGTTGTATATATATAATATAATGATTGTTATGATTGTTGTGTGATTTATTTGCTTGAATATTGTTTGATGCACATGTTGTGTTTATGTGCATAGTTAAATGGTTGAAAACGCTCATCAAAGCGAATTAGAGGTGGGAACCATGAACAAGAAACAAAAGCTGGTTAGATCAGGTGGACCAGGAGAGACATCAGTTAGAATGTAAGAGTTTACATGATTTAGGAAAATATAATAAATTTGGTCATTTTTAAAAGATAATAATGTTGATATTGCTTTATTACAATAAACAAAAATAGAACACCATATTTATAGATTTTAGAAGGGTTTCGGGGTCTATATACTAGCCATTGAGTTCATCTACCTACTAAGGGTAGTTTTGGGATATTAATAGTGGGTTAGAAAGAAAACCATGTTAAACTTTTTCAATCTATTGTTAAAGCTCATTCGATACACTAATATTTTCTGATCTTAGTGATGGCTCATTTGTAAATATCACTAATGTTTATGGATCAAAATTTGAAATTAGATCATAGGGTCCTTTGGAGTAAGCATCCGGAATTTAAATCACTTCTCTACATCCTTGGGTGATAGGTAGGGATTTCAATGTCACTAGATTTCTAGGAGAATAAACTCCTAGAGGAGGAGATTTTTCACCCATGGAAGAAATTGATCATTTCATTATTAATAGTAATTTAATTAAACTATAATTAAACAATAGATGGTTCACTTAGTCGAATAAAAGGGATGATCCATCGATGGCCCTTTTAGATAGTATTTTTATCAGTGATGAAGTGGAAGATAAATATTCCATTTGCTAGGTGTTGGGCTTTCGAGTATTTACTTTGATCATTGTCTAATTATTTCTTCTTGTATTAACCAAAATAATTGAAATAAAATGTTTATAATTGAAAAAGTGTGGCTGTTAGAAAATAATTTTTATGAATTAGTTGCAAATAAATGGTTTTCTTCGAGTAAGTAGAATTATAAGTTTTTTGGAAAATACAGCTAAAATCCTAGTAAATAAAATTAGAGATCTAAGAATTTTTCTAAAGAAATGGAATATAAATGTTTTTGTAATGTTAGAATTAAAAAGGATAAATTACTAAATGAAAACTAAAGCTGAATAAAATTGTAGAAAATAAGAATTTAAATATTTTGAAAAAACATGTTTTCAAATTTAAAAAATGAATAAGGAAAAGTAATGTGGACACAAATATACAGAGTTCAATGGATGGATGAGGGTGATATGAATACTAATTTTTTTCATAAAGTAGCAAATGATAAATGACGTAGCAATAACATTAACTCTATAGTAATTAATAATGTTGAGACTTTGATCAGAAAGAATTAAATGAGGCATTTACTAACTATTATAAAGAAAATTTTAAAACTAAAAATGAGCATATGATTAGAGCTAGTTGGGATGAATAATACTCCAATAACAGTAGGATTGATTTAGATGGAATGGATTCTCCATTTATGGTAGAGGAAATTTTGTAAGCTATAAAAGGTAAGCCAAATGGTAAATCACTTGGCTTTGATGGGTTTTTTATATTATTTTATAAAAAAATTGGTTTGTTTTAAAATACGGTTTCATCAATATGTTAAATGAATTTTATGATGGTTGATTACAATTAGAAGGTTTAATTTTGCTAGTATAATCTTATTACTCAAGAAAGTTGGTGCAAACGAGTTAAAAGATTCCAGACCTATTTCATTATTAATTTTTTCTTTCGAAATCATTTCTAAGGTTTGAGATAATTGGTTAAATATTAAAATGAATAAATGAATTAATAATACTCGAACTACATTTATCAAAGATAGAAATATTGCAAATGGGGTAGTAGTGTTCAAGAATTGATTAATTATTGTTGTAAAAATAATATCACTTATGCATTTTTAAAACATTGACCTTTAGAAACCTTTTGATTCAATTAATTCATGTTTTCATAAGGATTTATTATTGGCTAGAGGTTTCAATGTTAGATGGGTTGATTGGATTATGTCTTTTCTTAAAACTGAAAATTCAAGTATTACGGTTAATGGTATATTAAGAAATAAAATTCAATTAAAATGTTGACTTAAGCAAGGTAATCCATCGTCACGTCTTTTGTTTAATATTGCTGCAAATGTTTTTGCTAGGATTATCAAACTATCCACTAATAATGGGATTTTAAATAATGGTGGAAATGAAGTTGAGTAATGACATCTCCATTCCCCAGTTTTTGGATGATACCATGCTCTTTACATCTCATTTATAAAGGCATAGTATACACTTAAGCTTATATTATATAGTTTTGAGTTGCTCTCTGAAATAAAGTTTAGTTTTGATAAGAGTTCAGAGTTAGTATTGAATGATATAGATAAGATAGAAAATCAAGTTTCTTGTATATTAAATTGTAAAATAATGAAACTTCCTATAGCATATTTAATTTTTAATAAGACCAAATAAACTCAAACATTATGACTTGGTAATAATAGATAAAATTAACAAAAGATTAACTAAATGAAATGGTAGATTTTCATCAAGAGTTGGTAAGATAGTCCTTATTAACTCTATTTTATCAGCTTTACCCATATACTGGATGTTTTTTTGTTGCTTTCCAGAATGGGTAATTGACAGAACATACAAAACTAGGAAAGATTTTTTATGGAGTGGTGATTATCCTAATGATAGTTCAAAATGTTTAGGTTGGAAAATAGTATGTAAGTCTAAATTTGAGAGGAGGGGATGGGTTGGGTGGGTATTATAAACTCCTAAATAGGCACAAGGAAAAACTTTGAAAAAAAACTTAGGCTGAAGGACAATAAGTTTCATTTTTGGGTTGAAGGATAAACATTGGAAAAAATATTAGGTTTAAGGACAATGCTATATCTAGGTAACATTTTATATGGTGTAAAATCGAATATAATGCTAGTTATTATTAGCATTTTGTATAGTGTAAAATCTGAATATAATGCTAGTTATAATTAGCATTGTCCTTCAGTCTAATTTTCTTTCAAAATTTGTCCTTCGACCCAAAAATAAAACTTGATGTCCTCCAGCCTAATTTTTTTTCAAAGTTTGTCCTTTGCCTAATTCCCTCTATTATAAATTTATATAATTGAAGACATCTTTATTTGGAAAATGGATATGGAAATTTACCGACATGATAATTTAATTTGGAAAGAAATAATATCAAATTAATGGTGTAATAGTACATATAATCTACATCATATTTCTACTGATAATGCAAATAATATTTATCGTTTTTGAAAATCGATAATAAAATATTATGATGTATATATATTAGCAATTAATATTGTGATACATTCGACGAATAATACCTCCTTTTAGCATGATAGATTGATATCAATAACTACACTTAAAGTAGGATTTAATGAACTTTGCAAAATATGCAATTTTAAAAATGTATCGATTTCAAAAATATGTGGACCAAATTTATATTTCCTATGGGAATTTAGTTTTAATCTTATTTTACCTACAAATGCATTATCTCAGTTTGCCTTACTTTATGCTAAATAAGAATTATATAACATTGATAATAAAATTGACATTAAAATATGGTGTTGAGAAAATGATAAAATCTATATCGTGCACTCTTTTTATAAATTTTTTTAATTTTTTCGGTACAAAGTTGAATATATTTAGATATACTTGGAAATGTAACATTCCACCTAAAGCTAAAGTATATATATGGTTAATTATACATGAAAATTAAATACTATAGAACTATTAAAAAAGAGAAACATATTTATTGATAGCAGATGTTTTTTTGTAATATGGAAATGGAAAATATTTTGCATTTATATTCAAGTGTGATATCACTAATTATATTCTTATCAATTGTCTTAATAATTTTTACTTTAATTTAACTAATAACGATATTGATTATGAACTATTTTGGAAAAGGCTTGAGTTTTATTATAACAGATTTCATAGATTAGTAATTGATGCTATTTTTACTATAATATGTTTGTAACACTCGGTATAATTAATGTAATTAATAAATAATTATTAAGGCACAAGCTTCATAATTTGACTTGCACCATTGCGCTCGTGGCAATTTTTTAAGCAACTTTCATATTGAAGTTATTTGGTCGGAGTTCATCATTTGACTTCCTACATGGAAATAATTGAAAGGAAACAAA
Organism: Allium cepa; assembly: GCA_030765085.1. Taxonomy (NCBI): domain Eukaryota; kingdom Viridiplantae; phylum Streptophyta; class Magnoliopsida; order Asparagales; family Amaryllidaceae; genus Allium; species Allium cepa. Next base: position 224,066,790 of record CM060928.1, read on the forward strand.
AGGAAACAAAAAATATTAATTCCATGGATCCCATCGGTTGACCCCTTACTTGGACCGGCCGGGATCGATCGCCTATAGGGGAGTGGTCGACTAGTTGATATGGTGGCGGCTAGGGTTGAATCTTAGCCGAACGATCTAGATTTAATTATTTTTAATTTAATAGATACGATTGGTTCAAGAAACTATAAATACAGTCCTAGCTCCTCCTTTTCTTCTTATATTTTTTAATCAAAGCATCGAAGCTTTGCCATTTTCCCTTCTAACTATTTGTATTAATTATAAAATATTATATTATATGTATATATAATCAGAGAATGATAGAAAATAAAAGAGAAGAAGAGAAGGAGCAAATCAATGCTACACAAAAAGATAAATTTCATAATTATAATTCCATACATTATATCAACGACCCTCCGAATTCAAGTGTGCACAAGGATATAATATATATAAGGGATGTTAATGGTGATAGGGATATTTGTTTGGATAGGTTATGATGGACGAGGATGTCTGTATGAGGGCAAGTCTTTGTGATGATGTGGTTTGTGTTTAATTCGATGCTATACATGCACAGTTTTCAGTGCGCATTCTTGTTCCAGTCCATTTTTGTTGAAGAGATGCCTAAATGTATTTATGTTGCGGGTCTCTTGTGGGTTGGCCTTGTATTATGATGTGGATAGGTTTTACAAATGGGTTCAGGGGCTTATTATTATTAAAGGCGGATCAGTTACAAAGAGGGATAGTTTTGACAGTTGAGTGGCTTGTAGATTATTATTTTTGTTCGTCTAAAGGATTGGTAGGTGAATGTTATCGCATGTTCTAAGATAGCGGTTTACTCGGGCGGCATAAGTGGTTTGAAGGCATTAGATAGTGGGACTTTTTCAAATTTGAGTAGCTTTTATGTAAATGGGTCATTGATTTTTTTTATGATGGTACAGTTAATAGAAGGAGAAGAAGGTAAAATGGCTATTATTAAGAGTACCGTTGATTCTGATCCTAGCTTGATTGTGCATAAATCAATTAGAAGGAGTGTACGTCTTCTTAGAGTTTTTTCTAAAGCATCCGATAGCTCTAGTTTAGGTATGGACTTTCCTTTGGGTATTACTTATAGTTCATGTGCTTTGAATAATTTGTCTTCTGGTGATATGCATTTTTAGCCAAGAATTCATGCTTTATTTTTGATGATATTCAGTTAGATGTTAATTATATTAAAATTAAGGAATAATAAAGTGTTACCTGGATTATGAAATTTATTAGTTGGAATGTAAGGGGTTTACATGATTTATCGAAATGTAGTAAAATTAAATCTCTTTTCAAAGATAATAATATTGATATTGTTTCACTACATGAAACTAAAATTGAGCATCCTGATTATTGTATGTTTAGATGCTTAAGGGGTCATTATATTGATCGTTTGGCTTATCTTCCAGTTAGGGGTAGTGCACGAGGTCTTATGTTAGGCTGGAGAGATAACTGTGTTAAACTTTTACAATTTATTATTAAAGATCATTCGATGCATTTGATATTTTTTGATATTAGTAATGATTATATTCTTAATATTTCAAAAGATTATGGGCCAAATTCAAAAATAGATCATAGGGTTCTATGTTATGAGTGTGAATTTAGAATGTTCGCTCCTAAACCATGAATTTTAGGGGGTGACTTTAATGCCACTATATTTTTGGGTAAAAGATCCCCTAGGGAAGGAGATTTTGGTGTCATGGAAGAATTTGACTAATTTATTGCTAATTGTAATTTAATCGAGATAAAACTTAATAATAGACAGTTTATTTGGTCTAATTATAGAGAAATTCCATCGATGTTTTTCTGGACAGATTTTTTTATAAGTGATGAAATTAAGGATAACTTTCCTACATATAAGGTTATAGGGCTTCCGAATACAGATTAATTGCCCAATAATCCTTACCTGTACTAATCACTATTTAGGGAACAACATTTTTAGGTTTGAAAAAAATGTTATTGTAAGAAAATAATTTTAAGAATTTAGTGGGAAAAAAGGGCTTTCTTTGAATAATTACAATTGCGGATTTTTAGGTAATAATAAAGGCTTTGGTTAGAAAATTTAGGGATTTAAGATTATTTCTCAAAAAGGGAGTAAAGAGGTTTTTGGTAAAATTAGAATTAAAAGGAAAAATTAATGAATGAAATCGTAAATTTATATAAAATTGAAGAAACAGGAAATTTAAATATTTCAGAAAAAATGTATTTTCAAATTTAAAAGAAGAATTAAATATAAAAAACTGTTTGAGAAGAAATAAAGTGGAAACAAAGATCTAGAGTTCAATGGATGGATGAAGGTGATATGAATACTAATTTTTTTCACAAAGTGGCTAGCAGTAGAATGCGTAGCAATACTATTGATTCATTGTTGATTAATAATATTGAGATTTCTAACTAGCTCAACTTAGTCGCGAGTCTACTAATTACTATAGAGATATTTTTGGTACTTCTATTAGTCATAAAATTAAAGCCGAGATGCTTTACACTAAATATACTAAGTTTTATTTAATAGGATCAGATGAACCATTTACGGAAGAGGAAATTTGGAAGGCTATTAAGGATATGTCTAATAAAAAAGCTTCGGATCAGGATGGACTTTCTATTTTATCTATGAAACATTTTGGAATGTGTTAAAAATGATATAATGAAAATACTCAAAGAATTTTATAATGATTCTGTTGGGTGGAATTTCGTTCGGCTCCCTCCCACCACCGAACGAGCTCTTACCGGACCAGCTCCTGCCGAACCAACCTCCAAGCCAAAGCCGAACCAGACCATCTCCCCCACTACCGAACCAAACCAACACAGTTTCCATCTCCTACTGGACCAAGTCCTCGCCTCTACCACCGTACCAGATCCACCAAGCACCCATGCCGAATGAAACCTCGCCGAACCAACCTTCCCTCAAACCATACCAGACCACCACTCCACCGGTCCAAAACCCATCACCACCGAACCACTTCCCTACCGAACCTGACTCCAACCACTCCAAACACTACCGAACCAGGATGCCGCCAGGCCAGAATTGCTCCAGCCCAGGCCCGTCAGCAGCTATATACATCCAGGACCCCGTCCCCCAGCCTCACTCTATAAATAGAGGGGCAGGGGTACAACAATGGCAGACAAGTTGGAGAGCTCAAGCACGGAAGGAACTTTCAAACTACTTTCATATATTTGTAATCAAGGCTTTGTACTTGTAATCTGAATAGTGAAAGGAGAATAACATATAAAGTGGACGTAGGCACGTTCTGGCCGAACCACTATAAATCTGTGTGTCTTTTACATTTTAGTCCCCGCTTTTTACATATTTGCATAACTCATCAAAATCATTAAGAATCACCTAAATTCAACTAAATCACACGACTTGGAGGTGTTTGCCCATTTTTTGTGCAAACATTTTTGGTGCTTTCATTGAGAGTTGAACTCAGGAGCTACAGCTTCTCCTACTCAAACTTCTTCCTCACAGCATCGTTCCTTGCTCTGACAACATGACTTCCAGGCAAAGGAGAGATGTTAACAAAGGAAAGAACGTCGCAACTAGCAGTATCCCAGATCCAGTGGCCCCAAATCAAGAAAATCACCCCGTCTTAACAGCAGTACCAGATGAAAATCAGGCAAACCTAACAGCCCCCGCCGCGGAACAACCAATTACTAGGGCAGATCTGGACAGGGTTGTGGCTGAAGTAACTAACCGCTTCGCATCTCAACAAGAAGCCTTGGTGGACCAACTCATGTCACGCTTAAGGGATGCTGAAGAATCCAACCGCAACACCGAATCATGAGGTGAGTCCCAATCTAGAGGATCTGGGAGGCGACAAAGGCCTTTCTTCTTCGAAGAAGTTAACAACAGAAACAGTCATGGTAGGAGCCGAGCCCGGACTCAGCCCGAATTCCGACCCGAGGAGACGCTTGGAACCGAACCCAACGGGGGAGGTGCCAGGCAGGGGATGGATGTAGCTGAGCCTGTCATGCTACCAAACCATGAGAAGACTAGTAGAAGGGGCCGAGCTGGAGTCCAGCCCGAAGTTGGACCCGAGGAAGTGCTGAGAACAGAACCCAGCAGGGGAAGATCAAGGCAAGGGCCAACTATGGCTGACCCCAGCATGCCCCCAGAAGACCGAAGACAGCCACTGGATAACGTCAGAAGTGATAGACTATACCATCCCTACAGGTCATCTGGAAGAGATCAGTCCCGCAGGGAAGAACCAGACTCATTTCTATCCGCTCCAAGTTCTGATGAAAGGATGGCGCGATTGTTTAGAGAATGCGTCCAACGAGAGCAAAGGGATCGGGGAATAGACGCTAGGGTAACCAGCCCCTTCACCCGCAATATCGAAACTGCCATCACCCTCCGGGAATGGAAAATGCCAACAATGGAACCTTACAAGGGAACCTCTGACCCCATCGTGCACTTACAGAGATATACCCAGCATATGCTCATGAGCGGAACAACAGAAGGAGTGTTATGTGAATGTTTCCCACTTTTCTTAGCAGATCTAGCTACTTCCTGGTTCTGCCACCTACCCCAAGGGTCCATCAGTTCATGGGAAATGTTGAAGGAGAAGTTTATCAGCCAGTTCCGCATTCATGTGGGACAACCCAAGGATGCTTACTCCCTATCTACTGTCAAATAGAAACCCGGAGAGATACTGCAGCAATACCTAACCCGGTTCAATGCCGCAGCGGCAGCAGTTCAAGATGCCGACGAGAAACTTGTCCTGATGGCCCTCTGCAGTGGTGTACATCCGGATACTAAATTTGCTAGGAGACTAACCAAGGTAAAATCAGCTACATTACCTGACTTCTTCCATGAAGCTGGAAAGTATATGAGACTTGAAGACGCCGCCACTGAGAGGCAATCAGGGCAACAGTCTAAGACAGCTCCAGACAGGGTTTCCGCTGCAGCAAAGGATGATCGAAGAACTGGCTCTAGAGACAATGCTGGGGGCAAGAAGGGAGAAAAGCGCTTATATCGACCAGGACCAAGATTTGACTCTTACACCCCTTTGAATGAAACAATCGAAAACATCTTCCTAGCCACTCAAGACGAAGTTAGATACAAGCGCCCCCCGCATAAGAAGGAGACCGATAACGCACTCAAGTCAGGAAAGTTCTGCCGCTTCCACGAATCCCATGGCCATGACACCAATGAATGTCACCATCTCCAGGACTTAATTGAAGAACACATCAGGAGGAAGAGACTGGAACGCTATGTAAGAGGTCAGAACAGGACTCCAACTCCTGCCAATGAGAACCCAGGGCTACCCTCCTCAGGGGTAGGAGGAGGAAACCGCAACACTAGCGGCTCTAGTCAAGAGAAGATAGTAGTCCATACCATATCAGGAGAACCACACATCGCCGACAGAAGTTGGACAGAGATGGAAAGATATGGAAGGTCGCTTAGAAACAACGAGGGCTGCATTAATTCTGTTACAGAAGAACGCCACCCAAAACGGAAAGAGAGTGACGACATCACGTTCAGTAGGCATGATCTAGAGGAAAGACAGTACCCACACATGGACCCTATGGTCATCTCTGCCTGGTTTGGTCCATCTAAAGTTTTTCGAATTTTAATAGACACGGGAAGTTCAGTAAATATCCTATTCAAGCATTCCTTCGACAAAATGAAGCTGTCAATGAAGGATGTATCTCCCTGCAACAAACCACTACATGGTTTCACTGGAGATGCAAAATTACCCCTCGGGCAACTGGATCTCTTTGTCGAAATAGGCAGTCATCCCCGCTCCGCTGTACGAAAACAAACGTTCGTACTAATAGAGAACCATTCGGCCTACAACGCCTTCTTGGGAAGACCAGCCTTGTTCGACTTCCAAATTGTCCTAGCCCCATGGTGCCTGAAGATGAAATTTCCAACAGATAACGGAATAGGAGAAGTGGAGGGAGATCATGACGCTGCTCGAGACTGCTAAGTGACTGAACTCCGCAATAACCGCAGAAAAGATAAAGGGAAAAATGCAGAGACTACTCTCTACATGAAAAGCTTGGAAGCATAGCAACTAAAGAAAGCCCCTCCTCTTCGATATACAAGTGATCCTTTCAACGAATTAGACCCCAGGGAAAAAGAGGAGGAGGCCACCGCCGAGCCTGCAGAGGCTATGGAATTCGTAGCTGTAGACAAACATGACTCGAGTAGACTATTAAAGATCGGATCTCAACTAAAAGAAGAGTTAAAGGATCAACTCATTGATTTTCTTCGCCATAACATGGATGTATTTGCATGAACGCACGCTGATATGACAGGAATCTCCCCAGATGTAGCATGCCACGTATTGAACATCGATCCCACGAAGGTGCCAGTAAAGCAGAAAAAGAGAAGCATGGGGGCAGAACGATCAGCAGCCCTAGAGGAAGAAGTAAAGAACTTACTTGCCAATGATTTCATACGAGAAGCCATCTACCCAGAGTGGATCGCTAACCCGGTACTAGTAAAGAAAGCCAATGGAAAATGGCGAACGTGTATTGACTTCTCCAACCTAAATGACGCTTGCCCGAAAGATTGCTTCCCACTCCCCCGAATTGACCAACTTGTGGACAGCACTGCCGGGCACGAACTCTTATCTTTTATGGATGCATACTCCGGATATAACCAAATTCCTATGCACGCTCCCGATCAAGACCACACTAGTTTCATCACTGACCGGGGATTATACTGTTACAAAGTCATGCCTTTTGGACTCAAAAAGGCCTGAGCTACATACCAGCGCCTCGTCAACAAAATGTTCGCAGAATTAATAGGACGGACTATGGAAGTATATGTGGACGACATGCTAGTAAAATCAAGGAAAGCCGACGATCATGTGAGCCACCTGGGCGAGATGTTTCAGGTACTCCGCCGATATGGAATGAAGCAGAATCCTCTAAAGTGCTCCTTCGGAATATCATCGGGAAAGTTCTTAGGGTTCATCGTCCATTCCAGAGGAATTGAAGCAAACCCTGAACAAGTCCGGGCTCTGAAAGAAATAAGGATACCTTCAACCTGAAAAGAAATGCAGAGCCTGAACGGGAAGGTGGCCGCCTTAAGCAGATTCATCTCTAAAGCAACTGACAAATGTGTCCCTTTCTTCGAAACTCTAAAGAAGGACAAAGGAAAGTTCGAATGGACTGACGAATGCTTAAAAGCTTTCCTTAAACTAATCGAACACCTCCAGAGACCACCGGTGCTCTCAACTCCAAATGAAGGCGAAGAGCTATACCTATACCTCGCTGTATCACCTCATGCTCTAAGCGCCGCCTTAGTAAGGGAATACGACCACACGCAACGCTCGGTATACTTTGTAAGCAAGAGGTTTACGGGGGCAGAAGCCAGATATCCGAAACTTGAGAAATTGGCATACTGTTTACTAATCACATCACGAAAACTGCGACACTACTTCCAGTCTCACTCCATCAGGGTTCTAAACGATCAACCGCTAAGACAGGTGCTCCATCGTCCTGATACTTCTGGGCGACTCCTCAAATGGTGCATTGAACTAAGTCAATATGACATCACCTACCATCCTCGCACCGCCATCAAGGGACAAGCCATGGCCGATTTCATTGCCGAATTCACTACCAACGAAGGTAAAGATCAATATGAAATAGCAAAAGATATTAGGTGGAATCTCTTTGTAGATGGAGCATCAAACGAACAAGGCTCGGGGGCAGGCGTTGTGATCATCACTCCTAGGGGAAGAAAGCTGTGTTATGCACTAAGGATGGAATTCGCTGCCACCAACAATGATGCCGAATATGAAGCAGTAATAGCCGGATTAGAGCTCGCCCTAGAGATCGGAGTCAGTTCCTTATGTCTTCACAGTGATTCGCAACTCATCGTAAATCAAATACTAGGGGAGTTCCAGACTCGAGGAGAGCGGCTCACGACATATCTGAAAAAGACCAAGCGGCTGCTCAATCAATTGGATCACTACTCGATCAAACACATTCCTCGAAAAGAAAATCAGAGGCCGACGAGCTGGCAAAGCAAGCTAGCATGGGAGATGATACCACTTCTGGAACGATAACTGTCTTAAGGCTACTAACCCCGAGTTTCGAGTAAGTAAATCTGATAGCTGCAACTGGAGAAGAAACATGTATGACCCCTATCCGAGAATACTTACAAAACGGCACCCTACCCGACGGGTGAAATGAAATTAAGAAAATTCTAAGGAAGGCTTCCCGCTACACCATACAAGAAGGCATCATCTATCGGCGTAGCTTCACTAGCCCCTTATTAAGATGCGTCGCTGGAAGGGAAGCCAAGGAAATCTTGTTCAACATCCATCAAGGAAGTTGCGGAGATCACACTGGAGGGCAGACTCTGGCAAGAAAGATACTCCGATATGGATATTACTGGCCCACCTTAAACAAAGACGCCTTGGACTTCGTCAAGAGATGTGACAGATGTCAGAAATTTGCCAAGATTCCTCGACTACCCACAAATGAGATTACTCAAATGACCAGCCCTTGGCCCTTTGCTGTATGGGGAATTGACTTGATTGGCGAACTGCCAACGGGCCGAGGTGGAGCCAAATATGCTATAGTGGCAGTCGATTATTTCACCAAATGGGTGGAAGCGGAACCCCTAAATAAAATAACTTCAGCAAAAGTTATCAACTTCTTGATCAAAAATATTCTGTGCAGGTACGGAGTCCCACTCAAGATCATATCAGACAACGGACTTCAATTTGACAGCGAAGAATTCGCCGACTGGTGCCAAGAGCATGGAATTCACAAAAGCTTCTCATCAGTAGCTTATCCTCGGGCAAATGGACAAGTCGAAGCTGTCAACAAAATTCTAAAACCCTAATCAAGAAGAAACTTGAAAAGTCAAAAGGCACGTGGGTGGACGAACTTCCTACGGCACTTTGGGCCTATCGCACATCTTACAGAACATCAACAGGGCATACTCCCTTCTCTTTGGCATATGGATCGGAGGCCATGCTCCCAGTTGAAACTACAGTGCCCTCTCACCGTAGGATCCACTACAACCCGGAAGAGAACGAAGAACTCCTCCTTATGTCTTTGGATCTAATTGAGGAGAGAAGAAATGATGCAGCACTCAAAGCGGCAGCGCACAAGCAAAAAGTGGCAGCACTATACAACTCCAAAGTCAAACACCGCAGCTTACAAGAAGGAGATCTTGTCCTCAAGCGAATCTTTCCGCGCTCCGGGGCACTGGACCTCATCTGGGACGGACCATATGTAATTCAAAAAGATCTCCACAACGGAGCTTATATTTTGTCAAAAGTGGACGGAGAGATGTTCCAGAGGGCATGGAACATCCGACACCTCCGTCGATACTTTTCTTAACTTGTACTGCCCATATGAAGTGAATTAACAAAGAGAATCAGTGGACGTAGGCATTTTCGTGCCGAACCACTTTAAAAATCTTGTCTCTTTTTAACTTGTTCCTTTATATCTTGGCTACTTGTTAACTGTATCCTTTTCTGTTGAACAAAATTCTGTGTAATGGCACCTCCATTCAAGCCACATCAAGGCACGGCCTCATCTGGACAAGGCCTAACAGGTACTATACGATTCTATGCACTCGCCAATGAGACACTTTTGCTCCGGCATCCCTCTGCTGCGGGTTAACTCATTGCTCGCGACTGCCCTCAAAACCAACTGTAATGAGCCAATTATAAGTCATCAAAAAGGCCGACTATAGTCGATGGCAGCTCATTACGGCGTTCGGCTCGCCGGCAACCGTGAACCTACTTTAAGCCCCAACATAAGGTGTGGCCAGCCAGGGGTAGTTCACGGCCAACGACACCCACGCTAGCCGGCCACGGTAAATCGAATAATACCCACGATTACGGACCATAATGGTCCGGGTAGTTACCGTGCGTGATCTCGGCTTTGATGTGTCTTAAGTGCGGCTATGGTAAAAAAGAAAACTCCCCATAGAGGCGTAAGATGGGTGACAAATCTCCAAGACCCACAGCTAGGGAAAGTGACTACAAAACCCGTTTGCCACGAACTTAAGCACATCGACGGCCTTCCGTGACTGGAAGTTTTACTTTTTCTATATTTCCGTTCCATTTAAATACTTTTCTCCTATCCTGTATAACGGACTCTAAAGTACAGGGCACCGAATAGGAGGCACTCGCTCATGAGAATCTGAGCCTGCATACTGAGTGGCAAGGTACTCAGCCGCATCCATGGTCAGTTACACAAGACGTTCAAAGCTACCCCCTACAGGTAAAACATGAAGGGCGGTACTCTCTTCTCTTGTACATAAACATGTAGCTATAACCTATTCCTAACATTGCAAAACATGAAATTATATTTCAAGCAAGAGCTTAGCACCAAACCCAATCAAATCACGAACATATGCATAATTATATTTCTTATATAACACATCAAAATGATGGAAGCATTCAAAATATAGCAGAATCAGCTCATGTTATAAAATTACATAGAGTCGTTCAATGACATAATTACAATATGAAAGTGCACTAATATTTTTGACTAAGTTTAGACAGGAAAGTCAAGAAAACCGAAAACTATGCAAAACAGGTCATGTCGTCAACTGCATCAGGGCTCCGCCTTCATCCTGCCTACCCTCTGGATTTACTTAACTGCAGGGTCGGAACTCCCAGCATGTTGACCAGAGGCCCCACCTGTCCAATTCAGGAAAAGTGTCCATTAAACCAACAATAAAACGATCACGTTATGATGAGCTAAAAAGAGGAAGACTCACCAGCATCCGCTCCTTGGTCCTCATCCTCCATCTGCACACCAGCTACCTCCGCGGCAAGCAGCCGCGTCCCCTCCTTCACCGCTACCTTCTCCTCCTTTGAGAACTGAGCGGTAATCACATCCATCCTGAAAGCCGCTCTGCCTTCCTTATCTGCATCAGCCTTGGCCTGCTCCAAAGCCCGGAGATATATCCTAGCCATAACCCGGGGGTAGTCATCCATCCAGGATAGATTGCCCTGCTTCCAAGTACAGAAGTACATATCCTGCAACATCTCATCCATCATCCCCTTATTCTGTTCGAACTCCCTCACCCGGGCTTCGGAGGAAAGCAACTTAACGGTGGCAACATCCCTCTCCGATTGATATCTCAAGCAATCAGCCTGGAGAGACCTCCTCATTTCTTCCATCTCTTCCTTTAGCTTGGCCCGAGCAAGCTCTGCGGCCTCAAGCCTCCCAGACAACTCTTCAATCTGCTCAAGATCCGCATTCCGAACCTCATCCACCGTCGCAATGGCCATATCAATCCGCCCCTTGCAAGCAGCCTTCATTTTTCGCAATTCTGCCCTGCTGGCCTTTTCCAGATTCTCCTTCAACTGCCTGGAGGCTGCCTCGTGCTGAGAAATCTGGATAGCCTGATCGGCAAGTTGTTTGGCCTGATCAGAAACCTGTAGCCGCAACTGGATGTTAGCGCTTCTGATTTCCTCCCCAGCCTTGGCCAATCGAGCGTGATGCTCCATTAGCCTCTTGGTTTCCTCAGCCACCCGATCAATGCTTGCCTTGGCCTCATTCCCCATGGTCACAATCCGAGTAGTAAGTAAATCGAGGTCTAGCGACTTAGCCTCATCAAGCACCCGTACCATGGGATTGCGGGGAAGAAGATGCTCACCCGTGACCTCATCAAAAGAGATATCCTGAAAACTCGGGTCCAGATCCGGGTGGCCGACGAACGGGTTGCGATCCAAACCAGGACGGTCTATCTGGGTGACGGTTGGATTTTCGGACGGATGGGGGAAAGGCATAAGCTCAGTATCCTCTTCAGTAATGTCATGGATGGGCTGGGATGGAGGCTGGGGGCCAGGAGAAGGTACAAACGAAGATCGGCCCCTCTTCCTCTTTTGCATATCTTCCTCAATGACTCCAAGAAGAGGGCGATATCTAACTACATCCCCAGAACGGCTAGTTGGCGGCTTTGGTTTGGCAGAAGCTTTGAGTAGCTAATACTGTTCGAGGTGGTGCCGGATATCTGATGACTTGACCGCCTTACCTGCTCCTGAAATAAAAACCAAGTGTTACGAACATGCAATGATCCATAATTCAAGAAATATGTTAACTTAAAAAGAATGAGAAGGCACGTATGTTATACAAACCCTGCGGAGGAGTAGAATACTGCAATAAGTCCTGAATCTCAGTCCAGGACGGAAGCGAACCATAAAATATTCCTAAGTCCTTATCATAAATGGAGTCTGCAGAAGTCAAAAGTTCACCTTGAATCACTGGAATCGCCTTAGCTGAAGAACTCTCAGAAAATGGATCGGCGCCAGCCCCTGTCTTGTCAACCCCCTTTGCCTTCCCAACCAAAGCCGATCCTTCCTCCGGCTCCCCAAAAGCTTGACGGAAAGCATCATCCGTCCACTCAAGAATCTCTCCCGCTTGCCCGGAGGTTAAGGCACCAACGCCACTACCGCTCTGTCCATCTCCTCCTTCACCTTCACCCCTACCTTCCTCTAAATCTTCCTCTCCCGGAGCAAGTGGGCACGTACTAGGAGAGGGGCCGCCGGACTTCTTGAGCTTCTTGCCCCCAACAACGGGAGGCTTTGTAAAAGGTGCCCTCTTGCCACTCTTCACCGTGGCCCCTTCCTTGGCTTTGGCAGCCTTCTCCTCAGCTGTGTCTCTCTACTTAACCACGGATTGGTGTGGCAGGATCAAGTTGTGCTCCAGGAGAGTAGCATTCCTGATCCGGAAAGAAGCCGACCTGTCCCGTCCCGAAATGGCCTTTATTTCCATAGCCATCAGGACCAGGGAATCACTCTCTACGACTACAAAGCTACCTATCGCTAGCAAGAAATAGAAGCATATCAAAAGGAGCACTGCAGTCGGAACAAAGAAACTGTAAATAAAGTTCAACTTACAGGCAGAAGTGAAGAGGCGGAAGGAGACAGAATCGTCCCTGATAAAAAACCATTCTTTCTTAAACATGGTGAACTTTGAGTATAGGTCCAGGACTGGTTTGAAAGGAACAGCCGCTTACAAGCTAACGTACGGAGATCCCTTCTTATAACCCCTCAAGTTATATAGATACCGGATCTTCCGGTTGGAAAGGGGGCGCCCGTACCTTCTCTGGAAAATGATGTATAAGCACACCAAGATGGCGTAGGAATTGGGCTGAAGCTGGAAAGGAGCCACCTTCAGATAAGTAATGAAGCTGACTATCCAGGAGTTGATGGGAGGAATGGCCCCACACATGCAGTGGTACCTACTGTATGCAAAATATCCTTCGGGGGGATTATACGGCATCACTCCATCTCCCGGCAATAGCATCCTAGCCCTGTCAATCCCAAAGGAGCGAGAGATGACATCAAGCTGCTCCTCCCTGAGGGAGCTAGGAACGCAGTCGAGCGGAGAATTCAAGAGCTCCTGGGGGGCCATACCCATCTACTAGCGATCGCGGAGCAGGCCCAGAACGTTCGACCCGAACTGGGGGCACTAGGGAGGACTCTGCTCTGTCCTTGGACTTCCTTTTATCGGATCGGATTTCCACTTTTTGAGACATTTTATCTGCATACACAAAAACGAGAGACGTGTTGTTAGTACAAGGAATACAGAGATATAAGCAAGCAAGTGTATAAAGCGAGCCAGCATATATAAATCTAGAGTTTCACTAATAGTTCAAGTATAAAAGTCCATTCGGCATTGAAAGCCTTTCAGTTCATTCTATAAAACAAGGCGGGAGTTCGTTCGACACTACACTCCCCGAGCTCATCCGGTGATAATTCCATTCGATATTCGAACGCATTATCTCATCCGGCATTCAACCCTCAGGCTCATTCGGTTCATCCAGTAAAATGAATAGTAAGCCTTCATTCGGTACACAAGGTCCCGAGTACATTCGGTAGAACAGTACAGAAGTTCATTCGGCGGAGAAATGCCTCACCAGGTTCGGCAAAAGAAAGTATTTGATTTGGCTACGCGTTCGATTCGGCAGATAACCAAATTCGGTAGAGAAGGATGTATGGTTCGGCTGATGAGGAATAGCAGAAGCGTTGGTCCCCTATTTATAAGCAAACGTCAATTACCGGACCAGTTGGTTCGGTGCTAGGAGATCGGATGCAACACGCAAGCTCCAAAACAAAGCACGCTGTGTATATGCACACACCCTACTTTGGGGGGCATGTGTTGGGTGGAATTTCGTCCGGCTCCCTCCCACCACCGAACGAGCTCTTACCGGACCAGCTCCTGCCGAACCAACCTCCAAGCCAAAGCCGAACCAGACCATCTCCCCCACTACCGAACCAAACCAACACAGTTTCCATCTCCTACCGGACCAAGTCCTCGCCTCTACCACCGGACCAGATCCACCAAGCACCCATGCCGAATGAAACCTCGCCGAACCAACCTTCCCCCAAACCATACCGGACCACCACTCCACCGGTCCTAAACCCATCACCACCGAACCACTTCCCTACCGAACCTAACTCCAAACACTACCGAACCAGGATGCCGCCAGGCCAGAATTGCTCCAGCCCAGGCCCGTCAGCAGCTATATACATCCAGGACCCCTGCCCCCAGCCTCACTCTATAAATAGAGGGGCAGGGGTACAACAATGGCAGACAAGTTGGAGAGCTTAAGCACGGAAGGAACTTTCAAAATACTTTCATATATTTGTAATCAAGGCTTTGTACTTGTAATCTGAATAGTGAAAGGAGAATAACATATAAAGTGGACGTAGGCACGTTCTGGCCGAACCACTATAAATCTGTATGTCTTTTACATTTTAGTCCCCGCTTTTTACATATTTGCATAACTCATCAAAATCATTAAGAATCACCTAAATTCAACTAAATCACACGACTTGGAGGTGTTTGCCCATTTTTTGTGCAAACAGATTCGCTTCTGTTAGGTAGATTAAATTTTGCTGATGTTATTTTATTACATAAGAAATTAGGTGCTAATCAACTAAAAGACTTTAGATCAATTTTATTACTTAATTTTTCTTTTAAAATCATCTTTGAGGTTTTAGCTAATAGGCTAAATTCTAATATGGATGAATTGATAGATAATCCTCAATCAGCATTTATTAAAGGTAGGAATATCACAAATGAGGTAGCTGTAGTTCAAGAATATATTAACTACCGTTATAAGAATAATATTACTTCTGCACTTTTAAAACTTGATTTTGCTAAAACTTTTGATTCAATTAATTGGGTTTTTCTTAATGACTTATTAATGGATAGAGGTTTCAATACTAGACAGATGGGATGGATTATGTAATTACTCAAACTAGTAATTCTATTATTTAGTTAACAATATACCAAGAAATAAAATTCAATCAAAACGTGGTCTTAGACAAGGTGATTCTTTATCACCTTTATTATTTAACTTAGCTGCCAATGTTTTTGCTAGAATTATCAAACTGGCTACCAGTTATAGGATTTTGTATAATATAAGAAATGAGATTACTAGCAACAAACTTTCGATTCTTCAATTTATGGATGAAACTATGATTTTTACTTCTTATTTTTCTAATCATATTATTTCACTTAAATTTATTTTATATAGTTTTGAACATTTATCTGGTTTGAAGATTAATTTTGAAAAAAACTTAACTTGTTTTAAATGACATAAATAGTATTGAAAATCAAATTGCACACACTTTGAATTGTAAAACGATAAAATTCCCTATTGAACATTTTGGTTTTTTAATTATACCTCAAATACTTAAACATGATAATTGGTTAACTATTATTGAAAAAATTAATAAAAGATTATCCAAATGGAATGGTAAATTTTATGAGCACGGGTAGGATTATTCTTTTTAATTCTGTTTTATCTGCATAACCCATTTATTAGATGTCGTTTTACCTTTTTCCTAAATGGGTAATTGACAAAATTGATAAAATTAGAAGAGACCTTTTATAAAGTGGTGATAATCCAGATTGTAGCTCTAAGTGTCTAAGTAATTAGGAAATGGGTTGTAAATCAAAAAATGAGGAGGGAGGGTAGGTTAGGAAATATTAATATGCATAACTTAAATGTATCTTTATTAGGAAATTAGATTTAGAAATTTAACGATAATAATTAAAAATTGCTTTGGAAAGAAATAATATCAAATCAATGATATGGAGGCACTTATTACTTATATCACAATACCGTTAATAATATTAATAACATGTCTCATTTTTGGAGATCGATTATTTTGAATTTTGATGTCAATAATTTAGGTATTAATAATGTTGTACATTCTTGTAATAACACTTCTTTTTGGCATAAATGTTGGATTTAAGTCATTCCACTTAAAGTTAAACTTAAAGAATTATATGAAATTTGTAATTCCAAACATGTTCTCATTTCTGACATTTATAGGCATAATTCAAATTTTCCTTGGGAATTTAGTTTCTAAACATACGCTTACGAAAAATACTTCAGAACAATTTTCTTTATTGTGTGCTAAGTTAGAATTATATACTGTTGATAATGAAAAAGACATTAAAATTTGGTGTTGGAATTCTTGTAAGAATTTTACATCTCATTCATTTTATAATTTCATAAATTTTTCGGGTGTTGAATTAATTTTTTTAAAAATACATTTGGAAAGTTAGTGTCCTACCTAAAGCTAAAATGCACATGCAGTTAATTTTACATGTGAAATTAAATACTATAGAGTTTTCAAAAAAGAAAAATATAATTATTGATAAAAATATTATTTTTATAATAACAGTCTGGAAAATATTATGCACATATATTGAATGTAACATAAAAATTTACTCTTGTAAAAATTCCTAAATTATTTGATCTTAATACAAATTTTAACCATATTAATTGTATGGAATATTGGAATATTATTAAATTTCTTTATAAGGGTCATAATAAGTTTTTACATGACACTATTTATATAATTACATGTTGGTATATTTGGTGTGATAGAAATTAATGAATTTTCAACAACAATAGTATTGACTTTGAAAATTTAATTTATGTAATCACTTTTTTAGTTTTAATGTGTAATGATCTGCCTTTCTTACACCTAAAGACAACGCTTAATATATCTTTGGTATTCGTGTGCCGACCATTTAGTTATCCAAAAGACAAGTCATTTAGGGTTAAAGAAAGAAAATGCAGAACAAAATCTCACATCGTGATCAAAAATATATAATATACACCAATTTTACAAAGAGAAATCATCTTACTTATATAAAGAACATCAGAGTACACTAACCAATTATCTGCCTAGACAGTTATAATAGTATCCTTACAATTGCCAATGAATACAGGCAGAAATCAAGAACAACAAAACATCAGAAGAATATAAGCTACGTGAATACGTCTTGGAGAATCCAGCTCATCTCTTGGAAGCTCCAAAGCATCTAGCTAAATCTGAAAAATATTCTCGAGCTGACCTCGGTATTGTACGAAAATAAAGCTCGGATCAGTTTGGTAAACCAGCATGAGAAAACTCAATCAAATCATACTGATTTCTATATTTCAAAACCCTTTTTTAAAATAAAAGGTGTCTCGTAAGACAATGTCGCGCATAAATATAGACGGATTTTTACCTTAAAATAACCAAAACAATTTATAGTATAAAATCTAGTGATATTATAATAATATTTAAGGTTTTAAAATACCAACAATCAAGCAAATGTGATGTGTGTACATCACAACAATAATAGATATGCAATGCAAAAAACGAAGGCAATTATTGGAGAATGGATTCCAACAAATGGCAAGGTAAGGGATTGCCTTCTGAAAATGGTACAGCTTTAGATAAAATCAACCTAAGGACGAAAATCTTTCAACCTTTTCCAATATAGAACCGGCCTACCCTTTACTGGATAGTACCGAATTTATCATCACCCTGGTTGTTCCAAACCTTTACAGAGAGCTCTCATGCACAAAAAATCATAATATGATAATCCAGAAAGGTGATGACACACAATTACGGGAGTGACCCACATAGCCCTGCTGCATCTACCCTTTTTTATCCATTTACGAGGTGTCAGGCTCGTGAGATAATGATTTACCTTCCTTTAGAAATTCCTACTTTGAATGCTAACACTATGTAACAAACAAGGATTTTCGACCCTCTGAAATTGACACTTATACGTCCATTGTGTTGCATGTTGAGAAATCGAATGATGGAATCCAACTGGTAGGGAAAAAGAAGAAAGGAAGAAGATAAGAAGAAACTAAACAACACAGACTCTCACAACAGAATGAATAATCTATATTATACATCAAATCTTTAGATAAACAATTGTAATATTTGTATATAGAAAACACCAATCAGAGTATACTAACCTATTTAGCCTGGACAGTTATAATAGCTCGTCCTTATAATTTCTGATAAATACAATAACGAAGTAAGCAAAATATATCCATTTATATGAATACGTCTCTAGGCCTCCAACTTGTGTCCTGAAGCTCCAAAGCATCCAAACAAATCTATAATATGCTCGGCCTGACTAGAGCATTGCAATAAAATAAAACCCGAGTCAGTTTGGAAAACCAGCATGAGAAAACACATCAACTGGATTTTAAAGTTATAAAAATCTTTGAAATCGAAAGTATCTCGTAAGACCATGCCGCACATAAACACGAGCGAGTTTTACTTTATGATAACCAAAAAAATTTCTATAAAAATCCATTTATATTATAATAATGTCTAGGTCATAGTAAAATATGAATATAGTTGTAATGCTTTCACCTTACGTTTAAGCATAGTTGGGCACAACTAAGTCCGTACAGCTCTTATTGGAGAATGAATTCCATACAATGACTGGGCTACTAGGGTACCTCCCATCACGATGCATCTCTTGAAAAATATCACCGAGGTCGGACCTATCAACCCTGCCAACACAGGATCGTCCTACCCTTTATTGGATAATAACGAATAAGATCACCCTTTAATTCAAATCGGCAACTGTACCGGAGCATACATAAGTTAATAGCAGGGACACTGGATAGGGATGACCTTACCCTCATGAGAGTGACCCACCTAGCCTTGCTGCATCTCCCTTATTTTAGTCACTCCCGGTTGATGAGGCTTGAGGCTACGTTTTACCTTTTTATATAAGCACTTCCCACTTGGAATGCTAATACTACCTTCTAGGCAACAATGCAATACCAGCATTCATTCATATAAATTCATTCTAGGACTGAACGAAACACTTGAGAGCCCTGTCTCCAATTCTATTATCTTCAACATGTTTTCACTTCGAAAAGAATTTATTGGATCGAAGTAGTTCTTGAGTAACATACCCGATCCCGGTCTCTTCGAAACAACATTCGATAATTCACGATAAACTCAACCTCGGTTCTTCAGGAAATAAACAGTCAAAGATAAATCGGAAATTACCTCCTAACCATTTATGGATGGATTTCCGTATCATTATCCTAGGAGAACGAAACGTGTTTTATACGCATAATACAGCATCATCGGAGATGACCACGCCATATAACTCATGTATTTCTCCTAGATATTTCCAAAGTTATGTTTTGTCCAATTTCGATAGTCGGTTATATAACTAACGAATAACACCATTCAATCAAGGATTTATTTCATAGGAAAAAATCAACATTGGTTAAGCACATAAGCAATCACTAGCCTCGTTTTGTAAATCTTTCATAAATAAAACCATTTTCAAATTAATTTTATAAGAATACTTTTACGAAGATATATCCACCAATTCCTATATTTTCAATACTTAGAAAATATCCATATATTTATCTCGACGGTATAAGTATATTTGCAAGATGAGAAAGATTCCATTTTATTTGATTTAAAAATCATTCATAAACTCCTAATAATTCTCTAAACCATTTATAAACCATTTTATAAACTTCTTTTATACATTCCAATCAATTATAAATCCTCTTGTACATTTCTAAAACTCATTTATAAATCCTTTATAATCTCTAAACCATCTATAAACTTCTTTTACAAATCTATAAACCCGTTTCTTAAGTCCGTTTATAATTATCTAACCATTTATAAACTTATTACAAACATCTTCACCATGTAAATAATCTTCCTTACGTATCCAAACCATTTTTAAAGCTCTTTCTGTAAAAACAAAAGTCTTTCAACTTTACTTATGGGTCACGGAAACATTTACACAGAATTAAAAGTTTTTACTTCAAAACAGCTTCATATAAAATAATTATTTAAAATAATAGTATAAATAAAATAATAATTATTATCTATCTTAAAACATCCTAAAATAATTATTAATCATTTCAAAAGTAATAGTAATACTCTTATTATAAATAATAATAACTTATTTCAGAATCTTACTAATAAACGCTTATTATTAATTTCAAACCATAACCATTCTTGAAATAATTAACCTTTCAAATTATTAATATTTTGATAAATTCTTTGAAATAATATTAACTATAACAAATAAATTTATAACAATTCTAATATAATTAAATAACCTTAAAATAATGTTACTATAATTAAATACTTTTTAAATAATATGAATTTAGTTAAATAACTTTAAAACAATATTAATATAATTAAATAACTTGAAACCAATATTAATATAATTAATAAACCCTAGAATAGTATTACTATAACTAAATAGATAATCCTTAAACCAAATATTTGTGAAACCCAATTTTGGATTTAAAAATCGTTTCTTGTCTCTAAAACCAATTCCGACTTAAAGGGAAACTTATAATGTTTTTAAAATACTAATTTGAGACCAATAGCTGTCCAGTACTTAACCAATATCGATATTGATTTTCTGCTGTTACTCGGCTTTATTTTCAAATATTAACGATGTTATAACCACGGTGTCCACTATCATGTTCATTGTTCAATAATCCATATAAAAGAAATATTATTGAAAGAATTCAATAAAAGCATGAAATCCTGTTGGATCCCTCCAACCCGTTTCACCCTACATCACAAACATTATATAATCATAAAATATAAATCAACCAATTTGTGGTGGGACTCGTATATAAAGGGTCATCCACTCCAATAGGCGGGAATATTCAATCCAACAATATAAATATAGTAAATCATCCAAACGGTAATTTAACACTTTTTATAAACTATATATCATACTAGTTAACCAAAAAGGTGAGGTAACACAGCAAAATTTTCTTTTTTTGCAGAGGCATTCTAGTTTGGAACTAAAATCTAACATGTCTGATTTCAGCCTAAATTTAAACTATCTCCAAATCTGACCAAACCAGTTCCATTGCGAAGCTTTCGTCGATGCGAGCGCAACAAAAGGCTTCATCTCGATCGAACCTCATATCGAGGATTTTATCAATTTTATAAGTTATCGATATATATTTTTAAATTAAAATAAAATAAACTAATTTAATATCATGTTAATTACACTTATACCCCTTACTGTTTCTTCCCCAATCTATCTGTTCCAACCTACACATTGAAACAAACGCACAACCGTGCATCTCTAACCAAGATACAAAGCCTCGGCCAATGATACCCAATTTCGATTTCACCGTTGAACTTCTCTTCCCAACTCACATCCATCCATCATCATTTCCCTCCACTTGAGCCTCTCCCCGACATCGCGATCCCCAGCCTACTCCACCACCTATGTTTGACTTTGTGCCCCCCAAAACATGACCAAACCCCTGTTCCAACGCCCCTATTCCAACGGCCGCCAACGGCTATTCCAACGGCTTCCAACGGCCCGTTAATGTTTTTCGTAGCCATTGGAAGCCGTTTGAATCCATTAGAAATAAACCGTTTGTGTCCGTTGGAAGCCGTTGGAAATTTTCCTGAGATATCATCCGACGAGCCATCTTCTCCCTCATTCTCATCTTCCCCAAATCAAATCCCCTATCTCCTACCAAACTGTCGCCGCCCCAAAAACCATCCAAATCACCTCCTACGCCATCTACAAGGTACTCCGGTCCATCTCGATCCTTCTACGTCTCCAAATCAGGTACTTTTTTCTATACCTAAATTTTTGGTCTTTTTGATTTAGGGTTTAATTTGACTTGTGCTTGTTTCCTACTTGTTATTGTATGCATATTACATCATGCTATCCCCTAATTTTAGTTATTATCCCATAATAAACAAGTTATTACCGATTGAAAATTTTGTAATTTAGGATATTTTAATAGTTTATATATGTTGATTTGGTTAGTATTGAACGTATGTGTGTGATAGAGTTTATTGCATTTGGAATCCGTTAGAACAGATATTGGATTTGAGCGAATACGATTTTTGTATTTGTAGGAACACGTGAATTTGTAAAAAATGAATTTTGTGTACAAATTTTGTGTATAAAATGAATTTAGTAATTATGTAATAAAACGGTAAAATATAAACCAATATTAATTAAATGAATTATATATTCAAATTTAAGATAAACAAATATTTAAATCCTTAGATATTATTCGGCCCCGTCTGACAAGTGCTGTATATGATCGTTTTAGGGATATTCGCTTTTTCCACAAAACGGACAACTCTATTCATCTGATACATCATTTTTCGGATTTGTCCCAGTATTAGATAAGTTACAAACACTATAAAGTAATTATATTCCGTCAATCATATCACTTTAAACGGTTTACAAAATTTCGACGGCATTTCCTTTACGTTCCTTGTGTACACGCATTTGTGTACGATACAAGGAGCATGGGGGAAACGCTGCCGAAATTTTGTGAATCGTTTAAAATGATATGATTTACGGAATATAATTACTATTGTGTTTGTAATGGGAAGTAGGATGACCGACCATCAAAGAAAGACACATAAGTGGCAATGAAACAATAGTTGCTTATTTAAAATAAAGTTTGTGAAATTAGTAGTTTGCGGCCGTTGGAAGCCGTTGGAAAATTTCCTGCAAAATATAAAATGAATGATTTATAACATTTTTACTCTGTCATAGGTTTTCTAGTAGGGAAACATGGTCAATTACTTTATTGATCGGAGCTGGATGTATCAAAGAAGGGAAATTAGTGGCGCAATAAGCGAACATTTTCTAAAAGGGGTACAAGTGTTCATTGAATTTGTTATAAGTAATATTGCAAACGATGAAGAAATTCGTTGTCCGTGTAGTAGATGCAAATTGTTGAACTATTTAGAATCGAATATGGCTAAGGTTCATATGCGCCAATTCGGTTTCGTACCCAATTATTTGCTGTGGGATCGTCATGGAGAAATTGTAGCCCCTAATAATCAAGAACAGTCGGTGGAGGTCATCAGCGAAGAAGGTAGTACGAATCTCATAGAACATATGGTCGAAGATGCAGCACGATCAATGTTCCCTACCATTGTAATTGATAACGATGATGTTAACATCGAAGAGGAATCAAATATTGGAGCTAAAAAAATTATATGATTTATTGGATCATGCTAAAAAACCCCTTTGGAATGGATGTTTAAGCGGCTCTCAATTATCGGTAACTGCAGAATACGTTGAAATGAAATCAAAATACAACCTTACAGAAGATGGATTTACGGCTGTTGTGCAAGCTGCCAAACGTCATATGCCATCCGATAATTTAATGTGCGAAAATTATTATGAAGTGAAAAAACTTATGTCATCTTTCGGTTTGCCATATCAAAAAATAGATACATGTTTAAAGGGTTGCATGTTGTATTGGAAAGAAAACATCAATCTTAGAAATTGTAAAATATGTAATCAGGAAAGGTACAAATCGAGGAAAAAGAAGGGAAAAGAAGTTCCGTACAAGCGTATGCATTATTTGCCCCTTACCCGTAGACTTCAACGATTATATGCATCATCTGTAACAGCGCATCATATGAGATGGCACAGTGTGAGAACACCTCGAGAAGGTACGTTGACACACCCAGCCGATGGAGAAGCATGGAAACATTTTGACAAGAAATATCCCGATTTCGCAGCGGAGAGCCGAAATGTTAGACTAGGTTTATGTACAGACGGCTTCTCACCGTTTTCTCAGTTTGGTTCTAAATATTCATCTTCGCCTATAATAATCACACCTTACAATCTACCTCCGTGGATGTGTATGAAAACTCCATATAGGTTTCTCACGATTGTCGTCCCTGGTCCTGATGATCCGACACAGGGCATTGATGTTTACTTACAACCGTTAATTGAAGAGTTGAAAATATTATGGTATGAAGGAGTTGAAACATACGACATATCAAAATAGAAAAATTTTCGGATGTTCGCTTCATTGTTATGGACTATTAGCGATTTTCCTGCATATGCAATGCTTTCGGGTTGGAGTACGGCCGGTCGTTTTGCTTGTCCTTATTGCATGGAAGAAACACGAGCATTTAATTTGCCAAATGGAAAGAAAATTTCATGGTTTGATTATCATCGATGTTTTCTTCATATTAATCACCCTTTTAGAAGAGACAAAAAAAACTTCATAGCTAATAGACATGAGACTTTACGACCACCAGCGGTTTGGTTAAGCGAGGAAATATATGAACTTGTAAAAGATTATCCAAAGATACACGAGACCGGACAACAAGAAGAAATTCAAGGTAAATCGACGTTTCATAATTGGTGCAAACAAAATATATTCTGGGAATTGCCTTATTGGAAAAATCTATTAATCCGTCATAACATTGACGTGATGCATAACGAAAAAAACGTATTTGATAGTGTGTTTTATACAGTTTTGAATGTGAAGGGCAAGACTAAGGACGATTTGAAATCTAGATGTGATATAAAGCAAATATGCAATCGTCCTGAGCTTCATATGACTCCCGACAATAAAAAACCCAAAGCATGCTATGAACTAGACAACAACCAAGTTAAAGTACTGTTACAATGGGTGGAAGGATTACGATTTCTCGATGGAATTTCCTCTAATCTTCGTAGATGTGTCGACTATAAAAACGGGAGACTGAGTGGAATGAAAAGCCATGATTGTCATGTGATGATGGAAAATTTGTTACCCATCGCTTTCAAAGAATTGTTACCGGTAAAAGTTTGGACGGTAATAACAGAACTTAGTTTATTTTACAAGGAGCTTTGTTCAACTACGTTAAAAGTTGACCGTCTACTTAAACTTGAAGAAGAAATTCCTATACTGCTTTACAAACTGGAGAAAATATTTCCTCCGGGTTTCTTTAATGTAATGGAGCATTTACCTGTTCATCTTCCATATGAAGCACGTCTTCGAGGTCCTGTGCAATATGGATGGATGTATCCATTCGAAGGTATGTTACTATATTGAGTATGTAAATGTTGATTTAAGTATAAATATAGTAGTTAATACTTAACCCAAATATTTTTTATTAGGTACTTAAATCATTTAAAGAAAAAAGTGAGACAAAAAGCTCGAGTTGAAGGTTCTATTTGCAAATCATATATCGAAGAAGAAGCTTCTTTCTTTTTCTCTCATTATTTTAAAGACCATGTGAACTTATCATTTGTAAGTGTTCCACGTAATGACGATCAGGCCGTTGAACAAGATTCTTCTTCTGAATCAGTATTATCTATTTTTAAACAACATGGCTGACATGCTGGAAAATGTGAGGAAGTATGGCCAGATGATAAAGAATACCATGTAGCACACACATATATTCTTATTAATTGTCCTGAAGTTGCACCATTTGTTAGGTAATTAGCACATTCCAAGTTTTGTTAAATTTAATACTCCACGTGTGAATAAATAATAATGTAATATATCATGTTTGTGTTTGCAGTATTTATGAATCACAAAATCCAGGCGGTGATTTAAGCAAAGATTTCGGTACTTGGTTTTCGAAATACGTTTCTGATCCCACAAATAATGTGCTTGATAAAGGACTGAAACATTTGGCGTTTGGACAGAAAAGAAAAGTTAATACGTATCCAGTATTTTTTGTTAGTGGATATAAATTCAACACCAAAGAATACGGTGCTGAAAAATTAACAAACAATACTGGTGTATTTGTTAAAGGCAGTGATGACCCTAATAATCATATAAATGATTTTTATGGCGTGTTAACTCAAATATTGCAGTTGACATATTATACAAGACCCGTGGAGGATGTTTATTTGTTTAGATGCAACTGGTTCAGCAATGTTCCAGGTTCTGGTATTAACGTGCATCCAAAATATAATCTTGTAGAAATTAAACATACCTCGCATTATCAAAAGTACGACCCATTATACTAGCCAAACAAGCCCTACAAGCTTATTATGCCCCTTATCCATCTCTAAAAAGGGATAAAGCAGATTGGTCTGCGGTTTTTAAAACCAAAGCAAGATTTACGTTCGATAGACAAAATATTCTAGACGAACAAGCCTATCAAGAAGATCTGGAGGAAAATGCTGAAATAGCAATTACAGACGGTCAAACTGATTTTGGACCTTTAAATGATGAGACAAATGTATTAGTCGAAGCATTTGAGAGTGTAGAGGAAGACGACATAGACCACGAAACCGAGTCTGAATCAGAAAACGATGAGGACGACTGAGTAATATCCGGTAATTTTTAAAAGTATTCACATTACATTGATCTCTGATTAATAATGCATTTATCCAATTTATACAATTTTAATGACAATAAGTGTATACTCACACACTCAACACATACACAACATGACACATTTGTAGCATATTGTATTACATTTTTTAATGGTTCATCATATCATGATTATTATGAATTGTATATGTATGTATATATGGCAGGTATATATATTATGTCCGGTTCCGGTTCTAGTTCTGGTTCTGGGTCTCGGCGACGTGGCTCTTCACGTCATATTGGAGAGAGTAGTGGTGAGCCACCAGCTCGGCCACTTGTTTACTTGCAGCCTAAGGCTGATGAGACGTAAGTATCATAATTAGCAAGCATAGCATTTTAATTTTTTAATTGTACATGATATATCTACAATTGTCTAAAGTTCAATTTTATATTTAACGCAGTGGATTTGAGTTGGAGCCATCCAAAGTGGTTCTGAACATTTCGAAGCAGGCGTAGATGGCTAGGATGACCGATTGCTGGCCCAAGTGGGGCAAGATCCCCGACGACGTGAGAGAGACGATTTAGCAAGATTTTCTGGTAAGTTTATACCGCTTTACAAGATGATTAATTAAATACAAATAAATAATTAGTAATATTTTCTCATTGTACAGGGCGCCATAGATTTGCAAGAGCCTGACGTCAATTTAGTTCAGCGACACTGGAACTCCAGGATCGCGAAGAACTATAGGGAGACTATGTCGGAGACTAAAAAAGTAGGAAAGAAGCCCAAGTGGATGAGCGCGACTGTATGGGAGAAGTGGGTTGAGTGGTGGAACTCTGAGGAGTTCAAGGTAAATCTACAATAAATCTCACAATTTTTTACTGTTTAATAAATAATTAATCATTGTAAATTTGCAGGAGGAGTCAGCTAGGAACTCGGCATACAGGAGCAGGAATCCTGTATCACACCGTGGAGCCTCCAAATCTTTCCAGCATCACCGCGAAGATTTGGTAAATTTATCTATTATCACATTTGTATATTGACCAGTTCAATAATTAGTTATGTATAGTTAAATTATCCAAATTATCAATTGCAGGAACGAGCTCGTGGAGGCTCTGTTGGCTTAGTGGACGTGTTTGCTCACACCCACGCGTCTAGGCAAGTAAATGAGGCTGGAAATATCATATATCAGTAGGGTGATCAAGATAGGGCGACCGAGGCATATGTATGCATTTTTTAATTTCTAATACTTACACCGATAAGTTTATTAATTTCTAGCTTTGCAAAATAATTACATGCTACTATTTTTCAACTGAAATTGTTTTTTTTTCATTATAGTCGAGGTTGCAGGAGGCGCGGGCTTATGCGCTTCAGCAGTCTGGTCGTGATGCGTTGACACAGGAGGAGCAGGATAACATTTTTATCGCTGTTATGGATCCGGCGCAACGGAGTAGACGTTTTGGCTTCGGGAACCTAAAGGTAATTAATCCTTTTACATATGTACAAAAAATCAGCGTTTAGATATATAATGTTATAATATTTTATATGCTGAGACAACCATTTTGCTATTATTTCTATTTGCAGGCTCGACAGGCTCGACAAGCTCAAAAAGACCAAGACAAAGAAGAAATCAAGGAGCTTAGAGCTATGGTTGAGCAGCTACGGGAGGAGAATCGTCTACGAGCCATCCATGTGGAGCAGATGGATCAAAAGCTTGCACAATATTTGCAGAATCATGGTACCCTTCCTTCGTCGTCTGGTGCTTCTGGAGGCGACGAGGATCCTTGAGGAGGTACGTTTTTGAGTATTTGTGTTTGAACAATGTATAAATTGACTTGGAGATGTTGTGATGTTGATGGTGATGTTGTATATATTGGTACGGAGTGAGTGAGAAATATTTTGATGGTATGTACATGGTTTATTGACATTTGTTGATGGTATGTACGTTGATGGTATATTTTGTGATGTTTGATCGGTTTGGTTTGTTTATATTGGTGTTTTATTGATTTATGTGTGTTGTTTGTATTTATATTCATATATATATATATATATGTGTGTGTGTGTGTGTGTGTGTGTGTGTGTGTGGAATTGATTGGAAATGGAATGGAAATTGAATGGATTGGAAATGGTGTGGGTGGAAGGTAAATAGGCTTGCTGTTCTACAGCAAAATAAACCCAGTATTTCCAACGGCTTCCAACGGCTTGTTGGCCATTTTATTGTAACAGTGTCTAACGGATTCCAACGGCTCCAAGCCGTTAGCGGCCGTTGGAAATTCCATTGGGAATGGTCCGTTGGATCCGTTGGAAAGCATTGGAAGGCGTGGGATTTATTCCAACGGCTATTCCAACGGCTTCCAACGACCGCCAACGGCTAGGAGCCGTCGGAATAGCCGTATTATCTTGTAGTGAAGGGACTGCCTTCTGACAATGGTACAGCTTTAGATAAAATCAACCTAAGGACGGAAATATTTCAACCTTTGCCAATATAGAACCGGCCTACCCTTTACTGGATAGTACCGAATTTATCATCACCCTGGTTGTTCCTTACCTTTACAGAGAGCTCTCATGCACAAAAAAAATCATAATATGATAATCTAGAAAGGTGATGACACACAATTACGGGAGCGACCCACATAGCCCTGCTGCATCTACCCTTTTTTATCCATTTACGATGTGTCAGGCTCGTGAGATAATGATTTACATTCCTTTAGAAATTCCTACTTTGAATGCTAACACTATGTAACAAACAAGGAATTTCGACCCTCTTAAATTGACACTTATACGTCCATTGTGTTGCATGTTGAGAAATCGAATGATGAAATCCACCTGGTAGGGAAAAAGAAGAAAGGAAGAAGATAAGAAGAAACTAAACAACACAGACTCTCACAATAGAATGAATAATCTATATTACATCAAATCTTTAGATAAACAATTGTAATATTTGTATATACAAAACACCAATCAGAGTATACTAACCAATTTATCCTGGACAGTTATAACAGCTCGTCCTTATAGTTTCTGATAAATACAATAACGAAGTAAGCAACATATATTCATTTATATGAATACGTCTCTAGGCCTCCAACTTGTGTCCTGAAGCTCCAAAGCATCCAAACAAATCTATAATATGCTTGGCCTGACTAGAGCATTAAAATAAAATCACACCCGAGTCAATCTGGAAAACCAGCATGAGAAAACACATCAACTGGATTTTAAAGTTATAAAAATCTTTGAAATCAAAAGTATCTCATAAGACCATGCCGCACATAAACACGAGCGAGTTTTACTTTATGATAACCAAAAAAATTTCTATAAAAATCCATTTATATTATAATATTGTCTAGGTCAAAGTAAAATATGAATATAGTTGTAATGCTTTCATCTCACGTTTAAGCATAGTTGGGCACAACTAAGTCCGTACAGCTCTTATTGGAGAATGAATTCCATACAATGACTGGGCTACTAGGGTACCGCCCGTCACGATGCATCTGTTGAAAAATATCACCGAGGTCGGACATATCAACCCTGCCAACACAGGATCGTCCTACCCTTTATTGGATAATAACGAATAAGATCACCCTTTAATTCAAATCGGCAACTGTACCGGAGCATACATAAGTTAATAGTAGGGACACTGGATAGGGATGACCTTACCCTCATGGGAGTGACCCACCTAGCCTTGCTGCATCTCCCTTATTTTAGTCACTCCCGGTTAATGAGGCTTGAGGCTACGTTTTACCTTTTTGTATAAGCACTTCCCACTTGGAATGCTAATACTACCTTCCAGGCAATAATGCAATACCAGCATTCATTCATATAAATTCGTTCTAGGACTGAACGAAACACTTGAGAGCCCTGTCTCCAATTCTATTATCTTGAACATGTTTTCACTTCGAAAAGAATTTATTGGATCGAAGTAGTTCTTGAGTAACATACCCGGTCCCGGTCTCTTTGAAACAACATTCGATAATTCATGATAAACTCAACCTCGGTTCTTCAGGAAATAAACAGTCAAAGATAAGATCGGAGATTACCTCCTAACCATTTATGGATGGATTTCGTATCATTATCCTAGGAGAACGAAACGTGTTTTATACGCATAATATAGCATCATCGGAGATGACCACGCCATATAACTCATGTATTTCTCCTAGATATTTCCAAAGTTATGTTTTGTCCAATTTCGATAGTCGGTTATATAGCTAACGAATGACACCATTCAATCAAGGATTTATTTCATAGGGAAAAACCAACATTAGTTACGCACATAAGCAATCACTAGCCTCGTTTTGTAAATCTTTCATAAATAAAACCATTTTCAAATTAATTTTATAAGAATACTTTACGAAGATATATCCACCAATTCCTATATTTTCAATACTTAGAAAATATCCATATATTTATCTCGACGGTATAAGTATATTTGCAAGCTGAGAAAGATTCCATTTTATTTGATTTAAAAATCATTCATAAACTCCTAATAATTCTCTAAACCATTTATAAACCATTTTATAAACTTCTTTTATACATTCCAATCAATTATAAATCCTCTTGTACATTTCTAAAACTCATTTATAAATCCTTTATAATCTCTAAACCATCTATAAACTTCTTTTACAAATCTATAAACCCGTTTCTTAAGTCCGTTTATAATTATCTAACCATTTATAAACTTATTACAAACATCTTCACCATGTAAATAATCTTCCTTACGTATCCAAACCATTTTTAAAGCTCTTTCTGTAAAAACAAAAGTCTTTCAACTTTACTTATGGGTCACGGAAACATTTACACATAATTAAAAGTTTTTACTTCAAAACAGCTTCATATAAAATAATTATTTAAAATAATAGTATAAATAAAAAAATAATTATTATCTATCTTAAAACATCCTAAAATAATTATTAATCATTTCAAAAGTAATAGTAATACTCTTATTATAAGTAATAATAACTAATTTCAGAATCTTACTAATAAACGCTTATTATTAATTTCAAACCATAACCATTCTTGAAATAATTAACCTTTAAAATTATTAATAAATTCTTTAAAATAATATTAACTATAACAAATAAATTTATAACAATTCTAATATAATTAAATAACCTTAAAATAATGTTACTATAATTAAATACTTTTTAAATAATATGAATTTAATTAAATAACTTTAAAACAGTATTAATATAATTAAATAACTTGAAACCAATATTAATATAATTAATTAACCATAGAATAGTATTACTATAACTAAATAGATAATCCTTAAAGCAAAATATTTGCGAAACCCAATTTTGGATTTAAAAATCGTTTCTTGTCTCTAAAACCAATTCCGACTTAAAGGGAAACTTATAATGTTTTTAAAATATTAATTTGAGACCAATAGCTGCCCAATACTTAACCAATATCGATATTGATTTTCTGTTGTTACTAGGCTTTATTTTCAAACATTAACGATGTTATAACCACGGTGTCCACTATCATGTTCATCGTTCAATAATCCATATAAAAGAAATATTATTGAAAGAATTCAATAATAGCGTGAAATCCTGTTGGATCCCTCCAACCTGTTTCCCCCTGCATCACAAACATTATATAATCATAAAATATAAATCAACCAATTTATGGTGGGACTCATATATAAAGGGTCATCCACTCCAATAGGCGGGAATATTCAATCCAACAATATAAATATAGTAAATCATCCAAACAGTAATTTAACATTTTTTATAAACTATATATCATACTAGTTAACCAAAAAGGTGAGGTAACACAGCAAAATTTTCTTTTTTTGCAGAGGCGTTCTAGTTTGGAACTAAAATCTAACATGTCTGATTTGAGCCTAAATTTAAACTATCTCCAATCGATATATATTTTTAAATTAAAACAAAATAAACTAATTCAATATCATGTTAATTACACTTATACCCCTTACTGTTTCTTCCCCAATCTATCTGTTCCAACCTACACACCGAAACAAATGCACAACCGTGCATCTCTAACCAAGATACAGAGCCTTGGTCAATGATACCCAATTCCGATTTCACCGTTGAACTTCTCTTCCCAACCCACATCCATCCATCATCATTTCCCTCCACTCGAGCCTCTCCTCGACATCGCGATCCCCAGCCTATTCCACCGCCTATATTTGACTTCGTGCCCCCCAAAACATGACCGAACCCCTTAAAAAATCGCCACTGCCTTTCTTCGCTTCTCCGAGGTCGGATATGATCTTAAAACCTCCCATCGTTCATAATCGATTTCTCAAGCGCTAGTTTTTATTCAAACAAAAACTTCACAGTCGAGCTCCAATCAAAGATGTAGACATAATACTGACCTAAGATGAAGCTGAAACCAAAACAAGGCCAAAGGTATAAATTTAAAAAAAATCATAAAGTATAAATTTTTTTTTGAAATTTCTTTTTTTTTCTTTTTTTCACTTACTTGAAAGATTACAAGGGGAATAATGGGAAAGCTGAAATGATGGGGACGGTTTAAACATGGGGGTATGGGCTAGTATGGCTTTGGTATGGCCTTGATATGGTTATATAATAATATTATATTATTTAAAATTTTCAAATATTCAACAAAACATACCCGAAAATCTTAAACTCCAAACGAGGTGTGCCACCTGGAATTTTACATGTTATACCCCTATTCCGAACATAATGGAACTTGTTTCGAGGCCTAATTCGATCGTATGCAGAAGATAGGTTTTGAACCCAATTATTATATTAAATTTTTGATATTAAATTCTACGCGTTTTGATCTCGCACGACCAAGCGAACTGTCCGATGCCATGAATTTTTTTGACATATAATAACTCACTATTACGGATCCAATGATAATGTTTTCGTTGAAATCCAAGACGGTGCCTTGGAAGGCTATTTTTATACGTTAATTTAAACGATTTTTTTTTAAAATTAGTTAGATCACTTTAAAATCCAATTTAAAAGTTTTATTATCTTCATTCTTCTTTAATAGAATTTAATTAAGATTTTAAATCATTTTTATCCAACTTACCCAAGATTCAATTATTTTAAACAATTTCAATTATTATTTTAATAATTTAATTATCAAATAAATCGTTATACTTTAAATTTTAGCTATTTGACTTATAAAAATGATTATTCAATATTCAAAACCAATTAAATATTACAAAATCAAATGACTAAAATTCTGGGTCATCACACTCTTCCCCTTTTAAAATGAATTTCGTCTTGAAATTGTGGAGGTAAGAAAAAGGCCAAAACCCGTGCCTTTTAAAATCAATTAGTTGGAATAACTTACCAAATCCTTTTTAAGAGTTTGACTTCCTAAAACCAATTTGTTGAAACCCTATTATTACTTTTTCTAAGTTTTCAAATTCATTCATAGATTATAACTAATATCATCCATTCAATCATTTCAGGTTATAACCTAAAACCCAATTTTAGTTGTCAAAAATTTCTTTAAAATTTTTCCAATGCTTTAATTTTATGGATAATTCCACCAGTGTCTCCTTTGCGCGGTTCCATTGGGACAACTACTCTTGCCACTATGACCCAAACCAACAAAAGAAAACAAAAGCCACATGGCTCAACCATAAAATCATCAAACCAAACGATAATATAAGTGTGTACCTTTTAGTCGGGCAACCAAATTTTACTTATGAAATCAAAGGCATTAAACAAACTCTTATTTCTATATACCTACATCTTATTTACCAATAATGTCTAATCATATAATTCATAATCATATTATTCTTCAATTCTAATTTCTGACTTTTACTTTACTAAAGCCTGTACGATGTAAATATATCATCCGTACGTAATATCAAATCTAACTACCTGCTCGATCACTCATTTTCACTTCCAAACAGTATCGTTCACAAGACCACTCCAGTGCAGACTCAAATTCGGTTCCTTGATTAGAAACCATCATTCTCCTTGCATACCAATATACTATGATAGAGAATTCCAAAATCAACCAAAAATTGAAATCCAATGTTCGTCGCCGAGAATCAAGTGAAAAATCCTTGTTCGGAGCGATATAAATCATCTCGAAACTATGTACTCGAATCTGGATCAAACCGTTATGCAAATAAAATAATATACATACAACTTACGTGTCTATTTCAATTGATTTCTTAACTATAACAAATTCCAATTTTATTCACATTCTTTATTCACATTCACCTATTACTTAGTATATTCTTTCAATACTAATATCATTTAAGAATTATTCCGTCAAATTTTTCTTAAGTTTATTACAAACATTTTATACAAAAGTTCTTACGTTTATTACCACTTCGCAACTTAAGTCCTTATCCATTTCTAACAAAATTCAATTTCATTTTCCAATTTCGACATTCAATTTTACCAATAAACATTCCTAACCATATCCAGTTCGCTAATTAATTTAATTAGCTCATTTCATTAATTTATTTCAAACACCCCCAATTTCATTTCTAAAAACTATTTTATTTAACTTAACTTAAATCTTCTTTTCAAATTTGGTTTACTTAACATTCGTATGCAAAAAATTTATAAATTTGTTTTACTTAATAATTCTCAACTTAATTATCAAATGTATTTTATCATATTTTCATAAAACATTTAAATGAAAATTTCCAGAGTTTAAACACCTTGTTCTTATTTATTTCAAATCATTTTTGAAATCATATATATACAAATCCCCTTGGTATTTCAAATCATTCTTTTGAATTTCAAAATCAAAACTAGTTCTACCAAAACCAAACTCCAATGCTAGCAATTCCTCTCTTCGAAATCTGAAAATGAACGTCGGTGATTCTGCAGTCATCACTGAAATCTTTTTCCAGTGACCAAAGTAAGTTTGGTGCTTTTATTCCTTAAAGTACTATTAAATATTTCTATCCAAAATATTTTCTATAAAACATTATTACTGTTTTTCCAAGACTTTGAAAAATAATTTCCAAAATCAATGAGATTTAAATTCCTAAATTTCCTAGCTTTTTAATTTATAAACCTCTTTATAAATCATATTCATAATATACATTTGAAATTTCATTTCCTTTCCATTTATAAATCACATTTATAAATCATATATTTATATAATCCCAATTTGGTTATATAAAATTATTTCTTAATTGTTTATCATGCTTACATTATAATATCAACTTTTATTCGATTGCAAATAATAAACAACAAATGATAATAATCAAAAATTATCATTTTATAACAACCATTCACATCATATATACCATAATAATTTTTTTTGTAAAATTATTCCATCGTATATAAAATATAATCAAGCTAAAATTATTTCATTTACCCAATTTCAAAACAATACCATGTCGGATTACTCTTTCGAGTGTTTAGAGATCCCCATTAATAAATTTAATTACTCATATTGTCCAGAATCCATAAGCCACTCAATAGATCAACCAACACAATATAAAACAATTTTTATATCACTAACAAATATGCGCTCACACACACATATTCAAACTCATTCTAGGGTGCTACTGCCCATATCTCTAATGAGTACCACACCAAAGCCAAGGTTCTTGCTTAACCTTAAGCTTTAATATCAAATGTAACGGCCATGGATTTTTGACCCTCAAAAATCAAACTAATAAGTCTATTGTATTGCACATCGAGAAATTGAATGTCGAAAAACTCGATTGTTAGGGAGAAAAGGAAGGAAGGAGATAAGAAGAAACTATACAACATAGAATCTCACAATGGAATGAATAATCCATAACATACATCAAATCTTTACACAAACAATTGCAGTATGTGTATATAAATCAATCAGAGTATACTAACTTACTTCAACCTAGACAGTTATAACGGCCTTTTCTTACAATTTCTGATAAATACAACAATAAATTCAATGGAAAACAACCATATATGTGAATGCATCTTTGGGCCTTTAACTTGTCTCCTGAAGCTCCAAACCATCCAAACTAATATGTAATATGCTTGGGCTAACCCTAGCATTATGATAAAATAACACCTGGTCAGTCTGGAAAATGAACATGAGAAAACACATGTAATTGGATTTTAAAGTTATAAAAATCATTGGGCTCAAAAGTATCTCGTAAGACCACGCCGTACATAAACACAAACAGATTTTTACCTTACTATAAACAAAACATTATATAGAAAATCCATTTATATCATAATTATAACGACGTGGAATTTTGGTCTTCTGGTTTTGAACGTTTAATTTAATTTTAAATATTGAATTTGAAATATTAATTGACTTTGAATATGGAGATTTAGGTTGAATTAGTGAAATGGGTTTAAAATTTCGAAATATAGTGATTTAACGAATTCGGTGAATAGTAAATTTAATATTTGAAATTGGGTAAATATGTGAATTTGGTGTTAAATGGAATGGAAATGATTTATAAGTTGTTTTAAACTCTATTTGGAATAGGGTGATGATATAGGTTTTTGAATGGAATTAACAGTCGATAGGGTATAAATAGGAATTTTATATATTAATTAATAGTGAAATCTAATATATGGAAGTAGTGTGAATAATTGAATTTTGATTTAATATGATTCGAAATGGTTTCTTACATGAATATAAATTCTATTTGAATTATAATTGAGTTAGTAAGTTTTCAAAATTGAAATTTCAAGTAATTTCGTCGATTTTGAAAATTGCTCGATTTAATCAACGCATTAAAATAGCCTCCGGGGCACAATTTCAAAATTCGATGGAACTAGTTCCATTGGATCCGTAATAGTGCATTATTATTGAATTTCAAATTTCATAGTATTTGGAGTTATCGTTTGGTCGTACGAGACAGAAACGCATTGAATTAAATATCAGAAATTTTATATTTTAATTCGATTTGAAAAGCTGTCTTCCACATACGATCGAACTAGGCCTCAAAACATGTTCCGTTGTGTTTGGAATAGGGATAAAACATTATAAACGTCAGGCAGCATGCTTCATTTGTAATTCGTCCAAAAAGCACTTTGATTGGAAAAACAATAATAAAATAATGTATATACGTGTTTATATACGCTAGAAACAGTAAACCCTAGCCTAGCCGCCGTTTTCATCATTCAATGGCCAACAAGCTTCGAATTTCTTCCGTAAATTTCTCAAATTCCATCGATTTTTAGAGAAAGCTTCCACCTACTAACTTGTAGAGCGTAATGAGATCTACGAAATCAACGGTCGATGTGGAGTTTGGCAATGTGGATGGAGGGAAAATCATCTCCGTTCGTGGCCGTTTGAGCATAAGATTCAAGGGGCTAGGGGGGTCGAGCTTCACCTGGTTTCAGGCTATGGTGCAACACGTGAGGGGCTTCCAGGTGACGGTGGTGGATCGACTCCTCGATCGACGTGGTGGCCGCGATTTATTGATGATCGAAGCGGCTGTGTGATTCGAACGGGGAGGGAAGCACGATTTCGTAGATGATGAAAGCAACGGCTAGATTTCGATCCAAGGTAAATCATTTGCCATGATAGCTTAGGTTAAAATTTAAGTTATATTTGTAAATTTAATTTATAAATAAATGGTGTAAACTTAAAAAAACATATCTTTGTCATATGAGGTCAAAATCGGACGAAACAAGCGGCGAAGGATTCATGGCGACGAGCACTATGTGTTGGAATAGATTTAGAGATGATTGGAGCAAGCTAAAATTTTAGTTTAAATCAAACGTGTTCGATTTAATTGAAAATTTGAACGTTTGGTGAAATTAAAAATCCAGATGAGTAAATCTCACTCATTTTGATGATTGGCATTAATTTTAAGTCGTTAAAATTAATTATTGATTGATTGGATGATTTGATAATTATGATTATCAGTTGAATGTTATAATATATATAGTAGTATATATTAGTAGTTGGATTGATTATTCTCATCGATTGGAGCGGATGGGACCCTATGCGCCCTGCATAATAGAGGATGACCCTATATACCATGATATCTCGCCTCAAAGCGGAATTGGTATTTTTATGTTGTATTAACATTTGTGGATGCAGGGAAATAGGTTGGAGGGATCCAACTGGATTTCTTAAAAAGTTGAACTTAATTTCATATGTAGTGATATATGTTTCGTTTGAATTATCTGTGATAGATTAATGTGTGATTTGAATTGATTCGATGCTATGGCAGTTTTAGCTTAGAATTTGGTATTTTTAGATACCAACAATATATGGTTTGAATTTGAAAAGAATTTGAAAAAAAGGATTTTTGAAGTAAAATATTTATGTAAAGTTTTGGATTAATTAATTGGATAAAATAAATGGTATTGTAATTGTACTTAACTATTTCCAAATATTGTAAATAGGGATTTTGGAATAATATATATAAAGGATTTTAAATAATAATTCTTATGTGATATTTATTTAAATAGAAAAGGCTTTAAAATTTGAGATTTTAAATAGATTGGAGAATAAAAAGGGAATTTGGAGGTAAGTATAAAATTAGTTTTATTGGATCTTAAATAAGACTTTTAACTTACGAAATGGAAGTAAAATCGAGTTTGGTTGGCTTTGGAATATAATTAGATTATTTCAGAAATCGATGTATGAATGGAAATTTATTCAGGAGTCGATCTATAAATAAAATTAAGTGAATGAGAAACCACTATAAATAGGAAATGAGACTGTGAGATTTAAAAAAAATTATAAATAATATGAATGATTATCATTTGATAAATTAGAGGTATAATTTCACAATAAGAATTTATAATGAGATGAGATTTTTCTTTCTTTGGAAATGTGAAAAAGGAGATTTGCGAGATTGGAACGTAAATTAATTAATGATAAAATCGAGAGGGATTTATAAATGTTAGACTGGCTATATTGGACATGAAAAATATATTTTTCTTAAAAGTTAAGTTTGTTTTAAAAAGTAGGATTTTTAATTATTAACTAGGTAATTTAAAGGGTTTAAGAATATTTCAGAAAATTAATTATTTAGTTTTTTTAGTTGTTTAGAGTATAATTAATTATTAATTAAGTTAGTTATAATGAGTTGATATGAATTTATTTGTTATTTAAAAATTAATTAGTATTATTATTTTAATAGGGTAAATTATTCAATATTGATATTACATAATAACTTTTATAAAAGGGTATTCGCCTAAAATAAACTTGGAAATTTGTATAGGAATTTTATAAGTATTATTTTGAAAATTATTTAATAAAGTTTTCGAAAAGTAATTGTATGCTTTCATGGCGTAATCGAAGGCAGTGAGTGCCAATAGTTAAGTTTTTTATTTCTTTGGGATAGAGACGTAATCATTGAGCTATGAATCCATGGTTAATACCGCGTGATGCTTTCCATAATTATTTTAAAAAGTTTTCAAATATTATTGAAAAAAATGGTTATGAACGTACTTACTCTGATGAGATAAGTACATACCTTTTGATAAAGAGATTTAATTTATTTAAAAATTAAATAAAACAAGACTTGGTCTTTTCAGTGGAAAATAAAACGTTTGGTGAAATAATTGTTTATTTCATAGTTAAATAAAT
The DNA here is from genome assembly GCA_030765085.1 of Allium cepa. Taxonomy (NCBI): domain Eukaryota; kingdom Viridiplantae; phylum Streptophyta; class Magnoliopsida; order Asparagales; family Amaryllidaceae; genus Allium; species Allium cepa. The sequence goes on from CM060928.1 coordinate 224,106,587, forward strand.
CGATTATCAAATCTGGACCCAAAATATAACTTTGGGAATATCTAGAAGAAACACGGTGATTATATGGTACAGTTACCGTTCGAGGTGTTATACTGTACGTATAAAATCGTTTCGTTCTTCTAAGACAATGATAAGAAAATCTGACCACTATCGACTAGGTAGTGATCTCCGATCTTATCTTCGTCTGTTTATTTCCTAAAGAACCAGGGTTGAGTTTAGTAGAAAATATCGAATGTTGTTTTCGAAGAGACCGGGATCGGATAAGTTATCCGAAAACCACTTCGATCCAACGAGTATGTTTTCGAAGGGAAAACAAGAGCGTGGAGTCAAAGATGGAGCAATGAAGTGCAAGGGCTAATCGCTACTAATCCTAAGGATGATTCCAAAATGGATGTTGCAGGAATAGTGCCTTCGGTTCCGTTCGTACATAGGACCGACTTGTATGATGAATGCTATCAGTACATTGTCATTAGAGGACAATGAGCATTCTAAGTGACAATTCCTTTAAAAGGTAATCATAGCCTCTAGCCTCATCGACCGGGAATGATTGAAAAGCAGGGAAGATGCAGCAAGGCTAAGTGAGTCGCACCCTATTAGGGTATGTTTATCACCTTTCTAGATACCCTCGGATATTATAACTACGATCCGTGGATGTAGCTCGAAAAGGGTGGGAACACCCGAGGTGACAGCATATTCGGTCTATCAGGTTAGGGGTAGTCCAACCTTGTGTTGCATGGGATCCCGGCGTGGTCCTTGGTACAATTTTTCCAGACTTGTATTGTAATGGGTGATACCCCAGTGCCTAGTCTTTCGTATGGAATCCATTCTCCAATATGCGCCCTTTATGGTTTTGGTTGTAGAACGTAGTATGCTGGAATTTAATTAATGTCATAATTTCAGCTATCTAAATAAGTATTTTTACTTAGACACTATTATAATATCAAACGACCTTGATATAAAGTGTATTGGTATCATAAGGTAATAACCCATCATGTTTATGTGTGACGTGGTCTTACGAGATACCTTTGTTTTTCGAAGGATTCTGATAAAATTTAATAATTCAAATTGAGTGTGGTTTCTCACGTTGGTTTTTCCAGACTAACTCGGGTGATATTTTTACCATAATGCTCGGGTCAGACTGAGTATTACAGGTTCAGGTTAGGATGCCATGGAGATCAGGAGATGAGCTGGAGACCGAGATGTATTCTCGTACTTGTTTATTCCGCTGTAGAGTTTGTTGAAATTACCAGCATCTGTGAGGGCAGTTTGTTATAGCTGTCCAGGCTGGAAATTATTGATTTATGTACTCTGATGTGAGATGTGTACATTATAGTTTTGATTTGTATAATGAACTATTTATATTATATGTTATTCAGTCCATTGTGAGATTCTGTTTGTTTAGTTTCTTCTTTCATCTACCTACTTTCATTCCACTCAACAATCTGTCTTTTTGGCACTCGATCGTTCGGCAAGTTATGCAATAAGCGTATTTATGTCGATTTTTGAGGGTCGAAAAGGCGGGTCATCACTGTTTGTATCAGAGCTTAGGTTGGCGATATACCTAGGCTTTGGTGGGGATTCTCATTAGAGATAGAGTCAGAAGTACTCTAGAATGAGTTGCGTGTATTAATAGATATGAGCGCGTATTTGTTAGTGGACATAAATTGTTTTTATATTGTATTGACCATCGGTTGAGTGTTTATGAATTCTGGTCGGTATGGAAGTACAGCAGTATCAATAGGGGTTTCTAAACTCTTAAACAAGGTAAACAAACACAGTATTGTTTTGTAGTCGGCAAATGAAATAATTTTACCCAAACTATATTTTGTTATAAATGAAATAATGCTCTGAAATTATTATAGTGTATATGTTCGGAATGTTTGGTTGTTAATATTATAATCAAATAGATTATAAAATTTGAAATGGTTATATATATAACCAAATAGAAATTTTATAAGTATAATTTATACAATGGAATCATAACTAGAAGTGGATTTAAACTAGAATAAAAGTTTCGAAATTTTGGAAAATGCTTTAAGTGGATTTGAGCTAAGTGTTTGGAAATTTTGGAAATGTTTTCCAAAGTGGTTGAAAGGAAGGATGGCGATATTACTTTAGAGATATTTTTGGAGTAGAAAGTTGTTTTAAAATGAATTTTGGTAGTAAGGAAGCACTAAACTCACTTTGATCCCTGGAAAATAATTTAGGTGATGATGGCCTCATCATCAGTATTCATTTTCGAGTTTCTAAGTGACGAATTTCTACCATAGTAATTGACTATGATTGTTTTCTCTGAACTTGTTTGGTAAACAAGTTTTATTTTAGAAATTCCAAAGGGAAATTGTTTTGGGCAAAACTACATTGTTTTGAAAATCAGGAAGCATGACTTAACATACAAAAGTGATATATGTAAATTATGATTTCAAAATGATATGAAATAAGACCGGGCGATTGAATTCTGGGATTTCCATTTAAATTATTCGTAAGTTTAAGAAAAATCAGTTATTGGACTTGTAAATTGGAGTTGGCATAGATAAGAAAGGAAAGTGTGAATTTTAATCCTGGAATTAAAATTTAACTTGAGTGAATTAAATTGAATAAGATAGGTTAAAATTTAACTTAAGATAAGTTAAATAAAATTGTATAGGATTGATTTGAATTGAATATAAAGTTTGAAATGTAAAATGATATATATACTATAAGTATGATTATTGAATGGAATGGATAAACATAAGTTATAAAGTGATATATGTATAATCCAGATTTATGATTATAAGATGTGAATAGACTCAAATAAGAAGTATGTGATTTTAAGTAAATAAGTTTTTGAACTTGTGAATTGAGAATAAAATAGTAAACCAAAACGAAAACGGTTTGATATTATGATAAAAGAATAGAAATTCGTAAAAATTGAATTTTAAATAAAGGGTAAATTGAAATTGAGTAAATTAAATATAAACATGAATTCTGAAGTGGTTGTATAACTATATGTTATAAATATTGAATGTGAGTAAACTTAAGTGGAAATTCAGGGAATTGTGAGTAAATAAGTTGTATAACTTATTAAACTGGAAAAGTGGAAAAGTATGACCAAATTAAAAGGATAAGCAATTGATAACAAGAAATGAATTTTATTTAAGAGTAAATGAATTGAATATGATTTGGAATATGGATTTGATAAGATTTGGTATGAACTTAAGTTATAAAGCTGAATATAAACTTAAGTAGCGAAATGGAATGTTTATAATACATTAGAAATTACTTTATGAAATGGTTTATAAATGAAATTAGCATGAAATGAAATGCAGTTCACTATAGAATAAAGTGGATAATACTATGTGAGTTAAATGAAAGTGAATGGAAAAGATGTAATATAAGTTCGAAGTAAAGTTAATAGAAATGCAAGTGCATGAACCATGTTATGATATAATAAACTTTCGAGAATCGATTTACATGGAATGATTCCCAAGCGATAGTATAAATTGGATATACTAAGTAATGGAAGCGGATAAATTGAATGAAAATAAATTTAAAGGAGAAACGGAATTTGATCGCCATGGAAACGTAACTTAAGTGACGATTTATGAATAAATTAATTGGAATGTTGTTTAATACAACACGAAGCAAACAAAGTTTGGTGGATAACATTAATAGGAAGCAAATGGAAAATAGATAAATTGATTTAGAGTCAATTTAAAAGGAATAAAAAGGAGTTGATAATATGGATTTCATATAATGGAAGTGAATATAAATGGAATGCGAATAAATTGCTTGTGAATCAATTTGCAATTGAATAGAAGTGAACATACATTAATTGGAAATGGATAATTGAATATTGAACCTTGTACTTGTTATGCATTCAAAATATACATGTTATAATATGTTTTTTATGAAAAGCATGTGTTTAATTTCGTTAAGGAAATGGAATGTTATGGAAAATTTCATGTTTACGAAACTTATGTGCTTATTTTGAGTAAGTACAGGTACAGGGAGCTGTTGGATAGATTTTGGGTTGCGTAAATGCATATAAAATAACCTGTTCGCTTAATAACGCTAATATGTGGTATGCCTATGCAATAAAATAAATAAACGATAATATATTGATATATATTTTAATTTCTCGATTGTGTGGGTTGATGTATATATTTTTATCTCTTTTTTCATATTGCAAAAGGCTCTCCGTACAAAGGCGACTGTCAAAAAATTTCGAAAATATAGCGTGTTAGAAAATTTTTGAAATTTTTTGTTAATTAGAAAAGTTGATTTTTGAACTGTATTAGAAATCATGGTTTTTAGGTTAGAAATGGAGAAAAGTTGTTTTGGATAAACCTAAAAGGGTTTAGAAAAGTGAATGCATGGTTTTAAGTCACCGGGTTTTAGAAAAGTTAATGAGTTTGGAGCATTTTTCCTACCTTAGCAATTTCGGAGACGAAGTTCTTATAAGGGGCGAGGAATGTAATGGCCCAGAATTTTCGTCGTTTGGTTTTGAATGTTTAATTTAATTTTAAATGTTGAATTTGAAATATTAATTGATTTTGAATATTGAGATTTAGGTTGAATTAGTGAAATGGGTTTAAAATTTCAAAATATTGCGATTTAACGGATTTGGTGAATTAAATTTAATATTTGAAATTGGATAAATATGTATATTTGGTGTTAAATGTGAATGGAAATGATTTCTAAGTTGTTTTAAATCTATTTGGATTAGAGTGATGATATTGAACTTTTGAATGGAATTAAAAGTTGATAGTTAGAAATTGGAATTTCATATATTAATTTAATAGTGAAATTTAATATATGGAAATAATGTGAATAATTGAATTTTTATTTAATATGATTTGAAATGTTTCTTATATGAATATAAATTCTATTTGAATTATAATTGAATTAGAAGTTTCTAAAATTGTAATTTCAAGTAATTCCATCGATTTTAAAAATCGCTCGATTTAATCAACGCGTCAAAATAGCCTTCCGGAGCACAGTCTCGGAATTCGATGAAACCAATTCCATCGGATCCGTAATAGTGTATTGTTATTGGATTTCAAATTTCGTAGCATTTGAAGTTACCCTTTGGTCGTACGGAATAGAAATGCGTTGAATTAAATATCGAAAAATTTATATTTTAATTAGATTTGAAAACTATCTTCCACATACGATCGAATTAGGCCTCGAAACATGTTATGTTGTGTTCGAAATAGGGGTAAAACATTATAAACGCCAGGCGGCACGCTTCATCTGGAGTTCGTCCGAAAAAGCACGTTAATTGGAAAAATATTAATAAAATGTTGTAGATATGTGTATATATACGCTAGTAACAGTAAACCCTAACTATATTTTAGCCTAGCCGCCGTTATCATCATTCAATGGTCGAAAAGTTTCAAATTTCTTGAAATCCATCGATTTTTGGAGAAAGCTTCCAACTACTAACTTGTAGATCGTGATGAGATCTACGAGGTCAACGGTCGAGGTGGAGTTTGGCGAAGTGGATGGAGGGAAAATCGCATCCTTCATGGTCGTTCGAGCACAAGATTCAAGGGGCGCCGAGCTTCACCTGGTTTCAAGCGATGGCGCAGCATGTGAGGGGCATCCAGGTGACGGTGGTGGATCGACTCCTCGATCGACGTGGTGGCCGCGATTTATTGGTGATTAAAGCGGCTGTGTGGTTCGAAGGGGCAGGGAAGCACGATTTTGTAGATGATGCAAGCAAGGCCAAATTTCGATCTAGAGTAAATCAATGGCCAGGATAGCTTAGGTTAAAATTTTAATTTATATTTGTAAATTTAATTTATAAATAAATTATGTAAACTTAAAAAAACGTATCTTTGTCGTATGAGGTCAAAATCGGACGAAACAAGCGGTGATAGAATCGTGGCAATGAGCATTACGTGCTGGAATAGATTTGGATACCATTGGAGCTAGCTAAAATTTTAGGTTAAATCAAACATGTTCGATTTAATTTAAAATTTGAACATTCGGCAAAATTAAAACTCAAGGTGAGCAAATCTCACTCGGTGATTGACATTAATTTTAAATAGTTAAAATGAATTATCGATTGATTGGATGATTTGATAATTATGATTATCAGTTGAATGTTATAATATATATATATATATGTAGTATTATATATTAGTAGTTTGATTGATTATCCCATCGATTGGAGCGGATGAGACCTTATGCTCCCCGCATAATAGCGGATGACCCTATATACCGCGATATTTCACCTCGAAGAGGAATTGTTATTTTTATGTTGTATTAATCTCTTTAGATGCAGGGAAACAAGTTGGAGGGATACAACTGGATTTCTCAAAAATATTAAATTTAATTCCATATGTAGTGATATATGTTTTTTTGAATAATCTGTGATAGATTATTGTGTGATTGGAATTGATTTGATGCTATCACGGTTTTGGCCTAGATTTTGGTAGTTTTAAATACCAATAGTATATGGTTTGAATTTGAAAAGAATTTGAGAAAAAGGAAATTTGAAGTAAAATATTTAAGTAGAGTTTTGGATTAATTAATTGGATAAAATAAATGGTTTTGAAATTGTACTTAATTATTTCCGGATGTTGCAAATAAGGATTTTGGAATAATGTATATAAAGGATTCTAAATAATAATTCTTAAGTGATATTTGCTTAAATAGAAAAGGCTTTAAAATTTGAGATTTTAAATAGATTGGAGAATAAAAAGGGAATTTGAGGGCAAGTATAAAATTTGATATATTGGATCTTAAATAAGAATTTTAACTTATGAAATGGAAGTAAAATCGAGTTTGGTTGGTTTTGGAATATAATTGGATTATTTAAGAAATCGATGTATAAATGGAAATTTATTTAGAAGTCGATCTATAAATCAATTTAAGTGAATGAGAAGAGAAACCACTATAAATGGGAAATGAGACTCTGAGATTTATAAACAACGTTTATAAATATAATGAATGATTGTCATTTGATAAAATGGAGGTATAATTTCACGGTAAGAATTTATAATGAGATGAGTAAATCGGTTGAAAAGAAGGATATATTTTTCTTTCTTTGGAAATGTGAAAAAGGGGATATGCGAAATTTGAACGTAAATCAATTGGTGATAAAATCGAGAGGGATTTATAATTAGACTGGCTATATTGGAATTGAAAAGGATATTTTTCTGAGAAGTTGAGTTTGTTTTAAAAAGAAGAATTTTTAATTATTAACTGGATAATCTAAAAGGGTTTAACAATATTTCAAAAAGTTAATTATTTGTAACAACCCGGGATTTGCATTACCAATTAATAAATAAAAGTTAGGATTTTTATTTATTTAATGAAGCGTAAAAGGATTTGGAATAACAAAATTTATTTGAAAAAGGCTATTTTAATTAAATGGGAAATATAGGATTTTAAAATGAGGATAAAATGTTAATTTTGGAAAGTTAAAATATTTTAGGAGAGTTTAAAACGGGTTTGGGTAAGAAAAATGAGTTTTATAAACATACATGAACACTTAGACTAATTTTTGGAAACATGTAAATAACCCTCTTCTTATTGGGTTACTAAACTTAACCCAATAACCCACCCTAAACCTCCTCTATAAATTATGTCAAACTCTCCTAACCTCATTCATGCATCCCTAATCAAAACCCTAATCATTTCCTAAAGCTTTCTTAAAAAAAATGGCCTCTATCTTCATCTCCTTCTAGTTTTAGCTTATGCAAGTCATTCTATGCAAAGGTAATGCAAATACCCACCTCAAATCCATTTTTATATCTTTCTAATTTCTGAAATTTATTTGGCAACACATGTTTTATGTGTTTTTTTGATCTTATAACCTCCTAATCATCTTTTGCTAACTTGGGTTAATGCTATAGTGGTCTTTGTTGCTTTCTAGAGAGGTATATTGCTAAAAACCTCTTCTAGTATGTGTTTAATCCTCTTTTGATTTCAGAAATCATTTAGTAACACATGTTTTATTATGTAACATGTGAATCATAGCTCTTTGATCATCTTTGCTTTCATTTTGGGTGTGCACAAAAGGTGTTTGTGATATTGCTTCATAAGGTAATGCTAAACTTTGGCCCTTTGTCTCCTTTAATATAGTGTAGTAATCATTATATGGTAGTTAGTGATTGATATTAGTGAAATTTGATGCCAAAAACTTGAAAAAAAACACCCCAAAACCATCAAAAACTGCATTTCCAGCTGGCTGGAATGCTTCAGCCTGAAAACAGGCTGCAAATAGGGCTCTGGGTGCACCAGGGCAGGCCTGGGTTGCTCCCAGGCTGCTGCCCAGGCACAGCAGGCTAGCCCAGTTGGGCTAGCCGGAAGTAGGCCAGCCCGCATGGGCTGGTGCGCACCATCTCCCTAGCCCGCATGGGGCTGGGGCTTGCATCATCTCCCCAGCCCGCATGGGCTGGGGCTTGCACCATCCCCCCAGCCCACGCGGGCTGGGGCTTGGGCCTACCTCCCCAGCCCATGCGGGCTGGGGCTGGCCCCTTCTCCCCAGCCCAAACGGGCCGGGGTTGTTATATGTTCCCCACCCCAAACGGGCTGGGGTTGTTATATGTCCCCAGCCTAAACGGGCCGGGGGTGGTTATATGTTCCCCAGCCCAAACGGGCTGGGGATTGTTATATGTCCCCAGCCCAAACGGGCTGGGGCTTGTTATATGTCCCCAGCCCAAACGGGCTGGGGCTTCTTATATGTCCCCAGCCCAAGCGGGCTGGGGGGTTTGTTAATTCACCCAGCCCATGCGGGCTGGGGGCTGGACCGAACCAGGCTGCACCATGCGGTGCAGCTGGTTCTAAAAAACAAAAATGGGCTGCACCCATTTGGTGCAACCGGGTTCCGACCCACCGGTTGCACCATTTTGGTGCAACCGAGTCCGGGTTGCACCATTTCGGTGCAACCGCTTCAAATTGATTGTTTCTGCAATGAACCTTTGGGCTTCAATTGTTAATCAAAAATTGTCGAACTTTGGTTCGCAACCATTTGGAATATTTTCCAACGCGAATATTGGTTTTCAGTGATTTTCTGATTTATCAATTTCTTTGAGATTTGTCTCTGGATTTCGTACACGGGTTTTATGAACTATTTTAAAAGGATTTTTCACTCCTAAATGGCTTTCGAAATTATTACATAATATTATTTTTCATTATTAAATTAATTGCTACATAATAGGAGAGTTTTCAAAAGCCATTTTAAAGTGATTTCAAGATCAATTATAAATCCGTTTCGCACCATTACTTTCTATAATAAAAATCTCACACTCACTTTTTAGCACGTCGAGCGAACTGGAAAGGTGCTTAAACAGTCAGGAAATCTCCGGCCTATGGAACCGTGTGTATTTTCTTTCCGGTTAATCCCCGACCTATTCGATTGATCGTTTTGACCTTTGGGTCTAGTTTACCGATGATACGAGGTGGACTTTTTATTGTTTGGAGTGTGAGCTTGCTATTGGTTAGTAAACCGTTTAGTGCGAACGTGGGGTATGGGACTCATTGTTAACACTTTACGGGTTCCTCTCCAAGAAGTTTGTGACACATTAGCCTCTGGCGGTCAGTACTGGACCTCTGGGTAACCACGCCTCTGGGAAACCGTCTCTGGACACCTGCTCTATGGAGAAGTTTTTCGGCATGTGCCTCTGGGCTTTTATCCTTCTGGGAAGGATCTCGCCGTCTCGCGCGTTCCGCGTCTGTGCGAGTGATCGATCACAACTCTACAGTACTTGGCAATAACGACTCTAGTCGGTGCACGTGCTATACTTGTATTATATGATGGATTTTTATATCCATTCGAGTACCGCCATTCGGTGTTGGTTCTATGGAACCATACGATGTAAGTGCGATTACCTTGTGGATTCACAGTGTCTCTGGACACTGCTTTTCAGTATTCGATTTCATTGACTTTTCAGTATATCCCTATTGCTCCTTGGAGCATCGATCTCTGCTTGGGCATTGATTACAGACTCTGGTCACTCTGGGGATTATTGCCTATGGGCAACTTTATATAGCTTTGGCTACGTCGATGATATGAGGCGATTTCATTTATTTAACACTTTTGTGTTGATATTCTCTTTGGAGATTTTTACTGTTTATTGATGATTAGGGATCGTCATTATGTTCATGTAGTCCATATTACTCTTCTCTTTAGAGAAGTACTGTTTGATTTATGTACCACATTATTATATATCTCAGTTATTACTGATTGTTTAGCTAGCCTGACCCGAGTGTTTTCGCTCGGGTCAGACCGAGTTGTTTCAGGTTAGGTCTCTGGACTTAGCTTTCTGTGCTTCCGCTTGGACATTATCTGCTATGATGATAGATAGCTCTTTATATTTGTCCACTATTTTGATACTCTGATTATTCAGTCTCTTATGTACATATTTTGACTCACATGTGTGAGCGGTGGCTTTGTACCCACCTTTTGATATTTGGATCTGTATTGACGATATATTGTACCTATGTTCTCTGACTGTTATGTGACTGTTCTGTGATGATGATGTTGTCATTTAGTATTATGTTTGTTCTGAACCTATTTTCCTTAGCCATTGTAATTTCGTTATAGATATCTATTGGATACGTCGAACCACTTGAGAAAAGAAAACCACCTATTCGACGTATTCGGTAGTTAGTTATAGCTTGATTACATATGGTCGCTTCTATTATACTCTATTCTCCGTTCTAGTAGACGGTATTACTCCGTAATACTCTTTTCTAGAGTGGGTCTCGGAGTGGGGTGTTACATCTTGGTATCAGAGCCAGGTTCAGAATTAAGCATAACAAACACAGAATAGACACGTAGTATAATACGTTACAATACGATCCAAATTGAACATCGTCACCTTTAGATAGATAAGTTAGGAATAGTTGTAGGAATCTGTTATATTCCATAATATTCCTTAATGAATTATCTATCTTTGAATCGTGCTTAACTCCTTCTTACCTTATCTTTCAGTATGGCTGGAAGAGGTAGGAACCTCCGTTCTGTTGATGCTGGACAGTCCAGCAACCCTCACCCAGAGGGCGTATACATGACCACGGACCAGATCATGGAGCTGGTTCGTAACTCTCAGTCGCACTCTCAGTCTCCTGCACCAGTTTTTGATGCACCGCGCAAGTCTTCTTTTGCACGCCTCTGCAGCGACTTTATTCATCTAGGAGGGAAGCCGTTTAATGGCTCTGAGACTGTTCTTGAGGTCTAGGCTTGGATCAGAGTTTGCAAGCGTAATTTCACTCGCATGACCCTTCCTGACCATGACAGAGTTCTTGTTGCTTCTAGCCATCTTGAGGGCCGTGCCTTGGATTGGTACGAGCTCCTTATTTCTGAGACCGATGAGGCCACTCTCACTTGGGATCAGTTCCGACAGCGCTTCTTGCTCAAGTTTGTTCCCGAGTCCGAGAAGATAGCCCTTGCACGCCGCTTTATTGACCTTAAGCAAGGGAAGACCTCTGTTGCTGACTATTCATCATCTTTCGAGGCCCTATCCAAGTATGGCCTCGAGTTCATCAGCACTCCTTATAAGAAGAATCTCAAATTTGTTGAAGGCCTGAAGAAAGATTTGAAGAAACAGCTTATGCTTCAGCTTAAGCTCCCTTTTGATGAGCTAGTTGACGCAGCGCTTCACCTTGAAGTGGTTGAGCGTGAGAGAGACAGCGATGGGGATGGTGAGGGTTCCAAAAACCCCAATCAGAAGCGGGGTCCATTTCAGAAGACCAAGCCTTGGAACAAGAAGAAGAAGACTGGCAGTTCTACTTTTCAGACTCAGCCTCAGACCCGTTCTCAGTCCCAGACTCCTGCTCAGCCTAGTGGGACACGTCCTCCGAAGAAATGCTTCAATTGTGGTTCTCCTGATCACTTTATTCGAGAGTGTCCCAAACCTCTCTATTGCACCTTCTGCAAGAAGGAGGGACACAGGATCTCCACTTGTCCTACTGCACCTCCTAGATCTGGCAAGCTTAATGCTGCCAATGCTCCTACATCTTCAGCTCAGCCTCGAGGTACGCCTCCTTCCGTTCTCGAAGGTTCTATTTTATTTCATGGTAGATCTTGTAGAGTTCTCTTTGATACGGGTGCCTCTCACTCATTTGTATCAAAGGAACTAGTTGATACTTTATCTTTGGATGTTACTTGTTTGGTTTCTTCACTAAGGATCGTGAATCCCATCGGCGGATCCACGACCCTTAGCTTTCTTTGTGAGGATATAGATATTGATCTTTGTGGATTTTCTTTCCGTGTGAATCTTCACGTTATGGAGTATTTGGGATTTGACATGATTCTTGGCATGGATTGGCTCACTTAGTACGACGCCAAAATCATTTGTTCGGAGCGGATATTATTTCTTCGTCTTCCTGACTCGTCCGCTCCGTTAGCTATTGCTCTTCAGGATGTTGGGATTTCTGATATTACTTTATTTTCTCTTGATTCACGAGATGAGGATTTGGACATATCTCGTATTCCTGTTGTTCGGGATTTCCTCGATATATTCGAGCCAGTATCAGGCCTGCCGCCAAAGCGGGCCATTGAGTTCCGCATCGATCTCATTCCAGGCTCCCACCCAGTTGGGTGTCCTTCAACGAGAATGTCTATTAAGGAGAATGAGGAACTCAGGAAGCAGTTAGTTGAGCTTGAGGCGAAGCAGTTCATTCGGTCCAGTTCTTCGCCATGGGGTGCTGCTGCGGTCTTCGTTAAGAAGCCCGATGGCTCTCTTAGGCTTTGCATTGACTACCGCAAGCTTAATGAGTTGACCATCAAAAATCGTTATCCATTGCCATGGATAGACGATATGTTTGATCAGTTGAGCGGTGCGAAGGTCTTTTCCCAGCTCGACCTTGCCACCGGATTTCATCAGCTCCAAGTTGCGGACGATAGCATTCCTCGTACCGCTTTCCGCACTCGTTATGGTTCTTTTGAGTGGTTGGTCATGCCCTTCGGCTTGACGAATGCACCGGCTTTCTTCGTTGATCTTATAAATCGAGTATTCCGGGAATACATCGATTGATTCGTTCTGGTTTTCATCGACGATATTCTTGTTTATTCTAGATCCAAGGTAGAGCATGCTCATCATTTGCAGATCGTATTGGATACTCTTCGTCAGCATCAGCTTAAGGCCAAGCTCTCCAAGTGCCATTTTTGGGAGAGCAAGGTCAAGTTCTTGGGCCATATTGTATCATCTGAGGGTATTTCTGTCGATCTTGCCAAGATCGAAGCTATTCAGAATTGGAAGCAGCCCGAGAACGTTCATGATATTCATAGCTTCCTTAGTCTGGCGGGTTATTACCATTGATTTATCAAGGATTTCTCTCGCGTTGCACTTCCCCTTACGACGCTGACTCGTAAGGGTGTTCGCTTTATTTGGTCTGATAAGTGTGAAGCTTCCTTTCAGCGACTGAAGGAACTTCTCACTCATGCTCCTATTCTTGTGGTTCCTGAGAGTAACCAGGATCTGGTTGTTTACACCGATGCTTGTGGTAGCGGGCTCGGTGCTGTGCTTATGCAGAAGGATCGGATAGTTGCTTATGCTTCCAAGCAACTGCGTCCGAATGAGGTTCGCTATCCTACTCATGATCTTGAGTTAGCAGCTATCGTCTTTGCCTTGAAGACGTGGCGTCACTTTCTATTAGGCGAACGCTTCACTCTCTACGTCGATCACAAGTCTCTGAAGTATCTTTTCAGCCAAAGAGATCTCATCATGAGGCAGCAGTGATGGCTTGAGTTTCTCGCCTCATATGATTTAGATATTCAGTATACCTCTGGCAAGGGTAATCGTGTTGTAGATGCGCTCAGTCGCAAGCACTCGGCGGTAGTTTCTATGATGATTACCGAGTGGGATATTCTTGAGACCCTATCTTTGTGTGATATTAGAGATCGAGCTCCATCTTCTGATTCTCCGGTCTTACTACTCAGCTTAGAAGCTCGTCCTATCTTATTGGATCACATTGCCCATGCTCAGCGGCAGGATCCAGACTTATTGCATCTCATTCACCTTCTCGAGTCGGGATCCAGTGATGAGACATTGTTGGATTATTCTCTTGATTTTCATCGGTGTCTTCGTAGGAAGAACCGTAATGTTGTACCATCTGATTTATCACTTAGGCGTGACATTATGGACGAGTACCATCGCACTAAGTACACTATACATCCCGGTTCGAGTAAGATGTATGCCGATATGTGCCGGCTATATTATTGGGAGGGTTTGAAGAGAGATGTGGCAAGTTATGTGAGCGGTTGCATGACTTGTCAACAGATCAAGGCCGAGCATCAGCGTCCATCTGGTCTTCTTCAGCCTCTAGAGATTCCATTACGGAAATGGGATAAGATATCCATGGATTTCATTGACGGTCTGCCTCGATCGAGGTCAGGCCATACTTCTATCTGGGTTATTGTTGATCGCTTGACCAAATCGGCTCATTTCATTCCGATTAAGCCCACTCGGACTGCACCTCAGTTGGCCAAGCTCTATGTGAAGGAAGTCGTTCGACTTCATGGCATTCCTAGCTCCATCGTGTGTGATCAAGACACCATTTTCACTAGTCACTTCTTGAAGTGCCTACAGTCAGCTTTGGGCTCAAAGCTGAATCTTTCGTCTGCTTATCACCCTCAGACCGACGGTCACACTGAGAGGGTGAATCGTGTTTTGGAGGATCTTTTGCGCTGTTGTATTCTGGATTTCGAAGGTAGTTGGGAGGATCACTTACCGCTTGTTGAGTTCTCCTACAACAACAGCTTTCAGTCTAGGATCGGCATGGCACCTTTCGAGGCTCTCTACGGACGGCCATGTCACTCTCCTGCTTGTTAGTTAGAATCTGGCGAGAAGCTTATTCTTGGTCCAGATTCAGTTCGGGAATCTTCTGAAAAGATTGTTCTTATCCGTCAGAGAATGAAAGAGGCACAGGACCGCCGGAAATCCTACGCGGACAACCGTAGGAAGCCTCTTGAGTTCTCCATTGGTGATTTTGTCTTCATTCGGATTTCTCCCATGAAGGGGGTTGTGCGTTTCAGCTCTACAGGGAAGTTGGCTCCTCGCTATGTTGGACCATTTCCTATTACGGAACGCATCGGCCCCGTTGCTTATCGTGTGGCTCTACCTGCTCATTTTTCCGGAATGCATGACGTGTTCCATGTTTCTCAGCTTCGCAAGTGTGTACGCGATCCTGATTCTATCATTGAGCCGCATGTCGTTCCTGATTTAGAGATCTTACCTGATTTATCTTTGGAGCAGCAACCTCTTCATGTGCTTGATTCGGAGGTTAGACGCCTTCGCAACAAAGAGGTTCCACTCGTAAAGATTCAATGGTCACCGAATCCTAAGGACTGCACTTGGGAGACCAGAGAATCTATCGAGCGCCCTTATCCTGGCTTCCTCCCATCTTCTTCTGCGGGTAAGAATTCTCTATTTTATCTCTATCACTTCTTTTGTGGAATTGACGTTATAGACGACATGTATCTTAAGGAATTGCGGAGATGCAATTTTCTTAAGGGGGGAGTCTGTAACAACCCGGGATTTGCATTACCAATTAATAAATAAAAGTTAGGATTTTTATTTATTTAATGAAGCGTAAAAGGATTTGGAATAACAAAATTTATTTGAAAAAGGCTATTTTAATTAAATGGGAAATATGGGATTTTAAAATGAGGATAAAATGTTATTTTTGGAAAGTTAAAATATTTCAGGAGAGTTCAAAACGGGTTTGGGTAAGAAAAATGAGTTTTGTAAACATACATGAACACTTAGACTAATTTTTGGAAACATGTAAATAACCCTCTTCTTATTGGGTTACTAAACTTAACCCAATAACCCACCCTAAACCTCCTCTATAAATTATCTCAAACTCTCCTAACCTCATTCATGCATCCCTAATCAAAACTCTAATCATTTCCTAAAGCTTTCTTAACAAAAATTGCCTCTATCTTCATCTCCTTCTAGTTTTAGCTTATGCAAGTCATTCTATGCAAAGGTAATGCAAATACCCACCTCAAATCAATTTTTATATCTTTCTAATTTCTGAAATTTATTTGGCAACACATGTTTTATGTGTTTTTTTTGATCTTATAGCCTCCTAATCATCTTTTGCTAACTTGGGTTGATGTTATAGTGGTCTTTATTGCTTTCTAGAGAGGTATATTGCTAAAAACCTCTTCTAGTATGTGTTTAATCCTCTTTTGATTTCAGAAATCATTTAGTAACACATGTTTTATTATGTAACATGTGAATCATAGCTCTTTGATCATCTTTGCTTTCATTTTGGGTGTGCACATAAGGTGTTTGTGATATTGCTTCATAAGGCAATGCTAAGCTTTGGCCCTTTGTCTCCTTTAATATAGTGTAGTAATCATTATATGGTAGTTAGTGATTGATATTAGTGAAATTTGATGCCAAAAACTTGAAAAAAACACCCCAAAACCATCAAAAACTGCATTTCCAGCTGGCTGGAATGCTTCAGCCTGAAAACAGGCTGAAATAGGGCTCTGGGTGCATCAGGGCAGGCTTGGGTTGCACCCAGGCTACTGCCCAGGTGCAGCAGGCTAGCCCAGTTGGGCTAGCCGGAAGTAGGCCAACCCGCATGGGCTGGCGCGCACCATCTCCCCAGCCTGCATGGGGCTGGGGCTTGCATCATCTCCCCAGCCCGCATGGGCTGGGGCTTGCACCATCCCCCCCAGTCCATGCGGGCTGGGGCTTGCACCTATCTCCCCAGCCCATGCGGGCTGGGGCTGGCCCCTTCTCCCCAGCCCAAACGGGCTGGGGTTGTTATATGTCCCCAGCCCAAACGGGCTGGGGGTGGTTATATGTTCCCCAGCCCAAACGGGCTGGGGATTATTATATGTCCCAAGCCCAAACGGGCTGGGGCTTGTTATATGTCCCCAGCCCAAACGGGCCGGGGGTGGTTATATGTCCCTAGCCCAAACGGGCTGGGGCTTGTTATATGTCCCCAGCCCAGGCGGGTTGGGGTGTTTGTTAATTCACCCAGCCAATGCGGGCTGGGGGCTGGACCGAACCAGGCTGCACCATGCGGTGCAGCTGGTTCTAAAAATAAAAATGGGCTGCACCCATTTGGTGCAGCCGGGATCCGACCCACCGGTTGCACCATTTTGGTGCAACCAAGTCCGGGTTGCACCATTTTGGTGCAACCGCTTCAAATTGATTGTTTCTGCAATGAACCTTTGGGCTTCAATTGCTAATCGAAAATTGTCGAACTTTGGTTCACAACCATTCGGAATATTTTCCAACGCGAATATTGGTTTTCAGTGATTTTCTGATTTATCGATTTCTTTGAGATTTGTCTCTGGATTTCGTACACAAGTTTTATGAACTATTTTAAAAGGATTTTTCACTCCTAAATGGCTTTCGAAATTATTATATAATATTATTTTTAATTATTAAATTAATTGCTCCATAATAGGAGAGTTTTCAAAAGCCGTTTTAAAGTGATTTCAAGATCAATTATAAATCCGTTTCGCACCATTATTTTCTATAATAAAAATCTCACACTCACTTTTTAGCACGTCGAGCGAAGTTGAAAGGTGCTTAAACAGTCAGGAAATCTCCGGCATATGGAACCGTGTGTATTTTCTTTCCGATTAATCCCCGACCTATTCGATTAATCGTTTTGACCTTTGGGCCTAGTTTACCGATGATACGAGGTGGACTTTTTATTGTTTGGAGTGTGAGTTTGCTATTGGTTAGTAAACCTTTTAGTGCGAACGTGGGGTATGAGACTCATTGTTAACACTTTACGGGTTCCTCTCCAAGAAGTTTGTGACACATTAGCCTCTGGGTGGCCAGTACTGGACCTCTGGGTCACCACGCTTCTGGGCAACCGTCTCTGGACACCTGCTCTATGGAGCAGTTTTTCGGCATGTGCCTCTGGGCCTTTATCCTTCTGGGAAGGATCTCGCCGTCTCGCGCGTTCCGCATCTGTGCGAGTGATCGATCACAACTCTACAATACTTGGCAATAACGACTCTGGTCGGTACACGTGCTATACTTGTATTATCTGATGATTTTTATATCCATTCGAGTACCGCCATTCGGTGTTGGTTCTATGGAACCATACGATGTAAGTGCGATTACCTTGTGGATTCACAGTGTCTCTTGACACTGCTTTTCAGTATTCGATTTCATTGACTTTTCAGTATATCCCTATTGCTCCTTGGAGCATCGATCTTTGCTTGGGCATTGATTACAGACTCTGGTCACTCTGGGGATTATTGCCTATGGGCAACTTTATATAGCTTTGGCTACGCCGATGATATGAGGCGATTTTATTTATTTAACACTTTGGTGTCGATATTCTCTTTGGAGATTTTTACTGTTTATTGATGATTAGGGTCGTCATTATGTTCATGTAGTCCATATTACTCTTCTCTTTGGAGAAGTACTATTTGATTTATGTACCACATTATTATATATCTCAGTTATTACTGATTGTTTAGCTAGCCTGACCCGAGTGTTTTCGCTCGGGTCAGACCGAGCTGTTTCAGGTTAGGTCTCCGGACTTAGCTTTCTGTGCTTCCGCTTGGACATTATCTGCTATGCTGATAAATAGCTCTTTATATTTGTCCACTATTTTGATACTCTGATTATTCAGTCTCTTATGTACATATTTTGACTCACATGTGTGAGCGGTGGCTTTGTACCCACCTTTTGATATTTAGATCTGTATTGACGATATATTGTACCTATGTTCTGTGACTGTTATGTGACTGTTCTGTGATGATGATGTTGTCATTTAGTATTATGTTTGTTCTGAACCTATTTTCCTTAGCCATTGTAATTTCGTTATAGATATCTATTGGATACGTCGAGCCACTTGAGAAAAGAAAACCACCTATTCGACGTATTCGATAGTTAGTTATAGCTTGATTACATATGGTCGCTTCCATTATACTCTATTCTCCGTTCTAGTAGACGGTATTACTCCGTAATACTCTTTACTAGAGTGGGTCTTGGAGTGGGGCGTTACATTATTTAGTTGTTTTAATTATTTAGAGTATATTAAATTATTAATTGAGTTAGTTATGATGAGTTGATATGAAGTTAATTGTTATTAAGAATTAATTAGTATTATTATTTTAAAAGGGTAAATTATTCAATATTGATATTATATAATAACTTTTATAAAAGAGTATTTGCCTAAAATAAGCATGGAAATTGGTATAGGAATTTTATAAGTATTATTTAAAAAATTATTTAATAAAGTTTTCGAAAAGTAATGGTATACTTTCATGGCGAAATCGGAGACAATGAGTGCCTGTAGTTAAGTTTTGGATTTCTCTGAGACAGAGACGTAACCATTGAGCTGTGAATCCATGATTGATAGCGTGTGGTGCTTTCCATAATATTTTAAAAAGTCTTCGAATATTTTTGGCAAAACTGGTTAGTGAACGTACTTACTGCAATGAGATAAGTACATACCTTTTGATAAAGAGATTTAATTTATTTAAATATTAAATAAAATGAGACTTGGTGTTTTCAGTGGAAAATAAAACATTTGGTTGAATGATTTTTTATTTGATAGTTAAATAAATGACTATCAAATCTGAACCCAAAATATAACTTTAGGAATATGTAGAAGAAACACGGGGATTATATGGTACAGTTATCGTTCGAGGTGCTATACTGTACATATAAACTCGTTTCGTTCTTCTAGGACGATAACAAGGAGATCCGTCCAATAACAGTTAGGAGGTGATCTCCGATCTTATCTTCGTCCTTTTATTTTCTAAAGAACCAGGGTTGAGTTTACCAAAAATATCGAACGTGGTTTTCAAAGGGACTGAGATCAGATAAGTTATCTGAAAATTACTTCGATCCAACGAGTATGTTTTCGAAGGAAAAACAAGAGCATGGAGTCGAAGGTGGAGTAGTGAAGTGCAAGGGCTAATCACTGCAAATCCTGAGGATGATTCCAAAACGAACGTAGTAGGAATAGTGCCTTCGGTTTCCTTCGGACCCAGGATGGACTTGTATGGATGAATGCTATCAGTAAATTGTCATTGGAGGACAATGAACATTCTAAGTGAAAATTCCTTTAAAAGGTAATCATAGCCTCTGGCCTCATCAACCGGGAATGACTAAAAAGCAGGGGAGATGCAGCAAGGTTAAGTTGGTCGCACCAAATTAGGGTAGGTTTATCTCCTTTCTAGATACCTTTGGATATTATTACTACGATACATGGAATCCATTCTCCAATACATGCCCTTTATGGTTTTTAGATGTATACTGTGTACTGTGACATATGATGCCCCAATGTTACCCCAGTGCCTAGTCATTCATATTAAATCAATTCTCCAATACGTGCCCTTTATGGTTTTGGTTGTAGAACATAGTATGCTGGAATTTAATTAATGTAACAATTTCAGCTATTTGAATAAGTATTTGTACTTAAACTCTATTATCATATCAAATGACTTTGACATAAAGTGTTTCGGTTATCGAAAGGTAAATGCTCGTCATGTTTATGTATGATGTGGTCTTGCGAGATATCTTTGTTTTTCAAAGGATTTTGATAAAAGTTAATAACTCAAATTGAGTGTGGTTTCTCACGCTGGTTTTCCAGACTGACTCGAGTATTATTTTTACTATAATGCTCGGGTCATACCGAGTATCACAGGTTCAGGTTAGTATGACATGGAGCTTAAGCGACGAGATGGAGACCGAGACGTATTCTTGTACTTGTTTATTCCATAGCAGTGTTTGTTGAAATTACCAGCAATTATGAGGGCAGGTTGTTATAACTATCCAGGCTGGTAATTATTGATTTATGTACTCTAATGTGAGATATGTATATTACTATTTTGATTTGTGTAAAGAACTATTTATGTTATATGTTATTCAGTCCCCTGTGAGATTCTGTTTGTTTAGTTTCTTCTTTCTTCTACCTACTTTCTTTCCCCTCAACAATCTGTCTTATCAGCATTCAATCGTTCGATATGTTATATAATGAGCATATTTATGTTGATTTTCGAGGGTCCAAAAGGCGGGTCGTCACAATAATAATGTCTAGGGGACAAAGTAAAATATGAATATAGCTGAAATGCTTGCATCTCGCGTTTCAGCATAGTTAGGCACAACTAAACCCCTATGGCGCTTATTGGAGAATGGATTCCATACAATGAATGGGCTACTGGAGAAGAGATTTATACCTAGTACAGCATCATCAAAGACGACCATGCCATATAATTCACATGTTTTTCATAGATATTTACAAAGTTATGTTGTGGTCCAATTTCAATAGTCGGTTATTCAACTATCGAATAACAACATTCAATCAAGGATTTATTTCATAGGAAAAAACCAACATCGGCGAAGCACATAAGCAATCACTAGCCTCATTTTATAAATCTTTCATAAATAAACCATTTGTAAATTACTTGCATAAGAATGCTTTATATCCACCAATTCCTATATTTCCAATACTTAATAAATTTCCATATACTTCTCTCAACGGTACAAGTATATTTACAAACCGAGAAAGATTCCCTTTTTATTTTATTCAAAAATCATTCATATACTCCTTATAATTCTCTAAACCATTTATAAACCATTTTATAAAACTTCTCGAATCATTTATAAAACTTCTTTTGTACATTTCAATCAATTATAAATCCTCTTGTACATTTCTAAAACTCATTTATAAATATTTCATAATCTCTAAGCCATTTATAGACTTCTTTTATAAATCTATAAACTAGTTTCTTAAGTCCGTTTATAATTATCTTACCATTTATAAAACTCACTAGAAAACTCTTCACCTTGTAAATAATCTTCCTTACTGTTTGCACCTAAATTGGTCCAAAACACCTAATTGCAAATGAAATCACCAATTCACAGTCACAGATCATAGATAGAATGTATGAAGAGGATATAAATATGAAGAACAAAAAAAATTAAAAAGAAAGCAGTAGAAAGACAAGATTTATAGTGGTTCGTCTAACTCCAGCCTATGTCCACTCTAGAAATTTTCTTTTTATTGATCAATCAATTTATTACAATTACAATCTAGAGTTTTTGAAACAACAATGGCAGAGTAGCCTTTAGGAAGAAGACGAAGGGAAACATAATGAGAATCCTCTTTTCCGAAGCCTCTCCTGCTATATTAATAGGCAAAACCCTGATTACCAAGCTTCCTCCGTGATATGGGCCTACCCAAAACATAGTCGAGCCCAAATACTTCATCGATGCCGACCTGGAGTTACCTCGAAGATGACCCAAAGCAGATCCCTATATGAATCGAAGCAGACTACAATATGACTCGAAGTGAAATGATGCCGACCTGAGAATCTAGATATGCCAACCCCATATCAAAGCATGGCCGAACCGAAGTATTCCTAGTGCTGACCAGGAGCAATTGCCATACTGACCCAAAGCGAACTCAGCCAAGACTCAAAGTGACTCCACCTCCAACCTAAGCCGACCCCTTCCCAACTCCAAATGCCTACCCGAGCCATCACCTATGCCATTTAAGCCATTTGTCCATGTCAACCCTTCCAAGCGGTCTTCACCATATGCCGACCCGATGACCCATATGCCGACCCGAAGTTGAGAAAGTACGAATCAAAGTAGCCTACCTAGAAACTTTGCCGACCTCTTGACGTCAATGCCGAACCGAAGTAGGGACGATGCCGACCCGAAGCAGAAATGATTCTGGCCCGAAGTAACTGCCAAACTCGTGAAAACATGTCGATCCTCCAAGATCTGAAGCTTTTCCTTTCCTGACTCAAAGTGACCTAGGTGAAAACCCAAAGTAAACCCCAATATGACTCGAAGCAAACTCCAAGCATCCCTAATCAGCTCGACTTTTGTCGAAACCCATATTTCAAGTATCTCGCGCCTTTTGTCCGTCGACTATGTTGAATCCCGACTTCATAATCATATTTATCATCCGTGATTGATCGTCTATCCATCATTTGCACTAACACCATCATATTACAGCCTCGATAACCGTGAAGTCAATTAGGTTAAATCCTCCAGTATATTGCTTTGCCAAAAGGCGGGTTAATACTTTTCCCACTAAAAAATGACTTGCGATAGGAAGGTGTGTTTTGTACTGCCACAAGTCCGAAATCTGAAGTCCATAATCCATTGATCTCCATATCATCTAAACTTGAATCCAATCCATTGCTAAACCAACTTGATCTCTCCTGATCATTAACAAAATCCATGACTGCTCTGAGTCGATATCCAAATTCGAATTCAATCTAAATCCATTAACCGAATCCATGATTTCTCCAGATCATTTTATCTAAGTCCAGGACCTCATCGAGTCCTGTAATCAAAACCCAAGACCTCGACGGGTCAAAAATCCAAAGCAGGGACCTTCTCGGGTCCTGTATCCAAAGCCGGGACCTCTCCGGGTCTTCTATCCAAAGCCGAGACCTCTCCGGGTCCTGTATCCGAAGTCGGAACCTTGCCGATTCCATATTCTAAGTCGAGACCTTGCCGGGTCTATATCCTACTTCGGCCTTGACTCTCCAGTCGAGGACCTTTTATTCTCCGTCCTAAACTATCCGATCAAGGATTTCTTATTCTCCGGCCTCGACTCTCCATTTGAGTACTTTTATTCTCCAATCTCGACTCTTCAATCGGGGACTTATTCCGTGTTCAAGTCAATTCCTTCGTTCTCCGACGAAAGGGACTCGTATTTCACGGTTACTGCCTCGTCTCTCCGATTAGGACAGTAATCGCGTAACCTATATTATTTATTATATTAATCCAAATCCAATCATCACAAAGTTCAATTGATAAAATAAAAGTCTACATAATCAAGATAATCAAATAGCCATAGTACTAAGAACGAAACCAGAGTTCACATAAGACAAAAAAACATGATTCCATAAACCCAAGCATCACGATTTATCATCATCTCAAAGCTTTCCTAGGGATCGTCCTCGATCCCATACATGTGTAAGTGACTTAGCCGCCTTACTTTGGGGTTCATTACTTATTCAAAGCCATAAATCCATTCAGTTGGTAATAAGCTGGCAACGATGCCTAGATCTAGTGCCATCTTCGTCTTAGTTGGGCGGTGGCTGCTCCTGTTCCACTGACTGCTCGATTCCTTACGTATTGTTGTAAATGACCATTCCTCACATGATCCTCAATGATATCCTTCAAATGCCTGCAGTCATTCGTGTTGTGCCCATCCAGCTCATGGAATAGGCAACGCTTTTCCGATGCCCGCTCGTATTCAAAGGGTTCCCATTTTGCCAGCCTTCGATACTGGAGGCGTCCTCGAGTATCCAAATAAATCCTATCTAGAGTCTCAATCAAATCCATACAATAGGAGAATTTTGTTTCCCTCCGTTGCCTTTTCGATGTGTTACCGCTGTCATTCATTTTCCTTTTGCCTCTATCGTCGTGGGTTGAATCCTCCTTGGGTGGACCTCCACCTTTTACCGCATAAACTTCAGTCTCCCTCCCCTCTCTTTTAGCCTTCGCATCTTCCTATCATAGAAATCTTTTCGCTTTGTGGTAAACCTCCCAGAGATCCATCGGTGGATCCCGCTCTTACGATATCTTGAAATCCAAATTATCTGCATTTCTAGAGACTACCACCATCAAAACCATCGATGGATCAGGTCGATCCATTAAAGCCGCTACAGCATTGAATCTGGTTAAGAAATCCCTAAGTGATTCTCCCTTCCACTGTTTCACCAATTTAAAGTCATCATAGGTCTCACGATGTGGCCCGGAATTGCCTCAAAACCTCTCAATAAGCTTTGTACATATGCCAACAAAGTCACTTTCCAGTTGCCTAAACGATAAATCCACTATATTCGTCAAACATAAAGGGAAGTACCATGCCATGACCTCCTCCGATGCCTCCGGTACTTCCATGTGCCTCATGTACCTTGTCAAGTGAATAGCTGGATTCATTCTCCCATCATACATCTCCAATGATGGTAGTTTGAAATCTGGTAGATTCCTAGCTTGCTTGATATAGGAGTGAAGGGGCTCCTATTCACATCCACCAAATCTCTATTCACCAATCTTTCCCTCAAATCTCGTTTGATAATATCCGCTAACCTGTCCTTATCCTTAAGCGGTAGTCTCTACCCACCGCCTTCAACCTGCACCTCGAGTCCGCAAGGTAATCTTGAAATCTGCTCTTCTAAATGAGCATTCACTTACCTGTTAACGTCAAGTTGCACAACACCGCCTGGTATCCTTCCTAGAATTGAGCCAACATGATTCGGGGCAATGCCTCTTAGTTCAGGGGCTGTTCCCAATGGTCCCTCTCTATCTTGTATTCCTTTAATCCTGTCTTCTTGGTCATGATTCTGGATTGCCTCCGTTCCTGCTACTCCAGCTTCATGATCCTCATTTCAAGCATTCCCTGCAACTCCATTCCCTTGACTTTGCACTCTAGCTTGTCCAACCTGTCGGAGTAGATTCTGTATCATGTCCTATTGCCTTTTCAGCATCGTTTCCATCCCGTCTCAATAATATAGATTAAGGCCTGATTGGCTCCTAAGAAAGCCTTCTGACTTCCTTCATGCTGACTCCATTTCGTTCTCAGTCTTCTTGTGGATTGCTTTGCCATAGCTTCAAGAATCCAAGTTTCTAAGCCTTCAAATTAGAAATCCAAGCTTCAGAATCCCTAAGTGTTAGCGTTCTAAGTGGAAGCACCAAAAAGCTTGTGCCAAAATTGGTCACAAACACCCAATTGCAGATGAAAGCACCAATTCACGGTCATAGATCACAGATAGAATGTATGAAGAGGATATAAACACGAAGAACAAAAAATTAAAAAGAAAGCAGTAGAAAGACAAGATTTATAGTGGTTCGGCTAACTCCGGCCTACGTCCACTCTAGAAGTTTCCTTTTTATTATCAATCAATTGATTACAATTGTAATCCAGAGTTTTTGAAACAACAATGGTAGAGTAGCCTTTAGGAAGAAGATGAAGGGAACAGAATGAGAATCCTCTTTTCTGAAGCCCTAGCTGCTGTATTTATAAGCAAAATCCTGGTTACTAGGCTTCCTCAGTTATATGGGCCTACCAAAAACATAGCCGAGCCTAAATACTTCATCGATGCCAACCCCAAATTGATAATATGCCAACCTGGAGTTACCTCAAAGATGACCCGAAGCAGATCCCTATATGACCCAAAGTAGACTGCAATATGACTCAAAGTGAAGTGATGCTAACCTGAGAATCTAGATATGCTAACCCCATATCAAAGCATGGCTAACTCGAAGTATTCCTAGTGCTGACCAAGAGCGATTTCCATACTGACCCAAAGTGAACTCAGCCAAGACTCGAAGTAACTCCACCTCCATCCTAGGCAGACCGCTTTCTAACTCCAAATGCTGACTCCAAGATCATTATGTCGACCCGATCCCTTGCCTATGCCAACCTGAAGCCATGTCTCCATGCCGACCCTTCCAAGTGACCTTCACTATATGCCAACCTGATGACCCATATATTGATCCGAAGTTAAGCAAGCACTGACCCGAAGTAGTCAACCCAAAAACTTTGTCGACCTCTTCACGTCAATGTCGAACTGATGTAGCCCAGGCTAGAAGGAGTCGTATATGAGATAAGGGCAAGTATTTAAGTCGTTCACGACTTAGGAGGGTAGAATTAAGTCGTTTCCGACTTAAGGAATCACGTGGGAAAGGAATACGAGTTAATGAAGAGGATTTAAGTCGTTTGCGACTTAACAAAGCTCAGGGAATGAATCGTACACGAGTTAAGGGAGCTTCGGGTTTAAGCCTTAAGTCGTTCACGAGTCAACCAGGGAAGGCGCGACCTAGGGAAGGACTTTTGGGTCGTCCATGACTCAATAAGGGTCGTCCACGACTCAATGAGACACGGGAAGAAAAGCTGCGAGCTAACAAGGAGATGAGTCGTTCGGAGTTAAGTTGTCTGGGAAGACAAGTCGCTCGAGTTTAGGTCGTTGGACCTTGGGTGGTGATGCATATGAGATGAGTCGCTTGATCCATGAGTCGTTAAGCCTTTATGCTGAAGGGTTAAGTCGTGACTATCTTAAGTCGTAAGTCATCCAGGGTCATTGTGTCTTAAGTCGTGGAAATGTTAAGTCGTATCGTTTAAGTCGTTGTGTCTTGAGTCGCTATGATGTACAGAGTGTGTTGTAATTTGTTAGATCGTTAACGACTTAAGTCATAAGTCGTAGGTCGCGAGTCAGTCTTGTTTATATTATGTCGTGAGTCGTGTAACCTGTGTTGTTTTGTTGAGTCGTATCTCTTGAGTCGTCTGTACATGTTTGTGTTAGGTCGTTGTTGACATATAATGAGTTGCATGATGATTGAGTCGCTGCCAACCTATGAGTCATGGGTAGTGTGTACCGTTGAGTCGCTAACGACTTATGATGAGTCGCAAGTCATGAGTCGGCAACGACTTATGGAGCCGGTTGTAAAAGGGCTATAAATAGGGAGTGAGTTGTACATTTTAAAAGGTCGATTTTTTTGAATAAAATTTCTTGTTGATTGCTGTGTGCTTTCTTCTAAAATTGGTAGTTGAGTGTAATCTCCTATCTCCTCTTTTGGTTAATCGAGTGCGCTCGATTCAACGATCGTAGAAGCCGATTCATGGTATCTAGTGCGCTAGATCAACGTACGAAGAATCGTAGATCTTTGAACACGGTATAGTGCGCTATCAACGTGTTTGAGATAGCTAGAATTCGGTATCTTCGGATCAACGAATTTGGGCATTTTGGTATTCATCAATCCACCGATTGCTACTTTCACCAATTGAAGTTTATTTTGATTAATCCGCTGCGTCAGTTTTGGTATCAGAGCTAGACTTAGCCAATCATAGCTAAGCCGAGACTTGGAGCCAATTTTTGAAGTTGAAGTTTGAAGTTGTTGTTCATCGTGTTCATCTTGAAGTTGCAACGAGTTTGAAGATTTTGATCCATTTCATTTTGGATCTAGAGTTGAAAAGGTGTTTGAAGTATTGAGGCCGAGCTAGTGATTGGAGCCGTGCCTTGTTGTAGTTTGAATTGAAGGGTTGCAAGTGAGGCCGAGTCAAGTTGCAAGGAGGCCGTGACATGTTGGTCATGTGTTGAAGTTTTGTGTTCAAGTTGTTGAAGTATTTGAGAAGTTTTGAAGTGTTTGTGAAGAGTTTCTAATCATGCCGCCAAGGAGAGCTAACCGTCATCAAAATGTTGAAGCGTTGTATAGAAGAGAAGAAGCCGAGCTTATGGAACAATGTATTAATGAGAAATTTGATGAAGGCATTGGAAAGTTAGAGAAGTTGATGAATGATTTGAATCAAACTCAAAGGAGGAGATCACCAAATTCGAACCATGGAGGAAACCGAGTTTCGCCATCGGTTACGGAAGCGAGGAGGGTATCACCGCATTCTTTTAGAGATAGAAGAGAAACATCAATTTCATCACGGAGAGATCATCATGACGATGGACATGAAGAGAGAAGAAGTCAACGTGAATTTGACAATGAGCCATATAGAGATGAAGAGAGACATAGTCGAAGAAGCATGCATGAACGAAGGGATGATAATGGTCGAGATCGATATAGGCGTACTTTTGATTTTGATGAAGAGGGTGATAGAGCTAGCATTCATTATCGAGATCGAGACCAAGTTCGAAATTCATATCGAGATGTGGATGAAGATCGTCGATGGGAGTCGGGTATGAAGATGGAAATTCCAGAGTTCAAAAGGGAATGGTAGCAGAAGAATTTCTTGATTGGTTGTCAAATGTTGAAGAGATCTTTGATTTCAAGGAGGTTCCTGAGCATAGAAGAGTGAAGTTGGTTGCTACGAGGTTGAGGGGGAGAGCTTTGGCATGGTGGCAGCAAACTAAACTTACAAGGGAGAGAATGGGAAAGTCAAAGATTGAATCTTGGGAGAAGATGAAGAAGTTGATGAGAGCTACATTTTTACCTTACAACTATCAATCACTTATGTACCAGAGGTTGCAGAATCTGAGGCAAGCGACGAAGTCTGTTAGTGATTATGCTGATGAATTTTACCAACTCATTGCCAGAAATGATATTATGGAGACGGAAGAACAGCTAACTGCTAGATTCATTGGGGGACTGAGAATGCAGATCCAGGATATGGTTAATATGTTCGATCCGAGATCTGTTGCAGAGGCACATCAGAAAGCGTTGGCTTGGGAGAAACAAGGAAGGCATGGAGGTGGTGTGTTTACTAATTCCAATAATCAAGCGAAGGGTGTTAGTGGAAGTTCTAATGTTCCTAAACCTGTTACAAAACCAGTGGTGAAGGAGGCTGAGAAGGCGAAGGTTAGCAGTGGTTTCAAATGTTATAATTGTCAGGAGTTGGGTCACAAAAGCAATGACTGTCCGAAGCCGAAGAAGAGAGCAATGGTTGCTGAGATTGAGGATGATGGTGAGGAGGCAGAATGTTTAAATGCACCTTATGTTGAGGAGGAAGAAGAATTATCTGGAGATGAAGGTTGTAATCTTATGATGAGGAGGTCATGTCTTACACCAAAGCAAGAAGAGGAATCTAGTTGGTTGAGGAGCAATATTTTTCAGTCTACATGTACTATTCTGGGAAAGGTTGGCAAATTCGTTATTGATGCTGGAAGCTGTGACAATATTATCTCTACAGAAGCAGTAAGGAAGTTGAACTTGAAAATTGAGAAGCATCCTAAACCGTACAAGTTAGCATGGTTGAGGAAGGATGGTGAAGTGAAGGTGTGTCGAAGGGCTTGTGTTAATTTTTCTATTGGGAAGAAGTACAAAGACGAAATTTGGTGTGACGTTGTAGACATGGATGTGTGTCATCTGTTGTTGGGCAGACCATGGTAGTTTGATAGAGCAGTGCAACATGATGGTCGTGCTAATAGCTATAGTTTCATGTTTGAAGGTACTAAGATCACTTTAGTTCCTAAGAAGCAACAACAGAAGGAGAGCAAGTTGGAGGAGATCGAAGAACTGAAAACTTTGCTATCTTTGAAGGAGTTTGTCAAGGAGGTTGAAGAGGAGCCTGAAGTCTTTTTGTTGATTGGACGAGAGTGTAGTGAAGAGGTTGAAATTCCAGAAGAAGCAAAGCCAGTTTTGAAAGAATTTGAAGATGTATTTCCAGAAGAGTTGCCTAAGGAGTTACAGCCACTGAGGGACATTCAACATCAAATTGATCTTGTTCCGGGAGCAGTTTTACCACATCGACCACATTACCGAATAAGTCCGATGGAACATGAGGAGTTACGAAGGCAAGTGGAAGAGTTGTTAGAACAGGGACGTGTTCAGGAAAGCTTGAGTCCTTGTGCAGTACCAGCATTGTTGGTGCCGAAGAAGGATGGAACATGGAGAATGTGTAACGATAGTAGAGCTTTGAACAAGATTACTGTTCGCTACAGATTTCCTATGCCGAGGTTGGATGACTTGCTAGATCAGTTGAGTGGCGCTACTGTCTTTTCGAAGATTGATTTGAAGAGTGGTTATCATCAGATTCGAATTAGACCGGGAGACGAATGGAAGACCGCATTCAAGAGGAGGGAAGGTTTATATGAATGGTTGGTTATGCCGTTTGGTCTATCAAATGCACCGAGTACATTTATGAGGATGATGAATCAAATTTTCAGACCATACATTGGGAAGTTTGTTGTAGTTTACTTTGATGATATTCTGATTTATAGTGCGAGCACAGAGGAGCATGTAGAGCGTTTGAGAAAGGTGTTAATTATTCTTCGTGAGGAACAATTTTATGCAGCTACGAAGAAATGTGTGTTCATGACTCGAAGTGTATTATTTTTGGGATACGTTGTATCTGAGAAGGGAATCCAGGTGGACCAGAGTAAAGTTAAAGCTGTTAGAAATTGGCCACAGCCGAGAACTATCACTGAAGTTAGAAGTTTTCATGGATTGGCATCATTCTACCGAAGATTCATTCCACACTTCAGTAGCGTGATGGCACCAGTTACTGATTGCATGAAGGGGAAACAATTTTCTTGGACAAAGGAAGTTGGGATTGCTTTTGGGAAGATCAAAGAACTGCTGACGACAGCACCAATTCTTGTATTACCAGATTTTCAGTTGTTGTTTGAACTACATACTGATGCATCAAAGGTTGGGATTGGAGGAGTGTTGAGTCAGGGTGGAAGACCTATTGCATATTTCAGTGAGAAGTTGTCAGGGGCAAAGATGAGATACAGTACATACGATGTTGAGTTTTATGCTGTTGTGCAAGCTGTTAAACATTGGAGACATTATCTATTTCAGAAAGAGTTTGTTCTTTACACTGATCATGAAGCTTTGAAGCATTTACAGGGGCAGGATAAGATTTCAGCGAGACATGCATCGTGGAATGCATATTTACAGCAATTTACCTTTGTTGTTAAGCACAAATCTGGGGTAACAAATCGTGTAGCTGATGCTTTGAGTCGGAGGAGTCATTTGTTGACTACAATGAAAGTTGAGGTGATAGGGTTTGAATTATTGCCAGAGTTGATTGACGAAGATCCTTACTTTGCAAAGTTCGTTGAGAAAGTTAAGGATGGAGATACTGATGAATTTATGTTGGTTGATGGATTCTTGTTTAAAGGAAATCGATTATGCATTCCAGAGAGTTGTTTGAGATTGAAGATTATCAAAGAGTTGCACGAGGAAGGACATGTGGGCCGAGATCGTACGTTGCATTTGATTTCTCAATCTTACTTTTGGCCGTCGATGAGGAAAGAGGTTGAAAGGTTTGTGGAAAGATGTCATATATGTCAGGTTTCGAAGGGAACTGCGACCAATGCAGGATTGTATATGCCGTTACCTGTACCATCTAAACCATGGGTTGATATCAGCATGGATTTCGTTTTGGGTTTGCCTAGAACTCAAAGGGGGAATGATTCTATTTTTGTTGTGGTGGACAGATTTTCGAAGATGACACATTTTATTGCCTGCAAAAGGACAGCGGATGCAGTTCGTGTGGCACAATTATTCTTTAAAGAAATCTATCGTTTACATGGGTTGCCGGAGTCTATTGTTTCAGACAGGGATATCAGATTTTTGAGTCATTTTTGGCTTAGTTTGTGGAAGATGGTGGGAACGAAGCTGAATTTTAGTAGTGCTTATCATCCGCAAACAGATGGACAGACAAAAGTTGTTAACAGATCGTTGGGGAATTTGTTGCGATGTCTTGTGAAGGACAATCTGAAGAGTTGGGACATGAAGTTATGCCAGGCAGAGTTTGCTCATAATCATGCAGTAAATCGTAGTACGGGATTCAGTCCATTTCAGATTGTATATTCAAATTTACCCAGGGGACCATTGGATTTAGCATTAGTACCACAACTGAAGGGGACAGTTAAATGAGCTGTTGATTTTGTTGATGAATTAACTGAATGTCATAAGATCGTTCATGAACGATTGGAAAAGTCAAATGAGAAATATAAGAAATTTGTAGACTTAAAGCGACGAAATGTTGAATTTAACGAAGGAGATTTGGTGTATGCTGTGTTAACGAAGGATCGTTTTCCAGTAGGCGCTTATAACAAGTTGAAACCCAGAAAAATTGGTCCAGTAGAAGTTATGAAACGGATCAATGAGAATGCTTATAAGTTGAAACTGCCGGAGGATGTATACACTTCTGACGTATTCAATGTTAAGCATCTTGTGCCATATTATGGAGATGGACAATCTGATGTGGAAGAATTTACAAATTCGAGGACGAATTTTTCTCAACCAGGGGAGGATGATGTAGCCCAGGCTAGAAGGATGAGTCGTATACGAGATAAGGGCAAGTATTTAAGTCGTTCACGACTTAGGAGGGTAGAATTAAGTCGTTTCCGACTTAAGGAATCACGTGGGAAAGGAATACGAGTTAATGAAGAGGATTTAAGTCGTTTGCGACTTAACAAAGCTCAGGGAATGAATCGTACACGAGTTAAGGGAGCTTCGGGTTTAAGCCTTAAGTCGTTCACGAGTCAACCAGGGAAGGCGCGACCTAGGGAAGGACTTTTGGGTCGTCCACGACTCAATGAGGGTCGTCCACGACTCAATGAGACATGGGAAGAAAAGCTGCGAGCTAACAAGGAGATGAGTCATTCGGAGTTAAGTTGTCTGGGAAGATAAGTCGCTCGAGTTTAGGTCGTTGGACCTTGGGTGGTGATGCATATGAGATGAGTCGCTTGATCCATGAGTCGTTAAGCCTTTATGCTGAAGGGTTAAGTCGTGACTATCTTAAGTCGTAAGTCGTCCAGGGTCATTGTGTCTTAAGTCGTGGCAATGTGAAGTCGTATCGTTTAAGTCGTTGTGCCTTGAGTCGCTATGATGTACAGAGTGTGTTGTAATTTGTTAGATCGTTAACGACTTAAGTCATAAGTCGTAAGTCGCGAGTCAGTCTTGTTTATACTATGTCGTGAGTCGTGTAACCTGTGTTGTTTTGTTGAGTCGTATCTCTTGAGTCGTCTGTACATGTTTGTGTTAGGTCGTTGTTGACATATACTGAGTCGCATGATGATTGAGTCGTTGCAAACCTATGAGTCGTGGGTAGTGTGTACCGTTGAGTCGCTAACGACTTATGATGAGTCGCAAGTCATGAGTCGGCAACGACTTATGGAGCCGGTTGTAAAAGGGCTATAAATATGGAGTGAGTTGTACATTTTAAAAGGTCGATTTTTTTGAATAAAATTTCTTGTTGATTGCTGTGTGCTTTCTTCTAAAATTGGTAGTTGAGTGTAATCTCCTATCTCCTCTTTCGGTTAATCGAGTGCGCTCGATTCAACGATCGTAGAAGCTGATTCACGGTATCTAGTGCGCTAGATCAACGTATGAAGAATCGTAGATCTTTGAACACGGTATAGTGCGCTATCAACGTGTTTGAGATAGCTAGAATTCGGTATCCTCGGATCAACGAATTTGGGCATTTTGGTATTCATCAATCCACCGATTGCTACTTTCACCGATTGAAGTTTATTTTGATTAATCCGCTGCTTCACGAACCGAAGTAGGAACGATGCTGACCCGAAGTAGAAATGGTTTTGACCCGAAGTAACTGCCTACCTCATGAAAACATGTTGATCCTCTAGACTCGAAGCTTTCCCTTGCCTAATTCGAAGTGACCTAGGTGAAAACCTGAAGTAAACCCCAATATGACATGAAGAAAACTCCAAGCATCCCTAATCAACTCGACTTTTGTCGAAACCCATATTTCAAGTATCCCACTCCTTTTGTCGGTCGACTATGCTAAATCCCTGCTTCATAATCATGTTTTTCATCCGTGATTGATCGTCTATCCATCATTTGCACCAATACCATCATATTTCAGCCTCGATAAGCATGAAGTCAATTGGGTTAAATCCGCCTGTAACTTGCTTTCCCAGAGGGCGGGTTAACACTTTGCCCCCCAAAAAATGCCTTGCGATAGGAAGGTGTGTTTTGTATTGCCACAAGTCCAAAATCTGAAGTCCATATTCCATTGATCTTCATATCATCTAACCTTGAATCAATCCATTACCAAACCATTTCCTTGATCTCTCCAGATTATTAACAAAATCCATGACTGCTCCGAGTTGATATCCAATTTCGAATTCATTCTAAATCCATCAACCGAATCCATGTTTTCTCCAGATCGTCTTATCCAAGTCCGGGACCGCACCGAGTCTTGTAATCAAAACATAGGACCACGCCGGGTCCAAAATCCAAAGTCAGGACCTCGCCGGGCCTGTATCCCAAGCCGGAACCCCTCCGGGTCCTGTATCCAAAGTCAAGACCTTACCGATTCCATATACTAAGCCGGGACCTTGCCGGGTCTATATCCTACTCCGGCCTTAACTCTCCGGTCGAGGACTTTTTATTCTCGGGCCTCGACTCTCCAGTCAGTGACTTCTTATTCTCCGGCCACGACTCTCCATTCGAGGAGTTATATTCTCCAACCTGACTCTTTGGTCGGGGACTTAATCCGTGTTCGATTCCATTCCTTTGCTCTCTAACAAAGGGACTTGTAATTCTCGGTTACTGCTCTCTCCGATCCGGACTGTAATTGCGAAACCTGTATTATTTATTAAACTAATCCAAATACAATCATCACAAAGTTTAATTGATAAAATAAAAGTCTGTATAATCAAGAAAACCAAATAGTCATAGTACTAAGAAAGAAACTAGAGTTCACAGAAGACAAAAAAATGATTTCATAAACACGAGCATCACGGTTTATCATCATCTGAGAGATTGCTTAGGGACCGTCCTCGATCCCATAAATGTGTAAGTGACTTAGCCACCTTACTTTGGGGTTCATTACTTATTCAAAGCCATAAATCCATTCAGTTGATAATAAGCCGACGACCATGCCTAGATCTAGTTCCATCTTTGTCTGAGGTAGGCGGTGGCTGCTCCTGTTCCACTGCCACCGCTCGATTCCATATGTATTGTTGTAAATGACCATTCCTTACTTGCTCCTCAATGATATCCTTCAAACGCCTGCAGTCATTCGTGTAGTGCCCATCCATCTCATGGAAGAGGCAATGCTTTCCCGATGCCCACTCGTATTTAGAGGGTTCCCTTTTGCTAGCCTTCGATACTTGAGGCGTCCTTGAGTATCCAAATAAATCCTTTTTAGAGTCTCAGTCAAAAACGTATAAGAGGAGAATTTTGTTTCCCTCTGTTGCCTTTTCGATGTATACCGCTTTCATTCGTTTTCCTTTTGCCTCTATCTTCCCTGGTTGAATCCTCCTTGGGTGGACCTCCACCTTTTACTGCTAAAAAACATCAATCTCTCTTCCCTCTCTTTCAGCCTTCGCATCTTCCTATCGTAGAAATCTTTTTGCTTCATGGTAAAACTCCCAGAGATCCATCGGTAGATCCCACTCCTATGATATCTTGAAATCCAAATTATCTGCAATTTTTTAGACTACCGCCATCAAAACCATCGATGGATTGGGTCCATCCACTAAAGCCATTGCATCATTGAATATGGTTAAGAAATTCCTAAGTGATTCTCCCTTCCACTGTTTCATCGATGTTAAAGTCATCATAGGTCTCGTGATGTACCTGGAATTGCCTCATAAATCTCTCAATCAAGTCCATGTGCCAACAAAGTCGCTTTCCAGTTGCCTGAACCATAGTGCCACTATATATTCGTCAAATACAAAGGGAAGCATCACGCCATGACCTCCTCTGATGCCTTTGTTACTTCCATGTGCCTCATGTACCTTGTCAAGTGAATAGCGGGATTCGTTCTCCATTATACATCTCCAATGATGGTAGTTTGAAATCTGACGGATTCCTAGCTTGCTTGATCATAGGAGTGAAGGAGCTCCTATTCACATCCTCCAAATCTCTATTCACCAATCCTCTCCTCATATCTTGTCTGATCATATCTGCCAACCTGTCGTTGTCATCAAGTGGTAGTCTTTATCCACCACCTCCAACCTTCACCTCGAGTCCGCAAGGAAATCCTAAAATCTGCTCTTCTAGATGAGCATTCACTTCCTTATTAACGTCAAGTTGCACAACATCGCCTGGTATCCTTTCTGGAATTGAGCCAACAAGATTCGGGGGCATGCCTCCTAGTTCAAGGGCTATTCCCGATGGTCCCTCTCTATCCTGTATTTTAGTAATCCTGTTTTCTTGGTCATGATTCTGGATTTCCTCCGTTCCTACTGCTCCAGCTTCGTGATCCTCATTTCAAGCATTCCCTATAACTCCATTCCCTTGACTTTGCACTCCAGCTTGTCTAACCTGTCAGAGTAGGTTCTATATCATGTCCTATTGCCTTTTCAGCATCGTTTCCATCTCGTCTCTAGTAATATAGATTGAGGCCTGATTAGCTCCTAAGGAAGCCTTATGACTTCCTTCATGCTGACTCCTTTCCGTTCTCTGTCTTCTTTTGCATTGCTTTGCCACAGCTTCCAGAACCCAAGTTCCTAAGCCTTCAAATAAGAAATCCAAGCTTCAGAATCACTGAATGTTAGCGTTCTAAGTGGAAGCACCAAAATGTTTGCGCCAAAATGGGTCATAAACACCTATTGCAGATGAAAGAACCAATTCACAGCCATATATCACAGATAGAACGTATAAGGAGGATATAAATATGAGGAACAAAAAATTAAAAAGAAAGCAGTAGAATGACAAGATTTATAGTTGTTCGACTAACTCCGACCTACGTCCACTCTATAAATTTCCTTTTTATTATCAGCCAATTGATTACAATTACAATCCAGAGTTTTTGAAACAACAATGGTAGAGTAGCCTTTAGGAAGAAGATAAAGGGAAACAGAATGAGAATCCTCTTTTCTGAATCCCTGCCTATTGTATTTATAAGCAAAATCTTGGTTACTAGGCTTCCTCAGTGATATGGGCCTACGAAAAACATTGCTGAGCCCAAATACATCGTCGATGCCAACCTCAAGTTGATAATATGCCAACCTGGAGTTACCTCAAAGATGATCCGAAGCAGATCCCTATATGAAGTAGACTGCAATATGACTTCAAGTGAAATGATGTCGACCTAAGAATCCAAATATGCCGACCCCGTATCAAAGCATGGCTGACGCGAAGTATTCCTAGTGCTGATTAGGAACAACTGTCATACTAACTGAAGCGAACCCAGCCTAGACTCAAAGTAACTCCACCTCCATCCTAGGCCCACCCCTTCCTAACTCCAAATGCCGACCGGAGCCCTCGCTTATGCCGAACTGAAGCCATTTCTTATGCCAACCCGATGACCCATATACCGACCTGAAGTTGAGCAAGCACCTACCCGATGTAGCTGACCCAAACCTTTGCCGACCCTTTGATGTCAATGCCAACCCGAAGTAGGAATGATGCCAACCCGAAGCAGAATGATGCCAACCCAAAGTAATCATCGAGCTTGTGGAAACATGCTGATCCCTCCAAGACCCAAAGCTTTCCCTTGCCTGACTCAAAGCGACCTAGGTGAAAACTCAAAGTAAACCCCAATGCGACTCGAAGCAAACTCCAAGCATCTCGAATCAACTCGACTTTTATCAAAACCCATATTTCAATTATCCCGCACCTTTTGTCCATAGACTATGCTGATCCTAGCTTCATAATCATGTTTATCATCCGCCATTAATCATCTATCCATCATCTGAACTAATACCAATATATTCCAGCCTCGATAACCATGCAATCGATTGGGTTAAATCCGTTGTATATTGTCTTGCCAAAAGGCCAGTTAACATTACGTCTCTAAACCATTTTATAAGCTTTTTTATAAAATACAAGTCTTTCAACTCTATTCATGGGTCTCAGAAACATTTACACACAATCAAAGGTTTTGTACTTTAAAACTGCTTCATGTAAAATAAATATATAAAATAATATTAGAAATAAATAAATAAATATTTTTTATCTTAAAATATCCTAAAATAATCATTAATCATTTCAAAAGTAATAATAATAATTCATTATAATTCATTACTCTTATATTATAATAATATATTTTCAGAATCTTACTAATGAACCCATATTATTAATTTCAAACCATAATTATTCTTGAAATAATTAACCATTCAAATTATTAATATTTTGATAAATTCTTTAAAACATTATTGGCTATAACAAATAAATTTAAATTTTTTTAATATAATTAAATATCCTTAAAATAATATTACTATAATTAAATACTTTCTAAACAATATTAATTTAATTAAATAATTTAAAAATAATATTGATATAATTAATTAACCTTAAAATAGTACTACTATATTTAAATAGATAATCCATAGAACAAAATATTTCTAAAACCCAATTTTAGATTTATAAATCGTTTCTTATCTCAAAAACTAATTCCAACTTAAATAGCAATTTATAGTATTTTTAAAATACAAATTTGAGGCCAATAGCCACCCAACACTTAACTATTATCGACATTGATTATCTACCACTACTAGGTTTTATTTCCAAACATATAACGATGTTTTAACCACAGTGTTCGCAATCTGTTTATTATTCAATAATCCATATAACAGAAATATTGTTGAAACAATTCAATTGTAGCGAGGAATCCTGTTGGATTCCTCCAACCTGTTTCCCCCCGCATCACAAATGTTATATAATCATAAAATATAAATCAACTATTTCGAGGCGAGATTCGTATACAACGGGTCATCTATTCTTACACGGGAACGTAACAAGGTCTCATCTGCTCCAATAAAAGGGAATATTCAATCCCACAATATAAATATAGTAAATCATCCAAACGATCATTTAACTATTTTTATTATCTATCTATCATACTAGTTAACCAAAAAGGTGAGTTTAACTCACCAAAATTTTCTGTTGTCACCGAAGCGTTCCGGTTTGGAACTAAAATAGAACGACGTCCGATTTTAGCCCAAATTTCAACCATCCCTAAATGCGACCAAACTAGTTCCATTGCAAAGCTTTTATCAATACGAGGCAATGAAAAAAGTTTCGTCTCAGTCGGACCTCGTATGAAGGAGTTATTAATTTTATAAGTTATCGATATATTTTCAAATTAAAATAAAATAAACTAATTGCAATGTCATCTTAATTACACTTATAACCCTCACTGTTTCTTCGTCAGCGTGTAGGTTGGAACACTGAGATTGGGGAGGAAATACTGAGGGTTATAAGTGTGATTAAGATGACATTGCAATTAGTTTATTTTATTTTAATTTAAAAATATATCGATAACTTATAAATTGATAACTCTTCATACGAGGTCTGACTGAGACGAAACATTTTGCATTGCCTCGTATTGATAAAAGCTTTGCAATGGAACTCTTTCTTTAACTTTTTGCATTGCCTCGTATTGGATATGATCTCGAACTTCGCTTCCCAAACCACGATACGAAGCTTCGATCAACGATACTCAATGTTAATTTCACAGTTGAACTTCTCTCCCCAACCCGCATCCATCCATCATCATTTCTCTCCACTCGAACCTCTCCCTGACGTCACAATCCCCAGCCTATGCCACCGCTCATGGTCGACTTTGCGCACCCCCCCACAAAAACATGACCAGACCCCCAAAAAACCGCCTCCACCTTTCTTCGATATTGCGAAATCGGATATGATCTCTAAACCTCCCATCAATCACCATATATTACATTTGAACTCTTTATTTAAATAATAATTTAACCTTTAAATAAATAATTAAAAATCCAAAATTAACTTTTAAATAAATAATTAAATAATTATTAACTTCTTAATAAATAATTAAATAATATCTAATATTTAAAAAATAATTAAACCATAATTAATCTTTAAATAATAATTAAATAATAATTTAAACCTTTTTTTATAAATGATTTGAATCTTAACCGAGTTTTCATTAAATCTAAATTTAAATTAACTTAATTAGTAATAAATAAATAATTAAATCCTTCTATAATAAATTAGAAATAATAAATTGTAACGACACGTCGATAATTAAAATATTAAACTAAATATGTTTTGAAATTTAATATTGTGAAGAATTAAAATTTAAGATTTAATAGTGAGAAAATAACTAGAATGTAATTTTAATAATGTTAATTAAGGTAATGTATGACTATTTGAATGAAATCTCAAATAGTTGAAATAATTGCAAAGTTAAATTCGTTAGAAATTGTAAATAAGGAAATAAATTAAATATTATATTAAATAATGAGATAATATGTAATTAATTGAAATTGAGTATAATCAGTGCTATGTTGGGAGTTATAACATTTGTTTGTAGCTAATAAACTTATAAGTGTGATTAATTAAGTAAAAGGTAACAATTATCATTTACCACCTATTTATTTAATCGATTGAAATAAATTGGGAATCAATTGCAATTAATCTAATTAATTATTGCATTTAATATGAATTAAAGTGGTAGCTATAGAGTATTAATGTTATAAATGGTAAACCAACGTTTACATGTCCATAAAGTAACGATTGATTTAATTATAAGATGAAAATCAAAATAAATGAATTTATGTGAATTGAAATTATAAT
Organism: Allium cepa; assembly: GCA_030765085.1. Lineage (NCBI taxonomy): Eukaryota > Viridiplantae > Streptophyta > Magnoliopsida > Asparagales > Amaryllidaceae > Allium > Allium cepa. The sequence goes on from CM060928.1 coordinate 224,147,425, forward strand.
TATGAATTTATTTCAAATTGTGATTGAGCATTGTAATTAGTGCAATTTTTTATACTTATTTTTATATGGGTAATTTGTTTTAAAATATTTTAAATGTATAGGTAATCAAAAATAATAAAAATAGTTAGTTATTAAATTTGAATTTAAAAAATGATTAACCAATTAAATAATAAATTAATTAATTAACATGTTAATAGCCATTTTGGCCATTCAGATATCGGCGAAACCAGTTTCATTGGATCCGTAATAGTGAGTTAGTGTAGGATTTCAAGTTTCGTAGCGATCGAACTTGTCGTTTGATCGTGCGGGCTCAAAACACGTAGAAATTAATTTAATGAATTCTATTTAAATAAGCAGATTTTAGAAGCTAACTTCTTCATATGATGGAATTAGAACTTGAAACCTATTCCATTGAATTTAAAAATATTAAAAAACATCTATTTTGATCTATAGGATGGCGCACTTTTGTTTAGGAAGTAGAACGGGTTTTTGGGGTCGTTATTGTCGTTTCGAACCAATTCGATCTGTTATTCATTCTTATCGTGCCTTATCTGTATAAATAAATTTTTGTTTCTCAAACCCTAGCAGCCATTTAGTTATTCTGTATATACAATTCTATTTTCCTATTCCCTTCTTCGAATGGCAGAAACCAAATCCCAATTACAAAACCCTAAATCAATTTCGAAATCAATTTCAATCGAATCGAAATTCAAACTCCTCAAAACAATGTCATATTATATATCGATGGAAAGCCCTTGACGTGCGCAATCTACTACTGCTATTTATTTTTTGATTTGGTGATCGTTTGACCAGAAGTTGGTGAAGAAGTAGTGGCCGACCATATTAAGGTTTTAGTTTTGACGGCGGATCGTCGACGAGGGTTCGATCGGGACGATCAGGTGATACTGCAGCGTAGAGGGCGACGAATGGAGGTGAACTATGGTTTTTAATTTTCGAGTAGATGGCCAGAGCTTGCCAGAGAATTCAATTTATGGGCGGCGGCTGCATTTGGTGGTGGCCAGAGGTCGTCGCCGGTGACCGCACTGGTGTAGGTGGAGGCGGCCTGAGTCGAAGGAGCAGGGGCGAGTCTTGATCGAGGTGATAGTAAACGTGCATGCGCCGATTTGATGTTATTAGTAGCGGCGGTGATTTTTCGAACATGACTCTAGAAAAAAGTTTTCAATCGCGTATAAGGCGACGTGGATGGCACGCCAATTTCCTTTTTATCATTTTATTTCGGTTTTAATTTAATTGTAATTGTTCTAACTTATATAACTTGTGCATACGAAGGCGGATATATGCACAGTTTGCTCCGCTGCGATCTTATTGAAATTCTAGATATTGTGGAACTAATTTGGACGAATATGAGATTGTTAGATTTTTGGGTTATTTTTGGATTTTAAATCATCAAAAAATCAAAGGTGAGTGTTTTAACTCACTCACAACTACTAAATTGTCTTATGTTAGTTAAATTAAATTTATGATGTGATTAGAAATTAATTGGTTGATGTTTGATACGTTTAAATTGTCATTCAAGTCTAATTTGAATTTGTATCATATTTAATTGCATTTAATTTAATATTGAATTTAAATTGCCAGTTAAATACCTGTTAATGGTAACTAGGTAATTGTTGTTATTTATTGATTGATTTGGATGATGATTGTGATGGATGTTTGATTGTTGATATTAGAAGACTAGATCTTATATTTGTATATTGTTATCACAATGCAAGTTCTCTTAGTTGATTATTAGAAAAAAGATTCACCGTGGGTTGAAATGATACATACCCAAATGATCTAATAGAATAGGGAGAAATCGTTATGGGTTGAAATAATAGACTCGAGCGATTTCATGGATTTGAAGTTAAATTCGAGATTGCGGCTTGAAATGATATACACCTATAAATTCTAAATTTATTGCGGGTTTAAATGATATATATGTATCATTTGACCATAGGGTAGAAAATTTTATACGGACACTGGGTTGGTTAAAATAAATCTATTTAAATGATATGTTGAAATAAAAAAAATGATTGTATAAACTGAATTATTTTCGAAAGTCCAAGATTTAAATGTTGAAATTGAAACTGGTCCAAATGAATTGTTTAAAGGAAATTAAATTGAAATTTCAAAGTCAAATTTTGAAAAGTAAATGAAATTTATTGAAATTGAGTTATTGAAATATTTGAATATTTAAACTTTGAAAACTACTAAATTTGAAATAGTTTAAATTTATAGTTCAAACATGGATTTGAAATCGATATTAATTAAATAGTTTTAGATGAGAATTTAACTTGAAAGACAAAATCGAGTTTGTTGATTTGAAAGCTGGACATGGTCCATATGTGATGAAATGAAAGAAACGGTTTAATTTAATGTTAATTTCAAATTAATCATCTTAGTATAAACTATCTTAAGATATATTATTTTAAAATTCTGTTTTATTTAGATTTTCACACATTTACTATATAAACCATATCAATAATCAAACCATTTTTATATTAAACTAATAAAACTATATTAGTATATTTTAAACTACTTTATACCATTTAATCTATTTTAATCTATTTAAATTATTTTAATCTATTTAAACTATTTTAATATATTTTAAACTATTTAAAACCATTTTAATTTAATTTAAGCTATTTTAATATAATTTAAGCTATTTAAAACCATTTAAACTATTTTAGAGTATTCAAACTATTTTAAACCATTTATGACTGTTTATATTATATTTCTAAATTTCTAGCTATGCGAGGTGGAATTGTTTATACTTAAATCCTTAATTTAAAAGAGAATATGGTTAAATGATGTTACAGCCTAAGTTGAGAATTGAAATGATATTTTCTAGTGAAATGACATATTTGAGTAAATATGATGATTTTAAAATAAGGATTTAACCTATTTGGTCGATGTGATTTCAAAAGTGAATATGTTTTCCAAAGTGAATATGGTTTCGAAAGTGATATGGTTTGAATTGAATATGATAATTCGATATCAATTATGAATCAGTTTTGGAAATGTAAAATCCAGTGTGAAATAAAAGTTTGGTTGTTAAACAGACTAGGATTAGATATTGTCATACTCTCTGCCAATACCAAAAACCACTTTAACAACTGTGCCCGTGGTGGAGATTCCAAAATGAAATAGGATGGTTTCGCGAACGATTTTGTATGAGGTATTTACGTAGCCCTAACTCCCATGAGTTATCTTGATGTGACTAAAACAGGAGCCACGCCGGGCTAAGTAAGGTCGCACATTCGATCGGACATGCTTCTTCAATACCATATTATGACTTTGTGACTGATTTGATAGCCATCCCTCAATTTTGATTATGGGAGTATGTTTCGAGGTGGGTTATAGTAGCTGCTATGCGTTACCATCAGGCCAGATCCGCAAAACCATAGTATTCTACCCTTGGCATTGCCTCACATACCTTGTCACATGCCTTATCGCACCCACTACGAGTTTGGTTTGTACCATACCTGTGGAGTGCCCTTTGATTGCCCTCTAGTTTATGGAGGAATTAGGTTACTGTATAGACTACAAGAATATATAAAAATATGTTAAAGGGGATATGGGTAATGCCTTAACGCTGTTTTTATACTTTACTGTAGACACTATTATGATAGCGTATTGTACTATGTATATAGATAGTTTAACAGATCCTTAGGAGATGGAGTCTCGAATATCTCTTAAGTCATTGCACTCGCATTTGACATCGAATAGGAGATATCAAAACCCGTAAACATCTCTGATGCCATTAGACTCATATTTATTTACTGTTGATTTAACTTACATAAGATCTTTTAGTTCTGACTCTAATGTTTTGTCTTTTCAATTTGCTTGGATCAGTCTAATCTTTTCAGTGTATTGAACACCTTATTCTGGAGGATGAAGACGGAGATTTTGTACCATTATTATTTATTATATTTGGTCCACTGCATTATGTTGTTTCATTGCATTATTTATCTATTTCTACTGTATGTAATTCTGATTTGTATTGTAAAAGTGTAATCAGATGTTATTTGTAAAACAGCTTCATGAACTGTTTATTTGATTATTATATATTATCATTCCGCTATGAGGTTCTATGTTTTGTTTTCTTTCTACTCTCTTCTTTTTCTTATTTACCCCATAACAATCCTCCCTTTTGAATGGTTAGAGTTTGACATGTGTGTCTATTTTGGCACTCGGAGGGTGCAGCATGATAGGGAGTTCTCGCTTCTGGGTTTGCTAGCGAATGGATAACTCTTACTCCTACACGTTCTACGGGGTTGGTGGAGTCAAGAGGATGACCGTAAAAGCAGAACACAGGTAGCGATGTATGCTATGGTGGGTGTTACACCACTGGCGGTGTCCCGTTACATTTGATATAAGAGCCAAGTTTAGCGATAACCTTAGCTTTGTGGGTCTGACTCATTAGAGATAAGGTAGTATTACCCTAGAATGAGTTTGTCTGAGTGTATATATATGAGGGAGTGTACTTTTTAGTGTTACAAAATATTTTTATATTGTGTTAATTTATTCTGTTTAGTATTTATAAATTATGGTCGATACATAGGACGTTATGTCATTGGTAGGGATTTCTAAATACTTAATAAGGTAGACCAACACAATATTAGTTTTGAAATATAGGTAAATGAAATAATTTTACCTAATATTATATTTTGTATATAAAAGAATAAATTTTATAAATGGATATAGTTGTGTGTGATATGTTTATTTGTTAAGTAATGAAATTTTATGAATATTGAATTATAGAATAGGATTTGCAAATAAAGTAAATAAGAACTGAAAATTTGAGAACGTAAGTTCCGGGGTTTTGAATTTGGCTTTCAAAAGATTTTGGAATATAATACTAATAGTATTTGGAAGTATTTTTAGATATAAATATTTCCAATGCGATAGAAAGGAAATGTTTTAAAAGAAGTTTTTAAGGAAATAAGTTATGTACTCCCCCCTCTGTCATTGGAAATAATTTCGGTGATGAGTGCATGCATCATCGACGTTCATTTTCGAGTTCCAAAGTGGGAAGGCCGTTGCAGTAGCTTTACTACATATTTTTTGATAACAAATCTTAATTTTTTATTTCTAAATATGATTGGATATATAAGTTATGAGTATATATATACATATATTTTAAATGATTTAAAATGTAAACCGGAGTTTTGTTCTTAAACTTTTTGATAATTGGTAGCTTTCAATTATTGTAATGAATGAAATCTTGACTATATCAATAATTGGAAACTACTGAAATTGAAAATATGAAATTAGATGCTAAGTGATTAATGAAATATATAAGAAATTGAAAATTTATAACTTGTAAATCAAAGATAATGAAATTTTAAGAAGATGTAAAGTGTTGAATATTTGTTAACTAAGTGAATAAGATAAACTTGTCTAACATTCAATTATATCCTTAAAATATGTATATATAACTTACCGAAAAAGAGTTTAAAAAGTTGTAATGTAAAAAGGAATATGTAATAGGATATTATATAAGTAAAACTTAAGTAATGAAAGTGTTCAAACAAAATTATTTCTATAAAAAGGAATTTTGATGTTACAAAGTGTTATAAATTTAGGTTAATAATTTGAAACGCTACTAACTAAATTGAATAGTAAAAGTGAATAATATAAGTAAACGATTATAAACTTAAGTAATTTTTGAAGCCAATTATATTTAAAGTAAATAGAAAAAGTGAATATTACATATGAAAGAAATAAATGTAAAAAGAAAAGGAATAAAAATTTAAGTATGAGTTGTTTCACAAATGAATATTGTTATAAAAAGGAAATCAAACTAAATAATAAATGTGAAGTAAACTGAAATAAAATGCATGTAATCCTTTAATAATGAATTCATTGATTATTTTAAATAACTGAATGGAAATAATTTGTGTACGTAAATGAATGTAAATTTAATGGAAATTGGCATATTGTATGAATGAATAGGAAACGAATTTTTGTAAGTAATGAAGTTAAATTAATAAAAAGAACATCATATGAATGAAAAATAAATGAATAGTAAATAATATGGAAGGAAATTTATAAGAATAAACATAAATATCATTCGAAATTCTTGGTAGTTTTGGCTTATGGGATGTTTAGGAAAGGATACTTCTAACTGTATAAAGATGTATGCATAATCTATTAAGTTTTATCTAAGACTGTTGAGTGTATGGTATACTTAGTAGTTTATTTATCATTTTATATGATTAAAAATTTCTTGAACTTGAACAAACCATTTGTTGTTGTTGTTATGTACGGATGGTTGATCACATTGATTGCATGTGATGATTGTATGGTTTAGTTTGCAAGTGACTACTGTTATGTTGTGTTGATTTATTTTGTTATTAAATTGAAACAACTTAAATATCTACCTTATACATAACCCTCATACTTTTGGATTATACAAGTGAAATACAGGTTATGGAAGTAACAGCAACTTCATTTGGTTTCATAAATAAATCGTTGTTTGCTCGACAAATAGGTACCTTTTCAGATTATGGTTTTCTAGCGATATTATATTGTTTTTCCCATGGTTTGGGATAATTTATTTTGAAATATGATATATATATATATATATATATATATATATATATGTATGTATATTGATATTATTATTTCTCCTAGATCTCTCCGTAAAGGAGACTCTTTTGAAATTTTCCGTGAATTTTAGTCTTTGAAATTTTTGTGGAAGTGGAAATGTTTTTTCAAGCTGTTATTGAACTTGAATATGAAAGGATTTAATTGTTTATAAATTGATGCATTTAATTATGTAAATTAATTGTTTATAAATTGAATACTTTGAATAAAATATATTAGTTCCTTAGATTCCCTCTTTGCTTTTCGAAGACGAAAAATTTCGAGTGGGGAAAAGTGTAACAACCCAAAAATTTTGGTAATTAAAATATTAAATTAAATAAGTTATGGAATTTAATGTTGTGAAAAACTAAAAATTTAAGATTTAATAATGGGAAAATAACTAGAATGTAATTTTAGTAATGTTAATTTAAAGTAAATGATGACTATTAGAATGTAATCTGAAGTAATTGAAATAATTGCAAAGTTAAATTGGTTAGAAATTGTAAATAAGGAAATAAATTAAATATTATATTAAATGGTTAGATAATATGTAATTATTTGAAATTGAATATAATCAGTGCTGAGTTAGGAGTTATAACATTTGTTTATAGATAATAAACTTATAAATGTGATTAAATTAAGTAAAAGGTAACAATTATCATTTATCACCTATTTATTTAATCCGTTGAAATTAAATTGGGAATCAATTGCAATTAATCTAATTAATTATTACAGTTAATATGAATTAAAATTGTAATTATTGAATATTGATGTAATAAATGGTAAACTTATGTTAACTGTGTCCATAAAATAATGATTGATTGAATAATAAGATGAAAATTAAAATAAATGAATTTATGTGAATTTAAATTATAATTAATGAATTTATTTCAATTGAAATTGAGTGTTGTAATTAGTGCAAGATTTAATGCTTATTTTGATATGGGTATTTTTTATAAAAGATTTTAAATGTATAGGTAATCAAAAATGATAAAAATAGTTATTTATTAAATTTTAATTTAAAAGGTGATTCAATTTAATAATAATTTGTTTAGTTAATCTGAAAATAGCCATTTTGGCCACTGTCTCGGATTTCGATGAAACCAGTTTCATCGGATCCGTAATAGCGAGTTATTGTAGGATTTCAAGTTTCATAGCGATTGGACATGTCGTTTGATCGTGTGGGTCGAAACACACAAAAATCAATTTAATGAATTCAATTTAAATAAGCAAATTTTAGAAGCTAACTTCTTCATACAATGGAATTAGGACTTGAAACCTGTTCCATTTAATTTAAAACTATCAAAAACATCTATTTTAATATATGCGATGGCTCGCTTTCATTTCGAAAGCCGAACGGGCTTTTCGGGTCGTTATAGTCATTTCGAACCAATTCGGTCTTTTATTCATTCTTATCGGGCCTTATCTATATAAATATTTTTTGTTTCTCATGCACTAGCAGCCATTTAGTTATTCTATACGTAGATTTTATCTACCTATTCCCTTCTTCCAATGGAAAAAACCAAATCCCAATTACAAAACCCTAAATCCAATTTCGAAATCAATTTTAAATTCAAATCGAAAAAAAAACTCCTCGAAAGTATGTCATAATATATATCGATGGAAAGCTCTCGACTAGCTCAATCCACTGTTGTTATTAGTTTTTCGATTTGGTGCATCATTTGACCAAAAGTTGACGAAGAAGTAGTGGACGTCCATATTAGGGTTTTAGTTTTGACGGTGGATCGTGGACGGGGGTTTCATCCGGTGATACTGCGGTGTAAAGGGCGACGAAGGGAGGCGTTCTATGGTTTTCATTTGTTGAGTAGATGGCCAGAGCTCGCCAGAGAATTCGATTTACAGGCAACGGCGGCTGCATTTGGTCGTGGACAGAGGTCGTCGCCGGCGACCGCGCTGGTGTAGGTGGAGGCGGCCTGAGTCGCAGGAGGCAGGGGCGAGTCTTGATCGAGGTGATAGTAAACATGCAGGCAACAATTTAAGGTTTTTAGTGGCGGCGGTGATGTTTCGAACGCAACTTTGGAACAAAGGTTTCAACTACATAAAAGGCGACGTGAATGGTACGCGTATTTCCTTTTTTATTTTTTATTTTGATTTTAATTTAATTTTAAACATTCTAACTTGTATAACTTTTGCATACGAAGTCGGATATATGTGCGGTTTGCTCCACTGCGATCCTATTGAAATTCTAGATATTGCGGAACTAATTTGGATGAATTTTGAGACTGTGAAATCATCGAAAAGTCAAAAGTGAGTGTTTTAACCCACTCATAACTTCTAAATTGTCTTATGTTAGTTAAATTAAATTTATGATGTGATTAGAAATTGATTGGTTGATGTTTGATACATTTAAATTGTCATTCGAGTCTAATTTGAATTTGTATCGCATTTAATTGCATTTAATTTAATATTGAATTTAAATTCCTAGTTAAATACCTGTTAGTGATGGCCCGCTAGTTGTTGTTATTTATTGGTTAATTTGGATGATGGTTGTGATGGATGTTTGATTGTTGATATTGGATGACTAGATGTTATATTTAGATATTGTTACCACACTGCAAGTTCCCTTATTTGATTGTTAGGAAAAAAATCACCATGGGTTGAAATGATACATGCCCGAACGATCCGATAGAATGGGGAGAAATCGTTATGGGTTGAACTGACAGACTCGAGTGATTTCATGGATTTAAAGTTAAATTCGGGATTGCAGGTAGAAATGATATACACCCATATATTTTAAATTTATTGTGGGTTTAAATGATATATATCTATATCACATGACCATAGGGTAGAAAATTATATACGAACATTGGATTGGTTAAATTAAATTTTTTTCAATCCTTAAATTTCGAATCCAATTAAATGATATTTTGAAACAAAAAAAATTGATTATATAAAATGAATTATTTTCGAATATCCAACCTTTAATTGTTGAAATTGAAAATGGGCCAAATGTATTGTATAAAGGAAATTAAATTGAAATTTCAAATTCAAATTTGAATATATTTGAAATTTATCGAAATTGAGTTTTGAAATATTTTTATTTAAACTTTGAAATCTACTAAATTTGAAATAGTTTAAATTTATAGTTTGAACATGGATTTGAAATCGAAATCCAATACGAGTGTAGTTTGTACCATACCTATGGAGTGCCCTCCGATTGCCCTAACGTTTATAGAGGAATTACGGTACTGTATAGACTATAGGAATATATAAAAATATGTTAAGGGGGATATGGGTATCGCCTTAACGCTATTTTAATACTTTACTTTGCTGTTGACACTATTATAATAGTGCATTGTACTATGTATGTAAATAGTTTAATGAATCCTTAGGAGGTGGAGTCCCAAACATTTCTTAAATTATTGCACTCACGTTAGACACTAGATAGGAGATGTCAAACCCCGTAAACTTATCTGACGCCTTTACACTCATATTTATTTACTGTTATTTAACTTACATAAGATCTTTTAGTTCTGACTCGAGTGTTTTGTCTTTTCAATTCGCTCGGTTAAATCTGAGATTTTCAGTGTATTAAACACCTTATTCTGGAGGATGAAGAAGGAGATTTTGTACCATTATTATTTATTATATTTGTTCCACTACATCATGTTTTTCCGCTGCATTTTTTATCTATTTTTGCTATATCGTAACTCTGATTTTTATTGTAAAAGTGTAATCAAATATTATTTGCAAAACAGCTTCATGAACTATTTATTTGATTATTATATATTGTTATTTCACTATGAGGTTCTGTGTTTTTTCTTTCTTTTCTCTTCTTTTTCTTATTTACCACATAACAGTCCTCCTATTTGAATGGTTTGAGTTTGACATGTGTGGTTTATTGTCGATTTAATCCATCCAAAAAATGGGTTGTTACGAAATTAATCTTAATTAAATCATAATTAATCCTTAAATTAGTAATTAAATAACAATTAACCTTTTATTAATTAACTAGTTATAATTAGCTTGATTAATTTATAATTAAGTACAAATTTTCTTATTAACTAATGATTAAGTACCGATGAACTTACTTAATTAATTAACTAAATAACCATTAAATAAATAATTAAATAACTACTCATCATTACTTATAAATTGCTTTGAAAACACTTTTCAAAAAAAGCTTAAGCAAAAAGCACTTTTAAATTTCAAAAGAGTTCACTATGGGTGTATTTTGTTTTTACGAACTGCATCCATAACTACTATCGCTATATGATCCTTAATTTTCGAACTTGTTTTATATACCCAAAGCTTCAAAAATTTTATATTTTGCGTAAACTTACTTTATAACTTTGAATAAAGATTTTGGAAACAAAACAAAGTTAAAAATTTATAAACTTTTCTCGAAAAAAATCTGTAGGTAAATAAGTTAGAAAGTAAGGGATTTCTATATCGTATTAAAGCACAAATCAGGTGCTAATTTTTCTTTAGTCTACAACATTATATATATGTTAACAAACTTATATATACGTATATATGTATTGACCATAACATCATGATATAAGCAAGGTCGTAACTTGCACTTTAATAACTTTTAACCTTTTATTTTCCAAGACTAAATAACAGCACATCCAAGCATGCATGTGTATCAATATCCAACAAAGCAAGCAATAATTTTAATAATGAAGTATGCATCATAATTAACGTTAGAAATTTTAAATAAAATAGCAAGCTTTATTCAACAAAAAACTAACCCGAAGCTTACTAACCCAACCTGAATTTCACTAGAATTTGAATCAGACCTAGGCCTTTGAATTTGCCTAACAAAAATAGACTATTGGAAACGTTAAAGGTCAAAGTAGTTTCGACCATGAGGAGCAAGGGGTTCAGCAATGCTTGCATGGGCTGGTGAAGGCTTGGTTAAGGAGGATAAGGGTTGTAGAAATGAAAGGAGGGCATTTAAACAAAGTTTTAAGGATATAAAAGTGATAAAATATTAGGTTTTCGAACTTTAGAAATGTTATGGAAGCCATTGAAGTTTCTATGGAACTTATGAAAGTTTTAGAAAAGTGAGAATGAAGTGGAAAAATGAGAACAAAAATTTAGAATTTTTTATACATGCAAGGTGGATTAATTCAATTACCAACTTAACCTTCAGTATGTACCTTCCATTTTATGTTTGCCATGCCCCATTGAATTCCTTGTTCCCCTTCACTGTTGACCCAACATGCATTGATACTCAATGTACTTATATTTCTTAATTATTTAACAACTTTTCATTTTAATTTGAAGTACATTTAAACTTTTACATAATAAGTAACATCCTACTTTACATACTTAAGTATATAAATATATATATAATATAATTCTTAAAATATTTAAAAAAGTATGTGAATATTTATACTAAAATGTTCATAATGATTTTTGATAACTTTTAAACGATGAAAAGTTGAAAATTCGAAAATGATTTATGGTCACGTTTTTTATTTTTCTTTGAACTAAATATTTTTTAGACAAATTTGGAAAACTACTTCACCATCAGTATAAGGTTTTTATTTTCATTATAAAAGCTATTATTTGAATATTTAAAATTAATTAAATATTCATATATCAAAGTGGTGAAATTCCAGGTGGTTACAAATAGGAAAATAGTTTAAAGGACAAAATTCATCAATTTTTCAGTTAGAATGATAAAATTTTCAATATAGTATAGAAAAAGGACAATTTTTTATCTTCAAGGATAGTGCTACTATGTATTATCAGTTTCATGAACTGAATTAGAAATGTTGAAGTACTTAACATTTTTCTATTTGTAGTAGTATTTTTACGATTTGTAATATTGTTTTGTAGGTGGAGTGTGTAATCTTAGAATACAATGCTATTTTTTTTGTAGCATTTTACGAGTTGTGATAATATTTTTAATTAAATTAAATAAGAATAAAATAGTACTTTATAATATCAATTTTGTTCAACGTATTTTGTTATGTTTTACCTATAACAAAAATTACAATTGTAGTATCATTTTATTTTAATTTTTAACATTTACTATGCTTGTAGTAGCAGTTTCTAAATTGTAGTTGTTTTTTGAATCGTAGTAGTAGTTTATACACATTTAATAGTATTTATGAATTATAGCAAAAGTTTCATAAATTATAGTATGAATTATAGTAGTTTATGAATTTCAATACCAGTTTTTGAACACATGTACCATTTTATAGACGAACTGTGCATTTATTATGTTTGTAGTATCAATTTATGAATTTTAGTTTTTCTATTGAACTGTAGTAGTTTATAAATATTTAATAGTATTTATGAATTATAGTAGCAGTTTATAGTATTTATGAATTATAGTAGTACTTTTATACACATTTTATGTTTATTGATAGCAACAGTAAATGGTACTATATTCACATTTTAATAGTAGCATTTTTATAGTCATTGATATTAGCAATTTTATAGTCTTAGTTTTATACACATTTGATAGTAGCAACCTTATACACATTTGATAATAGTGGTTTTTTGATAGTAGATATGCATTTGGTAGTAGCAGTTTTATACACATTTGGTAGCAGTTTTATACACATTTGATGGTTGTAGTTTTTTGACAGTAGATATAAATGATGGTGTGCAGTATTAGTTTTTCTGTCTTTTTAAGTTAATGATGCACATTTTCTTTATGTATAGTAGGATATGTATTGATGATGATTATGAAGAAGTAAATTTAAGTTGGAAAAGTAGAAGTATATGTATATTTTAGCTTATAATGACATTAATGATAATGCAGTATCATTTTATTTAATAAAAGGAAACTGATACTACATAGTAGAAGTGTCCAACCTGCTACTAAAATTTCAGCTATTCTTTTCAGTAATTTTAATTTATTTCTGTTAATTATAGATTTTTCAATGATTTACAGTTTATTTACAATATTTCAGTTATTTACTGTTATTTATAAGTTATTTACATCTTCTTTATATGTTTTGGATTTTCTTCTATTTTCAGTTTTCTTTTATTCCTCCTTCTTCTTCGCGTATGGATTAGATTAAGATTAACGCAATATGGATTAAACTGTAAGAAAACTGGAATAATGGAATATAAGATGTAAATTATAAAGACTGTTATAAAATGGAATTAAGACTGAAATTATGCCTAATTATGATATTAATTGGATTGAATTAAAGAGAGTGGCCTATTTATAATTATGAGATGTAAATTGTAAAGACTGTAATATAAGTAGAATTGGACTGAAAATATGCCTAATTATGATTAGAATTGGATTAATTAATTGGCTTAGTTATAATATAGAATTATAACTACAAAGAGTAAAAGATGAAAGAGCTTATTTTCACACTTAGACATTGGGCTAAGAAATAAGTATAATTATAACGTAGGTTATAATAAAAAGAATAGAATGGGGCTTATTTTAAAACTTAGAATAAATTAATAAGGTAGAAAGTAAAAATGATAATAAAGGCTAATTTAAATAATTTATCAAAGTTAATAAGCAAAGATGAAAGTAGGACATGTACCATATAACATTCCCTATTAGACAAAACGGCGTCTCACATTAGCCTGAAGTGAGATGAGGGCACGCTTATGCTAAGAATGGCAGTAATTGGTCAAATAGAAGTCCAAATCAAGGGGGATTTGGATAAGGGTGCAACTAGATATTGTTTGTATGAAGGCCAGCACCAACAGCATTTCTCTTGTAGTTTCTATGGACATACGATGATCTCACATTAGCCTGAAGTGAGTGAGGGCACGCTATGCTAGACGTTGGAGGTAATAAGAAGACCTAATAGGTGGAGAAAAAGATAGCACGAGCATGGTGGCAGTTACGCGTGCGATTTCCATTTGCGGGTGCTTAGTAACAGCTATGAGTTCCAAGCGCTTAGTATGGGTATCTTTAGTAGACAACATCGCCTTCTGTGTAGGGAGCTATATATGTCGTCTTGGTCATAATAACATTTTGTATAGAGAGTTATATAGCGGCTGGTCCACAAAAAAGGTACTATAGAGTGGCAAGCCTATCAAAAAGGATAGAATTAGGGTTACATCCTAATTACAAGATTAGGAATTTAGCCTAATCAAAGCAGAAATCAGAAATAAGTGCAAACAATCAAAGTTAACCTATCGCATAAATTAAGCAATATTCAACCATACTTATTTTCAGTTTATCTCTGTCCTATTTCCTTTTATTATCCTTCTTTATGTTAGAACTATTGTAGAGTCTTTACTTTTATCTTGCTTAAAGACTCTAGTAATTACTATCATTCAACAAACTTTTAGTCTGACCCACTCCTTTATTTTTCCCTTCCCATCATAGGCAATCAGGGGAGAAGTCAATAGATTGTAGTTGTTTGGAGATTTTTTGGAGGAGTTTGCTACCATGAATTTCTTTTCCTTCAGCTTTTGTTATTTCTATGTACTGGCTCATTATGAGAGATATTATGTACTCCAATTTTGAGACTACGAATTTTTTTTAAGACATGTTGGTTTCTAAGATATGAATGTTATGTTCGGTATTTGACTTATTTATGAAGCAATTATGAAAGTTTTATTTTAAATAAGTTATTATTCCATTTTCTGTCGTTTTTACCTATTTTTGTCTTGTGAATCTTAGTCTCTGTTAGTTTTTTCATACCTACAACGCACCACACATTTTAATGTGTCCTTTTATATATATTAAGAGGTGTGGGGTGTTTCAATTGGTATTAGAGCCTAAGGTTACAGGATTCCTAAAAAAATATTTTTAAAGTAATGTATTTCTCCAAAAATAACTTGTTTTAAAAGTATTTTCCAAGGAACTCTTAGAAATAGTTTTCAAGTACAAAAGAGTTTTTATAAAAATCCCTTCAAAGTATAGTTCAACCTTCTTTCGATTCATTCAAGCCTAAGTTTC
This sequence comes from Allium cepa, assembly GCA_030765085.1. Classification (NCBI taxonomy): domain Eukaryota; kingdom Viridiplantae; phylum Streptophyta; class Magnoliopsida; order Asparagales; family Amaryllidaceae; genus Allium; species Allium cepa. The sequence goes on from CM060928.1 coordinate 224,162,879, forward strand.
CTTTTCTCTGCATAGTATGGCTGACTGGTTCCATAAAGTTACGGTACCAGATGTGCAAGGGAAATGCCTAATATAACACCGATGGGTGGAAATCCCTTTAATCCACCTACAGCAGCTGTTTTTTCAATGCTATGCAAGGACTTCGATAGTATAGAGGGCAGAACATTTTTTGGCACCAAGGATTTTGTGGGGACATGAGCTAGGTTGGAAGATATGGAACAAAAGTTTAGGCTGTTAGACTTGGAAGACCATAGAGAGTTCAGCCTGTATCTTCGCAACCGAAGGGAGAGCTTGAAGAGGTTCCTAAGTCAAAAAGGGAAGGCCCTTAGAAGCAAATCAAGCAAGGAGTGAAGTGCCATGGTCGTGGGGTGACTGGTCGTTACGCAAAAGACTGCAAGATGAAGGGAAAATGCTATAATTTTAGACAATCCGGTCACATGAATAGGAATTATCCCCACAAGAAGAGGCGGAGAGAAGGCGCACAGTGCAAGTATAAGCTTTGAAGGCAGCACCTTCTAGGAGTGGAACAGATGGAGGTAGGAAAGTCACCGTGGAAAGTTTTGATTTCTATTTTTGATTTTTCCATTCGTACTCTTTTCGATTAGGGAGCGTCACACCCTTTCATTTCGAGTTCTTTGTTTGATTGTTTGCACTCAGACATCTCTTGTAACGACACATGATTTTCCAATAATTAGAATTTTGAATTCAGTAAGATTTTGTATTTTAATGTTGGAAGAAATAAAAATTTGTGATTTAATAATAAGAATATAACCGGAATGAAATGTAATAGTATTAATTTAAGGTGACTGATAACTACTTTAAATGTAATTCCGACTTATTAAAATGATTAAAAAGTTATAATTGGTTATAGATTGTAAATTTATTGTAATAATGTGTGTATTAATTGATAATTAGATTAAAGAAGTAATTGGTAATTTAAATGTATATAAATTAATGAAATAGTATGTAATTAATTTAATAAATAAAAGTAGCATTGTGGTAGTAGTTATGACATTTGTATATAGACAACAAACTTACAAATGTCATTAAATTAAGTAAAGGCAACGATTGTTATTTGTTACCAATTTGTTTAATTTTTGAATTCAATTTGAAATCAAATGCATTTAAATATAATTAAATATTATGTTAATATAAATTAAGATGAAATTGGAGAATATTAATGCAATAAGATATAAACAAATGTTAACTATGCCCATAGAGTAATGATTGATTGAATAAAAGATTGAAATCAAATTAAATCAATTTATTTGAAATTAAATTATAAGTAGTTGGATTTAATTACAGTTGAAATTGAACACTATAATTAGTGTAATATTTAACACTGAAATTATGTGTAAACTTTGTTTTACATTATTGTAAATGTCTTAAGTAATCAAAAGTGATAAATTTTATTAGTTATAAAAGGTGGAATTAAGAAGTGATTTAATCGGCTTAATAATAATTTATTTAATTAACAGGAAAATACCCATTTTGGCAACTGTCTTGGATTTTGATGAAATCAGTTTCATCGGATACGTAACAGTGGATTATTTCAAGTTTCGTAGCGATCGGACTTGTTGTTTGATCTTACGGTCTCAAAACGCGTAAAAATCAATTTAATAAAATTCATTTGAAATTAATTTGCAATAAGCTGATTTTAAAGCTAACTTTTTCATACAACGGAATTAGAGCTTGAAACTTATTCCACTATGTTTAAAAATATCAAAAACATCTATTTTGGTATATGGAATGACATATTTCCGTTTTGGAGGCCGAACGGGCTTTTTGGGTCGCTATTCGTCGTTCGTACACATTCGATATGTGTTTATTTTCTTATCGGGCTTTGTTAATGTAAATAGTCTTATTTCCCAAACCCTAGAATTCATTTTTCTTATTCTGTACATACATCAATTTCTGTCTATCTGTTTCTTTTAAATGGCAGAAACAAATTCAATCTAAAAACTGTATTTCAATTTCAATTTCGGTTTCAATAATCTAACTTCTCAAAACCCTATCATATTATATACCGATTCGAAGCTCTCGATGAGCGCAAGCCAGATCTGCAGTTTGTTTTTCGATTGGATCTCAGTGTATCCAGAATTTGATGGATAATTCCCGGCCGTTCATATTGCGAGTTTGAGATTGGATGGTGGATCTTCGTCCTGGGAGCGATCGGAAGGCACCGCATTGGAGGGGTCGTCGAGGGGAGTAGATCTGTATGCATACTTTGGGTCATCGATGATAGAATTTGCTAGAAAATGGGCTAGAAGAGGTGGTAGTGTTGGGTTTTTTGGGCGAGGTGGAGGGTGTTTTGGCGATCGTGGTAGCTAGGGTAGGGTCAGCATGGGTGGAGCATTTCTCTGGCTACGTCAGATCGGAGGATGGTGGACTGAATCTTGGGCTTGGTCAATGTCATGGTGGCGGCCTTTCGTTGATCTACGTCGTTTGTGTTGTTCTGTTGAGAACGAGATAGGGTTTCGACGAGATGCTGACGTGGCGTGGTAATGTTGTGTCTCTTTTTTTCGTTTATTTAATTTTAAATTGTTCTAACCTTAATAACTTTTCGTATGAACTCAGATTTTCGCGTGGGTTGTCCCACTGCGATCGTCGAAATTTCGAGCATTATGGAACTGGTTTGGTTGGATTCTAAGACTGTTCAAAATTGGGTCTTATTTTGGATTCAAATCGATTTATCGAAGGTGGGTGTTTTAACCCACTCACAATTACTAAATTATCTTATGTTAGTTAAACTAGAATTTATAATCTGTTTTGGAATTAACTGATTGATGTTTGGTATGTTCAAATTGTCATTCTAGTTAAATTTGACTTTTATTGCATTTAATCATCGGTTAATTTAATATTGAATTTAATTGTCAATTTAATACCTGTTAATGACAATCAGTTATCTATTGATGTTAATTGATTGATTTAGATGATGATTGTGATGATGTTTGATTGTTGATATTGGATGACTGGATATTATATTTTTATATTGTTATAACACTGCAAGTTCCTATGGGTTGAAACGATACATACCCGTACGATCATATAGAATAGGGAAAAATCGTTATGGGTTGAAATGATACACCCAAGCTATTTTCATTGAAATAAATTCGAGATTGCGGGTTGAAATGATATATACCTGTAAAATTTTAAACTGCAGATTGAAATGATAATTAACCGTCTCACTTGACCACAGGGTAGGAAAATTATATACGGACACCAGATTGGTTAAATTAAATTATTTTTAATTCCTTAAAATTTGAATTCAGTTAATTGGTATTTTGAAATAGAACTTGATTTATATAAACTGAATTATTTCAAAAATCCAAGTCTTAATGCTGAAACTGGAATTGATTTAATGAATTGTTCAAAGGACTAAATTTGGAATTTGAAAGTTGAAGTGTCAAATATAAATGAATATATCGGAATTGAGTTATTAAAAATGTTTGGATATATCTTTGAAATCCATTTTAAACTAATTTAAACTATTTTAATTAATTTAAACTATTTTAATCTATTTAAACTATTTTAATTTATTTTAACCTATTATAACCTATTTAACCAAATTTAATCCATTTTACCTATTTTAAACTAATTAAATTTATTTAATCTATTTTAAATCTATTTAATATAATTTAAATATATTTATTCTATTCAAAATTTATTTAATCTATTTAAAATTTATTTAATATAATTTAAATCCATTTAATCTATTTTAGTCTATTTAAATCATTTTAAATCTAATTAAATCAAATTTAAATCTATTTAAACTATTTTAAACAATTTTTAAAACTATTAAAACTATTTATGACTAACTAAACTATTTTCTAAAATTTCAGACTACGTAAAGTTGAGGTATTTATAGTTAAATCCTTGATGATCATAAAAACTTAGTTGGAATTTGGAATTGATACCTTTTTGTGAAATGACATATTTGAGTAAATATGACGATTTTGAAAAGAGGATTTAATTAACATATCTTATCAATAAATTAAAAAGTGAATATGATCTTTCAAAGTGAATATGATTTTGGAAGTGAATGTTATTTTGAAAGTGAATGATTCGAAAGTGATATGATTTTGAGAATACGATATTTTGATATCAATTATAAATTGGTTTTGGGAAATGTAAAAGCTAGCCGATATGTAATAAGCATTTTGGTGTTAAAGAGATTGGGATCGAATATTGTCATACTCTTTGCCAATATCTAAAGCCACTTTAACAACTATGTACATGGTGGATATTCTAGAAATGAAGTAGGATGGTTTGGCAAATGATTCTGTATGAGATATTTACATGATTCTGACTCCTATGAGTCAGCTTAGATGTGACTAAAACAGGAGCTATACTGGGCCAAGCATGGTCATTCCTCCTATCGGGCATTTTTCTTCGATACTATATTTTTGACCTTGTCATTGATATGGTGGCCACCCATCAATTTGATTATGGGAGTGTGTCTAAGGTGGGCGGTAGTAGCAGCTATGCATTACCACCAGTTCGGGAGTGCAATTGTTATATCTACCCTGGCATTTCCTCGAATGCCATGTTCACATTCCCTATCGCGCCTTCTAGGAGTTTGTTTTGTACTATACCTATGGAGTGCCCTCTGGGTAAACCTCACGGAGGAGCTTACCGTACTGTATAGACTATTGGAATATATAAAATGTGTTAAGAAGGATATGGGTAATGCTTTTTATTTTTAATATTTTACTTTACTGTAGACACTATTATAATAGCATATTATGCTATGAAGTAGATAGTTTAACGGATCCTTAAGAGATAGAAACCCCGAACATCTCTTAAGTTATTGCACTCACGTTAGACACAGGATAGGAGATGTTAACCCCGTAAACATCCCCATAAACATCTCCGACGTCGTTACACTAATATTTATTTACTGTTGATTTAACTTACATACGATCTTTTAGTTCTGAGTCGAGTGTTTTGTCTTTTCAATTTGCTCGGGTCAGTCTTAGCTTTTCAATTTATCGAAGACTGCTTTTTGGAGGATGAAGACAAAGATTTTATATTATTATTATTTATTCCACTGCATCATGTTGTTCCGCTGCATTTATTTATTATTTATTTGTGTTCTATGTAACTCTGATCTGTATTATAAAAGTATAATCAATGTTATTTGTAAACAGCTTCATAAACTGTTTATTTGATTATTATATTTTATCATTCCATTGTAGGATTCAGTATTTGTTTTTTTTCTTTCTCTGCTTTTTCTTATTTACCCCATGATAATCTCCATTTTGAATAGTTTGAGTTTGACGTGTGTGTTTTATCATCGATTTAAACCGTCCAAAAAAGACTGGTCATTACATCTCCTTAGTAGTAGAATCTATTGTTGTTTCAAACCCCATAAGAGGATTGACACACTTATCTATGGTTTGTGGGGGTTTGAAAAATATTAGGGTAATTGGATATATACTAATGTTAAATTTATCCATAAGATGATGATTGATTGAATAAAGAGATTGAACACAAATTGTATTAATTAATTGAATTAAAAATATAATTTAATTTAGTTTACTTAAATTAAAGGTAAACACTATAAATTTTGCAATAAATCCTTATTTTATTGATATGGAAATTTTGGTTAATGAATTAGAAGTTTATTTGTAATCCGAAATGATAGAAATGGTAAATAATTAAATTTGGATTGAGGAAGTAATTAATTAATTTAATATTAAATTATTTAATTAACTGGAAATTAGCCATTTTGTCCACTAACACGGATTTCGACGAAACCAGTTTCATCGGATCCGTAACGGTGAATTATTGTAGGATTTCAAGTTTCGTAGCGATCTGACTTGTCGTTTGATCATACGGGTATGAAACGCCTAGAAATCAACGAGATTGAAATCAATTGAAATCAATTTGAAATAGCTTGATTTTAGCATAACTTCTTCATATGATGGAATTTGGATTTGAAACTTGTTTCTTTCATTTTAAAATATTTTAAAACATCTATTTTGAAATATGGGTTGACCCAATTTCGCTCCGGAGTCAGAACGGGCTTTCCGGACCATTTCTCATTCAATGTGTAAACCAATCGTGTCCTTTCCTCTAATTTCAGCTTTGCCTATATATATACCTCATTGTAAACCCTAGCAGCCTTTCTATTTCTCATTTTTGTATGTACAACTCCTTCTCAATATTCTAAAGGTAGGCAAACCAATTCCAGTTCAATCTCAAGTCAAATTCCAAATCAAAAATTCAAACTCCGCAAACTCTATCAAATTATATACCATTTTGAAGCTCTCAATGAGCATATCTCTGATTTGAAATTCGTTTTTCGTTTTGATTCAACGTTTGATCAGTAGTTATCGAAGAATTCTCGGCCGTTCGTTGGTGTTGATGATCATCGGCTGATGACGAATCAAGGGTATCGACGTGTAGAGATGGTCGCACGTAGTTCATCGGTGCCAGCCATTTGTCAAATCATTGGTTGGATTGGTAGCAAAATTGGATGAAGGCTCATTTTTCGCGACGGCGGCTAGCTGATTTGGGGTGTTCGATCGGGAGCTCGTGGGCGTGGAGAGGGTTTAGGCCACGGCGGCTTGTGAGGGTGGTCGCGGTTGTCCAACGGCGGCTGGTCATTGAGGCGACGTAAAGATCGGCTGCGGCAGCATGCTTCTGCGTGTGTTGCATGTTAGGGTTTCTGGTGACAATGCTGGTTATTGACGTGGACGGTGAGATTTTATTTTGTTTTGTTTTTTTCCAAATTCAAATGTTCTAATCACAATAATTTTTATGTACGAGGTCGAATTTGCACGCGATTTGTTCCGCTGTGATCGTATTGAAATTCCAGACATTTTAATGCTGGTTTGGATGAATTTTGAGACTATTCAAAAATTTACTTTAAATTGGATTTAAATTCAAAAGGTGAGTGTTTTAACTCACTCACAACTTCTAAAATTTCTTATGGTTGTTAAATTGATTTATGTTGTGATTAGAAGTTTATTTATGATTGTTTGGCATATTTTGAATCCTCACTTGGTTTATTAAATTTATTTGGATAAAATAGTTATTTAATTTATTATTGAATATAAACTGCCAAAAATTCCTGTTATTTATTATCTGTTCTATATTGATGTTATTGATTGAATTGGATGATGATTGTGGTAAGTGTTTGATGATTGATATTGGATGAATGGATGTTGTATTTTATATCGTTATAAACTACAGTTGTTATGGATTTTTATTTCATTCGGGATTGCAGTTTGAAATGATATATAACTGTATTTATAATTTAAATTACGGATTGAAATGATAAGTATCTGTACCACTTGACCACAGGATATAAAATTTTATACAGACATCGTGGTCTATATATACAAATATTTTGAAATGATTTCTATGGTTTTGTAATAAAATATAAGGTTTTAGATAAATATTGATTTTAGATATTATATAGGTGTTATTTTATCCTTGATTTTAAGCTATGTATAATTTGTTTTATTATAGAATAAGCTTAATAACAAGTTGACTTTTATTGAAGATAATATGGTTAAGTATTTAAATTATATTTTAATATAGAGTGTATAATGATAAAAATAAATTAAGGTTTGAAGATAAATTTGAAATTTATTTGAATTTGAATTTATTTAAGAATTAAACTCAAATAAGTTTGATATGAATGCACTAAATCTGAGATTTTAGAAGGTATGATTTTTATAACTTGGTTTTGGCTTAAGGCGAATTAATTGAATATTTCAAGTATAAATAAATTGATGGAAATAATTAGTTATTTGAAATTTGAGTTTTATTCAAATGATAATGGATTTATCAAGTAAATGTTTCGAGACTAAATAATAGAAAATTGAATTCGATATATATATATATATATATATATATATATATATGAAACTATCAAACTTAGTTTTGAATTTTTTTTAATATTTGAGGCTTGAAATATACTAAATTTGAGATGGTTTATTTTGTGGATCAAATCGGTTTTGAAATCAATATAATTTGAAATGGTTTATTTCGAAACTGAATTAAATTGAAATTTATGATTTGGGATTTGGTTAAATTTAAAATTTATAAATTCGAGTTGTTTTGGAATTGATTTGTGAGATTGAAGAAACTAATTCATTATATAAAGTATTTTAAATATTTAAACCATTTAAGTGGTGGAAGTTACGTTCCAAATTTATGAGTTTCAAGGTATTATAATTTGAATGTGTTGTATTCAAGTGTTTTGGTTGTGAAATGTTATAACTTTGAAAGTGTTATGATTTTAGAAAAGGATATATTTGAAATGAAATGATATCGTATTGATTTGGTTTTGAAAAGGCATTGATATTTGGTTTTTAAAGTATAAACCAACTTTGAAAATGACCGCAGTGTTATGATAACGTTTGGATGTTAAAGAGACCAGGATTTGAAGTTGTCATACTCTCTGCCAACTCCGAAAACCACTTTAACAACCATGTACGTGGTGGAGATTCCAGAATGAAGTAGGATGGTGGCGATGTTCTATTGAGGTATATACGTGGACCCGACTCTCTTGAGTTGGCATAAGGTGGCTAAAATAGGAGCGCTTATGGGCCAGTGAGGTAGCCCTTCTTATCGGACACTCTCCTTCAATATTATATTCTGACTTTGAGATTGATTTGGTGGCAACTTTTGATTTTTGATTTTTGGGGGTGTGGCTCGAGATGAGCGGTAGCTGTGCGCTATGTGTCACCAATGGCCCGGATGCGTAATTGGTATATCTACCCTGGCATTGCTTAGTTGTGCCGGGTTACCTACCTATCGCATCTTGTACGAGTTTGGATTTCTTCCGTAGCCCATGGAGTATCCTCTAATGGCTTCCTGATCAGGAGGGACTATGATACTGGATGGACTACCTGGACTATTACGTGTTAAGGGGAATATTGGGCCACTCCTTAACTCTATTTAAAAGTATGTTTATTTTACTATAGACATTATTATAATACCGAAATATTACTACATAGTAAATAGTTTAACGGATTCTTAGGAGATGTGAATCCCGAGCATCTCTTAAGTTACTGCACTCACGTTAGACACTGGATAGGAGATATCAAATCCCATAAATATCTCTGACGCTGTTCCACTCATATTATTTACTGTTGATTTAACTTACATAAGATCTTTTAGTTCTGACTCGAGTGTTTTGTCTTTTCCATTCGCTTGGGTCAGCCTGAGCATTTCAGATTTTGAAGGCCTTACTTTTGGAGGACGAAGATGAAGATTTTATTACTATTATTTACTATATTGTTTCACTGCATCATGTATTCCACTGCATTATTTATTTTTCTCTTGTATGTGTAACTCTGATCTATGTTGTATAAGTATAATTAAATGTTCTATGTAACAGCTTCATGAACTGTTATTGGATTATTATATTTTGTCATTCCACTATGAGATTCTGTTTTGTTTTATTTCTTTCTCTGCTTTCTTATTCACCCCAATAATAATCCGCTCTTTTGTATGATTTGAGTCTGATGTGTGTGGCTTATCGCCAATTTAAAGCGTACAAAAAGGTGGGATGTTACATTTGGTATCAGAGTTCTGGTTTAGCGACAAATCTTAGCTTTGTAGGGTCTGACTCTTTATTAATAGGGTAGTAATACCCTATGATGAGTCGTTGAGTGTATATATACGAGAGAGTGTATTTATTAGTGTTATAAAAGGTTTTGATATTGTGTTAATTTGTTCCGTTTTGTATTTATAAATTCTGGTTGATGCATATGACGCTATGGCATCAATAGGGATTTCTAAACACTTAATAGGACAAACCGGCATAATATTTGTTTTGAAATATAGGTAAAGAAATAACTTTGGCTATTATATTTTCTATATATAAAGTAATAAGTTTTATGAAGGTTATAATTGGTTGTAATTTATTGGTTTTTAGGTAGTGAAATTTATAAATGTTGGTTGGAAATGATATTTAAAATAAAATAAATGAAAATTGTAAATTTAGAACCTAAGTCCCGGGGTTTTTGAAAATTTATTTCGAATGACTTTATAATAATAATATTATTAGAAGTATTTTCTAATATAAATATTTCGATATAAGTTGAAAGAATTGCTTTAAAGAAATCTTGGAAAGGAATAAGTTTTGCACTCCCCTCTCCGTCGTTCAAAAATAATTTTGGTGATGAGTGCATGCATCACCGACATTCATTTTCGAGATTCAAAGTGGGAAGGCCACTGTAGTTGTTTTACTGCAGATTTATTTGGATAAACAAATATAAATTTTTAATTATTTAAATATAATTGGATATATAAGTTGTAAGTATATATATATATTTATCTATTATTTTAAAAATGATTTGAAATTTAACTCGGTGTTTAGTTCTTAAGTTTCCGTTAATTAATAGCTTGAACTATTATAGTGAAATGGAATGCAACTAATTAATAATTGGAACCTCTAATTTAAATAAGAGATTAAATGCTAGGTTATAAATGAAATTTCCAGAAAGTTGAAATTGTAACCTATAAGACAAAGGATATGATTATTGAATATTAATTAGTTAAAAGAAATGAGAAAAACTTGTATAACTATCAATTACATTCTTAAAGGCATATATATAACTTACCAAAAGATGTAAAAAGTTGAAATGTTAATAAGCAAATGTAATGGATATTATACAAGTAACACTTAAAGTAATGAAAGTATTTGATGAAGTCCTTTGATAATAAGAATTAATGATATATTATTATAAACTTAAATTATAATTGAGATTTTACTATAACAAAAATATGATAGAAAGTAAGTATTGTAAGTAGATGATTTTAAACTTAAGTAAATGAAATGAAATGCTAAGAAATTTAATGGAACATGAATACTAAGGATAAATGAATGTAAATAAATGAAATTAAGTAGTGAATAAATGAATGTAATATAATAAATAGAAAATTTACATGATATAAATGAATTGGAATAAAATTTAGCAAGAAGTAAATGTTGTGAAAGAAATTTATAAGAATAAACTTAAGTAAGGTTAAAATTTGTTGTTTGTTTTGGTTTATGGTTGTTTGGTCAAGGATACTTTAAAATTGTTTGGATGTATGAATAATCTATTTTGTTTCATCTAAGACTGTTGAGTAAATTGTGCACTTAGCTGTTTACTTTTCATTCTGTACAATTTAAAGTTTTTAAACCCAAACAACTATTTGTTTTGTTTGATATGAATGGATAATTGATTTGTGTTGATTTTATGTAATGGTTGTATGCTTTGTTGCAAGTGATTGTTGTTTATATTGATTGTTTGTTAGTGGTTGAAACAACTTCAAATATTTCATTTTATATAACTATTAACTCCTTTTGGATTATATAAGTGAAATACAGGTTATGGAAGCAATTGCTACTGCTTTTGGTTTCATAATTAAGCGTTAATTGCCCGACAAATAGGTACGTTCTCGGATTACGATTTCTAGCGATATTATATTGTTTTTCCCGCTGTTGGGATATATATTATTTTGAAAATTTTGATATATGTTGTTTATTTATATTTTAATCTCTCCCGAGCTTCTCCGTACAAAGGAGACTCTGTAGAATTATTTCAGAAATTTTGGACTTAGAAATTTTGTGAAATATTTTCCAAAATTTTATTAATTTGAGTATAATAGGATTTAACGATAATAAAATGGAGATATTTTATTTAAATTAACTAATTTTGTAAAAATTTTTTTTATGAATTTAATATTTTGAATAAGATATATTGACTATTTAATTTCTTCTTTTCCCTTTCTTTCCTTTTCGGGGATGAAAAGTTTTGAGTAGGGGAGAGTGTAACGACCCATAAATTTCGATAATTAAATTAGTTAATTTAATAAGAATTTTGTAATTAAATTTAGAAAGAAATAAAAACTTTATAATTTATAATGAAGTGAATGTTAAAAATGAAATGTAGCAATGGTAATTATAACCAATTATTTACAATTAGAGTGAAATCCCGATAATGAAATAGTGTAAATTGTTGCACTTGGTTATAAAATTGGAAATAAGTAAATAATAGTAAGTATTGAATTTACCAATGAAATAATGTATTGAATTCACCAATGAAATAGTATATTGATTAGTGAATGTAAATTAAGGTAATAATGTTAATGCAAGTTGATAAATAACTAATTTAGTGTAATCCCAATTAATTGAAATAATTGTAAGGTTATAATTGATTGTAATTAGTAAATTGGGAAATAAATTCAAAGATATATTAATTGATAAAATAATATGTAATAAATTGTAATTTGATAGAATCAATGCTAGATAAGTAATTATAATAATTGTTCGATGATAATAAAGTATGAATGGGATTAAATTAGGCAAATGGTGATAATCATTAATTGTTTACCCACTTAATTAATCTATTGAATTAGATCTAAATCCATTGCAATTAAACGTAATTAAAAAACAACGTTAATAGGAATTTAGTTCATGACTGTAAAAATATTAGGGTAATGGGATATATACTAATGTTAAATTTATCCAGAAGATGATGATTGATTGAATAAAGGGATTGAATACAAATTGTATTAATTTAATTGAAACTAAAAATATAATTTATTTGAATTTACTTAAATTTAAGGTAGACACTATAAATTTTGCAATAAATCCTTATTTGATTGATATGGAAATTTTGGTTAATGAATTAGAAGTTTATTTGTAATCAGATGATAAAAATGGTAAATAATTAAATTTGGATTGAGGAAGTAATTAATTAATTTAAATTAAATTATTTAATTAACTAGAAAGTAGCTGTTTTGGCCACTGACTCGGATTTCAACGAAACCAATTTCACCGGATCCGTAACAGTGAAATATTGTAGGATTTCAAGTTATGTAGCGATCGGAATTGTTGTTTGATCGTACGGGCTTGAAACGCCTAAAAATCAATGAGATTGAAATCGATTGAAATCAATTTGAAATAAATTGGTTTTAGCATAACTTCTTCATATGATGGAATTTGGACCTGAAACCTGTTTCATTGATTTTAAAATATTTAAAATATCTATTTTGATATACGGGTTAACCCAATTTCGTTCCAGAGTCAGAATGGGCTTTTCGGGCCATTTATCATTCAGCGTGTAAACCAATTGTACCCGTTCCTCTAATTTCAGATTTGCCTATATAAACCTCGTTATAAATCCTAGCAGCCTTTCTATTTCTCATTTCTGTACATACATCTCCTTCTCAATATTCTAATGGCAGGCAAACAAATTCCAGTTTAATATCAAATCAAATTCCAAATCAAAAATTCATACTCTACAAACCTTATCAAATTATATACCGTTTTGAAGCTCTCGATGAGCGCATCTCAGATTTGAAATTCGTTTTTCATTTTGATTCATTGTTTGATCAGTAATCATCGAAGAATTCTTGGCCCTTCGTTGGTGGTTGATGATCATCGACTGATTGATGAATTAGGGGTACCGGCGTGTAGAGATGGTCGCGCGTATTTCATCGGTGCCAGCCATTTGTTGAATCATTGTTTGGATTGGTGGAAAAATTAGATGAAGGCTCGTTTTTTCTCGGCGGTGGCTAGCTGAGTTGGGGCGTTCGATCGGGAGCTCGTGGGCATGGAGAGGGTTTAGGCCACGACGGCTTTTCAAGGTGGTCGCGGTTGTCCAACAGCGGTTGGTGATTGAGGCGACGTGAAGATCGGCTGCGGTGGCATGCTTCTGCGTTTGTCGCGTGTTAGGATTTATGGTGACATTGTTGGTTATTGACGTGGATGGTGAGATTTTGTTTTGTTTTTTTTTCAAATTCAAATGTTCTAATCGCAATAATTTTTACACACGAGGTCGGATTTGCGTGCGGTTTGTTCCGTTGTGATCGTATTGAAATTCCAAACATTTTGGCACTAGTTTGGATGATCTAAGACTGTTCAAAATTTAGGTTTAAATTGGATTTTAATTCAAAATGTGAGTGTTTTAACCCATTCACAACTTCTAAAATTTCTTATGGTTGTTAAATTGATTCATGATGTGATTAGAAATTTATTTATGACTGTTTGGCATATTTTGAATCCTCGCCTTAATTTACTGAATTTATTTGGATAAAATAGTTGTTTAATTTATTATGGAATATAAACTGCCAATAAATACCTGTTATTTATTATCTGTTCTATATTGATGTTATTGATTGACTTCGACGATGATTGTGGTAAATGTTTGATGATTGATATTGGATGAATGGATGTTGCATTTTATATCGTTATAAACTGCAAGTTGTTATGGATTTTTATTTCATTCGACATTGCGGTTTAAAATGATATATAACCGTATTTATAATTTAAATTACGGATTGAAATGATAAATATCCATATCACTTGACCATAGGATAGAAAATTTATGCAGACACCGTGGTCTATATATAAAATATTTTGAAATTATTTCTATGGTCTTGTAAAGAAATATAAGGTTTTAGATAAATATTGATTTTAGATATTATATAAATGTTATTTTATCCTTGATTTTGAGCTATGTATGATTTGTTTTATTATAGAATAAGCTTAATAACAAGTTGATTTTTATTGAAGATAATATGGTTAAGTATTTAAATTATATTTTAATATAGAGTGTATAATGATTTAAATAAATTAATGTTGGAAGATAAATTTGAAATTCTTTTGAAATTGAATTTATTTAAGATTTACACTCAAATAAGTTTGATATAAATGTATTAAATTTGAGATTTTAGAAGGTATGATTTTGATAACTTGGTTTTGGCTTAAGGTGAATTAATTGAATATTTCAAGTATAAATAAATTGAAGGAAATAATTAGTTATTTAAAATTTGAGTTTTATTCAAATGATAATGGATTTATCAAGTAAATGTTTCGAGACTAAATAATAGAAAATTGAATTTGACATATATATGAAATTATCAAATTTAGTTTTGAAATTTGTTTAATACTTAAAGCATGAAATATACTGAATTTGAAATGGTTTATTTTGTGGATCAAATCGGTTTTGAAATCAATATAAATGAAATTGTTTATTTGGAAACTGAATTGAATTGAAATTTATGATTAAGGATTTGTTTAAATTTAAAATTTAGAAATTTGAGTTGTTTTGAAATTGATTTGTGAGATTGAAGAAGCTAGTTTATTATATAAAGTATTTTAAATATTTATACCATTTAAGTTGTGGAAGTTATGTTTCAAAGTTATGAGTTTCAAGGTATTATAATTTGAAAGTGTTATATTCAAGTTTTTTGATTGTGAAATGTTACAAATTTGAAAGTTTTATGATTTTAGAAAAGGATATAATTGAAATGGAATGATATCGTATTGATTTGGTTTTGAAAAGGAAATAATATTTGGTTTTTAAAGTACAAACCGACTTTGAAAATGACCGCGGTGTTATAATAACGTGATCGAAAGTTGTCATACTCTCTGCCAACTCCGAAAACCACTTTAACACCCGTGTACATGATGGAGATTCCAGAATGAAGTAGGATGGTGGTGACTTTCTATTGAGGTATATACGTGGACCCGACTCCCATGAGTTGGCATAAGGTGGCTAAACCAGGAGCGCTTACGGGCCAGTAAGGAAGCCCCTCTTATCGGATACACTCCTTGGATATTATATTCTAACTTTGAGATTGATTTGATGGCTACTTTTGATTTTTGATTTTTGGGGTATGGCTCGAGGTGGGCGGTAGCTACGCGCTATGCGTCACCATTAGCCTAGATGCGTAATTGGTATATCTACCCTGGTATTGCCTAGTTGTGTCGTGTCACCTACCCTATAGCACCTTGTACGAGTTTGGATTTCTCCTGTAGCCCGTGGAGTATCCTCTGGTGGCTTCTCGATCAGGAGGGACTACGATACTGGATGGACTACCGGGACTATTACGTGTTAAGGGGAATATTGGATCACTTCTTAATGCCATTTAAAAGTATGTTTATTTACTATAGACATTATTATAATAGCGAAATATTACTACATATTAAATAGTTTAACAGATTCTTAGGAGATGTGAATCCCGAGCATCTCTTAAGTTACTACACTCACGTTAGACACTGGATAGGAGATGTCAAATCCCATAAACATCTCTGAAGTAGTTCCACTCATATTATTTACTATTGATTTAACTTACATAAGATCGTTTTGTTCTGACTCGAGTGTTTTATCTTTTCAATTCGCTCGGGTCAGCCTGAGCATTTCAGGGTTTGAAGGCCTTACTTTTGGAGTACGAAGACGAAGATTTTATTACTATTATTCACTATATTGTTTCACTGCATCATGTATTCCGCTGCATTATTTATTTTTCTCTGGTATGTGTAACTCCGATCCATGTTGTATAAGTATAATCAAATGTTTTATAAAACAGCTTCATGAACTGTTATTTGATTATTATATTTTGTCATTCCGATGTAAGATTCTGTTTTGTTTTATTTCTTTCTCTACTTTCTTATTCACCCCAATAACTATCTGCTCTTTTGTATGGTTTGAGCCTGACGTGTGTGGTTTATCGTCGATTTAAAGCGTATAAAAGGGCGGGATGTTACAAACTCCAAAATTAGTAGGGCAGTAAATATGTAGTTAATAGAGAGTCACAGAGATTAAACAGGGACACAAATTCCTTTTAATGGGATTAATTAAGGAGTTTAACTAGAATGAATGAATAAATGTCATTAGTGATCATCCAATTTGAATAAAAATGACCCTTTATTAGGGATAATTGACATTTATGAGATGTGGGAGAGAAATAGTGAGTTAATGTAATAAGCATATAAGATAGGAATTAAATGCTACGAGGCAGTATAATTTACGTAGTAGGAAATTATACAGCCTTAATAATACGTTTAGGATGAGCGTGAATTAGGGTGCCTAGCGTATTATTTAGGCTTAGGATGACTGTTTTGGTTTAGTAATTGTGGGGATGTGTGACGACTCAGAATTTTTGTTATTTGAACTTGAAATATTTAATGAATTTTAAATATTGAAAAGTTAATTTTATAAATTAAATAAGTTGAGTTTCAAGTATAGCGATTTGTTTGATAATGAAATTCTTAAATTTAATGGGATTGTTCAAATAAGAGAATCTTGAACTTTTCTGAATGAAAATGATTTTGGAAGTTGATTTAAATTCTATGTAAACAAGAATGAAGATAGTAAACTTTTAATTTAGATTTGTAGGTGATTTATTTGTTTTTGTAATAACTCATTTTAATTAACGTGTAAAAATAGCCTTTCGGGGCACTGTACGAACCAAGTTCCATTGAATCTGTAATAGTGAGTTATTGTAAGTTAACGAATGTCATGGCCATTGGACGTATCATTTGGTCGTGCAAGCTTGAAACGCTTATATATTAATTACATAATTTGTTCAACATAATTGGGTTTGAAAAGCTATCTTCTGGATATGATCAAATTAGGCCTTGAGACTTGTTCCATTGAGTTCAAAATAGAGGTATTACAAATAGAATGTCAGACAGCACATCTCGATAGGGGTTCGAAATTTTTTGACGTTTTGTAACTTGATATTTTAAATTAAAAATATATATGTATTACTTTATAACCGTACCCGCCCATACTTTCAGCGATACTTCGCCCTATGCAGTCACGTTAGAGCCATACCTTCCCTTTCTATTTAAAAATGCAACCAACCAGATAGAATGTTTTAAAAATATTCAATTCAAATCCCTCAAATCCTACGATCATAATTGTGACGCCCCACCTCTATACCCACACTAGACAAGAACATTACGGTGAATGCTGTCAACTAGCACGGAGAATAAGACTGTTGAGGAGCAACCATCCGTGTAATTGCTTTGCGCGAGCATCGATATGTCAGATAGTATAACATGCATTTCTTTTTCAAGAGGGAAATCTGACATACCGACACAAACTCAAAGCTACTACACAGTGGCTATACTATCTTCAGAAACGAATATAGAAACAAACATAACATAAATCAGTCACAGACAATTCATATCACAAAGGCGGAAATAGATATGAATATTACACTAGGAAGTGTACATCAGAGTAGTGGTCTAAAAAGATCCACAATATCACAAAAGAATAGTTACACGAACTACACAAAAGAATAAGTATACATTATGGAGTCTATATCTCAAATGTATACAAAAAAAACTACTAATCTAAGTAGTTAACCAAAAGTCAAGGAGGAAATCCCGGATGTAAAGTCAAGCAGAAGCACCTGAACATCTCGGTCTGACCCGAGTATTATTTAATAAGAAAATAATAAACGGATCAGTCTAACTATAAATATCAGATGAAACGATATAGAGTAAGAGATATGACTAAACACATAATAATCACAATGCCAAGCTGTGATATATATAAGTAATCGAAAATCAACAAGAGATTAATCAATATCACAAAATCTACACAATAATCAAACAAATGTCATATTCCTTATTTCGTTCATCAAACCACAAATATTGACGATTATATCAATGTCAATCACAAAAGTCAATGACACACAAATTCACCAATGCACAAATATTGATAGATCTTATTAATGAAAATCACGAAAATTGGTGAAACACAAATTCTAGAAATCATCTCAGGAAATCCAGAAATCACAAAAAGGGGGGAAGGCCTATCATAAACGGGAGCATAAAGCTCGCCAACACGTGTATCACAAACGGAACGCTAATTCCATGGTTGCTAACCATCACAAATTGAGCCGAAGCTCCACAAACGGCACGAAGACCATGGGTTGCTTCCCCACCAATTTGAGTCGAAACTCCACAAAACGGGGTTTAGTCTCCCTCACAGACAAAGAGACATCGCACATTGCCAGTCTAAATCACAAAGATGATCGTCATGATCAACGACAAGTGTCAATTACACTAAGCTAGTAAATATACGAGTTTAGCTTCATGTCCCATAACCACTTGCTTAACTTAAATATTTACGAACAAACTGTAGATCTCCACTATAAAAATGTCACAAGAGATTCAATCGAACAAGTCCAAGAGTTAACCGACGAAGTAAACGCAAGCGTTTCATACCACTCGTTTTACTAAGTCGTTTAATTAGATTTCTCATACGAGTGAGGTAAAGGTTTGTATATACTAATAGATTGGAAAACGGTTTAAGAAACGAGCTTTGTACTAAAATAGTGTTGAAATCATTTGAAGAAAGAGTTTTGATATTTACTACTAGTATAGAAACCTTTATATTTTTAAAGTGACAAATCACAAAGAAGATTGTAGGAACAATCAACCACTAAAATTCACATTCGAAGACGTGAATGAAAATCCAAAGAAATCGATAAAGAATCCATCGAAATGGATATTCAAAAATCCCTAAAAAGGAGTCATCAAAGTCATAACAAATGATAACAACACATAGGAAACAACACGAATCGATTAAAGTTGGAAATTCAAACAACTAGGCGAAATAGGAAAAAATGCACCAGGTCGCTCGGACGGCTACAGAGCTCGGTCGACCGGACCAATAAACAGAAATGCTCGGGAAGCAAGTCGGTCGGCTGAGCCCTGTAGCCAGTCGACCGGACCAGAGACAGAAAGGTGGCTTTGCACCTTAGTAGCAGGTCGGTCGACCGGCCCAGGGGTTCGGTCGGCCGAACCTGATGTTCTGCCAATTTAAACCTATTTCCAATGAGGTGCAAATCTCGACCAAATTGCAATCGCCGAGCAACGGCGCTAAGGATTTATGCCAATCGACTACCCGGCCTTATAAGCTCTTCGATGCATCACCAAAAACATGATCAAAGATCAAAGCTACGATTTTTAAGGAATTGAACCCAAAACACCAAAAATTGGAATATTCACCAAATCAATCCAAACCAAAAGCAAATGCACACGAATAAGTGTTAGGAATTCATACCTAACAATCGAAGATAATTATAAGCATAGATATGAGATAAAAATCTCACCTTTGAACCCAAACGATTGAAAAAGAAGCTTAGAAGCAAAGGAGAATCAACCACTCTTCAAATCCAACTCAAGAAGCTTGATTCTAAGCTAAAAAGAGAAACATTTTCCAAACTAGGTTTAGGAATTTTCTGAAATCAAAGAGAGAAAGAGTTGGAGAAGAAGAAGAGAAGCTTACCAATGAGTTCTTCTATTAGTTTGGAGCTAAAGCTTGATTTGCAAAAGGAAACTAGGGTTTTGGAGTTTTAATTTCCCATCTCTCCCACCATTAATGCTTTAAAAACTGAAAAGAAGAGAAAGTGAGGGTGAATGGGGAGGAGTGGCTCAGATTTGAGTATAAGTTAAACATAGGGCTGAACCCAAACCCAAACCCAAAGTGAAAAAGTAGCAAAAATCAACTTACTCCAAACACATCGAAGATTATACTCAAAAAGGTCGCAAATGGCATTTTAAACTCAATGGGAGTGGTCCCGAGTTCTAATTCGACCTTATGCAAAAAGTAACTTTTCGGACTAAATTCCGAGTATCGATAAAATATTTAAATAAAATATTTAAATACAAAAATCAACAAATATGCGGGTTGTTACAGACTCCCCTCCTTAAAGAAATTGCGTCCTCGCAATATTTAAGAAGAAGATATATAGTAACAACCATAAAAGCATATTCAACACAAAAGAAGTTTGAAATTAGAAGTTCACCTCAAAGAGCATGAGAAAGTAAGTCCGGATGTGTTCGCTCGATGAACTCTCTAGATTCCCAAGAACAATCCTTAGGATTTGAAGACCATTGAACTTTAACAAGCGGGACATCTTTATTTTGAAGGCGTTTGACCTCCGAAGCATCAATTCGAATAGGATGCTGCTCATAAGTTAAATTAGGCGAAGCTTCAATCTCTTCCACAACACCGGGCTCAAGAATAGAATCGGAATCTCGAACATTTCCGTAATTGAGAAACATGAAACACGTCATGCATAGCAGAAAACTGAGCCGGTAATGATAGGCGATAAGCCAAGGAACCAATACGTTCAGCGATAGGAAATGGTCCAATATATCGAGGCGCTAACTTTCCCGATCGACTGAAACGTACAACACCTTTCATAGGTGACACACGAATGAATACAAAATCTCCCACAGAAAATTCTAATTTCCTTCTCCGGTTATCGGCATAGGATTTTTGTCTACTCTGGGCTTCTTTCATCCTATGACGAATAAGTTCAATTTTCTCTGTGGAATCACGAATAAAGTCTGGACCTAAAACCAGCTTCTCACCGGCCTCAACCCAACAAGAAGGAGATTGGCATGGCCTTCCATAGAGTGCCTCAAAAGGTGTCATACCAATACTAGATTGGAAGCTATTATAGGAAAATTCGAGAACACATGCACGAAGAAGATCTTCAAGAGTTTGATTCACATGCTCGGTTTGTCCATCGGACTGAGGATGATAAGCGGTGCTAAAATTAAGCTTCGTTCCCAAAGCTTCTTGAAGACTCTTCCAAAATCCACTGGTAAATAATGGATCACGATCGCTAACTATAGAAGTAAGGAACTCCATGTAATTTAACAATCTCTTTAACAAAGAGTTTGGCCAAAAGAGGAACGGTTCGGTTAGACCGAACGGGAATAAAATGGGCAGATTTAGTAAGTCTATCAATAATCACCCATAAGCTATCATGACCCGAACGAGAACGGGGAAGGCCATCAATAAAATCCATGGAAATTTGGTCCCACTTCCAAATTGGAATTTCTAAAGGTTGCAATAACCCACCGGGCCTTTGATGTTCGGCCTTAACGAGTTGGCAAGTCATGCAACGCTTAACGAAGTTAGCGATGTCAAGTTTCATTCTCTCCCAATAATAAGGCCGCTTCATATCCGCGTACATTTTACTACTACCGGGATGAATGGTAAATTTAGAACGATGGGAATCTTCTAAAATATCTTTACGAAGATCACCAATATTTGGTAGATAAGTCTACCAAATCTTCGAATGCCGCCACGAGAATCAATATCAAAGTCTTTCAAACCTTCAATATCAATTTTATCCTTAATATTTTGGCCAAGAAGAGCCAATTCGGGATCTAGCCCTTGAGCTTCAAGAATGCGGTCTAAAAGAGAAGGATGACCCTCAAGGCTACCTAAAACAAGAGATGAACATGAATCAGAAACACGGTCTCGAATTTCGCAAGTGGATATAATCTCGAGATCGTTCCATTCGGATATCAACATAGAAACAACAGCTTGTTGTTTACGGCTAAGAGCATCGGCGACACGATTATCCTTACCGGGAATATAAAGAATATCAAGATCATAAGGAGCAAGGAACTCGAGCCAATGCTGTTGACGCAAATTAAGTTCCTTTTGAGAGAATAAATACTTCAAGGATTTATGATCGATATGAAGAACAAATTTCTCTCCCAAAAGATAATGATGCCAAATTCGAAGAGCAAAAACAATAGCCGCGAGTTCTAAATCATGTGTGGCATATCTAGTCTCGGCAGGCTTTAATTGCCTTGAAGCATAAGCAATAACACGTTCTTTTTGCATAAGAACGACACCCAAACCAACGCGACTGGCATCGGTATAAACAACGAAATCCTGATTCCCCTCGGGAATAACAAGAATAGGAGCATCAGAAAGAAGTTCCTTCAATTTCTGAAAAGAGGCTTCACATTTGTCCGACCAAATGTATTTAACACCTTTCTTCGTTAAGCTAGTGAGAGGCACGGCAATCTTAGAAAGTCTTTGATAAAACGGCGGTAATAACCCGCCAATCCAAGAAAACTACGAATCTCCGTCACACTCTCCAGTCTCTTCCTATCTTGAATCGCTTCAATCTTTGAAGGATCCACGGAAATTCCGGATTCGGAAATAATATGACCGAGAAACTTCACACGAGATTGCCAAAAATGGCATTTAGAAAATTTTTCTTTTAAATGATTACTCCTAAGAGTTTCCAACACAATCCGAAGATGCTTCTCATGTTCCTCTTCGGTTTTAGAATACACAAGAATATCATCAATAAAGATGAGAACAAATCGTTCGAGGAAGTCTTTGAAAACTCTATTCATAAGGTCAACGAAATAAGCCGGAGCATTCGTTAGACCAAATGGCATAACAAGCCATTCATAAGATCCATAACGAGTACGTAACAATGTCAAAGGAACGCTATCCTCTGCAATACGAAGCTGATGAAATCCAGTAGCTAAGTCTAATTGTGAAAAGACTCTAGCACCACTAAGTTGATCGAATAGATCATCAATCCGAGGTAAAGGATATTTATTTTTGATAGTAAGATCATTAAGCTTGCGGTAGTCAACGCAAAGCCTAAGTGTACCATCGGATTTCTTCACAAAAATAGCCGAAGCTCCCCAAGGCGAGGAACTTGAGCGAATAAATTGCTTTGTCTCCAATTCGGATAATTGTTTACGCATCTCCTCGTTTTCTTTATTGGACATGCGATAAGGAGGGCGAGTGATAGGTTGAGCTCCAGGAATGAGATTAATTCTGAACTCAATTGCTCGCTTAGGTGGTAATCCTAAAACGGGCTCGAATATGTCGAAAAATTCACGAACGACGTGAATAAGAGAAATAATATCACCCTCATCATCATCATCGTCATCACGAGGGTTTAAAGAATATAAAGATGCAACCAAAGCAGAATCCGAATCCTTAAGAATAACAGAAACCTGATTAATAGATTGAGGATGTCGAAGATGAATAGTCCGCTCAGGACATAGGATATGAGCTTCATAACGGTTAAGCCAATCCATTCCCAAAATCATTCCAAAGCCTAAATAACGCATGACATGCAAATCGGCTAGGAAAGGAAAACCACACAAAATAATCTCGACATCTTTACACAATAAACTGATTGTTGCGAATCCACCAACCGGATTCGCAATTCTCAAAGAAGTCACTAAACACAAAACATCCAAAGAAAAAGTATCAACAAGTTCTTTTGATATGAAAGAATGGGACGCACCCGTATAAAAAAGAACTCGAATAGGATGATCACGAAATAAAATAATTCCATCCAGATTAGAATGAGAAATACCTTGGCCATGAGATGTGTTGCCAGGGGCTTGAGCAACATTTAACTTTCCCTCCTTCTTGCCCTGAAGCTTGGGGCATGAAGATATAACATGACCGGGACCTTTGCAGTAGCGACAAGAGAGAGACTTCGGACACTTGTTCGCGTAATGGTCCTTCAAACCACAATTATAGCATTCCCCACGACCAAAGGAAGAAGTCTTTGCCACAGAGGCTGCTTGCTTCCCTTTCTTATTGGGATAAGGACCTTTGAATTTATTAGGCCTTTTCTTGTTGTTGTTGAAGTTTGGTTTGGAACCCACCACTTCAATATCATTCTCCCTATCCGCCTCTTCAAGACGAAGAGCGATATCAATGAGTTGGTTGAAAGAAACTTCTAACTTTAGCAGTAATGGCTTCTTGAGATTTTTGTTTAAGCCATAGACGAACCTATGGTTCTTCTTTAAAGGGGTGTTGATGTATTCAACCCCGTAATTAGAAAGCGACTCGAAGGAGGCGACATAATCAGTCACGGAGGACTCACCTTGAACAAGGTCTATAAATCGTCGAGCCAATGTCACTTTCTCTGCTTCTGGTACAAATTTCAACTCGAAGCATTCCAGGAATTGCTCCAAGGTGAGATCCGCTTTATTAATCTCAGAAATAAGAAGTTCGTACCAGTCCAATGCTCTTTCTCGGAGCATACTAGAGGCCACCTGAACTCGGTGAAGGTCAATAAGATTCATGCGAGAAAAGATTCGATCGCATGACCTTATCCAAGCCTGTACTTCAATAATAGTTTCGGAACCTTTGAATGGCTCCCCACACAAATTAGTGTAATCGCTGCACAAGCGTGCAAATCCCGACTTTGGGTGAGTAGGTTCCGGGTTAGCTCCAGCTGCTTGAGCATTTGTCACTAAATCAAGAAGTTGTTGAGCAGTCATAAAAACTCCATCCTGGGGTGGAGTGCTAGATGGTACGGCTCTGGGTCGGCCTGGTCTAGACATTTCTCTTCCTTAAGAAAGAAAGAAGAAGAAGAAAAAAAGTTATTCACCAAATTGAATATCAAGCAATCTTGATAGATAAACAAGGAATCATAAGGAAAATAGGATGAATCGGTACGAAGACTCGAATTAAATCCTAAAGCACGACTCCTAAGATGGACTTAGGACGATGATCCTTGTTATAATATTCCATATTGTTCCAAAGTTTGACTCTGATACCAAGCTGTGACGCCCCACCTCTATACCCACGCTAGACAAGAACACTATGGTGAATGCTGTCAACTAGCACGGAGAATAAGGCTATTGAGGAGCGACCATCCGTGTAATTGCTTTGCGCGAGCATCGATATGTCAGATAGTATAACATGCATTTCTTTTTCAAGAGGGAAATCCGACATACCGACACAAACTCAAAGCTACTACACAGTGGCTATAATATCTTCAGAAACAAATATAGAAATAAACATAACATAAATCAGTCACAGACAATTCATATCACAAAGGCGGAAATAGATATGAATATTACACCAGGAAGTGTACATCAGAGTAGTAGTCTAAGAAGATCCACAATATCACAAAAGAATAGTTACACGAACTACACAAAAGAATAAGTATACATTATGGAGTCTATATCTCAAATGTATACAACAAAAACTACTAATCTAAGTAGTTAACCAAAAGTCAAGGAGGTAATCCCGGATGTAAAGTCAAGCAGAAGCACCTGTAACATCTCGGTCTGACCCGAGTATTATTTAATAAGAAAATAATAAACGGATCTGTCTAACTATAAATATCAGATGAAACGATATAGAGTAAGAGATATGACTAAACACATAATAATCACAATGCCAAGATGTGATATATATAAGAATCGAAAATCAACAAGAGATTAATCAATATCACAAAATCTACACAAGAATCAAAGAAATGTCATATTCCTTATTTCATTCATCAAACCACAAATATTGACGATTATATCAATGTCAATCACAAAAGTCAATGACACACAAATTCACCAATGCACAAATATTGATAGATCTTATCAATGAAAATCATGAAAATTAGTGAAACACAAATTCTAGAAATCATCTCAAGAAATCCAGAAATCACAAAAAGGGGGGAAGGCCTATCACAAACGGGAGCATAAAGCTCGCCAACACATGTATCGCAAATGGAACGCTAATTCCATGGTTGCTAACCATCGCAAATTGAGCCGAAGCTCCATAAACGGCCCGAAGACCATGGGTTGCTACCCCACCAATTTGAGTCGAAACTCCACAAAACGGGGTTTAGTCTCCCTCGCAGACAAAGATACATCGCACATTGCCAGTCTAAATCACAAAGATGATCGTCATGATCAACGACAAGTGTCAATTACACTAAGCTAGTAAATATATGAGTTTAGCTTCATGTCCCATAACCACTTGCTTAACTTAAATATTTACGAACAAACTGTAGATCTCCACTATAAAATTATCACAAGAGATTCAATCGAACAAGTCCAATAGTTAACCGACGAAGTAAACGCAAGCGTTTCATACCACTCGTTTTACTAAGTCATTTAATAGATTTCTCATACGAGTGAGGTAAAGGTTTGTATATACTAATAGATTGTAAAACGGTTTAAGAAACGAGCTTTGTACTAAAATAGTGTTGAAATCATTTGAAGAAAGAGTTTTGATATTTACTACTAGTATAGAAACCTTTATATTTTTAAAGTGACAAATCACAAAGAAGATTGTAGGAACAATCAACCACTAAAATTCACATTCGAAGACGTGAATGAAAATCCAAAGAAATCGATAAAGAATCCATCGAAATGGATATTCAAAAATCCCTAAAAAGGAGTCATCAAAGTCATAACAAATGATAACAACACATAGGAAACAACACGAATCGATTAAAGTTGGAAATTCAAACAACTAGGCGAAATAGGAAAAAATGCACCAGGTCGGTCGGCCGGCTACAGAGCTCGGTCGACCGGACCAATAAACAGAAATGCTCGGGAAGCAAGTCGGTCGGCTGAGCCCTGTAGCCAGTCGACCGGACCAGAGACAGAAAGGTGGCTATGCACCTTAGTAGCAGGTCGGTCGACCGGCCCAGGGGTTCGGTCGGCCGAACCTGATGTTCTGCCAATTTAAACCTATTTCCAATGAGGTGCAAATCTCGACCAAATTGCAATCGCCGAGCAACGGCGCTAAGGATTTATGCCAATCGACTACCCGGCCCTATAAGCTCTTCGATGCATCACCAAAAACATGATCAAAGATCAAAGCTATGATTTTTAAGGAATTGAACCCAAAACACCAAAAATTGGAATATTCACCAAATCAATCCAAACCAAAAGCAAATGCACACGAATAAGTATTAGGAATTCATACCTAACAATCGAAGATAATTATAAGCATAGATATGAGATAAAAATCTCACCTTTGAACCCAAACGATTGAAAAAGAAGCTTAGAAGCAAAGGAGAATCAACCACTCTTCAAATCCAACTCAAGAAGCTTGATTCTAAGCTAAAAAGAGAAACATTTTCCAAACTAGGTTTAAGAATTTTCTGATATCAAAGAGAGAAAGAGTTGGAGAAGAAGAAGATAAGTTTACCAATGTGTTCTTCTATTAGTTTGGAGCTAAAGCTTGATTTGCAAAAGGAAACTAGGGTTTTGGAGTTTTAATTTCCCATCTCTCCCACCATTGATGCTTTAAAAACTGAAAAGAAGAGAAAGTGAGGGTGAATGGGGAGGAGTGGCTCAGATTTGAGTATAAGTTAAACATAGGGCTAAACCCAAACCCAAACCCAAAGTGAAAAAGTAGTAAAAATCAACTTACTCCAAACATATCGAAGCTTATACTCAAAAAGGTTGCAAACGACATTTTAAACTCAATGGGAGTGGTCCCGAGTTCTAATTCGACCGTATGCAAAAAGTAACTTTTCGGATAAATTCCGAGTATCGATAAAATATTTAAATAAAATATTTAAATACAAAAATCGACAAATATGCGGGTTGTTACAATTATTCATCGCTGCCATTTTTGACGATATCAAACAAAGTTGTCAACTAAAGAAATGTTAGTGGCATTGAGTGGAGTGTATTCAACTGTTGGATTGGCTATAGCGTGGCAAGGTGGCATCGATTTCACTCGAACAGTGTTTTTTTCCATCGATTTCGGTGAGTTCGTTGATTTTTTGGCGATAGGTTGTGCAGATGAAAGGAGCATGGGGATGAAAGCTATATGCGGCTGTAGTTTGGTAGCGCGTAGGTATTCGTAGCGGTGGCATTTTGGATGTAAACGGTGTAACAACCCAAAATTTTAGTCATTTGAATTGAGAATATTCAATGGGTTTTAAGTATTTAAAATTTAATTTTATAAGTTAAATAATTTTAATTTCAAATGTGGCAGTTTATTTGGTAAGTAAATTGTTGAATTTAATAGTTGAAATTATACAAATAATCGAATCTTGAGTTTAAGTAGGATAAAAAATGATTTCAATGCTTATTTAAATTCTAATTAATAAGAATGAAGATAATAAATTTTTAATGTTAATTTAAAAGTGATTAATTTGGTTTTTATAGTAATTCCTTTAAACTAACATATAAAAGTAGCCTTCCAGAGCACTATCTCGGATTTTGATGAAACTAGTATCGTTAGATATATAATAGTAAGTTATTATATGCCGACGATTTTTGTGGCAATCCGACATATTGTTTGGAGGTGCGAGATTGAAATGCATTGAAATTAATTTTAGAAATTTATACTATAACTGGTGAAAAGCTATCTTCTACATAATATCGAATTAGGCCTTAGGACAATTTCCATTGTGTTTGAAATAGGGGTATAACATATAGAACGCTAAGCGGCACATATCGTTTGGGGTTCGAAATTTTTGGACATTGTATAGCTTGGTAATTTAAATTTAAATAATATATATATATATAATAATATATCACCCATAACCATGCTTCTCCATACTAGGCCATGCCACTGCGTACAATCCCATACACCCAGTTCAAAAACCCATCCCTCCTTTTTCCTTTAAAACCATTCCAAAAAAAGAGGGATGAAACTTTAAAATTTAAAATACAAAGTTTTACACAGCAAAAAATAATCAAAAGCTTGAATCATTGATTGTATAATGATGAAATCAACAATTTAGCATAAGAATGGTAGGTCGCATTCATGTTTTGAGTGGTTCGACAGTAGAGGCATGAGCTTGGGATGTGGTTTTCATTGGATTGAATCCACAATTGGTGAAATCGAGGTGATATTGGGATTTGGAATGTCGAACAACCCCTATGGCCGAAATTTGGAAGGGGGCGGTGCTTGTTTGGCCATCGCAACCTAGTGTGTTCGAAAAGTAGACTTAGGTTATCGCGTTTCGCTTAGTTTGAGGAGAAGTCGATTCGTAGTGCCAGATAGATCGAGCTCGCATAGAGAAAGTCGTTGGAGTCATTCGATTTGAATTTAGACAGTTGGAGTTATGTGCCATTGGATGAATGCACGATAGTGCATTGGGTTCCATGTGTAGGCATGAACGATATTGGGGAAGATGAGGTAGGGGTAAAGTTGAAATTATAGGTAATTTTGTAATTTATTCATTTATTTATTACTTTAAAAATCGATAATTTAGAAATTTAATAACTTTCTCATATGAGGACCGATCTAGGCGCTGATTTTTGCGTTGTGGTCGTAATGACGAAAGCTTCGCAATGGAACTTGTTTGGACCAATTTTGAGACAATTTAAATTTAGGCTAAAATCGGACGTCATTTGATTTTATTTTCAAACCGGAATGCCTCGACGACAACAGGAATTTTAGTGAGTTGATCTCACTATTTTAGTTTATTAGTGTGATATATAGTTATATTTATTTGATTTAGATATATTCCCACCCCTAAATCGGATGAGACCCTATTACGTTCCCGTGTAAGAGTAGATGACCCCTTGTATACGATCCTGCCTCGAAGCGGTTGATATATATTTTATAATTATATACTGTACATGATGCAAGGGAATACGTTGGAGGGATCGAACATGATTCCTCATAACTAATGGTTTTCATTTCGTATATTGTGTTATATGATCTTTTGGAAATTATATTGTGATTGGTTGAAGCGAAATGTTCATTATAAACGTGCTTTGAAATCCTTGAAATTAAATATGCGTTTAAGTTGGATAAATTGGGATAAATATATATTGCGTTGTTTACACGTGTTTTAGCGTGTTGGACATAAATGGATAACTTGGAAAGTTATTACCTTTAGATAACAAGTGGTGATGGTAAGACTTGATTTAATAAAGTAAAAATGACTTTTATATTAGAAATATTTCCAAATCTTTATAAAAAGTAATTTTGCAAATATTTATATAAAGTAATATAACAACTCGTATTTTTGACTATTGTAAGTTATTAAATATAACAAAATTATTGGATGAATATGGGTAAAAATATAAAGGTTTGTTAATTTTAATTTATTGGATAATTTAAATTATTTAAATTTAATATAAGAGATTATTTGCATACTGAATTATGGATTTAATATGATTAAAAACGGTATCAAAAATTAATTCCAATTTTATATAAATATGAATGAAGATGGTTAACATTTAAAATTGGATTTAAATGTGAATAATTAGAATTTGGAAATTTTATATATTAATTGACAAGTAAAAGTAATCATTTTGGCCACTATCTCGGATTTCTATGAGACTAATTTCATTGGATCCGTATTAGTTAGTTAATGTATGCTTTCTAGTTTCATAGCGATCGAACTTGTCGTTTAGAGGTGCAAGCTTGAAATGCGTAGAAATTTAATTTCGAATTCAATTAAAACAATCGACTTTGAAAAGCTATCTTCTACTTAAGATTAAATTAGGCCTTCAAACTAGTTACATTGTGCTTGGAATGGGGGTAAAACATTATGAATGTTAGGCAGCACACTTTGTTTGGAGTTCATGACTTCGCGGGCCAATCGAATCAGATATTTTCTTATTTTTATAATATAATATTCACTGTATCTTAATATTCCTTCCAAGAAATTCCTACACTTCAGCCCGTATACTTTTTCCCATTCCTTTTCAAATTAGTTCGGCATTGAACGAGATCTCATTTAAAAAAACGAAAGTCGAAACCCAAATCGAGAAAAAAAGAAAAACAAGTCGCGATTGGTTCTCCTATCGTCGATCAATGGAGGAAGTGGTGCGCTTGCACGCGCAAGGGAGGAGTGCGACGCGACGAGGCAACGGCGCTGTGAGGATTGCGACACAATGTTAAGGAGAGCGAGGTCGATGATTTAGCTTAGGCTGGTGCGTGCGCGAGTTAATGCATAGGCGACGGTCAGTAGTGGTTCACCTGGGGGCGGTTGTGAGCGATCGCACGTTTAAAAAAATAGATTACAGTGGGTCGCGATTGGTTTGGGGAGGAAGACATAGTCGCATGCCTGAGAAGCTGAGGGGAAGATATTGTGAGGTTAACGTTTTATTATTTATTTATTTATTTTAGTTTTAATTAATTAAGTTAATCTCGTTTTAGTTAATCATTAAGCTAATTATCGTGTATCTTTGCCATACGAGGTCCGTTTCGGACAAAACGAATCACATTGGAATCGTATCGATGTCATCTATGGCTTGGAGTCGGTTTGAGATTTTATTTGAAGCTGAAATATTTTCAGTTTCAAGTAAAAAGGTGAGTGTTTTTACGCTCATGTTTGACTGTTATACTTTTATGTTAGTAAATCTTCATTTATATCGTGAAGCAATTTGAATTTATTGATGGTTATTGGATAAATTTAATTTGACATTTAATTGACATCTGAATAAACTGATAGAATTTAGATTGATAGTTAAAATTGAATCAGGATTTAACTGCTAGTAAAATTATGGTATTTGGTTGATTGTTGTGATTATTGACTGTTTCGATGATGGGTGGTGATGGATGAAATTTGATTGATATTTTGGACGTTTGGTGTTTATTTATGGCTTTGATCCCTCGTATTATTATTGTGATTTCGTATTCGGTGGGTGCACCTTTCGTCGGTTGGATTGATTGCCGCGGTCAGCGGCGAATGGGTTATGACCAGCCAGAAACGGTAAACTGGTAGAATCTTACCTTAGGAATTGCTTTACATGCCTTGTCATATTTATCCCTATACGAGCCATTATGACTTTGGTTTAATTTGTACAAATGTGTTAAGGTGGATCAATGTAAAACCTTAATGCTATTGTGATATTTATTTTACTCATAGGCATTATCTATTATAGCATATACTATTATACATAAATAGTTAAATGTATCCTTAGGGGATGGAAATTCCCATAACATTTAAGTTATTGCACTCATATTTGTGATATTGATTTAACTTACATAAGAGTATTGTAATCCTGACTCGAATGTTTTGTCTTTTCATTGCGATCGAGTCAGTCTTGAGTTTTTTCAACGTATTGAAGATTTTTCTCTAGAGGAGAAGACGAAGATTTAGTATCTTACTATTATTATTATTCTCTGCATCATGCTATTCTGCTGCATTAGTTATTTATCCCTGATGTATATATATAACTCTGATAAATGTGTATAGATTATAACCAAATGTATAGTAAACAGCTTCATGAATTGTTTATTTGATTATTATATTTTATAGTTTCCTCTATGAGATCTTGTGTTTGGTTTCTTCTTTTCTTCTTATTTTTTTATTTAACCCCATTGATTATCTAGGTTTCGGGTTATTTAAGTTGAACATGTGTAGATTATTTTCGATTTAGTAATCTGATAAAGAAAATTTGAAGTTTAAAATGTTTTTTATTTAATTCTAAATTTCAATCATAAAGGATTTTATATTAAATATGTTTTTATTGATTTTAAGTAAATTATAGAATATATTTTTAAGAGATATTTAAAATAAATGT
Source organism: Allium cepa (assembly GCA_030765085.1). Taxonomy (NCBI): domain Eukaryota; kingdom Viridiplantae; phylum Streptophyta; class Magnoliopsida; order Asparagales; family Amaryllidaceae; genus Allium; species Allium cepa. The sequence continues at coordinate 224,195,682 of CM060928.1, forward strand.
TTTAAATCATAATATAGTAGTTTATAAAGTAAATAGTATAATAGTTTTTATAGTATATTTAACTGTATATATAGTATTTAGTTATAAGTTAAATATGTTATATAAAGTAAATTGAAGTTTTTATATTATACTATCTTTTTAAATCTTTCTTAATATTAAATATTCTTCCTTATAAATAAATTTATGTATATATATATATCAATTTAATAAAAGGGATTTAGATTCTTACACTTTAGTTAAATAAACGGTTTGGGAAAATTAACTAAAGATGTAACATCTAAATTTATAAATTTTTGATCTGCTTAATCTTTAAATATATGCTTTAAAGATTAATGGTAAGGATAAGTAATGGCTTTAGGTTGGTGTAAACAGTGTTTTTAGGAACATTTGTTTTTTCAGCCCTGAATTATATTTAAAGTGGAAAATGTTATAAATATAATTAGAATTTTAATCAAGGAACTTTAAAGGTAATAATAAGTACTGGAATCTTTTATAAAAAGATGGAAAAGGTTATACGTTAAAATTATAAAAGGATGTGAGAGTTGGATTTTCCTTAACCGACCTTCTTGATTTGGATAGTGTGGAACTTTCATTCCATGCTTAACACCGAAGGGATTTTGTTTGGGTTATTCTTTTCTCTAACTTAAACAACATTGGTTTCAACCTTTTTGACCTTGTTTTTAAAAATATGTATACTTCTTTAGTGATTTATGAATATATTTATACTATAAGAATAAGTAGATGAATGCTTTTTAAGTATTAAAAAGAATAAATGAAAAGATTAATTTATAAAGACTAGTATATATCTTTTATAAAGAGAAATTTAATATATTTATATAAGAACATAAAAAAACATTAATTAATAAAGGATTATTAATTAGTGAAGTGTTGATTTTTAAAAGACGTTTTACTAGATAAAAAGTGGCTATCTAATAAGAAGGTTTTTTATCTAATAAAAGAGAAATTAAAAAAAGGATTAAAAGTTGTTTGTGTGACTTGACAATGCCTTGGATGAAAGGATAATGCAGGTATGTTTACTTGCTTATGAGAAAGTATTCGGGACTTAATTCCCTTATGCAATCATTCTCATTATTGTCGAATAAGACTAAATTCATCGACTCAGTCTTGGAGAGACTGGGATCATTTAGTGTTCTACTTATCGAAAGCACTTCAAGGCTGAGATGCGGGTTCTCCATTTTGGAAGTGAATGAAGGAAACCATGTATGAATTTGGAATCTGTTGGGTTGATGGAATCCATATGGGATTCATTATGATCGAGTTTTGTTGAAAACTCATGTGAAGATGCCGAATGTAGCCATGACATTAGAAATATAACCAAAGACAGAGTAGGATGTGTAACAACCCAAAATTTGAGCTATAATAATTAATTTAAAAATTAATTAAATATTAAAATAAGTTTGTGAAATTTTCAGAATCGAGATATGGGAGTTGCATCATTGGGTCCGTGGCGATTTTTCGATCAATTTCCATATATAACTTGTCGAAATTCGAGTCAGTATGGAGAAGTTACGAGTGAAAGAAGAATTCAGAATATAATAAACTAAAATGAAAAAAAAACATAGAGAAAGGGCCCTAAGGGTCGACCCTTAACAGGCTCCGGCAGACCTATAGGTCGATCCCCAAAACCCTCAGGTCGACCCGCCAAAATCCCTAGACGTGAAAACGTCAAGGTAGAGCTAATAACCATGTTTTGCATTTTTAGTTCAATCCCGTGCGTTCCTAACTGCATTCTACAGTTTCTAGTGAGCCTATGACATGGTTGCACCAAATTTAATCTTCAAATCCAATGGCCTAAGATCCCTAAGCCACTCTATAAATAGAACTCTAGGACTAGCTATTTTTCTTATTCAGATTTTCTCCCAATTTGATTCATTGCTTAAGGCTGAACCCTAAATAGAAAATTTTCTAGAGGGAAGATCTTTTTTGGGAAAAATATTCTACGACCTAAAACTGGACCCGGGAAGGCTAAGGACTAAAGTTAAGGACCACATGTGAATGTTTTGTAATTGTTTTAGATTTTTCAGTACTTTAAAATAATAGGGTTTTCAATAGTTGTAGTTTTTCGATAATTTTGAGATAATTTTTATGTAAGTTCATTTACAATCTATTGTTAAGTAAATTTCATAAAATCTTTTCATTCGATTTTTATTCAACCATTTTATTCAGTTATTTATAGCTATTCACAGTTATTTACATCTGTTTTAAGTTGGAATTTAGCCTGTAAATGTTAGTTTCATTTTTTAAAGATTTAATCCCTTTTTACGCGAATAAATTAAAAATAGAAGAATTCGGTAAGATGGATTAAAATATAATAACATTAAATTTACAGAACCAGATATAAAATAAGAAAAATTGAAATAAATAGTGATGGACCGAAATAGGTTAATTTAAGATATTTGCAAAGATGATTATAACAAGTGGTTATAACTATAAAGAGAAAAAATAGAAGAGTAACAGTTGCAAGAACAATTATAACATGAAGGTTATAATTAGAAAGAAAGAAATAACAGAAGAGGCTTATTTTAAAACTTAGATCTTAGATTAAGTTAATAAGCAAATATAGCGAAGAAAGAAATATCAGAAGAGGCTTATTTTAAAACTTAGATTTTTGGATTAAGTTAATAGGCAAATATAGAAAGAATGAAATATCAGAGGAGGCTTATTTTAAACTTAGATCTTAAAACAATAGTTTTTAGGCTAACATTAGGATGGCTCCTTTTGAAGCTTTTTATGGAAGACCTTGCAAGTCGCCTTCATGTTGGTTGGATTCTACAGAAAGATTGCTATTTGGTCTCGACAGTGTCAGAGAGACTTTTGAAAAGATTGATTTGATTAGAAGAAGAATGAAGATGGTGAAAGATAGACAAAAATCCTATGCAGATAAGTGGAGAAGGGATATTGAGTTTGAGGTAGGAGACTTGGTTTTTATTAAGGTGTCTCCGCTAAGAAAGGTAGTAAGGTTTGGATTAAATGGAAAACTTGCTACTAGATTCGTAGGACCATTCCCCATTGTGGAAAGGGTGGGGAAGATGGCATATCGGATAAAGTTACTAGAAGGCTCATACGAGTTGATGATGTTTTTCATGTTTCGCACTTGAGAAAATTCTTACATGATTCAGCAGAGGTAGTGGAATCTAGCCAACTTGAGAAAGTTGAAGTGGAGAGAGAAGCATCGGTTCGTCGCATTCCTACCATGATTGTTGGACATGATATCAAGAAGCTTAGGATTAAGGAAGTTCTATTGGTTAAGGTGCAGTTCGAAGATAGTATTGGGGACGCTACGTGGAAGCTGAGGAGAAAATACGTATCTCCTATCCGCATCTCTTCGATGGTACGTTTTGAATTTTTTATTTCCATCTATAGCTTTGAATAGGTTCTTTCCTTTATTACCCTTTGGGAGGGTAGATCTTAGGATTTAACCTAGGATGGTAGGACTGAATTTAAATATGTTATTAGAATATGCTATGTATGTTGGATGCTAGTGGTTGCAAGTGTTTGCTAGTGAATGCTAATGGACGCATACACACACACTAGGCACTATTATCTCTTAGGAACCGACCTAACTAGGTTACTAAAGCATATGCATATGGATGTGTGTGCACTTGCATTTTTATTTCCAAGGTTGCTATAATGAGTGATTATCATATGATTATTGCATTTGGATGATAATTATAGCACGCATGTAGAACTATCAGTTATCATTAGGAAATTTGCATTCATTTGGATGCATGGTATGGATATGATTGCATAAAACGGAGATCGATTGGATCAGCAGACCGCCTAATCTTTTGCATTAATAAGGGACATTGACACTACACTATTGCATATATCATAAATTGCATTAGAAAGCTTAAGAACAATGGATGTAATGGATGATAGTTGAATATGTGGTTGTCGAATTTGAATGCAAATATTTATTTCATTCTTCTGTCTTTGGAGAATTCAGGAACAAAATTCTTTAAGGAGGGGAAAATTTAACAACCTAAAATTTAAGCTATAATAATCAATTAACGAACTAATTAAACAATAAAATAAGTTTGTGAAATTTTCAGAATCGAGCTACGAAAGTTGCACCATTGTGTCCGTAGTGATTTTTTGATCAATTTTCATATATAACTTGTCGAAATCTGAGTTGGTATGGAGAAGTTACGAGTGAAACAAGAATTTAGAATTTAATAAACTAAAATGAAAAAAAGAAAGAAAGAGAAATGACCCTAGGGGTCGACCCTCACCAGAGTCTGGTCGACCTATAGGTCGACCCACAAACCCCTCAGGTCGACCTGCCAATATCCTTTGACATGAAAACGTCCAGGTACGAGTCGATAACCGTGTTTTACATTTTTAGTTTAATCTCGTGCATTCCTAGCCGCATCCGACGGTTCCTAGTGAGCCTATGACGTGGTTGCACCAAATTTAATCTTCAAATCCGACGGCCTGAGATCCCTAAGCCACACTATAAATAGAACCCTAGGCCTGGCTATTTTTTTTCATTTAGATTTTTTTTCCCCAATTGGTTCATTGCCTGAGGCTGAACCCTAAATAGAAATTTTTTCTGGGGGGGGGAGATCTTTTTGATATAAATATTCTACACCCTAGAAGTGGATCTGGGAGGGCCAACGACTAAAGCTAGGGACCATAGGTGAGTGTTTTGTAATTATTTTAATTTTTAAGTAATTTAGAATAATAGGGTTCTCAATAGTTATAGTTTTCCTACAAATTCGAGACAATTTTTATATAAGTTTATTTACAATCTATTTTTAAGTAAATTTCAGAAGTTCTTTTCACTCTATTTTTATTCAGCTATTTTATTCAATTATTACAGTTATTTACAGCTATTCACAATTATTTACTGTTATATACATCTGTTTTAAGTTGGAATTTAGCTTGTAAATATTAGTTTCTTTTTTAAAGATTTAATCCCTTTTTGTGCGAATAAATTAAAAAGAGAAGAATTCGCTAATATGGATTAAAATAGAATAAGATTAAATTTACAGAAATCGGATATAAAATAAGAAAAACTGAAATAAAATAGAGATGGACCGAAATAGGAAAATTTAAGATATTTGCAAGCATGATTATAACAAGTGGTTATAACTAAAAAGAGAAAATAGAAGAGTAACAGTTGAAAGAACAATTATAACACGTAGGTTATAGAAAGACAGAAATAACGGAAGAGGCTTAGTTATAATTAAAACGACAGATATAACGGAAGAGGCTTATTCTAAAACTTAGATCTTGGATTAAGTTAACAAGCAAAATAACGAAGAAAGAAATATTAGAAGAGGCTTATTTTAAAACTTAGATCTGGGATTAAGTTAATAAGCAAATATAGCAAAAAAAGAAATATATCAGAAGAGGCTTATTTTAAAACTTAAATCTTAAGTTAATAAGAAAATATTGAAGTACGACCTGTACCGCCAACATTCCCTTTCAGATCTAGGACTAATGGTCTTACAATAGTAGGTGAGGTTAGGACACGCTTATGCTGATTAAGGTAAATTAGTGGCTAATAGATAGAGGCTCAAATCTGGAGATTTAGATGAGGGGCGCAAAACTAGAAGATTGTTTATTAGGATCAGTACCGGCAGCATTCACTTTCTGGTCTAGAACTGATGTTCTCATAATAGTTAGGTGAGACTGGGGAGCATTCCCTTTCAGAAGTAGGACTGGTGGTCTCACAACAATTAGGTGAGGCTGGGCATGCTTATGCTGATTAGGGTAAATAAAGGGTCAAATAAGGGGCAACAATTAGTGTGTACTGGCGATGACCGAGCGTGTGGCATCAATTAGGGTAAATAATTCGCTACTGCGTCCTAAGCACTGAAGTGGTGTCTTTTATTATGAGTAACAAGATTGGTTCACAGTGGCACAACAAAAGATAGATAGGCCGATCAAAGGGTAGAATTCGAATTTCATCCTAATCTAGATAGCAGTTGAGATAGGATATAGTTTCAGCCTAATCATAGCAGTTTAAGACAAGAGCGAACAATCAAACAATCTAAGCAAACAGTCAAAGAGAATCAGAAAAGTATTTTACCCTAGTTTTATCTTTTCTGTATTTTCCTTTCAAGCTAGAACTATTGCCTAGTCTATTATCTTTATCTATCTTAGAAATTCTAGTAATTACTTTCCCTCACCAGACTTAATGTCTGACCCACTCCTCTATTTTCCCCTTTTCCCCCAATAGGCCAGCAGGGTTGAGGAAGTTGATTCGGGTTGCTTGGAGATTAATTCCCAGAGTTATCTCATTTCAGATGTATTCTTCAACTTTTCATCCTTTTCATTTGGTTTATAACGAATTGGTCCTTGTTAGAGGGATTACTATTATTATTGTTGCATTTATACTCTGATTATATGAGACCGAGATGTATTTTCATGAAACATGAGAGATTTTGAGTTTTGAGACATGTTATGTTTTATGGCTTATTTTGAAATGAAGTTTAATTTTGAATGATAAATTATTATTTTGAATGTTTCCGCTGTTTTTACTTATATGTCTTGTGAATCTTAGTCTTTGTGATGCTTTAACTATACCTACAATGCACCACATCCTTTAGTGTGCCCTTTTGGGGATATCAAGGGGTGTGGGGTGTTTCAAGATGAATGATCCTGTGGTTTAGCTGACATATGGGTGGTACGAAAACTCCATATCTAGAGTATGCTTATAGATATTGCTAGTAGGCAGTAATTGGTACTTGGTACACATTGTTCAAATGAGTGCTCGAATGATGGCTTAGTTGTGTTTACCTTATGGTATATGTTATCTAGAGATATATGGTGCTCGGAAGGTATTTTTTGATCCTTGTCGTAGGATTTCGGTCTCATTGAGAAGGTCTCCGTGGAAAATCCATTTATATGAACGTACCTTAGTGATTCTATTTGTATATCTAAATATGCTGTCAAATGTAATCAATGTAACTATTTCATCCATGGTTAATATTTATTTGAAACATTATAGACATTATTATAATATCACCAAAATTTCCTATAAAATGGTTTGGTTATCATGTGATAAAAACGTGTCCATTTTTATGTGCAGCGTAGTCTTATGAGATAAGTTTATTTCAAAGGGATTTATAACATTAGATAATTCAAATTACATGAGTTTTCTCACATTGGTTTACCAGACTGATTCGGATGTTATTTTTCCTATAATGCTCAGGTCAGGCCGAGCATATTTATAGATTTTAGTTGGACGCTTCGGAATTTCGGGAGACGAGCTGGAGGCCAAGACACGTATTCACGTATATGGTTATTTTTCCACTATGTTCATTGTTGTATTTATCAACAATTGTGGTGATGGGTTGTTATAACTGTTTAGGCTAAAATTGGTTAGTATACTCTAATTGATGTCTGCATGCACATATATTATAGTTTGTTTTGTTTAAAGATTTGTTGTATATTATAGATTATTTGTTTCACTATGAGATCCTATGTTGTTTGTTTTCTTTATTCCTTTATTTTCCCCTAACTATTGGATTTTTTGCCTTTCGATTGCTTGACATGCAATACAATGGATGTAGTAGTGTTGATTTTTGGGGATAGAAAACCTGGTTGTTACATTTTGTATCAAAGCTGAAGGTTGAGCGGGAACCTGGATTTGGTGGGGTGGGTACACACACACACACAGATATATATATATATATATATATATATATATATATATGAGCGCGTATTTGTTAGTGATATAAAAATGTTTTATATTGTGTTGCTTAATCTATTGAGTGGCTTATGGATTTTGGCCAATAAGAGTAATTAATGTTATTAATAGGGATCTCTAAACACTTGAACAAAGCAATTTGACACGATATTGTTTTGAAATTGGGTAAATGAAATAATTTTTCCTAGACTATATTATATATAAATGAATAATTTTTCAGAAATTATTATAGTATATACGGTGTGTTTAGCTGTTGAAAAAATGATAATGTTTGATCATTATCATTTGTCGTTTGTTGTTTGTGTTTTGATAAAAGTTGTTATTATAATCTAAACAAAGATTAAAAATTAAGATATGGTTTTATATAAGAAAAGTGAAATTATATAAATGGTTTATAAAAGAGGTTTATAAATAAAAAGGGTTTAAAAGCTGAGAATTTGAGATTTTAATTCCCACTGGTTTTTGGAAATTATTTTTAAGGTTTTGGAGAATATTAATAATATTATTTGGAAAATATTTTTGACTAGAAATATTTTAAATGGAATTTAAAAGAGATAAAAGCATAGAACTCACTTCGGTTGCTAGAAAATAATTTCGATGATAAAATAGCATCATCGACGTTCATTTTTGGGTTTCCAATAGAGGAATTGCTATCATTGGAGTTTTGTTTTGGTAAAAAAAGTTTTGACTTTAAAATTCAAAATTATGATTTGAATTACAAATAAATCAATTATAATATTTCAATATAGTTTCAAATAAGAACCGTGTGTTTGAACTTTGAAAATTTTCATTGAGTACTTTATGAAAATATGAGAAAATAAGTCTGATGACTTATAAATTTTGAGAATTAGTAAGTTAAACCAAAATTTTAAATTTGTTGCATATGAAGGTTAAGAAAGGTAAAAAATTGAAATTGGACTTTGGAATGACATTTAACTTAAGGTAAGTTAAATAAAATTAAATTTGAAAAGAAATTTACCCTAAGTTAGTCTAAATGGACTAAGTTAAATAAATTTGAAATGAAATTTAAATCAAGTTAAGTAAAGTGGGATAAAACGAGTTAAATAAATTAGGATTTGACTTTCGAATTGAAGATAAACTTAAATTATAAAATAAAATTCAATTTGAGTTGTGAAATGAATTGAATATGGTTTAGAATGTTGTTTGATAGAAACAAATTTGAACTTAAGTTATCAAGTGAAATAAACATGAGAAGTGTTGTATAAAATATTTATAATAAACTTAAGTAAAATTCTATGAAAATGTTTCATAAAGGAACCGAGTACGGAAGAAAATGTTGTTAAACATAAATTGAATTTAAAGTAAAGATTAATAAGTAAATGTTAATGAATTGAATGTAAGTGAAATTAAAATGAATAATTGAATTTGATTTAAATTTAATGTGGATCAAATGAATATAAACAGAATTGAATGTAAATAAAAGAATCGGGAATAAGGAATCGGATATAATAAGAAACCATCAAAATAAATATGTAAGATGTACGTATATTGTCTTACTCGCATAATTGTTTGACCGAGATTCAAATATACAATTTCGAGGTGATTTACACCGGTCTGATTAGGATTTTTCACTTGATTCTTGACGGCAAACACTGAATCTGGATTTTTTTATTGATTTTAATATTCTCTATCATGGTTGGTTATGCAAGGAGAATGGTGGTTTATAATCAAGAAACGAGATCTGAGTCCCCACTAGAATGGTCATGTGAATGATGCTATTTCAAAAGTGAAATTGTATGATCGAGCGAGCTATCAGATTTGATATTGCATACAGATGATATATGAACATCGTACGGACTTTAGTAAAGTAAATATTGGAAATTAAAATTGCAGAATAATATGATTATGAATTATATGATTGGTTAACATTGGAAAATAGGATGCAGGTATATAAAAGCAAGAGCTAAATTAATGCCTTCTGTTTCATAAGTAAATTTTGGGTTGCCGACTAAATGGTACATGATTATATAGTTGTTTGGCTTAATGGTTTTATGATTGAGCCACTTAACTTTTGTTTTCTTTATTGGTTTAGGCCCTAGTACCAAGTTGAAATTGTCCCGATCTAGCCGCGCAAAGGAGACGCTGGCGAAATTTAAGGCGTTAGAAAATTTTTGGGAAATTTGAAAGAATTTTTTAATAGCTAAAATTTGATTTTGAATTATAACCTGAAATGATTGGATGAGATGATGTTAATTTGAATCTATGAATGAATTTGGAAATTTAGTAAAAGTAATAACAAAGTTTCAACAAGTTGATTTTTGGTAAAAGTTAAAGGATTAAAATAATTTGGTGAACTATTACGACTAATTTGTTTTAAAAGTTAATGGGTTGGTGCATTTTTCTTACTTTGGAAATCTCGGGGGCAAAATTCTTTTAAGGGGAGGGGGTGAGAATGTAACGACCCAGATTTTAGTCATTTGGATTGGAATAATCAATAGGTTTTGAATATTGAAAAGTTAATTTTATAAGTTAAATATCTTGAATTTCAAATATGGCGATTTATTTGGTAATTAAATTGTTGAATTTAATAGTAGAAATTGTTTAAATAATTGAGTCTTGGGTTTTAAATAGGATAAAATAATGATTTCAGAGCTCATTTAAATTCTACATAATAAGAATGAAGATAATAAAAATTTGAATATTAATTTAAAAGTGATTAATTTGGTTTTTATAATAATTCATTTTAATCAACGTGTAGAAATAACATTCCGGCTTACTATCCTGGATTTCGACGAATCTAGTGTCGTTGGATTCATAATAGTGAGTTATTGTATGTCGACGATTTTCATGACAATCAGACATATCGTTTTGGAGGTGCGAGTTGAAATGTGTAGAAATTAATTTTAGAAATTTATAGTATAACTGGGTTTGAAAAGCTATCTTCTACATATGATCGAATTAAGCCTCGGGATAAGTTTCATTATGTTCGAAATAGGGGTATAACATATAGAATGCCAAACTGTATGTCTCATTTGGGCTTCGAAATTTTCAAACGTTGTATAGTTTGATAATTTAAATTTAAATTATGTATATATATATATATATATATATATATATATCAGCCCTAACTACCCCATGCTTTACAATACAAGGCCATGCCACTGCGCACAAGCCCATACCCCTTATTCAAAATTCCATCCCTCCATTTTATTTTAAAACCATTCGAAAAAAAGGGATGAAACTTCAAAAATTAAAATACAAATTTTTACTCAACAAAAAAAATCAAAAACTTGAATCTTTGATCGTATAATGATGAAATCTATAATCTGGCATAAGAATGGTAGGTCTCGTTCGTGTTTTGAGTGGTTTGACATTAGAGGCATGGGTTAGGGTTATGATTTTCATTAGATTGAGTCAACGATAGGTGAAATCGAGTTTATATTGGGATTTGGAATGCCGAACAATGCCTATGGCCAAAATTTGGAAAGGGGCGGTGCTCGTATGGACATCATGACCTAGCGTGTTCAAGAGGAGATCTGGGTTGTTGCATTTCGCTTAGGGTGAATGGAAGTCGATTTGTGGTGCCGGGTAGATCGAGCTTGCATAGAAAAAATTATTGGAGTCGTCGGATTTGAATTTCGATAACCGAAGCTTCGTGTCGTTAGATGAATGCACCGCTAGGCATTGGGTTTAATGTACATGCATGAACGATATCGAGGAATATGAGATAGGAGTGAAGTTGTAAATATAGGGAATTTTGTAATTTCTTTATTTAGTTATTACTTTAAAAATCAATAACTTAAAAATTTAATAACTCTCTCACACGAGTTCCAATCAAGGCATGAAATTTGCATTACGCTCGTAATGATGAAAGTTTTGCAATGGAATAGGTTTATGAATTTGGAAACAGTTGATGTAACATCCCTCTACTTGGAGGCCCAAAACTAACGGCTGGGGATGATGCATTCGTCTATAGTTATTAATCCTCATCGACCAAATATAGCATTGTTAGATACATTAATACACAGATCACAAGAATATGGAAAAAATTAACAAATAAAAAAAAATTCCATATTCCATTCAAAAATATTTCTTGTTCATTACATAATCTCACAAACGTTAACCACGTTCCGAAAAATATAATCATTACACATATGCAAAGAGCTATATATAAAGATGTCCCCTTGGTCGATCAGAGTATATAGTAAGACAATAAAACAAGTATGCCTTTACATCCAAAATAGACAGTGGAAAAAGATAACTCTAAATAATTGGAATGCCTCATCTACATCTTTGGAAGCTTTATTTATCTAAGAAGAGAACCTGGAAACCCTAAACCTCAAATTACTGAAAATCAATTGAATACCCAAGAGTTTAAGGGGAAAACAAAAACTTCAAGTCATGCATAAAACTTGGTATGAATAATAATCTAACATCTCAATCCATTTAGATATCTAGTGAGAAACGTCGCTTAGCGGAATGGGTTTTCCCCTCACTAGTACCCTAAAACCTTTATAAATCATATATTGTGCTCTTGCATCCACAATGGTTAAAACATAGCATTTCAAAATATTATGATGATATGCACACATATAAAACATTTTAGATTCACATCCCCGATTTAATCGACTACTTGTCATATTAACAGTTTTCAGGGTCACTATTAACATATTAGTTTTCATGGGCATACTAAAACCTTTTCATAATTCGTGGACACCCTGTCCTATGTCATAGTTTTCATGGGATTACTAAGAACCTATAGGCCCCTGCAAATTAACTTAATTAATTCATGGGTTCCTCTGAATCTATTGGTGATTCCAATAACTCATCTCTTATCCTAGTTTTCATGGGTTGACTAGGAACCTATTGATGCCTCTAATAACTTCTTTCTTATCCTATTTTTCACAGATTGAATAGAAAACTTTTGATGCCTCCAATAACTTCCAATTCATAGTTTTCATGGGTTTACTATGAACTTGTCTCTTGGACAACTTCAAGGTTTAGGCATCCTAGATTCTGGTTTCCCTGACCTTCTGGATGCAATTCTGCTACTTCAGGATTTCAATCAATTTATATTCGCTACTGAGCTAACCTAGCCGGTTCTTCTACCATTTTTCCCCAAAATGAAGTTTTGGGTCCACTATAATATGAACATACTTATATTTGAAGAAGCAAACATAATTACAAAACGGTACCACTTCTGTGTCCTTGAAATACTTTTCATATAAAATATGGTTAATCCGTTTAACCTAAATTTTTTATCAAGGAAAGCTTCTTCATAAAATCATTTCAAAAATCCTTTGTTTAGCCATAGTTTTCCCTTTAAGAATGAGTTTGGGTTACAAAACCTTTTAAAACCTTCACAACCTTGCTTTCAACTTCATTGGATGATCCCCTTCGAAAGCATATAAATCTATCTTCAAATAAGCTCCTGCCTTTCGAATACTTTAAAACATTTCTTTCGAAACATTTCGATTGTATTGAAGTATTAACTTTTAGCTTTAGAAGCATAGCTTCGAAACAATTGAAAGTACCCCTTTCGAAAATATTGAAAGTACCCTTTCGACAACATTGAAAGGCTCACTTTCGAAACCATTGGAAGTATACCTTCCGAAGCCATTGGGTTTATATTTAAATATCATTTTGGATCAAAGTGAACATAAATAAAAGTACTCCTTTCGAAAACATAAAACATTTGGGTAAAAATATTAAAAGGCTGGCTTTGAGAGACTTGGACTCATGACACAACAACATATCGTTGGATTTGCGACTCAATAACTAACTGTTTAACTCGAACAAACGATCATCCCGAAATAGTGAACGAGAACGCCTCTCGAACTCTCATCGATAGGATCTTTCCCGGTAAATTTACTATTCCATCTTGCATCTCGTTACCCGCCCCTATGTGTAACCATTTCGAAATTCACTTGAACCATATCACCATGCTTCCAAAATTTGGCAATTTTGAACACGACGACCCCTACACTTTCTGGTCTAAATTCAAACAAGTTTGTGCAACCATTAAGCTCCAATAACTTTTTGATGATGGAATCAAACTTCGATTAATCTCATTCGCTCTTACGGATTACGTTGAAAAATGGTTGTACAGCTTACCATCGAACTCAATTAAAACGTGGGAAAATTCGTAAAATCTTTGTTAAAAAAGTTCTACCCCTTGGAAAATGAGTAGAATTCGAAAAGAAATTGTAAATTTTCCAACTCTTACATGATGGACTCAGAAACATCTTACGAACCATGCTCGAATCAATGTGCCAAGGCAACTTTCTTGCCAAACATCACGACGATGCTTGGCAATTTCTCGAAAACCTTGCCAAAAGGTCAACCCAATAGGAACATTCAAATGAAAAATCAATTTACTCACGATCGAGTGCACAATCGATAAGATCTTCTTTTGCTTTGGAAGCTAAGATTGACGCAATGATTAAAAAATTCGACATCGTTTTCTCATCAAATCAAATGAACCAAGCTTCCCAATCGATGTGTTATAAAAGCAACGATCCTAATCATATAGCCAATCAGTGCCCCAATCCTATCGAACAAATCATTGCTTTTAACAAAGCCAAACATGACCCATGTTCTCCATAGTACAACCCTGGTTGGAGAATCACCCAAGTTTGGCTTGGAACCAAAACAATCCCAACACGAATACGGTTCGTCCCAATTTCAAGCATTCCTGAATAATGCTTCAGATCCTCCATTTCAACCCAACCATTCTCAACCAAATTTTGCAGGTCCGTCTCATAATCAACCGCAGCAATCAAATTTATAACCAAATTCTACTCAACCTTCCTAAGATGATAAACGTTTAAGTCCACTTAAAAAAACTCTGAAACTTTGGCTAAAGCAACTACTCAAAGCCTTCAATCAAACAGAAATTTGCAAAATTTACTGACCTCATATATGCAAAACACAAACCAATTGATTGTAAAACTCGAAATGCAAATGAGTCAATTAGCCACGTCTATAAGTGAATGTGAATGAGGCATATTTCTAAGCCAGCCTGTTCCAAATCCCAGAAATCAAAACACAAATTCAAATCAAGCCCTCAAGATAGCAACGTCACCCAATTGAATGCTATCGCAAATTTACGTTTCGGTAAAAAAAATCGCTAATCAAGTCGTTAATCTAAACGATTTACCGTAAACGGCTCTCGATGCTTCAAACAAATCAGAACAAAATGTGGAGCCAAATGTTGAATCGAATGACAATCAAAATTCTTCTTCTTCTACTCGAGTAGACCCGCGTACCGAGTATCGTATTCCATTTCCATATTGTCTTCGACCCAAGAAACACTCGAACCAAATGGAAAGGATGTTGGAAATTTTTAAACAAGTGAAAGTGAACATCTTGCTTTTTAACATCTTCCAGCAAGTCCCCACTTACGTGAAATTTCTTAAGTACTTGTGCACCCAAAAGTAACACATTCAATTGTCCAAAAAAGTCTTCTTAGCCGCTAGTTTGAGTGAAATCTTTTCCCAATCCATGCCCGTCAAATACAAATATCCTGGCTGCCCTACGATTTCGTGTACAATTTGAGATAAGACGTTCAACAAATGCTTGATAGACTTAGGTGCGAGTATCAACTTGATTCCATACTCCGTGTATGTACAATTAGGCTTAGGTGAGCTCAAACCCACAAAAGTCACGCTTTAATTTTCCGATCGCTCCATTAAGAAGCCTGTAGAAGAAACCGAGGACGTGCTCATTCGAGTAGGGAAATTCATATTCCCCATTGATTTTATCATTCTCGAAACACAACCCGTGACAAATCCCACGAGTCAAATTCCGTTGATTTTAGGCCGACCATTCTTAGCCACCTAAAATGCCTTAATCAATTATCGTAATGGATCAATGATAATATCTTTTGGAAACATGACTTTGGATCTTAATATTTTCAATCTTGAAAGGACAATCAAATGAACCTCGCGACCAAGTGTTGGAAGTTAGTGTCATTTATGAAAACTTCGAAAACGAGACACTTGACCTTAACAACGAACGCGAAGCTGAGCATGAATTTTTTTTGTGAAATACCTAATGAGATTGAATACATTCTTCCCTTTGAATCGCCTCCAGTTAAGTTCGAATATTAACCCAATTCTTTGATCAAGAAAAGTTGGACCTCAAACCACTTCCCAAACACCTTAAGTACGCATACTTAGGTGATAACGAAACATTGTCCATCATAATTTCCACAACTTTCTCTCTTAATCAAGAAACTTCCTTACTTTCCATTCTTTCGAAAAAAAGAGCAGCAATTGGATGGTCGATCTCTAATATTAAGGGAATTAGTCCCTCTCTTGTTCAACATCGCATCCATTTAATTGACGCTTCCAAGCCTGTTCGTGATGCACAACGAAGGCTTAATCTTAAAATGAAAGATGCGGTGCATCATGAAATTCTTAAACTTCTCGACAACAGAATCATTCACCTAAGCTATGATAGTTTATGGTTTAGCCCAATTCATGTTGTACCGAAAAAGTCTGGGCTTACTGTAACAACCCGTGGTTTTAGAACAAATAATTATCGTTGTTGGCTAATTTCAATTTGATTTTTTGATTCAATTGAAATTCTTTTAAATTGGGTTAAAATCGCATTAATTAATTATCGTTTTTAATGGAATAATGTTGATAGCAAATTGCAGATTGGAGTTTTTAATTGATTAAAATTCTTTTATATATTGGTTAAGTGTTGTTTGGGCTTTAACAAATATTGGCCCATGTTTACATTTGCTTGATGCCGTGTTAAAGTGAATGTCGTTTGCCCTTGATCCATTCATTTTTTCGTTTGCAACCCTAAATCATACGAATGAAAAAAAATGGCGGCCTCCTCTTGTCGTCCCCTTTTTCCAAATTAGGGCTTGTGAAACCTTGTGAAGCCGCCGACCTTTGGTTGCTCGATCGAAAGCTTTGTCGATCGACTATCCCCTGGTGTTGCTCACGACCGCTTCTTCTTGCGTCGATTTCGTCGTCGCTTCGTTTTAAGGTGAGTAATTCTTATTTACTCACATCTGGTTCAATACTTGGTTACAGCAGTTCGACTTTGTCTCGATGTTGATGTTTTCACTTGATTTTAATTTATGTTCAGCTGGATTTGATGTTGTTCTTGTTGTCTTTCGATGTTGAATTCTTTGGTATTTCTTTCTTTTTCTCCGGTTGTTGTCGTTGCCCTACTTTGTGAAGTACTTGCTAAACTTGGGGAATTGCAGTTTTGTTTTCGTGTTGTCTGGTGCTCGTTGCCAGTTGCCATTCCCGGTGTTAAAATTCTTTTTGCTCGATTCTGGTCATCTGTGTGCATACCTGTAGTCTGCCATTTGGCCTTGAATGTCGTTGCCATTGATATTGGTCTTGTTGATGATGGGGCTTGCTGGTTCGATGTACTTAAATGATGTCTACACTGTAACTTGGGCCTTGTAGTCTTCATGTTGATAGTATATATATATATGTCATGGACCTTTGGTATACTGCATCACTGTAGTTCGAGTTTTGTTTGCACTGCAACCATACGTATGTTGTGCTTGTTGTATATATGTACCGAGTTAGCTTTGTGTTTCACTATGTTTGTTCTACATCGAGTACAGGTTATTGCCATCCACTTGAATGCAGTGCATTCGTCAGGTTCAGTTTTGTACCAGTTGCAGTAATTCCTATGTTCATTTAATGCTGTGTTTCACTTGACTGTGATTGACTGTTTCATTCCTGTAGTTCACTGCACTTCCATCACCATATCTCCATCATCTACGTAGCTGTCGAGTTCATTTGCATCTTTAACTTGGCTAATTTCCAATTTCATGTTATCATGTTTATGCCAGTGTATTCATGTAGTTGTTACTATGCCTTGAACTGTTACTATCATGTTCATATGCATTTTTCCAGTTTCATTTTGTTGACGCGGTTCCAACTCCACTTCATGTATATTGCTCCGAGTAATTTTACATCAGTAACCTGGTTGTATTTATTGCATTACTGCTTCACGCTGGACCGCCTTTGCCTGTGCATGTTTGTCACCTGGTCTGGAATACCCTATGTTGTTGTTTTCAATTGGCATATGGATTTGCTTGTGTACTGGGTAGTATGCATTCGCTTATAGTTGTGTCTGGCCATTCTTTGTACTATCTGAACTAGTCTGGGATGGTTGTAATGTTGTCCCATATAAGTTCAAAAAAAAAATTGTTTGTGCCTTTGACCCTGTACATGTGTCTGCTACATTATATAGTGGCCTTACTTGTGCATTTTGATGTGTGAATCGCCGTGTCAGTTTGCATTTTACTTGGTTAATCTTCAGTCTCAGGTTGCCTTGACTTTGGTCGTTGCATTGAGTCGAGTCATGATTGCAGTGACTTGACCTTTGCATTTTGTTGTTTTCAAAAATTCACTTGAGTTGAATCCGGTACTTCGGGTTTGACCTTGTGCTCGTTTGTGAATCCTCATTGGGTACATCATCACTGTAGTGGCAAGGCAGTGCACGCAAGCGTGAACTGCAGCCACACGGTATTCATTGGGTACATCATCACTGTAGTGGCAAGGCAGTGCACGCAAGCGTGAACTGCAGCCACACGGTATTGCTTTTATTGATATTTAAATTACTTTTGATCCATTGATCTTTTGCGTATTCATATATTGGCGAGGCAGTACACGTTAGTGTGTACTGCAGCCAATCAGTATTGATGTTTTTAAGCGATATTCCAATTGTTTAAATTGATTTAGTTTCATTTGATCATTTTGTTGTTATCTAATTATCTATTTGATAATTAGATTATGAGTTTCTAGTTATTTATTAATAATTAGATTTTGATGTTAATTGCCGATTAGGCAATTCTGATGTTTTTCTAAATTATCTTCATTAATAATCATTTCATCTATCTTCGTTGATAATTTGAGTTACTGAATTGTTGTTTTAACACTATACGTGTTATATTCACCGTTATCCGATTTTCTTGTTAAAGGATCGGATAGGTGAATTTATTTTTTGACTGTCGTCTAATTGTTAATTAATTATTACTGCTTCTATGCATTAATAACTGAGTTCGAATTAGACTGACCCGTGTATTATTTTCTTTTGAATGTAATACTCGGGTCAGACCGAGTATTTACAGGTTGTTGATATCTTACTTTGGGTTGCTGCTAGAGCTATGAAGCCTTTTCACACTTTTTGGAGTAGTCGTTGTATTTGTATAGGATGTTGTATATTCATGTATATTATTCAAGATAATGTACTTGTTTATGTAGCTTCCAGAGTCGACAGTTGTAGTTGTATCATATGTATTGTATCACATGTATATTAACTGACATCAGTTATATATATATAAGACTTTCTGTTACATCTGTGTTCCGCATTTACTTTATCTGTGTTATTATTATATATATTGTCCTAAACTATTATGAACCACCGTAGTTCATTTTATACTAGAATTGGGTATGTCGATGGGAGTAAATAAATAAAAGATGAAAAATAAAAATATATACCACTCCTATCGAGATAACCAATACTAGTGTAAGGCCCAACTACGGATGGCCTCTCCTATCCAGCCTTATTCTTCATAATAATAGACAGTATTTCTTTTAATACTCTTTGTTATTGTGAGCATAGAGGTGGGGCGTCACTGTTGGTATCAGAGCTTGGGGTTTATGGACATAATATAAAACATAACTTAGATGGAACATATGTTACAACTATTAGTCGATGTTTTATATGAGCTTTGAGTCAAAACTAAAGTTTTGAAATTTTGATAAAATTTTTTAAATAGCTTTATTTAAAAATAAAAGTTGATTTGGGTTTTGATGATTAATTGATTTGTGCTTTGCTTATCAGAGTGCGCAGCGAAAACAGTGTGACTGCTTCGCTGAGTACAGATGATAATTATTTTGATTTAAAAATCAAAGTATGAAATTGAAATAAATTTCATTTGTTGTTTATATAGCTGTGTTTATTTTGTTTTCTTTAAAATTTTGAATCCGATTTGAGGATTCGAAGCGATTGCAGCTATGTGGTTTTGTTGAAATTTTGCTGGTTTCCTTTGATGTTAATCACATGTTGATTAGATTTTGCTGTTTTGAATTATCTTCATTGAAGATATATTCGAATGATTTCTTTGTTCATTTTGTAGTGTACGTGCAAAATTCAAGCCGCACGTTACTGCATTAATTTTACGTTGAACCGATGCTTGGTTATGAAACGTATTTTGTTGCCGTTATTCTTATAACGGGCTTTTCACACCAATGCTATATTTTGAAGCACGGTGTTTTGTTGACATATTTCAATGAATGAAAATTCACTGATATTATAATTTGATGCAAATTATTTTGATGAGATTTTGACATTTAAAAACTACTGTTGCCTTGACTTCAGTAACTGTCAAATTTTAAAGTGGATTTTCAAGTGGCTATCCCGCAATGCTTATTTTGAGATTAGTTTTACGTTGTTTTGAGAAGTACCATTTTCTTGTTGAAATTGCTACTTATGTTGCTGATTTAATCACGTGATTATAAAAAGCGTTTTAAGATAAAAAATTGTTTTCAAAATTTTTCAGTTTACGTTTTCAAAAGAATGAGAAAGAGATTTAAATGATTCAGCAAAATCGAGGACTATAAACCATTTCTTTTACTGATTCACTTAATTCCGGACTTGTTCGTTTGAGAATGTAGATTATTACTTTTATGAAATAAATGAAATTGTTTTCAGAATTTTTACAGTTTGCATTTTCAGAAGAATGAGAAAGTGACTTAAACGTTTTAGAAAAATCGAGGATTATGACCCCTTTCTTTTACTGATTCGCTTAATTCCGGACTTGTCCGTTTGAGAATGTGAAATGTTATTTTTGGAATACACAATTTACACTTTCAAGGAAACGATGAAGAGATTTAAATGATGTAGCAAAAGAGCGGAGTATGGAATCACACTTTTACTATTTCGGTTAATTCCGGACTCGTTAATTGAAACATTTGCTGTTTGATGATTTTGATGATTTTACACGTTCAAGGAAACGATGAAGAGAATCAAACGATTTAGTAAAACACGTGGTATGGGACATGTGCGTTTGCTATTTCGGTTAATTCCGGACTCGTTAATTGAATATATGATGATTTTTGTGTGCTTTCGAGCCACTATGTTGGACCTTCGGGTCATATGTTGGACCTTTGGGTCAATACCAGTACCAGACCTTCGGGTCATATGTTGGACCTTCGGGTCATATGTTGGGCGCCAAAATTATGTTGGGTACTTGGTAGGCTTCGGGCATATGTTGATGCACGTGCGGCGTAGCTAAAACTCGCCATCTGATGGGATCGATCCAACCTTTTATGTTGATTTTCTAGTTATCTTAATTGATTCTAGATATTTGTTGTTTCCAATTATCTGCAGGTAATTGGATATTTGTTGATATGAGTTCTGATTATCGTTTTTGATAATCGGATATTTGTTGATTTGATTATCGTTTTTGATAATCGAATATTTGTTGATATGAGTTCTGATTATCGTTTTTGATAATCGGATATTTGTTGATTTGATTATCGTTTTTCATAATCGAATATTTGTTGATATGAGTTCTGATTATCGTTTTTGATAATCGGATATTTGTTGATTTGATTATTGTTTTTTATAATCGAATATTTGTTGATATGAGTTCTGATTATCGTTTTTGATAATCGGATATTTGTTGATTTGATTATCGTTTTTGATAATTGAATATTTGTTGATATGAGTTCTGATTATCGTTTTTGATAATCGGATATTTGTTGATTTGATTATCGTTTTAAATAATCGAATATTTGTTGATTTGAGATTTGATTATCGCTTGAGATAATCAAATATTTGTTGATTTGAGATTTGATTATCGCTTGAGATAATCAAATAATTGTTGATTTGAGATTTGATTATCGCTTGAGATAATCAAATAATTGTTGATTTGAGATTTGATTATCGCTTGAGATAATCAAATATTTGTTGATTTGGGATTTGATTATCGCTTGAGATAATCAAATAATTGTTGATTTGGGATTTGATTATCGCATGAGATAATCAAATATTTGTTGATTTGAGATTTGATTATCGCTTGAGATAATCAAATATTTGTTGATTTGAGATTTGATTATCGCTTGAGATAATCAAATATTTGTTGATTTGAGATTTGATTATCGCTTGAGATAATCAAATATTTGTTGATTTGAGATTTGATTATCGCTTGAGATAATCAAATATTTGTTGATTTGCGATTTGATTATCGATTGAGATAATCAAATAATTGTTGATTTGGGATTTGATTATCGATTGAGATAATCAAATATTTGTTGATTTGGGATTTGATTATCGCTTGAGATAAACAAATATTTGTTGATTTGAGATTTGATTATCGCTTGAGATAATCAAATATTTGTTGATTTGAGAATTCTGATTATCGTTTTTGCTAATTAGACTTTTGTTGTTTTCTGATTACCATTTGGTAACTAGATAATTGCGTTTTTGCGTTTTGTGATTTGTGTTTCCTAATTATCTTTATTGATAATTAGATTTTGCTGTCTTCTTATTATCGTATCGATAATTAGATATTGCTGTTTGGTGATTTATGTATGCTTATTATCTAATTGATAATTGAATATTGCTGATAATTGCATTTATTCCGTTTTGTTGTTTTCTGATTATCTATTTGATAGTTAGATTTTGTTGTAAATTTGTGAATTTCTTTTATGAAATTAAAAGATTTCTTAGATATTTGTGTTCTTGACCTTTATTTTCTAGCTTAACCAGTTTATGTTAGAAAATTTATTGCTAGTGACGACCTTAATTATGAAAATTGCGGGGACACAATTTTTATAAGGAGGGGAGTCTGTAACAACCCGTGGTTTTAGAACAAATAATTATCGTTGTTGGCTAATTTCAATTTGAGTTTTTGATTCAATTGAAATTCTTTTAAATTAGGTTAAAATCACATAAATTAATTATCGTTTTTAATGGAATAATGTTGATAGCAAATTGCAGATTGGAGTTTTTAATTGATTAAAATTCTTTTAAATATTGGTTAAGTGTTGTTTGGGCTTTAACAAATATTGGCCCATGTTTACATTTGCTTGATGCCATGTTAAAGTGAATGTCGTTTGCCCTTGATCCATTCATTTTTTCGTTTGCAACCCTAAATCATACGAATGAAAAAAAAATGGCGGCCTCCTCTTGTCGTCCCCTTTTTCCAAATTAGGGCTTGTGAAACCTTGTGAAGCCGCCGACCTTTGGTTGCTCGATCGAAAGCTTTGTCGATCGACTATCCCCTGGTGTTGCTCACGACCGCTTCTTCTTGCGTCGATTTCGTCGTCGCTTCGTTTTAAGGTGAGTAATTCTTATTTACTCACATCTGGTTCAATACTTGGTTACAGCAGTTCGACTTTGTCTCGATGTTGATGTTTTCACTTGATTTTAATTTATGTTCAGCTGGATTTGATGTTGTTCTTGTTGTCTTTCGATGTTGAATTCTTTGGTATTTCTTTCTTTTTCTCCGGTTGTTGTCGTTGCCCTACTTTGTGAAGTACTTGCTAAACTTGGGGAATTGCAGTTTTGTTTTCGTGTTGTCTGGTGCTCGTTGCCAGTTGCCATTCCCGGTGTTAAAATTCTTTTTGCTCGATTCTGGTCATCTGTGTGCATACCTGTAGTCTGCCATTTGGCCTTGAATGTCGTTGCCATTGATATTGGTCTTGTTGATGATGGGGCTTGCTGGTTCGATGTACTTAAATGATGTCTACACTGTAACTTGGGCCTTGTAGTCTTCATGTTGATAGTATATATATATATGTCATGGACCTTTGGTATACTGCATCACTGTAGTTCGAGTTTTGTTTGCACTGCAACCATACGTATGTTGTGCTTGTTGTATATATGTACCGAGTTAGCTTTGTGTTTCACTATGTTTGTTCTACATCGAGTACAGGTTATTGCCATCCACTTGAATGCAGTGCATTCGTCAGGTTCAGTTTTGTACCAGTTGCAGTAATTCCTATGTTCATTTAATGCTGTGTTTCACTTGACTGTGATTGACTGTTTCATTCCTGTAGTTCACTGCACTTCCATCACCATATCTCCATCATCTACGTAGCTGTCGAGTTCATTTGCATCTTTAACTTGGCTAATTTCCAATTTCATGTTATCATGTTTATGCCAGTGTATTCATGTAGTTGTTACTATGCCTTGAACTGTTACTATCATGTTCATATGCATTTTTCCAGTTTCATTTTGTTGACTCGGTTCCAACTCCACTTCATGTATATTGCTCCGAGTAATTTTACATCAGTAACCTGGTTGTATTTATTACATTACTGCTTCATGCTGGACCGCCTTTGCCTGTGCATGTTTGTCACCTGGTCTGGAATACCCTATGTTGTTGTTTTCAATTGGCATATGGATTTGCTTGTGTACTGGGTAGTATGCATTCGCTTATAGTTGTGTCTGGCCATTCTTTGTACTATCTGAACTAGTCTGGGATGGTTGTAATGTTGTCCCATATAAGTTCAAAAAAAAATTGTTTGTGCCTTTGACCCTGTACATGTGTCTGCTACATTATATAGTGGCCTTACTTGTGCATTTTGATGTGTGAATCGCCGTGTCAGTTTGCATTTTACTTGGTTAATCTTCAGTCTCAGGTTGCCTTGACTTTGGTCGTTGCATTGAGTCGAGTCATGATTGCAGTGACTTGACCTTTGCATTTTGTTGTTTTCAAAAATTCACTTGAGTTGAATCCGGTACTTCGGGTTTGACCTTGTGCTCGTTTGTGAATCCTCATTGGGTACATCATCACTGTAGTGGCAAGGCAGTGCACGCAAGCGTGAACTGCAGCCACACGGTATTCATTGGGTACATCATCACTGTAGTGGCAAGGCAGTGCACGCAAGCGTGAACTGCAGCCACACGGTATTGCTTTTATTGATATTTAAATTACTTTTGATCCATTGATCTTTTGCGTATTCATATATTGGCGAGGCAGTACACGTTAGTGTGTACTGCAGCCAATCAGTATTGATGTTTTTAAGCGATATTCCAATTGTTTAAATTGATTTAGTTTCATTTGATCATTTTGTTGTTATCTAATTATCTATTTGATAATTAGATTATGAGTTTCTAGTTATTTATTAATAATTAGATTTTGATGTTAATTGCCGATTAGGCAATTCTGATGTTTTTCTAAATTATCTTCATTAATAATCATTTCATCTATCTTCGTTGATAATTTGAGTTACTGAATTGTTGTTTTAACACTATACATGTTATATTCACCGTTATCCGATTTTCTTGTTAAAGGATCGGATAGGTGAATTTATTTTTTGACTGTCGTCTAATTGTTAATTAATTATTACTGCTTCTATGCATTAATAACTGAGTTCGAATTAGACTGACCCGTGTATTATTTTCTTTTGAATGTAATACTCGGGTCAGACCGAGTATTTACAGGTTGTTGATATCTTACTTTGGGTTGCTGCTAGAGCTATGAAGCCTTTTCACACTTTTTGGAGTAGTCGTTGTATTTGTATAGGATGTTGTATATTCATGTATATTATTCTCGATAATGTACTTGTTTATGTATCTTCCAGAGTCGACAGTTGTAGTTGTATCATATGTATTGTGTCACATGTATATCAACTAACATCAGTTATATATATATAAGACTTTCTGTTACATCTGTGTTCCGCATTTACTTTATCTGTGTTATTATTATATATATTGTCCTAAACTATTATGAACCATCGTAGTTCATTTTATACTACAATTGGGTATGTCGATGGGAGTAAATAAATAAAAGATGAAAAATAAAAATATATACCACTCCTATCGAGATAACCAATACTAGTGTAAGGCCCAACTACGGATGGCCGCTCCTATCCAGCCTTATTCTTCATAATAATAGACAGTATTTCTTTTAATACTCTTTGTTGTTGTGAGCATAGAGGTGGGGCGTCACAGTTGGTATCTGAGCTTGGGGTTTATGGACATAATATAAAACATAACTTAGATGGAACATATGTTACAACTATTAGTCGATGTTTTATATGAGCTTTGAGTCAAAACTAAAGTTTTGAAATTTTGATAAAATTTTTTAAATAGCTTTATTTAAAAATAAAAGTTGATTTGGGTTTTGATGATTAATTGATTTGTGCTTTGCTTATCAAAGTGCGCAGTGAAAACAGTGTGACTGCTTCGCTGAGTACAGATGATAATTATTTTGATTTAAAAATCAAAGTATGAAATTGAAATAAATTTCATTTGTTGTTTATATAGCTGTGTTTATTTTGTTTTCTTTAAAATTTCGAATCCGATTTGAGGATTCGAAGCGATTGCAGCTATGTGGTTTTGTTGAAATTTTGCTGGTTTCCTTTGATGTTAATCACATGTTGATTAGATTTTGCTGTTTTGAATTATCTTCATTGAAGATATATTCGAATGATTTCTTTGTTCATTTTGTAGTGTACGTTCAAAATTCAAGCTGCACGTTACTGCATTAATTTTACGTTGAACCGATGCTTGGTTATGAAACGTATTTTGTTGCCGTTATTCTTATAACGGGCTTTTCACACCAATGCTATATTTCGCAGCACGGTGTTTTGTTGACATATTTCAATGAATGAAAATTCACTGATATTATATTTTGATGCAAATTATTTTGATGAGATTTTGACATTTAAAAACTACTGTCGCCTTGACTTCAGTAACTGTCAAATTTTAAAGTGGATTTTCAAGCGGCTATCCCGCAATGCTGATTTTGAGATTAGTTTTACGTTGTTTTGAGAAGTACCATTTTCTTATTGAAATTGCTACTTATGTTGCTGATTTAATCACGTGATTATAAAAAGCGTTTTAAGATAAAAAATTGTTTTCAAAATTTTTCAGTTTACGTTTTCAAAAGAATGAGAAAGAGATTTAAATGATTCAGCAAAATCGAGGTCTATAAACCCTTTCTTTTACTGATTCACTTAATTCCGGACTTGTTCGTTTGAGAATGTAAATTATTACTTTTATGAAATAAATGAAATTGTTTTCAGAATTTTTACAGTTTGCATTTTCAGAAGAATGAGAAAGTGACTTAAACGTTTCAGAAAAATCGAGGATTATGACCCCTTTCTTTTACTGATTCGCTTAATTCCGGACTTGTCCGTTTGAGAATGTGAAATGTTATTTTTGGAATACATAATTTACACTTTCAAGGAAACGATGAAGAGATTTAAACGATGTAGCAAAAGTGCGGAGTATGGAATCACACTTTTACTATTTCAGTTAATTCCGGACTCGTTAATTGAAACATTTGCGGTTTGATGATTTTGATGATTTTACACGTTCAAGGAAACGATGAAGAGAATCAAACGATTTAGTAAAACACGTGGTATGAGACATGTGCGTTTGCTATTTCGGTTAATTCCGGACTCGTTAATTGAATATATGATGATTTTCGTGTGCTTTCGAGCCACTATGTTGGACCTTCGGGTCATATGTTGGACCTTTGGGTCAATACCAGTACCAGACCTTCGGGTCATATGTTGGACCTTCGGGTCATATGTTGGGCGCCAAAATTATGTTGGGTACTTGGTAGGCTTCGGCCATATGTTGATGCACGTGCGGCGTAGCTAAAACTCGCCATCTGATGGGATCGATCCAACCTTTTATGTTGATTTTCTAGTTATCTTAATTGATTCTAGATATTTGTTGTTTCCAATTATTTGCAGGTAATTGGATATTTGTTGATATGAGTTCTGATTATCGTTTTTGATAATCGGATATTTGTTGATTTGATTATCATTTTGATAATGGAATATTTGTTGATATGAGTTCTGATTATCGTTTTTGATAATCGGATATTCGTTGATTTGATTATCGTTTTTCATAATCGAATATTTGTTGATATGAGTTCTGATTATCGTTTTTGATAATCGAATATTTGTTGATTTGATTATCGTTTTTTATAATCGAATATTTGTTGATATGAGTTCTGATTATCGTTTTTGATAATCGGATATTTGTTGATTTGATTATCGTTTTTGATAATCGAATATTTGTTGATATGAGTTCTGATTATCGTTTTTGATAATCGGATATTTGTTGATTTGATTATCGTTTTTGATAATCGAATATTTGTTGATATGTGTTCTGATTATCGTTTTTGATAATCGGATATTTGTTGATTTGATTATCGTTTTTGATAATCGAATATTTGTTGATTTGAGATTTGATTATCGCTTGAGATAATCAAATATTTGTTGATTTGAGATTTGATTATCGCTTGAGATAATCAAATATTTGTTGATTTGAGATTTGATTATCGCTTGAGATAATCAAATAATTGTTGATTTGAGATTTGATTATCGCTTGAGATAATCAAATAATTGTTGATTTGAGATTTGATTATCGCTTGAGATAATCAAATATTTGTTGATTTGGGATTTGATTATCGCTTGAGATAATCAAATAATTGTTGATTTGGGATTTGATTATCGCATGAGATAATCAAATATTTGTTGATTTGAGATTTGATTATCGCTTGAGATAATCAAATATTTGTTGATTTGAGATTTGATTATCGCTTGAGATAATCAAATATTTGTTGATTTGAGATTTGATTATCGCTTGAGATAATCAATTATTTGTTGATTTGAGATTTGATTATCGCTTGAGATAATCAAATAATTGTTGATTTGAGATTTGATTATCGCTTGAGATAATCAAATATTTGTTGATTTGGGATTTGATTATCGATTGAGATAATCAAATAATTGTTGATTTGGGATTTGATTATCGCTTGAGATAATCAAATATTTGTTGATTTGAGATTTGATTATCGCTTGAGATAATCAAATATTTGTTGATTTGAGAATTCTGATTATCGTTTTTGCTAATTAGATTTTTTGTTGTTTTCTGATTACCATTTGGTAACTAGATAATTGCGTTTTTGCGTTTTGTGATTTGTGTTTCCTAATTATCTTTGTTGATAATTAGATTTTGTTGTCTTCTTATTATCGTATCGATAATTACATATTGCTGTTT
This sequence comes from Allium cepa, assembly GCA_030765085.1. NCBI lineage: Eukaryota > Viridiplantae > Streptophyta > Magnoliopsida > Asparagales > Amaryllidaceae > Allium > Allium cepa. The sequence continues at coordinate 224,224,345 of CM060928.1, forward strand.
GGTGATTTCTGTATGCTTATTATCTAATTGATAATTGAATATTGCTGATAATTGCATTTATTCCGTTTTATTGTTTTCTGATTATCTATTTGATAGTTAGATTTTGTTGTAAATTTGTGAATTTCTTTTATGAAATTAAAAGATTTCTTAGATATTTGTGTTCTTGACCTTTATTTTCTAGCTTAACCAGTTTATGTTAGAAAATTTATTGCTAGTGACGACCTTAATTATGAAAATTGCGGGGACACAATTTTTATAAGGAGGGGAGTCTGTAACAACCCGTGGTTTTAGAACAAATAATTATCGTTGTTGGCTAATTTCAATTTGAGTTTTTGATTCAATTGAAATTCTTTTAAATTGGGTTAAAATCACATTAATTAATTATCGTTTTTAATGGAATAATGTTGATAGCAAATTGCAGATTGGAGTTTTTAATTGATTAAAATTCTTTTAAATATTGGTTAAGTGTTGTTTGGGCTTTAACAAATATTGGCCCATGTTTACATTTGCTTGATGCCGTGTTAAAGTGAATGTCGTTTGCCCTTGATCCATTCATTTTTTCGTTTGCAACCCTAAATCATACGAATGAAAAAAAAATGGCGGCCTCCTCTTGTCGTCCCCTTTTTCCAAATTAGGGCTTGTGAAACCTTGTGAAGCCGCCGACCTTTGGTTGCTCGATCGAAAGCTTTGTCGATCGACTATCCCCTGGTGTTGCTCACGACCGCTTCTTCTTGCGTCGATTTCGTCGTCGCTTCATTTTAAGGTGAGTAATTCTTATTTACTCACATCTAGTTCAATACTTGGTTACAGCAGTTCGACTTTGTCTCGATGTTGATGTTTTCACTTGATTTTAATTTACGTTCAGCTGGATTTGATGTTGTTCTTGTTGTCTTTCGATGTTGAATTCTTTGGTATTTCTTTCTTTTTCTCCGGTTGTTGTCATTGCCCGACTTTGTGAAGTACTTGCTATACTTGGGGAATTGCAGTTTTGTTTTCGTGTTGTCTGGTGCTCATTGCCAGTTGCCATTCCCGGTGTTAAAATTCTTTTTGCTCGATTCTGGTCATCTGTGTGCATACCTGTAGTTTGCCATTTGGCCTTGAATGTCGTTGCAATTGATATTGGTCTTGTTGATGATGGGGCTTGCTGGTTCGATGTACTTAAATGATGTCTGCACTGTAACTTGGGTCTTGTAGTCTTCATGTTGATAGTGTGTGTGTGTGTGTGTGTATATATATATATATATATATATATATATATATATATATATATATATGTCATGGACCTTTGGTATACTGCATCACTGTAGTTCGAGTTTTGTTTGCACTGCAACCATACGTATGTTGTGCTTGTTGTATATATGTACCGAGTTAGCTTTGTGTTTCACTATGTTTGTTCTACATCGAGTACAGGTTATTGCCATCCACTTGAATGTAGTGCATTCGTCAGGTTCAGTTTTGTACCAGTTGCAGTAATTCCTATGTTCATTTAATGCTGTGTTTCACTTGACTGTGATTGACTGTTTCATTCCTGTAGTTCATTGCACTTCCATCACCATATCTCCATCATCTACGTAGCTGTCGAGTTCATTTGCATCTTTAACTTGGCTAATTTCCAATTTCATGTTATCATGTTTATGCCAGTGTATTCATGTAGTTGTTACTATGCCTTGAACTGTTACTATCATGTTCATATGCATTTTTCCAGTTTCATTTTGTTGACTCGGTTCCAACTCCACTTCATGTATATTGCTCCGAGTAATTTTACATCAGTAACCTGGTTGTATTTATTACATTACTGCTTCACGCTGGACCGCCTTTGCCTGTGCATGTTTGTCACCTGGTCTGGAATACCCTATGTTGTTGTTTTCAATTGGCATATGGATTTGCTTGTGTACTGGGTAGTATGCAATCGCTTATAGTTGTGTCTGGCCATTCTTTGTACTATCTGAACTAGTCTGGGATGGTTGTAATGTTGTCCCATATAAGTTCAAAAAAAAATTGTTTGTGCCTTTGACCCTGTACATGTGTCTGCTACATTATATAGTGGCCTTACTTGTGCATTTTGATATGTGAATCGCCGTGTCAGTTTGCATTTTACTTGGTTAATCTTCAGTCTCAGGTTGCCTTGACTTTGGTCGTTGCATTGAGTCGAGTCATGATTGCAGTGACTTGACCTTTGCATTTTATTGTTTTCAAAAATTCACTTAAGTTGAATCCGGTACTTCGGGTTTGACCTTGTGCTCGTTTGTGAATCCTCATTGGGTACATCATCACTGTAGTGGCAAGGCAGTGCACGCAAGCGTGAACTGCAGCCACACGGTATTCATTGGGTACATCATCACTGTAGTGGCAAGGCAGTGCACGCAAGCGTGAACTGCAGCCACACGGTATTGCTTTTATTGATATTTAAATTACTTTTGATCCATTGATCTTTTGCGTATTCATATATTGGCGAGGCAGTACACGTTAGTGTGTACTGCAGCCAATCAGTATTGATGTTATTAAGCGATATTCCAATTGTTTAAATTGATTTAGTTTCATTTGATCATTTTGTTGTTATCTAATTATCTATTTGATAATTAGATTATGAGTTTCTAGTTATTTATTAATAATTAGATTTTGATGTTAATTGTCGATTAGGCAATTCTGATGTTTTTCTAAATTATCTTCATTAATAATCATTTCATCTATCTTCGTTGATAATTTGAGTTACTGAATTGTTGTTTAACACTATACGTGTTATATTCACCGTTATCCGATTTTCTTGTTAAAGAATCGGATAGGTGAATTTATTTTTTGACTGTCGTCTAATTGTTAATTAATTATTACTGCTTCTATGCATTAATAACTGAGTTTGAATTAGACTGACCCGTGTATTATTTTCTTTTGAATGTAATACTCGGGTCAGACCGAGTATTTACAGGTTGTTGATATCTTACTTTGGGTTGCAGCTAGAGCTATGAAGCCTTGTCACACTTTTTGGAGTAGTCGTTGTATTTGTATAGGATGTTGTATATATATTATTCACAATAATGTACTTGTTTATGTAGCTTCCAGAGTCGACAGTTGTAGTTGTATCATATGTATTGTATCACATGTATATCAACTGACATCAGTTATATATATATATATATATATGAGACTTTCTGTTACATCTGTGTTCCGCATTTACTTTATCTGTGTTATTATTATATATATTGTCCTAAACTATTATGAACCATCGTAGTTCGTTTTATACTAGAATTGGGTATGTCGATGGGAGTAAATAAATAAAAGATGAAAAATAAAAATATATACCACTCCTATCGAGATAACCAATACTAGTGTAAGGCCCAACTACGGATGGCCGCTCCTATCCAGCCTTATTCTTTATAATAATAGACAGTATTTCTTTTAATACTCTTTGTTATTGTGAGCATAGAGGTGGGGCGTCACACTACCCGTTGTCAAGAATGATTCAAACGAACTTATTCCAACTCATACTGTAACGACCTGGATTTTTTGACGTTGAATTTGGAATTTTTAAATGGTTTTAAATATTGAATTTGAATTATAAATTGATTTAAGTACGAAAAGTTTGATTTTAATTTATAAAATAAATGCAAAATTTACTTATAGCAAGTTTTGGACAATTGAATTTATAACGGAGAATTGGTTAAAATAGTGAATTTAGAGTTTTAAGCACAATCAAGGTAATTTAAAGGCTTGTAAAATTCATATTAATAATACTGAAGACAATGCAACTTTTAAAATTTAATTTGGAAGTGATATGTTTAGTTTTAAAAATATATCATCAAAATTGACATTTAAAAATAGCATTCCGAGGCACAATCTCGGATTTCGACGAAACCAGTTTCATTTGATCCGTAATATTTTATGATTATCGAATTTCAAATTTTGTAGCTTTTGGAGTTACCGTTTAGCCGCATGATATATAAACGCGCTGAAATTTATATCGATAATTCAATATAATAATTGGGTTCAAAAAGCTATCTTCTCCGTACGATCGAATTAGAACTCGAAAACTTTTCCAATGCGTTTGGAATAGGGGTATAACATTATGAATGCCTATCGGCATGCCTCGATAGGAGATCAAAATTTTAAGTTTCTAAAACGAGATGTTTAATATATATATATATATATATATATAGGTCAAATATCAGCCGTCCTAACCTATACGTGGTACCATCCAATATTCCTAAGCCGACCTAGGAAACATGCTTGAGATGATAGCTACCTTTCAGTCAGACATTGCCCCTTTCTCTTTGTTTAAATCATGCAGTATTCGCTTTCCAAAATCAGTTCGAAATTTATTTGAGAAACCGAGCCTCCTTCTACCTTATCTAATAACTGAAGCCATCTCAGAAGAAAAAATGAAAAAAATGGAGCCGCATTCGAATCGAAACGACGAGGGTCGATGATTGTTTCAGTCGCTAGTGTGTGGGCTCGAACTCGAGCAAGGACGGAGGGGGCGCATGCGTACGAGGAGCATGAGTTCGGCTCATTGCCGATGGTGGGAGGGACTGAGGTTGTCGTGCTTGAAGTGGAGGATAGAGAGCCGCAGCCTGGTGTGTGTGTGTGTGTGTGTGTATGCTAGTGCCGGCGGTGCTAGTCGAGGCCGATCAGTTGCGAATCGAAGATGGGAGGGATCTCGCATCGATTTTGGGGGAAGGTGAAGTCGATGGAAAGGTTAATCACGATCGTGGGGTTGTGGATCTCATGCTCGAGTGGCAAGCGAGTTGCAGTGAGGTATTAGATAATTTTATTTTTAATAGAATTTAATATGTATAGATATAGGTATGCATATGTAGGAAATTAAAAGCAAGGTAAGGTTTAGTTTTAAAAGAAAAGAAGGAAATCAGATTTTTAGATATTAAAGAAGAAAATATTTACAGTAAAGGAAATTACTATTTTGATGTTTACAGGAAGGAGGTTATTACAGGGAGGTATATATTTACAATTTATTTTTTAATTTGATATATATAAAAAAAAGATTTTAGGAAAAATATATGAATTTGAAAATGTTAGAATTTATATAGAAATTAGATTTTTGAAATGTATATAGGTTATCTTTGGTATATGTAGATTCAAAGAAAAAAATACATATATTCATATTTTCACTTATTATTTTAATTTTAAAATAATGGAGATTAATTTGTTTAATTAACTTGTTTAATTATTTTAGAAATTATTAAAGGAGAATTAGTTTAATTAAATTATTAGTTAATTAAGTTAATGGTAATTGATTGTTTGGGTACTTCAAATATAAATAAACCATATAATGTCTATATAAGGTCAAAAATCATGAAACAAGTCGAGATGGAAGTGGGTTGCAAAATAAAAACATAGGTGAGAATTTTCTTGCTCATTTGGATTTCCATAATTTAATTTAAACATTTAAATTTAAATCATTGGATGCTTGGTAGAATTAAATAATTATTGTCTGTTGAATGTTATATATGTATGTATGTATGTATTGGAGTGATTGAATTCCCGCATTATATAGCGGATGACCCTATATACCATGATATCCCCCTGGAAGTGGGATTGGTATTTTATTTGTTGACTAACATCTGTGGATGCAGAGAAAAACAGGTTGGAGGGATACAACAAGATTCCTTAAAAATATTTATTTTTCACATATATGGTGATATATGATATGATGGATAGATTGATTGTATTGTGTGTGAATTGAATGCTAAAACGTTAAATAACATGGGAAAATTAAATTGGTATTTTAAATACCATACATAATTAAATCGAAGGAATTTAAGAGGAAATTTGAAAAGAAATTATTTATACTGGAAATTAGATTTATTTCTAAAAGGAATTACGTAGGGTAAAAATATATTAATCAACTTGGGTTATACTTAATTAATGTAAATTTTTTTAAGTAGAGACTTGAAAATAAAATTATATATTAAGTGCTTGAAGAGATATTGGAATCGATAAATTGATTTGAAATAAAATGGGATTTTATTAAAGGGTAAAATTTTAAATTGAAGTTATAAAATGAATTGGTTTTATAAATAGATGGAAAACTCAAAGGAGTTTATAAACTTATAAACGGGTCTGTAAATATTAGTGGATATGTGGAAAATATAAGTTAATGGTGTGGACTTATATCGAGCAATGGAAATTATTTTGAGAAGAAATAATGCAATATATTTCAGATATGAGAAATGGTGATTGATTTGGATATAGTCGATGTGATACGAATCAAGAGGAATTTATGAATTGCATTTGTGAATGTTGGATTTTCTAAAAATAGACTTTTGTTAAGTAGATAGTAATTGTTTTAAATGAGATTTTAAATAACCTTAAACTATTATTTGAATTTAGAATATTCCAAAAGTTAGTATTACATTACCTAATATTTCTTAAATGAGTTCTAGTTGTATAATCATCTTTGTAAATTTATTATTAACTGGTTATGAATTTTTATGTTGATATTTGGTTTTACCTTAAGCCTTATTTTGAAAATAAACCAATATTCTTATTTTAAAGGTATATATTTAAATGTTTTAAAATCCATTATAGATCCTGTTTGCACAAAAAATGGACAAACACCTCCAATCCGTATTATTTAGTTGATTATATGTTATTTTTCAAGGTTTTAGTTTACTTATACAAATATGTAAAAAGCAAGGACTAAAATGTAAAAGACACGCAGATTTATAGTGGTTCGGCCGGAACGTGCCTACGTCCACTTCATATGTTATTCCCTCTTTTCTTTCGGATTACAAGTACAAAGCTTTAAGTACATGTATAAGAAAGTTGTTTGAAAGTTCCTTCCTTGCTTGAGCTCTCAAACTTGTCTGCCATTGTTGTACCCCTGCCCCTCTATTTATAGAGTGAGGTTGGAGGCAGGGGTCCTGGATGTTTATAGCTGCTGGTGGGCCTGGGTTGAAGCAATCTGGCCTGGCACATCTGGTTCGGCGGAGCTTTGGTTCGGCGAATCTTGGTCCGGTCATAGCTAGGTGGAGGTTTGGTCCGGTGATGGCCTTGGTCCGGTTAGGACGTGGAGATGCGGTGATTCGGTGGTAGATGGGAGGTGAATTGGTTCGGCTTGGCTTGGGGGGTTGTTTGATTCGGTGGTGTCTAGTCGAGGTTGGTTTGGTGGGTTTTTGGGCCGGTGGTTGCTTGGACCGGTGATGATGGATGGAGTATGGTTCGGTAGGGTGTTGGCTCGGCATTGCGTGGTATGGTGTCGCATGGAGATGGAAGTTTGGAGGTTGGTAGAGGAGCTGGTTTGGCACGTAGGGGAGATAGGTTGGTCCGGTACCGAATGGTTCGGTACCAAATGGTTTGGTGGCTTCCTCCTCGTGTTGGTTCGGCAGGCACTCGAAGGACCATTGGTTCGGCCACCCATGATTGCGAATCCGGATGGAACTGACGCTTCTTGGTCTCGAGATCTCCTGGGTGAGAATTCGCCCAACATTTGCCCCCCAAAGTGGGGCACGTGCTTGCATGTGTCGCGCTTTGTTTCCCTGCAGTTGAGATAGCTTCGTTCGGTCCTGGGAGTGCCGAACCAGTTGGTCCGGTTGTATCTATGCTCGCCTATAAGTAGGGGCCTAGGGCTTCCTTTGTTCCCTATCGAACGAGTCATCCGGATAGGAAATTCCTACCGAATCAGTCGCTGTGCCGATCCAACCCTTGCTGCCGAACCAGGTATACGCCGAATGGCTTCTTCATTATATTTGGGTTTTACCGAATGGAACCGAGGGCTCCAAGTACCGAATGAGTTCTTGTGTTGGCAATACCGAATGAACCAGGGTTTTTTGAATGCCGAATGGGTGTTCACTTTGCCGAATGGGTATTCACTTTGCCGAATGGGTGTTCACTTTGCGGAATGGAACTTTAAACCTTTGATACCGAATGGTCATTTATACGTGGACCATGAGAGAAATCTCCGACTTGTGTATGCTTGCTCGCTTGTATTCCTGTACTTCATGTTCTAACAACACGTCTTTCTCTATTGTGTATGTAGATAAAATGTCTCGTAAAGCGGAAACTCGATCGGACAGTAAGAAGTCCAAGGATAGGGGGGAGTCTTCTTCCGTGCCCCCAGCCCAACCAGGACCGGCGCGACATGGACCTGTCCCGAGGTCGTTAGTGGATGGGTATGGTCCCCAAGAGCTTCTGAACTCTCCCCCTGATTGCTTTCCGAGCTCCCTCAAAGAGGAGCAGCTTGATGTCATTTCTCGTTCCATCGGGATTGACAGGGCTCTTATGCTGTTGCCGGGAGAGGGTGTTATGGCATATGACCCTCCTGAAGGGTACTTTGCGTATAGCAGATATCATTGCATGTGTGGTGCTATCCCGCCTCTCAACGCCTGGATAGTTAGCTTTATCACATATCTGAAGGTGGCTCCATTCCAGCTTCAGCCTAACTCCTATGCCATTCTGGTGAGTCTTTTCGTCATCTTTCAGAGGAAATATGGGCGTCCCCCTTCCAACCGGGAGATCCGGTATCTGTACAACTTGAGAGGCTACAAGAAGGGGTCTCCATATATCGGTTTGGAAGCGGCCGTGCCCTTCAAGCCTGTTCTAGACTTGTACTCGAAGTTCAGCATGTTCAAGAAGGAATAGTTTTTTATTAGGGATGACACTGTTTCTTTCCGCCTTTTCACTTCCGTCTGTAAGTTGAACTTCATTTATATTTTCCTTGTCCCGATCACAATGCTTCTTCTTATATGCTTTTATTTCTTGCTAGCGACAGGTGGTTTTGCGGTCGGAGACTGACTCCTTAGCTCGGATGGCTATCGAAATAAAGGTCATTTCGGGAAGGGATAGGTCGGCCTCCTACCTGATCAGGAACGCCACTCTCCTGGAGTATAACTTGATTTTGCCACATCAATCTGTGGTTAAACAGAGAGATACAGCCGAGGAGAGGGCTGCTAAAACTAAGGATGGGGCTACTGCGAAGAGTAGCAAGAAGAGACCTTTCTCGGTGCCTCCAGCCGTTGGGGGAAAGAAGCTTAAGAAGTCTGATGGACCCTCTCCCAGTACATGTCCAGATATTCCGGAGGAGGAAGGTGGAGAGGAGGAAAGAGACGAAGAGGAGAGCGGAGGAGATGGAGAAGGTGAAGGACAGGGTGGTAGTGGTGCTGGTGCCTTGACCTCCGGGCCAGTGGGGGAGCTTCAGGAGTGGACAGATGAGGCTCTCCGTCAAGCTTTCGGGGAATCGGAGGGAGAACCGGATTTGGCGGAGAAGGCGAAGAAGAATGGCAAGGCCGGGGCTGACGCCGATCCATCCCCTAAGAGCTCCTCTGCTAGGGTGACTCCGGCAGTGCAAGGTGAACTTTTGACTTCTGCAGACTCCATTTATGACAGGAACTTAGGAATATTTTATGGCTTGCTCCCGTCTTGGGATGAAATCCAGGACTTATTGCAGGATCCTATTCCTCCGTAGGGTTTGTATAATAGATGTGTTTTCTCATTCTTTTTTAACTTAACATATTTCTCGAATTATGGACCATTGTATGCTCGTAACACTTGTTCTTTATTACAGGGGCAGGCGAGGTGGCCAAAACTTCAGACGTTCGACACCGCCTTGAACAATTCAAATTGATGAAAGCTGCTACTAAGCCGCCAACTGGCCGTTCCGGGGACGTAGTTAAATATCGCCCTCTTCTTGGAGTCATTGAAGAAGATATCCAGCAGAGGAAGAGGAGGCGTTCCTTATTTGATTCACCACCTGGTCCTCAGTCTCCTATTCAGCCTCCCCGAGATACTACGGAGAAGACCACGGAGTTTGTCCCCCCTCCGCCTCCTTCCGAGAACCCTACTGTGATCCGCATAAAACGTCCCGACGTGCCTCGCAATCCCTTTGCCGGCCACCCGGATTTGGACCCGAGCCTTCAGGATATTTTATTTGACGAGGCCACGGGCGAGCATCTTCTCCCCCGCAATCCCATGGTTCGGATTCTTGATGAGGCTAAGTCCCTAGATTTGGACCTGCTCACTACTCGGATAGCTGCCATAGGGGACGAAGCCAAGGCCAACATTGACCGGGTCGCGGAGGAGGTCAAGAGGTTGATGGAGCATCATGCTCGACTGGCTAGGGCTGGGGAGGAAATCAGGAGTGCTAACATCCGGCTGCGGCTACAGGTTGCTGATCAGGACAAGCCGCTTGCCGATCAGGCTATCCAGATTTCTCAGCATGAGGCAGCCTCCAGGCAGTTGAAGGAGAGTCTGGAAAAGGCCAGCAGGGCAGAATTGCGAAAAATGGAGGCTGCTTGCAAGGGGCGGATTGATATGGCCATTGCGACGGTGGACGAGGTTCGGAATGCGGATCTTGAGCGGATTGAAGAGTTGTCTGGGAGGCTTGAGGCCGCAGAGCTTGCTCAGGCCGAGCTAAAGGAAGAGATGGAGGGAATGAGGAGGTCTCTCCAGGCTGACCGCTTGAGGTATCGATCGGAGAGGGATGTTGCCGTTGCTAAGTTGTTGTCCTCCTAGGTCCGGGTGAGGGAGTTTGAGGAGAATGAGGGGATGATGGATGAGATGTTGCAGGATATGTACTTCCGTACCTGGAAGCAGGGTAATCTATCCTGGATGGATGACTATCCCCGGATCATGGCTAGGATATATCTCCGGGCTTTGGAGGAGGCCAAGGCCGATGCGGATAAGGAAGGTGGAGCGGCATTCAGGATGGACGTGGTAACCGCCCAGTTCTCAAAGGAGGAGAAGGTAGCGGTGAAGGAGGGGATGCGGCTGCTTGCTACGGAGGAAGCCGGTGTGCAGTTGGGGGATGAGGACCAAGAAGCGGGCGTCGGCGAGTTTTCCCTTTTTAGCTTTTCATAACTTGATCGTTCGCTGTTTATCTGATGGATTCTTCTTCTAAATTGGACAGATGGGACTTCTTGTCACCATGCTGGGAGCTCCGACCCTGCGGCTAAGTAGGCTTGGAGAGTTGGTAGGATGAGGGCGAAGCGTGAACGCAGCTGGTCACCTTTTGATTTCTTTTTACTGCCGTTCATGTTAGTCCAAAACATTGACGTAACTGTAATAATATTGTTTGTGATGAATGACGTTTTGTAATTTCATAATATAAGCTGATTCCTTTATGTTGGAATGTTATTGCTATTTTGCTGTGCTGTGTAAGTGATGTAACTATGCATATTACTAGTGACTTGACTGTGTCTGATGCCAAGTTTTTTGCTTAAAGCATAATTTTCTCATTTTGCAATGTAAATGTGATGTGTAAATACGAACTGCAGCTACGTATTAATGTATAAAAGTAGAAGGTACCGCCCTTCATGTTTTGGCCATAGACGGCAATTTCGTGCGCCCTGTAAGACTAAGCACGGAATGCTGTTGAGTGTCTCATTATCCGATTGTGAGTTTCTGTTCCCATTAGCGAACGTTCCCTATTTCATGTCCTGTACTTTCAAGCACCGTTACGGAGAATAGGAGAAAAGTTTTAAATGACATTGAAATATATGAAAAGTAAAACTTCCAGTCACGGAAGGCCGTCGATGTGCTTAAGTTCGTGGCAAACGGGTTTTGTAGTCACTTTCCCTAGCAGTGGGTCTTGGAGACATTTGTCACCCATCTTACGCCTACTGCGGGGAGTTTTTTTTTACCACAGCCGCACTTAAGACACATCGGAGCCGATCGCGCACAGTAACTACCCGGGCCATTATGGCCCGTAATCGTGGGTATTATTCGATTTACTGTGGCCGGCTAGCGTGGGGGCCGATCGTCAACTGTGAACTGCCCCTGGCTGGCCACACCTTATGTTGGGGCTTATGATCGGTTCGCAGTCGCCGGCGAGCCGAATCGCTATAATGAGCTGCCATCGGCTATAGTCGGCCTTTTTTATGATGACTTATACTCAGCTCATTACAGTCGGCTTTAAGGGCCGAGGCAAACAATGAGTTAACTCGCGGTAGAGGGATACCGGAGCAAAGTGTCTCATTGGCGAGGGCATACGAGCGCAGCGTACCTGTTAGATTTTGTCCAGGTGGAGTTGTGTTGTGAAGTTCTGGATTGAAATGTCATCTGCAAAGGATTTTGTTCAACAGCAAAGGATAAAGCTTAACAAGTAGCCAAGATATAAAGGAACAAATTAACAAGAGCCAAGTTTTTTAAAGTGGTTCGGCACGAAAATGCCTACGTCCACTAATTCTCTTTGTTAATTTACTTCATATGGGCAGTACAAGTTAAGAAAAGTATCGATGGAGGTGTCGGATGTTCCATGCCCTCTGGAACACCTCTCCGTCCACTGTTGACAAAATATAAGCTCCGTTGTGGAGATCTTTATGAATTACATAAGGTCCGTACCAGATGGGGTCCAGTGCCCCGGGGCGCGGAAAGATTCTCTTGAGGACAAGGTCTCCTTCTTGTAAGCTGCGATGTTTGACTTTGGAGTTGTATAGTGCTGCCACTTTTTGTCTGTGAGCTGCTGCTTTGAGTGCTACATCATTTCTTCTCTCCTCAATTAGATCCAAAGAAATGTGGAGGAGTTCTTCATTTTCTTCCGGGTTGTAGTGGATCCTACGGTGAGAGAGCACTATAGTTTCAACTGGGAGCATAGCCTCCGATCCGTATGCCAAAGAGAAGGGAGTATGCCCTGTTGAAGTTCTGTAAGATGTGCGATAGGCCCAAAGTGCCGTAGGAATTTCGTCCACCCAAGCGCCTTTTGACTTTTCAAGTTTCTTCTTGATTAAGGTTTTGAGAATTTTGTTGACAGCTTCTATTTGGCCATTTGCCTGGGGATAAGCCACGGATGAGAAGCTTTTGTGAATCCCGTGCTCTCGGCACCAATCGGTGAATTCCTCGCTGTCAAACTGAAGTCCATTGTCTGATACGATTTTGAGTGGTGTTCCGTACCTGCACAGAATATTTTTGATTAAGAAGTTGATAACTTTTGCCGAAGATATTTTATTTAGAGGTTCCGCCTCCACCCATTTGGTGAAGTAGTCGACTGCCACTATAGCATATTTGGCTCCGCCTCGGCCCGTTAGCAGTTCGCCAATTAAGTCAATCCCCCATATTGCGAAGGGCCAAGGGCTGGTCATCTGAGTAATTTCATTGGTTGGTAGTCGAGGGATTTTGGCAAATTTCTGACATCTGTCACATTTTTTGACGAAGTCTAAGGCGTCTTTGTTCAAGGTGGGCCAGAAATATCCATATCGGAGTATCTTTTTTGCCAGAGTCTGCCCTCCGGTGTGGTCTCCACAACTTCCCTGATGGATGTTGGATAGAATTCCCCTGGCTTCTCTTCTAGCAACGCACCTCAATAAGGGGTTAGACAAGCCGCGCCAATAGAGGATGCCTTCTTGCATCGCGTAGCGGGAAGCTTTCCTTAGAATTTTCTTAACTTCATTTCGCCCGTCTGGTAGGGTGCCGTTTTGTAAGTATTCTCGGATAGGGGTCATCCATGTTTCTTCTTTGGTTGTAGCTATCAGGTTTACTTGCTCAAAACTCGGGGTTAGTAGCCTTGAGACAGTTATCGTTCCAGAAGTGGTATCATCTCCCATGCTAGCTTGCTTTGCCAGTTCGTCGGCCTCTTGATTTTCTTCTCGGGGAATGTGTTTGATCGAGTAGTGATCCAATTGATTGAGCAGCTGCTTGGTCTTTTTCAGATATGCCGTGAGCCGCTCTCCTCGAGTCTGGAATTCCCCTAATATTTGATTTACGATGAGTTGTGAATCACTGCGAAGACATAAGGAACTAACTCCGATCTCCAGGGCGAGCTCTAATCCGGCTATTACTGCTTCATATTCGGCATCATTGTTGGTGGCAGCGAATTCCAGCCTTAATGCATAACGCAGCTTTCTTCCCCTGGGAGTGATGATCACAACGCCTGCCCCCGAGCCTTGTTCGTTCGACGCTCCATCTACGAAGAGATTCCACTTGATATCTTCTGCTATTTCAGATTGGTGCCTACCTTCGCTAGTAGTGAATTCGGCAATGAAATCAGCTATGGCTTGCCCCTTGATAGCGGTGCGAGGATGGTAAGTGATATCATATTGAATTAGTTCGATGCACCACTTAAGTAATCGCCCAGAAGTGTCGGGGCGATGGAGCACTTGTTTTAGCGGTTGATCGGTTAAAACTCTGATGGAATGAGACTGGAAATAGTGTCGCAGCTTTCTTGATGTGATTAGTAAACAGTACGCCAGTTTCTCGAGTTTGGGATACCGGGTTTCTGCTCCCGTGAACCTCTTGCTTGTGAAGTACACTGGCCGTTGTGTGCAGTTTTCTTCTCTTACCAAAGCGGCGCTTAGGGCATGGGATGACACAGCAAGATATAGGTATAGTTCTTCGCCTTCATTTGGCGTTGAGAGTACTGGTGGCCGCTGGAGGTGCTCGATTAGGTTAAGGAAAGCTGCTGAACATTCGTCGGTCCACTCAAATTTTCCTTTGACTTTCTTCAGGGCTTCGAAGAAAGGAATGCATTTGTCAGTTGCTTTAGAGATGAACCGGCTAAGGGCGGCCACCTTCCCGTTTAGGCTTTGCATTTCTTTCCGAGTGGATGGTATTTTGATATCTTGCAAGGCTCGGACTTGTTCGGGGTTCGCTTCGATCCCTCTGGCATGGACGATGAATCCCAAGAACTTTCCTGATGACACTCCGAAGGAGCACTTTAGAGGGTTCAGCTTCATTCCATATTTGCGAAGTACTTGAAACATCTCACCCAAGTGGCTCACATGATCGTTGGCTTTTCTTGACTTCACTAGCATGTCGTCCACATAAACTTCCATGGTTCGTCCTATCAGTTCTGCAAACATCTTGTTGACGAGGCGCTGGTAAGTAGCTCCGGCGTTCTTAAGTCCGAAAGGCATTACTTTGTAGCAGTACAACCCCCGGTCCGTGATGAAACTGGTGTGGTCTTGATCGGGGGCATGCATAGGGATTTGGTTATATCCTGAGTATGCGTCCATAAAGGATAAGAGTTCGTGTCCAGCAGTGTTGTCCATGAGTTGGTCGATTCGGGGGAGAGGGAAGCAGTCTTTCGGGCAGGCGTCATTTAAGTTGGAGAAATCGATGCATGTTCGCCACCTCCCATTAGCTTTCTTTACCAGTACCAGGTTGGCGATCCACTCCAGGTAGATGGCTTCACGTATGAAGTCATTGGCAAGTAAGTTCTTTACTTCTTCCTCGAGGGCTGCTGATCGTTCTGCCCCCATACTTCTCTTCTTTTGCTTTACCGGTACCTTGGTAGGATCGATGTTTAGTGCGTGGCATGCTATGTCCGGGGAGATTCCGGTCATATCAGCGTGCGTCCATGCAAATACATCCATGTTGTGGCGAAGAAAATCAATGAGTTGATTCTTTAATTCTCTTTTTAGCTGAGATCCGACTCTCAGCAGTGTACTTGGGTCGTGCTTGTCTACAGATACGAATTCCATGGCCTCTACAGGCTCGGCGGTGGCCTCCTCCTCTCCATCCCTAGGATCTAGTTCGTTGAAGGGATCACTTGTATATCGAAGAGGAGGGGCTTTCTTTAGTTGCTATGCTTCCAAGCTTTTCATGCAGAGAGTAGTCTCTACATTCTTCCCTTTATCTTTCTTGCGACTATTGCGAAGCTCGGTTACATAGCAGTCCCGAGCGACGTCTTGATCTCCTTCTACTTCTCCCACTCCATTATCCGTTGGGAACTTCATCTTCAGGCACCATGGGGCAAGGACAATTTGGAAGTCGGACAAGGCTGGTCTTTCTAAAAAGGCATTGTAGGCCGAGTGGTTGTCTATTAGCACGAATGTTTGTTTCCGAACGGCGGAACGGGGATGACTTCCCAATTCAACAAAGAGATCCAATTGTCCGAGAGGCATCTTTGCTTCTCCAGTGAAACCGTGTAGTGGTTTGTAACAGGGGGATACATCCTTCATTGACAGCTTCATTTTGTCGAAAGCATGCTTGATAGGATATTTACTGAACTTCCAGTGTCTATTAAGATTCGGAAAACTTTGGCTGGACCGAACCAGGCAGAGATGACCATAGGATCCATATGAGGGTATTGCCTTCCTTCTAGGTCGCGCCCGCTGAATGTGATATCATTACTTTCCTTCCGCTTAGGGTGGCGTTCTTCCATAACAGAATTGACGCAGTCTCCCTCGCTTCTGAGTGAGTTTCCATATCTTTCCATTTCTGCCCAGCTCTTATCAGCGATGTGTGGCCCTCCTGATATTGTATGGACCACTATCTTCTCTTGGCTGGAACCGCTGGTGTTGCGATTTCCTCCGCCTGTCTCTAGGTGGAGCTGCCCTGGGTTTTCCTTGGTAGGAGCTGGGGTCCTGTCCTGTCCCTTCACATAGCGTTCTAATTTCTTTCTCCTGATGTGTTCTTCAATTAGGTCTCGGAGATGGCGGCATTCATTGGTACCGTGCCCATGAGACTCGTGGAAACGACAGAATTTTTCGGACTGGATTGCACGATATGACTCTTTCTTGTATGGGGGGCGCTTGTATGTGAGTTCGTCCTGGTGGCCAGGAAGGTGTTCTCGACTGTTTCATTCAAGGGAGTGTAAGCGTCAAATCTCGGTCCTGGTCCGTACAAGCGCTTTTCTCCCTTCTTGCCCCCTGCATTGTCTCTAGAGTCGTTTCTCCGAATGTCTTTCGCTGCGGCAGGAGCGTTTCCATGGGCCGTCTTAGCCTGTGGTCCTGTCTGCCTTTCAGTGGCAGCCTCTTCGAGCCTCATGTACTTCCCAGCTTCATGAAAGAAATCGGGCAAGGTTGCTGGTTTTTCTTTAGTTAGTCTTCTAGCGAACTTGGTATCTGGGTGCACACCACTACAGAGGGCCATTAGGGTGAGTTTCTCATCGGCATCTTGGACTGCGGCCGCTGCGGCGTTGAACCGGGTTAGATATTGTTGCAGTGTCTCTCCGGATTTCTGTTTGACATTGGATAGAGAATAAGCATCCTTGGGTTGTTCCACATGAATGCGGAACTGGCTAATGAACTTTTCCTTCAACATTTCCCATGAACTGATGGATCCTTGGGGTAGATGGCAGAACCAGGAGGTAGCTAGGTCTGCTAAAAATAGTGGAAAGCATTTGCATAATACTCCTTCCGTTGCCCCGCTCATGAGCATATGCTGTGTGTATCTCTGCAAGTGTACAACGGGGTCGGAAGTTCCCTTGTACGGTTCCATCATCGGCATTTTCCACTCTCGAGGGGTGATGGCGGTTTCGATGTCGTGGGTGAAAGGGCTGGTTACCCTAGCGCCTATCCCTCGCTCCTTTTGCTCCCGTCGGACGCATTCCTTGAATAATCGTGTCATTCTTTCATCAGAATTTGGAGCGGACAAGAATGAGCTTGGTTCTTCCCTGCGGGATCGATCTCGTCCGGATGACCTGTAGGGATGGTATAGCCTATCACTTCTGACATTATCCTGTGGTTGTCTTTGGCTACTCGGATGCATGCTAGGACTAGCTACAGTTGCCCCCTGCCTTGATCTTCCCCTGTGGGGTTCTGTTTCGAGCATTTCCGTGGGGTCAACTTCAGGCTGGGTTCTAGCTCGGCTCCGTTCAGCGGGGTTTCTATGATTAGGTTGCATGACTGGCTCAGCTACATCCGACCCTCGCCTGGTGCCTCCCCCATTGGGTTCGGTTCCAAGAGCTTCCTCGAGTCAGAGTTCGAGCTGAGTCCGGGCGCGGCCCCTATCACTGTTGTTCCTGCTGATAGCTTCTTCGAAGAGGGAAGACCTTTGCTGTCTCTGAGATCCTCCAAATTGAGACTCACCCCATGATTCAGTGTTGCGGTTGGATTCTTCGGCATCCCTCAAGCGTGACATGAGTTGGTTCACCAAAACTTCTTGTTGGGATGCGAAGCGGTTAGTTACTTCGGTCACAACTCTGTCTAGATCTGCCCTGGTGATTGCTGCCGGTTGTTCCGCGGCAGGGGCTGTTGGATTTGCCTGATCTGCTGTCGTAGTGGGATGGTTCTCTTGATCTGGATCCACTGGATCTGGAACGCTGCTGGTTGCAACGTTCTTTCCCTTGTTGGTGTCTTTTCTCGGCCTGGAAGTCATGTTTCCTAGGCAATGAAGGGTGCTATTGGGAAAGAAGGTTGAATGAGGGAAGCTGAAGCTTCGAGTTCCAAACTCTCAGTGAAAGCACCAAAAATGTTTGCACAAAAAATGGACAAACACCTCCAATCCGTATTATTTAGTTGATTATATGTTATTTTTCAAGGTTTTAGTTTACTTATACAAATATGTAAAAAGCAAGGACTAAAATGTAAAAGACACGCAGATTTATAGTGGTTCAGCCGGAACGTGCCTACGTCCACTTCATATGTTATTCCCTCTTTTCTTTCGGATTACAAGTACAAAGCTTTAAGTACAAGTATAAGAAAGTTGTTTGAAAGTTCCTTCCTTACTTGAGCTTTCAAACTTGCCTGCCATTGTTGTACCCCTACCCCTCTATTTATAGAGTGAGGTTGGAGGCAAGGGTCCTGGATGTTTATAGCTGCTGGTGGGCCTGGGTTGAAACAATCTGGCCTGGCACATCTGGTTCAGCGGAGCTTTGGTTCGGCGAATCTTGGTCCGGTCATAGCTAGGTGGAGGTTTGGTCCGGTGATGGCCTAGGTCCGGTTAGGACGTGGAGATTCGGTGGTAGATGGGAGGTGAATTGGTTCAGCTTGGCTTGGGGGGTTGTTTGATTCGGTGGTGTCTAGTCGAGGTTGGTTTGGTGGGTTTTTGGGCCGGTGGTTGCTTGGACCGGTGATGATGGATGGAGTATGGTTCGGTAGGGTGTTGGCTCGGCATTGTGTGGTATGGTGTCGCATGGAGATGGAAGTTTGGAGGTTGGTAGAGGAGCTGGTTCGGCACGTAGGGGAGATAGGTTGGTCCGGTACCGAATGGTTCGGTACCGAATGGTTTGGTGGCTTCCTCCTCGTGTTGGTTCGGCAGGCACTCGAAGGACCATTGGTTTGGCCACCCATGATTGCGAATCCGGATGGAACTGACGCTTCTTGGTCTCGAGATCTCCTGGGTGAGAATTTGCCCAACAGATCCTATCGAGATGGGAAGCTAAGTTCTAAGATTTTAGAGGGAAGATCTTATAGTGATATTATGGAAAACTTAAATATATTTCCAAGCATAAGTTAAGTAAACTAAGGAGGTGAAATAAAATTCACAAAGGAAGTAGAAGTGAAACCGGAATTTTAAATAAGCGTTAATGGATTTTGAAATATTAAAGGGAACTAATTACGAAATTGTGGAATTTATAGAATTCTCGTGAAACGAGTTGGGAAATTACAAATAAAATTCTAAATGGTTTTGAGGAAAGAAATAGGAAATAAATGAATATTTTCCAAGTGTTGAATATCAATTGAAGTGGGAAGAAAAATTCTAAGTGATGAGGCATGGGAATTGATATCTTATGTAAATATTTTGAAATAAATAATTCGGAGAATTATTTAAGGCCTCATGGTTACTTGTGAATGCTATTTGATAGTTAAATAACTGACTATCAATATTGGCCAATGCGCTGATCGTTTCGAAGAGGATGATATCGGATTTAATTTTTCGAAACCCACTTCGATCCGATTTGAACGTAGCGAATGAAGACTGTGAAGATGATGAAAACGGTGATTCGGCTTGTCCAGATCCAAGGCAACTTGTATGGACGAATGCAATCAGACCATCGTCATTGGAGGACAATGAGCATTCTAAGTGAATGTGTTCTAAAAAGGTAACGCACAGCCTCAAGCCGCATCAATTGAGAATGGCTAAAAATGGGGTGGTACATCAAGGCTAAGTGGGTAGCACCCAATTAGAGTAAGATTTCCCCTGTCTAGATGTCCATTTATTCGACTGTGTGGGCGGTTTTTGATCCTAACCGAGGGGTGATATTATTCGGACTATCATGTAAAGGGTAGCTCTGGTCTTGTGTTGTAGGGGATTGGGAGTGGTCCTCGATACGTTGATCTAGACCAGGTACCGTGACGGGCGGTAGCTCAGTAGCCCTGTCATTGTATGAAATCCATTCTCCAATAAGCGTCCGTACGGTTTTGATTGTGCCCAATTATTCCTAGAAAGTGAGATGCAAGCATATCAGCTAGATTTTATTTTACTTTCTATGGACACTATTAGGCACGTTTATTTGTTTTGTGGTCTTACGAGTTACCTTTGTTTTAAAGGATTTTCGAAAATATAATAATCCAATTGAGTGTGGTTTTCTCATATTGGTTTTCTAGATTGACTCAGGTGTTGTTTTTTTATGATGCTCGGGTCAGACCGAGTTAAACAGATCTAGGGTAGGATGCTATGGAGCTCAGGAGACAATCTAGATGATAGAGACGTATCTCTACACTTGAATTATTATTTCCGCTGTGTAAGGACAGATAATAAGCTATCCAAAGTGATGGATTATTGTTGTATTCTGATTATAGTATGTGTATATGTAACAGTACAGGTTTTCTTTTTACTTAAAAGTTGTTATTATATATTACATTTTATTCCGCTGTGTTTGTGAGACTCTGATGTTATTTTTATCTTCTTTTTCTACCTGTTTCTTCTTTTTACCCTAGTTATTCGCTCTTTCGTACACTTTTGGTTGAACAAGGAAAAATTATTATCAACTCAAGGGGTACGGAACTACGGGTCGCTACACATACGCAAACGGTTGGCGTGTTTGCATTGATATCGAAAACTATATGCTGCAACACGTAAAGATCACTTCGCTCTTCCTTTCATTGACCAAATGCTCGAACGTTTAGCCGGCCATGAATTCTACTCCTTCCTCGATGGTTATTCTAGCTATAACCAAATTCTAATCGCTCCCGAAGATCAAGAGAAAATGACTATCACGTGTCCATTCGGCACCTTTGCTTATCGACGTATGCCATTTGGACTTTGTAACGCTACTGCTACTTTCCAGTGATACATGGTTGGTATTTTTCTGACATGATTGAATAAGTTTTATGGACGATCTCTCTATCTTTGGTGATTCTTTTTCTAATGTTTATATCATCTCGAATTAGTTCTAAATCAATGTAAAGAAAAACATTTGACTTTGAACTGGGAAAAATGCCACTTTATGGTCAAAAAAGGCATAGACCTTGGATATATCATCTCAAATAAAGGCATTGAGGTAGATAAAGCGAAAGTTGATGTAATTGCAAACCTACTCATTCCTAAATCTATTAAGGCCATTCGATCACTTCGAGGACACATTGGCTTTTACCGACGCTTTGTGAAAGACTTTAGCAAAATTGCTCGTCCTTTAACGACTCTCCTTAAAAAAATGTTCCTTTCAACTTTAGCTCTGATTGTATCTCTTCTTTCAAACATCTCAAAAACGAACTCATTTCTGCGCCATTCATTTGCGCACCCAATTGGAATCTCCCATTTGAAATAATATGTGACGCTTCGCACTTTGCCACTGGTGCTGTCTTAGGACAACGCATCGACAAGATCCTTCACGTCATCTACTACGCGAGTATGACTTTGGACAACGCTCAACTCAACTACACAACTACCAAAAAAGAGCTTCTATCTATCGTTTTTGCGCTCTAAAAGTTTCGACCTTACTTGATAGGCTCACACATTACTGTATACACGGACCACTCTGTGCTTCAATATCTCTTCACTAAAAAGGTTGCTAAATCTTGTTTGATTCGTTGGATCCTTCTACTTTAAGAATTTGACCTTACAATTAAGGACAAAAAAGGATCCGATAATTTCATATTCGATCACTTATCTCGTCTACCGAACACAGCATCTTCTTCATCAATCAATGAAAATTTCCCTGATGAACAACATCTTTCAATTTCTATCGATCTATGGTACGCTGATATAGTTAACTACTTAGTCGCTAAAGAAACTCCCTCATCTTAGTCCAAACAGGATAGTAAACAAATTCATATCCCAAGTGAAATATTTCTATTGGGACGATCCATACTTGTTCAAATTTAGCCCTGACCAAATCATCTGATTTTGCATTTTGGATAATGAGATCAAGAGTGTTCTTTTGTTTTGCCATGATCAAGGGTGCAGTGGATATGTTGGTTCTCGAAAAACTGCAGAAAAAGTGTTTCGCTGTGGTTTTTATTGGCCTTCTCTTTTTAAAGACTCGTCCGAATTTTGCAAAACTTGCGATCGATGTCAAATGCTTGGACGAATTTCTCAACGAAATATGATGCCTCTAAACCCCATTCTTACAAACGAAATCTTTGATGTTTGGGGTATCAGGTTTATGGGACCTTTTCCCAATTCTTTTGGAAATTTTTGTATCCTTCTCGTCGTCGATTACGTCAAAAAATGGGTCGAAGTCGTTTCGTGCAAAACCAACGACCATATAATTGTAGTGAAATTTCCCAAAGAAAACATCTTTTTGAGGTTCAGCACACCTGGCTCAGTAATCAGTGATAAAGGAACCCATTTCTATAACCATTCTTTTGAAGCTTTAATTAAAAAATACTCGATAACCCACAAGTTATCCATTCCGTATCATCTTCAGACTTGTGGCCAAGTTGAAGTTTCAAACCGACAAATAAAACAAATTTTGGAAAAAAATGTTAAAAAAAATTGAAAAGATTGGTCTCAGAAATTGACCGACGCGCCTTAAGCTTAACGTACTGCTTTTAAAACTAACCTTGGGATGTCTCCATTTCATTTATTTTACGGTAAAGCATGCCATTTACCCGTTGAAATCGAACACAAAGCATTGTGGGCAATAAATAACTTAAACTTTGATCTTAAGAAAGCTGGCGAAAACCGAAAACTACAACTCAACGAACAAGAAGAACTTAGGAATGACACGTATGAAAATGAGAAAATTTACAAAGAAAGAACTAAAGTTTTTCATGACAAGTCAATCCTAAGGAAAACGTTTTCATCTAACCAGAAAGTTTTTTTTATATGACCCAAGACTTCATTTATCCATGGGAAACTTAAATCGAGATGGACCGGACCATTTTTGGTACGAACTGTTTCTCCATATGGTACCGTAGAAATAGAAAACCCCAAGGATGGATTGATTTTCAAAGTCAACGGTCATCGTTTGATAACCTTTCTTGGGATTTCCAAGTAACCAAGAGAAGGAGCTCATGATTCTTCATGAGCCAAGCAATGTCTAGTAAGAATGTTAACCCTCTTTTATAAATATGTACATATTCTTCCCCGTTACACTCATTATATAGTGCATTGACTACGGAGACACGGTCAAAATTAAGTGTGGGGGAAGTCTCATGTTCATTTTCATTTTCATTTTTTTAAATTTTCATGGAATTTTTGAATTTTCATTTTCTTTTAACTCAAAAAAAATCTCTAAAACATTTTCTTTTTAGCATTTTGATTTATTTTTGAAGAAACACTTTAGGATAAGTATAAGTTTTGGTTAATAAATTGAAATTTTCGAAAATTTATTTGTCTTAACAAAATAAAAATGAAGTTTGATTACAAATTACAATGGTTTAACTAGCATATAGGAAGGTTCATATATGTTAATTACGAAGTATATTCTAGTTGAAAATCTTTGTTTAAAAAAGTAGAAAATTTAAAGTAAAAAATATAACATTTTTATCTTCTAAGTTAAATGGTGCTAAGATGATTTTGCAAAACTCTATCTTTCTAAAAAAAATAGAAAAAAAAACATAAAAAAAACATAAGTAAAAAAACATTTGTATATGTATATATTTTTAACACCTAGAGTCATGTGTTCACACTCGTCTACTCACTGGCCATGCTTTGTACCCTTCCAACGTAAGCCTAAAAGCAGTGCACGATCAGTATATCCGGCCTCAGTTTACCCAAGTTAGGTGTATGTATATAAGAATTCTTTTTAATAACGCCTACAGTCGATAAGTGTTCACACTTGTGTGTTCACTCGTCATGCTCTGCATTCCCCTCACATCAGTTCACAAGGCAGTGCACGGGTAATAAATCTAGCCTCAGTTTACCTGAATTAGGCATATGTAAATATTGTTAATATCAATAAAATTTTCAAATAAGAGAGAGTAAGCAATTGAAACGTAAGCACTATTTTTACTTGTTTGATTTAACTTGTTATTGAAAAGAAATGAGAATACCACTTTGACAAACTTTTATAATCAACTAAGGATCCATTTTATAATTACATTATGTTATCAGCTGAAACAATGAGTTAAACTATAGTCTATTTATTATGATAACTTGATTTTTGTTGGAAATTTTGACGAGTAAATGACGTAAATTATCAAGATAATAACCAAAACCTGTATTTAACTTATTTATATCTATTTAAAAGTAAATCTTTCATTTGTATATATTTTCAAAAACCCGCATTCATCTCTTTGTAAATAAATCCTGCATTTTGTAAATATTTTCACTTTGCACTCAGATTTTGTGGGTAGTATCCGTTGAAAACCCGCACAAGACAACACTTGTCCTACAAGGGACACCCAAAGTGTAATGAACTGCCTTTCTCTCCACAGAAAGACGCATCGTTATTAAGAAAAAAAGGGTTAGAAAAGAGAAAAAATAGAGAAGAAAGAACTAAACAACATAAGAATCTCACAACGGAACGAATAAAATATATTAATCACATAAGATATTACATGGTATCATATACATCAGAGTTATACAGCTTATACGTCACAAACTAGACAGTTATAAAACCCGTCTATCATACATTTCAAAATACAACATAGAGATACCAACACAGTGGAAACCCTATATATATATACAAACGATGAAGCCTCCTGCTCCAATTTTCCTCCAGAATTCGTCAAAGCTAACCTGAATTCCTTGGCTACTCGTAAAAATTTGAGTACCCAAGAGTTTAAGAAAGGAGAAAATAAACTCCGTGTCATACATGGGTCTGGTGTGAGTAAACGGGTTAAAGTTGCTTCATTTTGAAAATCTTTGAAAACAAAAGGTATCTCGTAAGACTTCCCGCACATAAACATGGAAAAGTTTTTACCTTATAATAACCAAAACATTTGATAGGAAATCCAATTATATTATAATAGTGTCTAGCGTTTTCAAGTAAATAGAAAATAGCTGAAATTGTTACATGATTAAATTCCAGCATACTAGCCACAAAGTGGGTTATACAATCAAAACCGTAAAGGCACGTAGGGAAAATGGGTTTCCATCAATGGCAGGGTAATAGGGGTACCGCCCCTTACAGTACCCAGTCTAGATCAGTGTACCGAGGATCCACCCTAAATCCCTTACAACACAAGGTCAGAACCATCCCTTACTGGATAGTCCCGAACAAGACAACCCCGCAGTTGTTTGCAACCAACTGCCCACACAGCCGAATAAAAAGGGACCTCTAGACAGGAGAAAATCTCTTCCTACTTGGACACGACCCACTTAGCCTTGCTACACCTCCCCTGTTTAAGCCATTCCCGGTTGATGAGGCTTGAGGCTATAATTACCTTTTAAAAACACATAACTTAGCATGCTCATCATCCTCCAATGACGATGTTCTAAAAGCATTCAATCCACACAAGTTCGTTCTGGGTTCGAACGAAACCGAAGGCACTGTCTCGTTACACTCATTTTGGAATCACCCTCAGAGTTAACGACAATAGCCTTTGCACTCTGAATGTTCATCTCGATCATCACTTGAGATTCACGACCTATCGTTTAATTTGTATTGTTGTGGTTTTTGGCTATCCAAATTTGGAAATCTGATCTCGGTCTCACCGAAATCCAAAACGTCGTCTTTTAAGTCCAAGTTGTTTAAGTTTAAACAATTCAATTTATTATTTATAGATAGATAATTCACATTATCACAAATAGATAATCCATATCATCACATTCAACCAAAGCATCTCATATCACAGATCAGCACATATCCCATATTCATAGATATCAAATAATTCAAGGCATTCAATATTATTCAGCCATCCATAAGCAAGATTAATCAATCACACTATTACTAATTAATTTAATTATCCCTAATGAATTAAATTAATTACTTCAGTTACTTTTAAATCCTGCTAACTTAACCATTAATTGATTACAAACCAATTAGTTAGTCATCCTCTAATTATCCATCTTAATTAATCATCCTTGATTAATTATTCTTCAATTACATTAAGTAATTAGCCTTTAATTAATTACACAAATTAATTATCCTTAACCATTACAGTAATTAACCTTTAATTAACTAACTATAATTAATTTCATTAACCCTTAATTAATTACATTAATTAACTATTCTCTAATCACTTATATTGATTAGTTATCCGTTAATTAATCACATTAATCAACCTTAATTTACTTCATTAATTACATTAATTAATGATCCACTAAATACCTTTTTTAATTAATATTGTTCAAATTAATCACATTTAAGAATTAATCTTTAATTAATCACATTCATTAATCAACCTTGATTAATCACATTCAGTAATTAACTACCTATAATTAATTACATTGCTTAATTAACTTCTAAATAAATTTTATAAATAAATTCTTTAATTAATTACACTAAGTAATTAATCCTTAATTACTTCCACTGAGTAATTATCCTTCTTATTAATAACACAAAGTAATTAAACCTAAATTACTTCCATTAATTAATTATCCTTTAATTAATTACATCTAGTAATTACCCATTAATTACTTCACTAAGTAATCACACTTTATAAATTAAATTAAGTAATTATACTTAACCAATTCCACAAATGATTGTCCTTAATTATTTAATCTAATTAATTATTTTATATTAATCACATTAATTAATCATTTCATAATCCCTAATTAATGATCTTTAGTTTAATTATACTCATTAACCATTCTTTAATTACTTCCCTAAGTATAATTAACCATTATTAATTACAAATTAATTAATTCTTAATTACCAGTTAATTAATCTCTAATTACCAATTAATTAATCTATAATCATAAATTAATTAATCTTAATCACCTAATTAATTAGTCCTTAATTATCAATTAAATAAATCTTTAATTAATTATAGCCCTTAATTATTCCAGTAATTACAATATTTATTACACCTAAAATACTTAGGAAATTTATTTCAAAATTTGCCTAACATATAATTACTTTGAAATCAAACAAATTTAAACATTACCTTATTATTTAAATCTTGGAAAATTTGTTTAAAACTTATTTAAACATTTGCGTGGAAAACTAATTCATTTTAAAATGTACTTTAAATCTTAAAACATTTTGTTGTTATAAAACTATATTTATTTTCAAAACCAGGATACAAAATTTAGTTTGAACCCATACTTAAAAACTTGATTTTAAACTCCTTCAAGCTTTATACTAAAATCTGGAAACCATAATACTTCACAAAAACATGTTCTTACTTAATTTTGAAATCTATATTCTGTTTTTATTTAAATTTAAAAAAACTGTACAAGTCTTTATTATAAAATTTAAAAATCTAAGAACAGGGTGAACCAACCCGAGCCTACCACACCTCTCCCCCGAGTAAATCACGAGCACTCGCGTAAACCACCTGCCTCGAGACCATCACGAAAATGATTCGAGAAAAAACTAGAGTTTCCCGATACCTTGACCTACTTGAGTCAGATGTGCACGTGTGCACAATGCACCACCCTCCGACCACGTCTGGTCATCTCCTTGACCCTCGACAAATCAAAGCCGATCTCGCCTACACAATCATCCACCCAGAAGGACGATAGCACCCACAAACCAAAAATCGAACCCACGATCCAATTCCTAGAAACAAACATCATCAAAAAAACACTCATCAACACTGATCCCTACCTCGATGAACCCCGTTGTTCTCGCCGTAGACTCGCCTCGATCTCCAGCAACAATCCCCCAATCACGAACCACTCTGGTCCACCCTAATTATCGTCATTGCCTCTACAACTTCAACAACTAGAATCCACCTCTAAACTCTACCTTGGCTCCGATAGGCCGCCTCAATCACCAGAAATCTATAGCCATTTTTCCTGGGCCCATCCATCTACTAGCTTCCTTCGACAACCATCTCGTCGTCGTCCAACACGCCGATCGCCGGGAATTTGAGAAAAACCCAAATTCAATCGACTTTGATTATCTCAGTGATTACTTAACTAAAAATTATGATTTTAGTGCCTAAATTCATCATTTTCAGTTTTGAATCATATAATAGAATCAATTCAAGAATTCTAGTCAATTTATTTTAGGCTTATATTATGAACAGACCTGTAAATTTCAAATTTTGAAACAAATACTTCATATATTTATTTGAAACTATTTTTAAAATTAAGCTTATATACTTACAATCATTTTCTATTTTCAATTCCTAGCCTACAATCAGATACATTAGAAGATATGAATTCTTTTCTATAAAATTTGAAGCCTGGATATGAACAGAGAACAAATATTCATACACACAGACTTCATACAGGAATTTCCTTCATACACACATACATTCACATGTTTAAACATATGCAAACCATATTCTACAAAAATTCATCACAAACATTTAAGCATGTTCACAGATTTTAAAACTGTTTTTAGAAATAGATGTTTACTCACCAGTTTGAAGGACAGAGCTTTGAAATAGAAGCTTGAAAACTGGAATTGATAAAAATGCTTGAATCTAAAAATTTGAATACTTTTGATCTGAAAATCTTTTGAAAACTGAAGCTTGAGGAATTTTGAAATCTAAAGCTATGATTGTATAAGTTGAAGATAATTACAGGCTACAAGTTTGTTTTTGGTTTGAGCAATTTGAGTTATAGGCTTTTGATTTTTCTTGAATTTAAAAATGATTTATAGGCTATTGATTTGGGTTACTTCTAGTTTGAGAAATATTGAGTTACTGGGTTTGTGTTTTTCTTTGCTTTTGAAAAGAGAAATAGAAAAAAGAAATGAAGAGAAGAGAAGGAACATGTGTTTATATAGGTTAAATTGTGATTTATTAAAAATAAAAGAAAATTAAAAGTAAAAGTGACACTAGTTTAAAAACTTACCATTTGTCATTAGCATTTGCTTATCATCTAACACTTGTTACTAATGTGACTTGATTATTCAACACTTGGAATTATGTAATTTTATTTATTTTAAATGTTAATATAAAGCTTTTATACTTAATTTAATTCCACACTGATGACACAGATGCCAAAGACTTCCTACCCATAAACTCCTCAATCCTCAAAGCCATATCATCCAATCCCACACAGAGCCTTGAGATGGGCAGACATCTCCTCAAGAAACTCAGGCCTCAAACCAATCACAAACACCCTGCTGAACTTAGTCTCATCACCGATGCAGACACACTTCCTTAAACTTGCTCCGCAAGAAACATCTTTGGAAACATCCCTAGTCACCGCGTCTCACCACGTCGCTGCTCCTTCCTGAAATTACCAAGATACCATCACTCGCTTCTGCTTAACCAACAGGTCTGAACTCTTACTCATCCAAACTTGCACTTCAACGATGGACTTTGCACCTTAAAAAGGCTTCCTTTAGAGATTGGTGAAATCCTTACACCAAGCAGGAAAGCTTACTCGAGGCAGTATTAGGTTTACAGCCTTGGCAGGTACACTTCCCACCTCAACACTCGGACTTCTTCCATTGGTATCGTGCTACACACACCACTAACCTTCCTACCTCTAGAACTCATATTGGAAAACCAAAAGAGGTAACCCAACAAATAGATAGAAATATATATATATATATATATATATATATATATATAATTACAAGTATGCTCTCTCAAGAAAGAAATCACTCCAAAGCCTAGGTATTCACTCAACCTAGTGCTTTGATACCATTGTAACGACCCGCTTTTCTCTCCATAGAAAGACGCATCATTATTAAGAAAGAAAGGGATAGAAAAGAGAAAAGATAGAGAAGAAAGAACTAACAACATCAAAATCTAACAACGGAATGAATAAAATATATTAATCACATAAGATATTATATAGTATCATATACATCGGAGTTATACATCTTATACATCACAAACTAGACAATTATAAAACTTGTCTATCATACATTTCAAAATACAACACAGAGATACCAACACAGCGGAAACACTATATATCTACAAACGCTGAAGCCTCCTGCTTTAATTCTCCTCCAGAATTCATCAAAGCTAACCTGAATCCCTTGGCTACTTGTAAAAATTTGAGTACCCAAGAGTTTAAGAAAACAAAACTCTGGGTCAAACATGGGTCTGGTGTGAGTAAACGGGTTAAAGTTGCTTAACTTTGAAAACCTTTGAAAACAAAAGGAATCTCGTAAGACTTCGCGTATATAAATACGGAAAAGTTTTTACCTTACAATAACCTAAACATTTGA
Organism: Allium cepa; assembly: GCA_030765085.1. Classification (NCBI taxonomy): domain Eukaryota; kingdom Viridiplantae; phylum Streptophyta; class Magnoliopsida; order Asparagales; family Amaryllidaceae; genus Allium; species Allium cepa. The sequence goes on from CM060928.1 coordinate 224,254,529, forward strand.
TAGGAAATCCGGTTATATTATAATAGCGTCTAAGGTTTTCAAGTAAATAGAAAATAGTTGAAACTGTTACATGATTAAATTCCAGCATACTAGTCACAAAGTGGGTTATACAATCAAAACCCTAAAGGCAAGTAAGGAAAATGGGTTTCCATCAATGGCAAGGCTACTGGGTTACCGCCCGGCACAGTAACCGGGTCTAGATCAGCGTATCGAGGATCCACCCTAAATCCCCTGCAACACAAGGCCGGAATCTTCCCTTACTGGATAGTCCCAAACAAGACAACCCCGCAGTTGTTTGCAACCAACTGTCCACACAGCCGAATAAAAAGGTACCTCTAGACAAGGGAAAATCTCGTCCTACTTGGGCGCGACCCACTTAGCCTTGCTGCAGCTCTCCGGTTTTAGTCATTCCCGGTTGATGAGGCTTGAAGCTACGATTACCTTTTCAGAACACATAACTTAGAATGCTCATCGTCCTCCAATGACGACGTTCTGAAAGCATTCAATCCATACAAGTTCGTTTCGGGTTCGAACGAAACCGAAGGCACTATCTTGTCACACTCATTTTGGAATCACCCTCAAAGTTAACGACAATAGCCTTAGCACTCTGAATCTTCATCTCGATCATCACTTGAGATTCACGACCTAACGTTTAATTTGGATCGATATGGTTTTCGGATATCCAAATTTTGAAATCCGATCCCGGTCTCACCGAAATCCAAAACGTCGTCTTTTAAGTCCAAGTTGTTTAAGTATAAACAATTCAATTTATTATCTATATTCACAGACATAGATAATTCACACTATCATAAATAGATAATCCATATAATCACAATTCAACCAAAGCATCTCATATCACATATCAGCACATATCCCATATTCAAAGATATCAAACTATTCAAGGCATTCAATACTATTCAACCATCCATAAGCAAGATTAATCAATCACACTATCACTAATTAATTTAATTATCCCTAATGAATTAAATTAATTACTTCATTTAATTTTAATTCCTTCTTACTTAACCATTAATTAATTACAAACCAATTAATTAGTCATCCTCTAATTATCCATCTTAATTAATCATCCTTGATTAATTATTCTTCAATTACATCAAGTAATTAGCCTTTAATTAATTTCACAAATTAATTATCCTTAACCATTTACAGTAATTAACCTTTAATTACTCTCTTTAATTAATTAACTATGATTAATTTCATTAGCCCTTAATTAATTACATTAATTAATTTTTCTATACCCACTTATATTGATTAATTATCCTTTAATTAATCACATTAATCAACCATAATTAATTCATTAATTACATTAATTAACGATCCACTAAATACCTTTTTTAATTAATTTATTGTTCAAATTAATCACATTTAATAATTAATCACAATCATTAATCAACTTTGATTAATCACATTCACTAATTAACTACACTTAATTAATTACATTACTTAATTAACTTATAAATATATTTTATTAATAAATTCTTTAATTAATTACACTATAATTAATCCTTAATTACTTCCACTAAGTATTTATCCTTCTTATTAATAGCACAAAGTAATTAAACTTAAAATACTTCCATTAATTAATTATCCTTCAATTAATTACATCTAGTAATTACCCATTAATTCTTCACTAAGTAATTACACTTTATAAATTACATTAAGTAATTATACTTAACCAATTCCGTAAATGATTGTCCTTAATTAATTTATCTAATTAATTATTTTAAATTAATCACATTTATTAATCATTTCATAATCCCTAATTAATGATCTTTAATTTAATTATACTTATTAACCATTCTTTAATTACCTCCCTAAGTAATTATGCTTTAATTAACCATTATTAATTACAAATTAATTAATTCTTAATTACCAGTTAATTAATCTCTAATTTCCAATTAATTAATCTCTAATTATAAATTAATTAATCTTAGTCACCTAATTAATTAGTCCTTAATTATCAATTAAATAAATCTTTAATTAATTATAACCCTTAATTATTCCAGTAATTACAATATTTATTACACTTAAAATACTTAGGAAATTTATTTCAAAATCTACCTAACATATAATTACTTTGAAATTAAACAAATTTAAACATTACCTTATTATTTAAATCTTGGAAAATTTGTTTAAAACTTGTTTAAACATTTGGTTGGAAAACTGATTCATTTTCGAATATACTTTAAATCTTTAAACTTGTTTAAAACATTTTTTTTATAAAACTTTATTTATTTTCAAAACCAGGATACAAAATTTATTTTGAACCCCTACTTAAAAACTTGATTTAAAACTCCTTCAAGCTTTATACTAAAATCTGGAAACCATAATACTTCACAAAAACATGTTCTTACTTAGTTTTGGAATCTGTATTCGTTTTTTATTTAAATTTAAAAAAAAATGTACAAGTCTTTATTATAAAACTTAAAAATCTATGAATAGGGTGAATCAACCCGAGCTTACTACGCCTCACCCCTGAGTAAAACACAAGAACTCGCGTAACCCTCCTACCTCGAGACCATCACGGAAAGGACTCGAGAAAAAACTCGAGTTTCTCGATACCTCGACCCACCTGAGTTAGATGTGCATGTGTGCACAGTGCACCACCCTCCGACCACCTCTAGCAATCTCCCCGACCCTCAACAAACCAAAGCCGACCTCGCCTACACAATCATCCACCCAGAACGACGATAGTACCCACAAACCAAAATGCGAACTCACGATCCAATTCCGGGAAACAACCATCATCGGAAAAACACCCATCAACGCCGATACCGACCTTGATGAACCCCGTCATTCTCGCCACAGACTCACCTCGATCTCCAGCAACGATCCCCCCATCGCGAACCACTCCGATCCACTCTAATTATCGTCATTGCCTCTACAACTCCAATAACCAGAACCCACCTCTAAACCCTAACTTGGCTCCGATAGGCCGCCTCGATCACTAGAAAATCTGTAGCCATTTTTTCTAGGTCCATCTACCTACCAGCTTCATTCGACAACCATCTCGTCGCCGTCCATCACACCGATCGCTGGGAATTCGAGAAAAATCCAAATTCAATCGACTTTGATTATCTCGGTGGTTACTTAACTAAAAATTATGATTTTAGTTCCTAAATTCATCGTTTTTAGTTTCGAATCATATAATAGATTCAATTCAAGAATTCTGGTCATTTTATTTTAGGCTTAAATTATGAACAGACCTGTAAATTTCAAATTTTGAAACAAACACTTCATATATTTATTTGAAACTATTTTTAAAATTAAGCTTATATACTTACAATCATTTTCTATTTTCAAATCCTAGCCTACAATCAGATACATGAGAAGATATGAATTCTTTTCTATAAATTTGAAGCCTGGATATGAACAGAGAACAAAAATTTGTACATACGGACTTTGTACCGGCATTTCCTTCATACACACATACATTAACATGTTTAAACATTTGAAAACCATATTCTATAAAAATTCATCACAAACATTTAAGCATGTTCACATATTTTAAAACTGTTTTTAGAAATAGATGTTTAGTCACCATTTTGAAGGACAGAGCTTTGAAACAAAAGCTAGAAAGCTGGAATTGATAAAAATGCTTGAATTTGGAAATTTGAATACTTCATCTGAAAATCTTTTGAAAACTAATGCTTGAAGAATTTTGAAATCTAAAGCTTTGATTGTATAAGTTGAAGATGATTACAAGCTACAGGTTTGTTTCTGGTTTGAGCAACTTGAGTTGCAGGCTTGTGATTTTTCTTGAATTTGAAAATGGTTTACAGGCTATTGATTTGGGTTACTTCTGGTTTGAGAAATATTGAGTTACAGGGTTTGTGTTTTTCTTAGCTTTTGAAAAGAGAAATAGGAAAATTAATGAAGAGAAGGAACATGTGTTTATATAGGTTAAATTGTGATTTACTAAAAATAAAAGAAAATTAAAATTAAAAGTGACACTTGTTTAAAAACTTACCATTTGTCATTAGCATTCGCTTATCATCTAACACTTGTTATTAATGTGACTTGATTATTTAACACTTGTAATTATGTAATTTTATTTATTTTAAATTTTAATATAAAGCTTTTATACTTAATTTACTAATTTCTAAATACTTATCTAAATTTATGTATATAAACTTCTTTAAAAAAATTATTATAAAACAAATTATATGCAAATAAAATCTTATACATATATTTTTAAATCCAAAATATTTTAAGATATCTATGTTTTGAACTTCAAATTTAAATCCAAATTCAAATTCAAATTGTATTTAAAAATCCAATTTAAAATCAACTTATATATATATAACAACACATTCAATTTGAAAATAATTATTAAAATTTATTTTATCTATATTTGAAACAGCACATTATTATTGTTCAAAAATAACAATCTGGGCAATTTTAAATAATTTATAAAAGGGAATTATCATATTATAAATACTTATATTACTAAATGAATTAATGTATCATATGTTTTATATGTTTGTGAATTGTATTTTAAACTTATATATATATACATACAAATCATATTTATCAAGCAATATTTAAAAAGAAAATAAAACAAACCTTTTTGTTAATCTTATTTAAATTTAAACTTAAGCTAAAAAATATTTTAAATAATTAAATATTTACCTTAAGTGATTTGAAACTGTATAGTTATTTATTTAAATAACCTTTGAAAAGTTTTATATTAAATTTAATCATAACTTCCAAATTACCAAAATATATATAAGAATTTGAAAACATGTTTTTATTTGTTAAATTCAAACCAAAGCATTTCTATTTACAATATATACAAATATATATACATTATAAATAGAAAACATTTTATTAGCTTTAAAAGATAAAATTCACCAACTAAATATTTATAAAAGAGATTATTAAACCACTATGAATATTTTTATAAAGATTATCAAATTTCTATTTTTCAAAATTCCGGGATGTCATACAGAGGTTTAACGACTTGTTGCATATGCTCAATGCAAACGTGCTCCCTACGAAAATGGATTTATCTTAGTTTTCCTTTATTCGAGGACGAATAAAAAGAAAAGTGTGGGGGTATTTGATGTGCATGTTAACGTGCATATATTTGCATCCATATTTTATATATTTTTATTTAAATAAATGTCATATTTGTGCATTTTAACATGTTTAAAACCGAAATTCAATTTTCAAATCATCACATATTCATCTCATTCATGGGCAAAATAGTCATTTTTGTGCATGGGTTAATTTGGGGCTTTTTAATTGGACATTTTTCATAATGTTTATAGGAATTTGTATGCAAATGAAAGTGGGTTTCATGAAGATATGTGCATGCACAAGGGAATACAATGGAATGAAGAGGAAATAATTCAAGTTCATGATAATGGAGGACCCTACCCACTTACCCAAAGCTACAATTAGATGCTATTGGACAACTAAGTGGAGGTTAAAGCTTCATGCACATTTAATGGTGGATTAATTAGTGGCTAATGGTTACTTAGTGGCCACACTTTCTAAAGGGCATTTTGGGAAGCACCCTAAAATTGAATTGGGGTTTTATGCATGTATAAATAGCCCTCTTTTGTACATGTAAATAGCCTCTTCTCTTTGAAATTAGTAGGAAATTGAAATGCAAGTTGTAATGTCAATGTTTCATGAAATAAAAATGGCTTTCTAGCCTCTTTCTCTTTTCTCTCCTACATGCTTCTTTTTATTTTTATGTTCATTTTTACTTCTATGCTCTCTTCTTTTCATTGTTAGTAGATTAGATTTACATTCATGCAAGTAGTGTAGTTTTGTTTTATTTCTTTTATGCAAGTAGCTTAATAGTTAATCACATTTTCCTCCCTTGTTTACTTTCTATTTCTTTTGCTTTTTGAAATTTATAAGTGTTGATTTGATAACACAAATGAGTAGCTAAACCCTTTCAGTTTAGGGGTAACGATGCTCTCTAACTTTGTGTAATTTCAATATTTCAATGGTTTATGTTCTCTTTTCTTTGTGCTTCATGGGAGTAGATTTTGATGTAAGTTTATACAAGTGGGTTTGATAGCTTATGTTGCTTTTGCAAATGAGCTATTCTTATTCAATGTAAAGTCCCGCAAATTTGTATCCCTTTGAACTGACAAAATCCCACAACAATTTTTCCAAAGTGGCACAAAAGTACGAGTCTTCGGGTTTAAAGAAGAAAGAGGTAGAAGAAGAAGAAAAACAACATCACAGTCTCACAATCGCAGCGGAACAAAATATAACATATAATAATAGCCTTTAAATACAAGGAAATCTGTACTGTTATACGAATACATACTGTCATCAGAGTACAACAACATCCATACCGAGACAACTTAATATCTATCCATACACAGCGGAAATAATAGTCAAATATGGAGGTACGCTCTGTCATCCAGCTCGTCTTCTAAGCTCCTTAGCTTTTAATCCTGATCCTGCTTAACTTGGTCTGACCCGAGCGTCATATAAAACGACACCCGAGTCAATCTGGAAAACCAGCGTGAGAAATCACACTCAATTGGATTATTATATTTTCAAAAATCCTTTGAAAAACAAAAGCATCTCGTAAGACCACGCCATAAATAAACATGTCGGGTTTTTACCTTACGATAGCCAAAACACTTTTTTATCAAATCTGTCTGATATTATAATAGTGTCTATAGAAAGTGAAATAGAATCTAGCTGAAATGCTTGCATCTCACGTTTCAGCAATAGTTGGGCACAATCAAAACCGTACAGGTTCTTATTGGAGATTGGGTTCCATACAATGGTAGGGCTACCGTGGTACCGCCTGTCACAGTACCTGGTCTAGATCAGAGTACTGAGGATCACTCCCGACTCCCTACAACACAAAGTCGGGACTACCCCTTACTGGATAATCCCGAGTAAGATAACCCCGTGGTTGGCGTGACCAACCACCCACTAAGACGAAATAAAAAGGGACATCTAGATAGGGATGACCTCACCCTGAAATGGGTGCTATCGACCTAGCCTTGCTGCACCTCCCCTGTTTTAGCAATTCCCGGTTGATGAGGCTTGAGGCTAAGCGTTACCTTTCAAGAACGAGTCCCACTTAGAATGCTCATCGTCCTCCTGGCGATGTTCTGAAAGCATTCGTCCATACAAGTTGCTCTAGGTCTGGACAAACTGAATCACCGTCTTTATTATCTTCATGGTTTTCATTCATTATCGTTCAAACCGGATCGAAGTGGTTTTTGGATAATTAAATCTGATCCTGGACTCTTTGAAACGATCAACGCATTGGCCAGTATTGATAGTCGGTTATTTAACTATCAAATAATCATCCACAAGCAATAATCAAGTTTTAAATAATTTGCCTCAAATTATTTATCTCAAAATATTTACTTAAGATATTATCTTCATATTTCAACACCTTGAAATTAGATTCAATTTCCTATATTTCTCGTGGAACCATTAAATCTTTTCCGATTACTTATAATATTTCCCATTTCATTGGTTTATCAAAACTTAGAAAATATTTGTTTATCCCCTATTTCTTTCCTCAGAAATCATTTACAAATTCATATGTAAATTTTCCAAACTTATTTCTCATGAATTCTATAGATTCCAGAATTCCTTAGTTGATTCCCGTTTTTATTTCCAAAGCCATTTAGCTTATTAAAAATTTTAGGTTTCACTCCTGCTCTTCTGGCGAATTTTGTCTCTCCTCGAAATTCACTTATCCTATACTTGAGATTTTATTCAAGTTCTCATAACCTCTATAAAATCTTTCCTAAAAATCTTATTCAAATTAATTACACTTGCTTTTCTTCTCAAAAGGATTTATAATTGGATTTTCAAAATGTTTAAAAATATATACACAAGTAAAAATAATGGTTTATTTCCAAAATATGGTTTAAGGTAAAACTAAATATAAATATTAAAATTATACCCAGTTATTGACAATTTACAAAATCGATTTAGAAAACTAGAATTTATTTTTATAATTACTAAGCATTAAAATAACTATGCCGAAATATTCTAAATCTAGATAATAGTCCTATACAAATTATAGAGTATAGTAATTTTAAAAATATTCCTTTTAAAACAAATTTATTTTAAATTTTTTTTAGAAAATCCAATACCCACCCGTAAATTACTCTTGATTCCTATCTCAACGACCATATTCACATTTTTCCACCCTTAGAAATATTCTACTATTTCCTTCCAAACAAATTTTATACTCAATATAAATTCTCTTCATAACTTATCTCTTTACATATCTACTGATACCTTTCCATCTCCTTTATAACCCCGTTTATAAATTTATAACTTCTCCAAGCTTTCCATTTATTTATAAAAACAAATTTTATTCAAAAATTCCATCTTTAAAATTTTATCCTTCAATGCAATCCCATATTGTTCCTTAATAAAATTTCATTTCATTTCTTAATAAAATTCTTTTATTTTATTTCTCAATAAAATTTTACTTTACTTCAAATCCATTCATAGATTCCAATATTTCTTCGAGTCTGTATATATATATTTAAAATTTTTCCTAGACTCAACTTTAACCAATTTAAGTATAACCAAAATAATAAATATTATTTTATTTACTTGATTCTCAAATAGAAACAAATCCAAATTCTCAATAAATATAATTTATATTCTATTTCTATCTTAACTTCCTTCCATTAAATTACTTATAGTATTTAAAAATTACCAAAATCCAACTTCCATGTTATTTAACACTATATGATTCAATTCGCATGCAATTCCATATTAATTCATCCATCCTGTCGTATGACAACATATATATAATAATTAAATAAATATCTTTGAGGAATCCTGTTGGATCCCTCCAACCTGTTTTCCTGCATCCACAGATGTTAGCACAAAATAAAATACTAATTCTACTTTAAGGTGGAATATTGCGGTATATGGGTTTATGTAATATCATCCGCTATTATGCGGCGCATAGGGTCTCATCCGCTATATAGTGCGGGAAAATAAATCATTCCAATATATATATATATATATATATATATATATATATATAATATCATCCGGTGAATAAATTACAATAAATCAACCAAGCACATCCAATGATTTAAATTTAATATTCAATTAACAAGGCATCCATATGAGTGAGAAAATCTCACCATTGCTTTTAAGTTGCAATCCTTTCAAATCTCGACCCGATTTCTCGACTGTTGATCTTATATAAACAATTATATGATTTTATTAACATTCGAACAAATCGAACAATTAATTACCGTTTAAATAAATTTATTTTTAATCTTATAATTTAATTTTAACTAATGATTTATTTTAACAAATAATTAAATTTTAAACTAACTCTCCTTTTTAAAATCTTTTAGTGATTAAAATAATTAAATAAGTAAATTAAACAAATAGATTATCCTAATTAAATTATTTTAAAATAAACTAGTAATATTTAAAATGTGTATGTGTATATTTATTTTATTGAAACTACATATACTTATAAAAACAACCTACATAGGTTTAAAAAATCTAATTTTTATATAACTCCTATATTTTCCAAAATCTATAAAATATTCTATTTTCCTATATATATATATATATATATATATATATATATATATTAAAACATGCATGTGTGTGTATATATATATTTCCTATTTCAATCCTATCTATTTTTCAGTAAATAAATAAAAATAATTTTATTTCAACTTATTGTAAAATCAAATGATGTGTTTTATTATTATATTTTGTTTTCTTTTTCTTCTGTGTATAAATATACATATACAAATATACCCTTAGTGCCCTCATTTTTCTTTTACTGTTGTATGTATATATATATATAAATATATAAATTAAACCATATATCTTATAGTAAAAAGTAATTTTCTGTGTAATTATACTAAAAATATATCCTATATACACATATTAAAAATATAACTTCTTTACATATCTCACTGTTAATATATATATATATATATATATATATATATATATATTATTTCTGTGCATACTTATATATCTATATATTATCAGGTCTAAATTGGAAATGAGTAATTTGTATATATACCTTACTGCCTGACTCGAGCTCCTCTCCCCATTTCTATCACACGATCAGAAATTGCCATCACCATTGCCTCCAATGCACGAACACAGCCTCGCACGAGACACCTCCCGCCATCGCGGCTAGTCAAACTCGCGTCCTTGTCTCCACGATCTAGATCCACTCGAGCCACCCTAAGTTGCAGTTGCGACCACTCGCGTGCCTCTACCAAGTCGCTGCACTGCCCCACAGCAACGACGCGACTATCGAGTTCGTGTGCCACCTAAAGATGACAAACATCCCCAATCCTTGACCTCGTGCAACCCCAATCCGTAGAAGCGAGAATCGAAGCCCTCAGAACTGATGAATCGATCGATTATAACAGCCTCTTTTTTTTATTGATTCAGGAACGAGATTTGGATCTCATTTATTTTATTTTTAATGCGTGATACCCTTATTTTTTGTATATGGGTTTGAACTAATTCGAGCAAGAAGGAACGAGAGTGCCTTCTCTATTTGAACAGACAAATTTAACAAGGGGGGGTGATGTGAATTGAAAGGTGAGGGGTGATGGGTTGCGTGTTTGAATGGAGAAAAAGGGCATACCTGAGAAGGAACCGCCATTGACTGGCCAACGGTGTATATATATAATATTATTAAATTTTAAATTGTCTCGGGAACGTAGCTAAAATCTCGACCTCCTATCGAGGTGTAACGCTAGGTGTCTATAATATTATACTCCTATTTCAAACTCAATGGAGAAGGTTTCGAGTCCTAATTCGATCGTATGGAGAAGATAGCTTTTGGACCGACTATTAAAATTAATTTAATTAATTATTTTCTAGGCGTTTATATCTTGTACGATCACACGATAGCTCCGAACGCTATGAAATTTGAAATCCGATAATAATTCAATATTACGGATCCAATGAAACTGGTTTCGTCGAATTCCGAGACTGTGCCTCAGAAGGCTATTTTTAAATATCAATTTAAACGATATTTTTTTAAAATTGAACAAATCATTTCCAAATTCAATTTTAACACTTTTATTACCTTTATTATTATCGATATAGATTTTACAAGCCTTTAAAGTATTTTTAACAAGCTTATAACTAAAGATTTTATATTTTCCCCAATATCCAATTACTACTTTTAAAAATTAATTTATTCAATAGATTGCTATGTTTAAATTCTAAATTATTTTTATTAAATAAAACCAATCCTTTCATATTAAAAATCATTTCATAGTTCAAATCGAATATTTAAATCCATTTTAAATATCCCAACTTATCTGTTTAAAAATTTGGGTCGTTACATTCCTCCCCCTTAAAAGAATTTCGTCCCCGAAATTACTAACACAGAAGAATGCCCCAAACCCATTAACTTTTTAAAATTTACCTAGTTAAACTTGTTATTCCCCATCCTAATCTTTCCCTTTACCCAAACAATTGATTTTCAATTCTAACTTCAAAATACTATATTCCAATTTTGAATCATTTTGACGTTAGTAAAAATATTTTTCAAAAATTTTTCTAACTCCCTAAATTTGTGGAAAATTTTGGCAGAGTCTCCTTTGTATGGAGGAGCTTTTGCAATTTTACAAGAGAGATAAATATATATACATTGACCCACACGGTTGGAAAAACAAAAACCAAAACAATATTCATATTTCCTAACTTTTATTGCGTAGGCGTACCTCTATTTAGCATTTTTAAGCAAGTGGGTTATTTATTTAGCAATTTGTGTGTTCCAAAATCCAGCCAAATGGCCCCCGGTACCTGTACTTACTCAACTTAAACATATAAGCAACTTATCTATGAAATTTATTACATTTTACTCATATAAGCAACTGCAACACATCAATACTAAAAGTAATGCATTCTAAATAACTTCCATAAGCAATTTATATGGTTTCCAAACTAGTTCAATTCCTTTTAACTGATTCATATGCCATTTGCATTCAACTTAAGTGATTTACAACTCACTTGCTTATCTTCAATTCATTTTTATGTCCAAACAACTCACATTCATTTTAATTGATTCCAAAATCCACTTTATTTATTTCTATTAATCCATCGGATTTTTATTAAGTCTTGTTTACGACAAATAACAATCAATTCTTTATGCAATTCGACGAGATTTATGCAAATAAACTATAACTTGAGCTCATAACCATTTTAAATTGATTTTAACTCAATTTATATCAGTTTCATTTTCATTTTAACTTATTCATAACCATACACCGTATTTTATTTAATATGTTCACATAGGTTTCATTCGAAACCACTTTATTCAGCTTGGAAACAACCCATTAAGTAACCATTAACATATTTACTTAAGCTAGGATTCTATTCAATTGTTTGCTTAAATTATTTATTTTCTTCAACTTATTTTAATCCCATAACCCAAGTTTATTTTCCTTGTAAACAACCTCCGTTTTAAATCCTTAATTTGATTTTTTTTCAACTCCATTTCACCTACTAATTTAATTCAATTTACTTATCATTTTAAAGTCCATTCTAATTTATTTACAAATCATACATTTGCATTTTATTCCATCTCTGCATTGGTTCCTTCCAATCCATTTTATTAAGCTCGACACTTCCATTTTTATAAATTAATAACCATTCCCCAAATTAAATTCACCTAAGTTTTCATTTAATGGGCTTTCACCCTTACTCGAAGCCAAGCTTCTACTATTTTTAAATTAAGTTAATTTACTTATTTTAACTTCATACTTAAGTTCATTTCCATTTTAATTTGATTCTCATCTAATCAAATTCCATTTAATTCAATAAGCCATTCTCATAATCCATTTAAATTTCAAATTTTCATACCCAGTTCATCCAAATTTATTTTATTATTAACAAGGTCATGTTTAACTCATTTATACTCGAATTGGATTTTATTTGCAAATTCAAACCACCTTTATTTCAATCCAATTCCACAACATTTCCACTTATATTTAATTCACCACCAATCCCAGTAGAATTTTATTTATAACTCGTGTTCGTTCCCAATTCCATTATTACCTCATAATCCAACTTCTATTTAACCAATTTAAATCTCATTAACATATTCAATTAACCAATTTATTCCAAATTAGTTCACTCCCACTTCCAATTCCATATTGGATTTTTATCTTCAAAAATTTATCTTATTATTTTACTTGAGTTCAGTTTTTATTTTATAATTCAAGTTTGGATTTTTATTTCATTCTCCAAATAAATAAATAAAATTGGCTTAATATTTTACTTCTCCATATTTTTCTCTTATAAGTCACACATTTATATTTTTCACATTCCTACCCAATTTAAGCTTGAATATATTCATATTTCATTTTAACTCGAGATTGAACACTCATTTACAGCTAAAAATATTCTTAGTCAATGGGTTGTCAATTTCCTTTATAAGCTATCGGAATATATTTATTCCAATTAAATTTCATTTCAACTTACTTTTATTTATTTAATTATGAGTTTAATTTATTTAACATCATCTATATCTCAACTGAATTTTATTTCAATTCAATTTTTTAACTTAGCTTTCGCTAAATCGAGCATCATACTATTCTCTTTAATCCACCAATTCACTTGGATTTAATTAAATAAGAACTTAATTTCATTTAATATCATCCATATCTCAATTCATTTCATTTCAACTTAATTTAAATCCAGTTATTAAGCTCAAGTTATCTCAACCCAATTTAATTTCATTAAAATTTCCCAATCCAATTCATTTATATTCTAAATTTTATTTACTTCACCAATTTATTTATATGATTATTATTATTCATCATTAGTTACATTTCAAAAATTAAAATTTCAACTTAATCCTAGTTAAATCCTCATTTTTAACTTCACTTTTAATTTTAACTCCAAAATTCAATCTCATGCTTTCCTTGGTTATATAAGCCATTCTAAATCTTTAAAATCTTATTTGTCTATAATACTATCAACCAAACACTTTAATTATATATAATAATTTGCAGAAAATTATTTTTTTTATATCAAAATATATTTTGGGTGAAACTATTTCATTCACCTCCTTTCGAAAACAATATTATGTCGTATTGTTCTATTCAAGTGCTTAGAAACCCCTTCGATACAGTTGTGCAGACTGTGCCGACGTAGGTTCATATGCCACTCAATAAATCAATCAACACAGTATAAAATCATTTTATATTCACTAACAAATACACACTCATATCTATTAATACGCTCAAACTCATTCTAGAGTACTACCGACTCTATTTCTAATGAGTAATCCCCACCAGAGCCAAGGTTTTCGCTTAACCTTTCAGCTTTGATACCAACTGTAAAGGCCCGCAAATCCGTACCCCTTTGAGCTGAAAAAATCCCACAACAATTCTGTCCAAAGTGGCACAAAAGTACGAGTCTTCGGGTTTAAAGAAGAAAGAGGTAGAAGAAGAAGAAAAACAACATCAGAGTCTCACAATCGCAGCGGAACAAATATAATATATAATAACAGCCTTTAAATACAAGGAAATCTGTACTGTTATACATATACATACCATCATCAGAGTACAACAACATTCATACCGAGACAACTTAATACTTGTCCATACACAGTGGAAATAATAGTCAAATACGGAGGTACGCTCTGTCATCCAGCTCATCTCCTGAGCTCCTTAGCTTTTAATCCTGATCCTGCTTAACTCGGCCTGACCCAAGCATCATATAAAACAACACTCGAGTCAGTCTGGAAAACCAGCGTGAGAAATCACACTCAATTGGATTATTATATTTTCAAAAATCCTTTGAAAAACAAAAGCATCTTAAGACCACGCCACAAATAACATGCGGGTTTTTACCTTACGATAGCCAAAACACCTTTTTATCAAATCTGTCTGATATTATAATATTGTCTATAGAAAGTAAAATAGAATCTAGCTGAAATGCTTACATCTCACGTTTCAGCAATAGTTGGGCACAATCAAAACCGTACAGGTGCATATTGAAGATTGGATTCCATACAATGGCAGGGCTACCGAGGTACCACCCGTCACAGTACCTGGTCTAAATCAGAGTATGAAGGATCACTCCCGACCCCCTACAACACAAAGCCGAGACTGCCCCTTACTGGATAATCCCGAGTAAGATCATCCGTGGTTGGCGTGACCAACCACCCACTAAGCCGAAATAAAAATGGACATCTAGACAGGGATGACCTCACCCTGAAATGGGAGCTACCCAACTAGCCTTGCTGCATCTCCCCTGTTTTAGCCATTCGCGATTGATGAAGCTTGAGGCTAAATGTTACCTTTCAAGAACGAGTCCCGCTTAGAATGCTCATCGTCCTCCTGACGATGTTCTGAAAGCATTCGTCCATACAAGTTGCCCTGGGTCTGGACAAACCGAATCACCATCTTCATTATCTTCACGATCTTCATTCGTTATCGTTCAAACCGGATCGAAGTGGTTTTTGGATAATTAAATCTGATCCCGTACTCTTCGAAATGATCAACGCATTGGCTAGTATTGATAGTCGGTTATTTAACTATCAAATAATCATCCACAAACAACCATCAAGTGTTAAATAATTTTCCTCAATTATTTATCTCAAAATATTTACGTAAGGTATTACCTTCATATTTCAACACCTTGAAATTAGATTCAATTTCCTCCATTTCTCGTGGAACCATTAAATCTTTGCCAATTACTTATAATATTTCCCATTTCATTGGTTTCTCAAAACATGGAAAAATATTTCTTTATTCCCAATTTCGTTCCTCAGAAATCATTTACAATTTCATTTGTAAATTTCACAAACTTATTTCTCATGAATTCTATAGATTCCATAATTCCTTAGTTGATACCCGTTTTTATTTCCAAAGCTATTTAGCTTATTAAAAATTTCAGGTTTCACTCCTTGTGACGACCCTGACTCGACCTTCGAAAATCGGCACCAAATACGACACTCATATTCGAATGCCGCAGATCCAAACGTCGAACCTGGTTCGCCGGAGCTTATAACACAATTAAGTATAACAACACAGCGGAAGAAAAGAAATGAATATCATAAACATATCGAATGAATACAATATCCAATGATAAAACAATGATACAACAATATCAGAAACAATAAACAGCGGCAGAAAATGAATAGCAAAAGAGATAACTCCAATATCAAATTGCAACGCCAATCCAATGCTCCAAAGCCACTAGCTCGAACCAGCATCATGTTGCACAAAGATAAGTAAGTCTCATCCGTCGAGGGAATCCAAAGACTCCAATGTCCAAGATCTCCAAAGAATACCAGAGAGGAAGCTGAAAGCAACTGAATCGATATTTATTATCTACTATCTGAAAAAAACCCAACTCTAGACTGCCCGTGTCGTAAATTGTGGGCATCCAGAGTTTAGGAAAGGAACAATAAACTCCGGGTCAGTCGTAGGACTGGTATGAGCAAACAAAAACAGTTGTTTGAAATAAAAGCAGTTTATTCTTATCAAAAGAAAACAAAAGAATTTGAAAGAAATTCGCAATGCTTTTTGAAAATGAAACTGCCATAAGGCCTCCTACCACACACACAATGCAAACGCAAACTTGGAGGAGATTTCTCCTTATGACAGTCAAAAATGCTTGATACGCGAAAACCATTTGATATTATTACTAGTGCATAGTGCTGAAAACATTTCGAAAATATAATATTAATCTTAGCTAGCGTAGGTACCATTATATTATGCCTGCTATAGCTACCACCTGAGGTGGCAGGTAATACAACTGCAATCGTAAAGGCTCGTATTGTTTTGTTTGGATTTCCAACAAATGGTCGGGCAAAGGAACTTCCCAAATAAAATGGAACGCCTCTGGAGGGACGCCCCCGGACCCTAACCGCATCTCCTCTACACAAGGCCGGGTTACCTTTGTAACTAGTAACTACTAACACGAGTATGCCATCTTCCGGTCGTTACCAACCTTTATCCAAAGTGCTTCACAACCAACAACCACCAAGCAATAATTTTGCAGCAACCACAAAGTAAGTAATTGGGATTCATACCATGATACCACTTATAATCCAGAAGGAAATGGGCATACCCTCAGAGGGTGCTACCCTCAAATAACCTTGCTGCCACGATTCCTGTTTTGACCATAACCTGGTTGTGAGGTTCGATGAAGTCTCGTCCACAAAGCTACGCTTTTTCACAAAGCCATGCTTTGATCAACAAATGATCAGCAGCACTCAGCATGCCACACTACCAAATTGGGAGTATATCACTAATAACCTTCAACTACATAACCTCTGAGCTCGTACGTCTCAGAGAAGGGTGTTAAACTAAGAGAATAAATTCTCTGCCACCAATAGATATGTATTTAAAGAAAATCAGCTTTATATCTCAGTTTGTAATGTCAGACATACAATCCATACAAGTCTGTTCTGGGTTCGAACAAAACCGAAGGCACTTCCGAAGAAGCCCTTGCAAATCTGGGAATCCACAATCCCGATCGGACTTCCCATCACTTAGGGAATATCTATACCGTAGCTACTCGGTGCGGAGACAATCGATAGGTCATCCTATCGTTCTCGCAAATACCCGGTCTTCACCACCGGTCTTCAAATGCTATCCATAACGACGTATCATTATTCGGAATGGGTTATATGACACAAGGTTCTCTCCCGGCTAAACCAAATAATGAGCGCAATATTTAAAAACATATGGATATTGGAGTCTCAATTAAATCACAGCTTAAAGCTCAAAACATTTCATTCAAATGGTTAAAACAAATTACCATTTCAAATCTTTTAAACAAAAGATTTATTTCAAAAAAACCTCCAATGGTTTAAATAATTTCCACACCTTAATCTTTTAAACAAAAGATTCATTTATAAAACCCCTTTAAATTTAAAAACAAGGTTCACAAATCTTTAACAAAGGTTCATTTATAGCCTTTCAAAACAATTCCATTTCAAGTTGGATTAACTCATTCGGTCTTTAAATTAAAGACTCATTTTATAACTTTCAGAACCATTTCCAAAGACTCATTCATAATTTCAAAACAATGCCCGTCTCAAATCTTTTATATATAAAAGATACACCATTTAAAAATCCTCTTGAATTTCAAAACAAAGCTTAACTATCTTTCACAAAGTTTTGTTCATAGCTGTCAAAACAATTTCATTTCAAAAACCATTTGGATTCAAACTTCAAACTTTAAAACTATTTCAAAATATTAAATTCAAATATCTGTGACTTAACCGATTTCCTCGTAAAATCCATATTTGTGTGTGTATAGTGTGGCCCAAGGGTTTACACACAATAGTGCGACAGCATTCAATCATCATAGATCAAAACACAGAAATATAGTTGATAAGCGGTATAAACTATAACGCTTATCTTTCATTCACAGATTCACAAATAATAAACAGATGTATCACAAATAAATGAATAAATTATATATAGCACAATCCACAGAACAAAATATCACAGATCAGATAGGACAATCAATTCAAGGCATCTCATACAATATAGCCATTCATAAGTAAGGTCAAGCATTTAATAATCATTTATAAGCAGGATCTCAAATTAAATTAATTACTTATGGATTAATTATCCAATCCTGATTTATTAATTACAGATCATTTGGTATTAATTAATTTATCAATCACCTTAATTAATTAAATTATACTTGATTAATCTTATTAATTAAATCAACCTTTAAACCATAATTAATTAAACCCTTAATTAATTATTTTAAGAAATTAAACCTTTAATTACTTACCATTAAGCAATCATCTCATAACAAGTAATCATTAATTACCAATTAATCTTTATCATTGAATTAATTTACTTTAATTAATCTTTAATTAATCTTAATTAATCTCATTTATTAATTAATCCTTAATTTACCACTTAATTAATCCCTTGATTAATAACAAATAATTAGACTCAAATTACTGATCATCATTCAATTAATTACATCCAGTAATAATCTATTAATTACTTCTCTAAGTAATTATCTCCATTAATTGCACTAAGTAATTACACTTATCCAATTATCAAATGATTTTCTTAAATAAATTAACCTAAATTAATTAAATTAACTAATCATATTATCATAATTAATTACAAAAAGTAATTAATCTCTTAATTACTTCCGTTAAGTAATTATACTTAGCAATTTACAATTGATTATCTTAATTAATTAATCTAATTAATTATCAATATTAATTACATTAATTTAATTACTTAACAATCCCTAGTTAATAATCTTCATTAACTAATAACATTTCTTTAATTACTTTCTTAAGAAATTATCTTAGATTAATTCATTATTAATCATTTCTAATTATAAATTAATCTAAATTATTTATTTATAAACTAAATTAATCATTCTTTAATTACCTTATTAATTAAATCATTTTATTACCTTAATTATCTCTAAGATAATTAAGTTCTTTATTAATGATTTCATTAACGTTTAAGTGTATTTTAAACATTACATTTTAAATTTAAATTCAAATTCCATTTTGAATTTAAGATTCAAAATGATTATATATTTAAACATTTACCAAATTTAAATATCCACTTACAACCCTATATAAGAAAAGTTCTAACTAATTTACTTAAATTTTTATTTAAAATTTAAGCTTTAAAATACATTACATTTTATCCTGCAAATTCAAGTTAAAACAATTTATTTAACTCTTCACTCAAAATTAAGAAAACCTTTATAAAAGAATTTTACCAAAATCAAGTTAAACATTTGTTTGAAAACAAATATACTTTTAAAAGCTATTTAATTTAAACTTGTTCAAAACACATTCAGATTTAAAACTAATTTAAATTTCCAGATTTGGATTCAAAGAGACTTGAATCCATTTTTCAATTTTGATTTAAAATTTGATTTAAATTTTGTTTTAAAATCTTGATTTAAAACCCAAATTTCATTTTAAAACTTTAAGATTTAAATGTTTGTTTGAAAACTGAACTTAACTTTGAATTTAAACCCAGTTTAAATTCTGTTTTAAGATTTTAAATTAAATTTAAAAATCTGAAAACTGTCAAGTTTTAAAAACCTGAAAAACCCACTTTTAAATAATTTAAAACTAAGATTCAAAGATATTTGAATCTAAACTTCATACTTGATTTAAACTTATTTTTAAATCTATCTCACAATTTAAATTCCCTTTTAAATTTGCTTTTAAATTAAATTTGCAGACAGATTTTATAAAACCTGTAACATACAAAAATTACCCGAGGCAAACAAACTTGCTTCGAGTCCAAATTTATTTCACTCCGAGCAAAACATGATGACTACTCGAGAAAAACTTGAGTCTCCCCCTACACTGCTTCCAGATTTCACCAGAAATCAGAAAGTGCACGGTGCACACGCACCATGGCTCTAGCCTTCTCCGACCAACGTTGACCACCATCCCACATCGGCGATCTTCCCTCAGTCCTATTCCGATCATCAGATCGATGATGAAATCATCAAAACAAAATCGAGCATTCAAGCTCGATACAGGTACCAGAAAACAAAACTTGGAAATCACCACGACCAACTCCTCTGACCACCAGAACTCAGCACCTTCGGCCAAAACATTCACCATCATTCCGACTTCAATATCCCGGAGTTCAGACGAACTCGATGCACCATAGGTGCCGTGCCAAACGAAACAACCAGACCTAGTCGAAACTAGGATTAGCAACCAAAACGAGCCACCACCGTCACTTCCGGTCACAGACCATCCTTCTACATTTTTCCTCGACCCTCCAATCACTCCTCCATCACCACAGAGAACCCCGACCTCCCCCATCGACGTGATCACCAGAATTTCTCAAAACAAAGAAGTTCGAACAAACCAAAACTGCTCTTGAATTCTTGATCTAAAAATTATAAATCTTGCTTTAAAAATCATACTAAGGTATAATAATTCCATTTATACACCTAAATTCATAAATTATGAAGTTCGAATCTTGGCTTATTTAAAATTTGCTCTGATTTCTTGATTTCCAGAGAAGATTAAAAGTTGTTTTAACTTGTATAAATTTTTAAAAACTTGGTATATGCTTGAACAAACGATTTTTGTTTTAAATCTAAGCCCAAGCATCAGGTGGATAGAATGGAAAAGATTTTTGAAATCAAAATTTTGTTTTTAGAGTCCCAGAACAATGAGCCTGTATAAACACTTCCAGCTTTCAATTATATTCAAAAGATCCATGTATATATAAACAAGCTTATTCACAGAGATATGTATATATAAACAATAGATTTATACTTTTAAAATTTAAGAAAAATGTGTTACTCACCTATATGATTGAAAGACAGAGTAGTGCTTTTGGAAGCAGTTTTGAACTTGAAACTGTAATTGCTGATGAAACTTTGATTTGAAACTTGAAACTTAGATGAAGAATGCATGAAGATGATTTCAGACTTTAATGTATGCAGCTGATTGAGTTGAAGAAGAATGCATATGCTATTTTTCTTTGAGATTCAATTTCCAGGTTTCTTTTTGATTTTTACTTTACAGGTTTGTGATTTTTGTAAACTTTTAATAAAATGAGAAAGATGCATAAGTATATACTCTTGTTCTAATTCATATATATATATATGTATATATGTATATATATATATATATTATTAAATAAATTGCCACTTGTTTGATAGGTTTACACTTGTCTTATTATTTTTAACACTTGCTGAATTATAAACATTGTATGCTTAAATCCTTTGCTAAAAATTAACCTACAAATTATGTTTTAAAACTTGCATAATTTTAATTTATAAAACATGTTTATCTATTATTTTTTTCTTATGTATTAGTTATACTTATACAAATTAAAGTAAAATGGTTTGAAATTATACATTACCAATAAATATTTATAAGTTAGTAAATACAATTTTTATTTTCAATACATTTATATTTTTTTTAAACTTAAGATATTAACTTATTAACAAATACTTATTTTAAAACTTTCATTTTAAACTTAAGTAATCATACTTATTATATTTTTGTTTCAAATATAAATTTTTTTTAAGTCCAATTAAATTTCAATATATTAACATTTGAATTCCAAATTCAATTTTTCAAATTATTATATATATATATATAAACACAAACCAAACACATATCCTTATAAAATTTGGAAAAAATTCAAATTAACTCACCATTAATTCACAATTAAATTTAAAAATTAAATTAATTACCAATTGAAATTTAGCTTAAAAATGGGGATCATTATGGATTCCCCCCTTAAGAAAATTTCGTCCTTTTGTAAGGGAGACAACAAAGATGGATACACAAAGACATAGAGACAGTTTCCAAATCAAACTGGGTATCTATTCTACATTTGGCTTACCAAATCAGAATACCAACAATAGATACAAGAACGAATCTATTTAGCACTTTACGAATTACTCAGGTCATCCAGATATACGAAGTATGCAAGGGCATTGGCATTAATTAATCCTTAATTTACCACTTAATTAATCCCTTGATTAATAACAAATGATTAGACTCAAATTACGGATCATCATTCAATTAATTACATCCAGTAATAATCTATTAATTACTTCCCTAAGTAATTATCTCCATTAATTACACTAAGTAATTATGCTTATCCAATTATCAAATGATTTTCTTAAATTAATTAACCTAAATTAATTAACTTAACTAATCATATTATCATAATTAATTACAATAAGTAATTAATCTCTTAATTACTTCCATTAAGTAATTATACTTAGCAATTTACAATTAATTATCTTAATTAATTAACCTAATTAATTATCAAAATTAATTACATTAATTTAATTACTTAATAATCCCTAGTTAATTATCTTCATTAACTAATAACATTTCTTTAATTACTTTCTTAAGAAATTATCTTAGATTAATTCATTATTAATCATTTCTAATTATAAATTAATCTAAATTAAATAAACCATTCCTTAATAACCTTATTAATTAAATCATTTTATTACCTTAATTATCTCTAAGATAATTAATTTCTTTATTAATGATTTCATTAACTTTTAAATGTATTTTAACCATTACACTTTAAATTTAAATTCAAATTCCATTTTGAATTTAAGATTCAAAATAATTATATATTTAAACATTTACCAAATTTAAATATCCACTTATAACCCTATATAAGAAAATTTCTGACTAATTTACTTAAATTTTTATTTAAAATTTAAGCTTCAAAATACGTTACATTTTATCCTGCAAATTCAAGTTAAAACAATTTATTTAACTCTTCACTCAAAATTAAGAAAACCTTTATAAAAGAATTTTATCAAAATCAAGTTAAACATTTGTTTGAAAAAAAAAATACTTTTAAATTCTATTTAATTTAAACTTGTTTAAAACACATTCAGATTTAAAACTAATTTAAATTTCCAGATTTGTATTCAAAGAGACTTGAATCCATTTTTTAATTTTGATTTAAATTTTGATTTTAAACTTTGTTTTAAAACCATGATTTAAAACTTTAATTTAAAACACAAATTTCATTTTAAAACTTTAAGATTTAAAAGTTTATTTGAAAACTGAACTTAACTTTCAATTTAAACCCAGTTTAAATTCTGTTTTCAAATTTTAAATTAAATTTAAAAATCTGAAAACTGTCAGGTTTTAAAAACCTTAAAAACCCACTTTTAAATAATTTAAAACTTTAAGATTCAAAGACATTTGAATCTAAACTTCATACTAGATTTAAACTTATTTTTAAATCTATCTCACAATTTAAATTCCATTTTAAATTTTCTTTTAAATTAAATTTGCGGACATGTTTTATAAAACCTGTAACATACAAAAATTACCTGAGGTAAACAAACTTGCTTCGAGTCCAAACTTAAATCACTCCAAGCTAAACATGATGTATACTCGAGAAAAACTCGAGTCACCCTCTACATTGCTTCCAGATTTCACCACAAATCAGAAAGTGCACGGTGCACATGCACCGTGGCTCTAGCCTTCTCCGACCAACGTTGACCACCCTCCCACATCGGCGATCTTCCCTCAGTCCTGTTCCGACCATTAGATCGATGATGAAATCATCAAAACAAAATCGAGCATTCAAGCTCGATACAGGTACCGGAAAACAAAACCTGGAAATCACCATGACCAACTCCTCCGACCACAAGAAGTCAGCACCTCCGGCTAAAACATTCACCATCATCCAGACTTCAATATCCCAGAGTTCAGACGAACTCGATGCGCCATAGGTGCCGTGCCAAACGAAACAACCTGACCTAGTCGAAACTAGGTTTAGCAACCAAAACGAGCCACCACCGTCACCTCCGGTCAAAGACCATCCTTCTACCATTTTTCCTCGACCCTCTGATCACTCCTCCATCACCACAGAGAACCCCGACCTCCCCCATCGACGTGATCACCAGAATTTCTCAAAACAAAGAAGTTCGAACAAACCAAAACTGCTCTTGAATTCTTGATCTAAAAATTATAAATCTAGCTTTAAAAATCATATTAAGGGGTAATAATACCATTTATACACCTAAATTCATAAATTATAAAGTTCGAATCTTGGCTTATTTAAAGTTAGCTCTGATTTCTTGATTTCCAGAGAAGATTAAAAGTTGTTTTAACTTGTATAAATTTTTAAAAACTTGGTATATGCTTGAACAAACGATTTTTGTTTCAAATCTAAGCCCAAGCATTAGGTGGATCGAATGGAAAAGATTTTTGAAATCAAAATTTTGTTTTTAGAGTCCCAGAACAATGAGCCTATATAAACACTTCCAGCTTTCAATTATATTCAAAAGATCCATGTATATATAAACAAGCTTATTCACAGAGATATGTATATATAAACAATAGAATTATACTTTTAAAATTTAAGAAAAATGTGTTACTCACCTATATGATTGAAAGACAGAGTAGTGCTTTTGGAAGCAATTTTGAACTTGAAACTGTAATTGCTGATGAAACTTTGATTTGAAACTTGAAACTTAGATGAAGAATGCATGCAGATGATTTCAGACTTTAATGTATGCAGCTGATTGAGTTGAAGAAGAATGCATATGCTATTTTTCTTTGAGATTCAATTTCCAGGTTTCTTTTTGATTTTTACTTTACAGGTTTGTGATTTTTGTAAACTTTTAATAAAATGAGAAAGATGCATAAGTATATACTCTTGTTTTAATTCACACACACACACACACACACACATATATATATATATATATTATTAAATAAATTGCCACTTGTTTGATAGGTTTACACCTATCTTATTATTTTTAACACTTGTTGAATTATAAACATTTTATGCTTAAATCCTTTGCTAAAAATTAATTTACAAATTGCGTTTTAAACCTTGCATAATTTTAATTTATAAAACATGTTTATCTATTTTTTTCTTATGTTTTATTTATACTTATACAAATTAAAGTAAAATGGTTTGAAATTATACATTACTAATAAATATTTATAAGTTAGTAAATACAATTTTTATTTTCAATACATTTATATTTTTTTAAACTTAAGATATTAAACTTATTAACAAGTACTTATTTTAAAACTTTCATTTTAAACTTAAGTAATCATACTTATTATATTTTTGTTTCAAATATAAAATTTTCTTTAAGTCCAATTAAATTTCAATATATTAACATTTGAATTCCAAATTTAAATTTTCAAATTATTATTTATATATATATATATAAACACAAACCAAACACATATACTTATAAAATTTGGAAAAAATTCAAATTAACTAACCATTAATTCACAATTAAATTCAAAAATTAAATTAATTACCAATTTAAATTTAACTTAAAAATCGGGATCGTTACACTCCTGCTCTTCTGGCAAATTTTGTCTCTCCTCGAAGTTCACTTATCCTATACTTGAAATTTTATTCAAGTTCTCATAACCTCTATAAAATCTTTCCTAAAAATCTTATTCAAATTAATTACACTTGCTTTACTTCTCAAAAGGACTTATAATTGGATTTTCAAAATTTTAAAAAATATATATACAAGTAAAAATAATGGTTTATTTCCAAAATATAGTTTAATGTAAAAATAAATATAAATATTAAAATCACCCAATTATTGACAATTTACAAAATCGATTTAGAAAACTAAAATTTATTTTAATAATTACTAAGCATTAAAATAACTATGCTGAAATATTCTAAATCTAGATAATAGTCCTATACAAATTATAGAGTATAGTAATTTTCAAAATATTCCTTTTAAAACAAATTTATTTTATATTTTTTTAGAAAATCCAATATCCACCCATAAATTACTCTTGATTCCTATCTCAACGACCATATTCACATTTTTCCATCTTCAGAACAATATAAATTCCTTTCAAAACTTATCTCTTGACATATCTACTGATACCTTTCTATCTCCTTTATAACCCCGTTTATAAATTTATAACTTCTCCGAGCTTTCCATTTATTTATAAAAACAAATTTTATTCAAAAATTCCATCTTTAAAATTTTATCCTTCAATACAATCCCATATTGTTCCTTAATAAAATTTCATTTCATTTCTTAATAAAATTCTTTTATTTTATTTCTTAATAAAATTTTGCTTTACTTCAAATCCATTCATTGATTCCAATATTTCTTCGAGTCTTTATATATATTTTAAATTTTTCCCAAACTCAACTTTAACCAATTTAAGTATAACCAAAGTAATAATTATTCTTTTATTTACTTGATTCTCAAATAGAAACAAATCCAAATTCTCAATAAATATAATTTCTATTCAAGTTCTATCTTAACTTCCTTCCATTAAATTATTCATAGTATTTAAAAATTACCAAAATCCAACTTCTATTTTATTTGACATTATACAATTCAATTCGCATGCAATTCCATATTAATTCATCCATCCTGTCATATGACAACATATATATAATAAATAAATATCTTTGAGGAATCTTGTTGGATCCCTCTAACCTGTTTTCCTGCATCCACAGATGTTAGCACAAAATAAAATACTAAATCCACTTTAAGGTAGAATGCCGCTGTATATGGGTTTATATAATATCATCCGCTATTATGCGGCGCATAGGGTCTCATCAACTATATAGTGCGGGAAAATATATATTGTAATATATATATATATATATATATTACTATATATATAATATCATCCAGTGAATAAATTACTATAAATCAGCCAAGCATATCTGATGTGCACGTAAATGTGCACATTTTTATCGCCATATTTAATCTATTTAAATTAAATAAATGATCATATTGGGTATTTTAACTTGTTTTAACCAAAATTCATATTAATTCAAAATTGCCACACATTCATCTTCATACAAGGGTGAAATGGTCATTTTTGTGCATTTATTAAATTGTGAAAATTTACTTAGAATTTTCTATGTTTTTTGTAGGAAATTTGGTGACATTTACAAGTAGTTTCATGAAGATATGCATGCACAAAATCAATACAAAGGAATGAAGATGAAAATAATTCAAAGTGAAGATCATGGAGGACCCCACCTACCCACCTACCTTAATGTACAAATTAAAGGCTAAAGCACATGCTTATGGATTTAATGGCTTCATGTACATTTAAGTGGG
Organism: Allium cepa; assembly: GCA_030765085.1. NCBI lineage: Eukaryota > Viridiplantae > Streptophyta > Magnoliopsida > Asparagales > Amaryllidaceae > Allium > Allium cepa. The sequence continues at coordinate 224,282,096 of CM060928.1, forward strand.
GATTAAAACATGCTAATGATAACTTGGCCTCCACACTTTCTCATGGGCATTTTGGGCATTCCCCAAAAATAGGAATTAGGGTTTTAAACTTGTATATATACCCCTTATGTTTCATGTAACATAATCTCTTACTTAGTCTCTCTTAGGCCTCCTTCTCTTTAGTTAGTTTAGATCAAATAAAAGAAAGCTCTCGTTCTTTTTTAATGGCTACTTAGCCAATTTTTATTTTATGTAATTTTCTTTTCTTTTTATGCAATTCAATATATGCTCTTTACATTTACATGCTCTTTCTCCTTATGTTCATAGCTTAGATTTATTTTTCATGCAAGTAGAATAGTTTAGTTTCTTTGCTTTTCTCTCTTTTTCTTTTTCTTTTTCTTTAATGTTGCAAACTACATTTGTTGTTTTTATAACAAATATGAGAGGCTAATCCTTTCAATTTAGGGGTAATGAAGCCTCTAATCATGTAGCTTCAACATTTTGATGTTTTATACTCTCTTTTTGTGCTTTAATGAGAATGTATGAAGTGGTTAACTTGTTGTTTTTTCTTTGAATTTGATAGTCTATGTTGTTCATAACAAATAGGCTATGCTTAAACAAACATAATACAAATTGCCTCTTCATCTAAATATGATTATGGCAAAGAAGTGAATGTTGAAATTGAAATTTGATAGCCTATATTTCTAAACAATAGTTAATGGGCTATGCTTAAAATAGATTTTTATTTCAACTTTGTTGTCATTTTCATGAGAGTTATTAAGTGATTTAAAGGTTGTGTTATAATTTGATGGCTTATGTTGAGCTAATTAATAGCACAAATGAGTCATACTTAAGATAAAAACATCGTTTAAATTCACTTATGACCCAAAAAAAAAAGAGATCATAATTTCATAATTGTTGAACTATATGATCTAGAGAGTGGAATTATCTCTAAATTGTCATTTAACTCTCATATTTTTATCACTTTCTTTTTGACATTTTTTTTCTCATTTTCTAGCTAATCACACCCTTCAACTTTGGTTTAATTTGATTGAAAAGAATTTTAAAATCATCAATTCCTTGCGGATCGACCCGTATTCGCCACGTACTTCAAGTGTACGCCGTGCGCTTGCGGTTATATTTTAATTTCAAAATTCGTTCGACGGTTTTCTAAACCGATAGAATTTCCGTCGACAAACAACATCCAATGATTTCAATTTAATATTCAATTAACAAGGCCTCCATATGAGTGAGAAAATCTCACCATTGCTTTTAAGTTGCAATCCTTTCCAATCTCGACCCGATTTCTCGACTGTTGACCTTATATAAACAATTATATGATTTTATTAATATTCGAACAAATCGAATAATTAATTGCTGTTTAAATAAATTTATTTTTAATTTAATAATTTAATTTTAACTAATGATTTATTTCAACAAATAATTAAATTTTAAACTAACTCACCTTTTTTAAAATCTTTTAGTGATTAAAATAATTAAATAAGTAAATTAAACAAATAGATCACCCTAATTAAATTATTTTAAATAAACTATTAATATTTAAAATGTGTACGTGTATATTTATTTTATTGAAACTACATATACTTATAAAAATAACCTACATGGGTTTAAAAAATCTAATTTTATATAACTCCTATATTTTCCAAAATCTATAAAATTTTCTATTTTCCTATATATGTATATTAAAACATGCATGTGTGTGTATATATATATATTTCCTGTTTCAATCCTATCTATTTTTCAGTAAATAAATAAAAATAATTTTCTTTTAACTTATTGTAAAATCAAATGATCTGTTTTATTATTATATTTTGTTTTCTTTTTCTTCTGTGTATAAATATACATATACAAAATACCCTTACTTCCCTCATTTTTCTTTTACTGTTGTGTATATAAAAAATATATCCTATATACACATATTAAAAATATAACTGCTTTACATATCTCACTGTAAAATATATATATATATATATATATATATATAATTTCTGTGCATACTTATATATCTATATATTATCAAGTCTAAATTGGAAATGAGTTATTTGTATATATACCTTACTGCCTGACTTGAGCTCCTCTCCCCATTTCTATCACACGATCAGAAACTGCCATCAACATTGCCTCCAACGCACGAACACAGCCTCGCATGAGACACCTCCCACCATCGCGGCTAGTCAAACTCGCGTCCTCATCCCCATAATCTAGATCCACTCGAGCCACCCTAAGTCGCGGTTGCGACCACTTGCGTGCCTCCACCAAGTCACCGCACCGCCCCACAGCAACGACGCGACCATCGAGTTCGCGTGCCACCCAACGAAGACAAACATCCCCAATCCTTGACCTCATGCAACCCCAACCCGTAGAAGCGAGAATCGAAGCCCTCAGAACTGATGAATCAATCAATTAGAACAGCCTCTCTTTCTTTTCTTTCTTTTTATTGATTCAGGAACGAGATTTGGATCACATTTATTTTATTTTTAATGCGCGATACCCTTACTTTTTTGTATATGGGTTTGAACTAAGTCGAGCAAGAAGGAACGAGAGTGCCTTCTCTATTTGAACAGACAAATTTGACAAGGAGGGGTGATGTGAATTGGAAGGTGAGGGGTGATAGGTTGCATGTTTGAATGGAGAAAAAGGACGTACCTGAGATGGAATCGCCATTGACTGGTCAATAGTGTATATATATAATATTATTAAATTTGAAATTGTCTCGGAAACGTAGACCTCCTATCGAGGCGTACCACTAGGCGTCTATAATGTTATACACCTATTCCGAACTCAATAAAGTAGGTTTGGGTCCTAATTCGATCGTATGAAGAAGATAACTTTTGGATCGACTACTAAAATTAATTCAATTAATTATTTTCTAGGTGTTTATATCTCGTACGATCACACGATTGCTCTGAATGCTACGAAATTTGAAATCCGATAATAATTCAATATTATGGATCCAATGGAACTACTTTCGTCGAATTCCGAGAGTGTGCCTCGGAAGGCTATTTTTAAATATCAATTTAAAAGATATTTTTTAAAATTGAACAAATCATTTCCAAATTCAATTTTAACACTTTTATTATCTTTATTATTATCGATATAGATTTTACAAGCCTTTAGAGTATTTTTAACAAGCTTATAACTAAAGATTTTATATTTTACCCAATATCCAATTACTACTTTGAAAAATTAATTTATTCAATAGATTGCTATATTTAAATTCTAAATCCTTTTTATTAAATAAAACCATACCTTTCATATTAAAAATCAATTCATAGTTCAAATTGAATATTTAAATCCATTTTAAATATCCCAACTTATCTGTTTAAAAATTCGGGTCGTTACATTCAACATAAACACAATTTACATCATCATTTGCTAATCATATTTTGATTTTGAAAAGAAAGTAAAAGACAAAATTTGATGATCTATGTTTCTAATTACAATAATAAATAGATCAAACTTAAAATAGCTTTTGCTTTGACTTCATTTTCATGAGAATTTATAAGTGGTATAATTGTTGTATTATAGTTTGATGGTTTAAGTTATGTTGATTAATTACATAAATAAACCATACTTATGATCAATGCAATAAATATTTAACTTAATATCATAGTTAGAGATCATAACTTATTTGTTTGTTGATTTACAAAAATATGAGAGTGGATTTGCCTCTATATTGTTCCCTAATCTCATCGTTTGTAAATCTCATTTTAATTTTAGTTTTAGCTTCATTTTGCTTGTAGTTAACAATTTCCTCTCACTTTTATCTAATTTGATTGAATTGATTTTAAAAATCTAAAACAATTCCCTTATCGACGATTATTTTAATTTAAAATTTATCGACGATTTTTTAATTCGATAAAAAATTTATCGTTTAATAGCAAGTATGTTTACTTGCTTTTGGGACTTGATTCACTTATGTGATCATTCTCATTATTGTTGAAGAAGACCTAATTCATCGACTCAATCTTGGAGAGACCGGAATCGATATGTGTTCTACTTATCGAAGACCACTTCAAGGCTGAGATACAGGTTCTCCGTTTTGGAAGTGAATGAAGGAAACTATGTTTGTTTCTGGAATCTGTTGAGATGATAGAATCCATATAGGATTCATTATTTGATCGACTTTTGTTTAAAACTTATGTGAAGATGCCAAACATTATGTCCGACATCAGAAAAATGACTAAAGATAGAGTAGGATGCATAATCCTAGTGTTTAATTGATCCATGGAGGGTATGACAACTCCATATCTGGAGTATGCTTATAGATGTTGCTGGCGAGGAGATGTTGGAACTTGGTCACATTATTAATGCAAGTGTTCGAATGATGGCCAATCGTGTTTACCTTATGATATATATTTTATCTAGAGATATATGGCCACAGAAGGTATTTTTTAAACCTGGCCATAGGGGATTGATCTCATTAAGAAGGTCTCTATCCATATATATGAACGTACCTTAGCGATTCTATTTGTAAATCTAAATATGCTGTCAAATGTAATCAATGTAACCATTTCAGCTATGATTAATATTTATTTGAAACACCCTAGACATTATTATAATATCACTAAAATTTCCTATAAAATGATTTGGTTATCGTAAGGTAAAAACCCGTCCATGTTTATGTGTGGCGTTGTCTTACGAAATAAGTTTATTTCAAAGGGTTTTATTACAGTAAGTAATTCAAATTACTTGAGTTTTCTCACGCTGGTAAACTAGACTGATCCGGGTATTATTTTTCTTATAATGGTCAGGTTACACAGAGCATATTTAAAGATTTAGTTAGATGATTTGGAGTTTCAGGAGAAGAGCAGGAGGTCAAGAGACGTATCCATATAAAATGTTTATTATTCCACTGTGTTCATTGTTGTATTTATTAGCAATTGTGAGGATATGTTGTTATAACTGTCCAGGCTAAAATAGGTTTGTATACTCTAACTGATGTCTATATATACATATATTACAGTTTGTTTTGTGTTAAGATTTATTGTATATTATAGATTATTCGCTCCACTGTGAGATTCTATGTTGTTTGTTTTCTTTATTTCTTTCTTCCTTCTTTCTTTTCTCCTAACCGGGTTTTCCAACATTGGATTGCTTGGCATGCAATATAGTGGACATATTAGTGTCGATTTTCGGGGGTCAAAAAATCTGATTGTTACAAACGGAAACCATTCTCTTGGATTTTTGCGCTAGCGGCGACGATTTTGGTGATGGGACCACTCGTGTTTGGGAGCAGGTGGATGGGGCTAGCGATGGAAGTGAGGGATGGCAGCTATATGGCCATGCTGGCGATGGAGAGCAAAGGACCGTGGCAACTGGATGGGTTCATTTGCGTAAACGGAAGAGGAAGAAGGTTTAAACGTGATAATGTAATTAATATATTTAATTGGTAACTAAAAATCCTTTAACTTATAAAATCAATTTCTTGTTCATACGAGGTCCAATCGAGGCGTGAACTTTTACGTTAAGCTCGTGATGACGTAAGCTTCACAATGAATCTAATTTGGACGAATTAGGAGATTGTTGAAATTTGGAATAAAATCGAAAGTGGTTTGACTTTAGTTCCAAAGTGGAACGCCTCGACGATAACAGATAATTTTGGTGAGTTGAACTCCCCTTTCTAGTTAACCACTAATATTATATAATGATAATAACTGGAGAGTGTTTGGATGATTTACAATTTTATATTGTTGGTTTGGATATAATCCCACGCTGGAGCGGATGAGACCGTATTACGTTCCCATGTAGGAGCGGATGGCCCATTTGTATACAAATCCCACCTCAAAGTGATTGTTTATAATTTTATGATCGTATATTGTATGTGATGCAGGGATATAGGTTGGAGGGATCTAACATGATTCGTCGCTGTTATAATTTATTTCAATAACACGTCTGTTATATAAATTATTGGATAATAAACTTGATTTTTGGCAGTATTGGTTATTATATCATTATATGTTAAAAACTAAAAGCCCTGTAGTAATAGAGAAACCAATATCGTATTGGTTAAGTGTTGGCTAGCTATTTGTCTCAAAATTTGTATTTTAAAATACCATAAATTCCCATTTGAATTCGAATTGATTTTAAGGAAGGAAATGATTTTAAATTTGAAATTGGGTTTGGGTAAATAATTTATGTTAAAGGATTTAATTTCTGTTTCATTTCAACCTTTTATCTATTTTTTTCTATGTTTTTATTTTTATTTAATATTGTTTAAGAGATTATCTTTAATTATATTAACATGGTTTCAAAAATTATTTAATTATATTAATATTGTTTTTAAGTTGTTTAATTATATTAGTATTCTTTTAAATTTATTTTCTTATAGTAAATATTGTTTTGAAGTATTTATCAATATGTTAATATTGAGGAGGGTTAATTATTTAAGAACAATTATACTTTGAAATTAATAATGCGGATTCATTAATAAGGTTTGAAAATAAATTATTATTATTTATAGTAAGGGTAAAGATTAATTATTATTGTTTTCCAATAATGTTTTAAGTTATTAATTATTAATTTAAGATGTTTTAAGATAAATTATTATCATTTATTTATTTATAAATTTTAATGTAAATAATTACTATTATATAATAATGTTTGGAAGTAAATGATTTTTAATTGTTTACAAATGTGTTCGAGACGCAGAAATAGAGTTTATAAACAGATTTGGGTTTATAAGAGGAGCTTTATAACATGGTTTGGAAAACTTAAAGGAAGTATATTTACAAGGGTAAAAAGAGTTTTCTAAATGGTTTCAAATATTTATAAAGAAACTTTAGAAATGTTTTATGGATTATAAAAGAAATTCATAAATGGCTTACAGATTTACAAAGGGTTTATAAATAACTTTTAGGAATGTAAAAAATGAAGTTTTATAAATAAGTTTTTCAAAAATCAATGAATGGGGTTATAAATGTATTTAGAGATTTATAAAAGAATTTATAATTGGTTTTAGAACTGTGTAAAAAGGTAATTTTTCTCTGTTCTACGAATATACTTATAATGTTGAGATATGTATATGGATATTTTCGAAGTATATAAAAAATAGGGATAGGTGGGTATATATTTGTAAAAGTATTTTTATACAAGTAATTTACAAATTAATTTTAATGAATGAAGGATTAATTAGGGAGGCTAGTGGTCGGTTATACGCTTAATCAATGTTGTTTTCCCTTTTGAAATAAACCTCTGATTTGGATGTGTGTTGGTTGGTAGTTAAATGACCGTATATCAAATATAGACCCTAAACATAACTTTGTTAATATCTAGCAGAAACCCATGAGTTATATGGCACAGCTGTCTCCGATGATGCTGTACTGTGGATATAAATCTCATTTCAATCTTTTAGGAGAAAGATGAGGAAATCATCCACTAACGGTTAGGAGATGATCTCCGCTCTTACCTTTGACTGTTTATTTCCTCATGAACCAGGGTTGAGCTTACTGTAAACTATCGAATTTTATTTCTGTAACGACCCAGAATTTTGGGCAATATAAATTTAATAATCTGTATTAATAATTAAATTGATTTGATAATTTTTCTTTACAATTTTAATTTAAATTGGTAAAATTTAATCTTTTTAAGGTTAATAAATTTTTAATCTGGTAATTTTGATCAATAGTTTACTATCAATTTAAAATGGATAAGATTTATTTTTTAAAGCTAATAAATTTTATTCTATCGATAATATATATATATTTGATATATTGTGAATAGAATATCTTTTGTTTTAAATAAAGATTGAATTTGCAAATTGTAAATATTTATGCATGTATATGTTATAATTTGATGTGTTTTGAAATTTAATTTAATCTGTTGATAATTTATATATATGAGAATATTGTAATTTAAAGTTTTGTTTTAAAATTAATATTTTTCAAAACTTAATTTAAAGATTTATTCATTTGTTTTCAAAATATAAGATAATTGTTTTTTTAATGTGATAGTTTAAAAAGGATTTAAACAAGCTTTGTTTTAAAATGCCTAATATAAATGGTTATAAATGATAAATATAAATGTTTTAGATTTAAAATATATGTGTATAAGAATTATTTGCATTTTAATTAGTTTTAGAATATTTTCTCTTAAAGGTAAATTTATAAATACAAATGAAAACATTTATTAATTAAGGGATTTAAATATGTAAGTTTATATTTACATTTGAATTCAATAAAATTATATTAAAAACACTTAAGACATGTGTAAACATAATAAACACCCTTAATAACACTTATAAAACTTTTAAATCATGCTTGAGACACTTGTTTAATTTTATAACAAGTGGCAATATATTGATCTTAATTTTCAATAAATATTTTAAGAAGAAAACTAGTTTCTTCATAACACTTTCAATTTCCTTATTCTCTTTTCTAAAGCTCAAACCAGAATTTCCTCAAACCTGAAATTCATAATCACAAAAGCAAATCAAACCTGGAATTGAAAACCCAAAAGCAAATTTAAAATCTGTATTCAATTAAAATCTTCAACCTGCAAATTGAAGTCTGCAAATAAGATGAAGAATCAACCTGCAAATTAAATAGAGTTCAATCTGCAATTCAAAGATCTGTTTCAACATTTTTAATCAATCAATTGTAAGCAAGCAAGGATTCATATCTCTACAGAAATTAAAAGCATTATCCAGATAAATGTTCAAAGCCTCGAAATAAGAAAACCCGCTCTGCATATAATCAAGTGAGTAAATATTCTTAAAAACAGTTTGATCTGGTTTTACTGCCCTACATGTGATGATCTTGACTTGAATTAAAGTACTTAAGCTTGAATTTATATGAAATTGTATGTATATGATATTGAGTTTGTCTATTATATAAATTCAAGAGTTCTCTGTTTGTTTAAATTGAATATTCTGCTTAAAAATTTCAATATCTACAAATCTAATCCATAGAAGTCTTAAGCATTTAAATGAAAACTGTGTGCAATTGTATGAGAGAGATTTTAAAATAGCTCCAGAGATTTTAAATAACACAAATCATATTTAAAATGAAAATTAACAGTGGAACTAAATTTTTGAAAAATCAACTACCTTAAATTTTATTTTGGATTACATGCATGTAATCGTGATGATAAATTATGAATTTAGATATGCAATTTGTAATTTTTAATTGTGTAATTAGTGTGGATTTTGGGTTTGAATGTTTTGGGGATTTTTATGAACTGCAGATGATATACTTAATAATTTGAGTTGATACATGGGTCGAAGCTTGCATGTATGTTATAGATTAAGGGAAAAATATAAGAGAATTTTTATAATTGCTGTGTTGTTTGAATTTGAGCAAACTAGGGTTTAAGTTAGTTTTAGCTCGGCTTTACTGTAGCGGATTTTGCGACATGAATGTTGAACTGGAGGCGATCGTGACGTGGGGGTAAGGGAGTTCATGACGTGGCGGTTCTGTGGTGGGAACGGCGAGGCTCATCGGTGTTGGGTTGGCCGCGGGCGATGGAATTTGTGGACGATGTTTTCTACAGTTGTTCGAGTTTGATGCTCGAATTCGATTTGATAATGTTTTCTTTGATCTGGGTTTATGGTTGTCCTCGCGAGTGTTAGAGTGATCGACGACGATTGTCGCGACGCCCTTGGGTGGCCGACAACGATGGTGCATGTGCACCATGCACGGCTGTGTTTTTAATGGGCTTCTGTTTTGGGAAGACGAGGTTTTACTCGGGTAGGATCTCGCGTGATGCTCGTGTATGACTCGAAGGTGGAAGGGCTGGGTTTTTCTCGAAGTAGCACTCGAGTTGATTGCCGAGTTGGTCTCGAGTTTTGTGGTTTGGTTCCGTGGTGTTAATTGCAGATAGTGCTATATAATTATTAAGTGCTAATTCAACTTGTTGTTGAATAAATTGAAGATAAGTTGCAAAAGTAACTCGAGTATGAATGATTGAAGATCAAGCTTCAATATTGTAAACAAGTTTTAAAGTTAAAAATTTGTTATTTTTAAATAAAGGTAAACCAAACATTTAAAGTGAAACCGAATTTATATTTCAAATTTAAAAATGTTTTAAGATGTTTGTTTTTGAAAATAATTATCTTACTTAAGTTTTAAAATTTCAATTTAAAAGAGGGTTTTGAATTTAATTATTTAATCAAAGTTTTAAGTTAAATTTTAAAGTAATGTTTCAAATTATATTTAAAATAAATAAGTTTAACTTAGATAATTAATGTGTTTTAGATTTTGAAATTTGTTTCTAAATGCATTATTTTCAAATAAAGGTAAATGATATAATTTTGTAAATCAAATAAAATAGTTGGTTTTTAAGTTATTAAATTTGATTAAATTCAAATAATTTAATTATGAAGATAAATGGGGTTAATTTATCTTTGTTATTTACTTAAGAATACTTGATTTAAATATGATTTATTAATAAGTAAAGTTTAATTAAGAATAATGTTTTCTTAATTAATTAAGGATTTTAGATAAAATAAGTTAATTAATTAATTTTTTAATTAATTTTACATAATTAGTTAATTATTTATTTAATTTTAAATAATCACTTAATTATGGATTAATTAAGTGTAATTACTTAATGAAGTAATAAATGGTTAATTATTATATGTAATTAAGAATGATAATTACTTATGGAAGTAGTTGGTGGAAATTACTCATAGGAGTAATTATTTAAAGTGATAAACGGATGATCACTTAATGTTATCAATTAAGGAATTGATTAATATAATTGTATTGAAGTTAATTAATTATGGATTAATTAATTATTTTAAAGAATTAAGGATTGTTTAATGATGGAATTAATTATTTGATAAGTAATTAATTAAGAAAGTAATCAAGATTTATTAATGAAGTAATTAGAGATAATTACTTATGTAATTAAGAGTTAATTACTTAATTAGTTTAGTTAATTAATTAATGTGATTAATTAATTTGAGAATGTGATTAATTTAAGATTAATTACTAGGTGTAATTAAATAAAATGTAATTAATTAATAAAGTAATTAATTAAGGATTATTCATTATTTAATCGATTAATAATTACTTAATGAAGTAAGTAAAGATTAATTAATTAAATTAATTAATCAAGGGTTAATGTAATTAATTAAGATGTTAATTAATTAAGATAAGTAATTACAAATTATTAATTACTGTTTATGATTAATGAGATAATTAGTTACAAGTTAATGATTTATTAAAGTAATTATTAATTAATAAGGATCATTAGTTAATATGATTAATGATATTAATCAAGGTTGATTAATAAAAGTAATTAATTTAAATGTGATTAATTAATTTTAATTAATTGAAGTTTAATGTAATTAATTATAATTGATTAATGAATGGAAGCAGATGAAGGATCATTAATTATTGTAATTAATGATAGTAATTAAAAGGTTAATTATTGATTATGGTTAAGAATAATTACTTGAATGTAATTAAATTATAATTAATCAAGGAAGATTAATTAAGGAAGATCATTAAGAGATGATTAATTTATTTATTTGGAATAAATAAATGAAGAAGGATTTAGGTAATCCAATTGATTAAGAGTTAATCAATTCTGCTTTTGGATGTTGATTGATATTGGATGATTGAGATTGGATGATATATATTGGATGATTGAGATTGATACTAGATGATTTGGATATCTATGATATGTGATATGCTGCTTTGTGAGATGAACATATGATATGAATTATCTTTTATGATAATGTGATTCATCTATCTATTTATATCATCCTGAATATAAGTTTATTGTTTAAAACCCTTAAGTACAACTTAGACATTAAAATGGCGTTTGGTTTCGGTGAGACCGGATTTCCATATTTGGAATCCGAAAACCACATCGATTCCAATTAAACGTTAGGTCGTGAATCCAAGTGGAGCAAGTGAAGACTCAATATGTAAGGACTATATGTCAGTATAACTCTGTGGGTGATTCCGTAATGAGTTTGATGGAATAGTACTTATAGGTTCGAGATGGTGATTCAGAGTGCAAGGGCTATGGTCGTTGACTCTGAGGGTGATTCCAAAATGAGTGCAACGAGATAGCGCCTTCAGTTTCGTTCGAACCCGGAACGAACTTGTATGGATTGAATGTTTTCAGTACGTCGTCAGGTGGACGATGAGCATTCTAAGATAGATGTGTTCTATAAAGGTAATCGCAGCCTCAAGCCTCATCAACCGGGAATGGCTAAAACAAGGGAGGTGCAGCAAGGCTTCGTGGGTAGTCCCCACTTGAGAGTGAGATTTACCCCTGTCTACAGGTCCCTTTCTATTTTGGCTTAGTGTGTGGTTGGTCGCGCCAACCATGGGGTGGTCTTGTTCGAGACTGCCCAGTAAGGGATGGTTCCGGCCTTGTGTTGTAGGGGAGTTAGGGTGGCTCCTCGGTACGCTGATCTAGGCTACGTACGGTGACGGGCGGTACCCCAGTAGCCCCGCCATTGACGGAAACCCATTCTTCCTACGAGACCCTATGGTTTTGATTGTATTACCCACTTTTGTGGCTAGTAGCTGGAATTTAATAATGTAACAATTTCGGCTATTTCTTTTGAGAGAAATGTGTGATCCTCAAAAAAACGAGGGGAGCACACATGAAGCTATATATAAAAAAAATGTAATGGAACTGCCAACATGCCTGGTAGGTGATAAGACTATCAACTAGAAAAAAATAAAGAAGTAGATACCCCTCAAATGAGCTTCGGCAAAGCCACCGCCCATTAAACCCTAATACCGAGCTCCGGCAAGGCCACCGCCCGATAATAGAGTGTTAGAGGTATCTAAAACCAGAGAAACTAAAATACAACAACCACAAATAAGAGAAGAACCAAAAAGAAGAACACCAACGGGCTAACTAAAAATAAGAACTCCACTCAAAAAAAACTGAGTAGCCACCAAGGAATGCAAGACGCGATCGGAATCCCTGTGAAAAGCAATCCTGCCAACCAGTACAAAGCTGCAAGCTATCCTGTAAACCAGTCAAGAGAAAACTAGCAACCTGTCTAAACCAAACCTGAAACAAAAATAGGAAACCAAGTTAGAATGAATCACATATATGTATATAAATAGATTTTATATACATATATGTGAGAATAAAAACCAAAATGAAAATTAAAGCAAGAAAAAGCTAGAACCAAAAGCTAACAATTTTAAAGGACTAAAAAGTAAGAAATAAAAACAGAAATAAAAGCAATACAAGAAACTACTTTAAGGGCCTAAAATAGGAAGAAAATTATACTGCGTCATGTGAACATTATTTAAATTAGTATAGGAATGAATAAAAATATTATTAGGAACAAAATTATTAAAGTTAAGTTTGAATATGTTAATATTATTTCTAACCTTGTTAAGATAATCCTTAAAGCAATTATTTTTGACTAATTTATATTTGGGATTAGAAATCTAATTTAAGCAGAAAGATGAAATTAAAATAATCAAACTATTATAGTGATTATTTTTATTATTAAAAATCCTTTGATTTCTCTCAAACCAAATGTACCAATAAGAAATTGTAAATATAGTACCAAGTAAGTACCTAAAATCCTTATTGAACTTAAATCTAAAAGAGTTCCAATAGAAAAAACAATCAGTAACTCTAGAACTAATACTAAACTCAAAAATATTAAGGGTCTTAATAAGAATAAAATGAGTATCCATGCATTCGTAATAAATATGATTAATATCTTCAGAGTATGTGTTGCAAAAATAACATTTATTATCAATAATAATATTTTTCTTTTTTAAAAGTTCAATAGTATTCAATTTACCATGAATGATGAGCCACATGTGGATCTTAGATTTTGGAGGAGCGTTAGATTTCCAAATAAATTTAAAACATTTGTCAGAAACACCCGAAAGTTAATAAATTTGTAAAAGGAATTAGAAGAATATTTCTTACTCTTATCCCACTCCCAACTAATATAATCATTATCATTATCAATATTGTAGAGATTTAGCTTAGCATAAAGCAAATAAAGCTGTCTAAGGGTAGAGCCTACTAAAATACTATTTCGGCTATTTCTTATTTACTTGAAAACCCTAGACACTATTATAATATCATTGGATTTCCTATCAAATGTTTGGTTAGCGTAAGGTAAAAACTTTTCCATGTTTATGTGTGGGAAGTCTTAGTGATACCTTTTCTTTCAAAGGTTTTTCTAAAGTTAAGCAATTTTAACCCGTTTACTCACACCAGAACCCTGTCTGACCCGAGTGTTTATTTTCTGTTTTATTAAACTCTTGGGTACTCATATTATGTATGAGTGTCAAGTGATTCAGGATTGCTTGACGAATTCTGGAGGAGATATGGAGCAGGAGGCTTCCACGTGTAGATATTTTTGGTTCCGCTGTGTTTGTTTGGTATCTGTATCTGTTGTACTTGAGTTGTATAGTTAGACAGACGTTTATAACTGTCTAATATGTGTTGTATAAGTTGTGTACTCTGATGTAATATGATACTATGTAATATTTTATGTGATATATTATATTTCATTCGTTCCGCTGTGAGTTTTCTGATGTTGTTGTGTTTCTTCTTTCTCTTTCTTTTCTCCTTCTATCCCTTTCTTTCTTAATTAGCGACGCGACTTTCTGGAGATAGGAAGTCGGGTCGTCAAAGTTTAAGGCTGTTCTAATTGGTAAAGGGGGACAGTTTCTTTGGAATCCGAACTAGGTAGGATCACAAAAGTGACTTGCAATTAATTTGGAATTTTTATTGGGCAATCTTTTGTTGAGACTGAGGATTCTCATTTGGAAGTACGAGCTACGGAGGTAATCAGAAGTTTGTCTGCATCTGGAATTGAGTTCATATTGTTTTGGTTCCAGAAGCGATTTTGGTAGTTAGCCTGGTGGTAGGATAGTTTTTGGAGAAGAAGAGGTGGTGTAGCAACTCAGAATTTTTGGAATTTGGATTGGTCAGATCTAGTTTTGAGTTGGATTCTGTAGTAAGGTTGTGCGACCGAGTCAGATGTGTCACTAAGATTATATGGATTTGATGAACAAAGTTTCCTGGATATATTAGATAAGTTTGTACTCGTGTTCATCAACAGTATTCCTATCTATTCCAGAATCAGAGTTGTGCAGCGGAAGTGTGGTAGCTGCTGTGCGATGAAGGAAGCAAGTTCAGTTTGCTATTGCTTGAGAAGTAGAGCTTGAGTTCTGGATTTCGATGGATTTTGGAAGACTTTTCTATTGGATAAGATCCAGAAACTGGTTTGTTTTGGTCTAGTTGTTTCTGGAAGTGTCAGCATAGGTTGAGCTGATCAAAAGAAGTTTGCCAGTCCCAGGTTTGTCTGTTAAGTTATACAGATATGAGATAAGGAGTTTGGAATTCGAAGTTGGAGACTTCGTTGTTGTTAAGATTTCTCTGGTTAAGAGAGCAGTAATTGGATAAGATGGCTAGTTCTGAGGCATTTGAGATTTCTTATCTGTATTTTTGATAGGATAAGATTGAGTCGCCAGTTTGGATAGCTGGAATTCATTGTATCACACGTGTCTCTGAGGGAGTACGTGTATGATTCATTGTTGGTTGCTGAATCTGTAGTTCTGTTGAATTTGAAAGTTGAGCTAGACTTGGGTATAGTTTGATGTCCTGTTCAGTTTGATTAATCTAGAGATGAAAGGAGCTCTGGATTTTTGTGCTGTAGTTTGTTGACTTTTGTAGAGCGAGTCTCCCAATGATTTATACTTGGGAAACTCTAGATAGTATTAGAGATTTATTCTGATTTGTGTCAGGATAATTAGTTAGATATGTTTGTTTGTTTGATTGATTGCTATAGTTGTTAGTAACTGGTTGATAAGTATGCTTTGCTGTTTGAAATTGAAATCTTTGCTGAGTTATTAAATTACCTTTGCTTTTAAATTTCGGGGACGAAATTCTTTTAAGGGGGAAGGATTGTAACGACCCGGAATTTTGGGCAATATAAATTTAATAATCTGTATTAATAATTAAATTGATTTGATAATTTTTCTTTACAATTTTAATTTAAATTGGTAAAATTTAATCTTTTTAAGGTTAATAAATTTTTAATCTGGTAATTTTGATCAATAGTTTTTTATAAATTTAAAATGGATAAGATCTATTTTTCAAAGCTAATAAATTTTATTCTATCGATAATATATATATATTTGATATATTGTGAATAGAATATCTTTTGTTTTAAATAAAGATTGAATTTGCAAATTGTAAATATTTATGCATGTATATGTTATAATTTGATGTGTTTTGAAATTTAATTTAATCTGTTGATAATTTATATATGTATGAATATTGTAATTTAAAGTTTTGTTTTAAAATTAATATTTTTCAAAAGTTAATTTAAAGATTTATTCATTTGTTTTCAAAATATAAGATAATTGTTTTTTTAATGTGATAGTTTAAAAAGGATTTAAACAAGCTTTGTTTTAAAATGCCTAATATAAATGGTTATAAATGATAAATATAAATGTTTTAGATTTAAAGTATATGTGTATAAGAATTATTTGCATTTTAATTAGTTTTAGAATATTTTCTCTTAAAAGTAAATTTGTAAATACATATGAAAACATTTATTAATTAAGGGATTTAAATATGTAAGTTTATATTTACATTTGAATTCAATAAAATTATATTAAAAACACTTAGGACATGTGTAAACATAATAAACACACTTAATAACACTTGTAAAACTTTTAAATCATGCTTGAGACACTTGTTTAATTTTATAACAAGTGGAAATATATTGATCTTAATTTTTAATAAATATTTTAAGAAGAAAACTAGTTTCTTCATAACACTTTCATTTTCCTTATTCTCTTTTCTAAAGCTCAAACCTGAATTTCCTCAAACCTGAAATTCATAATCACAAAAGCAAATCAAACCTGGAATTGAAAACCCAAAAGCAAATTTAAAATCTGTATTCAATTAAAAACTTCAACCTATGCAACTAAGATGAAGAATCAACCTGCAAATTAAAAATGGAGGTCAATCTGCATTTCAAAGATCCGTTCAACATTTTTAATCAATCAATTGTAAGCATGCAAGGATTCAGATCTCTACAGAAATTAAAAGCATTATCCAGATAAATGTTCAAAGCCTGGAAATAAGAAAAACCTGCTCTGCATATAATCAAGTGAGTAAATATTCTTAAAAACAGTTTGATCTGGTTTTACTGCCCTACATGTGATGATCTTGACTTGAATTAAAGTACTTAAGCTTGAATTTATATGAAATTGTATGTATATGATATTGAGTTTGTCTGTTATACAAATTCAAGAGTTCTCTATTTGTTTAAATTGAATATTCTGCTTAAAAATTTCAATATCTACAAATCTAATCCATAGAAGTCTTAAGCATTTAAATGAAAACTGTATGCAATTGTATGAGAGAGATTTTAAAATAGTTCCAGAGATTTTAAATAACACAAATCATATTTAAAAAGAAAATTAACAGTGGAACTAATTTTTTGAAAAAAATCAACTACCTTAAATTTTATTTTGGATTACATGCATGTAATCGTGATGATAAATCATGAATTTAGATATGCAATTTGCAATTTTTAATTGTGTAATTAGTGTGGATTTTGGGTTTGAATGTTTTGGGGATTTTTATGAACTGTAGATGATATACTTAATAATTTGAGTTGATACTTGGGTCGAAGCTTGCATGTATGTTATAGATTAAGGGAAAAATACAAGAGAATTTTTCTAATTGCTGTGTTGTTTGAATTTGAGCAAACTAGGGTTTAAGTTAGTTTTAGCTCGGCTTTACTGTAGTGGATTTTGCGACATGAATGTTGAACTGGAGGCGATCGCGACGTGGGGGTAAAGGAGTTCGTGACGTGGCGGTTCTGTGGTGGGAACGGCGAGGCTCATCGGTGTTGGATTGGCCGCGGGCGATGGAATTTGTGGACGACGTTTTCTGCAGTTGTTCGAGTTTGATGCTCGAATTTTTTGATAATGTTTTGTTTGATCTGGGTTTATGGTTGTGCTCGCGAGTGTTAGAGTGATCGGCGACGATTATCGCGACGGCCTTGGGTGGCCGACAGCGATGGTGCACGTGCACCATGCACGGCTGTGTTTTTGATGGGCTTCTTATTTGGAAAGACGAGGTTTTACTCGGGTGGGATCTCGCGTGATGCTCGTGTACGACTCGAAGGTGGAAGGGCTGGGTTTTTCTCAAAGTAGCACTCGAGTTGATTGCCGAGTTGGTCTCGAGTTTTGTGGTTTGGTTTCGTGGTGTTAATTGCAGATAGTGCTATATAATTATTAAGTGCTAATTCAACTTGTTGTTGAATAAATTGAAGATAAGTTGCAAAAGTAACTCGAGTATGAATGATTGAAGATCAAGCTTCAATATTGTAAACAAGTTTTAAAGTTAAAAATTTGTTACTTTAAAATAAAGGTAAACCAAACATTCAAAGTGAAATTGAATTTATATTTCAAATTTAAAAATGTTTCAAGATGTTTGCTTTTGAAAATAATTATCTTAATTAAGTTTTAAAATTTCAATTTAAAAGAGGGTTTTGAATTTAATTATTTAATCAAAGTTTTAAGTTAAATTTTAAAGTAATGTTTCAAATTCTATTTAAAATAAATAAGTTTAACTTAGATAATTAATGTGTTTTAGATTTTGAAATTTGTTTCTAAATGAATTATTTTCAAATAAAGGTAAATGATATAATTTTGTAAATTAAATAAAATAGTTGGTTTTTAAGTTATTAAATTTGATTAAATTCAAATAATTTAATTATGAAGATAAATAAGGTTAATTTATCTTTGTTATTAACTTAAGAATACTTGATTTAAATATGATTTATTAATAAGTAAAGTTTAATTAAGAATAATTTTTTCTTAATTAATTAAGTATTTTAGATAAAATAAGTTAATTAATTAATTTTTTAATTAATTTTAAATAATTAGTTAATTATTTATTTAATTTTAAATAATCACTTGATTATGGATTAATTAAGTGTAATTACTTAATGAAGTAATAAATGGTTAATTATTATATGTAATTAAGAATGATAATTACCTATGGAAGTAATTGGTGGAAATTACTCATAGGAGTAATTATTTGAAGTGATAAATGGATGATCACTTAATGTTATCAATTAAGGAATTGATTAATATAATTGTATTGAAGTTAATTATTTATGGATTAATTAATTATTTAAAGAATTAAGGATTGTTTAATGATGGAATTAATTATTTGATAAGTAATCAATTAAGAAAGTAATCAAGATTTATTAATGAAGTAATTAGAGATAATTACTTATGTAATTAAGAGTTAATTACTTAATTAATTTAGTTAATTAATTAATGTGATTAATTAATTTGAGAATGTGATTAATTTAAGATTAATTACTAGGTGTAATTAAATAAAATGTAATTAATTAATAAAGTAATTAATTAAGGATTATTCATTATTCAATCGATTAATAATTACTTAATGAAATAAGTAAAGATTAATTAATTAGATTAATTAATCAAGGGTTAATGTAATTAATTAAGATGTTAATTAATTAAGATAAGTAATTACAAATTATTAATTACTGTTTATGGTTAATGAGATAATTAGTTACAAGTTAATGATTTATAAAAGTAATTATTAATTAATAAGGATCATTAATTAATATAATTAATGATATTAATCAAGGTTGATTAATAAAAGTAATTAATTTAAATGTGATTAATTAATTGTAATTAATTGAAGTTTAATGTAATTAATTATAATTGATTAATTAATGGAAGCAGATGAAGGATCGTTAATTATTGTAATTAATGATAGTAATTAAAAGGTTAATTACTGATTATGGTTAAGAATAATTACTTGAATGTAATTAAAGTATAATTAATCAAGGAAGATTAATTAAGGAAGATCATTAAGAGATGATTAATTTATTTATTTGGAATAAATAAATGAAGAAGGATTTAGGTAATCCAATTGATTAAGAGTTAATCAATTTTGCTTTTGGATGTTGATTGGTATTGGATGATTGAGATTGGATCATTGATACTGGATGATTGAGATTGATACTAGATGATTTGGATATCTATGATATGTGATATGTTGCTTTGTGAGATGAACATATGATATGAATTATCTTTTATGATAATGTGATTCATCTATCTGTTTATATCATCCTGAATATAAGTTTATTGTTTAAAACCCTTAAGTACAACTTAGACATTAAAATGGCGTTTGGTTTCGGTGAGACCGGGATCGGATTTCCATATTTGGAATCCGAAAACCACATCGATTCCAATTAAACGTTAGGTCGTGAATCCAAGTGGAGCAAGTGAAGACTCGAGATGTAAGGACTATACGTCAGTATAACTCTGTGGGTGATTCCGCAATGAGTTTGATGGAATAGTACTTATAGGTTCGAGATGGTGATTCAGAGTGCAAGGGCTATGGGCGTTGACTCTGAGGGTGATTCCAAAATGAGTGCAACGAGATAGCGCCTTCGGTTTCGTTCGAACCCGGAACGAACTTGTATGGATTGAATGCTTTCAGTACGTCGTCAGGTGGACGATGAGCATTCTAAGATAGATGTGTTCTATAAAGGTAATCGCAGCCTCAAGCCTCATCAACCGGGAATGGCTAAAACAAGGGAGGTGCAGCAAGGCTTCGTGGGTAGTCCCCACTTGAGAGTGAGATTTACCCCTGTCTAGAGGTCCCTTTCTATTTCGGCTTAGTGTGTGGTTGGTCGCGCCAACCATGGGGTGGTCTTGTTCGGGACTGCCCAGTAAGGGATGGTTCCGGCCTTATGTTGCAGGGGAGTTAGGGTGGCTCCTCGGCACGTTGATCTAGGCCATGTACTGTGACGGACGGTACCCCAGTAGCCATGCCATTGACGGAAACCCATTCTTCCTACGAGACCCTACGGTTTTGATTGCATTACCCACTTTTGTGGCTAGTAGCTGGAATTTAATAATGTAACAATTTCGGCAATTTCTTATTTACTTGAAAACCCTAGACACTATTATAATATCACTGGATTTCCTATCAAATGTTTGGTTAGCGTAAGGTAAAAACTTTTCCATGTTTATGTGTGGGAAGTCGTAGTGATACCTTTTCTTTCAAAGGTTTTTCTAAAGTTAAGAAATTTTAACCCGCTTACTCACACCAGACCCCTGTCTGACCCGAATGTTTATTTTCTGTTTTATTAAACTCTTGGGTACTCATATTATGTATGAGTAGTCAAGTGATTCAGGATTGCTTGACGAATTCTGGAGGAGATATGGAGCAGGAGGCTTCCACGTGTAGATATTTTTGGTTCCGCTGTGTTTGTTTGGTATCTGTATCTGTTGTACTTGAGTTGTATAGTAAGACAGATGTTTATAACTGTCTAATATGTGTTGTATAAGTTGTGTACTCTGATGTAATATGATACTATGTAATATTTTATGTGATATATTATATTTCATTCGTTCCGCTGTGATTTTTCTGATGTTGTTGTGTTTCATCTTTCTCTTTCTTTTCTCCTTCTGTCCCTTTCTTTCTTAATTTGTGATGCGACTTTCTGGAGATAGGAAGTCGGGTCGTCAAAGTTTCGAAGAAACCGGGATCAGTTATGTTATCCTAAAATCACTTCGATCCAACTTAAGCGTTTCGAAGTGAAGACATCTTGAATAAGATAGGATTGAAGATGGAGCTCTCAAGTGTTTTTGTTCAGTCCCAGAACGAATTTGTAATGGATAAGTGATGGCATTGCAATATTGCCTGAAGGGAAGTGTTAACATTCCAAGTAGAAAGTGCTATATAAAGGTAAAACAAAGCCTCGAGCCTCATTAACCAGGAAATGACAAAAATCGGGCATGCAGCAGGGCCAAGTGGTCGCTTATATCAGGATATACTCATTCCAAGTCTAGATCGATTATTGTCTACTCATGTATGCTTCGAAGCCCATTAACAAAAGATGTGAACATATTCGGTACTACTAGTTAAGTTGTAGACCAGCCCTATGTGGAAGGGGTACAAGATGTTCTTGTCAGAGCCCGGTGCATTTTATCTAGAGATGTACCTTTGGAAGGTAGTTCCTTACCTTATCATAGTATGGAATGCAATCTCCAATACATGCCTTTATGGTTTTTATTGTAGAGCCTAGTACGTTGGATTTTAATCAATGTAACAATTTCGGCTAAGATTAACAAATATTTGTGCATTAGACACTATAAAAATATCATAGAGTTTTTGTAAAAATGTTTTGGTTATCGTAAGGTAGGAACCCGCCCGTGTTTATGTAAGAAGTGGTCTTAAGGGAAATTTTTGATTTTCAAAGGTTTTCTATAATTTTAAAATCAAATTGGGTGTATTTTCTCACGTTGGTTTTCCATACTGACTCGGGTGTTATTTTGTTATAATGCTTGGGTCAGACTGAGCTTATTTACAGATTCATTTTGGATGCATTGAAGCTTAGGAAATGAGTTGGAGGTCTTCATGTCGTATTCACATATATGTTTATTTTCCTCTGCTTTGTTATTGAAATCATCAGTATTTTTCAGGATAGGTTGTTATAACTGTCCAGGCTAATGATTGTTATTTGTTGTTGTACTTTAATGGATGTATGTATATAACAGTTTCTCTTTTGTAAAGATCATTGCTATGATTTTATATATCATTCTGCTATGACTGTGAGATTTTGTATTATTTTCAGTTTTTCTTTCCCTCTTCTTCTCTTCGTCTTTCTTCCTTCTTTTCCCCTAACAATCGGGTTTTCAGCATTCGAATGCTTGGCATGCAATACAATGGACATATTATTGCCGACTTTAGAGAGTCGAAAATTCCCGTTCATTCCACTTGGTATTAGAGTGCAAGGTTAAGCGAGAACCTTGGCTTTGGTGGGGCAACTCATTAAGATATAAGGTAATGGAATGCCTTATTCTGAGTTTGCATGAATTATAGATATGAACGTATAATCGTTAATGATATAAAACTATTTTACACCATGTTAATTTATCTTTTGAGTGGCTTATGAATTTTGGTCGGTATGTGAGACGCCACAATATCGATAGGGGTTTCTAAACACTTAAACAAGACAAACCGACATAGTATTGTTTTAGAATTGGTAAATAAAATAATTTTACCAAAATTATATTTCACATATAAAGGAATAATTTTTCAAAAATTATCATAGTAATATACGGTGTGTTTGGTTGTTAGTAAATGATAATATTTGATAACTATCATTTGATGTTTGTTGTTCTAATAAAAGTTGTGATTATTATAAACTAAACAATGGTAAACATTTGTAATATGAGTAGTATAAGAAAGTGAAGTATAAATACGAATTATAGAGTATTGATTATAATCAAAATAATCAAAACTTGTAAAATGATATTACATAAGAAGTGAGATTACATAAATATTGTAGCGACCCAACTTCCAAACTCCAGGAAGTCGCATCGCTAATAAGAAAGAAAGGGATAGAAAAGAGAAAGAAAGAGAAGAAGAAGAAACAACACATCAGAATCTAAACAGCGGAACGAATAAATTATATTAATAACATAAAATATTTCATAGTTTACAACCACTATCAGAGTACACAGATATACAACACATACTAGACAGTTATAAACACCTGTCTAGTATTTACAAACATAATACAACTCAGAGATAACACAGAACACACAGCGGAATACTAATATCTAACGTAGAAGCCTCCTGCTCCATTGCTCCTCCAATATTCGTCAAAGCTAACCTGAATCCCTTGGCTGCTCATAAAAATTTGAGTACCCAAGAGTTTATGAAAACAAAAATAAACTCCGGGTCAGACATGGGTCTGGTGTGAGTAACAGATTAAAGTTGCTTAACTTTCAAAAACCTTTTGAAAAGAAAGGTATCACGTAAGACTTTCCACACATAAACATGGAAAAGTTTTTACCATACGCTAACCAAAACATTTGATAGGAAATCCAGTGATATTATAATAGGGTCTGGGGTTTTCAAGTAAATATGAAATAGCCGAAATTGTTACATGATTAAATTTCAGCTACTAGCCACAAAAGTGGGTAATACAATCAAAACCGTTGGCACTTATTGGATTTTCGATTCCATACAATGGCAGGGCTACTAAGGTACCGCCCGTCACAGTACGTGGCCTAGATCAACGTACCGAGGAGTACTCCCACTCCCCTGCAACACAAGGCCGGACCCATTCCTTACTGAATAGTTCCGAACAAGACAACCCTGCAGTTGGTGTGCAATTCCAACTGCCCACTAAGCCGAATAAAAGGGACCTCTAGACAGGGATCAATCTTGCTCTCCAGTGGGTGCTACCTATGAAGCCTTGCTGCACCTCCCCTGTTTTAGCCATTCCCGGTTAATGAGGCTTGAGGCTACGATTACCTTTAGAGGACACATCTCTTAGAATGCTCATCGTCCACCTGACGATGTTCTGAAAGCATTCAATCCATACAAGTTCGCTCCGGGTTCGAACGAAACCGAAGGCATTATCTCGTTGCACTCGTTTTGGAATCACCCTCAGAGTTAACGACGATAACCCTTGCACTCTAAATCTCCATCTCGAATCTATAAGTACTATTCCGTCAAACTCATTACAGAATCACCCACAGAGTTATACTGACGTATAGCCCTTACACCTCGAGTCTTCACCCTCTCCACTTGGATTAACGACCTAACGTTTAATTGGAATCGATGTGGTTTTCAGATATCCAAATATGGAAACCCGATCCCGGTCTCATCGAAATCCAAAGCGTGTCTTTTAGGTCCAAGTTGTTTTAAAGTTTAAAACAATTTAATTATATTATCTATATACACACAGATAGATAATTCATAGATTCACATCAGATAATTATCATTATCAAACCACAGATAATCCACATTATCACTATTAAAAGATAATCCATATCAATATCACAATGCAACCAATGCATCCATATCAATCAACATTACTAATCTCATAGCTGAGATTCAAACCATTCAAAGTAATCAATATCAACCATCTATAAGCAATGACCTAATCATACCATCTATAATTAATTTAAAATGAATTAAATTAATTACATCATCTTTAATTAATTTAAAATGAATTAAATTAATTACTTACACAACATAAATCTTGCTTACATTATCATTAATTGATTAACCTCTAATTTATCATCTTAATTAATCAATCCTGATTAATTATACCTTAATTAATTTCACAAAATTAATTACTCTAAACCAAATACAGTAATTAACCTTTAATTACTTTATTAATTAATTAACTATAATTAATTACAATTAACCTTAATTAATTACAATTAATTAATTATCCTTAATTACTTATTATTGATTAATTAATATTCATTAATCAATCTTAATTACATCATTAATTATATTAATTAATGATTCTTAATTACACTTAATTAATTACTCTATTAAATTAATTACTTTCAGTAATTAATCGTACATAATCCATAATTATTAATCACCTTTGATTAATCTCATTCTGTAATTAACTACCCGTAATTACTTATCAAATCAAATTATTCCTTAATTAATTCTGAATTAATCCCTTGAATAATTATACAAAATAATTTAATCCAAAATTACTTCTCAATTCTAACACTATTCACTAATTACATCCAGTAATTACCTTTAATTACTTCACTGAGTAATCCCATTAATTACATAAAGTAATTATTATCAAATCAAATGTTTAGAATTAATTAAACTTAATTAATTAATTTAAACCAACCTTACTAAGCTCCATTAATTACATTAAGTAATTAGTGTCTTAATTACTTTTATTTAAGTAATTAAACTTAAATAAATTTCATAATTTATTAACATTAATTAATTAATTTAATTGATTATTGAAAAATTAATCAATTAATTAATTACTACATAACCTTAGTTAATGACCATCATTAACTATTATTAATTCTTTAATTATTTTTCTTAAATTACTTCTTAATTAATTTCTAATTAAAATTTATCCAAATTATTAATTTTAAATTAAATAAATAAGTCACTTCTCAATTATCTTATTTATTTAATTATTTTAATATCTTAATAATTTTAAGATAATCCATTCTTTATTAATAATTTTATTAATATAAAAGGATACATAGGACATTGCATTTTAAAATTTAAATTCAAATTCCAATTTGAATCTAAAATTCAAAATAATATTTATTAAAGCATCATCCAATTTTAAATTCATTTATATTCCTTTTTAGAATAAATGTAAATAACATTTATCACTTATAATTAAAACTTATATATGGTGAATCTAAATCAATTTGCTAAAATTTCTTTTAAAATTAAGTTTAAATTACATTACCCTTTTAAATTTCAAATTCAAGTTAAAAATCACTTAACTTTCTTTTATAAACTTTTTATAATGACTTCATTCATAAGGAAAATCAAATTTAAATATTTGTTTGAAAACAATTTTATTTCTAATAAACAATTTAAATTTAACTTATTTGAAAAACATTCAAATTTAAAACTTATTCAAATATCCAGATTTTAAATTCAAGAAACTTGAATCCATTATTTATTTAAAACATTTGATTTTTTACTTGATTTAAACTTGTTTTAAACCTTGATTTAAAACTCTTTATTAAAAATCCAAATTTTATTTTAAAACCCGAAGGTTCAAAATTTAGTTGAAAAACTGAACTTAACATTTGAATTTAAAACACTGCTTAAATTATGTTTTATATTTTAAAATAAAAATTCAATTTTTAGAAAACTGTCAGGTTAAAAAAAAACTGAAAACCCACTTTAAATATTTTAAAACTTTTAAGATTTAAAGCCATCTGAATCTATACTTCATACCATATTTAAACTTGCCTAAATTTATCATCACAACTTTAAAATTCTTTTAAATTTGGTTTAAATTTAAAATTTCAGACAGGCTTTTGAAACAAAATGTAACAACAACATTGACCCGAGCCAACCAAAATTTGCTTCGAGTCAGTAGGTTAGAAACTTCAAGCAAATCATCAAACTTCCCGAGGAAAACTCGAGGCAACTTCTCTGCTTCCACCCAAAATGCATCAAAACCCAAAAGAGCACGGTGCACGTGCACTATGCCTCTGGCCCACTTCATCCACCGCCGGTGGCCTCCCCATATCGACGTTCAACTACTCGTTCCAACGCAACCATCGATCCACTCTTCTACAGTCCAAAATCGAATTCGAGGTTTCAAAACTTGGAAGCTGAAGACCAAAACCCATCCTAACCCTGTCATTGCTACACCCATGGCGCTCCGACCACCAGAGAAACTCCACTTCCGGCCTTAGCTTCACCTATGCTTCAGCAACCACCCTCCAAAAGCCCATAACACTCGATCCTTCCTATAGGTCATATCAAGCAAAACAAACTGCCTAGTTGAAACTAGGGTTCCAGACAAGAAAACGTCACCGCTGCCACCTCGATGAAGTTCATCGCCATCCTGTATTTTCCCAAGCTTCACGGGCACTCCTTCCTCCACTAGAAGAAACCCGACTCTCCAACATCAAAAGTTCCCCAGAAAACTACCCAGATCCCCTTTCTGGTTAAACCAACAATGCACTCTCAATTTGTCATTAAAAATTATGATTTCGATCTTAAAAATCATGTCTTGGACTAAGAATTCATAATATATTCCTGAATTTATCAATTAAAATGTTTGAGTTTTGGACTTTGTTACACATGCACTGTTGCTATGGTTTTCCAGAGATATCTCTAATTTATTTTAACCCAAATAAAATTCTAAACTAAAGTTTATGATTAAACTAATAGATTTTATTTAAATCTAAAGTTTAAAACAGAGGCAAAATCTAAAGATTTTGAATTTTAAATCAAAACTAGAACCTATGAACTATAAACAGAGAGTACTCTGAAAACATATGCATACCATACATCCATTATATTCACAGCAAATTTCATTCATATATACAAACAATACATTTTTATCACAAAGAATTTAACATGCAACCTTATTCATAAATTTAAACTTTAAAAACAGAATGTTACTCACCTGTTAATTAAAAGATAGAGCCTCCATTGTTTTTCATCTTGCTTAAAAAAATGCTCTTGCTCCTGGATTCATAAAATTACATTGCCCTTTAAACTTTAAAAACAGAATGTTACTCACCTGTTAATTAAAAGACAGAGCCTCCATTGTTTTTCATCTTGCTTAAAAAAATGCTCTTGCTCCTGGATTCATAAAATTACATTGCCCTTTTGTTTTGCATGCTTCCAGATTTTTGAAAAATGCAAGCATGCTTTGATTTGGTTTGTAAAAAAGATTTGCATGCAGGCTACAGATTTTGCATGCTTTGTTTCTTAAATTTGAAACTGCAGTGGCTTGAATAAGAATGCATGTTTCAAAACTTTGAAATTGGAAGGGCTTTTACTGTTATCCCGCTTTTTGGCAAAGCCGCGATACCAAAAGAGCGATTGAAAAGGAAGGACCGTTCACCTCAGAGGTTGATCGTATTTTCTTTCGCCATGGATATCACTGAATTTTATCCGAGTCCAGAATGAGCTACAATTGATGGGACACTGCAAGAAAGGCCACAGGAGTCAGCATTTCAAATTTCAAGTCAATCCGAGTTCGTATGCTCAAGTTATGATCGGTTCAACTTGGAGGGAACACACTGGTTTCGAACCCACCATGATGGGTGTCTTCGAACCCATCATTATGCATCAAGTTCAAAACCACCACCTTCGAAACCCTCGGGATGCCTCGACCTCGAACCCATCAGAGAGTAGCTGATTCGAATCTATACTCGGCTGCCTCATTTCGAAACCATCGGACATGCATGCTTCGAACCCATCCATAAGCTTCGTTCGAACCCATCCCTGAAGTTATGTTCGAACCCATCTATGATGCCACGTTCGAACCCATCCTGTGTTGCCTTATTCGAACCCACTGGGTCAACCAATGTGTCTTCCATCGGTTCGAAATCACCGAGATATACGGAGTCGAAGCGGTCAACACGGAGCGAAGTCCGGATCGATTCGAAACTTGCGCTCCACGTCACCACGAAGTCGCGTGCCATGATGGATTCGAAACCATCGTTTCGAAACCATGGGTTCGAACCAAACAGCCGTGCCGTGAACCCTATTTCGAACCCATCATATCTCCCAATCTACTGATCCAAATGTCATGAAATTTTCACAGATGCTAGCATACATGTTGAAGAATGTCCTCGCCAAATTCCACCTCGATTGGATGAATTCTTGATCGGTTCGAATGGAGTTCGAACCGATGCCAAAGTGGGCCCAAACTTCCCTAGACCGTATGTGTGGGCCCCCTCACGTGCCAGAAGTGGTCTCCCGAGTTTTCAGCAAGATACCAGCAGCCTAGGCCTATAAATAGAGCTCCATAGCCAACAGAAAGGGGACCTTCGGGATTTTTTCACTCTCAAGCGCCCAGACTCTGTCGGATTGATATCTCCATCATAATTTCACTACTGATTTCGAATTTCCAATTGTAACTTGCTGTTGATCGATGTAACAACTTAAAAACATTGAAAGAGAATCAATAAAATATCAAAAAACTTCACAGTGGACATAGGCAACACGCCGAACCACTATAAATCGCTTGTCTATGCATTTTCTTTACTGTTGATTGGAGTTTTTGTTAGATAATATTCATATTCAGTTCATACTTTTGACTGTTATCTCTTCAACGACTCCCGAAGAGTGTTGTGACCAATTTTTGGTGCAAACATTTACATTTGAGAAATATGCAAGATTGTTTGAGATTCAGAAGTGCAGAGGTTTTTATATTTGAAAAGAATATGCAGTATTGCTTGCATATGAAAAGCAGGCTTTGTTTCAGGTTTGTGGAGTGGATTGAATATGTTTTCAGATTTTGGGTTTTTCCATTGTTTCTTAGCTTTAGATTTGAAAAAGAAATAAAAATGAAAGAGAATTCGTTTTATATGTAAAACTGAAATTAAACTTTATTGAACAAATAAAAGGAAAACCAAATTTAAATGACACATGTCTTACATTCTAACATTTGTCAAGTAAAGATGTTAATTAGTTAACACATGCTTATTTAATTTGTAAGATGTTTACACTTGTCACAAATGTTAATTAAATGTTAATTAGTTATTTATTTAGATGTTAGTACAAGATAAATGTAAACATATGTCTAAATAAATTTATTCACATGTATATAGATTTTAAAATGAATTAATCAAACTATATTTATAAAATTAAACTTATACAAATATTTCAAAATCAAAGAAAATTAAAAAAATTTGTACTTTAAATTTTAAAAGCTTTGAATTCAAGTTCAAATTGAATTTTGAAATCCAGTTTATTTTACAAATACACTACAAATTTGAATTTTGAAAAAAAAATAATTTTTATTAAAAATTTATTTGTTAAAACAATGCATTACTATATTTTTAGAAATAACAATATCTAATAACCATAAATAACTTATTAAAAGAAATTGTCTTCTTATTAATAAATTATTTATTCTATCACATTATATTTTAAAAGAAACTCAAAATAACCTCATTGTTATTTATTTAAATTTTAAACTTGAGTTACACATACTTTAAATCATTTAATAATTATCTTAAGTATTTAAAACCATATTTTATTTATTAATAGCTTCTAAAAAAATTAACTTTTTAAATAAAATCATAATTTCCAATTTTACTAAAGATATAAATTTTATAGAAAACAGGATTCATTTAAAACAATACCTATTTACAATATATACAATATTCTATATATATTATAAATGTAAAACAAATATTAGATTTAAAAAGATAAAACCTTATCAATTAACTATTTATTTTATTGAATTATTAAATTAATTCAAATCTTATTACAAAGATTATCAAATCAATTTAATTTTTATTACAAATTATTAAATTGATATTGCTTTCAAATTCCGGGCCATTACATTCCTCCCCCCTTAAAAGAATTTCGTCCCCGAAATTTAAAACAAAGGTAATTTAATAATATATTTAAAGGATTAAATTTTAAAACACAAGCATATTCCAATGATATGCTAACAACCATAGCAATCAATTCAACCAATCAAACAAATCTAATTATCCAGAAAAATTCTGGATAAAACTTTCACGAGTTTCCTCGGTATAAATATCGGGATACTCGCTCTATAGATTCCAAACAATCAATACTATTAAACTATAGAGCTCCTATTCATCTATATCTACAGAACTAGATAACATATCAGACTACAGACGAGTCTGATTCAACAACCAAACCTCTAAAAATACTGGTTCCAAAACCAGAGATAGACCATATACGTACTCCCTCAGAGATATGTGAAACTCATCGAATTCCAGTTATCCAAACTGACAATTCAATTCTGAAAACCAAATACCAATCCAACCAAAACACAGATAAAAGATCCAAACATCACTGAGCTAGCTTTTCTAATCTTACCAAAACTTATAGCTCCTGAATCAGAGAAAACTCCAACAACAACGAAGTCTCCAACTTCGAATTCCAAATTCCTCCTTCCCTTATCTACAAAAGCCTTCAGACAAATCCTAGGCTGCCAACATCCAAACTGATCAGCTTAACCCTTTGCTGATTTCTCTAGAAACAAACAGAACCAGAAATAACCCATCATAATGATCACCTCAAGATCAACCCAAACCAAAACACAATTCTACTCCAGAACCAGCAGAAAACTACAAACTTCTCCTGATCCGGAAAAAGACAAATCAGGAACACTTCCAATTGCTTTCGCTGCACAACTCTGATCCGAAGTAGATAAGAAAAAGCTGACGAAGAACACAAGCACCAACTGGACATCACTTCTCAGAAATATGGTTCAACGGATCCATAAAGAAAACTCAGAAATTTCCCTGAAACCTGAGTTACTTCATCAAACTCCATCTCAAGGGATCATTCTCCAACTAAACAGAACTATCAGTTCCACTCCTGGAATACTAGTCGATAAGAAAACTCAATCTCCAGATGCTGACAAACCTTTGTCTTTCCCAGAAAACATCCAGAAAATCTCCAACCATCCAAGAGAACACTCAACCAATCGCAAGTCACTTTTGCGATCAACCCAGATAAATTTCCAAATAAAACTGTTCTCTCTTTACCAAACAGAACATCTTACATTGGTCTAGTCAATCCATTGAAGAAACGGATTCAGTCTGCAGCTTCTGAACTCCACTTCCAGAAAAACTACTCAACTAAGACCTCCCTGTCGACTCACAGAACATTCCAAGCTGCACTGCTGATGCCAATTCCAAACTTCCTAATCCAAAGTTCTTCGAGAAACTCGGACTTCAAAGCTAACCACAACATCCTGTTGAATCTAGCCACAACACCGAAGCAGACTCACTTCCCAAACTTGTTCCAAAGAAAACATCTTCGGAAACAATCCATAGTCACTGCATCTCATTACGCAGTTACAACTTCCTGAGGTATCAAAATACCATTACTTGCTCCAGCTCAACTGACAGACCCAAACTCTACTCACCAAACTCTACATTTCAAAGATGTCTCCGAACCTTAACAGGTTTCCTTCAGAGATCGATGAAATACTTCAACACAACAAAACTTACTCGAGACGGTATTAGGTCTACAGTCTCGACAGATATACTTCCAATCTCAACATCAGACTCCAATCAATGGTAGTAATCATGTTACAACACTACTACCTTATCTACCTTTATAACCTATATTGGAAAACCTGAACAGGTAACCCAACAGATAGGTAGAAATAGATAAATATATATATATATATATATATATATAAATATATATAAAATTACAAATACGCTCTCTCAAGATAGACACCACTCCAGAGCGTAGGTATTCACTCAACCTAAAGCTCTGATACCACCTGTAGCGACCCAACTTCCAAACTCCAGAAAATCACATCGCTAATAAGAAAGAAAGGGATAGAAAAGAGAAAGAAAGAGAAGAAGAAGAAACAACACATCAGAATCTAAACAGCGGAACGAATAAATTATATTAATAACATAAAATATTTCATAGTTTACAACCACTATCAGAGTACACAGATATACAACACATACTAGACAGTTATAAACACCTGTCTAGTATTTACAAACATAATACAACTCAGAGACAATACAGAACACACAGCGGAATACTAATATCTAACGCAGAAGCCTCCTGCTCCATTGCTCCTCCAATATTCGTCAAAGCTAACCTGAATCCCTTGGCTACTCGTAAAAATTTGAGTACCCAAGAGTTTATGAAAACAAAAATAAACTCCGGGCCAGACATGGGTCTGGCGTGAGTAACAGATTAAAGTTGCTTAACTTTCAAAAACCTTTTGAAAAGAAAGGTATCACGTAAGACTTCCCACACATAAACATGGAAAAGTTTTTACCTTACGCTAACCAAAACATTTGATAGGAAATCCAGTGATATTATAATAGGGTCTAGGGTTTTCAAGTAAATATGAAATAGCAGAAATTGTTACATGATTAAATTCCAGCTACTAGCCACAAAAGTGGGTAATACAATCAAAACTGTTGGCACTTATTGGAATTTGGATTCCATACAATGGCAGGGCTACTGGGGTACCGCCCGTCACAGTACGTGGCCTAGATCAACGTACCGAGGAGTACTCCCACTCCCCTGCAATACAAGGCCGGACTCATTCCTTACTGAATAGTTCCGAACAAGACAACCCCGCAGTTGGTGCGCAATTCCAACTTCCTACTAAGCCGAATAAAAAGGGACCTCTAGACAGGGATCAATCTTGCTCTCCAGTGGGTGCTACCCACGAAGCCTTGCTGCACCTCCCATGTTTTAGCCATTCCCGGTTGATGAGGCTTGAGGCTACGATTACCTTTAGAGGACACATCTCTTAGAATGCTCATCGTCCACCTGACGATGTTCTGAAAGCATTCAATCCATACAAGTTCGTTCCGGGTTCGAACGAAACCGAAGGCATTATCTCGTTACACTCGTTTTGGAATCAACCTCAGAGTTAACGACGATAACCCTTGCACTCTAAATCTCCATCTCGAATCTATAAGTACTATTCCGTCAAACTCATTACGGAATCACCCACAGAGTTATACTGACGTATGGCCCTTACACCTCGAGTCTTCACCCTTTCCACTTGGATTAACGACCTAACGTTTAATTGGAATCGATGTGGTTTTCGGATATCCAAATATGGAAACCCGATCCCGGTCTCATCGAAATCCAAGGAGTGTCTTTTAGGTCCAAGTTGTTTTAAAGTTTAAAACAATTTAATTATATTATCTATATACACACAGATAGATAATTCATAGATTCACATCAGATAATTATCATTATCAAACCACAGATAATCCACATTTTCACTATTAAAAGATAATCCATATCAATATCACAATGCAACCAATGCATCCATATCAATCAACATTACTAATCTCATAGCTGAGATTCAAACCATTCAAAGTAATCAATATCAACCATCTATAAGCAATGACCTAATCATACCATCTATAATTAATTTAAAATGAATTAAATTAATTACATCATCTTTAATTAATTTAAAATGAATTAAATTAATTACTTACACAATATAAATCTTGCTTACATTATCATTAATTGATTAACCTCTAATTTATCATCTTAATTAATCAATCCTGATTAATTATACCTTAATTAATTTCACAAAATTAATTACTCTAAACTAAATACAGTAATTAACTTTTAATTACTTCATTAATTAATTAACTATAATTAATTACAATTAACCTTAATTAATTACAATTAATTAATTAT
This sequence comes from Allium cepa, assembly GCA_030765085.1. NCBI lineage: Eukaryota > Viridiplantae > Streptophyta > Magnoliopsida > Asparagales > Amaryllidaceae > Allium > Allium cepa. The sequence goes on from CM060928.1 coordinate 224,316,761, forward strand.
CCTTAATTACTTATTATTGATTAATTAATATTCATTAATCAATCTTAATTACATCATTAATTATATTAATTAATGATTCTTAATTACACTTAATTAATTACTCTATTAAATTAATTACTTTCAGTAATTAATCTTACTTAATCCATAATTATTAATCACATTTGATTAATCTCATTCTGTAATTAACTACCCTTAATTACTTATCAAATCAAATTATTCCTTAATTAATTCTGAATTAATCCCTTGATTAATTATACAAAATAATTTAATCCAAAATTACTTCTCAATTCTAAAACTATTCACTAATTACATCCAGTAATTACCTTTAATTACTTCACTGAGTAATCCCATTAATTACATAAAGTAATTATTATCAAATCAAATGTTTAGAATTAATTAAACTTAATTAATTAATTTAAACCAACCTTAATAAGCTCCATTAATTACATTAAGTAATTAGTGTCTTAATTACTTTTATTTAAGTAATTAAACTTAAATAAATTTCACAATTTATTAACATTAATTAATTAACTTAATTGATTACTGAAAAATTAATCAATTAATTAATTACTACATAACCTTAGTTAATGACCATCATTAACTATTATTAATTCTTTAATTATTTTTCTCAAATTACTTCTTAATTAATTTCTAATTAAAATTTATCCAAATTATTAATTTTAAATTAAATAAATAAGTCACTTCTCAATTATCTTATTTTAATTATTTTAATATCTTAATAATTTTAAGATAATCCATTCTTTATTAATAATTTTATTAATATAAAAGGGTACTTAGGACATTGCATTTTAAAATTTAAATTCAAATTCCAATTTGAATCTAAAATTCAAAATAATATTTATTAAAGCATCATCCAATTTTAAATTCATTTATATTCCTTTTTAGAATAAATGTAAATAACATTTATCACTTATAATTAAAACTTATATAAGGTGAATCTAAATCAATTTGCTAAAATTTCTTTTAAAATTAAGTTTAAATTACATTACCCTTTTAAATTTCAAATTCAAGTTAAAAATCACTTAACATTCTTTTATAAACTTTTTATAATGACTTCATTCATGAGGAAAATCAAATTTAAATATTTGTTTGAAAACAATTTTATTTCTAATAAACAATTTAAATTTAACTTATTTAAAAAACATTCAAAATTAAAACTTATTCAAATATCCAGATTTTAAATTCAAAAAACTTGAATCCATTATTTATTTAAAACATTTGATTTTTAACTTGATTTAAACTTGTTTTAAACCTTGATTTAAAACTCTTTATTAAAAATCCAAATTTTATTTTAAAACCTGAAGGTTCAAAATCTAGTTGAAAAACTGAACTTAACATTTAAATTTAAAACACTATTTAAATTATGTTTTAGATTTTAAAATAAAAATTCAATTTTTAGAAAACTGTCGGGTTAAAAAAAACTGAAAACCCACTTTAAATATTTTAAAACTTTTTAGATTTAAAGCCATCTGAATCTATACTTCATACCATATTTAAACCTGCCTAAATTTATCATCACAACTTTAAAATTCTTTTAAATTTGGTTTAAATTTAAAATTTCAGACAGGCTTCTGAAACAAAATGTAACAACAACATTGACCCGAGCCAACCAAAATTCGCTTCGAGTCAATAGGTTAGAAACTTTGAGCAAATCATCAAACTTCCCGAGGAAAACTCGAGGCAACTTCTCTGCTTCCACCCAAAATGCATCAGAACCCAAAAGAGCACAGTGCACGTGCACCGTGCCTCCGGCCCACTTCGTCCACCACCAATGGCCTCCCTATATCGACGTTCAACTACTCGTTCCAACGCAACCATCGATCCACTCTTCTACAGTCCAAAATCGAATTCGAGGTTTATTTCAAAACCTGGAAGCTGAAGACCAAAACCCATCCCAACCCTGTCATTGCTTCCCCCACGGCGCTCCGACCACCAGAGAATCTCCACTTCTGGCCTTAGCTTCACCTATGCTTCAACAACCACCCTCCAAAAGCCCATAACACTCGATCCTTCCTATAGGTCATATCAAGCAAAACAAACTGCCTAGTTGAAACTAGGGTTCCAGACAAGAAAACGTCACCGTTGCCACCTCGATGAAGTTCATCGCCATCCAGTATTTTCCCAAGCTTCACGGGTCACTCCTCCCTCCATTAGAAGAAACCCGACTCTCCAACATCAAAAGTTCACCAGAAAACTACCCAGATCCCCTTTCTGGTTAAACCAACAATGCACTCTCAATTTTTCATTAAAAATTATGATTTCGATCTTAAAAATCATGTCTTGGACTAAGAATTCATAATATATTCCTGAATTTATCAATTAAAATGTTTGAGTTTTGGACTTTGTTACACATGCACTGTTGCTATGGTTTTCCTGAGATATCTCTAATTTATTTTAACCCAAATAAAATTCTAAACTAAAGTTTATGATTAAACTAACAGATATGATTTAAATCTAAAGTTTAAAACAGAGGCAAAATCTAAAGATTTTGAATTTTAAATCAAAACTGGAACCTATGAACTATAAGCAGAGAGTACTCTGAAAACATATGCATACCATACATCCATTATATTCACAGCAAATTTCATTCATATATACAAACAATACATTTTTATCACAAAGAATTTAACATGCAACCTTATTCATAAATTTAAACTTTAAAAACAGAATGTTACTCACCTGTTAATTAAAAGACAGAGCCTCCATTGTTTTTCATCTTGCTTAAAAAAAATGCTCTTGCTCCTGGATTCATAAAATTACATTGCCCTTTTGTTTTGCATGCTTCCAGATTTTTGAAAAATGCAAGCATGCTTTGATTTGGTTTGTAAAAAAGATTTGCATGCAGGCTACAGATTTTGCATGCTTTGTTTCTTAAATTTGAAACTGCAGTGGCTTGAATAAGAATGCAGGTTTCAAAACTTTGAAATTGGCAAGGCTTTTACATTTGAGAAATATGCAAGATTGTTTGAGATTCAGAAGTGCAGAGGTTTTTATATTTGAAAAGAATATGCAGTATTGCTTGTATATGAAAAGCAGGCTTTGTTTCAGGTTTGTGGAGTGGATTGAATTTGTTTTCAGATTTTGGGTTTTTCCATTGTTTCTTAGCTTTAGATTTGAAAAATAAATAAAAATGAAAGAGAATTTGTTTTATATGTAAAACTAAAATTAAACTTTATTGAACAAATAAAAGAAAAACCAAATTTAAATGACACATGTCTTACATTCTAACATTTGTCAAGTAAAGATGTTAATTAGTTAACACATGCTTATTTAATTTGTAAGATGTTTACACTTGTCACAAATGTTAATTAGTTATTTATTTAGATGTTAGTACAAGATAAATGTAAACCTATGTCCAATAAATTTATTCACATGTATATAGATTTTAAAATGAATTAATCAAACTATATTTATAAAATTAAACTTATACAAATATTTCAAAATCAAAGAAAAATAAAAACATTTGTACTTTAAAATTTAAAAACTTTGAATTCAAGTTCAAATTGAATTTTGAAATCCAGTTTATTTTACAAATACACTACAAATTTGAATTTTGAAAAAACAATAATTTTTATTAAAAATTTATTTGTTAAAACAATGCATTACTATATTTTTAGAAATAACAATATCTAATAACCATAAATAACTTATTAAAAGAAATTGTCTTCTTATTAATAAATTATTTATTCTATCACATTATATTTTAAAAGAAACACAAAATAACCTCATTGTTTTTTTTTAAATTTTAAACTTGAGTTACACATATTTTAAATCATTTAATAATTATCTTAAGTATTTTAAACCATATTTTATGTATTAAATAGCTTTTAAAAAAATTAACTTTTTAAATAAAATCATAATTTCCAATTTTACTAAAGATATAAATTTTATAGAAAACATGATTCATTTAAAACAATACCTATTTACAATATATACAATATTCTATATATATTATAAATATAAAACAAATATTAGATTTAAAAAGATAAAACCGTATCAATTAACTATTTATTTTATTGAATTATTAAATTAATTCAAATCTTATTACAAAGATTATCAAATCAATTTAATTTTTATTACAGATTATTAAATTGATATTGCTTTCAAATTCCGGGCCATCACAAATATGATTTATAAATGTGGTTTATAAATGGAAAAGAGATGAATAAGTATATGTTTAAATATGATTTGTAAATAAAGATGGAATTAAAATAAGAAGTTTGAGTATTTAAATTCCATTGATTTGAAAAATTGATTTTCAAGATTTTAGAAGGATAATAATAGCATTATTTTAAAAATATTGCGGTTAGAAATATTTTAAAATAGGATTTAAAAGGAAATAGAAAGCACTGAACTCACTTCATCGCTGGAAAATAATTTTGGTGGTGACTTCAGCATCATCGGCCTTTATTTTTGAGTTTCTAAGTGATAAATTGCTACCTTAGTGCTTTTCCATTTGAGTTTGTTTTTTTGATTTTAAAATCCAAAGTATGATTTAATAAATATACGAAAATAAGTTTTTGAACTATCATTCGAAAGGGTATAGATAAGAAAATAAAATTTGGGATTTAGATATTAAACTAAAGTTTAACTTAGGTAAAGTTAAATAAATTGAGATATAAAATGAATTGGATATGTTGGGGTGTTTAATAGAATTGAATATGAACTTAAGTTTTGAAGTAAAAATAAACATAAGAAGGGTTGTATAAATGTTTAAAATGAACTTAAGTAAATGATTTTATAAAATGAACCATAAATGAATTAAATATGGAATGAAATGTTGTTAAACATAATGCGTGTAATTGAATGCGAAACAATGTATGCAAATTAATTGAATATAGATTAATTGAATGTAAATAAATTGGATGAAAATTATTTGGGCGTTAATGAATTGGATATGAATAAATTGGATGCAAATAAGAAATGTTGATAAATGAATGTAAATAAATCAAGTGTAAATAACGTGAATGTTGATAATTGAAGGTAAATGAAATTAAATGCAAAACAACTGAATGGAAATAAATTGAATGTAAATTAATTGGATGTAAACAAATTGATAACGAATCAATTAAATGTTAATAAGAAATGGAAGTGTATAAATATAATGTTGGCATTTAAAAATGCAAATTGATACGATGATAAATAAATTGGATGTATATTATTGTTTGATGGTTTCTCTTATTACATTTCTTATTTGCATATAGTTATTATATATTCTATATGTTATATTTTGATATTGCTTTCTATATACTGGCTCATATTGGTTGTTGGGTGATTAGCAGGTGCAGATGGCATATGCGTGGCGTTTGGAGCTCGCTTTTGCATTTTATTGGTTGTATATGCATGCTAATACTAAAATAAGGTACACATTTCAGATTACATATCGTATTTTAATATTTTTCCATACGGGATGCCTCATCCTCAAGGATGTGATGTATATTTATAATTATATACGTATTGTAAAAAAATTTGATCGAGCTGCTCAAAGGAGAAGCCAGCGAATTTTTTCGCAAATTTAAGGTGTTAAATTCTTTTTGAGAAATTTGGAAAAAATTTGGTAACTAAAATTTGATTTTTATGTTATAACTCAGATTGTTATTAGTTGGAATCGGTAAATGAATTTTAAAGGCTTGAAATAATTTGGTAATCTATCTCAACTAATTTGTTTGAAAAGCTAAAGGGTTTGGGCATTTTCCTTAACTTGCCAATTTCAGGGACGAAATTCCTTTATGGGGGAAGAATATAACGACCCATAATTTCAGTCATTTGAATTTGGAATATTTAATACATTTTAAATATTAAAAAGTTAATTTTATAAGTTAAATAACTTGAGTTTCAAGTATAGCGATTATTTGATAATGAAATTGTTAATAAGTGAATCTTGAATTTTTTTGAATGAAAATGATTTCAGAAGTTGATTAAATTCTAGTGAATATTAAGGACGCATCCCTAAAAGCAAACTTAATTCGCTAAAACTCCTCCAGCAAGAAAACATAAGTTGTAGGTCCCTGTTTTTCATTTCAGCTGTTTTTTTCCTAAAATACCCCTCTGCTTCTTGCACGATTGATTTTAATAACGATTTTATCTTTCTTGATTTCATCTTCTTCTTCATTGGCGAACTTATGTTTCTTGATGTCGTCTTCTTCTTCATTGGCGAGCTCAACTTTCTCGATTTCAATGGAAAACTGCAATTATAGACAATAGTTGCAGAAATATCTGCAACTATATGCAATAGTTGCAGACATTTCTGCAAGTATATGCAATAGTTGGATTTCTACAACTATATGCAATAGCTGCAGAAATGTCTACAACTATACCATATAGTTGCAGAAATTTCTGCAATTCTATGCAATAGTTGCAGACATTTCTGCAACTATACCATATAGTTGCATTTCTGCAACTATTGCATAAGTTGCATAGTTTCATTTCTACAACTATATGCAATAGTTGCAAAAATTTCTGCAACTATATGCAATAGTTGCACACATTCTGTAACTATACCATATAGTTGCAAAAATGTCTACAATTATTTGCAAATGTTGTAAATTTCAAAAAAAAATTAGAAAGTGTTCAAAATTTGCTGAATTGTCTGCAAATATATAAAATAATTGCACATTTACTACGAATATGAATTCTTGGTATCATATCAACAATGGATCTCATTTTAAAGATCATAAAATTTGTGATTTTTTGATGAAAATGGTATGTTGATCCGATTTTTCTACACAAAGTTATATGCGTTTGAAATGTTAAAAACATAAAGGGTATTTGGGTCTTTTTGCGTGCACGAATTTGAAAATAGGGACCGGAAATGTAAGTTTAGTTTGAAAATGATGTTTTCTCTATTTTGAAACTTATTAGGGATGTGAGCCAAGCTTACCCTAAATTCTGTTTAAATAGGAATGAAGACAATAAACTTTTTATTTGGGTTTGAAGGTGATTTATTTGTTTTTATAATATTTCATTTTAATTAACGTGTAAAAATAGCTTTCGCCGCATTGTCTCATATTTTGAAGAAACAAGTTTCATTGAATCCGTAATTATGAGTTGTTGTATGTTAACAAATTTCATGGCCATTAGACGTATCATTTGGTCATGCGAGCTTGAAACGCTTATAAGTTAATTACATAATTTATTCAATGTAATAGGGTTTGACATGGTATCTTCTATATATGATTGAACTAGGCCTCGAGACTCATTCCATTAAGTTTAGAACAGCAGAGGTATTACATATAAAACGCCAGATGACACGTCCCGATAGGAGTTCGAACTTTTCGGATGTTTCGTAAATTTATATTTTAATTGAAAAAATATATATTATTTTATAACCATACCAACCCATACGTTTAACCATACTTTGCCTCGTGCTTTCACTATTAAAGCCATAATTCCCTTTTTATTTAAAAACACAACCAACCAGATAGAAAATTTCAAATAATTACAATTTAAATCATCTCAAATCCAACGATCTGTATTTACAGGCGCCATTTTCGTTGATATTAGGCAAAGCCGTCAACTAAAGAAATGTTTACGGCATCGAGTGGAGTGTATTCAAAGGTTGGATTAGGCTATAGTGTTGCATGGTGGCATCAATATTCAGATGAACAGTGTTTTATTTTTTTCGCTGATTTCGTGAACTCGTTGATTATTTGGCGATGGGTTATGTAGATGAAAGGAGAGTGGGGATGAGAGCTATGTGTGACAGTAGTTTGGTGGTTTGTAAGCGATCATAGCGATGGCATTTTGGAGATGAACGGAAACCATTCTCTTGGATTTTTGCACTAGCGGTAGTGATCTAGGTGATGAGACCACTCGCATTTTGGAGCATGTGATGGGGCTACCGATGGAAGCTAGGGGGTGGCGGCTGGATGGCCGTGGTGGCGATGGAAAGCTAAGGAATGTGGCTCCTGGATGGGTTAGTTTGCGTGAACGATAGAGAAAGAAGGTTTGAATGTGATAATGTATTGATTATGTAATTAATATATTTAATTGGTCATTAAAAATCGTTTAACTTATAAAATCAATATCTTATCCCTACGAGGTCCAATCGAGGGATGGATTTTTACATTGCGCCCGTGATGATGTAAGCTTTGCAATGAATCTTGTTAGGATGAATTTGGAGATAGTTTAAATTTGAGCTAAAATCGGATGTCCTTCGATTTTAGTTCTAAATTGGTATGCCTCGGTGACAACAGAAAATTTCGGTGAGTTAAACTCACCTTTTTGGTAACCAGTAATATTATATAATGATAATGAATGGTTAATCGAGTATTTGGATTATTTTATGTTGTTAGTTTGGATATATTCCCACCTATGGAGCGGATGGAACCCTATTACGTTTCCATGTAAGAGTGGATGACCCTTTTGTATACGAATCCCACCTTGAAGCAGTTGATTTATATTTTATGATTATATAATGTATGTGATGTAGGGTGACAGGCTGGAGGGATCCAATGGGATTCCACGCTATTGTTAAATTTATTTCAGTAATATTTCTATTATATAAATCATTGGACAATAAACCTGATTTTTGGCGGTATTGGTTATGACATCATTATATGTTAAAAACTTGAAAGCCTGTAGTGATAGAAAAACCTATATCGATATTAGTTAAGTGTTGGGTGGCTATTGGCCTCAAAATTTGTATTTTGAAATACCATAACTTGCTATTTGAATTCGAATTGGTTTTGAGGCAAGAAACGATTTTAAATTCGAAATTGGATTTTCGAAAATATTTTATGTTAAAGATTTAATTTTTATTTTATTTCAACCTTTTTATCTTTTTTTTCTAGTTTATTTATTTTAATTTAATATTGTTTAAGTGGTTATTTTTAATTATATTAATATAGTTTTAAAATTATATAATTATATTAATATAGTTTTTATTTTTTTTAATTAAATTAGCATTGTTTTTTAAAGTTAGTTTTTTGTAGTTAATATTATTTAAAGGTACTTATCAATATGTTAATATTTTGGATGGTTTATTATTTAATAATAATTTATGGTTTGAAATTAATAATAAGGGTTTATTAATGAGGTTTGAAAACAAGTTATTATTATTATTTTAGTAAGGGTAAAGATTAGTTACTATTATTTTATTAATAGTGTTTTGGGATTATTAATTATTAATTAATTATTTATAATGTTTAATTTAAATAATTATCATTATACAATATTGTTTGAAAGTAAATGATTTTAATTATTTATAAATGTGTTTGAGACGCATAAATACAGTTTATAAACAGTTTCAGGTTTTATTAGAGGAGTCTTATAACATGGTTTGGAAAACTTAAAGGAAGAGTATTTACAACAATAAAGAGTGTTTTCTAAATGGTTTTAGATATTTATGAAGGAACTTTAGAAATGGGTCATAGGTTATAGAAGAAATTTATAAATGGTTTATGGATTTATAAATGGTTTATAAATGATTTTTAGGAATGTAAAAAAGAAGTTTTATAAATAATTTTCTAGAAATTAATGAATGGGGTTATAAATGGTTTAGAGATTTATAATTGATTTTAGAATTGTGTAAAAAAGGAATTTTTCTCTGCTCTATGAATATACTTATACCGTTGAGATATGTATATGGGTATTTTCCAACTATATAAAAAATAAGGATTGGTGGGCATATCTTTGTAAAAGTATTTTTATACAAGTAATTTACAAAGTAATTTTAATGAATGAAGGATTAATTAGGGAGGCTAGTGGTCACTTACATGCATAACCAATGTTGGTTTTCCCTTTTGAAATGAACCTCTGATTTGGATTTGTGTCGATTGATAGTTAAATAAGTGACTATCAAATATGAACCCAAATCATAACTTTGAAAATATCTAGCAGAAACTCATAAGTCATATGGCACAGTCATCTCCGATGACATTGTACTATGCATATAAATTTCGTTTCGTCCTTCTAGAACAATGATAAGGAAATCCATCCATTGACGGTTAGGAGGTAATCTCCGTTCTTATCTTTGACTGTTTATTCCTAAACAACCTGGGTTGAGTTTACCAAAAACTATCGAATGTTGTTTCGAAGAGACTGGGATTGGGTATGTTATACAAAAACCACTTCGATCCAATCAAGTGTTTCGAAGTGAAGACACATTGAAGATGATGGGTTTGAAGATGGAGCTCTCAAGTGTTTCGTTCAGTCCTAGAGCGAACTTGTATGGATGAATGATGGTATTGCGTTGTTGTCTAGAGGGTAGTATTAGGATTCTAAGTGGAAAGTGTTATACAAAAGGTAAAATGTAAGCTTGTGCCTCATTAATCGAGAAATGACAAAAATCGGGCATGTAGCAGGGCCAAGTGGGTCGCTCCCATCAGGGTATGTCCATTCCAAATCTAGATTGATTAACATCTACTCATGTATGCTTTGGGGCACATTACGAAAGGATTGAGCATATTTGGTATTATTAGTCAAGTGGTAGGCCAGTCCTATATGGTAGGGGTACAAGATGTTCTTATCGGACACCGGTGCGTTTTATCTAGAGATGTACCTTTGGATGGTAGTTCCTTAACTTTTCATAGTATGGAATCCAATCTCTAATACGTGTCTTTATGGTTTTGATGGCAGAACCTAGTATGTTGGAATTCAACTAATATAACAATTTCAGCTAAGGTTAATAAGTATTTTTATATTAGACACTATTATTCTATCGGAGAATTTATATAACAATGTTTTGGTTATCATAAGGTAATAACCCGTACGTGTTTATATATGGAATGGTCTTACGAGATACTTTTGATTTTCAACGGTTTTGTATAACTTTAAAATCCAAGTTGGGTGTGTTTTGTCATGCTAGTTTTCCAGATTGACTCGGACATTATTTTATTATAATGCTGGCCAGACCGAGCATATTCATAGATTGCTTTTGGATGCATTGGAGCTCAGGAGGCGAGTTGGGGTTCTTTAAGTTGTAATGACCGGGCTATTTTCAACCCTCGAAAATCGACACTAATATATCATGGTATAGAGTGCCGAGCAATCGAGTGCCGGGAATGCCAGGTTGTTAGGGTTGAGAAGAAAAAGAGACAGAAGAAAAAAACAAAAAACAGCAGCACAGAATCGCAGATGAATAAACTGTAATATACAATAACAGCATTTTACAAAGGAAAGCTGTTGCTGCTAAAATAAATACAAGTTATCAGAATATAATCATCAACAAATAAATCTGGACAATTATAACAACTTGTCCCTAAATGCTGGTGATACATCTTATAATACACAGCGGAATATGACCACTACATACAATACATCTCTGCCATCTTGCTCGTCTCTAGGGCTCCAAAGTATCCTACCCTGAAATTTTGTAATACTCAGTCTGACCCAAGCATTACAAATAAGTAACACCTAAGTCAGGCTGGAAATCAGCATGAGTAAACCTACTTAATTTGAAATACCTAAGTTATAAAATCTTTAGAAAAATCTAAGGTAACTCGTACAATCACAACGAGTTTTATTTGATTATAACTTAAACACTTTTTCAATAATCCATCGATATTATAATAATGTTTAAGTACAATTACTTTTTTAAAATAGTTGAATTTGTGGAATGAATCCAATTCTAGCATATTAAACTCTAAAATCAGCCTGTGAAGGTTCATAGTGATTATTAAATTGAAGTGGTTTCGGATAACACTGATATTCGATTCTGGTCTCTTCAAATCCAAGTAATAAATTTAAAATGGTAAATTGTTTAAAATAAACAATGTATTACTTAGGGTGACAATATTCAAATACGGGAATTTATTACAGAAGTTTATTTCAAATAAAAACGTATCATTATTTTAATCTAACTCTTTTAACTGTCTGACCACTTGATGACACAGACAAGGATAATTGAAATGAATATCCGACAGAGTTAAGCCACGATATAGATCGTTGGCTAATTTAACGATCAATAACCAATATCAACAATTCACTCGTCGTAGTTCAATTTGTCTTGATCAACGATGTACATTTATATCTACATCCAAATTAATTTTTTTAAAAACCATTTGTTTTAGTTAATTAAAATTTACGCTATATTTAATATCCAACTTTGTTAATATATAAATTTTAAAGTCAAATAATAATATAATTAATTACCCATTAAATTATAAAATATCATTGAACTTTAAACTACAGATTTAAATTAACAATAGATTTTTAGTAAAAGTAAAAGAAAATATAAATTATCATATATATATATATATACATACACACACACACATATATATATATATATGTAAATCCCGTTTCTTCCTCTTTTTCCTTCCCTTTCTCTCCCCTTTCTTTTTTCTTCCTTTCTTTCTTCCTTTTCTTTTCCTTTTCTCTTTTCTTTTCTTTTTCCTTTTCTTTCTTTTTATTTTTTCCTTTTCTTTCCTTCCCCCTTGGCCTAAACCTGGCCCATCACTCTTCCTACCCTTCTCCTTTCTTTCCAGTCTTCTTATTTTCCTTCCTCCTTTCTTCAACGTGCACACAACCAAGAATCGATCCACGCGTGCAAGTGCGTACAACCTTCGGCCACCATCTCTCGCCACCGACCATCGCCCCAAATCATCTCCGACCCCACAAACCCACTGGCCCATAAAAATTTCACCGGCAACCTCTAAATCGAAATCTCGAACTCCAACTTGCGTCCAGGCATGAACCGTCTCCTTTACCCACCTCGTCCGACCACCTCCGACCACCGGCATCCACCGAACTTCACCAGCAGCCTCGCCACACTTCCCTCTTCCTCTTCCTCTTCATCCAATACCGCAACCCTAGAAACCCTCCACGATGCCATTATCCAACAATAACCGAACAGTACCAAACTCCACCTCCAAACCCTATTTCACCTCCGACCAACCACCACGCCACTCTATAAAATACAACGCCATTTTTTCCTTGCTCACCATCTCTAAAGCTTCCTTCCGACCAAAATTCGACCTTCATCGTTGATTAGATTGCCATAATTTGGTCGAATACCAAATTGTGTTCATCTCCTTACATCCCACTATATACACAATTAAAAATCCAAAAACCATCTTCAAAAATCCTCATTTTCAATGATGATCACGTTCATATGAGTAAAAGCACAAATTATGATATTCGAATTTCTTTCAATATTGGGTTACCTAATGTATAACACTCTTTTTATGTTAGATACTTGCTAATATCCACTAAAACCATTTTTCAAACAAAGAACATTCAAAAAAAATAGTTTCTCTTTTTACAACATAGCTTAAAACCAACTAAAGTGAGATAGGGATTTTGGAAGCTAGGCATAATAGTTTTATTCAAAATACAGAATTGAAATGAATAAAAAGGTGATGTACAGGTCTATGAGTATCTTTGGTTATAACACTCGATATACCTTCATATATAAGTATATACATATAGTCCTATACAAGCACATATATCAAGCAACACTTATTTCTATATCTTGCACAAATCTCAGGTTACAGTGTAAAAAGAATTAAGTTTTACTCACGGTTTTTGAAAAAGGAAGACACTACTTTTTTCTTGAGAAAAATATCTTTCTTTTGTTTTGATCTGCTAGCACCTTGATTCTACAGAGTCTTAATGGCAGTTGTATTATATTTTCTTTTCTTCATATTCCAATACCAAAATATGAAATAAGGCGGTGCTATTTGTAAACAGAGGAGGATAGCTGTAGCTTTTACATATATAGTATGTTTTCATCTTTATTTTCTTTATTTATTTTCAACAATGACCTGATTGAATAAAAGTGATTTGATTAATTGAAAGGAGGATTTGATGTATTTTATGCTTGAGGTGGTGTGTATTAATTGCCATGTTCCCATTGTGTTTACATATATATTTATATGAATTGATGTATATATATCCTTATGTGTAGATCCTATTATACTCTTAACCATAGGTATATGTTTGCCCTTTCCATTTTTATAAAAATGTATATATATGTATATACATATAATCTTTACATATATACATTTAATTGTTATCATAAAGTTTATACTTCCTTGTAGATATATGTACATTTATTTACACACGTATTTACATTCTACACGTTCACTATTATATATATATATATATATACATATACTATGTATATCTTGTCATCACACATGTATATGTGTATACATTTATGCAAATTTCCATATATATTACTTTATATGGCATATATATATATGAACATCATTAACTTGTATGTATTTATATTTATATACAAATATATTCTACCATAAATTTTAATGGTGGAGTTATATTTATATTTTTGTAAAATTTATTATATCTAGAGATTTTGTAAATTTAAAATTTAATAGTTTTTAATCAATATATAGATTCAGATATTTTATTTGTCATAAAATTTATCTATTTGACAAATAAAAATTTATATTCCAAAAATTAAAATCAGTTAATTGCCTAATAACAACGTCAAAAAACCCGGGTCATCAAATTCCTCCCCCCTTAGAACTTTTCGTCCTTGAAAAGGAACGAAGCGAAAATTTAATTTTGATCTTTATTATTAATTAAATCATTCTTTTAAAACATTTAAACTCCTTACTCTTTTATTATACAATTTTAAAATAACACACAGTTTGAATTAAATAGTATTACCAAACTAGTTTTATATAAAATATTTTTCATAACTCGATGTCCAAACAAGTCTATCCTTGTTCTTATAGAAATTTAGACATACGTTGATCAGACCTAGGACTGAAAATCTATAAGTACTTAGTAGACCCGATTTCAACACCCAGTGAAAATACTAGAAAGGCCTTTTTCAAAAATGCTATCGAAAGTATCACCCCCTAATCACCATGGATCGTAGTTAACACGATGATTGCATCGCCATCCTGGCGAAATCCATAAGAAAACTGTAGGCATCTGCACCTCTCGACTTTTGCCATAGGAACACCATAGATTGCAGCTACAACAAGGTTGTGTTGCTATCACAGCAAAACCGTAAGTAGTCTAAAGGCATCACTACCCCTATAAATACGCTGCCAAATGAAACTTTACTACATAGATCACAGACTACACAAAGGTTTCCTCACTTTCCCAGTGAAATCCAATGTAGACTACAGGCACTCACTACCGCACGAATTACGCTATGGAACCAAACCACATAGATCGCAATCTACCAATGTTACGTCGCTATCCCAGTGAAATCAAACGTATATTATAGACAATCATTGCCACCCGACCTATGCTATGGAACTGCGATAGATCGCAGTTACAACAAAGGTTACGTCGCCATTACAGCAAAACCTAATGTAACTGTAGGCATCGGCACCACTCGACTTACACTACCCAACAAATGATCATCAGGAACTCATTGAGTTTTTTCCGGACGTCCGCTGGGATCCAAATTCTCATTAAACCCACCCTTTGGATTCCTAGGCAGAACCACCCAGTGGATCTCCTACTATAAGTTTCGACTTTCATGGGGGTGCCTTTCCATACTTTTGTCTAAAACATATTATACTATATATATATAGTACCTTTCAAATCATACTCTTTATATGCATCATATATAAACTTAATCTATACAACATCAATATCTTTAAAATTGATAGTTTTCAAATTTGGTTTACCAAATTTCCAAAATTGATAATTTGCCAAAATCAAAAGCCTTTTAAAATCAATGGATTCCAAACTATCTCCACTTCATTCTTATATACATACAAAATCATTCTTTCTTGTTATGAATTCAATAAGAGAATTTGAATATATACTAACATTTATATTCTCATTAATGCCAAATCAAATTTCCAAGTTGGATTTTTTTACAAAGTTATTTGTCACATTACTTACTTCTTATAAAGTAAGTTCTAGTTAAAGTAACAATTAAATCTTCATTTTTAAAATTATCATATTTTCTCAAAATGCACCATTTCACTTCAAAAATCATTTTTGCCTTGTATTTCGATTTTGGTTCTAATTCAGAATTGCTTTGAATTTCCATTCGATTTAATACTTCAATTTATCCCAATTCATATTTAAATCCATGATTTAAATATAAACAATTTACATTCACACCGATTTGAATTTAGAAAATAGCTTGAATAGTTTTTTATCTTAAAAATAGTTAAATAGTTGATATAAGATAATTTGAGTTTTAAAGAGAATGGTTTGTATAGTAAATAGCTTGGAAAATCAAAATAATATGAATATTTAAGAAGATAGATTAAAATAGTATATATTAAAACAATTTATTTGAAAATAGTTTCAGAGTCAAACCGATTCAATTCCCAATCTTCCAAATCAAATCAATTTTCAATTTCGATTTCCATTTAAATTGATTCAATCCATATTCCAATTCAAATTCGATTACAATTTTCAATTAATTCAATTCAATTCCAATTTGAATTAATTTCAATTCCATTCTCAATCTTTAACCATCTCGATTTATATAAATTCGAGTTTGACTTTCAAAATATCGACTTAATTACTTAAATCAAATTAACCCTTAATATTTAATTTAACAATCTAAATCTTTAATTATTTAATTCCGAGCCCAAATTTCAAATATTCATTTAAATTACCTCTACTTAAACTTATTTCTAGGTTCGAGTGAGACTTCAAATCTTCTTAGAACAAATCAATTTTCGGAATTCAGTTTATTTCCCAATTATAATTTCAAATTTTGAAACCCGATCTTTAAGCAATTTTGGTTTACAAGTTTGTCTTAACATTTCAAACTTAAGTTCAAAATGATTTCATTTCCATATATTCAATTTTATTTCTATTCAATGTCAAAGTTGGATATATATCATTTCAACCCAAAATAAATGTCATTTCAACCCACTTCTTAATTAATTCAAAATGATTCGATTTACAGTTTTATACACTATATATAACAAACAGGATGATAGCAGGATATATCAAGGTAAATAAACATCCAAATTATCTAAGACATCAACCTATAACATCCATCACAAATTTATAGAATTCAAAGCCCGTTTTATTTCAAAAATCATTTTTGGAATCAGTTACACATATACATTCTTCCTTTGCAACTCTCATCTAATCCATACCTTTTCTTTTATAATTTAATTCATTTAACTTCCATAAGTTAAATCTTAATTTCACCTTGAAATTTTCCAATTTTAGATTATAAGTTCAAAACTTATTTAACTTGGCCTGAGTAAATTTCCAATTCATTCAATCCTTTTAGCCTTACTCAATTTAAATTTTACATTCCAAATCCAATTCTTATTAATATCACTTTCTACTTATAAGTTCAAAAACTTATTTTTCTTTGGGTTATATTTCTCGATTTAAGGGGGTTCCAGAATTCAAACATTTGTATTTTTTCAAATCAACTTTGAAATCATATATATCCACACACACACACACACACACACATACACACACACACACACACACATATTTATCCCATTTACATACCAAATCACACTTTAAATTTAAACCAAACTGGGTTTCTATCCAAAACAATTTTTCTTTATAATTTCCAAAACAAACATTCTATATCAAAATATTCTAATAGTATTACTTATTATTTCCTCAAACACTGTGAAACATATTTCAAAATTTTCGGGACTTAGATTCAAAATCTCACACTTAAGATCCATTTTTAGTTTATGAACCATATTTATAAATTAAGCTTATATAATTTCACTTCCTTAAAACATTTCACACTGTTTTATCATTGTTTATTCTATAATACACATCTTTTATTAAGACAATACGACCAATTTATGATAATAATGTATATTATCGTACTTAGAAACCAAACACACCATATATTTCATCATAATTTCCTGAAAGATTACTTCTATATATATATATATATATAATTAAGGTAAACTTATTCCATTTTGAACACTTTTGAAAAACACTCCCGAATTTTCGAAATTTTAATTTCTGGTTTTAAGTCTATTTTCAGTTTAATTTACTTGTACGGTTCATTCTTAACCATATTTCTGTTTGATTATATATATTACCAATTAAATTTTATAATCATATTTAATTTCAATAACAGCAACCAATCAACTTAATATACTATAATAATCTACCAAATTTATTTCTTTTATATCAAAATATAATCCTATATAAAAATTATTTTAAAATCATTTTTAAAATCATTATATATGAAAATAACAAGTACACCATCATATATACTACACTCAACTCATTCTAGGGTACTACTGACCCTATCTCTAATGAGTAATCCCCACTAGAGCCAAGGTTCTCGCTTAACCTTCAACTCCGATATCAGGTGTAACGACCGGGCGATTTTCGACCCTCGAAAATAGAAACTAATACGTTTGCTATATAGAGTACCGAGCAATCGAGTGCTGGGAATACTAGGTTGTTAGGGTGAGAAGAGAAAGAGACAAAAAAAAAAAGAAAACAAAAAACAGCAGCATAAACGTAGAGGAATAAACTATAATATACAATAACAACATTTCACAAAGGAAACTGTAACTGTAAATATATATACAAGTTATCAGTGTACAATCATCAACAAATAAATATGGACAGTTATAATATCTTGTCCGAAATGCTGGCTATACAGCCTATAATACACAGCGGAATATAACCAATACGTACATTACGTCTCTGCCATCCAGCTCATCTTGGGGACTCCAAAGCATCCTAACCTAAAATTTTGTAAAACTCGGTCTGACCAGAGCATTACAAATAAGTAACACCTGAGTCAGGCTAGAAACCAGCATGAGTAAACCCACTTTATTTGAAATACCTAAGTTATAAAATCTTTTGAAACAATCCAAGGTAACTCGTACAAACACGACGAGTTTTATCTGATTATAACCAAAACACTTTTTTAGAAATCCATCGATATTATATAATGTCTAAGTACAATTAATTATTTAAAATGGTCGAATTTATGGAATTAATCCAATTCTAGCATTTTAAACTCTAAAATCAACCCATGAAGTTTCGTAGTGATTATTAAATTGAAGCAGTTCCGGATAACACTAATATCTGATTCCGGTCTCTTCAAATCCAAGTAATAAATTCAAAAGGGTAAATTGTTTAACATAAACAATGTATTATTTAGAGTGACAATATTCAAATATGGGAATTTATTATAGAAGTTTATTTCAAACAAAAACATATCATCATTTTAATCTAACTATTTTAACTTGTCTGACCACTTAATGGCATAGACAAGGATAATTGAAATGAATATCCCATAGAGCTAAGCAGAAATATAGATCGTTAGCTAATTTAACGATCAATAACCAATATCAACAACTCACTCGTCATGGTTTAATTTCCTTGATTAACCATATCCATTTATATTTAAATCCAAATTAAATTTTTTTCAAACCATTTATTTTTAGTTAATTAAAATTTACACTCTATTTAATATCCAACTTTGTTAATTTATATAAATTTTAAAGTCAAATAATAATATAATTACTTACACATTAAATTATAAAATATCATTGAACTTTAAACTACGGATTTAAATTAACAATAGATTTTTAGTAAAGATAAAAGAAAATATAAATTATCATATAAATATATACGTAAATCCCATTTCTTCCGCTTTTTCTTTCCCTTTCTCTCCCTTTTCTTTTTTCTTCCTTTCCTTTCTTCCTTTTTTTCCTTTTCTCTTTTCTTTTCTTTTCCTTTTATTTCTTTTTCTTTTTTCCTTTTCTTTCTTTTCCCCTTGACCTAAACCCGGCCCATCACTCTTCCTTCCCTTCTCCTTTCTTTCCCGTATTCTTATTTTCCTTCTTCCTTTCTTTAATGTGCACACGGCCAAGAATCGATCCACACGTGTAAGTGCACGCAACCTCCGGCCACCATCTCTCGCCACCGACCATCTCCCTAAGTCGTCTCCAACCCCGCAAACCCACTGGACCACACAAGTTTCGTCAGCAACCTCTAAATCGAAATCTCAAACTCCAACTCTCATCCAGGCATGAACCTATCCCCTTTGCCCACCTTGTCCGACCACCTTCGACCACCGGCATCCACCGAACTTCACCAGCAGCCCCGCCACACTTCCTTCTTCCTCTTTACCTTATATTGCAACCCTAGAAACCCTTCATTACGCCACCATCCAACGACAACCGAACACAACCAAACTCCACCTCCAAACCCTATATCACCTCTGACCAACCATCACGCCACTCTATAAAATACAACGCCATTTTTCCCATGCTCCCCATCTCTACAGCTTCCTTCTGACCAAAACTCGATCTTCATCGTTGACTAGATTGCCGTAAGACCAAATTGCGTTCACCTGCCTACATCCCACTATATACATAATTAAAATCCTGAAATCACCTTTAAAATCCTCGCTTTCAATGAAGATCACGTTCATATAAGTAAATGAACAAATTATGATATTCGAATTTCTTACAATATTGGGTTACCTATTGCATAACACTCTTTTTATGTTCTATACTTGCTAATATCCACTAAAACCATTTTTCAAACAAAGAACACTCGAAAAAAACAGTTTCTCTTTTTACATCATAGCTTAAAACCAACTAGAGTGAGGGATAGGGATTTTGGAAGCCAGGTATAACAGTTCTATTCAAAATACATAACAGAAATGAATAAAAAGTTGATGAACAGGTCTGTGAGTTTCTCTTGTTATAACACTCGATATACCTTCATATATAAGTATATATATAGTCCTATACAAGCATATGTATCAAGCAACACTTCTGTTTCTATATCAAGCATAAATCTCAGGTTATAGTTTAAAAAGAATTAAGTTTTACTCACGGTTTTTGAAAAAGGAAGACACTACTTTTTTCTTGAAAAAAATATATTGCTTTTGTTTTGATCTGCTAGCACCTTGATTCTACAGAGTCTTAATGGCAATTGTATTATATTTTCTTTTCTTTCTATTCGAATGCCAGAATATGAAACAAGGCAGTGCTATTTATAAACAGAGGAGGATAGCTGCAGCTTTTACATGTACATTATGTTTTCATCTTTATTTTCTTTATTTATTTTCAACAATGACCTGATTGAATAAAAGTGATTCGGTTAATTGAAAGGAGGATTTAATGTATTATATGCTTGAGATGAAGTGTTTTAATTGCCATGTTCCCTTATGTGTTTACATATACATTTATATGAATTGATGTGTATATATATATCCTTATGTGTAGATCCTCCTATACTCTTAACCATGGGTATATGTTTACCCTTTCCATTTTTATAAAAATGTGTTTATATATATATACGTATATACATATATATATATATATATATCTTTACATATACACATTTAATTGTTGTCATAAAGTTTAAGCTTCCATGTAGATATGCGTACATTTATTAACACATGTATTTACATTATTCACATTCACTATTATATATATACACATATACATATGCTTATGTATATCTTGTCATCACACACACACACACACACATATATATTATCCAAATTTCCATAAACATTACTTTATATGGGCATACACACACACACACACACTCTTATATGCTTATATATATGAACATTATTAACTTTTATGTATTTATATTTATATACAAATATATTATACCTTGAATTTTAAGGGTGGAGTTTTATTTATATTTTAATAAAATTTATCATGTCCAGAGATATTATAAATTTAAAATTTAATATGTTTTTAATCAATATATAGATTCAGATAATTTATTTGTCAGAAAATTTATCTATTTGGCTAATAAAAATTTATATTCCAAAAATTAAAATCAGCTAATTGCCCAATAACAACGTCAAAAAACCCGAATCGTCACATGTACATATTTATTTTCTGCTGCATTGTTATTAAAATCATTGGAATTTGTCAAGATAGGTAGTTTATTTATCCAAGCTGATGATTGTGATTTGTTGTTGTACTCTGATGAATGTATGTATATAATAGTTTCTCTTTTGTAAAAATCATTGATATGATATTACATATTTTTCCGCTGCGATTGTAAGATTCTGTGTTGTTTTCAATTTTCTTTCTCTCTTCTTCTCTTCTTCCTTCTTCCTTCTTTTCCCTTAAAAATTAGGTTTTCCAGCATTCGATTGCTTGGCATGTAATATAGTGGACATATTGGTGTTGATTTTCGAGGGTTCCCGTTCGTTACAGGATGCGAGGTCAGTAGAGTTACATAATTTACGTTTGCCACTCATTTGGAGGCTACCATAAAGTGTGTATACTTACTACTGATGTGGGCCATCTCCAACCATAGGACCCATGGTGAACGGGATATACCTTTGCGTATAGGTAGGGGAACTTATACCAATGGTTCATATCAGATTTGAAGTATTAAATGACTCGGTACCTTTAGTGATGTCAAAGGGTTTACTTCAAGGTGGAAGCTATTAAATGAATACTAGGTCTACTTCCTCCCCACTTAAGAAGTCTTGAATAACCTACGATAGTACCTAATAGGAAACTAGGATCTGCTTCAATTCTAAAATGTAAACACTCGACTTTTCAACTCTCGAATGTCGACACTAATACATCGACGATATTCATGTGCCGACCACACAAGTGCTGAAAAGACAGAAAGTTAGGGTAAAATAAAAGAAAAGGAATAGAACTAGAAAAGTAGATCACAACATCAGAATCTCATACCGGAATGATAATTTATAATATCAAAAAAACAGTACAAAGGGTTACTCTGAATACAAGATTTTTAGAGTTACAAAACCCAAGTACTATCATCAGACTGGACAGTTATAACTGCATGTCCTTACCATGTCGATAGATGCACATAGCTAAAATGGAATAATAGAAATAGAAATAGATAGATAATGAAAGCTCGGCTTGCCTCCTGAAACTTTGAAGCGTCCAAGGTAAAACCTGAAACTCAGCCTACTCTAAAGAGTACATCAGGATTTTAAGGAAACAAAAACCAAGCATCAGACATAAGTTTGGTATAAGAAAACTCGAGATACATAAATATATGTAACAGCGACTATTGAGATCGAATGGATTCTCATAACGATTTTCCCCTTAAAAGAAACCGACCATTTATTAAGTTTAATGCAGTGATATGATAGACAATGTCTAAGGTGTGGGATATAATAATATCAAATAGCTGCGGTGCTTACGTTGGTCAGATATATTAGGTTGCTCAAGAATCGCTAAGGTACGTTCGCTTAATGGATTTTCCGTGAAGATTCCTCCGGTCAAGCTGAAATCCAATGTCCTGTACAAGGGTCGGAAACTACCTATGAGCGTCGTATATCTTAAGATAAAATATACTATTAAGATAAACATAGCCAGTTCATGACTAAACACGTGATCCTGAATATCATAAACTCCCAGTACCCACGTATCGATAAGCATACTATAGATCTGGAGTTGATAATACCCTTTCGTGGGTTAGCAATACACCAAGCTATGCTCCTACTCTGGTTTTAGCCATTTCCGATGTCGAGGTCATGTTCGACATCTTCCACACGAGTTTTCATCACTCGAACAACACACGAATCCCAGATTGGATCCTTCCATCCTAGATAGATGTTGAAACCACACATAGATTCATGTATCTCAATAGATCCCAGAATCAAACATAGATTCCTACATCCTAAATAGATCACAAACATTTACATGTATTTGAGCATCTTAAACAGATCTCAAATCTCCACATAGATTCCCTTCCTTCAACCGCTTCTAAAACATAGAACTCATATACTAGTTTTGAAATGGTGTTCGGTGAGTAGAACACTCACCGATCTCGGACTCTCTAAAACCAATCGATGAATTTTCGGTATACTCAATTCTCGTTCTTTCATAAGTAAGTGAAAGCTAGAGAGGTTTTGTACCAATACTCCTCCCCAAGGGTACTTATTGATATAAAATCGCGAAGCATTTTGATAGCTTCCTAAGTTAATATTAGGTCAAGTTTGATAATCAACTAATCAATTACCCTTAAAAAACGATTACTTATACGAATTATGATTCATATACTTAACTCATTTTCGATATTCCAACTTAACTATTCTCGTCCAAGAGCGAAGCCAAGTAAGTTTGGGCACTCTTTGCTCCAGGCCTTGCCTAAACATGTCAGTCTTGATTCTCACAAATAGATAAGTCTGCCTCTTCGGCTTTTAGTGTTAAGTACATTAGTAATGGTTTCATAAACAATAACGGATCAACTCGATTAACACGTTTGCGACATGTTCCACTTACCTATTCCTCGGTTAAGAGGGAAGTCCGGCAGATTAGAGCTCTACTGCTCTGTCCCTACTCGACATCAATCTTAACTCTCATAAATAGATAAGATTACTTCACCGGTTATTAGTGTTAAGCATAGTTGATTACTTTTCTTATGAGTAATTAAAAAATCAATTATTTGGAAACTTGGCAATTCTAATCCCTTTTCAAAAAAAAATATTACTTGGAATTATTTAGGTTTTAAAACATTTATCCAAAATATTACTTAAAAATAATGTTTGAAAAAAGAACATATTTTATTCTAAAATTCCTCTCTTTAAAAATTCATAAATAATTCTTAAAAATTCAGAAATATCTCAAACTACTTTTAGAATACTATAAAAATAGTTAGGCAATACTTTTTAAAGGAATGAAACAAATCGCTCAAACTTAAAGGTGCTTTTTGAAACATTTGAAGTCCAAAAATCAAGGTTAACCAGGGCAGTTTTGCACTAGTGATGTTTTGGCTGTTTTCGAGATGTAACTTAACTTTTTACTATTTCAGCTATTGATAACAATAGACAAACATATGAAATATTGTAAATATGGCGAGAAATCCCTATGGATCTTTCTGCGAAGTTCCACTATAATTGTCAAAAACAAGACAATTCTGAACTGCATCCATAGCGACTATCACTATAAGTGCACTTTCAAATCCAAGACATATCTCAACCTATGTTCAGCTATAATCTACATTCTTTGTTCAAGGCCTAGTCATATGTCATATAAATCCATTCAAGTCCACTCAAATCCATATATGAATCCTAGTTGCCACTTGTTTTCAAAACAAGGATTAAAATCAATGTTTTCAACATATGTTACTTAACAATTCAACAACTTTAACACAACAAAATATAGTCATATATGAGTTATATTATCAATCCAAATGGTGAGTTAGCTCACCTTAAACCCAACAATAACTAAGATCCAGGCTAACCAAAGTCCAACCCAAGCTAGTAACCACCTTTCCTTCCTGGCTTCTTACTTTGCCTTGCCTTCTTTGCCTTGCTCCCTCTCTATATACTCACGGCCCAAAGGGGATTAGGGTAGTTTGGCTTTGCTTCTTCGGCTTTTGAGTTGGTAGAAGGTTCTCTAATATATCACTAAGCCTTATGGCAAAGTTTGGAGTGATTTGGAGATGGTTTGCAAATAAATTGCTTTAGGAGTTTAGAGATGAAGAAGAAGTAGACATTGCTTTTGAACTCTAAGCTATGTAAATATTTGTGAATGATACTAAGGATATGCATTCTCTTATATAGGCTTGTATAAAGGGTTAATTTCACCTCCTACCTTCCATGAAAGGTCACAAAGGAGCATCCATCTTACGTGATAACTTTATGTCACTTCTTCTTTATGTTATTTACCATTATACCCTTCTCATAATAATATCTCTTATCCATTAGAACATTCTAGAATGCTCCATGCTTTATGAAGAGGAGACTGTGTTAAATAGGTGCTAATGTGTTCATTTGATCATTAGTCGGGTGCAAAAGAGTTCGAACAACTTACATCGATTAAAAGATTGTTTACCGATAAACCGATTTTGGTCACATTGTCGATTTTCCAACGAAGAATTTACTTTTGTAAACGCTTTTCAAAAACAAGCTTCTCATCATTATTTATTAATTAAATGATGCAAAACAAGGTTATAAAATCATATTTATAACGTAGTTATATTTCAAAATGTATCGATATTTGAAGACAAAGTGTTCGAATTTTTGGTCGCTACATAAAAAGAGGTATTAAGCTATTACAATGGGCAATTTCCTTGACTTACATTATGTTAGTCTGAACCAGATTTCGACTGTGGGAGGTCAGTGGGATATGTCAGTATCGTTGTTGTATCAGTATTTAGTAATAGGGCTTGCACATTGGTTGTGACCACCAACGGTCTCGAGCGGTCGTTAGCAAAGACTTAGGTTATTCTTAACGGATTTCACTTCCTACTAGTGTAAAATACGTATGGTATATGCAAAGACCTCATTATTTAATTAATTTTTTGATTGTTGGATGTGGGCTAGTTAACCCTTAGATAATTTATGAGATGCATTTGTAATACGTCAGTAAAATTGTAAAGCCATATCTAGGAGTCAAAGGTCTTTGTATCTAGAACCGGTTGACTAGCGATTATGTTGCGGAAGGCCTGCTTTGGGGTTCTAGTACTAAATGGCTGATGAGTCTACCTCCTCCCTATTTAAGAAGTATTAAGTGGTCAGGGTTTTCTTTTGGGTAGTACAATGTTTAGATATATATATATATATATATATATGCATATATATATATATGCAGTTATACCTCGAAGAAGATTAGATATATCATATGCTAGATGGAATTTCACGGAATAGCTGTGAATAATAGACATAACACTTGAATAGAAATCAATCGACATAAATTAGTATTTGGATAAAGTATGTAGATTTTTCCAGTCACCATAACATTGTTCTTATTCTTATCCCCTCCTCGTTACAACCTACAATGATGGATTAAGAGGGACATGCTACTAGTACAAGATGAAAATCATAGATGGCGACATCTTCTTATTCATGCTCGGCGTTGGCAAGAAAATCAAATACGAAAGGAATAATATTGATTCCAAGGCAGTAGCCTTGGTCGGCATATATGTCAATTATGTATTTCTATTCCATCGTGAGTTTATGTAGATAGCCCTCTGATATACTTATGTTATTACAGATTACCAAAACCAACAATCTATATCCTAATGGACTTAGGTTCAATTAAGTCGAACTTCGAGCCCATTAAGGTATGGGTTGTTACAGTGTTAGTATATATGGTTTGTAAAAAATCAAAGGGTTTTTAATAATATAAATACTCCAACATATAATTTACTTTGTATAATTGCTTTGTATTGATTTAATTGGATTTCAAACCCTAGTTATAATAAAGATAAGAATATTACTTTCAACGAATATCTTAAAAAGGTTAAATCTCGTATTAATTTAGTTAAGAAAGTTGTATTTACAATTAGAAATAACAATAATAACTTAAATACCCTTTTAAATGATATGTATACCAAATCCTACACTACATTATATTTATGTGTGTGTGTGTGCGCGTGTGTGTGTGTGTATGCATTAATCTTACACTTTTGGTATAGTCTTCGTTGCAACTTCAAATATGCTTATTGGACTAGATCGATTTAGGTGATTTTAAGGACATGGCCACTCATCATATTTAATGGATTATAGTGTTCTATTATTTTATTATGGACCTTAGCTTTCTAGGATTGGAGTTTGTTTTCATCTCTATTTCACACTGTATGGAGTGGGAATCGCTACCTATCAGACATGTTGACAGCTCCATTTTCTACTTTAGAATAAAATACATAAGTGCTTTCCTATACTAATAGAGGATCGCTCATTTTTCTCAAAAAAATATAGGTAGAAACCGTGAAATTGGACTTCAATGTATAGGCTCGAGGATGTCAAGGTTTTATCGATGCATAAGGGTCAAAGAATGGAGTGTAGCGGTTAAATCAATGTGAAATTGGAGTTTGGAGAAATTACAATATTTCTGTTTGGTGCTTGGTGTCCGATGGTAGTCTACTTAGGGTAGACATGGAATTTGATGGTAGTTTGTTGGGTGTCCAGTAGTGCTATGGTTCAGGACCAGACGAGAAAAGCAGCTCTGGTGGAGGATGCTTGGTGCCCGATGATGGTTTTCTCGGGGTCGACTTTGTGTTTGGTAGTGCTCTTTCCATATGATTTAGTAAGAAAACTTATTCGGTGGGATTGGTATCATGTTCAGGAAATCTATGCCTGCTTAGGGTCGACGCTAGATAAGAAATTTGGTTCAATGGTCGAGCAAGAAAAGTTGTCCGGTAGATTGCTTAGTGTCGTGCTTGGGAAATATGAGTGTCTACTTACGGTCAGCGCTAGATAAGAAATTAGGTTCCGTGATTTTGGGGTTAATGGAGGAAGACTGCTTCAAGGTTTTAGTGGATGCTTTGATTCCAACTTAGGGCATACCTAGATAGAAACTTGAAATTTAGGAATTTTGGTCATGTTATGGAAAATTTTCCATATTTTTTAGGACTTTTTCTAGGGGTCCAATGGGTGACTTAGAGTGAAGTTGAAGATTCCAAATGACCGGAGATGATGTTGGACTTTGTATGGCGGTTAGTGAAGCGAAGACGTAGTGCTTTGACGCGATGAAATTGTCGACGACTTCAAAACTCTGTGTGATGGCTTTATGACTTACGGTGGAGTCTAGAGACGATGTATCAATGTAGTGAGAAACTTTAGAATTTGGTAATGGCATGAGAGGACGAGCTTTAAGCGATAGCTAGTAGAGTAGAACTCTGAGGTTACGATGCTCGTTAGTGGGAAAGGGTAGTTTATGTGTACACAAGGTGGTCAACATATACTCATATTATTGAATGTCTACATGTGACCAGTCCCTAGCCATTTGCATGGGCATGCGTTGAGCATCTATGCGCTAGTTCTATTATCGGTATGCATTCTAGGATAACTCTAAGGTTGCGACGCTCATATTTGGAACAGGGCGATCTGCAAATACCTATATTTTTGGACATCTTTGTGGGTCCAATCCCTAGCCATCTATGTAGACAATGAGTTAAGCATCTGTAAGAGTTATTACTTATCGTATATCTGAAGAACTTAAGTGAGAGATGCAAGACTTTATGACGGATGCTTTGTTTGTTGTGTGCTTGATATTCTATATGTTATCCCTATACCTCATATTTTCCACTTGTGATAGTAGTTTAGTATACTGTATTTATATGCTAACTCTTTGGATGTAAGGACAAGTTCGGTATGGTTCTTCATACCCTATGCACTTATTTACTATATAAGATTTATATAGCATTTTTGAGATGATATGCAGCTTACACCGAAAAGGTGTGTGACCTAAGGATTTATGCTTTGCTTGTTATTATCTCGGGTGCTCTTAAATGAGTAGTGTGGGACTATAGGTCTGGATAGCGGATGGAACTGTACGTAGTATGAGTAGGAGGCTATGCTTTCATATATATATATATATATATATATATATATATATATATATATATATATATATATATATATATATACACATACATACATACTTGGAGCATATAATCACTTATATTTCACTGTGCAGTACTATGGGGAAATTCTAATAGAGCGCACTATACAGGTATATTGGATACCAGAGGTGTACGGGGTCACAACATGGAACCTTCGATTTTAAAATGAAATATTTTAGTACAAGTGTTATAATTTGAAGATGTAATAGAACTCTTATTGCTAACAATGATTAGCTAGGAGATCACTCTTTGGTATTTTGGGTAAGTTGTCTATGTCTTTTAATGGAATCACCATAAGAGGATTTTGGAAACAGATTTTTGACATGATTTGATGGTTCGAACAAGATGGTTTTGATATGGATGTGTGCAAGGGATCATTGATGACCAAGGGCTTTGAGTGCGCTCATAAAGAAGGCATAAGAGGGGATGCTCACTATGGATTTTAGAGTGATGTCCAACCTAGACCTTATGATTATGGTCTAGGTCCTGGCCGTTTGAGTGGCTAGGATTCGAGCAATCATGTAGTTGCAATTCTCTTAAAATGTTGAGTATTCATTTATCTTGTGATGGTGGTCGCTTGTGTTATCATATATCTAAGAGTGCTTTGTGCAAGACTTATGATGTGGGTCTAGACTTACTGACCGTCAGAGTGGATTTGGGAATCGAGGATTAATGTAGATGCAGCATAAGTAGATGGCCACATTATTCTGAGGATGTAGCCATGAGTAGACACTTATTATATTAAGGATATAACTATGAATAGGAATATATTATTTTGAGGATGCAGTCATGAATGTGTACATATGTCATTTTGAAAGTTTAACCTTTAGTATGTGCATATGCTATTTTTGGAGGATGTAAATATGAGATGATACACTAATCATTTTGAAGATGAGACTATGAGAAAGTTCACCGACAGTGGAGGATACACATATTATGGTGGGATGTGTTGTTAGTATAAAGGTAAGCACGCATAGGTTATTTGTTGGTGTGATAATGGATGTTTCCAATTTTGAGTGCGTGTGCTTTATTTTGATGAGCTATAATGATTTTTGGTTTATATTTTTTTTGTGTATGCATGTTCGAACCAACAATAATTCGTTGTAAATTTTTGTATGTGCAATCGTGGTTGGATTACGCACGATATGACTTGTGAACGGAGTTGATTTATGATTGAGATTGTTTCACTCTTTTTATGATGGAATGTTATGTTTACATGTTATAGTTTTGTTATATGGTTATAGAAATGTAAGTATCACTGTAGTATGTGTGTCCAGAAACTACATTCATTATTGTGAATGGATTTTATTGTGTCATGACTGGTTGTGTTATACGGTTGTCGTATACTATTTTAAAGTTAGCCAGTTTGTGATTAATATACTTCTCCGTATTTTATAGCTGAACATATGATAAAGCTTTATTGATTTGGATGATGGTTGTTTTTGGGGAACTGTTGGGGCATAATTCTTATAAAAAGGAGAATGCAACGACCGACAAATTCAACACGAGTATTAAAATTAAATTAATTAAAATGGATTTTTTAGTGGAAGGGTAATTTGTAGATTTTATTTATAACCATTACATACGGTTTTCCAAGATGATCAATTTGGACTATAAATTTTTTGGATTTGGAGTTACGCTTTGAGATATATAAACATCATAATGTTAAAATATGGTCCGCTATTGGACTAAAGGGTTGTAAAAAACCAAACTCGTATACTTGTCTATACAAATAGAATTATGAAATCATGGAAGGGGCATGTCACATTAAATTTTCTTCACTAATGCCAAAATTCTACTTAATCCTCTTCTAAAGGCAAACAATTTTCTATGATAAAAATCCCATAATATTCAAATACCATCAAATTGTATATAAAATTAATGGTCTTTATGATTGGAAGAGATGTCAAGTGTTCATTTTAAGTGATGAAGCTTGAGTTGATTAGAATTCTCGACCAGCACTTGGTTTAGTGAAGCCCTAGTTGTAAGTTTAGGCGTTTTCAATTCGCGATGGATTGGGCGATGGTACATGTGGCATAGGTCGAGCTTGCGAAATGGAGGCGATTGGCGATGGTGGCACTAGCCAATCTAGCCTGAGGTGCCCAATTTTGATCAATTATGCTCGAAAATCCTAATTCGTATATGGCGATGGTGGAAAAATTAAGCTATCGCACTTGGGGCATTGGGTGGTAGACATGAAGGTTGCCCGGTTGAAGTTTTCCGACCATGCTTAGATGGTTAGAATTGTTGGCGATGAGCAATCAAAATCTACAAACATTGGTCGTGCATGATAATTAAAAGAAATGATAAAACTGCAATATAATTCATATGCTTTAATTACTTACAAATAAAATCCTATATCTTAGCTTTGCAAAAAAAAACCTATATCTTCTAACCTCTATAAATTTTGCTTACGACCTCTGTTGCATATGCGATTCATTTCATTGGATACATGGTGAAACTCCAGGGAATTTGGCATGTGATTTGCAAACTTTCGGAGTTGTTTATAAAAGTGCATTGGTAAGATTAATAGTAGTAATTATTTATATTTTACAAATATCAAATGGATATTCATTGACAAAAATATAATTTCGTTGATATGTAGCATATCATTTTATAATTATTATAATGTATTGTCGCCGTTCAATTGTTTATCTACACAATTGTTGCACCGTAGGAAGATGCTATTTTTAGAGCAATTAATTGTGAATTTTGGAAAAATAATTTATCAATAGAAGATAAGTAGAATTATCTAGTTTTGTGAAAAATTGATAAATAGATTGAAAGTCAGATTATTTATAAATTTTGGGTGATATATGTAAATAATAGTTGTTTAACATTTATACTGAAATTTATGTAAAAATTTAATAAAGTTATTATTTATGAATTTCTAGGAGAATTCAAAAACAATGGTACAAATTTAATTTTAAAGTGAATCTAGAGAATTTGTTGCTATTTATAAAGTTATAAAGGATAATTCAGTAAATAATAATGTGAATTCTAGCAAGTCTATATCGAATATTTAATGGAATAATAATATGATTGTTCTTATGGATTTTACGAAAAAAAATATAATTATAATAATAATAATTATTTAATAATGGAAATAAGTGGTAGTTGAAGTATAATAGTGGTAATGATAATAAAGATGTATTTCCAAAAGTATTTTGATTTAAGTTATTATTATTTTAAGATAAAATAATTATAAAAAGAGTTTTGAGAATTAAAGTAGAGCATTATTATTTCTGATTTAAATAGTAAGAAATTATTTTTCAAAACTAATAAAGAGAATTGAGTAAATATTATTATTTTGACATAAAGTAATAATATTATTTCCTTTGAAAGTAATTTAATGCAAATTACTATTTTTGATTAAATAACGATGTTTTGAGGTATTGAAGTCATAAATGTATAGCGAATGATTTTTGAAGTATATTATCATTTTGAAAAATTATTATTGTTTTGAAATTAAATAAATGAACATATTTTTAAAATAAATAATAATAAGGTGATTTTATACTTCAAAGGAAATAGTAATTATAAACACATTATTTTTTTATTGTTGTAACATATATAATCTATTATTATTTGAAATTATCATATATACTTGTTGCATGGAGGTGGAATCACACTAGGATGAGCTATGCGATCTTTTACCGTTATTACTATGCAGATGTTCTATAATTTATTATGCTTTTGTTGTGTTGATGCATTGGTGTTTGGCTTATAATATAGAGTAGCTAGTACATATTTGATGAATTGGTGTTGTATTACAAATATGGAGCAATTAGTAAATATTTGGTAGATTTATAATTGCATATGTGCTATTGATGTTGTATTACCACTGATGATTTATTGTTACACATTTGGCACTATTTGTTGTTGATTTATTTGATGGTTGGGATTAGCATCAAATGATTAGAATTATTGTGATGTTAATGGATGCGTATTGCATTATTATTGTTACCTCGCATTTGATGACTCATTGTGGTGGCATGGTAGAATATGATGTCTTCTACTTATGTTGGTTGCTTCATTGCTTGTGTCGTGTAAAGTTATGTGTTATTAAGTATTGAATGTAGAAGAAGAGCAAGAAATACATGGTCTTGGTCCCAAAAGGTTATGTAAGCTATCTTATCCTGTGAAATAGTCCACGATTCTCTTGTGGCCGGGGTGTATAGGGTTAGTCGCGGCCCAAACATTATTGACCATTATTTTACTCTTTTTTTTTACTTTATATCCATGTATTAGTAAAGTTTACAAGTGAAAGCAAAGGAGAGAAACGAGGTTTCGATACAATGGACATCTATGGTTGTTTGTTTTGTATAGTTCTCAAGTACTATAGCTATATTTTTCATAAAATTGATGGATATGAAGATCTGGATATTTATTTGATACATCGAATCTATTGTATTTATTCATAATAAATACATCTACTGTGTTGAATTCTAATGTAAGGTTTTCCCTTTATTAATTTATATTTTTAGAATTTAAATTATATAACCAATGATTCATTATTTTTGAAATATTAGATTGTGCACAAGCATATTTGACTGTGTTTGTTATTAACTTTATATGTCAAAAATAGTGAGACATCACAAAATTGGACATTGGAAATTCCGTGATGCTACCTTGATTCGACTGGAAAAAATGCACGGACAAGATGACATAGATTACAATATACTAGAGCACGTGCTGAGAGTGCAAATCCCAACCATCAATATGGAGCTCACTATAATCCACGATATGGTTCCTATGGAGAAGATTCTAAACATAACTGGTCTACATTATTTGTCCATCGGGATGTATAACCGATTGATCATTCCATATAGGTTGTTGCAGGGAAGCATCACCAATCGATTGTTCAATATTGATCGACTGTAAGGAGGAAATACCACTACGTCAAGGGGAAAATGGAATGCTATAGTCAAACAACTAATTGTCCACCAAATAATGATCTTCTAAGAGGATTTAGGGAAGAACGCTCTAGGCTAAGGCATGATCGCCACAAAACCTTTAGAACAATCACATGCAGATGGATAATAATCATGCATTACCCACCACTAACCAAAAATCACCTAAAATAGTCAAAGACATAGATTTAGGAAAGACAGAGATATAAACTGTGTAGATCATTGTGAATCCAATTACTGTAGACATCATTGATCGAATATTACTTCACCACCAATACGAGTTCGCCATATTGGGAGCCATTTGGCATTAATGACATCATGTGGGATATGGTCTTGTGATGTATTAATCAATTTTTGCATAATTCAAAAAGATGATTTCTTCAGCTTTATACAGATCAAGGAAATCCTTTGGCGCCTCTCGCATCTTCGAAGCTTGGACTCAATATTACTTCAGGATTCCATTTGCAGATTTAAATGATAGGGCGAACTATCTCATAGAAGATATATTGAGGATATTTCTTGACTCACTTACATATATATAAGATCCATCTGGGTTTTTATTACCAAAGGCTGCTCTATATCCTACCATGCAAACATATTATTTTACATTATTATTGTTGATTTTCGCCAAAAAAAAATTGTAGTTCAAGCTCTAAAAGCCAGATATTCATTTATAATCAACCGAGCTACATACCGATGTGTCCCATCATTTTTGTTTGTCAACCATTTTACACGGCTAACGCTAAAATGAGCGTATAGTCTTCCCTTGCATCATATCATGGGGATGTACGAGGAAAAGACTAAAGCACATTTACCAGCATGATCCTTTACCTTGACATACATTACCTTCAATGAACCTTTGCTTCATGACCAATAATTCAACATGTGTATATTCTCCCCTTAGTTTCCTATCAGAGCGGCACGTTAATAAATATTAAAGCACCGTTCATCATTTGGGCAAACATTTGCCATGGCACAGGATTCTACTACGAACGTTTGCTTTACAATAATTGGAAAAATCTTCTACAATCTTCTCACAATGGGGGGAAACAAGAAAGGTACTTAAGCATACTTGATTCTTCATGATCGAGCTGATAAAGATAAGGGTGTGCCCTAAGTACTATTATTTAATAGGTAATGTATATAAATTAACTTTTATAGCGAATATAAATTAGGCTTTGGTTTTATTTTCTAGTGTATATTATGTCATATTGAGATTTAAGTAAATTTTTAAATACACTGGATACATACAAGTAGAAATCCTTATGAATATAATTAGGAATGTATCATTAGCCATAAGTATTGAATCTTGTCAATAATATTTTTCCTTAAATATTCTCAGTCAAGACGTGTCGAGAACGAAAAATTGATATTTTTTTGAGATGAGTGTATGTAACGCTTCCATATGATGAACTGTGAAGAAGTCATGACTGTTGGGGGGCAAAAAGGAGTTCATATGTGAAATTATTTGGAAGAATTACAGAACGACTCACTAAAATCCTTCTACAGGTTAATTGTAAAATAAAATATCACATGTGATGATGTGCAATAATCTATTGACTTGAGAATAAGGGGAGTCCTAGTATAACTATACTTTGCTATTAATCACATGACAAAGATGATCGTGTTAAGGCAATAGCGAGTATAATTTGAACCACTTGAAGTGAAACCCTTCTTAAGAAAGAATTCGTGTACTTTGAATAGATTGTCAGTATCACCACAACTGATAGTCAATTTAAAGTCAAAGTCTTTGGCCAAACAAAATAAGATTTTCAACATATATTATTAAATTGAACCATGGGATTTAATGTTGTACTTTGCAATTAACTACGAATGTTATTAGAATTTTGACCATGAATTGAGCTCTAGATATCTATATATCGACAATGAAAAGAAAACATGCATAATATATTGTTGCTTAGAGTATGGCTTAAATGATTAAAAATAGGATTTTACCTAGATGTTAGTATGTAACTGAAATAGTGTCCACTATATTTCTTTAGCCAAGTCTATACATGCTTTAATATTTAAGTTGTTTACATATTACTAAGGGATGATTTCATATTAAGGAGTCACATAAACATCACTATTGACGTTCGTTCGACTTGAACAAAGTAAAATAATTCATAAATATTATAAAATAAAATGAAGAAGATTAATATGAATGTTTTAAATGTGTTATGGTTTTTAGCTATTTATTTGAAGCCTAAAATTAAATAAACAATATGTAAATGTTATATATTGATATAGTTAAGTAGATCCATTAAAATAATTTATAACTAACAAATAATGGTTATTAATTATGTCCAAAATTTACATTTCTGATGTCTAAATTGGGGTCGATTATAACAGAAATAACAAGGAGCATTTTTTTCATTGACTAATGATATTTGATCGATAGTTTATTAAGGAAAATAAGAGAAGAAAATTATGGAAATATATTAGACATCTTTTTGCCGTCTAGATGGTATAAATATCGACCTATTCCCTTATACCCCAATCAACGAAGAACATACATAAGCTCTAGCCTCCATATAAGATTGTTTAATCTCTCAGTTGCCTTAGAACTAAACTAGGAGAAGAAAAAAGAACTTCAAATCAGAGATGTGTAATGTAAGGTGTAATCTACCAGCATACCGTTAAGATGATTTTTCATTTTATATATTTATATTATATCCTCAAACATCATAATTTTTTTTTTGAAAGATGTATAATATATATTTAATATTTATGACAAGTTAATATTAATTAAATTATATATGTAAAAATGGAGTCCTTAAGTTCCTTGGTAGCTAGTGTTTTGCTAAACCCGTCTCCTCTACAAAATGCAGATGATAATGAAGATAGCAAAGGATGGCAGGAGGTGAGAAAGAAGAGGAAATAAAATTTAGGGACGGGAGGCGGGGCTAAAAAGTCGAATACCTAGATTAAATCTAGATCGGGGTAATATCATCAAATTAAATAGTAATCGTAGTACAAGATCCTAGGCAGAGGCATTAGGGAAAGGCATAGAGATAAAACAAAGTACTGAATTTCATAACCTATCTCTAATTTGGAAGGGGAATATAAGGAAATTGACAAGATCGATTATGAGCATTCAAAACAAATATGCAAATTCATTATGTGTATCTATATGGTGGGAAAAAGACCCTACTATGTTTATCAATTCTTCTGTAAAACATGAGTGGAAATCTAAAGGTAAATGAGAGGTTTTCTCGAGAGATAATGGTTCTATTTAGTGAAATTTAAGCTACTAAAAACTTAGAAAAGGTAATGTGGCCTTTGGTTCATGGATCACAATATGATATTCATGAAAAAATGAGATGAGAATTTTTTTTTGAGAGGGATTTGTTAGAATCTTCTCCTACATGGATCAGATTAAGTATCATGCATCTTTCTTTGTGGAAAGTTAGCGGAATCAGTAAGCTTGCTAGCCTAATAGAAAAACCTATAGATATTGATGCGAAATACTAGGCATGTCAAATGATGAAAGTCTGCTAGATACCGATTGAAGTGACGAAAGATGCTTAACTCTAAAAAATAATCAAGGTCAAGGAAAAACAATGCCGCACTTATGTTTTGGAGGTCGAATATGAATATATTCCACCTCCCTTCAAAGAATGTAAATGCACTAGTCACAGTACCATACAATGCCAAAAACAAAACCAACAAAAACAATGGAAAATGAAGTCAATCACAACAACATTCACATCAAACCCTACCGATAATCTACCCTCTGAGTTCATACATAAAAAAGACCAGGAACAAAATGAACGTTGATCACTTAGAGAGGCCATAAACTACTAGTTTAAATATAACACTGTAATATCCCGTATCTTCCAAAAGCTAAGCACTATGGATGCTATAGCCATCCACAGTATTAACTTCTGGTGATGAAATATGATAATGTTAATGGTATCCTTAATATCAGAAGCACTTGAGTATGAAAAAAATTACAAATTTCCAAAAACAATAATTTGTGTGATTACATTTCAAACGGATCGTACCCAAGTTACGAAAAATCCCGATGTATTCCTAGGCAATGATCAAATATAATTACAACAATACGCCAAGAGCGACATATGAAGATGACCCTTTGGATAATCAAAGAAATATAGACTTAAATGTCATTATATATAGCGGAAACAAATTTAAAATAGAATTCCTAAATTTAGCTATCTGTCAGCTATGTACTCATCTTCGAAAGCTTATTCTCCAAAATCTGCTATAACCTAAAAACCTAAACCCCCGGCTTACCAAAATCAATTTTGAGAACCGAAGAGTTTAAGGGGAAACAAAAACTTCGAATTAGACATAAAGCCTGGTATGAATAATTTCTGTTTCATCTCTGTTAACTGATATACGGCGAGACCATGTCACTTAGCGGAATGGGTTTCACCTCACTAATATCTCTATTTAAAACATATATTTTGCAAATCCTTTCCTACAACCAAACTGGTAATCAACTAATAATAATTATAATAACATAGCAATATTCGTTATGCTAAAACAGGAAATAAATGGACTATCTGTCCTAAATCTGAGCTGACTGCTCCTTTTCTGGACCAACTGTCCTAAATCTGGTTATACCAAAATAGCAATATCCTTTATGCTAAATAATGAACTATCTGTCTATAAAACAGGTAAAAATGGTGGACTAACTGTCCTTAAGAAGTAGCATGGTCTGTTATGCTAACAAATGAACTAACTGTTCATATCTAGGCTAACTCCCTTATTTGGACTAACTATCCTCTGGGTTGACTGCCCTCAAAATAGACTGACTGTCCGAAATGAGCTGACTACCTGAATTTTATTTTGGGTTAACTATCCTTCAAATTTTCGTTGAAAACGTTTTCAAAATGATTTAGTCCGTAAAATCATATATATATATATATATATATATATATATATATATACAAGGAAAATAGTCTTTAGCTTTACTCTAAGCTATTTTGCAATGTTATATATACTTTACTCAAAATAATGTTGATGATGTTCAATAAGGATTACATATCCTTTTAAAATAAGTTAAATTCCTTTATAACTTAAAACACTTAGGCTATGTGCCTAATAATACTGTTCAAATCCTTGTTTAAAACATTTAAACAACCTTTCGAAAACAGCGAAGGTAACCCCTTCAAAACCATTAATAAAACCCTTCGAAATCATTGAAGGAAACTCCGTCAAAACCATTAAAAAACCTTTCCTTTATAAGCTTTAAAACATATGGCATCCACCTTTAAAATCCTTTAGCCTTTACCGTTGAATAACATTTAAAAACCATACCTTTCGACCTTGTCGAAAGATCTCGCCTTTCTACCTTGTCGGAAGGTTTCTTTCCGACCAAGTCGAAAGGTCTCACCTTTTGACCTTGGTGGAAGGTTTCTATCCCACCCAGTCGAAACGTCTCGCCTTTCAACTTTGTCGAAAGCCTGGGGAACCACCCCTATGAAATCATTGAAAACCTTTCGAAAGCATTGAAGCTTAAAACCTTTCGAAGTCATTGGGTTTAATTTAAAAACAAGTTGAAACGTTTAGAAATCATTCGGAGTTGACTACTTCGAAACCTTTAAAACGTTTCGGCTTAAAACATTTGGATCATGCCTTCAAATAGAGCAAAATGATAATAAAAACATTAGAGTCGAAAGCAATTTCTTTGAAACCATTACAAAACCTTTCGAAACCGTTTGAAAATATTGAAGTGATGGTGTTGGAACCAACCCTTTGAAATAAATGGTGAGGCCGCAATTTTAGAAAACAAAAGATTACCTTTGACTCCATCTGAGTCGAAAGGTTTGTAAGCGGCAACTACGCTTTCGACCTTGTCGAAAGCTATACCTTTCTATTTTGTCGAAAGGTTTCAATTAAAACAAGAAAGAAATCCAATCGAAACCATTTTCTTATAAACCATTTGACATTGTCGAAAGCTCTCTGTCGAAAACTAGCAGGTGTATTTTCCTTTAAACCAAAACAAAGCTTTATCTCCTTCGAAAGCTCTTACCTTTCATCCCTAAACTTTTCGACTCTTCCCAATTCACTACGTACCAGTTGCCTGATACCATGTGTATTGGTTATTTGACCTAGTCAAAAGGTTTGATACCTTTCACATTTGTCGGAAGGTCTGGAATGGAGGCGGACCTCTTGCCGAAAGTGTTAAAATAGTAGAAAAACTATTTATTTGTACTTTAAAAGAGTTCTTTTGTACCCAATCTGCCTTATTTGTCTAAATCTGATTGTTGTCGGAAT
Source organism: Allium cepa (assembly GCA_030765085.1). Classification (NCBI taxonomy): domain Eukaryota; kingdom Viridiplantae; phylum Streptophyta; class Magnoliopsida; order Asparagales; family Amaryllidaceae; genus Allium; species Allium cepa. The sequence continues at coordinate 224,357,110 of CM060928.1, forward strand.
TTTATATTCAAAAATGCTGTCGACTTTCCTTATTTAAAAATTTAAATAATTTTGAAAAAGCCGCTTTCTCCTTTAAAATTATATATAACATTTAAGTCACATACATTAAATAATTTTATATAACTACTAAATCATCTTAGAAAATTTTGGAAAAATTCCTGAAAATCAATTAATATGTTCTTTTCACCATATAAAATTTTCGAATCCAAATAATGATTATTTTTCCTTTAAATAATTTTATAATCCAAAATATCAATTTTCTTCTTTAGAAAATTAATAATAATTGCACAAAAATTTAGAAAAATTTGGAAATTGAAACCCATCTCTAAAATATCATTTTAGATTACATAAAAAGTTTGCAAGTCTAACAGATGCCATTTAATAGGGTTTTCATCTTAAAACATGTCGTAAAGATCCATATGAATATTCATAAATCATTAACGTGTATGTATAGTCATATTATCATTCAAAAACATGGCAAATCTTTGCAAAATCATTCGGACTTAATCTTAAACTGAAACCATAAAAATTTAGAGGTGTAAACATTATTCATCTTTGCATTAGAGATTAAGAAGTTTGAGATTTGAATTAGTTTGGATTTGAATTTGCTTTTTCCTAAGCTTTTGCTTAGTTTCCTCTTCTTCTTTCCTAGTTAATGGTGGTCGACCTTGGTTTTGAAATTATAAAATGGAATGAATGTGTACATAATACACGATCTATACCCCTCCTCTATTTCATTTTAAACCTTTTTTAATTCATTAGTTTAAAAAGCACGGCTATTATAAATAAATCAAATCCCAATCTCCTAATCAACACATTATTTTATTTAGTTTATCTAACTAAATCTCCAAAATAATGTTATCAAAAATCTGGGGTGTTACAGACTCCCCTCCTTAAAGAATTTCGTCCTCGAAATTACAGTAAGGTACATAAAAAACGAGAAGGTAAAACATACCATTAAAAATATTAGGATAAGTATCTCTAATCCTGCTTTCAACCTCCCAAGTACAATCTCTGTCAATGTCACTCCACTGGACTTTCACTAATTGGACCGTCTTGGTTCTAAGCCTCTTCTCATCTCTAGCAACAATGAGAATTGGCTTTCTCACTACGGTCAAATCAGGTTCTACCATTAAGTCATCTAGCACTGTCGGTGTAATAGCAGTCTCCGGGTCTCTAATACACCTTTTGAGATGAGAAACATAAAAAACATCGTGGACACCAGCTAAACTGCTCGGTAGCTCAAGTCTATAAGCGAGTTTCCTAATCTTCCCAAGAACAGGAAAAGGTCCAATGAACCTAGGAGATAACTTCCCTGACTTTTCAAATCTAAGCACACCCTTCATCAGTGATACTTTGACGAAAGCCTGGTCCCTAACTGAGAACTCCAAATCTTTCCTTCTCTTATTTGCATAACATTCTACGTAGAATGAGTAGAATGTGCCTCCTCCATTCTAGCCTGAATGACCTCAATCTTTTCTACAGCCTCTCTAACCATATCTGGACCAAGAACCAACCTATCCCTGGTTTCCAACCAACATACAGGAGATTTGCATGGCCCACCACACAAAGCTTCAAATAGTGCCATCCCAATACTTGTTTGATAACTATTGTTATACGAAAACTCGACTAGAAGCAGATGGCCTTCCCATGATCCCCCGAAATCAAGAACACAAGCTCTTAACAAATCTTCCAAGATCTTGTTAACACTTTCCATTTGCCTATCTATCTGCGGATGGTAAGCGGTACTCATCTTAAGCTTGGTTCCCCCTCGGACTCTTCCTAAACTCACTAGTGAACATGGAATCTATGTCACTAAATATACCGCTCGGAATCCTATGCAGTCTAATAACATTCTTCATGAACAATCTCACTAAAATAGGTGCCATCTTGGTTGACCTAACTAGAATGAAATGAGCACTCTTGGTTAATCTGTCCACTATAACCCGTATACTTTCATTACCCCTATTCGACCTTAGCAACCCATCAATGAAGTCCATAGAAATAGAATCCCACTTCCATATTGGAATATCCAACAGTCGAAGCAAACCATTTGGCTTCTGGTGTTCGGCCTTTGCCTGCTGGTAATTCAAGCATGCCTTACATACAAAGAAATATCCTGCTTCATACCTTCCCAGAAGAAACTCCTCTTCATATCCTGATACATCTTTGTACCTCCCGGATGTGCAGTGAACTTCGAACGATGGCATTCTGCTAAGACTTCCTTCCTTATGTTTCCCACACTTGGAACACATAATCTTCCTTTCTTTCTCAACCACTAGTTAAGACTGAAATCTTTCAAGTCATCGCTCTTGGTTCCTTCCTTTAGCTTTCTAACCCGTTCAGCTAACATAGGATCCTTTATCTGTTTACAAGCAATCTGTTTAGAAGCAATCTGTTTGATCAACACTGGTCGAACTTTTTATTTCCACTAGACCCAGCCTCATATCTCCACTGCACTCTGCAATCTGCTAATGCTTCTAAATCTTTCCACTCAGCCATAATTGTTAACACTGCATTCTGATGCTTCTTGCTAAGTGCATCTGCAACCTTGTTGCCCTTCTCTGGTCTGTACTCAATACCAAAATCATACGCGGCTATAAACTCTAACCACCTTTGATGTCTCATGTTCATCTCCTTCTAAGAGAACAAATACTTCAGCGACTTATGATCTGTATATATCTCAAACCATTCTCCCCAAAGGTAATGTCTCCACACCTTCAAAGCAAAATCACTGCAGCTAATTCTAAATCATGCGTCGGATATCTGGCCTCATGTGATCTATGATGTCTAGAAGCGTAGACAATCACTTTACCTCTCTACATTATCATAGCTCCTAATTCCGTTCCACAAGCATCGGTATAAACTACCAAATCTCGATTCCCTTCTAGAACAACCAACACCGGTGCATGGGTCAATAATTGTTTCAAACTCTAGAATGCCTCCTCACACTTATCGGTCTATACAAACTTCACATCCTTCCTCGTCAGCCTGGTCATCGGTGCTGCTATCCATAAAAAATCCTTAATGAATCTTCGATAATAACCATCCAACCCGAGAAAACTCTTAATCTCGGTAATTGTCTCGGGTCTCTTCTACCTAATCACTGCCTCGATCTTAGTCGGATCCACCGATAACCCTTCCTTTGAGACTACATGACCAAAAAAATTCACCACCTTCTTCCAAAAGTGGAACTTCAAAAACTTCGCTTTCAGCTGATGCTACCTCAGGCTTTCAGCTGATGCTACCTCAGCATCTCAAGCACCACTCTAAGATAAACTTCATGCTCTCTTTCATCCTTAGAGTAAATCAAGCTATCATCTATGAAAACCAGCATGAACCTATCCAAGTGTTCTCGAAAAATCTGGTTCATCAAATCCATAAAGAAAGCTGGAGAACTCGTCAGTTCACATGGCATGACTAACCATTTGTACGACCCATATCTGGTCCTAAATGCTGTCAGAGGTATACTATCCTCTCTACCCTGAGCTGATGGAAACCTATTGCCAAATCCAACTGAGAAAATACCTTTTCTACACATAGTTGTTCGAACAAATCATCAATCCTGGGCAGTGGATATTGATTCTTTATCGTCCTCTCATTCAACTTACGATAACCAATACATAGCCTCAACGATCCATCCAGCTTCTTAGCAAACACTGCCGCTGCACCCCACAACGAGCTGCTCGACCTGATAAAACACTTGCCCTCTAAATCCACCAATTGCAGCTTCAACTCTCTCATCTCTAAAGGGGTTATCCTGCTTGGCGGCCTACTCACTGGCTTGCCTTCAAGAACCAAATCTATTTGAAACTCAATAGCTCGCCTTGGCTGCAATCCAAGTACAGGCACAAATACGTCTGCGAATTCTCTAACCAAGAAAACTCGGCTCAACTCATCATCTGAATCCAAAGCACCCAATAGAGAAAACTCTGCACCGCCAGACCCTTCTACGGTGAAAACAATCCGGTCGCTACAACTGGGGTGTCTAAGAGATATCTTCCTGCCCTGGCAAAATATCTTAGCAACATACTCACTTAACCAATCCATACCAAGGATAATCCCGAACCCCATAAAATCAAACACATGCAAATTGCACACAAAAGTATAACCTAACAGGTCAAACTTAAAATGGTCACACCTCAACCCTAGAGTTGCATACCCTCCTATTGGATTCACAATCCGTAAGGAAGTAACTAAATATGTGGGTTCAATTTTAGGCTTATCTATCAAACATCTAGATATAAAAGAATGTGATGCATCAGCATCAAATAAAATGCTAACAAATATACCATGAATCCAAAGCGTTCCCCTAGGAACTGCCTTTCCATTCTCCTGGGCAGTTAGCTTAGAAGCAGTAGGCTCCAATGCATAGACCATGCCCTTACCATCTCTAACTGGCTCCTTGCACTAGTTCTTGCAATGGCCTATCTAGTCATAGTTGTAGCACCTGACATTCTTCCGTTTATCCACATCCTTTGCTTTCCCCGAGCGATACTCATTAGCAAAGTGTCATTTCTTGTCATATTTATAGCAGACAACCTTAGACTTCGCTTTCTTGGCTGTTCCACTATTCCGAGCACCTCTCTTAGGGATGAACTTCCTCTCCTGGAATTGCCCAACGGACCCCTTTTGCCTTACACTTCTCCAGAGACTCAAGGACTTCTTCTTGCCTCAAAGCCATCTCCGTAACAATATCAGAAGGATCTCTAAAATGGGACAAAGTAGCACTAGCCACTTCCGGATTCAATCCTCTAATGAACTTCTCGTTTCGCTTCAACATTGTATCTACAGAATCACACCCGTATTGGGCCAACTCTTAAAACTTCCTAGCATACTCAACAATTGACATCTCACCCTGCACCAGCTCAACAAACTGCCTAATCAAAGCTGGCTGTGTCATCACAGACATAAGCCTCTCCTGGAATCTCCTCTTGAAATGCTCCCAGGTTACTATTTCCTCATCAACTGTCGCTGTCACACTGTTCCACCAAAACAGTGCGGCTCCCTGAAATTTCCTAGACCCAAACCTTCTCTTTTGCTCATCAATGAGCCCTAGATATGCAAAAATCCTTTCGCAGTGCAACTACTAGTTCTCAATTCCAATGGCATCCTCCGTTCCCATAAATAGCTTCCCTCCTAGGTTCACATAATCACCACTCATCTTAGTAAAATGATTAACTATCAGAACTTTTGGAACCCATGCTCCTACAACATTTGCTCCTAACGCTCCGGCTGCAACTCCTGCTTATATCATATTCCTGAAAAACTGATACATGGCTTCCATTCCGACTCGCGAGAGTTCTGCACCAACATTCTCCGCCTGACCTTGGTTTCTCCCAGCATTAAGTCCGGCATTCCTTTCGGTGCTTCCCCTCTTTGTTTAACTCTGCTTCTTCTACCATTCATACATGTATTCAACCTCATGAGATACAGAAAGTAACCTAATCACAGATAGATGAATGGAGATAAGCGCATACTTAAATATAACAAATACAAGTATGTTACTATAGCGTTAACCTAACCCCAAATCTAACTCTAATTTCTTTGGATTTTAGTTTTCAAAACCAATTTTTAGTTAAATTTTTCATAAACCTAGGCTCTGATACCAAGTTTTAACATCTCATATTTGGAGGCCAAAAGCTAAGCGTTATGGATGCTGCAGTCATATTAACTTCTGGTAAAGAAATACAGTAATGTTAATGGTATCTATAATATCAGAAGCACTTGAATATGAACATAATCACAAATTCCAAAAATAATAATTTGTGTGATTACATCTCAAACGGATCATATCTAAGTTACAAAAATCCCAATGTATTCCCAAGCAATGTCAAATATAATTACAACAATACGCCAAGAGAGACATATGAAGATGCCCCTTTGAATGATCAAAACAATATAGATATAAATGTCATAATACACAGCGGAAACAAATTTAGAACAGAATTTTTAAATTTAGCTATCCGTTAGCCACCTGCTCGTCTTCGGAAGCTTATTTGTCAAAATCTTCTACAAACCTGGGAACCTAAATCCTCGGCCTACTCAAATCAATTTTGAGCACCCAAGGCTTTAAGGGGAAACAAAAACTTCGAGTTAGACATAAAGCCTGGTATGAATAATTTATGTTACATCTTTGTTAACTAATATACATTGAGACCACATCGCTTAGCAGAACGGGTTTTCCCTCACTAATATCTCTATTTAAAACATATACTTTGCAAATCCTTTCATGCAACCATACTGGTTAATCAACTAATAATAATAATAATAATAATATAGCAATATATGTTAAGCTAAAACAGGAAATAAATGGACTATCTGTCCTAAATCTGAGCTGACTGCTCCTTAACTGTCCTAAATCTTATTATACCAAAATAGCAATATCCTTTATGCTAAATAATGGACTGTTTGTCTATAAAACAGGTTAAAAAGGGTGGATTAACTTTCCTTAAGAAGTAGCATGGTCCGTTATGCTAACAAATGAACTAACTATTCACATCGGGGCAAACTATCTTTACCTGGACTAACTGACCTCAAAATGGACTAACTGCCTTCAAAATCGACTGACTGCCCTAAAAATGGACCGACTGTCTGATTTTAAATGAGCAAACTGCCTGAATTTTCTTTTGTGTTAACTGCCCTTCAAATTTTTCTTGAAAACCTTTTCAAAATGATATAGTCTATCAAATCATATATATACACAGGAAAAATAAATCTTTAGATTTACTCTAAGATATTTTACCATGTTATATATACTTTACACAAAATAATGTTGATGATGTTCAATAAGGATTATCTATCCTTTTAAAATAAGTTAAAGGCCTTTATAACTTAAAACACACATGTTATTTGCCTAATCATACTATTCGAATCCTTTGTTTAAAACATTTAAACAACCTTTCAAAAATAATGAAGGTAACCCCTTCAAAACCATTAATAAAATAGTTTTAAATCATTGAAGGTAACTCCTTAAAAACCATAAAAAAAACCTTGCCTTTATAAGCTTTAAAACATGTGACAGCCACCTTTAAAACCCTTTAGCCTTTGCCTCCGAAAAACATTCAAAAACCATACCTTTTGACCTTGTGAAAAGGTCTCACCTTTCGACCTTGTCGGAAGGTTTCTTTCTGACCTAGTCGAAAGGTCTCACCTTTCGGCTTTGTCGAAAGCCTAGGGAACCACCCCTATGAAATCATTGAAAATCTTTCGAAAGCATTGAAACTTAAAACCTTTCGTAGTCATTGGGTTCAATTTAAAAATAAGTGGAAACCTTTCGAAATAATTCGAAGTTGACTACTTTGAAACCTTTAAAATGTTTCGGCTTAAAACATTTGGATTATGCCTTCAAGTAGAGCAAAAGGATCGGAAAAACAATGGAATCTAAAGCAACTACTTTGAAACCTTTACAAAACCTTTCGAAACCATTCAAAAACAATAAAGTGTTGGTGTTGGAACCAACCCTTTGAATCAATGGAGAGGTGGCAATTTTAGAAAACAAAAGATTACCTTCGACTCCATCTGGGTCAAAAGGTTTGGAAGCGGCAACTGTGCTTTCGACCTTGTCGAAAGCTATACCTTTCGACTTTTTCAAACGGCTTCGATTAAAAAAAGAAAGCAAACCAATCGAAATCATTTTCTTTTAAACCATTTGACATTGTCGAAAGCTCTTTGTCGAAAGCTAGTAGGTGTATTTTCCTTTAAACCAAAAAAAATTTCATCTCCTTCGAAAGCTCTTACATTTCATCCCTATACATTTCAACTCCTTCCAATTCACTACGTACCAGTTGCCTGATACCATGTGCATTGGTTATTTGACCTAGTCGAAAGGTTTGATACCTTTTGACTTGTTGGAAGGTTTGGAATGGAGGTGGAACCTCTTGTCGAAAGAGTTGAAATAGTAGAAAAACTATTTATTTGTACTTTAAAATTGTTCATTTGTACCTAACCTGCCTTATTTGTCTAAATCTGATTGGTTGCTAGAATATTATATTCAAAAATGCTGTTGACTTTCCTTATTTAAAAATTTAAATAATTTTGAAAATCCCCTTTATCCTTTAAAATTATATAAAACATTTACGTCCCACACCTTAAGTAATTTTATATAACTATTAAATCATCTTAGAAAATTCTAGAAAAATTCTAGAAAATGAATTAATATGTTCTTTTCAACATGTAAAATTTTTAAATCCAAACAATGATTATTTTTCCTATAAATAATTTTATTACCCAAAATATCATTCTTCTTCTTTAGAAAATTCAAAATAATTCCACAAAAATTCAGAAAAATATAAAAATTGAAATACATCTCTAAAATATCATTTTAGATCGCTATAAAAATTTGCAAGGCTAATAGATGCCATTTAATAAGATTTTCATCTTAAAACATGTCATAAAAATCTATATGAACATTCACAAATCATCAATATGTATATAAGTCATTTTGTCATTCAAAAACATGGCAAATCTTCGTAAAATCATTCGGACGTAGTCTTAAACTGAAACCATAAAAATCTTGAGCTGTAAACATTATTCACCTTTGCTTTAGAGATTAAGGAGCTTCTGATTTGGATGAGTTTTGATTTGAATTTGCTTTTCCCTTAGCTTTTCCCTTGGCTTTTACTTAATTTCTCTTCTTCTTTCCTTGTTAATAGAGGCCGGCCTTGATTTTGAAAATTATGAAATGGAATGAATTTTTACATAATACAGGGCCTAAGGAAGGCGATATAGGAATGGCCTCTTTCCCAAAATATACCTCCTCTAATTCATTTTGAACACTTTCTATTTGTTAGTTAAAAAAGCATGACTACCTTAAATAAAGAAAATCTCAATCCCCTACTCAACACATTATTTGTAACATCCTATAATCTTTAAGGAAAATTAAATTAAAATGTTAATAAGGACAAAAATGTAAACGTACATAAAAGAATGAAATCGTAAGTTTTTATAAATGAAGGAATTTGGAAAATCTGACTTTTACATTATGTCAAGTAGATTTTTCTAGCCTAAATTCATATATAATTTATTAGAAACAGACATCGTATGAAAAAGATACGGAATGTTTATTGTAGTGCACATTTTGCATTTTGCGCATATTTTGGGAGTAAGATTAAAAGAGTTAAGAAGATTATTTGTTAATAAATAAATTAAATATGTGTAGGTTGACTATAAGAAAAGAAAAAAAAAGTATAATTGTTAAGTATACATTTAAAAGGAAAATAATGAAAGACAAAAGCATAAGTGGCACACTGGTAAAACATGCGCATTCTAACCAAGCGACCTGCGTTTGAGTCTTGTAGAATACATTTTATTTATGAGCACATTTCAACCATAAATAAATATATAAGAAGGTAAAAGACCAATATAAAATAAGTATATAAACAAACATATAAATTAATTGGGGTATTTATTACCAAATATAGAAAGTTCATATATTTATGAAGGAAAATGTTAGCATGTGCCCTTAAGGCACATGTTAAGGTTGGTTAAATTACATAATAAACTCCCTTGAATTCTAACTAATTTTATGTAGAAGGATAAAATAGGTATTAAAATTAATACATTTGCCTTTTAGCAAATAAATATCAGCCTTAACATGTGTCCTTAGAGCACACATTAACAAAATTCATTTATGAAATATTGATTAAAAGAAGAGAAGGAATATGTGTCAGCATATTCACATATATATGTAGGGTTCTCTTCTAGGTTTAATAATTTAAATGTGATTATGTATTACTGATTAAGGGTAAAAAAAGAGAAAATTATGTATAAATACATATAGTTGTGTATATATATATATATATGTATTTATTTATTGATGCTTAAATGATTAGCAATATATGTACGTAAATGTATAAGTTAATTGGTTAGGAAGATAAAGATTAAGATGAGATTGACTAATTAAATTAAGGAGGATTTAATATCGGTTAAAAAAGGCAACATTTATGTGAATTAGGGAAGCTAATTAATACCAATCAATTTCAAAATTGATTGCATGGTTAGACAATAAAGAATATGGTCAATTATATACATATGTGTATGTTTTATACCAATTAATTGATTTATTAATAGACTAAATTAAAAGCTTAAACGTGTACAAATTTTATTTCGGAAAGTGTCTAAGTTCAACGTATCTTATTCAACGCCCTTACTTAACTCCCTCCACCTGAAGCAATCATCCAACGGCGTATATGAATTTACAAATCCTATAAATTTAGCTTAAACCTAACCTAATTCTCATTCTAGAAACTATTCTCTATTCTATTCCCTATTCTATTTTCTCTTCCTCTTCTAAATTTTTGTCTTCTTCATAAAATAAATTATATACAAAATAAATAAAGTTATAAGCAGATTAGTGAATAGCAAGGAGGCTTGAAAAGGAGGAGTTGGGTATGCTTATATGCGTTGCAAGGATTCAGATGAGTGGAATCTAAATTCTTAGAGCAAAAGTTTACTATGTAGATTCAGATTTTCTTCTACTTATTCTGATCTAAAATCTATCCTGATTTTCATCTTTATTTTTATCTCTAATTTCAAGTATAATGAAGATTCCTCTTAGATTTAAATTATAAATTGGTTAATTTGGAATTGGATAAAATATTGACTTGGTTTATATTAAATTTTGGGTAAAATGAATAGATCCTTGGAACTATAAAATATATCTAAACAGATCAATGGAAATTATTTATAAACCATACAAGTAGAAGAATGTGGACTTAGAAATCGGGATTGGTGAATAAAATAAGGGACAAATGAAATTAAATCTGAATAAAAAGAAATAGCTCAGATCATCAGTTTTTAATTTTCTGTAAATCAAAAAAGGATAGCACCATGTTAACAAGGTGCCAACATAAATAAAAGGAACATATTAGCCTAATTCTGTTATTAGGCGAACTTATAGATGATTTCATATATATATATATATACATATATATATATATATGCATGATGTATGTATGTATGTATCTGTTTTTGTGAATGAATCCTCCTATGATGTTAATGGGCTAAAAATAAAGTTTATGCACTTAGATTTTATACCTGTAGGCATTTGGCGGGCCAAGTTGTGTTTTCCTATAACCGTAGGCATTTGGCGGTCTAGGTTATGTTTTCTTATACCTGTAGGCCTTTGGCGGTTTAGGCTACATTTTAATACTTATAGGCATCAGGCGGTCCGGGTATCATTGCGGAACCTATAGGCATCAGGCAGTCCAGGTTCAAGGTTTTATGGGATATTGTTTGATACTTCATAGTGTAGGCATAAGGCGGACCACTGGCAGAGTCTACAACGTAGGCATCAGATGGTCCGTTGTGGAATACATGATGTAGGTGAAAGGCAGTCCATTATGTTTGTGGGATTTTTTTCGGTTAGTTGTGATGTAGGCATTTGGCGGTCTGGGTTATAGTTGTAGGCATTTGGCAGTCCATCGGTACAAACCGAGGGTACATTGATAAAAGTCTAGTCTAGCGGTGTTAGCACAATATTGTTGCGGATCCGGGGGTAGAAAAAGGAGACGTTTGGTCACGGTATGACTAGAGAATCTTTGGGTTGTGTCCGATGATCCCTTGGGTAGGCTTCCTCGCATGCTCTTCTCGTAGTAGTAATGTGAATAGGTAAGGACAGTAGTTCCGACAGGCTGATCTATGTTTTGACGACTTTGGTTCGACCTTTTTAGTAGGACCTATATTATAGTTTCATTCTTATTAGGAATTATATCTAAGATTGACACTCATATTATTCCTACTTTATGGAGTATGGAGAAACCCTAGCTCTAGATGGTTCACTTTTCTTTTCAGTTTAGCTTCCATTCACTAGACTTTATGTCTGTTCCATTCATATTTTTTCCAACCACAGGAGGACAGGGTTGATTCTTGTTGAATTGCTAAGCTTGGGCAATTTTTTGAAGTTTGTGGACTTACTCCATTGTCATGTATTCCAGCTCTTTTACTTTAAATACCTTTCTCTTTTCTATTAAGAGGGACTCTAGAATTTTGTACTCTGATGTTTTATTTTGGTACCGATGCTATTTGAGACTTTGGTATTTTCTACCAGTGACTATTGTATTAAATTTGAGATTATGGTTTTTAAGCACTATATGTTTCAATTGTGATTATTTATTTACACTTTTAATACTAATGCCTTAGTCTTTGGATGTTGCTGGGTTGGTTTTTCTTTACTTACCTAACGACCCGTATTCCTAGTCATGGCCTATTTTGGGATGCCTAGGGATGCGGGTTGTTACATTATTTTATTTAGTTTATCTAACTAAATCTCCTAAATAATATTATCAAAAATATGGGGTGTTACAAACCCCAAGAATTTGTAGCATATACAAGGAGGATACTACTATATTAAAATAACCATCTAAAGCAGTTAACACTAATATGAAGGGGCACCCCAGCCTTAGGAAGAACAATATAAGAAGACAGTGGTGGACACATAATGGATGGAGGATGACCAGATACAACATAATGTGAGCTCATCGTATATGGATGTGGATGAAAGTCTTGAGCAAAATGAAAGGTTGGACCCAGAGCCAAAGAATGATAGTCCTGCAAACATTGAGTAAATCATCAAACTCAATATAAATCTTGAGAATAGTGACGTACTGTAACGACCCACTATTTTGTACCATTCGAATTCGACAATAATAGAACATGTCGAGCTGGAATAGTTCAAAATAATAGATTGTAATTTATAGCTAAGGAACAAATGAAACCAAATACACAGAAACACAGACACAGATATCAGAATCTCACAGCGGAATATAAAATAATACAGTGGTTCATGAAGCCACTGAAAAACTTTTACCAATAGAAATACATTGTTCAAAACTTTAATACAATTTTTAAGCCATAAGCAAAATAAAATAGAGTCTTCAATGTCTTGGATTACATAAAAGATAAGATGAAACTGAAACAAAGCTTCTAGTAGCACGACTGATCTTTGAAATGTCCTAGCTCTGGAGAGGGAATAGAAACTGCAAACTCAGGCTGACCCGAGCATAAAATAAACAAAACACTCGATTCAGGACATACATACTTATATAATGTAAGCTAAATCAAGTGTAATGTAATAAAGAGCAAGTAACTTAAAGGATGCTTGGGATCGCCCATCCTCTAAGGATCCGTTAAACTATTTACTATATAGTATATTTACGCTATTATAATAGTGTCTATAGTAAAATAAACTTACTTTTAAATAGCATTAAGGCTTTACATTTTCCACCTTAACACATAATAGTCCCAGTAGTCCATCCAATATCATAGCTCCTCCTACTCGGGAAGCAACTAGAGGATACCACACGGGCTACGGGAGAAAACCAAACTCGTACAAGGCTCGATATGGTAGGTGACACGGCACAACTAGGCAATGCCAGGGTAGATATACCAATTGCTATCCGGACCGGTGGTAACGCGAAGCCGCAGCAACCGCCCACCTCGAACAACACTCCCAAATCAAAGGTGCGCACCAAACAATCACAATAGTAATAGAATGGCATACGAAGAAGTGCGTTCGATCAGAGGAGCTACCTCATTAATCCGAGAATCGCTCCTGTTTTAGCCACCTTATGCCAACTCACGGGAGTCGGGTCCACGTATTTACCTTCAAGAAACCGTCACCACCATCCTACTTCATTCTGGAATCTCCACCGCGTACACGGTTGTCAAAGTGGTTTTCGGTATCGACAGAGAGTATGTCCATATCCGATCCCGGTCTCTTTGCCAACCAACCGTTATTATAACCCGTGGTTCTAGTTTGAAAATGGTATTCATTTTTAAATCAATATATATTAAACATCTATAAATTTCAAATCCTTGATTTGAACATTTCTTCGAAAATATACCATTTCAATTTATTCAATTAAATTTGGAATTTATTTTATAATAGAAATCATATTTTCCTTTAAAATCTATCCAAACTCAATTTCTAGATTCTTTTATTTATTACATATTTAAATTCCAAAGTTAACTTATTCTCAAAATTTCTATAGAGTAAATAAATCAAATTTCAAATTTTCTACAGCATCTAGGAAAAATGCTGTCTAAAGTTATAAGTTTTAACCTAGTCAAATTCAAAAAGATAGCATTTTAAATGCTATTGTAGACCTTAAGATTTAAAATCTATTTCTAAATATAACTTGTTATATATATAATTGTCTTAATTTAAATTTTGTTCTTTCAAAACTCCAGAATTTCTGGAACAAGTTATACTCAAATTTTATTCTATATTTATTTATTTAACATTTAAATCATTATACATCCTATAAAATATTTTTACTAGAATATCTTCAATTTCTTAAAAATAATTTAAAATATTTCCAGAAAATAATATATATAAACCACGGGCCTGTATAAGATTTCCTAGCCTAGGTCAAGTGAAACGGATCTATATCATTTCAATCCGATATTTACACAATTCCGGGTTCTATCATTTCGAACCCGCAATCCCAAGATAATTTACATAGTTAACAGAATAGGTGAACAATAATAATCAATTAGGCCTATCATTTCAGCCATAACAATATATATATAACAGGGAACTTGCAGTGTGATTTAAGCAGTAAATAATAACATAATATAGCTGCAGATATCATATAACATATAAATGACTGATGGGGTATCAATTTAAATGGGGTTTATCATTCCATATTACACTACAGACAGATAATAGTGAAATACAATTTTACACATACACTTGCAATAATTTACGAAATATAAATACGTATGTCTGGTGAGAAGTACTCACCTGGATGTTGCAGCAAATTTGAATTCAAAAATTGAAATTCACTGGTATAGACTGACAGAGAATAACAGTCAAATTTTCTGGGCGTCGCTTAGATTTAGATCTAGAACAATTTCAAAATATAGGAACGCGACTTAGTTTTTAGTTAACGAAGAATTAAAGATAGGAAAAGAAGTTTGACTTGCTCGACCAATATTTTTCTAAACTCGATTGCAAAATGTATGAATGCGAGAACAAATGCTTCCCCTAACTTGCCTAACCCATACCTATGCACATCCTACTTCTTCATTCATACATCATTTCATTTTTTTTTTCTTTTTTTTTTTTTCTTTTTTTTTTTTCACAAATGGTTTCCAATATCCATCAAAAATCATTTCAGATCACACTGTGCTAAACAGACTCTACAATATTACAACCCGAGTTTTCCCCTCATTCTGCTTCGAGTCAAAACAGGGTTTTCTTCGAGTCACCCATCACTCTGCTTCGGGTCATTTGGTATCTGCTTCGAGTTGAAATCTGGAATTGTTGAATCACATATATTTCCAGGCACCCATCCTTCTCTGGCCTTCACTGCCCCTGCTACCTCCTACCACTGCCTTCTCTAGTCCATCCACCTCCTATACACCAAGCTATGGTGTCAGACCCATCAGTGCCTGGATTTTTTTGAGTGCCCTGATGTGTGCACAGACCTTTGTGCACGTGCACACTTGGATATGCAACTTTGGCACCTATCTCCCCTTCCAAGCTTCCCCTGCAAACCAACTTCACAACTTAACTGCATCACCAAACATCACTTCACCCCTGTCTCTCATCAGATCTGCCATGATCTAACCAAGTCTGTTATAATCCAAGTCTGCCTCTTCACCTATTTCAACTACATTCAGTCACCCATGCTCCTATCTCTCATGCTATAAGCACTGCCTTCACCTAGTGTATATATGCAGACTGACTTATGAAGTAGATCTGAACCCTATCCATATGCAGACTGAAACCATGTCCCTATATTACTTATAACGTGCTTACATGATGCAAACAAAAATCATATTCATATGCACTGACATCATTTTCATATGCAAGTCTGACTATTAACATGTCACAGACCTTATCATGATACAAGACACCCTCTTACACCACTTCATAGCCTATTCCAACACCTGTAGACTTCATCAAAACACACACACCCCAGATCTATAACTGATATCATGTTTTCACCAGATTAGCTATCAACTATAGATTGCCTATCCTATATGTCCACTGTAAAGCTACAGACAATACACCCAGAGAACTTATACCAAAATGGTATGGCCGAGCAAATCAAGAGATAAAGAGACATAGGATAAGAAAGAAAAGAAAGGTGATTACCTGATTTTTATCAAAAGAGTTGAACTGGAATTTGCAGAAGAAGATGTAGAGGAAAGATGCAAATATATAGGCAGAGACTTAGAAAAATTAGAGGAAAACAAATTCAGTTACATATGAATTAACTCTGGAAGAATTTGAGCAAATCAAGCTATCAGTTACAATATGTACAGCTGATGCGTGATCAAGGCAGAGATTGAAGGTGAGATGTAAAGGCAGAGCTTGATTTAAGGCCGAGCCAATGTTTTGCAATTGCCTAAATTCCAAAGCATACTAAGGCTTATCGGTTTCAACATTTGAGGTATAACTGATTGCTTTGATCTGGAACAATTAATGGCTGTTTATATTTTAAGAAACTGATCAAAGTAACATGCGAGATATAGGCTATGATATTGAATGCAGAGATAAGGAATGGGTTGATATGTTGATGCATGCTTTGAAACAGGCTTGATACTAAGACCAGATGAATTCTTGCATGCGTGATCTAAGCTATACTTATTGATGATGCAGAGATGAAGCAAGTTTAAATACACACGTTACTAAAATAAAACTTGCGTAGTCTATGCTCTGATATTGGATTGCTGAAACAAAGGAATTGATATGTTTCTTTTTTTTTTCCAGTTTTATTTTTTGTTCAGAGCATATTTACTTTGAGCATAATCAGTGGTACTGATTCATTTGTTTGCATAAGTTATGATTTCTAGCTGGCCATGAATGAAAGTGCATACTACAGTTTTGAAAAATGAACGTGTACAAGCGAAATTGAAATGGCCGAGAGAAGAGAAATAAAAGGAAAGTTTGAACGGTTTGAAAAATGTTGTGATTTAATTTTAGTTAAATCTTTCCTTGATTTTAGATTGATAATTTTTAAATGTTAACGTTACATTTTTTTTTTATGTAGTCAGTTAAAATTTTACGTATGTCAAAAATTATATAAAACAACGGTCCTTTAAAACGAACCAACTTCCGTCTTAAAATCACTGACCAAAAATTTTCTTCAGAAAAATTTGAAAATATTATCTTTACACTGCGTTAAACAGACGCAGTCTAAAATATCAAAAATTTTCACAAAAATGACATTTTGAAAACACACGTTTTATAACGTCACTTTAACCCGATAAATCACGCGTCTTTCAACTCGAAATTTAACGGTTCAATCCTAGCTTAAAATTTTACAGTTATTATTTAATTTTATTGTCATATAAAAATTTTCAAAATATATCTCAAATTTAAATATTTAACTATATTGGTAAACCCAATTTATAAAATATATTATTAAAAATTAAAGATAAATTAAATAAATTAAATAAACAAAATAACAAGCTGAACTAGGGTTGTTACACTCTCCCCCACTTAAGAACTTTTCGTCCTCGAAAAGGAACGAAAGAAAAAAGGAACCAAAGGAAGAATAAGCTAGATAGATAAGTACCTTAAACGAATAGTTCTGGATTTGAAGCACGGATGCTCTCCTCCGTTTCCCATGTGCAATCTCGCCCATCAGTGCTCCACTGCACTTTGACCAATGGGACTGATTTTCTTCTGAGCTGTTTCGTACCTTGATCGACGATACGAAGTGGCTTCCTTTCCATAGTCAAATCAGGCTCGATGTCCAGACCATCGAGAGCAGTAGGCTGGATGACTAAAGATGGATCGTGCAGACAGCGACGAAGGTGAGATACATGGAAGACATTGTGAGTTCCGGCAAATTTCTCTGGTAGATCCAGTCGATAAGCTAGAGATCCAATTCTTTCCAAAATACGGAATGGACCGATGAATCTAGGGGCTAGCTTTCCTCTTCGACCAAACCGGACTACATTCTTTAAAGGAGAGATTTTCAGAAATACCAAATCACCAACATCAAACTCCAATTTCCTTCTACGCCGATCAGCGTACTTCTTTTGTCTATCTTGAGCAACTTTTAATCTCCTCTTAATCTCCTCTACCTTCTCTGAAGCTTCTAGAATCATCTCGGGACCAAGAACTAAGCGGTTGCCTGATTCAATCCAACAAGAAGGAGATCTACACGGTCTCCCGTATAGAGCAGCAAAAGGGGACATCTCAAGACTAGCCTGATAACTATTGTTATAGGTAAATTCCACAAGGTGGAGATGATCTTCCCAAGATCCTCCATAGTCCAAGATGCAAGCTCGAAGAAGATCTTCAAGAATTTGATTCACCCTCTCTGTCTGACCGTCAGTTTGTGGGTGGTAAGCAGTGCTCAGGTTCAAACGAGTACCCAAGGACTCTTGGAATGCTTTCCAAAACTGACTAGTGAAAATGGGGTCACGATCGCAGACAATGCTTAGAGGAACGCCATGGAGGCGAACGATCTCCCTCATATAAATCTCAGATAAACTCGAAGCTGTGCGGGTAGATCTGACTGGAATAAAATGAGCGGACTTAGTCAATCTATCCACAATAACCCAGATACTTTCATTTCCCCTTCGAGATCTCGGCAATCCATCAATAAAGTCCATAGAAACCTGTTCCCACTTCCAGTTTGGAATTTCCAAAGGCTGCAATAAACCGGGAGTTTTCTGGTGGTCTGCCTTGACTTGCTGACAAGTCGTACATCTACTGACAAAGATAGAGACATCTCGCTTCATACCTCTCCACCAATATAGTTTTTTTAAATCCTGGTACATCTTAGCTACGCCAGGATGGATAGAGAGTCGGGACTGGTGATGTTCCCGAAGTAACTCCTGCCTCAAACCATCAACATTTGGCACACAAATCCTTCCATTTATCCTTAAAACTCCTCTATCATCAATCTGAGCTCCTTTTCCATCAGTATTATTGTTACCTCTGCTACGAACATTCTCCTTAATCAATCTGATGATCCTATCTTCATCTTGTTTAGCTACGATCCGGTCCATCAAAGGAGAAGAGACAATAATCTGACATAACAAAGATTTCTTTCTACTCAGCGCATCTGCTACTACATTGGCTTTCCCGGGAGTATAGTTGATGTCGAGATCATAAGAAGCAAGAAACTCGAGCCATCGCACTTGTCTCTGGTTTAAATCTTTCTGGGTAAAGATATATTTCAGAGATTTGTGATCGGTGAACAGATCAAACTTAGCTCCCAAAAGATGGTGTCTCCAAAGCTTCAAGGCAAACACAACAGCCAACAACTCTAAATCGTGGGCAGCATAGTTAACTTCATGTGTCTTCAGCTGACGACTAGCATAAGCAATTACTCTCCCATCCTGCATTAGAACTGCTCCCAATCCTTCTCGACAAGCATCGGTGAATACCGTTAATCTTTCACTTCCGTTTGGTACAGTAAGTACTGGTGCGGAGGTGAGCTTATCTTTTAACTCTTGGAAAGCAGCTTTACACATACTGCTCCATACAAACTTGACATTCTTCCGAGTAAGAGCAGTCAGAGGTGCCGAAATCCGAGCAAAATTCTCAATGAATCTTCGGTAGTAGCCGGCAAGGCCTAGAAAACTACGGATATCAGTGGGAGTCTTAGGTTCTTCCCAATCCTGGATTGTAGCAATCTTGACTGGATCAACAGAAACTCCTTCTCTAGAGACAATATGCCCAAGGAATCGGACTTCTTCTTCCCAGAAATGGCATTTAGAGAACTTAGCCTTCAATTGGTGATTCCGAAGAGTCTCTAAAACATACTTCAAATGGACTTTATGTTCTTCCTCGGACTTGGAGAAAGCAAGGATGTCATCAATAAAGACAAGGACAAACTTATTAAGCACATCTCGAAAAACTCGGTTCATCAAGTCGACGAAGAAAGCAGGGGCATTAGTCAAGCCAAAAGGCATAACTAGCCATTCAAAGAAACCATTCTCCGTTCTGAAAGCAGTTTTGGGAATGCTTTCCTCAGCAATTCTGAGCTGATGGAAACCTGAAGCTAAATCAAGCTGAGAGAAAACAGTTGCTCCATAGAGTTGGTCGAACATATCATTTATGCGGGGCATAGGATATCTGTTCTTCATGGTAAGCTTGTTGAGTTCTCTGTAATCAACACACATCCTGAGAGAACCATCAGATTTTGTGACAAAGACAACAGCTGCTCCCCATTCAGAGAAGCTAGGTCTAATCATACCTTTGGAAGATAAGTCTTGAATCTGATTCCTTAATTCGCTCTTTTCCCGTGGTGCCATTCTTCTAGGTGGAAGGACTACTGGTCGTGCTCCAGGGATAAGATCGATACGGAAATCAATTTCCCGTTTTGGAGGTAAAGAAGTGACTTCACCAAACACGTCGGGAAACTGTTTGACTACAGGGGTGGAATGGATATCATCTGGGAAAGTGTCAAGAGAATAGATGAAA
The DNA here is from genome assembly GCA_030765085.1 of Allium cepa. Taxonomy (NCBI): domain Eukaryota; kingdom Viridiplantae; phylum Streptophyta; class Magnoliopsida; order Asparagales; family Amaryllidaceae; genus Allium; species Allium cepa. Next base: position 224,377,508 of record CM060928.1, read on the forward strand.
CTACCAGCGAACTCTTGAGGACACTTACACTGGATCTTTAAAGGATTCCCAATATCATCTTTAAGAGCAACAGTCCGAGAACTACAAGATATCTTTGCATCATGCTTATCTAACCAATCGCCTCCGAGCAGAAGATCGAAAGCATCGAAACCCAAAACATAAAAGTCTCCAGTGAAGCATTGTTGGAAATGGAGGAGCTTCACATCCCTACAAACTTTACTAAGGTTCGCAGGACCACCGATGGGGTTTGAGACACATAAAGGCATGGGAGAAAGTTCAGGAGAAAGGCGATGTTCAAATTTATTACAGAGATCGGATGAAATGAAGCTGTGGGAAGCTCCGGTATCGAATAAAACTCGAACAGGTAATTTGAACAAAGAAAAGGAACCTTGAAGAGTACCTTGAGAATCATCTGGGGCTGGAGCTGATACTGGTGCAGGTGCAGGCTGCGGAGCTGTAGAAGATGCAGCAGTTACTGCAAAGACTCCAGATGTTGTGCCCTTTTTTTGAGTGGGACAATCCTTCTTGAAATGTCCTGGCTGGAGGCAGATATGACAAAGATCTCTCCGAGCAAACTGAGCTGGTGGTGGAATGGAAGCACCCAAGGTAGGACAGCGATTGGCAAAATGTCCTTTCTGGTGGCATCTGTGGCAAGTGATGGTGGACAGATCCACTGGTGGCCTTGCAGATGCAGAAGACGATGATGAGCCTAGCCCTTGAGTCTTGTTCCTCTTATTGCGGTAGAAATTTGACTTCCTCTTCCTTGAATTTCCAGAGGACTGGGCTGATGCAGAAGAAACAGCAGGAGTGGCCTTAGAGGTAGGGTTCTCATACCTGAGAGCCATATCCATCAATGCCGTGAATGACCCATGCACATGAGTAATGAGTCGATCGTAGAACTCGGGTCGAGCTCCAGCGATAAACTTCTCGTTCAACTTGAGCGGGGTGTCAATCAGATTTAGGCCATATTGAGAGAGTTCGTTGAATTTCCTCTCATACTCCGTGAAGGTCATATTGCCCTGCTTAAGATCCATGAATTCACGGTATAGCTGAGACTTGCCCGCTTCGGGCATCCACTTGGCCAAAAAGGCCTCCCTAAAGCACGATAAGAGTTTAAAAGATAGATTCAACAATGGAATTTCAAATCCGAATTTGGACAACCAAAAGATACCTAAATTGCTCCCAAGTGAGGTCAGCCTCATTTGTTTGAGCAGTAATAGATAGCCACCAGTTCAAAGCAGCGCCTTTCATTTGCCAGGCGGCGAGTTGCCTCTGCTGGGCATTTGTGATCTCGAGGCAGGAGAAAATCCTTTCTAAGTCCCCAAGCCATTGTTGAGCTTCTATGATGGTTTCCGTACCCATAAATTTTGTGCCACCTAGCTCAACATAGTCCTTGCATAACTTAGTGAATCTGACAGGGGCAGCAGGTGGAGGAGCAGCTTGCCCTCGACCTCGGTTGTTTCTCCTATTCATCCTGAAAGGTTAAGGATGGATTCTAAGGACAGAAGAAAAATATCAAGATATTCAAAGATAAGATAAAATTAAGCAATTGACAAAAGCTCGAATATAACGATGGAGAGAAAGTGTTTGGAAACTTATTTTAAAACAGGAAGTTTTTTTTTTTTATACTAAAATACTTCTTTAAAAATCTTTTTGAAAATCATTTATACTTTTAAAAATACGTTCTCTCACAAGAAAAGATTCCGGAATTTGACTTCATTCATTCTAGAGTATTGCTACTCTATCTCTAATGAGTTTTTGTTCCTTGAGCTAGTTTTAAACCTGGCTCTGATACCAACTGTAACGACCCACTATTCTGTACCATTCGAATTCGACAATAATAGAACATGTCGAGCTGGAATAGTTCAAAATAATAGATTGTAATTTATAGCTAAGGAACAAATGAAACCAAATACACAGAAACACAGACACAGATATCAGAATCTCACAGCGGAATATAAAATAATACAGTGGTTCATGAAGCCACTGAAAAACTTTTACCAATAGAAATACATTGTTCAAAACTTTAATACAATTTTTAAGCCATAAGCAAAATAAAATAGAGTCTTCAATGTCTTGGATTACATAAAAGATAAGATGAAACTGAAACAAAGCTTCTAGTAGCACGACTGATCTTTGAAATGTCCTAGCTCTGGAGAGGGAATAGAAACTGCAAACTCAGGCTGACCCAAGCATAAAATAAACAAAACACTCGAGTCAGGACATACATACTTATATAATGTAAGCTAAATCAAGTGTAATGTAATAAAGAGCAAGTAACTTAAAGGATGCTTGGGATCGCCCATCCTCTAAGGATCCGTTAAACTATTTACTATATAGTATATTTACGCTATTATAATAGTGTCTATAGTAAAATAAACTTACTTTTAAATAGCATTAAGGCTTTACATTTTCCACCTTAACACATAATAGTCCCAGTAGTCCATCCAATATCATAGCTCCTCCTACTCGGGAAGCAACTAGAGGATACCACACGGGCTACGGGAGAAAACCAAACTCGTACAAGGCTCGATATGGTAGGTGACACGGCACAACTAGGCAATGCCAGGGTAGATATACCAATTGCTATCCGGACCGGTGGTAACGCGAAGCCGCAGCAACCGCCCACCTCGAACAACACTCCCAAATCAAAGGTGCGCACCAAACAATCACAATAGTAATAGAATGGCATACGAAGAAGTGCGTTCGATCAGAGGAGCTACCTCATTAATCCGAGAATCGCTCCTGTTTTAGCCACCTTATGCCAACTCACGGGAGTCGGGTCCACGTATTTACCTTCAAGAAACCGTCACCACCATCCTACTTCATTCTGGAATCTCCACCGCGTACACGGTTGTCAAAGTGGTTTTCGGTATCGACAGAGAGTATGTCCATATCCGATCCCGGTCTCTTTGCCAACCAACCGTTATTATAACCCGTGGTTCTAGTTTGAAAATGGTATTCATTTTTAAATCAATATATATTAAACATCTATAAATTTCAAATCCTTGATTTGAACATTTCTTCGAAAATATACCATTTCAATTTATTCAATTAAATTTGGAATTTATTTTATAATAGAAATCATATTTTCCTTTAAAATCTATCCAAACTCAATTTCTAGATTCTTTTATTTATTACATATTTAAATTCCAAAGTTAACTTATTCTCAAAATTTCTATAGAGTAAATAAATCAAATTTCAAATTTTCTACAGCATCTAGGAAAAATGCTGTCTAAAGTTATAAGTTTTAACCTAGTCAAATTCAAAAAGATAGCATTTTAAATGCTATTGTAGACCTTAAGATTTAAAATCTATTTCTAAATATAACTTGTTATATATATAATTGTCTTAATTTAAATTTTGTTCTTTCAAAACTCCAGAATTTCTGGAACAAGTTATACTCAAATTTTATTCTATATTTATTTATTTAACATTTAAATCATTATACATCCTATAAAATATTTTTACTAGAATATCTTCAATTTCTTAAAAATAATTTAAAATATTTCCAGAAAATAATATATATAAACCACGGGCCTGTATAAGATTTCCTAGCCTAGGTCAAGTGAAACGGATCTATATCATTTCAATCCGATATTTACACAATTCCGGGTTCTATCATTTCGAACCCGCAATCCCAAGATAATTTACATAGTTAACAGAATAGGTGAACAATAATAATCAATTAGGCCTATCATTTCAGCCATAACAATATATATATAACAGGGAACTTGCAGTGTGATTTAAGCAGTAAATAATAACATAATATAGCTGCAGATATCATATAACATATAAATGACTGATGGGGTATCAATTTAAATGGGGTTTATCATTCCATATTACACTACAGACAGATAATAGTGAAATACAATTTTACACATACACTTGCAATAATTTACGAAATATAAATACGTATGTCTGGTGAGAAGTACTCACCTGGATGTTGCAGCAAATTTGAATTCAAAAATTGAAATTCACTGGTATAGACTGACAGAGAATAACAGTCAAATTTTCTGGGCGTCGCTTAGATTTAGATCTAGAACAATTTCAAAATATAGGAACGCGACTTAGTTTTTAGTTAACGAAGAATTAAAGATAGGAAAAGAAGTTTGACTTGCTCGACCAATATTTTTCTAAACTCGATTGCAAAATGTATGAATGCGAGAACAAATGCTTCCCCTAACTTGCCTAACCCATACCTATGCACATCCTACTTCTTCATTCATACATCATTTCATTTTTTTTTTCTTTTTTTTTTTCTTTTTTTTTTTTCTTTTTTTTTTTCACAAATGGTTTCCAATATCCATCAAAAATCATTTCAGATCACACTGTGCTAAACAGACTCTACAATATTACAACCCGAGTTTTCCCCTCATTCTGCTTCGAGTCAAAACAGGGTTTTCTTCGAGTCACCCATCACTCTGCTTAGGGTCATTTGGTATCTGCTTCGAGTTGAAATCTGGAATTGTTGAATCACATATATTTCCAGGCACCCATCCTTCTCTGGCCTTCACTGCCCCTGCTACCTCCTACCACTGCCTTCTCTAGTCCATCCACCTCCTATACACCAAGCTATGGTGTCAGACCCATCAGTGCCTGGATTTTTTTGAGTGCCCTGATGTGTGCACAGACCTTTGTGCACGTGCACACTTGGATATGCAACTTTGGCACCTATCTCCCCTTCCAAGCTTCCCCTGCAAACCAACTTCACAACTTAACTGCATCACCAAACATCACTTCACCCCTGTCTCTCATCAGATCTGCCATGATCTAACCAAGTCTGTTATAATCCAAGTCTGCCTCTTCACCTATTTCAACTACATTCAGTCACCCATGCTCCTATCTCTCATGCTATAAGCACTGCCTTCACCTAGTGTATATATGCAGACTGACTTATGAAGTAGATCTGAACCCTATCCATATGCAGACTGAAACCATGTCCCTATATTACTTATAACGTGCTTACATGATGCAAACAAAAATCATATTCATATACACTGACATCATTTTCATATGCAAGTCTGACTATTAACATGTCACAGACCTTATCATGATACAAGACACCCTCTTACACCACTTCATAGCCTATTCCAACACCTGTAGACTTCATCAAAACACACACACCCCAGATCTATAACTGATATCATGTTTTCACCAGATTAGCTATCAACTATAGATTGCCTATCCTATATGTCCACTGTAAAGCTACAGACAATACACCCAGAGAACTTATACCAAAATGGTATGGCCGAGCAAATCAAGAGATAAAGAGACATAGGATAAGAAAGAAAAGAAAGGTGATTACCTGATTTTTATCAAAAGAGTTGAACTGGAATTTGCAGAAGAAGATGTAGAGGAAAGATGCAAATATATAGGCAGAGACTTAGAAAAATTAGAGGAAAACAAATTCAGTTACATATGAATTAACTTTGGAAGAATTTGAGCAAATCAAGCTATCAGTTACAATATGTACAGCTGATGCGTGATCAAGGCAGAGATTGAAGGTGAGATGTAAAGGCAGAGCTTGATTTAAGGCCGAGCCAATGTTTTGCAATTGCCTAAATTCCAAAGCATACTAAGGCTTATCGGTTTCAACATTTGAGGTATAACTGATTGCTTTGATCTGGAACAATTAATGGCTGTTTATATTTTAAGAAACTGATCAAAGTAACATGCGAGATATAGGCTATGATATTGAATGCAGAGATAAGGAATGGGTTGATATGTTGATGCATGCTTTGAAACAGGCTTGATACTAAGACCAGATGAATTCTTGCATGCGTGATCTAAGCTATACTTATTGATGATGCAGAGATGAAGCAAGTTTAAATACACACGTTACTAAAATAAAACTTGCGTAGTCTATGCTCTGATATTGGATTGCTGAAACAAAGGAATTGATATGTTTCTTTTTTTTTTCCAGTTTTATTTTTTGTTCAGAGCATATTTACTTTGAGCATAATCAGTGGTACTGATTCATTTGTTTGCATAAGTTATGATTTCTAGCTGGCCATGAATGAAAGTGCATACTACAGTTTTGAAAAATAAACGTGTACAAGCGAAATTGAAATGGCCGAGAGAAGAGAAATAAAAGGAAAGTTTGAACGGTTTGAAAAATGTTGTGATTTAATTTTAGTTAAATCTTTCCTTGATTTTAGATTGATAATTTTTAAATGTTAACGTTACATTTTTTTTTTATGTAGTCAGTTAAAATTTTACGTATGTCAAAAATTATATAAAACAACGGTCCTTTAAAACGAACCAACGTCCGTCTTAAAATCACTGACCAAAAATTTTCTTCAGAAAAATTTGAAAATATTATCTTTACACTGCGTTAAACAGACGCAGTCTAAAATATCAAAAATTTTCACAAAAATGACATTTTGAAAACACACGTTTTATAACGTCACTTTAACCCGATAAATCACGCGTCTTTCAACTCGAAATTTAACGGTTCAATCCTAGCTTAAAATTTTACAGTTATTATTTAATTTTATTGTCATATAAAAATTTTCAAAATATATCTCAAATTTAAATATTTAACTATATTGGTAAACCCAATTTATAAAATATATTATTAAAAATTAAAGATAAATTAAATAAATTAAATAAACAAAATAACAAGCTGAACTAGGGTTGTTACACGTAGAATCAAAAAAAAATAAAGATCGATGCAAAAACTTTACTAAGAAAACCCAAGTTATAACAAATAGTTCGGAAAGGTAAAAAGAAATAAGAGCAACCTAACATTAGCTCCTTTAATAAGGTGCCAAGCATCATCTTCTTAGTATCTATTATATATTGGAATGTAAAAGGTATAATAAATGATGCAAGAAAATTAGACCAATTTATCATTACAGGCTAAACCCAATATTAATTATAACTCTAGAAAATAAATTTAGAGATGAGTAGATCAACATATTTGACTAAAATCTTTATAATGGTTGGGAATCTTTTAATAATAATTCTGGGCAATCTAAAGGTGGAATCATGGTATTTTGGCTCGAAGCTATATGGATAGTTAACAAAATAGATGTATATGAACAAAAAATTACTATAGAAGTCACAAATGCTAGCGGACTAAAGCTTCCGTGCATATTTGTATGTAGTAATTGTGAAATCCTATGCGGATCGAGTAATATGATAATATCTACTAGACAAAATTTATATCAAAATAGCAGTATAAAAATTATGATAAGTAAAGTGCACCAGAGATTTTTATACTGGTTCGAACTTCTCATTCTACGTCCAGTCCCAGACTCCTTTCGAATTTAACTAAAAAATGCCCTTACCTAACATGGAGGAATAGATATTACAAACCACCTGAGCTACCGAACAGGACCTCATGTCTGAAGATCTCTAACAGGATTTCAACTATTATAAATGGTTGAGTTTGTGACTTTGTGTGCTCTTTGAATAGCGCAAATGAGCCAACATATAGAACCTTTCTATAATCTTCTTCTTGATGGTATAATGTGTGTTCGTGAATAAAATAGAAATAGATTGACCACTATAGAAATAGATTTGAAAGTTCAAATGATCAAATAAAAAGTTATTGAATATTTTGAATGATCAGTGAATTCAAAAGAGATTGTAGATAGTTATGAATCCAAGAATGGAGATTGTTTTATATAGGAAATGAATGGTTGCAACTATTTTGTGAAAAGTTGTAATAATTAAAAGATTTGCAATCATTAATAAGGGGAAGTGACTCTTCATGAGAAAAAGGATCCCTTCAGTCTTTTAAGTAAAAAATTGCAGTCGCGACATTCGATCGACTAAACCAAATGATTAAGTCAACTAAATGATAGTAAAATGTATCCCAAAAGAAAAAATTGTTAAAAATACATGATTTTGTCAACTGAATATTTTAATTTGGTTGACTGAATACTTTAATTTAGTTGACTGAATTCTATATAGTACATACATGATTCGGTTGATTGAATTTGACATTTTAGTCAACCGAAAACTATGCCTTTTCACTGTCAAAACTTGATGAAAGATCTTTTGAAGACTCACATGTTTTTAATCTTGTCATAGTGATGAACAATGATGTCACTGTAGAGCCAACTGTTAATTAAGGCTTTCGATGGTTCTCTTGCTGATGAGGAAGGTCGATCCTTTTTTTGGGCCATTGATTGAGAGTGGAGATATCTTGAAGAAATTTTCTTTTTGTGCTTTTGGTGAGGAGGATGAATGGGTAAAGGTCAGGTTTAGAAGAATAAAGAAGGTTTTAAGAGATGCAACTATTGTAAATGGGTACATATCGCAAAGGTCGTGTCTATTTGACCAATCATCCCTTTTTAAAAAAAAATATGCGACCAATCGACTAAAATTGGAAATTCAATCGATTGAGTTACAGAAATGCCTATCCTAAAAGTTTATAGTGTAAATTTGATGTTTCCAACCAATTGATTTTCTTGTTTCAATCGATTGAGCTAGTTGTTTTTTAAAAAATCTTTAACTTCTTGTTCAGCCGATTGAACTAGGGCATTTAGTGATTGATCCCGTTGTCTCTTTATGTTTGAAATTTTGATCTTTTGATGTAATGAAGTTTTATAAAAAGTATTTATAAGAATGTAAACACATATCCAGTTCTGTAAATAAATTAAATACAAATGGATACTTAATAGTATATTTATTTTTCTTCATATATATAAAATAACTTACTCTAAAAAATTACTTATTTATCTTCGCTAGGTTTGGATTCTTCTGGTGGAAAGTATTTCCATGAATTTGGTTCAATTTTAGTTTGCACTTTTGAAGAAATAAGGCGAGACCATCTATTTGTATAAACTAGAGTATGATTCCAATCTTCGTTTGATGGCCCTGTTTCCTAAGACTTTCTTGGAGTTAAGTCGTATTTATTAGCTGGAGTTTCTATTAGATGAGGAGAGTTTTTACGGATGCTATTCTTTGTTGGTGAATGTCCACAAATAGGCAAAATACATATTATAAGAAAATTAAGATGTGCTCCTTATTTATGTTGTTCATATTACATTTCTTTCTGAACTCTAATCATTTCCTGTTGATAGTGATGGATTTCATTGATTTATTATTGGTAAATGATGATGCAAAGTTAATCGATCACTTGATTTTCCTTCCTTTTGGAGAATAATTGATGTGATATGTAGCTGATAGAATAATATTTAGGGGAATGATTTATTCGATGGTGGAGTTGTTTTAGTTGGAGATGATAAGAACTTTTGGAGGAAGGTGAACTATAGTCGATAGTTGAATATGATGAATCATGGTCTGAAGACATTGTTTGAACTCGTATTGCCTTTATTTTAGCATGGTGTATGTTTTCTTACAGAACCTATTATTTTTATGTACTTTGTTTTGTTAAATTTCGCATTTGTTTTCAAGTTTGAGAACATTTTTGATATTTTAGCCTTTCATTTTTCGTTACTAAAGTTATGTATTTTGCTTTAAATTTAGTATTTTTATTTAAAGATTGATACCGGTACTTTGTATACTAACAAAATAATAAAAAATGTATGCGATCGATAAAAAGATTAACAAGAAGAATACTATTGTAAATCGTTCAATGACACAATGCCAAGTTCACATCTCGACTTAATGAAGAAATTTTCATTTAATGGTTTTGTGAAGACATCTGCAATTTGATTTTCAAAAGAAACAAATTTGAGTAATATTATGTCTTTCTCTATGTTAGCATGTAGAAAGTGATGACAAATATGAATGTGTTTGGTATGAGGATGATTTATTCGATTCTTTGACAGGTTTATAGCACTTGTATTATCACAATAAATTGAAGATTTATTAAAGAATATCCCATAGTCACAAAGAGTTTTCAGCATGTAAATTACTTGTGCACAAGACAAAACAGCAGATATATATATATATATATATATATATATATATATATATATATATATTTTGCTTCACACGTTGATAGTGAAATAAAAAATTTCTTTTCACTGAACCATGCTACTACAGACCGTTTGATGAAGTATAGTAAAGTTCCAACAATGCTTCAACAATGTTTTTGATCCACACTTTTTCTGTTTTTATCTTTAACAAGATGAACTGTAGTGCTCATAGGTGTCGGTTTACTAGACGTAATGTCCATTACAAAACATTTTATTAAATTATTACGATATTTTCTTGGTTAATAAAAATACCATTACCTAGTTATTTAATTTTTAAATTGACAAAATACGAGAGTTCTTCCATTTGGGACACCTAGAATGCACTTAACATTATTTTTGAAAACTCATTGCATAAATATTCATTTGTAAATATGAAAATGATATTGTATGCATAAATTTTTACAATTAGCGTAACTTTTTTAGTCGTCTAATAAATAGAGTTTGATCAGCTTTTCAAATTTCAAATTCAAAATCTACAAGGTAGCCTTAAAGTCATTGGTACTACGTACGAGGTGCTTGTTTTAAACCGTAATGAGCTTACTTAAGTTTATAGATGTGATTAGAAAATTTCCATGTATAAAATGAGGTGGTTGTTCTACAAAAACATTTTCTTTAATAAAACCATTTAGAAATGTTCTCTTAACATCTGGTTGGTAAATTTTGAAATTATGATGATAGGAGAAAGCCAGTAAAATATATATTGCTTCAACCTTACGATAAGAGCAAAAGTTTCTTCATTTCCATCTCCTCTTCTTGATTATATCCTTTTTGCAACTAATCTAGCCTTATTTCATATCATATTACCATTTCTATTAGCTTTATTTCTATAAATCATTTCACAATAATGAATGTTTGATCATTTTGTTTTGGAACTAATCCCCAAATGTCATTTCGTTCGAATTAATTTAGCTCTTCTTGCATATCTAAAATTTAATAGTCATCCGTTGAAGCTTCCTTTAGATTTTTAGGTTCTATATAGATATAAATACCATATGACTCATTTAATTTAACCAATGTCTATTTCTGACATATGTATTTGATTCACTAACTATATTTTCAATTGAATGATTTTTAAAATTCTTGGTGGAGTTCTAAGTTCATTTTCAATTGAATTTTCTGTAATTTGTTGTTCTTCATTTTGAGTTATAGTAATTTGAGATGGATTTTACAAGTTGGTTGCTCTATAATATCTTGTTCATCATCTTTATTGTTTTTGAAATTTTCGTCAAATTATACATATGATGTTTCTTTTATAGATTTTGAGCGCTTATTATATATTCTATATGCTTTGCTTCATTCCAAATATCCAATAAATATTTCTTCATCGGATTTTGGAATCGAATTTTCCTAGTTGATCTTTTATATTTAATATTAAACATTCTGATCCAAAAATCCTTGCATATGATATATTAGGTTTTCTACCATGAAAAAGTTCGTATGATATATATTTAGTTAAAGGTCGAATAATGACACGATTTAAGACATAGCATGCAGTAGACATGGCTTCTGTCCAGAAATATTTTGGTAGTTGGCTACCACTAAGTAGAGTCCTAGCACATTCATGTGGCATCCGATTCTTTCTTTTTACAACTCCACTTTGTTGTGGAGTTCTAAGGGACGAGAAGTTATGACTAATACCTTTTTGTTACAAATTTTTACAAAAGGTTCATTTTTAAATTCGTCGCCATGATCACTTCGTATATTTCTAATTTTTAAAATTTTTAAATTTTGAATTCTTTTAGTAAATTTTTTAAATGATTCAATAGTATCTTTATTGTTTTTTGAAAATAATGTTCATGTATATCTAGAGAAATCATCTACGATTACAAAAATATATTTGTTATGACTTATAGATTGAACTTAAGTAGGATCAAATAAATCCAAATGTAGTAATTCAAAAGATTGCAATGTTGAAATGATTTTCTTAGATTTAAAAGATGATTTAGTAAAATTTCCTAGTTGGCATGCATCAAAAATATTATTTACTTTATTATTAATCTTTGGTAGACCTTTTACTAAATTAGTTTTATATAATTTACTAAAATCTTTTGTGCAATAGCCACGGATCATTATCTTTGGCTATTAAACACATGTCTATGTTGTGATTAATTTTCATGTTTAAATATAAACATTTCATTCTCTAATTCCTTCACAAATTAGATTTTTATTTTGATAGAAAATATACATTTATCTTTTACGAAAGGTATATTAGAACCTCTATTGCATAATTGACTAATGCTTAGTAAATTATGTTTTAAATTTTAAACCAATAGAACATTAGTAACAAGAGGTAAATTAGACATACTAATGTTGCTCACTCTACTTTTCCATTGATATATCCTTTAAAATTATCTCCAAAAGCGAAACCTCGATCTGAGTAGATAATATTTGTTAGCGTATCTTTATTCCTCGTCATATGCTTGAAGCAACCACTGTAAAGTATCCATTTTACTTTCTTTTTATTAGGAACCTTCGAAAAATATTGAAATGATATTGGTACCCACTCCCTCTATTAGGGTCCAAAGAGTTCGGTCTTAGGAAGACAAACCCAATTGGGTTTAGAATTCCCTTTGAAAATGAAATTTGAATTCTTATGAAAATTAGAAATTAAATTCTCTATATACTTATTTGCTATCAAATAGTTGTTTGTCTTTGGAACCCAAATTTTTATAGTTTTAGACTTGCTAATTGGTTTTCATTAACCGTAGTATTTTTTTTGAAATTAGTATATGTGACAATATTGTTTAGAGCTAGTCTTAATTTCTTTGCTTAGTTTGTTATAATCTAATCCTCTTTTACTAGAAGAAGATTGTGAACTTTATATAATTTTAGAAAGGTTCTCTCTACCTTTATTAAAATTAGAAACATTTTTAGTAATGCTTTCTAGTTTAGCTTTATGACCAGCTACTAATAATTTTAATATTTTACTACGAGTATTTAAATTATGATTCTTTATTTTAATATAACGTTTTATTTTTCTGAGTTTCTATTTCACTCCTTAACATAGTATGCTATGATGATATATTAGTACAGGAGTCATGAGATTTTACCGATTCATCTTCTAATATTTTCTTTTCATCTCTTAGCACATCAACTTCTAGTTCACTTCTGTTCAATTTTTTTAATGTATCTTTACATTTTCTATTCAAATCCTTGGCATGTCTAATAACTCAGAATTTATTTCAGCTAAATCATTGAATGAGAGTTCACTTACATCATCACTAGTATCCTTGAAGCATGCATTTGTTTATTCGTAGTCACTGTCATATCCGACGAAGAAGGTGAGTCTGAATCATCCCAACTTACTAAAAAAGCCTACTTCCTTTTATGAAATTTCTTGCTCTTATTCTTTGAATTGTTCTTCTTTTAATCTAGGCAGTCTCTCTTTATATAACACATCTTATCACATTCATAACATTTGAGTGAGGAAGTTGATGGATTGTTGGTGCTATTCTATTGTTGCCAAAGTTATTCTTTTTGAACTTCGGGAACTTTTTGAAATTTTTAGCTAAAAATGTGATTTTTTTTTTCATCACCTTATTTAGAGACTTCATTTTTTGCTTGGAATGCAATAGTTTTTCTATCTTAAGCTTGTACTCATTTTGCTTGTAAATTCACTTCATATGACATAATATTTCTTATTAACTATTTTAGTTTAATGGTTGAAATGTCTTTAGCTCCTTCAATGGCTAAGACCTTTTCTTCCCACTCATTAGTTAAAGAGTTTAGGATGTTTGAAACAACATCAAAATTAACATATTTTCCTCCTAGTGCTAAAGTGAGTGATCTATGTCTTGAAATCTAGAGTACATATCAGTTATAGTTTCATCTTGCTTCATTCTGAAGTTTTGAAATTGATTTTTAAGAATTGAAATCTTGCTTTGTTTGACCTTGTTTGTATCTGTATGAGTTATTTTAAGAGTATGCCAAATTTCATATGCTGATGTTGTAACACCCCAAATTTAAAATACCATTAGTCAGGAGATTTAATTAGATAAATTAAATAGAATAATGTAAGGACTAGAGTTATAAGAAAACTGAGATCTAATTAGGGTCATGCCTTAAATAAATGGATTTATAAGAATGATTTATAAGTTAAATATTCAAGAGAATCGGGCAAAGGTAATATGAGAATGGCCAAACCCCTAAAACCCTGAGAACCCTTTTATTCTCATTACATTCTTTCAAAAATAAAAACATAAACAAAAGATAACAGGGCCGTTCATAACCCTAAAATGAAGAAGAGCAAAATCCAATTAGAAGCGACAATTCAAGCTAGGAAGATTAAAGTGAAGAATAAATTTAAAGTTCCTCATCCAAACAAAGTGAATAATGATCTAAACCATCTCACATAAGTCATCTTGAAAGTTTTAATTCCGTTTTAAGGTTTAAAATTATATGATTGGATGAATGACAATATGCTTTGATTTATATGCCCGTTATAATTTAGACAAGGATTTCTGTGGGAGAATATAATTTTTAGGCTAAGAATCATACGAACTGGTTTTCGAATGCCATGATTTTTGAATATGTTATGCAAAATATTATAAAATATTATTTTGAAGATGGGTTTAAATTTTCATAGTATTCTAAGCTATGGATAATTTATTATGAATTTTGAATGAAAGAAATAGTTAATTTTGGGTTTAAATTATTTAAGGCAATTAAGTAACATCTTCGAATCTTACATTTATATATGTTAGAAAACATATTAAAAGTGAAAAATTATGATTTTGGGGATTTTTCCTAAGTGTTTTATTATGGTTAATAAATTATTTAAGATATAGGGCTTAAATATTTCGTTAAGGGGAATGGCTTATTTGTTAAAATGATTTCATTTGTTAATTGTTGAATTCGACAACCTTTTTAGAAAAGAATTTTGATAAAGAATTGGCAACCAATTATGTATCGAAAAATTAGGCAAATTAAGTAAAAAGGAATTACTTTGAAAGGCATGAAATCAGTTTTTTTTTTTTGAATTACAACTTCACCACTTCCACTTGCTTGCTTTAGTCACCATGCTTAGTAGGCCTTTCGCATCCATTTGAAACCAATGCACATGGTATCAAGCAATTGATATGTAGTGTATTGGAGAAAAATGGAAAGGACTATGTCGAAGGCATGCTTTCGAAAGGGTTGAAGCCACTTTTATAAGCATCAAATCCATTACATCCTTTTGTTTTTAAAAGATGCTTTCAAAGGGATAGAAACCATTTTTACAAGCTTTCGATCAACCCAACTTGCCTTTGTTTTTAAAGAAGCTTTCTAAAGAATTGCTGCATTTTGAACTCATTCGATACCTGCTACTGCATTCATACCTTTTGAATCAGTTAAAAACCACTTTTCCTTACAGTATTTGAAAGGGATATTTTTGCTTTTGTTATCCTTATCCCAGCAATTATATTTAATGTTAAACCCAATGATTTCTAAAGAGGTACTTTCCAATGGTTTAGGAGCTATGTTTCCATAAAATCTTACTTGAATTAAATTCCTTCAAAAGGAATGTTTAAGTATGTCGAAAGATATGTTTTTAATGGTTTTGAAAAAGAAGGTATAAAATTTTAAGTAATGCTTTCAAAAGGGAGAGTGACGGAGGTTAACTCATGATGTCACAATGGTTCGAAGGATCTAGTCAAAGCCTTAGCTTTCGAATAAGAAAGCCCAATCTTATTTTTTAGAAGACAAACCCATGGCAATGTAAAAGAGTTTTGAAATGGCATTTAAAATTTGAAATCTTAGAGGAAGTTTTCCTTGCCAAGAATGTCTTAATAACCTCACTATGTGCATTCACCATTGTAAAAATCCTTCCAGGCCTCCGCCTAGGCATAATGCGAGGCTTACCTCCTAGCAATTTTCCTAGGCCTATCTAGACAAGGTTTACGGCGTTATGTAAAAATTAAAACATGTATTTGGGTACTTGTTAGGAATTACTAAAGTCTCAATGCTAGATATAAGCACTAATGCGCTAGTATCTAGTAGTCTTGCCTCTTTAACTACTCCTATGTACATCTAAAATCTAAAATTTCCAATCTATATCAATTATTACTAAACAAAACAATTAAATTTTCTCCAAAGTACATGAATTATCAAAAATGCCTAACTTCGATTAAACCTCGATTAATCCAAGCCCAAACAATTAATCCATGGTCCATACATACCATATAGCGTTTGCCTAGTGATTTTTACAACCTTGCATGCATCCCATAAGCAAACTTATTCTTCCAAGTTAGACGTGTTAAAGGTGTATCTATATTTTCAAAGCCCTTAATGAACATCTGATAATATCCCCCCAACCCAAGGAAATTACAGACTTTGGTTGCACTACTCCGTACATTTTGTTCTTGCACTAAGGTAACCTTGTTCGGATCAACAAAATCTCATTCTTGGAAATGAAATGACCCAATAATTATACTTCTCACCTCCAAAAGTAACATTTAAAAAGATTTTCCTTCAAGCAATTTTTCCTCAACTCTTCCATTAGTGTAATCTGTGATCTTCTTTACTTTTAAAAAATATCAACATATAATTTACTAACACCGCTATAGTTTTATCGGGTTGGTCCCAAAAAACACTAGTCATAAGATCGAAAAGTATTTTCATGCATTTGTAATCCCAAATGGCATTACCAACTAATTAGTAATATGTATCGTGGGTTCTAAAGGCAGTTTTCAAAATTTTATCCTTAGCACCATTAGTTGATGAAATCCTACAGCAAGATCGATTTAAAACAAAATCTTTCTCCTCAAAGTTGGTCAAACAAATCATCTATACGAGGAAGAGGGTATTTGTTCTTTCTTATTAACTTATTTAATTTTCATTAGTTGATGCATAACCTTAGGGACCCATCTGCTGTGGTGGAAAACAGGATGGGTTCACCCTACTTTGATGTACTCCTTCGAATAAGAACCTTCTTCAAAAGATCATAAATTTGATTTTCTCATTCTCTTCTTTCTCTCAGAGCCATGCATCTAATATGTAAGACAACCAACTTCGTATCTCGCTCTAAACTATTGTGGAATTCAATTTCCCAATGAGGAGGTAAACCCAAAATCTCTTCAAAAACATCCATGAAATTTCTAACAATGAAACTTGCATCAATTCATGATTAGAATCATCTAAGGAGTATAAATAAGTCGACAGAATTGAACTCTCTAACTTAAAGTAAACATTTAGCCATGTGCCACCACTATCCTTCATATGGGCTACACGAACATCACAATCAATAATAACTACTTCTTTATCATCCAAGCAATCCTTATATAAGTCCATAACTTGAGAACCGAAGCACAAAATCATAACAGGAAAACCTGTACCTACCTAAGAAATTTAATATCTCTACATATCATAGAAAGATGCATTAACCACTCAATTGAACACTCGTTCTGACCCGATCATTATAGTAAAATAACACCCGAGTCAGTCTGGAAAACCAGCATGAGAAAACACACTCAATTGAATTAGTAAAGTTTCAAAACCCTTTGAAATCAAAGGTATCTCGTAAGACCAAGCCATAAATAAACATGGCGGGTTTTTACCTTACGATAACCAAAATGTTTCTTATAAAATTCTCTGATATTATAATGGTTTCTAAGTACAAATACTTATTCAAATAGTCGAAATTGTTACATTCATTAAATTCCAGCATACTAGGTTCTACAATCAAAATCGTAAGTGGCACATAGGAAGAATGGATTTTCAACTAATGACTAGGCACTGGGGTACCGCCTGTCATGGTACCTGGTCTAGATCAGCATACAAAGGACCCCTCCCGATCCTCTGCAACACAAAACCGGAGCTAGTCCTTACTGGATTGTCCGAATAAGATCACCCCGCGGTTGGGATCAGCAACCGCCCCACAAAGCCGATTAAAAGGGCATCTAGTGTGACGACCCAGAATTTTGAATATTAGAAATTGAAAATTTAATTGATTTTAAATGTTAGAAAGTTATTTTAACTTGAATTTTAATTATAACTATGAATTTGGCAATTTAAATTATTGAATTTAAATTTAATAAAGATGGGTTAAATAATGAATCTTGATTTTTAAGCTGATTTAAAATATTTTCAAGACTTAGAAAATTTATATTTTATAATACCGAAGATAATGGAGGGCTTCAGAATTGGATTTGAAAATGTTTTGTTCAGTTTTAAATTTATATCGTTTAAATCGATATTTAAAAATATCCTTCTGAGGCACAGTCTCAGAATTTGACGAAACCAGTTCTATTTGATCCGTAATATTGTATTATTATCGGATTTAAATTTATAGCATTTGGAGTTGTCGTATGATCATACGATAGATAAATGCACAAGAATTTATATCAAAACTTAATTTAATAACAGGGTTCAAAAAGCTATCTTCTCCATACGATCGAATTTGGACTCGAAACCTTTCCATTGCGTTCGGAATAGAGGTTTAACATTATAGACGCCTAGCGGCACGCATCGATTGCAAATCGGGATTTTGAGTTGCGAAATTGATGCCATTTGAATTTAATTTAAATTTAAACATAAGTAATATAATTTCATTTGAAACACTATTTCAAGTCTATGCAAACATGTAGAGGAAATTTTTTGCACGTGTCCTTCCTATAGCCATGCGTCTTCCCTATCAACTTATCGAAATGAGATTTTAAATGAATAAAAAAGTCGTGTTTTCCTTCTCTTCATTCCTGTTTAAAAATTTAATCGAATTAAATCGAAACAATGGCGACTGTTTTATTCCCATCTCCTTGCCTCTCTTCCTTAAAATTCGTTCATACTAAAATAAGAAGATGAAGCCTCCTCAAAATCAAATCTATTCGCTCGCCTTTTTAATTTCAATCGAATTTGTGTGTAAGGTCTCGAACGCGTTGTATGGTGGCGTGGTGGAAGTACTTGAGGCCGAGGCAGTATTCACAACTTTGTCGCGAATGGGTTCTCTGGCAGCAACCCGGAAGGGTTTTCATCTGGGTTTGAATTGGTGATTTAAGGTCGCGGTGGTTCGCAAGACCGCGTGGAGAGGAAGTGATGTCAAATCAATGGCGACTCGATTTTGGTTAGGAAGCTTGGTTTCCGAGCAGCGTTCTAGTGGGAATGGTTTCATTGTCTGGTGAGTTTGACTTCGCTGGTAGTGGCCTCGTTCGTGAGTGGTGATGTCTACTAGGGTTGGGGTGTCGGTTGGAGGTAGTTTTATGTTATTTATTTTAGATTAATTTAAATTTATCTGAAGATATGAATATAGGTTAAAATTTGATATGCAGTTAGGAAATTGCTGTTTTATTATATACATAAAATGAATTTATAGATATAACTATATCTATATCTATATATGTACATGCATGCTTTAGTCTAGTGTTTATTTTAGAAATATTTAGGAGATAAATTTTCTTAGTTAACTTGTCTAATTTTCTTTTAGATACTAAGAAATTTAAAAAAAAAAGAAAAAAAAAGATTTGTTTAAATATTAAAAATTTTAGCTAGATTTAACTATTACTTAAATTAAATAAATAAAAATGAGAAATTGAATTGTTCGTCTAGTTCAAATATTAATAAATTGTATAATTGTTTATACAAGGTCTAATACAATGAAGAAAACAATTTGGAATGAAAATGGATTGCATGCAAAGAAAAGGTGAGATCTTCTCACCCAATCAGATTTTTCTGATTTAATTTTAAATAGCTAAATTTAAAATTGTTGATTGTGTGCTTGGATGATAAATTATTATCAGTTGTGTTGGATTAGACCCTATGCGCCGCATAATAGCGGATGATATTATATTTAAACCCATATACCGTGATATTCCACCTCGAAGTGGAATTGGTATTATATATGTATTTGGAGTGATTGATTTCCCGCATTACATGGCGGATGAGACCCTATGCGCCGCATATTAGCGGATCATATTTTATAAATCCCATATACCGCGATATTCCACCTCGAAGTGGAATTGGTATTTAATTATTGTGCTAACATCGAAACAGGTTGGAGGGATCCAACTGGATTCCTCAAAACATTTGAATTTGTTTCGATGTTGTGTGTTGATTATTTATAATCTGTAAGTGATCATATTTGTGATTGAATTCGTTGAAGGCTATGGTTTAGACGAATATATTTTTGGTATTGTAGGATACCAGAAATAAATAAAATTGAATTTGAAATTTAAGTAGAAAATCTAAAGTGAAATCCTATAGAATAAAATTCCAAAATATGGGAAAATGTTCAATAAATGGATTTCGAGTAATATTATTCAAAAGTTTAAAGAATTTAAAATACGGATTTTAAATAGTTTGGAAGAGATAAAATAAATTTGTTTTAAAACGAAATAAATTTAGAAATCAATATGAAAATTGATTTGGTGTTGGAAATAAATCTTTAGAATCAATTTGGAAAATTTATTTTATGTTTAAAAAAAACTCTTTGGGAAATCGATATGTAAATTGATTTGTTGATTGAAATAAATTTAGAAATCAATTTGGAATTTGATTTGGTGATTGAAATAAATTTGAAAATTGATTTGGTGTTGAAAGTGAATATTTGGGAATCGATTTGAAAATCATATATCAGTGGATATTCGAAAATTTAAATTCACAATGGGAATTTTATAAAAGAAAGGGAAATTTGTTTAAAAAAATGAATATTGTTTTGTTTTTTTAAAGTACGGAAAGGAATTTACGGATTTGGAACGTAAATTTAAAATAAATCCAGAAAGATTTATAAATTGATTTGAACGAACCATTTTAGAATGAAAGGTGTACTTTCCCTGAAAAGCCAAGTATGTTTTCAATATAGTTTATAAATATAAGTTGAAGTTGTAAAGATGGTTTTAAGGAAAGAATATTTTGGAGAAATTATTTACTTGGGTATTTTGAAAATCTTTAAAGTAAAGATTTATTTTAAATTATTATAGAAGTGATTATTTAAAGTTTTAATTGATGTTTGTTTTAGAAAATGGATATTTAAATAGTTATACCCTATCTAATAATTTTATTCTAAAATTATTTTGGACTTGAATTTTTATATGGTATAATATTTTCATAACTAATATTTAAGTAAGTGTTTTAATCTAGTTTTATTTTAAATATTTCCAAGTATATACGTTTGGATAAGTAATTTAAATTATTTTAAAGTATTTGGACTAGGTAGATTTTCAGTGGAAATGAATAAATATTTGGGAATATATTCCGCGTAAGGAAAATGATTAGGAATTTGTTTTCAAAGGATTGAAAAGTGAAAAGTGATTTGAAATTTATTTTCAAATTGTTGAAGTGTTAAAAATTATATCTTGAGAAGATATTTTGAAAATAATAATCCGGGGTCGGATTCCAAATGGATATTCAAAGACATCGAACCTTTGTGATAGTGATGGATCTTTTGTTTAAAAGATCAAAGTGGAAATTTGTTGTGATTTATTTGAAATCTGAATGTAACACTAATTTTTAAAATAAGCGCTCGTTATTCGGATTAGCCGGGAGAGGACTTTGTGTCATAAAACCCATTCCGAATAATGATACGACAAAATGGGATTGCATTTGAAGATGGTGTTGAAGACGGGTATTTTCGAAAACGAAAGGATTACCTGTTGAATGTCTCTGCACCGGGTTACTCCGACATAGAGATTTTATCGCCCTTTGTGATGGGGATTCCGGACGTGATTAGTGAATATCCGAATTGCAAGGGCTTCCATGAAGTGCCTTCAGTTCCAATCGAACCCGGAATGGACTTGTATGGATGTGTGACTGACGTTACACTTTGAGATGTAATGCTGGTTTCTATCAAATACATTTCTGTTGGTGGTAGAGAATTCAGTCTCTTAGCTCAACACCCTTCTTTGAGACATATGAGCTTAGACGTTATGTAGTTGATGGTTATTAGTGATACATTCCCAATTTGGTAATGTGGCATACGAAGTGCTGCAGATCATTTGTTGATCGAAGCATGGCTTTGTGAAAAAGTGCAGTTTTGTGGACGAGACTTCATCGGACCTCACAACCCGGAATGGTCAAAATAAGAAAGATGCAGCAAGGTTATTTGGGGGTAGCGCCCCCTGAGGGTATGTCATTTCCTTATGGAAACAGGTGGTATCATGGTATGGAGCCCGGATATTTAACCTATGTGAATTCTGCAAATTTATTACTTTGTGATTTTTGGTATTGAGGATCCTCGGATAATGGTCGGTTACGACCAGGGGATGGCACACTCATGTCAGTAGTCACCTAGTTACAGAGGTAACCCGGCCTTGTGTTGGTAGAGATCCGGTTAGGTTCTCAAGGCGTCCCTCCAAAGGCGTACCCATGTGGCCTATGAAGTTCCTTAGCCTGACCATTTGTTGGAAATCCAAAGAAACAATACGAGCCCTTTATGATTGCAATTGTATAACATGCCTCCTTAGGAGGTTGCTATAGAAGGCATAATATAATGGTACCTATGCTGGCTAAGATTCATATTATATTTTTAAAATGTTTTCCAAACTATGCACTAATAATAATATCAAAAAGATTTTGCGTATCAAGCATGTTTGACTATCATAAGGAGAAATCTCCCCCAAGTTTGCGATTGCATTGTGTGTGTGCCGGGAGGCCTTATGTTAGTTTCATTTTCCAAAAAGCATTATGGATTTCTTTTAAATTCTTTTGTTTTCTTTCGTAAAAAAATAACTATTTCTAAGATCTCACACCAGTCCCGTTACTGACCTGGAGTTTATTATTCTCTTTCTAAACTCTGGGTTCTCATAATTTTCCACATGGGTAGCCTAGAGCCAGGTTATCATTATTCTGGAGCGAAGTCAATCAAGAAGTATGCTATGGAGATCTGGAGTTCAAGCTAGATGGTGAGACGTATCACTTATATTATATAATGTCCGTTGCGTTTGGATTGGTGCAAGTCAAATTTTCATATAAGCCAGTTTTAATAACTGCCAGTATTGTATTATGTCGTTGTAAACTCTGATGTATGTATAAATTGATATAGTGCTTTGTTTTAAAGATTATTCATTTATCTACTATATATTGTTCCGCTGTGAAATGTGAGATTCTGTTATTGTTTCTGTTTCTTCTTCGATCTCCTTCTTTAACCCTAACGGTTCGGTTTTCTGACATTCGACTGTGCGGCATTTGATACGGTGGACGAATTAAAGTCAACTTTCGAGCGTCGAAAAATTAGGTCGTTACAATTTTGGTATCAGAGCATTTGGTTAAACGAAAACCTTGGCTCTGGTGGGTGTTACTCATTAGAGATAGAGTCAGCAATACTTTAGAATGAGTTTGAGTGTAATAATAAATACGAGCACGTATTTGTTAGTGAATATAAAATTGTTTTATATGGTGTTGACTTATCGGTTGATTGTTTATAGATTCTGGTCGGTGCAGTTTGGCCAACTGCATCGATAGGAGTTTCCAAACTCTTTAACAAGATTAAACCAACACAGTATTGTTTTAAAATAGGGTAAATGAAATAATTTTACCCAAACTATTTTGCATATAAAAGGAAATAATCTTTGTAAATTATTATAGTATATGGTTGATTGTTTGTTAGGAAGTGATAATATTAAATTATTATAATTGATTATTGAATAAGAAATTGAAATCATAACCATATGTTAAGAAATAAAATCCATATACAAATGAGATTTGTAAATATAAGTGGTAATGTGATTTATAATTTGAAGTGGAATTCCAGAGAAATGTTTGAAAGAATTTGAAAGGATTTGGAATTTTGGAAATTAAATCCCTATTTAGTTTGAAAATGTTTTTTTGCAAAGGTTTGGAAAAAAAATGTTTTGAAGGGATAAAAGAACTAAACTCTTTTCGATCGTTGCAAAATAATTTCGGTAATGGCTATAAGATCATCGACGTTCATTTTCGAGTTTCCAAGAGAGGAATTTTTGTCGGATTATTTTAAATGAAAGTCGTTTGCAAAAATGGTTTGGTTTTTGAATTCAAAAGATAATTTGAACTGATTTTAAAAAAAATGATTTTTGAAAAGATGGAAAGACTCTGGAATCCTATATAAAGTATTTATAGAATACAATTGAGTTTGACAACTTATAAATCTGACGTTGTTAAAATAAAATTTAACTTGAAGAAAGGTTAAAGTCAAAATAATTTGACTTTGGAAATTATTGATTTCAAGGGTAATTTTGAAATATCGAGAAATTGTTTAAAACTCTAGAATATTTATTAAAAGTGTTTATGAGTTGATAACTTATATAATTTGAATTTTGATGGACTGAATTTAACTTAAAGAATTGAGTTAAATTAAAGTGAATATGAAAACAAAATAAGTGAGAAAACTTATAGAAGTTTAAAATTGAATTTGAATTGTGTTAAATAAGGTGAAGGAGAAAATAAATTTGGGATCAAACAAAAGTATAAAACTGGAATTGAAACTGAATATTGAAAACCAATTTGATTTGTGTGAAATAAAATGAAGTTGTAAAATTAATTTAAAGTGAACTAAAAGATAATAAAGGTGGAAATAAAAAAAATGGTTTGAGATAAAATGAATTGGAATTCGTAACGAATTAGTACATGAAACTAATTTAAAATAGTGATATGAATCAGTTGTGAATGAAAGATAGTTGATAAAATTCCATATTCAGAAGGTAAATTGAATCCAAATAGAATTGAAATTGTAAGTTGAATTCAAATGAAATTGATAATGCAAGATTGAATGAAAATGGATATATAACTTCAATAGTAAAGTGAAAAATGGTATAAGAAGTATATATTCAAAATTTTGTAAAGGAATGTGCAAAATGATAAGCAGTATATACAGGTGCGTTAAAAGGAAAAGGAATTGGGATTTGATTTCGAAGATAATTTAAATTGCTCGAAAAAGGTATGTATTTAAATTTCAGTATGAAATTTGTTGATTTTCTGGTCTAGCAACTTGGCTTTTCATTTTCTTTTGAAATCTGGGGGCCCATGGTGCCATTTTGTAGTCGTACCGAGCTAGCCGCGCAAAGGAAACGCTGGAGAAATTTTTCGAAAAATTAGGGAGTTAGAAAATTTTTGAATTTTTTTTGAAAATTTGAACTTTGAATTTAAATTTAAATTTGAACTATGAAGTAAACAATATTTTTTGGAAACTATGAAAGATTTTGGAAAGTTAGTTAAAGTAATAATGGGTCTTCAATGAAAAGATTGTTTTGGGCAAATTGTTAAAAAAGCTGTTTGGTTTTGGGAAAATGATAAATGGGTCAAGGATCATTCTTCTTAACTAGTAATTTCGGGACGGAATTCTTTTAAAGGGGGAAGAATGTGGCGACCTAGAATTTTAAGCATTAGAAATTGAAAATTTAATTGATCTTAAATGTTCGAAAGTTATTTTAACTTGAATTTTAATTATAACTATGAATTTCGCAATTTAAATTATTGAATTTAAATTTTAGTAAAGTTGGGTTAAATATTGAATCTTGATTTTTAAGCTGATTTAAAATATTTCCAAGGCTTAGAAAATTTATATTGATAATACTGAAGATAATTGGGGGCTTCGGAATTGGATTTGAAAATGTTTTGTTCAGTTTTAAATTTATATCGCTTAAGATGATATTTAAAAATAGCCTTTCGAGGCACAGTCTCGGAATTTGACGAAAACAGTTCCATTGGATTCCTAATATTGTATTATTATCGGATTTCAATTTCTAGGGCATTCGGAGTTGTCGTGTGATCATACGATATATAAATGCGCAAGAATTTATATCGAAATTTAATTTAATAATTGGGTTCAAAAAGCTATCTTCTCCATACGATCAAATTTGGACTCGGAACCTTTTCCATTGCGTTCGGAATAGGGGTTTAACATTATAAACGCTTAGCGGCATGCCTCGATTAGAGGTTGGGATTTTGAGTTGCAAAATTGATGTGATTTGAATTTGAATTTAAATTTAGACATAAGTAATATAATTTCATTTGAAACACTATTTCAAGTCTATGCAAACACGTAGAGGAAATTTTTTGCACGTACCCTTCCTATAGCCACGCGTCTTCCCTATAAACTTATCGAAATCAGATTTTAAATAAAAAAATCGTGTTTTCCTTCTCTTCTCATGTTTAAAAATTTAATCGAATTAAATCGAAACAATGGCGACAGTTTTATTCGCATCTCCTTGCCTCTCTTCCTTAAAATTCATTCATACTAAAATAAGAAGATGAAGCCTCCTAAAAATCAAATCTATTCGCTAGCCTTTTTAATTTCAATCAAATTTGTGTGAAAGGTCTCGAACACATTGTTTGGTGGCGCGGAGGAAGTAGTTGAGGCCGAGGCAGTATTCGCAACTTTGTCGCAAATGGGTTCTCTGGTAGCAACCCGGAAGGGTTTTCGTCTGGGTTCGAATTGCTGATTTGAGGTCGCGATCGCTCACAAGGCCGCGTGGAGAAGAAGTGATGTCGAGTCAATGGCAACTCGATTTTGGTTAGGAAGCTCGGTTTTCGACCAGCGTTCTAGTGGGAATGGTTGCATGGACTGGTGAGTTTGGCTTCACTGATGGTGCCCTCGTTCGTGAATGGTGATGTCTGCTAGGTTGGGGTGTCGGCTGGTGGTAGTTTTATTTTATTTGGTTTAGTTTAATTTAAATCTATCTAAAGATATGAATATAGGTTAGAAATGTATATGCAGTTAGGAAATTGCTGTTTTATTATTTACAGAAAATGAATTTATAGATATAACTATATCTATATCTATATATACACATGCATGCTTTAGTCTAGTGTTTATTTTAGAAATATTTAGGAGATAAATTTGTTTAGTTAACTTATCTAATTTTCTTTTGGATACTAAGAAATTTAAAAAAATTGTTTAAATATTAAAATTTTTAGCTAGATTGAACTATTAGTTAAATTAAATAAATAAAATGATAAATTAAATTGTTCGTCTAGTTCAAATATTAATAAATGGTATAGTTGTTTATACAAGGTCTAATACAATGAAGAAAACAATCTAGAATGAAAATGGATTGCATGCAAAGCAAAGGTGAGATCTTCTCACTCAATCAGATTATTCTGATTTAATTTTAAATAGCTAAATTTAAAATTGTTGATTATGTGCTTGGATGATAAACTATTATCAGTTGTGTTGGATTAGATCTTATGCGCCACATAATAGCGGATGATATTATATTTAAACCCATATACCGCGATATTCCACCTCGAAGTGGAATTGGTATTATATATGTATTTGGAGTGATTGATTTCCCGCATTATATAGTGGATAAGGCCCTATGTGCCGCATATTAGCGGACGATCTTTTATAAATCCCATATACCGCGATATTCCAGCTTGAAGTGGAATTAGTATTTAATATTTGTGCTAACGTCTGTAGATGCAGGGAAACAGATCGGAGGGATCCAGCTGAATTCCTCAAAACATTTGAATTTATTTCAATGCTGTGTGTTGATTATTTATAATCTGTGGGTGATCATATTTGTGATTGAAATCATTAAAGGCTATGGTTTAGCCGAATATATTTTTGGTATCGTAGGATACCAGAAATAAATAAAATTGGATTTTGAAATTTAATTAGAAAATCTATAGTGAAATCCTATTGAGTAAATTTCCAAAATATGGGAAAAGATTTAATGATTTCGAGTAATATTATTCAAAAGTTTAAAGAATTTAAAATACGTATTTTAAATAGTTTGGAAGAGATAAAAGAAATTTATTTTAAAAGGAAATAAATTTAGAAATAAATATGAAAATTGATTTGGTGTTGGAAATAAATCTTTGGAATCAATTTGGAAAGTTCATTTGATGTTTAAAAAAATCTTTGGGAAATCAATATGGAAATTGATTTGTTGATTGAAATAAATTTAGAAATCAGTTTGGAATTTGATTTGGTGATTGAAATAAATTTGAAAATCAGTTTAAAAATTGATTTGGTGTTGAAAGTGAATATTTGGGAATCGATTTGAAATTCGTATATCATGGATACTTGAAAATTTAAATTCGCAATGGGAATTTTATAAAAGAAAAGGAAATTTGTTTTAAAAAAATGAATATTGTTTTGCTTTTTTAACGTGTGGAAAGGAATTTAAGGATTTGGAACATAAATTTAAAATAAATCCAGAAAGATTTATAAATTAATTTGAATGAACCATTTCAGAATGTAAGGTGTACTTTCCCTGGAAAGCGGAGTATGTTTTCAATATAGTTTAAAAATCTAAATTGAAGTTGTAAAGATGGTTTTAAGGAAAGAATATTTTGGAGAAATTATTTACTTAGGTTATTTTGAAAATACTTAAAGTAAAGATTTATTTTAAATTATTATAGAAGTGATTATTTAAAGTTTTAATTGATATTTGTTTCAGAAAATGGATATTTAAATAGTTATACCCTATCTGATAATTTTATTTCAAAATTAGTTTGGACTTGAATTTTTATATGGTATAATATTTTCAAAACTAATATATACGTTAGTGTTTTAATATAGTTTTATTAAATATTTCCAATTATATACGTTTGGATAAGTAATTTAAATTATTTTAAAGTACTTGGACTCGGTAGATTTTCAGTGGAAATGAATAAATATTTGGGAATATATTCCGCGTAAGGAAAATGATTAGAAATTTGTTTTCAAAGGATTGAAAAGTGAAAAGTGATTTGAAATTTATTTTCAAATTGTTGAAGTGTTAAAATTATATCTTGAGAAGATATTTTGAAAATAATAATCGGGGGTCGGATTCCAAATGGATATTCGAAAACCACATCGAACCTTTGTGATAGTGATGGATCTTTTGTTTAAAAGATCAAAGTGAAAAACTCTTGTGATTTATTTGAAATCTGAATGTAACACTTATTTTTAAAATAAGCGCATGTTATTCGGATTTGCCGGGAGAGGACGTTGTGTTATAAAACCCATTCCGAATAATGATACAAAGAAATAGGATTGCATTTGAAGATGGTGTTGAAGATCGGGTATTTTCGAAAGCGAAAGGATTACCTGTCGAATGTCTCTGCATCGGGTTGCTCCGGTATAGAGATTTTATCACCCTTTGTGATGGGGATTCCGGACGTGGTTAGTGAATATTCGGATTGCAAGGGCATCTTTGAAGTGCCTTCGGTTCCGTTCGAAACCGGAATGGACTTGTATGGATGTGTCTGACGTTACACTTTGAGATGTAAAGCTGGTTTCTATCAAATACATTTCTTTTGGTGGCGGAGAATTCGTTCTCTTAGCTTAACACCCTTCTCTGAGACGTACGAGCTCAGAGGTTATGTAGTTGATGGTTACTAGTGATACATTCCCAATTTGGTAATGTGGAATACGAAGTGCTGCTGATCATTTTTTGATTGAAGCATGGCTTTCTGAAAAAGTTTAGCTTTGTGGACGAGACTTCGTCTGATCTTACAACTTGGAATGGTCAAAACAGGAAAGATGCGGCAAGGTTATTTGGGGGTAGCGCCTCCTGAGGGTGTGTCATTTCCTTCTAGAAAGAGGTGGCATCATGGTATGGAGCCCATATATTTAACCTATGTGAATGCTGCAAATTTATTACTTTGTGGTTGTTGGTGTTTAGGATCCTCGGATAGTGGTTGGTTATGGCCGAGGGATGGCATACTCATG
The DNA here is from genome assembly GCA_030765085.1 of Allium cepa. Taxonomy (NCBI): domain Eukaryota; kingdom Viridiplantae; phylum Streptophyta; class Magnoliopsida; order Asparagales; family Amaryllidaceae; genus Allium; species Allium cepa. The sequence continues at coordinate 224,406,947 of CM060928.1, forward strand.
TCAGTAGTTACCTAGTTACAGAGGTAACCCGGGCTTGTGTTGGCAGAGATCCAGTTAGATTCTCGGTGCGTCCCTTCAGAGTCGTACTGTAGCGGCCCTCATAAGCTTGCCGCATCTTTCCTGTTTCAACCATTTTCGGAGAGTGAGGTCCTGATGCAGTCTCGTCCACAAAGCTACGCTTTATACAAAATCCATGCTTTGATCACAAATGATCAACAAATGATCATCTACACACAGCAGGACGCAGCATGCCACACTACCAATTTGGGAATATATCACAGATAACCTTCAACTACATAACCTCTAAGCTCGTACGTCTCAGAGAAGGGTGTTAAGATAAAAGAATAAATTCTCCGCCACCAACAGATATATGTATTTGAAAGAAATCTGTTTTATATCTCAAAGTGTAGTGTCATACATACAACCATACAAGTCTGTTCTGGGTTCGAACAGAACTGAAGGCACTTCGTAAGAAGCTCTTGCAATCCGGGTATCCACAATCCCGATCAGACTTCCCATCACTGAGGGAATCTCTATACCGTAGCTACTTGGTGCAGAGACAATCGATAGGTTATCCTGTCGTTCTCCCAAACACCTGGTCTTCAACACCGATCATCAAATGCAATCCATAACGTCGTATCACTATTCGGAATGGGTTATATGATACAAGGTCCTCTCCTGGCTAAACCGAATAATGAGCGCAGTATTTAAAAACATATGGATATGAGATTTCAGTTAAGTCACAACTTCAAAGGAAACCAAAACCTTTCTTCAAATGGTTTAAACAAATCACCATTTCAAATCTTTTAAACAAAAAGATTCGTTTCACCAAGTTCACCCAGTTTCACAAAGATCCATAAAACAATTTCCATTTCAATTGGATTAACTCATTAAATCTTTAAATCAAAGATTTAACTTATAGCTTTCAAACCATTTCCATTACTTGGAAATCATTTTCATTTCAAACTAGAAATCCATTTAACACAAATTGGAAGTTCATTTCTTATGTAAAAGCTTTTATTATTTGAAAATAAATAGTTCTCATTTCGAAAGAATCCAATTATATTTGCACGAGTTAAAGCCTTTGAATTTAAATTCCAGTTCCCAAATCAATACCTTTAAAATGGTTTAACCCATATATAACCTGTATAACATCTTTAATCCCTAGTTTCCAATCATAGAATTCAGTTTCAAATTTGAATTTGAATTTAAATCAAATTATTTAAACTTCAAGGCGTAATCAAGTTATTCAAAAATAAATTTTATCTTTGAAATTCCTTTTCAAAAACTTTTAATTCTAATTCCAAAACTATTTTGGATTCAAAGATTCAATTTTAAAACTATTTTCAAAAATATGTGACTTAACCAATTTCCACGTTCAATCCATATTTGTGTGTGTATGGTGTAGTCCAGGGGTTTCACACAATAGGTGCACAACGTTATCATCACATATTAAAACAAAGAAATATAGTTGATAAGCGGTATAAACTATAACGCTTATCTTTCATACACAGATCACAGATTAATAAATTAAATCACAGATAATTAACTACATCACAGTTTACAGCACAAATCAGAATAATTCATATCACAAAGCATCAGACATCGGGAATATCAAACAATTCACCCATTCAATAAAATCCAAACATTCACAAGTAAAATTTAATAATCAACTGATTAATTTAAATCAGATGTATTACTTATGAATAAATCATTAATCCTGCTTAATTAACATAAGTTAATTACAAATCATTTGAAATAAATTTCCCTTTAATCATTTATTAGTTAATCTTTAATTATTAACTCATCATCCTTAATTAATGAATCAATTAACCTTTATTTATTAAATTAACTTTTAATTATTTAATTAATCTTAATTAATCACATTTATTAATTAATCCTTAATTAATTACCATTTGATCAATTATCCTTAATTAATTATAATAAGTAATTATACCTAATTACTTAATTAATCAATTATTAATTCGTAATTAATTTCTTAAATAGTTAATCCTTAATCATGAATCAACTTTAGGATAAACTCATTCTTATAAATGATTTTATTTAGCGCTTACAAATACGTTAGAATACATTTCTTTCAAATATACTGCTTAAATTTCATTTCAATGTCAAAATATAAACGGAATACCAATTTATCTTATATAAAGTCAAAAAATAATTTAAACACTTAAATTATATAAAACTTAATTTCATTTCAAAATCCAGGATTCGAATTTAGATTTAAGATCCAGGTTTCAAATTTAATTTAACTTTGTTTAAATTCTTCATTTACAATTTCAAAATCCATTTTAAATTCAAATCTTTTAAATCCACTTAATTGCTTAAAACTTTTTAAGTTATTAAACAATTTAATTTAAAAACTTTATTTATTTCCAAACTAAGTTCAAACTAACTTGAATTCTAATTAAACTCTGATTTAAAAACTTATTTTAACTTTGTTTTATAAATTAAAATTAAAATTCCTAAATTCCAAACAAACAGGTTTCAAACCTGTACAACATGCTACCCGAGCCAGGCTATATTGGCTTCGAGTCAAGCGCTAAACTTCTTCGAGTAAACTACTCGAATTACTCGAGTCAAACTCGAGTTCAACCCTGCTTCATCCCAAACTACCCAAGTTCCAGATTTCCAGAAATTCGTGCACCATGCACGTGCACGGCACCGCCGTCACCTCCGGTCGACGCTACATCGTCGAGCAAGTCGACGATCACCCATGATCCACTTTTCAACCATCAGAAACTCCATCTTCCCCTTGAAATTGAATTCGAGTTAAACCCATCCTGGAGACAGCGAGATCCACTACAACCAAAACCTGTCATCACCTTGTTCTCGCAGTTCCGACCACCAGAATTCACACAACTTCGGCCATCTACTCGTCAACCTCCTCTCTTCCATCACCCAAAGTTTCGTAGCACTCGATCCATCATAGAGGACGAGCTAATCAAAACATTGACCCTCGACAAAACTAGGGCTACAAACTAAAATCCATCACCGCCGCTTCCACGATCAACTGCTCACCACCATAATATTTTTCCTGCAACCCCTAATCACTCCTCCACCTCGAAGAGGAAGCTCGACCCCTCCGACCATCACGATCACCAGAGACAACTCGAAATGCACAATTCGAACAAACCCAAACTGCTCTTAAATCCTAGCTCTAAAAATTGTGATTTTAGCTTTAAAATTCATGTTTAAGCATACGAATTCAAGTTGCCTACCTGAATTTGTAAATTAAGAAACTTAAATTTAAACTATTTTAGAGTTGTGCTCAGTTATCTTAGTTTCCATGGTCATTAACAGGTTGTTTAGACTTTAATAGATTTTTAAACTTGAGTATCTACTATAACAAACCATTTTGTTTTAACACTAAACCCAAGAGCAAGTAGATTAAGAAGAAATGATGTTTGAATCAAAAATCTTGGTTAGCATCTAAGACAGAGGATATATATATATATATATATGTATATATATAAACAATAGCCCGTACCAAAATATTCCCATCTTTCAAATACTAAGAGAATCCATATATGTATACAAACATACCTATTCACAGATATAACTTACTGCAGATTTATATTTTTAAATTGTTTAAAGTAATGTTACTCACATTGATTTTAAACAAAGCTTGTTTGGAACAGGCTTGAATTTTGCTAACCGAGATCTTCTTTTAATCTCTGAGTTACATTGATATGTATTATTGTTTAAATTGAATTGGTATTTAAGTTATGAAATGATATTACATTGGATTTTCTCAGCTTTGAATAAACGAACTGAAATAAAGATGATTGATATATAGCAAAGAAGTTTACAGGTGATTATTATTTGTTGTGTACAATACAAGAGATATTTTCTTGTTTTGGTAGCTAAGCTGATGTTGTTATTTCGGTTGATGAGATAAAATGTGTGCTAAGATATTTTTGCATTAATTACCTTTGTCATCTTTTATTTTATTTTAAATCTACATACTTGAAATATATTACTGTCTTCTTATGTAAGCCTTTCATATACATGTTTACATACATATCCTATTTTTGTTTGAATGTAGTTGAATGTATAAAAATTTTTTGTCTTATGGCTTTATAATATAGATAAATTTCTATTTTAATATGTTGTTATAATTTTTTTAATGTATTCATATTTCTATTTTAAATATGTATTTCAAACTTAAATGCTTATTTTCTTATTTTACATTTGCATTCCAATATATATATAGATATTTAACTTTTAAAGAAATCGTTTTTTCAAAACTCAATTATACTTTGATAAAATAACACACACATGATATATTATAAAATATAGAATTTAACTTTAAACATCCTTTGAAAATTATTTTATATCAATTTCAAAATATAACTTTCAAAAGATTCATTTGTATAAATAAGGCACATCTAATTTAATCATATCCGAAATTCAAATACACTTATTTTTATTCGAATTTGGAGAAACCCAAATCAATTTACCAATTAATTTCAAAAAAAAAATATTCAAAATTAAATTAATTATCAATTTAAACTTAGTAAAAATCCGGGATCGTTACAGATTCCCCCCCTTAAGAAATTTCGTCCCCAAAATTTGCCTGGGAGATAACAACGATAGAGAAATATCTTTTCCAAATCAAACTAGATATCAATTCTGCATTTGGCTTACCAAATGAGAATATAGACAATATGATAACAAACTCATACAGTTTTTTCCACAAGATACCCGGGTCACCAGTTCTACGAATATGCAGGGGCACTGGTTAGTTCGAAGGGATAACTAACCATTCGAAGAATATATCGGAACCTAGAAAATAGATAGATAGATTCAATCTCCATAATTTCCTAAACACTAGATATGGATTTCAAACTCAAGCCGAAACACCTCAAACTATATATCAACTTGTCCATCTTCGGACTTCGATCTACCCAAGAAATTACAATAGAATTTTCAATTTGGTTTTAAACGAAATCGTTTTGTTGATACAATTCAAATTTAGCCTTATATTTGTTAACCAATTTATTTAGAATTTTCAATTTCTAATTTCCAATACATTAAAGTTTAAAATGAAAAACGATGAAGATACGAAGTAAGGATTTTCTACAACAATTCGTAGGACCACCATCACATCGAAACTTCTTTCTGTAGCTGCCACGAAGCAAATCAAAAGAAATTGGGAAGACGAATCAAAGGAGATTGATAGAGAAAGTTATTTCCACTATTGCAGGGTATAGACCATTTGTAGTGGCACTCCCATGTCCCCTATCTCGCCCTCTTCTTGCACTCATACTCACTATCAATGGATAGCAAGAGAATTTACTGAGGCATTCGAACGGATATCTTAGGGATATACTCATTCTAGGGTATTCTTCACCCTATCTCTAATGAGTTACTTAATGTGTTATACTCCTGAGCTAAAGTTTCAACCTTCGGCTCTGATACCAAATGTAGCGGCCCTCATAACATTGCCGCATCTTTCCTGTTTTGACAATTTTCGGGGGGTGAGGTCCTGATGCAGTCTCATCCACAAAGCTACGCTTTATACAAAAGCCATGCTTTGATCAGAAATGATCGACAATGATCATCGACACACAGCAGCACTCAGCATGCCACACTACCAAATTGGGAATATATCACAGATAACCTTCAACTATATAACCTCTGAGCTCGTACGTCTCAGAGAAGGGTGTTAAGCTAAGAGAATAAATTCTCCGCCACCAACAGATATGTATTTGAAAGAAATCTGCTTTATATCTCAAAGTGTAGTGTCAGACATACAACCATACAAGTCTGTTTCGGGTTCGAATAGAACCGAAGGCACTTCGTAACAAGCCCTTGCAATCCGGGTATCCACAATCCTGATCAAACTTCCCATCGCTGGGGGAATCTCTATACCATAGCTACTCGATGCAAAGACAATCGATAGGTTATCCTATCGTTCTTGCAAATACCCAGTCTTCAACGTTGGTCTTCAAATGCAATCCATAACGTCGTATCACTATTCGGAATGGGTTATATGACACAAGGTTCTCTATCGGCTAAACCTAATAACGAGCGCAATATTTAAAAACATACGGATATGGGATTGCAGTTAAGTCACAACTTCAAAGGAAACCAAAACCTTTCTTCAAATGGTTTAAACAAATTACCATTTCAAATCTTTTAAACAAAAATATTCGTTTCACAAAGTTCATCCAGTTTCACAAAGATTTATAAAACAATTTCCATTTCAATTTGATTAACTCATTAAATCTTTAAATCAAAGATTTAACTTATAGCTTTCAAACCGTTTCCATAACTAGGAAATCATTTTCATTTCAAACTAGAAATCCTTTTAACACAAATTGGAAGTTCATTTTTTATGTGAAAGCTTTTATTATTTGAAAATAAATAGTTCTCATTTCGAAAGAACCCAATTATATTTGCACGAGTTAAAGCCTTTGAATTTAAATTCAAGTTCCCAAATCAACAACTTTAAAATGGTTTAACCCATATGTAACCTGTATAACATCTTTAATCCCTAGTTTCCAATCATAGAATTCAGTTTCAAATTTGAATTTAAATTTAAATCCAATTATTTAAACTTCAAGGCTTAATCAAGTTATTCAAAAATAAATTTTATCTTTGAAATTCCTTTTCAAAGACTTTTAATTCTAGTTCCAAAACTATTTTGGATTCAAAGATTCAATTTTAAAACTATTTTCAAAAATCTTTGACTTAACCAATTTCCACATGCAATCCATATTTGTGTGTGTATGGTGTAGTTCAGGGGTTTCACACAATAGGGGCACAACATCATCATCACAGATTAAAACACAGAAATATAGTTGATAAGCGGTATAAACTACAACGCTTATCTTTCATACACAGATCACAGATTAATAAATTAAATCACAGATAATTAACTACATCACAGTTTACAGCACAGATCAAAATAATTCATATCATAAAGCATCAGACATCGGGAATATCAAACAATTCACCCATTCAATAAAATCCAAACATTCACAAGTAAAATTTAATAATCAGCTGATTAATTTAAATCAGATGTATTACTTATGAATAAATCATTAATCCTGGTTAATTAACATAAGTTAATTACAAATCAATTGAAATAAATTTCCTTTTAATCAATTATTAGTTAACCTTTAATTATTAACTCATCATCCTTAATTAATGAATTAATTAACCTTCATTTATTGAATTAACTTTTAGTTATTTAATTAATCTTAATTAATCACATTTATTAATTAATCTTTAATTAATTACCATTTGATTAATTATCCTTAATTAATTATAATAAGTAATTATCCCTAATTACTTAATTAATCAATTATTAATTCGTAATTAATTTCTTAAATAGTTAATCCTTAATCATGAATCAATTTTAGGATAAACTCATTCTTATAAATAATTTTATTTAGCGCTTACAAATACGTTAGAAAACATTTCTTTCAATTTACTGCTTAAATTTCATTTTAATGTCAAAATATAAACGGAATACCAATTTATCTTATATAAAGTTAAAAACTAAATTTAAACATTTAAATTATATAAAACTTAATTTCATTTCTAAATCCAGGATTCGAATTTAGATTTAAGATCCAGGTTTCAAATTTAATTTAACTTTGTTTAAATTCTTCATTTACAATTTCAAAATCCATTTTAAATTCAAAACTTTTAAATCCACTTATTTGCTTAAAACTTTTTAAGTTATTAAACAATTTAATTTAAAAACTTTATTTATTTCCAAACTAAGTTCAAACTAACTTGAGTTCTAATTAAACTCTGATTTAAAAACTTATTTTAACTTTGTTTTATAAATTAAAATTAAAATTCCTAAATTCCAAACAAACAGGTTTCAAACCTGTACAACATGCTACCCGAGCCAGGCTATATTGGCTTCGAGTCAAGCGCTAAACCTCTTCGAGAAAACTACTCAAATTACTCGAGTCAAACTCGAGTTCAACCCTGCTTCATCCCAAACTACCCAAGTTCCAGATTTCCAGAAATTCATGCACCATGCATGTGCACGGCACCGCCATCCCCTCCGGTCGACGCTACATCGTCGAGCAAGTTGACGATCACCCATGATCCAGTTTTCGACCATCGGAAACTCCATCTTCCCCTCAAAATTGAATTCGTGTTAAACCCATCCTGGAAACAGCGAGACCCACCACAACCAAAACCTGTCATCACCTCGTGCTCGCAGCTCCGACCACCAAAATTCACACAACTCCGGCGATCTACTCGTCAACCTCCTCTCTTCCATCACCCAAAATTTCGTAGCACTCGATCCATCATAGAGGACGAACGAATCAAAACATTGACCCTCGACAAAACTAGGGCTACAAACTGAAATCCATCACCGCCGCTTCCACGATCAACTGCTCACCACCATAGTATTTTTCCTACAACCCCTGATCACTCCTCCACATCCAGGAGGAAGCTCGACCCCTCCGACCATCACGATCACCAGAGACAACTCGAAATGCACAATTCAAACAAACCCAAACTGCTCTTAAATCCTAGCTCTAAAAATTGTGATTTTAGCTTTAAAATTCATGTTTAAGCATACGAATTCAAGTTGCCTACCTGAATTTGTAAATTAAGAAACTTAAATTTAAACTATTTTAGAGTTGTGCTCAGTTATCCTAGTTTCCATGGTCATTAACAGGTTGTTTAAACTTTAATAGATTTTTGAACTTGAGTATTTGCTATAACAAACCATTTTTGTTTTAACACTAAACCCAAGAGCAAGTATATTAAGAAGAAATGATTTTTGAATCAAAAATCTTGGTTAGCATCTAAGACAGAGGATATATATATATATATATATATATATATATATATATATATATATATATATATATATATATATATAAACAACAGCCTGTACCAAAATATTCCATCTTTCAAATACTCAGAGAATCCATATATGTATACAAACATACCTATTCACAGATATAACTTACTACAGATTTGTATTTTTAAATTGTTTAAAGTAACATTACTCACATTGATTTTACACAGAGCTTGTTTGGAACAGGCTTGAATTTTGCTAGCTGAGATCTTCTTTTAATCTCTGAGTTGCATTGATATGTATTGTTGTTTAAATTGAATTGGTGTTTAAGTTATGAAATGACATTACTTTGGATTTTCTCAGCTTTGAATAAACGAACTGAAATGATGATGATTGATATATAGCAAAGAAGTGTACAGGTGATTATTATTTGTTTTGTACAATACAAGAGATATTTTCTTGTTTTGGTGGCTAAGCGGATGTTGTTATTACGGCTGATGAGATAAAATGTGTGCTAAGATATTTTTGCATTAATTACCTTTGTCCTCTTTTTATTTTATTTTAAATCTACATACTTGAAATATATTACTGTCTTCTTATGCAAGCCTTTCATATACAAGTTTACGTACATATCCTATTTTTGTTTAAATGTAGTTGAATGTATAAAATTTTCTTGTCTTATGGCTTTATAATATAGATAAATTTCTATTTTAATATGTTGTTATAATTTTTTCTAATGTATTCACTTTATATTTTAATTTATCTTATATATATCTATTTCTATTTTAAATATGTATTTCTAACTTAAATGCTTATTTTCTTATTTTACATTTGCATTCCAATATATATATATATATATATATATATATAACTTTTAAAGAAATCGTTTTTTTAAAACTTAATTATACTTCGATAAAATAACACACATATGATATATTATAAAATATAGAATTTAACTTTAAACATCCTTTGAAAATTATTTTATATCAATATCAAAATATAACTTTCAAAAGATTCATTTGTATAAATAAAGGCACCTCTAATTTAATCATATCCAAAATCCAAATACATATATTTTTATTCAAATTTGGAGAAACCCAAATGAATTTACCACTTAATTTCAAAAAAATTTATTCAAAAATTAAATTAATTATCAATTTAAACTTAGTAAAAATCCGGGATCGTTACACGTACCCATGTGGCCCAGGAAGTTACTTAGCCTGACCATTTGTTGGAAATCCAAAGAAACAATACGAGCCCTTTACGATTGCAATTGTATAACCTGCCTCCTCAGGAGATAGCTATAGCAGGCTTATTATAATGGTACCTATGCTGGCTAAGATTTATATTATATTTTCGAAATATTTTCCACATTATGCACTAATAATAATATCAAAAAGATTTTGTGTATCAAGCGTGTTTGACTATCATAAGGACAAATCTCCCCCAAGTTTGTGATTGCATTGTGTGTGTGTCGGGAGGCCTTATGGTAGTTTCTTTTCCAAAAAGAATTGTAGATTTCTTTTAAATTCTTTTGTTTTTTTTTGTAAAAAAATAACTATTTTTAAGATCTCACACCAGTCCCATGACTAACCTGAAGTTTATTGTTCCCTTTCTAAACTCTGGGTGCCCCTAATTTTCCACACGGGCAGCCTAGAGCCAGGTTATCATTATTTTGGAGCGAAGTCAATCAAGAAGTATGCTATGGAGATCTGGAGTTCAAGCTGGATGACGAGACGTATCATTTATATTATATAGTGTCCGTTGCGTTTGGGTTGGTGCAAGTCAAATTTTCATGTAAGCCAGTTTTAATAATTGCCAGTATTGTATTGTGCCATTGTAAGCTCTGATGTATGTATAAATTGATATAGTGCTTTGTTTAAAGATTATTCATTTATCAATTATATATTGTTCCGCTGTGAACTGTGAGATTTTGTTATTGTTTCTGTTTCTTCTTATATCTCCTTCTTCTGTAACCCTAACGGTTCGGTTTTCCAGCATTCGATTGTGCGGCATTTGATACAGTGGACATATTAATGTCGACTTTCGGGCGTCGAAAAATTGGGTCGTTACATCTAGACAGGGATGACTTTATCTTGATTGGTTGCTACCCACTTAGACTTGCTGCATATCCTCTGATTTTCAGTCATTCCTGCTTGATGAGGCTCGAGGCTAAGCGTTACCTTTTTAGAAACACATTCACTTAGAATGCACGTCGTCCTCCTGACGATGTTCAGATAGCATACTTCCATACAAGTCTGTTCCCTGTCCGAACGGAACAGAAGGCACTACTCCTACTACATCCATTTTGGAATCACCCTCGGAATTAGTAGCGATTAGCCCTTACACTTCATGTTCCATCTTCAACTCCAAGCTCTTGTCTTCATCACGAAAACATACTTGTTGGATTGAAGTGGTTTTCGGATCACAAATCCGATCCCGGTCTCTTCGAAAAAATGTTCGTTATTCCTTGGTAAACTCAACCCCGGCTTTTTAGGAAATAAACAGACGTAAATAAAATCGGTGTTCACCTCCTAAACGTTGATGGACGGATGTAACGTTGCGACTTTTCGACGCTCGAAAACCGACATCAATACGTCCATTGTATCAACTGCCGAGCAATCGAAGGCCGGAAAACCGTACCGTTAGGGTTAAAGAAGAAGGAAAAATAGAAGAAAAGAGAAAAAAGAAGAAGAAACAGAAAACAATATCAGAATCTCACAATCGCAGTGGAACAACATATAATAGATAAATGAATAATTTTTAAACAAAGGACTATATCAGTTATTACATTACATCTCATTACATTACATTATCAGAGTGTACAACAACAAACAGCAACAAACAGGGGAAAAGAAATATAATATACTAGTATGTCATCCAGCTTGCCTCCAGCAACTCCTGAATTCCAGAATATCCTGATAACCTAACCCTTGACTGCCCGTGTGGAAATTGGCGGGCATGCAAAGTTTAGGAAGGAAAACAATAAACTCCGAGTCAGTCATGGGACTGGTGTCAGAACTTAAAACAGTTTATTTTTAAAACAAAGAACGGGATAATTTTAAAATTGATTCGTAGCGTTTTTTCTTTAGAAAATGAGACTACCATAAGGCCTCCCGCACACACACACAATGCAAACGCAGAATCGGAGGAGATTTCTCCTTATGATAGTCAAAGAAGCTTGATACGCATTAAAAAGAACATTTGATATTATTACTAGTGCATAGTGTAGGAAAAATCATTTCGAAAATAAAATATAAATCTTAGCCTACATACGACCATTATCCTATGCCTACTATAGCTAACATGTTCAATAGCAGGTTACCGCCACATTCCATGGCAGGTTATACAACTAAAACCGTACAAGGTTCGTATTGTTTCTTTGGATTTCCAACAAATGGTAAGGCCAAGGAACTTCCCATTGCCACATGAGTACGCCTCTGGAAAGACAACCCGAGAACCTAACCGGATCTCTGCCAACACAAGGCCGGGTTACCTTTCAAACTAGGTAACTACTGACACGAATATGTCATTCCCCGATCGTAACCGATCTATATCCGAGGATCCTTGATTTCCAACAACCACAAAGTAATAAATTTGCAGCAACAACATAGGTTAAGTATCTGGGCTTCATACCATGATACCACCTTTATCCAGAAGGAATGACATACACTAAAGGGGCGTTACCCCCTAATAACCTTGCTGCATCCTTCCTGTTTTGACCATTTTCGGGGTGTGAGGTCCGACGAAGTCTCGTCCACAAAGCCACGCTTTATACAAAGCCATGCTTTGATCACATATGCTCAACAGCACTTCGTATGTCACATTACCAATTTGGGAATGTATCACTAGTAACCATCAACTACATAACCTCTAAGGGTGTTAAGCTAAGAGAATAAATTCTCCGCCACCAACGGAAATATATTTGATTGAAACCAGCTTTACATCTCAAATTGTAATGTCAGACACACATCCATACAAGTCCGTTTCGGGATCGAACGGAACCGAAGGCACTTACAAAGAAGTCCTTGTAATCCGGATATTCACTAATCACGACCGGACTTCCCATCACAAAGGGTAAGAAATTTCTATATCGGGGATCAGCCGATGCAGAAACACTCGACGGTAATCCTTCCGTTTTCACAAATATCCGGTCTTCAACACCGGTCATCAAATGCAGTCCATAACGACGTATCACATATTCGGAATGGGTTATACGACCCCAAGGTCCTTTCCCGGCTAACCTGAATAGTGAGCGCTTATTTAAAAATAAGTGTGGCATTCAAATTCAAGCAAATCACAACAAATACCTATTTAAAGGTAAATATTGATAGTCGGTTATTTAACTATCAATAAGTATGCACAACATCACCCGATTCCAAATAATTTTCCAAATTATTTATTTTCCAAAATATCTTTACTAAATATATAATTTCCACACTTCAACCATTTGAAAACAAATTTTCAAATCACTTTTCACCTTTACCGCTTTTGAAAACAATTTCAAACATTTTTTTTACGCGGAAATACTTTTATTTCAAAATGGTTCATTTAAAACAATTTAAATAAATCCTTACCGATTTACTTTATATTTACGTTCCAAATCCGTAAATTTATTCCCACACTTCAAAAATAAATCAACGTTTATTTTTAAACAAATTTCCCTTTCTTTTATAAATTCCATAGTGAATTTAAAATTCCAAAATATCTATGAATATACGATTTCCAAATCGATTTATGATATTCATTTTCAATTTATCTTTAAAAGATAAAATCTCAAAATATTCACTTCATATTGGAAGACATTTCCATACTTATTTAATAATAAGTAATTCACAAATCCATTTATTTTAAACACTTGGAGAATATTGAATATACTTAAATCGAAATTAAGTATATATTTCATTCTTTAAGGAAAATATTCTTTCAAACACATTTATTTGGGCCAAAACGAATGTTGCGTAAAAAACAATTACGATGACCCAAAATCACTAGTATAGGGATTAGAAATTAAGATAGATATATAAATATCAATACTATATAAAACATTTCCTTTCGGAAATCATTTACTATAACAACAGTGTTATAGTCCACCATTTCCTTCTATTTCTCGAAAACGTCTATTTCAACAATGAATGTTGAAATCTATGATTTCGACACTTAATGCATTTTAAAACAACCTCAAATCGATTTTAAATTCTATTTAAAACATCACTTCCCCAAAACATATCCATTTTATTGCATAATATATTCACAGTCCAAAAATCGTGAATATACTTTATTTTCCCAATTCAATGTTTCTATACATTTATTAAAAGATTATCCACCGTCCAAAATCGTGGATAAAATTCCCAACCAAACTCTTATTATTACAACATTTAACTTTAAGGATAATTTGTTGTCCAAAATCACAAATATATCTCCTTTAATAACTTTTATGTTTGATTTATCAAATTCAATAGATTTCGAATTTACAAACGATGTTTATAAATCCCATTTCTATTTATAAAACTTCGATTTTTAAATCTCCTTTATTATCCAATTCAATTTATATAACTAAATTATATACCAGAAGTCCATATTATAAGTTAAAAACTTATAATCCATTTATTTACAAAATCGTTCTTTTAAACTTCACAAATTATAAATCTTATTACTTATAAGATTTTATTTATAACGTTATTTTCAACATTAACAGAACTCCTTTTAGAATTCCATCATTTCAATTTATAAAATATATATTTTATAAATCTCATCTATAAACCATTTATCTTTATTCAAAAGTCTCCATTAAAATGTCAAATCTGATTTATAAGTTAATTACTCATAAATCTTTTATTTTACAACATCTATTTATTTTATAACTTCACAATTTATAAGTCTATAAATTTCGTTCACTTATGAAATCCATTTTTTTTTTCTTTTTAACACTTATAAAAACTCGTTTTATAATTCCATTATTCTTAATTTATAAAATATCAATTTTGTATATCTTTTATATAAATCGTTCATAATAATTCAAAAATCCCAATTTAAATAAACCAATCCTTTTAATAATTTTCAAAACGTTATTTAAAACTTATATAACTCCCAAAATCATACTTAAGTACTATTTTCCAAACATATAACTTTTATAACAATAAAATTATAATGTTTATTTATTTTAACAATTCAAAATTTAATAAAACTTATACTTTCAAAAATCACTTTAAAATTCTTTTTAAAATCAAAAATCATTATTTTAAAACTTCAACAATGGATTCGATGATGCAACAACACCAAATAGTCAATCACGACATCCAAATATCATATATTGATATGATAATCAACAAACATCACAATATCTGTAATCAAATAAATACTGGTGAGGAATCCAGTTGAATCGCTCCAACCTGTTTCCCTGCATCCACAGATGTTAGCACAATACCAATTCCATTCCAGTACGGAAAATCGTGGTATATAGGATTTATAAAATATTCTCCGCTATTATGCGGCGCAATAGGGTCTCATCCGCTATATAATGCGGAAAATCAACTCCAAGTACATAAATAATACCAATTTCACTTTACAGTGAAATATTCGCGGTATATGTTTTTAATAAGTAACATCCGCTTAATAGACGGCGTATAATGTCTATTTCAATCAATAATAGATAAAAATTTATCATCCAGGCATACAATCAACAATTTT
Organism: Allium cepa; assembly: GCA_030765085.1. Lineage (NCBI taxonomy): Eukaryota > Viridiplantae > Streptophyta > Magnoliopsida > Asparagales > Amaryllidaceae > Allium > Allium cepa. The sequence continues at coordinate 224,422,440 of CM060928.1, forward strand.
AAATCTAACTATTTAAATTTTAAATCGAAACTATTCGATTGAGTGAGAAATTCTCACCTTGCTTCAAATAACGGTTGCAGCGTTCTATTTCAAATAAAATTAAACGTGCGTTTAATTTTACCCAAATTTTTCACTGACTCCAATCGACTCCAACTAGCTCCATTGCGTAGCGCTCGACAAAATGAAGCCAATGCAATTCGTTTCGTGCGTTTTCGACCTCGTATGAAAAAGTTATGATTTTTAGAAGTTTGTACACATATATATAATTATTCACATTTTCTTTTATTTATTTACAACCTCAACACATCACAGCCGTTGGATCATGCTTCTCCCAGATCAGGCCGTCCCCCCCATCCTTCTCCCTCATGTTCATACTTCCAGGAATTTGCCGTGAAACCCTACCCATAGCCGCCATCAATCAAGAAATTTTCGCAACCACCTCGTGTAGTTTGAAGACGATCAGATTACATCATTCAAAAGCTCGTTCTAGCCTCCACCTTCAGCCGCCATTTCATGAAGCTCGGCCCTGTCTTCGGCCTCCAGAAACGTGCACGACTTGATGTGAACGCGGCCCTCCTGACGACGCCGTGCTGCTCCAAATTCGATCTCCACCGTTGATCTTCAAGATGTCGATGCCCTCTGCAAGTTTGCAGTTGACAACTTTGGTTAAATGTTCACGGATTGGAAGAAAATTGGAGGAGAAGGGGACGAAATTCTGACCGTTTGAGATAAATGGTGGCGGCTAGGGTTTTCTGACCTAGGGTTTTAAGTTGTTGTGCAAAATAGAGAATGTTGTGGCCTTATATAGAAAATTCTACGAAACACTATTCACTCGAAATTTTTCGAACTCCAAACTATGCGTGCCGGCTGACGTTTCTAGGGTTTACCCCACATTCTGGACACAATGGAATAGGTTTCGGAAGCTAATTCGATCATCCGTGCGAGTTACGGCAATAAATGTTCGATTTTAAATTAAATCGATTTAAACTAATTTCTATGCGTTTTAGCTTGCCTCGGACAAACGGTAAATCCGATTGACATGAAATTTGAAACCATGCAATAATTTAACATTACGGATCCGATGAAACTGATTTCGTCGAAATCCGAAACTATTTGAAAAATGGCTATTTTAACTCGTCAATTAAATATTAAAATATTCAATTTTCACAAATTAACTTTAAATTCGATTTTAAAAGTTCTATAACATCATTCTAACTCTAATATGATATAATAAAATTTTACAAATCAATTTTAATCATTTTAAACCCAATTTTCAATTATTTCCATAATTTCAACTATTAAATTACCATTAAATTATCCAGTTAAATCCAGATATTCGAAATAAAATTTATTCGACTTATAAATTTCACTTATTAATATTTAAATTCAATTAAATATACAAATTTTAATTAATAGAAATTATGGGTCGTTACAAACTTCCCCCTTAAAAGAATTTCCTCCTCGAAATTACAAGTAAGAAAAAGATACAGAATCCGTTAACTTTCCAAAACAAATCGTTCAAGTTAAATTTCCAATTCATTTAAGTGTTTAACTTTCTCAATATCCAATAGTTAAACTTCTTATAATAACTTTACTAAGTTTTCAAATCATACTTAGTTATCTTTTTCAAAATCAACTATATCGTTTAACTTTCAACTTCAAATCAAAACTTAGTTTTTTTCACATAATTTTTCCAATTTTCCCAATAATTTTCTAACGCCTTAAATTTTCAAAAAATTTCTCCATAGTCTCCTTTGTGTAGCTCGATCCGAAAAAAAATGACAGTATATATATCACAAATATACATCCCATCAAGTGATGAGGCATCCCGCAGAGAAAAAAGTGTAAAAGTACGATATTTAATCCGAGATATGTACCATATATATTATTAGCGAGCGTATACGGCTAATATAGCGCGAAAGCGAGCTCCAAATGCGAAGCAAGCACAATCCGCATCTACTAAACACTCAACAAACCAATGAGAAACATGTATATATGAAAATAATATCAATATACAACATATATCACTACAACTACATATGCCAACATAGAAATGCACTCAAAAACGACAAATGCAACCAATGCAATCATCAAACAACTATCATCCAATTTAACATTCAACAAATCCATAACCAAATCAAAATAAATTCACTTCTCATTAATATTCAATGAATTGGTTTTTCCAATTTAATCACATTTGATTTGTTGACATTGGATTTTATAAATATTCATTCATTCATTTTTCAGTTAGTTCATATTCACTAATTTACATTCACATTAGTTTACTTCCAAATTGAATCAAATTCAGTTCATATTCATTTACTTTCAATTTGGATTCAATTACTTTAGCTTTTAAATTTTGCTAATTTAATTTCATTAACACTTAATGAATTTATATACAATCAACTAACATCCATATGGCAACCAATGTATATTCAACATAACCAAATTATTTAATTTGCATTCAATTTGGTCCAACACTTTTAATTCCAATTGGTTTATATTAAATTGATTTTCATTCAATTATTCAATTTCCAATAATATTAGCTTTTAATGAATTAACACTTACATTCATTATCCCATATCAATTCTTTTACATTTGATTGATTAATATTTCATCCATCTATCAATTCAATTGCTAATTCCTTTAACAATATAAGGTTGAATTTCATTTACATAACTCAAGTTCATATTCATTAATTCTCTTGATTAATTTACTTTGATACCAAAATCAACTTTATTCAACTTTATTTAAGTTACTTTCCATTTCAACATCATTTGTTTCAATTTAACTTAAGTTTTCCACATATAAATCTTATTCAGATTTCAATTCTAAAGTAAATTCTATTTAACTTTTACCAAAGCTAAATTTATTTACTCATATTATAAGTTCAAAACTTAGTTCACTTATATTCATCAATTTTCAACTTGGATTTTTATTGATTTACTTATACTTACTTTAATTTAACTCTGTTCTTTAAGTTAAATTTATTCTATCAAAACTCAAATTATATAAGTTATCGACTCATTTATCATTCCCATAAATATTTTAAATAGGATTCCAGAGTCCTTTCAATCTTTCAAAACCATCTTTGAAATCATATCAAATTTTCCTTTGAATTTCCAAAACCAAATCCAAATTTTCCAAACAACTTTCATTTAAAATAATCTGGCAGCAATTCCTCTTTTGGAAACCCAAAAATGAACACCGATGATGTTGCAATCATCATCGGAATTATTTTCCAGCGACCGAAAAGAGTTTAGAGCTTTAATTTCTCCAAAACAATTTTCCAAAATATCAAATCCTTTCCAAACACTTTTCTGGAATTTTGTTTTTAGATTATTAATCGCATTTATAAATCTTTTACTTATATAATTTCACTTCTTATATATAAGATTATTTCACAATTGTAAATCACATTAATTATAATCTCATACTTATAATTCTTCGTTTATACAATTCATTCTTTTACAGCTGTTGTTTTTATTTAACTTATTCAACAACCAAACAATCAATTCATATACACTTTAATAATTCTAAAAAATTATTCCTTTATATATAAAATATAATCAAGGTAAAATTATTTCATTTACCCAATTTAAAATGATACTATGTCGACATGCCTCGTTTAAGAGTTTAGAAACCCCTATCGATAATATGGCATCCCATCTACCGACCAGAATTCAAAAATAGCTCAATGGATAAGAAAACACAATATAAAACAGTTTTATATTCACTAAAAAATACGCACTCGTATATATTATTACACTCACACTCATTCTAGAGTACTACTGACTCCATCTCTATTAAGGAATTCCCAACAGAGCGACGGTCGTCGCTTAACCATATGCTCTGATACCAAATGTAACGTTGCGACTTTTCCACGCTCGAAAACCGACATCAATACGTCCACTGTATCAACTGCCGAGCAATCGAAGGCCGGAAAACCGTACCGTTAGGGTTAAAGAAGAAGGAAAAAATAGAAGAAAAGAGAAAAAAGAAGAAGAAACAGAAAACAATATCAGAATCTCACAATCGTAGCGGAACAACATATAATAGATAAATGAATAATCTTTAAACAAAGAACTATATCAGTTATTACATTACATCTTATTACATTACATTATCATAGTGTACAACAACAAACAACAACAAACAGCGGAAAAGAAATACTATATACTAGTGAATACGCCATGTCATCCAGCGTGCCTCCAGCAACTCCTGAATTCCAGAATATCCTGATAACCTAACTCTTGACTGCCCGTGTAGAAATTGGTGGGCACCCAGAGTTTAGGAAGGAAATCAATAAACTCCGAGTCAGTCATGGGACTAGTGTGAGAACTTAAAACAGTTTATTTTTAAAACAAAGAACAGGATAATTTTAAAATAGATTCGCAATGTTTTTTTTTAGAAAATGAGACTACCATAAGGCCTCCCGCACACACACACACACAATGCAAACGCAGAATCGGAGGAGATTTGTCCTTATGATAGTCAAAGATGCTTGATACGCATTAAAAAGAACATTTGATATTATTACTAGTGCATAGTGTAGGAAAAATCATTTCGAAAATAAAGATATAAATCTTAGCCAACATACGACCATTATCGTATGCCTACTATAGCTACCATGTTCAATAGCAGGTTACCGCCACATTCCATGGCAGGTTATGCAACTAAAACCGTACAAGGTTCGTATTGCTTCTTTGGATTTCCAACAAATGGTCAGGCCAAGGAACTTTCCATTGCCACATAGGTACGCCTCTGGAAAGACGACCCGAGAACCTAGCTGAATCTCTGCCAACATAAGGCCGGGTTACCTTTCAAACTAGGTAACTACTGACATGAATATGTCATTCCCCGATCGTAACCAATCTATATCCGAGGATCCTCGATTTCCAACAACCACAAAGTAATAAATTTGCAGCAACAGCATAGGTTAAGTATCTGAGATCCATACCATGATACCACCTCTATCCAGAAGGAATAACATACACTAAAGGAGCGCTACCCCCTAATAGCCTTGCTGCATCCTTCCTGTTTTGACCATTTCCGGGGTGTGAGGTCCGACAAAGTCTCGTCCACAAAGCCACGCTTTATACAAAGTCATGCTTTGATCACATATGATCAATAGCACTTCGTATGTCACATTACCAATTCGGGAATGTATCACTAGTAACCATCACGTATGTCACATTACCAATTTGGGAATGTATCACTAGTAACCATCAACTACATAACCTCTAAGGGTGTTAAGCTAAGAGAATAAATTCTCCGCCACCAACGGAAATATATTTGATTGAAACCATCTTTACATCTCAAATTGTAATGTCAGACACACATTGTGACGCCCCACCTCTAAACCCACGCTAGCCAAGAACATTACGGTGAATGCTGTCGACTAGCACGGAGAATAAGGCTGTCGAGGAGCGACCATCCGTGTAATTTCTTTGCGCGAGCACCGATATGTCAGATAATATAACATGCATTCTATTTCAAGAGGAAATCCGACATACCGACACAAACTCAAAGCTACTACACGGTGGCAATATAAATCCTTCGGAAAACAAATATAGAAATAAGCATAACACAAATCAGTCATAGATAATTCATATCACAAAGGCGGAAGAAGATATGAATATATAATTAACACATGGAAGTGTATATCAGAGTAGTGGTCAAAAAGATCCACAATAATACAAAAGAATAGCAACATGTGCTATATAAAAGAATACAACAATGAGTCTATATCTCAAGTGTATATAACAAAATAAACTACTAATTTAAGTAGTTTGCCAAAAGTCAGAGAAGTCAATCCCAGGGGAGAAGTCAAGCAGAAGCACCTGTAACATCTCGGTCTGACCCGAGTATTATTTAATAAGAAAATAATAAACGGATCAGTCTAACTATAAATATCAGATGAAACGATATAGAATAAGAGATATGACTAAACACATAATAATCACAATGCCAAGCTGTGATATATATAATTAGTTGAAAATCATCAATCCGATTAATCAATGTCACCAAATCTACAAAAGAATCAAAGAAACGTCATACTCCTTATTTCGTTCACCAAACCACAAATATTGACGATAATATTAATGTCAATCACAAAAGTCAATGACACACAAATTCCAGAAGACTACACAAGAAATCCAGAAATCACTAAAGTCAATGACACACAAATTCACCAATGCACAAATATCGATAAGGCTTATCAATAGAAATCACAAAAATTGGTGAAACACAAATTCTAGAAATCATCTCAAGAAATCCAGAAATCACAAAAGGGGGAGGCCTATCACAAACGAGATCATAAAGCTCACCAACACGTGTATCACAAACGGAATACTAATTCCATGGTTGCTAACCATCACAAATTGAGCCGAAGCTCCACAAACGGCCCGAAGACCATGGGTTGCTACCCCACCAATTTGAGTCGAAACTCCACAAAACGGGGTTTAGTCTCCCTCGCAGACAAAGAGACATCGCACATTGCTAGTCTAAATCACAAAGATGATCGTCATGATCAACGAGAAGTGTCAATTACACTAAGCTAGTAAATATATGAGTTTAGCTTCATGTCCCATAACCACTAGCTTAACTTAAATATTTACGAACAAACTGTAGATCTCCACTAGAAAATTGTCGCAAGAGTTTCAATCGAACAAGTCCAAGAATTAACCAACAAAGTGAACGCAAGCGTTTCATACCACTTGTTTTACTAAGTCGTTTAATTAGATTTCTCATACGAGTGAGGTAAAGGTTTATATATACTAACAGATTGGAAAACGGTTTTATAAACGAATTTGGTATTAAAATAGTATTGAAGTCGTTTGAGGAAAGAGTTTTGATATTTACTACTAGTATAGAAAACCTTTATATTTTTAAAGTGACAAAGCACAAGGGGGATTGTAGAAACAATCAATCACAAAGATCGCATTCGAAGATGTGAATAAAAATCCAATGAAATCGATAAAGGATCCATCGAAGTGGATATATCTAAAATTCTCAAAGAAAATAAGTCATCAAAGATGATAATAAATGATGACAATAAATAGGATCATCACGAATCGATTTAAATTGGAAATTCAATCCAAAAAGGCAAATTGGACTCAAACAGCAGGTTCAGTCGACTGAACAGAGTTTTCAGTCGACTGACCCTGTGCCTGGAAATTTTCCAGGTTCAGGAAACTTTCTGTTTTCAGTTTCAGTCAACTCTGCAGAGTTTTTCAGTTGACTGAATCATGCCTGGAAACTCTCGGGTTTCAGGTTCAGTCGACTGAACAGAGTTTTCAGTCGACTGAATCATGCCTGGGCTGTTTTTCAGCCTTATTCAAATGAAGAGCAAACTCTTCCAAAATGCAACCGGACGAACATTGGCTCTAAGGGTATATGCCAATCGGCAACCCGGCCCTATATGTTCCTCGATGCATCACCATAAGCATGATCAAACATCCATAAAAGGATTTCACACAAATTTGACTTAAAAACCCAAAAATTGGAGTATTCACAAAACCAATCCAAAACAAGAGCAAATGCACATGAAGAAGTGTTAAGAATTCATACCCAACAACCAAAGATAATTATAGTCATAGATGTGAGATAAAAATCTCACCTTTTCACAAAATCGAACAAGAAGAAGCTTGAAAGCAAATGGAGAATCAACCTCTCTTCAACACAACCCAATTGAGCTTGAATTTAAGCTTAAAAACAAGAACATTCCCAAGATTAGGTTTAGGAATTTCTGAAATTGGTAAGAGAATAGTTGGAGAAGAAGAAGAGAAGCTTACCAATGGGTTCTTCTTGAGTTTGGAGCTAGGAATTTGATTTGCAAGGAAAACTAGGGTTTTGGAGTTTTAATTCCAATCTCTCCCACCATTAAAGCTAAGAAAACTGAAAAGAGAAAGAAGTGAGGGAGAATGGGGAGAGTGGTTCAGTTTTGGAGTATAAGTTAACATAGGGCTGAGCCCAAAAACCAAACCCAAAGTAAAAAGTAGCAAAAATCAACTTTCTCCAAACATATTGAAGCTTATACTCAAAAAGGTCGCAAACGGCATTTTAAAATCAATGGGAGTGGTCCCGAGTCCTAATTCGACCGTATGCAAAAAGTAGCTTTTCGGACTAAAAATCCGATTAACGATGAAATATTTAAATAAAATATTTAAATATTAAACCGATAAATATGCGGGTTGTTACAGACTCCCCTCCTTAAAGAAATTGCGTCCTCGCAATATTTTAAGAAGAAGATATATAGTAACAACCATAAAAGCATATTCAACACAAAAGAAGTTTCAAATAAGAAGTTCACCTCAAAGAGCACGAGAAAGTAAGTCCGGATGTGTACGATCGATGTACTCTCTAGATTCCCAAGAACAATCCTTAGGATTTGAAGACCATTGAACTTTAACAAGCGGAACATCTTTATTTCGAAGTCGTTTGACTTCCGAAGCAATGATACGAATAGGATGTTGCTCATAAGTTAAATTAGGCGAAACTTCAATCTCTTCCACAACACCGGGCTCAAGAATAGAATCGGAATCTCGAAGACATTTCCGAAGTTGAGAAACGTGAAACACGTCATGCATAGCAGAAAACTAAGCCGGTAATAAAAGAGGATAAGCCATGGAACCAATACATTCGGTGATAGGAAATGGCCCAATATATCGAGGCGCTAGTTTTCTCGATCGACTGAAACGTACAACACCTTTCATAGGTGAAACACGAATGAACACAAGATCTCCCACAGAAAATTCTAACTTCCTTCTCCGGTTATCGGCGTAGGATTTTTGTCTACTCTGGACTTCTTTCATCCTATGACGAATAAGTTTAATTTTCTCTGTGGAATCACGAATAAAATCTGGACCTAAAACCACCTTCTCACTGGCCTCAAGCCAACAAGAAGGAGATCGGCATGGCCTTCCGTAGAGTGCCTCGAAACGTGCCATACCAATACTAGATTGGAAGCTATTATTATAGGAAAATTCAACAAGTGAAATATGATCTTCCCAACTTCCACCAAAATCAAGAACACAAGCACGAAGAAGATCTTCAAGAGTTTGATTCACACGCTCAGTTTGTCCATCGGACTGGGGGTGATAGGCGGTGTTAAAATTAAGCCTCGTTCCTAAAGCTTTTTGAAGACTCTTCCAAAATCCACTAGTAAACAATGGATCACAATCACTAACAATAGAAGTAGGAACACCATGCAATTTAACAATTTCTTTGATAAATATTTTGGCCAAAAGAGGAACGGTTCGATTAGACTGAATGGGAATAAAATGGGCAGATTTAGTAAGCCTATCAACAATCACCCATAAGCTATCGTGACCCGAACGAGAACGGGGAAGGCCATTTATAAAATCCATGGAAATTTGGTCCCACTTCCAAATTGGAATTTCTAAAGGTTGCAATAACCCACCGGGCCTTTGATGTTCGGCCTTAACGATTTGGCAAGTCATGCAACACTTAACAAAGTTAGCAATATCGAGTTTCATTCCCTCCCAATAATAAAGTCGCTTCATATCCGCGTACATTTTACTACTACCGGGATGAATGGTAAATTTAGAGTGATGAGAATCTTCTAATTATCTCTACGAAGATCACCAATATTTGGCACGACAAGTCTACCAAATTTCCGAATGCCGCCACGAGAACCGATATCAAAATCTTTCAAACCTTCAATATCAATTTTATCCTTAATGTTTTGTCCAAGAAGAGCCAATTCGGGATCTAGCCTTTGTGCTTCAAGAATGCGGTCCAAAAGAGAAGGATGAGCCTCAAGGCTACATAAAACAAATGATGAGCATAACTCGGATACGCGGTCTCGAATCTCACAAGTGGATAAGATCTCGAGATCGTTCCATTCGGATATCATCATAGAAACAATAGCTTGTTGTTTACGGCTAAGAGCATCGGCGACACGATTACCCTTACCGGGAGTATAAAGAATATCAAGATCATATGGTGCAAGAAATTCGAGCCAACGCTGTTGACGCAAATTAAGTTCCTTCTGAGAGAATAAATATTTCGAAGACTTATGATCTGTGTAAAGAACAAATTTCTCTCCTAAGAGATAATGACGCCAAATCCGAAGAGCAAAAACAATAGCCGCGAGCTCTAAATCATGAGTGGCATATCTAGTCTCAGCAGGCTTTAATTGCCTAGAAGCATAAGCAATAACACGTTCTTCATTGCAAGAGAACGACATCCAAACCAATACGACTAGTATCGGTACAAATAGCAAAGTCTTGGTTCCCCTTCAGGAATCACAAGAATAAGAGTATCGAAAGAAAGAGTTCTTTTAAATAATCCTCTTTCCCGAAAAGTTAAAACTTTCAAAATTACATTTTTATTTTTATGTAATAATCTTTCTACAAAAATTTACATTTTTACAAGTCAATATATCGTGTCTGACTGTCTCATCAAAGCGTTTAGGAGATTCCTATCGATAACGTTGATCAAGCGCATCGACCAGAATTCTTAAAACACTAAATGGGCAATACAATCACAAAATCATATTCTATAGGATAAGTAAGTTTCTCAAAAACTTCTAAGAATATTCTTTGTTCGTTTTAAGAACAAAAAAATCAAATTGTACTTATAAATAAATCTTATGAAAAAGATTTTCAAAATTTTAAATTTCTATTTCATCCAAAATCAATAAATTCAAGAATAGTCTCACCGAAATATTCATAGAATACTCGATTAATAAAATGGATGAAATAAGCTAGACGAATCGAATGACATAATAAGTCATTCATAAGAATCGTAACGAGTGCAGAATGCGGTAAGTGGAATGCTAACTGCCGCAACTCGTAGCCAAACGAAAATCGGTGGCAAGGTCGAACTAGAAAGACCTTATCACCACACAAAAGATTTCTTAGGTGATAATTCTAAGACAAACTAAAAATTACCGGAAAATTCTCAAACTACATGAATGAGAGAAACAACACTTTCTTCATCATGCGGGCTTAAAGAATAAAATGAGGCCTTGAAAAATTTGAAATCGGAATCACAAGAAGAATAGAAATCTGCTTAACAGATAGAAAATGTCGAAGATGAATAGTCCACTAGGGACAAAGGATATGGCTTCGTAATGAAAAAGCCAATCCTTTAACAAAAATCAATCCCGAAGCCTAAGTAAAAATATGGGCTCGGAAAGAAAAATCACATAAAATAATTTCGACATCAATAGAAAGCAAATTGAGTGTTGCGGATCTACCATCCGGATTCGCAATTCTCAAGGAAGACATCAAGCCCAAAATTGTTTAAAGGGAAAGAATCAACAAGTTCTTTTGATATAAAATAGTGAGGTGGAACCCATATCAAAAAGAACACGAACAAGATAATCACAAAGCAAATGTCATCATGGATTGAATAAGAAATACCTTGACCAAGAGAAGTGTCACAAGGGGCTTGCACGACTTTCCCTCCCTCTTGCTAGGGAGTTTGGGACATGTAGATAAGTAATGACCCAAGCCTTTGCAATAGCGGCAATAGAGGGGTTTCGGGCACTTAATTACATAATGGTCCGTGGAACCACAATTGTAGCATTGTTTACGACTTGGGGTAGGAGTCTTGGCTACCAAAGTTTCTTGTTCCACCTTATTCTTGCTTTGAAGTATGTGGCAGACAGAAATATGATGACCTTTATTTCTGCAATAGCGACAAAAGAGTGGCTCCAGACACTCCTTTGCATAGTGGTCCTTAGAATTACAATTGTAGCATCCTCCACGATAAGGGATTGGAGTCTCTGCTACAAAAGTAGTTTGCTTCACTCTCTTATTGGGATTAAGGCTCTTGAACTTAATATGCCTCTTCTTGGAAGTCCCAATATCACAAACACTTCCTTTACCAACCTCTTCATGAAGAAGAATAACATCCACAAGATGATTGAAAGAAACTTCAAGTTTCAAAGGAAGAACCATATCGGGGTTCTTACTCAAAGCACAGATAAACTCTTGATTCTTTACAAGATTCAAAAGTTGTTGGGCAGTCATGAATGCGTCATCCAGAGAAGGTCTACTGGATTGACCAGCGCTAGGACTGCTAGAACTAACCATTTCCCTTCCTTTAGAAAAGAAAGAAGGAGAAAAGTTATTCTCAAAATAAATATCAAGCAATCTTGATAGACAAAACAAGGAATCATAAATGAAAATAGGATAGGACGGTACGTAGACCCGAATAAAATCCTAAAGCACGACTCCTAAGAAAGACTTAGGATGATGATCCTTGTTATAATATTCCATATTGTTCCGAAGTTTGGCTCTGATGCCAAGCTGTGACGCCCCACCTCTATACCCACGCTAGCCAAGAACATTACGGTGAATGCTGTCGACTAGCACGGAGAATAAGGATGTCGAGGAGCGACCATCCGTGTAATTTCTTTGCGCGAGCACCGATATGTCAGATAATATAACATGCATTCTATTTCAAGAGGAAATCCGACATACTGACACAAACTCAAAGCTACTACACGGTGGCAATATAAATCCTTCGAAAAACAAATATAGAAATAAGCATAACACAAATCAGTCACAGATAATTCATATCACAAAGGCGGAAGAAGATATGAATATATAATTAACACATGGAAGTGTATATCAGAGTAGTGGTCAAAAAGATCCACAATAATACAAAAGAATAGCAACACGTGCTATACAAAAGAATACAACAATGAGTCTATATCTCAAGTGTATATAACAAAATAAACTACTAATTTAAGTAGTTTGCCAAAAGTCAGAGAAGTCAATCCCAGGGGAGAAGTCAAGCAGAAGCACCTGTAACATCTCGGTCTGACCCGAGTATTATTTAATAAGAAAATAATAAACGGATCAGTCTAACTATAAATATCAGATGAAACGATATAGAATAAGAGATATGACTAAACACATAATAATCACAATGCCAAGCTGTGATATATATAATTAGTTGAAAATCATCAATCCAATTAATCAATGTCACCAAATCTACACAAGAATCAAAGAAACGTCATACTCCTTATTTCGTTCACCAAACCATAAATATTGACGATAATATCAATGTCAATCACAAAAGTCAATGACACACAAATTCCAGAAGACTACACAAGAAATCCAGAAATCACTAAAGTCAATGACACACAAATTCACCAATGCACAAATATCGATAAGGCTTATCAATAGAAATCACGAAAATTGGTAAAACACAAATTCTAGAAATCATCTCAAGAAATCCAGAAATCACAAAGGGGGGAAGGCCTATCACAAACGGAAGCATAAAGCTCACCAACACGTGTATCACAAACGGAATGCTAATTCCATGCTTGCTAACCATCACAAATTGAGCCAAAGCTCCACAAACGGCCCGAAGACCATGGGTTGCTGCCCCACCAATTTGAGTCGAAACTCCACAAAACGGGGTTTAGTCTCCCTCGCAGACAAAGAGACATCGCACATTGCTAGTCTAAATCACAAAGATGATCGTCATGATCAACGAGAAGTGTCAATTACACTAAGCTAGTAAATATATAAGTTTAGCTTCATGTCCCATAACCACTAGCTTAACTTAAATATTTACGAACAAACTGTAGATCTCCACTAGAAAATTGTCGCAAGAGTTTCAATCGAACAAGTCCAAGAATTAACCAACAAAGTGAACGCAAGCGTTTCATACCACTTGTTTTACTAAGTCGTTTAATTAGATTTCTCATACGAGTGAGGTAAAGGTTTATATATACTAATAGTTTGGAAAACGGTTTTATAAACGAATTTGGTATTAAAATAGTATTGAAATCGTTTGAGGAAAGAGTTTTGATATTTACTACTAGTATAGAAAACCTTTATATTTTTAAAGTGACAAAGCACAAGGGGGATTGTAGAAACAATCAATCACAAAGATCACATTCGAAGATGTGAATAAAAATCCAATGAAATCGATAAAGGATCCATCGAAGTGGATATATCTAAAATTCTCAAAGAAAATAAGTCATCAAAGATGATAATAAATGATGACAATAAATAGGATCATCACGAATCGATTTAAATTGGAAATTCAATCCAAAAAGGCAAATTGGACTCAAACAGCAGGTTCAGTCGACTGAACAGAGTTTTCAGTCGACTGACCCTGTTCCTGGAAATTTTCCAGGTTCAGGAAACTTTCTGTTTTCAGTTTCAGTCGACTGTGCAGAGTTTTTCAGTCGACTGAATCATGCCTGGAAACTCTCGGGTTTCAGGTTCAGTCGACAGAACAGAGTTTTCAGTCGACTGAATCATGCCTGGGCTGTTTTTCAGCCTTATTCAAATGAAGAGCAAACTCTTCCAAAATGCAACCGGACGAACATTGGCTCTAAGGGTATATGCCAATCGGCAACCCGGCCCTATATGCTCCTCGATGCATCACCATAAGCATGATCAAACATCCATAAAAGGATTTCACACAAATTTGACTTAAAAACCCAAAAATTGGAGTATTCACAAAAGCAATCCAAAACAAGAGCAAATGCACATGAAGAAGTGTTAGGAATTCATACCCAACAACCAAAGATAATTATAGTCATAGATGTGAGATAAAAATCTCACCTTTTCACAAAATCGAACAAGAAGAAGCTTGAAAGCAAATGGAGAATCAACCTCTCTTCAACACAACCCAATTGAGCTTGAATCTAAGCTCAAAAACAAGAACATTCCCAAGATTAGGTTTAGGAATTTCTGAAATTGGTAAGAGAATAAGTTGGAGAAGAAGAAGAGAAGCTTACCAATGGGTTCTTCTTGAGTTTGGAGCTAGGAATTTGATTTGCAAGGAAAACTAGGGTTTTGGAGTTTTAATTTCCAATCTCTCCCACCATTAAAGCTAAGAAAACTGAAAAGAGAAAGAAGTGAGGGAGAATGGGGAGAGTGGTTCAGTTTTGGAGTATAAGTTAACATAGGGCTGAGCCCAAAAACCAAACCCAAAGTAAAAAGTAGTAAAAATCAACTTTCTCCAAACATATTGAAGCTTATACTCAAAAAGGTTGCAAACGGCATTTTAAACTCAATGGGAGTGGTCCCGAGTCCTAATTCGACCGTATGCAAAAAGTAGCTTTTCGGACTAAAAATCCGACTAACGATGAAATATTTAAATAAAATATTTAAATATTAAACCGATAAATATGCGGGTTGTTACAGACTCCCCTCCTTAAAGAAATTGCGTCCTCGCAATATTTTAAGAAGAAGATATATAGTAACAACCATAAAAGCATATTCAACACAAAAGAAGTTTGAAATAAGAAGTTCACCTCAAAGAGCACGAGAAAGTAAGTCTGGATGTGTACGCTCGATGTACTCTCTAGATTCCCAAGAACAATCCTTAGGATTTGAAGACCATTGAACTTTAACAAGCGGAACATCTTTATTTCGAAGTCGTTTGACTTCCGAAGCAATAATACGAATAGGATGTTGCTCATAAGTTTAATTAGGCGAAACTTCAATCTCTTCCACAACACCGAGCTCAAGAATAGAATCGGAATCTCGAAGACATTTCCGAAGTTGAGAAACGTGAAACACGTCATGCATAGCAGAAAACTGAGCCGGTAATAAAAGACGATAAGCCATGGAACCAATACATTCGGTGATAGGAAATGGCCCAATATATCGAGGCGCTAGTTTTCCCGATCGACTGAAACGTACAACACCTTTCATAGGTGAAACACGAATGAACACAAGATCTCCCACAGAAAATTCTAACTTCCTTCTCCGGTTATCGGCATAGGATTTTTTTCTACTCTGGACTTCTTTCATCCTATGACGAATAAGTTCAATTTTCTCTGTGGAATCACGAATAAAATCTGGACCTAAAACCAGCTTCTCACTGGCCTCAAGCCAACAAGAAGGAGATCGGCATGGCCTTCCGTAGAGTGCCTCGAAAGGTGCCATACCAATACTAGATTGGAAGCTATTATTATAGGAAAATTCAACAAGTGAAATATGATCTTCCCAACTTCCACCAAAATCAAGAACACAAGCACGAAGAAGATCTTCAAGAGTTTGATTCACACGCTCAGTTTGTCCATCGGACTGGGGGTGATAGGCGGTGTTAAAATTAGGCCTCGTTCCTAAAGCTTTTTGAAGACTCTTCCAAAATCCACTAGTAAACAATGGATCACAATCACTAACAATAGAAGTAGGAACACCATGCAATTTAACAATTTCTTTGATAAATATTTTGGCCAAAAGAGGAACGGTTTGATTAGACTGAACGGGAATAAAATGGGCAGATTTAGTAAGCCTATCAACAATCACCCATAAGCTATCATGACCCGAACGAGAACGGGGAAGGCCATCTATAAAATCCATGGAAATTTGGTCCCACTTCCAAATTGGAATTTCTAAAGGTTGCAATAACCCACCGGGCCTTTGATGTTCGGCCTTAACGAGTTGGCAAGTCATGCAACACTTAACAAAGTTAGCAATATCGAGTTTCATTCCCTCCCAATAATAAAGTCACTTCATATCCGCGTACATTTTACTACTACCGGGATGAATGGTAAATTTAGAGTGATGAGAATCTTCTAATTATCTCTACGAAGATCACCAATATTTGGCACGACAAGTCTACCAAATTTCCGAATGCCGCCACGAGAACCGATATCAAAGTCTTTCAAACCTTCAATATGAATTTTATCCTTAATATTTTGGCCAAGAAGAGCCAATTCGGGATCTAGCCTTTGAGCTTCAAGAATGCGGTCCAAAAGAGAAGGATGAGCCTCAAGGCTACATAAAACAAATGATGAGCATAACTCGGATACGCGGTCTCGAATCTCACAAGTGGATAAGATCTCGAGATCGTTCCATTCAGATATCATCATAGAAACAATAGCTTGTTGTTTACGGCTAAGAGCATCGGCGACACGATTACCCTTACCGGGAGTATAAAGAATATCAAGATCATATGGTGCAAGAAATTCGAGTCAACGCTGTTGACGCAAATTAAGTTCCTTTTGAGAGAATAAATATTTCAAAGACTTATGATCTGTGTAAAGAACAAATTTCTCTCCTAAGAGATAAAGACGCCAAATCCGAAGAAAAAAACAATAGCCGCGAGCTCTAAATCATGAGTGGCATATCTAGTCTCAGCATGCTTTAATTGCCTAGAAGCATAAGCAATAACACGTTCTTCTTTGCAAGAGAACGACATCCAAACCAATACGACTAGTATCGGTACAAATAGCAAAGTCTTGGTTCCCCTTCAGGAATCACAAGAATAAGAGTATCGAAAGAAAGAGTTCTTTTAAATAATCCTCTTTCCCGAAAAGTTAAAACTTTCAAAATTACATTTTTATTTTTATGTAATAATCTTTCTACAAAAATTTACATTTTTACAAGTCAATATATCGTGTCTGACTGTCTCATCAAAGCGTTTAGGAGATTCCTATCGATAACGTTGATCAAGCGCATCGACCAGAATTCTTAAAACACTAAATGGGCAATACAATCACAAAATCATATTCTATAGGATAAGTAAGTTTCTCAAAAACTTCTAAGAATATTCTTTGTTCATTTTAAGAACAAAAAATCAAATTGTACTTATAAATAAATCTTATGAAAAAGATTTTCAAAATTTTAAATTTCTATTTCATCCAAAATCAATAAATTCAAGAATAGTCTCACCGAAATATTCATAGAATACTCGATTAATAAAGTGGATGAAATAAGCTAGACGAATCGAATGACATAATAAGTCATTCATAAGAATCGTAACGAGTGCAGAATGCGGTAAGTGGAATGCTAACTCCCGCAACTCGTAGCCAAACGAAAATCGGTGGCAAGGTCGAACTAGAAAGACCTTATCACCACACAAAAGATTTCTTAGGTGATAATTCTAAGACAAACTCAAAATTACCGGAAAATTCTCAAACTACATGAATGAGAGAAACAACACTTTCTTCATCATGCGGGCTTAAAGAATAAAATGAGGCCTTCAAAAATTAGAAATCGGAATCACAAGAAGAATAGAAATCTGCTTAACAGATAGAAAATGTCGAAGATGAATAGTCCACTAGGGACAAAGGATATGGCTTCGTAATGAAAAAGCCAATCCTTCAACACAAATCAATCCCGAAGCCTAAGTAAAAATATGGGCTCGGAAAGAAAAATCACATAAAATAATTTCGACATCAATAGAAAGCAAATTGAGTGTTGCGGATCTACCATCCGGATTCACAATTCTCAAGGAAGACATCAAGCCCAAAATTGTTTAAAGGGAAAGAATCAACAAGTTCTTTTGATATAAAATAGTGAGGTGGAACCCATATCAAAAAGAACACGAACAAGATAATCACAAAGCAAATGTGATCATGGATTGAATAAGAAATACCTTGACCAAGAGAAGTGTCACAAGGGGCTTGCATGACTTTCGACTTTCCCTCCCTCTTGCTAGGGAGTTTGGGACATGTAGATAAGTAATGACCCAAGCCTTTGCAATAGCGGCAATAGAGGGGTTTCGGGCACTTAATTACATAATGGTCCGTGGAACCACAATTGTAGCATTGTTTACGACTTGGGGTAGGAGTCTTGGCTACCGAAGTTTCTTGTTCCACCTTATTCTTGCTTTGAAGTATGGGGCAGACAGAAATATGATGACCTGTATTTCTGCAATAGTGACAAAAGAGTGGCTCCGGACACTCCTTTGCATAGTGGTCCTTAGAATTACAATTGTAGCATCCTCCACGATAAGGGATTGGAGTCTCTGCTACAAAAGTAGTTCGCTTCACTCTCTTATTGGGATTAAGGCTCTTGAACTTAATATGCCTCTTCTTGGAAGTCCCAATATCACAAACACTTCCTTTACCAACCTCTTCATGAAGAAGAATATCATCCACAAGCTGATTGAAAGAAACTTCAAGTTTCAAAGGTAGAACCATATCGGGGTTCTTACTCAAAGCACAGATAAACTCTTGATTCTTTACAAGATCCAAAAGTTGTTGGGCAGTCATGAATGCGTCATCCAGAGAAGGTCTACTGGATTGACCAGCGCTAGGACTACTAGAACTAACCATTTCCCTTCCTTTAGAAAAGAAAGAAGGAGAAAAGTTATTATCAAAATAAATATCAAGCAATCTAGATAGACAAAACATGGAATCATAAATGAAAATAGGATAGGACGGTACGTAGACCCGAATAAAATCCTAAAGCACGACTCCTAAGAAAGACTTAGGACGATGATCCTTGTTATAATATTCCATATTGTTCTGAAGTTTGGCTCTGATACCAAGCTGTGACGCCCCACCACTATACCCACGCTAGCCAAGAACATTACGGTGAATGCTGTCGACTAGCACGGAGAATAAGGCTGTCGAGGAGCGACCATCCGTGTAATTTCTTTGCGCGAGCACCGATA
Source organism: Allium cepa (assembly GCA_030765085.1). NCBI lineage: Eukaryota > Viridiplantae > Streptophyta > Magnoliopsida > Asparagales > Amaryllidaceae > Allium > Allium cepa. Next base: position 224,441,800 of record CM060928.1, read on the forward strand.
TGTCAGATAATATAACATGCATTCTATTTCAAGAGGAAATCCGACATACCGACACAAACTCAAAGCTACTACACGGTGGCAATATAAATCCTTCGGAAAACAAATATAGAAATAAGCATAACACAAATCAGTCATAGATAATTCATATCACAAAGGCGGAAGAAGATATGAATATATAATTAACACATGGAAGTGTATATCAGAGTAGTGGTCAAAAAGATCCACAATAATACAAAAGAATAGCAACACGTGCTATACAAAAGAATACAACAATGAGTCTATATCTCAAGTGTATATAACAAAATAAACTACTAATTTAAGTAGTTTGCCAAAAGTCAGAGAAGTCAATCCCAGGGGAGAAGTCAAGCAGAAGCACCTGTAACATCTCGGTCTGACCCGAGTATTATTTAATAAGAAAATAATAAACGGATCAGTCTAACTATAAATATCAGATGAAACGATATAGAATAAGAGATATGACTAAACACATAATAATCACAATGCCAAGCTGTGATATATATAATTAGTTGAAAATCATCAATCCAATTAATCAATGTCACCAAATCTACACAAGAATCAAAGAAACGTCATACTCCTTATTTCGTTCACCAAACCATAAATATTGACGATAATATCAATGTCAATCACAAAAGTCAATGACACACAAATTCCAGAAGACTACACAAGAAATCCAGAAATCACTAAAGTCAATGACACACAAATTCACCAATGCACAAATATCGATAAGGCTTATCAATAGAAATCACAAAAATTGGTGAAACACAAATTCTAGAAATCATCTCAAGAAATCCAGAAATCACAAAGGGGGGGAGGCCTATCACAAACGGGAGCATAAAGCTCACCAACACGTGTATCACAAACGGAATGCTAATTCCATGGTTGCTAACCATCACAAATTGAGCCAAAGCTCCACAAACGGCCCGAAGACCATGGGTTGCTACCCCACCAATTTGAGTCGAAACTCCACAAAACGGGGTTTAGTCTCCCTCGCAGACAAAGAGACATCGCACATTGCTAGTCTAAATCACAAAGATGATCGTCATGATCAACGAGAAGTGTCAATTACACTAAGCTAGTAAATATATGAGTTTAGCTTCATGTCCCATAACCACTAGCTTAACTTAAATATTTACGAACAAACTGTAGATCTCCACTAGAAAATTGTCGCAAGAGTTTCAATCGAACAAGTCCAAGAATTAACCAACAAAGTGAACGCAAGCGTTTCATACCACTTGTTTTACTAAGTCGTTTAATTAGATTTCTCATACGAGTGAGGTAAAGGTTTATATATACTAATAGATTGGAAAACGGTTTTATAAACGAATTTGGTATTAAAATAGTATTGAAATCGTTTGAGGAAAGAGTTTTGATATTTACTACTAGTATAGAAAACCTTTATATTTTTAAAGTGACAAAGCACAAGGGGGATTGTAGAAACAATCAATCACAAAGATCACATTCGAAGATGTGAATAAAAATCCAATGAAATCGATAAAGGATCCATCGAAGTGGATATATCTAAAATTCTCAAAGAAAATAAGTCATCAAAGATGATAATAAATGATGACAATAAATAGGATCATCACGAATCGATTTAAATTGGAAATTCAATCCAAAAAGGCAAATTGGACTCAAACAGCAGGTTCAGTCGACTGAACAGAGTTTTCAGTCGACTGACCCTGTGCCTGGAAATTTTCCAGGTTCAGGAAACTTTCTGTTTTCAGTTTCAGTCGACTGTGCAGAGTTTTTCAGTCGACTGAATCATGCCTGGAAACTCTCGGGTTTCAGGTTCAGTCGACAGAACGGAGTTTTCAGTCGACTGAATCATGCCTGGGCTGTTTTTCAGCCTTATTCAAATGAAGAGCAAACTCTTCCAAAATGCAACCGGACGAACATTGGCTCTAAGGGTATATGCCAATCGGCAACCCGACCCTATATGCTCCTCGATGCATCACCATAAGCATGATCAAACATCCATAAAAGGATTTCACACAAATTTGACTTAAAAACCCAAAAATTGGAGTATTCACAAAAGCAATCCAAAACAAGAGCAAATGCACATGAAGAAGTGTTAGGAATTCATACCCAACAACCAAAGATAATTATAGTCATAGATGTGTGATAAAAATCTCACCTTTTCACAAAATCGAACAAGAAGAAGCTTGAAAGCAAATGGAGAATCAACCTCTCTTCAACACAACCCAATTGAGCTTGAATCTAAGCTCAAAAACAAGAATATTCCCAAGATTAGGTTTAGGAATTTCTGAAATTGGTAAGAGAATAAGTTGGAGAAGAAGAAGAGAAGCTTACCAATGGGTTCTTCTTGAGTTTGGAGCTAGGAATTTGATTTGCAAGGAAAACTAGGGTTTTGGAGTTTTAATTTCCAATCTCTCCCACCATTAAAGCTAAGAAAACTGAAAAGAGAAAGAAGTGAGAGAGAATGGGGAGAGTGGTTCAGTTTTGGAGTATAAGTTAACATAGGGCTGAGCCCAAAAACCAAACCCAAAGTAAAAAGTAGCAAAAATCAACTTTCTCCAAACATATTGAAGCTTATACTCAAAAAGGTCGCAAACGGCATTTTAAACTCAATGGGAGTGGTCCCGAGTCCTAATTCGACCGTATGCAAAAAGTAGCTTTTCGGACTACAAATCCGACTAACGATGAAATATTTAAATAAAATATTTAAATATTAAACCGATAAATATGCGGGTTGTTACAGACTCTCCTCCTTAAAGAAATTGCGTCCTCGCAATATTTTAAGAAGAAGATATATAGTAACAACCATAAAAGCATATTCAACACAAAAGAAGTTTGAAATAAGAAGTTCACCTCAAAGAGCACGAGAAAGTAAGTCCGGATGTGTACGATCGATGTACTCTCTAGATTCCCAAGAACAATCCTTAGGATTTGAAGACCATTGAACTTTAACAAGCGGAACATCTTTATTTCGAAGTCGTTTGACTTCCGAAGCAATGATACGAATAGGATGTTGCTCATAAGTTAAATTAGGCGAAACTTTAATCTCTTCCACAACACCGGGCTCAAGAATAGAATCGGAATCTCGAAGACATTTCCGAAGTTGAGAAACGTGAAACACGTCATGCATAGCAGAAAACTGAGCCGGTAATAAAAGACGATAAGCCATGGAACCAATACATTCGGTGATAGGAAATGGCCCAATATATCGAGGCGCTAGTTTTCCCGATCGACTGAAACGTACAACACCTTTCATAGGTGAAACACGAATGAACACAAGATCTCCCACAGAAAATTATAACTTCCTTCTCCGGTTATCGGCATAGGATTTTTGTCTACTCTGGACTTCTTTCATCCTATGACGAATAAGTTCAATTTTCTCTGTGGAATCACGAATAAAATCTGGACCTAAAACCAGCTTCTCACTGGCCTCAAGCCAACAAGAAGGAGATCGGCATGGCCTTCCGTAGAGTGCCTCGAAAGGTGCCATACCAATACTAGATTGGAAGCTATTATTATAGGAAAATTCAACAAGTGAAATATGATCTTCCCAACTTCCACCAAAAACAAGAACACAAGCACGAAGAAGATCTTCAAGAGTTTGATTCACACGCTCAGTTTGTCCATCGGACTGGGGGTGATAGGCGGTGTTAAAATTAAGCCTCGTTCCTAAAGCTTTTTGACGACTCTTCCAAAATCCACTAGTAAACAATGGATCACAATCACTAACAATAGAAGTAGGAACACCATGCAATTTAACAATTTCTTTGATAAATATTTTGGCCAAAAGAGGAACGGTTCGATTAGACTGAACGGGAATAAAATGGGCAGATTTAGTAAGCCTATCAACAATCACCCATAAGCTATCGTGACCCGAACGAGAACGGGGAAGGCCATCTATAAAATCCATGGAAATTTGGTCCCACTTCCAAATTGGAATTTCTAAAGGTTGCAATAATCCACCGGGCTTTTGATGTTCGGCCTTAACGAGTTGGCAAGTCATGCAACACTTAAACAAAGTTAGCAATATCGAGTTTCATTCCCTCCCAATAATAAAGTCGCTTCATATCCGCATACATTTACTACTACCGGGATGAATGGTAAATTTAGAGTGATGAGAATCTTCTAATTATCTCTACGAAGATCACCAATATTTGGCACGACAAGTCTACCAAATTTCCGAATGCCGCCACGAGAACCGATATCAAAGTCTTTCAAACCTTCAATATCAATTTTATCCTTAATATTTTGGCCAAGAAGAGCCAATTCGGGATCTAGCCTTTGAGCTTCAAGAATGCGGTCCAAAAGAGAAGGATGAGCCTCAAGGCTACATAAAACAAATGATGAGCATAACTCGGATACGCGGTCTCGAATCTCACAAGTGGATAAGATCTCGAGATCGTTCCATTCAGATATCATCATAGAAACAATAGCTTGTTGTTTACGGCTAAGAGCATCGGCGACACGATTACCCTTACCGGGAGTTTAAAGAATATCAAGATCATATGGTGCAAGAAATTCGAGCCAACGCTGTTGACGCAAATTAAGTTCCTTTTGAGAGAATAAATATTTCAAAGACTTATGATCTGTGTAAAGAACAAATTTCTCTCCTAAGAGATAATGACGCCAAATCCGAAGAGCAAAAACAATAGCCGCGAGCTCTAAATCATGAGTGACATATCTAGTCTCAGCAGGCTTTAATTGCCTAGAAGCATAAGCAATAACACGTTCTTCTTTGCAAGAGAACGACATCCAAACCAATACGACTAGTATCGGTACAAATAGCAAAGTCTTGGTTCCCCTTCAGGAATCACAAGAATAAGAGTATCGAAAGGAAGAGTTCTTTTAAATAATCCTCTTTCCCGAAAAGTTAAAACTTTCAAAATTACATTTTTATTTTTATGTAATAATCTTTCTACAAAAATTTACATTTTTACAAGTCAATATATCGTGTCTGACTGTCTCATCAAAGCGTTTAGGAGATTCCTATCGATAACATTGATCAAGCGCATCGACCAGAATTCTTAAAACACTAAATGGGCAATACAATCACAAAATCATATTCTATAGGATAAGTAAGTTTCTCAAAAACTTCTAAGAATATTCTTTGTTCGTTTTAAGAACAAAAAAAATAAATTGTACTTATAAATAAATCTTATGAAAAAGATTTTCAAAATTTTAAATTTCTATTGCATCCAAAATCAATAAATTCAAGAATAGTCTCACCGAAATATTCATAGAATACTCAATTAATAAAATGGATGATATAAGCTAGACGAATCGAATGACATAATAAGTCATTCATAAGAATTGTAACGAGTGCAGAATGCGGTAAGTGGAATGCTAACTCCCGCAACACGTAGCCAAACGAAAATCGGTGTCAAGGTCGAACTAGAAAGACCTTATCACCACACAAAAGATTTCTTAGGTGATAATTCTAAGACAAACTCAAAATTACCGAAAAATTCTCAAACTACATGAATGAGAGAAACAACACTTTCTTCATCATGCGGGCTTAAAGAATAAAATGAGGCCTTCAAAAATTTGAAATCGGAATCACAAGAAGAATAGAAATCTGCTTAACAGATAGAAAATGTCGAAGATGAATAGTCCACTAGGGACAAAGGATATGGCTTCGTAATGAAAAAGCCAATCCTTTAACACAAATCAATCCCGAATCCTAAGTAAAAATATGGGCTCGGAAAGAAAAATCACATAAAATAATTTCGACATCAATAGAAAGCAAATTGAGTGTTGCGGATCTACCATCCGGATTCGCAATTCTCAAGGAAGACATCAAGCCCAAAATTGTTTAAAGGGAAAGAATCAACAAGTTCTTTTGATATAAAATAGTGAGGTGGAACCCATATCAAAAAGAACACGAACAAGATAATCACAAAGCAAATGTCATCATGGATTGAATAAGAAATACCTTGACCAAGAGAAGTGTCACAAGGGGCTTGCACGACTTTCGACTTTCCCTCCCTCTTGCTAGGGAGTTTGGGACATGTAGATAAGTAATGACCCAAGCCTTTGCAATAGCGGCAATAGAGGGGTTTCGGGCACTTAATTACATAATGGTCCGTGGAACCACAATTGTAGCATTGTTTACGACTTGGGGTAGGAGTCTTGGCTACCGAAGTTTCTTGTTCCACCTTATTCTTGCTTTGAAGTATGGGGCAGACAGAAATATGATGACCTGTATTTCTGCAATAGCGACAAAAGAGTGGCTCCAGACACTCCTTTGCATAGTGGTCCTTAGAATTACAATTGTAGCATCCTCCACGATAAGGGATTGGAGTCTCTGCTACAAAAGTAGTTTGCTTCACTCTCTTATTGGGATTAAGGCTCTTGAACTTAATATGCCTCTTCTTGGAAGTCCCAATATCACAAACACTTCCTTTACCAACCTCTTCATGAAGAAGAATAACATCCACAAGCTGATTGAAAGAAACTTCAAGTTTCAAAGGTAGAACCATATCGGGGTTCTTACTCAAAGCACAGATAAACTCTTGATTCTTTACAAGATCCAAAAGTTGTTGGGCAGTCATGAATGCGTCATCCAGAGAAGGTCTACTGGATTGACCAGCGCTAGGACTGCTAGAACTAACCATTTCCCTTCCTTTAGAAAAGAAAGAAGGAGAAAAGTTATTCTCAAAATAAATATCAAGCAATCTTGATAGACAAAACAAGGAATCATAAATGAAAATAGGATAGGATGGTACGTAGACCCGAATAAAATCCTAAAGCACGACTCCTAAGAAAGACTTAGGACGATGATCCTTGTTATAATATTCCATATTGTTCCGAAGTTTGGCTCTGATACCAAGCTGTGACGCCCCACCTCTATACCCACGCAAGCCAAGAACATTACGGTGAATGCTGTCGACTAGCACGGAGAATAAGGCTGTCGAGGAGCGACCATCCGTGTAATTTCTTTGCGCGAGCACCGATATGTCAGATAATATAACATGCATTCTATTTCAAGAGGAAATCCGACATACCGACACAAACTCAAAGCTACTACACGGTGGCAATATAAATCCTTCGGAAAACAAATATAGAAATAAGCATAACACAAATCAGTCACAGATAATTCATATCACAATGGCGGAAAAAGATATGAATATATAATTAACACATGGATGTGTATATCAGAGTAGTGGTCAAAAAGATCCACAATAATACAAAAGAATAGCAACACGTGCTATACAAAAGAATACAACAATGAGTCTATATCTCAAGTGTATATAACAAAATAAACTACTAATTTAAGTAGTTTGCCAAAAGTCAGAGAAGTCAATCCCAGGGGAGAAGTCAAGCAGAAGCACCTGTAACATCTCGGTCTGACCCGAGTATTATTTAATAAGAAAATAATAAACGGATTAGTCTAACTATAAATATCAGATGAAACGATATAGAATACGAGATATGACTAAACACATAATAATCACAATGCCAAGCTGTGATATATATAATTAGTTGAAAATCATCAATCCAATTAATCAATGTCACCAAATCTACACAAGAATCAAAGAAACGTCATACTCCTTATTTCGTTCACCAAACCATAAATATTGACGATAATATCAATGTCAATCACAAAAGTCAATGACACACAAATTCCAGAAGACTACACAAGAAATCCAGAAATCACTAAAGTCAATGACACACAAATTCACCAATGCACAAATATCGATAAGGCTTATCAATAGAAATCACGAAAATTGGTGAAACACAAATTCTAGAAATCATCTCAAGAAATCCAGAAATCACAAAGGGGGGGAGGCCTATCACAAACGGGAGCATAAAGCTCACCAACACGTGTATCACAAACGGAATGCTAATTCCATGGTTGCTAACCATCACAAATTGAGCCAAAGCTCCACAAACGGCCCGAAGACCATGGGTTGCTACCCCACCAATTTGAGTCGAAACTCCACAAAACGGGGTTTAGTCTCCCTCGCAGACAAAGAGACATCGCACATTGCTAGTCTAAATCACAAAGATGATCGTCATGATCAACGAGAAGTGTCAATTACACTAAGCTAGTAAATATATGAGTTTAGCTTCATGTCCCATAACCACTAGCTTAACTTAAATATTTACGAACAAACTGTAGATCTCCACTAGAAAATTGTCGCAAGAGTTTCAATCGAACAAGTCCAAGAATTAACCAACAAAGTGAACGCAAGCGTTTCATACCACTTGTTTTACTAAGTCGTTTAATTAGATTTCTCATACGAGTGAGGTAAAGGTTTATATATACTAATAGATTGGAAAACGGTTTTATAAACGAATTTGGTATTAAAATAGTATTGAAATCGTTTGAGGAAAGAGTTTTGATATTTACTACTAGTATAGAAAACCTTTATATTTTTAAAGTGACAAAGCACAAGGGGGATTGTAGAAACAATCAATCACAAAGATCACATTCGAAGATGTGAATAAAAATCCAATGAAATCGATAAAGGATCCATCGAAGTGGATATATCTAAAATTCCCAAAGAAAATAAGTCATCAAAGATGATAATAAATGATGACAATAAATAGGATCATCACGAATCGATTTAAATTGGAAATTCAATCCAAAAAGGCAAATTGGACTCAAACAGCAGGTTCAGTCGACTGAACAGAGTTTTCAGTCGACTGACCCTGTGCCTGGAAATTTTCCAGGTTCAGGAAACTTTCTGTTTCCAGTTTCAGTCGACTGTGCAGAGTTTTTCAGTCGACTGAGTCATGCCTGGAAACTCTCGGGTTTCAGGTTCAGTCGACTGAACAGAGTTTTCAGTCGACTGAATCGTGCCTGGGCTGTTTTTCAGCCTTATTCAAATGAAGAGCAAACTCTTCCAAAATGCAACCGGACGAACATTGGCTCTAAGGGTTTATGGCAATTGGCAACCCGACCCTATATGCTCCTTGATGCATCACCATAAGCATGATCAAACATCCATAAAAGGATTTCACACAAATTTGACTTAAAAACCCAAAAATTGGAGTATTCACAAAACCAATTCAAAACAAGAGCAAATGCACATGAAGAAGTGTTAGGAATTCATACCCAACAACCAAAGATAATTATAGTCATAGATGTGAGATAAAAATCTCACCTTTTCACAAATTCGAACAAGAAGAAGCTTGAAAGCAAATGGAGAATCAACCTCTCTTCAACACAACCCTATTGAGCTTGAATCTAAGCTCAAAAACAAGAGCATTCCCAAGATTAGGTTTAGGAATTTCTGAAATTGGTAAGATAATAAGTTGGAGAAGAAGAAGAGAAGCTTACCAATGGGTTCTTCTTGAATTTGGAGCTAGGAATTTGATTTGCAAGGAAAACTAGGGTTTTGGAGTTTTAATTTCCAATCTCTCCCACCATTAAAGCTAAGAAAATTGAAAAGAGAAAGAAGTGAGGGAGAATGGGGAGAATGGGGAGAGTGGTTCAGTTTTGGAGTATAAGTTAACATAGGGCTGAGCCCAAAAACCAAACCCAAAGTAAAAAGTAGCAAAAATCAACTTTCTCTAAACATATCGAAGCTTATACTCAAAAAGGTCGCAAACGGCATTTTAAACTCAATGGGAGTGGTCCCGAGTCCTAATTCGACCGTATGAAAAAAGTAGCTTTTCGGACTAAAAATCCGACTAACGATGAAATATTTTAATAAAATATTTAAATATAAAACCGATAAATATGCGGGTTGTTACACACATCCATACAAGTCCGTTCCAGGATCGAACGGTACTGAAGGCACTTACAAAGAAGTCCTTGCAATCCGGATATTCACTAATCACGACCGGACTTCCCATCACAAAGGGTAAGAAATTTCTATATCGGGGATCAGCCGATGCAGAAACACTCGACGGTAATCCTTCTGTTTTCACAAATATCCGGTCTTCAACACCGGTCATCAAATGCAGTCCATAACGACGTATCACATATTCGGAATGGGTTATACGACCTTTCATCCTTTCCCGGCTAACCCGAATAGTGAGCGCTTATTTAAAAATAAGTGCGGCATTCAAATTCAAGCAAATCACAGCAAATACCTATTTAAAGGTAAATATTGATAGTCGGTTATTTAACTATCAATAGGTATGCACAACATCACCAGATTCCAAATAATTTTCCAAATTTTTTATTTTCCAAAATATCTTTACTAGATATATAATTTCCACACTTCAACCATTTTGAAAACAAATTTTCAAATCACTTTTCACCTTTACCACTTTTGAAAACAATTTCAAACATTTTCCTTACGCGGAAATACTTTCATTTCAAAATGGTTAATTGAAACCAATTTAAACAAATCCTTACCAATTTACTTTATATTTACGTTCCAAATCCGTAAATTTATTCCCACACTTCAAAAATAAATCAACGTTTATTTTTAAACAAATTTCCCTTTCTTTTATAAATTCCATAGTGAATTAAAATTCCAAAATATCTATGAATATACGATTTCCAAATCGATTTCTAATATTCATTTTCAATTTATCTTTAAAAGATAAAATCTCAAAATATTCACTTCATATTGGAAGACATTTCCATACTTATTTAATAATAAGTAATTCACAAATCCATTTATTTTAAACACTTGGAGAATATTCAATATACTTAAATCGAAATTAAGTATATATTTCGTTCTTTAAGGAAAATATTCTTTCAAACACATTTATTTGGGCCAAAACGAATGTTGCGTAAAACATAGTTACGACGACCCAAAATCACTAATATAGGGATTCGAAATTAAGATAGATATATAAATCCCAATACTATATAAAACATTTCCTTTCGGAAATCATTTACTATAACAACAGTGTTATAGTCCACCATTTCCTTCTATTTCTCGAAAACGTCTATTTCAACAATGAATGTTGAAATCTATGGTTTCGACACTTAATGCATTTTAAAACAACCTCAAATCGTTTTAAATTCTATTTAAAACATCACTTCCCCAAAACATATCCATTTTATTTCATAATATATTCACAGTCCAAAAACCGTGAATATACTTTATTTTCCCAATTCAATGTTTCTATACATTTATTAAAAGATTATCCACCGTCCAAAATCGTGCATAAAATTCCCACCCAAACTCTTATTATTACAACATTTAACTTTAAGGATAATTCGCTGTCCAAAATCACAAATATATCTCCTTTAATAACTTTTATGTTTGATTTATCAAATTCAATTGATTTCGAATTTACAAACGATGTTATAAATCCCATTTCTATTTGTAAAACTTCGATTTTTAAATCTCCTTTATTATCCAATTCAATTTATATAACTAAATTATATACCAGAAGTCCATATTATAAGTTAAAAACATATAATCCATTTTGTTACAAAATCGTTCTTTTAAAACTTCACAAATTATATATCTTATTACTTATAAGATTTTATTTATAACCTTATTTTCAACATTAACAGAACTCCTTTTAGAATTCCATTATTTCGATTTATAAAATATATATTTTATAAATCTCATCTATAGACCATTTATCTTTATTCAAAAATCTCCATTTAAATGTCAAATCTGATTTATAAGTTAATTACTCATAAATCTTTTATTTTACGACATCTATTTATTTTATAACTTCACGATTTATAAGTCTATAAATTTCGTTCACTTATGAAATCCATTTTTTTTTCTTTTTAACACTTATAAAAACTCGTTTTATAATTCCAGTTTTCTTAATTTATAAAATATCAATTTTGTATATCTTTTATATAAATCGTTCATAATAATTCAAAAATCCCAATTTAAATAAACTAATCCTTTTAATAATTTTCAAAACGTTATTTAAAACTTATATAACTCCCAAAATCATACTTAAGTACTATTTTCCAAACATATAACTTTTACAACAATAAAATTATAATGTTTATTTATTTTAACAATTCAAAATTTAATAAAACGTATACTTCCAAAAATCACTTTAAAATTCTTTTTAAAATCAAAAATCATTATTTTAAAACTTCAAAAATGGATCTGATGATGCAACAGCACCAATAGTCAATCACGACATCCTAATATCATATATCGATATGATAATCAACAGACATCACAATATCTGTAATCAAATAAATACTGGTGAGGAATCCAGTTGGATCCCTCCAACCTGTTTCCCTGCATCCACAGATGTTAGCAGAATACCAATTCCGTTCCAGTATGGAATATCGCGGTATATAGGATTTATAAAATATTCTCCGCTGTTATGCGGCGCAATAAGGTCTCATCCGCTATATAATGCGGGAAATCAACTTCAAGTACATAAATAATACCAATTTCACTTTGCAGTGAAATATTCGCGGTATATGTTTTTAATAAATAACATCTGCTTAATAGACGGCATATAATGTCTATTTCAATCGGTAACAGATAAAAATTTATCATCCAGGCATACAATCAACAATTTTAAATCTAACTATTTAAAATTTAAATCGAAACTATTCGATTGAGTGAGAAGTTCTCACCTTGCTTCAAATAACGGTTGCAACGTTCTATTTTAAATAAAATTAAACGTGCGTTTAATTTTACCCAAATTTTTCACTGATTCCAATCGACTCTAAACCAGCTCCATTACGTAGTGCTCGACAAGACGAAGCCAACGCAATTCGTTTCGTGCGTTTTCGACCTCGTATGAAAAATTATGATTTTTAGAAGTTTGTACACATTAATATATATAATTATTCACATTTTCTTTTATTTTTTTACAACCTCAACACATCACAGCCGTTGGATCATGCTTCTCCCACATCAGGCCGTCCCTCCATCCTTCTCCCTCATGTTCATACTTCCAGGAATTTGCCGTGAAACCCTACCCATAGCCGCCATCAATCAAGAAATTTTCGCAACCACCTCGTGTAGTTTGAAGACGATCAGATTACATCATTCAAAAGCTCGTGCTAGCCTACACCTTCAGCCGCCATTTCATGAAGCTCAGCCCTGTCTTTGGCCTCGAGAAATGTGCACGACCTGATGTGAACGCGGCCCTCCTGACGACGCCGTGGTGCTCCAAATTCGATCTCCACCGTTTATCTTCAAGATCTCGATGCCCTCTACAAGTTTGCAGTTGACAACTTTGGCTATACGTTCACGGATTGGAAGGAAATTGGAGGAGAAGGGGACGAAATTCTAGCCGTTCGAGATAAATGGTGGCGGCTAGGGTTTTCTGACCTAGGGTTTTAAGTTTTTGTGCAAAATAGAGAACGTTATGGCCTTATATAGAAAATTCTACGAAACACTATTCACTCGAAATTTTTCGAACTCCAAACGAAGCATGCCGGCTGACGTTTCTAGGATTTACCCCGCATTCCGGACACAATGGAATAGGTTTCGGAAGCTAATTAGATCATCTGTGCGAGTTACGGCAATAAATGATAGATTTTAAATTAAATCGATTTAAACTAATTTCTATGCGTTTTAGCTTGCCCCGGACAAACGGTAAATCCGATTGACATGAAATTCGAAACCAAGCAATAATTTAACATTACGTATCCGATGAAACTGCTTTCGTCAAAATCCGAGACTGTTTGAAAAATGGCTATTTTAACTCGTCAATTAAATATTAAAATATTCAATTTTCACAAATTAACTTTAAATTTGATTTTAAAAGTTCTATAACGTCATTCTAACTCTAATATGATATAATAAAATTTTACAAATCAATTTTAATCATTTTAAACCCAGTTTTCAATTATTTCCATAATTTGAACTATTAAATTATCGATTAAATTATCCAATTAAATCCAGATATTCGAAATAAAATTTATTCGACTTATAAATTTCACTTATTAATATTTAAATTCAATTAAATATATAAATTTTAATTAATAGAAATTCTGGGTCGTTACAACGGATTTCCTTATAAACATCCTAGAAGAACGAACGAGTTTATACCTATTGTATAGCACCTCGAACGGTAGCTTACCATATAATTCTCATACCACTCCTAGCTATTTTGAAAGTTATATTTGGGTCCAGATTTGATAGTCGGTTATTTAACTATGCAATCAATTCAACCAACTATTTTATTTCCACTGAAAAACTCCAAGTCTTATTAAAATTAGATTTTTATAATTTAAATCACTTTCCCAAAAACATACACTTAAAACCTTTGAAATAAAACTACTTAAATCACTTTACTCGAAATAATAGTTATGAAATTTTATAATCATTTCCCAAGTAATACTTTAGCCACAAACTATTTTTAAAATAGATTATTGTATAAAGTATAAATATTTAATAATAATCTTTTAAATCATAATAATAATTTAACCTTTTAAAATAATTACTACTATAATTAACTTAATTAATATTTATTTTAAATTTTTAAATAGCTACATAATAACTTTTTTCTAAAAACATTCTTTTCAACCACTTTTAAAATTTCTAATTTTATACTTAAAGGTATTTCTGAAAATAAACTTGGCTTTTCAAGAAAATACACTTCCCATTCCAATATAGCCCATCTCATCATTTTTAAATCCTTCTTGATTTATTCAACTTTAATTTACATTTCAATCTCGTAAATTTCTTTCAAGACTCTTTTTTTTAAAACAAAAATAAAACCACTATTTATTTTAAAAAAAATCACCCTTTCCTCATAAATTCCCACCATGAATTCATACTTCCAAAGTTATCCACTGATAAATGTTTCACTTTGTTTATAAACCCAGTTTATAATTTCCATAACCTCATTTTACTTTAAATCACAGTTTCAACACTTAGTCGGTCTCAAATCGATTTTCAAAATTAAATCCATTTTAAAATAAATTCCTTTTACTTACTCAAATTTATTCCAAAACCCATTAATTCGATATTCACTCCATAATCACGATTTAAAATCTTATTTAAATCCGAAATATCAATTTCATGCTTTATTTCCAAAATTCTCCCTTCACTTCTCCCATTCCATTTTAAATCCTGAATTTAAAATAAATTCTTTAATCTTTAAACTATATAACTTAAGTCCTCAGAATTCATTTATCCGCATTAATTCAAAAAAACTTTTTTCCCATACTCGAAATTTATTCGACAGGATTTTAAAATCAAACTTTTTATTCTTTTCCAAATTCATTCTTTTAATTTATCCAATTTCCCTAAATTATTTTACTCCCTCTTTTTTAATTTCCTTCAAAATCCGATCTTTATTATTTCGATATCTCAAAATACCAAAATATATTCAGCCAAATATAGCATTCAATAATTTCAATTTCCAATATAATTTGTCACATGTTATCAAATAAATCATATCACAGAATATGAAAATAAATTTCAATATTTTGAGGAATCCAGTTGGATCCCTCCAACCTGTTTTTCCCTGCATCCACAGATGTTAGTCAAAAATATAATACCAATCCCATTTCGAGGGGGACATTGCAGTATAAAGGGTTATCCGCTATTATGCGGGGCACATAAGGTCATATCCGCTATATAATGCACGAATATCAATCACTCCAATATATATACTATATATATTGTCACATTCAGACTGACAATAAATCATCAATTCAAGCAATCAATCAATAATTTAACTTTTAACTATTTAAATTTAAATGGTAATCCAAATGAGTGAGATTAACTCACCTTTGATTTTGATTTGCAATCTGATCCAAACCGGCTATTTCCTTAATGATTTTGGACCTTGTAACAAGCATTGTACGATTTATTAATATTTGAATTAATCAAACAATTAATTTCCATAAATAAATTTTTATTAACTAACATTTTAAACTAAAAATTTTCCTTTTAAATATCTTCTAGTAACTATAATAATTAAATAAGTCGATTAAACAAATTAATCACCTAAATACATTATTTTGAATTAAACTAGTTGTAACGATCCTGAATTTTGAACAATTTAAATTGGAAATATTTAGTTTAATTTTAAATATTTGAATGATGGTTTAAATTGAATTCCTAATATAACTATGAATTGGCGATTAAATTTTAGAATTTAATCTATTTAAAGTTGAATAAAAAATTTAAATTTGACTTTGGAGTTTGAGAATTGAATATTAAATTTGTATATAAGATTCGAACTAATGACTTAGAAAGATAATTTGGATTTAAGAATTATTATTTATGTAAATTTATAAATTGATGGATAATTTTAAATGGCATTTTTCTTTAACTTAAAACAAAAAGGAATAAAATAATTATACAAAACAAATTGAATTTAAAATGATAATAAAATAGAATAAAAGAAAAAGAAAGATTGCAAGATCTTTTGGTACACAATATTTTATTGTCTCTGCAAAATCGCGTACCTATTAGCGACCCTAAAATCTTCTCAGCCGAAATTTGGTCCCTAAAAAATAAGACACCATACGCTGGTTCCTCCTTATTATTTTCAACCAAGCCTTCCTTTCCATTTCATACGAAAAAGAAAAAAAATATGGCGGCCTCGTGATTTTTCGTTCATCCCTCTTTCAAACTAGGGCTCGTGTAAATCGAAGTGGCCGACCTTCAACAATTGGGGCTTTCGTTCGATTGCGTTGCTTGGCTCGTTCGTCCTCTTTGAAAAAAAATTGGGCTTTCGTATTCGCTTCGAGACAAGGTGAGTTTTTTGCTCACGATTAATCGTTATTCAAGTTTTTAAATTTGTTTGAATTGGGTGCTTGGTTGCATGCTATGATTTGGTGTTATTTGTTATCATTTGCTCGGTTAATTTAATTTAAACTGATATGAACAGATAAGTCTCTGCATGTTGGGTTGTTGGGTGTTATTTGCTATCATTTGCTCTGATAAATTGATGTAAAACTGATAAGAACAGATGTAAGTGAAATTTGTTTTTTTTAAACTGATGAGAGCAGATGCTATAAATTTTGTTTTTAAACTGATAAGAACAGATGCTATATCAAAAACTTTGCTTGTTTGTTATTGCTGCATGTGATGGATCTTTGAATTTGGTTAAGGAAATGTAGTAAGGAAAATGAATACTTGTGAGCAAACACCCATTTTTAATTTAAATCTCTTTGCATGTAAGCAAACATCTAAATTTAAATATTAAGTAAGATAATATGGTTGCTTAAGTGGTTGCTGTAATAACGATGCTTGTTGTGATATTACTGCATATTGTATATATATGAATATGTTAATGTGTGTGCATGTTAGTTTTTTTTCTGTTTTGAAACTACAGGGTGTAAAATAAACTCAAAAAAACTAGTTAGTTCCTCTTCTGGTTCATTTTATGTTGAGAAGTTTTAACAAAATTTGTCTTAAAACTGCAATATTTAAATTGAAAAAAATATATATGAGAAGCAAGAATCTATAAGGATTCCTGCATGTATAGGCAGTAGTTTGAAACTGTGGTTATGAATGCATTTGAATCTGCATAACTTGATTCTCTGTTCATACCTGGTTACAGAGTTTTAAAAAAATAAAAGAAGATTCAAACTTTCCATCTAAAAACTTTGCAGCCTTGAGTTTTCAAACAAATTTGTTGAGTTTAATCTCCATCTTGATTATGAAACATGTTTAAGTTTTTAAAACTTGCACTGGTGAGCCAGAAATAAAATTAAAAGCAAGTTTTGAAGTTTTTTTCTTTCTTCTACTAGGAAATGAGTATCAGGCTCAACAAGTAAACCATATCAAAATTTTCAAATTAAGTTTTGTTTTGTTCTAAACAATTTTCAAATTAAGTTTTGTTTTGTTCTAAACAATTTTCAAATTAAGTTTAATCTTTAGTTGCTGAGATGTAGGGAGTTAAAGTTGTATTGCATCCTAGATATATGAATGAATATTTTGTTTTGCATGTTGACTGTGTATATTTTTAATCTCTGGTTTTGTGCCTTAAACTTGCACCATGTTTAGTAACAAACTAAGTAAGTTTTGAAATTTTCTTTCTTTTACTAAAAAAAAATGTAAGCCCAACCTTTCTGTAAATTTCCATACCCTTGTTACAAGTTCTGGCACTATATTTGGACTTGATCATGGCTTCCTCTGTTGTATACATGTCCACTGCGGTTTCCTCATTGATGCATTTGGACTTGACTGTTGCACTTGTAGTTGCATTCCATTTTGTTGCATTTGGACCTGACTGTTGCACTTGTAGTTGCATTCCATTCCGTTGCATTTGACTTGGTGTTTCTGGTCTGCATACTATTCAGTGTTTCACTGTTGCACTATGTTGGTCTAACCCTGTTGCAATTAGTTTATTTTGTTAGCACTCATTTGTAGTCTGCACCACCATATGCTTTTGTAGCCTGATCTTTGTTGAACATGTGTTTTGCTATACTGTTCACTTGAGTTTGAAATTGTTGTCTCATTTGAAACAGTGCAGTCCCTTTGTTTTTGAGGTATATGCATGTTGACTAGTTCACTTGCTCATATGTGTTGATTCTCTGATGCATTTCTTATGGTCTGTTTCTTGTTGTTATGAGCATAATGAGTTGTGCTCATTTTGGTCTGCATTCTGTAAACTTTGAGTTGTATTTATGAATCTTTCGTTGCTTCATGTCTTTGGCATTTCTGAGACTCTGCCCTTGATAGCCTGCTTTGACATTGCAGTTTGTATTGCTTTGTCTAATGCCTTCTTGACTCTTTTGTCTGTGCATTGGCCTTGAGTTGAACCTAGTTTGAAACTTGGGTTTGATCTTGTTTTGATCTGATAGCTGTGTGTTTTTGTTTGGTGCACATGAGTTGGCGAGGCAGTACACATGTGTATAAATATACGTGTGTACTGCAGCCACACAGGATTGACAGATTTTTTTTTAAAAAAAAATTGAAGTTGTTAATATGGAAATCCATAATAGATTTAAATTGATTCATGTGATTCATCATCTTTGTTGCTTAGTTTACATGAATGCATGTTTGTTTGGCCATAGTCATTTTTGCTCTGTTACATCCCAGATTTTATTCGCTGGTTTGAGATATGTGTACTCCTGTACACTACTCATCATCACTTGTGGGCATTTACATCATTTATACTATGTGTTGATCCAATTGTTGTTATCTCCGCTGCCTACACCTTGCATCTTTACCGCTGTTACCATTTTCTTTCAATTCATTGCAAATTTAATTACTGGAATTAAGATTAATCCTGACTCGAGTGTTTTTGTGTTTTGCAATAAACGCTCGGGTCAGACCGAGTATTTTTACATCTTGAAGATTTTCACGCAGCGAAGTTAGAGAGAGGGGGATTAAAGCTTTACTTCAGTTTTCAGGATTTCTTTTGTACTTAAAAAAAAGGATATATATATATATATATAATTGTTCCGCTGTATTTAAATGTATTTCATTGTATAACTCTGATATTTGTATATAAAAAGAAAAGTTCATTTATGTGAAATGTTATTATTACTCTGTGATTCTATGGCTGATTCTGTTTAAACTCTATAAACTAAATAACAATCCGTCATTTTGAACGTTTCTAGTTGGTTTAGTTAACGACTGGAGGCGGTCAGAGCGGCGGGTCGTCATAAGTAGTGAAATATATACACAGTTTGAAATATTTATCAGAGGATAATTTGGAAGTATAAATTCCGGATGGGAAATTAAAATAAACTAGTAGTGAAATTAAACTAGTAGTGAAATAAGTCAATATATACACAGTTTGAAATATTTATCAGTGGATAATTTGGAAGTATAAATTCAAGATGGGAATTTATAAGGAAAGGGTGATTTGTTTAAAAATAAATAGTGGTTTATTTTTAAAAGAGTGGAAAAGAAATTTACGAGTTTAGGGTGTAAATTAAACCATAATAAATCGCGAAGGATTTATAAATGGTTAAGCGGGTTATGTTCGAATGGAAGGTGTATTTCCTGAAAAGCTAAGTATATTTTTCAAAGTAAGATTTCTCAGTATACCTTAAAGGGTTTAAAGTTGTTTAAAGGGGTGTTTTTAGAGAAATTTATTGATTATAGATTTTTAGTATTTTAAGTAAATATTTAATTAAAATTAATTGCAGTAATAATTATTTTAAAAGGTTAAATTAGTATTACGATTTAAGAGATAATTCTTAAATATTTATACTTTATACAAAAAATTTGTTTTAAAAATAGTTTGTGGCTAAAGTTTTACTTGGAAAATTGTAATAGAATTTAATAACTATTATTTTGAGTAAAATGATTTAAGTAGTTTTATTTCAAAGGTTTTAAGTGTATGTTTTTGGGGAGAGTGATTTAAATTATTTAAAATATAATTTTAATAAGACTTGGAGTTTTCAGTGGAAGTGAAATAATTGGTTGAATTGATTGTTTATTTGATAGTTAAATAACTGACTATCAAACCTGGACCCAAATATGACGTTGGAAATATCTAGGAGAGGTATGAGAATTATATGGTACAGTTACCGTCTGAGGTGCTATATTGTACGTATAAACTCGTTCTTTCTTCTAGGACGTTTATAAGGAAATTCGTCCACTAACGGTTAGGAGGCGATCTCTGATCTTAACTTCGCCTTTTTTATTTCCTAAAGAACCGGGGTTGAGTTTAACGAAGAATAGCCAACGTTGTTTCGAAGAGACCGGGATCAGATTGTGATCCGAAAACCACTTTGATCCAACGGGCACGTATTCATGATGAAGACAAGAGCTTGGAGTCGAAGATGGAGCAGTGAAGTCTAAGGGCTAATCTCCACTAATCCTTACGGTGATTCTAAAATAGATGTAGTAGGAGTAGTGCCTTCGGTTTCATTCGGACCTGGAACGGACTTGTATGGATGAGTGCCATTAGAACATCATCAGAAGGACGATGAGCATTCAAAGTTAGATGTGTTCTAAAATGGTAATGCTTAGCCTCGAGCCTCATCAACCGGGAATGGCTGAAAATCAAGGGATATGCAGCAAGGCTAATTGGGTCGCACCCAATTAGGTAAGGTTGTCCCTTTTCTAGATGTCCCTTTTTATTCGGCTATGTGGGGCGGTTGCTGATCCCAACCATGGGGTGATCTTATTCGGATTATCCAATAAGGGGTAGCTTCGGTCTTATGTTGCAGAGGACCGGGGATTGGTCCTCGGTATGCTGATCTGGACCAGGTACCATGACAGGTGATACCCAGTGCCTAGTCATTAGTTGGAAATCCAATCTCCCTACGTGCCCTATACGGTTTTGATTCTAGAACCTAGTATGTTGGAATTTAATGAATGTAACAATTTCGGCTATTTGAATAAGTATTTTTACTTAGACACTATTATAATATCAGAGGATTTTATAAGAAATGTTTTAGCTATCGTAAAGTAAAAACCCGACATGTTTGTTTATGGCGTGGTCTTACGAGATACCTTTGATTTCAAAGGGTTTGAAACTTTAATAATTCAATTGAGTGTGTTTTCTCACACTGGTTTTCCAGACTGACTCAGGTGTTATTTTACTATAATGCTCGGGTCAGACCGAGTATTATAGGATAGGATGTTGTAGAGCTTAGGAGACGAGCTGGATGGCGAGACGTATCACACGTGCTTGATGTATATTCCGTGGTGCAGTATAAGTTGTATAGTCAGCTTTTGTGAGGACAAGTTAATGTAACTATCCAGTATTTGGCTATTGATTGTATTGTACTCTGATGATGTAATTTATAAAACAAATACAGTTCTTTTTGTATATGGATCAGTTATTATCTATTATATATTGTTCCGCTACAATTGTGAGATTTGATGTTGTTTGTTTTCTCTTCTTCTACATCCTTCTTCTTTAACCCTAATAGTTTGTATTTCCGTCCACTTTGAGTTGATCTGATGGAGAATATTGTCGACTCAAAGGGGTACAGATTTGCGGGCTGTTAAAGTTGGTATCAGAGCTGAAGGTTAAGCGAGAACCTTGGCTCTGGTGGGGATTACTCATTAGAAATAGAGTCAGTAGCACTCTAGAATGAGTTTGAGTGTATTAAATAGATATGAGCGTGTATTTGTTAGTGAATATAAAATTGTTTCATATTATGTTGATTGGTTTATTGAGTGGTTTATAGATTCTGATCAATACGAGTAATTAACGTTATTGAAGGGATCTCTTAACACTTGAATAGAACAATTCGACATAGTAGTGTTAAATAGGGTAAATGAAATTACTTTGCCCAAATTATTTTTGTATATAAAAGGAATAATTTTTAGAAATTTATTATAAGTATATATATGGTTGCTTCGTTGTTAGGAAATGATAATATTAAATTATTATCATTGTTGTATGAAAATTGAATAAGAAAATTTAAGTTATAAACGATAGTTAAGGGAATAAATTCATATAACATAATGTAATTCATAAATGTGAAGTATAAATGTGATTTATAATTGAAATGGTATAAAATCCAGAGTAATATTTGAATATTAATTGGAAGGATTTGAAATTTGAAATTTTGATAAAATTTAAATTCCTTTGGGTTTGAAAATGGTTTTTAAAGGTTATGGAGGAATAATAGTAGGTATTATTTGAAAATAATTTTGAGTCGGATATGAAATCTGGTGGGATTTAGAATTAAAAATATTTGAATATGTTTTTGAAAAGAATAAAAGCACTGAACTCATTTCAGTCATTGGAAAATAACTTCGGTGATGATGCAGTATCATCAATGTTCATAGTCGAGTTTTCAAGGGAGGAATTGCTACCTGGATATTTTAAATTGGGATTTGTTTGCGAAATTGGGATTGATTTTGAAATAGTTTGATTTGGTATATAATTTCAAAAATGTTTTGGAATGTTTAAGCAATTGTTTAAACTTTGGGATCTAACTTAAAATGTTTATTTGAAACAAATAAGTTTGGAATTTTAAAGTTGGAAATTTGCTTGGAATTGAATTAGCCATAGGTTAAATAATGATAAGTGTGTCAATAGAGAAAAGTGGTGGGTAAACCAATGAAATGAAGTAAATTAAAAAAAAAGTTAGCAAATGGAATTTTAAATAAGTGGAAACTTATTGAAGTTTAAAATTTTGAATGGAAGTGGAATGTAATTGAATCTAGTTAAATAAAAGTGAATTCGAGGAAATTCTAAGTAGAATGGTCATTGAAATAGAAACTGGATATTGTGAATTAGTTTGAAAGCTAGTCAAGATTAAAATAAATAAAACAAAGGATTGAAAATAAAACTAGTATGTAAACTAATTAATTTAAATGAGTAAGCAAATGAATTGAAAATGAATATTGGGATGATATTTAAATTAAATTGTAAGTTAATGGAACTTAAACTGAATATTCGAATTCATTTTGAATTGAGTTAAGTGAAGTTGTAGAATTGATTTGAAGTGGACTAAAAATAATTAAAGTTGGAAATATAATTCATTTAGATTTAAAATAAATTAGTAAGTGGAACTAATTGAAGAAATGGTTAATTAAATATGGTTTGAGATAAGGTGAATAGAATTCAATATTTAAGTTGACTTGGAAATAAATTAAGAATTGAAGATAAATTGAATTCAGAGTGGAATTGAAAATTTGTTAATTGAAAATAGATGTGAAAGCTTAAGTAGTGAAGTAGAAATAAACCTTTAATTGTGTAAAATATATATATTGAACTTAAGAAATGGATGGTAAAATTCTTAAGTAAATTCGATATTGGAAATATACTAAGTTAGTTAATGAATGAAGATTTAATAAAGGTGTATGAAATGATAATTTAGAATAGGTGTATGGAAACCAAAATAAGTGTGAATAAAAAAGAGAATTGATATAGCTAATAATCAATTGAGATAAATACGTAGGATGTATGTAAATCACTTTATTCGCATAACGATTTGATCCAGATTCGAGCACGGAATTTCGAGATAGTCATATCGATCCAAGTTGGGATTTTTCACTTGATTTTTTATTCTAAAATTCTCTATCATAGTTTAAGACTATGCAAGGAGAATGACGGTTTTTGATCAAGAAACCAAATCTGAGTCCGCATTAGGAAGTCGGGTGGACGATACTAGTTTGAAAATGAAATTGTGTGATCGAGTGAACGATTGGATGATATTGCGTACGGATGATATGTGTGCATCGTATGACTTAAGTAAAGCAAATATTGAAAATTTTGGAAAGAGAAGAGTAAAATGAATTTGAACTGTACTAGTGAACACTATTGGTAGATAAGGTACAGGTATCTAAAGGCAAAGGATAAATTGGTGTTTTTGATTTCAGAAGATAGATTTTGAATGGACCGACAAAAAGGTATGTATTTAAATTGTCATATGAAATTTGATGGTTTTCTGATCTAGCCACTTGGCATTTTGTTTTCTTTTGAAATCTGGGGCCCGTAGAAACATTTTGTAGTTGTTCCGAGCTAGCCGCGCAAAAGCGATGCCTCGCAAAAAATTTCAAAATTTAGAGAGTTAGAAAAATTTTGAGAAAATTTTGTTTTAAGTTATAATTTGAAATGATTGAGTCAATGATATCGATTGTAATCTACGGTTGATTTTGGGAAAGTTAGTAAGGGTGATAGTGTGTCTTTAATAAAATATTATTTGGGGGGGTTATCAAAAACTATTGGTTTGGAAAATAGTAGACGAGTATTGGACTATTCTTCCTAAATAGTAATTTCGAGGATGAAATTCCTTTAAGGGAGGAAAGAATGTAACGACCTGGAATTTTGGATATTTGAAATTGGAATATTTAATTGATTTTAAATGTTTAAAAGTTAAACCTGAGTTTCAAATGTAACCAATTATTGGATTATTAAATTATTAAATATAATAATTGGATGTTGGGTAAAATATTGAATCTTCGGTTTAAAGCTTGTTAAAAATAATTTGAAGGCTTATAAGATTTGTATGAACAATACTAAAGATAATAGAATTTTTAAATTTTAGTTTAAAAGTGGTTTGTTCAGTTTTAAAAATATATCGTTTAAATTGACATTTAAAATAGCCTTCCGAGTAACGGTCTCGGATTTTGACGAAACCAGTTCCATTGGATCTGTAATAATATATTATTATCAGATTTCAATTTTCATAGTGTTTGGAGCTGTCGAGTGATCGTATGGTACATAAACGCGTTTAAATTAATATCGAAAATTCAATACAATAACCGAGTCCAAAAGTTATATTCTCCATACGATCGAATTTGGACTCGGAACCTTTTCTATTGCGCTTGAAATAGGAGTATAACATTATAACCGCCTAGCGGCACACCTCGATAGGAGATCAAAATTTTAAGTTAGGGTTTCGAGATGATTTAAATTTAAAATTTAAATATAAAATATATTGTTTGACTCATCAACCCTCAATTGTAATTTCCTCACATTAGTTGCCCTTGTATCACCTTAGAAACACCGTAGCAAGCATGTAGACACGCAAGGCAAAAATAAAACACATGTCCTCCCTGATAACACGCGTCCTCTCTTAAATAATAAAAAGAAAGGGGATAACTGAACCCCCTCCTCCTCCTTCTAAATTAAAACCAAAGAAAATATAAAATGACCGGGTTCAGTTCAGTCGAACTCGAAAAAAAATAGACGTCGATTCGTGATCAAACCGCGATCTCGTGGGACGGCTCCAAAGGCGAACTCAAGCAGCGTGGCATGCATCGCGATCTTGAGGTTGGGGAAACTACCTATTAGGGCACGAGCGACTGAGGATGGTCATCGCACGACTAGGGTGGTCGGTTTCGAGATTTGAGTCGCGAGCGTGGGGGACGGGGACGATGCAGTGGATGGTTCTGATTGAACGATGGGTTGGTGTGTGGCTCTGGCAAAGGATGGAGGGGCAGTGGGCAGTGAAGGTCGAAGTTTTGGAGCAAGGGTCGAACGCCAGTGGAGTCTGTTGAATATGCGCTTATATGATTTTTGTTTGATGATAATAAACATATATACATTCGTTTAAATGTATTTGTTAATATACTATTTATTTTCACAGATTAAATAAATATTTGCTGAATAAAATAAATGACACAGAATTTGAATTCAAACGAATACTTTATTCAAATAAATATTTATTACATTTTTAAATAATTCAATTTCAAGCTCTCACTATACTATACAACTTTGATTCTAATTACATCACTATTTTACATATTCACCTCACTACATATCACTCACACTCGTATTTATCTTCAACTGCATTCCAGTTAAAATCCAGCATGTGAGCAATCTGCAAAAACATTCACTAACGCAGTAAAATTGAAAATAAAATATTTTTGCAATTCAAAATAAAAGATGATTTTAAAAATATTATTTGCCTCAGTATTTGGGTTGTTCGTCATCATTTGAAATCATCACACACAAAGTTGTGCACATAGATATATACTCTTGATAACGCTACAGAGACAAGTAATCATGAGTGGCTGCAGTAAACACGTGTACATTTATACATGTGTGCACTGCCCCGCCAACTCGTGTGCACAGCTCAAATCAAAAGTACACATGAATACTTTGCTCAAACATGACACAGCCTCAAACCAGCATAAAACAAGCCCAAGTGACACAGTGAACATAATGTCACAAGCAATGAACAAGACCACAAACAAATGCCAACATACCAAATGTACCAGACAATATGCATTCAAGAACAGAAGTGTATATGAATACAACTACATGCAGCGATACCAAATGAAGACCAGTATGCAAACATGAAGTGGACAATGTCACAGCAAACATGGACTGCAACAAGTCGATGCAAGAACATGACAGCAACTACAAAATGCAACAAATTGAATGCTGCACAAACTGCAAAGGCCGAAGCCAACATGAAGCACTGAATTGACATGCAAACTGCCACAAGACCAAAGTGTATGAACACAGTAAAGACCAAGGCTACAACCTCAAATAAAGTACAAGGCAGCAACAATATGAACCACCAGTACAGAGAGCAAATGCAAGTATGCAATGTAGACCACACACACATATATACACACATGTATGTATGTATATACATGAACTAGATTGAAGCACACTGGAATACAACTGCAAATATCAAGACCAGAAAAACAAGACCACAAGTACTCAACAACAGCCAGCACCAACAGTGATGCAAGGTACAGCATGCCAGAGCTACAAATAAGCAAAGGCACAACTCAAATTCAAATACCAACTGCAAATATCCAATATGCAACATGGCCGTGGATGGTACAACAACAAAGAACACAAGTACAACACAGTAGCAAGCTACAATGAATGCAACATGATCAAGTCAGGTGATGCTTAAACAAAATCAAAGTCTTTTCTTTAATCAAAGCCAGAAATTCTCAAAAATAAAGTTCAAGGCCGAAGCAATCTGACCGAGTCAAAATTCAAAACCGTGTGCATTAAGCAACAATAATACGCAATTGACAAAGTCAGAATCAATCATCATCATTCAACAAATATCAGAGGGCCGATAGCATAAAATTGAAGAAATCAAACGAACGCAAAAATAGGAATTCAACTCCTATATAAAACCCTACATCATCATCGGCAATAGTGGTGAAGTTCGAATACGAAAATCAAACAGCAACAAAGCATAAATCACATACCAAATCAAAGTCGAACTTCATCAACTCGAAGTCGCCAGAGGTAGCAACGTGAATCAATCGAGGAAGGGAACACCAACCAGAGATTCAATCAAATCTAATAGGCGCTTCGAAAGCCCTAATTTGAATCACGAACGAAAGCCCTAAATTGGATTAAAGGGACGAAGCCCTAAAATTGAAAAAGGAACAGCCGCCATCACGAACAAGGAAGAGACGGGCTAGAATATAAAAGAGGCCGGCCTATTGTTTTAAAAAGGGAGAATTTTTTTATTTAAGGGTTTTTGAATTTAATTAGGGTTATTTTTTATTTTAATTGTTTTAATTTGTATTTCTTTTTAAACCGTTTTAATTTTCTAGTCGTGTGACTAGGGTGCAAACTACGGTGTGTAGTTTGGGAATTTGCAACTCGGTAGTTGAGTTGTGGTCAAGGTTTTGAGCGTAGAGTTAGAATAGTCAATAGCGGGTATAGCGAGTTTACGTGTGTAAGCGAGGGACTTTCTAATTTCTAGTAGAAACCTTGGGGCAGCACGTAGGCAGGGTTTTGCCGAAGCTGGGTAAATTCTGTGTCTTTCTGTTCTGCATTTTATTTACTTTGCTATTTATTTCTGTGCTGGTAATATTCTGTGATCTGTGTTAATATTAGTTTATTAGCTTCCGCGATTAATTTTTATAATTAACACTATCACCCTATTCACCCCCCCTCTAGGGTGAAATCGATCCTACAAGTGGTATCAGAGCTAGGACAGGAATAGAAGTCAACATCTGTTTTAAAAATTCGATTTTTTTTGAAAAAATCAGTTTTTGTTTTAAAAATTTGAATTTTTAAAAATGGCTTCTTTTAATAATGCTTTTGCAGAAGGTCAATCCATAGTTAGACCACCAATGTTCAATGGTGAATATGCTTATTGGAAAAATAGAATGCAAATTTTTCTGAAAACCATTGACGCTTGGAATATTGTTGAGACAGGTTATAGAATACCAACTATAACTATAGATAATCAGGAAATAGAGAAACCAAAGGAACAATGGACAGAATTAGAAAATAAATTACAGAATACTAATGCCAAAGCTATGAATTCTATTATCTGTTCATTGGATCAATTTGAATTTAATCGTGTCTCACATTGTCTAACTGCGCAGGAAATATGGCACATACTAGAAGTGACTCACGAAGGAACATCTCAAGTCAAAGAATCTCGCCTTGCAATGCTAAGCAGCGAATACGAGAACTTCAAAATGGCGAAGGAAGAAAATGTCAAAGAGATGTACGGACGACTCTCCAATATCGTATACAAATCAAAAGCTCTCGGAAAAACATACACCGAATTAGAAATAGTCCGGAAAATCCTCAGAGTCCTTCCACAAAGCTTTGAAGCAAAAGTTACTGCCATACAAGAATCGAAAGATTTAAAACAACTTAAAGTTGAGGAACTCATCGGAAATCTCACCACTTATGAGCTAGAAATGAAATTCAAAGAAGAGCGTGAAGGAGGTGACACTCAAAAGAAATCAATAGCTCTCAAAGGAACAACCGAAAGTGATGATGATAACGATGAAGATGATGGAGCAGCAGAATTGGAGCTGTTAATAAGGAAATTCAAAAAATGGAATCAAAAACATGGAAATTCAGCTCGAAATCAAAAAGCAAAAAGCAGAATAGCCAAAGCACTAGACTACTCAGAAGAACAAAAGTTTATTTGTTATAATTGCAACAAACCCGGCCATATCAAGCCCGATTGTCCACAAATTAAATCCAGCCACAGAAAGAAACAGAAAAAGAAAAGTTTTGCAGCCACTTGGGATGAAATAGACGAGAATGATCAAAGCACTGGCAGTGAAAGCGAAAAGGCAGAATTGTGTCTTCGAGGTGATACAACTGACAGTGACGATGACGAGCCAAGTGAGGTATCAAAACTTACCCATTCTGAGTTGCTTATATATTTTCATGAAGTAAACGGTTGTTTTGAACGACTTAGGGAAAAATACGCCAAACTTGAATCTCAAAAAGATACTTTGATAGAATGTAATAAACAACTTGATCAATTAGTTAAAACCTATCAAAGTAGGATCCCTAAGTGTGATAAGTGTCCATCATTTGATGAGGAAATTAAAAAATCAGAAATTAAAATAAAATCGCTTGAAAATGAAATTCTGATTTTAAAGGAGAATGAAAATACTAGGAGAGAGAATTCTATTAAAAAGTGCACACAGTTGTTAAACGAAAATGAATCTCTCAAATCACAAGTCCAACAATTGTCTACGACTTTAGATAAATTTTCAAAAAGTGAAAAATCGTTGAATATGCTATTAGGAAAGCAAACTGTTAATACGGTTAGACAAGGACTTGGATATAATAATTCGAAAATTGTTGAAAACAAGATTAATCAAGAAAATTCAATGTGCACGATTTGTAGAAAATTTGGACACGATCACAATAATTGTTGGTATAGACCCAAACATGTGAAAACTATATCGATTTGGGTTCCTAAAGGCACAAATATAAAATCTCTCAAAGTTAAACAAATTTGGGTGCCAAAGGGAACAATTATAAATAGTTTTGGGTCTACACAAAATTATTTTTCAAAATTTTCTGCCACTAACAACCATGGACCTATAAAAACAAATAGGTCACATAAAATTTTCATCGTGTAGGTGTGGTGGCGGGCTAAGGAACAACAATAGTGTTCTCTGGATTTTGGCTGTTTCAGGAACACAACGGGCGACAAAGCTAAGTTCCTTAGCCTAGTATAAGGGTGACAGAATCACAATGAACAACGACGAGAAATATCGTAAAGGTAAAGACAGGTAAAAGTATATTTATTTGTACGATATATTAAATGTGATAATCTGTACCATTTTCTGAATAAAATCAGCCAATTATGATATGATGATGATTTAATTATGATTTTGATTCTGACTTTATTCAAAATTGATTAGCCATTTATATTCTTATGCCAAAAACACTATAAAATTCTCTAGAATTACTTGATATATAAGTTTGAGAGAAAAATAGTGTTTTGATTGGATAATAATATTGTTGTTATAATATTTTTGGCTAAATCTATATTCATGTTTTGACACGGCCTCGATTTAAAATCCTAATGAATTCTATTTTAAAAATTGTGAAAAGGATGTTAAATTTTTTTTGAAATTGTTGAAACTATTAAGAAATTGCTTTGAAATAAAAATAACGTTTGATGGCTTCTAAAATTGACACTTTAATATATGATTGATTGTTGACACGGTTTTCATTTCAAATCCAAGAGAATTTCATTTAAAAATTTGTTGATAAT
Source organism: Allium cepa (assembly GCA_030765085.1). Lineage (NCBI taxonomy): Eukaryota > Viridiplantae > Streptophyta > Magnoliopsida > Asparagales > Amaryllidaceae > Allium > Allium cepa. The sequence continues at coordinate 224,472,455 of CM060928.1, forward strand.
AATCATGAGAAAATTTGTTGAAATTTCTTAATCTGGTCTTTGACATTCAACGAGTGAATTTTGAGTAAAATTTAAATTCAGATGCAAATTACACTGGTAATATGGTTGGTAGAAAAATTATTAGTGTAACGTGATTAATTTTTGAGACATTTAGTAACTGCATCATTTTCCAAAGAAAATATCTGCATATTCTTCATTTCAAATAATTTTCAAACAGCAAAATTTTTTTTTTAAAAACCCCCTGGAGAAAATCATTTTTGACCATATTTTCAGATTAGTCATTTTGAAAAATTGGTTTCATAATTATTTTTGAATTTGATTTTAAATGACTATATTGACTAATCTGACTCCCTAATGTTTATCGAAAAGAAAAATAGTAATTAAAAAAGTGATGAGTGTTGATATTTATCATATATTATAACTCGAGAAAGTATAATTAGAAAATTTCTTTAGAAATTTAAACAAGAGTTATAAAACTTTTTGTTGGTAAAAATTCCATGACCATCTCTATATCTATCATATTTCTAACAACCATCACTCATCAAAATTCTATATAGTTTGTCGATATGTGGTACTTTAAACAGGAATCGTTCGTTTTTCATTTTCACATTTTTTTTTAAAAAAAAAAGCAAAAATAAATAAATAAATAAATACCAAAGTATTCACTCTCATTTAAAAGTCCTCACGGTTATGCATGGGTGAATTACTTGGAATTTGTTATGTGCTTCCATGCTCATTTAAAAGTCCTCACGGTTATGCATGTATGGAACGCATATCAAAAGTTGATTTTTTTTTCTTTTCTTTTTCTTTCTTTTAAAATAAACAAGTTGATTCTAATCCCATTTAAAAGTCCTCACGGTTATGCGTGGTTAGAAGATACTTGAATTCATTTTTTTTAAAATAAAATTGGAATACTACTAATCTCATTTAAAAGTCCTAACGGTTATGCATGATTAGTAGATATTCAAATTCCTGATATAAAAATACCACAAATAGACACAATTGTATGGTTTTATTTGATGAAATCATTCATACCATTCTAAAGTGGAATATGCGTCAATTAAAGGATTTATGATTTTTGTTTGATTTTGAAATTTAATTTTTATATTCAATTGAGTTTTAATGTTGAATTAATATCGATTACTTTATCTCTATTTTTCTCTATTCCTATTATTCTTTTGCTGATAACAAAAGGGGGAGAGAAAAGTTAAGATTTTGTCAAATAGAATCAATCAAAGGTCAAACAATTTTCCATTTGCATCTAGGCTCATTCTTATTTGTATGCATATATGTAGGGGGAGTCATATATGTAGGGGGAGTATCATATAGAAAGGAAGCATTCAAATAGGGGGAGCAATTGAAATTATCAAATACATTTAATATATTCAAAATCTTAAATATATGTTTGTTATCATCAAAAGGGGGAGATTGTTGAATATGCGCTTATATGATTTTTGTTTGATGATAATAAACATATATACATTCGTTTAAATGTATTTGTTAATATACTATTTATTTTCACAGATTAAATAAATATTTGCTGAATAAAATAAATGACACAGAATTTGAATTCAAACGAATACTTTATTCAAATAAATATTTATTACATTTTTAAATAATTCAATTTCAAGCTCTCACTATACTATACAACTTTGATTCTAATTACATCACTATTTTACATATTCACCTCACTACATATCACTCACACTCGTATTTATCTTCAACTGCATTCCAGTTAAAATCCAGCATGTGAGCAATCTGCAAAAACATTCACTAACGCAGTAAAATTGAAAATAAAATATTTTTGCAATTCAAAATAAAAGATGATTTTAAAAATATTATTTGCCTCAGTATTTGGGTTGTTCGTCATCATTTGAAATCATCACACACAAAGTTGTGCACATAGATATATACTCTTGATAACGCTACAGAGACAAGTAATCATGAGTGGCTGCAGTAAACACGTGTACATTTATACATGTGTGCACTGCCCCGCCAACTCGTGTGCACAGCTCAAATCAAAAGTACACATGAATACTTTGCTCAAACATGACACAGCCTCAAACCAGCATAAAACAAGCCCAAGTGACACAGTGAACATAATGTCACAAGCAATGAACAAGACCACAAACAAATGCCAACATACCAAATGTACCAGACAATATGCATTCAAGAACAGAAGTGTATATGAATACAACTACATGCAGCGATACCAAATGAAGACCAGTATGCAAACATGAAGTGGACAATGTCACAGCAAACATGGACTGCAACAAGTCGATGCAAGAACATGACAGCAACTACAAAATGCAACAAATTGAATGCTGCACAAACTGCAAAGGCCGAAGCCAACATGAAGCAGTGAATTGACATGCAAACTGCCACAAGACCAAAGTGTATGAACACAGTAAAGACCAAGGCTACAACCTCAAATAAAGTACAAGGCAGCAACAATATGAACCACCAGTACAGAGAGCAAATGCAAGTATGCAATGTAGACCACACACACATATATACACACATGTATGTATGTATATACATGAACTAGATTGAAGCACACTGGAATACAACTGCAAATATCAAGACCAGAAAAACAAGACCACAAGTACTCAACAACAGCCAGCACCAACAGTGATGCAAGGTACAGCATGCCAGAGCTACAAATAAGCAAAGGCACAACTCAAATTCAAATACCAACTGCAAATATCCAATATGCAACATGGCCGTGGATGGTACAACAACAAAGAACACAAGTACAACACAGTAGCAAGCTACAATGAATGCAACATGATCAAGTCAGGTGATGCTTAAACAAAATCAAAGTCTTTTCTTTAATCAAAGCCAGAAATTCTCAAAAATAAAGTTCAAGGCCGAAGCAATCTGACCGAGTCAAAATTCAAAACCGTGTGCATTAAGCAACAATAATACGCAATTGACAAAGTCAGAATCAATCATCATCATTCAACAAATATCAGAGGGCCGATAGCATAAAATTGAAGAAATCAAACGAACGCAAAAATAGGAATTCAACTCCTATATAAAACCCTACATCATCATCGGCAATAGTGGTGAAGTTCGAATACGAAAATCAAACAGCAACAAAGCATAAATCACATACCAAATCAAAGTCGAACTTCATCAACTCGAAGTCGCCAGAGGTAGCAACGTGAATCAATCGAGGAAGGGAACACCAACCAGAGATTCAATCAAATCTAATAGGCGCTTCGAAAGCCCTAATTTGAATCACGAACGAAAGCCCTAAATTGGATTAAAGGGACGAAGCCCTAAAATTGAAAAAGGAACAGCCGCCATCACGAACAAGGAAGAGACGGGCTAGAATATAAAAGAGGCCGGCCTATTGTTTTAAAAAGGGAGAATTTTTTTATTTAAGGGTTTTTGAATTTAATTAGGGTTATTTTTTATTTTAATTGTTTTAATTTGTATTTCTTTTTAAACCGTTTTAATTTTCTAGTCGTGTGACTAGGGTGCAAACTACGGTGTGTAGTTTGGGAATTTGCAACTCGGTAGTTGAGTTGTGGTCAAGGTTTTGAGCGTAGAGTTAGAATAGTCAATAGCGGGTATAGCGAGTTTACGTGTGTAAGCGAGGGACTTTCTAATTTCTAGTAGAAACCTTGGGGCAGCACGTAGGCAGGGTTTTGCCGAAGCTGGGTAAATTCTGTGTCTTTCTGTTCTGCATTTTATTTACTTTGCTATTTATTTCTGTGCTGGTAATATTCTGTGATCTGTGTTAATATTAGTTTATTAGCTTCCGCGATTAATTTTTATAATTAACACTATCACCCTATTCACCCCCCCTCTAGGGTGAAATCGATCCTACAGAGTCGCGTACGAGGTGTATATGGGTTCTCGTTTTGCTGAGAGGTATTCGTTTTTCTTCTTTCGATTAACTTGATTTCATAAAATATATACACAGTTTGATAGTTTTATATTAAATTAAACGGTAAATAGAATAATAATAATAATAATAATAATAATAATAATAATAATAATTACAGTAGAGTAAACATTTATTCTAGTTATTTACTGGAAATATACATATACATATTTTGATTTGCTAGGTTTGTTTAAAATAATGGATTTGGTGATAAACCTGTTCAATTAACTTAGCTAATTTATTTTAACTACTAAAAGATTCTTTAAGAAGGGATAATTATTTAGTTAAAACATAATTGTTAACTGGTTAATTTATTAAAGGGAAATTAATTGTTCGATTTATTTCAAATATTAATAAACCATATAATGTTTGTTACAAGGTCTAAAATCATAAAGAAAACAAGTCGAGATGGAAATTGGTTGCAAACAAAAATCAAAGGTGAGTTAATCTCACTCATTTGGATTACCGTAAATTTTAAATAGTTAAAATTTAAATTATTGGTTGATTTCTTGAATTGTTGAATTATTATCAGTTTGGATGTGATATTATATATATATATATAGTGTGTGTGTGTGTGTGTGTGTGTGTGTGTATATATATATATATTTGAAGTGATTGATATTCCCGCATTATATAGCGGATGAGACCCTATGCGCCCCGCATAATAGAGGATGACCCTTTATACCGCAATATTCCCCTCGAAGTGGGATTGGTATTTTTATATTGTGCTAACATCTGTGGATGTAGGGAAACAAGTTGGAGGGATCCAACTGGACATGGGGGTACTTTAGAAATATTTTTGGATAAATATTTCACTTTATTTATAAACTCTGTTTATAAATTTTACAATCTCATTCTCCTTTAATCACGGTTTCAACATTTGGTAAGTTTTCAAATCGATTTCCAAAACCAACTCCATTTTAAAATAAATTACTTTACTTATCCAAATTTATTTCAAAGCCCATTACTTCCATATTCATTTCTTTAATTTATCCAATTCCCTAAAATTATTTCACTTAAAATTCTCTTTTTATTTTCCTCCAAAAATCCAACCTTTATATTTTTGATATCTCAATATACCTAAATATTTAGCAAACCAAGCAATCAATAACTTCAATTTTCAATATAATCTATCATGGATTACCAGATAAATTATATCACTGGATAAAATAAATTCCAATATTTTACGGAATCCAGTTCGATCCCTCCAATATGTTTCCCTACATCCACAGATGTTAGCACAATATAAAAATACCAATTCCACTTCGAGGAAGATATCGCAGTATAAATGGTCATTTGCTATTATGCGGGGCGCATAGGTTCTCATCCGCTATATAATGCGGGAATATCAATCACTCTAAATATATATACTATATATAATATCACATCCAAACTTATAATAATTCATCAATTCAAGAAATCAACCAGTAATTTACATTTTAACTATTTAAAATTTACAGTAATCCAAATGAATGAGATTAACTCACCTTTGATTTTTGTTTGCAACCTATTTCCATCTCGACTTGTTTTCTTCACGATTTTTAGACCTTGTAACAAGCATTATATGGTTTATTAATATTCGAAATAAATTGAACAATTAATTTCCCTTTAATTAATTAATTAGTTAACAATTCAATTCTAACTAAATAATTATCCCATTTTAAAGAATATTTTAGTAGTTAAAATAAATTAACTAAGTTAATTGAACAAATTTATCACCAAATCCATTATTTAAAACAAACCTAGAAAATCAAAATATGTATAGGTATATTTCCAGTAAATAACCAGAATAAATGTTTACTCTACTGTAATTATTATTATTTATTGTTTTCTATTTACCGTTTAATTTAATATAAAATTTTCAAACTGTGTATGTATTTTATGAAATCAAGTTAATCAAAAGAAGAAAAACGAATACCTCTCAGCAAAACGAGAACCCAGATCCACCTCGTACGCGACTCCACCGAGGTTCGACCCTTGCGTTAAAACTTCGACCTTCACTGCCCACTGCCCTTCCATCCTTTGCTAGAGCCATACATCAACCCATCGTTCGATCAGAACCATCTACTGCATCGTCCCCATCCCCTACGCTCGCGACTCAAATCTCACACCGACCACCCTAGTCGTGCGACGACCATCCTCGATCGCTCTTCCCTAATCGACAGTTGCCCGACCTCCAGATCGTGATGCATGCCATGCCGCTTGAGTCCGCCTCCGGAGCCATCCCACTCGATCGCGGTTTGATCGTGAATCGAAGTCTATTTTTTTTTCGAGTTCGATTGAACTGAACGCGGCCATTTTATTTTTTCTCTCTAGTTTTGATTTAGAAGGAGGAGGAGGGGGTTCGGTTATCCCCTTTCTTTTTATTATTTAAGAGAGGACGTGTGTTATCAGGGAGGACATATGTTTTCATTTTGCTTTGCATGTCTGCAGGTTTGCTACAGTGTTTCTTAAGTGATAAAAAGGAAACCGATGTAAGGAAATTACAACTGAGGGTTGACGAGTCAAACGGTATATTTTATATTTAAATTTTAAATTTAAATCATCTTGAAACCCTAACTTAAAATTTCGATCTCCTATCGAGGCATGCCGCTAGGCATTTATAATGTTATACTCCTATTTCGAGTGTAATGGAAAAGGTTCCGAGTCCTAATTCGATCGTATGGAGAAGATAACTTTTTGGACTCGGTTATTATATTGAATTTTCGATATGAATTTCAACGCGTTTATCTACCGTACGATTACTCGACAACTCCAAACACTATAAAAATTGAAATCCGATAATAATACACTATTACGGATCAAATGAAATTGTTTCGTGGAAATCTGAGACCGTGCCTCGGAAGGCTATTTTAAATGTCGATTTAAACTATATATTTTTAAAACTGAACAAACCACTTTTAAACTCAAATTTTAAAAGTTCTATTATCTTTAGTATTGTTCATACAAATCTTATAAGCCTTCAAATTATTTTTAACAAGCTTAAAATTGAAGATTCATTATTTTAGCCAACTTCCAATTATTATATTTAATAATTTAATTATCCAATAATTGGTTACATTTGAAACTCGGGTTAAAAATTAACTTTTAAATATTTAAAATCAATTAAATGTTCCAAATTCAAATATTCCAATTTATCTCCCTTTAACTAAATTGATTAATTATATGAATGTCATTAATTAGCAACATATATATGGCATAAATGTGAGTATAAACAAATATATTTGTATTATAGTGTAAATTCTATAAGTGCAACATATGATAGGTGTTATTAATTGATGACAATGTTAGACATATAACTAAAAATAAATGGATAGTTAAACATATAAGGAAATATGAGAAATAGATAAAGAGTAACAAAGATGATTGATTTAGTTTCCTATTTGGTAAACTTAATTAATGCAGCATATAAAGGATAATCAATTGGCATCATGATATAAGGGTATAAACAGTCAACAACAAAAGTATGCATGTATTATTAACTAATTATGTGTGTGTGTGTGTCTAAATATGTTTGTATATGTATTGTTTAATAAATCCTCCAAATATACTAAATTAATTCAACCAAGTCAACTTTATCCATTCAAGATTTATTACAAACATGTATTGATCCAATTTAGTAAATCAATTTGAAAATAGATCTTAATCAATAAATCTAAATGTAACCAATATGTATATGTTAATAATTTAATGTAGAATCAAAGATAGATATTTATTATAATTTTTTTTGTCCAAAGTATATTTTGTATAATAATAACAGTATGTTTATTCATGTTTATTTATACATAAATATAGTGTACATAAATGTATTTGTATGCATGTATACATAATATATATATATATATATACATGCATATTATATATGTGTGTGTGTTTGTGTGTATGTGTATGTGAGAAAATATTTTTATACGTGTTTTTAATGAATCCTTTAAAATTAATAAATCATCTCAACCAACTCAATTGTAATCAATTTAAGAATTATTACCAAACATGCAGTAATCTAATTTAGTAAATAGTTTGATAACAGATCCTAATCAACAAGTCTAAATATAATTTATATGTATATATCAATAAAAAAATTCTTAAATCCTTTTAAAATATTTCAAAGTTATCTTAACATACACACACACACACATTTATGTATATGTATGAATCATAAAGTAGAAAACAAAACTGGAATCAATGTAAACTATTGCTAACAATTAAAAAACATTAAGTTAGAATAATAATTTAATTGCTAGATCTATATTTACATCAAAATCAATAGAAATTAACATAGAAAATCATGAGTAGAAGCTATCAACTTCAAATGAAATCACATTCTAATGATAATAAGTTATACTACTTTAAGATTTATAATTATATGCTTATAAGGGACAACAAATGCATATATACAATTTTCAAAATGACTTAACTACCAGATCTGTAATATCATGGAATAATTAAATAACTAATGGAATTTACCTTGTTGATCCATACCTTGAATGGTAAATGCTTCTAGATCTGATTGAATAACCTTCAGAAATTGCAACAATCCGAAGCACCACTTTTGAATTTATTTACTTGATTTGTTTTGGGAATTTTCGTGGATTAGAAACCATGAAATTTTGTCCAAGAAGATATAAAAATGAAGATGGAGGCTAGGTTTAGAAGGAGATGATTAAGAAAGGCCAGTGAATGGAAGATAACATATTTGTAGAGGGATCCTTCCTTAACCTCCTCTCTCCATTTTCTAGATGCAACCATTGTATTTTAAGCCTTTTTTTCTTATGCCTTCTATGAATAAGGCTATATGGACCTCAAAATATTCTCAAACCCATTTAGTAATAAATCTATTTAAATCAAATTTAAATATTTTATCAATATCATATATCAATACATACTTACATAACTTTTATGTACGTACTTTATTAAATACTAATAGGTTCAAAAAATCAAATAAATAAATAAACAAAAATTTAATAATTAATATTTCATACATATTAATTAATTTACAACAGTTATAAACCAATTAAGTCGTGTGGTTTTCGAAGCATTCATCATTACGGTTGTGCAACTCAAAGGTGTAAATTCAATCAGCGAATAATATCGAACTATTCGGATATTAACTTTCACACATCCTTAGCAGGTGGTGTGATATTTTGGTCGAATTTATCGCTTACACATATTTTAGGTAAAATATAATTTTACTTATTATAAGCGGTACCTAATAGTGACAATTATTTACACCAATTCTCTTCGTCAAAACTATTTCACATTAAGACTTTTGGAATTTGGTAATGGTCAAAATTCAAATATCATCCATGTTCAACTTTGTAGTCCAAACACAAATTCTTTGGTTCAATGATAACAATTATTGTTAACCAAAATGCTTTGGCTAGAGACTTTGACTTTGAGTTGACTTGAGTTGACCATGATACTAACCTCATATAACTGAGGAGACGAATCCCTTCTTGAATAGTGCTTCACTTTCAATACTTTACTCCACCCAACTACAGCCACTCGATGGAACGTAATGCCATGATTTGACTATAATTAAAGCGGAGCTTTCATATTGAAGATCCATGGTATTGTCAAGTCAAGAGAACTTTGTAAATTAGTCACATCGATATTTTCTATTTGGACTTAGTTATATTAACCAACATAAAATTATCTAGTGAGTCATTCCATAGTTATCCAATAACTATCAGTCCCCTTGGTGCCTCCAGCAATCATGAGTAATACACTGCCTAATGTTTGGAGAGCATTACGTACTCTAGTCTCACTGGACATCGATATCCACTCTTGATGCATCTTGGCTAGGAACATTTAAATAGTATATTTGTGTCATTCTGATAAATTACTCACGGTTACAACATTTTGTAACTACTATCACAAAACATACCATTTATGGATTTTCTATTAAATATACTTTTAATTAAATTAATGAATTGATATAACCACATTATGTCAAGTATATAATAGAAATAAAATACCTTTATTTTTGAACAAGAGTGGTTAACGAGTTAGATATATGTATTACATAATTGCCTCTAGGGCATACTTCTAACTCTATCGATTAAGAAGATGTATAGTTATCTTTTCGAAGTTGCCAAATTTCAGGAGCGTGGCAATGTAATTTGAATGAATTTTGAAGTGATTACCCTTTGGTGAAGGTAATGTGATACAAGAAGGAATAGAAACTCGGTCGGAAAAGATTCTAACCATAAGAGTTCGAGGAGGGTTTTCGTTAGCCATCGTTGGAGGATCGTTTGTTCGGGTTAAATGATCTGTTGTTGTGTCACGAGTCCATGTACTCATGCACAAGTGAAAAGGTCAAGGAGAGAAAGAAGTGAAAATAAAGGTTAAGAGAATGAAACAAGGTTTAGAATGGAGTGAAAAATTCTTTTCTTTTGTTTATTAAAGGAAAAATGTTTACCAAAAATAATTTATTTTTAAAAAGGGAGATTTGATTTTTTTTTTTTTTTGGATTAATTTTTTTTCTTTTATTAAATGTTTTTGTTTTTTTAGTTTTTGTTTAAAAATTAAACTAAGGAAAATGTATTTTTTTACTTTTGGATTTTTTTTTTAATTTATATACATATGAACTAATGCAACTGAATGAATGCAAGGACTTAACTACAAGTTTTCTGTCCTTAGTAGCTCCTAATCCAAAATTGTATAATCGCACTTTGACTTACTCCAACAAAATAGTTCTTTGCCAGGTAATTGACAGGAGTTATCGATGCACCACGAATCACTATAGCAATGCAACTGAAGATTTAAGTAACTTCAGAGAAAAATCACTAAAATGTTTACAAATCGCCATAATATTTACAAATGATTAGTGCTCTGTCGTAGCCTAGACACTAAGAAATAAGTTGTTAAAAAAGACAACTTGCCAAGATACAATTAAGCCCTAGATGAGCTCGCGACACTCTTAAGTCCAACATCGAACCGTTATTATTAGTCAAATCTATGATGAAATGCAATTTGTGGGCCAAGGAAGGAGTGATGAAATCTCGCACCTTATGTGAATTTGTGTATTGCTTTTAGAAAAGAAAATAAGATGAAATGAATGCAAAACAGAAATTAAACGTGTATTAACAATGCAACTACGAATGAGATTTGATTTTGTTTTTATTTTGGATTTTTAAAATGCAAGCAATCAACAGTGCAAAGAAAATAAAACAATATATAAGAACATGACACCAAAGCGTATGATCAAGGAAATAATGTTTGCTGAAGGAGTAGGGCAAGTGCTATGAATTGTGAGTTAGTCAGATGGAGGAGTATGAGTACATGGAAGTCAAGTGGTGATGAGAGGAAGGGAGGAAATGGTTGCTCTGATTGATAGTGGAGCAATTGATGTAATTTAATGTATAGATTTGGTAAAACGGAGAATGTAATGTAATATGCAATGAAAACAGAGAGTTATATGCAGAAACTTGAGAATTATATTTAGAAACTGATGAAAACAGAAACTTGAGAACCGATGAACAATAGAACACGTGCAAAGTGAAAAATCATGCAGGATGTAAAAACAGCAAACAAACTCAAAGACAATGAACAGTTTTGACTTAAAATGCACACTTGAGGTGAACACTTGGGATGCAAAATGTTTGTTGTTTTTTTACCATTTTAAAGGAAGAAAACACAAACAAAATATGCACAAAAGCACAAACCACCATAAGTGAACAAGATGTAAAACCAAATGCACAACACAAAATTTTTTTAACGAAAAATAACAAAAAGTAAAATAAAACAAAATTAGTTCGAAGGTTAAAGTCAAAATCAAATTTCTTTCCTCGACAACGGTGCCAAAAACTTGTTTGATGATAGATTTTCTATCCGTCAAAAACTTATTTAACGACGGATTTTCTATCGATTAGAAAACTGTTGAAATTATAATCGTTATAAAACCGCAAGCATACGGCGTATAATCGTAGTACATATGCGATTACAGGTCGATCCAAAATGAAAGAATTAAATTATAAAATTACTCAATCAAATTAACCCAAAAATCAAAAGGAAATTTGCTAAAATTGTTGTTGGGGGAGTCTCCACCCCCACCGGACCAAAGCATAGCCGAACCAGGCTCCATCCACTCACCACCGGACCATCTCCATCCACTCACTACCGGACCAAAGCATAGCCGAACCAGGCTCCATCCACTCACCACCAGACCATCTCCATCCACTCACCACCGGACCATGTCCCACCGAACCAACCTACCTCCACACATCACCGGACCATGTCCCACCGAACCAACCCACCTCCACACATCACTGGACCGTGTCCCACCGAACCAACCCACCTCCACACGCTGCCGAACCAGAAGCAAGGGAGGACACGACCGGACCAACTCTGTCAGGCCAGATTGCTTCAGCCCACGCCCACCAGCAACTATATACATCCAAGACCCCTGCCCCCAGCCTCGCTCTATAAATAGAGGGGCAGGGGTACAACAATGGGAGACAAGTTTGAGAGCTCAAGCAAGGATAGAACTTTCAAACAACTTTCAGATACTTGTAATCTGAATAGAAAAGGAGAATAACATATAAAGTGGACGTAGGCACATTCTGGCCGAACCACTATAAATCTGTGTATCTTTTACAATTTAGTCCATCTATTTTATATATTTGCATAAAGCACCCAAATCATTAAGAACAACATATAATCAACAAGATCATACAACTTGGAGGTGTTTTCCCATTTTTTGTGCAAAAATTTTTGGTGCTTTCACTGAAAGCGGAGCTCGAAGCTTCAGCTTCTCCACTTAACCCTTTTCCTATCAGCATCGTTCATTGCTTGGAAAACATGCCTCCCGGACGGAAGAAAGATGCTAACAAAGGAAAGAACATCGCAACTAGCAGTATCTCAGATCCAGTGATCAGAGATCAAGACAATCGTCCGGTTCCAACAGCAAATGGAAATCAGGCAAATCTGACAGCACCTGCTATGGAACAACCAATTACAAGGACATATCTGGACAGGGTTGTGGCTGAAGCAACTAACCTCTTCGCATCTCAATAAGAAGCCTTGGTGGACCAACACATGTCACGCTTAAGGGATGCTGAAGAATCTAACCGCAACACTGAATCATGGGACGAGTCCCGGTCTGGAGGATCTGGGAGACGACAAAGGTCTTTCTTCTTCAAATAAGCTAACAACAAAAACAGCTATGGTAGGAGCCGAGCCTGGACTCAGCCCGAATTCCGACCCGAGGAAACACTTGGAACCGAACCCAACAGGGGAGGTACCAGGCAGGGGTCGGATATAGCTGAGCCCGCCATGCTACTTAACCATGGAAACGCCAATGGACGGGGCCGAGCTAGAGTCCAGCCCTAAGTTGGACCTGAGAAAGTACTGAGGACAGAACCTAGCAGGGGAAGATCAAGGCAATGGCCAACTGTGGCTGACCCCAACATGCCCCCGGTAGACCAGAGGCAACCATTGGAGAATGTTAGGAGTGATAGACGATACCATCCCTACAGTTCATCTGGACGGAATCAATCCCGCGGGGAAGAACCAAACTCATTTCTATCCGCTCCAAGTTTTGATGAAAGGATGGCGCGATTGTTCAGAGAGTGCGTCCGATGGGACCAAAGAGATCGAGGGATAGGCGCTAGGGTAACCAGCCCCTTCACCCGCAATATCGAAATCGCCATCACCCCCCGAGAATGGAAAATGCCAACAATGGAACCTTACAAGGAAACCTCTGACCCCGTCGTACACTTACAGAGGTACACACAGCATATGCTCATGTGCGGAGCAACGGAGGGAGTGTTGTGTAAATGCTTCCCACTATTCTTGGCAGATCTAGCTACCTCCTGGTTCTGCCATCTACCCCAAGGGTCCATCAGCTTATGGGAAATGTTGAAAGAGAAGTTCATCAGCCAGTTTTGCATTTATGTGGAACAACCCAAGGACGCTTACTCCCTATCTAATATCAAACAGAAACCCGGAGAGACAGTGCAACAATATCTAACCCGATTCAACGCCGCAGCGGCCGCAGTCCAAGATGCCGACGAGAAACTTATCCTAATGGCCCTCTGCAGTGGTGTACATCCGGATACTAAATTTGCTAGGAGATTAACGAAAGAAAAGCCAGCTACCTTACCTGATTTCTTCCATGAAGCCGGGAAATACATGAGACTTGAAGACGCTGCCATTGAAAGGCATACATGGCAACAAACCAAGGCAGCTCATGGCAACACACCTGCAGTAGCAAAGGACATTCGAAGAAATGACTCCAGAGATAGTGCTGGGGGCAAGAAGGGAGAAAAGCGCTTATATAGGCCAGGTCCGAGATTTGACTCTTACACTCCTTTAAATGAAACAATCGAAAACATCTTCTTGGCTACCCAAGGCGAAGTTAGATACAAGCGCCCCCCGCACAAGAAAGAATCAGATAATGCAATTAAGTCTGGAAAGTTCTTCCGCTTCCACGAATCTCATGGGCATGACACCAATGAATGCCATCATCTCCGGGACTTGATTGAAGAACACATCAGAAGGAAGAGACTGGAGCGCTATGTGAAAGGTCAGAACAGGACTTCAACTCCTGCCAATGAGAACCCAGGGCTACCCCTTCCGAAAGTAGGCGGAGGAAATCGCAATACCAGCGGCTCCAGTCAAGAGAAGATAGTGGTCCTCACCATATCAAGAAGGCCACACATAGCCGACTGAAGCTGGGCAGAGATGGAAAGGTATGGTAAGTCACTTAGAAACGATGAAGGCTACGTTAATTCTGTTACAGAAGAACGCCACCTGAAACGGAAAGAGAATGATGACATCACATTCAGTAGGCGTGACCTAGAGGGAAGGCAGTACCCTCACATGGATCCTATGGTAATCTCTTCCTGGTTCGGTCCAGCCAAGGTTTTCCGAATTCTAGTAGACACTGGAAGCTCGGTAAATATCATATTCAAGCATGCTTTCGACAAAATGAAGCTGTCAATGAAGGATGTGTCTCCCTGCAGCAAACCGCTACATAGTTTCACTGGAGATACGAAGTTGCCCCTCGGGAAACTGGACCTCTTTGTCAAAATGGGAAGTCATCCCCGCTCCGTTGTGCGAAAACAAACATTTGTGCTAATAGAGAACCACTCGGCCTATAACGCCTTTTTGGGAAGACCAGCCTTGTCTGACTTCTAAATTGTCCTAGCCCCGTGGTGCCTGAAGATGAAATTTCCAACAGATAACGGAATAGGAGAAATAGAGGGAGATCAAGACGCCGCTCGAGATTGCTATGTGACTGAACTTTGCAATAACCACAGGAAGGATAAAGGGAAGGATGCAGAGACTTATCTCTGCAAGAAAAACTTGGAAGCATAGCAATTAAAGAAAGCCCCTCCTCTTCGATATACCAGCTATCCTTTCAACGAATTAGACCCCAGGGACAAGGAGGAGGAGGGCACCACCGAGCCTGCAGAGGCTATGGAATTTGTATCTGTAGACAAACACGACCCAAGTAGACTACTGAGAGTCGGGTCTCAGTTAAGAGCGGAATTGAAGGATCAACTCGTCGATTTTCTTCGCCACAACATGGATGTATTTGTATGGACGCACGCTGACATGACAGGAATCTCCCCAGACGTACACATAATGAACATCGATCCCACCAAGGCGCCAGTAAAGCAGAAAAAGAGACGCATGGGGGCAGAACGATCAGCAACCCTCGAGGAAGAAGTAAAGAACCTACTTGCCAATAACTTCATACGAGAAGCCATCTACCCAGAATGGATCGCCAACCCGGTACTGGTAAAGAAGGCTATGGAAAGTGGCGAACATGCATCGACTTCTCCAACTTAAATGACGCTTGCCCGAAGGACTGCTTCCCACTCCCCCGAATCGATCAACTCGTGGATAGCACAGCCGGACACGAACTCTTATCCTTTATGGACGTATACTCAGGATATAACCAGATCCCTATGCACACCCCCGATCAAGACCACACTAGTTTCATCACTGACCGGGGATTGTACTGCTACAAAGTAATGCCTTTTGGGCTCAAAAACGCTGGAGCTACTTATCAGCGCCTCGTCAACAAGATGTTTGCGGAACTAATAGGACGAACTATGGAGGTTTATGTGGATGACCTGCTGGTAAAATCAAGTAAAGCCAACAATCATATAAACCACCTGGACGAGATGTTTCAAGTACTTCGCCAATATGGAATGAAGTTGAATCCTCTAAAGTGCTCCTTCGGAGTATCGTCGGGAAAGTTCTTGGGATTCATCGTCCATGCCAGGGGGATTGAGGCAAACCCCGAACAAGTCCGGGCTTTGCAAGATATCAAGATACCATCCACTCGAAGGGAGATGCAAAGCCTAAACGGGAAGGTGGCCGCCCTAAGCAGGTTCATCTCTAAAGCAACCGACAAATGCATCCCTTTCTTCGAAGCTCTAAAGAAAGACAAAGGAAAGTTCGAATGGACCGATGAATGCTCGACAGCCTTTCTTAACCTAATCGAACACCTTCAGAGACCACCAGTACTCTCAACTCCAAATGAAGGAGAAGAACAATACTTATACCTTGCTGTATCGTCCCATGCTTTAAGCGCCGCTTTGGTGAGAGAGGACAACAGCGCACAGCGGCCCATATACTTTGTAAGCAAGAGAGTTACAGGGGCAGAGGCCAGATACCCTAAACTTGAAAAGCTAGCCTACTGTTTGCTAATCACGTCATGGAAACTGCGACACTATTTCCAATCTCATTCCATCATAGTTTTAACCGATCAACCGCTAAGGCAGGTACTCCACCGCCCCGACACTTCTGGGCGACTACTTAAATGGTGCATTGAACTGAGTCAGTATGATATAACCTACCATCCTCGCACCGCCATCAAGGGACAAGCCATGGCCGATTTTATTGCCGAATTCACTACCAACGAAGGTAAGGATCAATCTGAAATAACAAAAGATATCAAGTGGAATCTCTTTGTAGATGGAGCATCAAACGAACAGGGCTCGGGGCAGGTATTGTGATAATCACCCCCAGGGGAAGGAAGCTGCACTATGCCCTAAGGTTGGAATTCGCTGCCACCAACAACGATGCAGAATATGAAGCAGTAATAGCAGGACTAGAACTTGCCTTAGAAATTGGAGTCAGATCTTTATGTCTTCATAGTGATTCTCAACTTATTGTAAATCAAATACTAGGAGAATTCCAGACTCGAGGAGAACGACTCACAGCATATCTAAAGAAGACCAAGTTGTTGCTCAATCAATTGGATCACTATTTAATCAAACACATTCCTCGAGGAGAGAATCAGGAGGCCGACGAACTGGCAAAGCAAGCTAGCATGAAGGACGGCACCACTTCCGGAACAATAACCATCTCAAAGCAACTAGCCCCAAGTTTCGAACAAGAGGATCTGATAGCTACAATCGAAGAAGAAACTTGGATGACTCATATCCGGAAATACTTGCAAGATGGCACACTACCCAACGAGTGTAATGAAGTCAGGAAAATCTTGAGGAGTGCTTCCCGCTACACAATACAAGAAGGCATCCTATATCGGCGCGGCTTCTCTAACCCCTTATTAAGATGTGTCGCTGGAAGGGAAGCCAAGGAAATCTTATCCAACATCCATTGAGGAAGTTGCGGAGACCACACTGGAGGGTAGACTCTGGCAAAGAAGATACTCCGATATGCATATTTCTGGCCCACCTTAAACAAAGACGCCTTGGACTTCGTCAAAAGATGCGAGAGATGTCAGAAATTTGCTAAAATCCCTCGACTACCAACCAATGAGATTACTCAGATGACCAGCCCTTGGCCCTTTGCAATATGGGGAACTGACTTGATTGGCGAACTGCCAATCGGCCGAGGCAGAGCCAAATATGCCATAGTGGCAGTTGACTATTTCACCAAATGGGTGGAAGCGGAGCCTCTAAATAAAATATCTTCGGAAAAAGTTATTAACTTCTTGATCAAAAATGTTTTATGCAGGTACGAGGTTCCACTCAAAATCATATCGGACAATGGACTTCAATTTGACAGCGAGGAATTCACCGACTGGTGTCGAGAGCACGGAATTCACAAAAGCTTCTCATTTGTAGCTTATCCCCAGGCAAACGGACAAGTCGAAGCTGTCAACAAAATTCTCAAAACTCTAATCAAGAAGAAACTTGAAAAGTCAAAAGGCGCTTGGGTGGATGAACTTTCTACGGCACTTTGGGCCTACCGCACATCTTACAGAACATCAACAGGACATACTCCTTTCTCTTTGGCATACGGATCGGATGCCATGCTCCCAGTTGAAACTGTAGTGCCCTCCCACCGTAGGATCAAAAACAACCCAGAAGAAAACGAAGAACTCCTCCACATGTCTTTGGATCTAATTGAAGAGAGAAGAAACGATGCATCACTCAAAGCGGCAGCTCACAAGAAAAAAGTGGCAGCACAATACAACTCCAAAGTCAAGCACCGCAGCTTACAAGAAGGAGATCTTGTCCTCAAGCGGATCTTCCCGCGCCCCGGAGCGCTAGATCTAATCTGGGACGGACCCTATGTAATTCATAAAGATCTCCACAACGGAGCTTATATTTTGTCAACAATGGACGGAGAGGTGTTCCAGAGGGCATGGAACATCCAACACCTTCGTCGATACTTTTCTTAACTTGTACTGCCCATATGAAGTGAATTAACAAAGAGAATCAGTGGACGTAGGCATTTTCGTGCCGAACCACTTTAAAAATCTTGTCTCTTTTTAACTTGTTCCTTTATATCTTGGCTGTTTGTTAAGCTTTATCCTTTTCTGTTGAACAAAATCCTGTATAACGGCATTTCCATTCTGGACACTTCACGGCACAACCTCACCTAGACAAGACTTAACAGGTACTATACGAATCTATGCCCTCGTCAATGAGACACTTTTGCTCCAGCATCCCTCTGCTGCGGGTTAACTCATTGCTCGCGACGGCCCTCAAAGCCAACTGTAATGAGCCGATCATAAGCCACCGAGAAGGCCGACTATAGCCGAGGCAGCTCATTACGGCGTTCGGCTCGCCGGCGACTGTGAACCGATTATAAGCCCCAACATAAGGTGTGGCCAGCCAAGGGCAGTCCACAGTTGACGATCGGTACCCACGCTTGCCGGCCACAGTAAATCGAATAATACCCACGATAACGAGCCATAATGGCCCGGGTAATTACTATGCGCGATCTCGGCTTCGATATGTCTTAAGTACGGCTGTGGTAAAAAAGAAAACTCCCCACGGAGGCGTAGGATGGGTGACAAATGTCTCCAAGACCCACAGCTAGGGAAAGTGACTACAAAACCCGTTTGCCACGAACTTAAGCACATCGAAGCCTTCCTTGATTGGAAGTTTTACTATTTCTTATATTTTCATTTTATTTATAAAAACTTTCCTCCTATCCTCTATAAGGATCACTAAAGTACAGGACACAAAATAGGAGACACTCGCTAATGGTAATAAGAACTCACAACTGGATGGCAGGACATTCAACTGCATTCCATATTCGATAACACAAGGCATTCAAAGCTACCGTCTACAGCAAAAACTTGAAGGGCGGTACTCTCTTCTCTTGTATACAAATAAGTAGCTCTGATATATTCACACACCACATTAACATTGCAAGACATGAAATTATATTTTAAGCGAGAACTTGACATCAAAACACAATTGAATCACTAACACATGCACAGCTATATTTCTTATGCAACACATCAAAATAATGACAGCATCCTAATATGACAGAATCAGCTTATGTTATAAAGTTACATGTTACAAATTAAGTCGTTCGTTGCAATGACATAATTACAACCTGAAATTACATTAATGTTTTAGAACTAGTATATACAGGAATGTCAAGTAAAACCAAAAATGCCCGGATCAAGTCAAAATAGTCGGCGGCATCAGGACTTCATCTCTATCCTTCCAACCCCCCAAGATCTACTTGACAGTAGGATCAGAACTCCCAGCATGCTGACCAGAGGACCCACATGTCCAATTCAGGAGAAGAATCTATTAGACAAACGATAAGCAATCAAGTTAAGAAAAGATTAAAAGGGAAGACTCACCAGCGTCTTCTCCCTGATCATCATCCTCCAACTGCACACCCACTTCCTCGGCGGTAAGCAGTTGCATGCCCTCCTTCACCGCCACCTTCTCCTCCTTGGTGAACTGAGCGGTAACCACATCCATTCTGAAGGCCACGCCACCCTCTTTATCTGCATCAGCCTTGGCCTCCTACAAAGCCCGGAGATATATCCTGGCCATGACCCGGGGGTAATCGTCCATCCAGGATAGGTTGCCTTGCTTCCAAGTACGAAAATACATATCCTGCAGCATATCATCCATCATCCCCTCGTTCTCCTCAAACTCCCTCATACGGGCCTCAGAAACCGACAACTTTGCAACGGCAGCATCCCTCTCCAGTCGGTATCTCAAGCAGTCAGCTTGAAGGGATCTCCTCATCGCCTCCATCTCCTCCTTTAGCTTGGCCTGAGCAAGCCCTGCGGCTTCGAGCCTTCCAGATAATTCCTCTACCTGCTCGAGATCCGCTCTCCGAACCTCTTCCACCGTTGCGATGGCCGTGTCAATTCGTTTCTTGCAAGCAGCCTCCATCTTTCGCAATTCTGCCTTGCTAGCCTCTTCCATGGTTTTCTTTAGTCGTCTGGAGGCCGCCTCATGCTGGGAGATCTAAATGGGCTGATCGGCAAGCTGTTTGGCCTGATCGGAAACCATTAGCCGCAACCGAATGTTAGCACTTCTGATTTCCTCTCCAGCCTTGACCAGTCGGGCGTGATGCCCCATCAACTTCTTGGTCTCCTCAGCCACCCGATCGATGTTTGCCTTGGCCTCATCCCCCATAGTCACAATCCGAGTGGTCAACAAGTCGAGATCCAAAGACTTAGCCTCATCAAGCACCCTTACCATAGGATTGCGGGGTAGGAGATGCTCACCGGTAACCTCATCGAAGGAATTATCATGAGAACTCGGGTCCAGATCTGGATGACCCACAAATGGGTTACGAGCCAAGTCGGGACGATCAACATGAGTAACAGTAGGATTCTCTGATGGATGCGGAGATGGTATGGACTCAGTATCTTCCCCCGTGATGTCATGAATAGGCTGGATTGGGGGCTGAGGTCCAAGTGAAGGTTCGAACATGGAACGCCTCCTCTTTCTCTTTTGAATATCCTCTTCAATGACTCCGAGGAGAGCATGGTAGCCGACTACGCCCCTGGAACGGTCAGTCGAGGGCTTCGGTTTAGCAGAAGCTTTGAGGAGTTTGAATTGCTCGAGACGGTGCCGAATGTCTGATGTCTTGGCCGCCTTACCAGTTCCTGGAGTAAAAACCAAGTGTTACAAGCATGCATGAGACTATAATCCAAGAAACATGTGAAGTGAAAAGAGGACTCAAAAATTCACCTTGAACCGTCGGAGTTGCCCTAGCTGAAATGCTCTCAGAAGATGGACTGGCACCAGTCCCAGCCTTATCAGATTTCTTCAGTTTCTCTACCAAGGCCGACCCTTCCTCCAACCCCTCAAAGGCTTGGCGGAAAGCATCATCCGTCCACTCTTGAATCTCACCTGCTTGCCCAGAGGTCAAGGCACCAATGCCACTACCACTCTGTCCTTCGCCACCATTACCACCATCGCCTTCTCCATCACCTCCGCTCTCCTCCTCGCCTCTTTCCTCCTCTCCACTTTCCTCCTCCGGAACATCTGGGCATGTGCTGGGAGAGGGTCCATCAAATTTCTTGAGCTTCTTCCCCCCGACGACTGGAGGTATCGAGAAGGGTTTCCTCTTGCTGCTCTTTGTCGTGGCCCCTCCTTTGGCTTTGGCAGCTCTTTCCTCAGTCGTACCCCTCTGCTTGACCACAGACTGATGTGGTAGAATCAAGTTGTATCCCAGGAGAGTGGCATTCCTGATTAGGTAAGAAGCTGACCTATCCCTTCCCGAAATGGCCTCTATCTCCACGGCCATCTAAACTAGGTGATCATTCTCCACGACCGCAAAGCCACCTGTCGCTAGCAAGAAATAAAAGCACATAAGAAGAAGCATCTCAGTCATAACGGAAATTATAAATAAGCTTCAACTTACAGCTAGAGGTGAAGCGGTAGATCGAAACGGTGTCATCCTGGACGAAGAACCATTCCTTCTTAAACATAGTGAATTTGAATACAAGTCCAAGACCGGCTTGAAAGACACGGCCGATTCCAAGCTGATGTATGGAGACCCCTTCTTGTAACCTCTCAATTTATATAGATACCAAATCTCCCGGTTAGAAGGGGGCGCCCGTACTTTCTCTGGAAAATCACGAATAGGCACACCAAGATAGCGTAGGAGTTGGGCTGGAGCTGGAAAGGGGCCACCTTCAAATAGGTGACGAAGCTAACTATCCAAGCATTGTTTGGAGGAATGGCCCTACACATGCAGTGGTACCTACTATAAGCAAAGTATCCTTCATGGGGATTATATGGCATGACCCCCTTTCCTAGCAACAGCATGCGTGCTCTATCAATCCCAAAGGAGCGGGAGATAACATTAAGCTGCTCCTCTCTGAGAGAGCTTGGAAAGCAATCAGGAGGAGAGTTCAGGAGCTCTTGAGGACCATATCCATCCATTAATGATCTCGGGGTGGGTCCCTGTCGTCTCGGTCCTGGCTGGGCTGGAGGCACTACAGGGGACTCTCTTCTGTCCGTAGATTTTCTCTTTTCTGATCGAGTTTGCACTTTGTGAGACATTATCTGCGATACCAGAAAAACATACTGTTAAAACACGGAATATAGAGAGTTAAGCAAGCGAGTACGTGCAGCCTGGAACTTCACCCATAATTCAAAACACCAGATTTCATTCGGTAGTACGAGTCCGAGACCCCATTCGGAACTCACACTCCCAAAATTTGTTCGGTGGCTCCAACTCAAGGTTCATTCGGCAACCATACTTCCCCGTCCTCATTCGAAAATTCAAGCACAAGTTCATTCAGTACTCGGAATCCACGAGTCCATCCGGTAAGTCAAATATAAGGGATCATTCGATACTCGGAATACACGAGTGCATCCGGTAATTCAAGGATATAAGATCATTCGGCAAAAGAATGTCTCACCTGGTTCGGTAATCAGAATTGATTCGGCACCTTAAATAGTTGGGCAAACGAGACTGATTCGGCACTATAATTGGTTCGGCACTATAATCAATTCGGCGGGTAAGGAATGAAGGAAGCCTAAGTCCAATACTTATAGGCAAAAATCAACAACCGGACCAACTGGCTCGGCATACAAGACCGCGCGAGAATCCCCCAAGCTAAAACAAAGCGCGACATATACTGACATATGCCCCACTTTGGGGGGAAAATGTTGGGGGCGTCTCCACCCCCACCGGACCAAAGCATAGCCGAACCAGGCCCCATCCACTCACCACCAGACCATCTCCATCCACTCACTACCGGACCAAAGCATAGCCGAACCAGGCTCCATCAACTCACCACCGGACCATCTCCATCCACTCACCACCGGACCATGTCCCACCGAACCAACCTACCTCCACACATCACCGGACCATGTCCCACCGAACCAACCCACCTCCACACACTGCCGAACCAGAAGCAAGGGAGGACACGACAGGACCAACTCTGCCAGGCCGGATTGCTTCAGCCCAGGCCCACCAGCAGCTATATACATCCAAGACCCCTGCCCCCAGCCTTACTCTATAAATAAAGGGGCAGGGGTATAACAATGGGAGATAAGTTTGAGAGCTCAAGCAAGGATAGAACTTTCAAACAAGTTTCAGATACTTGTAATCAAAGCTCTGTACTTATAATCTGAATAGAAAAGGAGAATAACATATAAAGTGGACGTAGGCACATTCTGGCCGAACCACTATAAATCTGTGTGTCTTTTACAATTTATTCCATCTATTTTATATATTTTCATAAATCACCCAAATCATTAAGAACAACATATAATCAATAAGATCACACAACTTGTAGGTGTTTGCCCATTTTTTGTGCAAACAATTGTTGAAAAATGAACAAAAAACAGAATGAAAATGAGAGTAAAACTATGAGATTAATGAGCAATTTAGAGCCAAATCCACTTCCAATCATTCATATAAGTTGACACAAAATTCAGTTATAATCTCACATTTAAATTTTAAGTAGAAGCGATTGATGTGTTTATTATAAGTATGGTTTATTTTTATTATTAACTAGCACAACTTAAATCATCAAACTCTAACACACCATTCAAGCCCACTTATTAACTCTCATGAAAATGACATGAAATTAAAAATAAAATCTGTTTTAAGCATGATCTATTTACTATGAACTAGTAACATAAATCATCAAATTTCGGTTCTAATTTGACTTTCATCATCAAAATCACTTAGACAAATGATCAAATAGTTTATATTATATTAAATTAAGCATAGCCCATTTGAGTTGTCAACACAGGCTACCAAATTCACTAAAAAACATAAACTACCATCATTCTTAATTTTCATTAAGAACAAAAGAGGAACCATAAATGAAATCATTATGTTAATTTAATATGTTTCATGAGAGTTTCCCTAAATTGAAGGGGTTTAACTTCTCGTATTTGAGTACATGTTAACATAAAGTGATTTCTACATAAAAACAAGAAAAATGAGAGCTAATTAAGTAAAGGGAGCTAACTACTTGCATGAACTAAAACTAAACTAGTTGCAAGAATTAAATCTACGCTACTAACATGAAATAAGAGAAGCATAGACTAAATAAGAGAGCATAAAATAATATAGTAATAAAAGAAAGCATGAAATAAAAATGTATGAAAGTAAAATACAAGGCTAAGAAGCCATTAAACGTATATTTTATTTATCACTAATTTTGTGCTATAACTTTGCATAAGAAAAGAAGCTAATTACAAGAAACATAATGTAGAATATGCTAGTGTATGATTTTTGTTTGATGATAATAAACATATATATATTCGTTTAAATGTATTTGTTGTTGTATTATTTTATTTTTCACATAGTTTAATAAATATTTGTTGAATAAAATAAATAACTCATAATTCATATTTAAACAAATATTTTATTCAAGCAATTATTTTATTAGAAAATCGAATAGTACAAATTTGAGCTCTCACTACATTTACACATTTTCAATTACAACACAATTTTTCAATTTGCAAATTTTCACATCACTGCTTATTCACTCTCGCTCTTATTTGATCTTCAACTCTGTTCCAGCCTGTATCCAGCATCTGAAATATTTGAAAAATAAACACATGACGTAGTAAAACTGAAAAAGAATATATTTTGCAATGCACAATAAATGTGTGTTTTGAATATATTATTTGCCTCAGTTATTTAGGTTGTTCGTCATCATTTTCTTTTAATTCATCTTACACGAACAACAACCGACATGCACAGTGTACCACTGTACATGCCGCAAGGTCGTGCACACCGATATACGCTTGCTTGATAAAATTGTAGGGACATGTGAGCATAAGGTCAAATCCAAGCAAAAACTGAATTCAACTCAATGTGCAAAACATCATGTTCAAACCAGACCAGTGGTGAACTGAATGGAGCGTAAACACACATGAAAACTTAACCAAAATGAACATGCATACAACATACAGACTCAATACAGAAATGGTCAGATTCAACAAATGTACAAAACAATACGAAACCAGAATTAGAGGCTAACCAGACCAGAGGCAACCAGCTAACATACAAGAAGATACACGTGTATGCATATATATGCATATATACATACACATATCAGTTCAATACACATGATGTCTCGAATAAAGACATGTACAAAATGCACCGGACCTTCCAGTCACAATGCAACTGGGCAAGTATGACTCAAAGCAATGCAATGGACAGACTACAACAACAAGCTTCAAACATGTACAAATATGCAGAGACAACCAGATAGTATCAACCAGACCAAGGCAGCTCAGTTCAACAAAATGTACAGCACATGAAGACATGCATCAGAGAATATAAAGCTCAACTTCAACATGAACATGCATAGTATACACATATAACAATTCAAACATGCATAGGTGAGCACATGCAACCAGGAGTTCAAAGGCAACATGATAGCAGTATTTCAACCAGACTACAATGGACAGAGAATACAAGTAGGTACCACATATGGAAACATGAAGTGCATAAACAAGCAGGAGACAAATTTAACTCGAAGAAAACTAACCAATGTGGATGTGAATGAGAAAAACAACAATACAACCAAACTCGAGTGAACTAGAGACCAGCATGGATATGTACATAGTTTAACTCAAAGCAACTAAAAGAACCACATAAAAATAACAAAGTATACAAGACCAGCCATGAATTTAAATACAACATGACCACATACACCACCACACAATGCAACACAGACCAGACTCCAAAATGCAAAGCAGTTTGTTCATGGAATCAGTCCACCAAAAATATACTCAACATAATGACAACATAAAGCTTCAGGCAGTTCTCTGAACCAACACAAAAATGAAGCACTCACATATATACATACATATATGTATGTATGTATATATATGGAGACCACAATGAAACCAAATGTACAAAGGCTTCAGACATACTCCATCGACATCATGGTGACACACAACAGACTCAACACAAGGGTTGTAACCAACCAGACCAAAACACAGCAGTGGTGAACACAAGAGACTCCAAGTCTAGACTATCATAAATGAGATGACTCGAAGCAACTATCACTTGGGTGAACAGAAAAAATAGATATAGCAATCGCACATGTATATACATACATTTATGTATGTATGTATGTATAGACATGGAGATATCTGCAATAGAGCAGTCGAAACAATAAGTCAAGGCCAAGATAAAAATCATCATGGGTCAAACATATTTGAAGATATTTCAAAGAAATTGATATATTCGTATGTATACCAACCGATGAATAAGTCATAGGAGCAAAAGAAGGAACCGACTCAAACTATTCAAGCAAAATTCAAATATATCAAAGATGAACAAGTCATAACCATCACAATCTTTCAAGTGAAAATCAAATGGCCGAACAAAGTAATTGACGAATTAAAACCAAAATATACGAACGAAATTTAGGGAACTTGTCCCTATTTAACCCAATTTCGTCGTCGGCAACTACTCATTCGAGTTCAAGAAAATACCAGAGGATGCCTTGAAATAAATCACGAACCAATTATAACTCGAATCAAAGTCGAGAACTAAAGGGGCAAAAATCACATACCGAGTTATCAACATTCAACTTGACTTACTGAAGCGACCGCAAGCTAAGCCAAGGAATCGATTGAAAAGGCAAATCAAAGTAAATTCATCACTACAATCGATCGAGTTGATTCGACGACTTCAATTTCAAATGAAGCCCTAAATCCAAATTGATAAAGAAAACAAGGCGGCCACAAAAACAAGAAAAGGGAAAAGCTACTATTTTTTATCTTTTAATTATTGGGCCGCATTTGTTAATTTAATTGGGCCGAATTATATTTTAGGGTTTTGTACTTAATTTTAGTTGTTTTTCTTTATTTTGAATTCTTATTTAAATCAGACTCTAGTTTAACTGGGTTTACGAACTAGGGTTTTGTAGTTTGAGAATTCGCAACTTAGTTACTGAATTGTGGCAGAGTTTTGAGCTTAGAGTTAGGTTAGTCAAGTTAGCAGGTGTTGCAAGTTTACGTGTGTTTGTAAACGTCTAACTATTTAATTTATAGTAGAAACCTTAAGGGCAGCACTTAGGCAGGTTTTTGCCGAAGCTGGGTAAATTTGTGTGTAATTTTTAGTACATTACTTTCTGTTATTATTTTTATTTCCATATTAATTTTAGTGTCACCCTGTTCACCCTTCTCTAGAGTGAAAATGGTCTTACACATAAGGGCTATTTATACATGCTTAAAATTTAATTCCATTTTTATCTAATTCTAATTTTAGGGAACTACCAAAAATACCCTTGAGATAGTGTAACCTTCAAGTAACCATTAGAGAATTAATAAATGCCCACTAATATATCTTTAAGTCTCCATTAACATATGCATGTGCTTTTAATTATGTCCATTAGTTAGTGAGCATGTGCGCTCCTCCATGTTGCATGAATGCTTTTATTTTCTTTCTTCATTTGCTTTCAACATATGTGCATGCATACATCCATGAAGCTTCATCCAATTTGCACTCAATTTCTTACAAATAAAAATAAAAATGTACAAATAAATTTTCTCGAAATTAATTCGTACAGAAAATTATCATTTTGCCCCCAAATGAAGATGAATGAATAATGATTTGAAAATAATTTATATTTTGATTTAAACATGTAAAACACCTTAATATGCTCATTTATATTTTGATAACGGAATATTAAATTGGAAGTAAAAATATACACTTTTACATGCACATTAGTGGTGCTGTGTTGGAATAGTCCTAGTAGCTATTAGCTGATCTATAATTATTTCGAGGATTCGATTAGTTGTTCAATCCTAAGCATAAGCCTTCACGAGATGTTGGTGTAGGTGGAAATATATCCCTTATGTAAACGAAACTACCTTAGTAAGTAGTTCACAAACATGGTAAATACCCTAGGTCACAAAGAGTATTGATATAGTTGATTGCATGTTAACACCATATATAATGATGTAACTCATTCACCGGACTTTTTTTTGAACCACTCATTTCCTGTTATTTTCACATACCATGGGAAGAGAGGGTAGTTGTTGATTTGGCATGATACATGAAGAAAGGAGCTAAGCATTGGAGTTCGGTTATTTCTCGTTATTCCTTGTGTAGCTAATTATTGTATCAAATGTCTATCAAACTTTATACTATACTTTGAAAACATTGTATATGAACTAAGAATTTTTTGAGACTATTTTTCTAGAATTTTTATTTTCATTACATATATTTTAAGCGAAAGATCAATGTTAAAGTCTCGGTTTTTTAGTATTCGAATCCATGCCACTTCGCATGGCTAGGACCTAGACTCACAATCATCGAGTCCAAAGTAATCCACCATTATAAGATTCGAACACCATCATAATCCAGGCGGGCATCCGTATATACCCCATCTATATGAGTACTTCTAGACACTTTCTAGTATCAATGATCCCTTCGCACCCATCCCCTAACCGATCATTATTCTATTTCATTCCATTTTCCATGGTAGAAAACATCATCATTCTTCCCTATGCTCCCTTCTATCGAACTCATTCTTTAAATCCTCATCATGATTCCTATCTTTGAGTCATCGTCATCAGAACACCTTCAGACATCCCTTATAAGTTGTAGAATTTCCGTATCAAAATTCCAAAGTCATTGCGTTAAAGCATCTCATTGTCACCTAGTCGTCAATTGTCTTTCTTCATCATGACATAACATTGAAACTGAATTTCAAACGAACAAACGAACAAATACGAAATGCCAACTTGATTCACTTATTACAAATGTTTAAATACTTCTTCTCCTAAGCTCTTATCTTGGCCCGAAGCTTGTCTCATACCCAGAGTCGCTATTGGAACATCTGGTGTCAATCAAGTCTATGCCAACTTGATTCCTGGACTCCAAAATATTGTAATAGTCCCAAACTTCTAAACTTCTTATCTCTAGCTCGACCTGAAGCTTTCCACTATCACACCCAAGGTCTCGTCCTTTTAGCCCGAAGTCCTAACCAATATTTCCACTATCGACTTGTTTCACGACTTCACCACCGATATGATTTTTAGATCACTACCGACATGATTTTCTCACCTCCAAACCACCTCCAATCTTCATGCGACTTCCAA
Source organism: Allium cepa (assembly GCA_030765085.1). NCBI lineage: Eukaryota > Viridiplantae > Streptophyta > Magnoliopsida > Asparagales > Amaryllidaceae > Allium > Allium cepa. The sequence goes on from CM060928.1 coordinate 224,502,089, forward strand.
ACTGCATCATGTTTTGATCATTTTTGACGTCGATTTACTCAAAATGATGACCCCCTTCCTAACCACACTAAAAGGACTAACAAACAAACTAAGTGATAATAAGAAATCATATACAATCATCACACAACATTCAAAAAACATATATCATCCCTAAAATACAATTCAAACAAATATATTATCCTGGATTTACCATATGCTAAGATGAGGAGTTAATTATACAAATAGTGGAAAATGAATCAAAATATGTTTTTACTTCTTAAGTTTATTTTAAAGAGGTTATTAAATTTTGATTTAAATTTAAAATCATTTTAATATCAAAACTCATCTTAAAATTCATTTTTTGCTGTATCAACATACATAGGATAATTAGAGATGTAAATCACTCATTTTATACTAGAGTACACAAATCCCAAGGTGAATATGAGGTATAACAATAGATGCATAAATCCTTAGGTGGTCCAAAAAGCAAATCTTCAGTCCCCTTGCTAATTACCTCTTAATGTTGTATTTAAGCTAATTAAAGTAGGAATTGGTGCCTTTATGTTGAATATGAATTAGTGGAGATCTGGTTCAATTTTGGAAACTGGGAAAGTGATTATGAACTATCCCATCATCCGTATTATCCATAAAATTTCTATGGAAAGTAAAATGTCGAATTTGAAAACAGGTAATGTCAATGGCCGCATTAAGGAACTATGCCGACGTTAAGATTCTAAGGCATTTCGCACCAATGAAGTAATGTCAAAGATATAGAAATGGCATGTCAAAAACCAAGATGACAAGAGGAAGGTAAGAGAGTGTACTTAAGGCTTTACAGGATGAATATCGATCTCACAAGCGAGCAATAGCCAGTTGGATGTTCTTAGTTTATGATGACTCATAAAGCATCATTGATGAAGCCTCCTTTATCATCAAAATTACATCTTATTGATGTCGCACTTTTTTGATATCGTATGTCATCAACGTTGAATAATGACAAAGACACAACATTGGAGTAATATCAAAAGTATGATAACATAGCCCATCGGTATAATAGGAGTGTAAAGGCCATCGATGTCACATAGTATCGACTCCATAATTGTTGGTGTCGACATTGAGGTTTTTTAGGCCTTGTTTCCTCATTTTCAAGTTAATAAAGGTTGTGTTTTGAAAGGTGGATAAACTATACCGTATGTAAGCCGACGATCTTGTTTTGCCATGACGTTTTCCACTTAAAAGAGTTTAAATTTTTAATTTCAACCTTGGATAGGGGACGACATTGTTTTAATGCTGAAAATATACTGTTGTACTAATCAATAGCGGCAAGCCTTATGGTTATTGATTTCAACTTTAATCATTAGGGGTACCAATTTATTTCTTTTATTAAGTTCGATATAGATCACTAAGGGTGCCGATGTATTTCTTTTACCATATCGACATTGTTCATTAGGGATACCATTGTGTATTAATTTCAAATGCTGTATGTTTACTAACTTTGACTTTAATCATTAGGGATACCAGTGTATTTTATTTTAAGATGTTATAAGTTTAAAGAGTAAGCAACCTAATTAAGGATACTAATAGACATAGGTTTAATATGTAAGCTAAACATGAATCAAATTGATAAGTAATAGGTTCATAGTTATCCTAGGAAAGATATGGGATGTGAGATGGATAGTCCACATCATGTCGGGGATGGATAGTCTCTAAATGGTCAATAAAGGGTTCATAGTTATCTAAGGAAAACTATGGGATGTGAGTTGGATAGTCCACATCATTGTAAATAAATGAAACATATGTGATGGGTAGTCCATATGGAAGGGGATGGGTAATCCATAAAAATATTTATATGTGAGATGGATAATCCACATAACTTTGATAATGAAACCATGTGTGTTGGGGATAAGGATGGGTAATCCAAAGAAGCAATCATAAATGAGATGGGTAGTTCATATAAGTATAAGACGGATGGTCAATAAAAATTTATATGGCCAGTCTAATAAATTGGGATGGGTAATCCAGTATATCTTGCATAACTGCAAACAATCTTTGATTCGTTCTAACCATTGTGGATATAGAAGGATGGTATATGGTTAATATATTTTGGTTAAGGTACCAGTAAGAGGAAAACTCATTCCACTCAGTGGCATGGTCTCACTAGATATCTATTTGGTTTGAGATGGTAGGTTATTATTCACACCAAACTGTTGTCAGACCCGAAGTTTTTTCCCCTTAAACGCGTGGGCACTCATTTAAGTAGATTGGGAGTAAGAGTTTTCAGGTTCTAGTTAGACGAATAAGCTTCAGGAAACGTGCATGAGGAAGTCTAGCTGTAATAGGAGTTTATATTTATCCGTTGTGTTGTTTGGTTCAATCTGTATGGATGTGATTGGCAAGTTGTGTAATGCCAACTTTTTGATTGTGATCAATCAAGGAGAATCTTCATATGTCGCCCTTGGAGTATTTTGTAATAATTATATTTTCTTTGAACGTGGGTTTGCGCATGGGATTGCATAATGAATACGAAATATCATTTGTGAAATAAAATGTCAAAGTTGCTATTATTTTTCGTATTCACATTCTTCTAATTATTGATACGATTAACTTAGCCGGATTTTTATTTTTGAAAATTAATACTATTGATGACTGCAACATCTGTAGTGCTTAGTTTCAAATCTCAAAATGGGGGATGTTACAACATCCTACCGATGTCGTGCTCTATCAATATCGTCTCTACTCAATACCGTATCTCTTTGATGCTGCTTTCATTTTATATCGCGCCTCTTTGATCTTGTTCATCACCAATGTTGCTTCTTATTAATGCAGCCTTTTATTGATGTCACCTTCCAAGCAATGTCGTGCATCTTCAATGTTGCCTGCTGCCTGATTATCAATGCTGCTTGATTATTAATGTCGTTTGATTATCAATGTTGTCTGGTTATCAATATCACCTAATATCAATACCACACTTTAATGATGTCGTAGTCCATCAACATGCAAAGGAAAACCGAGGTTCTTTACATACAAGGCGAAGTGTTAATCACCATCAAGATGATTGATGTCGAAGTGATACCGAAGGTGGTATAAAGTAGCCATGCTGAACTCCTCTGGCCCTATAAATACAGACATAAGGGTAAGGAGGAAGGGGGGTCATTATTTTCTTTCCTCTCAAAATTAAACAATTGTAACCCTGAATTGAATTGGGAAAAAACTTGATTGGATTGTAATTATGATGAAATTATATGAACAAATACTTGAACATGGATATTGCCTTGATTGTGCACTTTGGACATTATTGGACATGTACATGCATATGATAAAGCTCTTTGGACCCATAACTTGTCGTGATTTTATATAAATCATATAGGCTTCGATCTAAACTAGTGTTTGTATGTATTGTCACTACCTCGCCATTTATATATGGACATAGAACTATGAACTAAGAGGATTTCCTATCTCATCCGTTAACATGCTTAATAGACTATCACACATATTTACGGCCTATTCGTTTATCTCATCTGATCATGTGGCATGGATTTTCCAATGTCTTACTCCAAAGAACATATAAGCTTTCAAATAGCTTGTTCCAAAAGAATATATGGGCATTTTTATTTCCTTATTCCAAAAGTCCATGGGTATTATGGAGTCATTCCTCTATAACACCATCCTATACTAGGCCTGAATGTTAAGCCTAATCTTGATCTCTTAACACCATTTGGTCAACAATAACTAAGTCATGCTTAGCCGTGTCATCAAGTGTGTTACAATCGAGCTTCGGCTCATCATACTTGGTATCGTAGGTATTATACTAATTTTTGGGTTAACAATCCCTAATTAGCCATAAATTCAAAAATGGGTTAATGGGTCAAATATGGGCCTATTTAGTTATCAACTAAGCTGGCCAAAAACTAGCCAGTATTAAAACTATCACATCTTTTAAATAGTAAGTCCAAAAGGCTATAAAAACCTCTATGTGAAAAGAGAAACCATAGTATCTTTCCAATGGAAATGTTCTTAACCCCTAGTTCGAATCCTAAAAAAGTTATAGGTCTTACAAGTTCTTTGGGTCAAAACTATCCAATAATATTTCTGAGGGTCTAAACTGTCACTAATTAACATCATTCAAAGTTATAGTGTCATATGATTCAGTATGAATATAAAAATAATAATTTATAATACTTTGATACATAAAATGGTGGTTGTTACAGTGGTTGTACTCTTTAGTTGATCGGAGTGGTAGACAATCATTAGCAACATGTAGCTATTGGTTGATGGTTCCAGTGTCTCAACTAATCAATTAGAGAGTACAAGCATTATATCTTTGAATAGGACTGTTCTTAGCATCCCTAAAGTAATACATGGTGTATGAAAAATACTTTCGTAATACAATATACACCCACCGGAACTCTCCTCACACCCACTTAAAAGAATAATAAAATAAATTAGTCTAAACCACTTCAAAAACCCATCAATCTTAGATAGACAAAAATAAACTTAAAATAAAAGGAAAAAATTGCATAACCAAACAACGTTGAATAAAAAAAGACTTTAATTCTTAAACATACAAATTTCTCAACTATCACTTTCAATGGTAAGAGAAGGAGTGTCAAATAATGTAAACGAAATTATTTTACAAATGATAAGCTATGGTAAAATTATTTTCTTTTTATGTTTACAATAGTAATAATATCAATTAATATGCTTGTAATTCTATTATTTATGTGAAGATTAATAATGTTTAACTAATGTCATATGTTTTCTCATATCATTCATTAATGTAAGATAAAACGAGATGATTAATGTAAGTGACACTTTTATTATTCTGAAATTAATGTTGTATGATTTAAGGGACTTTTATTAATATTTAGACCATGCAGCATCTAATGTGGTGTATTTTGAGATACTTAGTTTTTACCAAGAATGAGATATTGAGTTTTCAACAAAATTGATTTTGATTTTTTAGTTTTGAAATTTTTTTTAGAAGTAGGAAGAGGAGATGATGCTTTGTTTTTATCAACTAATGAATAAAAAGGGATGTGTGTGGATGAGATAAATGTTTCATTGATGAGAGGAGAGATCAGTGAAAGCTATTGTTTTAGTGTGTGCAAATAGTATCATTCAAAGTTCACTTCTTTGAGGTTAGTGAATGATTTGTTTAGTTTAAAGTAGTGTAAAGTGAGGAAGTAAAGTTGATGAAAATATTAGTCCTAAGTTGGGAAATAAATAAACAAGGTCCTGGATAAATACTAATAGACAACTATTCGTACTGACCAATTGGTTTTGTGAATGACTAAAGTCTAAACTAAACTAAAAAATTATAACAGTGGTATGGAAGCATCGTTCGATCATAAGTGGCCATTGAATTGTTAACCAACTTTAAATGAAAAATCCTCTTTTCTTTTATTTTACTCTATTTCCAAAAAATTCTCAAGTTATGGCAAATACCTTTCAACCCTCATCTATTCTAGTTCTTATCTTCACCAATAAAAATTATGATTTTTGGAACATAAAAATGTAGACAATTTTTAGCTCTCAAGGTCTATGAGGTATTATAGAAGAATATTTATTACTCCTATAGAGTCTTCAATGCTTAATCAAACTCAAAAAAAGAGTTGAAAGAAAATAAACAAAAAGATTCAAAAGCGCTATTCATTCTACAAAAGACAATGCCCGAAACTATCTTTCCAAGAATAATGGGAGATGCAAGCAAAAACAAATATGGAGCACAATACATGAGGAGTTTTAAGGAAGTGTAAAGGTATGCGCCATTAAACTTCAAACTTTAAGGCATGAATTTGAATTAACAAAAATGAAAGGGTCCGAAACCATAAAGGATTACTACTCAAAAATAAAGAAATAGTTAGTTAAATGAGAGCCTACGAGGAGAACATTCTTGATAAGTGAATTGTTGAGAAATAATTTCTATTCACTATAAGTATGATCTAATCGTGACAATGTTTGAGAAAACTAAAGATATTTCTACTTTATTGGCAATCGATTTATTTGAAAGTGCTGCTATAGATCGTAATATGGAATATAATCTAAGTTATCTAACAAGTGTGGAATATGAATATAAGAAGTAAACAGTAAAGAAAAAGACACAAACTCCCGTTCTACGTCCAGTTCCAGACTCCTTTTGGAATTCTACTACCAACCCCCACTTAACCCGGAGGAACAGATATTACACCGCATGAGTAACTGAACATGACTTCTACTACCTAGACAACCGAATAGGACTTCTACTACTTGAGCAACCGAACAAGACTTCAATAATATAGAAAGTTTTCTTGACTAATTGTGCTCTTTTAATAGCACAGATAAGTCTTTAGAGTACACACCCTTCCTATAATTTTCTTCTTTGTGGTATATAGTGTAGTTCGTGAAGATTGAAAGTAATTTTTATCTCAAATAAATTTATGCTTGAATGTGCAAGTGATTTGAAACATATCTGAAAGCAAATGGAAGTGTTTTAGAGAGCAAGAATAATAGATTAGATCAGAGAATTAAGTTGTTGAAACAATTGAATCCAAGGCTATATATAGAGTTTAAAAGGTGTAACCATTCGTGAAAGTTTCGATCAAGAGATAGGGAAATAACTATTGGATTAAAAGTTGTTTCTGTTCGTTAAAAGAAGGTGACCGTCGAGAAAAATAGTCGTTATGAACATTTAGTCGACCAAGGAAAGAAATTCAGTCTTCTAAATATTTAAAAATTTCTAATTTAAAATTTTATTATGAAAAGACACTTGGTTCAGTCGACTGAACGGGGTAGTTCAATCGACCGAACATTCAAATGCACTTGTGCATGTGTGCATGTTTCAGTCGACTACATACACCGACTCAGTTGACCGAATTAGGTGTTTTCTACCAATTTCTCTTCTTTTTGAAAGCTTTTTGTTTATGAACTTAATATAAATAACTTCTATTATGTGTATATGATTTTGAATATAATTTAAACCATGTGTGCATGCATATACCACTTTAGGGGAGATTTTAACAATGATTAACTTCTAACTAGACTATAGACAAACCATTTATAAAATTTGAAAGTTTCTCTTTGAAATCTTAGTTTTCGATCTATCGTCGAGTAGAATAGTATCTTCCCCTTCAAATTTCGTTAGTTCGTATAATACACACTGAAATAGTTGTCATAATCAAAACATTAAAATACAAGGTTCTAATATTAATGGGCTCTCTTGAAGCATTGGAACAAAGATTGAGCAGGCACGATGAAAACTTGGTTAAATGCCTAACAATCAAAGCTTAAATTACTAAATCAAAATAAAGGATATAGAAAAGGTAAGAATGATGGAGAAAAGTATAGAAACAATGAAACTTATATAGATTTACCTATAAACAAACAAGATAAATATCCTCTATGTAGAATTTGCAAAATGAAAAATCATTTGGAGAAGTATTACTGGTATCGTGGAAAGCCAAAATACAAGGACTGTAGAAAATTTAGACATATGGAGAAGAACAACTTCAATAAAAAATAAGCATCAAGAAAATTTCGTTGAAGAAACTAATCATAAGCAGCGTCAAGATGATCATGATCAACATCTTTTTATGCTATTTGAGACTCCAATGATGAAAATGGTGGAAATTGGTATTTGAATGGTGGTTGCAGCAATCTCATAACTAGAGATGAAAATATCTTCAAAGATATTGATGACTTTGTCAAAATGAAAGCACAACTGGGAAACGACATAGTTGTAGAATGTTAAGGCAAAGGTACTGTTATTGTAAAAACGAAAGGTACAAGATTTATAGAAGATGTTTTACTAGTATCAAAACTTAAAGAAAATCTATTAAGCATTGGCCAAATGATGGAGAAAGGTCACATTCTTCACTTGTAGGAGATATGTGCAAAATATATGATAAAAATTAACAAAAAATTAGTGATAGCCCAAGTAAAAATGGAGAAGATAAATAGAAGCTTTCCAGTAAAGCTTTGAATATACTACAAACATAGCCACGAAAGTTCAAGTTGATTGATCATGGTTTTGGCATCAAAAATTTGGCCACTTCAACATGCAAGCTATGAAGTTGTTATATCAAAAGAACATTATGAGAGTTCACCTAAGCCTAAAAGAAAATAATGAAGCGTTCGAAGGATGTCTTCTCAGAAAGCAATACCGATCGTTGTTTTTAACAAGAAACATATGGAGATCAAAAGAGTTGTTAGAATTGATCTACAGTAATGTTTACAGACCAATAAGGACCCCATCACTCCACAAAAGCAGGTATTTCATCCTATTCATTGATGATTTTTCTAGAATGACATGGATCTATTTCATTAAAGAAAAATCAAAAGTTTTTGGAATATTCAAAAAGTTTAAGGCCCTGGTTGAAAATCAAAGTGGAAAAAATATAAAGAGGCTTAGAAGTCATCGCGGCAAAGAGTATAACTCCTATGAATTGATAAATTTTGGGACGATGAAGGCAATCAGCGACAACTTACAGTCGCATATACTCCATAACAAAAAGGAGTATTTTAAATGAAAAATCGCATAGTTGTAGAGATGGCTAGATCAATGGTGAAGGAGAAGGGCTATCCTAACAATTTTTGAATGGAAGCAGTTTATGCTACCATTTATATACTTAATAGATGCCCAACTAGAGGTGTCCAAGACAAGAATACTGTTGACACATGGATTGGACGAAAGCTATGAACCAAGTATCTAAGAGTTTTTGGATCAATTTGCTACATACACATTTTAAATGAAAAGAGACACGGGTTGGAAGATAAGACTATACGAGGAATCTTATTGGGGGTATAACACACAATCAAAAGGTTATAGAGTTTATAAGTTGCAAATGAAGAAGCTCACTATTAATTAAGATGTCGAAGTTGATGAGAATATTGCTGGGAATTGGGATGAAGAAAAGGTAAAAAGAGAGACTTTTTTGTACCGGTACAACGACCTTAAATAGAAGTGGAAGAAATGGCAGAAGAGCAAGCTACGCTTCCTTCACCTCCTCAACAACAAACTTGTTCGCCAGAGTCTACACCGAGAAGAGTTAGATCTTTATTGGATATATATGAAACTTGCAACTTAGCCATACTTGATCCGGAAAGCTATGAAGTAGCATCAAAGTAAGAAGTATGGGTTATGACAATGAAAGAAGAGATAAAAATGATTGAGAATAATAATACTTGGGAATTAGTAGATTTCCCTAAAAATAAAGATATTATTAGAGTAAAATAGGTCCATATGACTATGCTGAACCTGGATGGCTCAATATAAAAGCACAAAGCTAGGCTCTTTATAAAGGGTTACTCACAGCAATATGGAATTGAATGTAATGATACATTTGCTTTAGTTGCATGCCTCAATATGATTAAAGCTCTAATAACTCATGTAGCCCAGAAAGGTTGGAACATTTTCCAAGTCAACGTCAAATATGTCTTCCTAAATGGAGTATTAGAAAGAAGATATTTATATACAGAAACCACAAGGCTTTGTAAGTAAAGGCAACGAAGGCAAAGTGCTAAGACTAAGAAAATCTTTGTATAGCCTAAAGAAAGATCCTCAAGCATGGTATAGAAAAATTGTTCAGTATTTCATTGACCAAGGATCCAAGAGGAGCAACAGTGGGCCAACTCTATACATCAAGTTCCAAGATGAATGTGATATTCTCATTGTCTCGCTATACGTAGACGATCTTATATATACAGGGAACAATTTGATGATGATAACTGCATTCAAAAAAGACGTGATGAATATATTCCAGATGGTCGAACTTGGCTTGATGAATTACTTCCTTGGCATAGAGGTAAAACAACAGAAGGAAGGGATATTTATCTCTTAAAAGAATTTTACTGAAGCACTATTAAAGAGATTTAGGATAAACGATTGCAAGCCAGTTACTACTCCACTTATCCGAAATGAAAAGCTACAAAAGGATGATGGAGCTCCAAAGGCCGATGCAATGCATTATTGAAGTCTAGATGAGAGCCTCCTATATATTACTGCTATGCGACCAAATACTATGTATGCAACAAGTCTTCTATCAAGATTCATGCATAGTCCAAGCCAAATTCATCTTGGAGCAGCCAAAAGAATTTTAAGATATTTACAAGGCACAAAGGAGTTTGGTATATAGTATAGGGCCATGATCAACTCAAAGTTGATTAGCTACACTTATAGTGATTGGGCAAGTTTTGTTGATGATATGAAGGGCACATCGAGCTATGCCTTCTCATTTGGGTTGGGAGTATTCTCTTGAGCATCGAAGAAGCAAGCAAGCAAGCAAGTTGCATAATCATTAGTAGAGGTAGAATATACGTCAGCGGTTGAAGTGATAAGTCACGTAATATGGTATCATAAAATACTTGGAGAAATGGGTGAATAGCTAGACGAGCCTACTACAATCTACTTTGACAACAAATCAGCAATAGAGATGACAAAGAACCCAATTTATCATAGTCTAACAAAACATATAGCTATAAAATATCACTTCATCAGAGAAGCAGAAGCTACTAAACAAATCAAACTTAAGTTTGCACGACAAAGAATCAAGTTGCAGAAATATTCACAAAAGCATCACCAAGAGAAAGATTTGAGCAGTTACGAACCATTGTTAGAGTTTCTGAAATTTGTATCAAGTAGGAGTGTTAAAGAGCGATACAAATTTCTAGAAAGTTAGAAAACATTCTCTTAGATTTCTCTAAAAAATAAAGAAAACTATTTATGTAAGAATCAGTTACTAAATCCCTGATTTATCTAAACTATTCTATCTAGAGTATTCCATCTAGAATGTTCCATTTAAACTTTTGTATCTAGCCTATTCTATTGTAAAATGAAGCCTATAAATATAGGCTCATGAGCATATTGTAACTTGTATTAGAAAGTGATAAAATTTCTACATTCCTAAAAATTCTAAGAATCATTTCTTCATCAAACCTCTTAGTTTACTATTTCAACTATTCAACCATTTCATAACTATTTCCCTTTTATTCCTACTACTAACAATCATATTAAAGCAAGGACTTCAACCGATTCAACTAATACATATGTGCTTTACCATCATGCGTGTGTCGTGCCACCTGAAATTCTATGATCACATAGTTGGCTTAAATATACCACACGTGAAGTGGGCGTATTGAAAATATTAGTCTCATATCGAGAAATAAATAAACAAGATATTGCATAAATACTATGAGACTACTATTCACATTGACTAATTGGTTACTAAACTAAAAAAAAAACCGAACAAAAATGAATAGGTTGGGAATAGTCCTTGGACAGGGTTCCTTATAAATGTTTTTATATTTATTGAAGAACAGGGCCTTAGATAGTCTAACCATGGTTAGAGAAGCATTAAAGCAATCCCTGTCGATGATGATGAGCACACCTTAATTCAAACGCAATAAGAATGTTGGAAAATTCCAACGTGTGGGTCATATATGTAAAATAAACGTGTTGTGCTATTTCGTTGTAAAACCTAATTGAAGTGATCAAATTATGAATTAAAGTTAAAAGGCTTATCGACATAATTGTCATCGTATTTATTGTAGATACTAGAGCAATTCTAATTTGTTAAAGGGCCAAATTAGAAAATGCCAACATTATAAATAAGGGGTTATGGTCCCTAAATTACATAAGCTCTAATTATTCTTATAATCTATTCTATGAAAAATAATTCAGATCTAGGGATTATGTCAATATGGAAGATTAAATCAAACTCTTATATTTTGGATTTATCTCTTTCCCTTAATCAGTTTATGAAAGCAGCAGCTACGGATTCAGATTTAATATAAGATCTTGGGCTTGTGTCAATATAGGAAACCAAACCAAATTTATTTTCCAATCAGCAACTGTAACGATGCGGATTTTGCCCGCTCGAAAATCGACATCCATACTTCAAATCGTATTCGAATGCCATAGATTCGACCGTTCAATCCGATTCGCCGGAGCTTATAACAACATTAAGTAAACAACACAGCGGAATAAAAGAATAATACATTGATATACAGCTTTGATACAATATCTGATACAACAGATGGTCCAATAGATATCAATATACATCAGAGGTATGATACAATAAAATAGCAGCGGAAAAGAAAATAGATGACATCTAGCAGCGGAACAATATAACTCTCAGATAGTCTTCAAAGGAGAATTCCGAGAACTGCAACTCCAAGAACCAATCCAGCAATAGCTCGAACTCCCAATAACGATGCACCAAGCTAGGTAAGACTGGTGCGAATCAAGGGCTGAACTAACTCCAGATAACCTACAAATCTGACTATCTGAAAAACCCAACTCTAGACTGCTCGTGTAGAAAATAATGTGCACCCAGAGTTTAGGAAAGAAACAATAAACTCTGGATCAGTCGTGGGACTGGTGTGAGCAACAAAAACAGTTTATCTTTTAAAACATTCAAAGAAATATTTTAAAGTTAATTCGCAATGCTTTTTGAAAATGAGACTACCATAAGACCTCCCGCCACACACACAATGCAAACGCAGACTTGGAGGAGATTTCTTCTTATGTTAGTCAAAGATGCTTGGTACGTATTAAAAAGAAACATTTGATATTATTGCTAGTGCATAGTGTAGAGAAAATTCATTTCGAAAGTAGAATATAAATCTTAGCCAGCATAGGTACCATTATATTATGCCTACTATAGCTACCTCCTGAGGAAGCAGGTTCTACAACTAAAATCGTACAAGATCGTATTATTTCTTTGGATTTCCAACGAATGGTCACGCCAAGGAACTTCCCATTGCCACATGAGAACGCCTCTGGATGGACGTCCCCGAGAACCAAACCGGATCTCTACCAACACAAGGCCGGGTTACCCCTAACTGGGTAACAACTGACACGAGTATGCCATCCCCCGATCGTAAACGACCTTTCTCACGGGATCCCGATAACCAACAACCACAAAGTAATAAATTCGCAGTAACCACATAGCTTAAATATCTGGGCTCCATACCATGATACCACCTCTATCCAGAAGGAAATGCACATACCCTAAAGGGAGCCACCCCTCATAACCTTGCTGCATCTTTCCTGTTTTGACCATTCCGGGGTGTGAGGCTCGACGAAGTCTCGTCCACAAAAACATACTTTATACAAAAGCCATGCTTTGGGTCAACAAATGATCATAGAAATGATCACCAGGATAGACGATCAAATAAATGATCCTATCACAAATAATCAACACAATGATCATTTCACAGCAACACTCAGCATGTCACATTACCAAATTGGGAATATATCGCTGATAACATTCAACTACATAACCTCTGAGCTCGTACGTCTCAGAGAAGGGTGTTAAGCTAAAAGAATAAATTCTTCGCCACTAACAGGAATATATTTGAAAGAAATCGGCTTTATATCTCAATTTGTAATGTCAGACATACAATCCATACAAGTCTGTTCCGGGCTTGAACAGAACCGAAGACACTTGCAAAGAAGTCCTTGCAATCCGGATATTCACAATCCCGATCGAATTTCCCATCACTTAGGGAGTCTCTATACCGTTGCAACTCAGTGCAGAGACAATCGATAGGTCATCCTATCGTTCTTGCAAATACCCGGTCTTCATCACCGGTCTTCAAATGCTATCCATAACGACAAATCACATATTCGGAATGGGTTATACGACACAAAGGTCCTTTCCCGGCTAAACCGAATAGTGAGCACGATATTTCAAGAACAAATGGATAATGGGATTTCAATTAAGTCATAACTTATTACCCAAAACCTTTCTTCAAATGGCTTAACAAATTACCATTTTCAATCTTTAAACAAAAAGATTCATTTTCACAACCCTTTAACGGTTTTAAACAATTTTCACATTTTAATCTTTTAAATAAAAGATTCATTCACAGATTTTCCAAATCAATTTTCATTTCAATTTGATTAACTCGTTAAATCTTCAAATCAAAGATTTAACTTATAGCTTTCAAAACAATTTCATTTCGAATGGTTTAAATAAATCATCATTTTAAATCTGTTAAAAATAAACAGATTTAATTCATAGCTTTCAAAAAGAATTCATTCATAACTTAGGAAAATCATTTCTCTATTCAATCTTGAAATTCCCTTAATTAAATAGGAATTCCATTTCTTATCTGAAAGCTTTTATCTTTTGAAAACAAACAGTTTCATCTCAGAAAATCTGATTCTTTTATACGAGTTGAAATCCTTGGGTTAAATTCAAATTCCCAAAAATAATACCTTTAAAATGGTTTAAATTCATACAAACCTGTTTATAATATCTTTAACCATAATTTCCAATCATCGAATTCAATTCCAAATATCGAATTCAAATTTAAATTGAATTATTTAATTTCAAAACTTAATCAAGTAAATTAAAATAAATTTTAACTTGAAATTTCATTCCAAAAGCTTTTCACATTTATTCCGATTCCATTTCCAAAACATTTGAATTCAAATATTCAATTTTTATAAATCATTTCAAAATCTGTGACTTAATCGATTTCCTCGTGAAATCCATATTTGTGTGTGTATGGTGTGGTCCAGGGTTTTAACACAATAGTGCAACATCATCAATCATCACAGGTTAAAACAAAGAAATATAGTTGATAGGCGATATAAACTATAACGCTCATCGTCCATTCACAGATTCACAGATAATATACAAATGTAAAAAAATGAATGAATCATACACAGCTCAATCCACAGTACAAAATATCACAATCAGTTAGGACAATCAATTCAAGGCATTTCATACAATATAAACATTCATAAGCAAGGTCAAGTATTCAATAGTCATTTATAAGCAGGATTAATTAATTGTTTTAATCCTAATAAATTCAATTTATTTCCAATCAAATTTATTTACTTATGAATTTATTATCCAATTCTGATTTATTAATTCTAAATCATTTAATATAAACTAATTTATCAAACGCTTTAATTTATTAAATTATTCTTAATTAATCACATTAATTAAATTAACCTTAAGTTAATTACCTAATCATTTAACCTTAATTTAATTTCATTAAATAACTATCTTTAAGTAATTGATTACCTTTATAAATAAATCAGCATTAAATTACATTAAATGTAATTATATATTAATCACTTGATTTATTAACTTTAATTATTATTTATAGAAATTGACTAACCATTAATAATCCATTAATTAAGCCTAATTATTTAATTAATTAGGTGTTAATTGCAACTTAATTAGTTCTTAATTTCAATTAATTAATTTCTTATCATAAATTATCCATTTTCTTTTCAAATTGAATTTCCTTTAACACAAATTGGAAGTCTATGATTCTTAATTACACATTAACTATCCCTTAATTAATTTACTTAAACCATAATTTATAAATTTAAACTTCTAATTTATTTCAAAGTAAATTAATGAATTGCAAATTATTAAATCTTCATTTACTTAAAAGTAAAACTCATATTTATTAATGATTTAGTTAACACTAAAAAAAACGATATTTGAAACATTGATTTTTCGACTTGCTTTAAATTCATATGTTAAAGTACTACTTTGTTATTAAGAAATATAAAAGATTTTGATATTAAATTCTCTTCAAATTTAAGATATTTAAACTTATTTAAAACATCAATTTTAAATTTCATTTTAACTTTTAAAACACAATAGTGCAGGTTATTGTTAAAACCTGTAACAAATAAATTTTTACTCTGGGTACATGCTTTTGTACTCCGAGTCAAACCCTAGTGTTTTCCCGAGTCAAAGCATCATTTGCTTCGAGTTCTTGCCCAACTTACCCGAGGACTTGTAAATTTTATAAATTTTGTTTAAGTGTTAAATATTTACTCGGCATGAACCTAAAAATACACGAGTCTGAACTCGAGCTATCTTGCAAACTTCCCGAGGATTACCTCGAGTCCAAGTTCTTCTTTTTCTTTTTTTCTTTTTCCCCATGCCACTGATACACATCAGTGGTTCGTGCACCTGCACCGTGACTTCGGCCCACTCCGGTCAACCACACCGACCTCCTCACATCGGCGATCACCCATCCTTACCACCCCGACCTTCAAAATACACAAACAACTCGAAAATCGAAATCGAGTGATTTAGCCAAACCTGGAAACGCACGCACAAATACCACCTTAACCTGTCAACGGCAACTGCTCCCTCCACCGACCACCAGAGAACCTACACCACCGGCCACGCCTTCGCCTACGACCAAGCCACCATCACCTAAAACCTCGATCAACTCGATCATCCCTAGAGACCGTACTGACCCAAACAAGTTTCCCATTTTAAACTAGGTTAAAAACTTTCAAACCCAAATTCCACAACCCACATAGCATGATTCTTTGATCCAATAATTTTTAAAGCTTCCCTGATCACTCCTTTAACCCTCGAACCAATCTCGACTTCTTCGATCAAGTGTGTTGCCCGAGGCAACCCCATCTTCCCAAAATGATCAACACAGCAATGCCAACTCAACCCATTACTAAAATTTGTAATTTTAGTTTTAAAATTCATGATTTCAGATGAGAATTCCGGTTATAAACTTGAATTGATATTTTAAGAAATTTAAAATTTCACTTATTTTAGACATGAACTGTCTTTATGGTTTTTCCAGAGCAAACTCAATTTACTTTAAACTTAAATAAATTTTAAACTTTATTCTATCGTTTAACAAACATAACTTATTTAAATTTTAAGTTCTCACAAGGCATAGATCAAATGAAAATGATTTTTTTCTTAAGTGTTCTTGCCTGTTAATATCAAATAGCCTGTATATGGATATACCCAGACATGTACAGGTACATATACAAATTATTCTACTATATTCAACAGAATTCAACCATGCAAACAATTTTCACCATTCCATTTCACAGAAATAAGGTATAACATAATTTCAAGTTGGTTAGTTGCTCACAGGGGATGAAGACAAAGGACAAGCCTGAGAATGGTTTATTTGAAATCTTTAATTCACTTGCAGTTCAACCTGAGCTTAATTTGAGATGATCTGCTTATCTTTGCATTTGTTTAAATCTGTATTTTTGACTAGAGCTTGCTAACTGCTGTTAAGATTCAAGGCTTGATGTTGAGAAACTTTGAATTATTCAGGCTTCAAATTGCTGCCTTTGATTCAAGCTTGCTCTGAATTAATGCACCTATGCTTCAGATTTTCATAGCTTGATGGATGAAATAGAGATAGATGGATTGATATATAGGAAAGAAATGAGTTACCCGGGGACATCACTTTGTACAAGTTAATATTTTTATTTTTGGGTACAAGCAGATACCTTTGGTTTGTACAATAGGTATGGTAAAAGATGTTGTATGTACTTAGGATGTTTGCTTGTACTTGTTTATGTATATTTATATTTTGATTTGTTTATGCTTTTGTTTACAGCCTAGATTCTTGTCTTCATTTGTTTGTTTATTTACTTACTCTATTTACAACTTTGTTTCATATTATAATTCACATCTAATTTGATTTGTTTACTTTATATTTTCTTAGACATTTTATTATTTTACTTTATGTATAACTATAAAGTTGTTTTAGTCCTTTGTTATAAAACTTAAATGAAAATATATACTTTTGTTTTAGTTATACTTTATACTTCATTTACATAGATATAAAGCTATTATAATTATTGTTGGAATTGTTGCCAATGTATTTACTTTATTTTATTTTACTTTGTTAATTTGCTTGCTTTGACTTATGTAATATAGATGTAAATATGCTTGTACTGTTTCTTTTGTTTGTTCACTTGAATGTATCTTGTATTTTCTTTTCTTTTACTTTTCTTTTAATAACTTAAATAAATTTCTATTTTATATAACATAACTTGCTTGATTTAATTTACAAGCTCTTGTATTTGATTTGTTACTTTTTCTTTTGTTTTTTATCTTTTGTTTTGTTTTGTTATTTTGTTTAGTTTACTTTGTATTACAAATAATTTTCTATTTTAGTTATGTTTGTATGCATACATTTGTTTGTAATTTATTTCATTTTAAATTCACAAATCCTAGCTTTCTTTAAAAATACATACATATATATATATATATAAATCTGAAATAACCATTTCTATCTATAAAAATCCATTTGTATAAATATTATACTATTAATATTGTTTAAATACAACTCATTATTTAATTAAAACAATTTATAAAAGAAACTATCTTTATTTTAATAAATAACATATTTTTATTTGAATTTGGAAAAACTCGAATCAATTTATCATTTAATTTCACAATTTTAAATCAAAAATGAATTAAATTATCAATTTAAAATAAATTAGAATTCGGGTTCGTTACAGACTTCCCCCCTTAAAAGAATTTCGTCCTCGAAATTTGCAGGCACGAAAATAACAAAGATAGAGAAATATCTTTTCAAATCAAACTGGATATCAATTCTGCATTTGGCTCACCAAATCAGAATATCAACAATAGATACAAGAAATTATAATAAAATTTCAAATTTTGGTTTTAAACAAAATCATTTTATCGATACAATTCTAATCATTTTTCATATTCTATTAATCAATTTTAACTCAATTTTAAAATTTCCAATTCATTTAAAATTTTCAATTTCAAATTCATTAAGGTTTAAATCAAAAACTGATAAGAAATCAGATGAAGATACGAATTAAAAATTTCCTACAACGATTCGTAGAGCATCACCACTCCAAAACTTCTTCTTGTAGCTGGTACGAAGAAATCAAAAGAATTTGGAACGAATCAAAGAAAATTGATAGAGAAAGCTATTTCCACTGTTGTTACAGAGTATTGACCAATTATAGTCGCATTCCCCTGTCCTCTATCTCGTTCTCTTCTTGCACTCATACTTACTATCAGTAGATAGTAAGAGAATTTACTGAGGCATTCAAACAGATATCTTAAGGATTACTCATTCTAGGATTTACTTCACCCTATCTCTAATGAGTTACTTAATGTGTTACACTCCTGAGCTAAAGTTCAACCCTTAGCTCTGATACCAAATGTAACGATGCGGATTTTGCCCGCTCGAAAATCGACATCCATACTTCAAATCGTATTCGAATGCCATAGATTCGACCGTTCAAATCCGATTCGCTGGAGCTTATAACAACATTAAGTAAACAACACAGCGGAATAAAAGAATAATACATTGATATACAGCTTTGATACAATATCTGATACAACAGATGGTCCAATAGATATCAATATACATCAGAGGTATGATACAATAAAATAGCAGCGGAAAAGAAAATAGATGACATCTAGCAGCGGAACAATATAACTCTCAGATAGTCTTCAAAGGAGAATTCCGAGAACTGCAACTCCAAGAACCAATCCAGCAATAGCTCGAACTCCCAATAACGATGCACCAAGCTAGGTAAGACTGGTGCGAACCAAGGGCTGAACTAACTCCAGATAACCTACAAATCTGACTATCTGAAAAACCCAACTCTAGACTGCTCGTGTAGAAAATAATGAGCACCCAGAGTTTAGGAAAGAAACAATAAACTCTGGATCAGTCGTGGGACTGGTGTGAGCAACAAAAACAGTTTATCTTTTAAAACATTCAAAGAAATATTTTAAAGTTAATTCGCAATGCTTTTTGAAAATGAGACTACCATAAGACCTCCCGCCACACACACAATGCAAACGCAGACTTGGAGGAGATTTCTTCTTATGTTAGTCAAAGATGCTTGGTACGTATTAAAAAGAAACATTTGATATTATTGCTAGTGCATAGTGTAGAGAAAATTCATTTCGAAAGTAGAATATAAATCTTAGCTAGCATAGGTACCATTATATTATGCCTACTATAGCTACCTCCTGAGGAAGTAGGTTCTACAACTAAAACCGTACAAGATCGTATTGTTTCTTTGGATTTCCAACGAATGGTCACGCCAAGGAACTTCCCATTGCCACATGAGAACGCCTCTGGATGGACATCCCCGAGAACCAAACCGGATCTCTACCAACACAAGGCCGGGTTACCCCTAACTGGGTAACAACTGACACGAGTATGCCATCCCCCGATCGTAAACGACCTTTCTCACGGGATCCCGATAACCAACAACCACAAAGTAATAAATTCGCAGTAACCACATAGGTTAAATATCTGGGCTCCATACCATGATACCACCTCTATCCAGAAGGAAATGCACATACCCTAAAGGGAGCCACCCCTCATAACCTTGCTGCATCTTTCCTGTTTTGACCATTCCGGGGTGTGAGGCTCGACGAAGTCTCGTCCACAAAAACATACTTTATACAAAAGCCATGCTTTGGGTCAACAAATGATCATAGAAATGATCACCAGGATAGACGATCAAATAAATGATCCTATCACAAATAATCAACACAATGATCATTTCACAGCAACACTCAGCATGTCACATTACCAAATTGGGAATATATCGCTGATAACATTCAACTACATAACCTCTGAGCTCGTACGTCTCAGAGAAGGGTGTTAAGCTAAAAGAATAAATTCTTCGCCACTAACAGAAATATATTTGAAAGAAATCGGCTTTATATCTCAATTTGTAATGTCAGACATACAATCCATACAAGTCTGTTCCGGGCTCGAACAGAACCGAAGGCACTTGCAAAGAAGTCCTTGCAATCCGGATATTCACAATCCCGATCGAATTTCCCATCACTTAGGGAGTCTCTATACCGTTGCAACTCAGTGCAGAGACAATCGATAGGTCATCCTATCGTTCTTGCAAATACCCGGTCTTCATCACCGGTCTTCAAATGCTATCCATAACGATAAATCACATATTCGGAATGGGTTATACGACACAAAGGTCCTTTCCCGGCTAAACCGAATAGTGAGCACGATATTTCAAGAACAAATGGATAATGGGATTTCAATTAAGTCATAACTTATTACCCAAAACCTTTCTTCAAATGGCTTAACAAATTACCATTTTCAATCTTTAAACAAAAAGATTCATTTTCACAACCCTTTAACGGTTTTAAATAATTTTCACATTTTAATCTTTTAAATAAAAGATTCATTCACAGATTTTCCAAATCAATTTTCATTTCAATTTGATTAACTCGTTAAATCTTCAAATCAAAGATTTAACTTATAGCTTTCAAAACAATTTCATTTCGAATGGTTTAAATAAATCATCATTTTAAATCTGTTAAAAATAAACAGATTTAATTCATAGCTTTCAAAAAGAATTCATTCATAACTTAGGAAAATCATTTCTCTATTCAATCTTGAAATTCCCTTAATTAAATAGGAATTCCATTTCTTATCTGAAAGCTTTTATCTTTTGAAAACAAACAGTTTCATCTCAGAAAATCTGATTCTTTTATACGAGTTGAAATCCTTGGGTTAAATTCAAATTCCCAAAAATAATACCTTTAAAATGGTTTAAATTCATACAAACCTGTTTATAATATCTTTAACCATAATTTCCAATCATCGAATTCAATTCCAAATATCGAATTCAAATTTAAATTGAATTATTTAATTTCAAAACTTAATCAAGTAAATTAAAATAAATTTTAACTTGAAATTTCATTCCAAAAGCTTTTCACATTTATTCCGATTCCATTTCCAAAACATTTGAATTCAAATATTCAATTTTTATAAATCATTTCAAAATCTGTGACTTAATCGATTTCCTCGTGAAATCCATATTTGTGTGTGTATGGTGTGGTCCAGGGTTTTAACACAATAGTGCAACATCATCAATCATCACAGGTTAAAACAAAGAAATATAGTTGATAGGCGATATAAACTATAACGCTCATCGTCCATTCACAGATTCACAGATAATATACAAATGTAAAAAAATGAATGAATCATACACAGCTCAATCCACAGTACAAAATATCACAATCAGTTAGGACAATCAATTCAAGGCATTTCATACAATATAAACATTCATAAGCAAGGTCAAGTATTCAATAGTCATTTATAAGCAGGATTAATTAATTGTTTTAATCCTAATAAATTCAATTTATTTCCAATCAAATTTATTTACTTATGAATTTATTATCCAATTCTGATTTATTAATTCTAAATCATTTAATATAAACTAATTTATCAAACGCTTTAATTTATTAAATTATTCTTAATTAATCACATTAATTAAATTAACCTTAAGTTAATTACCTAATCATTTAACCTTAATTTAATTTCATTAAATAACTATCTTTAAGTAATTGATTACCTTTATAAATAAATCAGCATTAAATTACATTAAATGTAATTATATATTAATCACTTGATTTATTAACTTTAATTATTATTTATAGAAATTGACTAACCATTAATAATCCATTAATTAAGCCTAATTATTTAATTAATTAGGTGTTAATTGCAACTTAATTAGTTCTTAATTTCAATTAATTAATTTCTAATCATAAATTATCCATTTTCTTTTCAAATTGAATTTCCTTTAACACAAATTGGAAGTCTATGATTCTTAATTACACATTAACTATCCCTTAATTAATTTACTTAAACCATAATTTATAAATTTAAACTTCTAATTTATTTCAAAGTAAATTAATGAATTACAAATTATTAAATCTTCATTTACTTAAAAGTAAAACTCATATTTATTAATGATTTAGTTAACACTAAAAAAAACAATATTTGAAACATTGATTTTTCGACTTGCTTTAAATTCATATGTTAAAGTACTACTTTGTTATTAAGAAATTTAAAAGATTTTGATATTAAATTCTCTTCAAATTTAAGATATTTAAACTTATTTAAAACATCAATTTTAAATTTCATTTTAACTTTTAAAACACAATAGTGCAGGTTATTGTTAAAACCTGTAACAAATAAATTTTTACTCTGGGTACATGCTTTTGTACTCCGAGTCAAACCCTAGTGTTTTCCCGAGTCAAAGCATCATTTGCTTCGAGTTCTTGCTCAACTTACCTGAGGACTTGTAAATTTTATAAATTTTGTTTAAGTGTTAAATATTTACTCGGCATGAACCTAAAAATACACGAGTCTGAACTCGAGCTATCTTGCAAACTTCCCGAGGATTACCTCGAGTCCAAGTTCTTCTTTTTCTTTTTTTCTTTTTCCCCATGCCACTGATACACATCAGTGGTTCGTGCACCTGCACCGTGACTTCGGCCCACTCCGGTCAACCACACCGACCTCCTCACATCGGCGATCACCCATCCTTACCACCCCGACCTTCAAAATACACAAACAACTCGAAAATCGAAATCGAGTGATTTAGCCAAACCTGGAAACGCACGCACAAATACCACCTCAACCTGTCAACGACAACTGCTCCCTCCACCGACCACCAGAGAACCTCCACCACCGGCCACGCCTTCGCCTACGACCAAGCCACCATCACCTAAAACCCCGATCAACTCGATCATCCCTAGAGACCGTACTGACCCAAACAAATTTCCCATTTTAAACTAGGTTAAAAACTTTCAAACCCAAATTCCACAACCCACATAGCATGATTCTTTGATCCAATAATTTTTAAAGCTTCCCTGATCACTCCTTTAACCCTCGAACCAATCTCGACTTCTCCGATCAAGTGTGTTGCCCGAGGCAACCCCATCTTCCCAAAATGATCAACACAGCAATGCCAACTCAACCTATTACTAAAATTTGTAATTTTAGTTTTAAAATTCATGATTTCAGATGAGAATTCCGGTTATAAACTTGAATTGATATTTTAAGAAATTTAAAATTTCACTTATTTTAGACATGAACTGTCTTTATGGTTTTTCTAGAGCAAACTCAATTTACTTTAAACTTAAATAAATTTTAAACTTTATTCTATCGTTTAACAAACATAACTTATTTAAATTTTAAGTTCTTACAAGGCATAGATCAAATGAAAATGATTTTTTTCTTAAGTGTTCTTGCCTGTTAATATCAAATAGCCTGTATATGGATATACCCAGACATGTACAGGTACATATACAAATTATTCTACTATATTCAACAGAATTCAACCATGCAAACAATTTTCACCATTCCATTTCACAGAAATAAGGTATAACATAATTTCAAGTTGGTTAGTTTGCTTACAGGGGATGAAGACAGAGGACAAGCCTGAGAATGATTTATTTGAAATCTTTAATTCACTTGCAGTTGAACCTGAGCTTAATTTGAGATGATCTGCTTATCTTTGCATTTGTTTAAATCTGTATTTTTGACTAGAGCTTGCTAACTGCTGTTAAGATTCAAGGCTTGATGTTGATAAACTTTGAATTATTCAGGCTTCAAATTGCTGCCTTTGATTCAAGCTTGCTCTGAATTAATGCACCTATGCTTCAGATTTTCATAGCTTGATGGATGAAATAGAGATAGATGGATTGATATATAGGAAAGAAATGAGTTACCCGGGGACATCACTTTGTACAAGTTAATATTTTTATTTTTGGGTACAAGCTGATACCTTTGGTTTGTACAATAGGTATGGTAAAAGATGTTGTATGTACTTAGGATGTTTGCTTGTACTTGTTTATGTATATTTATATTTTGATTTGTTTATGCTTTTGTTTACAGCCTAGATTCTTGTCTTCATTTGTTTATTTACTTACTCTATTTACAACTTTGTTTCATATTATAATTCACATCTAATTTGATTTGTTTACTTTATATTTTCTTAGACATTTTATTATTTTACTTTATGTATAACTATAAAGTTGTTTTAGTCCTTTGTTATAAAACTTAAATGAAAATATATACTTTTGTTTTAGTTATACTTTTATACTTCATTTACATAGATATAAAGCTATTATAATTATTGTTGGAATTGTTGCCAATGTATTTACTTTATTTTATTTTACTTTGTTAATTTGCTTGCTTTGACTTATGTAATATAGATGTAAATATGCTTGTACTGTTTCTTTTGTTTGTTCACTTGAATGTATCTTGTATTTTCTTTTCTTTTACTTTGCTTTTAATAACTTAAATAAATTTCTATTTTATATAACATAACTTGCTTGATTTAATTTACAAGCTCTTGTATTTGATTTGTTACTTTTTCTTTTGTTTTTTATCTTTTGTTTTGTTTTGTTATTTTGTTTAGTTTACTTTGTATTACAAATAATTTTCTATTTTAATTATGTTTGTATGCATACATTTGTTTGTAATTTATTTCATTTTAAATTCACAAATCCTAGCTTTCTTTAAAAATACATACATACATATATATATATATATATATATATATATATCTGAAATAACCATTTCTATCTATAAAAATCCATTTGCATAAATATTATACTATTAATATTGTTTAAATACAACTCATTATTTAATTAAAACAATTTATAAAAGAAACTATCTTTATTTTAATAAATAACATATTTTTATTTGAATTTGGAAAAACTCGAATCAATTTATCATTTAATTTCACAATTTTAAATCAAAAATGAATTAAATTATCAATTTAAAATAAATTAGAATTTGGGTTCGTTACAGCAACTATGAATTCAGGTATGGCTTTCGCTAATTCGTTTACTTTCCTCTGATTTCTTCTCAATAAAATTAATATGGGTCACTTATTCAGATCTAGGGTTTCATGATAATCAGTCCTAAAGTATATTGAAATCCAATCAAGTGATATTAGAGCCACCCATCATTGATTTCATTGGAATTTTTTTTGTTTTTTAATTATGAGTATGTTTTGAATTGAACTTTTTTTAGAAGCCCTATGATAATCTTACTTATGTTTTAGATATGCTTGATCTATGTATCAAGGACTTTTTGATGTTGATTTTGGATTTGGTTTAGTATCAATTTTTAGTGTAAATTGAAAGGATAACTTATGAAAATTTTTTTGTGTAGAAAGATAAATAGATCTAAATGATCTATATGTTATTATGAAATAGTTAGAATTTAAAATCATTAAATTATTTGAAATAATCTAACTTCCTATAAATCTTGAAAACAACTTATATTGGTTAAAATATTCACATGTTTATTATTGTATATTTTATAAATAAATTATGAATTTTAATGCGAGGAATGTTTTGGATCTGATATGTACATTTATTTTTTTAATGTTTACAAATGGTATAAACAGATATGTATAATTTAGAACCATTTATGCAAGAAATAAAAATCTAATTCTATGATTATTTTATATTAGTTAACTTTTGACTAAGTAGTTTTGATATTTGCATAATGTATTTGGGTTATTTCAGAAATTTTAGCTAATTAGAAATAAAATATGCTCCGTTAATGTGATTATATTTATTTTATTATTGAAATAAATTTTAACCTAACACTAATTTAACCACATAACAGTCAATTGCATTTATTTATCATAATTTCATTAAATGTGGTTGTTGTGATAATAAATTAATTAATTTATTATCATAAATGCAGTAAATAAGTTAGTTGCAATAAATTTAATGATGCGGCATGTTTGTATTTGGAATAAGAAAAGACATATGTTTTATTATCTAATGCATTTATGTTTAATAGTTACATATATTTTATATGTTTGACCCATGCTTGTTGAAAATATGTTTCACTTTCGTGCTTTGGATAGCATAAAATAAAAAGAGCAGCAGTTTTTATATTTTGCAAAATGCATGGTTACTGACCTTAATTAAGCATTCAAATAATAAAATAAAGATAAAGTGATATGTTAGCACACGGTATAGCTATATTATGGTTCAGATACACATCATAGCTACTGCATTCATTCATGTTATTTAGTATGACATTTACTATATCATTCACGCATAATTTTCTATGTCATTTAATTCTGACGTTCATCCATGACATTTGTTGTATGATTTATTTATTATACCTTATGTCATATTTATTTAGGAAATGTCATGAATGTAACCATATACTTAAAGTAAAAGATTATAATAGCTATGATTAAAACATGTTGTGCCGTAGTTATAATTTTGAGATTTTCAAGTGCCATATAGACTTAAAGTGCTTTTGGGAGTATTTTATAGCACTCAAAATATTGTACATACATTAAGAAATAAAATAAAATATATTTTTGGTGTCTCTTTTCAAATTATTTGTAAATATCATACATTCCAACTGAGCTAATTGAAATAACATGTCACGAAAGTGACCTCTTTTGTTTTAATTGTTCATGAAAATGTTTGATATTTGTGTGTATTTATTCATGTGGATGTTAGCCGGCCCAAAGAAAGACTAATATTTGGCCAAATAACTTACACATATGTGATGATAAATATGTGACAATTATAAGGTTTACAAGTGAATAGCTAATCGGCCCAAAGGAAGATAGTTATTTAACTTGAATTTATTGTCAATGTCTAATCATTACCACAAGAGTACAACTTACAAACAATATTATTGTCCAAAGAATTAATATTAATGTTGTGCTAGGTATCTTGAGAAGAGACTTACCAATTATTTGAATTTACTATGGTTGATATAGGATATAGGATATGAGCATATATGGTCAATCCTTAATTTTTATTCAATTTTCAACTAATATAACTAAAGTGTCTGCCAATTGTATTGTTCTCATCTCGTTTGGGACTAACTCTAAGGATTGTTACGAGAACATATTGTTTGTTCTTAACTTTATGCATCTAGCTCTTACAATTAGTAGGGTTACACCTACCCATATTATGGTTGAATACTCTTATAATGTTATGAAGAACATTTAGAGGTGTGATATATTAAAAAAGCAAGAGTCAAAAAATCATTAAGTAAAATATTTCATTAGCTTTTAACGATGTGGTATCCGTGGGGACAACCAATTTTAAGGAGTTCTTTGCTGAGAATGAAAAGTGATTTGTCAAAATGCTAAGGAGAAACAAGCATGCTTTATATTGCTTGATTCTATAAAGTCAAATAAAATAAATAATGAGTACTATACGGAAAATATTGCTTCAAAAGTTAAAGTCGCTCAAGTTATTGTTATTTTTTGGCACTCTCTTTATTCACGGTATTACCATTTTAAGATTATTGTTAATTATTATTTTTAAGAATAAAATGACCCCTTAGTGAGCTCATAGCATCGTATTTAGAAGAAGAGAGGTTGAAGCATGTAAGATTGAAAGTACTAATTTAACGTACATTTTAAATAAATGTATAAATAAGGATAAAGATGTCACTTAGGACCTAAAAAAAAGAAATAACATAAGGATATAATTGTACAGGCTTCTTTTCTGAAATCTATGGATATATAAAGTAAAGTATACTAGATATTTTTAAGTTATTATTGAGATATAAGTTATATGTTTGGATTTATTTGATATTTTTGTTAGGTTTTCATTTAGACAAATTTTGGTTTTTAATTTTGATATGAACAAATTTGGTTATTACTGTTCCTTTAGAAATAATAAGATTAGTTTATGAATAAATTCAAACACTGTTGAAATTAAAACTCCTAATGTTTAAAATATTGCTTATATCTACTTATGCTGAATATCTTTTATAATGAAATCTCAAATTTTGATTTGATAAATAATATGATTATCGGTTTTAGCTTACAAAATAATTTTAGATTGAGGCACTAAAGATAACAAATACTTTATTTGTATTCTAAGTGACTTAAAAGCTACCAGTTTTATAAACCCACACTAAAAAAAATTAAGATGAGAAATGCTACAATTTTTGTGGATGTTGAGTTTGGGGAGGAGAAATAAAGTGCGGATCATTGTCTTTAAAAAGAATCATTATCTTCGATTCAACTATAGTTACTTCTTTGGATAATATATATGATTTTTTACCTTTCATTAAAAAGAAGTAAATTAAAGACCATAGTAAGACAACGTTAAACAGAATTTTAATGTATGTATCATTGTCTTTAAGGAGAATCATTATCTTTAATTCAACTACAATTACTTCTTCAGATCATGTATAAGACTTGTTTCCTTCCTTCAACAAGAAGTAAATTAAGAACCATAATAAGACAATATCAAACAAAATTTTCTACGGATTAAGATTATTGTTTCAAGAAAAAACTCAAAAACCTCAAAGTGCAAGGTGATTAAGGAAATCCACTTGAAAAAGGAAGAAATATTATTTCGGATGACTATGTATTATTTTTTCATAAAGATAAATATTGGATTAGTGAAGATAATTCTTTGTACTTAAGAAAAAAAAACTCAACAACCTCAAAGTGCAAGGTCATTAAGGAAATCCACTTGAAAAAGGAAGAAATATTATTTCGGATGACTATGTAGTACTTCTTCATAAAGATAAATATTGGATTAGTGAAGATAATTCTATGGACTTACATCAATCCATACAAGATACTATTTTGAAATGTGGATTTGAGGTATGAACATATAGTCAAAATCTATAAGGACAATAAAATCTGAGATCTTTCCCACCACTTTAAGGTAACATGATCATTGGTTATGAATAACTATTAAAAATAAAAACGGATCAAATGGGTAATGCAGAATGGTATAATATGGCTCATTATAGAAAAGTCTATACTCAAAAAGAAAACAATCTTTTTTTTAAAGAGGCTTTGATGACACAAGATGACACAACTTAAGGAACCCATTTATGCATAAGTCTTTTGTATTAGGTACTTTAAATACACCATTATTATTCCTAGGGTGATATTTGGATTTTCACAAAAGGTCTATACAGATAAGGCTCAAAATAAAAATATAGATTTTGGTATGCAAACTGCAAATCCATTGATTCTCTTTTACTGAAAGAGACAAATGTTGTCTTATATAGTAATATAAGAACATCTTTGAAGCTAAATAAATGCAAAAGACCTCATGCATTTGTGGTGTGGAATCTAATGCATACTACGACATATCCACATGAATATTGCGGGTATTATTTGGAAAATATCTTACTGACATTAAAGGTGCATAGTGGTTAGTAACCAAAATGGTTACAAGATATCTTCAAGGAACAAAAAGGTTATATGCTCATATATAAAAGATCGGATTGATTGGAGATCATAAGACATTACAATCCGAATATTTTGGATGCCAAGAGTATAAAACATCCTCTTCAGATAATAATAATAATATTACTGTTGTTGTTATTTTTTTTGATGAATATATATAAGGAAAGTTGCCTTATAGACACTTATAGCCTTCTCTACTATTTTCTGTTATGGGCCATCCATGTCACAAAGTTATGGACTATTAATAAAGAAATTAAAAGACCATTAAAGTAATATTGTGATTATAAACAACATATTACCATTTAATAAGTTGAGCGTGAAAAATACAATGTAACTCATAGTACATATTGTGAAAAACTCCGTTGTGGCGGATCTGCTTATATAGGAATATCACCCAAGGTCTTTCATGAGAACCTTGCTCAATTGGTGTAACTTTTATGTAAAAATATTTTGGTTCAAGGGAAATGTATTTAGTGCTATCATATCTCTATATTTTGGATACAGATATATATCAAGTTCTTTTTTCTGATCATAAATAAAGTAATAAAGTTTGTTTACACTCTAGGTTATTCAAATATTGAACGTTTCGATCTTACTAAAGTAGGATCGGTTGGAAATAGACATGTATAGACCACATCAAATGTAATTTTCCATGCTATGCATTCATGACTGATCTATATCGTTTGATTGCATTGGTATATGTGACAATTGATGGGTTTAGTTACGCAAAAAGTAATGAAAGTCGTTTTGATCCTTTGCCAGCATAGTTAATGGACGAGATTATTTCGGAAACACCTTATGTTATAGCACTACATGAACAACGATATATTCCGACCACATGCACCAACAGCCATCGATGGAATACTTCCGATGGCTTTCTACGGTAAGTACATTCTGGACTTTGTTACGAATAAAATAATTAGCCATTGGAAGCCATTAGAACAATGTCGTTTGAGGTCGTTGGTAGCCGATGGAAATTAGAGATTTCTTCTTCCTTAGGCCGACACAGATTCATTTGAGCTCTCTTACCTAAATCACCAAAACCCTTCTTCCACCATTTTCATTTCCACCTTCAACGCCCGAAATTCTGTCGAAATCACCTCCTTCTTCTTCAATTCGGAACCTCATCTCTTGCAAACCCCTAATCTTCTCTATTTTAGGTATTATTCATACATGATTTTTTTTAATTAAGGTTAATTTACTAGTTTAATTGCTTATATTATCTTGTTGATTGTGTAGTATAGTTTATTAAATGTTAATTACTATTATTATCCTATAAGTATTGAATACTAACTTATTTAGTTTGTGCGATAAGAAATTAGTGTGCATGAGTTGAATAATTTGGTGCTTTTACATCTTACTTGGGTTATTTAGTGTGGATGGTCTTAATTTAGTTTATGCTTTTTCTAAAACTCATGAACGACAGTTAATTTTATATAACGGTTAGTTAATTAAAGTTTTAAACATGTGTGTATGTGATAAACTACCGTATACGGTAGTTTAACTTAAGTTAAACATTAATCAATTTAATTTAAACATCGAAAGCCAATTTTTAAAATATGTAATATAATTTATTCATAAAATCCTTAGAGTGTTTTTTGGTCCCGTCTGATAAGTATTGTATATGATCGTTATGTGGGTATTCGTTTTTTGTCACAGAACGGACATCTATATTCATCATATACAATATTTGTTGGATTTGTCCATGCATTGGACAAGTTTCAAACACAGCAACGTAATTACATCTTGTAAATTTCATTTTATTTGATTCGTAAAATTTCGACAACGCTTCCTTTATGTTCCCTGTGTACACGCAATTGTGTACGACTCAGTGAACAAAAGGGAAGTGCTGCCAAAATTTTGTTGAATCGTTTAAAATGAAATTATTTATTATATTTAATTATGCTACTGTGTTTGTAATGGAAAGTAGGATGACCTAGCAATAAAATGTCAATGATCAATCAATAAAACATTAAACTGTGAAATTGTATTGAAAAATAAATTGTCAATGTGGTTTTAATTTATATCATATTTTTTAATTAGTAGGAGAGATGAACAATTATTTTATTGATCGAAGCTGAATGTATCAACAACGAAGGAAAATTGGAGGCTTAATAAGTGAACATTTTAATAATGGTGTACACATTATTATTGATTTTGTTTTAAGTAATAATGGAAAGGACGAAGAAATCCGTTGTCTATGTAGTAGGTGAAAATTGTTGAAACATTTGATACCAGAAATGGTTACAGATCATTTTGTCAGTACGGTTTCGTGCCAAACTATTTGGTGTGGGTTCTTCATAGAGAACTTATAGCACCTAATCTTGTACAGTCAGATGAGGTAGTGAGTAATGAAATTGTTACGACGAATCTTGTAGAATATATGATTGAAGATGCAACACGTTCAATGTTCTCTACTGCTCAATTTGTTGATGACGATGTTAATGTTGAAGAAGAAACAAATATTGGAGAAAAATAAAATTTATGATTTATTTGATTCCACGTAGAAACCCCTTTGGGAAGGCTATACAAGCGGCACCCAATTATTAGTAACTACAGAAATATTACGATGAAATCTAAATACAACCACAAAGAAGCTGGATTTACAGCTATTGTACAAGCTACGAAGCGGTATATACCTCCCGCTAATTTGTGCGAAAATCATTATGAAGCGAAAAACTTATGTCGGCTTTTGGTTTACCGTATCAAAAATTGATACATGTTTAAATGGTTGCATGTTGTTTTGAAAAGAAGATATCAATCTTAGGAATTGTAAACTATGTAATCAGGAAAGGTGCAAACTAAGAAAGAAGAAGGGAAGGGAAGTCTCGTATAAATGTTTTCATTATTTACCTATTACTCCTAGGCTTCAAAGGTTATATGCATCTTATGTAACTGCGCATCATATGAGATGGCATGGTGTTAGAACACAGGAAGAAGGTACGTTAATACACCCAGCCGATGTGGAAGCATGGAAGTATTTTGATCAGAAATATCCCGATTTTGCAGCAGAGAGCCGTAATGTTAGACTTGGTTTATGTACAGATGGATTTTCACCATTTTCTCAATTTGGTTCTAAATATTCATCTTGTCTTATAATCCTTACACCTTATAACTTACCTCCATGGATGTGTATGAAAACTCCATATATGTTTCTCACAATTATCATCCCCGGCCCTGATGATCCGACATAAGGAATCGATGTTTATTACCGTCGTTGATTAAAGAGTTGAAAACACTATGGTACGAAGGATTTGAAACATACGACATCTCAAAAAAAGAAATTTCGTATGTTTGCTTCTTTGTGGTGGATTATTAGCGATTTTCCTACGTATGCAATGCTTTTAGGTTAGAGTACGGTCGGTCTCCTAGCTTGTCTTTATTGCATGGAGGAAACACGAGCATTTTATTTACCACATGGAAGGAAAATTTCGTGGTTTAATTGTCATCGGTGTTTTCTCCATATTAATCATCCTTTTAGAAGAGACAAAAACTTTACAGCCAATAGACATGAGCCCTTGCAATACCAATGGTTTGGTCAAACAAAGATATATAGGAAATTGTAAAAGATTTTCCAAAGATACATGAAACCGGAGAAAAAATTGAAATTCAAGGTAAATCAACGATTCATAATTGGTGCAAACAATGTATATTTAGGGAGTTGCCTTATTGGAAAAATCTACTATTTCGTCATAATATTGACGTGGTACACAGTGAGAAAAACGTGTTTGACAATGTTTCAATACAATTTTGAATGTTAAGGGGAAGCAGAAGGATGATTTGAAATCAAGATGCAATATCGAAGCAATATGTAATTGCCCCGAGCTTCATATCAAGCCAAATGATACAAAAAACTAAAATCATGTTATGAGCTAGACAATAACCAAGTTAAAATACTTTTAAAACGGGTGGAAGGATTAAGATTCCCAGATGGTATTCCTTCCAACATTCGTAGATGTGTCGACTATAAGAACAACAGACTTAGTGGGATGAAAGCCATGATTTTCATATTATGATGGAAAATTTGTTACTCGTTGCTTTTAAAGAACTGCCGTCCGTAAAAGTTTGGACAGCTGTAACAGAACTTAGTTTGTTTTATAAGGAGCTTTGTTCTATTACATTAAAAGTTGATCGTCTATGTAAACTTGAGGAAGATATCCCTATACTGCTCTGCAAAATAGAGAAAATATTTCCTCTAGGTTTATTTAATGTAATGGAACATTTACCTGTTCGTCTTCCATCTAAAGCACGTTTTCGAGGGCTTGTGCAATATGAATGGATGTATCCATTTGAGAGGTATTAATGTTTAGTACGTTAAATATTAATTTAATTACATGTATAAAAATATTTAATTTGGAATAATTCTTAACAGGTACTTCAATCATCTAAAGAAAAAAGCTAGATAGAAAGCACGAATTGAATGTTCGATTTGCAAATCATATATCGAAGAAGAAGCTTCGTTTTTCTCTCTCATTATTTTAGTGATCATGTGAACTTATCATTTGATAGTGCTATGCGTAATGATGAGCATTGATCAAGATGATCGTCGATCGACTTTATCTATTTTTAAAAAACATGGCCGACTTGTTGGCAAACGTGTGGAATTATGGTTGGACGATAGAGATTACCATGTAGCACACACATATATTCTTCTCAATTGTACTGAAGTTGCACCATTTGTTACATAATGTATATTCTTTTTAATGCATTATATCATCTACATATGCATATATACAAATTTATACACGTGTGTGTTAATTATAATGCAATATTTCTTCTATCATTGCAGTGTTTACGAATCACAACATTCAAACGGCGTTATCGGCAAAGATTTCGCTACTTGATTTTCAAATTACATTTACGATATGACAAATTGTGTGGTCGACGAAGGATTGAAACATTTAGTTATGGGACCAAAAAGGAAATTCAAGACATATCCAATATTCTTCGTTGATGTATATACATTTAAAACCAAAGAATACGGTGCGAAAAAATTAATTAACAATACCGGTGTATTTGTTAAAGGTAGTGATGATCCAAATGATCATGTAAATGATTTTTATGGCGTGTTAACCCAGATTTTGTAATTGACATATTTCACAAGACCTGTGGAAGAAGTTGTTTTGTTTAAATGCAACGTTACATGTTCTGGAATCAATGTGCACTCAAAGTATAATCTTATAGAAATAAAGCATACCTCACGTTATTATAAGTACAATCCTTTTATACTTTCCAAACAAGCTCTTCAAGTTTATTACACTCTGTACCA
This sequence comes from Allium cepa, assembly GCA_030765085.1. Lineage (NCBI taxonomy): Eukaryota > Viridiplantae > Streptophyta > Magnoliopsida > Asparagales > Amaryllidaceae > Allium > Allium cepa. The sequence goes on from CM060928.1 coordinate 224,537,119, forward strand.
ATCTCTACGAAGAGATAAAGCACCTTGTTCGGCTGTTTTTAAAACAAAGGCAAGATTTACATTTGATGGACAGAATATTCCAAGCAAATAAGCTTATCAAGCAAATATCGAGGAAAATACTGGAATAATAATGAACGACGATCAAATTGATTTTGGACCTCTAAACGATGAATCAAATGCATTAATAGAAGCATTTAAGACTACAAAGAAACAAAACATAGAGTACGAAATGAAGTTTGAATCAGAAAACAACGAGGACTGATTAATAATCTACATTTCGGGAGAAGGTAATTTCTGTGTTTATTTATGTTATATTTTCTCATTAAAAATGATATGTTCTGCTAATGATATGTTTAATCGTAATCTGTTTCACATAATCCTTTTATGTTTTGCCATAATGTATGTTTCACATAGTTAAATGATATATTTCTCATATATGATATGTCAGTAACATGTACTATATATGTATTTTTCTGTAGACGTAGCTCTTCCCATACAGGATCTCCCTCTTCTTCTCAGAGAGGGACTGGTGCACCTCCAGTTGGTGATGGCAGTGGCCCATCATAGGAGGCAGCTCTTCTTGCAGTCTAGTTGTAGGCCAAAGCTGATGGATCATAAGTATTAAATTTATTTCAGCATTAACAATATTTTTTGTACGATCTATTATATATTAGTCTTGATTTATTAAATGTTTTTTTCTTTTTAACACAGTGGCTTCGAGCTTGAGCCATCAGTTACAATGCTCTCTATATCTAGATAGACAATATGAGCAGGATGTTTTCCTACCGGCCCAAGTGGAGTGAGATACTAGATAATGGCAGAGAGAGCATTTGGTAGGACTTCCTGGTAAGTGTAAATTTATATTGCATTTTCTATTCGATCCTATACCACTTTATATATTGTAGACTATTTATACAAATGTATAACTTTCATTTTCTCAACGTGTAGGGTTCGGTGGACCTATAAAAGACTGATCTTTCTCTGGTGCAACGCCATTGGAACAGCAAAATTGCCAAAATTATAGGGATACAGTGTCTGCTATGAGAAGAGCAGGAAAAAAGCCGAACTGGATGAGTGCTAGGGTGTGGGAGGCATGGGTCTCATGGTGGAACAATGAGGAGTTTCAGGTAAGTTTACCACATATAAATTACTTTAAATTGTTGCGTGTATTTAATACATAATTTAGAACTGTAAAATGTTATTTTCAATTTAAATCTGCAGAGGTAGTCGGATAGGAACTCCGCAGATAGAAACAAGAATCCCGTCACACATCGCTGTGGTTCCAAGTCATTCCAACATCATCGCAAGGATTTGGTAAATTTTTATATTTTAAGTTATAAGTTGTTAATAGATAGTTAATGAAACAATATATAATATATATACATATATTCATATTTCATGAAAGAGTGTGCGGGGGTGTTGTGTCGTATTGGGTTGTTTTTGCTGATACTCATTTCGTGAAGCAGACCGACGATTCGGGCTCAATCGTATACTCATGGGAGCATGATGATAAAGCGACTGGTGCCTATCTATGTATATTATAATTAAGTTAATAGTTATCAATTAATTAAGTACATATTTATAGATATTTTAATTAGTGTTATTTATACCAATGACCATTCCAACCTTTTGTTATATAGTATAGCTTTTAGTCTACATAAAATGATTAGTGTTATTTTAATTACTGTTATTTATACTCAATTGTATTTTGCATTAAAGTAAAAGTTCCAAGAAGCACGGACACAGCTGGTTGGCTGAAACAGGACCAGATGAGTGACTGCTGATGAGGAGGACGCTATTTTTGAGTCTGTCATGGATCCACCATCCCCCAACAGGCGCTATGGATATGGGAGCCAAGCGGTAATTTTCAAAAAATAAACTAAATTCAAACATTGCATATTTTTTAATTAAAGTTATGTAAATTACGTTTATGATGTTGGAGGCATATAACAATTTATTTTTATTACATGCTAGGACATCTCAGAAGGCGTATAAGATGACTCAAGACAAAAAAAAAATTGTAGAGCTACGAGACTAGATCGTCGAGCTGCAAGAGCATGATCGCCGTCGTGCTGTGCAGATGGAGTAGCTAAAGCAGCGCTTGTCAGAGTGTAGGGAGCAGCATAGAAGGTTTCCTTCGTCGGATGGTTCTGCAGAGGATGATGAGTGATGTTGTGTATATTCTGTTATGTTTTTTTTGTCTATATATATATATATATTCTTTGAATGGGTAAGGATGTGTTTGATACATTTTGATCGATTGTATATTATCTTACGTGGATTTGGATACGCATGTGTTTGTGGAGTTATTGGATGTTGGTTTGAAGGCGAACGATGTTGGAGTTTTTGGATTATGTTTCTTTATGATTTGAATATGGACTTATTGGATGTTGATTTTTTGGATTATATTGGAGTTGTATATGGATTTTTCGGATTGAATAGTATGATTGGTTATTTATATGATTAGTGGTATATATATGCTCGAAATGGAGCTGTTATGTGTATTGATGGATGTGTAGTGGCTGGAATGCAGTAGGCTTGAAAACAGAAGAAAAAAACACTCAGATTTTCAACGACTTCAAACGGCTATAGAGGGCTTATAGATCATCACATTCCAACGGCTTTCGATGGCCGGCTACGACAAATTTCGACAGCTTTCGACGGCTTCGGACGGGAATTTAGTCATTCTGATTTGCCACGTGTCCAACATGGCCGTCAGAAACTATCCCAGATTGCCGTTGATCGCTGTCGAAAATATGTCATTGATGCCATCGAAAAACGTTATGAAACGAGATTCACATTCCGACGGATTTTCCTACGGTTTTCGACGATCTTCCGACGGTCGATATCTGTCCAAAAACACTATTGTTCTTGTAGTATAGATAGCAAATTCTGATGCTTATAAGGTTATTACATATATGACCCAAGGGAAGATTGTTGAAAAATTCCAACATGTGGACCATATATCTAAAATAACATGTGTTGTGCTATTTGTTGTAAAGTCAAATTAAAGTGATCAAACTATGAATTAAAGTTAAGAGACTTACAAGTATAATGATATGTTATGTGTAGATACCAGAGCAATTCTAATTTGTTGAAGGGCCAAATTAGAAAATGCAAACATTATAAATAAAAGGTTATGGTCCCCAAATTACATAAGCTTTAGTAATTCTCCTAATAGTTTCTATGAAAATATTCAGATCTCGGGTTTCGGGTTTATGTCAATTTGAAAGATCAAATCCAATTTTTATCTTTGAGATTTATCTCTTTCTGTTAATTAGTTTATAAAAGTAGCAACTATAGATTCGCATATAATATAAGATCTAGAGCTTGTGTTCATATGCAAAATCAAATCAAATTTACTTTTTCAATCAACGACTATGAATTCAGGTATGACTTCCCCTAGCTTGTTTACTTTTGTCAGATTGTTTTCTAATGAAATTAACATCGATCACCTGTTTAGATTTAGAGTTTCATGATTAATCAATTCTAGTACAAATTCAAATTCTAACCAAGAAAACAACGGTTTTGCTTCAATGAAATCTTCCAGATGTCATTGAAGGGCACCTGCCCCAATGACCCCTTTACTAAATACTTGCAAAGTTACAAACCGCTCATTATAATTGCCAGCTCAGCAAATACGCCATGCACTGACTGGCATTCCATTTCGCATAAGAATAGCTCCTCCCTAAACTTTATTTTGATCTCGCATGCAACTCACAACACCTTATGCTAATATCAGACTTCTTCTCTCGTCCCTATAAATATACATCTACACATCTCACCATTTCCTTATCAGTGCGTAATTGCTACTCATTCTCTTTATTTATTTGGATTCAAATAAATAAATAAATAATGGGTGGGAATAAAAACAAATTGTGCGAGGAATTGAAGCCCGCATTGGTTCTTGTTTTGGTGAACGCGGGGTTTGCAGGCGTGAATATATTTTACAAACTTTCGATCAATGATGGCATGGATTTGAAGATTCTTGTTGCCTATCGTTATGTTTTTGCTGCTGTTACTCTTGCTCCTCTTGCTTTTTTTCTTGAAAGGTTCTTCTTTAGGCTTTTCTTTATATCTTGTATTTTTGGGATCATGAGTATTCAAGATTAATCACTTTTTGTTAATTTGAAATTGATTTGCTTTGATTTTTGCAGGAAAAGCAGACCGACGATGACTTGGACAGTTCTGATGCAGGCATTTCTATGTGGTTTATTTGGGTAAATTTCACCTTTATAATTTAATTATGTTTTTATGGTGTTTTGATTTGGGAGTAAATGTTGATTGATAATAATGCAATTTTTTTGTCTGCTTTTGATGATTTTCTTGAATGTCTTCAGGTGAATTATGTGTACTGAAAAGAGTCTGGATCCAATATTTGGGGGTGATTAAAATGGCTTACCTTAAGTTTTCTTTTTTTAGTGTTTATTTTTACTCCAGAGAAATTATTTTGTAAATTTTCGTAGTTATGGGGAGTTGAATAATGGTTTCAGAATACATTTCGAAAGAGTATAACCAATATTTTTTTCTTAAGTTTTTAAAAATTGCTGTTCCCAAGCTAGTTGATGTATATTAGCAATTAGGAAAATCTAGATTAAAAACATGCAAATAGAATTGATTGGTTACTGACAAAGGTTATCTTTCTAATACAATATTTTGTAATTTGAATTTTGAACGGTTTTAATTCATATTTGGAGAATAGAAGCGAGCTTACTCCATATTTTGGAGTTTATTTGCAGATAAAGCTTTTACTTCTTCCTTACTGACGTCAATATTCAAATGTTTTTGGATTTAGTGGTCATCTTTTAATTTTGGAAAGCATCAAAAATTGGTAGTATAATACATTTTGTAGGCATAGCATAATCTATAGTATATGGGATAGATAATCTATATCAAATATTTCACCTTAACAAGAAATTAAAATCAAAAGAATAGGAGTTCTTCAATTATTTTAATAAAATAAATCAAAAAATTAATCCCTGAATATGCATATGAAACGGTTTTAGAAAAATACACTTAAAAGACTGCGATAGGCTTAGTAACTAACAGATTTTCAGTAAAAATTACACTTATGAGAGGATTGATGCAGGCTCATAAGTGGGGTTCTTCTCTAGAAGTGTATATTTTTACAAAACAATTTGAAGTAAGATTATCCGTTTTATCTACAAATGTTCATGAATTTTGGTCCTTGACGAAGTTAACAAAGTAATTATCTGTAGTTTTGTACACTTCTAATCTCAGTTTGGAGATGCTTCTGAATTCATATTCCAAACTACACTCATTAATTTTCGCGTCTTTTTAAGATATGCATATTTATTTATACATCTTGGAAAAACGATAAAGTTTATAAGTGTAAATGTAGTATTTAATAGGGTAACTACAAGCTGGTTGTCTGGTAGATAGTAAACTAAAATGCAACCAATCTTTAAATTGAAAATTGACAGAAGCTTAACAGTTGTTTTGTTTCCTTTTCATCACCAATTTTTGTTAGTTGTCATTTATAAGTTAAATCTATACAAATTTCCTTTTCTACACTATACACATTGCTTAGAACAGTATAGACTTTTTTCTTTCTTCTTTCCATTCTATTTTGCCCAGACAATTAATGTAAAGCAATCTAATGTTTAGTTGACTGTTATATACCTTTGATTTACAGAAGCAAAGTGATATTGTCTACACTATTTTTCTTTACTTTTTGTTTAATGATGTGAACTTTGTGGTGTGCATTTGCATCACTCTACTTTTTCTCAAGCCGAGTGTATCCCGTGTAGTTTTCCAGTGCATAACTATCTATTACAAAGTTTGACTTTTACAGTCTGCTTTCCACTATTTATTGTTGTTACTTTTTTTTTCAGGGGTTCTTTAGCACAAAACTTGTATGTTGCAAGTATCAAGTTAACATCTGCCACATTTGCATCAGCTATGACCAATCTCATCCCTGCACTCACCTTCCTTCTTGCAGTTCTGTTGAAGTAAGTCTTGCTAAAATCTTGTTAACATATGTTACTCATAGTTCAATTCTTTTGTGATCAAGTAACAATCTTTTATATTGTACTAGAATGGAGACACTGGGCATAAAGACAATCCCAGGACAAGCAAAGATCATAGGCACAATAGTAGGAATATCAGGGGCAATGGTACTAACACTCTACAAAGGAGTAGAAGTAAACATATGGACTACCCATTTTGACCTTCTAAAGTTCAGCCATAAAGGGCATTCCTTAACCAATGAAGGGCAGGGCAACCCAGTGGCGGGTGCCCTCCTAGTCGTCTGCAGTTGTACGTGTTATGCTATTTGGTTGAACATTCAGGTGACTGCCCTTAACGAGCGCGTGTGTTATCAGTCCGTGTTTTACTCACTTTGCTCTTTTTTTGTTTATGTATTTATTTGATTGAAGGCGAAAATGAGTGAATCATATCCATGTCACTATTCTAGTACAGCTTTGATGTGCGCCATGGCTGCTGCTCAGTCTTCTCTCTTTGCTATGTGCCTCCAAAAGGATTGGGGTCAGTGGGGGTTGGGGTCCCATGTTAGGCTTATTTCTGTCCTCTATAATGTACATCCTTCTCTTTTCTGATTAAAGGCAGGCACCCCTTGTTAAATATTTTCGCTTTTATATGTGTTACTGTGAATGTTTATTGTACAGGGAGTGGTGGCATCAGCTCTTGTGCTTACTTTACTGTCGTGGTGTATAAGCCAGAGAGGTGCATTGTATGCATCTGTTTTCAATCCTTTAATGCTTGTCATTGTCGCTCTTTTGAGTTCTCTTTTGCTCAAGGAGAAGTTGTATCTGGGAAGGTATGTTTATAAAACTGTAATGTAAAATTATGTCATGTATAGATTGGGACTTCTCCTACATTATGCATGTATGTACTTGACATCAATTTCTTATGTGTTCTGTTTGGTTGATATATACATATGTATATGCAGCATACTTGGTGCAATATTGATTGTGATCGGGCTGTATTTTGTGCTATGGGGAAAAGGGAAAGAAAGCGCAAAGGTGGCAGGAATGCCTACCGAGAATCGTGAAGATAACACAATTGATATAGTGATTGTTCCGAATAAAATCAACAATTCTGAAGAAGAGGGTAAGGAGCGAGAGTAGGAAAATGATTAGGTTATGTAGAACCTTGAGATGAATTTTCCTTGGTAATGGTTTCTTTTGGTTTTAGAGGCCATATATATATATATATATATATATATATATATATATATATATATATATATATATATATATATATATATATATGGTGTTTTTTTTATTAGTATAAATTGATGTAAAAACATTATATGATGGTAGACTATCGGGAGGCGACAGAGTAGAAGAGAAATGTAGTTTTGTATCTGTGTCTAAAATGTTCTACTTACTATAATTAGGAATATTGATGAATACATTTAAAATATACAGTGGTTTGCTTTGCTTGAACATGTGGTATTTGGGTTTGTATGTTGACAGTTGACAACAGCACATTGTTGTATTTGACACTTGGAATTTAAAACCTAAATTACACTACGTGTGGGAAGTTTAATGTTCTGCTACCTGGGACCGTCTAAGGCTGTAGCAGCATAGAAACAGCCATTTAGGAGGGTGGATGGCCTTTCAAATAAAGTGTCGTTCGGTCAAGAAGTTCCAACTCCGTTAATTAGTCAGCTCTTAGTCGGCATTGATACCATTTTGATATAAGCTATGCGCACTTTAAAGATATTTCGTTCTCAATTTCTATATTTTCTAAAACAAGAGAAGCTCATGATGGGAAAATAGTTCATTTTGCATTGACATTTTTCAGTTCAAATGTCTAAGTGTGATAAAACTTCAACGATGGGGTCTCCATGGTGAGTGGTATTTGCTAACAATAGTCGCATGTAAGTCACTCCATAAAGAACAAGCCTTGTTAATAAGAGATAAAGGGGTAGCGGAACCCAGTTTGCAATTAAAAAACAATGACAAAAGACTAACTGCTGCTCGAACCAGTCAAAACCATCGCGGGTGTCAAATCGCTCACTTTGCAATGCATGACCGATCATTGCAAAGCTCTTTGTTTAAATGATACTTTGGATAGTTCCTTATCAAATATCAACACAATAAATAAAAACAACTAATAAGTAATCCAAAACAAAATTAAACGTAGATTAAATAATATTAACATACTTCAAGACTTCAAGTAAATAAAAAAAAAAACCATTGTGTAATATCATTCAATTCATGTGAGTGCTCTATTAAAAATAAAGTCTATAAAAACACTAACGAAGTTGACCTGCTAACGAAGTTGACCTACTACAGAAATCAGCAAATTATAATTTCAAGTTCCTCCTCTTGCTTCTAGCGGTGCGCCCCCATCTTATCCCCCATCATATGATGTTTGCTGTGGAGTGTTGTCTACTTGGGATTAGTCTATTATTTCAAAACACAGCTATAAATGTTGTTGCTTCAAAGTACTCTTGTTGTTAATGGTACCTCTCGGATGGTCGCCTCTTCTTTACCTCCAAGTTTTGCATGGTCTCCACCTTTTCATCATAAACTAAGAAATATTGGCTCATATGTCCTATCCAATTTGACTTGACTTACTAGACCTCGTATATCCCTTTTGGAAGTGATAAAAGTTAGATACATCCTATAGGTTAGTTCATTTAGATAGTTTTTACCAAGGTTCCAAATTCCGTCCGGTGCCCCGGAATTCCGACCATTCCAGTCCGGTTCCGGGGTGGACCGGATCGGAATTTGAAGAAAATTTCGTTTCCGTACATTGGCAATTTAGAAAAGGCAAATAATAAGATTACTTACCAAATCGATAGAATCGGTAGAACTCGTACTTGAAAAGCAACAAAATTAAAAAATTACTACTATCAAAGGTGCATACTTGAGGTCGATTTCTGTTGCTGCGAAGTGGTGGCAGCTCAGAAAATGATTTCGAGCATAAAATTCAGGATTTTTGAGGTTGATATCAAATCATAAAATCGATAATAATAGGGTTAGCGTTTGAGACTTCTTTAATGAAATTCGAGAAGATGGAACTAAGGTTGCGTTAGATTGTGAATCTGGTTGGATGCAATGAGCGAGGAAGAACGAAGGTTTAGAAATTGGATATTTTAATTAAGTGGGCTTGGGCCTGTGTTTATATTTCAAGGAGTGGATATAGTTTTTGATATTGCAGTTAATTGTATCTATTAGTTTATAATCTTGGTAATAACTTGTTAATTGATGTGTGGTAGGTACACACGAGCTTAACTGTATAAATTTTATTAATTCGATTAGTAATTGTTAAAAATGTTAGTATTGAATATTATTAATGTATTTACATGAGAAAAGTAACAAAATTCATAAACCGGAACTAAAACAAATTTCCGAAATGTCCGAAACGGAACCGAAATTTTAATAATTACCTGTCACCGAAGCAAAAACGGAAAACAGAATTTTAAACTTTCTTTTTACTATTCACTTACACCCACTTGAAAGTTACAACCCAAAACTATATTTTATTACAAAACATGGTTCGAAATTCCAGCTGAATTTCGGTTATTCCGGTGATTCTGTTCCGTTTCCGTTCATGGCCGGAACGGAATCCGGTCAAAATTCTGGTTCCGCTCTAAATTTCGGATTTGCTTTTCATATATTAAAAAAACTTATAAAAAATAAAAAAATACATAAAATTTAAAAAAAGAAAACAAATTAATTGGAACAATAAATAAATGAAGAAGAAATCATGTAGGTTCATAAAAAAAGTTGTTATACTTTTGTTAACTTGCATCAAATCATAACAAAAAATTCAAAATTTTCAAAACTGATCAAAAATTTAAAATCTCAAGCGAATAATACAGAATCTTACACGGTGGATTTTTAATTAAAGTATGTAATTTATATGTAATGTAAAATATGTACTATAAATTTACGACAGCATTAGATATTTATTAGCGTATATAGCAAATTAAAGTAAAAAAGTACCGGAATTAAAAAAAGGAATTAAAGCGGAACATCCGGAATTTTCGGAACGGATCCGGAAATTTTAAAATTACCAATTGCCGGAACGGAAACGGAAAACGGAATTTCGAACCTTGGTTTTTACCTTCATCAAAACCTATCTAGTTACAAATCACATCAAAAAGTGTTTGGAAAAATGACCGACTCTATTGAAAATAAAGTAAGACAACTATGTATTTTCTCTTTTGAAATTTCCTATGCGGAAAATACGGAAAGAATTCTTGAAATGAACTCCATCTGCGAGGAATTACGGCTTTACCGATGCCATAAAGGAGAAAAACAATTCAATGTCATACCGATGTTTTTTGGACAACGTTAAAAAATGTGTGAAAATGTTTGCACGTGAAAAGGAAAAACGCTCCTAGTCGATCAAAAGTGAGTTTAAAAGTTAAGAAATAAAAAAAAACAGACATAGACAAAAATTCTTAGACTGCTTTGGCCTAAATGAAGTACCTACGTCCACTATATATTTTTACTACCGATTTGATTTACAACTACAGTCGATTACAACACAATCTACGGTTTCAAGTTGGTTGGTTTTGAATTTGGTAGCAACTTTACATAAAAATCAGTAAAGAAGCAAAAAGACTGCTTTTAATTGTTGTTGGATGCGTATTCATAGACGAATTTGCTTCAGAATCATCAAATCGCTCAAACATGTAGATTCGAATTTCTATCATGAAAAAAGTCAAAATTGTGTATTTCTCAATAATCGGATCGTTTAAAACTTATCCGTACGGATTGGTACCAACCAATATGGTTGACTTTTCTTCAACTTCTCTTTAAAATAGCTTAAGTCTTCGACTTTTGGCGAATACCATTGTTAGGCACCAAACGGTATCACATCACCATAGTTTCCATTTTCTTCAACCTTGTATATGTAGTCTATACAGAAGTAAATTGGACCTACAACAGTAACTATATCATTCGATACCGAACTATATCAGTCGGTCTTGATCGATAATACTTCTTTTACGGTTAGCCAATTTTCATCAATCTTCGGTCTTGACATCTTTCAAGTCTGATCCATTCCTTCACCATTTTGTAGTCAAAATCCATCAAAACGTCGTTGGCTTCAAATACAGGATTACACTTGCCCTCTAAGTACGCTTTTGTGAAAACAAAGTATGTTTTAGATCGAGACAAGCGACTGAATCGAGATCTACTAAGACGCTTCTATCATTTAAACCATTTTCATGAGACGTATCCCCTTTTCTGAGAATATCGACACATCATCTCAATCAGTTGCAGAACAATATCTTTTCGCCAGATATAAATGTTAATGCCTAAGTCTTCGATAATCACCGAGAATTCCTGAAAGCTATTCCATCTTTGATCAGGTATATCTCTATTCCATTCTACATTTTTTTACATATAATCATTCATACCATTCTATATCGATCCATATGGATTGATACCGAACGATTTGCAGAAATTAATATATAACAACATTTGGAAAAAAATTGCCTTCTCTTTTGCCTACGCATTTTCCAAAGCTCTTGCTATTTCTCCTACCCAACTTCACATTATCGCTACAAGCAATCAATCATTACCGCCATCAAACTTCGCTCAAGCTAACTACCGATCCATAAGAACTTGAACACTGAATGATTTGAACCTCAACCATTTAAGTTGCTTCCTTTCATCATTGAATTGTCGTCTTCGCTTTTAAATCCAATCTAATCTACGTAGGTATTGCCTCCCCAATTTAGGGACACCGCCTCCCTTTCTTAATCTTGAGATTTGCCGCCATTTCATGTATAGACTCGTATTTCTTTCCTTCATCGTCACCACCCCCTTACACAACCCCTTGAACAACCACATACTTCATTATGAATATGGAGAGGAGATGATGAGGAGTAGAAATGTTTCATGGATTGAGTTTGATGATGTCTCGATCATCTCGACCTCTGATTAAATGATTCAAGAAATTATCTCCTTAAATGCATTTCAGGACCTAACGAATTTAACAATCGATACATTCTAGGACATTCATTCCATCAACACTAAAAATTGCATATCATACACCTGTAATCCTGCTAAAAAGCTTTATACCACTTTGGAAATCATCTAGTTTTGTTAACATAAATCTCTCATTAACGGGTAATATCCGACACACGGTTTCATCTCATGGTGGAGCTTGTTTACCAACATGAGAGGGCTATCTACAAAGAGCTTCCATTCATCATGCCATGGACATAGAACACATATGCCTACACCGATACACAAACTTGCCTTGGTCAATGTACATAACCAAATTGGTTAACACGTATTGATATCTATTGGATCCTATACATCAGCCACATGAGGGTTAATCAAAGTAAATACAAAAATGAAAATTACATGATCATGGTTGTTATTAAGCGTTTAGTCTTTAAATGGAACACCGCATGCCTTTTGGGCATCTCTTTTCCACCACTGCAGCTGCATCTGCTTCTACTTTAACACTTTCAACAACAGCCTCTTCATCTAACTTGGCATCGATTTCTACCCCTTTCAGAGCCAGGAAACCTCAATGCCATCTGCATCAACCTTTACAACTCACTCCCTATGTGCCTATATGGGATGACATCGCTCCGGATTTTAAATTGGTTAACGTCATGAATGTCGATAGCCCTTGGGATTCCCCGACATCTACGTCGACCGCAAACCTTAAAAGAATTTATGACTACGATGGGATCCCTAAGAGGAAACTCTTCTCCCTCTACCTTTCTAGAGAGAAAATGATCCACTAGAGGACTTTACAAATTGTAACCAATATATGTGCCTATCTAAAGTTGTCTCCCTTTCGATCACCTCCTTGAATGGATGCTTCAACTCAATAAGCTAGCTCCAACTTAACTCCACCTGAATGGGTATGCTATGCTATCCTATACTATATGATCTTTGTCCAACACTTAAGCAAAGCAGCATATTTTTGAAGAAATCCAATACATGTATAACTTTAATAAGAGGTACGACTCTCTATCTCTAACCTTCTTGGAATTGGTCCGTTGTTGCTAAGTCCTCATCGGCCTACATAACAAGCTTAGCCACTTCAAAGACTAGCACTTCTTCGTTAGATGTCTAAACGGCTTTGCCCAAAAGTGGTTGTTTGGATTTATGTTCCAACCCTCTATCTTATACTCCTATTACAGATCACTTGAAGAAAAATTGATGCTTCCTTAGCCAGACAGTTCAACTCTTGAGAGATATACTAGAGGATGAGAGAAGGATAGTGAATCTACTCAATGACCTCTAATAACTCCATTTTCGAATATTGCACAACAACCGAGAAGTTAATTATATGCGCCCTACACTAAGAACCACTCAAGTTGCCTCACAAGCTAAGATCAATCATCTATCTCCTGCTCACTATGAGGCTCCAAACATGGTAGATGACATCCATAACTCCATGTGGAGGATGAAGGGAATGAGGAAGAAGGAGGATAAATAAGTTGGGAAGAAGAAGAAGAAAACAAAGATGAAGATGGAGAGAAGGAAGGGGATAAGGACGATAATGAAGAAAATGATGAAGAGGACTCACCAAAGAAGCAGTTAAAGGAGAGGGGACCTCGGCTTTCACCTCTAGACTAGCTCTAATAAAGATAACCTCCCATGGATCAACCTACGAGGCACATTAAAGATCGACCAGTGGGTCGGCTCCACTCTTGACACTAAATGAGATCTATGTCTTATTGGATGATCTAAGAGATCTCAACCCTTAAGACTTTGATATTGAAAACTTGTATGCTTCTTACAAATATAGCATTGACCAGATTCCAACCGATGTGCCTTTGCCAATTGACAATCCATTTGTGACCCCAATCGAGTATGATCCATGGATTCAATAAGGTACACCAACAATCACACTCCACTTAGGATCGCAAGTACATTAACTTAGCATGCACTTCTATCCGATTACCAATTTCCAATTCAAAACTTTCTTCTTTTTAGGTTTAATGGATCGCTCTCGCCACCTAGATTACCTAAGAAAGAAAATAGATAGCTGCTAGCCTTGTCGCCCATCATTTCCAAGTTGGCCTGTCGCTTGTAGAAGCTAGTGGAATGATATAACCTATGAAAGAAGCTTTGCAAGGCCCTAGTCGACTTAAACAAAATGAACCACCTTAACTTGGCAATGATTGAGCATGAAAGTGAGAAAGACGAGAAAATTAAAATGAACCTCTCTAGTTAGCTAGAGAAGCTTGAAAAACAAATGCAAGTCAAATTTAGGGCTGACATTGAGACTGAAGAGAAGCATAAGGCTCGATCTAAGCACTTGAGAGAAGAATAAAGCTACTCGATAAGTAAGTTCAAAATGCCCATGTTTACTCCAATGATCTAGCCAGGGAGAAAATGGCGCTCAAAGCTAAGATCGAAACTCTAACCCTGAGCCCTGCTACAATAGGCACCAAAATTGTTGACTCTGAATTCAATCTTCAAAATGAGAAGAAAGAGAAAGATGATGCACTAACACTTGCTGAGACAAACATGCTCAAAATTCTTGACATAGAAGAGGCTTAGAAAGCACTCAAGAAAAGAGTCGAAGAGCTTGAAGCTCATGCTCTCTAAGCTAAGAAAGAAAAAAGAGTACATTGACAACATCGACACCACCTTGATATGTTCTTTTTGAACGTCTTTAAGACGGGAATTATAAGGTGGTTAGATGAAAGATACCCTAAGACATTGGTTGAAGTCTGTGTTGAGATTCTATGACAAGAGAGGGAAAGAAATGAAGAGGTTGATAAAGAAGAGATTAAAGCTGCTCTCTTCGTTCAGTTCGATTTGGAAGCCCTAGCCCAAGGCCTGGTAGAAAAGGCCACTAAAGGTTTAACATGTACATGGGGTGCCTTCCAGGGCTTTCGTTAACTCTTGGTCAAAATACTTGGTAAAAGGATCTACTCCCATTTAGAAGGAGTCCTAGGCAAATACCATCACTCCTTTGATGGCCAAGTCCAATACCATCATGACACCTACACATGTGCCCTTTACACCCCCAACTGCTGTTGCTACATCAACTTTCGAGGTGTATAATCCAGAAGATGCGGCTTTATTCTACACTCTACTTCTCCTTTATTCCTACTCTTACACCTTTTCATGAAGAAAGGAAGATCATGAAGTCTCCTAAAACTTACCCCATCTTCAGAAGGTATATCGCTGCCTCCTTTGGTCCTTGAAAAGCTTAAAACGTCTTCTAAAGAAGCTTCTAACATTTATTATTCCACTTGCCTTCTTAAGGGTCAGCCACCCATACCTCTTCCAAAGGTTATTCTTGTCCCAGGTCTTGATACTTCCACCAGCACTTTTGTCGTCATTGCATCCTCTTTCGCAGTCCTCTATTGAGTTCGGACCAAACCTCGATGCTAAGAAGATAGATGCTCTGATTAAGGAATGTCTTGACGAGTTCGAAGCTGCCATAAATGACAAAGGTGTTTCATCACTAGTGTAATGAGGCATGGTCCTTCCATGGTGATGAAAAAGGCTGCTATTGTCATTATGCTGAAAATCATCAAAATCGAGCCAAGCATGGAGAAGTTCCCTCCTACACTATCCATATCCTTTCCGACTCTCCCAGTCCGTATCCAACCTTCAACTACTCTTGCCTCTAGAGAAGCCAATGAGTCCGTTGGAACTGGACAAGCCCGCAGTGGAAGTTATGGGTGAATTTTCAAAAAATTCCCTAATTGGATCTATATTAGGCCTATGGAGTCTACTTTATTTGGAACATTTCTAAATTTATTTGAATAAAATCTCTTATTTGTTTAAATCTAAAATTATATATGATTTTATTTTATTTATATTTTATACATATAAATGTATACATATGTATCATATACATATATGTATGTGCATGTGTAACATGATAACTTGTACGAGGTATAACATGCCCATGTATAAATGTTGGGATTTACATCGCAAATAACACGTTAGCTCATTTGATACGTATTGTGCATATGTATGTAAATATATTATTTACATAAATATTATAAATCTACATATATATATATATATATATATGTTAATTTTATGGGTATGAAAATATTTAAACATATATATATGTATGTATGTATATGTAAAATTACATATATGTAATATTTTGATAATTTAGATATATGTGTGTGTGTAATTGTAGTAAATATAAAAATAATATATATATATACACACATAATATAAAAAATTGAATAAATATATATATACACACACATAATTTAATTTTAATTTTTAGAAAAGTTTGAAAATCTATATTATAACATTTATAATATTTTTCTTATTTTAAATTTTAAATTTTAAATTTAATACTTTTACTAGGTATAACCTTTTGGATCTATAATTTTTTGAAATTAGCCCAAAGCCTAATTCAAATTTGGATCTTTTCTATTAGGGATAACCTTTAGGGCTTACCTCATCATTTCAGGTAAGACTAGTAGCTAGGAAGGGTGCAGTACTTGAATATCCAAACCCAACCTTAGACATTACTTTTCTAGACACCTTACAATATGGGTAAGCTTCAATTAGTTAACCCCAACATGACTAATTTAACCGCATAGGATATTGGACTCTGATACCATTGTTGGAACTAGACTAGCCTACGGTGAAAGTTATGGATGAATTTCAAAAAAATTGTCATTGTTGGATCTATATTGGGACTATGAAGTCTAATTTATTTAGAAGATTTCTAAATTTTAGTTAAATAAATCTCTTATTTTTTTAAATCTATCACTACAAGGCATACTAGGTTTAGCGACAGCAAAAAGCCATCGACGACCATCGCTAACCAATGATAAAAGCTATTGCTTTCTAAGTCGTCGATCGAAGACGAGGCGACGACTTTAGCTATGGGTCGTCGTCGTCGTTAACTTTTCGACAACTAGGGACGACCATGTCGTCTCTAGTCGGTGAAAGTCATAGACATGTGGCATGAATCTTTGAACCACATATATACCAATGTGCGGTCGCTAGGCTAGGAAAATAGGCCGCCGCTAGCTGTCGCTACCAATGTGGGCATGAATCTGTATAACACTTATGTACAACTCTTGGTGAAATGACTTGTTTGGAGGTTCAATTTTTTTTTGGCCATTTTCTTACAACTGCAGCCATACAGATTGGACTAACATGTTATTAGGAATTAGTGGATTGAATTTGGTCTCGTTCCAAAGTTGTCCGGCCTTCGAAAGAAGGGTTTTTGGTTTAAATATCAACAAATGTCTATAAATTTAAAATTCAAGATCAACATTGTACATTTTTTTTATATTTTATCAACTTTTGGAAATAGATCAAGCATACTTTATATCGACATAAGATCCAATAAATTTAATTTTCTGCCGATTATTTTATTTTATATAATTTTATTATGCTAAATACAGTAAAAAATTCATAATTAATTACCCAATGGGTTAAAAAATATTTTAATCCATAAAAATATTACACGAAACCAACTTTATCATTGTCACTTAATGGATTAATTAAAATTCTCACATATTGGTTGTGGAAGTAGATTTTCAATAACGTTAAATACTCGAATTATGGGAAGATAGATCATCGAAATGACAAATTTAATCGATCCGAACAGTCGTTACATTGAATGGTTGTGCTAAAATATCTTTGTTTGTATTTTAGGAATTAAATTAGTATTTTTAAATAATTTTTTAAACGCAACGTTAATTAAATAAATTAATTATTTAATTTGGCAAATAATAAAATGGCAAGCCATCAAAAAAATTCAACGGGGAGTCGATGTCCTTCGCCACATACCGCTACTAAGAACAACATATCTTGTAGTGTATAAAGTATATACAATTTTATTTGATTTATTTTATACATATAAATGTGTACATATGTATCACATACATACATACGTACGTGTGTGTGTGTGTGTGTATATATATATATATATATATATATATATATATATATATTTGTGTGTGCATGCGTGCATGTGTGTGAATGTGTAACATGATAATCTGTGTAAGTATGTAATATGCCCGTGTATAGATGTTAGGATATATATCGCAATGGACACGTTAGCTTATCCGATATGTATTGTATGTTGTCCAAATATCTGTATGTATTTAACTTATAATGTATCTAAATACTATAAATCTACATATATGTATATAAATATATATGTTAATTTTATTTAAATAATTTTATGAGAATGAAAATATTTAAACATATACATACTACATATATATGTATATGTATATATGTATTTGTAATATATATATATATAATAATTTATATATATACATGTATGTATTATGGTAATAAATATTAATGTAATACACACACACACATAATTTATGAAAAAAATTTGTAATAATATATATACTTATTCATAAGCATATTTATAATGTCTAACTTTGTGTGTGTATTAATTTTTTTTCCATTTTTTATTTTTAAACAGTTCCAGATCGTATGCATATCACAATTAAATTTTACTATAAATTTTATTATATTGAAAATTATATAAGCCAATTTATTAGTTGAAAAATAATAAAGTATTAATAAAAATATTTTCAAATTCAAATTATAAATTTCCTAAAAATCTAATATGATATTTTAAGGCTTGAAAAAAAATTTCCTACCTTTTCTCGGTAAAGATTTATTTTTAATTAATTAAATCCTTTTTGAATGTATATTGCAGTAATATTTAAAATTATAAAAATGATTTTTTAACTCTCATTTCTTGACCGGAAGCTTATTTCATGATAAAATAATTTTATAAAATTTAAAACCTAATTTTCAAAGGTGTATTTTATTTTATATGAATTATTTATATAGTATATTGATTTAATAATATTAACTAATAGTAAATAATTATCAAAAATATTTTATAGCTGTCGAAAATTTAAATATAGCAAATATACATGTATAACATATATTTTTTCAATTATTACCATGAAATGATGTTATAATTAAATACAGGCTATATAAGTATAATCAAATGATATATTTACATGTTATTATCCGACCTTTTGACGTGGTTGTATCATGACTGATTGGACAGGTTAGACTCGAAAGTAAACAATGCAAGTAGCCTAAAGGGACAATCAGGGGTTCTAGAGATCAAGCACAGACAATTGTATGAAGCAACGATCAAACGAGACCAAATGATACACTCTCTAGAAAATTCTAAGTATGGATTAGTGCATCCTATAGGTAGAGGATCGGTACTTATCCCTTCCCTTATACAGGGGATCAGATCGTATCATTATGGCTATGAACAACTTATATTAGTAGTTCAACTTAATGGAAATCAATTATTATCTCCAAAAAACATGCAGGCAACTATGTAAAACAACTTTGGAAACACAAATCTAGCATGGAGGAGGATCCACAAGAGGGACTGCGTGATGCCACGTGGTCATTCGGATTGATTGGCGTGGATCTCCCGTCTTTAGGAGTTGGGTTATAAAACATTTTTATGATCTCGTCTGCGTCGTAAGAGTCCATCTACAAAATTTCAGGAAGATATTTGGTCATCTACACCTATAAATATAGAGTTCATTGTTCATTTTAAGGATCTTTATGCTGTTGTTTTACATCACCTCTATTGTAATCAAGTATCTATAATGATCCGTCCCTCTATAACCAAAAAAAGAAGTATTTGAATAAAGAAAATCCTTTAAGTATATGTAGGAAATCAATGCTGAACCACTATAAATTTGTTTGTTCTTGTTTCTGCTTGTTTACTCCCTATTTTAAGTTTAATTCTTCACTTTATTTCTCTACTTTCCATCGATTGGGTGTTTTGCCAACTTTTGGGGTAAACATTTTGGTTCTTCAATGGAGAGATAATTCTCAGCATGATTGAATCTTATCATCAACTTATGGATTCTCGTATTCATGAGATAGATCCAGATTTGTACCGACAAGATTCCATTTCTGCTTAAATTTGAAGAAGATCTATAAGGAAGCTATTAGCCATGGTCAGAGAAAAAAGGTCCACTACTTCTTGTGCTGCTAAAGATAATAAAGGTACCAACATTCAACAAGTTGACCAGAATGTGCAACTGGCGGCTATCGATGCTCCAAATCCAGTTGATTATATCACCGAACCTGACTTTGAAGTCCCGATAAAGAAACTATGAGATAGCCGCCAGCAGTTCAACCAGTGATGTGCATATAAATGTGTATATTTTTACCACCATTTTATTCTATTTAAATTAAATAAATGATCATATTGGGTATTTTAACATGTTTTAACTAAAATCCATATTAATTCCAAATTGTCACATATCTATCTTCATATAGGGACAAAACGGTCATTTGTGTGCATATATTTTTTTGAGAAAAATTAATTGGAAATTTATATATATATTTTTGAGGAATTTGATCCCAAATAGGAGTGGTTTAATGAAGGAATATGCATGCACAAAGAAGATACAAAGGAATGAAGATGGAAATAATTCAAAGTGAAGAACATGGAGGACCCCACCTACCCACTTACCTTAATGTACAAATTAGAGGCTAATGCACATGCTTATGGAATTAATGGCTTCATGTACATTTAAATGATGATTAGTAGAAGCTAATGATTACTTGGCCTCCACACTTTCTCAATGGTAGTTTAGGCATTCCCCAAATTATGGATTAGCGTTTCATGCTTGTATAAATAACCCCTTATGTTTCATGTAACTCTCCCTCTTTTTTTTCATTAGTTTAGGCTCAAAATAAAAGACAAATTCTCTTTCTCTTTTCCATGGCTACTTAGCTATCTTTACTTCATGTATTTTTCCTTTTTTCTATGCAATGTTAATTAGTGCTCATTTTTTTTATACATGCTTCTTTTGTTTGTTTACTTTCATGTTAGCAGTGTAGATTTTTTTATGCAAGTAGAATAGTTTTGTTTTTTTACTTTGCTCTCTTTTTTATTTTCTTTTTATTTCATGTTGCAAGCTATATTTGTTGTTTTGATAACAAATATGAAAGGCTAATCTCTTCAATTTAGGGGTAATGAAGCCTCTAATCCTGTAGCTTCAACATTTTGATAATTATAGCTCTCTTTTTGTGCTTAATGACAATGCTTGAAGTGGTTTATTTTGTTGTTTTTGTTTTGAATTTGATAGTCTATATTGTTGACACCAAATAGGCCATGCTTAAACAACCACTAACAGAAATGCCTTTTCATCAAAATATGATTATGGCATAAGAAAGTGATTTGAAATTCAAATTTAATGGTCTATATTTATAATTAATTATTAATAGGCCATACTTAAAATAGATTTCATTTTCAACTTTGTTGTCATTTTCATTAGAGTTAGTAAGTGGTTTAAAGGTTGTGTTATAGTTTGGTGGCTTATGTTGAGCTAACTAATAGCACAAATGAGCCATACTTATGATGAACACATCATTTAAATTCGCTTATGACCAAAAGAGAGAGATCATAATTTCATAATTTGTTGAACTATATGATCTAGAGAGCGGAATTATCTCTAAATTGTCATTTAATTCTCATATTTTTATCACTTTCTTTTTTGATATTTTTTCTCATTTTCTAGCTAATCACACTCTTCAACTTTGGTTTAATTTGATTGAAAAGATTTTTTTAAATCACAATTCCCTGCGGATCGACCCGTCCTCGCCACGTACTTCAATAGTACGTCATGCGCTTGCGATTAATTTTTATTTCTAAATTTTTCGACGGTTTTCCAATCCGATGGAATTTCCATCGTCTAACAAGTTTGTGGCACCGTTGCCGGAGAATTGTTTTGATTTTTAATTTTCTATTCTTCGAATTATTTTTTCTTTTGATTCTTATCGTATGTTTATTTTGTGCGTTTGTGTTGCAATTAAAAAAATTGTGTTTGTGTGTGATTTTTGTTTGCCGTCTCTGCGCTTGTTTCTTGTTTTCTAGTTGACTTTACATTTGTGTATAAAAAAAAGCATCCACACTTACATTGTAAAAATAATTCCATTGCTTTTTTCACATTCTATATTTTACATTGTTATTACATTATCATTTGCACAAACATTTTCATTTTCTTTTCACTGCTACAATTTTACTCTCTGTTTTTTGCATTTTCTGTCTTACTGCCCACTGTCCATCCACTCACAAACACAACTACCCACTCCTCATTTCAACTAACCACATTTGCCATACCACTTCACCATTTCCTGATCCACCGACACTGCCTGATTACAATCCACCATTTCTTCAATTCATACCCATCCTCTACCACAGTCCTGACAACCAGAACAAGCTTCTGCAACATTAATCGGTGCATCAAGTAACAACCACATCTCCAAATCCTCCTACATCTGCCTCTCTAATCACTGACCAACAACCCTCTGCAGCCACCCACCATCGGCCGCCTGCCTCCCTCTCCAGTCACTTGCTTCAACACAACTGCATCCACTAGCGATAGTCAGATATCCCTGCAACTACTTCACAACCCACATCAGCACATAATTGCACAGTAACATCATCTACCACTCCTCCTCATCAACCAAAATCACAGTTCATACTCCACTTCCTCTCATCTACCATACAAAGCAGCAGACAACCAACAACTCGCTTGAACCTCCCTTCCACCATCTCAAACAACTACATTACTTCACAACCCTGTGCACCTGCTCAACGTGATACGACTGACATCCAAACTGCTCCACTACAAACCTCCTCCAACTTGCAATACCACCATACTGTCCCCCTATCACCACCATTAACCAGAGTTGTTCACTGCTCTGCCCACATAAACTTCAACAACTTTTCATTGAACTTTACCAAACTGTCAAACATCTTCAACCACCGTGACCAGCGGTCGTGCAACAACCCAAGCCATCAAATTCGCACATCACTGCCTGACCATTCCTGCCTTCACCACCTTCAACACATCAGACGACATTCTTCCTCCACCAAGCAACCATCTACATCCATCCTCTGCAGTGCACAGACAATCTCTAATTACACTACTTCACTTCATCAGTACAAACTCTACAGCAACCCGTAACCACTGCGACCTCCGCCATCAATCCCCTCAGACCATCGTCATAAACTGATCAACAAACAGCCGCATTCACCATGAATCCAATTACCTGAAACCATCATTTACAATCGCCATCAAACAGTGACCTCCATTCCAAATCGCCAAAACCACAGTGACTGCTTCACCTCAACTTCATCAGCAACTATCACTTTGCCTGCAATCGCATCACAACTGCAGTCTCCCCTGATCGCTACCCCTTTTGCATCACGTCACTCAGACTCCACGACTCAGCAACCACGCTTCCTTAACAACGCCAATCACGTCCATCGAAACCGCTTCAACCATCTAACACCTTCCACCCATCATCGCAATCCCCAATTCACTACCTCAATTTCAACCTTAACCCAAATATCGTGACCCACAAATCAATCACGAACTCAAACCACAAATCGCCTGCCTTCAATCCACCATCCCCTCATCGCCTCGTTTGAGTAAAACCACGAGCACGAGCATCGGTTTTGAAAACTGATTGTAGGAGATTTAGATTTATTGTGTTATATTGATTGTTAACTTCAAAAATTGATTGTGGATTTGTACTGTTTGAACGAGAGAACTATTTAGTTTGGAGGGTGGGATGGGCTTTTAGGGTGTGTGCATTTGTTTTTACTTTAGTTTGTTTTCTTTCAATTAATTTGTTTAGTTTTAGTTTGTTTTCATTTGACCTTTGTTTTTCTCTAAATACAAAAAAATTGCTTTCTTGTTGTTTAGTTTTGCTTTATCCTAAAAAAAACAAAAACTTGTATATATATTTGATTCCTTTTTCAGGTTGGCAAAGTAGATTGGAAGAGCTTGCTCCGCTTAATTGCTGCCAAAAAAAAATTTGCTTGCTTACAAAAATTTTGCACCCTTGCATATTGTTTTTGGTTTGCATTATTGGTAGCTTGAATTTGCATCTTATAAGAAAAATCAAAAAAAAAAATCATTCGTAGTTGCATTGTTAATACACGTTTAATTTTTGCTTTGCATTTCATCTTAGATTTTGATTAATAATAACGGTTAGATAACGATAACACTTGATTGTATACTGACAAGTTATCTTCTTTGAATAATTTAATTTCTTGGTGTCTAGGCTACGACAGAGTAATAACCATTTATAAATATTGTAGTGATTCGTAAATATTATAGTGGTTGTTCCTCTGAAGGTACTTAAACCTTCGGTTGCATTGCTACGGTGATTCGTGGTGCACCGATAAATCCTGCCCGTTGCCTGGCTGAGAACTATCTTGTTGATTTAAGACAATATGTGATTATACAATTTTGGGTTAACTTAGGATAAGTAATTATAATTAACCCTTGCATTCATTTAGTTGCATTAATTCATGCATATTTAAAAAAAAACAAAAAAGTTTCAAAAATTATAAATATTCCTTTTATTTTTCTTTGAAATTTTTAAATCATTTACCTTTGAAATTTCAAAAATCCAAAAAAAAAGTTAGAAAAACAAAAATCCAAAAAAAATAAATAAATCCTTTTTTAAAAAATGCCAAAAAAAAATTGAAAAACAAAAAAAAACAAAAATCAATTTCATTTTGAAAAATAAATTTTATTTGTAAATATTTTTCCTTTATAAAAAGAACCAAAAAAAACTCTTGAAAATGTTCGAGTTTCCTTTTTCTTACTCACCTGAATTTTACAATAGTTGTGAAAATGGGTATAATCCATATGATTTCTCTCCAAATTCGTATGGATATTTTAACACCAACTATTATTTAAACGATTCAAATTTCGAACCATAAAATTTTTAAAATAACGAGCAACCCTCAAATCTTGAAAATAGCATTTCGTCTTTACTTGAAATTTCTTCACAACAAAATCAAATGATAAATGATTCGTGTAATTCGTATTTCTGCGATAACTCAAGTCAAAGTTTCAAGGATTTCAAAATTTGAATTCAATTCAAAATTCGAACAATTTCGATAATAACCCATGCCAATTCAATTTTGAACTCCAGAATGAATTTCAAACTCGAAATGAAAATGGAAACAACTTTTCAAACGAATTTGGCAATGGAAATAATCTTAACCACGTTACAATTGAAAACTTTTGTCCTCAACAATTTCAAAGTGAAAATTTTGAAGTTAATAATTACAAATTTGACTTTGTTGAGCAAATGAACGAAATTCACAATAATCACGCGGATTTGTTGATTGAAACATATATTAAACAACATGAAAAACAAAGTCAAATCTCAACATGTGACGAGTCAAATAATAATCCATCTTTTGCCACAATTGACGATTTTCAAATAATAACGTTTGAAATCGACGATCTTAATGAAGTTGTTGAAAATACGGTAATTGAGTTGGATTTTAATTCTTTTGAGGGTGAGAAACTCGATTTAAAATCTGGTCTTCCTTTTCTGAAAATTTGAATACAATAACATTAAATTTTGAACTTGATTTATGCAATAAAGTTGTTGATAATCCAATAAGGGAAGCCGAATTCAAGGAACACGAGTTTTATGGACTTTTTGAAAACGAGTTGTTAAATTCTGACGGGGAAGATTTAAATCACCACTTTGATTTTGAAATCAATAATTTTGAAGAATTTTTTAATGACAAACTTGAATTTCAATTTGGTAAGAATAAACTTCAATTTCAATCAATTGTTTTATCTATCCCCAAAATCATCGAAAATAAAACAACTCGTACGATTTTCAATAAAACGACATTTGTTTTTCCAAATCAACACTCAACTTTGAAATCTTTTACGATTTAGTTTCCTGCGCTTAAGCTGTGTCTCGTATACTTGACGAGACAAATGAATCGGTCTTTGGAAGACCGTTTCATTTACTTTTTGATGATATACTTACTGATTTTGTGTAAATACCGTTAATTTTCATTTAAATAAAGGTCATGTTTTCATTTTTATTTTTCTTCTTCCACTTGGGTTGACCGTGGAGACACAGTCAAAATCAAGTGTTGGGGGGGGGGGAGACTCATCTTCATTTTTATTTTATTTTTCATGGCTTATTTTTTCCTTTTTCTTTTCAAATCTCAGAAAAAAAAACCAAAAACAAAATTTCTTTTGATTTATTTTTAAAGAAACACTATAGGATAAATATATGGTTCTGGTTTATCAAAATCATGGAAAATTTATTCGTCTTAACAAAAATAGAAATGAAGTTTGATTATAAATAACAATGGTTTAACTAGTATATAGGAAGATTCATACGTGTTAATTATGAAATACATCCTAATTGAAAATCTTTGTTTTGAAAAGTGGTGAATTTAAAGTAAAGGATATAACATTTTTTTTTGTCTTCTAAGTTAAATGGTGCTAAGATGAATTTGCAAAACTCTATCTTTCTTAAAAAAAATATATAAAAAATAAATAATAACATCCAAAGTATCCACTCTCATTTAAAAGTCCTCACGGTGATGCATAGGTGAATTACTTGGAATATTTGATTATGTGCTTTCATACTCATTTAAAAGTCCTCATGGTTATGCATGTATGGAACACATGTAAAAAAAGAATAGACTTAATAAAAACCACCTACGTCGATAGGTGTATGCACGAAAGTGTGTGCACTCGCCATGCTTTGTACTCCCCTCACATAAGCCCAAAAGGCAGTGCATGGGTGGTATATCCGGCCTCAGTTTACCTGAGATAGGTGTGTAATTTTTCTTGCAAATAATGAGAGAGCACACAATTGAAATCTAGCACTTTTTTACTTATTTGATTTGTTATTGAAAAGAAATGAAAATACCACTTTGATAAACTTTGGTAATCAACTAAGGATTTATTCATAGTTACACTGTGTTATTAACCAAAACAACGAGTTAAAATATAGTCTATTTGTTATGATAACTTGATTTTTGTTGGAAATTTTGACGAGTAAATGACATAAATTTTCAAGATAATAACTAAAACCTATATTTAAATTATTCGTGTAAATTTAAAAATAAATCCTTCATTTTGTAAATATTTTCATCTTGCATTTGAATTTTGTGGGTAGTATCAGCTGAAAATCCTCACGAGACAACACTCGTCCTACTGGGGACACCCAAAAGTTTAACGGTTTGTTGCATACGCTCAATGTAATCGTGCTCCCTACGAAAACGGATTTATCTTAGTTTTTCTTTATTTAAGGACGAATAAAAAGATAAGTGTGGGGGTATTTGATGTGCACATAAATGTGCATATTTTTACCACTATATTTATTCTATTTAAATTAAATAAATGATCATATTGGGTATTTTAACATGTTTTAACTAAAATCCATATTAATTCCAAATTGTCACATATCTATCTTCATATAGGGGCAAAACGTTCATTTGTGTGCATATATTTCTTTGAGAAAAATTAATTGGAAATCTATATATATTTTTGTAGGAGTTTGATCTCGAATAGGAGTGGTTTAATGAAGGAATATGCATGCACAAATAAGATACAAAGGAATGAAGATGGAAATAATTCAAAGTGAAGAACATGGAGGACCCCACCTACCCACTTACCTTAATGTACAAATTAGAGGCTAATGCACAAGCTTATGGAATTAATGGCTTCATGTACACTTAAATGATGATTAGTAGAAGCTAATGAGTACTTAGCCTCCACACTTTCTCAAGGGTAGTTTGGGCATTCCCCAAATTATGGATTAGGGTTTCTTACTTGTATAAATAACCCATTATGTTTCATGTAACTCTTCCTCTTTTTTTCATTAGTTTAGGCTCAAAATAAAAGACAAGTTCTCTTTCTCTTTTCCACGGCTACTTAGCCATTTTTACTTCATGTATTTTTCCTTTTTTCTATGCAATGTTAATCAGTGCTCTTTTTTTTTACATGCTTCTTTTGTTTATTTACTTTTATGTTAGTAGTGTAGATTTTTTTTGTGCAAGTAGAATAGTTTTTTTTACTTTGCTCTCATTTTCTTTTTCTTTCATGTTGCAAGCTATATTTGTTGTTTTGATAACAAATATGAGAGGCTAATCTCTTCAATTTAGGGGTAATGAAACATCTAATCATGTAGCTTCAACCTTTGATAATTATAGCTCTCTTTTTGTGCTTAATGACAATGATTGAAGTGGTTTAATTTGTTGTTTTTGTTTTGTATTTGATAGTCTATATTGTTGACACCAAGTAGGCTATGCTTAAACAATCACTAACACAAACGCCTCTTCATCAAAATATGATTATGGCATAAGAAAGTGATTTGAAATTCAAATTTGATGGTCTATATATCTAATTAATAGTTAATAGGCCATACTTAAAATAGATTTCATTTTCAACCTTGTTGTCATTTTCATTAGAGTAGTAAGTGGTTTAAAGGTTGTGTTATAGTTTGATGGCTTATGTTGAGCTAATTAATAGCACAAATGAGCCATATTTATGATAAACACTTCATTTAAATTCACTTATGACCAAAAGAGAAAGATCATAATTTCATAATTTGTTGAACTATGTGATTTAGAGAGCGGAATTATCTCTAAATTGTCATTTAATTCTCATATTTCTATCACTTTATTTTTTGACATTTTTTCTCATTTTCTAGCTAATCACACTCTTCAACTTTGGTTTAATTTGATTGAATAGATTTTTTTAAAATCACAATTCCCTACGGATCGACCCGTCCTCGCCATGTACCTCAATAGTATGCCGTGCGCTTGCGGTTAATTTTTATTTCTAAATTTTTCGACGGTTTTCTAATCCGATAGAATTTCCATCGTCTAACAACCAGCAAATCTAGGACAATATTGACCTTATGAACTAGTTGAAAGACCAACGTAGGATGGAAAAGAGGGAGCCTACTCAATGCTCAGGATCAAAGAGCTCCTCTTCATCTGATGACTATCATAGGAGTAGACGACGCAAGACAGATGCGTATGATGTTGGAACATCGAATGGAAACTATGCAATCGACTATCGCCAAACTTCTTGGATCAGCTTTGAACCCTCCAAAGGGATCGACATCGTCTCTCCAACCTAGGGAAACCTTTATGCTAGTGGAGGTGCCAACTCCTAATGCATTACGACCGACCAAGGCATTGGAACCCAGGCAAATGCATTGAACCATAACCAAGAGACGATTATAGGATTTCTTCTCAGGAGGTACATGAGGAGCATGCTAAGCCAAGGCAACGTGGTGTTATCGAAAGGCATGGATCGGGCTATTCATGCAAGGTGGAACACGACCACCACCAGGCATCGACTCTCGAAACACCAGATCTAACTGCTATAGTGAGACAACTTGTGAAAGAAAGTTAAGGGCTGAATAACGATGATTAAGGACACTCTAGAAGTCGTATTTCATTTATTGGGAACATCCTACATGCAGATTATCTATGGAGGTTGAATATGCCTATGATGCTTGTTTGTGCAGGAAAAACTGAACCCAGGCAGCATCTCTTGAAGTATGAGTGACACATAAACTCTACACAAGCCATTGATGCAGTCAAGTGTAGATGTTTTCCCATTTTTCTAGATGGGGCAGTGACCATATGGTTCACTAAGCTACCACCACGGTCAATTTCTTTGTTTGATGACTTAGCAAGGAAATTTGTGGAGCGGTTCCGCATGCATGTAGCTCTCCCTAAAGATCGTGTAACTCTCCAACTTGATTCAGGCTCTGGCGGAGTCGTTAAAAGATTGACTAGAATGGTTTAATATGGCTATTACAGAAGTCAATAACCTAAAAGATGTTGCGGTGCTGATGGCATTGATGAAGGGAGTTGACCTTGATTCTAATTTTGACGATTGGTTAGTGGGAAAGCCTCCTTCTACGTTGGACTATTTTTATGCGAAGGCTGCTTAGTACCATTGGAAGGAGGAGGCGAAGAAAACTAGAAAAAGAGATGTTGCAAGCCAGAGTGCGGAGGGAGTACAAAGTAATGTGGCGGTGAAGCAGTCCGGAGAGAGTTTCGAGAAAGTTGAAGTTAATGTTCAAAATAAAGAAAATGAGCAAAAAAGAGGCAGCGACTGAAAACACTTTGATTCTGGGAGAGGGAAGCCAAGGATCCCGACGTTTAACATATATACATAGTTGAACACGTCATTAGAAAACATCTATCTATTGACCTGTAATACCATACAGTATAGAAAACCACCTTCAAAACTAACGAAGAAATAGAATCAGACAGGGAAGTACTATAGATTCCATGAAAGTTATGGTCATACCATGGATGAGTGCTGCCACCTCCGTGATGTCATTGAAAAGTTGATTCGTAAAAGAAAGCTGCAATATTTTTTAAAGCCCCATAGGATGGAGGGTAAGGGGAGACCGACCCTAATAGAAAACAAGCCCCGCCTAGTGCCGAGAAACCTAGACGGGTGAGAGAAAGGTTATTCATTAACACTATTATTAGAGGATCACATTCAGCTGACAAAAGATGGAACGAGACGGAACTTTACGTGAACACTATAAGACATATTGATATGGAGTGATGCTTGAATGCAGAGGATGGTGCTCCGACAAAGCAGCAAAGAACTATAACTGATGTTATCATATTTCGAGTAGAGATGCAGACAGGTAGAGGCCCTTATAATAAACCCAATGGTGATCTCGGCCATGATCGACCCCACCTGGATAAGAAAGATTTTGATTGACTATGGATGTTCAATCAATATCCATTTTAAGAAGGCCTACAACCATATGTTACAGGAGGCCAAAGATTTGAAACCATGTAAATCCCATATTCATGGCTTCAACGGTATCGCTACTGAAGCGGAAGGCTACATCGAGCTAACGGTGGAGTAGGGAGATGATAATTGTAGGAGAGTGCGGGTGCTGCCATTTGTTGTGATGGATTTAAACTCTCCATGCAACTCTTTCCTGGGCCATTCGGTCATTGCTGAATTTAAGCAGCTATTGCCTCTTGGTGCTTAACACTCAAATTTCTAACAGAGAATGGCATGGGAATTATTCACAGAGATCAGGCAACTGGCATGCCTGGCATGTTGCTGAGTTGAGGGATGTTCAGCGGAGAGAAAAAAGAAAGGATGTGGAGAAGTCTCTCTACATCAAAACCAATGAAGCCTAACAATCAACGTCCGAGCCATGGCTCGGGTACCATAGTCTGTTATATAAAGTTATAGATTTCGAGAGATGAGGATGAAGAGCCTAAAGAATCCAAGACTGCACCTTTTAAGCTGATGATCGACATCATAGTCAGTGATGAAGATCCATCGTGGGTCCTAAAGATCGGTTACAGCTTAGCGTGACAATGATGAAGGAATTATTTGGTTTTCTCTGGGCAGATCTTGATGCGTTCGCTTGGACCCATTCTGACATGTGTAGGATCTCGCCACTCATCGCGAGCCGTGCGTTGAATATCAACCTGAGGCATGTCCCAGTGAAACAAAAATGATGCAGCGTGGACCCAGAGAGATCTGCTGCACTTAAGAAAGAGGTGGATAAGCTCAAGAATAATGAGTTAATCCACGGCGCCCTCTACCCGAAATGGGTATCTAATCCCATACTCGTATGAAAAGCTAATGGAAAGTGGAGGACATGCATCGATTACTCAAACCTGAATAAAGCATGCCTAATGAATAGCTTTCCACTTCTAAGGATTGACCAGTTAGTAGACTCGACAATTGGACAAGAACTGCTTTCATTTATGGATGCGTACTCCAGGTATAATCAAATCTCGATGCACGTCCCAGACCAGGAACACACCAGCTTTATTACTGACCTGGGGTTATGCTGCTACATTATGATGCCCTTTGGAATGAAATACGATGGAGAAACTTATCATATACTGGTCAACCGGATGTTTGGAGATCAGATCGGAAGATCAATGGAAGAATATGTGGATGATATGCTCGTGAAGCCACGATGATCAAACAACCACATTGGTGATTTGATGGAGATGTTCAGTGTTCATTAGAAAT
This sequence comes from Allium cepa, assembly GCA_030765085.1. Taxonomy (NCBI): domain Eukaryota; kingdom Viridiplantae; phylum Streptophyta; class Magnoliopsida; order Asparagales; family Amaryllidaceae; genus Allium; species Allium cepa. The sequence continues at coordinate 224,568,905 of CM060928.1, forward strand.
ACGATTTGAAACTCAACCCCTTGAAATGTTCTTTCAGTGTTACGTTAGAGAAATTATTGGGTTTCATTATTAACACTCATAGGATTGAAGCTAATCCTGAGAAGATTCAGGCAATAAGAGATATTCAAGCACCAAAGATGATTAAGCATACACAAAGTCTAAATGGGAAGGTCACCGCGCTGAGTCGATTCATCTCTAGGGCCACTAATAAGTGCATTCCCTTCTTCGACTTGATCGAAAGAGGGAAGAGGAACTTAGCATGGATGTATGATTATATTGATGCATTTCAAGCTCTGATACATCACTTAGAGAGACCTCCATCTTGTCTAAGCTACTAGATCATGAAGACTTGTATATCTATTTAGTAGTGTCGGTATATACAATAAGTTCCTCCCTGCTGTACGAAGAGAATTAGAGCCAGAGGCTAGTATACTATGTTAGCGAGCAATTAACAAGCGCTGAAAGAAACTATTCGAAGCTGGAGAAGCTTGCATACTGCCTGTTGATTGAATCAAGGAAGCTCCGCTCTTATTTTCTAGCTCATTCCATCAATGTCTTAATCGACCAGCCATTACGACATGTCTAATAGCAACCTGAAGTGTTTTGGATGTTACTGAATTAGAACATCGAACCGAGCCAGTTCGATATCACTTATCACCCTTGGAGAGCTATCTAGGGACATGCGTTGGTGGATTTTATAGCTGTATTCACTCCACAAGATGACTCTTCTAAGAGCAGCGAAGAACCTGCCATCCAATGGAAGAGGTAAATAGATGGAGCATCTAATGGTTGGTGTTCTGACATCGGAGTCATACTATTAACTCCTGAGGAACGCTCGGTCTTCTATGCCCTGAAACTTGACTTCTCTATGACGAATAATGAAGATGAATATAAAATCTTGATCGCCGGGCTCAAACTTGCTAAAGAGCTAGGAGTAAAATTTTTGCGAATTTTTTGTAATTCCCAATTAGTAGTATGCCAAGTCAAGGGAGAGTATCAGGCCAAGGGAGCGCAATTTACTCCTTACCTCAACCGGGTGCAAGCGCTGCTAGCCGATTTTGAGCATTACACTATTAAACATATCCCCAAAGAACAGAATGAGAAAGCCGACTCACTAGCTAAACTGACTATTTTCGAGGATGCACAGCTTACATGCTTGGTCCTAGTTAAAATACTTAATGCTTGGAGCATTGACCAAATAAAGATTGATTGGGTCTTAGACACAGAGATTGAGAAGGAGTCGTGGATGACTACGATAAAAGATTATTTGCAAAGGTGATTCTTTCCTGAATAGAGAAAAGAAAAATGACAGGCCCTTCGTAAAGTGCCATGATACATCCTTCAAGAAGGGTCATTTACTGGAAGAGTTTTTTGTCCCCCTACTTCGGTATGTCGCTAATGATGAATTCAAACAAGTATTAAGAGAAGTGCATGAAGGAGAATGTGGCGACCACACCGGGGAGCAAACCTTAGCGAAGAAGATACTTCGTTATGGATATTACTGGCCGCCTGTCAATCAAGACGTAGTTGATTATGCAAATGATAAGACAAGTGTTAGAGATATGCAAAGATTCTAAGAGCCTCGCCGAGGGAGATTACTCAGATGGGAAGTCCATGGCCACATCCTACATGGGGTATTGACATCATCGGCACCCTGTCGATTTCCACAAGGTGGCATGAAGTACGCTATCATAACAGTCAATTACTTTATCAAACGGGCTTAAGATGAATCTTTGGACACGATCACTATGAAGAAAGTAATCAACTTTGTTGCACAAAATATCATCTGCGTTTTGGTCATCCTGGAACAATTGTAACTGACAATGGGACCCAATTCAACAATGTTGAACATTGAGAAAATATTTATAGCAGTTGCTCGCCCTCAAACTAATGGACATGTTGAAGTTATTAATAAAATCATAAATTCCTTTCTAAAGAAGCGTTTGGAAAAGCTAGAGGCAAGTGGGTTGATTAACTCTCATTAGAATTATGGGCATACACCACCTACAAGTCCATGACTGGTCGCACTCCATTCGCCCTTTCTTACAGCTCTAAAACCATGACTCCCACAGAACTTGAAGTCCCTTCTCACCAAGTGACTTACTATGACCCTAAAGCAAACAGAGATCTCCTTTGGAATCACTAGATTTGATAGATGAGAACTACCAAGAGGCTGACTTGAGGGCAGCTGCACCCTGGTACCGAGTCGCTTGATACTACAATATTAAAGTCCTAGCTAGGACCTTTAAAATTGGCAACCTTGTTTTGAATGGATCTTTCCTAGCTCTACCAACATGCATCTAAGATGGGATGGACCGTATGTCATCGATTGGAATTTTGGAGTCAGAACTTTCAAACTAACGACCGTCAACGACATTACACTCCCTAGGGCATGGAACAACGAGGATCTACGGCACTACTTCACTTAATTTTGTTTCATTCAATTGTATTTCATTTAGAATTTGCTTTTTCATTTTAGCACAAAGCCATGTAATAAGGTTGACACTATCATTTCTCTTTGAGCTTGTAATAAATTTGAAGTTTTCTCCATATCCGTGAATTTTTTGTGCGTAGTATAATATTTATGATATGTGTCCACCTTGCATCTACATAAGCCTAAGATAGGAGAACGATTACCTGGAGTTTGGTGCCAACCAAGCTCTCAGGTCCGTGATCAAATCGATCAAGATGAACATGGCTGACCATTCATCCGATGATTCTCGCCCATAATCCAATGGCTTGAACATAGAATGGATGCGACTTGACCATCGTTAACTTACTCTGTTCCATGATTCGATGGGAGGAATATAAGTAAAAGTACACATGATATGACTAAACACTCTTTTACTTTTGCCCCTGACTTGGGGGAAAAAGAATCAACTAAGGAAAATGTGATTCGATCATTTGCCAGAATAACTCTAGTCTCCGGAGTGTGGATTAGAATATAAACATCAAACGGCTGTGATTAACGACTGGTCGACTGACTTCGACTTCCAGAGTATAGATAAAAGTATAAACAAATGAATAAGTACGACTTGACCATTCATTCGCCAGCTCTGACCTGAACCTGACAAGAGGAGTATAAACTCGTAATAGATGGGATTCGACCGTCCACGAACTAGCTCGGCTAACCCGAGGCTGGGGGCAGGGGTATAATCACTTAATCATTGAATATGACAATGTAACACCATGGCTAATGCATAGTGCTTAATGCGACGTAAGGCCATGATCGAAAGAAAGCCTTGAGCTTGATTTATTGGATCGATGCCCAAAGTAACAGGTGACCAAATGACATTGCAACTTAAACGAGGAGCGAAAAATCACAAGTATATTGAATGAAAAACATAATAGCTTAAACATTTAAATGAATTCATACAAAAGTTAAACTGAAAACTTGAACATTTAAACGAATTCATACAAAAGCTAAACTAAAACAAAGACGTTTTTGTTCACATATTAAAACTTGGAAGGCTAAGTACAAGTTTATTTCAGAAACTAGAAACCAAATGTAGGGGTCGTACCACACAATCATGGACAAAATAAAACTAGCTACTTAGCTATCCATAACCCAAGCTAATTCAATGGCTATTTCTTGTCCTTCTTGGGCTTCTTCGGGGTAGATTCACTGGAGCTATCGCCCTTACCCCTCCTCTTTGATTTCCCCCACTTTTGTGATTCTTGGGAGAAATGTTTTTAGAGATAGAAATGGAAGCATATGCACTCTGGGAAGTGGAAATGTCGACCTCCTCAGATATTATACCGCCAAGCACTATGGTTTGAAGTGGAGTAACATCCACCTTAGCATACTCTATCTTGATTTTCTTATCTTGCTCCTCCTTTGTGATTCGCTTTTTCAAGCTGAGCACATCTGTGTGCTCAAAGGTGTGAGTCACCATGACATCTTTTGTTTCGTATTGGGCCTGCTGATTGTCTATTTTTCTTTATTTAAAGCCTCTATGACTTCAGCGTTCGGGCCAAGATTCCCAGTGATTGGACGGTCAGGGCCATCTGTGCAGTAACAACTGCTACGGACTCCATGGTCAGTGCCTATCGTCTCGGGATGACATCACAACTAAAAGCATGGAGAGATGGAAATAAATCTGCAATTTCATAAGGTTCAATAGGGGATCTCGTGAATTTCGTGCAAAAGATGTAAACATTTTCGAACCTCAAAGAGGTGAGAGATATATCTTCATCGGATTGACCATCGATTTGCACCGAATTTTGGCCTCCATGAATCGAAGATAGCTTATAAGACTTGTCCATATATGGGCAATACGGGTTGTAGCCTGTATCCTTTTTAGGGGCATGAGAAGCCAAGGAACTAGTTCCCTTACTTGTAAGAGGGTCTTGAAAGCCAGACCTAGCCTTGAGTTCATTAGGCTCTTCATCGCGTAAGATTTTGTGCATAAGCTGCTCCTTATCAACCTCAGCGCCACCAAGAGATTTCTTCATCAGTTTCTCGATATAATCCTAAGCCTCGACTAACGACTCCAAGTATACCTCTCTGAGGAATCGGAGATTGTGGTTAAGGAGGATACTAGTATTGTAATATATCAACAAAGGATCAGAATCATCCTTTATCTCTGTCCTATCGGCGTCCTTAGCCTCTTCTTTGAGGGTCTCTATTTGGTTAAGTTGTTTCTCAACCTCCTCCTTAGCTATGCGAGCCTCAACGATTTCCTTATAATATTTTTGAGACTCTTCTTAAGCTTCAATCTTCTCATTCTATTACCTTTCAAGATCCTCTTCAAGCTATTTAATATGAAGAGTTAGAGCATCGTTATCTTTTTTTGGAGCATCCTTATCGATGTAAAAAACATCCTTCTCAAGAGCTAAAGTACAGTTGCAATGAATTGCAACATTCGATTTAATTTGATTCTATTTCTTTATATACTCAGCTAATTCAAAACATCCGCTGACTCTCTTCTTAGCGTCAACCAGCTCTGTGTTCAACTCCTTAACTTCCACGCCCAGGTGTTTGATGGTGTCTTTATCGTGGATCGCCTCAAGAGTTAAGGAATCGATCTCATGTTTCCTTTTCCTCAACACTTCATAGATATGCTGATAATAAACATCACTGACATAAGAAAGAATTGTGTCCTTGCTTCTGAGGAATTAGGTACAAAGCATGGATGGATTTAAACTCATTAAAGCATATATTTGAAAAGGTGGCCTTAAAAGCATCCATCCTTTCTGCAACAGTAGCATCAAATGATATTGGAGGTTAAACTAGAGCAGCTGAGGCTAAGAGGGTCTATTTACAATGCCTATATCGAGGCTTCTTATGCCAGACCAGCATTCAAAGGAGCGTTGGGTGTCAAAAGAACCCGAATGTTGCTCGAGCACTGTAGCCGAAGTAGGTGCATGAGAAAATGACTTACCATCGTATATACATATGTATCAGTATAATTTGAGTTAAAGATGGATAGTTGTTGTGCGGTGCAGCACACGTGGATATGAGTGTCCTAGTGTCCTCCCTTATATACTAGGTGTTGGAGCTTTTCTAACCGGAGTGACATCACCCATGCTAGTGGGAGGAATGTTAGCATCAATTCGAAAAGGGGAATCAAACCCCTCAAGGCTCATGTTGGTGAAATCATAACTCCAAACATCCCTCGGTATTGGGATGTTCGCCAGTTCCTCAGATATATCTTCTGAAGGCAAGGAAGTGGATTGATCAACAACAGTAGTGGTTGGCTTGGGCTATTTGGAAATCTTCCCTTTAAGAAGCTTGCAGATGAGCTTCATCCCTTTTATCTTCTTTGAAGCAAGGAGCTATGTTTCTTGAGATGATCCACCTATAAGCTCGTGGCCTGAACCCACGTCATTATGATCAAGCTCATTAGCATCGCCTCTTATTTCACCTTCTTTGGCATCATCCTAAGCCTCCTCAACTGGAGACACAATAGGATTAACATCACCACCTTCCTACCAAGCAACGCCTCTTCCTCCCACCACTTCCTCCTCGGCGTTACCTATAACTCGATGCCACGGCCCTCTTCTAGCAAGCCGAAAGCAAAAAGGCACTTATCAATAATAAGGGACTAACATCGCTATCTTCCAATAGTATATTCCTGAGCATTAAAACTGCCTTTGAAAATCTATTACCGTTGGGTCATGGATAGTTACTTGCAAGATTCAAAGAATTGCTTAGTTCAAGGTACGACTTCAATAAATGCATCCATGATTAAGTTAGAATGACACTTATGTCCTTTCATCCATCATCTTGTGAAACCAGGTGGGAAATACACATAAAATCATTCATTCTTAAAAGCAATCAGCTTATTCCAAGCACCAGTTATGACCTTCCAGTTACTGATTGAGTCAAGAAAAAATATACGAGAGGCCCCCCTTTCATCGCTTGAAATTGTAAATTAATCCAATATCCTCTGGGGTCGGTTCATACATGTGCAATGCAGAAATGCATTGCCATATGGATGCAACTGGACCAAAGCCAATCTCAAAATGCAGCATCTTTCGGATGAATGGATTAAAAGGCGGGATGCATCTTGCCTAGCACATACACTTGTTACAGGCAATGTACCCTTCCAGAGGCAAATGAGCTCTATCACTACGAGATGAGACTTGTACATCCTCTTATAGGATTCCATTCTTTCATCGATTCTCGAAGCCACAGAGTCTTTCAGATTCTCTATAAAGACGACATCTTCCAAATTATCAGAGCCGGCTCATTTTATGCTTCTGGACCTGGAGGGATTTCACAAACTCGATGTGATCTCTCTAGTTGTTCTGATTGTTGACCCATAGAATAGAAAGCAGAGACTATTATAGAACTTGATTCATCATTAGATCCGTCATGTATAGCAACTTGCTTAGCAGCCATAGCAGCCAAACACCCTGAGCATCTGGAACCCATAATTTATCGCACTCAGCAAATAGGGCCAGTTAGAGAAAGAAACCTGTCCTCCCAGTGTAAAATGTAAGCTAGTGCGGTGTGGTGCAGTGTTGTGTAGCGCGGTGATAATCAATTCAGGATTAAACGACACTATAATGAGACTGTAGAATTTGACCAGAGTAAGCGTCATCGCTAACCGTCCCAATCGGCTTTCACATTGATGATTGTGGATTTTACATAAGCTCCAAGGTTAGTTATTAGCTGTGGGAATTTGACATTCCTACTCAAGTTCATGTAACCAGTCAGATGTATGCAGACATATGTGTTCGTTTCAAAGTTCAGGATTAAGTGTGAAAGCCATATGCATGAGTCGTGTGTGTTCATGTTCAAGTTTAGAGTCATATGCAACTAATTCTAAGTGCTCAAGTTCACATTGAAGTTATGTTCAAACTCAAGTGTTCAAGTCCAATTGTTGAAAATACACAAGTCCCTATAGGCATGGGATCATGGCCGATCCCTAGCCTCGGCAATATCGCCTTAGTCAATCTTGAACTCAATATGCCATAACTAATCCCTCTGACCATATCCACACCGATCCCATGCCTATAGCGATCTCTATCATACCGATCCCTACCATACCGATCCCTTATACTTTGCCATTCCACTTCTTCTTCTCCATATCAATACTGATCCCATACATCACAACCGCACCGATACCTCCATGCAAGCCAACAACCAGTCCCATCCTTAACCCGCAATTCCATTTCCTTTCCTCTAATCCAACACCAAACCAAAGATCACAACCATCAACGTGAATTCCACCACCCAGTTTGACCTTGCCTTCACCCCAATCAAAATCTCCATCTACTTAAGTATCTACCTTGAACACATATATAATTGGCCTAAGTGGATTGGAGCTTGAGAGTCTAAGGGTGAATACGATCTAGGGCTCAAATTTAACATGGTTCAAATCAATCAAAGTGGATAGAGATATGGTTTAAGATGGAGGCGCAGGTGTTGAAAAGGATGAATGAGTGGCTCGATGATTGAATCTGGGGCGATTAAATGGATTTCTTGAATTCAAGAATTCTAACGGTGGAACTGAAGCAATGGGTTAGGCAGCGAAGATAATGAAAGTGAAAGAAAATTGGGTAGATGAATAGGTTATATACTGAAGCATATACCAGTATATGCGGCCCGCCTTTCCTCATAAAGAAGCGGCTAAGTGGTTGCAAGCAAAGGGAGGTACTGATCCCTTAGCCTAGGGGATTGGCACCAAACTCTATTCAAAAGGAAAAAATGCAAATGATTGAACACTTGCATTTGAAATCTAATAGAAAATTACAACGCAATTGCACTTGTACTATGTAAAATCGATAATGGCCCATCAGCGTGTAAGCGTGCCTAGGAGCTAATGATAAAAATGTGTACATGAATGTACGTGCATGTGTACATACTCGACATTTGATTTCTTGACTCATCGAAAATTTAATTCTCACTTGAAATCTTTAGAAAAGAAAGCAATTTAGATAACTGAGGCCTACTAACTTGATTGACAAGCTTAATGGAACCAAGCATAGATAAATGCTAAGGATTACATCCTGGTTTATGGTGACAGATATCGACCAGACATCGTAACAAACAGATAGAAATACGACTCTTTTGAAAGACAACTCAATAGAAGGATAACGAATATTTAGGCAGCTGAATGGAATCCTTTCTGGAAACTCTAACATGCTTCGATTCAAAGAAAAATATGATTAAAGTAAGACCTACTTTTGGGGGTAAGTGTTATCCGACCTTCTGACCTAGCGATATCCTGACTGATTGGACAGGTTAGACTCGATGGTAAATAAGGCAAGTAGTCCAGAGGGATGATCAGGGGACCCAGAGATCATGCACTGACAATTGTATGAAGCAATGATCAAGGGAGACCAAGAGAGACTCTCTAGAATATTCTAAGTATGGATTAGTGCCTTCCCTAGGCAGGGGGCCGATACATATCCCTTCCCCTATATAGAAGATCAGATCGTATCACTATGGCTATGAACAACTTAAATCAACCATTCAAATCAGTGAAAATCAATCGATATATCCACAAAACATGTAAGCGACCATGAAAAACTACTTTGAAAACATGAAGCTAGCATGGAGGGTGACCCACGGGAGGGATCAGGTGATGTCATGTAGGCGTTTGGACCGGTCGACCCCAATTGCCCATCTTTAAGAGTTGGGCCATGAAACCTTTTGGGTGACCTAGTCTGCGTCGTGAGAGTTTGTCAGTGAAATTTCAGAAAGATATTTGGTCGTCTACATCTATAAATTTAGTGTTCATTGTTTATTTTAAGGATCTTTACGCTGCTATTTTACTTCAACTCTATTGTAATCAAGGGTCTATGATGATCTGATCCCTCCATAATCAGAAAAGAAAGTTTTGAATAAAGCAAATTCTTTAAATGGACGTAGGAAATCAATGTCAAACTAATATATGTTTATCTGTTCTTTTTCTACTCGTTCACTCTCTATTTTAAGTTTAATTCCTCACTTTATTTCCCTACTTTCAATCTATACGGTGTTTGTGCCAACTTTTGATGCAAATATATGTATATATTAAATAATAAATTAATAATTATTATAATGAAAATATTCCATTGTGCATATCTGATATACATATAATTGTTTTTTTAAATGATTACCTACATATAACCAATCTAGTATGTGACAACATTAATACATCGGCGAATCGTCACATAACTAACAATATAATAATAATAAATATGAGTAATAAAATATCATGCAAATAATTTTAAGCTACAGTAAAACATACCTAAAACTCATGCCTTGAAGCACACCTTGTAATGACGAACTATCTCCCCTTTGAAATTTTTTCGATTCTACAGACTGCTAATCCTTGAATCGTAGACCTTTGACTATCAAATAACAATTGTCTTTTGAATTGATTTGAGTTTGATTTGTTTGAGCACCTAGGGATGAAGTTAGCTAGTAATTGATGGGAATAATGGTAGTAAAAAAAATATTTTTCTTAATTAGGGTTAAAGCTGTTCAAATAGTGAACGGAAATAAGAAAATAATGGATCATATCTTGTACCAATTATCTAAACCTAAGCCATCCAATTCTAATATCTCTAACCTATTTAAGCCACTCCCTATAGCCCTCATTACAGCCAAAAATACCAACACATCCTCATGGGCTAATATCCCATTTAAGCCCACAGAAATATCATTTAATTAAATCCGATTCAATAATATTTATAACTATTATATTTATTCCTTAAATAAATATATTCAATAATATTCATTCCACAAATAATATTGTTTACAACAAAAATGGTCACCAACACCCAAGTAATGTGAAAGCACCACCAATCCAATAACAATACCAATCAAAGAATAATATAAGTTTGCAGATCATAGATTCAATATAGAAATGTAAATGAACACAAAAAATTTATAGTGGTTTGGCAAACTCTAGCCTACGTCCACTCCAACAATATTATTATTTATCATATAAGATTACAAGTACAATTGTTCTTACCTTAGAAAATTAATAGAGGAAGAGAAGAGAGTGAAGAAGAACAGCTAGATAAAAGATCCTTGAATGAATGCCAAGCCCATTGTGTTCATACGAGAAGATGTGTAAATATCTCGCTCAAAATTCGAACCTGGAATCTCCAAGCCAAGATGACCCAACCCAAAAAATTCAGACTGATCGCTCATACCTAAGAGCCAACACATCTTCCACTCATAGAGGGCCTAACAATCGCTTGTGTGGGTCCCCTACTCCTCCACTTCATGTTTCCAAAGTGGTCTCCCAAGTTGATGCTTTGGTCATATTAATCCGATCCCTTGCTTAGGGGAAGTGCCAATTCCATACTTGGCCAACTTGATGGTGTCATCCGTCCGAATCCGCTCGACCATCTAACAGAGCCTTGTTTATAACCAGTCTTCGAGCTTGATAATCCTCTCTCCAGGCATCTTACCTTGATAATCACAAAATCCATTTGGCCAAATCTGTTGGTATACTGCTTGGCCAAAAGGCAGTATAACACTTGGTCCCCATAACTTACCTTATCGTAGGAAGGTGTGTTTTGAATTGCCACAAGTCCAAAGTCCAGAATCCATTGATAGCCCAAATATCCAATCTAGAATACAATCCATTACCAAGACAAATTGTCGTGAGCTATCCCAGGTCCAACCCAGAATCCATTAATGAAACCCATCATTTTTTCGAGTCGATAGCCAATTCCAAATCCTTAGCCGAATCCACATCCATCCAAAGCCGTTGACCAAATCCATGACCTTTTTGGATCATTTGCCAAGTCCAAAGCTTTGATCTCTTTGGATCATCATCCTAAGTCCTCAATCTCTTTGGATCGTTAGCCAAACACATGGCCTCTCTGGGCCGATATCCAAATCTGTGACCTCTCAAGGTCGTTATCCATGTTCGCGACTCTTCCAGGTCATTATCCAAATCCATAACCATTTGAAATCCAAAAAGTCAGTAAGCCAATCCCTAATTTTTCTAGATCATTATCCGAGTTCATGATCTCTCTGGACTGACTGATGGTCTCTCCGGACCCTTGCTAAGCTCAATCCATATTTAATGATGAATAATCCAATTCTGTCACTCTTGGAAGAAGCAACTCAGCCCCACATTCCGACCCTTTTGGGGAATACAACAACAAAATGATCCTCTTGGAGCGATCATAGCCTCTCTATGCTCTTGTTGGACCTATCCTGTCACTCTCCGGTGAAGGCGGAACAACGACAAGTAAGCTGGTCCTGTCGCTCTCTAGTGAAGCGATGTTCTTCCTACACTTTGAATCAGTGTCCCTAAACATTAAGTGATTTACTGGCCTTCCCAGGCCAATCATATCCACTCTTGGATTTGCTAAACACCATCCAGTCGCTCTCCAGTGAAAAGGGGAAAAACGATAAGTGAGTCGATCCTATCGCTCTCTAGCGAACCGACTCACTTCTTGCACTCAAGTCCCTGACTCTTTAGCCTCGGACATAAAGTGACCAATTCTGTACTGATTCCTTTCTCTAGGATCGACTCTCCGTTTGAGGGGTTAATCCATGCACGAGTCTATCCTGTCGCTCTTCGGCAAATGGTCTTGCACCTTGCTGTTATTGCCCCATCTTTCCAGTCAGGACAATAACTATGACCGTTTTTATTCATTGCATTAACGCGGATCAAAAATAAATTAACAAATAAGAGTTCGTACAACCAACATTCCAAAAATCAAGAAAACCAAAAGATGCCTCTCCATAAATGTGTAAGTGACTTAGCATGACAGTTCATCATCATCTCAGAGCATACCTAGGGACCGGCCTCGATCCCATAAATGCGTAAGTGACTTAGCCATTTTATTATGTAATTTTATTGTTTATTTCATGTCATCCCAACAAGAGATGAAGATCTGATGCCTCGATCGAAGGCCATTTCCATTTGAGAAGGATGGCGGCTTCTCCTACTCCACCACCGTAGCCCAATTCCTCTCATATTGTGGTATCCTGCCATCCTGACATTCTCCTCAACCATATCCGAAGATGCCTGCACTCATTTATAGTATGCCCATCTAGTTCGTGGAACAGGCAGTACTTTCCAGACTTACGTTCCTGCTTTGTAGGATCTTTCCTAGCCCTTTTCCAATAGAGGAGTGGCCCCCTTATATCCAGATAAATCTGCTCCAAACCTTCCATCAATTTCGAATAAGAAGAGAACTTCAGCTCCTACTCTTTCCTTTTCCTTTTTGATCCATCATATCCATCGTCCATTTTTCGTTTACCCTTATCCTTACTCAAAGCTTCTCCAGATGATCCTTTGCCTTTCGCAGCATTTACTTCTAGTTTATCGCTTCGTGCATCTTCCTGCTGCAAGAACCTCTCAGCCTTATGGCCCCAAGATCCATTGGTAGATCCCGTTCCAATGCAGCCTTGAAATCCGTGTTGTCGACTATTCCAAATACTGCCACTATCAAGACTATCGATGGATTCGGCCGATCTACCAAAGCAACTGCTACATTAAACCATATCAAAAAATTCCTCAAAGACGCTCTTTTTCTCTGTTTCAATGTTATCAATGTCATGGTATTCTTCGGTCTCATGATGTGGACCCGAAATTGCCTCTTGAACCAATCCACCAACTCGCTCCATGTGCTTACTAAACCATTCTCCAACTGCCTAAACCAAAGCGCTGCTAATTCCATCAAATAAAGTGGAAAACACCTTGCCATGACCTGCTTTGATGCTCCCAGCACTTCCGTATGCCAGATATACCTCATTAAGTGCACTGTAGGATCCGACTTACCATATATACCTCATCAAGTGCACTGTAGGATCCGATTTTCCGTCATATACCTATGGTGTATGTAGTTTGAATTTTGGGGGGTTTCTAGCCTGCCTGATATTCGGAGTGAACAGGCTCTAACTTACATTCTTTAGACTCCTATTTGGTAATCCTCCTCTTATTATCTGTTGTACCAGCACTGGCATCCTTTCATTTTCATCCATAGGTAGCCTCCAATCCAAATTGACAACCTAACCCCCAACTACATAGGGGTACTCCAGAACATACTCCTTCAGACGAGCATCTAAATTTCGATTTGCACCATACTCCACAGGATTAACCGTAGGCCCATTAGCATCCTGATTAGGGCTGTTAATTTCCAGCATGACTCGAAACACGACTCGAAGATGACATGAAAATTAGTGGGTTTGGGTGACATGATAACATGTGCGGGTCAATTTCGGGTCAACCTGCCATAACCTGTTTAATAAATGGGTGGATTTCGGGTTGACCCATGAACCCGATTTTGATCCGCCAAACAAGTTTTTATAAACTTTTTTTGCAATTTGGGCCGACATTAGTAGTTTCGTGTTCGTCCATTATCTGATAAGTGATAATTATCATTTCCTTTTCCTCCATAGCATATTACTAGGTAAGGAGACTCACAACTCACAGGCGGCTAGGATTTTCTTTTTCATTTCTCCTTCATTCTCCTTTTTCATTTCCACATCGTCCCCCTAATCGATCGCACGGCCTCGCCTGGCGTCTCTACTTCGTCCCCCCATAATCGCTCACGCCTGGAAAGTTTTGTAGAATAAATCAGCCAAGACATATGTAAGTATTTTTGATAGCAGCAAACTACTTATAAACATTTTTCAACCTCAAATCGGTATTGAATCATTGTTTGAAGGATTGATATCTAAGGATCTACAGATTTCGCCATGATGTTTGCATTAACCAAAAAGTAGATTTGGTTAAAAAAACTTGATGAATACTATTAATGCTCTGAGTGCTTATTTTGACTTCTACACATGCGTATGCTAATGGTACATTAATTTACATTAATTTGGTTGTCTGTTTTTTTAGTTGCTGTAGTAAAAATGATCATTTTGCGTTACCATTTTGTTCATTGCTGTGCCTGTAATCCGTATGAAATATTAATTTGCTACAAAAAAAATTAATGCGCCTTTAGTGCAAATTTAGATGCAGATATGTGAAACTTAGGTAGTCATTTACTTTAGTACAAGTTGTGGACTACCACTTACTTTTGATGCAAAGATCAATAGCATACCATTTTATCCAATTGATATGTACATATAGTCGTATACCCTTAGATGAAGTAGGTACCACTTATAGTTCTTAATATGTAAAAAATCAGCAAAACATACAATAACAAAACCGACCAGCGTATGTGCATATCGATATTCGTGTAAAAGTAAATAGATAATAATACTTTATTTTTGTCCGAAAGTAAATATGATAATATTACTCTATTTTTTACTGATCTCAGATTTAGTAGCATTTCAATTTTGACACGTGGTAGAAAAATATGTATGCGTAGATATTACTTGATGCTCTTTATGTATCTATCGAAATACTTTCTTTGCTTGCAACATACTTATCAACGTTGTCAGTGATAGTTTCAAGTTTTAAAACATAGACCCTTGTTTGTATGTCTATGTATTATTGTCTAATGCTATCAGATTAGGATTCTCAAATGTTGGTACATTGCAACTTTGTCAATTAATCACTAGTGATGGGTTTTGTTTTTCTTTAATTTTGCAGAAAAGAGATGGACCTTTTTATACCAAGCAATGAGAGTGGTAAACAAGTTGGAGATGCCAATATGGAAGCATTGGAATTACACCACATAGAAATAAAAAAAATGAAAAAGTTGTTGGCAAGAGACGAAGGAAGCTTACTTCTAAGGTATGGACTAAGTTTGAAATTATTCCCTTGCAAAATAATGGAAAGCAAAGAGCTAAGTGTATGAAATATGGTGCTATTTATTTATGTGATAGTACTTATGGCACTGGAAACCTAAAACGTCATATTAAAACTTGTTCCAAAAATACTGATCATGGTCTAGGTCAACGTAAAACGTCATATTAAAACTTGTTCCAAAAATACTGATCATGATCTAGGTCAATTACTTCTAAGTGAGATCAACGGCTCTATTATAACAAGGTCTTATAAATTTGATCTAGATAAGTTTAGAGAATTATTGGTAATATCAATATTGATGCATGATTTTCCATTTCAATTTGTTGAGTATGCTAGAATTAGACAATTATTTTCTTATGTTTCTGCGGATGTTAAGTTGATTTTTAGAAATACTACTAGAGCTGATGTGATGAAAATTTACCAAAAGGAAAAATTGAGACTTAAAGACATGTTAGTTTCAATTCTAGGGAAAATTTGTTTGACTTCTGATTTATGGACTTCTATAGCAACTGATGGGTATATTTGTTTGACTGCTCATTTTGTCGACTCTAATTGGATACTTCAAAAAAGTGTGTTAAATTTTAGTTTTATGCCTCCTCCATATGCCGGAGTTTCTTTGTCCGAATTTTTTTATAATTTGTTGACTAATTAGGGAATTGACAAAAAAATATTTTCCATTACCTTAGACAATGTTAGTGCAAATGATGTATTTGTTATTTTGCTGAAGGAGCAGCTTTTGTTAAGGGAGTCTTTGGTGATGGATGGTGATTTTTTTTCCACATTAGATGTTGTGCTCATATTCTTAATCTTATAGTGCAAGATGGGCTAAAAGAAGTTGATATGTGTGTGTCTAAAATTAGGGAAAGCATTAAATATGTAAGAGGTTAACAAGCAAGGAAACAAAAAAAAATTTAGAGTGCATATCTCATGTTTCTTTGGAGTGTAAAAAAGGTTTACGTCACGATATTCCTACTAGATGGAATCCCACATTTCTCATGCTTGAGAGTCCTCTTTATTATCAGCGTGCTTTCTGCCATTTACAATTGAGTGATTCTAACTATGAGCACACTCTTTCTCAATCTGAATGGGTGAAAGTGGAAAAATTTGTAAGTTTTTTAAGGTTTTTTATAATGTGATTTGTCTTTTTTCTGGCTCCAAATATCCTACTACAAATCTGTATTTTCGTCAAGTGTTTGTTGTTTAAGACACTTTGCAAAGAGCTAGGGATGATGGCGATAGTTTTATGAGTAAGATTGTATGAGGTATGATTGGAAAATTTGATAAGTATTGGAAGGCATACAGTCTTATTCTCTCAATTGCTGTTATTCTAGATCCTAGATATAAGATTTAGTATGTGGAATTTTCGTATAAGAGGCTCTATGGTGATGATTCTGTAGAAATGAACAAAGTTCGTGAATTTTTTTTGCTCTTTTTGATATTTACATGCAAATTAATGGTAAAAAAATAGACAATGTTTCTACTAGTCAGAGTCAATCTTCTTCTGGTGATATCTTAGTTTCTAAAGAATGCTTGGATGTTATGAAGGTAAACTTTATATTACGATGCACTAAACTTTACAATTTTTCCTCTTTACACTATTTAGTATTTACTATATCTTACATATATGTAGGATTTGAAAATTTTGAGAGTGAAGAATTTACCTTTTCAGCTCAAAAAAGTCAATTGGAATTGTACTTGGATGAGCCAAAGTTGGATAGGAAGACAAATTTGGATATTCTTGACTATTGGAAAGCTAATCATTTTAGATTTCAAGAATTTTCTATTATGGCTTGTAATGTGCTATCCATTCCTATATCTACAGTTGCATCAGAAGCATCATTTAGTGTAGGTGGTCGAGTTCTTGATCAATATCAAAGTGCACTTAAGCCCGAAGTTGTTGAGGCAATCATATGTACACGAGATTGGATATTTGGAGATGGAGGTAAACTTTCTTACTCTATTATTTATTTTCTATGACATAAAATTTGATTTTCTAAAAATTTAATAACTTGACAGGTGCTACTACTTTGCCACCTAATCTTGAAGAGTTAATGGAGGATATTAGCGATTTAGAAATCAACGGTACCCACTCTCAAACCGTTGAGTGTTCTTCTAACAATCAACATATGGATATATAATTATGGACACATATATATAAGAGGTACGTATTACTTGATTTATTAAACTTCATATTTATAATTATAGAATTTATTTCATTTTTAGTTGCAGTAATATTAGCATAGATTAGATTATACAAACATGAAAACTGATTCTGTCAGTTTAAAAATACTTAAAATAAAAAACTATAATAGAGTTGAAAACTATAGTTTTTTCAAAACTTTCATTTCTACACAGATCTTCATTTACTAGATGTGTGCTAGCATTTAAATATTTACAAGATGAAAATTCTATTGAATTCGAGTATCGTTCATGATGACAAAATAAGGGTCCTCTGCAATGGAATCATCAAACCATATTAGACTAATAGTTTAGGAGTTCAAGAAATTTGAGCAAATAGAATTTGTACGTAATATCTATGTAATTCAAACAAGAAAGATGGAACTAAAATGTTGCTGATTGAAGGTACGAAGCTTTATCTTTTTTAACATGGTTCTTTTTAATAACATGCTCATGTGCGACTTAAGTTTGTGCGATGCATTGCATGTCACATATATGGCATGATGCAAACCTCACACGTCGAACACAGGTGCAATCTATTTTTATAGGTTTCCAGTCGCTATCAATGAGAAAATGTCATGCATGGCCTGAATGAGATACTAAAAAAAAGTCGTATTGCTCACCTAAACCAACCAATGTTCTTCGCCTTTCCCAGTTTAATTTGAAGTAGTTGTTACACGTTATATTAGCTTTTTCAAAAGAAATGAGTGAACTCTTATTGTGAATGTTTGATGTAAATAAAGATTGATCATTTCTAAGATCAATTTTGTACGACTAAGAATATTATTATGAATGCATTTCCATTTTTAAATAGGGTTCACTCATTTCTTTCCATGTAATAATAGTTGTAACTGTTGTAACATGGAACATCCATCAGAACAATTAGCCATGGCATTTCGCTTCTGTTTACTTTCTAAAACTTGACTTCCAACCACTTATATTATGGAATATATTTTCCTGCATTTTTAACAAATTTACGTTGCTTTCGAGAAATAATAAATTTTGACTTCAGAGTAATCTAATTAAAAACATGGTTCATGTTCTGCTAGCATGGTAGAAAATGTAAGTAAACACGACGAGTACATTCTTTTAAATTATAAAAAATTACACCACTATTTCAAGCATCTCCATTGCGTTTTCTATGAAAAAATATATTTTTATACTATTGCTGTTTCAAATAGAAACAACACGATTTTTTGAAAGGAAATTATTTTGTACTAGAGCCAGTACAAATAGTCAATTTCTTTCACACTAACAAAACGTGGACTACAATTCTAATATGCTTTAGAACATTACCAGGTTTGTAATAACTTTGAAATCTTGAATCAAACAGACAAAAAAAAATCCAATTTTCTTGGTTAATCAAAGAAAATTTATTTGGAGAAAAAGTAATATGTACCAAATGTATAGATTCTTTTTTATTCACTAGTACAAGTTAAGGCATGTAAAAGTTTACATATTATTAATAACATATAATTTATAATGCACCCTAATTTGTACCAGCGTAGTGCTTTACAAAATCATACAGCTCATTAGTTTATCTACAAAACAAACCATCTCTTGAATAAAATTGAAAATATGATATATCCAGTCCAGTGCTTGGTTTCTGTCTTCTTCATGTTCTTGAATTTGACTATTATAATAAATAGATATTACTTTCATTGTTGTTGTAGTCTTGAGGTCCACTTCTTAAGAAATCTTCAAGCTGCACACTACTTATCTTTAAAATGAAAGAATTATTTATTATTCTACCTTTTCTTACAATTATTGCAAGCAGAGCAAGGCTATGGGCCAGATGCCAACAATTCAGGGAAGCTACAATCATATGTGTCGAATTGCTTGCAAGATTGTTTGTTGTTGTAATGTCGTTGTCATATTGTAGTTATCATGTTGTATTTCTATATCATTTTCATGTTGTATCATGTTAGAAATTGTGTTACTCTACTCGTATATGCTCATGTATGATGTTATTTTCTTCTATTTGATGACCTAAATGCTCATGTATGGGTTGCAATATGTGTATGCTCTTCTTTTACTAAACGCACCTAAAAAGAATTGCTGATTTTGCTAATATTTTGTAAGTGGGTTATATGGGTTACATGGGTCAACCTGTTTAAACCTGACCCGACACGACCCGTTTAGTTAAACGGGTTACACGGGTCATGTCGGGTCAAACCGTTTATAAATGGGTCGGGTTCGGATTCAAAAAATATGACCGTTTAATAAATGGGTTGAACCGACCCGTTTAAAAATTAACCCGAACCCGATTTGACCCGACCCAATACAACCCATTGATAGCCCTAATCCTGATCGACCAGACCCGGTGGCATGCCCTCAATCCCTTGGGAATCAATGCCGACCCCTCTAGAGGGATCAATGTTGATCATTCCGTATTGATCGGGGATTGTCCCCGGTCGCTCCACTCCGTTCTCCTGCCTATTTGCTCCAATTTCATGATCCCGTTTCCGATTTCCCATAGCTTCTACTGCTCCAACTCCTTGATCCAAATTGCCATTGGCTCTGACCCCTTGGTTTTGCACTCTAACATCTCCTAATGCTTAACCTATTTGAGGAATTCTGCATCATCTCCTCTTGCCCCTTCATCATTTTTTCCTATATAGCGTTCACCGTTATCTCCATCTCTCCATAGTGATGTAGGCGGAGGTTTGATTAGCTCCAGCTCTTGAGGATGCCTCCTGACTTCCTCTATGGTGACTCCTTTCTACTAGCGCTCTCTTTAAAAATTCCCAATCATTGTTCCAAATTCAAGCTCCAAATATTTTCCAAATCAGTAGGTGCAAGTACTATCAATGGAAGCACCAAAATGTTGATAGCAAAAATGACCTCCATCACCCAAGTAACATGAAAACACCACCAATCCAATAACAATACCAATCAGAGAATAATATAAGTTCACAGATCATAGATTCAGTGCAGAAAAGTAAGTGAACACAAATATTTTATTGTTGTTCGGCAAACTCTGGCCTACGACCACTCTAATAATCTTATTATTTATCCTGTAAGATTACAAGTACAGTTGTTCTTGCCTTAGGAAATCAGTGGAGGAAGGGAAGAGAGTGAAGAATAAGAGCTAGAAAAAGAATCCCTGAATGAATTCTAAGCCCACTGTATTAATAAGATAAGATTTGCAAATATCTCGCTCAAAATTTGAATTTGGAATCTCCAAGCCAAGATGACCTGACTCAAAAAATATTTAGGCCGATCGCTCACCCATAAGAAGGGTCAAACTCGACCGCTCTTCCACATATGGTAGGGCCTAGCAATCCCTTGTATGGGTCCCTCTACTCCTCCAGTTCATGTTTCCAAAGTGGTTTCCTAAGTTGATGCATCGTTCGTTCTGTTATTGAGCGATCGTCATTGAGTTGAGTTGCGATGCCAATTCGAACGATCCATAGCCATGTTAATCTGATATGATCCCTTGCCTAGGGGAAGTGTCAATTCCATACTTATTCAATTCTAGGGGTGTCATTCGTCCAAATCTGCTCGACCATCGTCCACGGCCTTGTTTTATAACCGTTCTTTGATCTTGATAATAATCTCTTCGGGCATCCTGCCATGATGATCATGAAATCTGTTTGGCCAAATCCATTGGTATACTACCTGGCCAAAAGCGGTATAAAAAATATTCGAAACTTTATAATTAATATTTCATAAATTTTAATTATTTAATTAATTTAGGACAATTACAAATGAATTAAATTGTTTGGTCAAAAGAGATTCATCATTTCGGTTGTATGATTCATCAAGTGTAAATTTGATCAGCTATTAATATTGAACTGTTCGAATATTTACGTTCATATGTCACTTGGTAGGTGATGTGACATTTTGGCCAAATTTATCGCTTACTTAGTTTCGGTAAAATCTAATTTTACGTTAAGTGTTTCCCGTTTGTAACTTTTATTTAAACCCATTCTCTTCATCAAAATTACATCGCTTTGAACTTATGAAACTTGTAATGGTCAAAGTTCCAATATTGTTCATATTCAATTCTATAGTCCAAAAAAAATTTAATTAGTTCAGTAATAACATTTATTATGAACCGAACTGCTCTGTCTAGAGACTTTGACTTTGAGTTGACTTGAGTTGACCGTGATACTAATCCTATATAACTGAGGAGACGAATCCTTCCTTGAATAGTGTTTCACTTTCAATACATCCACTAAACCAAATTATAGTCACTCGATGGACACCATGCCATGATTTTAGTATAATTAAAGTGGGGCTTTCATATTGAAGATCTATAGTATTCTTAAGTCGACAGAACTATGTAAATCAGTCACATCGATATTTTTGTTTGACCTTAGTTGTATTAACCAACAGAAAACTATCGACTGAGTCATTCCATAGTTATCCAATAACTATCAGTGCATAACCCCTAGGTGCCTCCAATAGTCATGAATAATACACCGCCAAACATTTGAAGAGCGTTATGTACTATAGTCTAAACAGAAACATTAATATCCAATCTTGATGCATCTTGACTAGGAACATTTAAAATGGTATATTTGTTTTCGTTGTGATAAATTACTTACAGTTTTAACACCTTGCAACTATTATCACAAAACATACCATTTATGGTTCCATTAAATATATTTTAAATTAAACTAATTATTTAATATAACACATTATGTCAAGTATAAAATAGAAAGAAAACGCCTTTTATTTCGAATTTGATTGGTTATCGAGTTAGATGTATGTAACAAATTACAAAATGCCCTTAGAGCATACCCCTAACTCTACCAGAGCATCATAATACCTTCATTGAGTTAGGGGCGAGTATGTTTGGGATGCTGAGGAGGAAAAACAAATAACTCCGTAAAAGTTACTGATAAGGGGAAGAGGAAACCTCGAGGAACTAGGACAAATGAAGAAGGTTAAAAGGGAGAATAGGTGATTGGTTCTTACCACCTGATGCAGATATTTTCTTTTTATATTTTTCATTTTTCATTTTGGATCTATGTACATAGGTCGTTGTTATGCAGGTATGGCCCGTGCCATTTTCT
The DNA here is from genome assembly GCA_030765085.1 of Allium cepa. Taxonomy (NCBI): domain Eukaryota; kingdom Viridiplantae; phylum Streptophyta; class Magnoliopsida; order Asparagales; family Amaryllidaceae; genus Allium; species Allium cepa. Next base: position 224,591,223 of record CM060928.1, read on the forward strand.
AATTCAAAGATAAGAAGATAATAGTTGTTTTTCTATCCAACCTTATCTTATTTACTTAATGACATCTTTAATCCATTGCCTTTGTACTTTCCGGCATGTATAAATATGTAATCACATGTAATGAAATTACTCATATATTATATACGTATATGTCTATGATCTGTGCATTACTTTTATTTACTCTGACTCCATACATATAAATATATTTCCATAATGCTTGGTGTTATTCCATTGATTAGATTTATTTATTGTCTGTTAAACATTTCATGTTTAACTATAAATAAAACTATACTTCACTATTGTAACTAAAATCATATGGTTTTCCACCCGTTTTCACATAAGCACCAATATAATCCAGTGTTGTACCTACAAAATTAATCATACACAGATGCTTATCTTCGGGTATCAGTGTTCATGATGCTTATCAGCAGGCATATATGCAATATCTCACCTGTAATGACTTGCATTTTTTATAATTAAAAATATTAAATTAAATAAGATCTCGGAATTTAATATTAGGAGAAAATAAATTTATGATTTATAAATGGGAATTTTTAAAATGTAATTTAATAATGTTGATTAAATGAAATTGACAATTGTTAATGTGATTTCAATCAACTGTAATGGTAAAGCTAGTTGGGAATGTAATTGTAGAGCTTAAATTGGAAATAGTTACAAGTTAATAAGGAATGAATTAAATGTTTTATTAATGGTGAAATTATATATATTAAATTGAGATTAGTTAATATAGAAAATGAAATCAGTTTGGGTAAGTAATTTATAACCCTTGGTTGTAAACAATGAATTAATAGATATGAGCTACTAAGCTGTAACAATTGAATTATTAGCATCTAATTGATTAAATCAGTTTGGAATTAATTTGAAAATCAATGAAATTTAATGTAATTAAATACTGCAGTTAATATGAGTTAAGATGGTAACTATAGATATGTATGTAATAAAATGTAAACTAATGTTAATTATATTCAAAAGGTAATAGTTGATTCAGTAATAAGAGTGAGAATCAAAATAAAAGAATTTATTGAAATCTTTTAATTAAAAAGAGGGAAGACGTTAATTTTAAACATACATTGAAATAAATTTAAATTTGGTGATTTATTTCCAATTAATTCAATTCATGCTTCAAAATTTAATGTAATTTACTGCATATATGTTTATACCTAAATATAAAATTAGGTTTTAGATCCAATTATATCATAAAAAAAGGATTATTTAGGTTTGGAATCTCATACGGTATTAAATTAAATGTTAGTAGGAGATGATAAAGGGGGTAAAACAGATTTACACTTGACTATTTCCTTTTTCAATTAGACTTGATTAGATTTAATTACAACCTAATTACCTATCCATCTTCACTCTTTTAATTTACTCTTACATTCATTGCCTTCTTATGTGGATTATTTTCATACCTTTTATTTATGAATGTAAACTATAAGTGGAGATAAAGATGTGCGTGTGCGTGTGTGTGTGTGTGTATTATACACATGTTTATATTACCTTATTTATGCTATCATATTTTTGAATGTATGTTAATGCATTCCTAGCAAAAAATTCAATCGAAATGTTAACATGTTTGTTTAAATTTCCAATCTAATCACAAAGAGAGAGAGAGAGAAATGAAAAGTTCTTAATGTTGTATATTCTTTTAATTTATGACACAAATTTGTGTAGAGAATTTATTTTCATTTATTGTGTGTTAATTAAATCTTTAATGGATGTCAATTTTGGTATGTTTGGGGTTAACTAAATTAATTAAGTGACCAATTGTTTTTTAAATTTGAATTCCAAAATTTTATTTACATTATAGATTTGGTCCATTCATTCCCTTTCTAATTAATAATTGCCACTTTCTTTTCATTATTTCCTCATTTGTTCCATTACTCCTTTCAATTTACATTGTCTGAAGCTTTTTCATTTTGTAAACATGAACTACTTTTCATATTTTTAGTTCTTTCTTTTACCTCTTTTTAATACCTGCTACTTTTAAAAACGCTATTCATATTTACTTTATTTCAATACCTAGTTTGTTTATATTTACTTTATTTTTTTCATTAATTTTCCAACTTCATTTCCTGTAACCTCGTTTCATTTATTTCTAATTAATAGCAGCCTCTCTTTTCAAATCTCATTGGCCCTAAACCTAACTCCAACCTTATAAAAATGATATGATGCAAATGAAACCCTAGCCTCCATTCTAATCTTCTTTGTTTTTCCTTTTTCATTTTCCTTCTTCAAATCATTTTGTTCTCTCTCATTTTATTTTTTCCTTCCTCTTTTAATATTCTTCTTCTTCAAATATTCTTTTGTTTAAACTTTCTTCTTTCTTTTCTAACCTTGATCTTCTCTTTCATTTTCAGTTCTTCTTGTTTTAATCCTTTTTTTGTCAATTCGTCTTTTTCAAAAAAAATTCAAACCTTCTAAACATACATACATACATACATACATACATACATACATACATACATACATACATACATACATATATATATTAATATAATAAGGATGAAAATTAAAGTAAATCAAACCAAAGCAAAATGAAGGAACAAAGCTGGCAATCAAGAAGGAGACTAAGGAAACATAGAGAGGAGCTGTTGACTAGAAGTCTATTATTTTTAGATTCGTATAAAGGTGAGTGATTTAACCCACTCATAAATACTAAATCATGTTATGTTAGTTAAATTAAATTTATGATGTGATTAGAAATTTATTAATTGTTATCTGGTATTTTAAATTGTCATTTAAATTTAATTTGAATTAAATTACCATTTAAATTTATATTGAATATTTAAATTGTTAGTTAAATACCTGATAATGATAACCGATTAATTATTGTGATTTATTGGTTGATTTAAATGATGATTATGATGGATGCTTAATTGTTGACATTTTAGATGATTTGATGTCAAGTTTATTTTATACGTTGTTATCACACTGCAAGTTCCCTTAGTTATTGTTAGGAAAATCACTATGGGTTGAAATGATACATATCCGAGCGATCTTATAGATTAGGGAAAAATCGTTATGGGTTGAAATTACAAACCCGAGTGATCTTATAGATTTGGAAAATTGTGATTTGGGATATGGTTTGAAGTGATATATATCCAGAAATTTAAATTTATTGCAGGTTGAAATGATATATATCTGTATCACTTCACCATAGGGTAGAAAATTATAACCACCGAATTGGTTAAATTAAATGTTTCTAAATCCCTAAATTTTGAATCTAGTTAAATGATATATTTAAAAATGAAATAAAATTGGATTTATATGAACTGAAATATTTTCAAAATCCAAGCATTCAAAATGTTGAAATTGAAGTTATTTTAAATGAATTATTTAAAGAATTTAAATTTAAATCTTAGAAGTTGAATTTGAAATATAATTGAAATATATTAAAATTGAGTTATTTTAAACGTTTGAATATTTAAACTTTGAAATCTATTTAATTTGAAGTGGTATAAATTTGTAGTTCGAACATGGATTTGAAATCGATATAATTGAAATGGTTTTTAACGAGAAGTTAAATTGAAACCTTCAGCTTTTTTAAATTGAAATCATTGAACTGAGATTGATTTAAATTAAATTTTTGGAATTAAAGTTGATTTGAATTGATTTGTGAAATTGGAAGAAACCATTCTAATTTGAAACTATTTTCGATATGAACTCTTTTTATATAAAAACTCTTTTAACATATAAACTATTTTTCTCATATAAACCATTTTAATATATTTGTAATTTTAATACACTAGCAATTTTTAATATATAACCTATTTTAATATATAAACTATTTTTTATAAATTATTTTTATAACCTATTTTTAATATGTAAACTATTTTAATACATATATTATTTTAAATTTATAAACAAATTTATATGTATATATATATTAATGTATAAACTATTTTTATAACTATTCCAATATATAAACTAATTTCAATTTTCAAACTGTTTAAAGTTGGAACTGTTATGATTTAGATTCACTTGATTTAAATGTGAATTTTTTTTTGAGAAAAATGTGTGATCCTCTAGAAATAGAGGAGAGCACACATGTAACTATATATATCAAAAAGTAAGGCTCTGCCAACATGCCTGACAGGTAGCATATCTAGGTACAAGTATCAAAGAAAAAAAAACTGAAGTATCATTGTAATGAGTTTCGGCAAGGCCACCGTCCATTACACCCCAATATCAAGCTCTCGCAATGCCACCGCCCAATAGTAAGGTGTTAGAAGTACCTGACAAAACTAATGTCTGTCACAAAGCTAATGATACTGGAAACCAGAACCATCTAAGAAGGAAGCTCCATGCTGCTGACTCGGAAGGAATGAAGATGCGACTAATCTGAAGTGGAACTGCTAATGATCCTGAAAGGAAAACTCCGCTCTGAAGACTTGCTAAAGCTGGAAGTAGCGCCTAGTTGAAGAGTGAATCCTCCTGAAAATAAAATGCCATAATGAAGATGAATCGAGAAGAGTCCCTCACTACAATCAGCAATCAGCAATCCTGTGAACCTGCAAAGTGAAACTAACACCATGTCTAGCCTAGACCTGTATCTGAAAAGTAACTAAGGAAAAAAGTTATAATGTTACACACATATATATATATAAGTGAAATTTATATACATATATGTATAAATGAGGTAGACGTAAAATTACAAAAGTAAAGCTAATAGGACAGAATAAAGAAAAGATTATAAACAAAAGACTAAAAAACAAACAAATGATTTAATAAAGTAAAGCTAATAGGGTCCATGATATAAAGAATTAAAAGATCAATAAACTAAAACAAATAAAAACAAAAACAATAATTAAAACAAATCTAAAATTATCCTTAAGGTCCCTTGATCAAAAGTAAATTATGATACATAGTGAAATCATCATTTAAATTTGAAAAAAATATATTAATACTACAATTGTTAATGTCAAAAATATTATATTTATGTTTAAATGGATTAATATTATTACTAACCTTATTAGGGTATTTTTTGAATAGGTTACTTTTAGCTAATTTATAATTAGGATTTGATATCCAATTATAACAAAATGAAGAAATTATAAAAATCAATTTATTAAAGTGACTATTATTATTATTAAAAATTCTCTGATTTCTTTTAAACCAAATTTACCAACAAGTTATAATGAATAAAGTGTCAAGTAAGAATCTATTATATTTTTTGAACATAAATCTAAAAGTATTCCAATAGAATTCACAATCAGAAATTTTAGTTATTATATTAAAGTTAAAATTTTTAAGGGTATTATTTATAATGAAATAAGTATCCATGCACTTATAACATACATGTTTAATATCTTTAAAATGCAGAGTACAAAAATAACATTTATTATCAATTTGTATATTTTTTCTTTTTAAAAGTTCTATAGTGTTTAGTTTTCTATGCATAATCAACCACATGTCAATTTTAGATTTAGGAGGAACATTTTGATTTCCAAATAAATTAAAAAGAATTATTAGTTACACCCGAAAAGTTAATAAATCTATAAAAAGAATTAGAAGTATATTTTTTACTCTTATCTCATTCCCAACTAATATAATCATTATTATTATCAATATTACAAAGATTTAATTTTAGCATAAAGCAAAGAAAACTGCCTAAATGTACAACCTATTAAATTTCTGTTAAAACTAAAATTCCAAGGAGAGTCATTTTTGGGAGAAAAAACTTCTATAATTAAAGCATACTTAAAATTACATATATCATATAGCTCTTTAAATTCAATCCTAAAAGGGATAACGGAAATCCAGCGGTCTTGCCAACCATAATGAATAATTATATTATTGCCTAAGTTAAAAATCTCATGAAATTCTAAAATGGATTTCCTAAAATTAGATAGTTTACAAATGACTAAAGGAGTAATTTGATATAAATTGTTGCTACCATTATAGCAATATTTAGAAATAATTTCTTTCTAAGTAGCATTATCATTAATATCCTTAAACTTCCATAATCATTTACCTAATAAGGATAAATTCATATTACATAAATTAGTGACTCCTAAACCACCATCCTTTTTAGGTTTACAAACAGTTTCCCAATTTACTAAACATTTAATACTGTTACAAGAGTTTTCCCCACTCCATAAGAAATTTTTTCTTATTTTGTCTTTTTATCAATTACCCAATCTGGAAAAAGATGCATAGACATCCAATAGATCGAAAAAGTTGGTAAAACAGAATTTATTAGAACTAATCTACCCGCTCTCAATAAAAATATCCCATTTCAATAAGAAATCCTATTTTTGATTTTATCTATGATTATAACCCAGTCATCATGTTTAAGTTTAGTAGATCTAATCACAAAACAAAGATGGTCAAAAGGAAAATTCATAGTATTATAATTAAGCGTATTAGCAACTAAATTTTCAATTTTTTCAAAATTATTTAAAACTAAAACAAAACTTCTACCAAAATTTATTTTTAAACCTGATAATAGTTCAAAACTATATAAAATAAACTTAAGAGAAATAGTGTGTCTGGGTAAATGGGAAGAAAAAAGTAAATTATCATCTGCAAATTGAAAGACAGACATACCGTTACGCGATATACCATTACATACATTCCCCAGAGATCCATTATGAACCGCTTTTTTAATTATCTTAGCGAAAACATATACAGCTAAGTTAAACAAAAGAGGCGACAAAGGATCTCCATGCCTTAGATTGAATTTTATTACCTAAAATACCATTAACCATAATACTAAAGTTACCAGTTCTAAGAAAATTCATGATCCAGCTAATCCATCTATGACTAAAACCTCTAGCATGAAAAATATCTACAAGAAAATCCCAATCTACTGAATCAAAAAATTCTGCGAAGTCCAAATTTTAAATGTGAATATTTTGATTTGATGGTTTAACCTATTTTGTGGTTATTTGAAAATGAATATGATTTATAGTGAATAATGATTTCGAAAGTGAATATGATTTTGAAATGATTATGATTTGGAAGCGAATATTATATTTTGATATGAAGTATGAAATGTTTGAAATGTAAAAGAACCATCTGGTGTGTAAAATATAACGATTTGTTGATAAAGAGATCGGGGTCGGATATTGTCATACTCTCTGCCAACTCCGAAACCACTTTAACAACTGTGCCCATGGTGGAGAATCTAGAACGAAGTAGGATGGTTTGGCGAATGCTACTGGTATGAGGTAAGAACTAAGCCCTGACCTTCGGGTCTTGAGATGACTAAAACAGAAGAAATTGACGGGCCAAGTGAGTTCACTCCTCCGATCGGACACACTTCTTCGATATCGAATCTGTTACTTTGTGATTGATTTGATGGACACCTTCGATTTGGTTATGCGAGTGTTGTTTCGAGGTGGGCGGTAGCTGCGGCTATGCATTACCACTAGTCTGGAAGTGTAAATGGTATAATCCTACCCTAAAATTTCCTCGTTGTGCCTTCTCATCTGCCTTATCGAGCCTACTATGATTTTGGTTTGTGTTGTACCTATTGGAGTGCTTCCTGATAGCCCACCAGTTTATGATGGAGTTTACAGTACTGTATAGACTACAACATTATATAAAATGTGTTAAGGGGGATATGGGTTACGCCTTAACGCCATTTTAATACTTTACTTTACTGTAGACATATTATAATACCGTATTGTATTATATATGTAGATAGTTTAATGGATCCTTAGGAGATGGAATCTCAAACATCTCTTAAGTTATTACATGCACGTTAGTCACTAGATAGGAGATGTAAAATGCCGTAAACATCTCTAAATCCGTTACACTCATATTTACTTATTTTGATTTAACTTACATGAGATCTTTTAGTTCTGACTCAAGTGTTTTGTCTTTTCATTACACTCGGGTCAGCCTGAGCTTTTCAGTGTTGAAGACATTATTCTGGAGTACGAGGATGGAGTTTAGTATTATAATATTATTTTATTTCACTGTATCATGTTTTTCGACTGCATTATTTATTTTTTCCTGCTGTATGTATAACTCTAATTTATATTGTAAAGTATATTCAAATGTTATTTGTCAAATGGCTTCATGAACTGTTTATTTGATTACTATATTTTGTCATTCCACTGTGAGATTCTATGTTTTATTTTTCCTTCTTTTCTCTTATTTTCTCTTATTTTCTTATTTATCCCATTAACAATCATCCCTTTGAGTGGTTTGAGTTGACATGTGTGATTTATTGTTGATTTAAACCGTCCCAAAGGTGGGTCGTTACATCACCCATCTCTAGGCATTAGTCAATGGTAAGAAGTGCATGGGTGAATTATATTATTCCACCCTAGTATAATTATACTCCAATGATCTGATCATGGGGTCAAAGAATTCCATCAATATTTATCTTTAGATTCCTAGACATCAGGTTTTCAAAATACAGAATGTCTAATCGTGCTACCGATCATGTAGCACAAAGTCAGACTTTAAGAATACGATTCCAACACATTCAAAAAGCTAACTTTATTCCAAAATTCATGGCAAATTTCGCCTTATTACCCCTAAGCTAAATGAACTGAAATGCCTAATTACAAAAATATATAAGTGAAATAGCAGTGCAAATGCTCACTATTCCATGCCTACAGAATTGGCATCCTTCCAACCATTGATAGCTTGAAAGTGCCGTCTCCAAGCTTCTATCCTACAGGGTCCTTCCTAATTCGACCAAGTGCCCATATATACATAAAGAATCATTTCAAAATGAGGTTGCCAATATCGAAGATATGATTTCAAACCTTAGCATTAAACTGCCTTGCTACTCTTCATTGGTTAGTAGCTACCCTTAGATTAGCCTTTTCGCTTCTCCTCTACCAAGTTGACAGATGATAACAACAACTCGTCATTCACCTTAAGGTCAAAATGTATCTATTTGTTAGAAGGAACTTCTGCTTCAATTGGAATCATGGCCTCAATTCCATAGGCCATTGCAATGGAGTGTGTCTAATTGTGGACTTCTTTATTGTTCGATAACCCATAATGCTAATGGTAACTCATCCACCCAGTTGGCCTTAGCTCGCTTTAATTGCTTCTTTATGAATGGTATGATGATTTTATTCACTATCTCCATCTATCTGTTTGCTTCTTGATGCAGTACCATAGCAAAGCTTTTCTTATTTTCATATTATGCAAAGAAATTACAGAATTATGCACTTTTGGATTAAGCTCCATTATCTATTATGTTCTTCTATAGCACTCAAAACCTATATAAAATGTTCTTTACAACAAATTTGATCACTTTCACTAAAGTGGATGTGGTGAGGGGCTTTGCCTCATCCCATATCATGAAGTAGTTACAAGAAAAATTATGTATTTTCCTCCTCCACGAGACGTCAGAATCACTTCGATAACGTGGATTCTCCATATCACAAATGGTCATAGGCTAATTATCTATGTAAGCTTGTTGGATGGAGCTCTTGAAATCTTCGCAAATCTTTGGCAGTAGTCACTTTTCCTTGAACATTCAGTGGAATCTTGATTAACTAGTTGGCCAGATTATCCATAGCATAAAGTTTTCTTTGCTAAAGCCTGCTCCAATGTGATCGCCACTACTTTCTTCATGAACATCATTTATGATCTTCTTGGATTTGTCTTTGTCAACACACCTTAGCAAGGGAATAGAAAATCTTCCCCTACATATCACTCCTTGCATAATGAACCAAGATATCATATGCAAGGGCTTAATTTTTTCATTTTGACTTTTAGGGAGTCCCTTTTAGAAAATAGCCTTTGATTGGAGTTATAATAACTCCTTCTCTTTAATCTTCATGATGTTACAAATAGTAGTTCGTCAACACTTAGAGATTACAGAACCTCATTGGCATGATTCTCAACAGTTGTGCATTACCAAAGCTCTCTAATTTGTCTAATGGATCAACATTCATATTTTCTTTTCTAGGGACATGTGATAACGTGTAGTGCTCATGTCATCTAGTAGCTCTAATACTTTCGACATGGGGGGGAAAATCATGTGTCCTTAGCCAGAAATTCCTTCTTCACTGGGCAAGCCATCAATTGGGGTCACCATAGATATGCAATGTTGCCCTCCCAGTTCCTTAGATATCTTGAGTCCCACTGCTGATGCCTCATATTCTACTTTGTTATTCATCACACAAAACTCAGACTTCAATGCATAGAAAATCTTCCAACCTTCTGGGGTAAATAGAAATACTCTAGCCTCGGAATCATGGTTATCAGATGCTTCATCAACATATAACTTCCATTGAGAAAGTTTCTTCCATCTTTCCTCCCGAGTGGTAAATTTATCAATGAAATCCACCAAAGCCTATCCTTAAATTTCCTTTCTAGGATGATAGGGTATCTCATATTGACTCATCTTGATAATCCATTTTAATAATCGTCTCGAAGTCTCAGCACGATGCAATACTTTCCTTAAGGGTTGATCCATCTATACACTTATCGGATGAACCTAAAAATATGTTCTTAACTTCCTCAATGTTATCAATAAACAATATGCTAACTTCTTTAGTTGTGGATATCATTTTTTCTCTCTAGTTAATTGCTTATTGATATAATAGGCTGACCTATGGTTCTTATGCTCCTATTGCACCAATGCCAAACTCAACGTGTGAGTCAATACTGCTAAGTTAATGTAAAATCTATTTCTTTAAAAGGAATGGATAATATCGATGGTTACTTTAGATCTTCCAACAGGTGCTACAAAGCAGCTTCATTTCACTCATCTATCAGAACTTCCCTTTTTCCTTCTTGAGAGCATTAAAGAACGATATACACTTATTGATCACTTTTGGGATGAAACGACTCAAAATGGTGACTTTACCATTCAATTTCTGCATTTCCCTCTTTGTCCATTGGGTTGTAATCTGCCTTAAAGCTTCAATCAGATCTGGGTTAACTTCAATTTCCTAGAGTTCACAATGAACCCCAAATACTTTCCTGATGCAACTCCAAAGGAACACTTTAATAGATTCAATATCATTTCATATTTCCATATTACATCAAATATAAGAAAGGTCGCATATGTGGTTAGTAGTTTTCTATGATTTCACATCTATATAGACCTCCATCGTCCGTCTAATACATTCTTTAAACAATTTTTTTACTAAATGCCAGTACGTAGCTCCAGCGTTATTTAGACCAAATGAAATAACTCGATTGAAATATAGTACTAAACCCATAATGAAGTTCATATTTTATTGTTAGGGGACTTACAATGCAATCAGATTGTAATTGAAGTACTCATCAAAAAAGGATAGCAGTTCATGTTCGGTTATTCCATCCACTAATTGATCGATCCATAGAAAAAGGAAATAGTCCTTCAGGCATGTTTTTTCAAATCTAAACAGTTGATGCATGTCTGTTATTTTCTACTTGCCTTTTTGACCATCACTAGATCGATGCTCGTTCTAGGTATAATGCATCATAGATAAAGCCGTTCACTTTAAGCATTTCCACTTCTTCCTTCAACGTAGCTGATCGCTTCGATTCCAGGCTGCGTCATTTTTGTTTACTAGTGGGTAGCTTGGATTCATATTTAGTGCATGACATCCAACTTCCAGTAAAATCCTGCACATATTGTAATGTATCTAAGCAAACATGTCCTTCTTTTCCTAAGAAACCCTACTAGTTCTTCACTCATCTTCAGGCTTAGTTGAGAATTTTGAGATCCAATTTTGAGAACTTTCAGAGGATTTTCTTCGTCTATCAACATTTCAATCATTAGCTCCAAGGTTTCGCCCTTACCTTTTCCAAATCATTCATGGATCCATAGCTTTTTTGAACTTGCTAGTGGACCCAAGCCAAGGCTCTGGCAGTAATTACTGTGTATCAGCATATGTGATGTAGGGAGGCTTCAGTGCATCATTTCCTTTGTCCCTTTGCCATGCCTCTTTGTGCTCGATTACATAGCACTCTTGACACGTGCTTTGGTTTTCTTAGATTACTCCTACTCCATTTTCCATGGGTAATTTCATTATCTAGAACTACGAAGCTGTTAGCCAATGGAATAGGGATCTTAAGGCTAAATTAATACTAGAGGGAGTTAATAGTGTTTAATAGATTATATGAATATTTTTCAAATTCTTTATGATTCTACTTGAAATGATATAATTAATAATAATAGAAACAATCATAGAATCAAAGAACAGATAAAAGTAAATCTAGTAAAAGTAAAAAGAAAAGAACACACCAGGATTTTATATTGGTTTGGAGTTACCCTACATCCAGTCCCGCATAATTCCTTGTACATATTTTTTTTCATCTAGTAAATGCAAATACAATCTTAATTTCAAGGTTATAGGACACGCCCTCCAGAATCCCGGCCTTTGGGTAGAGCTACTTGATTTCCAGGCTATAAGTTCACCCACTAGATTTATGGACTACTAAGCATAGCCAATGATTTAAATAGTCTATAATCACACTTACTTAGATTTCAAGGATACCAAGCACACGACAAAGTATAAGAGTATGATTTGATAGAGTTTACAGACTCAGATCTTCAACCTTGATTACAGTTGATCCTATAACTCTTGAATAGCACTTTGATCTTGAGAGACATGAGAGAAATCAGGGAGTATATGAAAGAGAATCAAACTAGTAATGATTGAATTTGATTCTGGTTGAATTTCAGTGGAGTTTAGATAGAAATTGATTGAGAAATCAAGAAAGTGAAAAGGGAATAAAATAATAATAAAGTAGTTAATAAAAATTCATTTGGATGTCTGGTATATGTAGGGAAACAACGATCATGTCCATTCACGAAGAGATACGATGAAAAGACACTTCCAATCAAATTTGAATTTGACGGCCACTATGTCGACGTACATAGATATGATATGTCGACATATCCCTTTGTTTTTTGAAAAACACTTTATAAAATTATTATGAAAATTTGTTGCTTTGCAAAATAATTTGATACTTTGTAAATCATTTTAATATAATTTATAAACATTTCAATCAAAATATAACTTAATGAAACTTTATAAAATAATTTTGAAAGATTTAATAAGAATATTCAATATAATGTAAATAATATATATAAATCAATATAGTTATTAATTATTTAAGTATAAACAAAAATTCAATATGTATAAACTTAAAAACACTAAAATAATATCTTTATAAGTATAAGAGATTTGAAAATCATTTTGGGAAATATTTTGAAAAGATTATTTTAAAACAGAATATTTGAAAAACATTTTGAAACAAAATTGGAGAAAGTAAGAGAGATCAAGAAACTACTATCAAGGTTTTAACATAAATCCTATGACTTTATAACTTATCCGGAATATCTTGAAATCTTGAACTCTTGAAACTTTATAGGCCCATCTTGAATCTACTCTTGATATCAACATCTTGTTGCTGTACAGTCTTCTTAATCAATAACTATCTAATATCATGCACTATATACTATATATATCTTGATAAAACATTAGTATCTATATTTAATTTAATATCCTATAGTTTTTATCATCAAAACCTATGGTACTAACAATCTCCCATTTTTTGATGATGACAACTCTGTAAATAAGGTATAATGTAACTCTACCTGGGTTACAAAACTCCCCCTTAATCTACGCCTAGATTTTATATATTTCTTCCCCTTTGTTGTCAAAAAATACCCCCCTAAAATTATAAATCTAACTCCTCCTAAATAAAATACTTATAAAATTGAGAGTTAAATTCAATAAATAAGATTTAAATGCTATGCTAATGAATCATAAATGATATATTGAATACGATATTGTAAAGATGTAATATGTGATACATAATGAGAAATTATGACATATAAACGATGAATAATATATGATATGAATGATGAATAATATGTGATATAAATAATACTTAATATAAGATATAAGTGATATATTATGACATATATTAAAATACATAATGATAAATATGATAATATAAACTATGCTAGAATGCTAAGTAATATGGATTTAACTATATGTATGAATGCTGATTAATAATAGATATTAATGCCATTAAATAAGACAAACTAAATATAACTTAAACTATTTATTTAATTACTATGAAATATGAATGTGGAACACTAATAATCACTAAAAAAATACTGGGAACAAACTATTAACCAAGATGATAAATATATCAAACTACCTAATGTATTTAAAATAATATAAACTAGATGATGTGTGTGTACATATATCAAAATTCAGTTATGAGATTATGGAAGATGATTTAATATAAATGTTATTGTTGCATAAACCTAATCATCCAAATTTTACAAAGAAATTTGTATATTAGATTATTATATAAATTCACATATTTACATAACAAACCCGATTAAGAAACTTAATCATAGCCTAACCATAATATTTAATAAGTGTAACTACATATACGAACAAATATGATTTTATAAACTTATTAACCTCTCTATTTAGTTTCTTTAAAATAATTCATCTTAACTTAAGTGTTAAAAATCCAAACTTCCATTACTACGTTTACAAAATAACTATTTTACTTAAAAAAATTAAAATACTTATAAACATGTTAATTTTTTTAACTTGCTTAAAGATATATCATAATAGAATATTTCAAAAAATAACAAAGATTGAAAAACAAAAAATAACCATATTTTGTATTAAAAGCCTTTTTACTTAAAATTTTTATAACTAATTAAAAGGTATTTAAGCATGAAATCAATTTTAAAACATTAAAATATAAGTTAGAAAATAACTCTAAAAAGAATAGAGGAAAATTCTTAATTTAAATATCATATTTACATAATTTAAAGTTTAAAACAGAAAAGACAACATTTTCAGAATGTTGTAGGTTCTGTTGCAAAATGTATTCAAAATGTTAAACCAGGAACTGCAACATTTATCAAGTGCTGCAAAACATCTTTGAAACACCTTCCACCAAAGCACTAAAATGCTATCTAAACAATTCGCAACAGGCAAAAAGTGTTATAGAAGCAAAAAGTTACATTTCAAGAATGCTATCTATAGTTCTTGTCCTCCTTTTAACATGATTTTGCATTAATTTTGCAACTAGTTGTTGACACTTAAGCAATTGATTTTTGATCCCATTTTTCTACAATTGTTTGTATGCTTAGACTAATTAAAAACAATGAAGAAAAATATTGAAAAACGTAATAATTAAAAAAGAA
Organism: Allium cepa; assembly: GCA_030765085.1. Taxonomy (NCBI): domain Eukaryota; kingdom Viridiplantae; phylum Streptophyta; class Magnoliopsida; order Asparagales; family Amaryllidaceae; genus Allium; species Allium cepa. Next base: position 224,606,344 of record CM060928.1, read on the forward strand.
ACTCTACTATACCTTTTATTTTTAAACAAAAGCAAAGTTCTAAAAATTCACTCATGATATTATTATATGCAATATAATGTGATAAAATGCATTTTTTCGTAGTCACAGTTTAAAATTATAAGTGTTTAATGAATTACATGTGTAAAGACACTTGGCATCATGCATGAACACAATGATTTCCTAAATGACAAGTGTACTGACACATGTCATTCCACATGTGTTACTATTTATTTACATGACAAGTGTTATATGATGTAGCATGTTCTTATTGATTGAAGGAATATATAAATAGAGTCTTATTCATATGTTCTAAATTCATTCAATCAATTCCATGAAGCCATAAAGTAAATATCTCATCATAAAGTTAGTAAAAAGTAAGATTTAAAGAAGAAAAATAACATTTAGAAGAGTTGAAATCACGGATGAAGGTATTTATTTTTATTTAGTATATCCATGATGTCATTAGAAAGGAAACACTTAATAAAAGCCATTAGGAAAAAGATATAACCAATCACAAAGAGGCATGACCGTTTTAATAAGAATTAAAAGCACAACTTGACAATTGAAGTGTCAATTGAATTTTACTAAAATAAAAAGATATGTCTCATTAATTTAAATTACTCAAAATTTGTTTGTTTATTTTATTAGTTATATATATACTAATAGTTCTAGAATATATTTTTGTTATTTAAAAATATTTAATTTAAAAGATCATAAAACTTTAATTTTTGGCTCTAAAAAAATGTAGCAGTTGTAACTTATTAAGCGTCTATTCATTCAAAAATTATAAAAAAGTTATAATTCAAACTTTGGCTTCAACTTTTATAAAATCAAGTATATCTATCTTATATTTATGTAAGAAATTTCATTATTACTTTATAATCTCTAAGATTTAAAACATACTATTATATTCACTATTTTCTGCCCTATTTTCAAAGAACATAATTAATTTTGTAAAGGTTTTACAAAATCTTAAAATTTGTATTTTTTTGAAATCGTTTTCTAAACTTTTTGATGCATAATATTAATTAAAAATTAAAATTTTCTATTAGATATATAATTTAGGATATTCTATAAATAACATCATAAGACATTTCAAAAATTACATTGTATTTCAATTTGAAAACTATCCGTTAATTTCTTTTTGAGGGAAAATTTACTTTCTACTTATTTAAACCGTTTGGTTGTTTGGAACATAGAAGAATAAGTAAAATGTCTTTATACTTGAAGCAATATATAAAAGTTTCTATTTCCTAATCCCTTCAAAGATAATGTTTGACTCATTATCTTTGATGTGGCAATTACCATTTTCAAACTTAGTTTTAAAATCCTTATCATATAATTGACCAGTACTAAGAAAGTTATATTTTAGATTCTTAAACAACAAAACACTAGAAATAGTAGGAGTTTTAGAATTACCGACATTGCTGATGCCAATCACATATCTCTTAGAGTTGTCTCCAAAATTTACTGATCCACCATCTTTGTAAACTATATGTTTCAAATTCTTTAGATTTCCAGCATGTGTTTGTAAACTATCCAATACCCATTTTCCCTTTTTGATCCGTAGCATTTGATCATAAAGTGTTCGTTCATGAATAGTCATGTAACACACCTGTACCTACAATTCAAACTTTTTCAAAAGATCACGTGATTTTTATAATGAATAGATGCAAATTTATGAAAAATCATTATAATGATTTTGCAAATTATCCTTTTTAAAATATTGTTGAAAATATTATCAGAAATTGCCATTGAAATTTTTTCAAAAATAAAATTATGAATACTTTGAAAACCAGCGCTTTGATACCAAATGTTAGTCCACGGAATAGGGATCATAAGGAAATATTAACACTAGAGGGGGGTGAATAGTGTTTAATGGATTATATGAATATTTTTCAAATTCTTTAAGATTCTACTTGTGATGTAATTAAAAATCACAGAAACAATCACAGAATCAAAGTACAGTTAAAAATAAATGCATTAAAAGTAAAAAGGAAAGAAAATACCAGAATATATATTGGTTCGAAGTTACCCTTCATCCTATCCCACACAATTCCTTGTGTGGATTTCTTTACAACTATTAAATGCAAATCCAATCTTGATTTCAAGGCTATGAGACACATCCTCCAGAATGCGTGCCTCTTGGCAGAGCCACTTGATTTCCAGGCTAAAATTTCATCCACTGATTTATGGGCTAATAAGCACACTCAATTGATTAAAATAGTCAATAATTACACCTACTTGGATTTCAAGGATACCAAGCACACCACGGGGTATAAGAGTATGATTTAATAGAGTTTACAGACTAAGATCTTCGATCTTCATTACAATTGATCCTATAACTCTTGAATAGCATTTTGATCTTGAGAGAAATGAGAGAGTATATGAAAGAGAATCAAACTAGTAATGATTGAATTTAATTTTGGTCGAATTTCGGCAGAGTTTCGATAAAAATTGATTTAGAAATCAAGAGAGTGAAAAGAGGGGAGAAAAATAAGAAAGTAGTCAATAAAAATTCATTTGGAAGTCTGGTATACATAGGGAAACAACGGTCATGTCCATTTGTGAAGAGATACGACGAAATGACACTTCCATCCAAATTTGAATTTTCAATTTTACGACCACTATGTCGACATAAGATAGGATATGTCGACATATCCCTTTATATTTTGAAAAACATTTTATAAAAATTATTTTGAAAATCCGTTGCTCTATAAAATAATTTTATACTTTGTAGAATCATTTAAATATAGTTTATACACATTTTAATCAACTTAATAAACTTTATAAAATAATTTTGAAAGATTTAATGAGAATATTTAATATAATGTCAACGATATAAATATATATCATCAATATAATTATAAATTATTAAAATATAAACAAAATTTTAATATATATAAATTTAAAAATATTAAAATAATATCTTTATAAGTATAAGAGATTTTAAAATCAATTTGAAAAATATTTTGAAAAGATTATTTAAAAACAGAATATTTGAAAAACAATTTGAAACAAAATTAGAGAAGGCGAGAGAGATGAGGAAAGTGCTATCAAGGTTTTAACATAAACTCCTTGACTCTATAACTTATCTGGAATATCTTGAAATCTTTAACTTTTCAGTACTCATGAGTCTTCATTCTTGAACTCTTGAAACTTCATATCTGCATCTTGATACTGTACAGTTTTCTTAATCAATACCTGTCTAATATCCTGCACTATATACTGTATATATCTTGAAAAAACATTAGTATCTATATTTTATATAATGTCCCTATAGTTGTTATCGTCAAACCAATACCTAAGGTACTAACGAAGCGAGAAAAATCCTAAAACCAAGAAGGGCCAGTCGGCCTAAGAAAATATTACAGGTGAAGAATCCATTCGCCATAACAAAGTTCTTCAAATGGACCACCTTATGGTCACCATCTTCTTGCTACACTGACAATTTGATGAAACTAATTGGATCCTTAGCTTCTTTTGTAAAAACTTGAATGTAGGATTTACAAGGTTGCATATCGTATTTGTCAATTCGCATCTAATCGATGTTTCCTTAAACGGAGTATTAACCGAGTTTCCCCTAAAAACAAGAACTCCATGCACAGTCATTGGCCCAATCACAGCCGTAATTACCATTGGGCAAGTGTCGGCACCACGAAACTATTAGCATCCCTATTATAATAGAAAATATCATCATCTACTTTCCATTTCTACTTTATTGAACTCCTTCTTCAGTTGCATAATACATCTCTTTTGGCAGATGCCTCGGAGAACTTCCATATCACTCCATCTCGTTTCAACTCTTTCTGTAGGATGTAGACCTCCAGAAAATGTGTTAGTTACGAAAAACCTTTATGCTTGTCTTAGGCCCTCTCCACTGGTTTCGGTTATATTGCCTTGAGGCGGTAGCCTCTAAGGCTAGTTATTTTCTTATATGCCCTCGCGAGTTTTGACATATTGTAGTTTCTTTTACCAAATTAAATCTTTAATCACATAATGGAGATGTCAGCATTAATTTGTGTTGTGTCTCTCATAGAAGTGGCAATAATTTCTAGAGCACTTGTCCTGTTCTGTTGCACCCTCGGGTAAGGTTTCTTGTATCACTCAATACCTGGCATAGCAAGGTAAATATTCTCTACGAAGTCAGTCAAATACATGTACTTCCTACCGCAATTGAATATGAAACACTTTTTCAAGCCTTGTTTCTGTGAATCGGCAAATTATTCTCTACAGAGTCAGTCAAATACATGTACTTCACACCGCAATTGAACATAAAACACTATTTCGGGCCTTGTTCCTTTGAATCAACATTATTAGCAATTTGTTGCTTATTTCCATTAACAGATTTTCTATTATTACCATCTTCTTGAAAACCATGTTACTTTAAAATACACTATTCCATCTAGCTCAACCGCCAACACACTATCCTTCTTTAAGTTCTGCCTCTATCAAGCATAGAAATTGATTCGCCTTTCTATAGAGTTCCTTCTAGGAAGTTAGCCTGTTCATCCCGAGCCATTTTCCAAAATCAGTTTGGCTATGGATTACTCATATTAAAGGCTTCAAAACAATCTATTTTCTTGGTTAGTTAACCACTATCACGTGATGTTGAACTATTTTAGAAAACTGTTCAAGGTCTCTCTAAAACTTTAGTGAAAATTTTCCTAGGACATTGCATCCTTCAGTTGAATAGAATGTACTCAAAACTGTTCCATGAACTTCTCGGCTAATGAATAAAACGATGATATGGATCTAGGCTCAAGCCGAAAGAACCGCATCGTGGCTAGTCCCTCCAAGAAGAAGGGAAAATATTTATATCTCACTACATCATAGCACATGCACTATCAATTTGCCACTTTTACTACGTGAGATGTTGCGTCGGGTCAGTCAATCCATTATATCTCTTCATCATCGGATTAATGAACCTACTCAGATACACAACTGCTCTAATATTCTCTATGAATGATCTTTGACTAGCCATGGACCTCCTCTACCTTCTTTTGTCATTGGTTCTACTACAACAAATTCTTTATTGTTTATGTAGTCAACTTCTTACTACCTATGATTTGCCCTGAGTAGCAACCATCATGTACATCACTGCATTGAATAGGCAACACTCATAATTAGCACGACAAGGTATAGTTCTCCCTATCTTTGGGAATCTACTCACCTGGTTATTCGTTGATTTCGATTCCGACTACGTCCTCTCCTCGAATCTCCACCTGGGTTTACTTCAACCGCACCATCTGGAGGACCAACTTTCTGCCTATCAACAACAACATTAGCTTCCTACAAGTCCTCCTCAGTGTATCTAAGATCCATACTGACCCATCAGGTCGGTATTGACCAATGCCGGTGTTGCCTCTATATTTTCCAGTCTGCCTCATTAAGCCCCCATTCCGCTCCTTTTCTCCCCTTCTCTATAACTTTTCCTGATTAACCTTCTTCATCGAATTTAAAGAAGAAAAAGAACCCTTTTCCTCTTGCAATGCTTACTGGATCCTTTCTACTGTGGGGTTATGCCAATTTAGCAAGTTTTTTCCTTTATCTCTTCTATAACGGACTTCTGGCTATCTACCATCCTTTTGTTCATCTCAGTCATCATGTGGTCCAACATTACTTTAGTAACAACTTCTTAAGGCTAAGAAGTCACTTCTTGTTTCTATTGATCAACTCTATTAGCTCTATGGTCTGTACCTTCAAGCTTCTGTGGGATCACACTGGATCTAGTAACCTACTTATGAATCATATCCTTTAGATATGAGTGGAGATTTTCATCAAATCCTATTAGCAATCAAATCTGACCTTGAATTCTCTTTCTCAGTAAAAGAACCCAAAAATGTTTTCAAGGAAATGATAAACACTCACAACTGATCAAAAGCAAATTAGAAAATTAAGAAATAGAAAATGAGATGAAAAACACACAAACTTTTAGAGTGGTTAAAATTAAATCAAGTATCTATGTTAGTATATCTTTTATTACTGTTTTGATTTACAACTCTAACCGAACTACAACAAAATCTAGAGTTTTAATTTGGTTGGTTTCGAATTTGGAAGCAGCTCCATAAAAAAATCAGTAAAAAGGAAGAATGTTCATTATTTCGTCGTTTTAGGGTGCCTATTCATTAGCAAATTTTGCTTCAGAATCACATGATCATCGTTTGAATCGTTCAAACATGTATATCTGAATTTTCAAGATAGAGAATAAGATAGACTATGCAATTCTCTATAGTTGGATCATACTTACCGATCTATGTGGATTAGTATCGACTGATATGGGTGATTTTTCTTTAAAATAGCTTATGTATTCGACTTCTGAAAAATCGATCGTTCGACATCGAACGATGTCACATCACTATGCTTGCCCTTTTCTTCAACCTTGAACATGAGTCCATATAAAAGCAAAATGGGTTGATAAAAATAACTACATCATCCATCACCAAACAATATTAGTCGATATCGACAAATAACACTTCTTCTATGCATAGTTAATTTTCTTTAGTCTTCAATCTTGACATCTTTCAATCTTCTTAATCTCTTCCTTCATCATTTTGTAGTCCAGATTCATCAAAATGTTGCTTGGTTCAAATACAAGAAAATAGAATGTATTTCAAACAACTAACTGACGTCATGCATGATGTTATTTCTAATGCCTTATTGATCCCATTTTGTGCCAAGGTCACTATATTTTCTACATTATTCTAATGCCGCGGAGAACAATTTTTGAATTGCGAATTCTAGAATTTTTGTGCACCTTTCAATTCCATTCTTAAAGCATTATTGCATATTAGAACTACATTTCTTTGCTCTAACACAAATCTAGACAATATCATAAATAGTAATTTATGCAATGCCTAAGGGCGGCAATAAATTATAAACTAAACACAACAATATCACCATCAACCATAATACATGCCAAATATAGTATTGACATTAACCAAATCCTCAATCATATCAATTCTACACGTCCATCAAATTATAATTAAGCTGTATACATATAAGTTCCAACAATACTACATGTTCGTCAAACACAATAGCATCACATATATAATAAGTAAACAAATAACCTCAATCATCTTGATGCTAACTGGATATTCCTGGAAGCTTTGCAAAAACATCTCTTTAAACTTTTAATACTGCCTTTGTAGCACATTGACCTTCTTCATTAATTTAGTTCTATCCTATGCTTCATCGATGTTGTAGGAGACATCTCTAGCTCTATTTTTTTTCATTTTATTAACAACACATTAACATAAGCCAAATTGCAACATTGCATTGAAAGTAGTTGGAATTATTTTGTGTATAATTCAGTAGAAACACATAGCTATAAATCCGTACATGTGTAGTAGATAGTTCTGATATAATCCAAGACTTATTTAATTTGAATTTTGAACTATAATGGCAACCAAGGTTAAAGTTAAACAATTATAGGATTGGTATTCTAATAAAGAAAAATGTGATAGTAAGAACTTAAAGATTTGTTCAATTTTAATAAAGCAAAATTTGAACAATTATATGTTGATGTCTTCGAGGTTCGAACCCATGGCCGCTATAACCTCAGCCTATAGCACTGCTTCACTGGCTACTAAAGCTAGTAATCATTGAGAATTTTATAAAATTTTGAATTTGTTTTATTTAAGTTTTGGTTTAATTTTGTTTTGTCATATAAATTATAATACGATTTACTTTGATATAAACTAATTTTGACATAATTCATATTCTAATATAGTTATTTATTTTGATAAAATTATAATATATAATTTTAACTTTGATAAAACGTTAATTTTGATATAATGTTTTGATAAAATTTTAAATTTGTTGATTTTTTTATAAAAGTTGAGTTTTTACAAATAATTTAATTTTAACAAAAGCTAAATTTGATAAAAAAATTAATTTAGTTCTATGAAATTTCATTTATAACAAAATTCTAATTTCGATATTATTTTTGAATTGATGCAAGATCAACTTTGACAAATTGTTAATTTTTGTACAAAATTTTATTTAGTTTTAATAAACTTTAATTATAATGCAATTTCAATCTTTGTTAATTTAAATTTGATGAAATTATAATTTCGACATCATTTGAATTTTAAAAAAGTTGAATCACAATAATTTTTAATTCTAACAAAATTTCAATGTCGATAAACGTTGGATATTTTTTGTATTATCATAAAATTTTATACGAGATCAGAATCTCAATATAACTGTATATTTAACAATATTATAATAGTTTTACAACATATAAGTTTAGACATAATTGTAACTTTAAAAAAATATTTATACATTTGACTTAAAGAAATTATAAATTTTGAATTAATTATATCTTATTTTTAATGGTTGTAATTGTTATCTGGTTTGAATTTAGGAAAAATATTAATTTGGTACAGTTTAAATCTAGTTTTTGATAAACTTTAGTTTTTATTTTAATAAATTTAATTTAACATTTTTAAAGTCATGGTATGTTTTAATTTTTCTAAATCAAATTAGTTTTGATATAATTGTGGATGCTTACTAACATTCGTAATATACCATTTTTGTTTCTAGGGCTTTCTTTTGGATTATAGAGAAACTTAAAACTATATTTTGATCGATGGAAAAATAACATTAAGTTTGTAATTCTTTTATTATAGTTTTGAACAATTACCGTAGGAATACTACCATCGTTATGCCTATGATCCACCTTTCTGGCTAGGGAAGAACAAAACGTGCTAATGACTTATCAACTTGATGTGTTGCACCCACGCCTTGATTTTGCAGCTCATCAATCCTAAATTGATATTTTATCCATTTTGTATTTTTCATATTTGTGAGAAATCATATTTGTATACGTATACATAAGCATAGACACATACATACATACATATGTAATATATATATATATATATATATATATTATTTAAACAAGTTATGTGGATGACTTATAGTTTATTTGGTCCCATCTTCATTAAATCATCCACTGTTAATTGGTTCCTCGCACGACTGACCTTATGAGTTTTACATTACACTCCCTAGAGATTGACTCTCTATGAAGCTCATCATATCGAATATATTGTCATATGCATATTATAATATGATTTAAATATTTAAGAATTACATACTAGATCAATATGATAACATGTGTGGGATTTAGAACCACCACAATGCAGCTCTAGTAGATTATGCAATCGTTTATGACATGCCTTTTAAACTCAACTGACTCACAATATGTTAGAAAATTTTCATATATCTCTTAAGCCACTTCTCATATATCTCTTAGGCCAGTGTTGGATGTACTTTTCCAATCTTTCTCATATTATGCACCTACTTTTGATATTTTATGCCAGATATCATCTTATACCTTCTTTACAAGTTCAGTGAAACCTCCTCTTTCCATTGAAATGAATTTTGTACATTCAGTTAAATATATTTTTAACAAAGTAAAAATCATACTTATAAGACTCGTCTATATATATATATAATATCTGAGCCTGTCAGAAGAAGTTTAAATGGATGAATTTTAATTTTTTTCCATTTTAGATCTTTGTTGGGACTATGAAAGCTAAACAGATTTTAGGTCCTCTCTAAAATATTTTAAATAAAACCTTTCTTTTATTTTATTTGTTATAAAAAGGTTATTATTATTAGGTTTTAATTTATAAGTGCATTTGAAACACATGTTTGTGTAAAGTGCATATGCTATAGACAAGAAGTGTATGTATGAATGTGACCTTAATGGTGTTGAGATTACCACCGCAACTGGCCCATTTTCCCTTTACATATCCCTTTGTTGTGTAAGATTTTGTTTAAAAATTACATATATATAACAACAGATAGATATATGAGAACATATATGTATTTATGTATGTATGTATGAAAGTGTGTGTGTGTATTGAGAGTAAATTTTACCATTTTGTTTTAAAAGTTAACAATAATAAATCCAATTTCAATTAAACAAGATTTAGAGGTTATTTTATGGTTTTACACTAGTGTACATTTTATGAATTTGAGTTAAATTAGTATACACATAAATGTTTCCGTATATGTATATGTGTGTGCGTCTATAAATATATTAAATTTAGAAACAAATCATGTATGAAAAAAATATAATTTATTCTATATGTATATTAAAGCTAACAATTCAATTCAAACTTTTAATTTGTAAAGGAAATAAAGAATTTAGGATTTTACATAAAACTTTGAATATATGAAACAAAAGGTTTATGGTTTAACACAAAAGCCCATTAATTATTATAGAAAAACATTTATTTTTATCTATACAATATTTAAAACATCAACCATATAACATACAACTTGTTTTTTAGTAAAAGTTTTGAAAACAACTGAAAAAGGAAATCACACAACTTTTGCACATGTAAATTCATGGTAAAGCATTTAGATCCAAATGAAACTTAGAACAACAACAAATAATCAAATGAGACAGAAGATCTAAATTATATTAATCATGACAAACATATAGTAAATGGAAACATAGAAACAAAAGTGGATCTGAATCAAATCAAAATAAGAAACATACTATTAATTAAGATGGGCAAAAAGAGTTTGAATTACATTTTCAAGATAAAAGATCAAATATATGAGATGATGCATATAGAATTTAAAATCATATAAACAAGTCAAATTAGAATAATACCTTAGGATATAGCTAAAAGTTTCACCTTGAATGATGAATTGATGCTTTTAGATTCAATTGAATCAATATTTAGATCTTTCAAAAATCAAGACAACAACCACATTTAGTTTGATTTTTTTGGGGATTTTTCTTTCATGGTGCAATGGAATTTCAACCAAGAGAGAATGAAGAAAGGGGGAAAAAAATTAAACTACTAGGTGGGTTCTAGAATGAATGAAAGAGAATTTGTTTTAAAGGAAAAAAATGAAATCTTTTAATTTCCATGTTTAAAACTTTACCTATTTAATTTCTCATTAAGTCTCATCAAATCCTCTATGCTGCCTTTTAATTGAGTCACATTCATTTCATAAATGAGATTTAAATGTGTCATAATAAAGAGTAAAGGATGGAGATTTATTTCCTTCCTTTTATTGCTTCTTTGAATTTTCAGATCACATTTGATACCTCTACCCCTTCATCATGCATGGCCGGCCATAAAAATTGTATATAGGTCTCAAAAATTTCCCAAAACCACTTATCAATTAATGTATTTAAATCCAATTATAATATTCTATCTGTATCATATATCTATATGCATGCTAATAGTTTATAACTTTTATATATGTGCACTTTATTAAATATTAATGGTATTCAAACAAATCAAATAAAATTTGATAATTAATATTTCATAAATATTAATTAACTTGATTAATTTACAATGATTATAAATTAATTAAATTATGTGGTTTTTTAGAGTATTTATCATTATAGTTGTGTAACTCAAAGGTGTAAATTCAATTAGCGATTAATATCAAACAATTCAAATATTAGCATTCACACATCACCTTAGCTAGTGGTGCGACATTTGGGCTAAGTTTGTCGCATAAATATCGTTCTGGTAAAATCCAATTTTACTTGGTATAAGTAATACCAGGTGTTAGTGCAAAATTTCGTCAACACCAATACCTCAAGGCCCGAAGGTATGTCTTCGAGAGTCGAATGGAATATTGGACCCGACAAAGAGGTTGCTAAGACGCGATGAAACTAAATCTTGAATTCGAGATGCTGAACTATAGAGTAACAATAGTATATGCAAAGAAGGCAAAATGCGAAAGCAGATGACACCGAGACTTTTATAGTGTTTCAAGCCCAAAGTCCCTACATCCACCGTCCTTTCCTTGTTTAGTTATTGTTATATAGCAAGAGGCTTATTACATTGAATCTAAGCGTTTTCTCCATTAATGAGTTTTGAATATAGCTCTTATATTGGAAAGTGTATTTTAGCCTTTTTCAATGCTTTTTCGTGCTTCTCCTAAAAAAAGATCCTTTATGCCTTAGGATTGTCGCCTATTTATACTAAATATGCCATAGTGCTATTGGTGGAAGGCCTTCTATTTGGATAGATGACTCGCTTGCTATGTGAAGTACAAATTTTAACGCTTGTCATCATCTGGTTGAAAGTAATTTGACACAGATTGCTGATGTAACGTTTTTATATATTTCTTCTTTGATTTTTTTCGTTTATCTTGGCTGTTGATCTCGGTCTGGGGCTATCTAAATTGTTGATTGTTGATACTTGTTGACATGTCTTTGGTAGTTGCTGCTCTCTGCTAAACTTGTAGTCCTAGTTGATCATTGGTCTCGAAGTTGATCAATTGTCTCGACCTTAGTTGCTGCTTTTACTTATGTTCTCAGAATACATGCTCTCAAATGTTGAGCACCATGCTTTAGTTCTTGGTGGAAACCAAATAATGGGTTTTAGAATTTCAAGCCAAGGAGCTTCCATCTTAAATATTCGTAATTTGTTCTTGGTATAAATTATAGTTTAACATGCCTCCTAAAGTTCACCTTATATGGTTGGTATATAGTTTACTTTGGAAATAATTATGTCATATCAATCTTATTACCTGGCTTGTTTGTTCCATTCCTATTATATATTTGATCCTGAGCCTTTATGTGAAGTAGTTATCTTAAGAACTCTCTAAAGTATCACTTACCAAGACAATTAATGAAGATCTGACACCGTTTCGAAAACAATTTGAAATCTGATCTTGTCTAGAGGGTTTTGGAAATAGTTTGAAATCTAACCTCATCTAGAGGATTTAGAAAATAATTTGAAATCTAACCTCATCTAGAGGATTTGGAAAATAATTTGAAATATAACCTCATAGAGGATATCAGAAATAATTCAAAATCTAACCTTATCTAAAGGGTTTAGAAAATAATCTGAAATCTAATTTCATCTAGAGGATTTTAGAAATAAATTGAAATGAGTACCTAGAGATGAAGGCTTAACTGGTTGCTTTGGTGAAGTGATGAGTAGTTAACGGTTTTGAAAATTGGAGGGTGAAGTCTTGATTTTGACTGTGAGGTTAAAAAACTTTAAAACCATATTTGCCATTTTGAAGTAATCCATGCACCGAGTAAAATTTCATGAATGCCAAGAGGCAAAATCTAAATCAGAACCGTAAAGATAAAACTTTTGAAAATCGTGCATTCCACTTACAGTCATCTAGACTAAGTGGTAAGGGAAACGGTTTTCGTGCCGAAGGTGAAATCTATTTTGAGACCGTGAGGTCAAAACTTTTGGAAATTGTGCTTGTTATGTGAAGTCATCTGGACTAAGTGGTAAGCGAAACTATTTTAGTGCCAAGAGGAAAAACCTAACTTGAGACCGTACGGTCAAAACTTTTGAAAACTATGCTTGTCACTTGAAGCCATCTAGGCTAAGCGGTAAGCGAACTTGTTAAGGTACCAAAAGTCAAAACCTAGCTTGAGACTGTGAGATCAAAACTTTTGAAAACTATGTTTGTCACTTGAAGCCATCTAGGCTAAGTGGTGAACAAAATTATTATGACATTGAAAGGCAAAATCTAACTTGAGACTATGAGGTCAAAAGTTTTGAAAACTATGCTTGTCACTTAAAGCCATCTAGGCTAAGCAGTAAGTGAACTTATTACAGTGCCAAAAGGTATAATCTAACTTGAGACCGTGAGGTCAAAACTTTTGAAAACTATGCTTTTTTACTTGAAGCCATCTAGGCTAAGTGGTAAGTGAGCTTATTACAGTGCCAAAAGGAAAATTTTAACCTAAGACTGTGAGGTCAAAACTTTTGAAAATTATGCTTGTCACTTGAAGCCATCTAGGCTAAGTGGTAAGCGAACTTGTTACGGTGCCAAAAGGAAAAATCTAACTTGAGACCATGAGGTTAATTTTTTTAAAATGGTGCTTGTCAGTTGAAGCCATCTAGGCTAAGTGGTAAGCGAACTTATTACAGTGTTGAAAGGCAAAATCTAACTTAAGACCATATGGTGAAAACTTTTGGAAACTATGCTTGTCAGTAGAAGCCATCTAGGCTAAGTGGTAAGTGAACTTGTTGTTGTGCTGAATGGAAAAATCTAACTTGAGACTGTGAGGTAAAATCCTTTAGAAAACTATGCTTGTCACTTGAAGCCATCTAGGCTAAATGGAAAGCGAGCTTGTTTTAGTGTCGAGTAGGTACAATCTAACTTGAGACCATGAGGTCAAAACTGTGTTTGTAGTACGAATTCGTAAGTGATCATTCTAGACTGGACCTTTGAAGAGATGGACTTTTATTTTGCATTTAATGTGTTCCCAGATATTGGAAGTTGATTGGTTATCTCCAAAAGGCGTTTCTCTTTTCCTATACAATGATGACTTAGAATTTGGTTAGGGGACCCTTTAATATTCTGCTTATATGCACTAGTTAAACTAAATCCATGGTGGAAAGCATTTCTTTTCTCAATCTATGTTATTCATATAATATGAACACACTTCCTCCCTTCTCTCTGCTTTTCACTTGTTCGAACTGTAAAACAGCCATTGTTGTTTTCAAGCTTTCTTTGCTTTTCCTTTTGACATCTGCCCTATTTTTTTAGATTTGAAATGGATGCTCCTATTAAGACTCGGCAAGAACTCGATGAGGTTTTGTCTTCGTATAGGATCATATGAGTCGAGACACTCACTCCTTGGTCTGGAATGCATTATAGCAAACCTCAAAAGGAATTTTTGTGTGGTCTGTGGAACATTTTGAACATGGCATTTTCCTGACTCTTGCACCCTTATTTGTTGATGTTCTATAATTTTATCACATTAATCTCTTTCAACTCTTGGCCACCTTCTACATAACTTTATCTACCATGGCGATCTTATCTTCTGAAAGAGGCTATCGGGATATACATGTTATCGAGATCAATTACATGTTCTGCTTGTTGGAGTCCAAATCCATTAGGGAATTTTGCATGTACTTTCTAAAATTCCCACGGCCTTCTCCTCTACAGGATCCAATCAATAAGATAATTCCACATTAGTGGTTCCATGTCAAGGCCTCTTCTAATCGAATCGTCGCCTCTTTCAATAAAACTTGTATGTCTTTGGAAATATTTCTTTCCTTTGGTATTATTTGTATTCTAAGTTGTGTCTTCTTATTTTATTAAATAGTGAGACCCAAGAAGAGTAGTGATCCAACAATCTTTAATCACTTTAAAGATAGATATAATGAAGTTATGAAAATTCCGTCTTCAAGGCGATATAGACACTTAGTTCTTGCTGAAAGAAAATTAAAAGCCACGTATTTGATACCTCCTTTAGGTAAATTTCATAGACTTAATCCTTCTAGGAAGTATGAGAAAGCTTCTACCATAGTTATCTGTAGCATAGAAGAGACCAAATCTAGTCCAGAGAAAAGAAAAACTGAAGGTTTCACCCTTAATTCTTTGAGCTAATATAATTCTTTTCCCCAGTACAACTTAGTTTGATTTTAATTTTAGCGTCACCCTTTTATCCTTGTTGCAATGATTCCTTCTCCTAAGAGGACCAGCCTCCTGGGTGCCGGTAAAGAGATAAAGAAGAGGTCTACGTTGGTGCTTTCTAATAAAATTACTCTTGGCTTGAAGAAGCAAAAGATTACCGAATCCTCTAAAGCTGAGAGTACCAAGGGGAAAGCTTATGGTTTGCTTGCTGAGAAGAACAAGCAAATAATGGAATAACTAGAGCTGCTTTTGAAGGTGACCTTTTCAATGCCACTATCGAAGCACGTATTAGCCTCCAACTTCTGCCTCGGGAATCCGAATAGCAATTGAGTATGACCTATGAAAAAGAATCAAGGTAAAAATGCATTTTCACACATAGGTTTATGATTCCAACATATGTTCTTGCCTTGCTGCCTTTATTTTAAAATTATAGCGCAAATCTCCACTCTTCAACATGGGTGGTTGAAAATGGAGGAGACGTTCGCCACTGCCGAGGCAATGAAAAGGAGTTGGTGGAATTGAAAGCTAAAATTTAGGAAATGAATGCTCAAGCAGAAGGGTTAAATAGAACTGCTAGAGAGAGATCGCAAGATTGATACTCTTGAGAAAGCCTTTAAGGAAAGGGATTAGAGATTGAAGAAGGTCGAGGCCGGGGTGGTTGATAAAGAACATTATATTGCTAGAGATGAGCATAAGAGGGAAGCCATCAGACGAACTTTCAATTTTTATTTGATGTTTATGCTCATTACCAAGATCAGATCATGATTTTCTCTTTAGCCTATCTTGAGGACAATGCTGCCATAGTTGAGGCCAATTTTACTAAGATGTATAAGGATTGTGAGAAGGAAAAAGAGGTCGAGGCCATAACAGTGAATGAAGCCGAGACTCTGGTAGAGGAGGAGAAGGAAGTGGCTGCTTCTGATAAGGAAGTACGAGAGGATCATTCTGATGATACATTTAATGAAGAAAACATTCCATAGCTTGTCTTTGTAATATGCATTTTGGCCTGTATAAAAATTTAAACCTAAACTTTCTTGATGGCTTTTTAGTACTTCAGTTTTAATCTAACTTTATACTGGGTGGTATTTATATGATGTCTCAAACTGAAGTAGTCAACGTGTAGTTTTTCTTTATTTCCCATATTTTCCCTTTGCAAATCTTAAGTTAATATTCCTTAAGGATACTTATCTAAACTGCTTAAAAACTCGCAAGACTACGCTTCTCTTCACCATTCTTATGAGGACAAGATAGCCGAACTTCAAAAGCTAAAAGTAACCCTTAAGGCTTTTGAGATTAAAATTGATTTCCTTAAGTCCAAGCTGGGTCTAAAAACTAGCAGATGCTTCCCTTTAGAGAGGAGTGAACCCTAAATCGATATCTGAACTCGAAAATGATATTCTGTTAAAATTAAGCGAGGAAAAGAGGCTAAGGATGTTGCTGCTAGTGAATTCATTTTGAGACTATAAAATTGAGATTGTATTGGAAAGCCCTTTCTCGCTATTTTGGTTTGCTCATTTGGGAAGGATTTTCTTTCTTGTGTTTCTACCTTGTCCTCTGATGCTTTTGATTTTGTAATCCAATTTTTTTAATGATATTTCTATAGGTGTTTATGTCGGCCTGTCCTTTGTAACATTTTCTTGGGTAAACTATATCTCTACTACTAATAAAGGAAACTGGTTGAACTAATTTACTCGGTGTCTTTTTAAAATTCCAAAAATGCCCTTTCTTTATGTTTACATGTTTTTACTCAAATAAAATATTAACGTATACAATAATATAAATAGCCCGTGTGCGAAGCACGGACCCATACTAGGGTAAAGAAACTTTACGCCTTTCAACATCACTTTTTATGCTATCACATTGCTTGAGTGTGCCTTTTGGGACCTTTTTGTGGGGTATCTTTTGCCCTCGGGCATACTTTCATTAAAGCAAGGTTTCAGAACCAACTAACTTGGATTCTTTTCTGAAGCCAACCTAGCATTACAATCAAGAGTTTCTTCTTGTTTTGGTTCTATGTTCACCTTTACCTCATTTTGGTTTACCAAGGTTCTACTCGACGTCTTAACTTATGAACTTTTCCCCAACATTATTCTTATCGGGATCCACCCGTCTCTTATACATGATACTATTCGCCCTTGACTCACTACTATTGGGAATCTACCCACTTCCCATCTAACTAAGAATCTACCTAATGCACGACATTTCTCTTCCATGGCTTAGTATCATTGGAAATCTACCTACTTTCCATTTAACTAGGAATCTACCCAATGCATGGTATTTCTCATCCATGGCTCAGTATCATTGGGAATCTACCCACTTTCCATCTAACTAGGAAACTACCCAACGTAAGGCATTGC
Source organism: Allium cepa (assembly GCA_030765085.1). Lineage (NCBI taxonomy): Eukaryota > Viridiplantae > Streptophyta > Magnoliopsida > Asparagales > Amaryllidaceae > Allium > Allium cepa. The sequence goes on from CM060928.1 coordinate 224,624,085, forward strand.
TCATCCATGGCTTACTATTATTAGAAATCTACCTAACACTCTAATCTAATTGGGAATCTACCCAGTGCATGGTACTACTTGACCATGGCTCACTATTATTGGGAATATATCCAACACTTTAATATAATTCGGAATCTACCCAATACATGATACAACTTAACCATGACATACTATTATTGGGAATCTACTTAACACTCTAATCTAATGAGGAATCTACCCAATGCATGGTACTACTTCACCATTGCTCACCATCATCACACATTCTACTTTTCTACATATTTTTAAACCTAGGTGATATTGGCCTTACACTTTGTTGCACATCACTATGCAGGTGCTCTTATGGCAAGGTCTACCAATTTATCATTGGGTTCTAATCTATAACCACTTGTGGCTAGCATCGGCCATATATAACCACTTTTGGCTGGTGTCGGTCATCTATAACAAATTTTGGCTGGTGTCGGCCATCTACAACCATTTTTGATTGGTTTTAGCTATGTAAAACCACTCTTGGCCAGTATTGGACATAAAATCTATTTTAAGTTAATGGCCTTACGGAAAGCTAGTTGTAATTTGGAAGATGGGAAATATGAATCCTTTGAAAAGAATGCTTTCGGACTATTTTGTAAAGACTTTTGAAATTACACAGTTTTTAAATAATATTATTCAATAGAAAGTTAATTCAATTTTGGGAAAGAAGATTATTGATGGAAATGTTAATATTATTTCTATGTTTTAGAAAAATGAAACTCTTCATTAATCTTGTTAGATCAGTGCGGAGTTTTAGCCCTTAAATCATAAATGCAAGTATGATATGCAGAAGTTATTAAGGAGAGAAAACATATCAAAAGGTATACCATAAGTACCGAAACTTGAATATTATCCTAGAGTTGGAACCCGGGACAGGGTTAAGTCGAAGGAGGATGTAAAACTATGGGTTGCCTCTGCTGTTAGAGTTGAAACTTTAGAGGTTATAACTGAGATAAGTTCCTTAATGGAACTGGGGTCCTTTACTTGTTTGCAGGAATTTGACTTATGAAAAGAATTCTTTTTGCAACTTCATCTTTGTAAAATGAAACACCTTATGCATTCATTTGACAAGGGCTACATGAAGTTCTCATGAAATCATAAAAGTAAAATGGAGTGAATAATTTTTTAAAATAAGATATTTAATCTAATGTTTAATAAATTTAGTTAACTTCCCTTTTTGTATGAACTTTTCGATCGTGTAAGAGAGCTTTCGACATTTTTCCATTTCATGCTCATTCATCAAGTGGTAAGTGCAATACTTCTAAATTTTCAGATCTTCTTTCTTAATGGGGGGAAATCGGGTAAGAGAAATCATCATGAGTTTCCATGAATATTTGAGACAAGCTTTGATTGAGTGGGATAACGTCTTGATCACATTTCAGCTTCTTCTGAGATCTATCATCTAGAGTGTTAACCCTAAAAATGGATTAACCCCCTGGATTGAATGTGAAAGCACCAGCCTGTTTATCAAGGCAAATAAAATAGAAAAAATAATAGTAAGCCGTAGAAAATGTAAAGAGACAAGAGATTTTATAGTGGTTCAGCTGTTAACGAAGCCTACATCCACTTAATAGCTTTTATTGACCAACTGCTATTACAAAAGAATTTGGATTACGATATGATTCTTCATTCCTAAGTTAGATCAAGGAACCTTTAAGGGGACAATCGAAAGGATCCCGTTGCCTTTTAATGGCTATTGTGAAGGAGAAGAAGAGTCAGGAAATAATGGCAAAGTTTCAGTAGAGATCAGAGCAGAACCTTTTTTTTATTGAAGGTAGCATGGTATTTATAGGATTTAGAGATCATTTTGGTCAGAACCATTGCACCAGAAGCCTGTAGTTGTCCATAGGAATAAGCACAAAAAGTTTGAAATGATTCTAAGCTAACTTTTTGGATTGACACCGACACAATTGGATTAGATCGGTACTGATCCATTGGATCGGATCAGTACCGATCTAAAGAGTTATGCAATTTTTACACAAGTTGGCTTCCTTACTTTCTTGTGGGGCTCTCTATGCAATTCCATAGCTTCTTGACTTATTTTGATGATGGTTCACCCATGGGAACTGTAGTCAGAATCCGATGAGTCTTTACTTCTCAAACCTAGATGCTTAGATAGTAATTTTAGGCCTTCCGGTCAAGTTTCTAGTCGTTTTGTCTTAATCTGAATGTTCTAACTCCTTTTGAATTTTGTTAGGTTAAAAACCGAGTTAATATTTTCCGCCCAAAGCCCGATTTCTTTAGAAACAAGGTGTACTCTAGAATTGTATATCTTTGGGTCTCTGTTTTAAGGAGTTTCATTTGTCGTAGCTGGTCATCTTGAAGAGCTTCCTATGACAGACCGGCTAACTATTCAACCCTTAATAGGAATCTCCATTACTAATAATTATGGAATGATCATGATATCATAATTTCCAGAATGAGTACAAACGTCAAGTAGGTCGCATGGGGAAGATTTGAGATTATTTATAGAAGTCAATTTGGATCGGTACAGATCCGATTGGATCGGATCAGTACCGATCCAAGTACTTATAATTTTGGCGACCTTCTTTCCTCCTTTTTATACTATCAGACCCCGTAATTTGTATCATTTCCACTCAATCTAATCCCTTGCCTTCCAGCCGATCCGACTTTGTCCATGCCATAACCTACAGATCTGGTCGCTTCATCCACTCGAGAGCCGCCATGTCGATCCTTGCTTCTAGCACCACCAGCCACCATTCTCTAGAGTTGCCATTTGTTTAAGTTGGTGTCGATTTTGTTATTTCCATTTCAAGGAATTGCCGATCCACCAATACCCAAGTCTGGGTTGTCTTGCATCAGAGATCGGATCACTTTTATCCATTTTGATGGTTGGTGGTTTGCATTTTGGTGCATTATCAATGATTGGTGATGAAGTTGTGTTGTTGACGGATATAGTGGAAGATACGAGCTAATTGTGACTTTGTGGAAGAATATAGTAAATCGAGTCTTAAGTTATCCATGGATCGAAGTTAGGGGTTTTCACTAGTGCTCGACATGTTTTGCTATCTTCATCCACAAAGTCAGAATTAACTTACACCGAGTTACAAAGTCCATCCCGGCATGTTGCCTTGCAAACTGATTTTGGTTTTTCTGGGATGTGATAATAGCTTAGGGTAGCACCTTGCATGCAGTTCTAGCGACTATCACTTCCAAAGAACTAAAATCGACTTATGTTGAGAATTCTCTTCCCAATTCAGACCCATTGATCTATAGTTGCTCACTGTGGACCGGTCCGGTCATTGTATGGTCGATATACTTGGAATATGAAGAGCATTCCATGTTTCTTCGGACAACGAATCTGTTATTGATCGTCGATCGATAATGGGTAAGTATAGAAGAAAAGAAATTAACAGGTGATATGTATCGCTCATTTTGGTATGAGCCATCTACACGGCAATGGTTTGTTGACAACTTTCAGGATGTTGGACCCATTCTCACTTGGATTACACATCACACATACCCATAGTTAATACTTGGAATCTGATAGGTGGTTGGTACACATCCATTATCTTTCAAGTTTTAAGTATCAACTATACCAGGGTCTATAATTTATAGATTTTAGTGCACCTGACCATTTCGAACACGAGCTTTCTTATATGGAATGACGTACAAAATATTCTCGGTGCAAGTCAGTTAAGGGAAGCTCACCTATTTCTGAAGTGGAGTCTTCATCGATCCCAACGGGTCTGCTTCTTCCATAACTTCGGGTCAATATGGTCGTCTGATTCCAGTTGGCCCTTTTGTCGATCGCACCCCTCCTAACTTTAGAGTCTTGCTTAATCCTCCAAATAAAGTTTCTTCAATTCTTACACACAGATAATGTGAAGCATCTACTAACAATATGGTATCCCAGAAGATGACGCACTTCTACCATCGAGAGGGGGATTCACTCATTGGCCACCTTATGGATACGTAGCTTGCCACCGCTATATGTGTATGTACAATGCAATGCCCCCGTTCAATCACTTTTTAATGACAATACTTTAGAACATAGGTTTGGCTCCATTTCTGCCTCTTCCAAATACGCCATACAAACATGCTTATATGTTTTGTTCATGCAAACTTTTAGTCATGCCCCAAGTTTCACCGAGTTGCAATATCTTCTATTATCTTAAAAAAAGGGAGGTTAACCCATCACTCATTATTATTGAAGCACATTGCAACCGAAAACTTATACTGGATCTTTCCGGCAAGTTTTCATCATTCAAGAATCGGTTATTTTTCACCAAATGTCCAGAGTGATTCACTCGTCTATGAACCAAGGGGGGTAAGTCACTTTCACAACGCTTGGAATTTCTTTTAATTGTCGTAAGTCTTCTGAACCATCATATATTCCTTGCTTTTCTTCCAAAGCTTAATAAGGATTCGACTCTCGACCCCGTTCTAGTGCCTTGAAAGTGGCGATACTTGGGAGCGCACAATCAGTTTCTTGCTCACAGATGAAAATCTTCGTCGGTGTCGGCTTTTACATCCTGGGAGGTCAGTTGGATCATTATGGCACCTTCCTGCTCTAGAGCTCAGATTTGCTTGGTTTCCTTTTCCCATGACTCTGATGAAGATGATAACAATGATGAGAAAGAAAAAAGTGACCAACTCAACAGGTCATAGAAGACTTCTAAGGAGATTCATATTCAAGTCGGGGTCGACAGTCTGCTCAAAATGCCATTGATCCTAGAGGAGAAAGAAGAAGGCTTGCTCAACGGGCGGGTAAGTCTCCATTGATTAAAGGGAAAGAGGAAGGAGAGAACAGTGAGGGACCTCCATTAAATAAAGAAGAAATAGATTAGGATATTGACACCGATGAGGGTGATGTCAACTTAGACAAGAAGACCTTGGAGTTGAGCCTTGAACATTCTCCTCACCTCCTTTGAAAGAACAGATTGAAGAAGGTTCTCCTAAGAACGGACTTGTTCTCTGCCTTTTTATGAAAGTTGCTGATATTGACTTGGGAGATACGAGCGACATTTTTGTAAATATGGATGGCTCGATGGATGACTTTACCTTGGAAGGGTTGCCTACCCAACTTACTCAAATTATCCCTACAGGAATCAATATCCTAACACTAGTCGATGGCCGATCAGGTTTGTGTATTATGCTAGGGTCATAAAACTACAACACGCGCTTTATTGGGATCACACACTTTATATTATTGTTATTTTCTAGGTTATTTTTGTCTGTCAAATGCTTTTTTCGTAAAGCCGTTTATATCATTTGATTGTAGGAATCATATCTCATGGCTTTTACAGTGATCTTGATCGAGTATTGGAGTCTCAACATTCGTAGAGACATTATTCCAGGTATCACGAAACTAGGAGACTGATGAGGAGAGGAAGATAAGGAAGGATAGGGAGGTGGAAGAGCATCGTCATGTTGAGAAAGATCAAGGCCGCGATTGAGGAAATGGCCATGAGAAGGGAAAGAGCGCGATTGAGCAGGAAGATTCATCAAAGAAGCTGAAAAGAGAACAAGAGTAGGAACCCGCTTCACAGCCTCCTGCTTCTACTGGAATAACCGTTTCTGCTTCCTGTGCCATGACCACCTCCACTCATGCTGCTATGACCGCCTCTCTCCCAGTTTCTAGGCATTCTCCTTACATTCTCCCCGCTGGTCCCCTGCACCTGTAGGAAGCATTCCTAACTTATTCTTAAGGGGAGTTGTTTTTTATAAGTCCAATTTGAAACCGATTCATGCAGAATCTTATTCACCCTATCTCCATGCAATTCAGAGCAGTTAGGAGCAAGTCGAGGGATGGGTAAAAATTGTGCATGCAGCTTTCCACTATTAATCGAAAAAATTACCAAGAAATTCTCTCATTCAAGTTCGAAAAAGATGAGTACGAGTAGCAACTTGTTGATCCTGACATGGAGATTCAGAGGCTGAAGAAGGTGAAAGATAATGCCCTTAAGAGAGAAAGTAAAAGTGCTTCTTTGTTTAAGGAGTTGAAGGAGTTCACCAACTGTGTCCTACTCATATTTAGAGATGAAATAAATAAGTGCCACATAATGAGGCGACTTTCGAAGAAAAGCCGAGGATGGGCGAGATGATGGTTGAGACGGAGAAGAAAACCATTGTCGAACAGGCTCAAAAAATTATGTCTCTTCGTGAGCAAATTTTGACTTTGATGCTGAGGGAAATTAGCTGGCGGTAGAGAAGGCTAGCATGGAAGCCAGCTTCTAAGAGCTTCAAGACACTTTTGCAAAGAAGATGGAAGTCTTGGATGCTACTATTTTGGGCTTCTAATTTATTCCATGCTACATCAGGGGAGTCTTAGTTACATGGGTCCACTATTCCCTCGCACGCTTACTGTAGTCTGAGAAGAGGTTCCTGCCCAATTTCAAGACATCTACAGTGGTACACAGAAGAAGAATTGGTTCAAGCATACCTGAAAGAAGAATTCCGCCAAGCTTTAGTGGAAGGCCAAAAAATCTTGAGACTGGAGAGGGAACGAGAAGCCACTGATGTCACGACCACCACTAAGGCTGTTACCGAGCATTTTCCTTTAGGATCGGGTGAGCCACTTTGCATCTTTTCATCGATGAGAGGATCATTTCTACTTCTTTCGTAATCATGCAGCCAGCAAAGGAGGATGACAACAAAGGCTTCGAGGTTGTGACACACGAACAAACCCACACAGTAAGTAATTTTCTTGTCTCTCCCATGCTTGAAGACTTCCACTTTATGCCTGATGAAATTGCCGAGGTAACCGCCTTTTATTCTGATATTATAGATCAATTCTCTCTTCCTACTGAGTTACCTCACCGTCATGATGCTAGATTTGCTGCCATTCTGACCGCGTCAACCGCCATCTCTGCATCTGGATCGCAGTTCGGTTCGCAATCCGAGCAAATTGTAGTGATACATGGTTTAGATGACCCCTCTGTATCTCAAGAGGAAGGCTTTGTGGGTACTGATACACGGGAGCTGGCGGGTTAAGCTAGCCAACCAAAGAAAGTAGAGACCGAGCTGTCGAAGATTGAGCAATAGATGATAGCAGTGAAGAATGAGAAGGTTGAGGAACAAAAGAGGTAATCAAATAGTTCTCACAGATCTCGCAAGCAGAAGGGCAAAAGAGTATCTGCCAATGGCCATGCTTCGGACAGCGAGATCGCCTCAGGAGGTGCAGACCTGAAAAGTTATCGATTAGAAGCGGGAAAGGTGACCAAGGAAGCGTTGAGAAGAAATCATGATTTATCTTTTGCCTTTTTTTTTTGATTATTTTTTGTACAAGTGCAAAGTCTACACTTACAATTTCTGCTTGTTGTTGCCATAATTATGTTTGTATTTTTGATATTGTCCGGGTATGGCCCTGTTATTTGTTATTGTACATCAAAAACATTATAAGTAGAAAAACTATTGAAATTTTGATTGTAGAGTTATTTTGTCTACTCATCTATGTTTCATGCACTTATGCCACTTCTTATTCATCACTGTTTTGTTTAGTCCTGTAATTACTGCCAAAATTCTTTGTTTGGATAACAAAATTGTGAAGTATTTGCTACTTATGTTGAGTGTTAATGTGTGTATGCACCCCCTAGTTCATGGGACTGCTCACTCCGGACAAGGTACCCTTAGTAGCCTTTCGATGCCCCCAGTTAGGTCTACACTGCAACTCATATCTTTAAGGATTTTCGGCTTAAGATACTCGTGTAGCTCTTTAGCGGCCTCACGGTTAGTATTTTATGCACTCAAGTGATTTATGTACTTAAGTGATTGGCGATGCAGGAGAAACACCAATTTCTTGATTATTTGTTAAGTTGTCCCATTGTGATGCTGACATCAAGCTATGTGCACACATATCGCTCCTTAGAGTGCTATTTTATTGGACCTGGGGGCGTTATGCAATTTTTTGCAATATGAGAGAGTTCCTTATCTTTGTATGCAATTTTGCTGATCCAAGTAGTAGTGTGCAGCTTACAAAATGCGCACAGTGGGATCTATGCTTGCATGGTCGCAGGTTTGCAAACTAGGAAGCGATGCGCAGCTTACGAGATGCACGGCTTAGGTTATTGTGTTTGCTTGGACATGATATCACAATCCAAGAGGTGGTGCACAGCTTACAAAATGCACGACTTTGATTTGGGCCTTCCTGGTGTTGTCGGAGCAACACCAGTTCTTAGAAGGAAGGGATTGAATTCAGTCGATCCAACAGTTTGAGTCGATTTGCTTCCATCGACTCGGCAGGTAGATGAGGCGTACTTGAGCGTGGTTCCACTATCTAAAGCAGCGATTTGATGGTTTTGAATCCATTTGACCTCATCGACTCAGCAGGTTACTTTTGTGAACACAGCTTTATCACTTCAGAAAGCAAAGCAATTTCATTAATAAAAGTTAGGCAGATTTTGCCTATTTACAATGCCTACGATATTCCGGGATGGCTTATTTGCGAGAAATAGGAAAAAATAAGATAGTCTTAGATAACGTAACGATGCAACGATTCGCTGTTCTAAGCTCGGGGAATTTGGGCTCCATCAATGGTTGTTGGTTTGAACTTGCCATCTTTTAGCTTCTGGCTTATCTCATAGGGCCCTTCCCAATTTGGTCCGAATGTTCCCGGCACAGGGTAAACCCATTTAAGGACAAGGTCTACCATTTGAAAGTACGATTATGGAACTTGGAGTTGAAGTAACGTGCATCCCTTTTCTGCTGAGCACAATTATTAACTCCGCTTCTTCTCTCTTCTCATCGACCATATCGAGCGACTCGAGCAGGAGTTCTTATTTTGCCTTTGATTGAAGTTTTGCCTTCGATGAGAAGGGACTTCTAGCTTGACTTGGATTGTTGCTTCCGAACCATATGCCAGGGCAAACAGGGAGTGCCCGGTCGTAGATTTTCGCATTGTCCAGTAAGCCCATGGCACGAGTGGAAGTTCATCAATCCAATTTCCTTTAACTTTAGTTAACCACTTTTTGATCGTGGATTCGATAATCTTGTTCATTACTTCCACTTACCCGTTTACCGATGGGAGTGTCAGAGTGGAAAAGCTTTTCTCGATCTAGAAGCACCCACAAAAGTCTTTGAACTCGGCGCTTTGGAATTGAGTCCTGTTATGCATGATGATTTTCTATGGCACCCAAATCTGCAAATAATGTTTTTAGGAAAAAATAATAAATTTCTTTATGGAAACAGTGGCCAGCAGTTTCGCTTTGGCCCATTTGGTGAAATAGCCAACGATAACGATAGAGTTTTTGGCTCCTCCTTTAGCCATTGGCAATACACCAATCAAATCGATTCCCCAGATTGCGAATGACCATGGACTGATCATCTACGTTAGCTTTATTGAAGAAGTTATTTTGATCTTGCTGAATCTTTGGCATTGATCACACCGTCTGGTATAATCCGCTGCAATGGGGGTTACAGTTGGCCAAAAATACCCATATCGGAGAACTTTCTTTGCAAGGGTTTGCCTTTCGGTGTGATCTTTATAGTCGCCCTTCATGAGCCACCTTGAGAATCCTTCGAGCTTCGCCGTTGGTTACATATTTGTGCAAGGGGGTAGAGAATCCCCTTCGGTAGAGTATCCCATCTTGTATTATGAACCGTAGGGCCTTTTGTAGGAGCTTTTTCTATTGATTCTTGTTTGCAAGGAGTGTTCCTGTAAGCAAGTAGTCCTTGATCGCCATCATCCATGTTTCTAGTTTTTCAGTTTTTTCAAAAATCCAGTCGATTTCCATCTTGCCTACGCTTGGAGCATTTAAATTTTCAATTGGAACTAGTCCCAATGATTGAGCTTCTGGAACTGGCCAGTTTGGCTAGATAGTCCGCCTTCATGTTTTGTTCCCTCGGGATATGAGTTATGGTGTAATGTTCGCTGTCATTTAGCAATTCCTGCTCTTTAGATAGATACGGGGCGAGCTTCTCTCCTTGAGCTTGATATTTGCCTTTCACCTGATAAACAACTAGTTGAGAGTCTCTATAGATGTGTACGAATTTATCCCGAGTTCCTTCACAACTTTCAGCCTAGCTATCAATGCTTCATATGCCGCTTTATAATTTTCCGATAGGGAATTTCAAGTGTAAGGCATAACAAACAGATCATCCTTCACGATTTTCGAGCATAACTCCTGCACCCAAGCAAAAGTTGTTAGATGCTCCATCAACGAACAGCTTCCAGTGTGTCTCCACCTCTGGAATAATTTCTTCTTCATCATCTCGCATGGTAAACTCGGCAATGAAGTCTTCCAACACCTGGCCAGTGATCGCTTTTCGAGGATGATAAGTGATTTCGCATTGACTCAACTCGATATTCCATTTGATAAGTCGTCCATAGGTCTTAACACTTGCTTTAAAGGTTGATCTATTAGTACTTTGATCTTGTGTGCTCGGAAGTAAGGTCCTTTCTGGATGCAATCAAGAGGCAATATGCTAGTCCCACTTCAGATAGTTCTTCTCGCTCCAGTGAACCATTTACTGATGTAATTTATAGACCGCTGGTCCTTAGCTTCTTCTCGTACGAGGGCAACACTTAATGCATGGAGCGAGACTGCTAAGTAGATGAATAAATCTTCTCCGTTTACCGGCTTGGATAGGATTGGAGGAATTTCCATATGTCACAGTAGCTCTTCCAATGTAGTCTAACAAGACCGATTCCATTCGAAGTTCTAATTTCCCTTATTTGGCATGTCAAATAACGGAATACACTTGTCGATTGCTTTTGAGATGAACCGACTTAGTGCAGCGACCTTTCCATTAAGCTTTGTAACCTTTTCTTGTTCCTTGGGGCCTCGACTTCCCGTAGAGCTGTAATTTGTTTGTAATTTTCTTCGATGCTTCTAGCTCTTATAATAAATCCTATGAACTTTCCAGGAGATACCCGAAAGTGACATTTGTGTGGATTGAGTTTCATTCTATACTTGAAGAGTATCTCAAACATTCTATACTTTCATAGTTTTCTCGATTTGATGCTTTAACATGGAGTTCACCAGTCGTTGGTAGGTTGCCCCAACATTCTTTAAGCGGAATTGCATTACTTTGTAGTAGTATAATCCAAGATCAGTAATAAAACTGATGTTTTCTCGGTCAGGTTCATGCATCATGATCTGGTTGTATCTCGAGTAAATGTCCATAAATGATAGCAATTAACGTCCATCTGTCCCATCAACAAGCCGATCGATTCCAGGCAGAGGAAAGCTGTTTTTTACGCAAGCTTTATTCATGTCCGAGTAGTCAATACTAGTTCACTATTTCCTATTGGACTTCTTGACCAAGACTGTGTTAGATACCTTTTCAGGGTAGGATACATCCCAGATAGAGCCATTTGCAACTTATCCACTTCTTCTCTTAGCGCTTTGGACCGTTCGGTTCCTAGTCTATGTCTCTTCTGCTTCACTGGTTATGCTTGGGATCAATATTAAGTGTATGGCATGTAATTTCTGATGACACCCTACATATAACGGAATTTATTCAAGCAAATACGTCCAAGTTGGCATGAAAAAATTTGATTAGTTCTTGTCGCTTCTTCTTTCCAAGATGTGATCCAATTTTCAGGACCCATGTTGGGTCATCCATATCAACTAGGACATGCACCGCCAATTTTGCTAGTGCTTGCCGACCCCTCCTCCCAAACTCTTCTTTCTAAGGTCCAAATCCTTGTCGGATCGGCTACGGCTCCCAAGCCAGGGGCGGCTCTATTGTTGCTATTTGGTTGGTTCATGAATGTGGAGAGTTATCCACACATTCTACCCTTTTTCTTTGCTTTTAGACTCGCGCAGTTCTACGATGTAGCATTCTCTCATGATACTTTGGTCTCCTTTGATCACCCCTACTCCATTTTCTGTCAAAGAATTCATGGTTAGACAGCACCGAGTTAAAGAAATATTGAATTCTGCCAAATTAGGTTGTCCCAAGAAAGCGTTGGAGGCAGATATTTCATCAACAATCATAATGGTCTGGGTAAGGATGACTCTTCGATTGCCTTCCCTAAGTTTTATAGGAAAATCAATTGTTCGAATTGGTTGCTTAGGTTCACCGGTGAATCCCTAGATCTTTATTCAGCAAGCGGATATATCTTTCATTCCGATCTTCATTTGATCAGTGTGTTTGAACGGGATATTCATAGAGTTGCCACTGTCCACCAATACTCATCGCACCATGGATAGTCCGATACCTATCGTGACAACCATGGGGCCGAGTGTCGAAGCTTCTATTCCTTAAGTGTCTCGACTCTAAAATACTATGTCATTGTTCAAGGTTCTCTACTTGGTAGGCGTTCCATCTTCGATCCTGAAGCGCAAATCTTTTGGCACGTGTCTTAATGATCTTGCATATTGCTCCATTTTTCCCTAACTCTTCTAGGAGGGATGAGGTCCTCTGGATATTGTTAAGATGGTAGGTCTCTAGTTGGTCTATCTGGATCACTCTTTGCTGGTTCCAGCTTGGTTTCCCCGGCTTCTTGGAGCTTGAGGTGATACAACTGGTCAGGATTTTATGGTTTCCTCACATATTGCTGAAGCTTGTTTCCCAAACTAGTTCTTCAATCAGGTACTTCAAGTGACGACAATCATTCGTGTTGTGACCATGTGTTTCATGGAAGCAGCATTACTTAGGCGTGTATTCTTTAGGCTCAAATCTTTAAGTCACTTGTTAATTCCATTTCGCTTGCTGTAATTTTGGTTCTTTCTTTTCTGATTTCCATCCTTTCCTGCAGCGGTCCTGGAGGTATATACATCTTGGTTAGCCGCCATACAGTTCTGCCCAACGTTGGTTAGTTGTAGGTTAGTAGGTTTTCCTTCTTGCTCCTCTGCCTCTTCCAATATCAAGTACTACTTGACTTTCGGTTGAAGTCCTTCCTAGTGGTAGGTTGTTTCATTTTGATCCACTTTCTGTATCCAATGTTGGAATGGGTAGAGGAACCAAGGCCATAAAGACCATATCTTCGTTTAGGTTACTTACTTCAGTTACCACGATGTTGAACCAACTCATGAAAGTTTCAAAGATTCATTTCTCCCTTGGAATAGGCCAAATAAGGACATCACATCTTTTGGTTGTGCCGTGTGAAGCCTGAATTGATTAAGGAATTTCGTTGCTAATTCATTGAAGGTAGAGATGGATTTTGGTGCGAGCTTAGTGAACCATATGGAAGCAATTCCCTCTAGAAATATTGGAAAACATCTACATCGAACAGCATTTGAAGCATTTGCTCCATCCATGTACTAATTGTACTTGTACAAGTAGGGTTCAGATTTCTAGTTCCATCGTATGACGGAATAGTTGGCATAGTGAACTTTTCAAAGTACCGTTCATTCAGAATGTCATCATCGAAGGGAGTTTGGCTTGGAGCGGATCCCCATTTATCATCTCTCCTATCCTTACTTTGTCCACTAGGCGCTTGGTCATGTCCGCGTATATGCCTTGGATGTTCGTTAATCCGTGGGTTGGCTATCAATGACTATACCAAGTGTTTGATTTTGCAAATGGTCTTGGTAAGTGGGCCGAAGCCTAGGTTTTCCTGCCTTCGGGAGAGCCACTCCCTCGAAGTTCCGTTGCCTTGCAGTTGGTCGGGTAAAGGCAGTTCGTGCCTCCCTGCCTCTATCTAGTGCATTAGCATTTTATTCCAATTTGTCATCATCAAGTTGCTCACCATCTTCTTAGTCTGAGGGATCCACTGCTATATTTTCCATGGGGTTTTTGCCCTTAGATTTGAGTTTATACCGGTTTCTTTGCAATTACTAGAGTGCTTGCATTTCCTCCATAGCAATTCCTACAGCTCCATCCCCTACTCCTTTTTGCTATTGTCTTCCGTTTCTCCTATTTAGGCCAGAAATAGAAGTATTTTTCTATTCCGTGGCAGCCATGGGCTCTGACATGGTTGGTGGAATGGAAAATGGTTGCATAATCAAGAGGGCATTTAATTTGTCCATAAGAGTTTTTTATGTTTTACATCTTTTGATTGATTTCATCATCCATCTTTTTTTAGTTTGCTTCTAGTAACAACTTCATGTTGGATAGAAGATCATGCACCTGATCTCCCAAGTTGGCTCTAGAATTTTCTTTGATTAGTGGATTGCTAGCGCTGTTGAGCTTAACTTGCAAAGAATTGGTTTCTTCTCCAGCTATCATAGCTCCTATATATCTTTCAAAAGAAGTTCTCTTTCTTCCCGGTGCCATTTATTTTCAGCAGCAACTCTTCTAAGCCAAGATTGAGGATCTAACATCTGAACCTATTTGATCCAAAATAAATAGATAGATCTAAACCCGAATTAAAGTTCTAGGTGAAAGAACCAAAATGTTAACCTTACAAATGGATCAACACGCTAGATTGAGTGTGAAAGAACCAGCCCTTTTTATCAAGGCAAGTAAAGTAGAAAAAGAAATAGTAAATCGCAGAGAAAGTAGGCAGTTAATTAAGCCTACATCCACTTTATAGCTTTTATTGATCAACTACTGTTATAAAGGAGTTTGGATTACAATATGATTATTCTTTCCTAAGTTAGACCGAGCCACATTGTTAGGGACAACCGGGAGGATCTCAATTGCCCTTTAATGGCTGTTTTGAGCGAGTAAAGAGTAAAGAAATAACGGTAAGTTTCAACAGAGATCCGAGAAGATCCCCTTTTTTAGTTGAAGGAAGGATGGTGTTTACGGATTATAGAGTACTTGGGTCAGAACCATTGCATCAGAAGCCTATAGTAGTCCATAGGAAGAAGCATGAAAAGTTTGGAATGATTCTGTGCTAACTTTTTTGGTTGGTATTACTGTTCTAAAGAGTTGTGCAATTTTTACACAATTTCTATCCAGTTCGCTTTCCTACTTGGTTGTGAGGCTCTTCACGTAATTTCATAGCTTATTGACTTGTTTTGATGATGGTTTACCTATGTGTTTGACTTAACTGTAGTCTGAATCCGACAAATGTTTACTTCTCAAACCCAAATTCTTGGATTGCTACCAAACTTATTTGATAAGCTTAGTAGAGAGGTAGAAACATAATACAAGTGGTTGGAGGAACCATAAGCCATTCTTTTGGATCGGTACTGATCCAATTGAATCAGATCGGTGCCAAAGTGTTGGAGTATTTTTGGGTCAAACTTCCAAGATTCCTTTGCCTTGTACTTTTAGGCCTTCTGGTAAAGTTTTAAGTCATTTTGGCTTAATTTGAATGTTCTAACTCCATTTGAATTATGTTGGGTTAAAAACCGGTCACCATAGGGTAACTGGTAGGGCTCCCTTGTTAGAAGGAACCAGACCTTCATATTTCAACAATTCCATAGAGAGATCTCTAACTTCACTATTCAAGGCCTTAATGATCTTTTAGAGCTGGGCTGACTCATGGAGTGGAGATATTTCGAAAGCTGTCTGATCGGAGAGGCTTGAAGTTCATAAACAGGATTATACTCTTGACTATTCTCCAACTTTGAAAAGAGGGTGACTAATCTTTCGTTGTTATTTTCTTCAATGTGTTGAATGCAAAGGTTGAGAGGCAGTTTCAAGGCGACCCCTTTGTTTTTGGAACTTGACATAATTGGTTGGAGTAATCTGTTAGGTCTCTGAAAGGGACAAAATGCGGAGGTTTGAGCCCTCCTTCTAGTGCCAAAAATGTTAGTGTAGAGTTCGTCAACACCAACGCCCTAAGGTCCTAAGGTATGTCTTCGGGAGTCAAGTGGAATATTGGATTCAGCAAAGAGGTTGCCGAGCCATGACATAACTAAGTCTTGAATTTGAGATGTTGAACCATAAAGTAACAATAGTATATGCAATGAAGGAAAATTTCAAAAAGTAGATGACAACAAGGCTTTTATAGTGGTTCGGGTTGAAAGTCCCTATGTCCAATGTCAATTCTTATTTACTTACCCTTATCTAGCTAAGAGGCATATTACATTGAATTTAAGCGTTTTCACCATTAATGAGTTTTGAATAGTGCTCTAATATAAGAAAGTACTATTTTAACTTTTTCAGTCCTTGTTTATGCATCTCCCAAAAAAGATCCTTTGCGCCCTGGGATTGCCGCCTATTTATAGCCAATATGCCATGGCACCATTGGTGGAATTCCTTTTATTTGGATTGATAACCTATCTTGCTATGTGCGGTATAGATTTGAATACTTGTCATCATCTGATTGAAAGTACTTTGACGCGGATTGCTAATATAGCACTTTTATATATAACTTCTTTGATTCCTTTCATTTATCTTGAGCATTGATCTCAGTTTTGGGCTATCTAAACTGTTGATTGTTGATACTTGTTGACATGTCTTTGATAGTTGCTGCTCTCGGCTAAGCTTGTTATCCTACTTAATCAATGGTCTCGACCTTAGTTACTGCTTTTACTCATGTTCTTAGAATACATGCTCTCGAATGTTGAGCCCCATGCTTAAGCCCTCAGTGGAAACCAATGGGTTTTGGAATTTCAAGCCAAGGAGCTTCCTTCTCGAATATTCATAATTTGTGCTTAGTATAAATTATGGTGTAACACCAGGTAATAATAATTATTTATACAAATTCGCTTCATCAATACTATATAACATTTGGACTTGTGGGGTTTGGTTTTCTTAAAATTCCAATATCATCCATATTCATATTGATTTATCCAAACACAAAATAGTTTTTTCAATAATAACAATTATTATTAACTGTACTTCTCTAGCTAGAGACTTTGACTTTGAGTTGACTACATTTGACCGTGATACTAAGCTCCTATAACCAAGGAGATAAATTCTCTACTGAGTAGTGTTTCACTTCCAATGCTTTAACTCTTATCCAATTATAGTCGTTTAATGGACAGCAAGCCATTATTAAACTTTAATCAAAGTTGGAGTGTCCATGGAGGCTCAATAGTATTCCTAAGTCGAGAGAACTCTGTAATATCATCATATTGAGAATTTACATTTGACCTTAGTGATATTAATCAACAGAAAACTCTTGAGTGAGTCATTCATGTTTATCCAGTAATTATCGGTACGTAACCCCTTTGTGCCTCCAATAGTCATAAGCGATACACCGTCCAACATTTAAAGAGCGTTAAGCACTCTAGTCTTAATGGATGTATCAATATCTCATTTCAAAATATTTTGACTAGGAATATTTAAAATAATATGTTAGTATTAATGTGGATAATTACTATCACATAACGTATCATTTAATAATTTTCTATTTAATATAATTTAAATTAATTACTTTATTAATTTTATTATAATATAACAAATATATAATAGAAAGAAAACACATTTTTTGAACAAGATTGGTTTTCTAGTTAGATATGTGGAACAAATTACATAATTAACCATAGGGTGGGCATACCCATAGCTCTATCATATATATGTACGTGTATATATATATATATATATGTATGTATGTATGTATTGTTATGTAATAAATTCTCCTATCAAAAATTCCTCGAACATCACATTCTCAAATCAAAGGGGATTTCTTTGAATATGGTCTAGAAATAATTGATTGTGCTAACATACTATCATGAATAGCGTATGACGTATCACAGGAAATGAAGTCGTATCTACACATGCATAAATTTTATTAGTATAATTATTTTAAAGAATGCAAGAAAATGAATATGTGTGTGTGTATATCTATGTGTGTGTGTGTATGCATATGTGTATCAATGTATGTATATGTATATATCAATATGGCGTACATATTAATGTATGCATGTGTATCAATATATGTTTGTTTATACATATTAGTGTATGTGTGTGTTTGTTTGTATATCAATGTATGCATGTATGTTTGTATCAATATATGTATTTGTGTTTATCAATGCGTATTTGTCTTTATATCTCTGTGTGTATTGATGTATTTATGTATATATCAATGCATAAATTGTATTCATATCATAACTTACCATTTTTTCTTTCTTACATAGACAACACTTAAGATAGGGTAGAGTCCATCACAAATGCATGAGTGGATGGGCCTGCAACATCGGAATAAATAGGAGTGTCCTGCTCATCGATGGGAGACATGAGATATTGATCAACAAGTTGATCTATAGAGTGTGATCCAACCTAGTTGAAAGCAATCCTTCCTTATCTATTGAGTGTTATTGGATAAAAAGGATGAAAAACATGGTTGTACATATTTTCTTTAGTAAAACATATACAATTATATATAATAAAAGATATGCATGTAAAAAAAAATCAGCATCAATATAACATGAACTGAATGGTTAAATATATAAAGCTAACTGATCACATTATAGTAATTAAACTACATATTCTTGGAAACAAAATAAACCAAAAGAATACATATGTAAAAGTAGTTAAAAATCAATCTACATTATCATCATCAATCTCATTATTTGCACTATAATCTTTATCATCATCAATAACTTCGACAGCATCTTCATCAACTAGACACCTCCATTTAGTTTGAATACATTAAACACTTCATTGGTAATTAGCCCTATATAATCAGTACTTTCTATGATTTGTGTTAGGATCATAAGGTTAGGCATAGTGGATTTTAAAGGGAATTTCAAAATATTTTATTAGATGTAAATCTAAATTTGCAATTAAAAGCATTATAAAAATCAAATACACTTACTACCAATCTAGATTACCATCATTATTCTCGTTATTTACACTATTATCTTTATCCACGTTGTAACTAAAAATAGTCCAACAATTAAATATACTTATTACCAATGATATTAAAAGAATATCTATATAAAAGGAGTTTAGCAATCAAATATACTTACTATCATTCTACATTATCATTATCAATCTCATAATTTGCACTATTATCTTCGTAAACATTATAATTAAAAGAGGTTTCACAATTAAAATTACCAATAATGTCGAAAGAATACATATGTATATATATATATATATATATATAAAAGAAGATTAAGAATCAAATATACTTACTACAAATCTACAATAACATCGTCAATCCTAATATTTTCACTATTATCTGCATCTTCATCAACTTCGACATCATCTTAATTATCCTAGACCCCTTTACTCAATTTGGATATATCAAATACTTCTATTATTTGGCCGTATATCATCAATTATTTCTATGATTAGCGTTGGTTTCATAAGGCTAGGAATAGTGGATTTGAAAGTTATCAGTTTAAAATATAGAATTATGTTTTAAATATTCTTGTAATGAGCGGGCTTATTGTCTCCCGCATGTCAACACTAATACATCCATGTTCATGTGTCAGACAGCCAAGTGTCAGAAAGATAGAACGTTACGATAAAGAAAAAAGAAAAGAAAATGAACAAGAAAGAGGAGAACGAAAAATCAGAATCTCACATGTGAAAAGATAATATATAATATCAAAAGACAGTAATGGAGCTACTCTAATACATAGCATTTCAAAGTTACTAGTCAAAGTACTACCATCAGTCTAGATAGTTATAATAGCTTATCATTACAATTGCTGATATATATACATAAAGTAGTACAACAAAAATAAGTACTATGGTAGCCAAAACATCCAACTCCTCTCCAAAAGCCCAATGAACATTGACAAATACTTGCCTTTCTCAGACTGCTTAAAAAGAGCACCCGTATAAATAAGGGAAAAATAAAACCATAGGTTGGAGATAGTAGTACTTTTGAGACCACAGGGTGGGCATAGTAGTCCAGTGTGAAAAACTCAAGAAATATGTAGCTAGCATATAGTAGTACTTTTGAGACTGCATGGAATGCCATAATGATATCCCTTCAAAAGAACCTCCATCTAATAAGTGCCTAAGGTGATATAATAGATAATGTCTGTGGTTAAAGAAGATAAATCAAAAAATCGTTGTGCCACTTGCATCTCACGACACAACAATATCGAAGTGCAATCAAAATCGGTAAGGTACATTTGCATATGGATTTTCCACTGAGACCCCGAGTAAACTAAGACCAATCTCCATGACAAGGATCAAAAACTACCTTCTAAGTATCATATATCTCTAGATAAAATATACCATAAGTTAAACACGACCGACCCATGCCCAAACACATGAACCAAGTATCATTAACTCCCTCTGAACAACATATCGAAAGCACCTCTAAATATGGAGTTGATATACCCCCATGGGTTAGCTAAACCTCAGGTTGTGCATCCTACTCTGTCTTTAGCCATTTCGCGATGATAAAGTCATGTTCAACATTCCACCACATGAGCTATCACTAGAAAAGATCATGAATCCTCACATGGATCCCAATATCTTAAACAGATCTCAAAACCATACATGGATTCCAACATCTAAAATAAATCCACTTCTAAAAGATAGAACACGTATCTTAGTCATGAAGTGGTTCGATCGTATTATCCAAGTATACTTATCCAATCCCGGTCTCTTCAAGACTGAATCAACAAATTTCATGGTTGAATTAACTCTGGTTCTTTTAGAAATAAACAGACAATGATAAATGTGGAGATCATCTCCTATCCGGACGAATTTTCGAATCAAAAGAGCATGACATGTTTATACATAGGTTATGTCATAACTGAGTGAATAATTGTGTCATAAAATTTCTACGTTTCTCCTAGATATTTCCTAAGTATTTTGGTTATGTTCAACAATAATGAGAACGATTGCATATAGAAACCAAGTCTTGTACAGTTATCACGTTTTCAGCCTTATCAACTTACACTATCCCTCGGCCAAGAGAGAAGCCCAGTAGGTTAAAGCTCTATTGCTTCAACACCCCACTCAAATCATCAATCTTAACTCTTACAGATAGAACGAGTCTACTTCACTTTTAGTGCTAAGCACATGACAAAATACTTTCCATAGACAAGTAATCACACAAAGCATGATCAACTTACATAGAGCATGTCCTTTTTATTTAATTGCACTTTCATTAACTAAAACCTCTTTTATTAGTAAAATTTCCTTATCTAATAAAACTTCTTCGTTAATTAAAATTTTAATTTTTTTAATTTAGACATCTTTCTTTAATTAAACTACTTTTTTTTAATTAACACTACTTTTAATTAAACGCCTTTTATTAATTAAACACTTTTATTGATTGAACTACTTCCTTTAATTAAAACTCCTTTCTTTAAATGAAACTTATTCCTCTAATCAATTTTTTTTTCTTTAATTAAAACTCCTTTATTATTTAAACTACTTTCTTCATTAAACTCTTTTATTTAATTAAAACTCCTTTATTAATTAAAATCTTTATAATTAAACTCATTTACTAATTAAGTTTCTTTCTTTAATTAAACTTTAATTAGTTTTTTAATTAAAAATCCTTTATTAATTAAACTCCTTTCTTTAATTGAAACTCCTTTGCTGATTAAACTCCTTTATTAATGGTATAAGTATGTTCTTTCAAATCATTAACAAGGTTTATTTACTAAATCAAAGAGGTTTAAAAAAATGTTACTAAAACATTGTTTACTATAAACGTCTTCTCTTTTATATATTAAGCATTTTCTTTTTTTTTATGAAAGATTCCATACTTGTTATTATCTTTAAAATATCCATTTTAAAGATCTAAGTACATTGTAAGGGTTAATGATAAGTTACTCAAATGTTTGTGACGACCCAAAACCTTTTTACACTTAAATATTTCATTAAAACTTAGTTTTTAAAGATTTCACTACATTTGAGGTTAAAGAAAAATGTTTCTCAAACGTTTGTCACCACAAATCGAAAACCATTTTATACTTAAACATTTCATTAAAACTTGCTTTTTAAATATTTAATTACATTTAAGGGTTAGAAACAAATGTTACTCAAACAATTTCATTAAAAGCCCAAACCATTTTACTTAGAATTTAAAACATTCTCTTAATAAATCTAGTTATAATCCTAAGTATAATTAATAAGGGTTAAAAGAAAATGTTATTTGAACATTGTTTACTACACTCCACATTTCTACATATCGTTAACCTCAAAGCATTCATTTTAAAGACTCAAGCATATCCACACTTATTGATTAAGGTAATAAACTTTTAATTAAATTCTCAAAATCATTTATTTTAACTTGAGAGTTAAAATCCAAAACTTATTTTACTACTTTTATAATATACTTACTTACTTTTCAGTGTACATAGAAATACTTTAAAATACTTATAATTATGGTTAAACACTTTTAAACTACTTAAAAATATATTATAATTATCTATATAGTATATTGTACAAAAATAAAAAATCTTGAAACAAATAGAAAAAAGAAAAATACACATGTTTTATTTAAAAGGCTATTACTTTAAAAATTCATAATTAATCATTAAAAATGAATTTAAACATGAAAACGATTTTAATATTCTAATATAAGTTAGAAAAAAACTCAAAAAAGATTAAAGAAAAATACTTAAATAAAATACCATTTTTACAAAATTTGAAGTTTAAAATAGAAAAGATAGCATTTTTGGAAATAATATCTAAAGTATATGCAATGGGTAAAAAATGTTACAGAAGCAAAGACTCCATTTTTCAAATGCTCTCTAAAGTTATGGGCCAGTTTTAGCAAGATTTTGCAAAAACGTTGATGCTAGTTTTTGATACTTAGTAAATGATTTTAGATTCAATTTATTTGTAGTACTTAGTATATTTAGAGTACTTGAATACCATGGAAAGAAATCCCTAAGAATATCTTCCAGTTAATTTTTAAAATTTCCCAGAATAAGGTATTTTTCCGAAGTGCACATATAGGGACCTTTTCACTTCAAACTTTCTTAACTTTTTTTGGTCAGTTCTAGATATTTATAAAAATTGATATGTTTGCATTAGTAAGTACTTATATTTTAATTATTAACGACAAAGAAACTCCTAAGAATGTCTTTCAAAGTTGACTTAAAAATCGTCGAACATATAACGATTTCAGAGTGCATCCATAACAACCTTTTCTCTTCTATCTTTTACAACTTTATTGGATAATTTTTGTAACTTTCAAAACCAACTCCATTATTTAAACACACCAAAAAATATATAGGGAACAATAAAGTATATGCTTTCATAATATACTCACATTTTAACCAATTTAACATATGTTAAATATAAGGGTTTTCAAAGTGCGTTTATAGCGACTATTTCGCTTCAAACATTCACAACACACTTCGGCTTCACATAGAACATTATCAAACATGTAAACAACAATTCATGGCCATGATGCACATTTAGGAGGGTTACAAGAGAGATTATACTATATATAATGTTGTTACTTGCTACCAAAAGCAAGAATGAGTCTAAAAGTAATCACTTGCATTATTCTTTATATGTCATTATATTTTTTTACAACAACAATTATACATGCAATATCAACTCATTCGATGGTGAGATAACTCACCTTTAAGCCAAGCCATGCATAAGCACCTAGAAATAATGAATCACTTCCTACCATCTACAAACTTCATAAGATCCTAACTTTAGTCTTCCAAAGCCAAGCCAACACCCCTAGCCTCCAAGATTGCTCACAGCCTGCAGCAATCCGGAATTTCACCGCTTTGATTTGCTAAAGTTTAATTAATTTAAATATTCAAATAATAGGTTTTATAATTAAAATAAAACTCTTTTATATAATAACTAGTGACGGTAAAATAGTTTTTAGATTTAGTTTATAAAAATAATTAGTTTGAAGAGAAATCGAAAATGTGACTGGAAATTGTTTTCCAAATTTTCAACCTTTAGTCGGCTAAAAATTACCAAAAACGTTGTGGACTCTATAGTGTAAATATATACACATACATTTACAAACTAATTAGGATATGTTTAAAGAAAAATATATATGTATATGCATGTGTGTGTGTGTATATGTATACTTAAGTTAATATAATACTGATGTGACTTTACTGAAAGATAAAATAAGATTTAAAAAGATGTTAAAACATAAACTGACATTTTGAAACATAAGTACACGTGAGAAAATTCATGGTGAATCAAAAGAAGGAGGGAGGCAGACATGATTTTTATGAGTTCAAGGGGAGGGGGATAAGGTGATGAGGTGGCACGAAGGTAGTGGAGGGTAGTGTGCATAAGGGCATTTAAGTAAATTCATGAACTCATTTTCTATAAAAGAAAATCCAAATTTCCTTCGCCTTCTTCATTTCATCTTATACTTTTTATAAAATTCTCCTTCTTTTTAAAGCTTTTATGAACCATCTCTAATAGGTTCCATCCACTTTTGAAAACTTAAAAAATCTCATTTTTACTTCTTTTTAATTCTTAAAACCCTTAAAACTTCTTCCTTTCTACTTTTAAAACTCTTCCTCCTCCTAAAACAACCCCATGTTCCCCTCCACAACCCTACGCCGAGCCAAAACCCTCTTAGGTCGAGCTTCTAAAACCTAGGCCGAGCCCATTTGACTCCTTCTTGGAAGAAAATGAAGTCTTTCTTTGAAAAAAGGAAGATCTAGGGCTTATTTCAAAATTAGAAAAAAATTCTGCTTAAGTTTGGTGAGTAAAAATTCCCATCCTTTGTAAAAATTACATCTTTAAGTTATGTTAGTATTCGTATGTGATATTGCTTGGTTATTGTTTATTTACATGCTTTGTATGTAAGTATATATGTGCTTATAAGTGTTTGAGTCTGATATGTATTTTAGACTTAGAATAAAGTCTAAAAGTGATGTGAATGTGGTAAAGTTGAGGTCTTTGTTTATGTTATGGTTGCGATATGTTTATGTATGTCATAAACATGAATATGTGGTGACATGTTAAGGAATTTAACACCTTTGTATGGTATTGGTGACTTGGAATCCTTGTGTGAAAACTATGGTCATTAGTTTTAAAAATCAAAATGTTTTCGAGTTTCAAACTTTGTTTTACTTTTAAA
This sequence comes from Allium cepa, assembly GCA_030765085.1. NCBI lineage: Eukaryota > Viridiplantae > Streptophyta > Magnoliopsida > Asparagales > Amaryllidaceae > Allium > Allium cepa. Next base: position 224,648,812 of record CM060928.1, read on the forward strand.
AACTTTTGCTTTACATTGGTGAAAAGTTAGTAAGCCTTCAAATGTTAAGTTTCCAAAAAGAAAGCTAAGAAACTATTTTTTTAATTATGAGATCCATAGTGATAGTCACTATAAATATCATTTCGATAAAGTCCACCTTATGCAAAATTTAAGTTTTTATACCTAAAAATATTCTAGAAATGTTTTATAAATTTAATAATGATGATAAAGGAAAGTTAATTAAGGATTTATTAATTAATTATTTATTAATTATGTTTGGTAATTAATAATTAATTAAGAATTAAACAAGGTTCATTAATTAAAAGTAAGTTGAGATTAGTCACCGATTAATTATCTTTTTAAGTGGGATTAGTTTTAAATAATTTTTGGTTAATTAAGATTAATTTTTAAATTAATTATGGGTTAAGTATAATTTTTTAAATTAATTATTAATTAAGTATAAGGTTAATTATTTTTTAATTATTGAGCAAGTTAATCAGTATTTGATCATTAATTAATAAAGAAAATTTGTACTTAACTACAAATTAGGTAAGCTAATTATAATTAGTAATTAATAAAATACTAATTATTATTTAATTAATTATTCAAGGACTAATTATTATTTAATTAAGATTATTTTTTAATTATTTATTTATTACCAAATGATTTATTTATCCGTTAATTACTAATAAAGTTTTATTAGATTAAGACTTAATTTAGACTTAATTAATATTTTAATTAATATTTAATGTTTAAATTGTTGCTTAATTATTAATTAAAGATTAATTATAGTTCAACTATTTATTTAAAGATTAACTGTGATTTAATTATTTATTTAAAGGTTAATTAGTATTTAATTATTTATTTAAAGGTTAATAATTATTTAATTATGTATTTAAAAGTTAATTTGCATTTTAATTATTTATTTAAAAGTTAAATTATTATTTAAATAAAGAGTTTAAATGTTATTTAATTATAGGATAAAACCTTTTGATTTTAAATCATTTAATTTCCGAGGTCGATTTGTTTAAGCAAACCACTTTTAAAAGAATGTTTAAATCTAGGGGATTACTTTGTCAATCATTTTTAAGTAACCTCGATTGAATATGAAACCCAATGACATATTTTTAGTAGAATAAAACATCATTCTACTAATTAAATTATATTGGATGTCTGTTTAGCAAAATAAATCATCATTCAGCTATAATTCACCAAGTATATTATGTTTGACATCTATTAAGCAGAAATTAAACCCAATTCTGCTACGTTGGTAACTTGGACATTTGCCTATATGTTGATTGGTTGTTATTGGTTGATCCCTTTTATATATCAACTTATTTTGTAAACATCCATGTTATAACTCGGAAAGTTAAACTTAATTAAATTTAAACTATTGTGGTTTCTAAGCCTCTTTTTGAACTTGTGAAGTGAAATATTTAAACTTTTATCCTTTCTGAAAATGGTTTAAAGTTATTATCATTTTAAATCTGATATTTAATGGATAATTAAGCAACTATTTTATTAAAAATGTTTGAAGTTGATTTAATACTTTTGAAATGATGTTTTAAAATCATTATTTTGTTAATGTGGTTTAAAGATAATTAAATTAAGGAATGTTTAAATATTAACTTGTCCATTTAAAGGTGTTTTAAATAATTGATTGCTTATCAAAGTAACTTTATTGGTTATAGTTTATTTAAGAAGTTTAGTTTTAAAAAAGGAACGTTTATAAAAGGAGTTTTATAATTTGAAAGAGATCTTAAAATTGGGAAAGAGTTTTATAAATGATTTTGGATATTTATAAAAGACATCTATAAATGATTTTGGATACTTATAAAGGATTTTATAAATGCTTTTAATATTTATAAAAGAATTTTATAAGCAGACTTGGAGATTTATAAAGAAATTTTATAAATAGATTTGGAGTTTCAGTAAAGGAGATTTCATAAATGAAAGAGATTTACTAAAAGGATTTATTAAAGAAAATTTATAAAAGAAATTGAGATTGGATTTCGCTTAACTAACCTTTTTAATTATGGTGGTATGGACATTCGTTCCATACTTAACACTAAAGGAATAGTGTTTAGGGTTATCCTTATCTCTGTTTTAAATAACACTTGGGTTTAATCATTTTAATATGATTTTTAAATAGAAAATCTTTCAAAGTGTTTGGAGAATATGCTTATACCATTTTATAAGCATGTGAAAAGGGTTTTCCAAGTTTTGAAAGGATTGGTTTGTGAATATACTTATAATAGTGAGATAAGTATATGAATATTTTGATTATTATTTTAGAAAGAGATTCAGTTGATAAAAGTTTAATTTAAGAGGCTTAGTGGTTTTCATAGGAAATGTAATCTCTTATTTGAACGCTTGTTTATTTGATAGTTAAATGATTGACTATCAAATCTTGGCCTAAATATGTAATCCAACTTAATTTTAGTGGTATAAAAATATTACCTACTTAACATTGAAGAATTTTAGCTCTGGAAATATCTAGGAGAAACACGGTGATTATATAATATAGTTACCGCCAATGGTGTTATACGATATGTATAAACTCGTTTTGTTCTTCTAGGAAAATTAATGAGGAGATCCATCCACATAAACAATTAAGGGTGATCCCTGCTCTTATGTATTATTTAATTGTTTTCAAAAGAACTGATATTGAGCATTTCGAAAATCAATCGATTGGCTTTGAAACATCCGGAAAGCGGGGGAATGTACTTGTAAGTGATGACTTGAAATTGTAACCACTCCAAACATATACGAATTCTATGCTTGGAGGAGATTCGAGATCTGTTTTGGATGTTGGAATCCATGTGTGATTAGAGACCTGTTGGGGTCTGGGAATCCATATGTGATTCTATGATCTTTGTTAAGATATATGAATCCATGTGTGATTCCAAGACCTATTGTTGGCATGGGAATTCATATATGGTTCCAAGAAATGTTCAGATGGCGGTGCATGAGCTGGAATGTTGGACATAGACTCATTAGTGGAAATGACTAAAACCAGATATAGGATGCATGGCCAGAGATTTAGCTAACCAATAAAGGTTCAGTTGCCTCCTTCCTAGAGTTACCTACAGTTGTTATCCATGCATGGAGCAATGCATTCGGCCTTGCGTGGCCAGCTATGCATTTCCTGTTGTACATCAATAGGGATGTATCGTTTCTTTGGAAGGGTAACACTGATCCTTGTGCAAGAGGGCCATTATAATAGTACCGTGGGCCGCTCCATGAAATCATACCCAATTGGCAAATGCGCCTTAGCGATTTTAGATTATATACCTAATATTGCTGTAATGTACACTCATAGACACCACATCTACTTGATTGCTATATTTTCAAGGCATTAACATTATTATAATATCACTGGATTTTCTATAAAATTGTTTTGTTTATCATAAGGGAAAAATCCATCTGTGTTGTGCGGTGTGTCTTACAAGTTATCTTTATTTTGAAGGGTTTATTTAAACATTAAGTAAATAATTTTATTGTGTTTCTCACACTGGTTTCACTATACTAACCCGGGTGTTGTTTTCCTATAATGCTCGGGTCTGCCTGAGCATATTTTTCCAGATTTAGCTGGAATCTTGGAGCTTTTAGGAGATGAGCTAGATGCCTTCAAGACATACTTTTGTATTTTCTTTATTGTTTTTCGTTTGTTGATGTTCTTGTTATTAGCAATTGTAAGGACATGTTGTTATAATTGTCCAGGCAGATGATAGTTTAGTGTTATACGCTGATATGTGTATGTATATTAAAGTCTAATTCTTTTGCAAAGATTTGTTTTATATTATACATTACTCCTCACGTTTTGTGAGATTTTGTTCTATCTTTTTCTTTCTTTCACCACAAATGACATATCTTTTGGACACTTAGATGATCGGCACACAAATACCGATAATATATTATGTGTCATCTTTAGGTGTAAGAAAGGTAGATTGTTACATGATACAAGAAGAGTCCCCCTTTCCCTTTTTATTTCTTCACTTATTTGATGCTAAATCATGTTTCCTAGATGATATAAGAACCTCGGCAAGTTTGGAAGAGAACGATGAAGATTTGAATTTGTTTTGAGGATTTAAAGAGAAGAAAGAAGAGTGGAATTAAATTTCTTTTTAAACTTGGAAAATAAAGCTTATGGACAAATGAGATACGAGTAAACGTTTTAGTAAGACAAAAGGACACCTAATGTAATGACCCACATTTTTAACGGTCGGATATTTAAATAGTTTATTTAATCGTTAATTAAATGAAGGCCCGAAAATGTGATTTTTCGCATACGGTCGAACTAGGACTCAAGATCACTTCCGTTGCGTTCGGATTAATGTCATGAATTAAAATGAGTATAACGATTGCTATATTTTGAGATTGGATGATCCGATGCCCGAAACGGTCTCAAAATACACGAAAGTAGTCTTTCGGGGCCCAACCTCATATGGAGACGCGACTAGTGTTGTTGGATCCAAAAAAATGAGGTGATGTATATAGAAAAGTTTCGTGGCGATCTAGCGCGTCATATGATCGTATGGACTCGAAATGTGTGACCATTTATTTGAGAGATTAAAATAAATGGAATACTAAATTAATATATATATATATCCCTATATTGACTCTCCTTCTAAAAAAATCATTTTTTCCATTCCTTATAGCATTCATATCCATGGCCGCTCCATTTTTACCTTCAAAAATCGAGATTGTGTGAAATACTCAACTAAAATTCATGAAACAAAATCCAGAGTGTTCGTATCTATGAGGGCTTCGATCTCATACCCACAATTTGACGTGCGATCACCGTTGGTTGAAGTCAACCCATCCACATGGATCTAGGGTTTGACTTAAGTATGACTATAGGTGGAGATAGGTATATCGAAGATTATATTCATGTTCCTTATCCTGAGATTCATCTTACTGCACTGCTTGGAGGAGCTCTGATCATCATTCGTGAATTATGACATTAGCTTGGATGAGATAGAACCGCCAAGTCATGAAATTCATGGAGCATGCAGTCGAGCGATGGTTGGGTGCATTGTGAAGGGATCAAGCAATGGAGTTCGTAGGTGAAAACAGATCTTGATTTCAACCGAGAATAATCTAGGAATTAATGGTGGAAGGAAGTGGATATGCACGTTTTCCTATAGATGTATGTACAGACATAGGAGGAAGAAAGGTTAGTGATAGATTTAATTTAATTAATTAATTAGCTAGTTAATATTGATTCTTATTTTGGCTAGACCTTTGCATACAAGTTCCATTTTGGATGCGGTTTCTAGCATTTGGATCGTATCAGCGAAATCTGTCTTTTGGCACTGGTTTGGACAGATTTGGCTGAGGTGAGTGATATTGTCTCTCACTTTACTATGATTGGTTGTTTATTGTTATATTGACGCTCAGGAATGATTTTTGGTTTTTAAACGTGATATTATTTTATATACATAGTAGCTATATTTTTATAAAAGTATATGTAATTCATTTTAAATGATTTATAAAGTATATCACATATTTTCCAACGTCGTGCCATAGTTAGGGAATTATTAGATTAGATCTATTATTGATGTTACTTCCCACACTAATCGATATGGATGGATTGTTATGTTGTATTTATGTTGTTTTGGATGGATGTATGGTTGTTTAGATGTATGGATGTTTGGATGTATGTTTGATTGTTTGAATTGTCTGCTATTTGGCTGTTTTGGTTGAAAACGCCGATTAGCATTGATTTGATTTTAAGTAGCTTCTTATACGTTGGAGTTTCGCACACATGAAAATCTAATGAACGACAAGAGCTTTAGAAGAGGGTTTGGAATACGTGCCGATGAATTTGGATTTTAGAGTGGATGATACCGAACGTTTCCGTTTGCTCTGTACTTAACTGTTCGGTTAAGTATAAAACAAAGGTGGATGGTATTGACCATGATAGAGTGGTCAATGCCCATCATTGTTGTCAATTGGCGTTTTTGGCCGATATGTGGCTTAGACATTGATGAGATATCACGGTGCACGGCATGATTACTTGTTCGTGCGACCGGTTTAGAGATTGGATGTTATTACCCTACGATGAGTGACATTAATGGTGAGGCAAGGAGATGCTTCAACCTAGTGGTACTAATGGTGAGGCAGGGATTTGGTGCCTTGACCTAGTGATTTTGATGGTGAGGCATGGATATGGTGCTTCGACCTAGTAGTCTTATACAACGGATAGTGAGTCAATGATGTATGGAGTGAGCTCCGGGATGATAATATCAGGCTGTATGGATCATGCTAGATCTTGGGCTTTCAATGGCATGATTGTAGGGTTCTTCAATTAAGAGCTTAAGCAGAGAGTAGGATCGAAGATGGCATCTCGGATTGGAGCAAGGCGATGGATAAGGATTAGATTGAGTGTTAGGGCTCATGACTAGAAATTTTAGTGAGCCAATAGGGCTCGAATCCATATCGTGTGAGTAGGGCTCAATGGATGTGTATATGCCTAAGGATTGTTGATGACTCAAAGTGTTCTCGTTGTGTTCAAAGCAAGATTACTGTATGTGGGGGTACCCGAGGATGGTAGTGCCGATAGTGTACTATAGACCAGTAGGGTCTAGGTCAGGTGGTGTAGAGGTGTCATAAAAGACAGCCGTGGGGGTTTCTAACTGATGAGTATGGTGAACACAATCGAGAACCGGGAGTTCCACTTGTCCTTGACAGTCTCAAAGGCTGATATGAGTCATTATATATCTGGTACATTGGGTTATAGTTAGTATTGTTTGATGGATGCTATGTTTGTTATGGTTGCTCACTAGTCACCTGTCACCCTAGGATGTCACACTAGGTAGGTATTGTGGTAGGGATACCCAGATACCCTGACTTGACTTAGTGATATTTCACATACGGTCGAATTAGGACTCGAGACCATTTCCATTAAGTTTGGATTGATATTGCAAATTAAAATGAGTATACGGATCTCTATGTTTCAAGATTGGATGATCCAATGCTTGAAACTGTCTCGAAATACACAAAATTACCCTCTAAGGCATAGTTATAGATGGAGACACGATTAGTGACATTGGATCCAAAAAAATGAGATGATGTCCATAGACGAGTTTCGTGGCGATTAGATGCGTCATGTGGTCGTACAGACTCGAAATGTGTGACCGTTTATTTGAGAGATTAAAATAAATGGAATATTAAATTAATATATATCCCCAATTTGAAACTCTCCCTCCAAAAATCATTTTTTCCATTCACTGTAGCATTCATATCCACGGCCGCTCCATTCTTTACCTTCAAAATCGATATCGAGTGAAATGCTCAACTAAAAATCATGAAACAAAATCCAGATTGTTTGTATCGATGAGGGCTTCGATCTCATACCCAAAATTCGACGTGCGATCACTGTTGGCCGGAGTCGACCCATCCACCGTGGATCTAGGTATTGACTTAAGTGCAACTATAGGTGGAAATAAGCATATCAAGGATTATATCCGTGTTCCTTATGCCGAAATGCATCTCGCTGCACTACTTAGAGGAGCTTCGATCACCATTTGTGAATTACAACATTGGCTTGGACGAGATGGAGCCACTAGGTCATGAAATCCGTGGAGCATGTAGTCAAGCAATGGTGGGGTGTGTTGAGAAGGATTGAGCAATGGAGTTCATAGCTGAAAGAGGATCTTGATATCATCAAGATTCGGCCAAGGAATTGATTTGGAACTTTATAAAAGTATTTGTAAATATGAAATGGGCTTATAAAAAGGGAATTTTATAAAGGAATGAGCTTTCTTTTGACTATTTACTCTTCTTAATTATGGTGGTATGGAAACATTCTTTCCATACTTAACACCGAAGGATAGTGGTTTGGTTTATTGTAAATAATGTTTTAAATGAAATTTTGTTAGCCCATTTAAATATGAATTTAGGAAAAGAGAAAATCTTCCTTAAGTTTTGTAAATATACTTATACTTTTGATATAATATATAGATATATTTCCTAAATATAGAAAGCATTATGTTTGGGGAATATACTTATACCGTTGAGATAAGTATAGAAATGTTTTCCAAGTATTGAAAGGAGTATAAGGGTTTGAAAAATATCCTTGGTAAAGGTATTTTGAATTAAAGATTTGAAAGTGATTTGATATATAGAAAGATTAATTAATAGAGGCTTATTGGATCCCATATGTAATTGAATCTTTGTTGTTGATTATTTGACAGCTAAATAACCGACTATCCAAATCTTGATCAAAATATAACTTTGGAAATATCTAGGAGATGTACGTAGTTATATAGCACAGTCATTTTCGATGATATTATACAGTGCGTATAAATCTCATTCTATTCTCCTTGGACAAATGATAAGGAGATCCGTCCACTTAAACGATTTGGGTGTGATGCCCAGTCTTTTGTTTTATCTATATATTTCTAAAGGAATTGGAGTTCAGTTTACCGGAAACTAGCGAATGTTGATTCAAAGGTACTGAGATTGGATAAGTATGATTTATCTGAAAACCACTTAGATCCAACCCAAGCATCGTATTGAAGACATCTTGAAGATGATGGAATCGAACACGGAGCTCTTTGAATTGCATGGGCTACATGGTACTAATCCTGAGGGTGATGCCAAAATAGATGTAGTAGAAGTAGCACCTTCGATTTGTTCTTATCCTGAACGACTTGTATGGAAGAATGCTAGCATTGCATTGGTGCCAGGAAGGTAGTATTAGCATTCCAAATGAGAATTGCTAAAAGAGGAAAAGGTAATCATGACCTCACAAGCCTCACCACCTGGTAATGACTAAAACAGAGGACATGCGGTAGAGTTATGTGGTCTGCTACCATTAGGAGCAGTCATCCCTCGATCTAGAATCGTTATTTATGGATTTGGTATGCACGATTAAGTGGATCCATGGTTGGTGCAAATTGTTTGGAGCCTTTATCCCTGGGGAATGATGTATTCCGGTCTATTATGTTAAAGGGGCAGCCAACTTTATATTGGTGGGGGTCCATATATGGCCCTCAGTATATTCTTTTAGAGGTGTACTATGGCAGGCGGTACAGCAGTAGCCGTATCATTGATGAAAATCCAATATCCAATATGTGCTTTTAAGGACTTAGTTGTGCCCAACTATGCTGAAATGTGAGATGTGAGCATTTCAGCTATTTTATATGTTTATTTTTCCCCTCTAGGCATTATTATAGTATCACTAAGCTTTATAACAGAATTAATTTGGTTATCATAAAGTGAAAACCCATCTATATTTATGTACGGTGTAGTCTTACGAGATACCTTTATTTTGAAAGGTTTTACAAAAACATAAAGAATACATTTGATTATGTTTCTCACGTTGATTTTACCAAACTGATCTGAGCATTATTTTTTCTTATAATGCTCGAGCCAGTCGAGCTTTTTTTTAGATTTAGGTAGACACTTTGGATCTTTCAGGAGAAGAGCTAGATGCCTCCAAGAGTACTTTCGTATTTTCTTTTATCTTCGACTGTTTGTTATTGTAGTTATCAGCAATTGCAAGGACAAGTTGTTTTAACTATCCAGGCTGATGATGGTTTAGTATTGTACTCTGATATATGTATGTATATTAAAGTCTCTTTCTTTATGTAAAGACTTGTTTATTGTTATGTATTACTCATCATGCTTATTTTAGATTTTGTCTTCCTTCTTTTTTTCTTTTTCCCCAACAATCAGTCATTCCAGTCGACTTTTGAGGACCGAACAGATAGGTTGTTACAACGTTATTAACTTTGAGCAGCATTATTAGAGCAGCATCAACCATAAAATTCTTTCGATGGAAATGGTACATGATATCACTTATTTAGTGGAGAGCAGCACTGATTAGGCATGGCATTAATAAGATAAGACATCTATAGGAGGCGGCTTCATCCAGTATAGCTTAGGCAACTTATCATCATGCGGTAACATTCAATAATTGATGAAGTGTGGTTTCTCGATGAGCGACATCGATCATGCTCGATATCCTTACTTTCTTTTATAGCTTACAATGCTGATTCCATTCGGCATTGCTTTGTGATGCAAGTCCACCTAACCCTATGGTTGATTGGTGGCACTGATGTTGTCGGGGTTTTTTAGCTTTACTGATGACATGTGATGCAACCGTTGATGAGAATCGGCATCGTTGGTGTCGGGATTAACTGATTTCCATTACTTTGGCACTGCTTATTGAAGCGGCATTGTGATCAAGTAGAATGTCGAACGTCTTCGAGGTCAACAATGGTGATAACATTTGCCCCCTTAGTGTTGAGGAATCATTGACTTTTCAAGTCAATATTATCAACATTAAATTTATGCCTATTGGTATCCCAAGCAAATCTTACCCATTTATTTAAATTGAACCAACGATGCCAGCTTGTCCTTCTTTTCTTCTATAAATAGTCGAGCCTCCTCTTTTCCATTTTTCATTAGTAATTCAGAAGCTCAAGCAAGAAATTAAACTTCCCAAAATCAACATCAAATTCTAGTTCTTAGATAGCAACTTTTAAACCTACGATACAATTTTTGTTCGGCGAAATCATAAGTTAGTTTACATGATTTTTGCATTTAAATTATTGTTATGTTTTAACTCAGATTTTATTATCTTTATATCGGCACTTGGGTTTGATCATCCGACTCCAATACTTAAATTTGGGTTGTCGATTGTGATTGTTAATCGTTGAACACATGGTACCGTCTTACTGATTTTTGATTGATTAATTGTTTGGTGGTACCGATTTAGGAATTCGAGGGTTTCCTACTTTATAATGAGCGGGTAGCTTATCAAACCCAAACCCATTACTATTCAGACCTATGTTGGTATCGACGTTCATGACACCACTGGAAGGTTTGATATTGATCAATCAGTAGTGCAAGGCTTTCATATAGCATGAATAGGTTCAAATATTAATCGATATTGGTACGAAAACTGATATATTCTAGGTTTACTAGTGATGAAGTTGACTTATTAGACCTAAAACTCGATATTAACTTGCACTATATCAACATCCACCGTTACGGCGTTGTTATGACACTTGACACTAATGAAGCTCTATATAAACTTGTTATCATAATAGCTTAACATTTACACCACAAGACTCTTATCTAGTTAATTAATAAGATGAAGTGCGATAACCCTTTATTATTATGAGAAAATCTACCTCGGTTATGTACGACATCACTTAGTTCGGTACTTATTATGGGCACCATTGCTTACTTTTGACGTTAGTTTATGAAGTTTTACTTTACATCGACAGTTTTACTATTCATCGCTATTGTTCTATAACCACTTTTAACATCATAAATTAAATTTCATATAGTTTCACTACCTACAACCTAGAAGACTTAACATAATACAAGTTATTTAACTGATTTACGCACCACCAACTTATGCCATTGCTATTCATTAACATTGACAACCTTATTACTTCAGTGTAGGTTATAATTTTGGTGTTGACCATTATTTTAATATAAAAGCTTTGAGACATTCGACATTAGCAGAGCTATTTACGTAGATTTATTAACATTGCGTATCTACACTTACTGAATTTTCTTATAGTTTTTCTATGGAATTCCTCTATTAAAGTTAAAGTTTAAGTCTTTCAACAAACTCGACATGCGCCATTTAAGGGTTATTAGCTTTTGATTAACATATACTTTAAGCATCTTGATTCAAGCACTTAGATAGTAGAAAAATCATCTAGATAATAGTATCTGACTTAGCATGTAACAATTCTTTCTTTATAATATGAACATTATTATTTATTGAATTTGAATAAAATCACCTGGTAGGCTAATGGAAAGTTCAAAGCCTAATAAGAAGTCAATCAAAAAGCCTAGGAGAGGGCCAAAACCTTCACCTTCGGCCAGTAAGAAAGGAGTTAGTCTTTTATATCTATCATAATCACGACCTAGGAAGAAGTGAATTCCATCCTTGAGCAGTTTGGAATTATTAGGTTTGAAACCATTCCTACGGGCCCTACAAACAACATTTATAACCCACCAGAGGGGTACTTTGCCTTTACCTCCATATATATATATATATATATATATATATATATATATATTTGGCACATAGGCTACCTCCCTTTTCCCGGCTTTCTCCTAAGATATTTGGAACATCTAAGCATTGCACCCATTCAATCCCTGCCAAACTCTTACACGTATTTGAATTTCTTAGAAATTCTTAGCTCGGGAGGCAGAGCTCCCTTTCTTTAGATCTAAAATTCTCCATTCAATTGCTAGTCCTACTATGGTGGGTGAACAGTCATATCATCAGTTGTACCGAACCTGTCCCCATTCAAAAAATATGATATCTGAGGGTGTCAATAAGACGAGAGGATGGGAAACGCAATTCATTTTTGTCAAGTGTTTTTCTAACATTAGAGGGGCCTTTTCCATTGCTAGTAAGTTTATTTTTCCTGGTTATCCATGTTAGTTTATTATCCTTTATAATTGTTATCTTCCTTTCAGACCCCCCCAAGAAGCTAAACCTTGAAGATCAAAAAGTTGTGGTGTCCTTATCTCAAACAGTAGAGAAAATGGGAAACATGCACAAAATATTAAGTCCAACTAAACTTCTCCAGTATGCTATTATTTTGGATTGCCACAAGGTCTTGAGGGAGCCCCCGATGGTAAAGTACAATGCTCGAGGAAAATGCTTATTAGTAATGGGCAAGTCAAATTCCTTTACTTCAATTCACTAGTTCAGCCCAAGATGGGTAAAATATCATTGCATTTTATACAAAACCTCTTGTGATATTATCTCATAAAGTTATTTTCCTTGTCCAGGTTCTTCCGCCTTAGTAGTTGTTCCTACAAAGAAGGAGGTCACAAGTGATGCCTCCAAAGATAAAATGAGTAAAGATGACAGTCCTGCTCCGACTTTAGAATCACAATCTCTCAAGGATGTCATTGCTAGTTCATTCAAATCTATAAAAAGGAAACTAATTAATGGTCCTACAACTGCTACCACCCATAGTAGGAAGCCTAAGGTTGGGGATATGCATACTCTCGTTATTGTAGAGGAAATTCCACTTGTAAATATCGACTCGGATTCTAGGGCCCTGAACCTCGACACTTATAGGGAGAGAACTCATCAAACAACTAAAGTGGAGCATTCTCAAGACCCTCTCCTTCATATTACTTTTTTGGGTACCCCTGGGGCACTAAACCATCTTTACAAGGAGCTTGGACTATGTATCTCTCTAGAAGACCTACTTCCTTTCAAATCTTAATCCACAACTCATATTAGTAAGTTTGATGACCTTCTTCAATTGGTTATTCTATCCCCACCTTTTGCTGCCCTTAAGCTACCATAGCCTTCCTTATATACTCAAGATCATTGATTTGCTATTCTTAAAAATTTTGTACCAGTATGTACTTTTCCACTTAGCCATCTCAGATTGCTAAATCTTTCATGCATAACAGCCTCATTCATGTTTGCTACTCATTTTAGGCTGCTAAACACTTGTCTATGCTTTAAGAGGATGCTTTAGGATCATCTAATGAATTGTCCAAGCTTAAAGAGTAGGTTTCTTCTCTTAATAATAACATAATTGACATCTCAATGGCGAGGAACGAGGCTATAAAAGAAAAAAATGCTTGCCAACTCACTTAAGAAAACAGAAACTTTACATCATAAAGGAAGAAATGCCAAATAGATTTTAGATGACAAGGAAAAAGCTTTGGAAATAGAACTTGAGGAGGCCAGCATTAGGGAGGCCAAGCTGTGGAGAGAATCCATCCCTAAGGAGAGAATTATGAAAGAAAAGAATCCTCCTGAACATATCAACTGGCATGATTATGGATGCAAGTTGAAGGCGTCCCATTTCCTTGACTTGGCTCTCAATACCATTCTTGATAGATTCTACGAGAAGGCTTTTTTCTATAGCGTATGTTGACAACGCTCACAAATGTCTAGATTTTGACATTCCTTCTCTTCCTTTAGTTTAGAATAAGAAGTTTGTGAAGAAATTTAAAGCAATGCTAAATAAAAGTCAAGCACTCAAGGACGAACCCTCCATGGAAGAGGAGGAGATTGATGCTAACAAGCTATTGACTTTTAGTGATCTTCCAAACGACAAGGAGACGGAGTCAGATGAGGAAGAGAAGGATGAAAATTAGAGCCAAGGCGATGATGTACATGGTGATAATGACGACGACGATGATGATAATAGCAATGGTGGGGGCAATGGAATGGGTTTCTCTGGACCGCCAAATGATATGGATGGATCAGGAAATGCTAACCTGGACTTGGCGGCCTAGGGTACGGAAGTTGTCAAAATTCTTGATTCTTTCACTAAATATTCTTCCCAGAAAGACAACGCTCCTTATAAACCAAAGGGAACGAGCAGATCCCTTCGCCTTCCATTCCACTATCTCAGGTATGGAGTGCTCTACTTAAATGTCTTAAATTACCAAACAACACTTAGTTAATGCGTTAGTTATTTTAATTAAGGAGAAAATCAAAATATCATTATGACATTATGCTTGAAAAGATGCCAATGGATATAAATCAACTGAGTAGAGAGTTGGATAAACGGTTGAAAGATTATAATGAGTTGTCTGATGGATACAAGAACCTTACCGCAAGTGCATCAAAAGTAAGATTTTTCAGAGAATGGGAAGCTGCTCCACGATTGAAGAGATCACACTTCTATCAGCATAAACTCTTAGCTGGAATAGAGAGCTATGACCCTTTTTGGATGTTGATTGATGGTAGAAATAACTTAAAGAGTTTCTATATAGCGCTCACTCTAGGGGTAAGTTTGTTGATTTCTCTTATTTAGACAACTACAGGGGTTTACTCAGGCGCTTTCGTCGTAGATACTTAGAAGAGCATGGGTCTGATCCTCATTCCGAGGTAAGTTGGAATCTTCCAAGAGTTGCCTCTATTCCTATTTCTTCTCATTCTCTTCCCCCTACAAAACTTAAGTATAATAAGAAAAGATTTATATTCGAATAGTATAAGAAATCAATTCTGCATGAACCGGAGTGATTGTACAACTATATTCTAATAGCTTATGAACTTTGTTGCTTTTTGTTCTTATTTTATTAATCTAATTTTATCATATTGTATAGACCAAAGACATCTTAAGTAGTCCAGTTCTAGTGGAACTTTTGAGTAAATTCGTTAAGCTAAAGAAATATTTTAAAGAAAAATATTTAATTCTCAAGACATCACAGTTAGTGTGACACTGTTTTCTTATAGATCTGCAAGAACTTTACATGTGGTTTTCTTGTTTTCATTTGACTTCTTGGGTAATGGAAAAGATAAGATGCTTAGTGAACTTTGACTTATTATGCCAAATTAATATGCAATCACGCTAGTTCTCCGCGTGGGGAATGTGATTATCATAGATTCCCTTCGGTTAACACCCAAGAAGAGATTAACACTTCTTTCGATTCCACTATTTCCCTAACTGCAAGGTCATTTGAAAAGACCAAAACTGCAGTCTTGAAACTCTAAAAGTTAGTTGAATGTTTTGGGAATGGAATTATAACGTAATTTGACATTCTTTAGTGTCTGTAAACTTTATTGTCACTAATGAAAAAGTTTGTTTTCCATGAATTAATCCCTATTTTACTTATTTTAAGTAGGAAACCCAACTAATGCATGCATCTGATCCACTAGATGTTTTCTCATGAGTGATTGAGATTAAATACAAATTAAGACATTGAAAAGAGGAAGCCCTTCCAAGATGCTTTAGCTTAACGTTTTTGAACAACATAGATGCGCAAGAGTGGAATAAGAAATACTATCAATTAAAGTCGACATTTAGAAACCATAAAGAAGCAACTTCGAGCTTGGAGCATCTGATTGACAGGAAGATTAAAGAATCTCAAGCATTGAGAGAAAAGGTAGACACAGTTTTAATTTTAGACCCTCAGTTGAGATTGATGCCGAAATGACCAAATTACATCAATGAATAATCGATCTTGAAGTGGAGTTAATGAAGTGTCAAGTATTGGCAATCAGTGAAACTCATTGCAAGTGGAGGGGAATCCACCCTCCTTACTTCTACTCCTAAAAGAACGACTAGATCTCAGTCTTTAGTTAGTGAGGAATTTCCTACTATGACGAGTCCACCACCAAGCCTGAGTAACAAAGTTATCTCCAAGTGGGCCAAACAAGTAAAATTTGAATGCATGCAACACTTTAACAAGAAGTGGAATAAAAAAGTATCTCAGCGTCTTGATGATTATGAAACAAAGTTGAAAAACTTGAGCGTGAGAAACACGTTCTTAAATACGAGATTAAAGAGTTAAAGAGCATGGTTCAAACTTTGGGAGGAGCCAACAAGACTCTCCGTCATGTTTAAAGATTCAAATCGATTCAATTGATGATGCAAATACTATATGAAGGAAGGAAAAGAAAATCAAAGAGCTTTTGGACGTGGTCCTTCACCATATTACTAACCCTTTAATTGCTAAACATTTCGACAAGCAAACACGGAGCCTTGAACTTTAGCAAAAAAAATTCTATAAATACACTCTCCTTTTTGTTTGATTTTGTACCTGCAAATTTGCAAATAGTATATAAGACTAAATGAATTTATGTTTGAATGAATGTTAACTCAAACGTTAGGTATATAGCTTTAAATTAAGTACTGGCCCATTTTTGAAATTGCTTAGAATTAGTATCCTACTTTTTACATTTTGAGCTTTTGATGTATAGATCAATATCCTGCTTATTGAGGGAACCAAGAATCTTACTTATTGAGCTCTTTAGAACTTGATATAAGAAGTTGATTTTCCATAATATTCAGTAGCTTGTCTATTAGTGTAGATTTCCATTAAATGAATTTGAATTGAAAATTATTTTGACGAAACTCTATCGTCAAAGTGATAAATTCTTTTAGTGATTTCTTGAAGCATTTTGTCTTATCTAGGAATGATAATAAAAGTCCAAAACATTTTATCTGGCAACAATAGAAGACCAAAACACCAATCCGGTAATAAACGAGAGCCTAGCAAATCCAATCTAGCAATAAATAGAAAACCAAAAATCTTTATTTGGGAATAATAGAAGACTAGAATACCAATCTGATAGTAGAAAAAAGATAAGAAAATCCAATACGGTGATAGATAGATGACTAGAAAAACTGATCTGAAAATAGATAGAAGTCCAAAAAATCTTATCTGGCAATAAAATATCAGAAATCCTTATCTGGCAATAATAGAAGGCCAGAACACCAATCCAATAACAGACAAAAGACTAGAAACCAAAACTTGCAATAGATAGAAGACCTTAGAATCTTACCTAGAAATAGAAGACCAGAAATCCTTATCTGGCAATAATAAAAGACCATAAAACTTTATCTAGCAACTGAGAATTGTGTTTGTTGAGGAGAAAAAATGGCTTTTGTTCGATGGATCCTTCTCTAAAAGATTGTTTGACTTGGAGCGGTAACTGGCTCTGATTTTTATAGATCTTCCTCTAGAAGATTATTTGATTTGGAGTGCTACCTAGCTCTGATTTTTGATAGATCTTTCTTTGGAAGATTGATTGATTTGGAGAGCTACATGGCTCTGATTTTGATTGAGTTGTGTGGCACCATCTTAGGTGATGGTATCTACTTGGATCAAACCCCTTATCACCATCTTAGATGATGATTTAGGTTTTGTTTTCCAGAATGTTTGGTTAGCTGCATCAAGCAGGACCGTAGCCTTGCCCGACCTCCTTCTAAGAGGCGCTTTAGTGAGGCCTTTGATGATGGAACTAAAGAATTAGTCCAGTGCATTTGGTCAGCTATATCAAGCAAAACCATAGGCTTACCTGGCCTCCCTCAAGGAGGCGCTTTACTGAGGCCTTTGATGACAACACTAAAGGCTGGTTTGGCGCTTTGGGTAGCTATCTTAAGCAGTGCGGCCTTTGATAATGGCACTAAAGAATGGTCTGGCACTCTGGGTAGCTATCTTAAGCAGAACAAGAGTCTTATCTGATCTCCTCTAGGAGATGCTTCAGTGAGGCCTTTGATGACTAAACTGAAAGCTTTGTCCCATGCTCTATGTTGCTATCTTAAGCTGAACCAGAGACTTAACTGACCACCCTTTAGGATGTGCTATAATGAGGCCTTTGATTTTAGCAATAAAGGATTTTATATTTGTTTGAAGAGAGTTGTAATGACTGCCTTTCTTGCACTGAAAGATGAGCCATTAAGGGTAGAAGAAAACTAAATGACCATAGAATCTCACCGTGAATCAGAACAACATATAATAGATAACATAGGGTATTACATAGTCATTCCATAATAATAGTACATTGGAGTCTCTACATAACAACTTCAATTGGATAGTTATAACTACCCGTCCAAACAAAAAAACATAGATCATACATAAACACGACGGAAATAAATATAATAAGCTACGATGAAGCCACCTGCTCCAGCTCCTTCAAAATGCTTCCGCAAGAAACCTTGATCACTTGGCTACTAATAAAAAATTGAGAACCAAGAGTTATAGGAAAAGAACATAAAATACCAAGTCAGACATGGGTCTGGTGTGAGTAAAACTCAAACAACTTAAATTTTATTTTTATAAAACACTTTGAAATCAAAGGTATCTTGTAAGACCATGCCACACATAAACATGGATGGATTTTTACCTTACGATAAGCAACACACTTTGTATGTAAATCCAGTTATATCGTCATAATGTTTAGGGCTTTCAAATAAATAATTCAATATCCGAAATTTTTACATTAATTAAATTCCAGCATAATAGATATATAACTAAAATCGAAGGCACTTATTAGGAAATGGATTCCATACATGACCAGGTAAGGAACTATCTTCTGAAGGTGTACATCTAGATAAAATACACTTGGGGTCAGACAAGAACATAATGTACTCCTGCTACACAGAACCGGCCAACCACTTGACTAGTAGTACCAAATACATCACCACCACAGTTGGGACTGACAACCATACTAGAACATACATAAAAATGAGTCAAATATCGATTCTATATACGATAATGACATACCCTTATTGGAGCAACCCACATAGCCCTACTACATACCTTATTTTGGTCATTTCAAGTTGATGAGACCCGAGGCAATGTTTACTCTTATTATAGTATTACCACATGGGATGCTAACATTGCTTTCCATATGTTGACATAATGTTAGCACTCGTCCATACAAGTCGTTTAGGAGATGAGCGAACCGAAGGCACCATCCTATGACACCCCTTTTGGAATCACCCTCAGGGTTAGTAGCAAACAGCCCCTGCACTTTAAAGTCTTCATCTTGGACTTTGTCTTTGCTATTCCCGATTCGAACGTTTGTGTTGGTTCAAAGTGGTTTTCGGATAACAACTAATATCCGATCCCGGTCTCTCAATGCCAACATTCGATAATTTTAAAAGGTCAAGATGTTTATAGTGGACTAATCCACTATAAGGATGTAATATTTACATATGGACATACATTCCACTTGCTTAGATTATGATGACCCGTTATCCAAATTAACCCTCTTATATTCATTATGTTTCGAAGTGCGGTATTTGCGGCAAATGCAAGTTGACTTACTTCCAATAAAACACATTGCCATTTTATTACAGTAACATCAATTGATTTGGCTACTTAATAGCATGGACAAGAGATCCTTGGTTTAAAAAACAATTCACTTTAACAAGAAAATTAGTTAAAAACAAATAACCGATAGGGTTTTAGAAGAAACCTTAAAAACAAAAAACTTTAATTAAATCATAAGTTTAAACTAATTAAACCTTAATTAATCTTAATTAAATCAAAAACAAATCATTAATAATCCTAATTAATTAAAATATAATTATCCCAATTATATTTTAATTAATTAACATTTATTTAAGAAATTAAACCCTCATTAAGTGGATAATTAACCTTTACTTAAATAATAATTAATTAAATAGTTATTTAAAACAAATAACTTGATTAAATAAAAATTAATTTATTTTTATATTAATTGATCATTATTTGAAAATTATTAATTAAAAACAATTTGCTTAGTTAATGATTTCTCAAACTCTAATTATTTAACCTAATTACTTAATTAATTAATTAATTACCCAAATTAATTTAAATTAAATAAATAAATTATTAAATAATTAAAAATGTAAACTTTTGACTTACTTAAATAAGTTTGAAATAAGTTTCAAAAGAAAATACTTTAAAACATGAAATCGTGAATTTTTCCAAACTACATCCATAACGACTATCGCTTTAAATACACTTCGCTTGAATTGATTTCTAGGTGAAGTTTTCACTTTAACTCTAACCACTACATCTTTGAAAACTCAAATAGGAAAGTTTTAAAAACTAAAAACAAAGGTAAAAATTTGAAAAAAATATTTTCAAAAATCCAAAGCTAAAAAATAGCTTTCATTTTCAAATTGAATCTCAAGTCCTTTGCAACTTTTCAAGGTGCAACATTTACATCATATACACATGATTTTGTTTCATAAACATACTACCATAATATCATACCTAATATCAAATATCCATATCCATGTCCATATACATATCTAAACATATCAACATCTCAACCAATCACCAAATCCAAATGAATTATTGCTTCGCAAGAAGTGGAGGCGCCGATAAGTCAGGTAGCGAAGCCTAAGATTAGATGACTGATAGATTACTAGTTTGTTTAACTGAGGCCCGCCTAGTCCCATAGGAGAAGGAAGAATAGCTGGAAGCTAGATTTCAAACTCTCCCGTTGATTAGATTCCCCATCATGTGTTTCGCATCTAGCTTTCGGTTTCTGATTCCACTCAAAAACCTCTCTGAGCCATTCCCATTGCACAGGCTACTCGAAGGAGGACTCACAAAGAGTTGATTCAAACATAAACATATCATCATATGTCATCAATACAATATGATAATTCAAAATAACAAATGCCATATTCTCACAACATATAGTCCATCAAAATAAAGTTAATTTTTCTTCCAAAAATAAAAATATACTTACTGAATGTTTTTCTAAATCAAAGCAACTTTTGCTGGAACTCGAAAACACTTAAGTATGTTGCAAATTTGAAGCTTTTGGACTCTCGAACATTTGAATTAGGCTCGACCAAGTGAACTTTGTGCTCAGCCTAGGGCTATTGGTCTCGGTCTTTGGAGGTCTAGGCTTGGCCCTTGTGGTTTTAGGTGGTGGAGTGTTGTATTTTGGAAGAGGAGATGTAGAAGTGATTTTTTGGATCAAAAAGGTATTTTTAGAAATTTTTTATGGATTTTCTCACTTTAGAATTATGAAGAGGAAGCCATGGCTAATCTTCTCTAGTTCTTAGAATTTAAAGTGGAGAAAGAGACTGTAAAATGAAAAGAATGAAAGTAAGGTTTTTTTATTGGTTTGGGAAATTATTAAAATACTTATAAATGCTTATATTTAATTATACACATATGCATGCATGGCCATACCTCCTTCCCCTTCAAAACTGTAACATCCCAAAAATTTTAATTAAAATAAATAATATATTTAAACTCTTGGGGTTTAACATGAGAATAAATTGGAAGGAAAATCTAAAACAAATAAAATTAGTGGAAATAATATATGGAATAAATTCTAATTTTATTTTGAGTTGAAAATATTGAAATATTAAATGTTTTAAAAGTCATTTGGATTTAAAATCTTATATATATATATATGAACATGACATATATTAGTAACATTGATACACCTAAAAAATTTTAATTTTAATTTGTACAAAATAAGGGTGGATATATAAATGGACATTAGTGTTTATATTTCAATTTTAAAAATTTAAGTTTGAATTTAAATTTGGAATAAATTTTTTAAAATTAAGTAGCATTAAAAATCATTGAGAAATAAAGTATACAATTGGTCAAAACAACTTTTCTTTTAACATTGTACATATGCATATATATACAAATGAATAAAAAAAATATATATTGGTTTACAAAAGTATATATAATATAGAAAATAAAATCTATAAAATTTTCTTTTGCTTTGTAAACATAAAAAGGGACTGAAACATATATTCACAATGGCGTAAAATGATTAACAAAATCTAGGGCCTAAGATATCTCCTTACAAATGGAACAAACCATCATTCCTTAATAAAATATTCAAATAAAAAATTCAGGAAAACTCTTCACCTTCTAAAATTCAAATTTTTAAATCCCCTAACACCTGATGTTCAGTAATCGAAAGATCTTTGAAATTTTTACTTCAACATTCAAGAAGAAAGGTTCAGAAAAAGGAAAAAAAAAACTGTCTTCTTCAATTCAACTTAAATCTGAAGTATTTTCTCAAGCTTCATAGCAGTAGTGTGTTACATACATTCAGTTAAGTTTGTTTTAACTGTATAGTTTATGAAATTTTGATTTCTAAATCAAGTGTTAACAATAAATTGAAAACAAAAAAACTGCAGACTTGTGAAGGCAGGGAGTCTCTGGATTTCAAAGGCAGTGCAGTTCTTTTCTTTTTTTTGGAAATAAATTAAAAAGGCAAGTAACTTTTTTATTTATTTTGAATTTAAGGTTTCAATCTAAAATGAAGCAAGAATTAAACAGTATTTAATTGGTTGCAGGAGAATCAAGATCAAAGTTTTACTCTATTACAGGTTTTTCAAGTTTCAGGAAAAAGCTCTCTGTAAAAAAAATTCAAGCTGTAGGTAATCTGGAAAAATTTGTTATTTTTAATGATTAGAATAAATGAATACAACATGGGATTTAATACAACAATATCTAATTTTATTGCAGGAAGAATCAAGGATTAGAAGCTTTAATCTATTTTTGGTTTCAAGTTTCAGAAAATAAAAAGTGTCTTCTCTGCTATAAATCTCAAATGTAAGTAAAATAAAAAAAAACCCTGTTATTAATAATTTAAATGCATGAATACAACCCAAAGAAATCATAGATCTGTAATCATCATTTGCAGATCCAAAACTTAAAAGAATTTAAAGTAAGAAAAGAAGAAAAGTTCCAGGCTCATCTCTCTGTTTGAATCTGTCAGTAATCTCTAGAAAAACAAGTGAGTAAACCTATACTTTGTTCAAATTCTTAGTGCTTGAATTCCTGCATGAATGTAATAGCTTTGAATTGAATGAATGGTATGCCTGTGTTTGATTTTCCTGGAAAACATTTGTTTTCCTATTCCTGTTTTCTGTAACATTTAGTTACAGGGAACTTAGAATCCTCTCTCCCATATTCTTTTGGAAAAGGGAAAAAATTAGGAATTGCACAATATATAGTTAAAGTGTAGTTCAAACTTACACTATGTTTTAGAGATAAATCAAAGCAAAATTTATAGCTTTCTTCTTCTCTGTAAAACTGTAAAACACTGTCATGCTCAAATCTCTAGTTTTACAGAGTAGACTATACACTAATTCAACATCTTCTTCCCCTCCTTGTTTCTGAAAATGTTGGTAAACAAGTTAAATTTGTTGTTTAAATTTGCATAACATTATAGTAACAAACTGAAGCAAGTTTATATAGTTTTTTTTCTCTGGAAACTGTAAAACTCAGTCATCATTCAAGTTGGCCAAAAATTCAAACATCTTAAATCTTGATTTCAAGAATACTTTGAGAATCATCATCGAAAGCAAAATACAGAATTTTCATTGGGTCTTCACCGAGAATTTTGGGTTGATCAGGAAGTTGAACTTTTGTCAAAATCCGACGATCCAAGTGATCGTGGCCCTCAAGGTTATCGTCACAGCTAGGTGGAGTGATCGACATCAATAGAAAAATGAGGGCAGGATATATAAAATCTTAGATTATGAATGCGAGATTGAAATAGGGTTTAAGAACCCACGTTTGTTCACGTAAAAAAAAAGGGTCGCTGATGATCCTCGGCGCATCGAGTTGGCCGAGGGTCTGGGGTTAGCTTCGGGGATCACCGGTGGTGATGTGGCCACGGTGGTGCGAGGCCAGGTGGTCGGCGTCGCATGGTCGGGGTGGTTTCAGTCGAACAGTTGTTTTCCAGTTCGAGGCTAATAACTCGATTTTGATTTGAGGGGAGATGGGGCACTTCGATGAATAGAGGTGGTTGCTGGGTTGGGCGTTGACATGCGACGATGTTCGCCAGTGGTCGGAATCGCCTCCGGTGCCGTGCATGTGCACGTGGCTATGGTGGTGTGTTAGTGTGATGGGTTAGGGAGGACGAGGAATAACTCAAAGAGCAGCACGAGGAAATCACGTGGGAACTCGAAGAGAAACTCGAGTGGTTTTAGCATTTATCGTGTCATTTTTAAAACCTTAAGCAAAATTCGAAAAGAAAAAAATAAAGCACGGGTCACTCTGGGGGAAAACCCGAAGTAAAGGGATGATTGTCTCGGGGTAAACCCGAAGCAGGTCTTGGGTGAGTGAATGTAAAACAGCAACAAGCCCAGTTTTTAACCAAATTTTGAACACAAGTTAAATTTATTTTCTAAATAAACTAATGATATTTGTAAATAGAATATGAAACAAATGGTAATTAGAATTTATGAAATTCAAGAATATTTTAAAATTAATAAAAGTTGTTTTAAAAGTTAGCTTAATGACAAATTCAAAAGTAAAGCAAATATCCAAGTGTAACTTTTAAAAAAAAATTATCTTGAAATCGTAATTAACAATTAATGTTTTGTAATGGTTTTTTATAAACAAATAATTTATTTAAAGAATAGCCAATGAATAGAGGTAATTAAACTTAATTAGTTCACCACCAAAAAATTAATAAATTAAAACAATATACTAAAGAATAATCAACTAATTATGCCAATCAAATTAATTCATAATAAAAATTAAATTAACATTAATTTAAAATGATTAATAAAGACAATTATATGGCTAATCCACTTTGACCACAATCACTTGAATCAACGATGATTGACCATCATCAAATATTCTATATTGGATTGATATTTTTGTTGTGATGCTGTGACTGCTTTGTGGTGAATTACGATTTGTGATTTGTTCCTATATGTATGTGAAACCCCTTTTGCCCATAAAACGGCATTTAAACTTCGATGCAACAAGGAGTCGGATTTCAATTTGTTATCCGAAACCCACATCGAACCTTGAATGTGAACCTTTGTGATTGATACACCCACATGTTTTAATTTGAGCGCTCACTATTCGGATTAGCCGGGAGAGGACCTTTGTGTCATATAACCCATTCCGAATAGTGATTCGACGAATGGATTGCATTTGAAGACTGGCGGTGAAGACCGGGTGTCTTCGAAAATGATGGGATAACCTATTGATTGTCTCTACACTGAGTTGCTCCGGAATAGGGATTCCCTAAGTGATGGGAAGTTCGATTGGGATTGTGGACGCTCGGATTTGCAAGGGCTTCTTCCTTTATTGGACGAAGTGCCTTCGGTTCTGTTCGAACCCGGAACAGACTTGTATGGTCGTGTGTCTGACACTACACTTTGAGATATAAAGCCGATTTCTTTCAAATACATATCTGTTGGTGGTGGAGAATTTATTCTCTTAGCTTAACACCCTTCTTTGAGACGTACGAGCTCAGAGGTTATGTAGTTGGAGGTTATCAGCGATATACTCCCAATTTGGTAGTGTGGCATGCTAAGTGCTGCTGTATGTGATAATCATTTGTTGATCATTTGTGATCAAAGCATGGCTTTCGTGTAAAGCGTAGATTTGTGGACGAGACCTCATCGGACCTCACACCCCGGAAATGGTCGAAACAGGAAAGATGCGGCAAGGTTATGAGGGTCGCGCCCTTTAGGGTATGTCATTTCCTTCTGGAAAAAGGTAGTATCATGGTATGGAGCCCAGATACTTACCTATGTGGTTGCTTCGATCTCATTATTCTGTGTGGTTGTTGCTTTGTGATGGAGGGCCCTCGGATAAAGGTCCCAAAGGACCGGGGAGTGGCATACTCGAGTAGTAGTTACCTAGTTATAGAGGTAACCCGGCCTTGTGTTGGCAGAGAGCCGGGTAGGTTCTCGGGATGTCCCGCCAGAGGCGTACCCATGTGGCATAGGAAGTTCCTTAGCCTGACCATTTGTTGGAAATCCAATTCCCAATACGAACCCAGTACGGTTTTAGTTGTATAACCTGCCATGGAATGTGGCGGTAACGTGCTATTTAACATGGTAGTTATAGTAGGCATACGACGAAATGTCGTATGTTGGCTAGGATTGATATTATATTTTCGAAATGGCTTTCTACACTATGCACTAGTAATAATATCAAAGAATTTTCCCGTATCAAGCATATTTGACTATCATAAGAAGAAATCTCCTCCAATTCTACGATTGCATTGTGTGTGTGGCAGGAGGTCTTATGGTAGTTTCATTTTCCAAAAGCATACCGGTTTTTCTTGTATAAATCTATTTTATTTGAAAGAAATTATCTTTGTTTACTCATACCAGTCCCATGACTGACCCGGAGTTTATTGTTTCCTTTCTAAACTCTGGGTGCCCACCATTTCTACACGGGCAGCCTAGTAGCAGGTTTTCTGTATTTTGGCTCTAGCTACATTTTGGAGTATTTTGGTTTGGAGATTTTTGGTTTTTGGAAGCTCACACCTTAGAGACATTTTGGAAGCTTTTGGATCTCAAGGTGCTTAGTTTGGTGTTCACTATCATTCTCTATCCTTTTGAAGACTTTTGGCATATGATATCTAGTTGTTCTATTATGTCATTCTATTTGGAGATGTTATTCATGTATTACGTACTCTGATGTTGTAACGTATATTATTATGATGTTGTATCTGTGATATGATGCATGATATTCATTTTATTTCCGCTGCTATATAATTCATCTAATGTTGTTATAAGCTCCATCCGACCGGAGTTCGATGTTTGAATCATTGACAGTCGAATACAAGTGAGGTATTTGATGTCAATTTTCGAACGTTGAATTTCGGGTCGTGACAGTTGGTATCAGAGCTAAAGGTTGAGCAAGAACTTTAGCCACGGAGTATAACACATTAGATGTCTCATTAGAGATAGGGTGAAGTATACCCTAGAATGAGTATAATCGATTAACACCTCAAATTTTTCTTGGTCTATTTCCTTTAATTGCCGATATTTCTTAATATATCTCGTCCAAATATGTAAGCCAATTTTCTTACTAATTACAGATAGTAAGGATGAGCGGCCGAAGAGGCAGAGTTGGGGGGCGAGGAAATTCCACAGCACCTAACCAAGTTACCCCTACAACCGAGGCAGCTTTACCTATTCAGAATCAGCCGAATCTAGCTGACTTATATAAGAACTTCTCAAGGCTTGGGGGTAAGCCATTCACCGGCAAAGAGACGATTGTTGAGGCCCGGGAATGGATTAGATCTTGTGAGAAAATCTTTAAGGGGCTTAAGCTGCAAGATGATCAGATGCGTCTCATAGCTTCTTGGTAACTTCAAGATGAAGCTTCAGCATGGTGGGAGACAGTCACTATTGATGAGCCTGAGGACGAGTTTACTTGGGGCAGATTCAAGGAAGTATTTGAGAAGCGCTATATGCCATCAGCTGGGATTTCTCGTATGTACCAGGAATTCATGGAATTAAAGCAAGGGAGTTTGTCATTCGAGGAGTATCTCAACAAATTCAATGAATTGTCTCGCTTTGGTCCAGAATTAGTGAATACACCTTTGAAGAAGAATGAGAAATTCATTCGTGGGATGAATAAAAAGTTCCACGAAAGGATGACTGGCCACGTCAAAGAATCCTTCTCAGATTTGGTTGATATGGGATACCGTTATGCTACACTAGACATGAAAGAAGCACCAAGGGAGAAAGGAAACTCAAGCAATCAGAATTGGAAGAAGAGGAAATTTGGAGGCAAGAAACCATGGCAAGGCAAGGAGAGAAAGAAGAGCAATCAAGGGAGCACAACAGAGAATGTCACTTGCTATAATTTCTTGGAGAAGGGACACTATTCTAACAGCTGCAAGAAGC
Source organism: Allium cepa (assembly GCA_030765085.1). NCBI lineage: Eukaryota > Viridiplantae > Streptophyta > Magnoliopsida > Asparagales > Amaryllidaceae > Allium > Allium cepa. The sequence goes on from CM060928.1 coordinate 224,676,642, forward strand.
CAAAGAGAAATCAATCCGCTCAAGAAAAGCCCAGGAAGTACTATTATTGTCACAAGGTGGGACGTGAAGTGAAAGACTGCCCAACTATGAAGCAAGCCCAGACAGTTAAAGTGTACTCAGTCAAAGACAAGCCTACATCTTCCAAAGCAGAAAAGGGAAAGGGAGTTCTGGAAGGTAATCTTACCATTTATGATAGCATTGTCAGGGTTCTTTTTGATACTAGCGCTACACACAGTTTTATCTCTCAACAAGCTATTAATGAATTGAATATTGATCCTGATTTTGTTGATGAGCCTATATGTGTAAGGAATCCAGTTGGAGGTCCCGCAAACCTCTATCTTCGATGTAGAGATGTTCCTATCTCATATTCTTGCCATCAATTCCCTATTGGTCTTTTTGTCCTAGACTTCAACGAGTTTGAAGTCTTGCTCGGAATGGATTGGCTAGCAAAATATGAAGCCAAATTGGATTGCAATAATCGGTTGATTTCAATCAAAACCGAATTTGGGGATTTCATCGAAATTTCTTGTGAGGACCCTAGTCCTAAAAGGGAAGGGTTGATGTATAATTTGGGTTATCCTGAACCCAGCTTGGAGTCTATTCCTATTGTTAGAGATTTTCCAGATGTATTTGAAGAAGTGAAATCTCTACCGCCTCACCGAGAAATAGAATTCAGAATCGACCTTGTGCTCAATGCCCGTCCTGTCGTTCATGCAAGTCGCAGGATGGCACCTAGGGAAATGGTTGAATTAGTCGAGCAAACTAGAGATTTACTAGAAAAAGGGTTGATTCGACCCAGTGTTCCTAAATGGGGCTCAGCCGTCGTATTTGTTGCTAAGTCAGACTGATCTTTGAGGTTGTGCGTAGATTACCGCGATCTCAATAAGCAGACTCTCAAGAATAAATTCCCACTGCCCAGAATTGATGATTTATTTGATCAGTTGCAGGCGCTTGTTTCTTTTCGAAGATGGATCCAGCCCAAGGTTCCATCAATTACGAATCGTCGAAGACTGTGTTCATTTGACAGCTTTCAAGGGTCCCAATATGTTCTATGAATGGTTAGTCCTGCCTTTTGGGCTAACCAATGCCCCAGCATACTTTGTGGACCTTATGACTCGTGTGTTTCGGGATGTATTGAATAAATTGGTGCTCGTATTCATTGATGATATTTTGGTCTATTCCAAGACCGAAGAGGAGCATGCCGAACACCTTAGAATCGTCTTGGAAATATTGAGGAGAAACATTCTATATGCTAAATTTTCCGAGTGCCACTTTTGGGTCAAAGAAGTCAAATTTCTTGGCCATACTGTTAATGAAGAAGGGATTTCTGTTGATCCTAGCAAAATTTCCGCCATTCTTGATTGGAGAAGACCTACTACCCCAAAGGAAGTTCGAAACTTTTTGGGCCTAGCGGGTTATTATCGGAAGTTTGTGCAGGACTTTTCGAAGTTAGCTAGTCCATTGACCAAGCTAACAATGAAGAATGCAAAGTTCATTTGGACTCCAAAATGTGAAGAAGATTTTGAGGAGTTGAAGAAGAGATTAACCACCGCTCCTGTTCTCACTATTATCAACGGGAATCGGGGTTTATCCGTTTATACCGATGCTTGCGGTGAAGGCTTGGGTGCAGTATTGATGCAAAACGGGAAGGTGATTGCCTACGCGAGTAGACAATTACGTCCTCATGAAAGAAATTATCTGACCCATGATTTAGAGCTTCTAGCTGTTATCTTCGCTTTAAAAATATGGCGACATTATCTTCTGGAGAATCTTTTCAGCTTTCTTAACAATCTATGAATTTAATTTAATTTAACTTAACAAATATACTTATCGAACTCTGTTTATTTCTAGTTGAAAAATTTGAATTATTCACCAACCATAAATCTTTGAAATATCTCTTCATCCAGAAAGATCTGAATTTGCGACAACAACGTTGGTTGGAATTTCTGGCATCTTATGACCTAGATATTCAATATACGCACGGAAAGCCAATGTGGTTGCTGATGCTTTAAGTAGGAGGCATGCTGTTGTTGCATATCTTGTTGTTACTCCTACTCTCCTTGAAAAGATCACCGACAAGCAAAAAGAAGACCCATTCCTTTGTGGAATTTGTAAAAGAATTCATCAAGGTGAAGATTCCAGTTTTGAAATTGATGATAATGAAGTTATAAAGATGAAAGGAACAATTTGTGTCCCCGACATTCCAGATTTGAAACGAGAATTGTTAGATGAATGTCACAAATCAAAATTCAGCATCCATACAGGAGTCAACAAGATGTATAGAGATATCAAAAGAACTTTCTGGTGAAAGACATTGAAGAGGGATATATCTATTTATGTGAGTCGTTGTGCTACTTGCCAACAAATCAAGAGCGACCAAAAGAAGATGGCGGGTTTACTTCAGCCGTTAGAGGTGCCCAAGTGGAAATGGGACCAAGTGTCGATGGATTTCATCGACGGTTTGCCTCGCACTCGAAAGGGCAATGAAGCGATTTGGGTCATCGTAGATCATTTGACTAAGTCAGCCCACTTCTTGCCAATAAAAGCTACCGCACGGCTGCAAGTCTAGCTAACTTGTATGTGAAAGAAATTGTCCGTCTCCATGGCATTCCTAGCAGCATAGTGAGTGACCGTGATCCGATCTTCAATGGTAGATTTTGGGAGGCATTTCAAGACGCATTGGGAACTAAGCTGCATTTCAGTACTGCTTATCACCCACAGTCTGATGGGCAGACAGAAAGGATCAATCGAATCTTGGAGGATCTATTGCGAGCTTGTATACTTGATTTTGGTGGTTCTTGGGAGGATCATTTACATCTGGTCGAGTTCTTCTATAACAACAGCTATCAGGCCAGTGTTGAGATGGCTCCTTTTGAGGCTTTATATGGCCGACCGTGTCGATCACCGACACGCTGGATCGAGGCAGGTGATAGACTCGTTCTTGGGCCGGACATGATTAAAGAAGCCACCGAGAAAGTTGATTTTATTCGAAAAAAATTGAAGACAACTCAGAGTCGTCAAAAGAGCTATTACGATCGTAGAAGATGGGATTTGGAATTCCAGGTTAGGGATTCTATTTTTCTTAAAGTATCTCCTATGAGAGGTGTATTGAGATTTGGGAAGACCGGTAAGCTAGCACCACGATATATTGGTCCTTTTCCTATTCTGGAGAGGATTGGTTCTCTAGCTTATCGTGTGTAGTTGCCTAGCTGGTTATCGGGTGTGCATGATGTATTCCACATTTCTAGCCTTCGGAAGTATGTGCACGATCCGGATTATATCATTGAAGAAGCTGCCCAACAAGATCTTGACATCACTCCCAATCTAACCGTCCAAAGAGAACCGATAAAGATTGTGGATCGTGAAGAGAAGAAATTAAGGAACAAGGTTGTAAAGCTGGTAAAAGTTCAGTGGAGTGGCGATCCAAAGGACTGCACTTGGGAAAATGAAGATAATATGCAGAAATCTTATCCCAATTGCAGAGTGGATATCTCGGCTTAGCCGGTAAGCCAATTCCTTATTCTTTTTGAATTCGTATATTCTTCGGTTTTTTTTCTCTCTCTCTTTTTCAATTTCGGGGACGAAATTTTCTTAAGGAGGGGGTATCTGTAACATCCCAAAATTTTTAATTAAAATAAATAATATATTTAAACTCTTGGGGTTTAACTTGAGAATAAATTGGAAGGAAAATCTAAAACAAATAAAATTAGTGGAAATAATATATGGAATAAATTCTAATTTTATTTTGAGTTGAAAATATTGAAATATTAAATGTTTTAAAAGTCATTTGGATTTAAAATCTTATATATATGAACATGACATATATTAGTAACATTGAATACACCTTAAAAATTTTAATTTTAATTTGTTCAAAATAAGGGTGGATATACAAATGGACATTAGTGTTTATATTTCAAGTTTAAAAATTTAAGTTTGAATTTAAATTTGGAATAAATGTTTTAAAATTAAGTAGCATTAAAAATCATTGAGAAATAAAGTATACAATGGTCAAAACAACTTTTCTTTTAACATTGTACATATGCATATATATACAAATGAATAAAAATATATATATTGGTTTATAAAAGTATATATAATATAGAAAATAAAATCTATAAAATTTTCCTTTGCTTTGTAAACATAAAAAGGGACTGAAACATATATTCACAATGGAGTAAAATGATTAACAAAATCTAGGGCCTAAGATATCTCCTTACAAATGACACAAACCATCATTCCTTAATAAAATATTCAAATAAAAAATTCAGGAAAACTCTTCACCTTCTAAAATTAAATTTTTTAAATCCCCCAACACCTGATGTTCAGTAATCGAAAGATCTTTGAAATTTTTACTTCAACATTCAAGAAGAAAGGTTCGGAAAAAGGAAAAAAAACTGTCTTCTTCAATTCAACTTAAATCTGAAGTATTTTCTCAAGCTTCATAGCAGTAGTGTGTTACATACATTCAGGTAAGTTTATTTTAACTATATAGTTTATGAAATTTTGATTTTTAAATCAAGTGTTAACAATAAATTGAAAACAAAAAACAACTGCAGACTTGTGAAGGTAGGGAGTCTGTGGATTTCAAAGGCAGTGCAGTTCTTTTCTTTTTTCTGGAAATAAATTAAAAAGGCAAGTAACTTTTTTTTATTTTGAATTTAAGGTTGCAATCTAAAATGAAGCAAGAATTAAACAGTATTTAATTGGTTGCAGGAGAATCAAGATCAAAGTTTTACTCTATTACTGATTTTTCAAGTTTCAAGAAAAAGCTCTCTGTAAAAAAAATTCAAGCTGTAGGTAATATGGAAAAATTTGTTATTTTTAATGATTAGAATAAATGAATACAACCTGGGATTTAATACAACAATATCTAATTTTATTGCAGGAAGAATCAAGGATTAGAAGCTTTTGTTATCCCGCTTTTTGGCAAAGCCGCGATACCAAAAGATTGATCGAAAGCAAAGGACAGTTCGCCTCAGAGGTTGATCATACTTCCGGTTGCCATGGATATCACTGAATTTTATCCGAGTCCAGATTGAGCTACAATTGATAGGACACGGCAATAGAGACCACAGGAGTCAGCATTTCAAATTTCAAGTCGATCCGAGTTCGTATGCTCAAGTTATGATCGAGGCAACTTGGAGGGAACACACTGGTTTCGAACCCATAATGATGGTTGTCTTCGAATCCATCGTCACGCCCCAGTTTGAAACCATCTCCTTCGAACCCTTCGAATCCCCCACGGGTTCGACTCCATTACTTTCGAACCCATCGGCTCCATCCATACTCGGCTGCCTTATTTCGAATCCACCGGACATGCATGCTTCGAAACCATCCATAAGCTTCGTTCGAACCCATCCCTGAAGTCATGTTCGAACCCATCGCAGAGCCATGCTTCGAACCCATCACAGAGGCCTTCTTCGAACCCATCCGTGATGCCATGTTCGAACCCATCTTGTGTTACCTTGTTCGAACCCACTGGGTCAACCAACGTGTCTTCCATCGGTGCGAAATCACCGAGATACACGGAGTCGAAGCGGTCAACACGGAGTGAAGTCCGGATCGATTCGAAGTTTGCGCTCCACGTCACCACGAAGCCGCATGCCATGATGGATTCGAAACCATCGTTTCGAATGCTTGGGTTCGAACCAAACAGCCCTGCCATAAACTCAATTTCAAATCCATCATATCTCCTAACCTGCTGATCCAAATGCCATGAAATTTTCACCGAAGCTTGCGTACATGATGAAGAATGTCCATGCCAAATTTCACCTCGATTGGATGAATTCTTGGTCGGTTCGAATGGAGTTCGAACCGATGCCAAAGTGGGCCCAAACTTCCTGAGACCGTGCGTGTGGGCCCCCTCACGTGCCAGACGTGGTCTCCCGAGTTTTCAGCGAGATAGCAGCAACCTACACCTATAAATAGAGCCCCAGGGCCAACAGAAAAGGGATCTTCTGACTCTGAGACGCCGAGACTCTGCCGGATCAAGATCTCCATCATCCTATACCATAACTAGATTGTTGATTTCGAATTTCCAGTTGTAACTTGCTGTGGATCGCTGTAACAACTTGTAATCATTGAAAGAGATTCAATAAAACATCAAAGAACTTCACAATGGACGTAGGCAACACGCCAAACCACTGTAAATCGATTGTCTACGCATTTTCTTTACTGTTGATTGGAGTTTTTGTTAGATAATATCTGTTTTAAACTTGCATTCTTGACTATTATCTCTTCAACGACTCCCGAAGAGTGTTGTGCCCAATTTTGACACAAACACTTTGGTGCTTCCACTGAGAAAACCCAGATTTTCTCCTGCTCGTTGGATCTGTCATCGATACCGGATTGAATAAATCTAAGAGAGAGATCCAGATTGTTAAATCCAACTTCCTTCCCTTCTATTCAAGTTTGCATAAAGTCTAGGAAAGGAACTCAACTGTAAAAATGGTTAGCACAAGAACCACCTCGAACACCGTCAATCAAGAAGGACAGGATAGACAAAATCCTGCCCCTCTGCCTCCACCTAATCAAGATGCCGCTGGGCACTCAGAACCGTCGGGTCCGGTTACCCGACAAGAATTGCAGTTGTTACTTCAAGAGCTGACCCAGAGTCGGCGACAACTAGAAGAACAGCTACGCGCTAACGCTGAGCTAATCAACCAGCTGGATCGCCAGAAACGAAAACGATCCACGAGAGATTGTGCTTCCCGCTCTTCTAGCGAAAGTTCTTCATCTTCTGATTATCATAACCGACGTCCACGACCCCGGTTAGATGAGGGTCGTATGCCACCCGCTGGAAACCAACCGATATTGACCGTTGGACAAATAAGAGTTGGTTCGTCAGCCAGTTTCCAAACCGGACCCTCCTCCCGAGGGGGTGCCATTCCTCACCACGCCGCTGAATACCGCACCGCCAGCGTTGCGGCTGAACCAGGGGTCGACGCTCGAGATCAGTCGGACCTGAACCGTCGTCATGACGGACGCACTCCTGAACCATATGTCCCAGAAGACTATGTGCCAAGAAGGCAAAGCTTGGACCGTCGACAATATCCGGTCCAACCCCAAAGCATGGAACGTAATCGCACTCCGGCACAAGCCGCACAGAACGCGCAAATGCCGGATCTTTCCACTATGATACGTCAAATGATCCATGAGAGTCAGGGATTTACGAATGACGATTGGGGGGTTACCCGAAGTCACACTCCTTTTACGGACGATATCCTTACTGCTGAACCCCCACGGCGATTCCGGATGCCAACTTTACCCATGTACGAAGGAAACTCCGACCCCAACCAACATATCCTAAAATATGAATGGTCGATGACTGCAGCCCGTGCCGACGATGCAGTGAAGTGTCGAAGTTTCCCCATATCCTTGGGGGGCATTGCTACCATGTGGTTCACTCGATTGCCACCTCGATCCATCTCATCATTCGACCAGTTAGCCACAAAATTCGTTGAGCAATTCCGCATGCATGTCGCAAGACCCAAAGATGTTAACACTCTGTCTAGTGTCACTCAGGCTCCCGGAGAGACACTCAGACACTACTTAGAGAGATTCCATACTGCATGCGCGGAGATCAGCAATCCGAACGAAAATTCCATCCTTATGGCGCTGACTAAGGGGATCGACCCCGATTCTGAGTTCGGCAATTGGTTAGCCGGAAAACCACCTGCATCGTTGGACCGTTTCCACGCCAAAGCGGCTCAGTTCCTGAGACGAGAAGACGCGAAACAGTCTAGGAAGCAAACCGATGCAAAACCAAGTACGGAAGGGATCCAAAGCAACGTTGCAATCAAACAATCCGGTGAGAGCTCCGGAAAAGTTCAGTTGAACGTCAAAAATAAGCAAGCTCGGCGAAGAGAGAGCGTGAATCAAATTAAAAAACAAGATCAAAATCGTGGCCCGCCACGCAAACATCCGATGTTCGATAACTATACTCCTTTGAATACTTCATTGGAGGACTTGTATTTACAAACCCGTAGTACAATTCAATATGAAAAACCTGCTCCGAGACCGTCGTCAGAGAGACAAATCCAAACAGGAAAGTTTTGCAGGTTCCATGAAAGCTACGGGCACGATACGAACGAGTGTCGTCACTTACAGGATCTCGTTGAAAAACTGATCAGGGAAAGGAAGCTTGATCGATTTGTGCGGACACCGCAACCCAGGGAAGCAGGTCCATCAAATCAAAACAATGAACCCGATCGACCGAGGCATGAGGACTCCAATGGTCCTCGTGGGAGATTGGTGATAAACGCCATCAGTGGCGGACCGGCTTTCTCAGGAGCCTGGAACAACGAAGAACCTCGTCACTGTCACACATGACAGGCTCCTTCAATTCATGAATACTTTACAATTTCTTTTATGTTCTGAATTTTGAATTTGTAATAAGGCACTGACTTTGCCACATTTTCTCATTTCAGCAAATAAAATGCTATCTCTTCAAGCTAAAGCTGTGATTCACCGAATACAACATTCAACAATCACGACACACGAAGAGCTAAGTTCCATCGAACAATGGAATTTATTCAAATAGCGAGTGGCTGCGTTACGACCGGCCACTCACTAAGTGAAACCCCAGCTCGGGGGCAAACCAACACATCGAAGGCTGAACTGGACCAACACACGACAGTCCATTTAATAATTCGTTCCCGGAGTGCGAACGGACTCCAACTTCCCACAGCGTTAATTGGAGTATAAACATTCAATAATTCGTTCCCGGAGTGCGAACGGACTCCAACTTCCCACAGCGTGAATTGGAGTATAAACATTCAACAATTCGTTCCCGGAGTGCGAACGGACTCCAACTTCCCACAGCGTGAATTGGAGTATAAACATTTAACAATTCGTTCCCGGAGTGCGAATGGACTCCAACTTCCCACAGCGTGAATTGGAGTATAAACATTCAACAATTCGTTCCCGGAGTGCGAACGGACTCCAACTTCCCACAGCGTGAATTGGAGTATAAACATTTAACAATTCGTTCCCGGGGTGCGAACGGACTCCAACTTCCCACAGCGTGAATTGGAGTATAAACATTCAATAATTCGTTCCCGGGGTGCGAACGGACTCCAACTTCCCACAGCGTGAATTGGAGTATAAACATTCAATAATTCGTTCACGGAGTGCGAACGGACTCCAACTTCCCACAGCGTGAATTGGAGTATAAACATTCAATAACTCGTTCCCGGAGTGCGAACGGACTCCAACTTCCCACAGCGCGAATTGGAGTATAAACATTCAATAAGTCGTTCCCGGAGTGCGAACGGACTCCAAGTTCCCACAGCGTGAATTGGAGTATAAACATTCAATAATTCGTTCCCGGAGTGCGAACGGACTCCAAATTCCCACAGCGCGAATTGGAGTATAAACATTTAATAATTCGTTCCCACTGCGCGAACCAACCCAACAATGCGGACTCCAAATTCCCAGAGTGTGAATTGGAGTATAAACATAAGTTGCGGGTTCCCGGAGCGCGAACCGAAGCATCCGTGCAAACTCCAGATTCCCGAAGTGCGAGTTGGAGTATAAACGTCAATTCCGGGTTCCTGAAGTACGAACCCAAACATACATGTTTTATCCAAGCTCCCGGCGTGTGAATTGGAGCACCAACACCAAGTCAAAGTTCCCGTAGTGCGAACTAAAGCGTTAATACTAACTCCGAGTTAGTAGAGTGCAAGTTGGAATGTGAACACCATTCCCAAGTTCCCGGAGCGCGAACCATGTTACAAGCATCAATAACACTTGAACTCCTGGAATGCAAACCAGGTTATCGATCTCAAATTACTCTAAGTCCCTGGAAGGCGGACGTGTGCTCAAGACTTGCAACAATTGCGATCAACCATCATAAATACAAATGTTGTTCCCCAAAACTGGGGGGCACGAAAGCTAAATGTTAATCACTAACCGAAGTGATGCAACGTCCGAAGTTCAACTCATTCATCAATCACGACGTGTGACCAAGATCTTCAGACTTGGAAAATGAGACGAACTCTACTTAAACAATAAAAACACCACAAGTACACCGGACCGAAAACAAGACACTGCAAGTACTTAAGCACAAATGAAACAAGAGTTGAAACAAAGAAATAAAATTTTATTTCAACTAACTTAAAACAAGGACTTACACGCAGATAAGTTCTTCCAAAAAAGAATGCCTACTAGCAGGGGCCGAACCTACATCTATACACGACCTGCTAACAAAAAACGAAGACAAGTACCTATCTACCAAAACATCTACTTAAGAAGCTGATTTATTTCTTCTTTTTCCTTCTTACTAGTGGCACATCATCAGTGTCACTAGGGATAGAGATTCTTCGTTTTGAATGTCTCCTCTCCGGCGGTGGCTCTTCGGCTGGGGGCATGATGTCAATATCCTCCTCGGAGCTTGAATCTACATGGAGGCTACCTGCCGGAGGAGTAGGGGGAACTGGATCCGTAACGGAAGTTGAGACCGTGCCACCCGATGGCGCTACCGTAGCAGGTGCTGGACTCTGCGCCGCCGTGCTGCCACTGACGGTATCGCTATGCCCCGCAGCCTCTATTTCGGCGTTAATCTCAGCCAAAATTTCTTCGTCACGAGTCGCATGGGCTTGGCTGGGGGCATCTTCGGCCTGCATCGAAGAACTTGAAGACGGCGGGAGGCTACTAACGATGATAAATGGCAAGTCAGAGAAAGAACCACCCTGCTCACCGAGCAGTTCACTCACCATTTGTTCGTCAGCAGATAAGGATCCCCCCTGCGTCGTCTCAGCAGATACTGCGGTTACAACAGTAGTCTCAGTAGCGATGGCCTTATCTCCTCTGCTTGATTCTTCAGCCACAACAGTCGGCGCAACTCCAGTCACTAGGAAAAAAATAAGAAGTTATTAAAAACTGCTACAAAACAAACACTCTATTCAGAGAACGCTTGAGATAACTTCGGAATACCTTCCCCAGTTTGGCCCGAAGACGGCTGGACGGCCTCAGAAGTACGCTCATGAATAGGAGATAAGCGCGGTTGTTCCGGGTCGTAAGCAGGAACAGGTTGCAAACTGACCACAGACACAGGCATCGATGAAGATGGTGTGGTAACTTCAGTGACAGCAGAATGGTGCTCAACGCCTGACCCCTCTCCGACTTCCAGGGAACGACCACCGATCATTTCCTTCTCATGAGCGATGATAGCGTCGTGAAGAACCTTCTTCTCATCGTCTGTAAGCAGCCGATTCTCCAGTTCGAATCGATCGACCGCTTCACCTGGGTGCGCTTCCTCTTCCTACTCAACCAATTGGTCCCAAGAGCTACGAAGGTGAACTGGATAATCTTGAAGCCAGGCCAAGTTTCTGTGCTTTAACACATTGGCGTTGTAAGTTATGAGCAAATCTTCGATATCGGCCTCTAGCCTGGCCTCTGCATTCTGAACCTTCTCCTCCACCTCTGCTTCGGCCACCTGGACTTTGGCCACGGCCACGGCCACATCTCTCTCAGTGCGAAGCACTACGGCTTGCTCGCAGGCCTCTTGCGCCGTGTTATGCGCGTCATCTCTATCTTTAATAATTTCAGCAAATTTGGCCTTGAGCCCGTTAAGTTCTTTTAACGCCGCATCCCGCTCAGCAGTGACGACAGTGTTCCGGTGGCCCATGTCTTCCACCGTAACGTAGTGCTCCTTTTTCATTCTATCCATGGCTGCTTGAGCTTCGTCGACCTTTGTAAGAGCCTCCATCTCCGACTTTCGAGACGATTCAGCCTCGGTGTTCAACACTTGTATGATACGGTCTCTTTGAGCCAGCTCAGTTTGAAGCTTTTCAATGGTAGCAGCTCGTTCGAAGGCCAACGCCGATGCCTTATCGGCCGCCCTATACCATGCCTTGTATTGGGAGTAAAAGTCGTGAACATAGTCGAGCGCTAACCGCTCAGCCTCCGGCGGGACCCTTTTCAGGTTCGGGGGAAAGACGTAGTTGTCGAAGCAGATATTCGGGAACTCCCTTTTTAGTTGCGCAAGTCTAATTGCCCCTTCTCCCGAGATCTCTGTAGGAGGCTGCTCTGCGACTATCGGGGTCATCGCCTCGGATCGGGAAGCTTGAGAAGCCGACGTGTATCGAGAGGACTCGGAAGGATGAGGGACATGAGCAGGAGGTTGTACGGGATCTCTGGAAGGAGGAGGAGTACGCGACCGCGATCGACGCTTATAGCCCCTTTCCGTGTCATATCTCTCGTGACCAGAATACCCAGAGCGTCCCTGGTCATAATACCCAGGACGCCCCTGAACATAACCTCTATCCCCTTCGCGCCTACGCGAATCGTAATATGAAGGCTTGCGGGCGTGTCGAAGACTCCCAAGCATCGAACCTCGCTTAGACATGATATCTGCGAAGCAAAATAAAACAGAATTAATCACCTTTCAAAACAGATAGTTTTCAGTCAAAGGTTATGTAGTGTCGTGAAATGTGTATGAATATGCATTCCCCCCGACCAACCGAAAGTGTCGACCTCGCTAGTAATAAGAGGCTCGTTCAATTCTAAGGTGCGATCGAATTCCTCCAACCCGACATCATGTTGAAAAGACACATCGTCCGGGATTGGAAGATCGGCAAGCCCTTCAAAAAGATTTTCAGTTCTCGGAGGAGACGTCTCCGAGATTCTAACTCCGGGAGCAGAACGGGCCGTGACGACCGATTTCCATCTCCCCTTCTTACTTGACTTAACCATGGCAGCCTTGCCTTTTCTCTGCTCCGCGACATCCGGAGCTGCGTCAGTAGGCCCGGTCAACGGCTCATCGTCAGTGTGGGTTCTTTCAGAGTCCGCTTCCTCAGCTGTGGTAACCCTGGGTTTCTTGCGCTTGACTCGTTTCTTCGAGACGACCCGTAGTGCCACTTCAAAACTTATGCTCTGCCCTTGTTCGATCAAACCGCAGGCCCGGATATTCCTATCCGTCAATAACACATCGATATCCCTATCTCCATCCGGGACTTCTCGAAGCACTCGCACCATCTCCCTAAAGTGCTCGCCTTCAGGTCGCTGAATCACCGCTGCAAAAAAGGATAAAACATAAATTCCACTTCGGCTGCGATTGCCATAGTAATTATTTACGAACTCAACTATACTCACGTCTGAATAGCCATCGTCGGGCGAATCCAGGAGGACATCTGACATAAAACCATTCTGTCCTATAATAGCTCAACCTGGTCCAAGACCCGGTAACCACTTGGCAGTTTCTCACCGCTTCCAGGAATGTGAAGGAGGGATAATCACCCGAGTTTTGAAATTGAACAAGTATCTGATCTCAATTGGGAGCGGTGGTCGATGGAGATATTCCATAAATGCGATGAACACGCTATTGATCGACGCATATCCGTTCGGGTGCAGCTGGGATGGGGCGATCCTCAAGAACGACAATACTTCCCTTATGTACTCGTTGAATGGTGGAAGTGTCCCGGCCGCGCACGCGTGGCGGTTAAATGCCGTATATCCCTCCGGTGGATTATGCGGTCTATCATTCGGCCCCGGCAGTAACACGTCATCCAATGACAAGCCGTGTCTCAAACATATTCTCCCCAACATGCCTTCAGAGATATTCGATGGAACGGAGTCCGATGGATTGGCAATGAACGACGCATCGGGAAGTTCATCCGGAGCTGGACCAATAATCTCAGGATCAATATCCAGAATCTCTAGCCTCGGAGAGACTGCAATTTGATTCTCCTGCTGCTGTGAACTTGACGGTTCCATAACTATCTAACTCACGAGAAACCATCGTTAGACGACAAAGAACCCGTGCGTTCCCCAGTGTAAAGTGTATGAATGTGTGTGGTATCGTGCCATGCATTACTTGAATAAATGTTGCAGAGTTAAAGTAAATATGCAAACGACAAAGCTACGGAGTCCAGCTATAATGACCGTCATCGCTGACCGTCATCATTAAATCACTTATATGATGGAAGTCGGTTCGAATAGAAGTTGTTATAGTTCCATCGACGAGCTTCAAAAGGCAATCAAATATGCAGTTCAATATTCAAGTCCAAATATGCAGGAATGAAGCTCGTCGGAGTTATGCTTGAAAAATTTCGAATTTTTGAATCCATCATGTAGGTTTCGAAACCATCACAGAGACTTCGCTCGAACCCAACCGAACACCTCTTTGTTCGAACCCATGCGTTCGAACCCATCCTGAATTCGCTTCGAAACCATGAAGTTAAACGCGCTTCGAACCGATAGACAGACGGCAAGTTCGAACCGATCACTGCTTAACGAGTTCGAACCGATAAGGAAACTTCAACTCCACATCATCCACTTTCGAACCGATCCGCTTCGTTCGATACGAAGTTGAGGACTTCGAAACGATAGACAATGGGTTCGAATCCATCGATTCGAATGGATCCCTCGAATCCCCCAATCGGTGCGAACTGCGCATCCAAATAAAGACATTCCAAGGATCGATTCGAAATCCAATGAAAAGACGCCACCGTCATCGATTCGAACTCAAGCCCACGCATCGGTTCGAATCCTTCCCAAACCAGATCTGGTTTTGTCAACCTCGAGGCCATGCAATCGATAAGCAGAAATGGGTTCAAAATCATTTCGCCGTTTGAATCCGAGGATAATTACCTAATTTGAACGATAGATTCGAGAGATTGAAGGCTTGAATCTGGATTGATTCGATGATACGACACAGTGTTTCCCCTTTTTATGCTTCGAAACGATACACTGCGCAGTAGAAAGCAAGAAAAGAGTAAAAGTGAAAAGTGAAAAAGTGGCAGGCCCACTGCTATTTATACGAAACTTGGGATGTGACCAAGGCGATTGCTCTCCCAGTCAACCCAACCGGTCACAACCGGTCAAGCATCGGGTCGTTTCGAAGTTAACCTTCGAACCCATCGGCCTAAAGCCCTATCGATTCGAAGTTCACTCCATACTTCATCGGTACGAAACGCACTACAGAGTAACATGCTGCATCGATGCGAAATGAACTGTGGGCACATCGATTCGAAGACCTTGTTCACATCGACCACTTCGAATCCAACCACGCGACAGATGACTTCGTACCCATCATCTCATAATCGATACGAACGACGACTTCGTATCCTTCCATTACCCACCGAAACGAACTATTAGTTCGAAACCATCATTCCACATCGGTTCAAATGTCAGTTTCGAAACCATCACAACACAAATGTACTCCATCCTTTCAGATCGTTTCGAATGACAATTTCGAATCCATCATAGCAACAAGCGCACTGCGTCCATACAAATGTGGATTTTGAACCCATCAATGCTCAAGTGCATCGGATCGAAACATTACACTTGCGCAATGCAAATTCGATTCCTTTAACCTTCTACATCGGTTCAGGAGAGGATCGATACGAAGGAACCTTCCACAACAACCATCAAGCGTTGTCTCAATTCAAATTTCAAAATCGGTTCCGGAGAGAATCGATACGAAATTCTATAGCAAACCAAACAGACAACGACTCGTGGACGCACGACGTTAACAAGGGTCAAATTAACATATGTGCATATGTGTCGGACTAACGTTCGATTTTGAATATTCACAGGGATCAAACACTCATCCTGTTACAAACGCGACAGCCAACAGCTAAGCACTATAATACAGCAATCAATCATATCAGCGCAAGGTTACAGCAGTACAACATACGAGTTTCGACAAAATAGAGAGCAATGATTGTTCAGAGAGAGATTGCAGCTATTCAAAGAACGTCATGTTCCCACAAGACGTACTTTGGGGGGCAAAATGTTATCCCGCTTTTTGGCAAAGCCGCGATACCAAAAGATTGATCGAAAGCAAAGGACAGTTCGCCTCAGAGGTTGATCATACTTCCGGTTGCCATGGATATCACTGAATTTTATCCGAGTCCAGATTGAGCTACAATTGATAGGACACGGCAATAGAGACCACAGGAGTCAGCATTTCAAATTTCAAGTCGATCCGAGTTCGTATGCTCAAGTTATGATCGACGCAACTTGGAGGGAACACACTGGTTTCGAACCCATAATGATGGTTGTCTTCGAATCCATCGTCACGCCCCAGTTCGAAACCATCTCCTTCGAACCCTTCGAATCCCCCACGGGTTCGACTCCATTACTTTCGAACCCATCGGATCCATCCATACTCGGCTGCCTTATTTCGAATCCACCGGACATGCATGCTTCGAAACCATCCATAAGCTTCGTTCGAACCCATCCCTGAAGTCATGTTCGAACCCATCACAGAGCCATGCTTCGAACCCATCACAGAGGCCTTCTTCGAACCCATCCGTGATGCCATGTTCGAACCCATCTTGTGTTACCTTGTTCGAACCCACTGGGTCAACCAACGTGTCTTCCATCGGTGCGAAATCACCGAGATACACGGAGTCGAAGCGGTCAACACGGAGTGAAGTCCGGATCGATTCGAAGTTTGCGCTCCACGTCACCACGAAGCCGCGTGCCATGATGGATTCGAAACCATCGTTTCGAATGCATGGGTTCGAACCAAACAGCCCTGCCATAAACTCAATTTCGAATCCATCATATCTCCTAACCTGCTGATCCAAATGCCATGAAATTTTCACCGAAGCTTGTGTACATGATGAAGAATGTCCATGCCAAATTTCACCTCGATTGGATGAATTCTTGATCGGTTCGAATGGAGTTCGAACCGATGCCAAAGTGGGCCCAAACTTCCTGAGACCGTGCGTGTGGGCCCCCTCACGTGCCAGACGTGGTCTCCCGAGTTTTCAGCGAGATAGCAGCAGCCTACACCTATAAATAGAGCCCCAGGGCCAACAGAAAAGGGATCTTCTGACTCTGAGACGCCGAGACTCTGCCGGATCAAGATCTCCATCATCCTATACCATAACTAGATTGTTGATTTCGAATTTCCAGTTGTAACTTGCTGTGGATCGCTGTAACAACTTGTAATCATTGAAAGAGAATCAATAAAACATCAAAGAACTTCACAGTGGACGTAGGCAACACGCCGAACCACTATAAATCGATTGTCTACGCATTTTCTTTACTGTTGATTGGAGTTTTTGTTAGATAATATCTGTTTTAAACTTGCATTCTTGACTATTATCTCTTCAACGACTCCCGAAGAGTGTTGTGCCCAATTTTGACACAAACAGCTTTAATCTATTTTTGGTTTCAAGTTTCAGAAAATAAAAAGTGTCTTCTCTGCTATAAATCTCAAATGTAAGTAAAATAAAAAAAACCATGTTATTAATAATTTAAATGCATGAATACAACCCAAAGAAATCATAGATCTGTAATCATCATTTGCAGATCCAAAACTTAAAAGAATTTAAAGTAAGAAAAGAAGAAAAGTTCCAGGCTCATCTCTCTGTTTGAATCTGTCAGTAATCTTTGGAAAAACAAGTGAGTAAACCTATACTTTGTTCAAATTCTTAGTGCTTGAATTCTTGCATGAATGTAATAGCTTTGAATTGAATGAATGGTATGCTTGTGTTTGATATTCCTGGAAAACATTTGTTTTCCTACTCCTGTTTTCTGTAGCATTTAGATACAGGGAACTTAGAATCCTCTCTCCCATATTCTTTTGGAAAAGGGAAAAAATAAGGAATTGCAAAATATAGTTAAAGTGTAGTTCAAACTTACACTATGTTTTAGAGATAAATCAAAGCAAAATTTATAGCTTTCTTCTTCTCTGTAAAACTGTAAAACACTGTCATGCTCAAATCTCTGGTTTTGCAGAGTAAACTATACACTAATTCAACATCTTCTTCCTCTCTTTGTTTCTGAAAATGTTGGTAAACAAGTTAAAATTTGTTGTTTAAATTTGCATAACATTACAATAACAAACTGAAGCAAGTTTATATAGTTTTTTTTCTCTGGAAACTGTAAAACTCAGTCATCATTCAAGTTGGCCAAAAATTCAAACATCTTAAATCTTGATTTCAAGAATACTTTGAGAATCATCATCGAAAACGATGATTTTCGAAAGAAAAATACAGAATTTTCATTGGGTCTTCACCGAAAATTTTGGGTTGATCAGGAAATTGAACTTTTGTCAAAATCCGATGATCCAAGTGATCGTGGCCCTCGAGGTTATCGTCACAGCTAGGTGGAATGATCGACATCAATTTAAAAAATGAGGGAAGGATTTATAAAATCTTAGATTATGAATGCGAGATTGAAATAGGGTTTAAGAACCCACGTTTGTTCACATAAAAAAAAATGGGTCGCTGATGATCCTCGGCGCATCGAGTCGGACGAGGGTCTGGGGTTAGCTTCGGGGATCACCGGTGGTGATGTGGCCGCGGTGGTGCGAGGCCAGGTGGTCGGCGTCGCGTGGTCGGGGTGGTTTAGGTCGAGCGGTTGTTTTCCAGTTCGAGGCTAATAACTCGATTTTGAATTGAGCGGAGATGGGGCACTTCGATGAATGGAGATGGTTGCTGGGTTAGGGGTTATGTGCGGCGATGTTCGCCAGTGGTCGGAATCGCCTCCGGTGCCCGTGCACGTGCACGTGGCTATGGTGGTGTGTCCGTGTGATGGGTTGGGGAGGACGAGGAATAACTCGAAGAGCAGCACGAGGAAATCGCGCGGGAACTCGAAGAGAAACTCGAGTGGTTTTAGCGTTTATCGTGTCGTTTTTAAAACCTTAAGCAAAATTCGAAAAGAAAAAAATGAAGCATGGTTCACTCTGGGGGAAAACCCGAAGTAAAGGGACGATTGTCTCGGGGTAAACCCGAAGCAGGTCTTGGGTGAGTGAATGTAAAACAGCAACAAGCCCAGTTTTCAACCAAATTTTGAACACAAGTTAAATTTATTTTCTGAATAAACTAATGATATTTGTAAATAGAATATGAAACAAATGGTAATTATAATTTATGAAATTCAAGAATATTTTAAAATTAATAAAAGTTGTTTTAAAAGTTAGCTTATTGACAAATTCAAAAGTAAAGCAAATATCCAAGTGTAACTTTAAAAACAAATTTATCTTGAAATCGTAATTAACAATTAATGTTTTGTAATGGTTTTTTATAAACAAATAATTTATTTAAAGAATAGCCAATGAATAAAGGTAATTAAACTTAATTAGTTAACCACCAAAAAATTAATAAATTAAAACAATAAACTAAAGAATAATCAACTAATTAAGCCAATCAAATTAATTCATAATAAAAATTAAATTAACATTAATTTAAAATGATTAATAAAGAAA
This sequence comes from Allium cepa, assembly GCA_030765085.1. NCBI lineage: Eukaryota > Viridiplantae > Streptophyta > Magnoliopsida > Asparagales > Amaryllidaceae > Allium > Allium cepa. Next base: position 224,695,810 of record CM060928.1, read on the forward strand.
ATTATATGGCTAATCCACTTTGATCACAATCACTTGAATCAACGATGATTGACCATCATCAAATATTCTATATTGGATTGATATTTTTGTTGTGATGCTGTGATTGCTCTGTGATGAATTGCGATTTGTGATTTGTTCCTATATGTATGTGAAACCCCTTTTGCCCGTAAAACGACATTTAAACTTCGATGCGACAGGGAGTCGGATTTCAGTTTGTTATCCGAAACCCACATCGAACCTTGAATGTGAACCTTTGTGATTGATACACCCACATGTTTTAATTTGAGCGCCCACTATTCGGATTAGCCGGGAGAGGACCTTTGTGTCATATAACCCATTCCGAAAAGTGATTCGACGAATGGATTGCATTTGAAGACCGGGTGTCTTCGAAAACGATAGGATAACCTATCGATTGTCTCTGCACCGAGTTGCTCCGGTATAGGGATTCCCTAAGTGATGGGAAGTCCGATCGGGATTGTGGACGCCCGGATTTGCAAGGTCTTCTTCCTTTATTGGACGAAGTGCCTTCGGTTCTGTTCGAACCCGGAACAGACTTGTATGGTCGTGTGTCTGACATTACACTTTGAGATATAAAGCTGATTTCTTTCAAATACATATCTGTTGGTGGGGGAGAATTTATTCTCTTAGCTTAACACCCTTCTCTGAGACGTACGAGCTCAGAGGTTATGTAGTTGAAGGTTATCAGCGATATACTCCCAATTTGCTAGTGTGGCATGCTAAGTGTTGCTGTATAGTGATAATCATTTGTTGATCATTTGTGATCAAAGCATGGCTTTCGTGTAAAGCGTAGCTTTGTGGACAAGACCTCATCGAACCTCACACCCCGGAAATGGTCGAAACAGGAAAGATGCGACAAGGTTATGAGGGTCACGCCCTTTAGGGTATGTCATTTCCTTCTGGAAAAAGGTAGTATCATGGTATGGAGCCCAGATACTTACCTATGTGGTTGCTTCAATCTCATTATTCTTTGTGGTTGTTGCTTTGTGATGGAGGGCCCTCGGATAAAGGTCCCAAAGGACCGAGGAGTGGCATACTCGAGTAGTAGTTACCTAGTTATAGAGGTAACACGGCCTTGTGTTGGCAGAGAGCCGGGTAGGTTCTCGGGACGTCCCACCAGAGGCGTGCCCATGTGGCATAGGAAGTTCCTTAGCCTGACCATTTGTTGGAAATCCAATTCCCAATATGAACCCAGTACGGTTTTAGTTGTATAACCTGGCATGGAATGTGGCGGTAACCTGCTATTGAACATGGTAGTTATAGTAGTCATACGTATGAAATGTCGTATGTTGGCTAGTATTGATATTATATTTTCGAAATGGCTTTCTACACTATGCGCTAGTAATAATATCAAAGAATTTTCCCGTATCAAGCATATTTGACTATCATAAGAAGAAATCTCCTCCAATTCTGCGATTGCATTGTGTGTGTGGCGGGAGGTCTTATGGTAGTTTCATTTTCCAAAAGCATACCGGTTTTTCTTGTATAAATCTGTTTTATTTGAAAGAAATTATCTTTGTTTACTCATACCAGTCCCATGACTGATTCGGAGTTTATTGCTTCCTTTCTAAACTCTGGGTGCCCACCATTTCTACACGGGCAGCCTAGTAGCCGGTTTTCTGTATTTTGGCTCTAGCTACATTTTGGATTATTTTGGTTTGGAGATTTTTGGTTTTTGGAAGCTCACACCTTAGAGACATTTTGGAAGCTTTTGGATCTCGAGGTGCTTAGTTTGGTGTTCACTATCATTCTCTATCCTTTTGAAGACTTTTGGCATATGATATCTAGTTGTTCTATTATGTCATTCTATTTAGAGATATTATTCATGTATTATGTACTCTGATGTTGTAACATATATTATTATGATGTTGTATCTGTGATATGATGCATGATATTCATTTTATTTCCGCTGCTTTATAATCATCTAATGTTGTTATAAGCTCCACCCGACTGGAGTTCGATGTTTGAATCATTGACAGTCGAATACAAGTGAGGTATTTGATGTCAATTTTCGAACGTTGAATTTCGGGTCGTGACAAAAACCATGCACAACACCCTCCCCCAATACTTTCTACTATTCAAGCCATGTCATGAGTCCTTGTGTTGAAAAATGTGTGTTAATATATATGTGTGTGTGTGTATTTTCCTTTATAAAACATGTTCTTTTATCCTTATATATACACATTTAAAAGAGAGCATATTCATGCACATGTACACATGTATTTATCATGTTAAAATGGTTCATATTGAGTGAATGTATGTTTAACATAATGTTATGGCCTTTAAAACAAATTTTAACAAATGAAAAATCGATATTTTGGAAAATAATTTTCAGTCACATTTTCTATTTTCCTATGAACTATATATTTTGGTAAAAAAAATTTGAAAACGATTTTGTTATCATTAATTAGTATTTAAAATAATTTTATTTGTTAATAAAAATCCATTTCTTAATTAAAATATAATTAAATATTCATTTAAATATCGATTAATTTCTGTGTCGTTACCAGAGTTCTACCCCTGATTCAATATACATTCTTAATTTATTTAGAAGATCTTTTTATATTGATGGCTTATTTAACTTCTTCATACAGATTCATTCAGCTTTCCTTGCCCTAGGAACCTGTTGGTTAAGCCTTCCAAGCTTCGACACTGATTTGTGCTGTTCCCATTGGCTCGATAATAGTGATAATATATCCCTAAAACATTCCTTTCATTCTTTGGGAACTTCTTTTATGAGGTCCAATAGTTGAGTTCATCCTTAGTCTAGAAGTAGATATTCTCATGAGAGTTGATAACAGAGAATTTTTTAGGAAGCCATGATCTTTTGGAAGTCGATCCTTCAAAAGTCCTTTTGGCTTTCTTATGCATGATGGGCTCCTTGCCATCCATAACAAGCATTCTTCTTAAAGAGTCTCGAGTTTCACTTAGTTCTTGAGAGTGGTTAAGGACATTTTCCCACCTTCTAGCGAATTGGTCATAATCCTTTGTTATTTCTCTTTTGAAAATGGTCCTCTTTGCTTCGAGTTGAATTTCCTTTCTTATTATCAAGAAGATGCTATCCTTTTTGCACTGCTTTCCTAAGGCAAAGATTGACGTTGGCCCTATGTGACATGGATTCGGACTCCATCTATTTAGGTTGTAATATGCTACTTGTCTTCTTTTATTTTCCACGATTTGTAGTACTTTTATTCTCAATACTTGTTCTTCATGAAGTCGGAGATCATTAGTAATTTGATAAGTTGGCCTTGTCATTTGAAGCTCGAAGGACATTTGTTCGAAAACTTTAACACAAATATTGGCATGACTAAGAAAAACTTAGTTGATGAGATTAATTAGTGTTAAAAAATCCAAGGTAGGTTTGCTTGGAATGGAATGTGCTTGGTAGGGGAAAGTTCTTTAAGCCCTAAATACGCAAGCTAGGTAGTTTCACTTAGGGTTTTAACAAAGATGGAGTAGCGCCAAAATGTTAACAAATTTTTTCGTTAACCCCAAAAGTGCAGGGAAAGTTGTCTTGATCGAAGGATTGTTAAGGCAATGTCGGGCTAAGTATCTAGGATGAAGTATGTTCAATGTCAAGTTCATAATAGTTCAATTGTGCATCTAATAACAAGGTTGTGACCATGTCGAAAGTCAAGCGAGAACTAAGTCGATATGCAAGTTACAAGTCAAGCAAAGTCTATGTGCAAGTCAAAAGTCAAAGCCAAGTTGATATGCAAGTCACAAAGTACATCAAATATGCTATACCATAGTTTATATGCAATCCCTCTTATGTACAAAATTTGAGTGTTACAATTGGCCAAAATCCCCAAACTGATTTATGGTTACAAATTGAAAAAAGTAAGACAAGAGGTAAGAATGATTCACCATTCTCCAAGACACCTAGGTCCGTATTTATAGGGTGGGTAAGCGACACACAGCTTGGAGTCGCATTGTTGGTTTTCAACGTCAACAATGTATACTGAGACGCTCTTGATTGATTATCAACAACATCAGTTGAAGGCGGCACTAAGCATTGATGAAGAGCAGGGTTGATATATGATAGTGCAAAGAAAGAAAAACTTTATCTAATTTAGTGTCGACATCAATAACTACTGTGAATATTGATGTCATTCACCATCAACATCGCATGTGTAGCATTTGTAGGCATTGGTGACGTTTGTCATCAACAATGTAGAATGGCTTTGATCATTGGCGACATTAATGATGCATGGTTCTATTTGGAAGACGAATCTAAGGAGCGACAATGTTGGTATTGAAACAATACATTGAGATGTGACATCATTACTTAACATCATAGATGAATAACAGTATGGAATAGTGGCGATCTCGACGATGACGTTTTTAACTTCGAGCAGTATTATTGGAGCAGCATCAGCCATAAACTTCTTTCGGCAATAATGGTGCATGTCATCACTTATTAAGTGGATGGCGTCATTGATTAGGCACGACATCAATTAGACAGGACGTTGATAGGAGGCTACTTCATCCAGTATAACTTAGACAACTATAAGTACCATTATCATCATGTAGTAACATTCAATATTTAATGAAGTGCGGTACCATCGATAAACGACGTTGATAATGCACGATATCCTTACTTTCTTTAATAGCTTACGATGTTGGTTCTTTTTGGAATTGCTTTGTAATGCAAGTCCACCTAACCCTATGGGTGATTGGCGGCACTGATGTTGTCTAAGGTTCTTTGACTTTACTGAAGACATGTGATGCCATCGTTGATGAGAGTCGGCATTGTTGGTGCCGACAGTAACCCATTTCCATTATTTTGGCATTGCTAATTGATGGGCATCATGATCAAGTAGCATATTGAATATCTTCGAGGTCGATAATGGTGATAACATTTATCATAAATTTTCAGTTTTAAGATAGGACTAAATACTTTCTATAAAAACAGTCATTTTTATATCATTATAAATTCATAAATATGATTTATTTTTCCAATTTATGAAAATGATATCATTTCCCCTTCACAAACTATTATTTATAAATCCATCCTTTCATTTAAAAGGTAACATTTATAAATCTATTCCATACATCAGTTTATGTAAATCATTTCACAAATACTTATTCCAAAATATTTCTATCTTCTTTTATAAACAGAATCACTAAATCATAAAAGATAAATACCCCTTTTTCAAAATAAATATTATATTAACTTTTTTTAATAATAAATACTTCCTAAAATACTTTTAAAACATTTCCATGTATGTTAGAAAAGACTAATAAAAGTTGAAGTAAAATAGAGAATTTCAAAACCCATTTCTAAATAACTGTCATAGAAAATTCCAAAGATCACATTTAAAATCATTCATCGAATCAAAACCAATTTCAAATCAAACAGCTAATGATAGTATTTCAGAATACTATAATAAGATCTAGAGTTACCACAACAATTAACAAGTGCTTTCAGCAATCCATACTAAAAGTGTTCAGCTTTTTCAATATATCAAAGTAATATCAAATATAGACAAACTACCAAGCTTTGACGTTCAACAAATATATAAATGAAATAAAAATCAACATTGGCGAGGAATCCAGGTCCCTCTACAAAATTCCCTATATTACGTGTATTTCATATCATATGTCGTCTATTTTACGCAATGGGAATTCAACCAAATCAGACACAAAAACCATCCAAGCATACAAATACCAATTTACATCTACTATATATCATATAGAGTTTGCCTAAAGGTGAGTGAATTTGCCGAAATTCTAGTTGAAGCTTAAGCGTTCCTGCTCATCTAAAACCGAAAGGTGTTTATATTTTAGTTCAAAATCCAACTTTCTCTGAACTTGACGAAATTAACTCCAACGCATAGATAATACTCCTATGAGCACAATGCAAAAGACTGTGTCTCGATGGGACCTCGTATTAATAAGTTATTGATTTTATAAGTTTGAGATTAAATTAAGTTAAATTAGAAAACTACTTTAATTAGCAAACTAATTACCCATTTAAAACTAACCCCCCCTCGCTAAACCATCTTCCTTGAACTCGTGCATGTTTCCTATACGCACACACCATTGCTGGTAACCTCTCTCCTCCTTTTTCCCTCGTTACTCGACGATATCCCAAAAGACCTACCCCTACAAACCCACTTCACGTGAGCTTGGTAGCCAACCTAATCCCATAAAGCTCTATCCTCCCTTCCTCCTCGCGACCTAGAACATACCCGTGTGAGTGAAAACCCCTAAATGTTGTACCACCCAAACACCATCACATTCCACCAAGCTTTGGCTGACAATGCTCCTTTGTAGTAGAAACTCGATGAAACCAACGTCATAGCCTATATCCACCTAAATCTTCTGAAATCCAACCCTAGTTCATCTACAACACATGACACCTACCCAATCATCACCACTTTTGACTTCGAGCTTATGGATTTGAATCCCTCTCCTTTACGAGTATAATGGATTTAACATCATGATTTATCGATGCTTCCAGCTCCATATTTTAAAATAGGAGGCTAGGTTAAAAATGTTGTACAGTAAAAGAAATAAAGAAGAAGAGGAAAAAAGGAAAAGTGGAGTTTAGTTTATTTTAAAATTTCTAGTACTTCGCTACACTATATTCAGTTTGCATACAAACACGAACGACGAAAATAAATATACAACCGCGTGAAACAATGCAACACAATCCCAAAATAATAATAAACTATCATGGTTATCTTATTTCGTAAAATTTCAAAAATACCAACATTTTCTGCAAAATACCAACAAGCCTGGAAGATAGCAAAAAAACCCGAATACAGAAAGGAAGATAATAAAACCTTCCCAAAAGCATATGAAAATAAAGACTCTCCCAAAACAAACAACTCTATCAAAAAACTAAAGCCTGAAACTTCTCCAAAAGATAAGCTGCCAACTATAACAACCTCCATAACCTCAACTTCAACAACCATACCTGAAAAAACCTCAAAAAAATCAAACCGCAACTGCTCAAGCCACATACGGACTCTAAAACAATAATTACCATGATAATTTCCCAATAACATCAACCCTCATTCATAAGGCTTAGAAGCTTTAAGTTTTAAACAGGGACTTCTCCTAATATTAATTGTTGAATAACTCCTACTATTTCTTCTACTAGATTTGGATGCATGAGTCGAATCACAAGTATGGCTCGGAGAAAGAGGAAATTTATCTATAGATGCAAGACAGGAATACAAAATAAATCTAATACCTCTGGTATGATAATAAACAGCCTTCTCAGAACCAACTTTTCCAATCGAGTTATTGCACTCAAAATTTTCACCCAGCCCAAAGTTAACACAAGATGCCTGATTCGCCAAACCCATGCCTAATGAAACTACCAATCTACCTTGACAAAATGACGAATTAGCCTCTACTTACCGAGCTCACCCCTATCCCGCTGCGCTTTAGATCACATGAAGTCTACAAGCCTATCAACCGGACTGCTCAACCTCACTGCATTATGCTTATGCACAGCCACTGCAAATCCATCATCTAAGAACACTTCTTTTCCTCCAAGCTCAAATTGAACCTTCCCTAAAAAATCACAATCGGCAGATATGCAATCTTTCTCTGATCGCATGGGAAAAATAAAATCAAGCAATTTAATAGGGTTCTCCATAGACACAGATTGGATCTGCACAGACTCAGATAGAATGTTATGTGCACACTGTGATTATGCTAAAGTGCTTTGTGCACATAGAGATACCACATCAGCCATATAATTATCATCTAAGAAAACAACATCATCATCTCAAGAGCATGAACATCTGATATTGTAAGATTACTACCTTTGAACATATCAATCTTAGGATATTCATAAGAATTTGCAAAAATCCTTTCTTTCTTTGAATTTACTGGGACATTGTATTCCAACATATCCGCTACCTAATAATACTTGCTGTGTATACCAGATACCAAAACACTGCCAAAGGAAAGCCTATATTGATAGAATTAACAGCATCGAAATGATTAAAAAGATCCTCCAAAAGCTCGATACCCTCAAATCTTTGAATCCATAAATGATCAAGAAGAATATGCTTAAGCTTCATGAATTTTAAAACAAATTAGAAACCTTGATTGGAACTACTTAGCTTTTTATTTCTTCCAGCAACTGAAACCTTTGAAGACCACGAATAGCGGTTCTTTTGTGACCAACACGCCTGCATCTGAAGCATTGAATAAGAGCTCGGCAATCTCTAACAAAGTGCGAAACATCTCCACATCTAAAGCAAGAATTCGATTTACATTCAAAGCCGTTCCATTCTTTGGGATTACGATTAATAGATCTGGAGAAAAAACCTCTATTATTAACCTCTCGATCATTAGAATTAAAATAAAGTTGTTTTATTAACACATCATTAAAAATAAGTTGTTTTATTAACAATTAACTTTTTATCGTCTATTATATTTGAATCGAATTTGAATATTTAAAAATATTAAATATTCCCATTTGAAATATTAAAAAATTTAGGTTGTTACAGTACATAAGGTGATATAATAAATAATGTTAGGGTCAAGAACGTAAATCAGAAAATAACTGTACCACTTGCATCTCATGGCATAAAAATATTGAAGTACAATCAAAACCTCTAAGGTATGTTCGCATATAGATTTTCCATGGAGACCTTCCATGTAAACTAAGACCAATCTCCATGACAAGGGTCGATAGATTTTCCATGGAGACCTTTCATGTAAACCAAGACTAATCTCCATGCAAGGGTCGGAAATTACCTTCAAGGCATCGTACATCTCAAGGTAAAATATTCCATAAGGTAAACACAACTGACTCACACCTGAAAATGTGAACCAATTATCATCAACTCTACTGGCCAACATATTGAAAGTGTCTCTAAATATGGAGTCGATCAACTCACACAAAGAACGATCAAGTCACATAAACTACTTTTAATCCCCTTTTTATTTATTTAATCTTTCATTAATTAAAATATCTTTTATTAGTAAACTTCTTATCTAATAAAACTTCTTTATTTAATTAAAACTTCATTCTTTAATTAAAAATTCTTTCTTTAATTAAAATTTCTTTTAATTAAACACCTTTTATTTGTTAAACACTTTTGTTAATTAAAATACTTTCTTTAATTAAAACTCCTTACTTCGATTAAAACTTCTTCCTTTAATTAAAACATCTTTATTAACTACGCTCCTTAATTAATTAAACTCTTTTCTTAAATTAAAACTTCTTCATTAGTTAAACTCCTTTACTAATTAAACTATTTTATTAATTAAACTACTTTCTTTAAGTAAACTTCTTCCTAATTAGAGCTTCTTTCTTTAATTAAAACTCCTTTATTAATTAAAATCCTTTATTAATTAAACTCCTTAATTAATTAAACTCTTTTCTTTAATCAAAACTTCTTCCTTTAATTCAAACTTCTTTCGTTAATTAAAACGTTTTTATTAATTAAACTCGTTTGTTAATTAATAAAACTCCCTTCATTGATTACTACTTTCTTCAGAGGTAAGCAAACAACAAATAAGAGTCCTACTCGGGGGATTTCCTATATATAATTTCTTAAAGCTAGAGATGTTACATACTAATGCTCCTCCTTGGGGATTCTCAAATTGTATGAAGCCGTGAAGCTTTTAGATACGTCTTAAGTAATTACAATTGTATATAATAAATTTCCTTTTTGAAAAGATATATACTTGTATTCTCCTATTCATGTATTTTACTATTCATGCATTTTGGTATTTATTTATAACCTTTTCTACACTTCAAAAGTATTCATATACTTATCTCAAATGGAACAATTATATTCACAAATTATTAGAAAGATTTACTTGCTTTAAAATATAACCAAAGAGATTAAAAACAAGTGATACTAAAACATTGTTTACTATAAACTCCTTCTCTTTTATAAATTGAACATTGTTTCATAATCAAAAGATAGCATTTTCCAAATGCTCTTAAAGTTCTGGGCCAGTTTTAACATGATTTTGCAACAACTATGAGGTTAGTTTTCGACACTTCAATAAATGATTTTGATCTAAAATTTTATAGTAGTTAGTATACTTAGAGTAATTAATGATCATGGAAAGAAACCCCAAAGAATATCGTTTAATTAATTTATAAAAATATATGAAAATAAGGTATTTTTTCAAAGTGCACATACAACAAAGTTTTTACTTCAAAATTTCTTACCTTTTGTTTGACAAGTTATAAACCATTTTAAACTTGATATTTTAACATTAGTAAGTACTTATATTTTACTTATTAAACTACAAAGAAACCCCTATGGACATCTTTCAAAATTTACTTAAAAATCACTGAAAAAAAAGAGATTTCAAAGTGCATCCATAGCGACCTTTTCCATTCTAATATCTACAAATTTGTTTTACAATTTTTATCACTTTCCAAACCAATTCATTTATGTTAAATACACCAAAAAGTTTCGGTCAAATATATATTTTCATAATATATTCACATTTTAGCCAATTTAACATATATTAAATACTAGAGATTTCAAAATTCATTTATAACGACTATCTCACTTCAAACATTCAAAACACACTTCAGCTTCACACAAAACACTATCAAACATGTAAACAACAAGGCATGTGTAACGACCCGTAATTTTCGATAACTAAAAATAGTTAATTTAATAAGGTTTTGTGATTTAATGTTGGAAGAAATAAAAATTTGTGAATTAATAAAAAGAATATAACTAGAATGAAATGTAATAGTATTAATTTAAGGTATTTGATAACTGCTTTAAATGTAATTCCATTTAATTGAAATGATTAAAAAGTTATAATTGGTTATAGATTGTAAATTAATTGTAATAATGTGTGTATTAATTGATAATTGGACTAAAAGGGTAATTGATAATTTAAATGTTGTATTAATTAATGAAATAGTAAGTAGTAAATTGTAATTGAATTAAATTAGTGTTGTGTAAATAACTATAACATTTGTGTATAGATAACAAACATACAAATGTGATTAAATGTAGAAAAGGTGACAATTGTTAATGTTACTAATTTATTTAATCAATTAAAAATAAATGTAATTAAATGTTACGTAAATGTAAGTGAAGACGATAACTGTAAAAGGTGAATGCAATAAAATGTGTAGGAATGTTAATTATATCCACAAGGCAATAATTGATTTATTGGGATTTTAAAATTATAAAAAATTGAAAAAATTTCAACGTAATTGAATTATTGAAACTAATATGGTAAATGATGATAAAAGAAGAATAATGACGTAATAAAATATAAACAAATGTTAACTATGTCTATAGAGTAATTATTGGTTTAATAAAAAGGACTGAAACCAAGTGTAATCAATTTATTGAAATTGAATTATAATTAAGTTGGATTTAATTGCAGTTGGAATTGAACATTGTAATTAGTGAAATAATTAACATTGAATTGATATGTAAATTTTTTTTAAACTATTATAAACGACTAAGTAATAAAAAATGATAAAAATTGTTAATTATTAAAAGTGGGATTAAAAAGTGATTTAATCAATTTAATAATAATTTATTTAATTAACGTGAAAATAACCATTTTGGCCACTGACTTGGATTTCAAAGAAAATAGTTTCATCAGATTCGTAATAGTGAATTTGTGATGACCTAGAATTTTTAAGCCTTTAAAATCGGAATATTTAATTGATTTTAATATTTAAAAGTTAATTTTTAACTTGAATTCAAGTATCACTAATTATTTGATAATTAAATTTTTGAATTAAATAATTTGAAGTTGAGCTAAATTTTGAATCTGAAGTTTTAAGCCTGTTGAAAATAATTTGAAGGCTTGTAAAATTTATATTAATAACAATGAAGATAATAGAAGTTGTAAAATTGAAATTTACAGTGGTTTTTTCAGTTTTAAAATTTTATAGTTTAAATTGAATTTAAAAATAGCTTTCCGAGGCACAGTCTCGGAATCCGATGAAACCAGTTTCATTCGGTCCGTAATATTGAATTATTATCGGATTTCAAATTTCGTGTTGATCGTAGTTGTTGTGTGAGCATACGATATATAAACACGTTGAAGATTTACATCGAAAATTCAATTTAAATTATAGATGTATACTCTCGTATAAGCAACCATCACCAGCCGACGTTCATTCACATCACTTACTCTGTCTTCCCTCAGAAGCTAATGCTTTCATTTTAAAGCGGAGCCTTCTTCAAGAATCCACGCGTTCGGTTATATAAAAAAATATGGCCGAAGCCTTCATCTTCAAAATCAGTATAAATGGAAAAAAAAGGGGAAACATGAGATTCTCGTTATCTTCATTTAAACTAAAAATCAAAACCCAGATTTATCTCCCCTCTTTCAATTTCATTCAAATCGAATTGAGAGGGTCGAACGAGGAGGCGGCGACGACGAGTGTCGGTGGATGTCGCAACCGAGCGCGCGCGTGGGAGGGATTCAGATTCTCGTGTAGTCGACGAGTATTGTGAAGCTGATGGCGTTCGAAGCTGGGCCATGTCATAGAGATCGGCGAACTAGATTGTTGAGGTAAGTGGAGCGACATTTGGGGGTCGTGCGACCCGAAGCAGTGGGCTAAGGTTGGAAGCATCGCGATTTGGGGATGTAGGTTAGTCGTGGATGTCCATCGTTGTAAGGTCAGTGAAGTTCGAGTTTTGGGGAAAACGGTAGCTATGCTCGATCTAGACCTTAGTTGAGCAGCAAGTAAATTATGCTTTAATTTGAATATATTAAAATGTTTTTGTTTAGAAAAAAGAGAGAAGATGTATACATACAGATCAGAAGATTAATATGTTGCAGTAGGATATAATTTATCTTTATTTAAAGATCTATATAAATGTATGTAAACTGTAAAACAGAAAATAGTCTATATATGGACATGATTTAGAAGGTAGAAATTTAAATGGCAATATAGATTATTTTATAAGTATATGCGTAGGTAGTTCTAAAAGAAAAATGAAATAGATAAATATATATACACAGATATTTTAATTCACAAGTTATTTTAAAATAAATTATTAAGGTGATTTGTTTGTAAGTTAATCTATTTGATTATTTTTGTAACCTAAATTGTATTTGTCCAGAAAATTAGTTTAAAAATAATAATTGATTAATTAAATTTATTTAATGGTAATTTACCTTTCGAGTAGATCAAATATTAATAAATCATACAATGTTATACAAGGTCAATGATCGTGAAGAACAAGTCGTAAAGGAAATGGACTGTAAAATAAAGGTGAGTTAATCTCACTCAGCTGAATTTTTAATTTAAATTTAAACAGTTAAATTTAAATAATTGGTTGCATGGTTGAATTGATTGATGTGCTATATTATATATATATATGTATGTATGTATGTATGTATGTATGTATGTATGTATGTATGTATGTATGTTTGTATGTATGTATGTACGTATGTGTATATATATATTGATAACATATCTTAGCAGTAATAGCGGCTGGATCTTGCTTTCCTGAAACCCTAGGCGCAGACGATGAAGATGACGGCGGTGGCTGGAAGGAGGTTAAAAGTAGAGGAAAGACAAAATCGTTTGCCAAAGTTCTCAAAGCAAACAAGGAGGTGGTCAAGGCTAGATCATGGATTGAGACAGTCGGATCTAAAATCGAGCTTAAAGGAAATACAAATTACTACGCACCACAGTCAAATGGAGAAGAGGTATATCAATTGATAGATGAGGAGGATTATGCTGAATCAAAGAAACTATGGCAACACTCGATCTACGCATATATGGCAGGGAAAAGACCTTATTTTGTTCACTTTAATGCATATATTAAGAGAACATGGAAACCAAAAGGATCATGGGATGTTTTTCCTCGCGACAATGATTCTATTTGATAAAATTCGAATTGGAAGAGGATTTTCAGCGCATTATCAACAGCGGTCCTTGGTTTATGGACAACAGGCTTATTTGATGAGGAAATGGGAAGCTGACTTCAATTTTGAACACGCTATGTTATCAACATATCCTATTTGGATTAAATTCAATAATCTGGATCTTGCACTATGGAACATGAGATGTATAGGCAAACTAACAAGCATTGTAGGAAGGCCAATAGACATTGATGAAAACACAAGTAAACTAAAAAAAATCAAATTTGCTAGGGTACTCGTTGAGATCTCAGCTAATACAGTGCTGCCAAAAACAGTTAAAGCGATTGACAAGCAGGGATTCATATATAAACAGGAGGTGGAATATGAATTCGTTCCACCAAAGTGTGATGAGTGTCTATGTTTTGGTCATACTAATCATCAGTGTCAAAATAAAGTACCAGAAAGACATAAGGTTTGGGTTGAAAAACCAAAAAATATATCTGATCTACTTGATTCAAGCAACCCCAAAAACAAGGAGGAGACTACAAAAAATATACAAAATGTCTCCCCTAACAAAGTTGACCAGCCTAAAGATCATCAGAAGGATCCTATGGTGTCGGACTGTGTATCAAAGCAAGCATCTCTTCTATCTCCTGCTCAGATAGTGAAGATACCCTATATAAAGGATCATCTGAACAGCTCTGTACCACATGACCCACTTCACGATCATCCATAACAGAATCAGGCAGAGGATCCACCAACTGTTGAGCAGAAAAAGGCGGAGGAGGAACTTCCAAATTCTCTATCTGACATCCACAAGATGAACATAGAACTGGACTCATCTGAAGATGAAGAGGAAGAAGAATTATCAGAAGATACAAGTAAGTTCACTGAATGTAATATTAATTATGAGAATCAATTTATAAAATATGATAAAGGCAGACGTTCGATCTCGGTAGGTGCTGCTCCGGTTACTCGGAGTAAATCTACCAAAAAATAATATGTCCATCATTTGCTGGAATATGAGAGGTCTTAACAATGACACACGTATGTTAGACCTCCACATGTTAAAGGCTAAACATAGACCTACTATTTTAGCCCTTTTGGAGAATAAATTAAATAACAATTATTTGGAGAAGGTTAAAAATCAGTTTGGAAATCAGTGGCAATTCATTCTATCTCAAACTAATGGTAGAATTACAGTAGGATGGGAAAGTAACTACTGGTCTGGCCGCATCATTGATAACAGTGATCAGCAATTAACCATTTTTTTCATAATAAAGGAGGTCTTGAAATAACAACCACATTTGTATATGCTAAGAACTTAGCTTCTGAGAGGTTGATATTATGGAAAAAAATTACTGACATTTCCAAAAATATTAATACTCCTTGGATAGTAACTGGGGATTTTAATGCGGTTCTTAAAACTGATGAAAAGAAAGGTGGACTTACACTGCGTGTTTCACAAGTGGCTGAATTTAACAACTGTGTATTATCCGCTGGTCTTGCTGAAGCATTCCATTCAGGCCTGAAATATACATGGAGAAGTGGGGAATCCAAGAAAATAACATCAAGACTAGATAGAGTTCTTGGAAACTCAGTGCTGTTTAAAAAAATTCCAAAACTTAAAGTAACGGTTCTACCTTGCTCGACAAGTGACCACTGTCCCCTTTTGTTACAATTCAATGATGATGACACTATGCAAAAGGGAAAACCATTCCGATATGCTAATCACTGGCCTCTGATAGATAGATTTGATGAAGTTGTGAATTTCAATACAGTTAAGATTCCTCTAGGTAACCACATGTATCGTTTTGTGATGCTCATTAAAATTATGAAAAATAGACTCAAAGAATGGAACAAGTGCAGATACAAGAATAATGATAAAATTGCTATTATCCAACATCATTTAGAAGAAACTCAAATCAAACTTGATGAAGACCCTCTTAATGAAGGCTTGAATGCAGAATTTTATAATTTACAAAGAAGTCTCAAAGAAGAAATTCACAAAAAAGCTGTTGAGTTGAAACAAAAAGAAAAAGAAAGGTGGTTGAAACAGGGAGATGAATGTAACAAATTCTTCTACGCTAAAATGTCCATACGACAACATCACAACAACCTGCTGAACTGCATAGATGAACAAGGAGATACATCAAGACTTATAAAGAACATGGAGGAACAGGCTATTACCTACTTTACAAATTTATATAATGGAGAAAATGATGATCAATTACCTCAAGTCATTTGCAGAAGGAAAATCTCGGCTGAAGGATGTAATATGTTGACAGCTCCTATTATGGAGTGGGAATTGAAGGATGCTGTCACCTCCATCTGTAGTGACTCCTCCCCCGGACCTGATGGAATGGGGGCATCCTTCTTCAAAATGCATTGGATAAACCTAAAAGATATTATGTTAACAGCTTATAATGAAACTCTAAATTCAGGGGAATTCATTCAAGAAATCAACCATACATTCATATCTCTTATTCCTAAAGTTCAAAAACCAGAGAGAATTGAAGATTATAGGCCGATAGCCTGTTGCAATGTCACATACAAAATCCTCAGTAAAATTATTTGCAAAAGGTTGAATAAAATCTTACCAGATTTAATATCTCAATGTCAAAGTGCATTCATCAAAGGTAGACTCATTTCTGAAAATTCTTTAATGGCACATGAATTAACAAGGAACTTCAATAAAAAGGGAGCAGAAAAATTATGCATAAAAGTGGATTTGCAAAAGGCCTATGATAAAGTCAACAGAAATTTCATCACACATATGCTAGAATCAATGGGGGTTCCAATGAAGCTCATAAAACTGATAAGATTCTTCCTAGACACTCCAATTTTCTCCATATTGATCAATGGTAGCCCTACAGGGTATATTCAAAGCAATAGAGGGATAAGGCAGGGTGATCCTCTATCCCCCTACCTTTTTGCAGTAGCAATGGAATGGTTTACATTACAAATGGAACTGGCTTATAATCAAGGATTTATTCAACCAATATATAATAACCTTCCATGTGTTACTCATTTACTATATGCAGATGACCTCCTGGTGGTGATTAAAGGTAATTTAAAAGCAATAGACAAGATTAAAGTAATATTTGGAGAATTGGAAAGGTATGCAGGCCTCAAATTGAATGAAATGAAAACTTCAACAAATACTGTCTTAACAAACAATCCATGATTGACAAACTTGGCTTCACTGAAGGACATCTCCCAGTCAAGTACCTGGGAATACCTTTGTCAAACAACAATATTACAGATGTAGAATGTGGTAAGCTTATTAATGAGATCAGGGAAAAATTACAGGGTTGGAGATCAAAACTCTTATCTTTTGCGGGTAGAGTGGAGCTAGTACACACAGTTATAACTTCCAAAGTTAGATTCTGGCTCCAGTCTTTTCAAATTCCTGATTGCTCTATTGCTAAAATCAACTCAGTTTGTGCTGATTTTATTTAGAGGGGAGGAATGCACAAGGTAAAATACTCAGACTTATGCAGGACAAAGAAAGAGGGTGGAGTGGGATTGAAAAATCTATATGAACTTAAAAAAGTGTACTGCCTCAAATTAGCTTGGAATGTATTAACTTCAAAAAATCTATGGGCCTCCTGGATGAGATCTAGGTATTTGAAAGATAACTTCTCGACTACTAGAATTGATAATAATGCTTCAGTTACTTGGAAAAACATTCTTAAGATCAGAGAGGATTTTCAAAAGTATTTAGACAGAAAGATTGCCAATGGAAGGAAAACTGATATTTGGAGAGATCCATGGCTTAACTCCAAAAGTATGATAGATAGGCTTGGTTGGGATGCATTCTCAGCATATGGAAACCCAGACTGGAAAGTAGTAGATATTATTGATAATGGAGAATGGCAATGTAACAATAATTTACTAACTCTCAATTATCAGGAGGAAATTCGACAGAAATATATTTACAAAGAAGAAAATGAAGATAAATGGATATGGAAGGTGTGTGCTAATGACCATTTCAAATTCAAAGACATTTGGGAAGTATCAAGAAATAAAAGTGATGAGGTTAAATGGTCTGATATAGTATGGAGCAAATCTAATCCCCCAAAAATGGAGCACACACTATATAAGGCGATTCTGGGTAAATTACCCACAAAAGACAGACTAAAAAAATGGAAAATTTTGGAAAACACAACATGTCTCTTCTGTTGCAGGGAAGAAGAAACGCATGACCACTTATTTTTTGACTATGAATATTCGAAAAGAATTTGGATCAACCAAAAGAACAGACTTCAACTTAACAATTGTTCTACTAGATTAAAAGAGGAGATTGGTTACCTGCACGATGGGAGAAACTTCTCTAAGCTGATGAAGGAGCTCGGAAAAATTGGCCTCGCAACCTGCTTGTGGTTCATCTGGAAGGAACGGAACTGTAGGACTTTTGAAGACAAAAAGCTAGACACGTTAGCTCTCACAAATCGAATTAACAGAGAAATTGCTGTTATTATCGAAAGAATTCCTATGAAAATTCTCACCACTGGATCGACACAAGAAGAATCACTACTGGAGAAGTTGAGGAAGATGGAACTGAGCGGACAAAATCGACCAACGAGCTGGCAGCCGCCATAGATGAAACCTATTAAGGAAAGTCAGTTGAAGACGATAGTTTGACTGAATTGTCGGTCCATTGTTTTATTATCTCCGATGTATTGTGCTATGGGCCGCAAAGCCTGTTTAGTAATCAAATTAACCTATTTTCAAAAAAAAAATGTATGTGTATATATATATATATATATATATATATCACATCTTGGAATGATTGATTTCCTGCATTATATAGCGGATGAGACCCTATGCGCCGCAAAATAGCGGATGATTTATATTAATCCCATATACCGCGATATTCCACCTCGAAGTGGAATTGGTATTTATGTTGTGTTAACGTCTGTGGATGTAGGGAAAACAGGTTGGAGGGATCCAACTGGATCCCTCAACATTTATGTAAATTATTTAATATTTTCTGTTGTGATTATTTGATATTCTATGATGAATTATATTGGAATATTGAATGCTATGGTTTGATTGAATATTTTTGGGTGTAATGTGCTACCAAAAATATATAAATAGGATTTTGGAAAGAAAATAAAAGTAGTGAATTTGTAAGCGAAATAATTATAGAAAATTTGAATAAATTAAGAATGAATTGAAAAGAAATGGAAGTGATATTAAAATACTAATAAATAACTTCGAGTATGAATAGAAACAAAGATTTTGAATAAACATAAATTAATGAATTATAAATTAAGTGACTTTATTTTAAAGTAATAAAGAATTATTTTAACATTTAAATTTTAAATTTATTTAAAAGGATTAAGAAGTAATTTGAGAAATCTAAAATTGGTATTTTCAGTTAAATGTACTTTAATCATAATTAAGGAATAAAATATGAAATTAATGGATTTTGGAATAAAGGAGAGTGAATTGGAAATCAATTTGGAAATTGATTCAAGTGTTTGAATTGAAACTTTAAAGAAGAACGTGAAGAGAAGTATATTTCTCTGGATAGCCAAGTACGTTTTCAAAGTAAATTTTTAAATATAAGATAAAAGTTTAATGTTTTTTTAAAAAGCATGTTTTAGAAAATTTATTATTTCTAAATGTTTAAATCCTAAGGTAAGTATTTTTTTAATCTATTATCGTAATAATTATTTAAAAGATGATTTGGTATTTTGTTTAAAGAAGAAAATCTAGATATATTTATAAAGTAACCTTATTTTAATTATTTCTAAAGTATTATTTTAAATTAAGTATTAACGTAATTTTCTAAATTTAAATGTTAAACCTATTTTACAATAAGGAGTTTTTAAATTATTTTAAAAATCTAAGTTTTGTGCTTGGTGATCTCAAAGGAAACAGAAAATATTTGGGAAATTATTTATTGTGTGATGGATGTTGTGAATATTAATTGATAGTTTAATAACCGACTATCAATATTGGCCAAATGCGATGATCGTTTCGAAGAGACCGGGATCGAGATTTATTTCTCGAAAACCACTTCGATCCGGTTTGTACGTTTTCGTGGAAAAACGAGTTTGGAGTCAAAGATGGAGCAGTGAAGTGCAAGGGCTAGGCGCTACTAATCCTGAGGATATTTCCAAAATGGATGTAGTAGGAATAGTGCCTTCGGTTCCGTTCGAACCCGGGACGGACTTGTATGGATGAATGCTTTCGGAACATCGTCAGGTGGACGATGGGAATTCTAAGGGATATGTTCTATAAAGGTAAAGCTTAGCCTCAAGCCTCATCAACCGGGAATGACTGAAAATTAGGGGTTATGCAGCAAGGCTGGGTGGGTAGCACCCATTCAAGGTGAGGTCATCCCTATCTAGATGTCCCCTTTTATTTCGGCTTAGTGGTGCGATTGTTGATCCCAACTGTGGGGCGATCTCACTCGGGATTATCCATTAAGGGGTAGTCCCGGTCTTGTGTTGCAGGGGAGTTAAGGTGGCTCCTCGGTACTGTGATCTAGGCCAAGTACCGTGACAGGTGGTACCCCAGTGCTTAGTCATTTGTTGAAAATCAATTTTCCCTACGCGCCTTTTACGAGTTTTGTTTGTATTACCCATTCTGTGGCTAGTATCTGGAATTTAATCATGTAACAATTTCGGTTATTTTAATAAGTATTTGTCTATAGACCCAATTATAATATCAGAGAATTTTAGTAAGAAATGTTTTTTCTATCGTAAGGTAAAAACCCGACATGTTTATTTGTGGCGTGGTCTTACGAGACGCTTTTGTTTTCAAAGGATTTTGGAACTTTAATAATCAATTTGAGTGTGATTTTCTCACGCTGGTATTCTAGACTGACTCGGGTGTTATTTAACTGTAATGCTTGGGTCAGACCGAGCATTATAGGATACAGGATATGATGCTGTGGAGCTCAGGAGATGAGCTAGATGGCGATACGTACTTCCGTATTTGATTATTATTCCGCTGTGTATCCAGTTGTATGTTATTGATGTTGAACTCTGATGATGTCCTCTAATAATGTATGTATAAACATATATAGTTTTCCTTTGTGTAAAGTGATGTGCATGTAAATGTGCATATTTTTACCACCATATTTATTCTATTTAAATTAAATAAATGATCATATTGGGTATTTTAAATTGTTTAAAACAAAAATTCAAATTATTCCAAATTGACACATATTCATCTTCATATATGGACAAAACGGTCATTTGTGTGCATATATTTCTTTGAGAAAAATTAATTGAAAACTTGTATATATTTTTGTAGGAATTTGATCACAAATAGAAGTGGTTTCATGAAGATATGCATGTACAAAATTAATACAAAGGAATGAAGATGGAAATAATTCAAAGTGAAGAACATGGAGGACCCCACCTACCCACCTACCTTAATGTACAAATTAAAGGCTAATGCACATGCTTTTGGAGTTAATGGCTTCATGTACACTTAATGGGAGATTAAGACATGTTAATGATTACTTGGCCTCCACACTTCCTAAGGGGCATTTTGGGAATTCCCCAAAAAAATGAATTAGGGTTTTAACACTTGTATAAATACCCCTTATGTTTCATGTAGCCATCTTCCTCTTAGTTAGTTAGTTTTAGTTTAGAAAATAAATCAAATCTCTCTTTCTTTCCATGGCTACTTAGCCATTTCTTCTCTTATGTAATTCTTTTTTTATGCAATGTTAATTATTGTTTCTTTTTAATTACATGTTCATTTCATTTTATGCAAGTAGTGTAGATTTTCCTTTATGCAATTAGAATAGTTTTCCATTTCACTTTGCTCTCTTTTCCTTTTCTTTTTCTCTTATGCTGCAAGCTACATTTGTTCATATGATAACAAATATGAGAGGCTAAACCCCTTCAATTTAGGGGTAATGAAGCTCTCTAATCATGTAGCTTCAACTTAATTTGATGTTTATGCTCTCTTTTTGTGCTTAATGAGAATGATTGAAGTGGTTTAATGATGTTGTTTAGCTTTGAATTTGATAGTCTATGTTGTTTATAACAAATAGGCTATGCTTAGTCAAACAAAACACAAATTGCCTCTTCATCTACATATGATTATGAAAAAGAAGTGATTGTTGAAATTAAAATTTGATGGCTTATATTTCTAATTAATAGTTAATAGGCCATGCTTAAAATACATTTTGCTTTCAACTTTCTTGTCATATTTTATGAGATTTAAAAGTGTATTAGTGGTTGTGCTATATTTTGATGGTTTATATTGAGCTAATTAATAGCACAAATATACCATACTTATGATAAGCACATCAACTAATTCACTAATGACAAGAAAAGAGAGATCATAACTTCATTTTATTAATTTATGTGATCTAGAGAGTGGAAATTGCCTCTAAATTGTCTTAACACTCATATTTTTATCAATTTTCTTTTGCTTGTTTTTCTTCTTTTCTAGTTTAACATTCTCTTCAAGATTGATTTAATTTGATTGAATAGATTTTTAAAATCATCAATTCCCTGCGGATCGACCCGTATTCGCCGCGTGCTACATTCGTACACCGTGCGCTTGCGGTTATTTTTAATTTTAATTCGTTTGACGGTTTTCTAAACGATAGAATTTCCGTCGTCCGAACAAGTTTTTGGCGCCGTTGCCGGGGAATTGCTTTGATTTTTAATTTCTATTCTTCGAATTATTTTTGTTTGATTTTTGTGTGTTTTAATTTTTGTGTGTTTGTGTGATTTTTGTTTGTGTATTGTTTGTGTTTTTTGTGTTTTTTGTTTTTAGTTGTTAGTATATTTCCATATGCATTCAAAAAAAAAAACACTTCACAGTTTCATTTCGAAAGCTAAAACGATTTTTATTTCATTTATTTTACAAATATTTACAAGCATCAATTTCTTTTTTTTACATTACATTCAAAAAAAAAATTGCCTTCACTGTTGCTTCTGTTTTTCTGTTCATTTCCCTTCCCTGTTACTGTTCACTGCATATCAGTGCACTTCACTGCTCTGTGCACTCCCACATTCTTCATCTCTGCCTTCCTGCACAGAACAGACTGCTATAACACACAAACCACCCATCCTCTTCACCGACCACAGCACATTTCAACGACAAGCCCACTAGTCCTTACAAATTTGCAGTACATTTGCAAACACCTACAGTTTCATTCTCCTCGACACAAAGTTCTTCAGTCATCGCAACAACTCCATCATCCAAACCAACCTCTTTGCCAAATTCCTGCACTTCCTCTTCCAACTTCTCTATCATCTCTACAGGCCAACATTTCTGCCATCCATACTTCAACCACCAGTCATCTACAAAACTTCCTCCCCACAGCCTAGACATACAACTACACTGCCAAATACCATACCATCTCACCAGAGAACCCACTAGCCTAGTCATTCCACAACACAGCAACATCACAACCTTCCTGCACCATCAACCTCAATTTCCCCAATCACCACCTGAAACAGTGCTACAAACACTACCATTCACCTCACCATCTCCACTGCTTCAAACAACTGCAGCTTCACAGCCTCAACAGTCTCCCCACATCACAGTCTTCAACCACTCCCCATAATTTTCACCACTCCTCCAATACAATACAAACTAACATCAACCATTGCATTCATCACTTCAACCCAAACCTCACATACCATTACACTTTCACCATCACAAACTGCCCCTCTGAACAACTGCATTCCAGCACTACTTCACTTCTAACAAGCAAGACAGCAACCCATACCATCTCCTGTCAATTACAACATCACTGCACTCGCCATGCTCTGTACTCCCCTCACATAAGCCCGAAAGGCAGTGCATGGGTGGTATATCTGGCCTCAGTTTACCTGAGCTAGGTGTGTAATTTTTCTTGCAAATAATGAGAGAGCAAGCAATTGAAATCATAGCACTATTTTTACTTAGTTGATTTGATTTGTTATTGAAAAGAAATGATAATACCACTTTGATAAACTTTGATAATCAACTAAGGATCCATTTTATAATTACACTTTGTTAGCAACCGAAACAACAAGTTAAACTATTGTCTATTTGTTATGATAACTTGATTTTTGTTGGAAATTTACAAGTAAATGACTTAAATTTTCAAGATAATGACCAAAACCAATATTTAACTTATTTGTGTCGATTTAAATATAAATCATTAATTTTGTAAATATTTCAAAAACGTGCATTCATCTCTTTGTAAATAAATCTTGCATTTTATAAATATTTTCATCCTGTATTTGGATTTTGTGGGTAGTATCCGCTGAAAACCCTCACGAGACAACACTCGTCCTACTGGGGACACCCAGAGGTTTAACGGCTTGTTGCATACGCTCAATGCAATCGTGCTCCCTACGAAAACGGATTTATCTTAGTTTTTCTTTATTCGAGGACGAATAAAAAGATAAGTGTGGGGGTATTTGATGTGCACATAAATGTGCATATTTTTACCAGCATATTTATTCTATTTAAATTAAATAAATGATCACATTGGGTATTTTAACTTGTTTTAACCATAATTCATATTAATTCCAAATTATCACATATCCATCTTCATATAGGGGCAAAAAGGTCATTTGTGTGCATATATTTCTTTGAGAAAATTAATTGAATTTTTTTATATTTTTTTGTAGGAATTTGGTCTCAAATAGGAGTGGTTTCATGGAGAAATATGCATGCACAAAGAATATAAATGAATGAAGATGGAAATAATTCAAAGTGAAGATCATGGAGGACCCTACCTACCCACCTACCTTAATGTACAAATTAAATGCTAATGCACATGCTTTTGGAGTTAATGGTTTCATGTACACTTAATGGGGGATTAAGACATGTTAATGATTACTTGGCCTCCACACTTCCTAAGGGGCATTTTGGGCATTCCCCAAAAATATGAATTAGGGTTTCATACATGTATAAATACCCATATGTTTCATGTAATCTCCCTCTTCATCTCTTCTCTTAGTCTCTCTTAGGCCTCCTTCTCTTTAGTTTAAATCAAAAATAGAAGAAAGCTCTCTTTCTCTTTTCATGGCTACTTAGCCATTTTTATTTTATGTAATCTTTTTTATTTTATGCAATTTAATACATGCTCTTTCCTTATCTTGTTTATTTTCTTTCATGTTCTAGTATAGATCTCTTTTATTTTATGCAAGTAGAATAATTTTTTTCATTTTGCTCTCTTTCTCCCTTCTTGTTTAATGTTGTTTTCTACATTTGTTCATATGATAACAAATATGAGAGCTTAATCCCTTCAATTTAGGGGTAATGAAGCTCTCTAGTATGTAGATCCAACATTTTGATGTTTGTGCTCTCTTTTTGTGCTTAATGAGAATGATTGAAGTGGGTTAATGATGTTGTTTAGCTTTGAATTTGATAGTCTATGTTGTTCATAACAAATAGGCTATACTTAAACAAACAAAACAAAAATTGCCTCTTCATTTACATATGATTATGGCAAGGAAGTGATTGTTGAAATTAAAATTTGATGGCTTATATTTCTAATTAATAGTTAATAGGCCATGCTTAAAATAGATTTTGCTTTCAACTTTGTTGTCATATTTTATGAAATTTAAAAGTGTATTAGTGGTTGTGTTATAGTTTGATGGTTTATATTGAGCTAATTAATAGCACAAATATACCATACTTATGATAAACACATCAACTAATTCACTAATGACTAGAAAAGAGAGATCATAACTTCAAATTGTTGATTTATGTGATCTAGAGAGTGGAAATTGCCTCTAAATTGTCTTAACACTCTCATATTTTTATCAATTTTCTTTTGCTTGTTTTTTATCATTTTTTTGCTAATCATTCTCGACTTTGGTTTAATTTGATTGAATAGAATTTTAAAATCAACAATTCCCTGTGGATCGACTCGTATTCGCCACGTGCTACATTCGTACACCGTGCGCTTGCGGTTATTTTTAATTTAATTTCGTTCGACGGCTTTCTAAACCGATAGAATTTCCGTCGACGAACAAGTTTTTGTAGTTATTTTTAAAAACTTGTTCGTCGACTGAAATTCTATCTGTTTAGAAAACCGTCGAACGAATTTAAATTAAAAATAACCGCAAGCGCACGGTGTACGAATGTAGCACGTGGCGAATACGGGTCGATCCACAGGGAATTGTTGATTTTAAAATTCTATTCAATCAAATTAAACCAAAGTCGATAGTGATTAGCTAAAAAAAATGATAAAAAAACAAGCAGAAGAAAATTGATAAAAATATGAGAGTGTTAAGACAATTTAGAGGCAATTTCCACTCTCTAGATCACATAAATCAACAATTTAAATTTATGATCTCTCTTTTCTAGTCATTAGTGAATTAGTTGATGTGCTTATCATAAGTATGGTATATTTTTGCTATTAATTAGCTCAATATAAACCATCAAACTATAACACAACCACTAATACACTTTTAAATTTCATAAAATATGACAACAAAGTTGAAAGCAAAATCTATTTTAAGCATGGCCTATTAACTATTAATTAGAAATATAAGCAATCAAATTTTAATTTCAACAATTACTTCCTTGCCATAATCATATGTAAATGAAGAAGCAATTTTTGTTTTGTTTGTTTAAGTATAGTCTATTTGTTATGAACAACATAGACTATCAAATTCAAAGATAAACAACATCATTAACCCACTTCAATCATTCTCATTAAGCACAAAAAGAGAGCATAAACATCAAAATGTTGGATCTACATAGTAGAGAGCTTCATTACCCCTAAATTGAAGGGATTAAGCTCTCATATTTGTTATCATATGAACAAATATAGAAAACAACATTAAACAAGAAGAGAGAATGAGAGCAAAATGAAAAGAAAAATTATTCTACTTGCATAAAATAAAAGAGATCTATACTAGAACATGAAAGAAAATAAACAAGATAAGGAAAGTGCATGTATTAAATTGCATAAAATAAAAAAGATTACATAAAATAAAAATGGCTAAGTAGACATGAAAAGAGAAAGAGAGCTTTCTTTTATTTTTGATTTAAACTAAAGAGAAGGAGGCCTAAGGGAGACTAAGAGAAGAGATGAAGAGGGAGATTACATGAAACATATGGGTATTTATACATGTATGAAACCCTAATTCATATTTTTGGGGAATGCCCAAAATGCCCCTTAGGAAGTGTGGAGGCCAAGTAATCATTAACATGTCTTAATCCCCCATTAAGTGTACATGAAACGATTAACTCCAAAAGCATGTGCATTAGCCTTTAATTTGTACATTAAGGTAGGTGGGTAGGTGGGGTCCTCCATGATCTTCACTTTGAATTATTTCCATCTTCATTCATTTATATTCTTTGTGCATGCATATTTCTTCATGAAACCACTCCTATTTGAGACCAAATTCCTACAAAAAAATATAAAGTTTCAATTAATTTTCTCAAAGAAATATATGCACACAAATGACCTTTTTGCCCCTATATGAAGATGGATATGTGATAATTTGGAATTAATATGAATTATGGTTAAAACAAGTTAAAATACCCAATGTGATCATTTATTTAATTTAAATAGAATAAATATGCTGGTAAAAATATGCACATTTATGTGCACATCATAAAGATTGTTGAATATCTATTATATTTTATTCTCTGCGATGGTTAGATTCTGATGTTGTTTTCTATTTTTCTTCTTCTACCTCTTCTTCTTTAACCCTAATGGTCCGTATTTTTGTTCAACTTGAGTTGATTTATGTAGAATAGTGTTGACTCAAGGGGTGTGGATTTGCGGGTCGTTACAGAATTATTGTAAAGTTTCAAATTTCACAGCGATCGGAGTTGTCGTTTCATCGTACGGGCTCGAAACACGTAACGTGTAGAAATCGATTTAATTAAAATCTATTGAAATCAATTTGAAACATGCTAATTTTAAGATAACTTCTTTGTACTATGGAATTAGGACTTGAAACCTATTCCATTGAGTTTAAAATTTTCGAAAACATATATTTTGGTATATAAGATGGCCCACTTTCGTTTCGGAGGCAGAACGGGCTTTTCGGGTCATTATTGTCAATTCAAATATATTCGGATGTTCATTCTTTCTTATTGGGCCTAGTCGATATAAATAAATTTATTTCTAACCCTAGTAGTCTTATTACTTCTTATTTTTGTACATGTCTATATATTCCATCTATCAGTTTCTTCTTCTTCCCAATGGCCGTAGATACAAAACCCAATTCAATCTCCAAATCAATTTCAAAATTTGAACTCCTCAGAACTATGTCATATTATATACTGTTTTGAAACTCTTGACGAGCGTAACCTAGATCTGCAATTTATTTTTCAATTGGTTTCATCATTTGGAAAGAAATCAAGAATGAACCTCGGCCATCGAAATTGGGTTTTGACGATCCAACGGTGGATTTTCATCCGATCGTCGATGAGGAGATGGCGTTGGGAAGCTGGTGTTGAGCAGGTCCTAAATCATGTGGTCATTCGTCCGCAGGTGGTCATGGATCGTCGAAAAATGGTGATAAAGGTGGCAGCCGTCGAGTGGGCTACGGCAAGAGATGGACGGCCGCGAGTGGATGGTGTGGTCGCCGTGGACGAGGAGGCTAACGACGGTCTTGGATCATAGTTCTGATGATCGTGGCTGCGGTAATAATTTGAAGATGATTGCTGGCCGAACTTTATTGAACAGGGAAGTTCGTGAACAAGGAGTTAGGGTTTGTGCTTCAGTTGAGGTGATATGGCAATTATTTGCATTTTTTTTTATAAATCGAATATGTTCTAACTACCATAGCTTTCTCATACAAACTCGGATTTGCACACGGTTTGTTCCATTGGGATTGTATCAAAATTTCGAACATTATGGAACAAGTTTGGATAAACTCTGAAATTGTTGAAATTTGAGCCTTATTTTGGATTTCAAATCGATTTTAAATCAAAGGTGAGTGTTTTGACCCACCCACAACTACTAGATTATCTTATGTTAGTTAAATTAAATTTATGATGTGATTAGAAGTTAATTGATTGACGTTTGGTATGTTTAAATTATCATTCTAGTTAAATTTGTCTTTTATTGCAATAATCATCGTTTAATTTAATATTGAATTTAATTGTCAATTTAATACATGTAATGATAATCTGTTATTTATTAATGTTTATTGGTTGATTTGGATGATGATTGTGATGGATGTTTGATTTGATATTGGATAACTGGATGTTGTTTTTTATATTGTTATAACACTGCAAATTCCCTATGGGTTAAAACGATACATACCTGAACGATTTATAGATTAGAGAAAATCATTATGGGTTGAAATGATAGACTCGAGTGATTTTATGGGTTTTATTTAGTTTGGGATTACGGTTTGAAATGATATATAACCGTATCTGTATCACTTGACCATAGGGTATAAAATTATACGCGGACACTGGATTGGTTAAATTAAATGATTATTAAATTCTTTAAATTTTGAATTCAATTAACTACCATTTTGAAATAGAAATTGATTTATATAAACTGAACTATTTTCGATAATCCAAGCGTTAAATGTTGAAATTTGAATTAATTTAATGAATTGTTCAAAGGATTTAAATTGGATTTCAAAGTTGAAGTGTCAAATATAAATGAATATATTAGAATTGAGTTATTGAAAATGTTTGGATATAACTCTAAAAACTATTTTAAACTAATTTAAAGTATTTTAGTTTAATTTATCATTTTAATCAATTTAAAACTATTTTAATTTATTTTAATCTATTATAACCTATTAATCCAATTTATTCTATTTTACCTATTTTAAACCAATTAAATTTATTTAATCTATTTTAAATATATTTGATATAATTTAAATCTATTTAATTTATTTTAAATTTATTTAATCTATTTTAAATCTATTTAAATCTATTTAATCTATTTTAAATTTATTTAATCTATTTAAAATCTATTTAAGATAATTTAAATCTATTTAATCTATTTTAAATCTATATAAATCATTTTAAATCTTATTAAATCTATTTAAACTATTTTCTATTTAAACTATTTTAATCTATTTTAAACTAGTTTTAAAACTGTTAAAACTATTTATGACTATCTAAATTATTTTTAAAAATTTCAGACTATGTAAGTTGAAGTATTTACATTTAAATCCTTGATGATGATACAACCTAAAGATGATGATACAACCTAAAGTGGAATTGAAATTGATACCTTTTTGTGAAATGACATATTTGGGTAAATATGATGATTTTGGAATGAGATTTTAGTTAACCTATCTTATCGATAGTTTCAAAAGTGAATATGATTTTGAAAGTGAATATGGTTTTGAAAGTGGTTATAATTTCGAAAGTGATATGGTTTTTGAATATATGATATTTGATATCAACTATGAATTGACTTTTGAAATGAAAAGAAGCATCCGGTATGAAATAAGTGTTTGCACAAAAAATGGACAAACACCTCCAAGTCGTATGAATTAGTTGATTTTATGTTGTTTCTAGTGATTTGAGTGATTTACGCAAATATATAAAATAGATGGACTAAACTGTAAAAGACACACAGATTTATAGTGGTTCGGCCTGAACGTGCCTACGTCCACTTTATATGTTATTCTCCTTTTTCTTTCAGATTACAAGCACAAAGCTTTGTATACAAGTATATGAAAGTTGTTTGAAAGTTCCTTCCGTACTTGAGCTCTCAAACTTGTCTGCCATTGTTGTACCCCTGCCCCTCTATTTATAGAGTGAGGCTGGGGGCAGGGGTCATGGATGTATATAGCTGTTGGTGGGCTTGGGCCGAAGCAATCTGGCCTGGCGATGTTGGTTCGACATCCTCTTGGTTCGGAGATGGTTGGAGTTGTAATTTGGTCCGACGATGGTTGGTTCGGTAATGGTGTTGGTTTGGTGTGGGCTTGGTTCGGCGTGTGTTGGTCCGGTGGGTGTTGTTCCGGTGAGGGATGGTCCGGTTGTGAGTTGGTGTGGTAGTGGATCGGTGATGCTTCGGCTTGGGTTGGACCGGTAGTAGTGTGTTTGATTCGGTGGTAGTTGGAAGTGGGTTGGATCGGTGATGCTTCGGTTTGGGTTGGACCGGTAGTAGCTTGGGTAGTGTGTTTGATTCGGTGGTAACCTCCTTGTGATGGCTCGGTGGAAATATCCCCAACACTTGCCCCCCAAAGTAGGGTATGTGCATGCACATGGCGTGCTTTGTTTTGAGCTCGTGTGTTTCCATCCGGTCTCTAACGCCGAGCCACCTGGTCCGGTTATTGATGCTTGCTTATAAATAGGGGCCTAACGCCTCCATTTTTCCTCATCAGCCGAATCAAACTATAATCCCTGCCGAATCAAAGCATTAGCCGAATCAGATTCTTACCGAACTAGGTGATGATCTATTCTGCCGAGTGGACTTTTTATTCTCAATTACCGAATGGTTTGGGGGCCTCGTGTACCGAATGTACCTGAAAGTTGTGGTTTACCGAATGAGCTCGTGTTCGAACCACCGAATGAGAAGGGGAAATGCCGAATGTACTTGTATTTGAACCACCGGATGAACCCTGAGACTTTGAATACCGAATGAAATTTTACATTTTCTTTACCGAATGACCCTGGGAGCTTGAGCATTTTGACTTATGGGTGAAATTCCAGACTACATTGTTTGTATGTTTTAACGATATACTTTTCTTGTGTTGTAGATAAATGTCTCAAAGAGTGGAAACCCGATCAGATAAGAGGAAATCTAGGGACAGAAGAGAGTCTCCTGCCGTGCCCCCAGTCCAGCCTGAACCAGCGCGACATGGACCTGCCCCGAGGTCATTAGTGGACGGATATGGCCCTCAAGAGCTTCTGAATTCTCCTCCCGATTGCTTTTCGACCTCTCTCAGAGAGGAGCAGCTTGACGTTATCTCTCGCTCCTTTGGGATTGACAGAGCGAGTATGCTGTTGCCGGGGGATGGAGTGATGCCGTACAATCCCCTTGAAGGATATTTTGCATATAGCCGATACCATTGCATGTGCGGGGCCATTCCTCCGATCAATGCGTGGATAGTCAGCTTCATTACCTACCTGAAGGTGGCTCTTTCCAGCTTCAGCCTAACTCTTACGCCATCTTAGTGTGTCTATTCGTTATCTTCCAGAGGAGGTATGGGCGCCCCCCTTCTAACCGGGAAATCCGATATTTGTATAATCTGAGGGGCTACAAGAAGGGGTCTCCGTACATTAGTTTAGAGTCGGCCGTGTCCTTCAAGCCGGTCTTGGACTTATACTCGAAGTTTACCATGTTTAAGAAGGAATGGTTCTTCGTCAAGGACGACTCCGTTTCTTTTCGCCCTTTCACTTCTGGCTGTAACTTGAATTCCATTCGTAATTTCTTTGTCCCGACTACAATGCTTCTTCTTATGTGCTTTTATTTCTTGCTAGCGACAGGTGGATTTGCGGTCGTGGAGAATGATCACCTTGTACAGATGGATGCGGAGGTAGAGGCTATCTCAGGAAGGGATAGGTCGGCTTCTTACCTGGTCAGGAATGCCACTCTCTTGGAGCCCAACTTGATTCTGCCACGTCAATCTTTGGTTAAGCAGAGAGATACAGCCGAGGAGAGGGCTGCTAAAGCTAAAGATGGCGCCACTGCGAAGAGTAGCAAGAGGAGACCTTTCTCGGTACCTCCAGTCGTCGGGGGGGAAGAATCTTAAGAAGTCTGACGGACCCTCCCCTAGCACATGCCCAGATATTCCGGAGGAGGAAGGTGGAGAGGAGGAAAGAGGCGAGGAGGAGAGCGGAGGAGATGGAGAAGGTGAAGGACAGGGTGGTAGTGGTGCCAGGGCTTTGTCTTCTGAGCAGGCGGGGGAGATCCAAGGGTGGACGGATGATGCCTTCCGCCAGGCTTTTGAGGGGTTGTAGGAAGGATCAGCCTCGGTGGAGAAGGTGAAGAAGGCTGACAAGGCTGGGACCGGTGCCGATTCATCTTCTAAGGGTCCTCCAGCTAGGGTAACTCAAGGTGAATTCTTGATTTCTGCAGACTCCCTTTATGATAAGGACTTAGGAATATTTTACGGCCAGCTCCCGTCCTAGAATGAAATTCAGGACTTATTGCAGTACCCCACTCCCCCTCAGGGTTTGTAAAATAAGCACGTTTTCCTACTCCTTTTAACTTAACATATTTCTCGGATCATAGTTTCATGCATGCTTGTAACACTTGGTTTTTATTCCAGGAACGGGTAAGGTGGCCAAGACATCAGATATTCGGCACCGCCTTGAACAGTATAAGCTACTCAAAGCTTCTGCCAAACCAAAGCCGTCAACTAGCCGTCCCGGAGATGTGGTTAGCTATCGCCCTCTTCTCGGAGTTATTGAAGAAGATATGCGAAAGAGGAAGAGGGGCGATTTTCGTTTGAACCTTCACCTGGCCCTCAGCCTCCAGTCCAGCCTATCCATGATATTACTGAGGAAGATACCGAGCTTATGCCTTCCCCACATATGTCCGAAAATCCAACCGTCACCCCGATAGACCACCCTTGTTTGGTTCGCAACCCATTTGCCGGCCACCCGGATCTGGACCCGAGTTTTCAGGACATCTCTTTTGACGAGGCCACGGGTGAGCATCTGCTTCCCCGCAACCCCATGGTACGGGTGCTTGATGAGGCTAAGTCCTTAGATCTCGATTTTCTTACTACTCGGATAATTACCATGGGGGACGAAGCCAAGGCTAATATAGACCGGGTCGCGGAGGAGACCAGGAAGTTGATGGGGCATCATGCCCGTCTGGTCAAGGCTGGAGAGGAGATTGGGAGTGCCAACATCCGACTACGGTTAATGGTTTCTGACCAGGCCAAGCAGCTCGCCGATCAAGCCATTCAGATTTCTCAGCATGAGGCAGCCTCCAGGCGGTTGAAGAAGACTATGGAAGAGGCTAGTAAGGCAGAACTACGAAAGATGGAGGCTGCATGCAAGGAACAGATTGACATGGCCATCGCAACGGTGGGCGAGGTTCGGAGAGCGGATCTTGAGCAGGTAGAGGAGTTATCTGGGAGACTTGAGGCCGTAGAGCTTGCTCAGGCCAAGCTGAAGGAGGAGATGGAAGATATGCGGAAGTCCCTTCAGGTTGACTGCTCGAGATACCGATTGGAGAGAGATGCTGTTGTCGCACGGCTGTCGGCTTCCGAAGCCCGGATGAAAGAGTTTGAGGAGAACGAGGGGATGATGGATGAGATGCTCCAGGACATGTATTTCCGTACTTGGAGGCAGGGCAACCTGTCCTGGATGGACGATTATCCCCAGGTTATGGCTAGGATATATCTCCGGGCTTTGGAGGAAGCTAAGGCCGATGCGGATAAGGAAGGTGGTTCGGTTTTCAGGATGGATGTGGTTACGGCCCAATTCACTAAGGAAGAGAAGTGGCGGTTAAGGAGGGCATGCGGCTGCTTGCTGCGGATGAGGTAGGCGTGCAGCTAAATGATGATGATCAGGGAGCAGACGCTGGTAAGTCTTTCCTTTGAACCTTTTCATGATTTGATTGCTTATCTTTCGTGATTATGGATGGATTCTCTTTTGAATTGGGCAGGCGGGACCTCTGGAATACATGCGGGGAGTACTGACCCTGCAGTTAAGTAGATCCGGTGGGCTAGCAGGATGGAGGCGAAGCTCCGATTCCTTGACTTGACTTGTACATATTTTGGTTGCTGTCTATGTTAGTCTGAAAGATTAATGTAACTTGTAATTATATTATTTGTAAAGAATGACTTTATGTAATTTTATAACATAAGCTGATTCTGTTATGTTCGAATGTGGTTGTTATTTTGATATGTTGCATAAGAAATACAGCTGCGTGTTTATGCATGTGATTTAATCGTATTTGATGCTAAGTTTCTGCTCAAAATATTGTTTCATGTCTTGTAATGCCAATATGATGTGTGAATAAATTAAAGCTACATATTTGTATACAAGAGAAGATAGTACCGCCCTTCATGTTATAGTTGTTGAGGGTTGCTTTGAATGTCTTGCATGACTGAGTATGGAATGTAGCTGAGTGTTCCGTCATCCGAATGTGAGTTCATATTTCCACAAGCGAGAGTTCCCCTATTTTGTGACCTGTACTTTAAGGATTGTTATATAGGATAGGAGAAAAGTTTTTGAATGAAATGGAAATATGAGAAACAGTAAAACTTCCAATCACGGAAGGCCGTCGATATGCTTAAGTTCGTGGCAAACGAGTTTTGTAGTCACTTTCCCTAACTGTGGGTCTTGGAGACATTTGTCACCCATCTTACGCCTCCGCGGGGAGTTTATCTTTTTTACCACAGCCGCACTTAAGACATATCGGAGCCGAGATCGCGCACAGTAACTACCCGAGCCATTATGGCCCGTAATCGTGGGTATTATTCGATTTACTGTGGCCGGCTAGCGTGGGTGCCGATCGTCAACCGTGAACTACCCCTGGCTGGCCACACCTTATGTTGGGGCTTAAAGTAGGTTCACAGTTGCCGGCGAGCCGAACGCCGTAATGAGCTGCCATCGGTTATAGTCAGCC
Source organism: Allium cepa (assembly GCA_030765085.1). Taxonomy (NCBI): domain Eukaryota; kingdom Viridiplantae; phylum Streptophyta; class Magnoliopsida; order Asparagales; family Amaryllidaceae; genus Allium; species Allium cepa. Next base: position 224,731,088 of record CM060928.1, read on the forward strand.
TTCTTGATGGCTTATAATCGGCTAATTACAGTTGGCTTTGAGGGCGGTCGCGAGCAATGAGTTAACCCGCAGCAGAGGGATGCTGGAGCAAAAGTGTCTCATTGGCGAGTGCATAGATTCGCATAGTACCTGTTGGGTCTTGTCCAGGTGAGGTTGCGCCGTGAAGTGTCCAGAATGGAAATGTCGTTATACATGATTTTGTTCAACAGAAAAGGATAAAGCTTAACTAGCAGCCAAGATATAAAGGAACAAGTTAAAAAGAGACAAGATTTTTAAAGTGGTTCGGCACGAAAATGCCTACGTCCACTGATTCTCTTTGTTAATTCACTTCATATGGGCAGTACAAGTTAAGAAAAGTATCGACGGAGGTGTTGGATATTCCATGCCCTCTGGAACACCTCTCCGTCCACTGTTGACAAAATATAGGCTCCGTTGCGGAGATCTTTATGAATTACATAGGGTCCGTCCTAGATTGGATCTAGCGCTCCGAGGCGCGGGAAGATCCGTTTGAGGACAAGATCTCCTTCCTGTAAGCTGCGATGTTTGACTTTAGAGTTGTATTGTGCCGTTACTTTTTGCTTGTGAGCTGCCGCTTTAAGTGCTGCATCATTTCTTCTTTCTTCAATTAGGTCTAAAGACATGTGTAGGAGTTCTTCATTCTCTTCTGGGTTGTAGTGGATCCTACGGTGGGAAGGCACTACAGTTTCAACTGGGAGCATGGCCTCCGATCCGTATGCCAAAGAGAAAGGAGTATGCCCTGTTGATGTTCTGTAAGATGTGCGGTGGGCCCAAAGTGCCGTAGGAAGTTCATCCACCTAAGCGCCTTTTGACTTTTCAAGTTTCTTCTTGACTAGAGTTTTGAGAATTTTGTTGACAACTTCGACTTGTCCGTTTTGCCTGAGGATAAGCCACAGATGAGAAGCTTTTGTGAATTCCTTGCTTTTGGCACCAGTCGGTGAACTCTTCGCTGTCAAACTGGAGTCCGTTGTCTGATATGATCTTGAGTGGGACTCCATACCTGCATAGAATATTTTTGATCAAGAAGTTGATAATTTTTGCCGAAGATATTTTATTTAGAGGTTCCGCTTCCACCCATTTGGTGAAATAGTCAACTGCCACTATAGCATATTTGGCTCCGCCTCGGCCCGTTGGCAGTTCGCCAATCAAGTCAATTCCCCATACTGCAAAGGGCCAAGGGCTGGTCATTTGAGTAATCTCCTTCGTGGGTAGTCGAGGAATCTTAGCAAATTTCTGACATCTGTCGCATCTCTTGACGAAGTCTAAGGCATCTTTGTTTAAAGTGGGCCAGTAATATCCATATCGGAGTATCTTCTTTGCCAGAGTCTGCCCCCCAGTGTGATCTCCGCAACTTCCTTGATGGATGTTGGATAAGATTTCCTCGGCTTCCCTTCCAGCGATACACCTTAACAAGGGGTTAGAAAAGCCGCGCCGATAGAGGATGCCTTCTTGTAATGTGTAGTGGGAAGCTTTTCTTAAGATTTTCTTAGCTTCGTTATGCCTGTCGGGCAGTGTGCCATCTTGTAAATATTTTCGGATAGGAGTCATCCAGGCTTCTTCGTCAATTGCAGCTATCATATTCATTGGTTCGTAGCTCCGGGCCATTTGCTTTGAGATGGTTATTGTTCGGGAAGTAGTGCCGTACTTCATGCTAGCTTGCTTTGCCAGTTCGTCGGCCTCCTGATTCTCTTCTCGAGGAATGTGTTTGATTAAATAGTGATCCAATTGATTGAGCAGCAGCTTGGTCTTCTTTAGATATGCTGTGAGTCGTTCTCCGCGAGTCTAGAATTCTCCCAGTATTTGATTTACAATAAGTTTAGAATCGCTATGGAGACATAAAGAACCGACTCCAATCTCCAGGGCAAGTTCTAATCCGGCTATCACTGCTTCGTATTCTGCGTCGTTGTTGGTGGCGGCGAATTCCAGCCTTAGGGCGTAGTGCAGCTTTCTTCCCCTGGGGGTGATGATCACAACACCTTCCCCCGAGCCTTGTTCATTTGATGCTCCATCTACGAAGAGATTCCACTTAATGTCTTCTGCTATTCTAGATGGCTCCTTACCTTCGTTAGTGGTGAATTCGGCAATGAAATCAGCTATGGCTTGTCCCTTGATAGCGGTGCGAGGATGGTAGGTGATATCATATTGAGTCAGTTCAATGCACCATTTAAGTAGTCGCCCAGAAGTGTCGGGGCGATGGAGTACTTGCCTTAGCGGTTGATCGGTTAAAACTCTGATGGAATGAGATTGGAAATAGTGTCGCAGTTTCCGTGACGTGATTAGCAAACAGTATGCTAGCTTTTGAAGTTTAGGGTATCTGGCTCCTTCCCCTGTAAATCTCTTGCTTACAAAGTATACGGGTCGCTGTGCGTGGTTGTCTTCTCTCACCAAAGCGGCGCTTAAAGCATGGGACGATACAGCCAGGTATAGGTATAGTTCTTCGTCTTCATTTGGAGTTGAGAGTACTGGTGGTCTCTGGAGGTGTTCGATTAAGTTACAGAAGGCTGTCGAGCATTCGTCAGTCCATTTGAACTTTCCTTTGTCTTTCTTTAGAGCTTCAAAGAAAGGGATGCATTTGTCGGTTGCTTTAGAGATGAACCTGCTTAGGGCGGCCACTTTTCCGTTTAGGCTTTACATCTATCTTCGGGTGGATGGTATCTTGATATCTTGCAAAGCTCGAACTTGTTCGGGGTTTGCTTCAATCCCCCTGGCATGAACGATGAATCCCAAGAACTTTCCCGATGATACTCCGAAGGAGCACTTTAGAGGGTTCAGCTTCATTCCATATTGGCGAAGTACTTGAAACATCTCATCCAGGTGGTTTATACGATCGTTGGCTTTTCTCGATTTTACAAGCATGTCATCCACATAAACTTCCATAGTTTGTCCTATTAGTTCCGCAAACATCTTGTTGACAAGGCGCTGATAAGTAGCTTCGGCATTTTTGAGTTCAAAACGCATTACCTTGTAGCAGTACAATCCCCGGTCAGTGATGAAACTAGTGTGGTCTTGATCGGGGGCGTGCATAGGGATCTGGTTATATCCTGAGTATGCGTCCATAAAGGATAAGAGTTCATGTCCGGCTGTGCTGTCCACGAGTTGGTCGATTCGGGGGAGTGGAAAGCAGTCTTTCGGGCAAACGTCATTTATGTTGGAGAAATCGATGCATGTTCACCACTTCCCAATAGCTTTCTTTACCAGCACCGGGTTGGCGATCCATTCTGGGTTGATGGCTTCTCGTATGAAGTCATTGGAAAGTAAGTTCTTTACTTCTTCCTCGAGGGCTGCTGATCGTTCTGCCCCCATGCTCCTCTTTTTCTGCTTCACTGGCACCTTGGTGGGATCGATGTTCAGTATGTGGCTTGCTACGTTTGGAGAGATTCCTGTCATGTCGGCGTGCGTCCATGCAAATGCATCCATGTTGTGGCGAAGAAAATTGACGAGTTGATCTTTCAATTCCGCTCTTAACTGAGACCCGACTCTCAGCAGTCTACTTGGGTCGTGTTTGTCTACAAATACAAATTCCATAGCCTCTGCAGGCTTGGTGGCGGCCCCTCCTCTTTGTCCTTGGGGTCTAATTCGTTGAAAGGATCGCTGGTATATCGAAGAGGAGGGGCTTTCTTTAATTGCTATGCTTTCAGGTTTTTCTTGCAGAGAGAAGTCTCTGCATCCTTCACTTTATCCTTCCCGCGGTTATTGCGAAGCTCAGTTACATAGCAATCTCGAGCGGCGTCTTGATCTCCCTCTATTTCTCCTACTCCGTTATCTGTTGGCAATTTCATTTTCAGGCACCATGGGGCTAGGACAATTTGGAAGTCAGACAAGGCTGGTCTTCCCAAAAAGGCGTTGTAGGTTGAGTGGCTTTCTATTATCACAAATGTTTGTTTTCGCACAACGGAGCGGGGATGACTTCCTATTTCAGCAAAAAGGTCCAGTTGCCCGAGGGTAATCTTCGCATCTCCAGTGAAACCATGTAGTGGTTTGTTGCAGGGAGACACATCCTTCATTGACAGCTTCATTTTGTCGAAAGCATGCTTGAATAGGATATTCACTGAGCTTCCAGTGTCTACTAAAATTTGAAAAACTTTGGCTGGACCGAACCAGGCAGAGATGACCATAAGATCCATGTGTGGGTATTGTCTTTCCTCTAGATCACGCCTACTGAATGTGATGTCGTCATTCTCTTTCCGTTTCGGGTGGCGTTCTTCCATAACAGAATTAACGTAGCCTTCAGCGTTTCTAAGTGACTTACCGTATCTTTCCATCTCTGCCCAGCTTCTGTCGGCGATGTGTGGTCCTCCTGATATGGTATGGACCACTATTTTCTCTTGACTAGGGCCGCTGGTGTTGCGATTTCCTCCGCCTACTTCTGGGAGGGGTAGCCCTGGGTTTTCATTGGCGGGAGTTGGAGTCCTATTCTGGCTTTTTACATAGCGTTCCAGTCTCCTCCTTCTAATGTGTTCTTCAATTAAGTCCCGGAGATGGTGGCATTCATTGGTGTCATGTGAATGGGATTCGTGGAAGCGGCAGAACTTTCCAGACTTGAGTACGTTGTCTGACTCCTTCTTGTGCGGGGGACGCTTGTATCTAACTTCCTCTTGAGTAACTAGGAAGATGTTTTCGATTGTTTCATTCAAATGAGTGTAGGAGTCAAATCTTGGTCCTGGTCGGTATAAGCGCTTTTCTCCCTTTTTGCCCCCAGCACTGTCTCTAGAGTCACTTCTCCGAACATCCTTTGCTGCGGCGGGAACCTTGTCTGGAGCAGTCCTAGCCTGTTGTCCTGACTGCCTCTCAGTGGAAGCGTCTTCAAGTCTCATATACTTTCCAGCTTCATGGAAGAAATTAGGTAAAGTAGCTGGTTTTTCCTTGGTTAGTCTTCTAGCAAATTTAGTATCCGGATGTACACCACGGCAGAGGGCCATTAGGATAAGTTTCTCGTCGGCATCTTGGACTGCGACCGCTACGGCGTTGAACCGGGTTAGATATTGTTGCACTGTCTCTCCAGGCTTCTGTTTGATATTAGATAAGGAATGAGCGTCCTTGGGTTGTTCCACATGAATGCGGAACTGGCTGATGAACTTTTCTTTCAACATTTCCCATGAGCTGATGGACCCTTGGGGTAGGTGGCAGAACCAGGAGGTAGCTAGATCTGCCAAGAAAAGTGGGAAGCATTTACACAATACTCCCTCCGTTGCTCCGCTCATGAGCATATGCTGGGTGTATCTCTGTAAGTGTACTATGGGGTCAGAGGTTCCCTTGTAAGGTTCCATTGTTGGCATTTTCCATTCCCGGGGGGTGATGGCGGTTTCGATATTGCGGGTGAAGGGTCTGGTTACCCTAGCACCTATCCCCCGATCCCTTTGCTCCCGTTGGACGCACTCTCTGAACAATCGTGCCATCGTTTCATCAGAACTTGGAGCGAATAGAAATGAGTTTGGTTCTTCCCTGCGGGACTGATTCCGTCCAGACGGCTTGTATGGATGGTATCATCTGTCACTCCTAACATTCTCCAATGGCTGCCTCTGGTCTTCTGGGGGCATGCTGGGGTCAGCCACAGTTGGCCCTTGCCTTGATCTTCCCCTGCTGGGTTCTGTTCTCAGCACTTCCTCGGGTCCAACTTCGGGCCAGACTCCAGCTCGGCCCCGTCTACTGGTGTTTTCATGGTTAGGTAGCATGACAGGCTCAGCTACATCCGACCATTGCCTGACACCTCCCCCGTTGGGTTCGGTTCCAAGTGTTTCCTCGGGTCGGAATTCGGGCTGAGTGGCTGAGTCCAGGCTCGGCTCCTACCATGGCTGTTTCTGTTGTTAGCCTCTTCGAAGAAGAAAGACCTTTGTCGCCTCCCAGATCCTCTAGACCGGGACTCACCCCATGATTCAGTGTTGCGGTTGGATTCTTCAGCATCTCTTAAGCATGGCATGAATTGGTCCAACAAGGCTTCTTGTTGAGATGCGAAGCGATTAGTTACTTCAGCCACAACCTTGTCCAGATCCGCCCTTGTAATTGGTTATTCCGTAGCAGGGCCTGTCGGATTTGCCTGATTTAAATTTGCTGTTGGGACTGGACGATTGTCTTGGTCTCTGATCACTGGATCTGGGATACTGCCAGTTGCGATGTCCTTTCCTTTGTTAGCATCTTTCTTCCATCTGGGAGCCATGTTTTCCAAATGAACGATGCTGACAGGAAAAGGATTAAGTGGGAGAAGCTGAAGCTTCGAGCTCCTTGTTCTCCGTGAAAGCACCAAAAATGTTTGCACAAAAAATGGACAGACACCTCCAAGTCGTATGAATTAGTTGATTTTATGTTGTTTCTAGTGATTTGAGTGATTTACGCAAATATATAAAATAGATGGACTAAACTGTAAAAGACACACAGATTTATTGTGGTTCGGCCCGAACGTGCCTACGTCCACTTTATATGTTAATCTCCTTTTTCTTTCAGATTACAAGCACAAAGCTTTGTATACAAGTATATGAAAGTTGTTTGAAAGTTCCTTCCGTGCTTGAGCTCTCAAACTTATCTGCCATTGTTGTACCCCTGCCCCTCTATTTATAGAGTGAGGTTGGGGGCAGGGGTCTTGGATGTATATAACTGCTGGTGGGCTTGGGCCGAAGCAATCTGGCCTGGCGATGTTGGTTCGACATCCTCTTGGTTCGGAGATGGTTGGAGTTGTAATTTGGTCCGACGATGGTTGGTTCGGTAATGGTGTTGGTTTGGTGTGGGCTTGGTTCGGCGTGTGTTGGTCCGGTGGGTGTTGGTCCGGTGAGGGATGGTCCGGTTGTGAGTTGGTCCGGTGGGTGTTGGTCCGGTGAGGGATGGTCAGGTTGTGAGTTGGTGTGGTAGTGGATCGGTGATGCTTCGGTTTGGGTTGGATCGGTAGTAGTGTGTTTGATTCGGTGGTAGTTGGAAGTGGGTTGGATCGGTGATGCTTCGGTTTGGGTTGGACCGGTAGTAGCTTGGGTAGTGTGTTTGATTCGGTGGTAACCTCCTTGTGATGGCTTGGTGGAAATATCCCCAACAATAAGCGATTGATTGTTAAAGAGACCGAGATCGGATATTGTCATACTCTCTGCCAATACCGAAAACCACTTTAACAATTGTGTACATGGTGGAGATTCCAGAAATGAAGTAGGATGGTTTGGTGTACGATTCTGTATGAGGTATTTACGTGACCCTGACTCCCGTGAGTCAGCTTAGATGTGACTAAAATAGGAGCCATGCTGGGCTAGATGAGGTTGCTCCTCTGATCCGACACATTTCTTCGATACCATATTATGACTTTGTGATGATTTGGTGGCCACCTTTCAATTTTGATCATGGGAGTGTGTTCCGAGGTGTGCGGTAGTAACTGCTATGCGTTACCACCAGTCCGAAGCCGTAATTGATACATCTACCCTGGCATTTCCTCGAGTGCCGTGTTCACATGCCCAATCGCGCTTTCTACGAGTTAGGTTCGTCCCGTACTTATGGAGTGCCCTCTGATAGCCCTCCAGTTTACAAAGGAATTACGGTACCGTATAGACTATGGGAATTTATAAAAATGTGTTAAGGGGGATATAGGTAACGCCTTAATGCTATTTAGTTCTTTATTTTGCTATAGACACTATTATAATAGCGTATTATACTACATAGTAGATGGTTTAACGAATCCTTAGGAGATGGTAATCTCGAACATCTCTCAAGTTATTGCACTCACGTTAGACACCGGATAGGAGATGTGAAACCTCGTAAACATCTCTAACACCGTTACACTCATATTTATTTACTGTTGATTTAACTTACATAAGATCTTTTAGTTCTAACTCGAGTGTTTCGTCTTTTCAATTAGCTCGGGTCAGTCTGAGCTTTTAAATTTATCGAAGACGGCTTTATGGAGGACGAAGACGAAAGTATTAATTATATTTACTTTCACTGCATCATGTTGTTCAGCTGCATTTATTTTTTATTATTCTTGTTGTATGTAACTTTGATCTGTATTATAAAAGAAAAATCAATGTTATTTGTAAACATCTTCATGAACTGTTTATTTTATTTTTATATTTTGTCATTCCGCTACGAGATTCTGTATTTGTTTTCTTTCTTTCTCTGCATTTTCTTATTTACTCCATAATAAACTGCCCTTTTGAATGGGCTGAGTCTGGCGTGTATGGTTTATCATCGATTTACACTGACCGAAAAGGCAGGTCGTTACAGCATGGCCATGATACATGTTTTAAAGGGTTACAAGAGAGATTACGCTATATGTAATATTGTCACTTGATTTTCAAAGAAAGGAGGAGTCCGAAAGTAATAACTTGCATATATAAAATTATTTTTTTCACAACAATAATTATACACATAATATCAACTCAATTTATTGTGAGATAACTTGCCTTTAAACCAAAACGAATACAAGCATAAGCACCTAGAAACAAAGAATCACTTCCTACCACCTACAACTTCACAAGATCCTAGCTTTAGTCTTCCAAAGCCATGCCAACACCCCCAGCCCCCAAGATTTCTCATGGCCTCAAGAAGCATCCCCTATTCATTTTCATTTCTTCATCTTTTTGATGCTAAAGCATGTTTCTTAGATGATAGAAGAACTTCGGTAGAGTTTGGAAGAGATTGAAGGAAATTAGAATTTGTTTTTAAGATTTAAAGAGGAGAAAAAAGAGTGAAATTAAATTTCTTTCTTTTATAAACTTTGATAATAAAACTTATGAACAAATGAGATACAAAGTAAATGTTTTAGAAACATAAAAAGAACTTAATGCCCTTCTATATGGCCGGCCAACCCTTCCTTTCTCCTTTGAATGCAAGCACATGCTTATTTTGTTTCGTCCACCTTTCAGGCCTTAAAACACTCCTTTTTGTACCCTTAATTAAACACTTTAACTTTAATTAATTTGTTGTCATCTTAAGTCTTTTAACTTGTTATTTATGTGTTCATTTGTTACTAAGATATATACAAGAAGTTCAAACAACTTTTATGTAGAAGAAAGTTGTTTATCGATAAAAAAATTTGTGCTCACATTATCGATATTTCTTTATACTATTTATTTGTAAACAAATTTCAAAATCCAGTTTACCTTCATTGGTTTTTAATTAAAACCTTGTTAACAAGGTTATAAAATCATTTTATTCACATTAAATCCAGGATTCAAATATTTAAATTGTGACGACCAGCATATCCGCATAGTTCAAGTTGATAATAAACCACACATGTCCAACCCAAATTGAATGGAAAGATAGATAGTTATGGGAAGAAAGAAGAAGGAAGAAGGAAGTGTAGGATTGATTTCACCCTAGAGGGGGGTGAATAGGGTGATACTATCAATTATAAAAATTAATTGCGGAAGCTTATAAAATTATTTCAACACAGATCACAGAATAAAAGCAGCACAGATAATAATAGAATAATAAATGCAGAAATAAAACGACACAGAATTTACCCAGCTTTGGCAAAACCCTGCCTACGTGCTGCCCCCAAGGTTTCTACTAGAAATTAAGTAGTCACACGCTTACACACGTAAACTCGCGACACCCGCTACTGACTAACCTAACTCTACGCTCAAAACCCTGCCACAACTCAGCCATTGAGTTGCGAATTCTCAAACTACGCCACGTAGTTTGTCCCCTAGTCACACGACTAGAAATTTAAACGGTTTAAAAAGAAAATACAAATTAAAAACAATTTAAAATTAAAGACAACCATAATTTAAAAAGTAAAAAGCCCTTTATAAAAATAAAAGCTCTTAAAAAATAAGGCCGGCCCCTTTTATTCGTTCCACTTTTATTTGCTCTGTTCCTTTTTGTGAAGATGGCGGTCGTTCCTCTTTGCAACTAAATTAGGGCTTCGTCCTTTGATCCAAACTAGGGTTTTGTTATTTCATTGATGGCGATTACAATTGCTAGATTCAATTTGACTTCCTTGCTTTGTAATTGATCGTCTCTTGAGATCGGCTGCTTGATTGACTTCGTTTCTGCTTTGTATCGGGTACGTGATTTTTGCATTTTATTTCAGGTTGTTAATGCTTGAACTCGATGTTTATTGCCGATGATGACGATTGAAATTTATAGGAGTCGAACTCCTAAATTTACGTCATATATTTCTTATTTGAATTCGTCAAAACATTCGCTCTGCCGCTTGATAATGCTTGAACGTTTTAGATTTCACTGACTTGTTCAATTCGAATATTTCCCTTACTTCACTGTTACGGTTTTAGCTTGAGATCGTTCGATCCTTCCTTGATCGTTACGGCAGCTACTTTCCTATTTTATTTGGATTTTATTTTTGACTTTTTCAATTTGTTCCTGCATTGATTTCTGACTTGGTCATAATTCGATTGCTTTATTTCCAAGGTTCTGACTTTACTCTCTGATTTTATTTTGACTTCGGCATTGACTGTCTTGTGTATGCAAATCCACGTCTTCGACCATTTTTGATTTCTTAAAAACTGATCATCACGTTCAAACTGTACCATCTGTTCTGTGACATTTCTGGTTTGAACCTTGGCTTAGTTCACTGTATATTCATTCTCTTTTAGTCTGCATCAGCTTATACTTCGAGTTGCTTCTTCTGATTTGCTTGCTTTAACTCGATCGATTTGAGTTATTGATTTTAATGTTCTCTGTTGGCTGATGTTAGGTTCAATCTGATTTTATACATCTGATGGCATTCATGTGTACACAATATCAGTTACATTCATTTTTGAGTTTGCACTTCTAGTTGTTGTGCATTGCATCATTGAATCTGGTTAGCCTGTATAAATGAGCTGCTTCAACTTGAGATTGTATTGTGAATGTTGCATTGAGTCTGGACATGTCTTTGGTGCTTTGGCATTAACTTGCTTATGTGAGTTTCTGACTTAGTTTGATGTTAACTTCGGCACTGATTAAATTCATTTATGTAGCATATTTTGATCTGACATGTATTTCACAATTTAACTCTTGATATCACTGTTGTTCCTTCACGGCTTTGGGTTGCACTGATTTTCAATGTGTAGCCTGGTTATTTGGTATGTTGTTTTGAACCATGTTCGCTGTTGCATTGCATTACTGTGCATTGAGCATTGAGCATTGTATCATTGAGTCATTCATACATGTTGTCCATGCCTTGTTGAGTCTTGTTCTTGTGCACGTAGATATGTGACGCCCCACCTCTATACCCACGCTAGCCAAGAACACTACGGAGTAATGCTGTCAACTAGCACGGAGAATAAGGCTGTTGAGGAGTGGCCATCCGAAGTTAGGCCTTACACTAGTATTGGTTACCTCGATAGGAGTGGTATATATTTTTAATTTCTCATCTCCTAATTATTTACTCCCATCGACATACCCAATTCCAGTATAAAACGAACTACGATGGTTCATAATAGTTTAGGATAATAAATATACTAATAACACAGATAATGTAAGTGCGGAACACAGATAAAACAAAAAAAGTCTCATATATATAATAACCGATGTCAGTTACAATACATGTGATACAGTACATATGATACGACTACAACGGTCGACTCAGAAAGTTACATATACAAGTACATTATCATGAATAATATACATGAATACATATCATCCTATATCAGATACACTGACTACTAAAAATGACAACGACTACTCCAAAAGATATGAAAAGACTTCATAGCTCTAGCAGCAATCCAAAGCAAGATATCTACAACCTGTAATAACTCGGTCTGACCCGAGTATTAAATTCAAAAGGAAATAACACACGGGTCAGTCTAATTCAAACTCAGTTATTAACACATGGAAGCAATAATAATTAAATAACAATTAGACGACAGTCAAAATAAATTCACCTATCCGATCCTTTTAATAAGAAAATCGAATAACGGTGAATATAACATGTAATAGTGTTAAACAACAAATCAGTAAATTCAACCAATCAAAATACAATTTCAAATTATTGAATTGGCAACACGAAACAAATCCAACAATTGAAATATCAATTTAAAATGTCAGTTCTGATTTGGCTGCAGTACACGCACGCGTGTACTGCCTCTCCAAAATCAGATATACACCTGAGAACAGAGACTATATCTCAAAGTAAAGCTCTAACAAGCAAAAACAGGTACAACAGAATGCACCAGTAAAACAAAATGATGCAACATCAAAACAAATGCAGCAGTGGATAAGGCTGCACAGCGCAAATGGTATGTAAACCAAATGCCACCAAGTGAATATAATAACACTGCACATGGACAAATGAATCAGAGGTGCAACATGGAACTGCATATGGCATATGTTGTGATACACAACAACAATGAAATGAAGTCTGTGTGCCAAAAAGGTTAGAGTTAATGTAAATGCCGACTGCACAAAAATGAAGACCACATGAGCTCAATGCATCCCAAATACTAAATGAAACAGGTATGCAAACTGTCTCAAATGGTCAAGACAGCTGTAATGAATGATCAAACTCGATGAAACCACACTGCAGATGCAGCACAGTCCACCTAAATGCCCAACCCAAATGAACACAGTGAATGCACAAAGGCATAGCAACTGCACCAAGACCAGACTGCAATGTCAAAGCAATGATATGGATTGATACTGGTACAAGCAACTATCAAATGAAAGAGTGCAGGCATGAATATCAATACAATGGAAACTACAACAGAGACTACAAGGTGAACCAGCAAAGGCAATGTACCAGTTCAACTCAAGAGCAACGCAACACAAGTGTACATAAGCAACAATGCACTATACATCAAGTGATACAACAATGCAACACCAATGACAACTTTAAAACCAAGTATAAAGCAGTGTCAATGAATAATGCAAGCAAGGCTAGGATGCAACTGCACAAGACAGGTTAGCAAAGTGCAGACACAAGTGGTACAAGACATGCAAACTGTCTCAACAAATGATATCAAAACTTCATGAATAAACAAACTTCACATGTAGTACACATGTCAATGAAGTCACAACTCAAACTGCAGTCCAAAGCAAGTACAAAGAGCAACACTATGAACACAGTGAGCGCCATCAAGGCAGTAAGTAAATCAAGTTGAAGCCATGGTCAACAGAATTGAAGTCATGCAAGAAATCAACATCTCCAAGTAAATTCAGATGTACACGAATACTTGCAACAAAAAGTGGTGCAAACACAACATGCGGTGATACACAGTAGCACCTGATCAAAAGAAATGCAAGCAAAGTTAACCACTACATATATTGTAGTGCAGCATATATCAAGTGAAGGCTCGCACACCAAAGAGCAACAAAATGATGAAGTTCCAAATCACAAAAGTTCAGTGACTCAAAGGTCAAATAATACCCAAGGCATGTTCGAACTATTACAAATAAAATCCATGGTTGCCCAAGAAATCGAACAGGTCAAAATGCACAAAAATCAACTCAAGCACAAAGGCTACAATAGCAGGTAAAAGTCACGCGTGCTACAGAGATGAACAGAAGCGACAAAGTCACAAAGGACCGAAGTCAAAAAGAAACCACCGTGATGAACAAGTCATCATCAAATCATACCAAATTGACAAGATCAGAGAAAACATCAACACCAAAATAAAAAAATCGAATGGCCGAGATAAATTAAATCACAAATCCAAACGAACGGAATATAGGAATTCAAACCGTAAAAGGGGGTCGGTTATTTGCTTTTGATAACCATCACGGCATCAAAATATAAGTGGCTGAGATTCAAATTTGCAAAGCTACTTAATTCCTTAATCAAATTATTAAAGAGTCACAACCAAATTTAAAAACTTCAAACAGCAATTAGCTATCAATTTAATCGTCATTTGACAATAATTGATTTTCACAAAACTCCGGGTTGTTACAGACTCCACTCCTTATAAAAATTGCGTCCTCGCAATTTTCGTAATTAAAGTCGTCAATAACAATTACTTTTCTAGCATAAACTGGTTAAGCTAGAAAAATAAAGGTCAAGAACACAAACGCCAAAGAAATTTTTTTAATTTCAATAAAAGAAATTCACAAATTCTCAAAAAAAATCTAACTACCAATTAGATAATCAGAAAATAGCAAAACTGAATAAATGCAATCATCAGCAATATTCAATTATCAATTAGATAATTAAAATACAGAAATCACGAAACAGCAACATCTAATTATCGATACGATAATTAGCAAACAGCAAAATCTAATTATCAACAAAGATAATTAGAAAACAAAATTCGCAAATAGCAAAACTGCAAATATCTAGTTGTCCAACAGATAAATAGAAAACACGAACTTCATAATCAGCAAACTATAACTATCAACGGAGATAGATAGAAAACAACAATTTAATATAATCAACATAATCTAGAATCAATTAGAGACTAGAAAATCTTACAATCAGCAAAATTAGCAATTGCCGAATTATCAAAACGATAATCAGAAATCTCAAATCAACAAATATTCAATTATCAAAAACGATAATCAAATCTCAAATCAACAAATATCTAATTATCACAAACGATAATCAGAAATCTCAAATCAACAAATATTCAATTATCAAAAACGATAATCAAATCTCAAATATCTAATTATCACAAGCGATAATCAGAAACAACAAATATCCGATTATCAAAAACAATAATCAGAACTCATCAAAACATCAAATATTTCAATTAACGGGTCCGGAATTAACCAAAATAGCAAACGCACATATCCTGTGATGACCCGGAATTTTGAGCAATATCAATTTAATAATCTTTGATAATAATTAAATTGATTTGATCATTTTACATTATAAATTGACAAGTTAAATTTATTTTAAAGGTTAATAATATTAATTTGATAATATCTATTAACATTTTTCTTAACAATAATATGAATAGGCAAGTTTAATGCTTTTGAAAGCTAATAATATTTTGGTTTGAAAATATTTATTTTGGCAATTTAAAATTGGTAAGATTTATTTTATTTTCTATTTATAATATATATATATATATATATATATATATTGATATATCTTGTAAATAGGGAATGTTTAATGTAATAAAAACTTTATATTCAAATTGTAATATATATAAATATATATATATATATATTATGATTTGGTTTGTGTTTTAAAATTCAACAAAGTAAATTTCAAATTTAATGTTAAAATGTTTTTCTATTTGAAATGTGTATATATATTTGAAATAGGAAAAATATTGATTTGAATTTAACAAGAGTTTTCAAACTTTAGTATATAATTTGAAATTTGAAAGGTTAATTTGATTTAATGATTTTGAAATGATATTTGAAATTTAAATTTTTATAACAAAGTTAATTTCTTATTATTATAAACATATAGTTCAACTTGAGTTTTAGATAAGATTTAAATTTAAAAGTTCATTTGCTTAATATCCTTTCATTTTAATTTTAACACAAGATAAATTTGTTTTAAAATTTTAAGAGTTAAATTAAAATAGATGTTTCAAACATATAAACATTAAATTGAATCAAACTATAAGTTACTTGAATTCATATGAATATTTATTAAAGGATAAGTATACACATTTTATAATCATATAAATATTACATAAATATATGTATATAGCTTAAATAGATTATTAAAAAGAAAATCACATTTTAAACATTTATAAACATTGGAGAATAAACATTTGTAAATATTAAATAACACATAACCACACTTATAAACATTTTAGAGTGGGTTAAAGACAAGTGTAAGATCCTTATAACATTAAAGTGACAAATGTCTTTTTCTTTAATAATAAAATTTAAAATTTAATTGTAAATAAAAGATGGGTTTTATTCTTCAGCTGAAAACATTTTCTTCAACTCAAACTTAATACAAAACAAATCAAAAAAAAAGAAAAAAGAAAGAAAAGAAAATCTGTTAAATCTGAAACAAAATGAAATCAGTAAAATGCAGAAATCTGAAAAAAAGAAACCTGGGAAGTAATAAATCTGGAAATTACAATATCAAGGAAAAAAAGAATCAATGCTAGAATTTCAAGTACAATCAAGCAGTTCAAAATTCAGGAAAACATCAACATGCAACTGATATTAATCAAGCAACAAGTTCAACAAGAATGCAGAAATTACAACAAGCCTAGGAACAGTTCTATCATCTGCTCTCTGTTCTTTGCTAAATCAAGTGAGTAAATGCAATTTTAAAAACAGTTTTAAATTCTGGTTTTCACCTGTTCTTATGAATGAATAACATGATGTTATCTCCAATATTTGAATTATATGGATGCATGTTTATTTCTTTTCATTTGAATGCGTGTGTGGTAAAACATATATACTCTATATGATAATTACAGTTTCAAATTGCCATAATAAATTCAGTAACTAATGGTTGAGTTAGAATTAGACTTTGCATTCTATATAGAAGTTGTCTGAAATCAAGTAGGCTATCATCTAAATACAATTACAAGTTTTTAAAGTAAATAAAGGGTTCTAAAATTTCAAATATACAGTAAAATATAATTTGGGTCAAAAAAATTTATTAAATCAATTTTAGTTTTTGAGCTCATAACTGGATTGCAAATAGTAGACCATGATTTTTGAAACTTGTATCAAGATTTTTAGATCAGTATTTAAAGAGAATTCTAGGATTTTCTGTTTTGGGTAAAATGGCCAACCTAAGGCGAACGATGGCGAGCTGGGAAGCGTCGTTGGGCATGGAGGTTGAGGGGATGTGGTAGTCCATCATAAAAATGCTCTTGGATTTTATCATTGATCGTGATGTCCAGAATTGATTGTAATAGGGTTTAACATCCTGATAATGTCATTGTTGTTTTGATGGGTTTTGCGGTTTCGATAGGCTATTGGGGACGATCGCGTAGGGTTCTGGAGGTGCTGGGGAGTGAGGCGAAGCTATGGGGAGGATGGAGTGGCGTCTCGGGTGATAGGTCGTCGGCGGTGATCATTTTCTGGTGGCTAGTGGTTTTTTGCAGATTGGGTTTTTAGGTCGTTTTTGATTCTAGTTTGAATCGTGGATTTTGGGTTGTCGCGAGATGTTATGATGGTCGAGGGTGGTTTGGCAAGGTCATGGCGATGGATGTTGGTGACCGGAGGAGTGGTGCATGTTGCACGCGTGTTGATGTATCAGGTGAGTTTTGGTTTGGGTTAGAAATAAGAGAGAAGGTGGAAGCTCGAAGATTGTCTCGGGATTTTCTTAGGTTCAAAATGTTCAGTTTTAAAGTATTTAACAGCAAGTGTTTAAAAGGAAATTTTAACAAAGTAATTTGATTTTGGAATGTTTATAAAATTTTAAACAAAGATGAAACAAGTTTGTACCTATGAATCTAATTTGTTTTCAAGATTAAGTTTTTAAACAAGTTTTATATATATTAAAATATGAAAGTTATTAAAATAAGTAGAATTCAAAAAAAAAAAAATAACGTTTGTATTAAATTATGTTAAATGACTTTGGGAAGTTTTAAAAATTTAAAAGTTTTAATTTGAATGTTTTAAATTGTTTAATTATAAATTGATTTCTAAAATGTTATATTTTATTTTAAATAAAGTTTAACGATTAAGATTTAGTAGTCAATTATAATAAAGATTATCTTAAGTATCTAGAATTTTGAATTAATTGAAGATAAAATAATTTTGTGAAGATAATTAAGATAATTAAATTATTAACAATTGAAAAAGTTATTGGTTAATATAAATGATTTAATTAAGATAATGGTTTATCTTAATTAAGAATCTCTTAATGTAGTTAGATAATGAATCATTTAATTAAATTTAAATGATTAAGTTAAATAATTAATTAGTGATTAATTAAGATAATCACTTATGAGTTAATTTAATATAATTACTTGGTGAAATAATTAAGTAAGAGATAATTACTTTATGAAAAGTAATTAAATGGACGTGATTAAGAGTTAATCACTTGTGTTATTAATTAATTAATTAAATTAATTAAAGTTTAAATTATTAATTAATGGTTAATTAATAAAAGGGTTAAGAGTAATTAATTAATGTGATTAATTACTTGTTAAAGTAATTAATTAAGGAAGAAATTTAATTAATGGAAGTAATCATTAATTAATGGAAATAATTAATTAATTGTTAATTAATAATTTACGAATAATTAATTTATAATTAAGTCTTAATTACTAAATGTAATTAAAAGTAATTAATCAAAGGTGATTAATTAAAATTAATTAATTAAATGTGATTAATTAAAAGTAATTAATCAAGAAGAGTTTAATTAAAAGTGATTAATCGGGTGTGATTAATTATAGGATAATTAAGAAATAATTATCAGTGCAATTAGGGAATAATTAATCAAATATGATTAATTTTAAAAGAGTAATTAATAGATAATTACTTGGATAATTAAGAAGTAATTAATCAAGATGATTAATTAAATTTGTAATTAAGAAATAATTACTTAAAGTAAATAAGTAATAATTAATCAAGGATGATTAATTAAAGTGGATAATTAAGTGATGTTAATTAATTAATTTGTAATTTAATTACTGAATAAGAAGTTGGATTGATGATAATCCAAGTGATTAAATAAGAATTAATTTAATTAAGAAAGAATTAAATTAATTAAGTTTGGTTCAAACTTGATATGAATGATGAATGATTGGTTGATAAGTATCATTGAATGAGTTAATGATATTGGATGTCATTGGTTGATATGTAATGATATGAATGTGATATATCTGAGATGTGATATATATGCTGCTTTTTTGATATGTATGGATGAATTTGATAATTGTGAATTATCTATCTGTGTGTTATAAATCATCCATTTATGTTAAGTGATATTTTCTAAAATATCTATTGTTTAAATCCCTTAAGTATAACTTGGACAATAAAATGGCGTTTGGATTCGGTGAGACCGAGATCAGGTTTCCATATTTGTATATTTGAAAACCACATCGATTCCAACTAAACGTTAGGTCGTGAATCCAAGTTGAGTGCGATTGAAGACTCGAGGTGTAAGAACTATACGTTAGTATAACTCTGTGGGTGATTCCGTAATGAGTTTGACGGAATAGTGCTTATAGATTCGAGAGGGTGATTCAGAGTGCAAGGGCTATGGTCGTTGACTCTGAGGGTGATCCAAAATGAGTGCAACGAGATAGTGCCTTCGGTTTCGTTCGAACCCGGAACGAACTTGTATGGATTGGATGCTTTCAGAACATCGTCAGGTGGACGATGAGCATTCTAAAATAGATGTGTCCTATAAAGGTAATCGCAGCCTCAAGCCTCATCAATCGGGAATGGCTAAAACAGGGGAGTTGCAGCAAGGCTTCGTGCGTAGCTCCCACTGGAGAGCGAGATACATCCCTGTCTAGATGTCCCTTTTTATTTCGGCTTTGTGGGCGGTTGGTCTGCAGCCAACTGCGGGGTGGTCTTGTTCGGGACTGTTCAGTAAGGAGTGGTCCCGGTCTTTTGTTGCAGGGGAGTTAAGGTGGCTCCTCGGTACAGTGATCTAGGTCACGTACTGTGACGGGCAGTACCCCAGTAGCCCTGCCATTGATGGAAATCCAATTTTCCCTACGAGACCCTACGGTTTTGTTTGTATTACGCACTTTTGTGGCTAATAGTTGGAATTTAATGAATGTAACAATTTCGGCTATTTCATATTTATTTGAAAACCCTAGACACTATTATAATATCACTGGATTTCCTATCAAATGTTTTGGTTAGCGTAAGGTAACCATGTTTATGTGTGGGAAGTCTTACGTGATACCTTTTCTTTCAAAGGATTTTTTAAAGTTAAGCAATCCTAAACCGTTTACTCACACCAGACCCCTGTCTGACCCGAGTGTTTATTTTCTGTTTAATTAAACTCTTGGGTACTCATATTCTGTATGAGTAGTCAAATGATTCAGGTTATTTTGACGAAATCTGGAGGAGCTTTGGAGCGGGAGGCTTTAGCGTGTAGATATATAGTTAGAGTTCCGCTGTGTTGTTATTCTGTATGATGTCTTGCATTGTATTAGACAGAAATATTATAAATGTCTAAATTGAGATGTATAGTTGTGTACTCTGATGTATATGATACTATGTATATGTTCTATATTATACTTAAATCGTTCCGCTATGAGATTCTGGTGTGTTGTTTTTTTTTCTTTGTTCTCTTCTTTTCTTCTTCTATCTCTTTCTTTCTTAATTAGTGATGCGATTTTCTGGTGATAGAAAGTTGGGTCTCTACAGTTGGTATCAGAGCGTTAGGTTGAGTGAATACCTAGGCTCTGGAGTGGTGTCTATCTTGAGAGAGCGTACTTGTAATTTATACACACACACACACACACCCCCCTAATCTGTTGGGTTATCTTTTCAGATTTTCCAACATAGGTTATAGAGGTAGATAAGGTAGGAGTGTGTGGAACACGACTACCACTAATGGAAGAGGCTCATATGTTGTGGTTGGAGGTGTGTCTGTCGAGATTGTAGACCTAAGACCGTCTCGAATAAGCTTTGTGGATTGGTGAAAGGATTTCATGGATTCTAGAGAAAGTATTTTCAAGAATTGGAGTATATTCTTGAAGTGTGAGGTTGATTTGCTCTCGAGTGAGCGGGATTTCCAAGAGTTGAGTTGTCAGCTGAGCAGAAGCAGGTGATGGTGTCTTGATGGCTTCAGGAGTGAATAGCTGTGTGTTGGGATGCAGTATTCATAGATGGTTTTGAGGATGATCTTTTGGAGTAAGATTAAGATGGTGTTGAAGGAATAGTGATGTCTACTGCAAGGAAGATTCAGATGTTTAGGGATTTTCTGGATCTCAAGTAAGGGTGTCTTATCTTTATTGAAGTATGAGACTAAGGTCGATGAGTTATCTCATTTTGGACAGGGTCTCCTTTGTTTTCCCTTAGAGGAACTAGTGGTTAGTGGTTAATTTGGTGCCGAGTTTCTTGAGGAGATGTATACCCGTCTCATGGATTTTTAGTGGAAATTGGGTGATGGTTTTAAGTTTCAAGGAGCTTGTTGTTAAGGATGATCTTTTGACTTAGCTGTATCATTAAAGTGAAGTTCGGAAGCAGTAGCATGGATCTGTTTCTTAAACGATTCAGTAATCTTCGGGATTCTACTATCGGCAGACCAGGAAGATAGTGAAGGCCTATCCTTTTCTTCGGGAGGCTCAGCAGAGCAGGATATTTGTTGGGAATGATCTATTAGTTTTTCTGATAGGTAAGCCATTCTTGAAGATTGGTCTTGATTAGGAAAAGCTGTTCTAGTTAGGAAGATAGTTATTTGGAGTCTGAACTTAGAGGGATCGCAAAAGTGACTTGCGATTAGTTTGGGAATCTTTGAGTAATCTTTGGTTTGAAAATTAAGGAATCTCATATGGAGGTAAAGGCTACTTATGTAGTCAGAGATTTTCCAGATGTTTAGAGGAAATCAGTTACCGAATCGGAAATTGAGTTTTCTTATCGACTTGGATTCCAGAAATAATATTGATGATTCAACCATATAGTGGGATGACTCTTAGAGCAAGAAGAGTTTGGTGAGGCAGCTCAAAATTCTTAGGGGAGTGATTGATCATCTTATTCTAAGTTGAGATTCTGTTGAGATGTTTTGATCAAGTGGAATGGTCACTAAGATTTTATGAGTCGGATGAACAGTGTATGGAGAAAGATTGTGCTTGTGTTCTTCGATAGCATTCTTATCTGCTCTAGATCAGAGTTGTGCAGCGGAAGCGGGTTGGCAATTATTCTAGAACGGGAGCAACCGGAAGTTGCAGTTTTCTTGGATTATAGGATTTCTACAGGAAATTCAAGTATGAGGAAATTTTCTAGATTTGGAAGGTAAGGTTGTCTAGTGCAACTGTTTGGCTATTCCAGATAGGAGAGGTAGATCTGAAGTCCACTAATGCTTGTGGAGTAGAGTTGTATTTTGGATTTCAGCAAATTATTTTTGGGAAAGCCATTTTGTTGAGTAGGACCTGGAGATTTGATTTGAGTTGGTCATGTTGTTTCATGAAGCAATTAGCAAGGGTTAGGCTGATCAAGAATATTGAAGGTGACTCGGAGCGTCAGAAGAGTTATGCAGTTAAGAATTGAGGAGATTTGGAATGTGCAGTTAGAATTTGAATATTGACTTAGTTTTATCCGATCAAGGGAGATATAAGATTTGGTAAAACTGGAGAGTTTGCTCTGGAGGTATTTTGAGTTTTTCTGTGTTCTCTGGAGATTAGATTTTGATCTACAAGATTGAATTGCCAGTTCGGATAACTGGAATTCATTGTATTTCACATATTTATGAGGAATATGTGTATGATTCATCAAGTGATAAAATCAACAGTTCAGAAGGATCTGGAGGTTGAGCTGGTTTTGAGTTTAGTCTGATATCTTGTTCAGATTTGTGGGATCAGATAAGGGAGTTCTTGGTTATAGTACTATAGTTACTTAAGATCCTGTAGAGCGAGTATTCCAGTATAAGTACCTGGAAAACTCTTGATAATATTAGGAAGTTCTATTAAGAATTTTCTGGATAGATAAATTGTTTGTTTAAATTGGTTGCTTTGGTTACCATAATTGATAATGTATGATTGATTGTTTGATTTCTGATAGAAATTGAAATCTTTAGCTGGGTTATTAAATTATCTTTGCCCTAAAAATTTCGGGGACGAAATTCTTTTAAGGGGGGAGGAATGTGACGACCCGGAATTTTGAGCAATATCAATTTAATAATCTTTAATAATAATTAAATTGATTTGATCATTTTACATTATAAATTGACAAGTTAACTTTATTTTAAAGGTTAATAATAATAATTTGATAATATCTATTAACATTTTTCTTAACAATAATATGAATAGGCAAGTTTAATGCTTTTGAAAGCTAATAATATTTTGATTTGAAAATATTTATTTTGGCAATTTAAAATTGGTAAGATTTATTTTATTTTCTATTTGATTTAATAAAAACTTTATATTCAAATTGTAATATATATAAATATATATATTATGATTTGGTTTGTGTTTTAAAATTCAACACAGTAAATTTAAAATTTAATGTTAAAATGTTTTTCTATTTGAAATGTGTATATATATTTGTATATATATTTGAAATAGGAAAAATATTGATTTGAATTTAACAAGAGTTTTCAAACTTTAACATATAATTTGAAATTTGAAAGGTTAATTTGATTTAATGCTTTTGAAATGATATTTGAAATTTAAATTTTTATGACAAAGTTAATTTCTTATTATTATAAACATATAGTTCGACTTGAGTTTTAGATAAGATTTAAATTTAAAAGTTCATTTGCTTAATATCCTTTCATTTTAATTTTAATACAAGATAAATTTGTTTTAAAATTTTAAGAGTTAAATTAAAATAGATGTTTCAAACATATAAACATTAAATTGAATCAAAATATAAGTTACTTGAATTCATATAAATTTTTATTAAAGGATAAGTATACACATTTTATAATCATATGAATATTACATAAATATATGTATATAGCTTAAATAGATTATTAAAAAGAAAATCACATTTTAAACATTTATAAACATTGGAGAATAAACATTTGTAAATATTAAATAACACATAACCACAATTGTAAACATTTTAGAGTGGGTTAAAGACAAGTGTAAGATCCTTATAACATTAAAGTGACAAATGTCTTTTTCCTTAATAATAAAATTTAAAATTTAATTGTAAATAAAAGATGGGTTTTATTCTTCGGCTAAAAACATTTCTTTAACTCAAACTTCATACAAAACAAATCAAAAAAAAAATCTGTTAAATCTGAAACAAAATGAAATCAGTAAAATGCAGAAATCTGAAAAAAAGAAACCTGGGAAGTAATAAATCTGGAAATTACAATATCAATGAACAAGAGAATCAATGCTAGAATTTCAAGTACAATCAAGCAGTTCAAAATTCAGGAAAACATCAACATGCAACTGATATTAATCAAGCAACAAGTTCAAGAAGAATGTAGAAATTACAACAAGCCTGGGAACAGTTCTATCATCTGCTCTCTGTTCTTTGCTAAATCAAGTGAGTAAATGCAATTTTAAAAACAGTTTTAAATTCTGGTTTTCATCTGTTCTTATGAATAAATAACATGATGTTATATGCAATATTGGAATTATATGGATGCATGTTTATTTCTTTTCATTTGAATGCCTGTGTGGTGAAACATATATACTCTGTATGATAATTACAGTTTCAAATTGCCATAATAAATTCAGTAACTAATGGTTGAGTTAGAATTAGACTTTGAATTGTAAATAGAAGTTGTCTGAAATCAAGTAGGCTATCATCTAAATACAATCACAAGTTTTTAAAGTAAATAAAGGGTTCTAAAATTTCAAATAAACAGTAAAATATAATTTGGGTCAAAAAACATTTATTAAATCAATTTTAGTTTTTGAGCTCATAACTGGATTGCAAATAGTATACCATGATTTTTGAAACTTGTATCAAGATTTTTAGATTGGTATTTAAAGAGAATTCTAGGATTTTCTGTTTTGGGTAAAATGGCCAACCTGAGGCGAACGATGGCGAGCTGGGCAGCGTCGTTGGGCATGGAGGTTGAGGGGATGTGGTAGTCCATCAGAAAAATGCTCTTGGATTTTATCATTGATCGTGATGTCCAGAATTGATTGTAATAGGGTTTAACATCCTGATAATGTCATTGTTGTTCTGATGGGTTTTGCGGTTTCGAGAGGCTATTGGGGACGATCATGTAGGGTTCTGGAGGTGCTGGGGAGTGAGGCGAAGCTATGGGGAGGATGGTGTGGCGTCTCGGGTGATGGGTCGTCGGCGGTGATCATTTTCTGGTGGTTAGTGGTTTTTTGCAGTTTGGGTTTTTAGGTCGTTTTTGATTCTAGTTTGAATCGTGGATTTTAGGTTGTCGCGAGATGTTGTGATGGTCGAGGGTGGTTTGGCAAGGTCACGGCGATGGATGTTGGTGACCGGAGGAGCGGTGCATGTTGCACGCGTGTTGATTTATCAGGTGAGTTTTGGTTTGGGTTGGAAATAAGAGAGAAGGTGGAAGCTCGAAGATTGTCTTGGGATTTTCTCGGGTTCAAAATGTTTAGTTTTAAAGTATTTAACGGCAAGTGTTTAAAAGGAAATTTTAACAAAGTAATTTGATTTTGGAATGTTTATAAAATTTTAATCAAAGATGAAACAAGTTTGTACCTATGAATCTAATTTGTTTTCAAGATTAAGTTTTTAAACATGTTTTATATATATTAAAATATGAAAGTTTTTAAAATAAGTAGAATTCAAAAAAAAAATAAGGTTTGTATTAAATTTTTATAAATGACTTTGGGAAGTTTTAAAAATTTAAAAGTTTTAATTTGAATGTTTTAAATTGTTTAATTATAAATTGATTTCTAAAATGTTATATTTTATTTTAAAAAAAGTTTAATGATTAAGATTTAGTAGTCAATTATAATAAAGATTATCTTAAGTATTTAGAATTTTGAATTAATTGAAGATAAAATAAATTTGTCAAGATAATTAAGATAATTAAATTATTAACAATTGAAAAAGCTATTGGTTAATATAAATGATTTAATTAAGATAATGGTTTAACTTAATTAAGAATCTTTTAATGTAGTTAGATAATGAATCATTTAATTAAATTTAAATGATTAAGTTACATAATTAATTAAATAATTAATTAGTGATTAATTAAGATAATCACTTATGAGTTAATTTAATATAATTACTTAGTGAAGTAATTAAGTAAGAGATAATTACTTTATGAAAAGTAATTAAATGGATGTGATTAAGAGTTAATCACTTGTGTTATTAATTAATTAATTAATAAATAAAATTAATTAAAGGTTTAAATTATTTAATTAATGGTTAATTAATAAAAGGGTTAGAGTAATTAATTAATGTGATTAATTACTTGTTAAAGTAATTAATTAAGGAAGAAATTTAATTAATGGAAGTAATCATTAATTAATGGAAATAATTAATTAATTGTTAATTAATAATTTAAGAATAATTAATTTATAATTAAATCTTAATTACTAAATGTAATTAAAAGTAATTAATCAAAGGTGCTTAATTAAAAGTAATTAATTAAATGTGATTAATTAAAAGCAATTAATCAAGAAGAGTTTAATTAAAAGTGATTAATCGGGTGTGATTAATTATAGGATAATTAAGAAATAATTGTCAAGGCAATTAAGGAATAATTAATCAAATATGATTAATTTTAAAAGAGTAATTAAGAGATAATTACTTGGATAATTAAGAAGTAATTAATCAAGATGATTAATTAAATTTGTAATTAAGAAATAATTACTTAAAGTAATTAAGTAATAATTAGTCAAGGATGATTAATTAAAGTGGATAATTAAGTGATGTTAATTAATTAATTTGTAATTTAATTACTGAATAAGAAGTTGGATTGATGATAATCCAAGTGATTAAATAAGAATTAATTTAATTAAGGAAGAATTAAATTAATTAAGTTTGGTTCAAACTTGATATGAATGATGAATGATTGGTTGATAAGTATCATTGAATGAGTTAATGATATTGGATGTTATTGGATTTCATTGGTTGATATGTAATGATATGAATGTGATATATCTGAGATGTGATATATATGCTGCTTTTTTGATACGTATGGATGAATTTGATAATTGTGAATTATCTATCTGTGTGTTATAAATCATCCATTTATGTTAAGTGATATTTTCTGAAATATCTATTGTTTAAATCCCTTAAGTATAACTTGGACATTAAAATGGCGTTTGGATTCGGTGAGACCGGTATCGGGTTTTCATATTTGGATATCCGAAAACCACATCGATTCCAATTAAACGTTAGGTCGTGAATCCAAGTTGAGTGCGATTGAAGACTCGAGGTGTAAGAACTATACATCAGTATAACTCTGTCAGTATAACTCTGTGGGTGATTCCATAATGAGTTTGACGGAATAGTGCTTATCGATTCGAGAGGGTGATTCAGAGTGCAAGGGCTATGGTCGTTGACTCTGAGGGTGATTCCAAATTGAGTGCAACGAGATAGTGCCTTTGATTTTGTTCGAACCCGGAACAAACTTATATGGATTGAATGCTTTCAGAACATCGTCAGGTGGACGATGAGCATTCTAAGATAGTTGTGTCCTATAAAGGTAATCGCAGCCTCAAGCCTTATCAACCGGGAATGGCTAAAACAGGGGAGGTGCAGCAAGGCTTCGTGGGTAGCTCCCACTAGAGAGCGAGATACATCCCTGTCTAGATGTCCCTTTTTATTTCGGCTTTGTGGGCAGTTGGTCTGTAGCCACTTGCAGGGTGGTCTTGTTTGGGACTGTTTAGTAAGGAGTGGTCCTGGTCTTGTGTTGCAGGGGAGGTAGGGTGGCTCCTCGGTACGGTGATCTAGGCCACATACTGTGACGGCTGGTACCCCAGTAGCCCTGCTATTGATGGAAACCCAATTTTCCCTACGAGACCCTACAGTTTTGTTTGTATTACCCACTTTTGTGGCTAGTAGCTGGAATTTAATGAATGTAACAATTTCGGCTATTTCATATTTATTTGAAAAACCTAGACATTATTATAATATTACTGGATTTCATATCAAATGTTTTGGTTAGCGTAAGGTAAAAACTTTTCCATGTTTATGTGTGGGAAGTCTTACGTGATACCTTTTCTTTCAAAGGATTTTCTAAAGTTAAGCAATCCTAAACCGTTTACTCACACCAGACCCCTGTCTGACCCGAGTGTTTATTTTCTGTTTTATTAAACTCTTGGGTACTCATATTCTGTATGAGTAGTCAAGTGATTCAGGTTATCTTTGACGAAATCTGGAGGAGCTTTGGAGCGGGAGGCTTCAGCGTGTAGATATATAGTTAGAGTTCCGCTGTGTTGTTATTCTGTATGTTGTCTTGTATTGTATTAGACAGAAATGTTATAACTGTCTAAATTGAGATGTATAGTTGTGTACTCTGATGTATATGATACTATGTATATGTTCTATATTATATTTAAATCCTTCCGCTGTGAGATTCTGATGTGTTTTTTTTTCTTTCTTCTCTTTATTTCTTCTTCTATCTCTTTCTTTCTTAATTAGTGATGCGATTTTCTGGTGATAGAAAGTCGGGTCGCTACATATCCCATAACCATGAGTTTTACTAAAGCGTTTAATTCTCTTCATCGTTTCCTTGAAAGTGCAAAATTGTGTATTTAAAAAAAAAATAACATTTCACATTCTCAAACGGACAAGTCCGGAATTAAGCGAACTAGTAAAAGTAAGGGGTCATAGTCCTCGATTTTGCTGAAATATTTAAATCGCTTCCTCATTATTTTGAAAGCGCAAACTGTGAAACTTCTAAAAACAATTTCATTTATTTTATCAAAGAAATAATTTACATTCTCAAACGAACAAGTCCGGAATTAAGCTAATTAGTAAAAGTAAGGGGTCATAGTCCTCGATTTTGTTGAAACGTTTAAATCGCTTCCTCATTCTTTTGAAAACGTAAACTGTAAAAATTTTGAAAACAATTTTTAAAACACGTGATTAAAACAGCAACATCAGTAGCAACTTCGAAAAGGAAATTGCACTTCTCAAAATACAGTAAAAACGGACAACAAAATCAGCATTAAGGGATAACCGCTTAAAAATTCACTTTAAAATTGATGGCTACTGAAGTCAAAGCGGCAATAAATTTTTTTTTATACGTCAAAATCTCATCAAAATAATTGGCATCAAAACATAATACCAGTGAATTTTCATTCATCAAAAATGTCACAAGAATCTTCTCAAAGATAAAAAAAATGTCATACTCTTTATTTTTATTCACCAAACCATAAATATTGACAACCATATCAATGCCAATCACAAAAGTTAATGACACGCAAATTCACCAATGCACAAAAGTTGATAAAATCTATCAATGAAAATCACGAAAATTGGTGAGACACAAATTCTAGAAATCTACACAAGAAATCCAGAAAACACAAATTCTAGAAATCTACACAAGAAATCCAGAAAACACAAATTCTAGAGATCTACACAAGAAATCCAGAAAACACAAATTCTAGAAATCTACACAAGTAATCCAGAAAACACAAATTCTAGAAATCTACACAAGAAATCCAGAAATTCCAGAAATCTACACAAAAAATCCAGAAATCACAAAAATTGGGGGAGGCCTATCACAAGAACGGGAGCATGAAAACTCATCAACACGTGTAACACAAAACGAGACGCTATCTCATGGTAGCTAACCATAAATTTTGAGCCGAAGCTCCACAAGAATGGCCCGAAGACCGTGGGGCGCCACCCCACATATGTGAGTCGAAACATCACACAAACGGGGTTTAGTCTCCCTCGTAGACAAAGAGACATCACACAATTCCTAGTCTAAAACACAAAAATGATCGTCAATGATCATCAAGAAGTGTCAATTACACTAAGTCAGTAAATATATGAGTTTAGCTTCATGTCCCATAACCACTTTCTTAACTTAAATATTTACGAACAAACTGTAGATCCTCACTGGAAAATTGTCATAAGAGGTTCAATCGAACAAGTCCAAGAATTAACTGACGAAGTAAACGCAAGCGTTTCATACCACTTGTTTTACTAAGCCGTTTAATTAGATTTCTCGTCTGAGTGCGGTAAAGGTTTGTATATACTAGTAGATTGGAAAACGGTTTAAGAAAACGAGCTTTATAAATTTTGGGGGAAAGGGTTTTGATATTTACTACTAGTATTAAAACCTTTATATTTTTAAAGTGACAAATCACAAAAATGATTGTAGAAACAAATCAATTCACTAAAATTCACATTCGAAGACGTGAATAAAATCCAAAGAATTCGATTCCAAATTCATCAAAGTAGAAATACCCAAAAATTCCAAAAATAGAAGTTATCAAAGTTGACAAAGGTGATAACAACTAATCGGAAAAGAAGAATCGATTAACAATTAGGAAAACAAAGGAAAACGAGCACAAATAGGCAAACAGAGAAATAGGAGCAGGTCGGTTGACCGAACTGCAAATTCTGCAATTCCTACCCTATTTAATAAAAGTGCAATCTCTCACTCAATTTGCAACCGATCGAGCACGGACGCTTGGGGATTACGCCCATCGGCTACCCGGTCCTATTGGCTCGTCGATGCATCACCAAAAACATGTTCGAACATCAAAGTTAGGATTTTTTAAAGATTTGAATCCAAAACACTAAAAATTGGAATATTCACAAAACCAATCCAAACCAAAAGCAAATGCACACGAATAAGTGTTAGGAATTCATACCCAACAATCAAAGATAGTTATAGACTTAGATGTGAGATGAAACATCGACAAATAGTTGTAACACATGTTCCATCTAAGTTATGTTTTATATTATGTCCATAAACCCCAGGCTCTGATACCAAGCTGTGACGCCCCACCTCTATACCCACGCTAGCCAAGAACACTACGGAGTAATGCTGTCAACTAGCACGGAGAATAAGGCTGTTGAGGAGCGGTCATCCGAAGTTAGGCCTTACACTAGTATTGGTTACCTCGATAGGAGTGGTATATATTTTTAATTTCTCATCTCCTAATTATTTACTCCCATCGACATACCCAATTCCAGTATAAAACGAACTACGATGGCTCATAATAGTTCAGGACAATAAATATAATAATAACACAGATAATATAAATGCGGAACACAGATAAAACAAAAAAATCTCATATATATAATAACTGATGTCAGTTACAATACATGTGATACAGTACATATGATACAACTACAACGGTCGACTCAGAAAGTTACATATACAAGTACATTATCGTGAATAATATACATGAATACATATCATCCTATATCAGATACACTGACTACTAAAAATGACAACGACTACTCCAAAAGATATGAAAAGAATTCATAGCTCTAGCAGTAATCCAAAGCAAGATATCTACAACCTGTAATAACTCGGTCTGACCCGAGTATTAAATTCAAAAGAAAATAATACACGGGTCAGTCTAATTCAAACTCGGTTATTAATACACGGAAGCAATAATAATTAAATAACAATTAGACGACAGTCAAAATAAATTCACCTATCCGATCCTTTTAACAAGAAAATCAGATAACGGTGAATATAACACGTAATAGTGTTAAACAACAAATCAGTAAATTCAACCAATCAAAATACAATTTCAATTATTGAATTGGCAACACGAAACAAATCCAGCAATTGAAATATCAATTTAAAATGTCAGTTCTGATTTGGCTGCAGTACACGCACGCGTGTACTGCCTCGCCAAAATCAGATACACACCTGAGAACAGAGACTATCTCTCAAAGCAAAGCTCTAACCAGCAAAAACAGGTACAACAGAATGCACCAGTAAAACAAAATGATGCAACATCAAAACAAATGCAGCAGTGGATAAGGCTGCACAGTGCAAATGGTATGCAAACCAAATGCCACCAAGTGAATATAATAACACTGCACATGGACAAATGAATCAGAGGTGCAACATGGAACTTCATATGGCATATGCTGTGATACACAACAACAATGAAATGAAGTCTGTGTGCCAAAAAGATTAGAGGTAATGTAAATGCCGACTGCACAAAAATGAAGACCACATGAGCTCAATGCATCCCAAATACTAAATGAAACAGGTATGCAAACTGTCTCAAATGGTCAAGACAGCTGTAATGAATGATCAAAATCGATGAAACCACACTGCAGATGCAACACAGTCCACCTAAATGCCCAACCCAAACGAACACAGTGAATGCACAAAGGCATAGCAACTGCACCAAGACCAGACTGCAATGTCAAAGAAATGATATGGATTGATACTGGTACAAGCAACTATCAAATGAAAGAGTGCAGGCATGAATATCAATAAAATGGAAACTACAACAGAGATTACAAGGTGAACCAGCAAAGGCAATGTACCAGTTTAACTCAAGAGAAACACAACACAAGTGTACATAAGCAACAATGCACTGTACATCAAGTGATACAACAATGCAACACCAATGACAACTTTAAAACCAAGTATAAAGCAGTGTCAACGAATAATGCAAGCAAGACCAGGATGCAACTGCACAAGACAGGTTAGCAAAGTGCAGACACAAGTGGTACAAGACATGCAAACTGTCTCAACAAATAATATCAAAACTTCATGAATAAACAAACTTCACGTGTAGTACACATGTCAATGAAGTCACAACTCAAACTGCAGTCCAAAACAAGTACAAAGAGCAACACTATGAACACAGTGAGCCCCATCAAGGCAGTAAGTAAATCAAGTTGAAGCCATGGTCAACAGAATTGAAGTCATGCAAGAAATCAACATCTCCAAGTAAATTCAGATGTACACGAATACTTGCAACAAAAAATGGTGCAAATACAACATGCGGTGATACACAGTAGCACATGATCAAAAGAAACGCAAGCAAAGTTAACAACTACATATACTGTAGTGCAGCATATATCAAGTAAAGACTAGCCCACCAAAGAGCAACAAAATGATGAAGTTCCAAATCACAAAAGTTCAGTGACTCAGAGGTCAAATAATACCCAAGGCATGTTCGAACTATTACAAATAAAAGCCATGGTTGCCCAAGAATTCGAACAGCTCAAAAATGCACAAAAATCAACTCAAGCACAAAGGCTACAATAGCAGGTAAAAGTCACGCGTGCTACAGAGATGAACAGAAGTGACAAAGTCACAAAGGACCGAAGTCAAAAAGAAACTAGCGTGATGAACAAGTCATCATCAAATCATACCAAATTGACAAAATCAGAGAAAACATCAACACCAAAATAAAAAAATCGAATGGCCGAGATAAATAAAAACGCAAATCCAAACGAACGGAATATAGGAATTCAAACCCTAAATAAATCTGAGATTGAAGCAGATGTGAGTGAAAAGAATCACTCACCTTTGGATGAAGCGCACAAATCCAACAGCCGAAGCCATGGAAATCGCCATTTCACGAAACCCTAGCAGCCTTTCGACAGAGCAAGCGACGGCATCATCACTCGATCGATCATCCCAAAGTCGGCATCTACGATTTTTACGAGCCCTAGTTTCGAAAAGAGGAACGATCGCGAACGATGAAGCGGCCATTTATTTTCTTTCGTATGATATGTTTTAGGGTTCGAAGATAATGAATAAAAGGTGGCCGGTTATTTGCTTTTGACACGGCATCAAAATATAAGTGGCTGAGATTCAAATTTGCAAAGCTACTTAATTCCTTAATCAAATTATTAAAGATTCACAACCAAATTTAGAACTTCAAACAGCAATTAGCTATCAATTTAATCATCATTTCACAATAATTAATTTTCACAAAACTCCAGGTTGTTACAAGATAGCTCATGTGTTTGTGTTGTTGTGCACTGACCATGTGGTCTTTTGATCTGTTCTTTGAGTCAGTGGTATTGTCTATGTTGGTTTTGGATTCTTGATGCGGCTATGCATGTGCCATTTCATTTTCTTCTCTGGTCTTGTTTATATTGAACTAGTCGACACTTGATTCTTGAGTTTTGGCCATTTGCACCCGTGTTGAATCCAGCTAATAGCTCGGGTTTGACGTTGTGCTCGTGTCGAGATTTTATTTATATTGCACCTGAGTTGAACCCGTCTTTTTATTTTGGGTTTGACCTTGTGCTCACCCGTCCCTGTAACATTATCAAGTGTATATCGGTGTGCACGGTATTGTGGCATGTACAGTGATACACTGTGCATGTCACATTGTTCGTGTGTGATGAATTCAAATGTAAATGATGACGAACAACCCAAATAGCGGAGGAAAATAATATTTTCAAAATCCATATTTTATTTTATATTGCAAAAATATTTCTTTTTCAATTTTACTGCGTTAGTGTATATTTTTGCAGATTGCTCAGATGTTGGATTGTAACTGGAATGAAGTTGAAGATGAACTAGGAGTATGAGTGATTTGTAGTGAGGAATTTATGTAAATTGAATTGTGTTGTAATTAGAATCAAAATTGTATAGTGAATAGTGAGAGCTTGAATTTGTACTATTCAAAAATTGTAATAAATATTTGTTTGAATAATATTTCTGTTTGAATTCAAATTCTGCGTTATTTAATTTTATTCGGCAAATATTTATTTAATCTATGAAAAATAAAATAGTAAGTTAACAAATACATTTAAACGAATATATATATATATATATATATATATATATATATGTTCGTTATCATCAAACAAAAATCATATAATCGCATATTCAACAATCTCCCCCTTTTGATGATAACAAACATATATTCAGGATTTTGAAACATGTTAAATGTATTTGATAGTTCCACTTGCTCCCCCTATATCAATGCTTCATCTTTACTAAAACTCCCCCTTCTTATATGCCTTGTAGTATAAAATTTATTTGCCAAAATCCAACATTTCTCTCCCCCGTTTGTTATCAGCAAAAGAGTGAAAGTGTCATGAGAAAGAGATAAGAT
This sequence comes from Allium cepa, assembly GCA_030765085.1. Lineage (NCBI taxonomy): Eukaryota > Viridiplantae > Streptophyta > Magnoliopsida > Asparagales > Amaryllidaceae > Allium > Allium cepa. The sequence goes on from CM060928.1 coordinate 224,765,434, forward strand.
GATAGATAGTAATATAACATCAAAAATCAATCGACTATAAGTATGTAATTTAAATAGAAAATCAAACAAAAAATCATAACTATTCTTGTTAGGCGCATATTCCATTTTAGAGATGATGGAAATGATGTTATCATAAAATCATATAGTTATGTCGAGTTGTGATATATATCTATCAGGAATTTGAATTTCTACTAACCATGCATAACCGTTAGGACTTTTAAATGAGGTTAGTAGTATTCCAATTCTATTTTAAAAAATGATTTCAAGTATCTTCTAACCACGCATAACCGTGAGGACTTTTAAATGGGATTAGAATCAACTTGTTTATTTAATAAATTAATTTTGAAATGTGTTCCATACATGCATAACCGTGAGGACTTTTAAATGAGCATGGAAGCACATATCAAACTCCAAGTAATTCACCTATGCATAACCGTGAGGACTTTTAAATGAGAGTGAATACTTTGGATTTTATTTTATTTCATAAAAATGAAAAACGAACGATTCCTGATTATGATACCACATATCGACAAACTATATTGAATTTTTTTTGATAAGCGATGGTCGATAGAATTATGGTAGAATTAGAAATGGTCATGGAATCTTTGCCAAACAAAAAATTTTATAACTCTTATTTGAATTTCTAAAGAAATTTATTAAGTATACTGTCTTGAGAAACATGTACGATTACTATCACCCCTTATCATTTTTCAGTCACTATTTACCTTTTTGATAATCAGTAGGGGGAAAGATTTGTTAAATAGGCAATCAAATTTCTAAAACACCTAAACTGAGATGTAGTTTGCAGAAACTATTTTCTGGTAAGGGTTTTGTAAAGATGTCTGCCAATTGAGAATCGGTTGAAATAAAATTTATGCTGATATTTTCTTTGGAAATATGATCTCAAATAAAATGATTCCTAACATCTATATGTTTTGTCCGTGAGTGATGTACAGGGTTATTTGTGAGGTCAATTGCGCTTTTACTATCATACATTAGTGGTACACGTTTAAAATTTAGACCATAGTCTTGCAAAGTCTGTATCATCCATAAGATTTGAGCAGAGCAACCGCTTAGAGCAATATACTCTGCCTCTATGGTGGATAATGCAATACAATTTTGTTTTCTGCTTGACCATGCAACTAATGAATGTCCTAACATAAAACATGCTCCACCAGTACTTTTTCTATCAACTAAATTTCCAGCATAATCAGCATCTGAAAACCTTTTAATTCAAAGTTATCGTTTGATGGATACCAAAGACCAAATCGTGAGGTGTGCAACAAATATCTTATAATTCTTTTAACAGCTTTTAAATGAGATTCTTTTGGGTTAGATTGAAAACATGCACACAAGCAGACATAAAACATGATGTGAGGTCTAGAACAGTAAGATACAGGAGTGATCCAATCATACCTCTGTACTGCTTTTGATCAACTATCTTACCTTTTTCATCCTTGTCAAGTTTAATTGTTGTGCTCATGAGGGTTCTTGCTTGTTTAGCATCTTTCAATCCAAATTTGTTGACAAGTTCCCTAATATATTTTGTTTGAGAGATAAATGTGCCTTTATCGCTTTGTTTGATTTGAAATCCTAAAAAGAATTTTAACTCTCCAACCAAGCTCATTTCAAAATTTTCCTGCACGACCTTTTCAAATTTCTCATACAATAACTTGTTAGTAGCACCATAAATGGTGTCATCAACATATATTTGAACAATCAAAAGATCATCGTTTTCATGGAACAAAAATAGCGTGGTGTCTACACATCCCTTTTTGAACCCATTTTCAAGGAGATAAGAACTAAGACATTCATACCAAGCTCTAGGAGCTTGTTTTAATCCATATAATGCCTTTTCTAGTTTATATACATGGTTTGGATATTCATGACTTTCAAAACCTTCTGGTTGTTCAACAAACACATCTTCTTTTAAAATTCCGTTAAGAAAAGCACTCTTTGATGTCCATTTGTCTTAGTTTAAATCCTTTGTAGCAAGCAAAAGCTAATAATATTCTAATTGATTCTAGTCTAGCTACAGGTGCAAACGTTTCATCAAAGTTAACTCCTTCAATTTGATTATATCCCTTAGCGACTAGTCTAGCTTTATTTCTAATTGCATTTCTAGATTCATCATATTTATTTTTAAAAATCCATTTTGTTCCTATAACTGGATAATCCTTAGTTCTAGGTGCTAGACTCCAAACATTATTTCGTTCAAATTGATTTAGCTCTTCTTGCATGGCCATAAACCAGTTTTCATCATGAAGGGCTGAATCTATGTTATTTGGTTCTATTTCTGAAATAAATCCACTATATTAGCACAGATCACATAGATTTCTAAAGGAGGAACGAGTCTGTATACCTGCTATAGGATTTCCAATTACCAATTCTGGAGGATGGTCTGCTTTGAATTTTAGTTTTTCCGGATCTAGATTCCTTCGGACTTCTGGAGTTGTGGCAGTTTGTCTGATATCATCAGTTTCTTTTGGTTCTTCATGCTCATCTTTTTCCTTCTCCTCTTCAACATTGCTTTTGGATGTTTCCTGATCATCAATGCCTTCATCAAATTTCACATTGATTGACTCCATGATTGTTTTTTTTTCTTTTTGTTGATGACTCTATAAGCTTTGCTTCTCGAAGAGTATCCCATGAAGATGCCCTCATCAGCTTTTGCTTTAAATTTTCCTAATTGATCACCTGTATTGAGAATATAGCAAGAACATCCAAACACTTTGAAGTAAGGAATGTTTGGTTTATTGTTGAACCATAGCTCATAGGGGGTTTTGGTTAAGAATCGGTCTAATCATAACTCTATTCATTACATAACATGCTGTTTTTACTACTTCTGCCCAAAAATGCAAAGGTAGTTCATACTCATTTATCATAGACCTAGCCAACTCTTGCAAAGTTCGATTCTTTCTCTCAACTACCCCATTTTGTTGTGGAGTACGTTGTGCAGAGAATTCATGTTTGATTCCATTTTCATCACAAAAAATTTCAAATTCATAATTTTCAAATTCTCCACCATGATCACTTCTTAGTGAAATAATAGAAACTTCCTTTTCATTTTGGACTAATTTTGTGAAATTCTTGAAGTATGAAAATGTTTCTGATTTCTTAGCTAAGAAATATACCCATGTATATCTTGAGTAATCATCAACTATTACAAAACAATATTTCTTACCTCCTAAGCTAGCAATGTCGTTAGGTCCGAACAGATCCATATGAACTAGTTCAAGTACTCTAGAAGTGCTTACACTGTTTTTGGCATGAAATGATGATTTTTTAAGTTTTCCTAAAGTGCATGCTTTACATATGTTTTCTGTTTCAAACTCATGTGAAGGCAACCCTCTTACCAAATTTTTCCTTTTTAATTTGTTTAGCAAGTTCATACTAGCATGCCCTAAACGTCGATGTCATAAATTTACTTCTATATCCTTAGCTACCAAACATTTAGAAAGGGTGAGATCATCAAAAGATAGAGATTATATATTACCTTTCCTCTTACCTGAAAATAAGATTTCTTTTGATGATTTGTCAACAATTTTGCACAAGTCAAAGTCAAAAATAACATTCATACCTTTATCACGTAGCTGGCTGATTGATATCAAGTTGTGGTGCAGATTTTCAACATACAGTACATCATTCAGGGTAAATGTATTGTTACCTACTTTACCTTTGCCAACAATTTTACACTTGTCATTGTTACCCATTGTGACCCTGCCACCTTTGTACTTTTCTAGGTTAAGGAACTTTGACTTATCGCCTGTCATGTGTCTGAAACAGCCAGAATCCAGATACTATTGCTGTTGCTCCTTAGTCTTCCAGCATACCTACACGAGAAAAGATTTTAGTGACCTATTTGTTTTTATAGGTCTCAAATTGTTAGCGACAGAATATTTTGAAAGGTAATTTAGTGGAGACTCAAAACTATTTACATATGTTCCTTTTGGCACCCAAATTTGTTTTACTTTGAGAGATTTTATATTTGTGTCTTTTGGAATCCAAATCGGTATAGTCTTCACATGATTGGGTTTATACCAACAACTATTTTTATTGTGTCCAAATTTTCTACAAATTGTGAACAATGAATCGACTTGATTAATTTGATTTCTATTATTTTGAAATTTGTTATATCCAAGTCCTTGCCTAGATGTATTGATAGTTTGTTTCCCTAATAGCATATTCGATGATTTTTCTCCTTTTGAAAATTTATCTAAAGTCGTTGATAGTTGTAGGACTTGGGTTTTGAGAGATTCATTTTCGTTTAACATTTGTGTGCACTTTTTAATAGAATTTTCTCTTCTTGTGCTTTCACTTTCTTTCAAAAACAGGATTTCGTTTTCAAGCAATTAATTTTGTTTTCTGATTTTTTAATCTCTTCTTCGAATATTGGACACTTATCACACTTAGGGATTCTGCTTTGATAGGTTTTAAATAATTGGTCAAGTTGTTTATTTAAATCAATCAAAGAATCCTTTTGTGATTCAAGTTTGGCATACTTTTCCCTAAGTCGTTCAAAACAGCCATTTACTTTGTGAAAATATATAAGTATTTCTGAATGTGAAAGTTTTGATACCTCACTTGGCTCGTCACCATCACTATCAGTTACTTCACCATGAAGACATAGATTGGCTCTTTCACTCTCACTTTCGGTGCTATCACTTTCATCTTCATCACTTTCATCCCAAGTAGCCGCAAAACTTCTCCTCTTCAGTTTCTTTCCTTGGTTTGATCGATTTTGAGGACAATTTGGCTTGACATGGCCTGGTTTATTACATTTGTGACATATGATCTCTTGTTTTTCTGAACTTTCTAGAACTTTGTTGATTCTGCTCTTAACTTGACGATTTTTGGTCGGATTGCCAAATTTGCGATTCCACTTTTTGAATCTCTTTATCAATAGTGCTAATTCAGCTTCACCATCTTCATCATCATCATCATTATCTTCATTTTCAGTTGTTCCTTTGAGTGCAATTGATTTCTTTCGAGTATCGGCTCCTTCTCGCTCTTCCTTGAATTTTATTTCTAGCTCATAAGCGGTGAGATTTCCAATGAGCTCTTCCACCTTGATTTGTTTCAAATCCTTTGATTCTTGAATAGTTGTGACTTTAGCTTCAAAGCTTCGTGGAAGGACTCTGAGGATTTTTCGGACTATCTCCAACTCTGTGTATGATTTTCCAAGGGTTTTTGATTTGTATACTATATTGGAAAGTCGTCCGTACATCTCTTTGACATTTTCTTCTTTTGCCATTATGAAATGTTCGTATTCGCTGCTTAACATGGCAAGGCGGGATTCTTTGACTTGAGATGTTCCTTCATGGGTTACTTCGACCGTGTGTCATATTTCCTGCGCAGTTAGACAATGTGAGACATGATTAAATTCAAATTAATCTAATGAACAGATAATAGAATTCATAGCTTTAGCATTAGCATTTTGTAATTTATTTTCTAGCTCTATCCATTGATCCATTGGTTTATCTATTTCCTGATTGTCTACCATTATAGTTGGTGCTCTATAACCTGTCTCAATAATGTTCCAAGCATCAATGTTTTTCAGAAAAAATTTCATTCTATTTTTCCAGTAGGCATATTCACCATTGAACATTGGTGGTAAAACTATGGACTGACCGTCATCAAAAGCATTATTAAAAGAAGCCATTTTTTAAAAATTCAACTTTTTGAGAAAATCAAATTTTTAAAACAAAACCGACTTCTATTCCTAGCTCCGGTACCACTTGTAGGATCGATTTCACCCTAGAGGGGGGGTGAATATGGTGATACTATTAATTATAAAAATTAATTGCGGAAGCTTATAAAATTATTTCAACACAGATTATAGAATAAAAGCAGCACAGATAATAACAGAATAATAAATGCAGAAATAGAACGACACAGAATTTACCCAGCTTCAGTAAAACCCAGCCTACATGCTGCCCCCAAGGTTTCTACTAGAAATTAAGTAGTCACACGCTTACACACGTAAAATCGTGACACCTGCTACTGACTAACCTAACTCTACGCTCAAAACCCTGCCACAACTCCGCCACTGAGTTGCGAATTCTCAAACTACGCCACGTAGTTTGTCCCCTAGTCACACGACTAGAAATTTAAACGGTTTAAAAAGAAAATACAAATTGAAAACAATTTAAAATTAAAGACAACCCTAATTTAAAAAATAAAAAGCCCTTTGTAAAAATAAAAGCTCTTAAAAAATAAGGGCGGCCCCTTTTATTCGTTCCACTTTTATTTGCTCCGTTCCTTTTTGTGAAGATGGCGGCCGTTCCTCTTTGCAACTAAATTAGGGCTTCGTCCTTCGATCCAAACTAGGGTTTTGTTATTTCGTTGATGGCGATTACAACTGCTAGATTCAACTTGACTTCCATGCTTTGTAATTGATTGTCTCTTGAGATCGGCTGCTTGATTGACTTCGTTTTTGCTTTGTATCGGGTACGTGATTTTTACGTTTTATTTCAGGTTGTTAATGCTTGAACTCGATGTTTATTGTCGATGACGACGATTGCAATTTATAGGAGTCGAACTCCTAAATTTACGTCGTATATTTCCTATTTGAATTCGTCAAAACATTCGCTCTGCCTTGATAATGCTTGAACGTTTTAGATTTCACCGACTTGTTCAATTCGAATATTTCCCTTACTTCACTGTTACGGTTTTAGCTTGAGATCGTTCGATCCTTCCTTGATTGTTACGGCAGCTACTTTCCTATTTTATTTGGATTTTATTTTTGACTTTTTCAATTTGTTCGTGCGTTGATTTCTGACTTGGTCATAATTCGATTGCTTTATTACAAAGGTTCTGACTTTACTCTCTGATTTTATTTTGACTTCCGCATTTGACTGTCTTGTGTATGCAAATCCACGTCTTCGACCATTTTTGATTTCTTAAAAACTGATCATCACGTTCAAACTGTACCATCTGTTCTGTGACATTGCTGGTTTGAACCTTGGCTTAGTTCACTGTATATTCATTCTCTTTTAGTCTGCATCATCTTATACTTCGAGTTGCTTCTTCTGATTTGCTTGCTTTAACTCGATCGATTTGAGTTATTGATTTTAATGTTCTCTGTTGGCTGATGTTAGGTTCAATCTGATTTTATACATCTGATGGCATTCATGTGTACACATTATCAGTTACACTCATTTTTGAGTTTGCACTTCTAGTTGCTGTGCATTGTATCATTGAATCTGGTTAGCTTGTATAAATGAGTTGCTTCAACTTGAGATTGTATTGTGAATGTTGCATTGAGTCTGGACATGTCTTTGGTGCTTCGGCATTAATTTGCTTATGTGAGTTTCTGACTTAGTTTGATGTTAATTTCGGCACTGATTAAATTCATTTCTGTAGCATATTTTGATCTGACATGTATTTTACAATTTAACTCTTGATATCACTACTGTTCCTTCACGGCTTTGGGTTGCACTGATTTTCATTGTGTAGCCTGGTTATTTGGTATGTTGTTTTGAACCATGTTCGCTGTGGCATTGCATTACTGTGCACTGAGCATTGTATCACTGAGTCATTCATACATGTTGTCCATGCCTTGTTGAGTCTTGTTCTTGTGCATGTAGATAGCTCATGTGTTTGTGTTGTTGTGCACTGACCATGTGGTCTTTTGATCTATTCTTTGAGTCAGTGGTATTGTCTATGTTGGTTTTGGATTCTTGATGTGGCTATGCGTGTGCCATTTCATTTTCTTCTCTGGTCTTGTTTATATTGAACTAGTCGACACTTGATTCTTGAGTTTTGGCCATTTGCACCTGTGTTGAATCCAGCTAATAGCTCGGGTTTGACCTTGTGCTCGTGTCGAGATTTTATTTATATTGCACCTGAGTTGAACCCGTCTTTTTATTTTGGGTTTGACCTTGTGCTCACCTTTCCCTGTAACATTATCAAGTGTATATCGGTGTGCATGGCCTTGTGGCATGTACAGTGATACATTGTGCATGTCACATTGTTCGTGTGTGATGAATTCAAATGTAAATGATGACGAACAACCCAGATAACTGAGGCAAATAATATTTTCAAAATCCATATTTTATTTTATATCGTAAAACTATTTCTTTTTCAATTTTACTGCGTTAGTGTATAGTTTTGCAGATTTCTCAGTTGTTGGATTCTAACTGGAATGAAGTTGATGATGAACTACGAGTGTGAGTGATTTGTAGTGAGGAATTTATGTAAATTAAATTGTGATGTAATTAGAATCAAAATTGTATAGTGAATTGTAAGAGCTTGAATTTGTACTATTCAAAAATTGTAATAAACATTTATTTGAATAAAATTTATGTTTGAATTCAAATTCTGCGTTATTTAATTTTATTCAGCAAATATTTATTTAACCTATGAAAAATAAAATAGTACATTAACAAATACATTTAAACGAATATATATATATATATATATATATATATATATATGTTTATTATCATCAAACAAAAATCATATAATCGCATATTCAACAGGAAGAAGGAAAGATAAAAAGACAAAAGAAACTAAAATCAATATAGAATCTCACTATTATAGTGGAACAATATATACTATAATATCAATGATCTTTATAAGGAGAAACTGTTACATACATACAACCATCATAGTACAACAACAAATCACAATCATCAGCTTAGACAGTTATAACAACTTTCCCTCACTAATGCTAATGATATCAACAACAAAGTAGCAGAAAATAAACATATACGTGAATATGACTTGAAGACCTCCAACTCATCTCTTAAGTTCCAGTGCATCCAAAGCAATCTGTAAGTATGCTCAGTCTAACCCAAGCATTATAATAAAATAACACCCGAGTCAGTCTGGAAAATAACATGAGAAAACAAAACCAACTGGATTTTAAAGTAATATAAAACCTTTAGAAATCAAAAATAACTCGTTTGACCACGACGCACATAAATACGGATGGGTTTTTACCTAAGGATAACCAAAACATTTCATACGAAACTCTCAGATATTATAATAGTATTTAAGAAACAAATACTTAGTAATCATAGCCACAATTGTTACATTAATTAAATTCCAACATAATAGGTATACAACTAAAACGTAAAGGCACATATTAGAAAATGGATTCCATAAAATGACTGGGCTACTTGGGTAGCACCTGTCACGGTGCGTCTCTAGATAAAATATCACCGAGGACCTCGCTAGGATCCCCAGCCATCACAGAGTGACATACCACTTGACTAGTAGTATGAATATGATCACCCCTCCGTTAATGGGCCTCGAAGCATACAAATGAGAGATAATATCGATTCTAGATAGGGACGGTCATACCCTACTTAGGAGCGACCCACTTTGCCCTGTTGCATCTCCTATGTTTTAGTCATTCCCGGTTGATGAGGCTCGAGACTACATTTTACTTTTTATATAGCACTTCCCACTTAGAATACTAACACTGCCCTTCCAACAACAATGCAATGCCAGCATTCATCCATGTAAGTTCATTTTGACAATGAACGAAACTGAAGGCACTACTTTTACTACTTCTATTTAGGAATCATCCTCAGGATTAGTAGAGAGCAGCCTATGCACTTCCAAGAGCTCCATCTTCAATTCCACCATCTTCAAGGTGTCTTCACTTCGAAATGCATTTGTTGAATCGAAGTGGATATCGGATAACATATCTGATCCCTTTCAATTTTCAAATCAAATAAACTATTTTTCAATAGTTGTAAAAATAGAATTCTAATTATAAGTATGCTGAGAGTAGAAGAAGATTCTTTTCCTATGAAATACCTAGGAGTTCCTTTATTTCTAATTATCTTCACTACTTCGATTGTAGAAATTTCCTATACATAATTAAAGAAAGAATGGATAACTAGGGCAACAAATTATTGGCAATTGTTGAGAGAGAACTACTTATTCATTTTGTCATTACCCCCATGATTCTATATTGGTTGATGATACATCGAATCCCTATGGCTTCACTTGGAAAAGTTAACAAAATGTGTGCAAGCTTTTTCTACAAAGGTAAAAAACATAAAATAACATGGGATGTGACATGTAGACCTAAGAAGGAGGGAGACACAGGTTTAAAAAATCTTATTGAATTTAGAAAAGTTACAAGTATGAAATATTTGTGGCATTTGTTGTTTAAAAATAATATGTGGCCTAATTGGCTTCATAAAAAATACTGCTTGAATAACATAATTTGCATTATGAATATTCATAATAATAACTCTTCCACTAGGAAAACTACTCTCAAAGCTAGAGAGAAAGACATGCTTTACATTAGGAGAATTATTTCGAATGGAGAGACTGCCTCATTATGGTTTGACCATTGGACTAATGATAAATTGATGATTAATCTATTAGGGTGGGATAGGGTTGAAACTAGCAGGTCAGCAGGCAATAAAGTAAGTAGTGTCATAACAAATAATAAACTAGACCCATCAATCTTTTCTAAAACTAGAGAAATTGAAGCTTCCATTAAACAAATCAGTGTTTGTACCAAAAGAAAAGAAGATTATTGGGAATGGGATAAAAACAAATTCTTATTTAAAGATGCTTCGGGAAAATTAAGAACACGTTATGATATACAATCTTAGGCAAATGTTGTGTGGCATAATATTAGTTGTTGTAAAATGGCTTTCTATGCTTATCAAGCTTTTATAGGAAGACCAAACACTAAAGACAAATTATCTCTAAAGGATAATTCTATTGACCCTAAATGTGTTTTTTATGATTTAGAGAATGAAAGCATAGAACATCTCTTTTTTAAATGTAATTTTAGTCCTTTTATTTTGGTCTCCATCCATCTTAAACTCAAACTCCTTCCACATAGCTCTCTAATATGTTGAATAAACTGAAGGAAATAATCATTTCAAATAAAAAGATCAGATCCATAATCTAGCCAGATGTAGTTTTGTTACTTCTATTTATTGTATATGGCAAGAAAGGAATTCTTGTATCTTTAACACCTATAAGCAAGATAAATTGGAGCTTATTAGAAGAATTTTCATAGATGTTAATTGTCAGGTAATGGCTTTAATTAGAAGAACTAAAAGTAATGCTTTCAATTGTGAAATCTTTAGCAGATGGGGTATTAAATTAAAAGATGGAGGATGAACTTAATGTCTCTCACATGTCAAACTCTAATCTGTCTGAACTTGATGAGAATTTTACAATTCCAAAATACCGCTAGTCGGTCGTCAATCTTGCATTTATTAACTAAGGGGATGAATTTATGAAATATTGTTGATAGATGAACGTGATTGGAGATATTGGCTGTGGATTTACAAGAAGCAAGATTTGGAGGAGAGAAAGAAAAAAAATTCTTTTGAATTTGTAGCATGGATTATTTCTTTCCTTTTACTTACATGATATCATGTGTTTTGCTTGCTTTTTTTGTATATTATTGCTATGTACTAATTGTAAACACTTTTGATTAGCAATAAAGTAACCACACTCTTTTCCTTGTGTAATACTACTCAGGTATTGTATAGGTTTTTAAAGAGGCGGTAGTACTAATTTTCAAAATAAAAATATACTACTCCTATTTGATATATATTTCAAACATATGCAAATTGTTTATCATATATCTAGGATCGAATTTATATCCTATTTTAAATAATTTTTATTTGTCATTTACTAAAATAAATTCTTATTTAAAAGTATTTAATTAATAGATCATATACAGTTTACAAGTATGTAGTTTATAACATAATAAGACTAACACTATAAATTATATTCGAATAGGATTTAGTTTTATGTATTTTTCGAATGGGATTTAAATTACATATATCAAATTTGAATTATTTGAATCACGAGGTATTTTTAATGGAATAAAATATTTTCTTTAATTATTAAACCATTTTATTTTTATTTTTTAATACATTGTCATGCACATGTGTAAAACTGTATATAAATACATTAAATATGTATATATACACACGCATAATTATTAACACATGTATATAGTAAAATAAAAATTGTAATCAAAATTTTACTTGATAAATGCAACCAAGAATTAACAAGCGTGCTTCCAGAGATGACCAAGAAAGACTCTTTGTTTTTCAAAAAAAATTTACAAGATAATTTTGAACAGAGAATTAATGAAGATTAAGGCAGGAATTACGCATATGTATGCAAGAATTCTCTATCTTTTTGAATGGTAAGAGAAGCTCTCTATTTATAGAGGCTTGTCTGATTTTCCTATCCCTTTGGGAAGTTACATGCATTAACTTATGCACTCATCACTAATTCTCCTACTTAAATGAGCATGTCCTTATCTACATATGTGTGTGTATGTAGTGATTCTTTCCATCAAATGGGGAGAGATATACTTATTTAAAGGAATACCCATTTGATTAAATAAGGAGCTACACATATAATTATATATCATTATATACATTCATTTGTTGAATAACAAATATATGTTAATGTGTGACACAACATACTTGTTAATTTTGAAGTTTAAGCACTTTAAAATATTCCAAAACAGAACGCATTAAATAACTATTAACAAATAGTCATAACATTGTGTGAATATTTTGAACTAGTTGAATTAATTTTCTTCACTAAAAATTTATGACATTAATTTATCATCAATTCTAATTTGATCAAACTTTGAATGTCACATTCATGAGACTCTAAGATGCTAGTCCTTAATAACATTTAATTAACTTGAACATTAAAGTCTATGTGGACTTTGCCACAACAAAGTTGTGGACTTGGTATTAGTCTCTTATGGATCATATATTTTAAAATCCAATTAATTATTGTAAGTCGAACATCCTTAAGTAACAATATAACGTGCATGTTTATCCCTTTGTCAACACCGTGTTACTTGGACATCTAGAGCGTCGTCGGTGGTCAAAGTAGTGTAACATCTAAATTTAATTTTGAAACTGACTTCGAACTCGAAGTCAGTTGGTTTAGCCCAATAATAGTTATCAACTTAATCTGATAAAAATAATCGATTAACCGTTTGTTTTGGCCAAGGACTTTTGACTTTGTATTAACTTCCAATTATGATATCATTAATCTTGTATATCGCAGGATACAAATCTTTTTTGGAGTAGTACTTAATTTCATGTGTTTTAAACGTACCTAAAATTAAACGTAACACAATGCAGTATTGTGTGATTGTCCAAAATCAAAGTATGGTCAACGAACTTAAGATCCACATTATTCTCAATCAATGAATTATTGCTCATCATCACTTGGGATATTCTATTTGGTTAGATTTAATAACCTATAGTAGAATCTCTACGTGTCACTCCATAATTATTCCATAGAACTATAGGTGCGTAACATATCGACACCCCCACTTATCACAAGAAAATCATTTTTCATTGTATGGATAGCGTTACGTATAGTAGTCATTCAGGCAAATTGTTATCCTGTTCTTGAAACACCAAGTGACTAGGTATATTTGAGCTTGAGCGTTTATTTTATTAATGATTCAAAATTAATGTTTACAAACTATTTTTGTAAATGTAGTTGATTAAGAACTCATTATAAGGATTTCTAAAAGTATAAAACTGATGTACTCTAAATATTAGTATAGTAAACATAGAGTTAGAAAATATAAATCAAAAGCTTACTTTGTTTCAAATAAGATTGTTTATAAGAGTTTAGTTATACGACCTAATTACATAATTGCCTCCAAAACTATTATCCGGCATCTTGACCTGGCTATATCCGAGCTGATTGAATAAGGTAGACTCAACTATCATCAAGGCTAGTAAGCCCGGAGCGATGATTGTGGGGTCCAGAAATCAAGTATAGATGATAATATGAAGCCGAGACCAAACGGAATTGAGAGATATGCTATACAAAATGTTCTAAGTATGGAATATAATCTTATTTAGAAAATAGATCGGCTATGACCCTTCTCTACCCAAGGGATCAGATTACTTCAGCCAAACAAGTGCAACTCAATCAAAACAATCGATAACTCAAAATCCAGACTCCAATGCATATGAAACTTTGGAAATAAGTAGTAGGGACCCTAGGGAGTCCACCCTAGGGATTGCACCTTAAAAGGAGCAAGCAAGAGGGATCGGCCCACTCCCTCTAGAGGGATCGGCCATAATCAGGCTACACAACATGTTACAACAAAGATTGATCATAACTCAAGTTCTACTAATCTAATTGGCATGAAACTTGGAGGCTAGGTATAATATAATATGGAGAAGCTACCATAGGGATCACACCACCAAACTCCAAAAAAATAGGGATCGGCCCCAATCCCTATTTCTTAGGATTTCAGAGATGCTATCCCTCCCGTGGGCCCCTACGACTCTAGAGATCCTTCTGCTGAATTTTCAGGGAGATATTTCGTCGTCTTCCTCTATAAATACAGACATAATTAATCATTTTCTCGATCTTGATAATGCTTGTTGCTTGTACTCTTTTGTAACTAAGGATTTTCATCCAATCCTTATTGTACTCAGTTTACAAAGTGATTAATAAAGCTATCTCTTCAAAGTGGATGTAGGCCAACGACGCTGAATCACTAAAAATTGCTATATCTCTGTTATTTGCTTATTTATTATTGCTTTATTGCTGTATTCCCTTTGTTTACATTTTATATTCTTTATTTATTCCTTTATAAAACCTCTATTGGATGTTTGTTCCAATTTTTGGTGCAACCATTTTGGTGCCTTCATTGAGAATCAAGCTTCTCAGCTTCATTTGGATCGCTTTACTACTATGGATTGCACAAATCCCAGATTGAGATCCAAAATTAACTGAAAATAGTTTATTCGCTCTATTCAAATTTTCAAAAGTCTAAGGAAAGCTATCGACAATGGCTAGGAACACTGGATCTACCTCTTAAAATGTAGAAGGAAATGAGAACGCAAGCATCCAGCAAGGAGACCAGAGAAATCTATCGGTATATGTTAATGCTACCAATCCAGTTGATATCCAGAACGCAGCCAATTCCATCATAAGGGTTGATTTCTAGACTCTAATGGGAGAGCTCATGGAAATCCACCAATAATTGAACCAGTAGATTCAAGCCAATATCGATTTAATGAATCAACTTAGAGACCAACAACTGGGGAAAACTAGGAGGGAGCCAATCTCTATTCTGTATTGGAGAGCTCTACTTCATCAAAGGATTATCATAGATACAAATGTTGCAAAACTAACGGATATCGTGCTAAAGCATCTAGACATTAACAAACAAATCTAGGTGGGCGACCAGGACCAATCGGACCCGAACTCTCTAGAGGTATCGGGGACGATCCCTCGTTCAGAGGAGGAAGCTTACCTTCCCATTGGAGCACAAGATGGAACCGCTATGATTGATTTGGATGCTGGTGTTCAGGTGGACGCAGACTAGTTACCTCCCAGGAATGACGATGAATTGAACGCACGTGATATGCCTCAAGAGGTTGTTGAGCCAAGAAAGGTAGCATGGCCCGTAGACATCGAATGGACCATTCACGGAGGTGGAGCATGACAATGCTTGGCTCGAACTATCCAAATTCCAGACTTAATGGCTATGATCAAGCAGCTAGTAAGGGAGAGCCATGGCTTGACCAATGAATGATCGGGAGATCTCGAGGATCCACACCTTATTCATTGACAATATCCTACATGTAGAGTATCTAAGGAGGTTCAACATGCCATCGATGCCTGCCTATGAGGTAAAGACTAACCTTAAGCGACAAATCACGATATATAAATAGCTGATGGATTCCACATGGGCCGACGATGCCACAAAATGCCAATGTTTTCATATTACTCTCTCCGGCATAGCAACGATATGGTTTACGAGATTACCCCAAAGGTCAATCTCTAGATTTGAGGATTTGGCAACAAAATTGGTGGAGCAGTTCTGTACGCATGCAACTCGCCTTAAAGATGTAATGTCCTTATCAAGCGTGATCCAGGCTCCGAGAGAATTGTTGAAAGATTATTTGGAGTGATTTCATATAACCATCACAGAAGTCAATAATCTAAATGACCATTCAATATTGATGGCGATAACAATAGGGATTGACCCATGATATGAATTTGGAGATTTTTTAGCTGGTAAGCCACCTGCAACATTGGGGCGTTTCTACACAAAAGCAGCTAAGTATTTGAGGAAAAAGGAAGCCATATGCTCTATGAAGAAGAATGTTATGGGACCAAGTGGAGAGGGAGCGCAGGGTAACATTGCAATGAAACAATCCGAGGAGAGTTTTGGAAAAGTTCTAGTAAATATCCAAAACAAGCCGAATCATCAAAAGAAAGGCGGTGATAGGAACCATGAATGAAATAGGGATTTTAGAAGAGGAAAGTTTAGGATTCCAGTATGATACCTACACATAACTGATATGTCTAATACAATGCAGTATAGGAAACCACCTCCGAAGAATCAACAGAGAAAAAAAAAGCAGATTGGATTGTCGTTTCCACGAATGATATGGTTAATGAAGATAGGCATCTCTAAGATGTTATCGAGAAACTGATTTTGGAGAGAAAATTACAGCAGTTTATTAAAACCCCGTAGGATGGAGGTAGGGGACATCCTACCCTAATCAAGGATAAGCACCGCAGGGCTGAGGAGCCTGCACGGACTGATGGAAGATTAGTGATCAATTCAACAGCTGGAGGGCCACACCCAGCTGATAAGAGCTGGCATGATATGGAGCGCTATGCTAGCGCAATCAAGCATATGAACTTTGAGTGTTGTTTAAATACAAAAGACGGGGCTCTGAAAAAACAGCAGCGTATAATAGCAGACGATGATGTATTCAGAAACAGAGATGCAGGTAAGACAGAGGCACCGATGACGACCCAATGGTCATTTCTGCCATGCCGGCCCTTTTAGTAAGGAGGATCTTGATTGACTATGCTAGTTCCACGAATATAATTTTCAAAAAGGATTACGATTAGATGAGGATGGAAGCCAAGGACTTGAAATCATCTAAAGCTCGCAGTTATGGCTTTAACGGTGTTACGACCTAAGCTTTCGCTAATGTCGAATTGTCTAGAGTTGGGAGAAGGTGACCAAAAGAGAGTGCAGATGTTTCTATTTGTTGTTTTGGATGTTGAAACTCCATACAATGCCTTTCTAGGTCGAGCAACCCTAGCAGAATTTCGGGCTGCCCTTGCCCCATATTGTTTGACTTTGAAGTTCCCAACTGATAATGGAGTTGGAGTTGTGCATGGTGATTAGAGGACCAGACGTGCTTTCTATATGGCTGAGTTAAGGGATGCTCAATGAAAGGAGAAAGGTAAGGGTGTAGATAAGTCTCTCTGCATCCACGCCACCGAAGATTAACAAACAATGTTTGGGACTTGGCTCAGGCTAGTCGGTTCTATAAAGAAGTAGATTCAAGGATGATGAGGAGGAGCCTAAAGAAACCAAAGCCATGTCGGCTGAGCTGATAACTGACATCACGGTCAGCCATGACAATCCATAACTGGTCCTAAAGGTCGAATCACAGTTTATCCCTCCAATGATGAAAGAACTTGCTAGTTTTCTTCGAGCGAAACTTGATATGTTCGTTTGGATTCATTCCAATATGTGTGGAATCGTGCCTGACATTGCGAGCCACGCATTAAATATTGACCGAAGGCATGTTCCTTTGAAACAGAAAAGGTATAGCATGGATCCAATGAGATCTTCCGGAGGTGGATAGACTCAAATTCAATAGGTTCATTCACGATGCCCTCTACCCTAAATGGTTATCCAATCCTCTAGTTGTAAGAAAGGCGAATGAAAAGTGGCGAATGTGTGTTGACTATTCGGACTTAAATAAGTCATGTCCGAAAGATAATTTTCCCCTTTCAAGGATCAACCAGCTGGTAGACTCAACCATAGGACATGAATTCCTATCTTTCATGGATGCATACTCAAGATATGTTCAAATCCCATTGCATTTCCCTGACCAGGATCACACTAGCTTTATTACCGATGTTGGAATATATTGCTATATGGTAATGTCATTTGGATTTTAGAATGCTAGAGAAACTTATCAGCGCTTGGTCAATCGAATGTTTAAAGATCAGATTGGGGGAACGACGGAGGTATACTGGGATGATATGCTCCTGAAGTCATGATGATGAAGCGACCACATTTGTGACTTAGCAGAAACGTTCGATATCCTACGATATTACAAAAACGAAAATCAATCCTCTAAAATGTTCCTTTTGCATTGCGTAAAAAAAGTTTTTGGGCTTCATCGTCGATGCATACGGAATCGTAGCTAATCATAAAAATATTCGAGCAATTCACAACATCCAAACACCAAAGACCATCAAATAAATACAGAGCCTAAATGGAAAGGTTGCGGCCCCAAGTTGATTTATTTCTAGCCTAGTCAACCGAATGTTTAAAGATCAGATTGGTAATACAACGGAGGTATACGTGGATGATATGCTCATGAAGTCACGACGATCAAGAGACCACATTATAGACTTAGCAAAATGTTCGATATCCTTCGATATTACAAAATAAAGATCAATCCACTGAAATGTTCTTTTGGCATTACATTAGGAAAATTCTTGGGCTTCATCATCAATGCTCGTAGAATCGAAGCTAATACCGAAAAGATTTGAGCAATTCGTAACATCCAAGCACCAAAAACCATCAAATAAGTATAGTGACTCAATAGGAAGTTGACGTCCTAAGTCGATTTATTTCCCGAGCCACCAATAAATGCATTCCTTTCTTCGACTTGATTAGAAGAGGGAAACGAAACTTTGAATGGACATAGGATTGTGAAGATGCATTCCAAGATTTGGGGAACTACCTAGTGAGGCCTTCTATATTGTCAAAGCTGGCGGATCATGAAGACTTGCGTATCTACTTGGCTGTGTCGGTACATGCTATAAGTGTCGCACTGCTTCGCGATGAGAATCGAATCCAAAGACCAATTTATTATGCTAGCAAGCAGTTAGCAGGGGCTGAAAAGAATCATCTGAAGATGGATAAATTAACGTACTACTTGTTAATTGCTTCACAAAAGCTTTTCCCCTATTTTTAGGCTCATCCCATCAAATTTTACATCGATCAGCCATTACGATAGGTCCTATAGCGACCTGAGATGTCTGAAAGGTTACTTAAGTGGAACATCGAACTAAGCCAACTTGACATGACTTATCTCACTCGAAGAGTTGTCCAGGGACAGGCATAGGTAGACTTTATAGAAGAATTCACTAAACGGGATGATCTCCCAGATAGTGGTGGAGACCCTACCATTCAGTACAAAATGTATATGGATGGAGCATCCAATGATCATTATTTTGGAGCTGGAGTTGTGCTATTAAATCTAGAAGATTGATCAATTTGCTACGCTTTGAAGCTTGACTTCCCTACCATGAACAAAGAAGCTGAGTATAAAGATCTTATTGCCGGACTCAAACTTACCAGAGAACTGGGAATAAAATCTCTTGAATTTTTTTACGATTCCTAGTTGGTGGTATACCAAGTCAGGGGAGATTACCAGGTTAAAGGATAACCACTCACTCTGTACCTTATTCGTATCTAAGAGCTATTGATTAATTTTGAGTATTATGACATCACACATATTCCTCGGGATCAAAACAAAGAGGCTGACTCATTGGCAAAGTTTGCAGCAACAGGGATGCACAACAAATGGCCTAGTTCCAGTCGAAGTACTTAACGCTTCGAGCATAAACTAGACGAAAATCAACTAGGTACTAGAGATGGATCCTGAGAAGGGGTCGTGGATGACTCTGATTAAAGATTATTTGCTATAGGGAGTCCTTCCTAAACAAAGGAATGAAAGATGAAAAATCCTCCATAAAGCTTTACGATATATAAATCAGGAAGGAATCATGTATAAAAAGGGTTTTTTTTTTCCTGTTCTGGCATATTGCTCATGATATAATAAAACAAGTCCTAAAAGAATTTCATGAAGGGGAATGTCGCGATCACACTAGAGGGCAAACCTTAGCAAAGAAATACTCCATTATGGATATTACTAGCCAACCGTCAACAGAGATGATGTTGGTTAGGCTAAGCGATGAGATAAGTGCTAGATGTATATAAAAGTTCCTAGAGCTCTACCAATGAAAATTGCACAAATGGTCAGTCTATGGCCGTTTGCCACATGAGGAATAGATATTATCTGTTTATTACAAATCTCAAAGGTGGCATGAAGTGTGTCATTGTTAAGTTGATTACTTCACCAAATAGGCGAAACCAGAAGCTTTATATACGATCACAATAAAGAAAGTAATATTGTCCATAACATCATCTGTCATTTTGACCCTCGACAAACCGGTGTAACTGATAATGGAACATAATTCGACGGTGTTGAATTCAAAGACTTCTACCATCGGCATATTGAAAAGAGATTTATGGCAGTTCCTCACCCTCAAGCAATTGGACAAGTTGAAACTAAGAAAAAATTCATAAAGTTCATTCTGAAGAAACATTTGGAAAAGGTTAGAGGTAAGTTGGTGGATGAACTCCCAATAGCATTATGGGCTTACAGAACCATCCACAAGTCCACGACTGGCCATACTCTATTCGCCCTTGCTTATGACTCTGAAGCCGTCATTCCTATTAAACTCGAAGTCCCTTCTCATCGGGTGACTTACTAAGAACCCCTAATGAATAAAGATCTCTATTAGAATACTAGACTTTATAGATGAGAAGCACGAAGAAGCTGATTTGAGAGCAGTTGCGCATCAACACTGAGTTGCCCAATACTACAATACTAAAGTCTGACCTAGAACATTGAAATCGGCGAACACGTCTTGAAATTGGTTTCTCCAGTCCTGTTATACATGAATCCTACTTGGAAGGACCATATGTCACTGAACAGAGGCTTGGAGAAGGAACTTTCAAGCTAGCAACTTTTTATTGCGTCACACTGCCAATGGTATGAAATAGCAAGCATTTACGATGCTATTTCACTTAGTTTATTCCTTTGCATTTAGTTGTATTTAATTTTTGAATTTTCTTTAGCATTGTATTTTTTAGATATGTAATAAGACAAATTATGCCATTTCTTTTAATTTGGCAAATAAAAATTTGAAATTTCCTTCATACATGTGATTGTTGTAGCATTACGTGTTAGTTGCAATACCAAATAACTAATATTAACATGTCCGAGCAGGTTCCCAGAGTTTGGAGCTAGGTGGTGACATAAGTTCATGATTGAACTAAACAAAATGAATGTGGTCTGACCGTTTATTAGATGGCGAAGTCTTTAATAAGGAATGGATGTGACTTGACCAACTGATAATCAAATTAATCCCACCAAGTGAGGGAATAGACATGAATCAAAAGCGATGGTGACATGATCGATCGCTTGCTAAGTCTAACCTCGGACTTGGGGGAAAATCAATCAATTAAGGAAAGTATGGTCCGACTATTTTTCGAAATAACTCTAAGTCCCCAGAGTGTGGATTGGAGTATAAACACAAATTGGGCGTGATTCGATCACCTGCCAACTGACTTCTTTCCCTCAAGTGTGGATATGAGTACAGACAAATAGATGATGTGGTTCGACCACTCACTACTTCATAAAATCCTATCTGAAACCACCGGGAGAAGTATAAATTCAATAAGGATGGAGTTCGACTATCCACTATCTAACTCTGCTAACCCGAGACTGGGGGTAGGAGTATAATCACTTAAACCGCTGAATCCAATGACGTAACACTATAGATCGAGCCCAGTGTTTAGTAACTTAAGGCCACGACCACATGAAGGCCTTGGTAAAAATTAATGGATGGTTATCCGAATTAACAAACAACGAGTTACAAGTACAATGAATGGAAATGTAATAACTCAACTACGTAAAAAATTCCACATAAGAGGTCAATAAAAAAAGAACTTTTATTTATGCATTAAAATTGGAAATCGTAGTACAAGTTTATCCAAAAGCGGGGGCCGTACCTACACATACATGACCAACAAAAAGGAAAATAGATATATACAAACTAAGCCAACATGACGACTACTTCTTTTTCTTTTTCTCGCTTTTGAGTTTCTTGGGAGTGGAACCACCCAAGACTTTGCCAGTTCCTCTCTTCGATCCTTTACTACTGCCCTTACTACCTTTGGCATGAGAGCTTTCAGATGTTGGAGGAAGTCCTTTGGGAACCGACTCGCCAGGTGGAATTACTTGAAGAGGTATAAAGTTCGGATCATCGACGTCCGCCTCAACGGGTTTAGTTTTTGCTTTCTTCTTTAATAACTCCTACCTCTCAATTCACTCCTTCAAGCTAAGCTCATCAGTATATTCGGAGGCGTCCATGATCACAACATCATTAGATTCATCTTGTAGCAGTTGATCATTGACCTTTTCGCCGGCAAGAGCTCCAATAACTCAAGCATCGGGCCTAGGAATATCAATAGCCATTAGAACATCAGTAAGTGTCGGTTGTTGCTCCATAGCGGCACCACTTTGGAGTTTGACTGGGAGCTGAAAGACCTAAAAATTCATGGGAACAAGAAAATAAGCCCATAACTATTGGGCATGAAGAATGAAACCTCTCAAATAATGGAGAATAGTGTGAAATACCTTTGTCCGTCTGACTTTCAGTTGTCGTTCGAAGTGCTCCCTTCTTGAATAAGAGTCAGCACCTTTGATTTATAACCCGGTCTATCTGGATCATAGCTCGGATCCTATCCTAGGCCAATTGAAACTGATGCTTGGGTTGTTTGAAGTGAAGGAGGACCTTTGGGATCAGAGTCCCAAGCATTGGTGATGTTTTTCCCTTTTCCAAAGGGTGCCAAAATATTAAAGTATTGGAGCCTTGCAGCGATAAGATCTAAAGGTTCATTCCATGAAGGATCTCCAGTACCAATTTCTGCTAATCCAATCAACTTCGCCAAAGGCTTTCTTCCTTATTTCAATGACATATTCCCATGCCTCGGCAAGCGATTTAAGGTAGCCCTCTCCATGAAAACTCAAGTCACGATGGATTAGGACCTTAGTATTGTATTCAACAATCAAAGGATCAAACATGTCCCTAATCTCATTCTAGCCAGCCTATTTAGCATCCTCCAACTGGGCCTCAATTTACTCTCTAACTTCATTACGTCCAGATTTCCTTGCCTCTTCTTCGAGGACTTCGATTTAAGCGAGTTTCTCATCAATTTTAATTTTCAACTTTCGAGCCTCAACGGTTTTTTCACATTATTTTCGAGATTCCTCTTGAGTCACAAATTTTTCTTCCTTCTGTTTCTTAAGAAGCTCTTCGAGTTCCTCAATGAGGCGGCCTAGAGTGTCTTTCTCTTTTTGCAATGTGGCCTTTTATAGAGCAAGTGCACTGTTGTGACTAAGGGGAGGGTCCATCTCCCTTTTGTGAGCCACTTCTAGATGATTAACCGCTTTGGATGTTTCTTTAGCACCCTTCTCTGCCGTGGCTAACTTCGTGGCTAATTCTGTGATCTCATCATCTTGGAGTTTGATTATCTCTTTATCATGGAGCAACTCCAGGTTAAGGTGATCGATTTCATGTTGCCTTTTAGTAGACACCTCAAAGATTTCTCGGCTAAATGCCAGAATGATTTATGCTACACAAAAACATCTTTAACACATGCAAATGAATTCGCTTTAGCACTCCGTGTAATTGTATGGATAGAAGGAAGAAATTTTATCCTATCTAAGTAAATTTTAGCCGTAGAGGCCTCAGGAGCTAAAGTAGTCAAAGCTGGATCAGAGGTAACAACAGGACGTTTGCTCGACAAGCGATCGCGAGGCTATCAAGAACCAGATAAACACGAATGATTCTCGGGTGGCACAACAGTTTGGGGAACATGAGAAGAGGTCTTATCACCGCTATATACATGACGATTGGGTTGAACTTCCTGATGGGATAATTGAGATTTGGACTTGTGCTTAGAGGATTAAGACTCCCTCGAAGAATGACTTCGTTCCTGGTTATCATCCCTTTCTTTACACCAGCCCGATTCTGGACAACACTGGATCCATACTGTGTTGAGGAGCCCCTTAAGTGAGTAAAGGCACGAGAATAAGACATAACACCTGCAAAACAAACAAGAGCGTATAAGTAGCCATTAAATAAAGGATAGATAAAAGTCATGTAGTGAAGTACGTGTGATTATGAGTGTCCTAGTGTCCCCTCGACAGACCAGTTACTATGGCCTTGCTCATAGGAGTGATTTCCCCTTTGCTAGTAGGAAGAATGTCATCACCGGTCATGGTGGGAGATTAAGCCCCCTAACACTAATGTTGGGAAAGTCAAAAGTCCTAATGTTGTCTGGAATTAGTAGATTTGAGAATCCTTCCCTCGAACTTTCAAAATGCTGAGAGGAAGATTCTTCTTCAACAGAGGTAATGGTGAACTAGACTTTTTAGCAGTTTTCTCCTTTGGTGTTTGTATGCTAGCCTTTTTGTTTTCTTTTTGGCATATAAGATTGCATGCCTTATGATGATTTAACCACAGGCACAATGCCCGAACCTACATCATCACTGCCAAGCTCGTTGGCCTTATCACTACTAATTTCACCTTCTTCGGCATTGTCTTGAGCCTTCTCGACTAGTGGCACGACAGGGCTATCAGTGCCACCTTCTTGTTCCGCAACGTTCCTTCATGTTGCAACGCATCCTAGAAGTCCGATGCTGTACACTTCTTCTAACAACCTATAAAGAGATAACCACTCATCGGTTACAAGGGATCCGATGTCCCTATCCCCAAATAGGGTGGCGCAAATTGCAAAAACTGCCCTTAAATAATTATCACCTTCAGATCGTGGATGGACACATATAGATTTTCGAAGTGTTTATTAGTTCAACATACTACTTAGGATTTTGAATCAGGAAATAGAGTGAAGGCAACAGTTACGTCCTTCCAATCGTCGCCTCGCGAAGCCAGGCATACAACGAACGTAGAACCATTCATGTTTAAAGACACCGAGCTTGTTCCAAGCATCGGTAAAAACTTGACAATTGGGCCCAGAATCGAGGAAAGTATAGGAAAGGATTCCCATCAGTCAGTTGAAAATGTAGATGAACCTGATGTCTTCATGAGATGGCGGGTGGAACAGAACATCCATAAATAGCAAGAAAGTGCCATGAAGAAAAATGTAGCAGTTTAGATGCAGCTGAGCAAGAGCTATTCCCAGATAATTTAGCATCTCTTAGATAAATGAATCAAAAGGCGGCACACATCCAGCCCAACATAAATTAATACGTGTCGTATAACCCTCTGGGGGCTAGTGAGCCCGGTCATTCAATGAAGGGACTAGAACATCTCCAAACGGGATCCAATGTTTAAAGCACAACCTACGAAGAGTGGTCTCACGAATTCTTGAGGTCTCGGAATTCATCGAGTTATCTAGAAATACAACACCCTTTAATGTGTCAGGGGTAGGATTTATCTCTTCCACCGGAAGGGTAGGAACGTCGTAGAAAAGTTCAACCAACGTACCAAAACTCGTCAGTTGCTCGGTTTGGTGTTTAAGAGATAGTCTATCGGATATTGTCATGGAACTCGACTTGGCACCTGAATTACTGTGCTATGAAGGTTGTCTAGAAGACATTGCGGCTAAACGCCTTGAATGTCCAGAGCCCATATCGACTAAGCACAATAGATAATCAAGATTAGAAAAATCAACATGTTCCCCTATGCCAAGTGTAAACTAGTGTGGTGCAGTCCATGCAGTGCAGAGATAAACAATTCAAAATTGAAAGATAAAGTAGTGACGAAACTTTGGATTCCACTAAAGTGTCCGTCATCGCTGACCGTCTGAAGTGGCATTTAAATTGATCGGTTGTGTAAGCTTGGGGATCGACCATCGACATATCGAAGTTTGAAGTTCATTATTGAAGTCCCTATGTTAAGTTTTAATTCATATTCTAAGTCCCAAAAGTTTAGTCATTTAGTTTCAAGTTCGATATTGGATATGCAAATCCTGTTGTCCGTTATAGTTATATGTTCAAGTTCATTGAGATGGGACTGGTTCTAATTATTCGTACAAGTCTGCATGGAGAGGTTTTATTAAGGGTTCAAGCTTGGTTCAAGGGTCTAAAATCAGCTAAGTCCCCATAACCGATCCCTCTCTTAAAGCAAACAATCGATCCCTCTTTATCAACATGACTGGTCCCTATTCCCATCTCTCAACATAGCCGATCCTTATGCTGAAACCAATTCAACTAGTCCTTTAAGCTACACCAACTCAGATCCCTCTATGTTACACAACACTAACGCGACCGATCCCTTCTTTTTCATATTCACGCCGACCCCTCCTTACTCCTCAAACATTCATAACCGATCCTTATACTTAGCCATTTTTACACTTCCCTCAAATTTTTACTCTAATCCCTTTTAACAACACGTGAGACCAACCCCTCTCCTTCATACTCCATCACCACCGATCCCTCTTGTAACGACCCATAGTTTTCGATAATTAAATAGTCAATTTAATGTGGTTTTGTGATTTAATGTTAGAAGAAATATAAAAAATTATGACTAATAATAAAAATATAACAGGAATAAAATGGAATAATATTAATTTAAGGTAATTGACAACTGCTTTAAATACAATTCCAACTAATTAAAAGGATCAAAGAGTTATAATTGGTTTATATTTTAAATAAATTATAGTAGTGTATGTATTAATGGATAATTGGATTAAAAGAGCAATTGATAATTTAAATGTTGATTAATTAATGAAATGGTATGTAATTAATTGTAATTGACAAAAATAGTGTTATGGTAGTATTTATTACATTTTTGTGTAGATAAC
The DNA here is from genome assembly GCA_030765085.1 of Allium cepa. Classification (NCBI taxonomy): domain Eukaryota; kingdom Viridiplantae; phylum Streptophyta; class Magnoliopsida; order Asparagales; family Amaryllidaceae; genus Allium; species Allium cepa. The sequence goes on from CM060928.1 coordinate 224,792,114, forward strand.
AAACTTATAATTATTATTAAATTAAGTAAAGGTAACGATTGTCATTTGTTGTCGATTTGTTAATTGTTGAATTCAATTTGGAATCAAGTGCAACTAAATGTAATAAAATGTTACGTTAATGTAAACTAAGATGAAATTGGAGAATATTAATGTAATGAGATATAAACCAATGTTAATTATATCCAATTGATAATGATTTGATGGAATAAAAGATTGAAATCAAGTTTGATCAATTTATTGGAATTTAAATTTTATTAATTGGATTTATTGAAATTAAATGTAATGAAATATTATGTTAAAGAAAATTAAGATGATAACTGTAAAAAGATTAGTGTAATAAGGTAAATAAATGTTAATTACAGCAATGAGTTGCCAATTGATTGAATAATAAGATGGAAAGGCGAATAAATGGATTTGTTGGAATTTAAAGTAATTATCACTCCATTTATTTTAATTGGAATTAAACACTATAACTAGTAAAATAATTGACATTAAATTGATATGTAAAATTTTTTCAAACTATTGTAAATGTCTAAGTAATCAAAAATGATGAAAATTGTTAATTATTTAATTTGAAATTAAAAAGTGATTAATTAATTTAATATTAATTTATTTAATTAACATGAAAATAGCCATTTTGGTCACTGTCTCGGATTTCAACGAAACTAGTTTCTTCGGATCCGTAACAGCGAATTATTTTAAGGTACAAGTTTCGTAACGGTCGGACTTGTCATTTGATCGTACGGACTCGAAACGCATAGAAATCAATTTGAAATAAGCTGACTTTTAAGCTAACTTCTTCATACGATGGAATCAGGACTTGAAACATGTTCCATTGAATTTAGAAATACCGAAAACATCTATTTTGATATTTGGGATGACCCAATTTCGTTTTGGGAATGAAACTGGCCTTTTGGGTCGTTATTGTCGTTTCGAATAAATTGGATGAGCTATTCTTTTTTATCGGGCCTTATCCATGTATATAGACCTTTCTAAACCCTAACAGCCTTTTTATTTCTCATTTCTTTATGTATCTGTCTATTACATTTATCGGTTCTTTCTTCTTTCCAATGGTTGTAGATGTAAACCCAAATTTAATTTCAAAACAAATCCAAAAATCAAACTCCTTCAAACCATATCAAATTATATATCAATTCGAAGCTCTCAAAGAGCGTAATTCATCGGTACAGTTCTTTTTCAAGTTGGATCATCGTTTGGCTAGAAATTAGCGACCAATTCCGACCGCGATCCGACGGTGGATCGTCATCCGATCAACGATCGGGAGGTGACGTTGGGAAGGTGGTGTCGAGAAGGTCATGAGGATGTTATTTGTTCGCCTCAGATGTCGTCGAGGTTGGCCAAAAAATTTAAAATAGGTTGACGGCGGCGCACATGCTTGGAGGCATTTGGGGTGGAGGCCACCATGGGTAGGTCGGCGTGATAAAGGGAGGAGGTTGGCAGTCGTCGATCAAGGTGCAGGGCGCCGTGGAAGCCGGCGTTCGTGGTCAAAGTCAGGGTTTTTGGCGATTGTTTTGATCGTGATCGAACTATGGAGTTAGGGAAGCGTGAGGACAGTGGTGCTGACGTGGCCTATGGAGAGAGAGGGTGCGACGACCCGACTTCCTATCTCCAGGAAATCGTGTTGCCGATGAAGAAAGAAAGGGATAGAAGAAGAAAAGAAAGAGAAAGAAGAAACACAACCACAACGGATAACTCACAGCGGAACGAATAAAATATAATATATCACATAGAATATTACATAGTATCAGAGTACATCAGAGTTACACATCTTATACAACACATATTAGACAGTTATAAACATCTGTCTAATTCATACAACTCAAGTATACAAGACACAGATACAACATACACAGCGGAATCATAATATATCTACACATGGAAGCCTCCTGCTCCATAACTCCTCCAGAATTCGTCAAGCTAACCTGAATCACTTGACTACTCATACATAATATGAGTACCCAAGAGTTTAATAAAACAGAAAATAAACACTCGGGTCAGACAGGGGTCTGGTGTGAGTAAACGGGTTAAAATTGCTTAACTTTAGAAAACCTTTGAAAAGAAAAAGTATCACGTAAGACTTCCCACACATAAACATGGAAAAGTTTTTACCTTACGCTAACCAAAACATTTGATAGGAAATCCAGTGATATTATAATAGTGTCTAGGGTTTTCAAATAAATAAGAAATAGCCGAAATTGTTACATCTATTAAATTCCAGCTACTAGCCACAAAAGTGGGTAATACAATCAAAACCGTAAGTGTCTCGTAGGAAAAATTGGATTCCAACAATGGCAGGGCTACTGGGGTACCGCCCGTCACAGTACGTGGCCTAGATCAACGTACCGAGGATTACTCCCTTCATCCCCTGCTACACAAGGCCGGACCCATTCCTTACTGAATAGTTCCAAATGAGACCACCCCGTGGTTGGCGCGACCAACCACCCACACAGCCGAATAATAAGGGACTTCTAGACAGGGATGAATCTCACTCTCAAAGTGGGGGCTACCCACGAAGCCTTGGCGCACCTCCCCTGTTTTAGCCATTCCCGGTTGATGAGGCTTGAGGCTGCGATTACCTTAATAGAACATATCACTTAGAATGCTCATCGCCCGCCTGACGATGTGTTGAAAGCATTCGATCCATACAAGTTCGTTCCGGGTTCGAACGAAACCGAAGGCACTATCTCGTTGCACTCGTTTTGGAATCACCCTCAGAGTCAACGACCATAGCCCTTGCACTCTGATTCTCCATCTCGAATCTATAAGCACTATTCCGTCAAACTCATTACGGAATCACCCATAGAGTTATACAGACGTATAGCCCTTACACCTCGAGTCTTCACTCGCTCCACTTGGATTAACGACCTAACGTTTAATTGGAATCGGTGTGGTTTTCGGAATTCCAAATATGGAAACCCGATCCCGGTCTCACCGAAACCAAACGCCATTTTAATGTCCAAGTTGTACTTAAGGGATTTAACAGTTTAAACTTATATTCAGGATGATATATAACCAGATAGATGAATAACATTATCACAACAGATAATCATATCAAACATTCATCTCATAAACAGTATATCACATAACAGATATATCCAAATCATCCAATATCATTCAATCACTCAATATCAATCAACATTCAATATCAACCAATCATCCAATATCAATCATTCATACAGAATTGATTAACTCTAAATCAATTTAATTAACCTATAATTAAATTAATTACTATCCTTTAATCACTTGGATTATCCTAATCCTGCATCATTTATTTATTACAAATCAAATTAAATTAATCATCTCTTAATGATTATCTTTAATTAATCTTCCTTGATTAATTATCTTTAATTACATTCAAGTAATTATCCTAAACCATATTCAGTAATTAACCCTTTAATTACTATCATTAATTATAATAATTAATGATCCTTTATTAATTAATTAACTATAATTAATTACAATTAAACTTTAATTAATTACAATTAATTATACATACTTAAATTAATTACTTTTATTAATCAACCTTGATTAATTTCATTAATTACATTAACTAATGATCTTTATTAATTAATTAACCTTTAATTAATTAAATAATTAACTTATAATTAATCATCTTATTAATCATAAACAATAATTAACAATTTGTAATTACTTATCTTAATTAATTAACTTCTTAATTAATTAACTTCTAAATTAATTATATTAATCCTTGATTAATTAATCCAATTAATTAATCTTTTAATTACTTCATTAAGTAATTATTAATCAATTTAAATTAACAATTAATCCTTAATTAATTACTTAATTAATTAATTATATTTTAATTAATTACCTTAGTAATTAATCTTAAATTAATCTTATTCATTAATTAATTACATTAATTAATTAACTAAAATAAATTAAGTAATTAACTCTTAATCTTTCATAAGTAATTTCTTTAATTACTTTCATTAATAACCCTTAATTAATTTCTTAATTAATTACTTATCAAATAATTAATTCCATCATTAATTAATTCTTAATTCTTTAATTAATTAATTACTTCATAATTAATTAACTTTAAAACAATTATATTAATTAATTCCTTAATTAATTACAACAAGTGATTACCCATTAATCACTTCAACTAAATTACTTCCATGAGTAATTAACTTGCTTAATTACATTCAACAATTAATCATTAATTACTTCATTAAGTAATTACACTTAATTAATTCTTAATTAAGTGATATTTTAAAATTAAATAAATAATTAACTAATTATTTAAAAATTAATTAAACAATTAATTAAGTTACAACTTATATTTCAAATCTTTAATTAATTAAGAAACCATTTATCTTAATTAAACTTTTTTTTTACTTATTAACAAATCATGTTAATTTAGTATTCTTACACTCATAACAAAAATGAATTTAATCCTACTTATCTTCATAAATAAATTATTTGAATTAAATCAAATTTTTTATAAATTAAAACAAATTATTCAATTGGATTTCAAAATCATATCAATAACCTTATTTGAAAATAAGGCATTTAGAAATCTAATCCAAAATTTAAACCCTTTAAACATCTAATTCAAACTTTATTCATTTTCAATATAAATTGAAATCTTAGTTTCAAATCATTATATTTCAAATTGAACTTAAAACTTTGATTCAATATTTAAATTCAAAACATACTTCTTTAAATTTAAAATCCAAAATGTAATTAAATTTCTTTCAATATGAAATCACTTTAAATAAATTTAAATTGAAATAAATATATAATTTCAACTTATACTTTATAAATTTGATTAACATTAAATTTTTAAATGACAAGTTTAAAGTTTTCATTTTTGTTTCTTTATAAAACTTGTTTATACTTAATACTTGATCTAAACTTATTCAGTAAGTTTAAATTTGAAAACTTATATTAATAATTGTACAACCAGAAACACTACACTTAATTGCTCGAGTAAATCACCCAACCTACCCGAGTCCTTCCCGAAGCAAAGCAGAAGCCTTCACCTTCGAATCGCCCCTGAGGCCAACACGAGAGCAACCCAGAAAAAAAGCGACCTCCTCTTGCGTTCAAATCGTCTTCTCCAAAACATCTCTCCCCAGCCCCAAACTGTGCACAAAAGCACGGTGCACATGCACCTCCACTTCCAGCCTCCGTTGACCACCGCGACTATTGCCGCCGATCATAAAACCACACGCGATCACGAATTTGCACCCAGTTTGATCAAGCAACTCTCGAATCAAAATTCGAACAATCAAACCAAACTCTAACAACTTGCAGAAAACGACGACCCCCCAAATCTCCCATTTGCCGATCATCACGGCAACGATGAACCATGCCGACCATACCCTTGAGTCGTCACGACCACTAGCATCCTCCTACCCAAAGGCGAACACTTCCGGTCAGCTATTCGAGTCGCAAACCCCTCCGTCAACATAGCAGAACGAAAACAAAGTAAAACCCTAGTTTGATTCAATTCGAAATATTTTGCCATTTAAAAATTTTGATTGTATTTTGCCCATCTTCCTCACCTCGGATACTAACCTCGACCAAGATTCAAGCTTCAATCATCATGTCATTCGCCGGGAATTCACTATAAACCCAAACCCCTTAAATCCTGATTTTCTCAGTATTTACAAGGCTAAAATTTTTGATATTTGCACCTAATTTCATCATTTACAATTATTAATCTACTACTGAAATCAGATTACAAAATTATGAATTTTTATTTTTGACATGCAACTGATTCTTACTGCATATTTTCATTTTAAACGTAATTTACTCAAATAAAAATCCTAATTCCATTTTTAGAATCATCCTTTTGCAATAACGAACAACTTTCATGTAATCATCAAAGTCAAATTTTGATGTTTTTTTTGGGACATTAGATATTTTCTTTGAATGCAACTCTGGCCTGAAAGATACAGGTAACAGAGTTTTAATAACACAGCAACCATTCTAATTTTCCAGGCATTCTATACATCCATTTCAACATGCATCCAATCTTAAAGAAAATATTTCACATAATCATCATGATATCATCACAAAATCAAGATGTAGTCTAGAACCAAACTGTTTTTAAAATTGTTTACTCACTTGGATATTTTGCAGAACACAGAACATAGCAGATTAAATTCTTTTCCCACTTGAATCCTTAATTTGAAAAGCTTTTACTTGCTGATGTAAAATTCCCCTTTGCATGCTTTTATTTTGTTAGCTTTTAAATCCCATTTGCAGGTTGATGTTCAGGTTGAAGTAGGATTTGAAATGCAGACCTTCATTTGCATGTTGAACCTCATTTTCATATGCAGGTTGAAGATTGTAAGTTGAAGTTGAGAGGAACTTTGATTTTGGTTTTAAATTCTCAGGTTTGTAAATGGATTTCTGATTTTAGCCATTAATTGAAAGAGGAAATAAATTCTCTTCATATTTTTAGTTTATAAAAATTAAATGAGAGTAAGATTTTAGGATAAGGACACTTGTAAATAATTTGGACAAATGTCACTAACCTATTTTAAGAAGCTTACAAATGTTATTAATGTGATTAATAATATTACACATGTCTTTTAAATAATTTAAAATAAACTTTTATTTGATTTTAAATATAAATATAAATTTACATATTTACTTTCTTAATTGATAAATACTTATATGTATATAAATAAGTTTACTTTTAAAAGAAAATATACTAAACTAATTAAAATATAAATAAAAACTTAAACATTCATTTTTAATGTAAATATTTTAAAAGAAAACAAACAAAGCTTGTTTAAATTCCTTTAAAACTATTCTATTAACAAAATAAATCACAATCTTATATTTGAAACAATTGAATCAAACTAAATTATCTTTTGAAAAATCTTATTGAATTTTAAAACAAAACTTAAATGATAATGTTCATTCATATATAGTTTATTAATAGATTAAATTAAATTTTCAAAACAAATATCAAATTATAACATATGCTTACATACATTACAATTTGAAAATTCAACTTTTAAATTAAAACAAAAGATATTCCCATTCACAATATATATCAACATATATATTATAAACAGAATAAAATTTCATTAGCTTTGGAAAATAATTCTTATCAATTTTATTGCCAGATTATAAATTCATTATCCTTTAAAAAAATTAAATTACCAATTTTAAATTAAAATTACAAAGAAAATTATCAAACCAGTTAAATTATTAACACAGATTATTAAATTGTTATTGCCCAAAATTCCGGGTCGTTACAATCCTCCCCCCTTAAAAGAATTTCGTCCCCGAAATTTAAAACAAAGGTAATTTAATAATCCAGTACAGATTTTAAATTTCAAACATTAAAGCATTCCTATCAACCAATTACTAACAACCATAGCAATCAATCATACAAACAATCCCTAACTAATTATCCTGATACAAATCAGAATAAGTCTCTAATATTATCTCGAGTTTCCCGAGTATAAATCACCGGGAGACTCGCTTCACAAAAGCCAACAAACTAACTACACTACCAAAATTCAGAGCTCCTCTCACCTCTAGATTCACCAATCTGAACAAAACATCAGATTACTCTCAAATCCAGCTCAACATCAAAATCCAACTGAACTACAGATTCAATAACCAATAGTGAATCATACACGTATTCCCTCAGAGATACGTGTTACAAAATGAATTCCAGATATCCAAACTGGCAATTCAATCTAACCCAATCAAAACACAGATAAGAAATCTTCAAATGCCATAACACTAACCAACCAATCTTATTCCATATCTGTTCTCTTAACCAGAGAAAATTTAACAACTCTGAAGTCTCTAACTTCAAATACCAAACTCCTTATCTCATATCTGTATAACTTAACAGATAATCCTGGACTGCCAAACTTTTCCTGATCAGCTCAATCTATGCTGATACTTTCAGAAACAACTAGACCAAAACAAACCAGCTTCTGGATCCTATCCAACAGAAAAGCTTTCCAAAACCCGTCGAAATCCAGAACATAAGCTCTATTCCTCAAACAGTAGCAAACTGAACTTACTTCCTTCCTTACACAGCTGCTACCTTGCTTCCGCTGCACAACTCTGATTCTGAAATAAATGAGAATACTATTGATGAACACGAATACAAACTTATCCAATATATCCGGGAAACTTTGTCCACCAAATCCATAAAAATCTGAGTGACACATCCGACTCAGTCACACAACCTTATACCAGAATCCAATTCAAAACTGGATCTGACCAATCCAAATTCCAAAAATTTTCCGAGCTGCTACACCAACTCTTTACTTCTCCAAGAACCATCTTACAACCAGGCAAACTACCCAAAATTGCTTCTGGAACCAAATCAATAGGGAACTCAACTCCCGATGCAGTCAAACTCTGATCATTTCAATAGCTCCTACTTCCACATGAGAACCCTCATCTCAAACAAAAGATAATTCCCAAATAAGACGCAAGTCACTTTTGCGATCCTACCTAGTTCGAATTCCAAAGAAACTGTCCCCTCTTTACCAATTAGAACAGTCTTAAACTTTTCCAAACAAGGTTCACCCTCAAGAAACATTCACCATCTGCTCGGACTGCTAAAAGAAGAAGCACAAAAGATTCTTGAACAAAAGGAGAACAAAACACACTGCAGCTTCCAAACTCTATCTCGATGATACTGCAAAGGAAAAGATCTTCTCGACATCACACCGAACACTTCGAGCTGCATTGCTAGCACAGCTAACCAAAGACTTCAGATCCAAAGGCTTTCCAATCCCCAAAACTATCAACAAACCACACAACAGACCTTTGAGATGGCAGACATCCCAAAAGAAACTCAGCCTCCAAACAAAGCATCAACATCTTGCTCCTCTAAGAAATAAAAAATGAGACCATGCCGAAGCGAAACAACTCATAGGCCTTAGTCTCATATCCCAAAACAGCCAACCTCTTTGCTAAAGATCCAGACAACTTCTACAAAGATGAGTCTTCCCTATGGTAGGTAAAGACTGCTCCTCAACTTCTTCTAAAACTGCTTCAAAAGAAAACATCTTCAGAAAATATCCAAGGATACTGTATCTCACTTCGCAGTTATCAAGATATAATCATTTACTTCTGCACTTTCGACAGATCCAAACTTACACTTCCAAGATGAACTCCGAATCTTTTAAAAAGATTTCCTTCGGATATTTGATAAATCCTTACTCCAAACTACACACCTTACTCGAGACGGTATTAGGTCTACAGTCTCAACAGACACTTCCAATCTCAACATATGGACCTCATCCATTAGTGGTAGTCGTGTTACACACATACCACTACTCCATCTATCTCTAAAACTTATGTTGGAAAATCGGAACAGATAACCCAACAGATTAGGTAGATATAGATATATAAATATAGTTATATATAAAAATTACAAGTACGCTCTCTCAAGAAAACACCACTCCAGAGCTTAGGTATTCGCTCAACCTAATGCTCCCTAAAGAAAGACACACTTCAGAGCCTAGGTATTCACTCAACCTAATGCTCTGATACCAAGTGCGACGACCCGACTTCCTATCTCCAGGAAATCGTGTTGCCGATGAAGAAAGAAAGGGATAGAAGAAGAAAAGAAAGAGAAAGAAGAAACACAACCACAACGGATAACTCACAGCGGAACGAATAAAATATAATATATCACATAGAATATTACATAGTATCAGAGTACATCAGAGTTACACATCTTATACAACACATATTAGACAGTTATAAACATCTGTCTAATTCATACAACTCAAGTATACAAGACACAGATACAACATACACAGCGGAATCATAATATATCTACACATGGAAGCCTCCTGCTCCATAACTCCTCCAGAATTCGTCAAGCTAACCTGAATCACTTGACTACTCATACATAATATGAGTACCCAAGAGTTTAATAAAACAGAAAATAAACACTCGGGTCAGACAGGGGTCTGGTGTGAGTAAACGGGTTAAAATTGCTTAACTTTAGAAAACCTTTGAAAAGAAAAAGTATCACGTAAGACTTCCCACACATAAACATGGAAAAGTTTTTACCTTACGCTAACCAAAACATTTGATAGGAAATCCAGTGATATTATAATAGTGTCTAGGGTTTTCAAATAAATAAGAAATAGCCGAAATTGTTACATCTATTAAATTCCAGCTACTAGCCACAAAAGTGGGTAATACAATCAAAACCGTAAGTGTCTCGTAGGAAAAATTGGATTCCAACAATGGCAGGGCTACTGGGGTACCGCCCGTCACAGTACGTGGCCTAGATCAACGTACCGAGGATTACTCCCTTCATCCCCTGCTACACAAGGCCGGACCCATTCCTTACTGAATAGTTCCAAATGAGACCACCCCGTGGTTGGCGCGACCAACCACCCACACAGCCGAATAATAAGGGACTTCTAGACAGGGATGAATCTCACTCTCAAAGTGGGGGCTACCCACGAAGCCTTGGCGCACCTCCCCTGTTTTAGCCATTCCCGGTTGATGAGGCTTGAGGCTGCGATTACCTTAATAGAACATATCACTTAGAATGCTCATCGCCCGCCTGACGATGTGTTGAAAGCATTCGATCCATACAAGTTCGTTCCGGGTTCGAACGAAACCGAAGGCACTATCTCGTTGCACTCGTTTTGGAATCACCCTCAGAGTCAACGACCATAGCCCTTGCACTCTGATTCTCCATCTCGAATCTATAAGCACTATTCCGTCAAACTCATTACGGAATCACCCATAGAGTTATACAGACGTATAGCCCTTACACCTCGAGTCTTCACTCGCTCCACTTGGATTAACGACCTAACGTTTAATTGGAATCGGTGTGGTTTTCGGAATTCCAAATATGGAAACCCGATCCCGGTCTCACCGAAACCAAACGCCATTTTAATGTCCAAGTTGTACTTAAGGGATTTAACAGTTTAAACTTATATTCAGGATGATATATAACCAGATAGATGAATAACATTATCACAACAGATAATCATATCAAACATTCATCTCATAAACAGTATATCACATAACAGATATATCCAAATCATCCAATATCATTCAATCACTCAATATCAATCAACATTCAATATCAACCAATCATCCAATATCAATCATTCATACAGAATTGATTAACTCTAAATCAATTTAATTAACCTATAATTAAATTAATTACTATCCTTTAATCACTTGGATTATCCTAATCCTGCATCATTTATTTATTACAAATCAAATTAAATTAATCATCTCTTAATGATTATCTTTAATTAATCTTCCTTGATTAATTATCTTTAATTACATTCAAGTAATTATCCTAAACCATATTCAGTAATTAACCCTTTAATTACTATCATTAATTATAATAATTAATGATCCTTTATTAATTAATTAACTATAATTAATTACAATTAAACTTTAATTAATTACAATTAATTATACATACTTAAATTAATTACTTTTATTAATCAACCTTGATTAATTTCATTAATTACATTAACTAATGATCTTTATTAATTAATTAACCTTTAATTAATTAAATAATTAACTTATAATTAATCATCTTATTAATCATAAACAATAATTAACAATTTGTAATTACTTATCTTAATTAATTAACTTCTTAATTAATTAACTTCTAAATTAATTATATTAATCCTTGATTAATTAATCCAATTAATTAATCTTTTAATTACTTCATTAAGTAATTATTAATCAATTTAAATTAACAATTAATCCTTAATTAATTACTTAATTAATTAATTATATTTTAATTAATTACCTTAGTAATTAATCTTAAATTAATCTTATTCATTAATTAATTACATTAATTAATTAACTAAAATAAATTAAGTAATTAACTCTTAATCTTTCATAAGTAATTTCTTTAATTACTTTCATTAATAACCCTTAATTAATTTCTTAATTAATTACTTATCAAATAATTAATTCCATCATTAATTAATTCTTAATTCTTTAATTAATTAATTACTTCATAATTAATTAACTTTAAAACAATTATATTAATTAATTCCTTAATTAATTACAACAAGTGATTACCCATTAATCACTTCAACTAAATTACTTCCATGAGTAATTAACTTGCTTAATTACATTCAACAATTAATCATTAATTACTTCATTAAGTAATTACACTTAATTAATTCTTAATTAAGTGATATTTTAAAATTAAATAAATAATTAACTAATTATTTAAAAATTAATTAAACAATTAATTAAGTTACAACTTATATTTCAAATCTTTAATTAATTAAGAAACCATTTATCTTAATTAAACTTTTTTTTTACTTATTAACAAATCATGTTAATTTAGTATTCTTACACTCATAACAAAAATGAATTTAATCCTACTTATCTTCATAAATAAATTATTTGAATTAAATCAAATTTTTTATAAATTAAAACAAATTATTCAATTGGATTTCAAAATCATATCAATAACCTTATTTGAAAATAAGGCATTTAGAAATCTAATCCAAAATTTAAACCCTTTAAACATCTAATTCAAACTTTATTCATTTTCAATATAAATTGAAATCTTAGTTTCAAATCATTATATTTCAAATTGAACTTAAAACTTTGATTCAATATTTAAATTCAAAACATACTTCTTTAAATTTAAAATCCAAAATGTAATTAAATTTCTTTCAATATGAAATCACTTTAAATAAATTTAAATTGAAATAAATATATAATTTCAACTTATACTTTATAAATTTGATTGACATTAAATTTTTAAATGACAAGTTTAAAGTTTTCATTTTTGTTTCTTTATAAAACTTGTTTATACTTAATACTTGATCTAAACTTATTCAGTAAGTTTAAATTTGAAAACTTATATTAATAATTGTACAACCAGAAAACACTACACTTAATTGCTCGAGTAAATCACCCAACCTACCCGAGTCCTTCCCGAAGCAAAGCAGAAGCCTTCACCTTCGAGTCGCCCCTGAGGCCAACACGAGAGCAACCCAGAAAAAAACGCGACCTCCTCTTGCGTTCAAATCGTCTTCTCCAAAACATCTCTCCCCAGCCCCAAACTGTGCACAAAAGCACGGTGCACATGCACCTCCACTTCCAGCCTCCGTTGACCACCGCGACTATTGCCGCCGATCATAAAACCACACGCGATCACGAATTTGCACCCAGTTTGATCAAGCAACTCTCGAATCAAAATTCGAACAATCAAACCAAACTCTAACAACTTGCAGAAAACGACGACCCCCCAAATCTCCCATTTGCCGATCATCACGGCAACGATGAACCATGCCGACCATACCCTTGAGTCGTCACGACCACTAGCATCCTCCTACCCAAAGGCGAACACTTCCGGTCAGCTATTCGAGTCGCAAACCCCTCCGTCAACATAGCAGAACGAAAACAAAGTAAAACCCTAGTTTGATTCAATTCGAAATATTTTGCCATTTAAAAATTTTGATTGTATTTTGCCCATCTTCCTCACCTCGGATACTAACCTCGACCAAGATTCAAGCTTCAATCATCATGTCATTCGCCGGGAATTCACTATAAACCCAAACCCCTTAAATCCTGATTTTCTCAGTATTTACAAGGCTAAAATTTTTGATATTTGCACCTAATTTCATCATTTACAATTATTAATCTACTACTGAAATCAGATTACAAAATTATGAATTTTTATTTTTGACATGCAACTGATTCTTACTGCATATTTTCATTTTAAACGTAATTTACTCAAATAAAAATCCTAATTCCATTTTTAGAATCATCCTTTTGCAATAACGAACAACTTTCATGTAATCATCAAAGTCAAATTTTGATGTTTTTTTTGGGACATTAGATATTTTCTTTGAATGCAACTCTGGCCTGAAAGATACAGGTAACAGAGTTTTAATAACACAGCAACCATTCTAATTTTCCAGGCATTCTATACATCCATTTCAACATGCATCCAATCTTAAAGAAAATATTTCACATAATCATCATGATATCATCACAAAATCAAGATGTAGTCTAGAACCAAACTGTTTTTAAAATTGTTTACTCACTTGGATATTTTGCAGAACACAGAACATAGCAGATTAAATTCTTTTCCCACTTGAATCCTTAATTTGAAAAGCTTTTACTTGCTGATGTAAAATTCCCCTTTGCATGCTTTTATTTTGTTAGCTTTTAAATCCCATTTGCAGGTTGATGTTCAGGTTGAAGTAGGATTTGAAATGCAGACCTTCATTTGCATGTTGAACCTCATTTTCATATGCAGGTTGAAGATTGTAAGTTGAAGTTGAGAGGAACTTTGATTTTGGTTTTAAATTCTCAGGTTTGTAAATGGATTTCTGATTTTAGCCATTAATTGAAAGAGGAAATAAATTCTCTTCATATTTTTAGTTTATAAAAATTAAATGAGAGTAAGATTTTAGGATAAGGACACTTGTAAATAATTTGGACAAATGTCACTAACCTATTTTAAGAAGCTTACAAATGTTATTAATGTGATTAATAATATTACACATGTCTTTTAAATAATTTAAAATAAACTTTTATTTGATTTTAAATATAAATATAAATTTACATATTTACTTTCTTAATTGATAAATACTTATATGTATATAAATAAGTTTACTTTTAAAAGAAAATATACTAAACTAATTAAAATATAAATAAAAACTTAAACATTCATTTTTAATGTAAATATTTTAAAAGAAAACAAACAAAGCTTGTTTAAATTCCTTTAAAACTATTCTATTAACAAAATAAATCACAATCTTATATTTGAAACAATTGAATCAAACTAAATTATCTTTTGAAAAATCTTATTGAATTTTAAAACAAAACTTAAATGATAATGTTCATTCATATATAGTTTATTAATAGATTAAATTAAATTTTCAAAACAAATATCAAATTATAACATATGCTTACATACATTACAATTTGAAAATTCAACTTTTAAATTAAAACAAAAGATATTCCCATTCACAATATATATCAACATATATATTATAAACAGAATAAAATTTCATTAGCTTTGGAAAATAATTCTTATCAATTTTATTGCCAGATTATAAATTCATTATCCTTTAAAAAAATTAAATTACCAATTTTAAATTAAAATTACAAAGAAAATTATCAAACCAGTTAAATTATTAACACAGATTATTAAATTGTTATTGCCCAAAATTCCGGGTCGTTACAGAGGGTAATGTTTTATTTTATTTTTTTAATTATAAATCGTATAAACTTCTAATTGTTATAACATATACATACAAGGTCCGATTTACACGTAGTTTGTTTCATTGGGATCATATCGAAATTACGGACATTTTACACTACTTTGGACGAATTCTGAGACAGTTGAATTTTGGACCTTTATTTGGATTTCAAATCGATTTGAAATCAAAGGTGAATGTTTTAACCCATTCACAATTACTAAACTATATTGTGTTAGTTAAATAAAATTTATGATGTAATTATGATTAGAAATTAATTGATCGATGTTTGGTATATTTAAATTGTCATTCTAGTTAAATTTGACTTTTATTGCATTTAATCATCGTTTAAATCTATATTGAATTTAATTGTCAATTTAACACATGTTAATGATAATCAGTTATATATTGATGTTTATTGGTTGATTTGGATGATTTTTGTGATGGATGTTTGATTAATGATATTGGATGACTGGATGTTATATTTTATATTGTTATAACATTGCAAGTTCTCTATGGGTTGAAACGATACATACCCGAACGATCTATAGATTAGGAAAAAATCGTTATGGGTTGAAATGATAGACTCGAGCGATTTATGGATTTTATTTAATTCGGGACTGCGGGTTGAAATGATATATACCCATAAAATTTTAAATTACGGATTGAAATGATAAATATTCTTATCACTTGACTATAGGGTAAAAAATTATATATACGGACACCAGATTGGCTAAATTAAATGATGATTTTTATTCCTGAAATTTTGAATTCAGTTAACTGACATTTGAAATAGAAACTGATTTATATAAAATGGATTATTTTCGGTAATCCAAGCATTAATGTTAAAACTGGAATTGATTTATCAAATTTTCCAAGGATTTTAATTGGAATTTCAAAGTTGAAGTGTCAAATATAAATGAATTTATCGAAATTGAGTTATTAAAATGTTTCGATATAACTTTGAAATATATTTTAAACTGATTTAAACTATTTTAATTAATTTAAACTATTTTAATCAATTTAAACTATTTTAATCAATTTAAACTATTTTAATTTATTTTAATCTATTATAACCTATTTAATCCAATTTAAATCTATTTTACCTATTTGAAACAAATTAAATTTATCTAATCTATTTTAAGTCTGTTTAATATAATATTAAATTTATTTAATCTATTTTAAATATATTTAATATATTTAAAATCTACTTAATATAATCTAAATCTATTTAACCTATACTTAATCTATGTAAATCATTTCACATCTAATTAAATCTATTTAACCTATATTTAATCTATATTTAATCTATTTAAATCATTTTAAATCTAACTAAATCTACTATATTTAATCTATTTAAATCATTTTAAATCTAATTAAACCTATTTAATCTATTTTAATTATTTTAAACCTAATTAAAGCAAATTTAAATCTATTTAAACTATTTTTACGATTTAAACTATTTTAACCTATTTGTAATATTTTAAACTATTAAAACTATTTTTGGCTATCAAAACTACTTTCTAAAATTTCAGACTGTGTAAAGTTGAAGTGTTTATATTTAAATCCTTGATGATAGTACAGTTAGAATTTGGAATTGATACCTTTTTGTGAAATGACATAATTGAGTAAATATGATGGTTTTGGAACGAGGATTTAATTAGCCTATCTCATCTATAATTTCAAAAGCGAATATGGTTTTGAAAGTGAATATGGTTTCGAAAGTGAAATGATTTGAAATCGAATATGATATTTATATTAATTACGAAATGGTTTTGGAAATGTAAAAGAACCATCTGAGATGAAATAAGCGTTTGATTGTTAAAGAGACCAGGATCAGATATTGTCATACTCTCTACCAATACCGAAAACCACTATAACAACTGTGTACATGGTAGAGATTCCAGAAATAAAGTAGGAAGGGTTGGCGAACGATTTCTGTATGAGGTATTTACATGACCTTGACTTCCGTGAGTCAGCTTGTAAGTGACTAAAACAGAAGCTATACCTGGGTCAAGTGAGATCATTCTCCGATCGAACATGCTTCTTCGATAACATATTATGACTTTGTGATAATTTGGTGGCCATCCCTTGATTTTGATTATGGAGTGTGTTCCGAGGTGGGCGGTAGTGGCTGCTATGCGTTACCATCAACTCGGTTCTGCAATTGGTATATCTACCCTGCCATTGCCTCGAGTGCCGTGTTCACATGCCCTAGAGCGTCTTCTACGAGTTTTTTGTACCGTACCTACGAGGTGTCCTCTGGGTAAACCATCGGTTCGGTGGAGCTTACGGCATTGTATAAACCATAGGAATATATAAAATGTGTCAAGGGGGATATGGATACTGCCTTAATGTTATTTTAATACTTTACCTTACTGTAGACACTATTATAATAGCGTATTGTACTACATAGTAGATAGTTTATCAGATCCTTAGGAGATGAGAATCCCGAACATATCTTAAGTTATTGCACTCACGGTAGCCACTGGATAGGAGATGCCAAACCCCGTAAACATCTCTGACGCCGTTACAGTCATATTTATTTACTGTTGATTTAAGTTACATAAGATTTCAGTTTTGACTCGAGTATTTTGTCTTTTCAATACGCTCGTGTCAGTTTGAGCTTTTCAGTTTATCGAAGACTGCTTTTTGGAGGATGAAGTCGAAGATTTTATACTATTACTATTTACTATATTCATACTACTGCATCATGTTATTCCACCGCATTTATTTATTTATTCCTGTTTCATGTAACTCTGGTTTTTGTGTTGTAAAAGAATAATCAAATGTATTTATAAAACAGCTTCATGAACTGTTTTTGATTATTATATTTTGTCATTCCGCTGTGAGATTCTATATTTTTTTGTTTCTTTCTCTTTTTCTTATTTCCCCATAACAATCTGCCTTTTTGAATGGTTTAAGTCTGGCATACATGTCTGCTTAAACGTCTAAAAAGGCTGGTCATTACAGTTGGTATCAGAGCTTTGGTTTAGCGATAACCTTAAATTTGTGGAGTCTGACTCATTAGAATTAGGGTCGTAATACACTAGAATGAGTCGTTGAGGGTATATATATGAGAGAGCGTATTTTTTAGTGTTATAAAAGGTTTTTTATTGTGTTAATTTGTACCATTTTGTATTTATAAATTCGGGTCTGTACATAGGATGTTATGACATCGATAGGGATTTCTAAACACCTAATACGGCAGACCGACACAATATTTGTTTTGAAATATAGGTAAATGAAATAATTTTGCCTATTATATTTTTTTTATATGAATAATAGCTTTTATAAATGATATAGTTGGATGTAATATGTTGTTTGTAGGTAATTTTTTTTTATGAACATTGTTTGAAAAAAGGATTTACAAATAAAATGAATATAAATTAAAATTTTACAACCTAAGTTCCATGATTTTGGAGATTTCTTTCAAAAGATTTTGGAATATAATCTTTGCATTATTTTAGAATAAAATATTTGTTTCTGGTATAATTATTTCAAGATGATTTGAAATAAATGTTTTAAAATAATTATTTTAAAGGAAATAAGTTCGGTACTCCGCTCTTAGTCGCTGGAAAATAATTTCTATGATGAGTGCACGCATCATCGACATTCATTTTCGAGTCTCAAAGTGGGAAGACTGCTATAGTAGTTTTACTACACATCTGCTTTGATAAATAAACCTTAATTTTGAATTTCTAAGTATGATTGATCTATAGAAGATATATATATATATATATATGTATGTATGTATAATTTTCTAAGTGACTAAAATGGAACCCGGTTGTTTAGTTCTTAAGTTTCTATAAATTAGAAATTGAAATTATTATAATGAATGGACCTTGACTATGTTAATAATTGGAAACTTCTAAAATGAAAATAAGAAATTTGATGTTAAAATGATTACTAAAATAGATAAGAAACTGAAATTTTGAAACCGTAAATAAAAAGGAAATGAAAATAAGAAATGGTAGCTACTGACACTACAACAAAACAGGCTTTTTACAACGGGAAAAGCCCGTTGTAATATGTTTTCCACAACGGGCAGGCGACCGTTGTAATAGGCGATGTTGTAATAGGTCACCCATATTTTACAACGGGCAGTTATTGTTGTAATGACCGTTGTAGTAACCATTTTTACAACGGTCGTCGATCGTTGTAATAGACTATAATACAAGCTTCTTTGCTCGTTGCAAAATATTTTGACAACGGTTTTCGACCGTTGTTATAGACTTTAATACAAGGCGTCGACCGTTGTAGTAAACTTTTTTACAACGGTCGTCGACCGTTGTAATAGACCATAATACAAGCTTCTTTGCCCGTTGCAAAAAGATGGATAGCATGTTGCACAACATTCCCTGACCGTTGTAAAAAATATTTTGACAACGGTTTTCGACCGTTGTTATAGACTTTAATACAAGGCGCAAATGACCATTGTGAAAATGATTTTTACAACGGTTATTGACCGTTGTAATAGAGTGTAATACAATGCGCTTTGACCGTTGCAGAAAAAATGCAAATTAAAAAAAATTACAGCAACGTATAGGTAGCACATCCATACAAATAATGAATAATTTAACTGTAATAAATATAACGCACAAACAACCAAAATCACATGCGAAAAGACTAAAAGATAGTCATAAAATTCCAACACTCCAAAAAGTCAGATAAGTTTACCTCCCAAATTCATAAATCATTAATACATAACAGTCGGCTATAAATATCAAGTTCTAAGTACAATCATACTAGACTAAGGATATAAAGTCTTTGTGCCACGCGACGGTTGATCCAACGGCCTCTTTAATAGCGGACATCTCTGAATTTGGCCTAAATAAAAAAGCTTCTGGTTCCACCGCTACATCCACTCATACTTTCCAAGCTTCTGCTCCAAGCTTTACAAAATGTACCGATGCATCAGGATCAGTGCTTGCTATTGTCCCCTCTGCAACTACGTTCTTCTCCCAACTCAATAGCCTGCACTTTTTTTTCATCAAACCATCCACAATAACTCGTTCTTGCTGATCTTGAACCTGTTGCGTATTGTTGCTATCGCGGTGTGACTGCAAGAAAAAAAATTGACTTTAGAATATATGATAATCATGATCAGGTGAAGTTACCATTAAAAAATCACTGGCAAAGTTACCATCTCGGAAGTCAACACCTACCAGCAAACCTAAAGTAAATCCCAAAAACGTTTCAAGCCATGAATAAAAGACGGATAAATCAAAAGATGAAAACAGTAAACTTAAAAGAGTTTCGAACAATGTACCCAAGCTGAACAGTGCACCCAAACTGAAAAATGTGAACACACTTACAAATAGATTTGCATTAAGGTTTTAATATGGACCTGTATATCATTGTTATTTTCATTTGATTTTATTGTGTGTTTGTTTTGTGTTTTTGTCTTCCATTTAAAAAATATACATTTGTTGTGTGTTAGTATGTTGCGTGACTTGATTTTGCGTGCATGTTTCTTGTTTTTGTTTGGTTTGCATTTGCATTTTTTAAAAAAAAACATACACATATGAAAACACACACACACACATACATACACACACACATAAACATACATTATATTTCCTTTTTATATTTACAATATTTTCTTTGATTTACATTTACAAACAGATTAATTTTCTGTTACATTGCAAGTACCTCCTCTCTGTCATCAACAGTTCCAACTACCACTCCACTCACCTGACCACTACCTTCCCACACACACAACACTGTTCATCACTGATCGTCTCACACACTCCCCTCTCTCAGCCATACAAGAATGCATATCATTCCATCAACATTCACTTCTGCCTTGCTACAACCTATCACCATTCCTAACCATCACCCATGTTCTCTGCAACACTTCACATACCTCCTCTGCATATCAATCAGCCACTTAATCACTACCCAGTCACAACTTGCCACACTTCATATCACTCAAAAGAGTTTTCACCTCCTTCTGTAATCAATTTTTCCTATCAAACACTATCAACATTTTTCAAACACCTTCCTCTACACACTCATTGCCTCGACAAACTTCGTCTAACCGCTGCATACCTCTGTCCTATTCCATCATCAACTTCAACCACCCTCTTACTATCATTTCACTGCATACCTCTGTCCTAATACATCAACTTCAGCAAATCACCAGCTACCATTCAATGTGACAATACAAACCATTTCATCACCTAACAACAACAACAGTCAACAATTCATCAACAACTCCACTTACTATCACTCCTCCTCCACATAAAACTGCTGCCTGACTAACCATTTCCATCTTCATTTCCTATCAGTGCACCTCTCTACACATACCAGTGCCTGTGCACTTCTTCCCACTGTTTCCCACTGATATACACACACTGAAATATAGAAGTTATAAGAGTGTCTTAACCAACACAAACATCAACTTATATAAAATTTCAATTTTTACAGATCAAATGCGCACAACTACAGCCAAATCACTATAGGTTCTCTTCCTACTAGCAATAATTGTCACCCTATGCAATGCTGCAGATCTTTTACAGTTGGTGATAATCTAGATCTATATCAAACGCTCTTCTACACTTGAACCTCTTCTTATATTTCTAAACTAAACCATCACTTTACTTGTGTTTCGGTGTTTAACTTCGACATAGAGCTATCAGACGTGACTCGGGTGTCTGGAAGTGAGTACCAGAGTTGCACCGCACCTAACTATGTAAGCCTATTTAAAAGTTTCTAAATGATACGGATATATTTGTGAAGGAGGCGGCTAAACATAAATCTTCTGCAATATGAATTCTTGTTTATTTAAAGCCACCAGAAATGTCTGATCTAGTCTACTGTTGTTTCATATCTGCACACGGAGAAACAACTATCTGAAACCAAACAGTAATCATGAAGGTGTTTGTATTTGCTACATTTGTGCTACTGATCCACCAAACTTGTTGTAAATAAGTTCAGTTAGAGCATGCATGTTGCCAAACATGGACCAGGCCTCTTAAATTTGTTCACGTCATGAGTAATTCACTATTGCATTTAATACTAGTTGCATCCTTTTCCTCATCATTTAGCAACCCACTTTGATAATGAATCTGAGCATCAAAATTTATGTTGATGTTTCTCCCAGTGGCTTGGTAGACCCCGATAGATTGTTTTTTTAAGCTTTTATTTTATTTTATTATTATGATTGTTTTTTAACGGTTTTGGCAATATAAAATAAAAGGGTTATCATTCATCTATAAAAATAAATAAAAAATTTGCTTGCAATGGCTTATTTCATTTGTTCCTTTGGAAATTACTGCTTTCGATCTTTTTTTTACTTGCAAAATATAAATTTGTCCCATCGGTGTTAATTTTTTTGTCCATGGTTGATTCATGCAACTACGACTTAGTCATGGTTCAAAGTGCAGTTACAAATCCCTTCTGATAGACGGCTTATAAACTTTATTATCAAGCTAACAGAAACCAACTTGGAGACGCTTTGCCAATGTAAACATGATACTGCAAATTTCAATTTATTATGATGTATAAAAATCAATTTATTTACTATGGCCAATGTCAAAAATTAAATTTCTAATGTTGGTATAAGATAAAGAAAATAATCCAGTTTTTGATACGTAAGTAATCAAAATAAACGATTTTTTTCCTTTTTCCTTTTTATTTTTTAATCAGTCTTTTGCAATAAGCAATTAATCCAGCGTTTAATTTGATTAATTTTTTTTTACCTTTTGTTGTTATCTACTAACATGCACAGTTGGTTTCTGATATCGAAAACTTGATTGGTTTTAAAATAAAATAAACTAAGCGTCACTCAATGCAGAATAGGACAACATGCTGAATGATGCTATCCATTTGATAAACAACATATAATTTTCTTCAAACACAGTCACCTGTGTACTTGCATCAAAATACTCGATGAACTCCCAACTTTATGAGAAAGTAGAAGTGCAACACTAAGCATATTTACAAACCAAATTGAAAGCATATACATAAATATCTACAGTCCTATCTCAAAAGAATAAAAAACTTACGATGCAATCAGCAACAACGGAATTTGGTAGGTCTCCATTTTTCTTCGTATGGGCTTTGCACCATAGCTCATCTCTGATAATGTTTAATATTCCAGTTTCTTTTTTTTGCAAATAATAATAGTAAGAAGACGAATTCGAACCAAAGAAAAAAATTATTGATGTAAACGTACATGCATTTCTTACCATATCTTTCGCTAATCTCGCATATCCCTTTCTGCTCATTGTATGTGGAATTTTATTTTTATCTCTCATTGCTTTGAATTTTTTGCTAGTTTCCTATGTAGGAGAAATTCATTAATAAACTATGCATGTTCAGCCTAGAGGAATAAAATATGCAGGGATAACATATTTATATTTAAATCTGTATAGTTAAAAAAATTATAATAAATTAAATATAACTTGTTACCCCAAATTTCTCCGGCAATTTTTCTTTAACAAAGTCGTTCCACTCTTGAACATTTTCTGTAGTATCCGGTTTTAGCATCGCTAGCCTAGAGGAAGCGTCGGGACAAGTAGAAGCTACTTTAATAGCGGAAACTAACCTCGACTTTGCCTCTCTCCATCGTAATCCCAACATCTTAAACATTAAACCCTTGTATGCTTCATCCACCATGAATCTTGAATGCACAACAAAAATAAGGTAACAAATAAGGTACATGTTTATGTTAATGTTCAAATTTCATATAATTTTGTAATTAGCATTGATATTCATTAGTCATGCATTTGTTGGATATGGATGTCTACAATGTCAATGCACAAATTTCTACTTGTACTGCTCCATACACATAAAACAGTATGCAAAATAATTCACAACTTATATTAACTTATGCAAAATAATTCACAACTTATATTAACATTAAGATTTGGCTGCTTATTGTGAGATGATGATAACATAACAATGAGCAATAATCCAATAGATACTCAACTCCTTATGATTATAACTGATTTGTTGCTATTATCGTGGATGAAGCTACAATTAACTCCAAAACAAGTCATACTCGACACAATTTACCAAAAACAGAGAGTCTAACAGAGGGTGTAGGAATTTTCACGGGGTTCCTTTTAATGTGAATAATGTGATGCGACTGATTTTAGAACAGATACTTATGATGGCTGTAGTCGAAAATTGTAAGTATGAAACATGCAGGTTTGTAAGCTATGGTTGTTGCATGGTTTATGAATGTTTACATTACAAGTTTGAATCAATTATATGACATAAAAATAGATGATAAATAAGTACAAGTATAAATTTGTGCATATAACCACCCACCACTTTATAAATAAGTTATCATGTTGTATTAAAATTTCCATATGGCCAGTTGTTCATAAAAAAGTTCTCAGCACATTTTTCATACCTGAATACAAGTCCATAAATCTTTCTTTAAGTTTGCGTCGACTTTTTTCCACTCTGAGATCGTCAAAGGTATCATCTCTCTTTCTAAGGTACCAAGATAGGATGATAAGTGCTTGGAGTTGGAGCCTATTGGTTGACCTCACTCGTTGAATTCAATTTCAGCCTTTTCATTCCGCATAGAAGTCATCATCGTCTTCCCTCTTTTTTTCCTTGCCGTCTTTTGTTGAATCATTAGAATCTAGGTTGTTCGAGGCATCCATGGCGTTGGGAGTGATATTTTGAGATCCAGTTGAATTAGGGCCAGGATCGAGATTTGAAGCCTGGATTTTATCGGGTGGAGGCTGCATTCCAGTACGGACATGATTGAGCTTTGAAGACTTGATTTTATCGGGTGGAGGCTGCATTTCAGTACGCTTCCGAGGGGATCTTCTAATATTGCTGTTTAAACTTTGAAGAGAATGAGTTGCATCAACATGTCTTGTTTCATTGATTTTCACACCAGCAGGCTTATCTTTTGCATTTAAAGTTGCAACTGCAGCTAAGGATTGCCTCTTTGCATATCTCGCTGCTACCTTTGATATCTGAAATTAGCATACATGCAAAGTTTGACAAAAAAAGGTTATGCTTCTGTTATAAAAAAAGGTAGAACATTATGTACTTTTAGAAAAAACGAGAATAAAGTTTCAAGGTACTGTGTTTTGATAATTGAACTGGCATAAACTTGTACATATATGTTCTAGACAGTTTTGCAAAGGTTTTTAAATTTGTAATATCATGTAGGTCACATTCACTGAGCTAAAACGTTAATCTGAAACAATTATCGTTTTCAGAACTACTTAAACCAGAATGTTCAAAATATTTATTTCAACCCTTCATTTAAAATATAATCCTCAAAGCATAGTAATTTCCAAAGCAATTCAAAAATCTGCAATATATATCTGCATGTTGTATACAGAAGTAGTTAAATCTAATGCTTGTCACTCAGTCAACATCGCATCGGTTTCACTAGAAAACTTATCACTCAATCAATATTACCCCGACATTGTCAAATATATATTTAGTGGAATTTTCTATGTATCGGAGATATCAATAAAGTTAATCATTTCAGGGTCAATAGGAATCAACCCCCACCATTCAAAAAGACTAGTATACCCCAGCGGTCCCATGAAGCCTCCAAAACTAAAAGATCGACAAAGAATGTTGGTCTTGGACTAAGGTCTGAACTGACTAGGGTTAAAACACTCAAGAATGTGGCATAACTCTTCGCGTTGCAAAAATTAATTTGTTTCATGATCTTCAAAAAATATAGGGGAACTAAAGAAGCTGATCAAGGAAATTCAAGAAAAAAACTGTCAAAACAGAAGAGTGAAAGCTATGCATTTCAAAAATCAGAGATGAATAAAACCTCAAAAGAAGGGCAAGTGAAGACAAATACAATGGTAGAACGCAACAGAATAAAGAGAAGGCAGCTAGTATTATCGGATATGTGGACTGAAATTTGTCTGCTAACTGGAAGCAAAATGCAGTGTATTTGTAACAAGAGATGAAATGTAAACTATGTGGCATACAAACGTAAACACAAAATGTTTTTTTTTTTGAGTTTCTCTGTCTTTTTTTTACTGAGAAGAAGAAGACAAAATTTTAATATTTTACCTCTCTTTGATGTTGCTCCATTTTAATTGAAGTGTCAGTTTAAAAAAATTGAAGAAATGTCAGTTTAAAAAAATTGAAGTGCATATTAAAATTTAAATATTTTACCTCTCTTTGATGTTGCTCCATTTTACTCTTGATGCTTCAAGTTCAAATATCTTCTGTTAAGGGAGGAACCTAGAATAAAACATAACGTATATAATTCATGATTAATAATTCATGGTTAATAATTCATGACTAATTAATATAACTGTGCATAAAACTGTATAATTACACTCTTTATGAATATAACTACATGTAACACAAATATCAATAAAGGATGCTTATATCATACCAAAATACCATCATAATCCTTCCTTATATAACTTTCATCACCATCATCGACATCTCTATCATCAAGTAGTGACTCATCTACCGGTTTGCTACTTGATTCATCCTCCTCATCATAGCTTTCCAACTCATGAAAACCTCTAGGGGGTGCTCTTAGCACAACATACCAATTTGAAAAACTACTTTCTCTACAAAAAAACACTTGTACGGCTTGCGTTGCCAAGATGAAAGGGTCGCTTGCGAATTGATTTTGGAATTGATGTAAATTGACTAACATAAATCCATCTTCGACCTTAACTCCATGATCAATATTTGCCCAATCACACTGAAACAAGGCAATTTGAAGCTGCCGGTAGTCAAGCAACAAAATCTCACGCAAAACACCATAATATATTACTTTCTCAATGGATCCATCCATACAAATAGTACTTGCCTCAATGGAAACACCACTATTTTGCGTAGATTTATCATTGTCTTTAGTATGAAAACGGCGACCATTAATTATACAGCCGGTATAAGAAATTACTTGATGGCGAGGTCCATATGAAAGCTAATTTATTAGTTCACTAACATCAGATGTGTTTCTATCATCTTGAACCTGAAAATGCATAATGTTATATATAAAGACTAATCACAATAACATATACTTCTATGTCGAACCTATCCATCTTAAAATATATACCATGTCAACCTTTTTTTTAAACCAATGACTAAAAGTCTCTGAATGCAGCTTTGAAAGTTCCAAATCATCTCGTGAAAGCCGGGGATGCAAAAGTTTTAGTTCCTCATTGTGCATCCTATATACGTAAACATTCATGTCAAAATCTAATTTATTTCACACATTAATTGAATTGAACTTATGCTTACTTAATATAAGGCTCCACTTCCTCGGTATTAAACAACACGTACCGATGAGAAGCATCAATCACCTCCTTAGTGACTACCATAGGTTTTCCTTTGGAAATAGGATGCCCCTCGAGTATGGAATCACTTTGTTCCACTTCATTTCTCTTTTTCCTTTGTCCAATTTCTAATGCACCATTAATATATCCGGCACAATACTTCATGCATTCATCAGCAGAATAGCGCTCAACTATGCATCCTTCAGGTCGTGCTTGATTTTTAACATACCCCTTCAGTGTTCTCATGTATCTATAATCAAGATGCATAAGTAAAATATTTTCATAAGCACGTATATTATTAACTACTAAAGGTACTAATGCCAAATTTTA
The DNA here is from genome assembly GCA_030765085.1 of Allium cepa. Lineage (NCBI taxonomy): Eukaryota > Viridiplantae > Streptophyta > Magnoliopsida > Asparagales > Amaryllidaceae > Allium > Allium cepa. The sequence goes on from CM060928.1 coordinate 224,819,904, forward strand.
CCTCTCAAATGGATACATCCACCGATATTGTCTGGTCCGCAAATTCTTGCTTCCTTCGCTAAACGTATTGTCAAATGAATTATGATGTCAAAAAAAGAAGGAGGAAAATATCTCTCAAGGTCGGATAGTGTTAATGCGACCCGATTCTCAATGGATTCTAATTTATCTTTATCAAGCACTCTTTGGCAAATGTCGTTGTAAAAAGAACATAGTCGTAGTAATGCATTCCTTGTCCCTTTAGGTAGAAGTCCTCTCAGTGATACAGACAATAGTTGTTGCATCAAAACATGATAATCATGGGACTTTAGACTTGAAATTTTGTTTTGTTTTGCAAAACATTTTCCAATATTTGAGCTATAGCCATCGGGTACTTTCAAATTCCTCATTCTATTGTGAAAGATCTCTTTTTTTGAATCATTGCATGGGGCGGTTGGAAGTAATGCTTTGCTTCCCATGTCTATAGGATGTAACTTTTTTCTAATACCAAGTACTTCTAGATCTTTACGTGAATTAATGTCATCTTTTGATTTTCCTTTAATATCAAGTAACGTACCAAGAATACTTTCACCAATATTTTTTTCAACATGCATTACATCTAGATTGTGACGCAAAGGAAGTACCTAAGAAAAAAAAAATAGACTATAACTAATTAATAATAAAGTATTGATTACATAGATAGAAAAGAAGAAGCAATTTGTTTCTGATTAAACTTTACCTGCCAATAAGGCAAATCAAAGAAAATAGACTTCTTCTTCCACATTTGACTTCCTTTTTTCTTCTTATCTCCCCTTTTTCTTTTCCTTTTTTCTTTCTCTTTCTCTTCCTCCTTTGGTTTTTTCCCCCAATCATTGCAAATATCTTTAACAATATCAAAGACTTGAGCACCGGTTTGTATTGGAGGTCTTTGCCTAGTCTCTATAGTTCCATCAAACAAGTTTTTTCGTTGGCGATATTCATGATTAGGATCAAGGAATCGCCTATGGCCTAAATATGCACACTTCTTACTAAACGGTAACCATATTGAGCACGTATTAACGCCACAAACAAGGCATGCCCTTTTACCCTTTACGGTGCAACCTGCTAAATTTCCATAAGCTGGAAAATCATTTATCGTCCACATTAAAATTGCATTTACTCTAAATTCGTTGCGAGTGTATGCATCATAGGCCTTCACCCCTTTATCCCATAATTTTTTTAAATCTTCAATAAGTGGTTGTAGATACACATCAATATCATTCCCTGGTTGTCGTGGTCCAGGAATTAATAATGATCACATCATATTATCTTTGTGCATACAAAGCCACGGAGCGAAGTTGTACGCAACAAGATATACTGGCCAACAACTATACGCACAGTTCTAATCCCCAAAGGGATTAAAACCATCACTTGCAAGACCAAGCCTTAAATTTCGTGGATCGGATGCAAAGGAAGGGTACATCCTATCAATTGTAGCCCACTGAGAAGAATCTACTGGATGACGTAATTTACCATCTTCACTCTTATGATTGTTATGCCACCTTAATTGCTATGATGTTTCTACGGACATGAACATTCTTTTTAGTCTTGGTATTATTGGAAAGTATCTCAAAACCTTTATAGGCACTTTGGTTTGCTTTCCATCTTCATTTGTCTTGTTCTTTTTCCAACGAGAATTTCCACATTTTGGACAAATATCACTATGTGCAAGCTCTTTCCTAAAAAGACAACAATCATTTACACATGCATGTATTTGTCTATAGCCTAAACCAAATGATTTAAGCAGCTTCTTTGTTGCATACGTCGAATCAGGAAGCGTGTTCTCCACAGGCAGCATATCTTTAAGAAGTTTAAGAAGTTCCGTAAATGCAGTGTCAGATACACCATTTCGAGCCTTGTGCTTGTAAAGAAGTATTGTAGCTGATAACTTTTTGTGGCTTGTACAACCAGGATACAAAGGAATTTCAGAATTTTCTATCATCTCCTTATTCCCTACCCCTTGCCTTACATTAGAATGATCTTCCATCTCGTCATTACATATTTGTGTGTCTAAGTACATTCTATATGAATTTGTCACTTCATCGCCTTCATTTTCTAAAGGGCGTGCTTCCTCGTGAAAAATCCATACATCATATGTTGGGTCAATTCCAAAACAAACCAAGTGTGATACAACTTCCCTTGACAGATGGCGGATAAGATTCCTACATTTTGAACAAGGGCAAATAATGTTTTCTGGATTTCCCTTCCTTTCTGCATGCCCATACACAAATTTTCGAACAGCTTGCCTGTATTCTTCAGTCATTCTATAACACAAAGGGATAAATAATCAACCATAATAATTGCAAGTATAAAACTGATAAAATAAAATTGACAAAACCTTGGTAGATGAATCCATGCTTTGTCCATCTTGATAATCCTTTGATGTTAGAACCTAATGAAAAGATGTATATCCGTTGTAAAAATTGCGTTGTAATATGGTATTTTTGTTGTAGTGTAGACACCCCTACTTTGTTGGCTATCTCTTAAGGGTGAATTCTAGTTAATTGGGTTTGTTATAGGCTATCTCTTGGGTGAACAAAGTACTGTAAAGTTCAGATTTCACTGGTTTTAATCTTCACATTTTAGTACTAGTTGTTTGTGAATATTGCAACAGGTGTATATAACACCATTATATGACCATATTCAAACTGTTCCTTCCAAATTGTGCTTCCTGACATTATTGCAATGTAATTTTTTTTTCTTAAAAAAAAATATAAAATCAAATCACTAACATTAACTGTAATCAAGTTGCAAAGAGCCTATTCAAAGTGACAAAACATTCATCAACGCATGGAAAGGCCGGCAAAAATACAAAATCTTCTCACCAAATCCCACTTGACCAAATTAGTTTTATTAAAAATCATCATATAATAATCTTAAACTAAAAACAAAAAAAAATTATTAAAATAAAGTTAGATATGTTAGATGATCTGAAACACAAATATTCTCAACATCTCATTTGCCTATTCCTACATTCATGAACAAAGCAGACCATTCAAAAATAACAAAACCTCCCTATATTCCTCTCCACCACTCCATTATACAGTGCTTTAATTACCTCTAATTTATCTCTTCTGCTGCTCCATATATTCCTTATTTCTATATTCAAAAATATCAAATTTTCAACTAAACGTTCATATCTATGAAACAGCAATAATGACAACAATGTCAATGGCTACAAAATCCATAACTAGCAACAACAGTTTGTGTTTCTATAAAAAAGATGTACACGATGTATCAAAGGCTTGGATCTCTCTAGGGTGTTTGAAGAACGGGGGCGATCGAACGAGGAGTACTGCTTTATCCGTGAGAAATAGTCTAGGAGGAAGTAGGAACGTTAGCGTTGAAAAAGTGAATGGAAAGAGAGTAAATGGAATTGATACGAAATTGTGTGTACATGAAGATGAAGGCAATGATGAGTCTATGAAGAGTTTTAGGCTAGGGAGATTCATCGACAATGATAAGTTAGTGTATAGACAATCATTTGTGATTAGATCTTATGAGATGGAATGATATGGATGTCAATCAACATATAAGGTCAACCTCCTATTTTTATTTTATGCAGTACCTTCATAAAGCAGTAAGTATAGTAGCTAGAAATTTCATGAACCTAAAGCAAAACCTATTTCCAAATCACATGAAGACTTAAAATATTAAGAAGAGTGGTTTTAGGCCATGCAAAATGTCAGGCACTGTTACTTCTTCTAGGAAAATATTTTTCGGTGAAACTTTTATTTCTAACAGATTTCGCTACAATATGAACATAAACTAGAATCTTATCAAAATCAAGTAAACATAAAACATAAGCTAGAATCATTTGTTCGGTTTTATTGATTCTCAAGTATTCGAACTATATTTATGCATAAATCTAATCCAAGAACCTTCACATCTGGCAGCAAAGATTGCCATCAAACAAGTAATAACTTTGAAAATCTAAGATGATGCAGAGGATTCTTTTAGAAAAATCTGTACTTAACAACAGCGCCTAACATAGCTTCTCGCATTATTATGCTATGATTGATGAAACTTTATAATAAAAATCCAAAGAGAATCCGAAGCGAATCTAATACCTCAATAGCAAAGCGAATGATTGCAGCGAAGAGAATGATAGTCTTCGATTTTTAGAATGTCCAGACCTTTCGAATTTGGATAGTCTTCGATTTTGAGAACAAGCGAAGTGAATGATTGCAGGGATAGGGTTAGTCGATTTGGGGTTTGGCGGTCAAATTTGGGGAAAGGCGGACAGTGAAAGGGAAAGGCTGAAGAAAAAATATGTTTACGTGTTTAGATGGTAATTTATTAAAAAACCCTTTGACATTATACAACGGGCAATTTATGCCCGTTGTGAAAATGAAACCTATTACAAGGGGCATAGAAAGGTCGTTGTAAAATATACAACTATTACAAGGGTCAGCAGAGGACCGTTGTAAAAGACCCAATATAACTCTACTACAACGTTCAAAAACTGACCGTTGTAATAAAGTTATATTACAACGGGCAAAAATTACCCGTTGTAAAAATAACGTTGTAATAGAGTATTTTTGTTGTAGTGTGAACATTTTGTTAACTAAATAAATTAAAGAAACTTGGGTAATATTCAATTGCATTCTAAAGACATATATATAACTTACCGAAATGTTAAAAGTTGAAATGTTAAATAGGATATATAATAGAATATTGTACATGTAAATTTTAGTAGATGAAAGTGTTCGGTGGAATTACTTTTATAAATTAGAATTCTGGTATTATAAATTGTTATAAACTTAAGTCCATAATTTGAAACGCTACTAATTAAATGCAATAGAAGTGAATAATATGAGAAAAATGATTATAAACTTAAGCTAACATTTAAGCTATTTATAATCAAATTGAATGGTAAAGAGTAACACTGTAAGTAAATAATTAAAAACTTAAATTAATATTAAAGCCATTTATAACTAAAATGATTACTATATAGATTGAATGATTATAACTTCATAAACCATTGAAACAACTTAGAAATGGAGTTAACATTCAATAATAATGTATATGGAAGAATGAATATAAAAAATATATAATCTATAAATGGTGAATTAAATTGTAAAGAAATTTACCTAATAATGTATAATCCAATAATTGAAATAAAAATAAGTTAAGCAATAAATGTAAAGCAATAAAATGAAAGAAAATGACATTGTACGAATAAAGGAGAAGTGAACTTTTGTAAGTAATAGTGAATGTAAATTAATGAAAATAAACATTATATGAACAAGAAAAGTAAATGATGAAAAGAAGGGACAAACTAAATTATAAATGTGAAGTAAACTGAAATAAAATGTATATAATTCTTCAACAATGAATTCATTTATGATCCAAATAATTGAAATGGATATAACTTATGTAATTAAAGAATGTAAATTAATGAAATAAGCCTTACATGAATGAACGAAAACTTTGTAAGTAAAATGATGCGAAAAGATAAGTAGAGTAAACTTAAAATGTGTTGAATTCTTTGTTTGTTGGGTTTATGGATTGGTTGGGAAAGGATACTTCTATTTCGTATAGACATGTATAAATAATCTATAAAGCTATCTACAATTGTTAAGTGTATGGTTTACTTCATAGTTTTTATATGATTAGAAGTTCTGAACTCGAACAAACCATTTGTATTTGATTGCCATGGATGGATGATTGCTCTCTTTGTTGAAAATGATGTTTATACTGTTGTTTTCAAATGATTATTGTTATGTGGTGATGTTTTGTTTGTTATTTATTGAAACAACTTAAATATTTTCTCTTTTACTTATTTATTGACCTCCTTGGATTATATAAGTGGAATACAGGTATGGAAGCAATAGCTACTACTTTTGGTTTCATAAAATAAGCATTGTTTGCCTGACAAATAGGTACGTTCTCAAATTAAGGTTTTCTAGCGGTATTATATTATTATTTTCCATGATTTTGGATATTTTTTTTGAAAAATATGATATATTATTATTATTGATATTACTATTTCTTCCGGACCTCTCCGTACAAAGGAGACTCTGTCGAAATTTTTAGTGAATTTTGGACTTAGAAAAATTTATGAAATGTTTTCAAACTTTTATTAACTCGAATATAAAAGGATTTAATTGTTATAAATTGATATATTTTATTTAAATTATTTAATTATGTAAATTAATTGTTTATAAATTCAATATTTTGAATAAGATATATTGATTTCTTAATTCCTTCTTTTACCTTTTCGAGGACGAAAAGTTTTGAGTATGGAAGAGTGCAACGGCCCCTAATTTTCGGTAATTAAAAATAGTTAATTTAATGAGGTTTTGTGATCTAATGTTGGAAGAAATAAAAAAAATTATGATTTAATAATAAGAATATAACTAGAAATAATATTAATTTAAGGTAATTGATAACCGTTTAAATGTAATTACAATTAATTAAAAGGATTAAAGGGTTATAATTGGTTTATATGGTAAATAAATTATAGTAGTGTATGTATTAAGGGATAATTGGATTAAAAGAGAAATTGTAATTTAAATGTTGATTAATCAATGAAATGGTATGTAGCTAATTGTAATTGATAAAAATAGTGTTGTGTTAGTAGTTTTGACATTTGTGTGTAGATAACAAACTTACAATTGTTATTAAATTAAGTACAGGTAAAGATTGTCATTTGTTGCTGATTTGTTTAAATTGTTGAATTCAATTTGGAATCAAGTGCAATTAAATGTAATAAAATGTTACGTTAATGTAAATTAAGATGAAATTGGAGAATATTAATGTAATGAGATATAGACTAATGTTAATTATATCCAATTGATAATGATTTGGCCGAATAAAAGATTGAAATCAAGTTTGATCAACTTATTGGGATTTAAATTTTATTAATTGGATTTATTGAAATTAAATGTAATGAAATATTATGTTAAAGAAAAATAAGATGATAGCTGTAAAAAGATTAGTGCAATAAGATAAACAAATGTTAATTACAGCCATGAGATACCAATTGATTGAATAATAAGATGGAAAGGTGAATAAATGGATTTATCGGAATTTAAAGTAATTATCACCGCATTTATTTCAATTGGAATTAAACACTATAACTTGTAGAATAATTGATATTGAATTGATATGTAAAATTGTTTTAAACTATTGTAAATATCTAAGTAATCAAAAATGATGAAAATTGTTAGTTATAAAATTTGAAATTAAAAGGTGATTAATTAATTTTTTTAATTAGCACGAAAATAGCCATTTTGGCCACTATCTCGGATTCCGACGAAACTAGTTTCGTCGGATCCATAACAGTGAATTATTGTACGGTCTCAAGTTTCGTAGCGATTAGACTTATAGTTTGATCGTAATGACTCGAAACGCATAGAAATCAATTTAATTAAATTCAATTGAAATCAATTTGAAATAAGTTGATTTTTAAGCAAACTTCTTCATACGATGGAATTAGGACTTGAAATCTGTTCAATTGAATTTAGAAATATCAAAAACATCTATTTTGATACATGAGTTGGCCCAATTTCATTTTGGGAACGAAACGGGCTTTTCGGGTCGTTAATGTAGTTTTGAATAAATTGGATGTGTTATTCTTTTTTATCGGGCCTTGTCCATATATATAGACCTTTCTAAACCCTACCAGCCTTTTTATTTCTCATTCCTGTACGTATCCGTCTATTACATCTAACGGTTCCTTTTTCTTTTCAATGGCTGAAGTTCCAAACCCAAATTCAATTTCAAAATCAAATCCAAAAATCAAGTCCTCCAAACCATATCAAATTATATACCAATTCGAAGCTCTCGAAGAGCGTAATTCACTGGCATAGTTCATTTTCGATTCGGATCACCATTTGGCGAGAAATTGGCGATCGATTTCGACCATCCATATTAGGTTTTGACGATCTGACAGTGGATTGTCGTCTAATCGAAGATCAGGAGGTGGCGTTGGGAAGGAGGTGTCAAGCAGGTCACGGGGATGTTATTCATTCGCCTCAGATGTCGTCGAGGTTGAGGAAATTTAAAATAGGTTGACGACGGCGCACATGCTTGGAGGTGTTTGGGGGTGGCTGCACAACCATGGGCATGCCGGCGCGGTTAGGGTAGGAGATTGATAGTCGTCGATCAAGGTGCAAGGCGCTATGGAAGCCGGCGTTCGTGGTCAAAGTCAGGGTTTCTAGCAGCTGTTTTGATCGTGATTGAACTGTTGAGTTAGGGTAGCGTGAGGATAGTGGTGCTGACGTGGCCCTAAGGGGAGAGAGGGTAATGTTTTACTTTCGTTATTTTAAATTATAAATCGTATAAACTTCTAATTGTTATAACTTTCACATACGAGGTCCAACTGACGCACAGTTTGTTTCGTTGGGATCGTATCGAATTGGATGAATTCTGAGACTGCTGAATTTTGGGTCTTTATTTGGATTTCAAATCGATTTGAAATCAAATATGAGTGTTTTTGTAATGGCTCATTTTTCCGTACTGTTTGAATCGACAATAAACCGCGCATGTCCAACTCAAATTGCACGAACAAGCAGATCGTTAAGAGTAGAAAGAAAATAAAGACAGAACAGAATCTCACACGAATGGAATAACATATATCATTTCAAATATAATCTTTACAGCGGAAAATTTTAAATACAATATCAGAGTCTAACCTGAATTCAGCTTGGATAGTTATAAACACCCGTCCTTACAATTGCCGACAAACATCAAAATAAAACCAACAAAGCACAACGGATAATAGAATACGTCCATTCGATGATGAAGATCACCAGCTCTCCTCTGGAAACTCCAACCGTCTTCAACTAAACCTGAAACTACTCAAATCTGACCCGAGTATTAAAAATACCCAGATCAGGCTTGATAAACCAGCATGAGATACTCGAAATTTAAATGTGTAGATCATGACGTTGTTATCAAAACCTTTGAAAAGAAGGGTATCTCATAAGACCACGTCCAAACATAAACACAGACGGGTTTGAACCTTATGATAACCAAAACATTTTTATACCAAAATACACTTGATATTATTTTTAATGACATTCCTTTGAAAACACTTTTCAAATAAAATTATTCAAATAAGGTATCAATACCTGGAGTAAGTCTAAGTAATATCCTGGACTAGGTCAACGGAATATATGATACCAAAAGGGGTAGTTGAAATGTTTGCAAGTCATTACAGCTATTTTGGGAATACAACCAAAACCATAATCTCGTATTAGGTTTAGATTTCCAACATGATAGGAAACTAGTGGAAAGATCAATCTGTATCCACGGCTTACGTCCATGATTCAGACGCCATTATACAACAATACAAACGGCTAAAAGTGGATACAATCAACGAGTAACATCCAAGGACTTAGAATTCACGTATCCCTGCCATGAGGCCCAGACGTATATGGCACCTGGGGCTCAGAACATCTGATAACCCAAATCACTACTATCCAAAATGTGAGCATACATCTGACCACATAAAATTCCATCATAACCGGGGTGTGAGGCTCGCGAGGTTACGCTCAATTTCTTCAAAGCCACGCTTTTCATACCAAACCACGCTTTGATCATAACAGGTTCCACTTTGGATGTCACACTGCCATTCCTTTGATTACTATTTGATTCCTACAAAATACAACTTCTGAGCTTGTAAGTCTTAGAGAAGGGTGTTAAGCTAAGAGAAGTTTTCTTCTCCGCCACCAAGCAGATGTACATTTGTAAAAGTCAAAAGTTGTGTCTCAAAAATGCAATGTCAAATGTAAAGGCCCGAAAATCCATACTCCTTTGGGCTGGCAACATTCCACAATAATCCAGCCAAAGGGGAACAAACTTCCGAATCTTTATGGTTAAAGAAGAAGAAAGAGGTAGAAGAAGAGAGAGAAAGAAAGAAAAACAGAAAAACAAATACCAGAACAGGAAAGAACAACAGACAATATCAGAATCTCACCATTCGCAGCGGAACAACATATAATAGATAAATGAATATTTATTAAAACAAAGAACTATACATTTTATACATTACATCACATTCATTATCAGAGTTTACAACAACAAACAGCGGAAAAGAAATACTATATACCATAGATACAATAAATAATACTCTACGCCATCCAGCTCGCCTCCAGATATCTGTAGCAACACCGGAATCCCGAATGACCTGATAACCTAACTCTAGACTGCCCGTGTAGAAATTGGTGGGCACCCAGAGTTTAGGAAGGGAACAATAAACTCCAGGTCAGTCATGTGACTGGTGTGAGAATTAAAAAAACAGTTATTTATCTTTAAACAAAGAATAGGATAATTTTTAAATAAATTCGCAATGCTTTTTAGAAAATGAGACTACCATAAGGCCTCCTGCACACACACACACAATGCAAACGCAGAATCGGAGGAGATTTCTCCTTATGATAGTCAAAAATGCTTGATATGCATAAAATCAAATCATTTTTGATATTATTATTAGTGCATAGTGTAGAAAACAATTTCGAAAGTAGAATATAAATCTTAGCCAGCATAGGCATTCCGCACTTATGCCTACTATAGCTACTATGTTCAATAGCAGGTTACCACAACATTCCATAGCAGGTAATACAATTAAAACTGTACAAGGCTCGTGTTGTTTCTTTGGATTTCCAACAAATGGTCAGGCCAAGGAACTTCCCATTGCCACATGGAAACGCCTCTGGAATGACGTCCCGAGAACCTAATCGAATCTCTGCCAACACAAGGCCGGGTTACCCCTAATTGGGTAACTACTGACACGAATATGTCATTCCCCGATCGTAACTGATCTATATCCGAGGATCCCCGATTTCCAACAACCACAAAGTAATAGATTTGCAGTAACCACATAGGTTAAGTATCTGGGCTTCATACCATGATACCACCTCTATCCAGAAGGAATGACATACACTAAAGGGGCGCTACCCCCTAATAACCTTGCCGCATCTTTCCTGTTTTGACCATTTCCGGGGTGTGAGGCTCGATGAAGTCTCATCCACAAAGCCACGCTTTACAAAAGCAGTGCTTTGGGTCAACAAATGATCAAAGCAATGATCATCAAGATAGACGATCAAACAAATGATCCTATCACAAACGATCAACACAATGATCATTTCACAACATCACTCAGCATGCCACACTACTAAATTGGGAGTATATCACTAATAACCATCAACTATATAACCTCTGAGCTCGTACGTCTCAGAGAAGGGTGTTAAGCTAAGAGAATAAATTCTCCGCCACCAACAGAAATATATTTGAAAGAAATCAGCTTTATATCTCAACTTGTAATGTCAGACATACAATCCATACAAGTCCGTTCCGGGATTGAACAGAACCGAAGGCGCTTACAAAGAAGCCCTTGCAATCCGGATATTCACTAATCACGTCCGGACAACCCGTCACTAAGGGTGATAAAACCTCTGTATCGGAGATCAGCCGATGCAGAGTAACTCGACGGTAATCCATCCGTTTTCACAAATATCGGGTCTTTAACACCGGTCTTCAAATGCAATTCATAACGACGTATCACATATTCGCAGTGGGTTATACGATCCCATGGTCCTTTCCCGGTTAACCCGAATAGTCAGCGCTTATTTAAAAATAAGTGTGGCATCCAATTCAAACAATCACAACAAATACCTATTTGAAGGTAAATATTGATAGTCGGTTATTTAACTATCAATAAAGATGCGCCACATTAACAGATTCCAAATAATTTCTCAAATTATTTATTTTCCCAAAAATATCTTTACAAGATATGAAATTTTCCACACTTCAAAAATAAACAACGTTTATTTTGAAAACCAATTTTCCCTTTCCACTTATAAATTCCATAGTGAATTTATATTTCAAAATATCCACTGATCTACATTTTGCAATAGATTTCAAATATTTAATTCCAATTTATCTTCAGAAAGATAAATTCTCAAAAACGTTCCATTTCATATTGGAAAAGCATTTCCATACTTGTTTAATAATAAATATTTCACAAATCTTATTTATTCTCAACAATTTGAAAATATTCAATATACTTAAACCATTATTAAGTATATATTTCATTTTATAAGGAAATCATTCTTTTATTCACATTTATTTGGTTCAAAACGAATGTTGCGTAAAACATTGTTATGACAACCCAAAATCACTAGTATAGGGATTCGAAATTTAAAATAGATATATATAAATCCCAATACTATACAAAGTATTTCCTTTCGGAAATCATTTAATATAACAACAGTGTTATAGTCCACCATTTCCTTCTTTTCCTCGAAAACGTCTATTTCAACAATGAATGTTGAAATCTACGACTTCCTTTCCTTCTATTTCTCGAAAACGTCTATTTCAACAATGAATGTTGAAATCTATGACTTCCTTTCCTTCTATTTCTCGAAAACGTCTATTTCAACAATGAATGTTGAAATCTATGTTTTCGATACTTGATGCATTTTAAAACATCTTTAAATCGTTTTAAATTCTATTTAAAACATCCTTTTCCCAAAATATATCCATTTTATTTAACGATATATTCACTGTTCAAAAACGTGAATATAACTCCTTCAATAAACTTTTATATTCAATTGATCAAATTCAATTGATTACAAATTTATAAACAATGTTTATAAATTCTATTCCTATTTATAAACTTCGATTTATAAATTTCCTTTATCAATCCAATTCAAGTTATATAACTCAAATTTATACCAACAGTCCATATTATAAGTTAAGTACTTATAATTCATTCATTCATTTACCAAATCGTTCTTTTTAAGCTTCACAAATTCCAAATCTTATTGCTTATAAGATTCTTTTATATTCCATGACAATTTCAACTTATAAAAAAACATTCCTTTATTTACAATTTCTATAAATATCTCATTTAAACGCCCAAAATCCATTTTATAAGTTAATGACTCATGAATCTTTTATTTTCAATATCTATTCATTTTATAACTTTCACAATTTATAAATCTATAATTTTCAATGATCCATTTTATACTTCATTTTAACACATAATAAACTCGTTTATACTTCCAATATTTATAAATATCAATTTATAAAATCTTTTATATTCATCCATTATAATAATTCAGAAATCCAATTTTAAATTATTATATAAATCTATTTATTTTTAAAAACCACCTTTGGTTATATTTCACAAAAATCTTAAATTCTATAAATTTAAAAATTAAAATTTTAATTTAATTAAAAATGAATCAACTCAAAATTTCAATAAAAAAATATACTTTGGAAAAATCAATTTCAAATCCTTTATAATTCAAAATCGTTAAAAATACTTTTAAAAATGGATCCGATGATGCAACAGCATCCAATAGTCAATCATGGCACAAATATCATATATCAATATGATAGTCAATAATCACACAATATCTATAATCATATAAATATTTGTGAGGAATCCAGTTGGATCCCTCCAACCTGTTTCCCTGCATCCACAGACGTTAGCACAATACCAATTCCACTTCAAGGTGGAATATCGCGGTATATGGGATTTTATAAAATATATATCCGCTTAATAGGCGGCGCAATAGGGTCTCATCCGCTATACAAGGCGGGAAATCAATCAACTGCAATATATACATATGCCAATATATATATATTGCAATATATATATATATATATATATATATATATCCTACGATATCTAATATCACAATCAAGCAATCAATCAATCAATCAACAAATTTTAAATATAACTATTTAAAATTTAACAAACACTTTTGCGTGAGAAGTTGTCACCTTAGCTTTTATTTTGCAGTCCATTTCCATTCCAGCTCGATTTCACGATTTTTAAACCTTGTATAAACAATTATACAATTTATTAATATTTGAAATAAATCGAAAAATAAATTCCCATTGAATAGATTTATTTAATTCAAAGTAATAATTTGATTTTTTTTTTTGAACTAAATTTTCTTCAACTTTTAAATTTATTATGATTCTTTTTTTCCAGTTTTATCTATATAAGTAATTCTGTTTCTATATATTCATTTTATCAAGTTAAAAACAAAAATTATTTTATACCTTAATAAAACCCCTTTACTATTTACATAAGAACTATTACAGTGACTCATATATTTTTCTATTTTCACAAAATCTTTTCTGTTTTATAACTTACTGTTATCATCTTATTTACTTTAAATACTTCTGCCTAATAACAAAATTTATTCCTGTAATTTTTTTTCTTCTTTATAAACTCCTGTATATATTTCTATCTACAAAAGATTTTCTATTTTAAACTATATATAAATTTTAATTTAAGACAAAAATAACAATACCTTCACTGCCGCAATTGATGACCCATCTGACTCCTCCTCGCTGCTGCCAACGATCGAACGAACAGAAGAACTCACACCCACCAACCATTTACACGCGCGCGCTCGATCTCGAGCCACTGCCGCCTCCGATTCCGAGTCGCCAAACCCTACCAGAAATCGCGAGTTCAAGTCGTGATGTCATCTTGCCTCCACTCGCTCGAATTGAATCGTTCGACTCCTTGCTCGACTCGCAATATCCAGGGATCCAAAACCTAATGTTTGGCGCGGCACCACCTTCAATCGAGATCGGCTTCGCCTGCAGCCCCATCCAAAATCAAAGACGAAGTCGAACTCGCCCAAATCGAACGAGCTATGCTCGAAATTGAAGCGGCGATCGGTTGTCGAAACGAGAATAGGAACGCAGCCACTTTTTTTTTTTGAATTGATTTTGTCTGAGAGAAAAAGGCCTTCGGCCATTTAATTTCGTGATTTTGAACAAGGGAAGATGGATTGCGTTTATAAAGGGACGAACGGCCATTTTTTTTCTTCAGAGGATTTGTTTCGATTTTTTTTCCCTCTCTGGTTTGAAACTATTGCGTGATAAAAGAAACGAAGGGGAGACAAGAGAACGTGGTTTAGCAGAGAGTAGGGTGGCTGGAGTACGAAAATATAGGGTGGTTGTGATTTGATTTGTACAAATTTTTTAAATTAAAATTCAATTTAATTCTCAACGCGTTTGCTTAACGCATGCTCGCATAACAACTCCGAATAATACGAAATTTTGAAATCCGGTAATAATTCAATATTACGGACCCAATAGAACTGGTTTCGTCGAATTCCGAAACTGTGCCTCGGAAGGCTATTTTTTTAAATATCGATTCGAACGATAGAAATTCAAAACCAAACGATTCACTTTCAAATTAAATTCTGAAGCTTCTATTATCTTCAGTATTATCAATATGAATTTTACAAGCCTTTGAAATATTTTTAATCAGCTTAAAATTGAAGATTCAAATTTTTATTCAACTTTCAATAGATTAAATTTTAAAATTTAATCGCCAAATTCATAGTTATATTGTAAATTCAAACTAAACCATCATTCAAATACTTAAAATTAATTAAAAAATTTCAATTTAAATTGTCTAAAATTCTAGGTCGTTACAACCTTCCCCCCTTAAAAGAATTTCGTCCCGAAATTACAAGTTAGGAAAAATGCCCTTATCTCGTCTATCATTTTTCACAATCCAAATAGTTTTATTAACTTACCAAAACAAATCTTTTTATTAAAGATTCACTATCATTTCAACTAGCTTTCCAACTTCAATTATAAGTTTCAAACAACATTGTTTCCTTAACTATTCAAATTTAAATTTAAATTCGAATTTCAAACTTTCAAATTTTTCTCAATTTTTTTCTAACACCCTAATTTTTCGAAAAATTTCGCCAGCGTCTCCTTTGCGCGACTAGCTCCGTACGACTACAAAATGGCTCCACAGCCCCTCAGAATCAAAAAGAAAAGAGAAAGCCAAGTGGCTGGAGAAGAAAATCACCAAATCTCATACTGAAATTGAAATACGTACCTTTTTGTCGAGCAATTCAATTTTATCTTTGAAATCAAAATCCTATTCCCATTTCTTTCAATATACCTGTATAACCTGCTAGTAGTAGTATCCAATTCCAACATTCAAACCATTTTGCACATTTTCTTTACAAAATTTTGATATATACTTCTTATATCATCTTTACTTTACTATTGGAGTTATACATTCATTTTCATTCAATTTTGCATTTTAATTTCATTTGAATTCAATTTAAAATTTCAATTCTATTTGTTTCTAACCCAAACAAATTCATATTCATTCTAGTTTATACTAATTCAAATTGATACCAATTCAATTTATTCTAATTCTACTTCAGTTCAATTTGCATTTCATATTTTTCATTCAATTTTGTTTACATTCCATATTCATATTCATCTTGAATTTACTTAAGCTATTTCACTTCAAACTCAAGTTCATTTCCTTGTAAACAATCTTCAATTTCATTTCCATTTCCATTTAATTCAATTCATTTACAAATCATATTTACTTTCATTCCTTCAATTAGTTTAGCTTACTAATTTTCATTTCAATACTTCGCTTTGCTTAAATCAAATTCAATTCCAATTCATTTTAATTACTCCAAATTTATTTTCAACTTAATAATATTCCATAAATCTTTTTATATAGCATTCCAGAGTCTTTTCAACCTTTCAAAACCATTTTTGAAAACAATTCAAATCATCCTTTGAATTTCAAAACCAAACCCAAATTTTCTAAAGAACTTTATATTAAAATAATTTGGCAGCAATTCCTCTTTTGGAAACTCGAAAATGAACACCGATGATGCCGCGGTCATCATCGGAATTATTTTCCAGCGACCGAAAAGAGTTTAGAGATTTTCATTCCTTTAAAGCACTTTTCCAAAAGCCTTTGAAATTCATTTTCAAATCAAAAAGGAATTTAATTTCTAAAATTTCCAATTTTTTCCAAAGACATTTCCAAAAACTTCTCTGGAATTCCATTTCCAATTATAAGTCACATTTATAATTTACATTCTCAAACTTCATTTGTATATGGATTTTATTTTCTTATCTTTATCTCAATTTTTTTTCATATAACATTGATTTCAATTTTTATTCAATTTCAATAGTAATAGCTTAATATTATTACTACCTAACAACCATGCAACCATATACTATAATAATTTACAGAAATCATTTCTTTTATATACAAAAATAGTTTTGGGAAAAATTATTTCATTTACCCTATTTTAAAAATAATACCGTGTCAGTTTATCTTGTTTAAGAGTTTAGAAATCCCTATCAACACAGTTAGCTAGACTGCACCGACCAGAATCTACAAAACAATCAACCGATAAGTCAACACAATATAAAACAATTTATATTCACTAACAAATATGCGCTCATATCAATTATTACACTCAAACTCATTCTAGAGTACTGCTGACTCTATCTCTAATGAGTAACATCCAACAGAGCCATGGTTGTCACTTAACCATATGCTCTGATACCAAATGTAAAGGCCCGAAAATCCGTACTCCTTTGAGCTGGCAACATTCCACAACAATCCAGCCAAAGGGGAACAAACAGAAAAAAGAGGTAGAAGAAGAGAGAGAAAGAAAAACAGAAAAAAATACCAGAACAGGAAAGAACAACAGACAATATCAGAATCTCACCATTCGCAGCGGAACAACATATAATAGATAAATGAATATTTATTAAAACAAA
Organism: Allium cepa; assembly: GCA_030765085.1. Taxonomy (NCBI): domain Eukaryota; kingdom Viridiplantae; phylum Streptophyta; class Magnoliopsida; order Asparagales; family Amaryllidaceae; genus Allium; species Allium cepa. The sequence continues at coordinate 224,837,469 of CM060928.1, forward strand.
GAACTATACATTTTATACATTACATCACATTCATTATCAGAGTTACAACAACAAACAGCGGAAAAGAAATACTATATACCATAGATACAATAAATAATACTCTACGCCATCCAGCTCGCCTCCAGATATCTGTGGCAACACCGGAATCCCGAATGACCTGATAACCTAACTCTAGACTGCCCGTGTAGAAATTGGTGGGCACCCAGAGTTTAGGAAAGGAACAATAAACTCCAGGTCAGTCATGTGACTGGTGTGAGAATTAAAAAAACAGTTATTTATCTTTAAACAAAGAATAGGATAATTTTTAAATAAATTCGCAATGCTTTTTAGAAAATGAGACTACCATAAGGCCTCCCGCACACACACACAATGCAAACGCAGAGTCGGAGGAGATTTCTCCTTATGATAGTCAAAAATGCTTGATACGCATAAAATCAAATCATTTTTGATATTATTATTAGTGCATAGTGTAGAAAACAATTTCGAAAGTAGAATATAAATCTTAGCCAATATAGGCATTCCGCACTTATGCATACTATAGCTACTATGTTCAATAGCAGGTTACCGCCACATTCCATAGCAGGTAATACAATTAAAACCGTACAAGGCTCGTATTGTTTCTTTGGATTTCCAACAAATGGTCAGGCCAAGGAACTTCCCATTGCCACATGGAAACGCCTCTGGAATGACGTCCCGAGAACCTAACCGGATCTCTGCCAACACAAGGCCGGGTTACCCCTAACTGGGTAACTACTGACACGAATATGTCATTCCCCGATCGTAACCGATCTATATCCGAGGATCCCCGATTTCTAACAACCACAAAGTAATAAATTTGCAGTAACCACATAGGTTAAGTATCTGGGCTCCAAACCATGATACCACCTCTATCCAGAAGGAATGACATACACTAAAGGGGCGCTACCCCCTAATAACCTTGCCGCATCTTTCCTGTTTTGACCATTTCCGGGGTGTGAGGCTCGATGAAGTCTCGTCCACAAAGCCACGCTTTACAAAAGCAGTGCTTTGGGTCAACAAATGATCAAAGCAATGATCATCAAGATAGATGATCAAACAAATGATCCTATCACAAATGATCAACACAATGATCATTTCACAGCATCACTCAGCATGCCACACTACCAAATTGGGAGTATATCACTAATAACCATCAACTATATAACCTCTGAGCTCGTACGTCTCAGAGAAGGGTGTTAAGCTAAGAGAATAAATTCTCCGCCACCAACAGAAATATATTTTAAAGAAATCAGCTTTATATCTCAACTTGTAATGTCAGACATACAATCCATACAAGTCCGTTCCGGGATCGAACAGAACCGAAGGCGCTTACAAAGAAGCCCTTGCAATCCGGATATTCACTAATCACGTCCGGACAACCCGTCACTAAGGGTGATAAAACCTCTGTATCGGAGATCAGCCGATGCAGAGTAACTCGACGGTAATCCATCCGTTTTCACAAATATCCGGTCTTCAACACCGGTCTTCAAATGCAATTCATAACAACGTATCACATATTCGGAGTGGGTTATACGACCCCATGGTCCTTTTCCGGTTAACCCGAATAGTGAGCGCTTATTTAAAAATAAGTGTGGCATCCAATTCAAACAATCACAACAAATACCTATTTGAAGGTAAATATTGATAGTCGGTTATTTAACTATCAATAAAGATGCGCCACATCACCAGATTCCAAATAATTTCTCAAATTATTTATTTCCCAAAAATATCTTTACAAGATATGAAATTTTCCACACTTCAAAAATAAACAACGTTTATTTTGAAAACCAATTTTCCCTTTCCACTTATAAATTCCATAGTGAATTTATATTTCAAAATATCTATTGATCCACATTTTGCAATAGATTTCAAATATTCGATTCCAATTTATCTTCAAAAAGATAAATTCTCAAAAACGTTCCATTTCATATTGGAAAAGCATTTCCATACTTGTTTAATAATAAATATTTCACAAATCTTATTTATTTTCAACAATTTGAAAATATTCAATATACTTAAACCATTATTAAGTATATATTTCATTTTATAAGGAAATCATTCTTTTATTCACATTTATTTGGGTTAAAACGAATGTTGTGTAAAACATTGTTACGACAACTCAAAATCACTAGTATAGGGATTCGAAATTTAAAATAGATATATATAAATCCCAATACTATACAAAGTATTTCCTTTCGAAAATCATTTAATATAACAACAGTGTTATAGTCCACCATTTCCTTCTTTTCCTCGAAAACGTCTATTTCAACAATGAATGTTGAAATCTACGACTTCCTTTCCTTCTATTTCTCGAAAACGTCTATTTCAACAATGAATGTTGAAATCTACGACTTCCTTTCCTTCTATTTCTCGAAAACGTCTATTTCAACAATGAATGTTGAAATCTATGTTTTCGATACTTGATGCATTTTAAAACATCTTTAAATCGTTTTAAATTCTATTCAAAACATCCTTTTCCCAAAATATATCCATTTTATTTAACGATATATTCACTGTTCAAAAACGTGAATATAACTCCTTGAATAAACTTTTATATTCAATTGATCAAATTCAATTGATTACGAATTTATAAACAATGTTTATAAATTCTATTCCTATTTATAAACTTCGACTTATAAATTTCCTTTATCAATCCAATTCAAGTTATATAACTCAAATTTATACCAACAGTCCATATTATAAGTTAAGTACTTATAATTCATTCATTCATTTACCAAATCGTTCTTTTTAAGCTTCACAAATTCCAAATCTTATTGCTTATAAGATTCTTTTATATTCCATGACAATTTCAACTTATAAAAAAAAATTCCTTTATTTACAATTTCTATAAATATCTCATTTAAATGCGCAAAATCCATTTTATAAGTTAATGACTCATGAATCTTTTATTTTCAACATCTATTCATTTTATAACTTTCACAATTTATAAATCTATAATTTTCAATGATCCATTTTATACTTCATTTTAACATATAATAAACACGTTTATACTTCCAATATTTATAAATATCAATTTATATAATCTTTTATATTCATCCATTATAATAATTCAGAAATCCAATTTTAAATTATTATATAAATCTATTTATTTTTAAAAACCACCTTTGGTTATATTTCACAAAAATCTTAAATTCTATAACTTTAAAAATTAAAATTTTAATTTAATTAAAAATGAATCAACTCAAAATTTCAATAAAAACATATACTTTGGAAAAATCAATTTCAAATCCTTTATAATTCAAAATCGTTAAAAATACTTTTAAAAATGGATCCGATGATGCAACAACATCCAATAGTCAATCATGGCACAAATATCGTATATCAATATGATAGTCAATAATCACACAATATCTATAATCATATAAATATTTGTGACGAATCCAGTTGGATCCCTCCAACCTGTTTCCCTGCATCCACAGACGTTAGCACAATACCAATTCCACTTCAAGGTGGAATATCGCGGTATATGGGATTTTATAAAATATATATCCGCTTAATAGGCGGCGCAATAGGGTCTCATCCGCTAAACAAGGCGGGAAATCAATCAACTGCAATATATACATATGCCAATATATATATATATATATATTGCTATATATATATCCTACTATATCTAATATCACAATCAAGCAATCAATCAATCAATCACAAATTTTAAATATAACTATTTAAAATTTAACAAACCCTTTTGAGTGAGAAGTTCTCACCTTAGCTTTTATTTTGCAGTCCATTTCCATTCCAGCTCGATTTCACGATTTTTAAACCTTGTATAAACAATTATAAAATTTATTAATATTTGAAATAAATCGAAAAATAAATTCCCATTGAATAGATTTATTTAATTCAAAGTAATAATTTGATTTTTTTTTTTGAACTAAATTTTCTTCAACTTTTAAATTTATTATGATTCTTTTTTTCAATTTTTATCTATATAAGTAATTCTGTTTCTATATATTCATTTTATCAAGTTAAAAACAAAAATTATTTTATACCTTTATAAAACCCCTTTACTATTTACATAAGAACTATTACAGTGACTCATATATTTTTCTATTTTCACAAAATCTTTTCTGTTTTATAACTTACTGTTATTATCTTATTTACTTTAAATACTTCTGCCTAATAACAAAATTTATTCCAGTAATTTTTTCTTCTTCTTTATAAACTCCTGTATATATTTCTATCTATAAAAGGTTTTCTATTTTAAACTATATATAAATTTTAATTTAAGACAAAAATAACAATACCTCACTGCCGCAATTGACGACCCATCTGACTCATCCTCGCTGCTGCCAACGATCGAACGAACAGAAGAACTCACACCCACCAACCATTTACACGCGCGCACTCGATCTCGAGCCACTGCCGCCTCCGATTCCGAGTCGCCAAACCCTACCAGAAATCGCGAGTTCAAGTCGCGATGTCATCTCGCCTCCACTCGCTCGAATTGAATCGTTCGACTCCTTGCTCGACTCGCAATATCCAAGGATCCAAAACCTAATGTTTGGCGCGGCACCACCTTCAATCGAGATCGGCTTCGCCTGCAGCCCCATCCAAAATCAAAGACGAAGTCGAACTCGCCCAAATCGAACGAGCTATGCTCGAAATTGAAGTGGCGATCGGTTGTCGAAACGAGAATAGGAACGCGGCCACTTTTTTTTTGAATTGATTTTGTCTGAGAGAAAAAGGCCTTCGGCCATTTAATTTCGTGATTTTGAACAAGGGAAGATGGATTGCGTTTATAAAGGGACGAACGACCATTTTTTTTCTTCAGAGGATTTGTTTCGATTTTTTTTCTCTCTCTGGTTCGAAACTATTGCGTGATAAAAGAAACGAAGGGGAGACAAGAGAACGTGGTTTAGCAGAGACTAGGGTGGCTGGAGTACGAAAATATAGGGTGGTTGTGATTTGATTTGTACAAATTTTTTTAAATTAAAATTCAATTTAATTCTCAACGCGTTTGCTTAATGCATGCTCGCATAACAACTCCGAATAATACGAAATTTCGAAATCCGGTAATAATTCAATATTACGGACCCAATAGAACAGGTTTCGTCGAATTCCGAAACTGTGCCTCGGAAGGCTATTTTTTTAAATATCGATTCGAACGATAGAAATTCAAAACCAAACGATTCACTTTCAAATTAAATTCTGATGCCTCTATTATCTTCAGTATTATCAATATGAATTTTACAAGCCTTTGAAATATTTTTAATCAGCTTAAAATTGAAGATTCAAATTTTTATTCAACTTTCAATAGATTAAATTTTAAAATTTAATCGCCAAATTCATAGTTATATTGTAAATTCAAACTAAACCATCATTCAAATACTTAAAATTAATTAAATATTTTCAATTTAAATTGTCTAAAATTCTAGGTCGTTACATCAAACATGCATCCATACAAGTTCGTTCCTTACAATCCGAAAAATCTCCACAACGGGGAGACCAATGCTATAAATAACTCTATAATGGGAGCGACCCAGGGCATGTTCATCAAGCAATCCTCACATTATGAAGATCCACGGTCTTCAATCATCGTCATCTTCAACATGTCTTCACATTCGAACGTATACATTGGTTCGAAGTGTTTTTCGGATAGGAATTAACCAAATCCAACTCTGATTCCTTCGAAGCTAATCATCGGTTTAAAAGATGTTAAGTTCATACGTGGATATCAACATCAATTAATTACTTCATCTTTTATTTAAATCAAATATCTTTCTTAGATATATTCTTTTCAATTTATTCCATTTTCTTTTCAAATGTATATGGAATCATTAAGCCTCATTTATCAAATCATTTGAATTATTGAAACCTTTCTTAAACCCTGGAATAATTCCAATCATTTTCTCTTTTACCGAGGAAAACTTTTCCAAATCATTCATTAAATCTTAATAAAAGATTTCTTAAATTCAAGTTATAACTTTTAACTTAGCGAAAATATTCCCAAATTATTCATTAAATATAAATCAAGGATTTCTTTCTTAACTTCAAAACTTATTCTTGCAAATCGAAGATTTTCATAACAGAGCACTACTGCCACTTTAAATATGGTAAATTTCACCTCCAAGGACTAATGGCAAGTTTCACCTCTAGGGACTAATGGAAAGTTTCACCTCCAGGAACTAAAGGCGAGTAATCCTATATTATGAATATCTTTGTCTTTTAACGATCTTTGTCTTCAATATGATTTATTTCGAAAATTAGTTTGAAGTGATTTTTGGATAAAAATCACTCAACTCTGATCTTGGTTCCTTCATACTAATCATCGATAAAAAGATGTTAAGTGGTTAATTAACATTCAAAGAATTTGTTTCTTTTATTTTATCTTGGAAAAACTTAAATATGATCTTTTAGAGCATCCGGGCTTTCCTTTCGATCTATTCCACCCCTCTCCTACAAGAGAAAACATAGGCCAGGTAAGTTCAGGGCACTGCTTGCTCCATCCCTAACCTTAATTAAACACCTTGTTTTGTCTTTTCAGATCTCTCAGGCGGGACAAATGTACTAGTCGTTTCCGCATACTCAGTTATTAATCTTCATTTCAGAAATGATTTATTAAACTTCTAAATCATAATTTAAAATACTTAGTTATTCTTTTAAAAATATTCATAATTGATTCTAGAAAATATTGTTACGTTTAAACTCATATTCAAAAGCTTATAGAATTCGCAGCATAAAAGTACTGTGGAAAGTGTTATATAAGCTCATTTGATTTAAACAACTTTTTAATATTTGAGAATTCATATTTTCCATTCTAAATCTCTTTTAAACCATTTTAATAGATTTATCAAATTTATTTCATATTTTTAATCATTTAAAAATACCATTTATAAATAAATCACTTTTTGGATTCCGAACTACAAAACCACGATATTTTTAGAAAATTCTTTTGGACATATTTCAAACTCTACTTGATGAAATCTTGATTTTCTTTCTTCGTTGTAAAACTATTATCATTGTGGACCAAGAAATTTTTATTTCGAAGAAATCCGACTTATAAATCATTCTCTACGTCAATTTGAGGTTACATGTCGAAATTTACGAACCATCGCTACGTGACGAGCTCAAATGTGACCAATTTTGTGAATTGCTTGGGAACTTGTCTGAAACACTTCAAATTTATTTTAAACCATATTTAAACTATTTTAACCCATTTAAAATCATTAAGAGGATAAATAACTTCCATACCTATATTTGTATGGATTTAATTCTCATTTAATTAACTTTGCTTAATTACTAATCATTTTTCTTATCATTTATCAAACCAAGTTATCATCCATATCACAAACATATAATCAATCATAATATCAACCAAGTTATCATCCACTAAATCATCCATTATATACTAAACTTTTAAATCATTATTCTTGAAATAATTTATGGATTTATTAGAAAATAAGAGTACTCACTTTTTACCAAAAGAGTAACTTCCTACCAACATTCTTTTTAATCAAACACTTCACTATTTTTTTTAACTTTAACCGACTTCGAAAAATCCGACAGAGCTTCCGCAGCACATTGAATTTTCTCCTAGCTTCTTGGGATGAAATCGGCGGCACTTCCTTCTCTCTTTCTTGCTTCAGAACTTCACAATTTACTCCTCCTTCTTGATAGGCTCGACCACATCCTATTCCACTCCTTCCTCCATCGTTTCTTCACTTCTTAGATGCTAAACCATATTTTAATGGTAATCTAAGGTTTTTCATAAAGTTTGGTGGTGTTTGGAGTTGATTTGATAAGGTTTTGAAAAAGTTAATAAACATTTGGAAGAGAAGAAGAAGCCATTAAACTCTAAAGAAGAAGAAGAAGAGAGCTTAGAAAATGAAGAAGAAGAATGAAAAATGTGAAAAAAGTGAGAAAGTAGTTGGTATTTATAAAAAAAATGAAGTGGTAAATTACCAAAATATCCCTTTACCAAATTACCAAAAGAACCTTACTTACATCTTAAGTAACCTTATTTTTTTCAATACTTAACATCACATTTAAAATCATTACTTTGTGTCATTTTCACTTAGATATTAAGTAAAGTAAGTAATAATTATGTTTCTTTGATTTGTGTTTTACCTTTAACTTTGAAATGACATTTTTGTCTTTTTGTGCTTACCTTTTCTTATTTGTTTTCTAGAAGTTTCTAACATTGTTTAGTAAAAGTAAACTTGATTAGTGAATGAATTAATACTTACACTATTTTAATATATGTATCTATACAAGAAAATAAAGGTGCTACAACATTGCGACAACTTTTAATCGACCAAAACATGGTGTTTCGATAAAATGTTTTACAGTCATATTTTGACGTTTTAGTTAAGCTATTATTTATGTAAACCAAATTTAAAAATGAACTTTTTACGTCTTTTAAATAAATTAAAACATGTCTCTTTATATTTTAAAATCATATTTAAATAATATCAAAACCTTTAATTTTACGGTGTATGTAAAACCGACAAAATGCGACAAAATTTGATTATTTTTGTCAAATGATTATTAACATACTTTTAAATATTTTAATATACTTTTATTATCTTTATTAGATGTTTTCAATGATATTTATCTTTTTAAATAAACATTTAAACCTATTTATTTAAGCATTTATTTATTTTTAACAAAACTTAACTTTTATTGATTTGTTCTAAAATCCAAATTTATACTTTTCAAATTATCAACTATAAGAATAAAAAAATTTCTCTATTATTATCTATTATATATGACTTGTTTATTTAAGTTTTAGACCTTTTTAAATTTAAAACAAACGAAAACTCTCATTTTCAAAGTAGCGAAATTACAGGTTGTTACAGTTTTAACCCACTCACATTACTAAACTATCTTATGTTAAATTAAATTTATGATGTGATTAGAAATTAAGCGATCGATGTTTGGTATGTTTAAATTGTCATTCTAGTTAAATTTGACTTTTATTGCATTTAATCATCGTTTAAATCAATATTGAATTTAATTGTCAATTTAACACCTGTTAATGATAATCAGTTATCTGTTGATGTTTATTGGTTGATTTGGATGATTCTTGTAATGGATGTTTGATTGTTGATATAGACGACTGGATGTTGTATTTTATATTATTATAACACTGCAATTTCCATATGGGTTGAAATGATACATACTCGAATGATCTATGGATTAGGAAAAAATCGTTATAGGTTGAAATGATAGACTTGAGCGATTTTATGGATTTTATTTAATTCAGGATTGTGGGTTAAAATGATATATACCCGTAAAATTTTAAATTGCAGATTGAAATGATAAATATCGTATCACTTGACCATAGGGTAGAAAATTATATATGGACATCGGATTGGTCAAATTAAATGATGATTTTTATTCCTTAAATTTTGAATTAAGTTAACTGACATTTTGTAAGTAGAAATTGATTTGTAAAAACTGTATTGTTTTCGATACTCCAAGCATTAATGTTGAAACTGGAATTGATTTAATGAATTTTAAAAGGATTTTAATTGGAAATTCAAAATTGAAGTGTCAAATATAAATGAATTTATGGGAATTGAGTTATTAAAATGTTTGGATATGACTTTGAAATCTACTTTAAACTAATTTAAACTATTTTAAGCAAGTTAAACTATTTTGATTTATTTTAATCTATTATAACCTATATAATCTAATTTAAATCTATTTTACCTATTTTAAACAAATTAAATTTATTAAATTTATTTTAAATCTATTTAATATAATTTAAATATATTTAATCTATTTTAAATATATTTAATCTATTTAAAATCTACTTAATATAATCTAAATCTATTTAACCTATATTTAATTTATGTAAATAATTTTACATCTAATTAAATCTATTTAAATCATTTTAAATCTACCTAAATCTATTTAATCTATTTAAATCATTTTAAATCTAATAATACCTATTTAATCCATAATTAATCTATTTAAATCATTTTAAACCTAATTAGATCAAATTTATATCTATTTAAACTATTTTTACTATTTAAACTAATTTAATCTATTTTATTATTTTAAACTACTAAAACTATTTATGACTATCTAAACTACTTTGTAGAATTTTAGACCGTGTAAAGTTGAAGTATTTATATTTAAATCCTTGATGTTGATACAACCTAAGCTAGAATTTGGAATTTATACTTTTTTGTGAAATGACATAATTGAGTAAATATGATGGTTTTGGAACGAGGATTTAATTAGCCTATCTCATCGATAATTTCAAAAGCGAATATGGTTTTGAAAGTGACCGTGGTTCCGAAAGTGATATGGTTTTAAATCGAATATGATATTTTGATATTAATTATGAAATGGTTTTGGAAATGTAAAAGAATCATCCGGTGTGAAATAAGCACTTGGTTGTTAAGAGACTGGGATCAGATATGAGGTAGGATGGTTTGGCGAACGATTTCTGTATGAGGTATTTACGTGACCCTGACTCCCATGAGTCAGCTTAGATGTGACTAAAACAAGAGCTATACCTGGGCCAAGTGAGGTCATTCCTCCGATCGGACATGCTTCTTCGATACCGTGTTATGATTTTGTGATGATTTGGTGGCCACTCTTTGATTTTGATTATGGAGTATGTTCCGAAGTGGGCGGTAGTGGCTGCTATGCGTCACGACCAGTCCAGTTCTGCAATTGTATCTCTACCTTGGCATTGCCTTGAGTGTTGTGTTCACATGCCCAAGAGCGCCTTTTACGAGCTTGTTTTGTAATGTACCTATGGGGTGTCCTCTGGGTAAACCACCATTTTGGTGGAGCTTACGGCATTGTATAGACTACCAGAATATATAAAATGTGTTAAGGGGGATATGGGTAACACCTTGACGTTATTTTAATACTTTACCTAACTGTAGAAACTATTATAATAGCGTATTGTACTACATAATAGATAGTTTAATGGATCCTTAGGAGATGGGAATCTCGAACATCTCTTAAGTTATTGCACTCACGTTAGACACTAGATAGAAGATGTCAAACCCCACAAACATCTCTGACGCCGTTACACTCATATTTATTTACTGTTGATTTAACTTACATAAGATCATTTAGTTCTGACTGGAGTGTTTTGTCTTTTCAATTCGCTCGGGTCAGTCTGAGCTTTTCAGTTTATCGAAAACTACTTTCTGGAGGATGAAGATGAAGATTGTTGTAACGACCTACCTTTTTGGACGATTTAAGCAGACACACGCGTCAAACTCAAACCATTCAAAAGGGTAGATTGTTATGGAGTAAATAAGAAAAGAGAAAGAAATAAATAAATAAATACAGAATCTCGCAGTGGAATGGAAAAATATAATAATCAAATAATTGTTCGTGAAGCTTTTTTATAAATACATTTGATTATTCTTTTACAACACCAAATCAGAGTACAAAACAGGAATGAATAAATACTAAATGCAACGGAATAACATGATGCAGTCAGATAATTATAATAAATAATAGTACAAATCTTCGTCTTCGTCCTCCAGAAATAAGATCTTCAACCTTGAAATGCTCAAGCTAACCCGAGCGAATTGAAAATACAACACACTCGAGTCAGAACTAAAAGATCTTATGTATGTTAAATCAACGGTAAATAAATGAGTGTGACGGCGTCAGAGATGGTTACGGGGTTTGACATCTCTTACCCAGTGTCTAACGTGAGTGTGGTAACTTAAGAGATCTTCGGGATTAGCATCTCCTAAGGATCCATTAAACTATCTACTATGTAGTACAATACGCTATTATAATACGTCTATAGTAAAGTAAAAGTATTAAAATAGCATTAAGGCGTTAACCATATCCCCCTTAACACATTTTTATATATTCTCATAGTATATACAGTACCGTAATTCCTCCGTAAACTGGAGGGCTATCAGAGGGCACTCCATAGGTATGGTACAAAACAAACTCGTGGAAGGCACTCTAGGGTATGTCAACACGACACTCGAGGCAATGTCAGGATTAGATATACCAATTGTGGATCCGGACTGGTGGTAACCCATAGCAGCTACTACCCCCACCTCGGAACATACTCCCAAATCAAAATCAAAGGGTGGCCACCAAGTCAATCATAAAGCAACATATATGTATCGAAGAAATATGTCCGATGGGAGGAATGATCTCACTTGGTCTCGCATGGCTCCTATTTTAGTCACATCTAAGCTGACTAACGGGAGTCAGGGTCATGTCATACCTCATATAGAAATCATTCGCCAAACCATCCTACTTCATTTCTGGAATCTCCACCACGTCCACAGTTGTTAAAGTGGTTTTCGATTTTGGCAGAAAGTATGACAATATTCGATCCTGGTCTCCCAAATGCTTATTTCACTCCGGATGGTTCTTTTACATTTCAAAAAGTCAATTTACAATTCATATCAAAATATCATATTCTCAAACCATATCATTTTCAAATCATATTCACTTTCAAAAATCACATTCCTATATATGTCATTTCACAAAAAAAATTCAATTCCAAATTTCAACTTAGGTTGGTTATCATCAAGGATATAATAATTTAATTTTACACGGTCTGAATTTTTAGAAAATAGTTTAGGTATTCATAAATAATTTTAATTGTTTTAAAAATTGCTTAAATTAGATTTAATATAGTCTAAATAGTAAAATAGCTTCGAATAGATTTAAATTGGGTTTAGGTAGATTTAAAAATGATATAAATAGATTTAAAATAGATTTTTTTTAGATTTTAAAGGTTTTAAATGGATTAATTATAGACTAAATTGATTTAAATTATATTAATTAGATTTTTAAATTGATTAATTAAATTTAAAATATATTAAATAGATTTAAATTATATTTAATGGATTTAAAATAGATTAAACAAATTTAATTGGTTTAAAATAGGTAAAAATAGATTTAATTGGGTTAAATAGGTTATAATAGATTAAATAAATTAAAATAGTTTAAATTGATTAAAATAGTTTAAACTAGTTTGAAATAGATTTCAAAGTTATCCAAATATTTCCAATTACTCAATGCCGATAAGTTTATTTTATTTGACACTTCAACTTTGAAATTTCCAAATTTAAATCCTTTGAACAATTCATTAAATCAATTCCAATTTCAACATTTACACTTGGATTTTTGAAAATAATTTAGCTTATATAAATCAATTTCTATTTCAAAATAACAGTTAACTGAATTCAAAATTAAAAGATTTACAAATCATTTAATTTAACCAAACCGGAGTCCGTATATAATTTTCTACCCTAGGGTCAAGTGAAACGGATATTTATCATTTCAATCCGTAATTTAACTTTTTATGGTTATATATCATTTAAAACCACAATCCCAAATTTAAATAAAATTCATAAAATTGCTCGAGTCTGTCATTTCAACCCATAACTATTTTTCCCTAATCTACAAATCATTCGAGTATGTATCATTTCAACCCATAGGGAACATGCAATTATAACAATATAAAATACAACATCCAGTCATCCAATATTGAAATCAAATGTACATCACAATCATCACACAAATAAATCAATGAACATCAATAGATAATTAATAATCGATACAGGTATTAAATTGACAATTTAAAAATTCAATATTGAATTAAACGATGATCAAATGCAATAAAAGTCAAATTTAACCAGAATGATAATTTAAACATACTAAACATAAATACATAAATTTCTAATCATATCATAAATTTAATCTAACTAGCATAAGATAGTTTAGTAATTGTGAGTGAGTTAAAACACTCACCTTTGATTTTAAATCGAATTAAAATCCAAATTTGGGCACAAATTCAAACGATCTCAGAATTCGTACAAACCAACATCAAAATGTCAGAAATTTAGATACGATTGCAGCGGAACAAACTGTGCATATATCGAACCTCGTACGTAAAGGTTATGATCGTTAGAATGATTAAATTTTAAAGTTTAAATTAAATATACAAAAAAAGACTCACATTACCGCCACGTCAGCAGCAGTTCTCTCCCAAGCCTAATACCCGATCGAAACCCATCAGCCAAAACTTTGACCGCCGATTACACCGCCCTCCGACCACCATTCGCCAAGCGACCGCCACCATCCTCACCGCCTTGATGAGCCGCATCCCCCTCTGACCTCGACTTCCCCTTCGACCGCCTAAAACGGCGTGCGCCGCCACCCTAACATTTAGGGTTTTGAACCCTAAATGGCAGATTCCAGGCGCCTCCAACCATAGTACAAGCTGCAACCACCCGTGATCTGCTCCACCAAGCGAGCTCCACAAAACCCCTCAACTAATTTGACGATCGGTCAAAGTTGATCACGACGCTATAAACGAATGTGATGACCCGGAATTTTTAAGTAGTTAAAATTGGAATATTTAATTGATTTGAAATATTTAGAAGTTAATTTTTGACTTGAATTCCAAACATCACGATTTATTTGATAATTAAATTATTGAATTAAATAATTTGAAGTTGGATAGAATGTTGAATCTAGAATTTAAGTCTGTTAAAATAATTTGAAGGCTTGTAAAATTTATATTGATAACTCTGAAGATAATTGAAGTTGTAAAATTGAAATTAACAGTGGTTTGTTCAGTTTTAAAATTTTATAGTTTAAATTGAATTTAAAAATAGCCTTCCGAGGCACAGTCTCGGAATTTGACGAAACCAGTTCCATTGGGTCCGTAATAGGGTTATATTATCGGATTTCAAATTTCGTATGGATCGGAGTTGTTGTGTGAGCGTACGATATATAAATGCGCTGAGATTTATATCAAAAATTTAATATTTTAATTCGATTCAAAAAGCTATCTTCCCCATATGATCAAATTAGGACTCGAAACCTTTTTCATTGCATTCGGAATAGGAATATAACATTAGGAACGCCCAGCGGCACGCCTCGATAGGAGTTTAACTTTTTAGGTTGCTTTTATCGGGACATTTGGAATCTAAATAAAATATCTCTTAATAAACATACTACAGCCGCAATTATTTCACATGTGTCGTTTCTTTTCATTAGCTATGAGCCACCCTAGCATCTATTTTCCGACGCCCTAGTTGTCTCCTCCTCTTCGTTAAATCACGCATCTTCACTTCCATTTTTTTCAGTCCAGAACAAAAATATCAAACGAAAAATGGTGCTCCTCTCAGAGAAAAAAACAAACGTAAAACAAGGGCGCTTCCTCTCTGAAAATATGGCAGCCACGTACTCAAACCCTTCTCAATAGATTTATCTCAAATCCCTCTTACCTTTTTCTTCCCTCTCCACGTTTCAAATACGAAAATCAAAATCGATTTATCAGAAGAAAAAAATGGCCGCTCCCTTTCTCAAAATCAAGTTCAAAAAAAAGCGGCCTCTCCTCAAATCAATTAGCCGCGTGTTGTTCGAATCAAAGCGAATGAAGGGGAGGGGGATGCGGGATTAAGCGTAGAGCTCGAGATTAAGGCAGAGGCTTGGTCAGTGTCGCGAGACTGGTGTTCGAGTCATGGCGGAGGCATGGGGGTTCATGCGCGGTCGATTGGAAGGCCGTGGAGGGAAGGCGACTGGAAGCTCGTGCGCGTGAAGCTCGCGAGATGTGGTAGTAGTGCGTCCACGCGATAGGGCTTCGATGGCTGCGACTCTGGCTCGGCAGTGGGATTTGCGGCACGGTGGAGAGGCTTCGTGGGTGGCGTGTCTTCGTTCGCAACTAGGTATTTGACTGCGTGCGGAGGTGGGTTGCGACTTAGGGGGGTTTCATGCTTGTTTCTGGCAGGTTCGGTTGAGGGGTTTGGTGATGCTTTCGCGACCAGGAGCGTTAGTGGTGGCTATTGTGGTAATTAATTTTTAATCTGATTTTAAATTTTAGATTTACAATTGGTTATTTAAGTTAGAATCTAAATGATGATAGCTAATTTAAATTTAGTATATATGTAGATTTATGTATGTACATAAAGGTCAGAAAAGCAGAAGAGAAATTATTGTCAGTAAAGGAAATCTGAAATTTTTATTATACACAATAAATTTGGTAATTTCTGAAGTTTTAAGAAGGAGGTAGGAATTTTAAGCTAGATTTTTGGAAAATATAGGAATTTTGAATGTTGAGCAGTTTGTATTAAATCGGATTGTTTTTGAAAAATTATATAGGAAAAATTATTGAAATAAAATTAGTTTGAAATTTACTTATTAGGTAAAATGAAATTATTAAATAGAAATTGATTTGTTCAAAATTGTTCGAATATTCATATAACCATCTGATATTTATACAAGGTCTTAAATTATGGAGAATCAAGCCGGATGAGAATGGATTGCCAAACAAAAATAGAAGGTGAGTTAATCTCACTCGGTTGAATTTTAATTTTAATTTAAATGATTAAATTTAAAATAATTAGTTGAATGGTTGAATTGGTTGATGTGCTATATTATAGTATATAATATATCTTGGAATGATTGATTTTCCGCGTTATATAGCGGATGAGACCCTATGCGCCACATAATAGCGGATGTTATTTTATGAATCCCATATACCGCTACATTCCACCTTGAAGTGGAGTTGGTATTTTATGATGTGCTAACGTCTGTGGATCCAGGGAAACAGGTTGGAGGGATCCAACTGGATTCCTCAAATTTATTTAGATTATTTAATATTCTGTGTTATGAATATTTGATATCTTGTGATGATTTTATTGATAATTGAAATATTGGATGGTATGGTTGCATTGATTATCTCAGTATAGTGAGTTATCAAAATCTATAGAATTGGATTTTGAAAAGAAATAAAGGAGTAAAATTTTAAGTAAAATAATTACAGGAAATTTGAATAAATTTAATAATGAATTGAAAAATAAAATAAAAATAAAAGCGATTTCAAAATTCTAACAAATATGGAAAAAGGGGATTTTCAATTAACAGGGGAATAATAAATTTTAAACTAAAGTGATATTAGTTTAAAGAATAAAGAAATTATTTTTAAATTTAATTAAAGGATAAGAAGGAATTTTGGAAATCTGAAATTGGTATTTTTTAAAGGTTTTAACTCATAATAAAGAAGTAAAAAAAATCTGGAAGTTAATGGACTTTGAAATAGATGAAGTAAGTGAAGGAATTTATTTCAAGTGGAGTAAAATTAGAAATCGATTGTAGATTTATTTAAGTGTTTAGAATTAAAATTTAAAGAAAAGTGAGATTTTGGAATTTATTGACTGAGTTTATAAGAATGAAGTGGATTTGGAAAAATAAATTCAAGGTGAGAATTTATTTATGGAACGGTAAATTTGTTTTAAAAATAAATAGTGATTTATTTTATAGGATTGTGGAGAGAAGTATATTTCCCTAGATAGCCACGTACATTTTCAAAGTAAATTTTAAATATAAGATAAAAGTTTAATGTTGTTTTAAAAAGCATGTTTTAGAAAATTTATTATTTCTGAATGTTTAAAATTCTAAAGTAAATATTTTTCAAATCTATTATTGTAGTAATTTTTTAAGGGTGACTTAGTGTTTTGTTTTAAAAAGTGGAAACCTAGTTTTATATTTTATAAAGTAACCTTATTTTCAATTATTCATATAGTATGTATTTTTAATAAATTATTGAAGTAGTTTTTAACTTAAATGTTTTAAAGTATATTTCAAAGTAAAGAGGTTTAAATTATTTTAAAAATCTAAAGTTTTATGCATGGTGATTTCAGTGGAAATAGAGAATACTTGGAATTTATTCTGAGAAAGGAAGGTAGTTTGAAACTGTTTTCAAAGGGGTTTGAAAAGTGGAAATTTATCTTGTGAAGATATTTATGGGATTAATAAATAATTTGGGAAATTATTTATTGGTTGATGGTTGTTTGTGAATATTAATTGATAGTTGAATCACTGACTATCAATATTGGCCAAATGCGCTGATCGTTTCGAAGAGACCGGGATCGAGATTTATTTCTCGAAAACCACTTCGATCCGGTTTGTACGTTTATGTGGGGAAACGAGTTCAGAGTCGAAGATGGAGCAGTGAAGTGCAAGGGCTAGTCGCTACTAATCCTGAGGATATTTCCAAAATGGATGTAGTAGGAATAGTGCCTTCGGTTCCGTTCGAACCTGGGATGGACATGTATGGATGAATGCTTTCAGAACATCATCAGGTGGGCGATAAGCATTCTAAGGGATATGTTCTAGAAGGTAACGCTTAGCCTCAAGCCTCATCAACCGGGAATGACTGAAAATCAGGGGTTGTGCAGCAAGACTTCGTGGGTAGCCTCCACTTGAGAGTAAGGTCATCCCTGTCTAGATGTCCCTTTTTATTTCGACTTAGTGGGCGGTTGCTGATCCCAACCGCGGGGTGATCTTATTCGAAACTGTCGAGTAAAGGATGGTTCTGGTCTTGTGTTGCAGGGGAGCGGGCGTACACCTCGGTACGGTGATCTACGCCACGTACTGTGACAGGTGGTACCCCAGTGCCTAGTCATTAGTTGGAAATTCATTCTCCCTACGTGCCTTGTACGAGTTTTGTTTGTATTACCCACTTTGTGGCTAGTAGCTGGAATTTAATAATGTAACAATTTCGGCTATTTGAATAAGTATTTGTAAATAAACCCTATTATAATATCAGAGGATTTTATAAGAAATGTTTTAGCTATCGTAAGGTAAAAACCCGACATGTTTATTTGTGGCGTGGTCTTGCGAGATGCTTTTGTTTTCTAAAGGATTTTGAAACTTTAATAATCAATTTCAGTGTGATTTATCACGCTGGTATATCCAGATTGACTCGGGTGTTAATAACTATAATGCTCGGGTCAGACCGAGTATTATAGGATACAGGATATGAAGCTGTGGAGCTTAGGAGATGAGCTGGATGGCGATACGTACTTTCGTACTTTGAGAATTATTCCGCTGTGTATCTTGTTGTATATTATTGATGTGGAATTCTGATGATGTATGTATAAACAGTTATAGTTTTCTTTTGTGTAAAGATCTGTTAATATATATTATATTTTATTCCGCTGCGTTGGTTAGATTCTGTTGTTATTTTCTATTTTCTCCTTCTACCTCTTCTTCTTTAATCAAAATGGTTCGTATTTATGGACATCTTGAGTTGATTGATGTGGAATAGTGTTGACTCAAGGGGTACAGATTTGCGGGTCGTTGCAACGACCGAGACTTATTCCTCGAATTCCGATCACACGGAAAACCAAATCGATAAATAGACAGCAGATTTGACTTGCGCTCGTCGAGAGCTTCAAATTGATATATAAGGTGATATAGTTTGAGGAGTTTGAATTTGGGATTTGGTTTTGAAATTGAATTGAGGGTTTGGAATTTTGGATATGTTCTGCCATTGGAAATGACGAGGTAGATAGAAAATATACGTATAGACAAATGAAAATGAGAAGTAGCTAGGGTTTATAACAGACTATTTCCAGGTAGATCAAAAATAGAAATGAATGGATTAGATTTGATTTGGAAGTTGAACGATGAACGACCCGAAAAGCCCGTTCTGTCTCCGTAACGAAAATAGGTCATCCCATATATCAAAATAGATGTTTTCGATATTTTTAAATTCAATGGAATAGGTTTCAAGTCCTAATTCCATCGGATGAAGAAGTTATGTTAAAATCAGCTTATTTCAAATTGATTCCAATCAATTTCAATTAAATTGATTTCTCGGCGTTTCGGGTCCGTACGATCAAACGACAAGTCCAGTCGCTACGAAACTTGAAACCTTACAATAATTCACCGTTACGGATGAGATGAATCCAGTTTCGTCGAATCCAAGTTAGTGGCCAAAATGGCTATTTTCACGTTAATTAAATAAATTAATATAAAATTAATTAGTTCACTTTTTAATTCAATATTTATTAACTAACAAATTTCATATTTTTTGATTACTTAGAAATTTATAATAATTCAAAACAAGTTTACACATCAATCCAGTGTTTATCTTTTTACTAATTAGAGTGTTAAATTTCAACTGTAATTAAATACAATTAATTATAATTTAATTCCACTAAATTGTTTTAATTTAATTTCAGACTTTATATTCAATCAATTATTACTCAAATAACATAGTTAATATTTATTTGTCTTTCATTACACTAATATTCTCCAATTTCCATTTTTATTTGTATCAACTACTATATTTCCATTTATATTGAATTTTTGTCAAATTTATATATTAACTAAAATTTAAGATCCCAAATGATTTATTTATCTTGATTCCAATCTTTTATTAAATCAATCATTTCCTTATGAATATAATTTACATTTATATATATTTTATTACATTTACAGACTGCAGTTATTATCTTAAACCACATCAATATAACATTTAGTTCCATTTAATTATGATTGATTTCAAATTTAACTTAACAGACTAAATAAATAGGTAACAATAATAGTTTGCCCCCGTTTACCTTTAGTCACATTAATAAGTTATTATTTACAACCAAATGTTACAATTTCTTACCTAACACCGATCTTATTCAATTACCATTGATTATATATTATTTCATTAATTGATTCAATATTTACATTTGTTTTCTTACATATAATTTATAACTAAGTATAACCTTTTAAATCATTTCAATTGGTTGGACTTTCATTCAAATTGTTAATAATTAACTTAAATTAACATTATTAACTTTCATTCTATTATTATTCCCATTATAAATCTTAAGTTTTAATTTCTTCCAACTTTAAATTACAAAATCTTATTAAATTAACTATTTTTAATTATCAAAAATTACAGGTTGTCACAATTTTGTACTATTACTATTTACTGTAATCATACTACTGCATTTATTTATTTATTTATTCATTTATTTTTGTTTTATGTAACTCTGATATTTGTGTTGTAAAAGAATAATCAAATGTAATTATAAAACAGCTTCATGAACTGTAATTTGATTATTATATTTTGTCATTCCGCTGCGAGATTCTGTTTCTGTTTTATTTCTTTCTCTTTTTAGTATTTATCCCACAACAATCTTCCATTTTGAATGGTTTGAGTCTGGCATGTGTGTCTACTTAAACGTCCAAAAAGGCTGGTTGTTACACGTCTATTTCCTTCATCTCTCAATCCTCTCCTTTCTCCTCCTTTACCATCTCACCCAACCCTATATTATCGTCGTTAATCGTCGTCCATCTCATATCCTACCAATTCAACCCACGCTCAAAACAAGAAGCATGACTGAACCAATCATCTCGTCACAAATCAAAGTTAAATGCAAAAAAATCTACCTAATGTAAAAAATATGAGTTACTCGAAGGAAGATATTAGATTTCGGTTCAAATCAAAGGTGGAGTGGTGGTTTAAAGAAGGAGGGGATAGTGGTTCTAAAGATGGGGATGTGACTTATTTGAAGAGAGGAATCAGAGGCAAAGTGGAAGGAGAGGGATCAAAGGCAAAGTGGAAGGAGAGTGTTCGGAGGCAAGCTTGGAGAAAATGAAAGCAAGTGATATAGTAAAGTAAAGTGAATAAGTGAGGGATGGAGAAGAATGATATTGGCTTATATACAGGAGTTGAGGGATCGGCCCACCTTTCCCTTCTCCATGAAGCCAAAAGATTAAGTCCCCAACATATGAAGGGATCTGGTATGATCCCTCGACTTCGGGATCCAATCCCATCCCTATGCGTATAAAAAAAGAGGAAAATGTTAGCGCCAAAATTGGTCACTAACACCCTTAGAGAGTTTAGAGAGATGTGTAGAGAGAGTAATGAAGAAAATAAATTAAAACAGAGAAGATAATGTAAATTAAAATGCGGGAGACGAGAACACAGACTTTATAGTGGTTCGGCGTTGTAGCCTACGTCCACTTTGAAGTTGATCATTTTTATTTCTTCACTTTAAACTTAATTACAGATACAATCCACTTTTAAGTATTCGAATACAATTGTGAAATAAAAGTAGAAGTTTTTGGATGAGGTTTGAATGAGGCAGAGTCTCCCCTGTGTTCTCTTAAATCTGATCCCCTTTTTCTGTGCCCCTGCCCCTCTATTTATAGACGAATGTGGGTTGGACTTCGCTGGTGGGCCAGATGGCTAGACAGCTTGGTCCAGATAGGACGCACCCTGCATGCTGAGTGAAATAGGCCAAACGGTCGGCATGCCGAGTGAAGAAGGGTCTGCCGTGTGAGGAGTATTCCGAGCTAAGGTTATGCCGAGTAGAGGGAAGTGCTAAACGGTCTTATGCCGAGTGCAATCTTGGACTGCCGAACGTCTCTTATTGCCGAGTACAAACTTACGCCGAGTACAAAGTCACGCCGTGTACAAACTTACGCCGAGTACAAACTTATGCCGAGTACAAACTTACGCCGAGTACAAACTCACGCCGAGTACACACTTACGCCGAGTACAAACTTATGCCGAGTACAAACTTATGCCGAGTACAAACTTACGCCGAGTACAAACTCACGCTGAGTACAAACTTACGCCGAGTACAAACTTATGCCGAGCATCTTCTTATGCCGAGTACAACTCTGTGCGGCCGGACGTTTAGTTGCCTGGTCTATTTTCCAGGTAACATTTTGCCCCCCAAAGTACGCCGTGTGTTCAAACAGGATGTGCTTTGAGCTACTGGATCAGGGCATTGTCACCGGGTGCTAAGGATGCCGAACGATACGAGTGCCGAGTGGAACCATGTCGTCCGGTAGAGCCGGTCAAAGTCTCTTCGAGTTCTCCTTCCTCCTTATAAAGACCGCCTCCTTCTTCTTCATTTCTTTACTTTTACTCCTACAATTCCGAATTTTCGAACCACCCTTGCAATCAAAATCCAAGGACTTCTCAAACCTTTCTAAAGCTCGATGCATGAACTAGGTACAATCCCTTTACCTATCTCCTTTTCCTGGTGAGTTCCCACTGACTCACATGGGTTCATCCGAATTTTTACTTGGAGTGTTTTCAAAGTTGAGCGACGTGAGGTAGGGAGAGAGAGAATCAAGTACGAATGCTTTGTAGGATTCGAGAGGGAGTAAGGCGGAGGAGAGGAAGGTATGAAGGCTATGCCGAGTGTTAGGACTCGGTATGATCTTAGTTCAACCGGCACAACGACGGCCGAACGATGGGTTAGAAGGAAGACGTGCAAATCAGTGGGTAGGCCGGGCGTGTTTCGGCCAAATCGTGTTTTGGCCGAACGATATTATCTCAGTGCGAACTGAGGTTCGGCCGAACGATGGTCGTGGGCCGAATAGTAGTCTTGCCGAGTCACCAATAACCGAACAAACTGGCATGCCGGACATAGTTGAATGCCGAACATAATTAGAAGCCGAGTATAAACCAATGCCGAACATATACAAATGCCGAACAAACTAAGTGCCGAGCAGACCTTAGTGCCGAACAAACAGTGGCCTTGCCAAATTTCATAATTGATCATGCCGAACAAACTTAGATCGGACAAACGTATCCTCATGCCGAACAACATAACTGCCGAACATACTTACTGCCGAACATACTTATATGCCGAACAAGCAGTAAATGCCAAACATACTTTTACGCCGAACATAGTTAGCATGCCGAGCGTAATTAGGTGCCGAATATACACTAATGTCGGTCATACCAAAATGCCGAACACTCTCAATTTGTCGAACATACATAACATGCCTAACATAATCAATCATTGCCCAACTTCATAACTGAACTTTACTTGGCACAAACAGTCAATTACTTCCAGTGTCTTATTGTAGTCGTTATTCGGAAGGCTTTCGGAGACGGTCAGCGATGACGGTTTTTGAAAGCGATGTTTTTAGGCTTGACGTTATATTAAATGCTTATGCACGATTGATTGCACTAGTTCACACACCACACGGGGGGTTATCTGCGTTGTTAATTCTAACGTTGATTATTTTTCGAGCATAGTTCACACAGGTGCTTGGTTGGGTCTGCTATTTATTCAAGATGTCCAAAAGATCCAGTTCGGCTACACTTTCTGACAAGCCTGGGCCGTCTTCTAAGCGAACGGCCCTCGACGCATCTGACCCGTCAGTTTCTCCCGCTCATGACTGGGCTCCCGACACTTTGGAATCGGCTATTTTACTAGATGAGCCAGTTGACTCACAAGCTTCAAGAGTCACTAAAGCCGCTCTTAAGCGGATATGTTCTATTCATGGCATCCCATTCGCTGATGTGCTCGTTCCATCGGGGCATGATCGCCCACACCTGCCCCTAGTGGGATATACGGCGTGTAGCAAATTCATGTGCTGGGTTGGTAGCGTGCCACCTTTCAACCTATTCCTCCGTGACGTGCTGCGGTACCTAGATGTTGCCCCGTCTCAACTTCATCCAAACGGTCACACTTTCATTTATGGCACGTACATGCTTTTCATGGCCGTCTTCTCCAGGCCTCCAACCCCTGGCGATATAAGGTACATATACATGACCAAGAAACGGGGAGACAGCCCCTCTTACATGTTCCTTGAGCCACATCGGAAGTGCCAGCTTTTCACCAGCGCGTGGAGTAGCAAATTCGCCCTGTACAAACAGGAGTGGTTTTACGTGCATTGCCCCCAGGGTTTTGCGAGGTGATGGATTGAAGGAAGTAA
The DNA here is from genome assembly GCA_030765085.1 of Allium cepa. Classification (NCBI taxonomy): domain Eukaryota; kingdom Viridiplantae; phylum Streptophyta; class Magnoliopsida; order Asparagales; family Amaryllidaceae; genus Allium; species Allium cepa. The sequence continues at coordinate 224,861,949 of CM060928.1, forward strand.
ACCTTTTCTCTGAGTTGATGTCCATTCCCGATTGAGGTTGAACTTCTCCTAACTCATTGTTCTATTTTTCAGATTTCGTCCCCCGTCCCGAAGGCCGGGGGTATTCTGATGTTGTCGACGCTATTAGAGCTCTTCCTGTTGAAGAGCGAGATATCCGAGCCCTCATTTCTAATGAGTCATTGCCAAAGTTCGGTTTGCTAGCCCCTGGCCGTCGGGTTAGTCTTCCAGAGGGCGCCTTGCTTCCCAAGCCCGTACACGTCAGAGGGAAAAAGCTGCCTGAATCATCCATTCGCCCTTCTCTTGAAGCTCCGGAAGAGGGGGAAATTCCAGGCGAGTCACCCGAAAGGCAAGGTGAGGATTTGGGCTCTGCAGCCGAAGTTCATGATATTGAAACGTCATCTTCCCCTTCGAAGGGGAAAAAGGAGCTGGCGTGCAAGTCGAGGAAGGAGAAAGCTGGTGGGACTTCCAAAGTTACGCCTATTCAGCCAGAGAAAGAGGCTTCTCCACAGCGCGTTGAAAGTTCTCTGAAAGGCTTATCGAATCTCTCCATTCCCGAAGACTTGCTCAACTATGATTTCAATGATCCGGAGCTGTTTTAGTTTCGCTCGCCCGTCGGGGGCGATGCGGGTGTCCTGGCCCCTATCCAAGGGGAAAAGACTCCCGTTAGCAAAGCCACTGGTCCGTCGGGGGGTAGCACTAGGACACACACTAATTCGCTAATTCTGCTCTTTCGCTAATTCGCTATTGTTCGATTGCAGGTGACATGGGGCACTCTCATGGATACGACCGCCTTCGCGGCTCATCGACTTTACGCCGGTCTGGTCGGGACTCGGGCCTCGGGAAGCGCCGAGACAGAGACAGCGACAGCGACCGAGATTATCATGCCCGGGACTCGTCATCCCGGAAGAAAACTTATTATCAGCCCAAGCACCGCCAAGAGACCTCATCTCATCAGGAGCGAAGCAAAGACAAATGTGGCCACGAGAGGTCACATTCTGATGCTCCCCGGGACCAACACTCTGATTCTTCTTCTACCCGGCACTCCCAAGATTCTCATAGGAAGGGCGAACTCTCAAAGCCGCCTCCTCCCGCTCCTGTAACAGACCCGACAGTGCCGGAGAGATTGAACGAACTTAAGGCTAAGTTTTCGAAGATTTGTTTTGATGGGTTAAAGTTCCTCCCGGCGATCCATCCTATTCCCGGGGATGTTAAACAAAATGCTATCGCCTGTACCAATGACGTCTACGTGCAACATGACGCGTTCGTTCACCTCGCTGAGAAACTTTCTGAAGTCTCTATGGAGCGCCAGCATGAAATTGACCGCCTAAAGCTTGAAGCTATTCATGACAGGGATATCATTAAGGCACGGGATGAAGAAATTGCTGCCTATAAGTCCGAGCTTGAAGCTACTCGTCAGAGCGCTAAGGACACCGCCGAGGCTGTTTCCCGCCTCGAATTAACTCATAAGAAAGAGCTTGATGAAGTGGTTCAACGGTGTGGGGCATTAGCTTTGGAGAAAGACTCCGTTCAGAAGGAGCGGGACACACTTAGTTATCGGGTCAAGGAACTCGAGGAGCAACTTCTCGTGGAGAGGAAAGAGAAAGTGGCTGCGCAGGTTGAGGCACAACATTATTGCGATGAGATTGTCGCCATCCGACTCCTAGAGGGGAAACTAAAGGACGATCTCTCCAAAGTTGAGGCCCTAAAACCTGAAGCCCGTGAGGAGGGAAAAAAGATAGCGACTGCCGGTATCGACTCTCGCCTTGAGGAAGCTAGGGAAGAAGGTAGGGAGGAAATTAAGACTGATTTCGACCCGCTGATCGCCGAGTTCAATGCCCGAGTCCTCATGCACAGGGATTTAACTTTTCTGGGCGACGGTTACCTCGAGTCTCTGATCGAGGCATGGAAGACCTTGATTCAGATCAAGAAGGTTGAGAGCGGTGTCGAAGAAGTCGATGAGGAAGCTTTAATTAAGGAGTTCTTGAAGGGAAAAGAACCCTCAGACCTATCAGCGGCCAAGGCCCTTTACAGCAAAGATTTTCCTTCGAGGAAAGGAAAGGAAGTGATTTCAGGTCCATCCGGTGCTATGCCCCCAGTTCATGCGCCTACCCAGCCGGCTAGCCGGCCGACACTTGATCCCTTCGAGCGGCATCTTGGCTACGACCCGGATGCCCCCGGGCTTGGCGTTCATGTCCTATCTCCCATCCCGGAGGGTGAGACCCCTCTGACAACCGAGATCCCACCAGCGCCCGGTAAGCGATCTCTTTGTTTTATAGGGTTCCTGTGTTTCTCTGGAAGCTGCCGTGCCCTAACACTTGTTTTCTTGTGACTTTGTGCAGGCCGCTCTGACCCCGAGCCTTCTCCGAGCAGCGATGTCGCCAAGGAGGTGGAGACAAAGGCGAGTGAGGCCACTCAAGTCGGCGGAGATCCTGGCCCAGATGCTCGAGTAATTGGGGCACTGGATGAAGGCAAATCTGACTCTTCCTCGGAGAGTTTCGAAGTAGACATCACAGGCGCCTCTGAGCACACATCCGACTTGAGCATGAAGGAACGGCTTGAGAAAGAGAAAAGAGATACGATCTCAGTCAAGGTCGAGCCGCGTGAAGTGGACCTGGGTGATCCTCTGAACAAACCATTGAAGGTCATTCTTCCTGGCAAGTCCCAGCCCATGGTTGTTCCCCCTACGTCTTCGGTCGTCACCCCTCCGTCAGGGAAGGATTCCAAGAGCAAGCGCTCTGGGAAGGAACCGTCCGGGAAGAATTCGAAGAAACACAAGAAGTGACCGTCGTCCCCGTTCAACGAGAACTAGCTCAAGTCATGTACAAATTTTTGTAGGCTGTGCAAATAGGCTGTTGGCTCTGGACTTCGGAGCGCTTTTTGTAACGGGAAGTTGTTTTTTCGTGAATAAAATTTGATCTTCACTTGTGTATTCTTAAAAGACTTTTATTATTCAGTTTATTTTATGGTTGTGATTGAAATCTGAATTACTGTGGGTAACTTGGACTTCTCGGTTTGCCTTTACATGGCTTGGGAGTTTCCCTGGATTTGATCAATCCCCACTTGGTGCTTCAATCACTTGGAATATTTCATAGCCCGTATGTTGGAGACTTGACGTATCCAAGTTATTTGTGTCGTAGTTCCTATTCAAGGAACTCGGAGGTCTGAACTACTTGTAATTAAGTCTATACCTCGGACATCGAGTACTCCAGCCTGTGCCCCCGGGGACTTGGAGATTTCGAATCGTTTATACTCGAGTCCGCACTCCGGGGACTTAGAGTACTCCAGTCCGCACTCCAGGGACTTGGAGATTTTTAATCGTTTATACTCGAGTCCGCACTCTGGGGACTTAGATACTCCCGTCCGCACTCCGGGGACTTGGAGATTTTTAATCGTTTATACTCGAGTCCGCGCTCCGGGGACTTAGAGTACTTCCGTCCGCACTCCGGGGACTTGGAGATTTTTAATCGTTTATACTCGAGTCCGCACTCCGGGGACTTAGAGTACTCTCGTCCGCACTCCGGGGACTTGGAGATTTTGAATCATTTATACTCGAGTCCGCACTCCGGGGACTTAGAGTACTTCCGTCCGCACTCCGGGGACTTGGAGATTTTTAATCGTTTATACTCGAGTCCACACTCTGGGGACTTAGAGTAATCCCGTCCGTACTGCGGGGACTTGGAGATTTTTAATCGTTTATACTCGAGTCCGCACTCCGGGGACTTAGAGTACTCCAGTCCGCACTCCAGGGACTTGGAGATTTTGAATCGTTTATACTCGAGTCCGCACTCCGGGGACTTAGAGTACTTCCGTCCGCACTCCGGGGACTTGGAGATTTTGAATCGTTTATACTCGAGTCCGCACTCCGGGAACTTATAGTACTTCCGTCCGCACTCCGGGGACTTGGAGATTTTTAATCGTTTATACTCGAGTCCGCACTCCGGGGACTTAGAGTACTCCCGTCCGCACTCCGGGGACTTGGAGTACTCCAGTCCGCGCTCCGGGGACTTGGAGATTTTTTGTAATTTACTATAAGCGTTCGTACGCTAGCCAGGATATCATAATCTTTAATTCCGCATCATAGGAATATCATACAAAGAGACATTGGACATTCATGGAAAAGATGGCTTCAAGCCTTTATTGATGAAAACAAACTGGATTATCTTATTACATGCCAAGAAGAAAGCATACTGGAAATAAATGCAACTACCGCATAAAGGAAATAGACTAAGTGTAATAACGCCGCAAATGCTCGCTGTTCCATGCTCGAGGGAGTGTCGCACCATCGACGGTCGTTAGCCTGAAAGTTCCTTCTCCAAGCCTCCGTTCGATGACGTATGGACCTTCCCATGCGGGATTCATGTGCGAAGGGATCGGAAAGACTCGTTTCAAAATGAGATCTCCCACATTAAAGGTTCTTGGCTGGACTTTTCCATTATAATATTTAGCGACTTGGTGTCTGTATGAGGCTGCTCTCAAATCGGCTTCTTCGCGTTTCTCATCAATGAAGTCTAATGATTCCAATAGGAGATCCTGGTTTGACGCAGGATCGTAATAGGTTACCCGGTGTGACGGAACTTCGAGTTTTACGGGTATGACGGCTTCCGTGCCGTACGCCAGTGCGAATGGTGTGTGGCCAGTCGCGGTTTTATGGGTAGTTCTGTAGGCCCAAAGCGCCGTTGGGAGTTCATCCACCCACTTGCCTCTAGCCTTTTCCAAACGCTTCTTCAATATGGACTTGATGATTTTATTGACGGCTTTTACTTGTCTGTTCGCCTTCGGGTGAGCAACTGCTGCGAACCTTTTCTCAATGCCATACCTCTGACAGAACTCTTTGAATTCCTTGCTTTCGAATTGAGTTCCGTTGTCCGTTATGATGATCCGTGGGAGGCCAAAACGACATATGATATTTCGTACAACGAAATTAATGACTTTCTTGGTGGTGATGGTGGCCATTGGCTCTGCTTCCGCCCACTTGGTGAAATAATCGACTGCCACTATTGCATATTTCGCGCCTCCTTTGGCTATGGGCAGAGATCCAATTAGGTCGATTCCCCACATTGCAAATGGCCAGGGACTAACCATTTGTGTGAGTTCCGTTGGCGGAGCTCTCGGAATCTTTGCATATATCTGGCATTTGTCGCATCTTCTCGCATAGTCTGCAGCATCCCGATTTACAGTTGGCCAATAATATCCGTAACGGAGGATTTTTCTCGCCAAAGTTTGCCCCCCGGTATGATCACCACATTCTCTCTCATGGACTTCTTCCAACACCCGTTTTACCTCGTTATGGGCGACGCACCGGAGTAAGGGGGTCGAGAATCCCCTCCGATACATTATCCCGTCTTGCATTACATAACGCGAAGCCTTACGAAGGACTTGGCGTCTTTCGCTCCTTTTCTCAGGTAAGTCCCCGTATAGCAGGTATTGTTTGATCGGGGTCAGCCATGATTCCCTTTCGAGTTCGGTCTCCAAGACGAGGTCTATCTCCATCATGTCTATACTTGGTGCAAGTAGAGTCTCGACAGGGAACAATCCCAGCTGCTGTGCGTCGCCAGTACTCGCGAATTTAGCCAACGAGTCGGCCTCTCTGTTCTGTTCGCACGGGACATGCGAAATGTCATAATATTCCAGGTTTACTAGTAGCTCCCGGACCCGGGCAAGGTAAGGAGCCAGTCTCTGTCCTTTCGCTTGGTAGTCTCCCCGTACCTGATATACCACCAGTTGTGAGTCGCAGAAGATTTCGATGGACTTCACCCTCAGTTCAATGGCAAGTCTTAAGCCAGCAATCAGTGCTTCGTATTCGGCTTCGTTATTTGTTGCTGTAAATTCGAGCTTCAAAGCGTAGCAAATCGATTGGTTTTCGGGAGTTACCAGAACTATCCCAGCTCCCGACCAACGGTCGTTAGATGCCCCGTCAGTGAACATCTTCCATCGGACAGGAGGGATTACTTTGTGTTTTTCACTTGGTTCATCCGGAATGGTGAACTCAGCAACGAAGTCAGCTAGTGCTTGCCCTTGGATGGTCCTTCGCGGCAGGTAGGTGATATTAAACTGGCTTAACTTGATGTTCCACTTTAGCATCCTACCGGAAGTTTCCGGTCGTTGGAGTATCTGTCGCAAGGGTTGGTCAGTGTAAACACTGATTGAGTGCGCCTGAAAGTAGGGACGAAGCTTGCGTGATGCAATCACCAGGCAATAGGCAAGTTTCTCGATCTTTGGATAATTCTTTTCTGCCCCCGTCAGTCGTTTAATAACATAGTACACCGGCCTTTGAACCTTGTCTTCTTCGCGAACTAGGGCTGTATTAATAGCGTGTTGAGACACAGCCAAATATACGTACAACGTCTCGTGGTCTACTGGTTTTGACAGCACTGGAGGACTTTCCAAGTGTCTTACCAGGGCTCGAAATGCTTCCTCGCAATCAGTCGTCCATTTGAAGTTTCTCTTTCCTTTCTTTATGACATCGAAGAAAGGAACACACTTATCTGTGGCTCTGGATATGAATCGACTGAGCGCAGCTACTTTTCCGTTCAAGCTCTGTACCTGTTTTATGGTTCTGGGTGCCTGTATATCTCGGATGGCCCGGATCTTCTCCGGATTAGTTTCAATTCCCCGTGCATTCACAAGTAATCCCAAGAACTTCCCTGATGCCACACCGAAGGAACACTTTGAAGGATTGATCTTCATCCCATAGTGCCTTAGTACACCGAACATTTCTGCCAAGTCTCGGATGTGGTTGTTTGACTGTCGCGACTTCACGAGCATGTCATCCACATAGACTTCCATTGTTTTCCCAATCTGATCTTTGAACATTCGATCACTACATAGCAGTATAACCTAACATTTGTGACGAAGCTGGTGTGTTCTTGGTCTGGGATGTGCATCGAAATTTGGTTGTATCCAGAGTATGCATCCATAAATGACAATAACTCATGCCCTGCAGTTGAATCGACCAATTGATCAATTCGTGGTAGCGGGAAGCTATCCTTCGAGCATGCTTTGTTTAAATCAGAATAGTCAACGCAGGTTCTCCATTTCCCGTTTGCTTTCTTTACCAACACAGGGTTGGACACCCATTCCGGGTAGATGGCGTCGCGGACAAACCCATTGGTTTTGAGTTTATCCACCTCCTCTTTGAGAGCTGTAGACCTTTCCGGGTCCATGCCTCTCCTTTTTTGCTTCACAGGTACGTGTTTCGGGTCTATATTCAACATATGGCTCGCAATTGCAGGGGAAATCCCACACATATCCGAGTGTGTCCAGGCGAAGACATCAAGATTCGCTCGGAGGAAATCGGATAAATTCTCTGCCATTAGAGGATCGAGCTGTGACCCAATTTTAAGAACTCGCGTCGGGTCGCTGTGGCTAACTGGAATATCAATTGTTAGTTCGGCCGGTGCTGCGTCTGGTTCCCTGGGTTCCCCTTTGTCATCTCTCGGATCTATGTCTTCAACGATCCGAGAATGTCGCCCAAGCCAGGGCTCGGGCGCTAATTGTCAATCATCGGAATTCGGGATGCGGACGATGCTGTCCGCAGTTTTCCCCTTTTCTCTGCGCTGGGCCTCTCTCAGCTCAGCCACGTAACATGCACGTCCGGTTGCTTGGTCGCCATGCACTACTCCAACTCCTTCGTCTGTCGGGAATTTTAGTGTGAGACACCACGGGGCCAAGACTGCCCTGAAATCTGCGAGGGCTGGTCGTCCCAAAAACACGTTGTATGGTGAATCAACATCTAGCACTATGAATGGTAGGATTCGCACTCTCCTGCGTTCACCTTGCCCCAGTTCAACTGGTAACTCCACATATCCTACTGCGTCTGTGGCTGCGCCGTTAAAGCCATGGATTCGGGCTTTAGATGGTTTCAAATCCTTAGTCTCCAGCTTCGTTTGGTCATACGCTTTCTTAAAGAAGATGTTAACGGAACTTCCGCAATCAATTAGGATTCTCCTTACGAATGCCGGTCCGATGGTTGCGGACATGACCAATGGATCGATGGTGGGAGCTTCCACCTTATCCGCGTCTCTATTCCTGAATATAATATCGTCGTGCATCGCGCGCTGCTGCTTTGTGGGAGCTCCATCCTCCACATTTGAACAGTACTCATGCTCTGTATGTCTCAAGGAATTAGCATATCGCTCCATTTCCTGCCAACTTTTATCCGCAGGATGAGGTCCACCAGCAATTGTGTTAATAATCAACCTTCCCACAGTTCGAGTAGGTTGCTCCGGTTGGTGTAGAGCTGGGCCACGCCCGGGGTCTGAAGTCTCTTGTCTTCCTTCTGGCGTATCTTTGACAAATTCCTGCAGCTTCTTCTGCCTAATCAATTTCTCAATAGCGTCATGGAGATGCCTACATTCGTCTGTGTTGTGTCCATGAGACTCGTGAAAGCGGCAGTACTTTTCAGTCCGCTTTTGCTCCTCTGTTGATTCCTTAGGGCGTGGTTTTCTGTATTGAAAAGTATTGCAGGTCGATAAGTAGATGTTTTCAAGAGACGCATTCAGTGGAGTGTATTCGTTGTAGGTTGGGATCCTTGACTTCCATCTCCCCGTTTCTTCCTTCTTTCCAAGATTTCCACTTCCAGTTCCCTTAGACTGCCCGGGCTTATTTTGGACGTTGGCCTGTGTCTTTCCAGGGTTATCGTCGGTTGCTTTCATGGCGGTGTTGCCCTTTACAGACTCCTGAACGGACCCTGGTGCCTTATCTTTCCTTATCCACCGAGCTTCTTCTCTCCTTATGAACTGGTGGGCTTTCGAATAGAAACGTTCCAACGTAGCCGGTGGCTTTCCTGCCAACCAATCCCCAAATTCAGAGTCTGGATCCACTCCACGCATTACTGCCATCAAAATCGCGTGGTCGTTTGGATTGCTCACTTCAGTAGCGGCAACATGAAATCTCTGCAAGTATGCTTTCAGTGATTCTCTAGGAGCTTGGGTCACGCTTGATAAAGACATCACATCCTTAGGTCGAGTGGCGTGTATCCTGAATTGTTCTATGAATTTCCTTGCTAATTCATCGAAGTTTGAGATGGACCGTGGAGGAAGTCGAGTTAACCACATGGTGGCAATTCCGGACAGGGTTATTGGAAAGCACCTGCACTTAGTTGCGTCGTTGGCCCTTGCTGAATCCATCATCCATCCATACCTCATTACATGTTGTCTAGGGTCAGTTTTTCCTTCATAGGTGGGTATGGTGGGCACGTTAAACTTCCTTGGGTATTCAGCCTGTAGAATGGTATTTGTGAAGGGAGTATGACTCTTAGACATTCCCCAATCTTCATTAGTCAAACCTTGATTCTCTCTCATCAACTGTCGGACCATAGCTGTCAAATTCGGAGTTTGTATGGTAGGAGGAAGGTTGGGGTCCGCTCCACGGGCTTGATTTCTAGTAGAACGATCAGTGGCACCTGCTTGGTCATCTTCATCCTTGCGGCGTCTACACCTGGGTGGTTCATCAGCTGAAGTTGAGCTATCATCTTCAGAGTTGGGGACAGGGCTACCTCCAGCATTCTGATGTTGCTGTTGAGCAAGTTGGGTCATGAGGTTAGCATTAACTTGCATTTGCTCAGCGAGTTGCCTTCTGCTTTCCGTAAGCTCTTTTATCAAGTCATTCAATTCTGCTCGTGAAACAGCCTCCGCTTGGTTTTGGCTGGAGGGCCCCACGCCTCGAATTGCTTGTTGATCGTTAGATCCAAGTTGTTGAACACTAGCAGTTTCGCGGGCATCTACGTTTTGGGAGGTCGATCTTGTTCGTGGTCTTCCCATGGTAGAGTCGTTGGTTGTAACTCTGAGTAGAATTAACAGATGCCTTATGGATAATTATGGATCTTCTTCGGGGGATTTAAGCAATGCAGTAGCTACAAAGTAGATCCTCACAACCTGAGAATTCAACTCTCAATGAAAGCACCAAAATGTTAGCGCCAAAATTGGTCACTAACACCCTTAGAGAGTTTAGAGAGATTGTGTAGAGAGAGTAATGAAGAAAATAAATTAAAACAGAGAAGATAATGTAAATTAAAATGCGGGAGACGAGAACACAGACTTTATAGTGGTTCGGCGTTGTAGCCTACGTCCACTTTGAAGTTGATCATTTTTATTTCTTCACTTTAAACTTAATTACAGATACAATCCACTTTTAAGTATTCGAATACAATTGTGAAATAAAAGTAGAAGTTTTGGATGAGTTTTGAATGAGGCAGAGTCTCCCCTATGTTCTCTGAAATCTGATCCCCTTTTTCTGTGCCCCTGCCCCTCTATTTATAGACGAATGTGGGATGGACTTCCCTGGTGGGCCAGATGGCTAGACAGCTTGGTCCAGATAGGACGCACCCTGCATGCTGAGTGAATAGGCCGAACGGTCGGCATGCCGAGTGAAGAAGGGTCTGCCGTGTGAGGAGTATGCCGAGCTAAGGTTATGCCGAGTAGAGGGAAGTGCTAAACGGTCTTATGCCAAGTGCAATCTTGGACTGCCGAACGTCTCTTATTGCGGAGTACAAACTTACGCCGAGTACAAACTCACGCTGAGTACAAACTTACGCCGAGTACAAACTTATGCCGAGTACAAAGTTACGCCGAGTACAAACTCACGCTGAGTACAAACTTACGCCGAGTACACACTTACGCCGAGTACAAACTTATGCCGAGTACAAACTTATGCCGAGTACAAACTTACGCCGAGTACAAACTCACGCTGAGTACAAACTTACGCCGCGTACACACTTACGCCGCGTACACACTTACGCCGAGTACAAACTTATGCCGAGCATCCTCTTATGCCGAGTACAACTCTGTGCGGCCGGACATTTAGTTGCCTGGTCAATTTTCCAGGTAACAGAAAAGAAGAGAGAAAGAGGGGACCGGGTATGACCCCTAAGTAGAGAGGGGGAAATTCAGATCCTTATTCGAAAAACAACAATCAAACATAAATGCAATGAAATTGCATTTAATTCAACGAAAATTGGCGACGACCCATGAGCATGCAAACGCTTTCGGGAGCCAACGACAAGAATGTGTACTTGAATGTCCATATGTGTATTCTTAAATTCAATTTTTGAAGTCGACAAAAATTAAATTAAAACCTGAAGTTTTGAAGGTTGAAACTGAATCAAATAGCCAAAACTTACTAGCACCGTAGAACCAGACATAGATAGCCATTGACAGAACATAATCCTAAATTTATACTGTTCGAAATCGACCAAGTGTTATGACGATCGAAGAGAAATAAAACACGGTGGGAAAATAATTTGATAGAAGGATAGCACTATTTAGAAAACTAGGTGGATTTCTCTCCGACGACTCTAACTTACTTTGATTCAAAGCACATCATGTTCAACACAAGACGTACTTTAGGGGAATGTATTATCCGGCATCTTGACCCACTACATCCGAGCTGACTGGACAAGTTAGACTCAACTGTCATCAAGAATATTAAGCTTGGAGTAATGATTACGGGGTCCACAAATCAAGTACAGATGATAATATGAAGCCATGATCGAATAGAATTGAGATATATGCTATAAAAAATGTTTCAAGTATGGAATATAATTTAATTTAGAAAAGGGATCGGATATGACCCTTCTCTGCCAAGGGATTGGATTACTTTAGCCAAACAAGTGCAACTCAATGAAAAACAATCAATATCTCAAATAAAAAAGTCCAATACATATGAAACTTTGGAAATAAAATGTGGGGACCGTAGGGAGTCCACCCTAGGGATTGCATCCTAAAAGGAGCAAGCAAGAGGGATCGACCCTCTGCGTTCTAGAGGGATCGGCTAGAACGAGGCTGCATAACATGTTAAAACAAAGATTGATTAATAACTCAAGTTCGACTAATCCAATTGGCATGAAACTTGGAGGCTGGGCATAATAAAACATATAGAAGCTCTCATAGGGATCACACCCCCAAACCCTCCAAAATAAGGTTAGGCACCGACCCCTGTTTCTTGGAATTTGAGCCATGCGATCCCACCTATGGACCCTGTGGCTCTGGAGATCCTTTTGCCAAATTTTCAGGTAGATATTTCGCCATCTTCCTCTATAAATATAGACGTGACTGTTCATTTTTGGGATCTTGACGTTGCTTCTTGCTTTGTAGTCAAGGATTTTCATTTGATCCCTATTATATTCAGTTTATAAAGTGACCAATAAAGCCACCTATTCAAAGTGGACGTAGGCAAACAACGCCAAACCACCATGAATTATTGTGTTTATATTATTTTCTTATTTCTTATTGCTTTATTGTTATATTCCCTCTACTTACATTTAATATTCTTATTTATTACTCTATAAAATCCTTATTGGGTGTTTGTTCCAATTTTTGGTGCAAACAAGGACACATCCCGAACTCTATTAATCTTCCACTTACACGTAGGACCAATTATTGATCTTCACACCCATATTATAGGTAGGTTTGTTGAATGTATGAGTGTTATTCTGCTTTGAAATTGTGTTGTTGTACTTTTATATTATGTTAATCATTTTCCATGATTGTCTTGATGATTTAAATGCCACAAAGAGTAAAAATGCCTCGAATGTATTTAGAATAACCCTGAAATATGTCTAAGACATTGGCTTAAGTCAAAACGAGTTATGAAGAAGTTAGTTTTAACTTTGAATGAGAATAGTAGGGTTTGAGTACTTTAAGTGTGCACAATATATATATTTCACACTCCTAGACTTGACCATTCAACCGGTCAAGTCTCATCAGCAGATTTAGGTACTTTCAATTGGTCAATTGTGGTATTCATTTGATATATCTGGGCCCTCAATCAACCAGTTAACTCATGCCAATCAATCAAGAGCGGGGTATTTTTCAAGATTGAACCAAGGTTGAATAGAACGACAAAAGTGAGTCAAGAGGGTGTAACAACCATAATTATTAATAACAATATTTAGGAGATTTAATTAGATAAACTAAATCGAATTATGTAAATAATTAGATAAACTAAATAGAATTATGTAAATAATTAGAGTGATAAGGGGATTGAGATTTGAATAAATGATAAGAAGGCCGTGCTTGATTAACTAATTAAATAGGCTTAAGAATGGTTTCTAAGCTAAATAAATTTATATAAGGGCATATTGGGAATTAGCCGCACTTGTTACCATAACCCTTATATACATTGCAATTCCATATACCATTCACGTTTATTTCTCATTTTCACAAAAACATTATCAAAAAGGAGCCGACCATTGTTAAGGAAGAGAAATTCAAATCAAGCAAAGGAATTAAAGAAGGGGAATAAATCTTAATCTTAATCCAATCTCGTCGTCCTAATCAAGGTGAATAATAATTTATACCATCTCTATTTTGTTTTATGATCATATGTTTTTGGATTTAAGATTAAATTCATTTTTATGATGTTTTGGCATGATGATATGCTTGAAATATAATTTGTTTAATTTAAGCAAGATTGTTTAAATGAGGATTTATGCAATTTTAGGGAAAAACCGAATAAAATTGATATTTGGATGCTATGGAAATATTTATATTATGTAAAACATAATTTTAGAGTTGGGTTTTAAATTCGATAAATTTTCAAGCTATAGAAAGATTATTATAAATTTTTGAAGGAAAATATGGTTAATTGGGTTTAGAAATTTATTTCAGAAAATATATTAAGAATTTAGGTTTGAAATTTAATATGTTAGATAACATGATGAAAGTGAATTTCTATGTTTTTTGGGTATTTTCCCTAGTCAATTTACTACGAAAATTATTTTAGAAGGAAGGACTTAATTGCATTAATGTTTTTTAATTGAAGGGCTTATTTGTTAAATTAACCTGAAATTAAGTGGCAGTTATTTTGGTAAATAATTTGAAAAGTTGAGGCAGTCAATCACATGTTTACACGTTGGTGGTTGGTTAGATAGAATTTGTTTTAATTGCCATTAATCAGCTTTTACTCGAAAAAGCAAGTTCCACCTCTATTAGAAGTACCATTCGACTCATAGCTTCCACTTTGACTCAGTCGAAGGCAACCCAATCTGAAACCAATACATAAGGTATCACTTAGATGGTACGTAGTGGATTGGAGGAAATGCGGAAGGCATGTTGTCGAAAGCATTCAGTTCCGATGGGGTCGAAACATTTGCCTTGTTTTCAAATGTTAAGCGCTACCTGGTTTTCATAAAAGCTTTCGAAGGAGTCGAAACAGATGCTTTCGAAGTGGTTTGCTAAACATCTTTCATAGAGGGTTGCCATCTTATATTTTTAAGTATAAGCTTTCGAACGGGTTTCTTTATTTATAAAATGATACTTTTGAAAGTATTGGTTCCAACTAAGTTGAAACCCAACTGTTCTTCTTTGCCTTTCGAGTGTATTTAAGTCATCAGTGCTTTAGAAGGGTTGTCTTTGTTTTAAACTTATACTAAGCCACTTCCTTAATGCTTTCAAAAGGGTTCAAGAGTTTCGAAGGTAATGGCAATGACTTCGAAAGGGGGTTTCGATGTTATCCTTCAGTGTTTTACTTAAAGGTTTTGAAGCTTTCGAAAGGATGGTGCTGATGCTACCAAGTTTTTCCAAAACATGTTTATATGAAGATTTAAGGTTTTGAAAGAGATATTTTCGTATATATTCACTCAGACCCAATAGAAGTTGTAAAGTAAAACCCAATGGTTTCAAAAAGGGTACTTTCATTGGTTTCGAAGCTATGTTTCTAAGGATTACTATGTATGTTTTGATACTTTCGAAACGTAATTTTTATTTCGAAAGAGATGATTTAAAGAGCTTCGAAAGGTATATATGTAATATTTTGAAAAGAAGTTTTCTATGCTTTTGAAGGAGGTTATCCAGGGTTTTCGAAATTGATGTTTTAAGGTGTCGAAAGCGATAGTTTTCGAAACAAATAAACGAATCTCATTTTAAAAGAAAACCATGGCATAAATAAATAAAGTATTATGAATTGGTGTTTTAAAGATTTCCATGATTATTAGGTTAAAGGGATTAATCAAGATATTATGTTTGCTTCTTCATATTTGTATATATTCACATTATAATGGACCTATAACTGTAATTTAAGGAAGATCGGAATAACCAGTGAGATTGACCCAGTAATGAATATAAATTTATTTAACTCCTGAATGAGTAGAATTGCATCCAGGAGGTCAGGAAGACCAGTGTACAGGATTTTAAAGTATTGATTAAATATATTAGCAGTGGCCAATAGGTTTACAGTAAGCCTGTGAAAATTATGTATAGGAAAAGATATTGGCAGAGGCCAATAGGTTCATAGTAAGCCCATGGAAACTATGTATGAATCAAGATATTTGGAAGACAGGTTCATAGTTAGCCAATAAAAACTATGATTTGATTGGAAGGGGCCAATAGATTTGTAATTAGCCCATGAAAACTATATCCAAATTAAGATATTGACATATGTCAATAGGTTCCTAGTCAACCTATAAAAACTAGGATAAGAGAAAAGATATTGGAGTTACCAATAGGTTCAGGGAGAACCCATGAAACAGTAAAGATATTGGCAGGGGCCAATAGGTTCTTAGTGACACCATGAAAACTATATAACTGGACAGGGAGTCCTTAAACATTAAACAGGTTATTAGTAAGCACATAAAAATTAATAGGTTAATAGTGACCCTAGAAACTATAAATGAGACAGATAGTCAAAATGAATGTGGATGGACAATCCAGAATTGATTTTTTTTGCATATCATCATATTATTTAGAATTGTTTTAACCATTATGGATGCAGGAGCACAGTGCATGGTTTTATAAAGGTTTTAGGATACTAGTAAGAGAAAAACCCATTCCACTAAGTGACGTGGCTCACTAGATATCTAAATGGTCTGAGATGTTAGATTATTATCCATAGCATGCTTTATGTCTAACTTGAAGTTTATGTTTTCCCCTTAAGCTATTGAGTGCTAAATTGATTTTGAGTAGTTTAAGAGTTGAGGTTTTCAGTTACTTTTTTAGGCGAATAAGCTTCAGGAGATGTGCATGAATCATGATAGCTATCTAGAGTTCTCTTTTATTTTGATTTCGCTATGTTGTTGTTGTAAAAGAAAAGTTGTTAAATTGCCTATATACACTCTGATCCAAGATGGCATCTTCATATGTCTCTCTTAGCATATGTTGTAATAAATTTATTTTCTCTAAAAGTGGTTAATGATTGTGGGATTATGTAATGAATTTGAAATGTTTTGAAATGGAATGTGGAACTTGTTTGATGTTTTAAATTTTTTCCATATTCATATGTTTCTGTGTATCAATGTATCTACCAATACCATATTTGGTCGTCGAGGATTAATAACTACGGATGACTGTAGCATCGGTAGCTGGTAGTTTTGGGCCTCCAAGTGTGGGATGTAACAAGTTGGTATTAGAGCATAGGTATATGAAACTTAAAACGAATTTTAAACCTAAAAGATTTCAAATATAATCTAATGAATCAGAAAATAAGATTGGAGTTAGGATTAACATTATAGTAACATACTTGTATTTGATATATATACATATAAGTATGTGTTCTCTCTTAGAACATTCTTCTGTATCTTACTAAGGACCGTATGTAGATTTACGAGAAAGAAGATATGGTGGTAGGAAACCAAAGAGGAAATCCCGGTAGAGGAAGCACCACAACGATCGACCTACCAAGGGTACCAAGGTCGATAGTCTAATGCTAACAAAAAAGTTGATGTCAATGTAGGTGCTAGAAATCCACTAGTAGATATGAGGGCGATGTATCAGTTCTTCGTTAATATGATGCAAGAAAGAGCTGCTGCTGGTGTTGCTGAAAATGTTAGAGGAGCTAATCACGTGGCTCCAGTTGGGAATAATTATGCTAAGCTAAGCAGAGATTACATCAGTCTTGGTGGGAATCCATTTATGGGAACATAGGATGCTATAGAAGTAGAGGATTGGCTGTTACATTGCAAGAGAATCTTTTCTAATTTCGGTTTGGATGATGTGTAGAAGAGGAGGTTGGCCTCTAGGTAGTTGCGAGGGGTAGCACTTCCTTGGTGGAATAGTGTTACTACCGGGATTCCGGATAAGGAGTTGACATGGGCAGATTTTAGAGGAAAAATTGAATAGAGGTTTTTATCTGAGGTTGCTAAGTCAGTATTGTTGAGAAAGTTTATGGATTTGGCGTAGGGAGAGATGTCGATAATCGAGCATGCTACTAAGTTTGATGAGCTGTCCTGATATGGACAGGCTACTATAGACACTAACATCAGGAGAAATGAGAGATTCATTCAGGGATTGAGACCTGAGCTTGATAGGGCGACCCTGACACATATCTGTCGTCCTTGTAATGTGGTTGTGAAGATGGCAATCCTCTATGAGGAGATCCTTTCTATTTGTGACAGAGAGAAGCCAGTTGAAACCTAAGGTTCTCAGGGAAAGAAAAGAAAAATTCGTTAAGAAGAATGGAGCCCAGAAAGGAGATGCTGTCAAGAAGGCAAAGGCTGATTTAGTTTGCTACGAGTGTGACAAGAATGGTCATTATGAAAATGAGTGCCGGTCAGGCAAGGGGAAGAAGATTATAGACAAGAACAATGTGAATTGCTTCAACTGTGACCAAGTTGGGCATTATAAGAATTAGTGTCCGAAACCGGTTATGGGGGACAAGGAAAAGGTTTTTCTATTGGTCATCATCTGCTAAGCCAACTACAGCTAAAAAAGGAAAGACTGTGATGGAAGGTACGTTTTTAATTCGAAGTATACCAGTTAGGATACTCTTTGATACCAGTGCATCATACTCATTTATATCCCAGTGTTTGGTTGATATGTTATACTTAAAACCCACATGTCTCGTTACTTCCTTAAGGGTTGCGAATCCAATAGGAGGGTATGCAACTCTGGGGATGAGATGTGACCAGTTAGAAGTTGAATTGTTAGGTCATAAGTTTTCATGCAGTCTGCATGTTTTCGATTTCGTAGATTTTGGATCATTTTGGATATGGATTGGTTGAGTAAGTATGAGGCTAGGATATTTTGCCAGGATGGAGAGATACCACTAAGACACCCTGATAGTTGTAACCCGATTATATTCTCAGTGGAGAATTTTGACCAAAGTGGTCGTGCTTTGTTAAGTGAAATGGAAGTGGGAGAAGAGCTAAGTCACGTTCGAGTAGCAAGAGATTTTGAAGATGTCTTTGAGTCGGTTACAGGACTACCACTAAAATGAGCTATTGAGTTTTAGATAGATCTTATGACAGGAGATGAACCTGTAAGTAAACCACCTAGCAGGATGACACCGACGGAAATGAAGGAATCGAAAGTGTAGCTAGCGAATCTAGAAGGAAGCAATTTGATTAGACCAAGTAGTTCGCCTTGGGAAGCAGCCGCGATATTCGTAAAGAAACCAGATGGGTCATTGAGGATATGCATTGACTATCATAAGTTGAATGAGATGACGATAAAGAATAAGTAACGTTTTCCGAGAATTGATGATCTATTTGATCAGTTGTATGGAGCCAGAGTGTTTTCCCAGTTGGATTTGGTGACAGATTTCCATTAATTAAGAGTGGCAGAGGACAGTGTTCCTTTGACAGCATTTCAGAGTAGATATTGTTTGTACGAATGGTTAGTATTGCCCCTTAGTTTAACGAATGCACCTACTTTGTTCGTGGATTTGATGAACATAGTCTTTCGAGGGTATTTGGATAAATTCATGTTGGTATTTATAGATGACATTTTGGTAGACTTTAAGGATGAAAGAGAGCATGAAGATCATCCTAGAATTATGCTTGAGATGCTGAGGTAGCATCAGCTAAAAACGAAGTTCTCTAAGTGTCATTTTTAGAAGAAAGTGGTTAAGTTTCTTCGTCACGTGTTTTCAGAGAAGGAGTTGTCAGTCGATCCAGATAAGATCAAAGTTGATAATAATTGGAAGAGACCAGAGCCGGTGACCGAGATTAGAAGTTTTCTTGGACTTGCTGGCTATTACTGGAGATTCATTAAGGATTTCTCATGGATAGCAGCATCTTTGACTAAGCTAACCGGGATGTCTAGTTCGACAAATGTGAAGAAGCATTCCTTAATTTTAAACATTTGTTAACCAATGCACATGTGTCAGTAGTTCCAGAAGAAAACCAAGGGAAGGTGGTGTATACCAATGCATGTGGAATTGGATTGGGAGTTGTGTTGATGCAGAAGGGTAAAGTTATTGCCTACGCATCATGACACCTTAGACCGCACGAAGTGAGATATCCTACTCATGATTTGGATTTGGCTGCGGTGATCTTCGCATTAAAGATTTGAAGGCATTATCTCTTAAGGGAGAGATTTGAGCTATACACATATTATAAGTCTTTAAGATACTTATTCTCTCAGAAGGAGTTGAATATGAGACTATAGAGGTGGTTGAAATTTCTAGCTGGTTATGATTTTGGTATAGAGAATACTCCAAGGAAAGGTAATAAAGTAGTGGATGCTCTTAGCAGAAGACATCAAAATGTGGTGTTAGCTATGTAGGCAGAGTGGAAAGATTTAGAAGCTTTAACTACCTGTAGTATTGATGTGCATGTAAATATGCATATTTATAATTCTATATTTAATCTAATTTAGTTAAATAAATAAGCATATAGGGTATTTTAACATGTTTAAACCAAAATTTCAATTGTCATCAAATCATCATTCATTCGTCTTCATTTAGGGACAAAATCAAAATTTAGTGCATACTTTAATTTGAGAAAATTTACTTGCACATTTTTATGTTATTATGTAGGAATTTGGATTCAAAAAAAAAGCTTAATGAAAATATGCATGCACAAGAGAATGAAGCAAATGAAAGTTGAAATAAATCAATTCATGCAACATGGAGGATTCCACCTACCCACTTACCATGATCTACAATTAGGAGCTAATGCACATGTTAGTGGACATTAAAGTTACATGCACACTTAATGGAGGATTAATTAGAGGCTAATGACAACTAGGTGGCCACGCTTCCTCAAAGGCAATTTAGGTTGTCCCTTAAAATATGATTAGGGTTTCAAACATCTATAAATACCCCTTATGTTTCTTATAAAGAAGCTTTAACACCACCGTCTAGTGTAGTTTAGTTGTAGCAACAAATTATATGAGAAATAAAATGACTTACTAAGCTTCTTTTTCTTCTTTTTCTTCTTTGCTTTTATTTTATTTTCATGTTCCTTTCATGTGGAAAGTTAGATTTAATTTATGCTAGTAGTTTAGCTTTATTTTTATTTTAATTAGCTTGCACTTCTTTTGTTTTCTATGTTGAAATCTACATTTGTTGAAATGATGAAAAATATGAGAAGATAAACCCCTTCAATTTAGGGATAATGAAGCTCTGTTAATCGTGTAGATTCAATATATTTGTTAATTTATGATTTCTTTTGTGCTTAATGGAAATGTTTGATATGGTAAAAAAAAAAATATTTAATTTTGAATTTGATAGCTTATGTTATTGACACCAAATAGGCCATGCTTAAACAAACATAAACACAAATTACCTCTTCATCTATAAATGATTTTGGCAATAAAGTTGAATTTAGAATCAAAATTTGATGGTCTATATTACTAATCAATAGTAAATAGATCATGCTTAGAATAGATTTTATTTTCAATTTCATTATCATTTTCATGAGAGTTAACAAATAATTTGGATGGTGTGTTATAGTATGATGGTTTATGTTAGGCTAATTAGTAGCACAAATAGACCATACTTAAGATAAACGCACCAACTAAATTCAAAGTAACAGAAAAGGGGAGACCATAATTTCATTATGTTGATTTATGTGATCATAAGAAGAGAATTGCCTCTAAATTGTCTGTTTATGAATTTGATAGCCTATGTTGTTGACACCAAATAGGCTATGCTTAAATAAATATAAACATAAATTACCTCTTCATCTACATATGATTTTGGTAATGAAGTGTATTTTGGAATTAAAATTTAATGGTCTATATTATTAATCAATAGTAAATAGATCATGCTTAGAATTGATTTTATTGTCAATTTCATTATCATTTTCATGAGAGTTAATGAGTGGTTTGGATGGCGTGTTTAACTATGAATTTGACAGCCTATGTTATTGACACCAAATAGGCTATGCTTAAACAAACATAAACACAAATTACCTCTTCATCTACATATGATTTTGGTATTGAAGTGGATTTTGAAATAAAAATTTGATGGTCTATATTACTAATCAATAGTAAATAGATCATGCTTAGAATAGATTTTATTTTCAATTTCATTATCATTTTCATGTGAGTTAACAAGTGGTTTGGATGGTGTGTTATATTTTGATGGTTTATGTTTGGCTAATTAGTAGCACAAACAGACCATACTTATGATAAACACATCAACTAAATTCGAAATGACCGAAAAGGAGAGATAATAATTTCATTATATGATTTACGTGATCTTGAGAAGGTCATAGATTCTGGTCACGTGGTTTCAGAGAATGAGTTGTCAGTCGATCCAGATAAGATCAAAGCTGTTAATAATTGAAAGAGACCAGAGACGGTGATCGAGATTAGAAGTATTTTTGGACTTACTAGTATTACTGAAAATTCGAAAGATTTCTCATGGATAGCATCGTCCTTGACTAAGCTAAACAGGAAGGAGGTGAATTTTGTCTAGTTCGACCAATGTGAGGAAGCATTCCTTAATTTCAAATATTTGTTAACAAACACACATGTGTCAGTAGTTCTAGAAGGAAACCAAGGGTTGGTGGTGTATACCAATGCATGTGGAACTGAATTGGGAGCTATGTTGATACAGAAGGGTAAATTTATTGCTTACGCATCATGACATCTTAGGCCGCACGAAGTGAGATATCCTACTCATGATTTTGGGTTGGCTGCGGCGATCTTCGCATTGAAGATTTGGAGGCATTATCTCTTAGGGGAGAGATTTGAGCTATACACTGATTATAAGTTTTTAAGATATTTATTCTCTCAGAAGGAGTTGAATATGAGACTGTAGAGGTGGCTGGAGTTTTTAGCTGGTTATGATTTTGGTATAGAAAATACTACAGGGAAAGGTAATAAAGTAGCTGATGCTCTTAGCAGAAGATATCAGAATGTAGTGTTAGCTATGTTGGCATATTGGAAAGATTTAGAAGCTTTAACTACCTATAGTGTTGATGTGCATGTAAATGTGCATATTTATACTTCCATAATTAATCTAATTTAATTAAATAAATGAGCATATAGGGTATTTTAACGTGTTTAAACCAAAATTTCAATTGTCATCAAATCATCATTCATTCATCTTCATTTAGGGGCAAAATCATAATTTTGTGCATCATTTAATTTGAGAAAAATTACTTGCACATTTTATGTTATTATGTAGGAATTTGGATTCAACAAGGAAGAGGCTTCATGAAAATATGCATGCACAAGAGAAGGAAGAAAATGAAGCTGGAAATAAATCAATTCATGCAACATGGAGGACTCCACCTACCCATGTACCATAATCTACAATTAGAAACTAATGCACTTGTTAGTGGACATCAAAGTTACATGCACACTTAATGGAGGATTAATTAGAAGTTAATGACAACTTGGTGGCCACACTTCTTCAAGGGCAATTTGGGTAGTCCCCGAAATATGATTAAGGTTTCAGACATCTATAAATACCCTTTATGTTTCATATAAAGAAGTTCTTAGCACCACCTTCTAGTGTAATTTAGTTGTAGCAACAAATTATATGGGAAATAAAATGACTTCCTAAGCCTTTTTTTCTTATTTTTCTTCTTTTCTTTTATTTTATTTTCATGTTCCTTTGATGTTAGCAGTTAGCTTTAATTTATGCAAGTAGTTTAACTTTCTTTTTATTTTAATTAGCTTGCACTTCTTTTGTTTTCTATGTTGAAATGGTGACAAATATGAGAAGCTAAACCCCATCAATTTAGGGCTAATGAAGCTCTCTTAATCATGTAGATTCAACATATTTGTTAATTTATGTTCTCTTTTTGTGCTTAATGGAAATGTTTGATGTGGTAAATATTTTTTTATTTAACTTTGAATTTGATAGCCTATATTGTCAACACAAATTAGGCTATGCTTAAACAAACATAAGCACAAATTACCTCTTCATCTACATATGATTTTGGTAATGAAGTGGATTTTGGATTCAAAATTTGATGGTCTATATTACTAATCAGTAGTAAATTGATCATGCTTAGATAATATTATTTTTTTTCATTATCATTTTCGTGAGAGTTAACAAGAGTCTTGGATGGTGTGTTATAGTTTGATGGTTTATGTTGGACTAATTAGTAGCACAAGTAGACCATACTTATGATAAACACATCAACTAAATTCAAAATGACCAAAAAGGAGAGATTATAATTTCATTATGTTGATTTATGTGATCATGAGAAGGGAATTGCCTCTAAATTGTCTCTCTATGAATTTGATAACCTATGTTGTTGACACCAAATAGGCTATGCTTAAACAAATATGAACACAAATTACCTCTTCTTCTACCTATGATCTTGGTAATGAAGTGGATCTTAGAATCAAAATTTGATGGTCTATATTATTAATCAATAGTAAATAGATCATGCTTGGAATAGATTTTATTTTGAATTTCATTATTATTTTCATGATAGTTAACAAGTGGTTTGGATGGTGTTTTTAACTTTGAATTTGATAGCCTATGTTGTTGACACCAAATAGGCTATGCTTAAACAAACATAAACACAATTTACATCTTCATCTACATATGATTTTGGCAATGAAGTGGATTTTGAAATCAAAATTTGATGGTCTGTATTACTAATCAATAGTAAATAGATCATGCTTAAAGTAGATTTTATTTTCAATTTCATTATCATTTTCATGAGAGTTAACAAGTGGTTTGGATGATGGTTATAGATTGATGGTTTATGTTAGGCTAATTAGTAGCACAAATAGACCATACTTATGACAAACACATCAACTAAATTTAAAATGACCGAAAAGGAGAGAGCATAATTTCATTATATGATTTATGTGATCATGAGAAGGTCATAGTTTCTTCGTCATGTGGTTTTAGAGAAGGAGTTTTCAGTCGATCCAGATAAGATCGAAGCTGTTAATAATTGGAAAAGACCACAGAAGGTGACCGAGATTAGAAGTTTTTTGGACTTACTGGCTATTACTGGAGATTCATTAAGGATTTATCATGGATGGCAGCACCTTTGACTAAGATAACCAAGAAGGAGATGAAGTTTGTCTAGTTTGACAAATGTAAGGAAGAATTCCTTAAATTGAAACATGTGTTAACCAATGCACAAGTATTAATAGTTCCAGAAGGAAACCAAGGGTTGGTGGTGTATACCAATGCATGTGGAACTGAATTGGGAGTTGTCGTTAATGCAAAATGGTAAAGTTATTGCCTACACATCATGACATCTTAGACCGCACGAAGTGAGATATCCTTGGAGTTGGCTGCGTTGATCTTCGCATTGAAGATTTAGAGGATTTATCTCTTAGGGGAGAGATTTGAGCTATACACAGATTATAAGTCTTTAAGATACTTATTCTCTCAGAAGGAGTTGAATATGAGACTGTAGAGGTGGATAGAGTTTTTAGCTAGTTATTATTTTGGTATAGAGAATACTCCAAGGAAAGGTAATAAAGTAGCAGGTGCTCTTAGCAGAGGACAACAGAATGTGCATTTAGCTATGTTTAAAGAGTGGAAAGATTTAGAAGCTTTAACTACCTGTAGTGTTGATGTGCATGTAAATGTGCATATTTATACTTCCATATTTAATCTAATTTAATTAAATATATGAGCATATAGGGTATTTTAACATGTTTAAACCAAAATTTCAATTGTCATCAAATCATCATTCATTCATCTTCGTTTGGGGACAAAATCGTAATTTTGTGCACCATTTAATTTGAGAAAATTTACTTGAACATTTTTATGTTATTATGTAAATTTGGATTTAACAAGGAAGTGGCTTCATGGAAATATGCATGTACAAGAGAAGGAAGCAAATGAAGATGGAAATAAATCAATTCATGCAACATGGAAGACTCCACCTACCCACTTATCAAGATCTACAATTAGGAGCTAATGCACATGTTAGTAGACATTAAAGTTACATGCGCATTTAATGGAGGATTAATTAGAAGATAATGACAACTTGGTGGCCACACTTCTAAAGGGAAATTTGGGTAGTCCCCTAAAATATGATTAGGTTTTCAAACATCTATAAATACCCCTTATGTTTCATGTAAAGAAGCTCTTAGCACCACTTCTAGTGTAGCTTAGTTGTAGCAACAAATTATATGAGAAATAAAATGACTTCCTAAGCCTCTTTTTCTTGTTTTTCTTCTTTGTTTTTATTTTATTTTCATCTTCCTTTCATGTTAGTAGTTAGCTTTGATTTATGCAAGTAGTTTAGATTTCTTTTTATTTTAATTAGCTTGCACTTATTTTGTTTTCTATTTTGAAACCTATATTTGTTGAAATGATGAAAATATGAGAAGCTAAACCCCTTCAATTTAGGGGTAATGAAACTCTCTTAATCATGTAGATTCAACATATTTGTTAATTTTTGATCTTTTTTTATGCTTAATGGAAATGTTTGTTGTGGTAAATATTTTTTGTTTAACCTTGAATTTGATATCCTATGTTTTTGACATTAAATAGGCTATGTTTAACCAAACATAAACACAAATTATCTCTTCATCTACATATGATTTTGGTAATGAAGTGGATTTTGGAATCAAAATTTAATGGTCTATATTACTGATCAATAGTAAATAGATCATGCTTTAGATTTTATTTTCAATTTTATTATCATTTTCATGAGAGTTGACAAATGGTTTGGATGGTGTGTTATAGTTTGATGGGTTATGTTGGACGAATTAATAGAACAAATAGATCATACTTATGATAAACACATCAACTAAATTCAAAATGACCGAAAAGGAGAGATCATAATTTCATATGTTGATTTATGTGATCATGAGAAGGTAATTGCCTCTAAATTGTCTCTTTTTGAATTTTATAGCCGATGTTCTTGACACCAAATAGGCTATGCTTAAATGAACATGAACACAAATTACCTCTTCATCTACATATGATTTTGATAAAGAAGTGGATTTTGGAATCAAAATTTGATGGTCTATATTACTAATCAATAGTAAATAGATCATGCTTAGAATATATTTTATTTCAATTTCATTACCATTTTCATGAGAGTTGACAAATGGTTTGGATGGTGTGTTTAACTTTGAATTTGATAGCCTATGTTGTTGACACCAAATAGGCTATGCTTAAACAAATATGAACACAAATTACTTCTTCATATATATATGATTTTGGTAATGAAGTGGATTTTGAAATCAAAATTTGATGGTCTATATTACTAATCAATAGTAAATAGATCATGCTTAGAATAGATTTTATTTTCATTATCATTTTCATGAGAGTTAACAAGTTGTTTGGATGGTGTGTTATAGTTTGATGGTTTATGTTGGACTAATCAGTAGCACAAATAAACCATACTTATGATAAACACATCAACTAAATTCAAAATAACCGAAAATGAGAGATTTTAATTTCATTATACGATTTAAGTGATCATGAGAAATTCGTAGTTTCTTTTTCACGTGCTTTCGGAGGTGTTGTCGGTCGATACAAATAAGATCGAAGCTGTTAATAATTGGAAAAGACCACAGAAGGTGACCGAGATTAGAAGTTTTTTGGACTTACTGGCTATTACTGGAGATTCATTAAGGATTTCTCATGGATAGCAGCACCTTTGACTAAGCTAACCAGGAAGGAGGTGAAGTTTGTCTAGTTCGACAAATGTGATGAAACATTCCTTAATTTGAAACATTTGTTCACCAATGCACAAGTGTCAGTAGTTCCAGAAAGAATCCAAGGTTTGGTGGTGTATAACAATGCATGTGGAACTGGATTGGGAGCTGTGTCGATATAGAAGGGAAAAGTTATTGCCTACGCGTCATGACATCTTTGACCGCACGAAGTGAGATATCCTACTCATAATTTGGAGTTGACTACGGTGGTCTTCGCATTGAAGATTGAGAGGCATTATTCTTAGGGAAGAGATTTGAGCTATACACAGATTATAAGTCTTTAAGATACTTATTCTCTTAGAAAAAGTTGAATATGAGACTATAGAGGTGGCTGGAGTTTTTAACTGGTTATGATTTTTGTATAGAGAATACTCCAAAGAAAGGTAATAAAGTAGCGGATGCTCTTTGCAGAAGACATTAGAATGTGGTATTAGCTATGTTGGCAGAGTGGAAAGATTTAAAAGCTTTAACTACCTGTAGTGTTGATATGCATGTAAATGTGCATATTTATACTTCCATAATTATCCAATTTAATTAAATAAATGAGCATATAGGGTATTTTAACATGTTTAACCAAAGTTTCAATTGACATCAAATCATCATTCATTCATCCTCATTTATGGGCAAAATCATAATTTTGTGCATCATTTAATTTGAGAAAATTTACTTGGACATTTTTATGTTATTATGTAGGAATTTGAATTCAACATGGAAGCGACTTCATGAAAATATGCATGCACAAGAGGAAGCAAATGAAGATGGAAATAAATCAATTCATGCAACATAGATGACTCCACCTACCCACTTACCATGATCTACAATTAGGAGCTAATGCACATGTTAGTGGACATTGAATTTACATGCACACTTTATGGAGGATTAATTAGAAGCTGATGACAACTTGGTGGCCACACTTCCTCAAGGGCAATTTGGGTAGTCCCCTAAAATATGATTAGGGTTTCAAACATCTGTAAATACCCCTTCTGTTTCATGTAAAGAAGCTCTTAGCACCACATTCTAGTGTAGTTTAGTTGTAGCAACATATTATATGAGAAATAAAATGACTTCCGAAGCCTCTTTTTGTTCTTTTTGTTCTTTGCTTTTATTTTCATGTTCCTTTCATGTTAGTAGTTCGCTTTAATTTATGCAAGTAGTTTAGATTTCTTTTTATTTTAATTAGCTTGTACTTCTTTTGTTTTCTATATTGAATCTACATTCGTTGAAATGATGACAAATATGAGAAGCTAAACCTCTTCAGTTTAGGCGTAATGAAGCTCTCTTAATCATGTAGATTCAACATATTTGTTGATTTATGATCTCTTTTTGTGCTTAATGGAAACGTTTGATGTGGTAAATATTTTTTGTTTAACTTCGAATTTGATAGCCTATGTTGTTGACACCAAATAGGTTATGCTTAAACAAGCATAAACACAAATTACCACTTCATCTACATATGATTTT
Source organism: Allium cepa (assembly GCA_030765085.1). NCBI lineage: Eukaryota > Viridiplantae > Streptophyta > Magnoliopsida > Asparagales > Amaryllidaceae > Allium > Allium cepa. Next base: position 224,890,172 of record CM060928.1, read on the forward strand.
GGTAACGAAGTGGATTTTTAAATAAAAATTTGATGGTCTGTATTACTAATCAATAGTAAATAGATCATGCTTAGAATAGATTTTATTTTCAATTTCATTATCATTTTCATGAGAGTTAACAAGTGGTTTGGATGGTGTGTTTAATTTTGAATTTTATAGCCTATGTTGTTGACACCGAATAAGCCATGCTTAAACAAACATAAAAAATTATCTCTTCATCTACATATGATTTTGGTAATAAAGTGGATTTTGAAATCAAAATTTGATGGTCTATATTACTAATCAACCCTAAACAGATCATGCTTAGAATAGATTTTATTTTCAATTTCATTATCATTTCTATGAGAGTTAACAAGTGGTTTGGATGGTGTGTTATAGTTTGATTGGTTTATGTTGGGCTAATTAGTAGCACAAAGACCATACTTATTATAATCACATGAACTAAATTCAAATGACCGAAAAGGAGAGATCACAATTTCATTATGTTGATTTATGTTATCATGAGAAGGAATTGCCTCCAAATTGTCTCTTTTAACTCATATTTTTATTCACTTGCTTTAGTTGATTTTTACATTTTAGCTTAAAACAACTTCCAACTTTTGGTTAATTTGATTGAATTGAATTTTAGATCACTTCAATTCCTTATGGACTGACCCATACTAGCTACGTACTTAAATTTTACGCCATGCACTAGCATTTATTTTTATTACAAATTTTCGATGATTTTCTAATTCAATATAAAATTCACTGATTCAACAAATGTGCAGTTAAGATCGACTACTAGTTCTAGTCAAAGTATTTCCATGTTGTCCTATTTAGAAGATCGGCCAGTGTTGATCAAGAGAATTTCTTCTAAGCGGAAGGGAGATCCATTATTAGCTGAGAAGCTTAGAAGGCTTGAGGTTGTAACTGAGATCGATGATCTGAAAGACTTTAGTCTTAACCAGAGGGGATCGTTGAGAAAGAAGGGACGGTTATGTGTTTCATATGTTGAAAATTTGAGAAAAGAAGTACTTGGAAAATGTCATCGATTCAAGTCTACGATTAATCTTGGAGAGACCAAGATGTATGAAGATATGAAGAGGAGCTTCTATAGGAAAGGTATGAAGTGGGACGTTCGCTTGTAGGTTAAGCAGTGTGCAAACAATCAACAAGTGAAAGTCGAACATCAAAAATCCGAATGGATTGCTTCAACCTCTATAGATTCCAGTTTGGGAATGGGATTCGATATCCACGGATTTTATAGACGGTTTTCTAAGGTCAAATAAGAGAAATGAAAGTATATGGGTTATAGTGGACAAGTTGACCTAGAGTGACCATTTCATTCTAGTTAAGTCAACCAGGACGACACTTAGCTAAGTTTTTCATGAAGAACATAGTTAGACTTTATGGAATTCCTAGTAGCATAGTCAGTGACAGAGATGTTTTGTTCACTAGCGAACTCTAGAAGAGTCTACAGGATGTGTTAGGTACTAAGCTTAGGATAAGTACTGCATATCTCCCTCAGACGGATTTACTAAGAGCTTGTATATTAGACTTTGGTGGATCTTGGGAGGATCACCTATATTTGGTTGAATTTTCCAATAATAATAGTTATCAGACTAGTGTTGGAATGGCGCCTCTTGAAGCTTTGTATGGAAGGCCATAAAAATCACCAGCATGTTGGTTGGAGACTGGAGACAGATTGGTTTTAGGTCTAGATTTGGTTAGGGAGGTTTCGGAGAAGATTGAGTTGATCCGAGAAAGGATGAAGGAAGATTTATTCAAACAGAAGAGTTATACAGATAAGAGGTGTAAGGACCTAGAGTTCTCAGTTGGAGATAAGGTTTGCGTTAAAGTATCACCAATGAAGGGTGTGGTATAGTTTGTGAAGTCAGGGAAACTAGCACGAACATATGTTTGGCCATTCCAGATTATAGAGAGGATTGAAAAGCTTGCATATTGAGTAGAGTTGTCGAGCAGTATGGCAGTTGTCCATAGTGTATTTCATGTGTCTTATCTTCGCAAGTATGTGCATGATCTAGAAACTAATATTCCTTTGATAGGGCTGGAAGATTTGGTAATAGGGCCTAATTTAACTTTTGTTGGATAATTAGTTTGGGTTTTAGCAAGGGATGAGAAAAGATTAAGGAACAAGACAGTCTGGTTGGTGAAAGTTCAGTGGAGCGACAACGAGAAGGGATGTACTTGGGAGACAGAAGGCAAGATTCAAGATACTTATCCTGATTTGCTTTTAGGGTATGTCTATATTAGATTTATATAGATAATTTATAGTCAGATAGAATTGTATGGCTGTTAGGAGTCATTACAAATGGTTGCTATGTTTAGTATTTTGTCCTTACTGAATTTCGAGGACTAAATTGTCTAAGGAGGGGAGCCTGTAACACCTCTAGTTTTTAATAACATTATTCGAAAGATTTAATTAGATAAATTAAATAGAATAATGTAAATAATTAGAGTGACAAGGGGATTGAGATTTGAATAAATGATAAAAAGGCCATTCTTGATTAATTAATTAACGGGCTTAAGTATGGTTTCTAAGCTAATTAAATTTACATAAGGGTATATTGGGAATTAGCCGCAGTTGATACCATAACCCTTATATATATATATATATATATATATATATATATATTTACATTCCTTATAACATTAACGTTTATTTCTTACTTTCACAAAAACGTAAAATCAAAAAGGAGGCGACAATTGTTAAGGAAGAGAAAATCAAATCAAGCTAAGGAATTAAAGAAGGGGAATAAATCTTAATTTCAATTCAATCTCCTTGTCCTAATCATGGTTAATAATAATTTATACCATCTCTATTTTGTTTTATGATCATATATTTTCGGATTTAAAATTAAATTCTTTTTTATGATGTTTTAGGATGATGATATGCTTGAATTATGATTTGTTTGATCTAAACAAGATTGTTTAAATGGGGATTTATGCGGTTTTACGGAAAAACCGATTGAAATTGATGTTTGAATGCCATGGAAAAAAAATCATGTTCTATAAAACATAATTTTTGAATTGGGTTTTAAATTTGATAATTTTCGGAGTTATGGAAAGATTGTAATTTATATGGTTAATTGGGTTTAGAAATTTATTTCAAAAATTATATTGAGAATTTGGATCTGAAATTTAGATATGTTAGATAACATGATGAAAGTGAATTTCTGTGAATTTTGGGGATTTTCTCTAATCAATTTACTATGAAAATTAAATTGTTTTAGAAGGAAGGACTTAATTGCATTAATGTTTTTGTTTAATGGAACGGCTTATTTGCTAAATTAACCTTGGTTTAGATTTGAAATTAAGTGACATTTATTTTAGCAAAGAATTTGAAAAGTTGAGGTAACCAATCACATATTTACACGTAGGTAGATTAGTTAAATAAAATTTGCTTTAATTGGCATTAATCAGCTTTTACTCAGAAAAGCAGGTTCCGCCTCTATTAGAAGTATCTTTCGACTCATAGCTTCCACTTTGACTCATTCGAAACCAACCTAGGCCGAAATCAATACACAAGGTATCACTTAAATGGTATGTAGTGGAGGAAGGCATGTTGTCGAAAGCATTTCGTTCCGATAGGGTCAAAACATTTGCCTTGTTTTCCAATATTAAGCGCCTGCCTAGTTTTCAAAAAAGCTTGCGAAGTGGTCAAAATAGATGCTTTCGAAGGGGTTTTCTAAACATCTTTCAAAAAGGGTTGCCATCTTATATTTTAAACTATAAGCTTTCGAATGTGTTTCTTTATTTATAGAATGATTCTATCGAAAGTAGTGGTTCCAACTAAGTCAAACCCCAGTCATTGTTCTTTGCCTTTCGACTGCATTGAAGTAATCAATGCTTTCGAAGGGTTGTCTTTGTTTTAAACTTATGCTAAGCCACTTCCTAAATTCTTTCAAAAGGGTTCAAGGGTTTCGAAGGTAATGGCCTCGAAAGTAGGTTTCAATGCTATCCTTCAATGTTTTACTTAAAGGTTTTGAAGCTTTCGAAAGGATGATGCTAACGCCATCAAGTTTTCCCCAAACAAGTTTATATGAAGATTTAAGGTTTCAAAAGAGATAATTTCGTATATATTCACTTTTACCCAAAAGAAGTTTTAAAGTAAAACCCATTGGTTTCGAAAGTGGTACTTTCATTGGTTTTGAAGCTATATTTCTAAGGATTACTAAGTAATGTTTTGATACATCCGAAAGTTAATTTTGGTTTCGAAAGAGTTGATTTAAAGAGCTTCGAAAGGTATATATGTAATGTTTTGAAAAGAACTTTTATATGCTTTCGAAGGAGGTTATCTAGAGGTTTCAAAAATAATGTTTTAAGGTGTCGAAAGCCTTATTTTTTAAAACAAATAACCGAACTTCATTTTAAAAGAAAACCTTGGCATAAATAATAAAGTATTTTGAAGTGGAATTTTGAAGAAGTTTTCCTTGATTATTAGGTTAAAGGGACTAACCAAGTTATTATGTTTGCTTCTTTATATATGTATATATTCACATTGTAATGGACCCATAACAATAAATTGGGAAGGGCGAAATATCCAACTAGATTGACCTAGTAGTGAATATAAATTTAATTAACTCCTGAATGAGTAGAATTGCATCCAGGAGATCAGGAGCACTAGAGTATAGGATGCTAAAGTATTAACTAAAGATATTAACAGGGGCTAATAGGTTCACAATAAGCCCATGAAAATCGTGTATAGGAAATGATATTGGTAGGGGCCAATACGTTCATAGTGACCCCATGAAAACTATGTATAAATGAAGATGTCATTAAAATAGGTTCATAATTAGCCCATGAAAACTATGATTTTATATTGGTAGGGGCCAATAAGTTTGTAGTTAGTCCATGAAATCTGTATCTGGGTTAAGGTATTGACAGAGGTCAATAGGTTCCTAGTTAACCCATGAAAACTATGATAAGAGGAATGATATTAGAGTTACCAATAAGTTCAAAGAGAACCCACGAAACAGTAAAGATATTGGCAGGGGTCAAAAGGTTCTTAGTGACCCGATGAAAACTATGTTACTGGAGAAGGAGTCCTTAAACATTAAAAAGGTTATTAGTAAACCCATGAAACCTAATAGGTTAATGTGACCCTAGAAACTATAACTGAGACAGATAGTCAAAATGAATGGGGATGAGTAATCCATAATTGATTTACTTATTTTGCATATCATCATATTATTTTGAATTGTTTTAACCAATTTAGATATAGGAGCACAGTATATGGTTTTACAAAGGTTTTAGGATACTATTGAGGGGATAACCCATTGCGCTAAGCGGCATGGTTTCGCTAGATATCTAAATGGTTTGAGATGGTAGATTATTATTCATACTAGGCTTTATGTCTGATTTGAAGTTTATGTTTTCCCCTTAAACTCTCGGGTACTCAATTGATTTTAAGTAGTTTGAGAGTTGAGGTTTTCAGGTACTTCTTTAGACAAATAAGCTTCCGGGAACATGTAGGAGGCATGATGGTTATTTAGAGTTCTCTTTTATTTTGATTCGTTGTGTTGTTGTTGTAAAGGAAAAGTTGTTGAATTCCCTATATATACTTTGGTCATCCAATGAGGCATCTTCATATGTCGCTCTTGGCGTATGTTGTAATAAATATATTTTTTCTGAATGTGGTTAACGATTATGGGATTATGTAATGAGTTTGATGTTTTTTGAAATGGAATCTGGAACTTGTTTGATGTTTTAACTTTTTTCCATATTTATGTGTTTCTGTGTATCAATGTATCTAACATCACCGTATTTGGTATTAATAACTATGGATGACTACAACATCGTTAGTCAATAGTTTTGGGCCTCCAAGTGGGGGATGTTATAGAGGGTATAGTAATTTCATGGATGGTTGTGGTGGAAATTTAAAGATGGAACAACTATCTACACCTTTTTTATATGCTATGTTTATATATAGCTTCGTTGTGTTTTGTAGCGATTTCACTGAGCATCTATTTGTAATTCAAAGGCTGATATATGGGACATTGCCTGTAGTTCTTGGCTTCATCTTTGAACACCGAGGGTTGAGTTCCTATATTTATTTTAAAGAGACAGTTTCCAAAATTGGGTGCATTCATGCAATGAAGATGGTAGAAGTTGGGTTTCCCATCTACCTAGGTGTGAGATTAGGTCGCATCCTGTTCAGAGCCGAAAAAATTCTCACTCATTCATATCATCTACTAGTGGAAATAGTAAGATATGATAAGGATGTTTCATTTGCAGGTAGTTTTGCAAATAACTTAAGGGTGCATCATAACAGTTGGTATTATTGACCTTCTTTGTCAGATTTTGCTTTATTGAGGGACCCTATGCACCACTTATCATATAATGTAGTATTATGCACTTTATACTAATTTAGTTGTTGATACACTAGAACAAATGTCATCGTTTTTTTACTTCTATAGCATTTTACCGGAATTATTTAACTTGTTTGATGCAAGAAGAGATATAGGTTCAAGTGTGGATACCACTTAGCATAATGGTCATGAATAACTGCACATTGGTTATTATGCAATTTAGATATGCATTCCACTCATTAAGATTTAAGTTTTACCATCTCCATTTTTTCTCTTCTTTGGTTACCTACATGTGAATAGGAAACTTAGTAAGCTATGTCAAGTACTAGAGTCGCTAACACTATTATTATCCACATTTATTATTTAGCTACCCTTGTTATTATTACATGTTATAGTTATCATATTTTATCGAGATATTTATATAGTGATTTGATGTATGAATCGGTTACTATATACTTAGACATGAGTTTGTTTTTTTAACAACATATGACATTTTCTATTCTAAACATGCACCTATATTGTTACTGTACTTTATTCCTTCCATCGTAAGATATGCCATGCTTAGATCTATGTAAGTAGATCTATTAATACTGAATTATTCCTTTACTCCTTTCTATTCATCGAATTTTTGGGTCAAATAGTTATTTGTGTGTGATACAAAGTTTTATGAATAGTGGGTTGTTAAAGGATTAGAAATCTAACTTATCTAGTAGACCTACTTGAAAAGATGGTCGGTGTACATAATAAATTTCACATATTACATTTTTGTAAGTGCTAGTTTTATTATTCAATTAAATCAACTTAAAGATGTAGAAGTTGAAAAAGAAGAGGCTAGACAAAGTGGGCTAATTCATAGTATCGGGCATAGTACAAAGCATCTTAGGAGGAAAGTTGTCAAGCTTGTCCAGGTTTAGTGGGGTGATAGTGCTAGTGATTGCACTAGAGAATAAGAAGAAAGGATATGGCCTTCCCAATTATAGATTTTACAGGTATCACTGCATTTAATTTGTTAGTTTGTTTGCCCTCTTGTATGCATAGTTTTGTTACGAAAAATTTGCTTTGTACGGTGCTTGTTGTGCTATGCTAGTGATTAGTCGTTTATAGTTACATACGTGCTTGTCGAGTTGTGCTATGTTGTCTCGGTTCTATGTAATTTAATGGACGAAATTCAGAAGGACACAAATTTTTAAATGGATCAAGTGCATTAGGCAAAAAGGTAAAAAGGGAAATTTCAAAAAAATTATTTTAATTCGTTATGCTCTTGATCATTTATGATGTTACCATAATTAATATTGATAACATTAAATCATAGTTAATATTCTATCAAATGTTTTTAGATTGAAATTCAATTTTAGTTATGTTATTATTATATTAATTTTTTTCCATGTTGGACTTTAAGCGGAGTTTTATAGAGGGCCCCTACCTTTTTTATTCAAAAAAAACTTGTCGAAATACTTTGTAAAATCAAAAAGCTTCAAAGGAAAAAAGAAAAAACAATATGAAAAAAAACCATTATAGAATCAGCCTAATTAGTGGCCCATTAAAGCCTTATAGCATATATTTTCCTCATCTTCCATGTCCATTACTCCATAGTGCCGACATCTAATCAACTTTCTTTGAATTATTGCCAAATTTAAAAATGCAAGCTACTCCTCATTTTTCTTGACTTCTTTGTACGGCCTTATGTTTCTCTTCTTCTAGATTTCTTGAAGTAGTGATTTTATCATAGCTAGTAACAATCTTCCAAAGATGTTTCTCCATCTAGTTTTATTATCCTGCCTTTTAACCAGGTAGAACCTAGATAGACTAGGCGAATCAGACTCAAAAGTTATCAAGGAAGTAAGCCCGGAGAGATAGCTACAAAGCCTAAAAACCAAGTACAACTAGAATAACAAGGCAAAGAGAGAGTTGCCCTAAAAAATTCCAAGGTCAAAAAATCATTAAGTGATGGTCTTCACCATTATGATGGGTCTCCACCGACCCATTAGCTTTTTCCTAATTTAACTCAAACTTCCCTACCACAACCAATCTTAGAGATGGAGCCTAAGGCAGCACCCAAATTTCGTGAAGAAAATCAGCTAAGTTTATGGTTCGGTACCGAATCATCCATGGTTCAGTACTGACCCATAATGCTTAATGTTTCTTACACCAATTTCCTACTACATACTAGCTATAGTCCCAAGAGCGCATTCCATACTCCATAGCACCATTCGCATACTTCTATCCAACGGTCTCCTTTGGCACTTCAAGTCAACAACTTACACCTTCCATCGACCCGTAACAACTATGGAACAATAAAGCTAACAGTCAAAAAACCAATCTAGAAAAGTTCAAAACGATGATTGACAAAGTTTTATAGGTCGGTACCGACCCATAGTCATGGTTAGGTACCGACCCATATAGAATGCTGACCTGACCACATCTTCTTCTTCAACAACTACCGAGAGATCATGAAGAACATGAGTTTGAATGCACCTGAGGCTTTCCCGCTAACTTACACATGTAAATAGATCAAGGGAGGCTTTATTTCAAGGATCATTTTGGCTCTTTCACTACTGTTATGCATTGCTTGCGATTGCTAACCGTTTGACGATGAACCATAAGAACTGTACTTGTACTTTCGGTAATAAAAGAGAAATTCCTTGAAGTGGATGTAGGTCAGAGTATACTGAACCACTATAAATCTTGTGCGAAATGTTTTTTGCTAGTCTTCACTTATTTTTCTTCAATTTACTTTCTTTGTATATCTATTGGGTGTTTGTGCCATTTTTGACATAAACATTTTGGTGCTTTCATTGAGAATTTATTGAATTTTCTAATTTGAGATTTGGAGACAATTAAGATAAGGAGACAATCTACTAAGAAAGCTACAGCTAAAGGAAATTAACAAGGGGGCAACCAGGAGGGATCCTAAGGAGCCAACCATCCATCCATCTACATTACCAGAGATGAGATGGAATAACGATGATCCAGATGTAGGAGAAGATGATAGCCCATTAAGAAGAAATGATGGAGAATTTCTTCAAAAGGATGGAGCAAACAAGAACAGCTGAAGTTGTTGGAAATCAGGTTCAAATACCTGAAACCAGAGTTATCGTACTAGGGAATGGAATATAAGGAGTTGAAATGGCCCCCCAAAGAGCTGGATCGGTTGATACCGAACCATGGCCATTCGGTGCCGAACCATGGGTACTCGGGGGCATGACTAGAACTAATTTAGGAGGAGAAAGTGCACATCCAGGGAGCGCTTCTGGGCATACAATCAGAATGCTGCTACACAACGAAAAGAGTACGCGCCAAAATTACCTCATGAAAATGTGGGGCAAGCGTGCAAATTCCTTTGAATGATGATGACAGACTTGCTGAGATTATAAGAGGAGCAATGGAGGTGGATTGCCCAACCGAAGCCTGAAGGATGTTAACAAGATTCCATTCACTCCAAACATTTAGTACACTAGGATTCCGCCTGGCTTCAAGCTACCAGCTTTGAAAACGTATGATGCAAAGACGGAGCCAATAGTTCTTGATGAGACACATGATATATGGAGGTGTTTGGTGCGTCAGAGGAAGTCAAAGGACAATGCTTCCCGTTATACTCAATGGATTTAGCCATGCTACGGTTTAGACAACTGAAGAATGGTTCGATTAGCACATGGACCAAGTTAGCGAATAGATTCATGAAACAATTTTGGGTCAACATCTCAGGACACAAAAATGTAATGATGCTAGTGGGTGTGAAGCAGAGGGCTAGAGAGACCCTCATGAAATTTTTGACAAGATTTAATGCGGCAATTTCCCTGGTAGATAGGCAAACCCATCATTTGTTTTGACGACTGCATTTTCTAGAGTGGCTATTAAGACAGATTTTAAAATTGCTTTGGAACGAGATCCACTGATGGATCTCATGGAGTACTAGTATGAGGCTGAAAGGTTTCAACATCAGGAGGATGCTGAAGCTAATAAAGAAGAGGCCAATGTTGCGGATGGCAGAAGACCGCTTGGAGCAGGATTCGGCAAAGACAAAGGCAAAGGAAACGGAAAGGTGGCTGATAGCTTTGAAGGATCGAAGCAGCATAGAAGGGAACCTAAATATTATTCTTATACAGATTTGAATGAAACCCCAGAACAAATTTAGTTGGAAACCAGAGGGTAGATTCCCTATCGAAAGATGGCGAAGAGAGGCCCACAGTGCGTGAAAGGACACCAGGGAAGTACTGCATGTTCTATGAGTTGGATGGGGATAACATGAATGATTGTAGGCATATGCATGACCCGATCGAGGAAAAAGTCAAGAATAATCGGTTATACTATGTGAGAAGCTGAGCCATGGAAGTGGAATAAGAGCAACCATCATCCGTAGCAAATGGAAATAGCCTTGGATCGAGATCAAGGTCGAGGATAGTCATTTCCTGATCGGAATGGCATGGACACAGGTTCATCTCCCTTATTTCGCTTTTCTATTTTCGATAATTAATGTAGTATTGTAGTTGAGCCACATACTCGTTCATGGGATATCGATCGATCCCTAAGCATGCTCTAACTTGGACGCAAGATTGCGATACCTGGATGAATGTTGTGATGTGTATTTTGTGTTATTTTTAAACCCGGTAAATGAATGGCTGATCTCTTATGCACTTATTTATGATGACTGAAATAATTGCTTTAAGTCCCAGTCGAAGAGTAGGAACCAAAATGCAAGAAGCAAGTTCCCTTACTGAATAGTGAGTGATTGGGCTTTCTTATCATTGAGTCCCCTCGTCGGAGAGCGAACGGATTAGGCTCATCATGTGTCCGAATTTGGTTATGGGCCCTAAACGACCATGGATTTGATTATTGGCCCCATCGACTATGGATTTGATTATTGGCCCTAAACAGCCATGGATTTGTTTGTCGAGCCTAAATGGTCGTGGATTTAATTATTAGCCCTAAATAGCCATGGATTTTATTATCGGCCCTGAATGGTCGTGGATTTGATTATCGACCCCGAATGGCCATAGATTTGATTGTCGACCCCGGGTGACCATGTGTTCGATTTTTTTGGGCCCCGAACATATATTGATTTGATCATCAGCCCTGAATGACCATGGATTGAATTAATGGTTATAAGAGACCATGATTTACCTACCAGCACTGAACAGCCACAACTTCGATTAACAATCCAGAGAGATTGTGGATTTAACTATCAACCTTGAATAACCATTGATTCAATTAACGATCCCAAAAGGTCACAGACTTAATTAATGGCCATGAACGACCATGGATTTAAATATTGATCCAGAGAGATCAAGATTTTAACTAAGACCTAATCATTGGTTTAGAATAGCAAGAGATTCGATGAATGATCCAGAGAGATTGGATTTCAGATAACGATCCAAATGGATCGTTCCTTTAACTTAAACATTAAATGATTCGGAGAGATCGCACTTTGAACTAAATGCAAAATGATTTGAAGAGATCGCATCTTTAAACAGACACATATGCGATAAAAAGATTTGAATGCTTTATAACTAGAATAGAACTGATAAATCCTGGATGAACACGGGACGATTTTGATATGCGAAGTAATAACTCCAAGTGATATTGGAATGATGATGATGTATCGACTATACTTAGATAGATTCTAGAGTGTTAGGCTGTAACAGGTTTGGAATGACCTGTGATCGACCAGAGAATCCAAATAAATGGGATGATTCACAACAGCTTGATCGGTTGATAAACAAAAAATTCAATTATTAATTTCCCACCGACTTCAACATCTGTTCGTGTGCAAAGCACGCCTTCCACTCGTAAGGCAAGCTTTAAGGGTCAAGTATTATCTTGCCTTTTGACTAGGTAGTATCCAGATAGACTGGACGAATCAAACTCAAAAGTTATCAAGGAAATAAGCCCATGGAGATAGCTATAAAGCCTAGAAACCAAGTACAATTATAATAACAAGGAAAAGAGAGAATTACCTAAAAAAATCAAGGTCAAAAAATCACTAAGTGATGAATCTTCACCGACCATGATGGGTCTCCATCGACCCATCAGCTTTTTCCTAATTTACCTCCAACTTCCCAGCCACAACCAAGCCTAGAGATGGAACCCAAGGCATTACCTAAGTTTCATGAAGAAAATAAACTAAGTATATGGTTCGGTACCGACCCATAATGCTTGGTGTTTTTTCACGCCATTTTCCTACTACATACTAGCTATGATCCCAAGAGCTTGTTCTAAACTCCATAACACCATTCGCATACTTTTATCCAACGGTCTCCTCTAGCACTTCAAGTCAGCAGCTTTAACTTTCCACCAACTCATAAATTGGACTCCAAAGCAAGCATGTAATGACTCAAACAACTATGGAGCCATAAAGCTAAAGGTCAAACAACCGATCTCCAAAAGTCCAAAACAATGATAGACTAGGTTTTATCGGTCGGTACAGACCCGTACCTATTGTTAGGTACCGACCCATAGAGAATGCTGAGCTAGCCACGTCTTCTTCTTCAACAACTATCAGGAGATCATAAAGAATGTGGATTTGAACGTGCTTAAAGCTTTCCTGTCGACCTATACATATAAATAGCCCATGGGAGGTTTCATTTCGAGGATCTTTTTGGCTCTTTCACTGTTGTTATGCTTTTCTTATGATTGTTAACCATTTGACGATGAACCATAAGGACTATACTTATACTTTTCAATAATAAAAGAGAAATTCCTCAAAGTAGATGTAGGAACAGAGTTCGAAGAACCACTATAGATCTTACGTGAATTTCTTCAACTAGTTCTCACTTATTTTTCTTCAATTTACTTCTCTTCAAATATCTGTTGGGTGTTAATGCCATTTTTGATGCAAAACAAGTTTCTTTGAATATGTTATATCATTCCTCTTCGCTTGAACTATTCCATTGTTGGTAGCCTACGTAAGTTCACATTTTATTCCAAACTTCATGGACAAAAATGCATAAGAAAAAAAGATGTGTGTTGCACTTAATGTTATTATCACAAAAATGGTAGTGCGCTTCATCTAACATACCTATCCCTTTTTGTTTTCCTTTGGGAAGTAAAGCATTGTGTAGGACCCTCTAGATCATCATGTTTTGCTTTTGAGTTTCTGATCCTTCCCATGTTCCACTACACTATGGGTCTTTCAGTGTGGCTTCTTGTTTCTTTAAAAGAGAGTAGACATGTTCGATTGAGTGTTTTCGTGCCGAGGTCCTTAGAAGTTTGCTCCATCAACTAACTTTATGTAATCCAGTTTTGAAACATTCTTCCAGCACTGCCTAATTAACTAACTGTTGTTGTATGGGAGAACTAGGCTCGATGCCTGAATGAAGTCCTTCGCTTTTGTAGCTTTATGAATTCCTAACTTTTTTATTTACTGATGACTTAGGATTTCACATAGACGCTTGCCTTTTCATTCCATGGAGTAGTCCAAAGAGCATGGCTTAAGTATTTCTCGACAGTATATTGAATATGCTATTTAATGTTGTCTCTCAAAAAGAGGATGCTATTCCATATCTAGCTAGAGTCAGAAATCACTCTTCCCTTTGCAGTGTTTAACCGTCATTCCTTCATAATATTTCTTAAAAGGTAAGCTTAATAACAAAATAATTTTATATAGAATGATATATAAATATTTTAGTAATTAATATTTAAGTGATAATAACCATTTAAATGATTTTAACATAATTAGAAAGAAATTTTAAACCCAATGTTTATTAAATTAATGTTATAAATTTAAATGATTATGATTAGTCTTATTTCAGATATCAAATATTCGAATCAAACAAATAATGCCTTAATATATTAATTCGATTAACACTGTTAATTTATAAATATCCTAATAACAAATATATATATATATATATATATCAACAGCTAAATAACAATATCATATATAAGTGCATGATATACGGTTGAACAATATCAATGTATCCATATTTAATACAAACTAACATCGTAAGTTGCAAGTTGTACAGGAAATGGAGTTCATGTGATAGTTATTCATGTTTGAAGTCTTTAGGGCTAAAACGTAATTTGTAAAATATTAAAAGGGTTTAAAAAATATACCTTTATTCCATCTAAACATAGCTACTACCATAGATCAACCTTCCTTCGTAGTCTCAAACCATCGTGATTAGCTCCAAATTCGCTGCCACGCCTTCAGTCACCAGTTGCTTTACTAACATCATCGACTTCCTCAGATCCACTGTGACTTCCAACTCAAACCCAAATTTATCTATAACTCTTGTGATGACCAACTCGGCCTTGCCAATTAGCCAATGGTTTCATCAAGCTCCACTCTGATCAGAATGAAGATGGGTCACTGGTAGAGGAGTGCGACGGTGCTTGTGTTGTGAAAGAAGATAGTGAATAGTCATGCTCGATGATGCATGGTTGAATAATAAAAAAACTCATAAATCAAAATTTGAATAAAGTTATATTAAAAAATAAACGAATTTTTAAATTGATTTTTGATTAGAAGTGATATTAGATTTTGTTTGATAATTCTACTAGTCCATTGCACCTTGAGCCGTCAACTTTGCCTTCGAGAGATCCTATCTCTAATTCAATGGTGTAGTTGCAATGTCCACCAATAAGATGTATTTTACTTCTATGGAGAGAAAATGTATTTTTATGTATGTAGAATGAGGCATCTATGTGTTTATATAGCAACACTAATAGCAATATAAATATCCTACTTAGATCCCCATTAGAGTATGACCCATTGTAAGTGACATCAAACCTCGCTGAATTAAATAGACACATTTAGTTAATTCATACCTACATATATTTAGGCCACCTTTTGCTAAATAATTTAAAAAATTCCAACTACTTACAAAAAATATATATCTAATTTATTGTATTTAAATTATTATATTGGTCCAAAAAATTATTAGATAAAAATATATATAAAAATATTTTCTTTAACTAATTTTAGTCCCTCTCTTAACAACTAATAATAATAAATTAATATATTATATTAATCACTCCATAATAATAATTATAGCTTTTATAAAATATTTTTGGTTGAAAACTCAAAATTGCAGTTGTATGTCTCCTAGGTGTTAGCTCGATCCTCAGTACTATTTAAACAATTCAAATAGTAAAACTTGTACAGACTTTGCTAAAGCATAGTAGTGGACTTCAGTTCAGTTACTCATGGATGATCTTGGTGTAATCTAGTTTTTTATCAATTAAAGTGACACCCTTATTCGACGGTATATTAAGCACATTTTCTCTTTGTAATTACCATATTACTTGGATATATGGAGCTCGGTCAGTTGTCCAAACTCTATTGATATATGTAATTAGTTGTAAGGCCCAATGCTATAGCACATGGTACAATCAATTAACAATAATTGATTACTTTGGCCAAAACTTTGAATTTACATTACTACCAATTATGGTGGCACACAAAGGAGATGAATCCTCTCTTGAATGGTGTCTCACTTCAAGTGGTTCAAGTTATATCCAGCTATGGTCTTTGTACGATCAACATTTTCGCGTGATCAACAGAATTAGTATAGTTTAGACCTTAAGGTTTAAGTATTATTAAGTCAAAATACTGCTGCATATCTTCATGTGAGCCTTCAATTTGACTAACCTATAAAAAACTCACGACGAATCATGTGTAATTGTTGTTAACAACTATACATGCGTAACGCGTTGGTGCCCCCAATGGCCATGAGTAATTTATCACCCAACATATAGAGAGTGTTGTGTACACTAGTCTCAGTGGATATATTGATATCCTGTTGTTGATATATCCTGACTGGGAACAATTAAGGACAAGTATTTATTTTATTTGATTTAATATTCATGTTTACTATTAGTAAGCTTTTCATCCCAAAATAAATCCAAGTATTCTTACCAAGTAATCACGATGCTGAATGCGTTTGTGATTATGAATTAACAAACTTAGTGATGTTAATCTTGCTTTAAAGAGGAGGATTGTGTTAATTTAATGCGCACACAATTATGAGAAAGAATGTTAGAAGATTAGTGCTACAGAGCGGCACGATGCTTAATGACTTGAGGTGCCCGAAGAAAATGTAAAGCAAAATACAGAAAATAAAAAGGATAAAAAGAATTTATGTGGTTCGGATGTTAGGATCTACGTCCATTGGCAAAATATCTATTCTTCTTTCTTAATTTCTTAGTACAAACAAAAGTGGCAAATAGTAGAAATTTTAATCAATGTTTCTTAAAAGAGAAAAATTCATATCCCCCTTTTCTGCTACAATTCCCTATTTATTTAGGGTACGTAGAGATTCATGTGGGTTGCTAAAGTTTCTTTCCAACTCTCTTGATTTATGCCACTGGATTGTGCTACATGACGAACATCAATTTTGCACATTTGATGTGCACAGATGGCTGACGTGGTCTTAAGCGGGAAATTTTGATTTGAGTGGCTGGATTTCGAAATTTGGTGGGGAGCTAGAAATTGAAGTGGGAATGCTTGGAATTGGGGCAGGAAACTCTGATTTGAATGAGTGGTGCTTTTCTTATTTTGAATGACAACGGGCCTATGAATTACACATGTGTGTATGAAACTGCAATGAGGTATTGTTATTCTCTTTAAGGAGAGTTATATCCTTATTAGCACTTTCAAATTTTTCTTTAATTGCTGAGAATTATTCCTTTGTTATACCCTGGGTAGTTATGCCAAATAGCCTTTGTGCTGCACTGATGCTCGTGAAGCTATGATGCACTGTCTGGTCTGCAATATATGTATCGTGTTGTGCTGGTGATAGCTGAATACGGGTTGCATAGCTTAGTGGAAGAGATTGAGTTGCTATTTTGATGGGTTGTCTTTTGTGAACCAGTTCTAAGCTATTCTTGAAATTGGGGGTGTTGCGCCATTGCCTTTATCTTTGAACTAGATTTAATGCTCTTGGCGATGAAGTTAAGACCCCTCGGTAGCGGCACAGTCTTTCTCCATCCCCTTGTCCTTTGAATCTCTATGCTTGTCATATCAAAATAGTAGTGCGTTTCTATTAATCTGATGTCAATATAGGATTGCGGCTATGTTATATCACATTAGTAACAATCGCGATGCATTCTTTTTTCCTTTTGATACAAAATTACGGTGCAGATCTGCCACTTTTATATGTAATTTAAGAATGTGGTATACCCCAATTTGCATATGGTTGCTTAAGGGGATGTGCTGCAATTATGTATTGTTAGTGTGGCTTTTGGGGCCATGGCACAGTCTCTACATCTAGTTGTTATTTAGAAGCAATGATGCGGTTGTACCTACAAAAGAAAGTATGAAGGCAACAGATTGGTCCCTACACTTTGTAACCATTTCACATTATGATGTCGATGTTATGTTGAATGAGTAGGTGTAGTTGCTATACCGTGCCGCAATGTTGTTTTAGCGCAGTACTCTTCGGACTTTATTTTTGTTTATTTTCCTTATTTCAACTTTTATTGTAGGAGTAGTTCTTTCAGCTTGGTGTTTTTATCAAGCTTCCTTTGACACTATTTGGAAAATATGGGTATAACACTTTCCCCCCAAGTTTATAGCAATTGTAGACGAATGCTTACTTATCTCTATTTTTATATTTTCCTGTGGCTCCTCATGTCTACCTTCTCTCTCCCTTTTCAAAAGATAGACAAAGTCTTTGTAGCCATTTAGCATTTAATACCTAAGTACACACGTCGGTCCTCCATTGGCCAATCTTCCAAAATGCTATGAATTAAGTCTTTTCGTTTCATATGAAAATCCATCTTGATTCTTGCGATTATCTTTCTTGTTATCAATCACTTAACATTTAGTTGGATTTTTTCATCAATTTCATTATGTGGCTATGATTTTTGCTGAGGTGTGTATATTTCTCACCTCTTCTCCTTTTTATCCATTTATGTGCTTTTAAAGCGGAAAAAAAAGCCAAGCTGCTAATCTTATTTGTCTCCAAGATTCATTCCTCTTTTGAATCTAAATTAAGGATCTTCTCTCATTTGTATTTCCTTTGCACTTTAATAGTAGTCATTAATCAACCATGTAGTTTTGACATAGCATCTTCTTCCTTCTTCCCTTTATCCATACAATCTAAGATACCAACTTAGAGATGTAGAGAGTATCTTGGATCATTTTGGTTTTGTGTGTTACGGAGCTAGAGTTCCAGAATCTTACGAACGCATCCATAGTCCTCAAAATAGGTTTACTTATATAACTCCTAAGCACACACAGTATGGGCTTTATCTACCCTAAATCACATTCTTTGCAAATGTCCAACCGCTGTCGATCTCCTTCCCATCCAACTTGCTCTTATTTATTATTCCTTTTGTAATTGCTACTGTTATTCTTTATGTGGAGAATGGTTCTCCTCCTACTTGCAAGAAGCATCAATTTCTTTTTGATATTCATAAAAGTCCTTCAGGGGCGATGTTGGGTTTTATTATGCCCAAGCTAAAAAATCAATCCATACCTATGTTCCTCACAAAAATCAGAATTGGATTGATCAATACTTCTTTATTTCAAATTCTGAAAATTTTCCTCCTTCCTTCCATTTGCACCCTAATAGGCCCATTTTCTTTGATCGTGCTATTGACTCATATGAGCCCCGTAGGAACCACATCTTAGGTTTAGGCGAGGATGAGAGAAAAATGATATATTTTTACTAATTCGACAATGAAAAAGAGCAACTTTCTACCCCCAAAGAACATTCCTCGTTCCATCTTTCAGTTCCCCTCAATTTTGGATGAACCCAGTGGTATAATTTACTAAAAATGGATTAAAGATTTGTTATTATATGTTTCTGGCCTTTGTAAGTATTTTTACTGACCTTGGGGTTTTCTTTTTATATAGGTGAAATGGCTGGTGATCTTGTTATCACATTCTCGACCCTAAGAAATCGATGGCGACGAAGAGGAAAAATCAAAAGAGTAAGCTCGATAAGGGTGCAGCCTCTGACCAGCCCCTTAAGAATCCTAATGCGCCTCCCCTATTCCATCCTCAAAGGCACTTCCTATCCTACCTCTTCAGTCTCTCTAAGACCCCCGCCTTCACTACTTGCCCTTGCCCGAGGGTGTCGTTACTGATCTTGTTGAGTGGTTAGGACAAGTCACTCTTAGCAACCTATATGATATTGCTTCTGCTTTGCAACTTCGTATTCTTGCCCTTCCTTTCCGAGCTCTCCTTCTCTTAGCTCACTGCTGAACTAGAGAGATATTGGACTTAAGCGAGTATTTTTCTTGTCCTTCTTCATTTA
Organism: Allium cepa; assembly: GCA_030765085.1. NCBI lineage: Eukaryota > Viridiplantae > Streptophyta > Magnoliopsida > Asparagales > Amaryllidaceae > Allium > Allium cepa. The sequence goes on from CM060928.1 coordinate 224,909,685, forward strand.
ATGGTGGTTTACTTAATCACTTCTCACCTGTATTTTTTGATGATTTTTCTAAACAGCTTTGAGCCCTAGCCATCGAGGTTTGGAAGGAGGGAAGATAATCAGGCTATAGCCCTTGCCCGTGTCACCAAGCTCAAGACAGACCTTGTTGTAGCTGCTTCTGGGAGGACTAAAGTTGAAGAAGAGTTTAAGGCCTATGAAATCAAAGCCAAGAGGGGAACGAAGGCTACAGAAGAGGCCTTAGTTCTGAAGGTTCATGAGTGAGGTGAGAAGAGAAGGCATTAGAGGAATTCAATAGAGATCTCTCATAAATTACCTACTATATGCTTTACTAGTTGTAACCTTAGTTCAGCATCAATCTTCACCGAGGTTGACCTTAGCTTCCTTGAGGATCCGAACAAGATTAAAGATGCTCTTGATTATTGCAAGGCCCGGTGGGCTAAAGAGATAGTTAGGGAGAATGCTTCCCCTTCAGTTTCACATATTGCTTATCTACAGCCAGATGGGAATGCGATGTCTAAGAAAGTTAAGATTACCTCGTCTTCCCAAGCTTATGTAATCACCTAACTTTTGTAAATAATCTAAAACTGCCTAATATGTAATAAAAAGTCGATTTGTTACTTAATTTTGCTATGGCTAATTTCCCTAATTATTGTTCTGTTTTGTTACCGCACTATGAATGACCATGTCATCATCGTTTCCTTGTTTTTTATAGTCTATTAGTGAAATTATATTTACTAAAATTTTAAAGGAAAGCATGCATAAAATCCAAAAAAAAACCATAGATCATCTTGGATTTATAGGCATGAAAAAGAGTTAGATGAGTCATTCACAATAATTGGAGAGGAAACCTAAGGGTTGCCCTCTAAGATTGATCAAATAGTTAATGAAAAGTAAGAACTTAGTGATTTTGCGTTTCATTGGTGGCAGTATGCTTTAGAGAGTAGCTCTTTCACACCTGATAGTCTTTACTTATAGTGGTTTAGGCTTAGGCTTAGGAATCTAAACAGAGGCTAGTTACTGCATATTATCATTATTTCTTGTATGCCGATTTGTTTAGTCTTAACATTACGTATTTAGATTTCCTTTGAGTCAAATTTTAATTGCTACCAACTAGATCGGTCCATGTGGGCCTCCATCTGAGTTTACTGGAGCCTTTATCTAATGTACCCTTACTCCAATCATTTATGGTTCCGGTGACACATGTGTGCCCGAGTTTGAGGTTGTCACCATGATTCCCTTTGTGGCCTTGGAAGATGGGAATATCCGCTTAACATTTACCAATGAAAGGTCTGAAAGAGATTTGAAGGAAACCTTTTCAGAGCTTAAAGAGGCTAACGTAATCGTTAATATCAACATAATGTCAAGTTGCTCATAGATATTGAAGCTGCCAATTTAAGGGTGAATGAACTGTAACAATCATCGAAAGATAGCAAGGCACTATATGAGATTGTCTACAAAGAAAAAATAAAGAAACTAAATAAAATCATGGAGGATATGTCTCATCAAGCTGCTCATCAAATCGAGAAGAAGGAGGCTATCAAGGAAGGAGTGGGAGCAGAGGGGCTTAGCTCAAATATGGCCTCTGCTCCTCCTATGTGTATGGACCCTTCTTTGGTAAATAAGTGGAAAATGAAAGTGGAAGTACAGTTCTTAGGTAAACTTAAAGAGATGTATGCTCATTACAAGTAGCTAATGGAGCATCGAGAGCCGAATGTGCTTCCTTACACATGGAGGAAGGGATGGAAGGTGGATGCTCTTAAATACTTCAGTGGCTTTTCTAGAAACACAAAGAAGACTAAAGATCAACTGATTGATACTTTAGAGGAAACAAGGAAGGATGCCATGTTCAGGATCTATAAGCTTCAAGATTCCCTAGAAAATCTCAAGCTGCTCCCCAATGTTGTAGCAACATCCACTAGCATGCCTGGGCATGATAGGATTGATGACCTTCAAGATGAGGCAGATTGACTTACATGAGCTAAGGATGTCTTTAGTTATCTTTGCCCAATGCTTGATCTGAGCTTCCTTTGTAATATAGAAGGCTTTAAGGTGACTACGGAAGATCCATCGGACCATTAAGCAAGTGCCAATTACGATCCAAGAAAGACAGCCCTACCTCAGGCCAACATGCCTTAGGCGCTTTTCATAGTTAGCACGGTGTTTTAGGATCCTATGTATAATGATATAATTGTAAATTTATGTAACAACCCGCATATTTTACGATTGAATATTTAAATATTTTATCGTTAGTTGGATTTTAGTACGAAAAGTTACTTTTTGCATACGGTTGAATTAGGACTCGGGACCACTTCCATTGGGTCCAAAACTCCTTTTGCGATCTTTTTGAGTATAAACTTCGATATGTTTGGAGTTAGTGGAATTTTGCCACTTTTTCACTTTGGGCTTTGGGTTTGGTTTAGCCCATTAGCCTAAACTATTAACTCTAGCTCAACCCCCTCTTTCCTTCATTACTTCACTTTCATTTCCTAACACTCAAGCTTCATTAAAAATTGAGAGAGGAATGGGAAATTAAAACTCCAAGCCCAAGTTCATTTGCAAATCCAAACATCTAACTCCAAATCCAAAGAGAAGCCATTGATTCAAGCTTCTTGTGTTGAGATTGAAGTGTGGTTGATTCTTCCTTTTCTTTTAAGCTTCTTCTTTATTGATTTTGTGAAAAGGTGAGATTTTTATCTCACATCTTTGTCTATAACTATCTTTGATTGTTGGTTATGAATTCCTAACACTTATTCATGTGCATTTGCTTTTAGTTTGGATTGAATTGGTGAAAATCCCAATTTTTAGTGTTTTGGGTTCAAATCTTTAAAAATCTTAACTTTGATGTTTGAACACGTTTTTGGTGATGCATCGAGGAGCCAATAGGACTGGGTAGCCGATAGGCGCAATCCCTAGCGTCTGTGCTCGATCGGTTGCAAATTGAGGGAGTTTTGCACTTCTATCCCCTAGGTCGCTCGGCCTGCACATTTAAGTCACTCGGCCTGCATATAGGTCGCACCATGCTTAGGTCGTGCCATCTCTTAATTCGTTCCATCACTTAAGTCGCTCGGCCATGTGTTAAGTCGCTCGGCCATTAAGTCGCACCTGCTATAGGTCGCGCCATGCTTAGGTAGTGCCATGTGTTAGGTCATTCCATTACTTAAGTCGCTCGACCATGTGTTAAGTCGCTCGGCTTAGTCGCACCACTTAGGTCGCTCGGCTTGGTCGCACCACTTAGGTCGCTCGGCTTGGTCGCATCACTTAGGTTGCTCGGCTTAGTCGCACCACTTAGGTCGCTCAGCTTGCTCGCACCACTTAGTCGCTCGGCCTGCTGCTATGGGTCGCGTCATGGTTTAAGTCGCAACCATATAGGTCGCTCGCCCTGCTGCTATATCTTGCACCAACTTAGGTCGCGCCATGCTATAGGTCGCGCCATGTTAAGTTGCCCTGTTAGGCCGCATGCTATTTCTTAAGTCGTTGATCCCTTGTGTCGTATGCCGTGGGGTCGTATGAGTTGAGCCGCTAATTTCTTGTGTTGTATTGTGTTAAGTCGTAAGTCGTGGCTGTTAAGTCGCATGGATGTTTCCATTTTGATCGCTTTGGAATCAAATTCCTTGGATTTTATTCACGTCATCGAATGTGAAATTTTGTGATTGTTTGTTTCTACAATCATTTTTGTGATTTGTCATTTTAAAAATATGAAGGTTCAATACTAGCAGTAAATATCAAAACGCTTTAATCAAAACGATTTCAACCCTATTTTACTACAAAGCTTGTTTCTTAAACCGTTTTCCAATCTACTAGTATATATAAACCTTTACCTCACTTGTACGAGAAATCTAATTAAACGGATTAGTAAAACAAGTGGTATGAAACGCTTGCCTTTACTTCGTGGTTAATTCTTGGACTTGTTCGATTGAATCTCTTGTGACAATTTTCGAGTGGAGATCTACAATTTGTTCATAAATATTTAAGTTAAGCTAATGGTTATGGGACATGTAGCTAAGCTTATGTATTTACTAGTTTACTGTAATTGACACTTCTTGATGATCGTTGATGATCATTTTTGTGATTTAGACTAGCAAATGCGCGATGTTTCTTTGTCTACGAGAGAGACTAAACCCCGTTTCTGTGGAGCTTCGGCTCAATTTGGTGGGGTAGCAACCCATGGTCTTCAGGCCGTTTTGTGGAGCTTCGGCTCAAAAATTAATGGTTAGCAACCATGGAATAGCGTTCCATTTTATGATACACGTGTTGGTGAGTTTTCATGTTCCCGTTTTGTGATCGGGCTCCCCCTTTTTGTGATTTCTGGATTTCCATTGATGATTTCTAGAATTTGTGTTTCACCAATTTTCGTGATTTACATTGATAAGTCTTATCAGTATTTGTGCATTGGTGAATTTGTGTGTCATTAACTTTTGTGATTGGCAATGATATAATGATCAATACTTATGGTTTTAATGAATAAGAATAAAGAGTATGACATTCTTTTTGATCTTTGAGAAGATTCTTGTGATATTGATTAATCTCTTGTTGATTTTCAATTACATACTTATCACAGTATGGTTTTTGGTTATCATACGTTTTTGTCATATCTCTTATTCTATATCATTTCATCTTATATTTATAGTTAGACTGATCCGTTTATTATTTTCTTATTAAATAATACTCGGGTTAGATCGAGATGTTACAGGTGCTTCTGCTTGACTTCGCATCTGGGATTATCACCCTGACTTTTGGCTAACTCTTAGATTGGTAGTTTATTTTGTTGTATACCTTTGAGATATAGACTCCTTGATGTATACATATTCTTTTGTCTAGCACTTGTAACTATTCTCTTGTGATATTGTGGATCTTGTCTAACCACTACTTTGATGAACACTTTTATGTGTTATATATTCATATCTATTTCCGCCTTTGTGATATGGATGTCTGTGACTAATTTGTGTTATGTTTATTTCTATATTTTTTTCTGAAGAATATATATAGCCACTGGGTAGTAGCTTTGAGTTTGTATCGGTATGTTGGATTTCCTCCTAAAACCATATGCATGTTGTACTATCTGACATATCGGTGCTCGCACAAAGCAATTATGCGGATGGTCGCTCCTCAACAGCCTTATTCTCCGCGCTAGTTGACAGCATTACACCGTAGTGTCCTTGGCTAGAGTGGGTATAGAGGTGGGGCGTCACAATTTATGTTGTAGAATACTTTTTGGTCGTACATATATTTATAAAGGTATTGTGTAAACTAAATTCCTTTGTGAAGGAGTGTAAGTAGTTCCATGTGAGTTCCTTGCTTGACCGCGTTACCTTTTAATTTTTGGTTTTTTGGGCTTGCTTGATTTTCAGCGCGTCCCTTCTGATTGAGGTTCGGAGATAGCTGATTTGGAAGAAAAGCTCAAGTCGGCTTTGAACCGGGTTGTTGAACTGGATGGGTTTTTAAAAGATGTTGAAAGTGTATAAAAGGATTTATACGAAAATAAAATCAAAGTATTGAACAACAAAGTCAAAGAGTTGGCCCTTCAGATTTCTAGGCAAACTAGTGTAAAACAATCCTATTGCATCCTTAGCTCCCGATGTCTTGTCAAGAATGATGCTCTTTCACCTTTGTTGAGTGATGTTGTTTCCCAGTGGGAGAAGCATGTGCAAGATTTGAATAATTATTACAATGCCAAATTCCATGATTTAAAGAATTACTACAAAAAGGAGTTGGTTTCGGCTCCTTAAGCAAGGGGCAGTCTCGGTCAAAGTTCTTCATTGGGAGACTATAGATCTTGTCATTGCATGAGAATTATAATCAACGATTCCCCTAAGCGTAAGTTGGAATTGTAAAGCAGTTTATTTTACTAAGAACCAAAGTTTTGAATTCAACCTTTGATATACTTATGCACGGTAATAACTTTATCTTTTCTTGCGATGTGTATGCAAACATGAGTTAATTTTAGTAAATATTAGTAAATTTACTTTTTAGCATTTATCTGGAAAACTTTATATTTTTTCTCAAATTGCACCCTATATTTACGTTGTTTTGCATTCCATGCATTGTCGTTTCTTACCATTTTTGATTAGTTCCTTGCGCGGTTCATGATTCTTGAACCGAGCTTTTGGTATTCATGCTCTATGGTATGCATGGCATGACCTGCCCTATTATTTATTGCGGTGTCATGTTCGTGGGCTTGGCAACGGTCTGCTCCACTATTTGGGGTGGACTATATTTTGACTGTGAAGTCAAGTCGTGTATTTATAACCTTTTGAATTCATATGCATGGTTTTTTGTACTGGTTCAGGCTATCCAATATCCTTATGTCCAGTGTAGTTATTTGGTTAAGAAGTTGAGTTGTGTAGAGTATTACCCAATGTATTAGTTATGTTAGAGAGATTAAAACGGAGAGATTTTTATATTGGTTCGGGCCGTCTAACATCCTTACGTCCAATTCATTGTATTACTAATTTTTAAATAATAATTACAATGTTTGTGACAAAAATATCATAGATTATGCAAAATAAGGCCTAAGGTGCTCTGAATTCCATGTTCTTGAAACTAGATATCCATTAGGTTTTGATAGTCGATATGCCACGTTGGCTAAGACTTAAGCTATAACTAAGGGTCCTTCCCAATTCGGGCCTAGAGCTCTGTCAGTTGGGCCTTGTCGTTGGCCATTACTCTTTACAACTTTAGATCTCCCTTACAGAAGTTTCTTTCCTCGAGCGTAGTGTTATAGTTCTTTTCCATCCTCTGTCAGGATGCGATGGATATGATAGCTGGCTCGTCTCTTCTTTCTTGACTAAGATCAAGGGCAACTTCTCTTAACTCTCGATTTAAATCTGCTGTATATGATATTCTTTTATGTGAGGAGACCTCCACTTCGACGAGGAGCATGGCTTCATAGCTGAAGGTTAAGGAGAAAGGTGTATGTCCAATATGGGACCTAGTTTAGTATCTATAGGCCTATAGTACCAAAGATAATTCCTCAACCCACTTACCATTGGCTTTCTCTGGTCTTTTCTTAACCAGCTTCTTGATAGTTTTGTTTGCTACTTCGACTTGCCCGTTTTCCTGTGGGCATGTAATTGAAGAAAACGTTTTATTATCTCATTCCTCTTACAGGGCTCTGTAAACTCTTTACTTTTAAATTGGGGTCCATTAGCTAAAATTATTTTGTGGGGAATTCTAAACCTAGTAATTATGTTTTTACCATAAATGTGACTATCTTCTATGGTGATCGTAGCTAGGCGTTCTGCTTCTTCCTGATTTGTGACGCAGTCTATTGCCACTATGTCATACTTTGCCCCGCCCTTTGACATGAGAAGTGGACCTATCAAATCTATACATTACACGTCGAATGACTATGGGCTAGTTAATGGGATGAGATCGTAAGAAGGTGGCCTTGAGAACTTGCAAACTTTTGACATCAATCACATCTTCTCACACATTATTTTGCATCTTGCAGCATAGTTGGCCAGTAGTAACCATGCCTCGGTACCTTTTTCCTAATTTAGCCCTTACAGAATGATCTTCATACGGCCCCTCATGTACTTCAGTTATAACCTGTAAGGAGTAGAGTACATTCTCTTATACAATATTCCATCAAAGAAGGAGTAATACGAGGCCCGATATCTTATCTTTCAGGCATTGTTTCTTTTTGGGGATAAGTTTCCATTATCAAGAACCGCTTGATATGGGTCATCCATGTGTTCTCTTTTATTTGTTCAAGCGTAGGATCATTTGGAGACTGCTCCTGATTTTCCTCTGTTTCTTGATCCCGGGCTTCTCAGATTATAGCCCATTAGACCCTAATTAGGATCAGTATTTGGTTAGCTTCAGTGATGCTTCATTCATCTTGATGCCCTATTAGAAAAGATTTTATTTCATTTTCTACTTTTGTGCTAGTGAGTTTTGCTAATGAATCAGTAGAGGAGTTATTCTCAAACAGGATTTGTTCTCTATCAAACTATCCGAACTGCTCTAACAATTTCTTGAAAAGTTCTACGTATTTGGCTAAAGTTGGCTCTATCACTTGGTTATTACCTTACATCTGGTTCATAACTAATTGGGAATCACTTTGAATTTTAATGTGGTTACCTTTATTACCTAAGCCATTCTTAGGCCCACTAGGAGTTCCCCGTATTCTGCCACATTATTGGTAGCTTTGAATCCGAGCTACACTGCTCTATATATTTTTTGCTTATCCGGAGTGATCGGCCCATATCCTATCCATGCCCCCTTTTCATTTGATTCCCCATCCACAAATAATTTCCAAAACTATAAAGTGGGCACTTCTTCTTCAGGTTGAGGCTCAATCGGTAGTGTGCATTTCACGATGAAGTTTATCAATGCTTGACCTTTGATTATCATTCTAGACAATAAGAAATAACATACAGACTAAGCTCCATTACCCATTTCGGCAAGCGACATGAAGTTTCTAATTTTTGCAGTATTTTCCTTAGAAGTTTTCCTGTGAGGACTTTGATGGGATGTTCTTGATATTAGGGCTATGGTTTCCCCATGGTGAGAAGCAGGTTGTAAACTAGCATTTTAATGACTGAATAATTGAGTATGATAGATGTTTTCTCATGAAGTAGATAGGCCTTTAGGTCCCCTCATCTTCTCAAACCAATGCGGCACTTAAAACTTTATAAGGTATAGCTAAATACACTTATAAATCCTCACCTATTACTAGTTTTAGTAGGATAGGGGTACTGATTAGATAATCCTTTAGGTTATGGAATGTGAATTTGAATTCCTATATCCACTTGAAATTTTGCCCCTTCTTTACTTGGTCGAAGAACAGTATGCACTTGTTAGTTACTTTGGAGATGAACCTGCTCAAAGTAGCCACCCTTCCATTTAGGCTCATGATATTTTTGGTTTTTGTAGGACTCTCATCTTCTTTATAGCTTCAATAGGCTCATGGTTTGCTTCAATGCCACAAGGGGTCAAAATGTATCCTAGGAATTTTCCTGACTGAATAGAAAAAGTATATTTTAAGAGATTTAGCTTCATAATATAGCAAAACCGCAAATGTCTCCTCCAAATCTTGCACATGATTTGATGTAGCTTTTCACTTGACTAGTATGTCATCCATATATACTTCGACAATCTTGCCAATCCAATCTACGAACTTCATAATTACTAGCCTCTAGTATGTAGCTCTTGCATTCCTCAAATCGAACGACGTCACTTTATAGCAGTACAATCCCTTGTATATTATGAAACTAGCGTACTCCTAATCTGGTTTGAACATGGCTATTTGATTGTAACCCAAACATGCATCCATAAACAAGAGCATCTTGTGATCGCTGGTTGCATCCACCAACTGGTCATTTCTTGGTAAGGGAAAGCAGTCCTTTGGCAAGCCTTGTTGAGGTTGTTATAGTATATGTAGGTTCTCCATTTCCCATTGAGCTTCTTTACAAGAAATGGGTAAGCTATCCATTTTGGGTTGTATACTTCTCTGATGAATCCATTTGCTTTGAGCTTCTTAACCTATTCATGCACAGCATTATACCTTCCTTGATCCAGGGCTCTACGCTTCTGCCTTACTAGGTGAGCATTGGGATCGATGTTGAGTGCATGGCATATGATGGAGGATTTATTTCTACCATATCTGAGTGTGCCCATGCAAAAACATCTGCTAATCTTTTTCGAAAGTCTATTAATTCAATTCTGGCTTCTACGCTTAGATTTTTTCCTATTCTGAAAACCTTTATGGGTCTTTTAGATCTATCTATACATCTAAGATCATCCAATGGCTCCATCTCTTTCTCAGTCGCCCTTAATCGTGGGTCAATTTCACTTTCTTTAGGTTGAGAGGTGATGGTGAGTGCTTATTTCTGAGCTTTTCTGAAAAAGTACTTCATAGACTGAATTATACTCTTCAGTGTTGATCATTTGCCTATACTTTCTCTTTTCTTTCCTTGTCGATGCTTTGGCTGCAGAAGGTCCTATTTTAGCATCAATCTCGATGCTTTGTACCAATGTAGTTCCAATTACTAGTTTGGTTTTGTTATTATTGCTTTTCTCATAGATACTAGAAGAGACAACAAAATAGTTTTAAATAATTTTATTGCTAGTGTTAATGTTTACATTGTATAGTTCTCTAGCTAACAATTACTCTCCTCTAATTCATCCTATTATAGCAGAGGTGTAAAATTTCATGATCGGATCCTTTTAAGATATAACTGCCATAAGTCAACCAATGCGGGTCCTCCCAAAAATGCATTACATGGTGATGGTTGATCGATGATCGGGAAGCTCGCATAGAAATATTTGTGAAGGGGTGCAGTTCTGAAAGTGATAAGTGTGCTAGTCTGATAGGAGTGGTTGTAGTGTTGTTGAAGCCGTAGATTAGCATGGGGCTGGGCTCCAATACTTATATAGGAAGCTTCATCTCGTCATACGTAGATTTGAAAATGACATACCATAAATACCAGAATCCACAAAGACTTTTCTCATGGTGTAGTTTGAGATTTGCACTGTGACAATGAGGGGATCCTAATATGGGAAGACAACTCATGCGGCATCAGGTGCTATAAAGACTATATCTTGTGCAAGATTTTGTTTAATATGGAAACGGGTTATCTGCTATACTTTGGCTTATTGCATGTATTGCTCTTGTACTTTATTACTTTTTCCTACCAATTGTGGCCCTCTACAAATTAAGGCTATAAGGTTAGAAGGGTTTCATGCCAGGTTTTCATTTGGATATGTAGTGAGGTTTCAAGTCCTCTCCAAGTTGTTTTCTTTCTAAAAGCTGGATAAGTACCCTTGCTGGATCAGCCTTTCTATTTCATTCTTCAGGTGCTTGCAATTATCTATGTACTGGTCATTTGCTCTATGGAAACGATAGTATGATTCGCCTCTATTATGCTCCACATTTTCCTAGGACATTATAAGCAATCTTTGTCTAATTCATTTCATATATCTACCTAGAAGTAAGGGTAAAGGGAGTCTTTATAGTGAAATCAATCTCCTTCTTCCGCTTTGTGGCCGAATGGTACCCTTCTGCCCTATTTTTCTTCTCAAAGTAAGCGGTAGAAGTTCTTTGAGACTATGCCATAGACCCAACCTCTTCCATTCTGTTGTATCCGCTGGCCCTTTTGTAGAAGGCCTTGATGCTATGATGTGGCTTTCTACTGTTTTGTCCCATTTGGCTACGTCTCTCCTTACTCTCGCAGGTGCTGCCATCTATAGTGCTCCTCACTTGTTACTCCAATTCATAGGGCCTTAGATTTGAAGCATTTGATGAAGCTGCATAGGCTCTCATTTTCAACCTGCTTTACATAGGACATAGTGTTCACATCTGAGGACGCCTCTCTCCCTAAGTTAAATAGCCTTAAGAAATATGCAGACAGTTGCTGCGAAGAACAAATCTTCCCTGGTTCATACTTCTTGAACCATCTGGAGGCTACACTAGTTAGTTAAAATAAGAAGAGCATGCAGCGAGCCATCTTTACCACTTTCGAAATGTCCGTATAATATTTGAAGGTGCAGATGTGGTCATCTGGGTTTGTAGTCACATCAAATTTATTAATCGATGGAGATTTAAAGTTGTAAGGAAAATCTGCTTCTATGACGGTCTCACTGAACAGGGAAGAACATTCCATTCGCACTTTTTCTCTGGTGTTGTGTTGGCATAGCTTTGCCAGCTGCTCTACACGAGCTTTCAACTGACGAATCCCATCTTCCCTAGGATCCACCTGGGATGAATCACCCCTATGAAGAAAAGTAATGCCATCGTCAACAAGAGCAGACTAGGCCTATTTTTTCAGCAGTAAAGGGTTGATGTTAGCAGGTTTTGATTTGATCTAGGGATTGATCGGGACCTTTCCTTTGAGATTGGCATCGATTTTCGGGCCAGCCAAACCATTCTTATTTTTGAGTGTGTCATTAGCATTCACATGCTGCGTAGTCAGCGCAGTCGGTTGATGATAGCGATGAGCTGCGAATGGTTGAGGAGAGGTTGGCCTAAGAGTAGTATGTTGGGCCATGCCCTTCCATCTATTGGTTCATTTAGTTAGTGAAGGCCTAAAACACGGCCGAGAGAGGGTCTAAGGTGGGCTTTGTGGAAGCTCTTTCCTGAGTTGGGGTTATAGAGGGAATGAATAGCCTTTTAAGGATTTTTGAGGCTAGGTGGAGTTGCTCCTGGTCAGGAGGAGTATTGGAATGTAAAGGATTCATGATATTATGATGGTATTTAAAGAAAATGTTGGTAAAAAAATTCGAAGAGGGAAATTGGCCCTCCTTCTGGTTGGCAAATGCATGTTGTATAACATATTTCAAAAGATCATATTTGAATGAACTACGCATATTTGTGAATGAAACTACCATGAGGTATTGCTCTTCTACTTAGGAAGAGTTATATACTTATGAGTACTTTTAGATCTTACTGCACTTTATTGAATTTTTCCTTTGTCATACATAGGATAGTTGTGTCGTATAGCCTTTATGTTGCATTAATACTCACGAAGCACAGATACACTATCCGGTCTGCAACATGTGTATAGTGATGCACTGGGGATATCTAGAGTTGGGTTGGATGGCTTAGTAGAAAAGATTAAGTTGCTATTTTAAAGGGTGATTTCCTTTGTGAACAAGTTTTGAGCGTTTCTCGACATTAGGGGTGTTCTTTCATTGCATTATTTTTGAACTAGAATTAATATTTTTGGGGATAAAGTTATGACCTTCTGGTGGTGGTGCAGTCTTTCTCCTTCACCTCCTTTGAGTCTTTATGCTTGTCATATTAAAATGGTAGCGCATTCTTTTTTAATCTGATGTTGATATAAGATTATGGTGCATCCTTATTACCTTTTGATACAAAATTATGGTGTAGACTTACCACCTTTAGATGTTAGTTTAAGAAAGTCGTATATCCCTATTTGCATAAGGTTGCCTAAAGGAATGTGATGCAGTTGTAACACCTCTAATTTTTGATAACATTATTCTGGAGAATTATTAGATAAATTAAATCAAATAATGTAAATAATTAGAGTGATAAGTGGACTGAGATTTGAATAAATAATAAGGAGGTCATGATTAATAAATTAAATGGGCTTAAGAATGGTTTGTAAGCTAATTAAATTACACAAGGGAATAATGGGAAATAGCCGCACCCTATTACCATAACCCTTATATATTTCTGTTCCTTGTGCCATTCGCGTTTATTTCTCATTTTCACAAAAAAAAAAATAACGCACGAACATAAGAAGAAGAGTCGGTCATTAGTAGGAAAAAAAGATGAGAAAATTCAAATCAAGCTAGGGAATTCAAGCTTAGAGGAAATTAATTTCAAACCAATCTCTTTATCTTAATCAAGATGAATAATAATTTATACCATCTCTATTTGTTTTATGATCATATGTTTTTGGACTTAAGAATAAATTCGTTTTTTAATGATACTTTGGATGATGATATGCTTGAATTATAATTTGTTTGATTTATACAAAATTGTTTAAATGGGATATATGCAGATTTAGGGCAAAACCGATTTAAATTGATGTTTGAATGCCATGGAAAAATAATATGTTATGTAAAACATGATTTTGGAGTTGGGTTTTAATTTTGATAATTTTTCAAGTTATGGAAAGATTTTTATGAATTTTTAAAGGAAAACATGATCAAATTGGGTTAAAATTTTATTGCGATTAATTTAGGAAGAACTTGGGTCTGGAATTTTGATATTTTTGACAACACGATGAAAGTGAATTTTTGTAATTTTTAGGGATTTTTTCTAAGAGGTTTACTTTGGAAATAAATTATTTTAGAAGAAGGTTTTAAGTGCAATTTTTGTTTTGCTTGATGGAAGGGATTAATTATTAATTTTTCCTTGATTTAGATCTGATAATAAACGGCAGTTATTTTGTAAAGAATTTGAAAATTTGAGGCATTAGTAAAACATGCTTTGACTCAATGTTCGACAGTAAATTGATATAAGGCACAAAGGTCGGAATGGCTTGAAATTTGGTAAGCATACAGTTCAAAAATAATACTATCAATAAAAAATTTTTGACACAAATCGGATAATAAATATAGAGATATACACTCTCAAAGTTAGACTCACAGCCTGTTTTCGCTGTAAACCTCTAAACAACATAAATCTATCACAGTAAGCGATTCCTGAGCAGTTTTTGGCTAGCAACTTCTAGTTTTAGCCAGATTCTTGTGAGTTCATCGCATATTTACAAGTAGGAAAGTTAGTTAGAAAGTATTTACTTTAATTGGCAATAATCAGTTTTTACCTAGAAAAGTTGGTTCCACCTCCTTTAAAAGTGCCTTTCGACTCCAATGCCTTTGCTTTGACTCAGTCATAACCAACCTAGCCGAAACCTACAAAAGTGGAAACCAATTAACACGGTATCAATGAGATTGATACACAATAGATTGGTAAAGTGCAGAAGGCAGGGTTGTCGAAAGCATTGCTTTCGATAGAGATGAAACCATTGCTTACTTTTAAAAGATATGCGCCTACCCTGTTTTTAAAGGGTGCTTTCGACGAAGTCGACATCCTGTTGCTTTCGAACTTGTTGCCGCCTTTATTTGTTTAAAAGTAGATCTTTAGACTGAGACTCTTGTTTATAAAAGAATACTTTCGAAAATGATGGTTCCAACCTAGTTGAAAGTCCGCTGTCGTTTTTATACCTTTTGAGTGTGTTGAAGTCATCAATGCTTTCAAAGGGTAGTTTTTGTTTTCAAACTTATACTATGCCACTTCCTAAATGCATTCGAAAGGGTTCATGGGTTTCGATGGCAATGGCTTCAAAAGGGGTTTTGAGGTTAACCGTCAAAGTTTAACTTAAAGGTTTTGAAGCTTTTGAATGGATGGTTCCAATGCCATCAAATTTTCCTTAAATAATTTTATTAAAGGTTTTAAATGAGATACTTTCGTATATATTCACTTTGACCTAAAAGAAGTTTTAAAGTAAAACCCAATGGTTACAAAAGGGGTACTTTCTTTGGTTTCGAAGCTGTGTTTTAAGGACTATTAAGTATTGTTTTGATACTTTCGATAAGTATATTTTGGGTTTCAAAAGACATGATTTAAAGAGCTTTGAAAGGTTGATATGTAATGTTTTGGAAAGAAGTTTTCTAAGCTTTCGAAGGAGGTTACCTAGGGGTTTCGAAAGTAATGTTTTAAGGTTTCAAAAGCCTTAGTTTTCAAAACAAATAACTCAATCTCATTTTAAAGGAAAACCATTGCATAAATAAGTAAAATATTTTGAAATGGAGTTGAAGTAGTTTTCCTTGTTTAACGGGTTAAAGGGATTAACCAAGTTTTATATAAAATGATTTCAAGGATATTGAACCATAGGGATTGCTACTATTATATTTGCTTCTTCATATATGTATTTGAATAAATTCACATTGCATAATGGTGCCTTGGGGAAGGGCAGAATAACTAATTAGGTTAACCCAATAGTGAATATAAATTAAATTAACTTTTGAATGAGTAGAACTGCATCCAGGAGGTCAGGAAGACCAGAGTATTGGATGCTAAAATATTCAAGGAAGATATTAGTAGAGGCTAATAGGTTCACAGTATGCTCAAGAAAACTATGTATAGAAAAAGATATTGGCAAGGGCTAATAGGTTCATAGTAATCCCTCAAAAATAATGTATAAATGAAGATGTCAAGAAGACAGGTTTATAGTTAGCCCATGAAAACTATGATTTGATATTGGCAGGGGCCTATAGGTTTGTAGTAAACCCATTAAAACTATATCTAGATGAAGATATTGACAGATGTCAATAAGTTCCTAGTCAACCCATGAAAAATAGGATAAGAGGAAAGATATTGGAGTTACCAATTGGTTCAGGGAGAACCCATGAAACAGTAAAGATATTGGCTAGGGCCAATAGGTTCATAGTGATCCCATGAAAACTATGTAACTAGACAAGGAGCCCTTAATCATTAAACAAGTTCTTAGTAAGCCCATGAAAACTAATAGGGAAATAGTAACTTAATAGCTATATTTGAGATGGATAGTCAAAAATGAATGCGGATGGGTAATCCAGAATTGATTTACTTGTTTTACATATCATCATATTATTTTGAGATGTTTTAACCATTATGGATGCATGTCACAGTATATGGTTTTATAAAGATTTTAGGATACTAGTGAGAGGAAAACTCATTCCACTAAGAAGCGTGGTCTCACTAGATATCTAAATGGTTAAAGATGGTAGATTATTATTCATACCACTTTATGTCCGACTCGAAGTTTATGGTTTCCCTTAAACTCTCGCTCAATTGATTTTGAGCAGTTTGAGAGTTGAGGTTTTCAGGCACCTCTTAGACGAATAAGCTTCCGGAGACGTGCAAGAGGCATGGTAGCTATCAAGAGTTCTCTTTTATTTTTAATTCCGCTATGTTTTTTTGTAAAGGAAAAGTTATTAAATTGCATATATATATATATATATATATAGACCATCCATAGGGGCATCTTCATATGTCGCTCTTGGCTTATCTTGTAATAAGTACATTTTCTTTAAACATGGTTCTCGTATTGGGATTATGTAATGAATTTGAAATATTTTTGATGGAATGTGGAACTTGTTTGATGTTTTAATATTTTTTCGTATTCATGTGTTTTTGTTATATTGATGTATCTAACATTACCGTATTTGGTCGCTAAGGGTTAATAACTATGGATGACTGCAGCATTCATCGCCGTTGGTTTTGGGCCTCCAAGTAGGGGATGTTACAAGTTGGTATCAGAGCATAGTGTAACACCCCATATTTTTAGTAACATTATTTAGGATATTTAATTAGTTAAATAAAATAAAATAATGCAAGTTGATTAACGGATTGAGATTTGTGATTTAACAGTGGTAGTCGTGCCGTGTTAGTGAGTAAATCAAAACAAGATAACATGAAATAAAATAGGTAAGGGCAGAATAGGGAGAAGGATATTCTTATACCATGAACCCTTAGGTATTTACCTCCACACGTTCATTTCATTAAATAAAATTTATCAAGTAAAGGTCGGCTACCTTTTTGAAGAACAAAAGAAAGAAAGCTAAAGGAAGAAGCTAAATTAAAATCAAATTCACTCAAATCTCAAAACCTTAATCTCAAAACCTAAGGTGAATAATGACTACATCTCTTATTTCTTAAATGTTATTGTTTTTAAGGAAATTCGAATTTATCTTGCATTGTTTAGCCATGATTTTGTAGGGGAAAATGTTTATACATGCTTGTTGATGATTTATGCTTATTCATATAAATTTTATGATATTTTTTGATGTGAAAACCCTTTCTAATAACATCCAATACCTTGCGATTTTAGATATAGATCAGAAATGATATTTTAGATATGGGTTTCGATTTTAATAATTATCCGAATTAATGTTGATTTTATATTAATTTTCTAGTGAAGAAAATGGTTATTTGGGCTATAAATTATTTACGGCTAAATAATTAATAATTTAGGTCGAAAACTTATATATGTTTGAAAACATATGAAAAAGGATTTTTTGGAATTTTTATAGAATTTTCCTAAGTGTTATGATGAATATATAAAATTATTTAAGGTATAGGACTTAAATGATTTATATATTTATAAAAGGAGAAGGGATATTTTGTAAATAAATTAAAGTGTTTATTTGTGAAATTTTGGCAGTGCTTTTAGAAAAGAAAATTTGCAACCAACAAGATTTGGAAAAATAAGGCAGGTTAGTTAAAAAGTTTACTTAAAAGGGTTAAAAATAAGTTTTACATGCAAATAGAATGTTTGGCCACTTTTAGCACCCTGCTTCGGATAGGGTAACTTTTGACTTAGTGGTCCTCCTTCATCGCCATCAAAACTAATGTGCCAGCTTTGCTTTCGACTTGGTTGGCTTCCGACTGGGTCAAATGGTTTTAAGTGGTTGCGCTTTTGTGTTTAAATGACCGCTTCGACTAGGTCGAAGCCATAGCAACTATTTTCTTCCTTTCGAAGCAATGCCTTCGAAAGGGTTGATTTTGTTTTATAAAAGCTCTGTTGTTTCTCCAAGGTTTTCGAAAGGATGGTTTCGGCACCATCACTTCTTTACATAGGTTTTGGTTTTGCTTTCGACCCTGTTGTTTGTGACCATTAGAGATTTTTTAAAGATTAACCCAAAGATTTCAAAATATAAGGTTTTGAATGGTTTCGAAAGGTGTTTCCACATGTTTTAAAAATTAAACGCAAATTCTTTCGAAAGGTTTTTAAAGATGGCTTCCAAAGGGTGGTTTCTCAGTGGTTTCGAAAGGTTTAAAGTAAAGGTTTTTCCAATGGTTTCGAAAGGCTATGCTGAAAGATTTTAAAGATAAGATGTATAAGGTTTTAGATTTCGATAGAGATTTGTGATTTAATAGGGGTAGCCGTGCCATGTTAATAAGTAAATAAAAACAAGATAACATGAAATAAAATAGGGCAAAATAGGGAGAAGGATATTCTTATACCCTAAACCCTTGGGAATTTATCTCCACACCTTCATTTCATTAACTAAAATTTATCAAGTAGGGGTTAGCCAACATTTTAAAGAACAAGAGGAAGAAAGCTAAAGGAAGAAGCTAAATCAAAATCAAATTCACTCAAATCACAAATCCTTAATCTCAAAAGCTAAGTTAAATAATGACTACATCACTTATTTCTTAAATGTTTTCGGTTTTAAGGAAATTTGAATTTATATTGCGTGTTTAGCTATGATTTTGAAGGGCACAATGTTTATACATGCTTGTTGATGATTTATGCTTACTCATACAGAATTTATGATAAGTTTTGATGTAAAATCCCTATTTAATGACATCCAAATATCTTGCGATTTTATACATAGATCAAAAATGATATTTACATATGTTAGAATTAATGTGGATTTTAAATTAATTTTATAGTATAGAAAATGATTATTTGGGTTTTAAATTATTTACAGCTAAATAATCAATAATTTAGGTATCAAATTTAAATATATTAGAATACATATTAAAGAGGATTTTCTAGAATTTTTGGAGGATTTTCCTAAGTGTATTGATGAATATATATAATTATTTAAGGTATGGAACTTAAATGTTTATATATTTATAAATGGAGAAGGGGTATTTTGCAAATAATTAAAGTGTTTATTTCTGAAATTTTGGTAGTGCTTTTAGAAAAGAAAATTTGCAACAAATAAGATTTAGAAAAACAAGGTAGGTTGGTTAAAAAGTTTACTTAAAAAGGTTAAAAATTAGTTTTACATGCAAATAGCATGTTTCGCCAATTTCTACACCTTCTTCCAATTGTTAGCTTTCGACTTAATGGTTCTGCCTTCGTCACCATCGAAACCAATGCACCTAGTATCAACTTATTGGTACATAGCTAATAGGATAAGAGGCGGAAGGTACAAGGTCGAAACCTGGGGTTCCGAAGGAGGACGAAGCACTACTTTGTTTTAAAAAGGAAAATACACCTGCTTTGCTTTCGACTATATTGCTTTCGACTTGGTTGGCTTTCGACTGGGTCAAATGGTTTATAGAAATGGTTTTAAGAGGTTGTGCCTTTGTTTTTAAATGACCACTTTTGACTAGTTTGAAGCCTTAGTCGTTGTTTTCTACTTTTCAAAGCAATGCCTTCGAAAGGGTGGATTTTGTTTTATAAAAAACCTACCAATTCTCTATTGCTTTTGAAAGGATGGCTTCGGCACCATCATTTCTTTATTTAGGTTTTTGTTTTCGAAAGAGTTGCTTTCGACCTTGCTATTTGTGACCCTTACAATTTTTTTAAAGATTAACCCAAAGGTTTTGAAAGATACTATTTTGAATGGTATTTCCACATATTTTAAAAATTGAACCCAAATGTTTTCGAAAGGTTTAACATTTTGATGCTTTCAAAAGGTTTTTAAGGATGGTTTCCAAGGGGTGGTTGCCTAATGGTTTTGTATGGTTTAAAGGAATGGTTTTTCTAAAGATTTCGAAAGGCTATGCTTAAAGGTTTTAAAGACAAGATTTCTATGGTTTTAGCATTTCAATGGTTTCTAAAGGTCAGTAAATGGTTTCGAAAGGAATGCTTTGGCCCTTCAACCTAGATGAAAGAAAGGGTTTATTAGGTTACGAAAGGGATACTTTTAATAGGATCGAAAGAGGTACTTTCAAAGGTTTAAATGCTTTCATCAACAAGATTTGGGTAAAATATATATAACATTGCAAGCTGATTTTGAGTAAAGCAGAGTATATATTTTCTTTGTTTAAATTTGGTTTAAAGGTCTTAAATTAATTTGAGAAGAAAAAAATTTGAAGGAAAATTTAAGTAAAATGACTCAGATATTACAACACCAAATGAGACTAGTATAGAGCCATACCCTATACATTAGCTATTAGTCCCTAGCTAATTTATTCCAAAAATTCTAGTATGTATGGCTTTGTCACGGGTAAGACTAAAATTATGGTACACAAAGAAAGGAATATATTTGCGCGGTGTAGGTTATTAGTGAGCCTACAAAATCATTAGGATCAATGGACCCTGGGGGAGAGTAAGTTAGGATAGATCGTCCAAAAGACTTGTCTAACTGATGTTAGGCCATTTTTATTATATCTGTCTGGTAGGCCCGAATCAGCAAAAGGTTAGTAGTTAGCCAAACAAAACTACAATATTCGGACAGATAGTCCATTTGTACCTGATATATATGTTTACATAAAACGCTTTACAGTTTTTACCTATTTTAGTTGCAGGATCTTGATTTGCAAAAGATATGTTTTAAAAGAATATTAGTGAGGGAAACTAGTTCTGCTAAGCGGCGTGGTCTCACTTATTAGTGAGGGAATATTAGTGGTATCCATAATATCAGAAGCATTTGAACATGAAACAATATTTTCACTGATTACATTCCAAAACAAATGTTTCACATTTGAGATGTATTGTATTATTCACACCAGGCTTTATGTCAGACTCGAAGTTTATGTTTTACTCTTAAACTCTCGGGTGCTCAAAATTGATTTGAGTAGGAGCTTGTTGACTAATAAAGCTTCCAGAGACGAGCCGGTGGCTGACGGATAGCTAATTAGGAGTTGTTGTTTTGTTTCATCTTATTCCACTATGTTGTACTTAAAACCGTTACATCTATATAGTACTATGGTCTACCAAGGGTGCATCATCATATGTTGCTCTTGGCGTATTTATGTAATAATTATATTTTATCTGAACCTAGGAAAGCGATGGGATTATGTAATTCGAATGTGAAACATTTGTTTTGGAATGTAATCAGTGAAAATATTGTTTTTGAAATCTGTGATTTTGTTTCATGTTCAAATGCTTCTGATATTATGGATACCATTAACATAACCGTATTTAGTCGTCAAAAGTTAATACTATGGATGACTACAGTATCTACAGCGCTTAGCTTTGGGCCTCGAGATAGGGGATTTACAACTTGGTATCAGAGCATAGGTTTATGGAAAACTTTAAACTAAAATGATTTATGAAAACATAATCCTAAGGAGTTTGAGTAAGATAAGGTATGGGATAATGCTATAGTAACGTAGTGTTTGATATATGTAAGTATACACTATATCTCTATTCTCCTATCTCTTTAGGCTAATTTTCTGTATCTCATGAGGCTTGAAAACATATATAGATGCTAAGTTAACCTAGGAATGGACAACGCCACCACAAATGGAAACACCCGACCGAATACGAGAAGGAACCATGGTCAGGCTCATGTTGAAAATTTTATTGTTGGGATCCCACAAGTGGATATTAGAGCTATGTATCAGTTTTTCGTGAACATAATGCAAGCTGGAATTGCTACTGGAGTGGTTGGAGGAAATGCTGCAGGAGAAGTTTAGGAAGCTCCGGTCGTTAATCATTATGCTAATTTGAGTAGAGATTGTGCTAGGTTTGGAGGGAAGTCGTTTATTGGAGATGAAGATGCTATAGAAGTAAAGAACTGGTTGCTGCAATATGAAAGGATATTTGCTGACTTATGGCTCAATGATGAGTAGAAGAGGAGGCTTGCTTCGAGACAGCTTTGAGGAGCAGTTTTATTTTGGTAGAATAGTGTGACGGCTGGTATGGATGAGGAGATGATGACATGTACTGAGTTTAAAAGGAGGTTCCAAGAGAGGTTCATGTCGGTGATGGTGCAGTCTGTTTTGATCAGCAAGTTTGTTGAGTTAGAACAAGAAGAAATGTCTCTTTTGGAGTATGTTAGCAGGTTTGAAGAGTTGGCTACATAAGATTATACCACTGTTGATACCATGATGAAAAGGAATGAGAAGTCTATCAGGGGGTTGAAGCCTGAGTTAGCCAAGCCTACCTTACCGCATATCAGAGATCCTTGTGATGTGGTTGTAGAGATGGCTTTAAGACAAGAGGAGATGCTTACTCTTATAGAAAAGAAGAAGAAGGAGGAGGTCCCGGTAGGGCAGAGTCAGAAAAGAAAGTTCTTTCATAAGAAAGAGGCTCAAAAAGATGGAGCCGCAAAGAAAGGAAAGTCTAAAGTGGTTTGTTATAAGTGCGAAAAGAAGGGGCACTTTGCTAATGAATGCCACACAGGAAAGGTGAAGGAAGTGATCGCGAAGAAGAACATTAAGTGCTCCAATAGTGATCAGATTGGCCATGATAAGAACTAATGCAAGGAACTACCAAAGGAAGAGAGAGGAAAAGTATTTGCATTAGAACTAACTACCTCAAGGCCAACGGCATAGGAGAAAGGGAAATCAGTATTGGGAGGTATGCTTTTGATCCATGATATGTCTATTAGCATTTTGTTTGATACTAGTGCATTGTTTTTTATATCTCGATGTTTGGTAGATAAGCTTAACCTAGAACCCACGTATTTAGTTACTTCCGTAAGAGTTGCAAATTCGATAGGAGGGTATGCGACACTTCGGATGAAGTGTGACCACGTAGAGTTTGACTTGCTAGGTTACACCTTTGTTTGCAGTTTGCATATATTTGACTTTGTAGGGTTCGGAATTATATTAGGCATGGATTGTTTAAGTAAGTACGATACAAGGATATTTTCCCACGATAGGAATATATCACTTAGACACCCTTATTGTAGTGATCAGATTGTATATACCATAGAAAGCCCTAGTTGTGAGGCGAATGCTCTTTTATGAGTTATGGAGTTAGAAGGCAAGTTGAATTGTGTTTTCTTAGTTAGACAATTTGCTGATGTCTTCGAGTCGGTAGTAGGATTGCCACCGAAACAAGCTATTGAGTTTCAGATAGATGTGGTGCCTTGAGCAAAACTAGTGAGTAGGTCGCCAAGCAGGATGACACCTACAGAAATGAGGGAGTTGAAGGTGCAGTTGGTTTGATTTGGAAACAAAGAATTTTATCAGACCTAGTAGTTCACCTTGGGGAGCAGCCGTAGTGTTTGGTAAGAAGCCGGATGGATCATTATGGTTATGTATCGATTATCGTAAGCTGTACGAGAAGACGATAAAAATCAATATACATTGCCTAGAATTGACGATTTATTCGATCAGTTAAGCGAAGCCAAGATATTTTCTCAATTGGATTGGCTACAGGTTTCCATCATCTTAGAGTTGCAGAAGATAATATACCTTTCACAGCACTTAGGACCAGATATGGATCGTACGAATGGTTAGTTATGCCGTTTGAACTAACTAATACGCCGGCATTCTTAATAGACTTGATGAACCAAATTTTCAAAGAGCACTTGGATAAATTCATGTTGGTGTTCATAGATGATATTTTGATATACTCTAAGGTTGAGAAAGAGCATGAAGTTCATCTTAGAGTGGTTCTCGAGACTTTGAGAGAACATCAGCTGAAGGTAGTGTCATTTCTAGAAGGAGGAGGTGTAGTTTCATGGTCACGTAATTTTGGAGAAGGACTCATCAGTTGATCCAGATAAGATCGAAGTTGTTAATAATTAGAAGAGATCAGAGATGGTAATTGAGAGTAGAAGTTTTCTTGGATTGGCTAGATATTATCGGAGGTTCATTAAGGATTTTTCAGGGATAGCAGCGTCGATGACCAAATTAACGCAAAAAGATGTGAAGTTTGTTTGGACCGATAAGTGTAAGGAAGAATTCCAAAGCTTGAAACACTAATTAACCCATGCACCTGTATTAGTTTTTTCAGAGGGGAATCAAGATGTAGTAGTTTATACACATGCGTGTGGAACTGGATTAGGAGCAGTGCTAATGTAGAAAGGCAAATTGATTGCCTATGCTTCTAAACAGCTTAGACCGCATTAGGTAAGATACCCGACCTAGGACTTGGAGTTAGCTATAGTGATTTTTGCTTTGAAAGTGTGGAGATACTACATTTTGGGAGACAGGTTTGAACTTTATACGGATCATAGGTCGTTTAAGTAATTGTTCTCTAAGAAGGAGCTGAATATAAGACAAGATGGTTAGAGTTTATAGCCACTTATGACTTTGGTATCGAATACGCTCCAGGATAGGGAAACAAAGTTTCATACGCACTTAATAGGAAGCATCAGAATGCAGTGTTGGCTATGATAGCAGAATGGAAAGACTTGGAAGCGTTGTCGACTTGCAGAGTGCAATGGAGATCCGAGGCTGGGTCTAGTGGAGAATCTGCTATGTTATCTTGTTTATAAGCCCCCCCCCCCGGTATTGATTGAGAAGATTGCTTCTTAACAGGAAGAGGATCCAGTGTTGGCTGAAAGGATCAGGAAGTTAAGCGAAGGAACGGAGAGTGATAACTTGAAGGATTTTAGTCTTGACCAAAATGGATGGTTGAGAAAGAAGGGTAGATTATGTGTTCCAGATATGTAAGACATAAAGGAAAAAGTCTTAAAAGGAGTGCCATCATTCAAAGTTCACTATTCATCTAGGAGGAACGAAGATGTAGCAGAATATGAAGAAAAGTTTCTTATGGGAAGGAATGATGAGGGATGTAGGCTTGTGGGTAAAACAATGTTTAAACTATCAATAGGTGGAAGCCGAGCATCAGAAGCTAAGTGGGTCGCTTTAGCCATTGGATATTCGGTATGGAAGTTGGATTCCATTTCTATGGATTTCATTGAGGGATTGCCGAGATCTAATAGAGGAAATGAAAGTATATGGGTCATAGTGGATAGGTTGACCAAGAGTTCCCAATTCATTCCCGTTAAGTGAAATAGGACGACACATGTATTAACTAAGTTGTTTATGAAGAATGTGATTAGACTGCACAGAATTCCTTGTAGTATTGTTAGTGATTGAGATTCCTTATTCACTAACGAGTTCTGAAAGAGTCTACATGAGAGTTTAGGAACAAAGCTCAAGAAGAGTACCTTTTACCATTCATAGACAGATAGGCAAACGAAAAGAGTTAACAAGATCTTGGAAGACATGTTAAGAGCTTGTGTATTAGACTTTGGGGGATCATGGGAAAACTGTCTACACCTAGTCAAGTTTTCCTATAATAATAGTTATCAGACTAGTATAGGGATGGCACCGTTTAAAGCTTTGTGTGGAAGACCATGCAAATCTCCTGCATGTTGGTTAGTGACCGGAGATAGATTAGTCCTTGGTCCCGGCTTGGTAAGAGAATCTACAGAGAAGATTGAGCTGATAAGTGCGAGAATGAAGGAAACTCGGTCTAGGAAGAAGAGCTATGTAGATAAAAGACGGAAATATTTAGAGTTCTATGTTGGAGATCATGTTTCTGTCAAAGTACCTCCAATGAAAGGTGTTATCAGGTTTGGGAAGACAGAGAAATTAGCACCAAAATTCATAGGACTGTTTCCTATTTTAGAGAGGATCGGGAAACTCGAGTACAGAGTAGAGTTACCGAGTAGTTTGGCAGGAGTCCAAGATGTTTTCCATGTATCTCATCTGAGAAAGTGTATTAGGGATCCAAACACTACTATAACACCGACTATGTTAGAGGATTTAGTAGTGGAACCAGACTTGACTATAGTTAGAAAGCTGATTCGTAAAGTCGCGAGAGATGAGAAGAGATTAAAGAACAAGATAGTCAAATTAGTGAAAGTCTAGTGGAGCGACGATGAGAAAGACTGCACTTGAGAGACTAAGAGTAGGATTAGAGACGCTTATCCTGATTTGTTTGATGGTATGTTTTACCTTTATGTTTGATTGTTGTGTACCTTATCGTAATTTCGAAGATGAAATTCATTAAGGAAGGGAGATTGTAACAGCCAATATTTTTAATAACATTATTTAGGATATTTAATTAGTTAAATAAAATAAAATAATGTAAGTTGATTAGTGGATAGAGATTTGTGATTTAATAAGGGTAGTCGTGCTATGTTAATGAGTAAATCAAAAAAAGATAACATGAAATAAAATAGGTTAGAGCAAAATAGGGATAATGATATTCTTATACCCTAAACCCTTAGGAATTTATCTCCACACATTCATTTCATTAACTAAAATTTATCAAGTAGGGGTCGGCCGCCATTTTAAAGAACAAGAGGAAGAAAGCTAAAGGAAAAAGCTAAATCAAAATCAAATTCAAATTCACTCAAATCTCAAATCCTTAATCTCAAAAGCTAAGGTGAACAATGACCGCATCACTTATTTCGTAAATGTTTTCGGTTTTAAGAAAATCCGAATTTATCTTGTGTAGTTTAGCTATGACTTTGAAGGGCAAAATGTTTATACATGCATGCTGATGATTTATGCTTATTCATATAGATTTTATGATATGTTTTGATGTGAAATTCCTATTTAATAACAACCAAATATCTTGTGATTTTATATACAGATCAAAAATGATATTTATATATGTTAGAATTAATGTGGATTTTAAATTTATTTTATAGTGTAGAAAATGATTATTTGGGTTTTAAATTATTTACAGCTAAATAATCTATAATTTGGGTCTGAAATTTATATATGTTAGAATACATACTAAAAATGATTTTCTAGAATTTTTGTAGAATTTTCCTAAGTGTATTGATGAATATATAAAATTATTTAAGGTATGGAACTTAAATGTTTTATATATTTATAAATAGAGAAGGGGTATTTTGTAAATAATTAAAATATTTATTTCTAAAATTTTGGTAGTGCTTTTAGAAAAGAAAATTTGCAACTAATAAGATTTAGAAAAACAAGGCAGGTTAGTTAAAAAGTTTACTTAAGAAGGTTAAAAATTAGTTTTACATGTAAATAGCATGCTTTGCCACTTTCTGCACCCTTCTTTCGATTGGGTAGCTTTCGACTTAGTGGTTCTGCCTTCGTCACCATCGAAACCAATGCACCTACTATCAACTTATTGGTACATAGCGAATCAGATAAGAGGCGGAAGGTACAAGGTTGAAACCAGGGGTTTTGAAGGAGGACGAAGCACTACTTTGTTTTAAAAAGGCAAATACGCCTTCTTTGCTTTCGACTATATTGCTTTCGACTAGGTTGGCTTCAGACTGAGGCAAATGGTTTAAATAAATGATTTTAAGAGGCTGCGCCTTTGTTTTTAAATAACCATTTCGACTAGTTCAAAGCCTTAGTTGTTGTTTTCTACCTTTCAAAGCAATTCCTTTGAAAGGGTTGATTTTGTTTTACAAAAAACCTACCAATTGTCCAATGCTTTCGGAAGGATGGCTTCGACACAATCAATTCTTTACTTAGGTTTTTGTTTTCGAAAGAGTTGCTTTCAACCCTGTTGTTTGTGACCCTTAGAGATTGTTTTAAAGATTTACCCAAAAGTTTCGAAAGATAAGGTTTTGAATGTTTTTGAAAGGTATTTCCACATGTTTTAAAAATTGAACCCAAATGTTTTTGAAAGGTTTAACGTTTTGATGCTTTCGAAAGGTTTTTAAGGATGGTTTCCAAGGGGTGGTTCCCTAATGGTTTCGTAAGGTTTAAAGGAAAGGTTTTTCTAATGGTTTCGAAAGGCTGTGCTTAAAGGTGTTAAAGATAAGATGTCTATGGTTTTAGCTTTTGAAGGAAAAGGCATTTCAATGGTTTCTAAAGGTTTATGTAAATGGTTTCGAAAGGAATGTTTTGACCTTTCGACCAAGATGAAAGAAAGGGTTTATTAGGTTACGAAAGGGATACTTTCAATAGGACCAAAAGAGGTACTTTCAAAGGTTTAAATGCTTTCATCAACAAGATTTGGGTAAAATATATATAACATAGCAAGGTGATTTTGAGTAAAGCATAGAGTATATATTTTCTTTGTTTAAGTTCGGTTTAAAGGTCTTAAATTAATTTAAGAAGAAAATGTTTTAAAGGAAAATTTAAGTAAAATGGCTCAGATATTAGAACACCAGATGGGAATGCTATAGGGTCGCGCCCTATACATTAGCTATTAGCCCCTAGCTAATTTAGTCTAAAAATTCCAATGTGTCGGTTTTTGTCATAGGTAAGACTAAAATTATGATACACACAGAAAGGAATATATTTGTGCAGTTTAGGTTATTGGTGAGCCCGCAAAACCATTAGGATCGATGGCCCTAGGAGAGAGTAAGTTAGGGATGGACTATCAAGAAGACTTGTCTAACAGATATTAGACCATTTTATTATATCTGTCTGGTAGGCCCGAGTCAGCCAAATGTTAGTAGTTAGCAAAAAAAACTACAGTGTCCAGATAGATAGTCCATTTGTACTTGATATGTATGTTTACATAAAATGCTTTACAGTTTTAACCAATTTTGGTTGCAGGATTTTGATTTGCAAATGATATATTTTATAAGCATAATAGTGAGAGGAAACCCATTTTGCTAAGCAACATGGTCTCACTTAATATCGTATATCGGAGATGCATAGTATTATTCACACCAGGCTTTATGTCTGATTTGAAGTTTATGTTTTTCCCCTTAAACTCTTTGGTGCTCAAAATTGATTTGAGTAGGATGAGGGTTGAGATTTTACAGGTTTTAGTAGGTTGACGAATAAATCTTCCGAAGATGAGTAGGTGGCTGACGGATAGCTAATTAGAACTTGCTATTTGGTTTTGTTTTATTCTGCTATGTTGTATTTATGACAGTTATGTCTATATAGTAATCTGGTCAACCAAGGCGGCTTCATTATATGTCGCTCTTAGCATATTTATGTAATAATTATATTTTATCTAAACCTGGGAAGGCGATGGGATTATGTAATTCGAATGTGAAACATATGTTTCGAAATGTAATCAGTAAAAATGTTGTTTTTGAAATATGTGATTTTGTTTCATATTCAAATGCTTTTGGTATTATGGACACAATTAACATAGTTGTATTAGTCGTCGGAAATTAATATTATGGATAACCGCAGCATCTGTAGCGTATAGCTTTGGACCTCTAGAATGGGGATGTTATACATAGGTTTATGAAATTTAAAAGAAATATAAACCTAAAATATTTTCAAAAACAATCCAATGAATCAGAAAATAAGATCAGGATTTGGGTTAACGTTATATAACGTACTTGTATTTGATATATATATATATATATATATGTATGTATGTATATGTATGTATACATATATATATGTGTGTGTGTATATAAGTATGTATTCCTCTCTCCCATAGACCGTTATTCTATATCTTACTAAGGCTCATATGCAGATTTATGCGAAGGAAGATATGGATGTAGGAAACAGAAGAGGAAATCTTGGTGGAGGAAGCACCACAACCAATGGAAATACTCAACCTGCCCAGAGGAACCCAGGTCAATAGGCTAATGCTAACCAAAATGCTGCTACCAGTATGGGTGTTGGAAATCCACCAGTGGATATGGGGGTTGATTTTTCAGTTCATCGTCAATATGATGAAAGCTGGAGTTGTTGGTAATGTTGGAGGAGCTAACCCTGTGGCTTCAATTGGAAATGATTATGCTAAGCTGAGAAGAGATTACACCAATCTTGGTGGAAAGCCATTTATGGGGATGGATAATGCCATAAAGGTAGGAATTGGCTGTTGCATTGTGAGCATATCTTTGCTGATTTGGGTTTAGATGATGAGTAGAAGAGAAGGTTGTCCTCTAGGCAGTTGCAAGGGTTAGCGCTTCATTGAAGGAACAATGTTACTTTTGGAGTTCCGGAGATGGAATTGACTTGGGATGATTTTCGAAGGAGATTTGAACAAAGGTTTATATCTGAGTTGCTAAATCAGCACTACTGAGAGAGTTTTTGGATCTGGAGTAGGGAGAGATGTCAGTTATTGAGTATGCTACACAGTTTGATGAGTTTCCCATTATGGATATAATACTATAGACACTATCATCAGAAGGAATGAGAGGTTCATTCAGTGATTGAGGCCTAAGATTACTGGGCGACCCTGCCACATCTTCATGATCCTAGTAATGTAGTGGTGAAGATGGTAATTCCCCATGAAGAGATGCTTGCTATTTGTGCCAGAGAGAAACCAATTAAAACCCAGGGTTCCCAGTGAAAGAAGAGAAAGTTCTTTAAGAAAAAGGAAGCCCAAAATGGGTAGGTTGCCAAGAAGGATAAGGTTGAGTTAGTTTGCTTCAAGCGTGACAAGAAGGGTCATTATGCAAATAAGTGCCGATCAGGAAGGGGAAGAAGGCTGAAGATAAGAAGAATGTGAAGTGCTTTAACTGTGATCAAGTTGGGAATTATAAGAATCAGTGTCCAGAAACAGTTAGGGTGGACAAGGGAAAGGTTTTTGCCGTTGGACCATCATCTGCTAAGCCAACTACAGCTGAAAAAGGAAAGATTCTGATGGAAGGTATGTTTTTGATTCTTAGTATACCAGTTAGGATACTATTTGATACCGGTTCATCACATTCATTTATATCCCAGTGCTTGGTTAATAGGTTATGCTTAGAACCTACATACCTTGTTACTTCCTTAAGGGTTGCTAATCCAATAGGAGGGTATGCAACTCTAGGGATGTGATGTGACCAGTTAGAACTTTATTTATTAGGTCATAAGTTTGCATGTAGTCTATATGTTTTCGATTTCGTAGATTTTAGAATCATTTTGGGTATGGATTGGTTGGGAAGATACGAGGCAGGATATTTTGCCAAGATGGGGAGATATCACTAAGGCACCCTGATAGCCATAACCAAATTATATTCTCAATGGAGAATTCTGACCGGAGTAGTTGTGCTTTGTTAAGTGCCATGGAATTAGGAGAAGAGTTAAGTCAGGTTCGAGTAGCAAGAGAGTTTGTAGATGTCTTTGAGCTGGTCACAGAATTACCAACGTAACGAGCTGTTGAGTTTCGGATAGATCTTGTGCCAGGAGCTGAACCTGTAAGTAGACCACCTAGCGGAATGATACCATTTGAGATGAAGGAATTGAAGGTGCAGCTAGTGGATCTATAAGGGAGAAATTTTATTAGACCAAGCAGTTCGCCATAGGGAGGGGATGTGGTATTCGCAAAGAAACAAGATGGGTCATTGAGGATGTGCATCGATTATCATTAGTTGAACGAAAGGACGATCAAGAATAAGTATCATTTGCCGAGAATTGATGATCTACTTTGTAAAGAACCGAAAATCCGTACTTCCTTGAGCTGGCAACATTCCACCACAATCCAGCCAAAGAGGAACGAACTTCCGAATCTTTAGGGTTTAAGAAGAAGAAAGAGGTAGAAGAAGAGAGAAAAGAGAGAAGAAACAGAAACAACCAACAGAACATGAAGACAATATCAGAATCTCACAAACGCGGCGGAACAACATATAATAGATAAATGAATAATCATTTAAACAAAAGAACTATACATTTTATACATACATCACAATACATCATATCATCAGAGTGTACAACAATAAAACAGCGGAAAGAATACTATATACAATAGATAATAGACTACGATATCCAAGCTCGCCTCCAACATCTGCACAGCATTTCCCGACTCCAGAATAACCTGACAACCTAACTCTAGACTGCCCGTGTGGAAAATAGTGGGCACCCAGAGTTTAGGAAAGGAACAATAAACTCCAGGTCAGTCATGGGACTGGTGTGAGAACTCAAAACAGTTTATCTTTAAACAAGCAACAAGAAAATTTAAATTTTGAAATCCGCAATGCTTTTTGGAAAATGAAACTACCATAAGGCCTCCCCGCACACACACACAATGCAATCGCAGAATTGGAGGAGATTTCTCCTTATGATAGTCAAAGATGCTTACTACGCAAAAATTAAATCATTTTTGATATTATTATTAGTGCATAGTGTAGAAAACAATTTCGAAAGTAGAATATAAATCCTAGCCAACATACGACATTTCGTCGTATGCCTACTATAGCTACCATGTTCAATAGCAGGTTACCGCCACATTCCATGGCAGGTTATACAACTAAAACCGTACAGGGCGCGTATTGTTTTGAATGGATTTCCAACAAATGGTCAGGCTAAGGAACTTCCTACTGCCACATGGGATCGCCTCTGGCGGGACGTCCCGAGAAACTAACGTTACGGTTAGATCTCTGCCAACACAAGGCCGGGTTACCTCTGTAACTAGGTAACTACTACACGAATATGTCATCCCCCGGTCCTTTGGGACCTTTATCCGAGCGCTCGATCCAACAACACCACACAGTAATAGATATAGTGTATCAACATGAGTAAGTATCTGGGCTCCATACCATGATACCACCCTTTTCCAGAAGGAAATGACATACCCTAAAGGGAGCGACCCTCATAACCTTGCCGCATATTCCTGTTTCGACCATTTCCGGGGAGTGAGGTCCTGACGAAGTCTCGTCCACAAAGCTACGCTTTGTGCAACAAAGCCATGCTTTGGGTCAACAGATGACCAAAGCAATGATCACAAAGATAAATGATCAAACAAATGATCATATCACAAATGACCAACCAATGATCATCACACAGCAGCACTCAGCATGTCACATTACCAGATTGGGAATATATCGCTGATAACCTTCAACTACATAACCTCTGAGCTCGTACGTCTCAGAGAAGGGTGTTAAGCTAAGAGAATAAATTCTCCGCCACCAACAGAAATGTATTTGAAAGAAATCTGCTCTATATCTCAAAATGTAATGTCAGACACGTAACCATACAAGTCTGTTCCGGGTTCGAACAGAACCGAAGGCACTTCCAAAGAAGCCCTTGCAATCCGGGTATTCACAATCCCGATAAAATTTCCCATCACAAAGGAAATCTCCATACCGTAGCTAACGATGCAGAGACAATCGATAGGTCATCCTATCGTTTTCACAAATACCCGGTCTTCAACACCGGTCTTCAAATGCTATCCATAACGACGTATCACATATTCGGAATGGGATATACGACACAAAGGTCCTCTCCCGGCTAAACCGAATAGCGAGCGCTTATTTTAAAAATAAGTGTAGCATTCAATTTCAAACAATCACAACAAATACCATCCAAGGGTAAATACTGATAGTCGGTTATTTAACTATCAATAAAGATGCGCCACATCATCAGATTCCAAATAATTTTCCAAAATTATTCAATCCCAAAAATATCTTCACAAGATATATATACATACACCTTCCAAATAATTGCCCAAATTATTTATTTTACCAAAATATCTTTGCACGATATAATTTCACACTTCAACCATTTGAAAACCAATTTCAAACTATTTTTCATCCTTTATACCCTTTGAAAACAAATTTCCAAATCATCAAATAAATCTTAACAATTCCTATTTTATATTTGACTTAATAATATATTCATCGTTTAAAAGAGTGAATGTAACTCCTTTAACAATTCTAAATTCAATTTACCAAATTCCATTGATTTCAAATTTATAAACAACGTTAATAAATTCTATTTCTATTAATAACTTCGGTTTAGAAATCTCTTTTATTAAGCCAATTCAATTTATAAACCCAATTTCTATACCAAAAGTTCATATTATAAGTCAAGAGCTTATAATCTATTTATTTACTAAACCGTTCCTTTAAACTTCACAAATTTTAAATCTTATCACTGATAAGATTCCTTTATATTTTATAATAGTTTTTAACTTATAAAAAACCTCCTTTATTAACAATTTCTATACATATCCCCTTTTTAAATGCCCAAAGCCATTTTATAAGTTGATTACTTATAAACTTTTATTTTCAACATCAATTCATTTCATGACTTTCCCTGTTTATAAAACTATAGTTTAAATGAAATCCATTTTTTTTTATACTTCATTTTAACACTTAATGAACCCGTTTCATAATTCCAAAAATTTCAATTTTATAGATATCAATTTATAAAATCTTTTATATAACTGTTTATAAATATTATTCAAAAATCCCAATTTAACTATTTTATAAATCTATTTATTTTAAAATTTTCCCTTTGGTTATATTTCATAAAAATCATAGTTTTATAACTTTAATATTTAAAATCTTAATTTATTTAAAATGAATCAAGTTCAAAAATTTTAATAAAAACATATACTTGAAAAATCATTTAAAAATCCTTTTAAATTCAAAATCGTTATTTTTAACTTTTAAAAATGAATCCGATGATGCAACCGCATCAAATGGTCAATCACGGGAATAAACATCATATATCGATATGATAGTTAACAATCAACACAATATTTATAAACAAATAAATATTTGCGAGGAATCCTGTTGGATCCCTCCAACCTGTTTCCCTGCATCCACAGACATTAGCACAATACCAATTCCACTTCAAGGTGGAATATCGCGGTATATGGGATTTATAAAATATTATCCGCTTACTAACGGCGCAATAGGGTCTCATCCGCTATACGAGGCGGGAAATCAAATCCAATATATACATATGCCAATATATATATATTGCTATATATAATATATATCCTATTATATCTACTACCACAATCAATCAACAACTATCAATCAATATTAACTATTCAAAATTTTAAACAAAACCTTTCGATTGAGTGAGGAGTTCTCACCTTGATTTTATTTTCCGTTTTCGCGTTCGTTTCGAATAAAATTAAACGAACGTTTAATTTTACCCGAAATTCAAATGGGCTCCAATTGACTCCAAACCAGTTGCATTTCGAAGTGCTCGTCCATATGATTCCAACGCAATTTGATTCGTCCAAATCGGACCTCGCATGAACAAGTTATGGCTTTTAGAAGTTACACGATTTGAAATTTAAACTTAAACTAAAAAAAAGAAAAAGATATTCATCTCACCTCCCCCCACACGCGCGGGCCCCCCCACCTTTGTTCCTCCCGTTTGAAACGCGATTCCACCTCCAGGTAGCAATTTTCGAACGCACGTAACCCATATCATCAAGAAACCCTAAATCACGCACACCACAAACATCGACGAAACCCCATCATATCGGCACCATATCGAAGCTCATCACATATGCTACACACGGCCAGAAGAGCAGTCAACTCGGTCAACCCCAGCGCATGGAATTGCGTGCGCAACTTTCGTGCTTCCAGCTCGATTTGCCGCCAATCCGCTTCGAGTTAAACGATCATAACCGTTGGATTCCGAGATCTCAGAGTGCTCTACAATTTACTAGTTGAAGGTTTCGCGAATCGTTGCACGGATTAGAAGATAAATGAGGAAGAAGATCGTTGCTTTTCGGCCATTAACCATAAACTGGCGGCTAGCTTGAGCATATAGGGTTTAGTGAAGATATAAATGAATGTATATGTTATAAATATTATTTTAATAATAAAATTCTCCTTTTCAATAACTTATGCAAACGAACTCCAATCCTTACGTTCCGACAGGCGATTCTAAAGTTTTTCCACGTTCCGGACGCAATGGGACAGGTTTTGGCAGCTAATTCCATCGTATGTGTGAGATACGACAATAAACGCTCAATTTAAATTAAAACCGATTTAAACGATTTCTAGGCGTTTTGGCTTGTACCGGACAAACGATAAATCCGATTGACTTGAAATTTGAAATCTTAAAATAATATCACATTACGGATCCGATGAAACTGAGACCGTTTGAAAAATGGCTATTTTAACTCGCTAAATTAATATTGAAACGATATCGATGCGTTTGGAGCTGCCACGGTCACACGACAACTCCGATTGCTACGAAATTTGAAATCCAATAATAACTAATTATTACGGATCCAATGGAACTCGTTTCGTTCAATTCTGAGACTGTTCAAAAATTGGCTATTTTTCAGTCGATAATTAAATATTAAAATATTCGATTTTCACAAATTAATTCCAAATTCAATTTTAAAAGTTCTAAAACATTTCTATAACTTTAATATGATAAAACAAAATTTTCCAAATCATTTTCAATCACATTTAACCTAATATTAAATTATTTTTGGAATTTCACTATTAAATCATCGATTTAATTATCCCATTAAACCCAATATTCGAAAAATAAATTATTCGACTTAAAAATTCCACTTATTAATATTTAAAATTAATTAAATACTCAAATTCAAATTATCAAAAATTCTGGGTCGTTACAATCTTTCCCCCTTAAAAGAATTTCGTCCTCGAAATTGCAAGTTAAGGAGAATGATTCATAATCCGTTTATTATTCTTCCAAAACTAATTAGTTTTATTAACTTTCTAACCCAAATCTTTTATTAAAGATTTACTATCATTTCAATTAGCTTTCCAACTTCAATTATAGGTTTCAAACAACATTGTTTACTCAACAATTCAAATTTAAATTTAAATTCAAATTTCAAACTTTCAAAATTTTCTCAAAAATTTTCTAACACCTGAAATTTTCGAAAAATTTCGCCAGCGTCTCCTTTGCGCGGCTAGATCGGTATGACTACAAAATGGCACCACGGCCCCTCAGAATCAAAAAGAAAAGAGAAAGCCAAGTGGCTGGAGAAGGAAATCATCAAATCTCATACTAAAATTGAAATACGTACCTTTTTGTCGAGCAATTCAATTTTTTTAACTTCAAAATCAAAATCCCAATTCCATTATATACCTGTATATCCTGCTAATAGTAGTATCCAATTCCAACATTCAAACTATTTTGCCAAATCCATTTACAAAATTTCGATACTTACTTTTTATCTCAATTTTAGCTTTACCATTGAAGTTACATATTCTTTTTCATTCGTTTCCAATTAGTTTACATTCACTAATTAAATTCACATTGGTTCACTTTCAACTCAAATCAAATTCAATTCTATTCAAATTTATTTACTTCACTTTCAATTTGAATTCAATTACATAACTTTCAATTGCGCTAATTCAATTTCATTAACACTTAATGAATTTACATACAATCAACCAACAAGCAAATAACAACCAATGAATATCCAATAAAACCAAATTATTAGTTTTTCTCTCATTACATTCAATTTGGTTCAACCTTTTCAATTCGAATTGGTTTTACTTACATTTCCTCATTCTATAAGTTATACAACTTATTATTCAACTTCCAACTCATATTATAAGTTCAAAACCCCTTTTTTTCACTTATATTTGACAATTTCAAGTTGAATTTTTTTTTATTTCAAATTTGTTAATTTCAACAAAATCTCAATTTTAAATTCATTATTATAGCAAATCCATCACATAGAAACTCGAAAATGATATTGATGATGCTGCAGTCATCATCCTTATTATTTCCCAGTAACAATAGTGAATCAGTGCTAAATATTCTTTCAAAATTTCCTTTTGTTTATAAATTACATTTATAAATCTTACTTATAAAATTTCACTTCTTATATACATAAGATTATTTTACAATTGTAAATCATTTTAATTATAACTTCATACTTATAATTCCTTGGTTATACTATTATTCTTTTACAATTGTTGCTTTCATTTAACTTATTCAAACAACTTTTAATTAACTTATATATATTTATATTTCAAACAATCAAACAATCAATTATACACACACTTCAATAATTCTTGAAAAAATTATTTTCTTATATAGAAAATATAGTCAAGGTAAAATTATTTCATTTACCCAATTTAAAACAATATCGTGTCGAATTGTTCTATTCAAGTGTTTAGAAACCCCTTCGATCCAGTTGTACAGACTGTGCCGACGAAGGTTCATATGCCACTCAATAAACCAATCATCACAATATAAAACAATTTTATATTCACTAACAAATACGCGCTCATATCTATTATTACACTCACACTCATTCTAGAGTACTACTGACTCTATCTCTAATGAGTAATACCCAACAGAGCCATGGTTGTCGCTTAACCATATGCTCTGATACCAAATGTAAAGAACCGAAAATCCGTACTTCCTTGAGCTGGCAACA
Organism: Allium cepa; assembly: GCA_030765085.1. Taxonomy (NCBI): domain Eukaryota; kingdom Viridiplantae; phylum Streptophyta; class Magnoliopsida; order Asparagales; family Amaryllidaceae; genus Allium; species Allium cepa. Next base: position 224,947,700 of record CM060928.1, read on the forward strand.
TTCCACCACAATCCAGCCAAAGAGGAACGAACTTCCGAATCTTTAGGGTTTAAGAAGAAGAAAGAGGTAGAAGAAGAGAGAAAAGAGAGAAGAAACAGAAACAACCAACAGAACATGAAGACAATATCAGAATCTCACAAACGCAGCGGAACAACATATAATAGATAAATGAATAATCATTTAAACAAAAGAACTATACATTTTATACATACATCACAATACATCATATCATCAGAGTGTACAACAATAAAACAGCGGAAAGAATACTATATACAATAGATAATAGACTACGATATCCAAGCTCGCCTCCAACATCTGCACAGCATTTCCCGACTCTAGAATAACCTGACAACCTAACTCTAGACTGCCCGTGTGGAAAATAGTGGGCACCCAGAGTTTAGGAAAGGAACAATAAACTCCAGGTCAGTCATGGGACTGGTGTGAGAACTCAAAACAGTTTATCTTTAAACAAGCAACAAGAAAATTTAAATTTTGAAATCCGCAATGCTTTTTGGAAAATGAAACTACCATAAGGCCTCCCGCACACACACACAATGCAATCGCAGAATCGGAGGAGATTTCTCCTTATGATAGTCAAAGATGCTTACTACGCAAAAATTAAATCATTTTTGATATTATTATTAGTGCATAGTGTAGAAAACAATTTCGAAAGTAGAATATAAATCCTAGCCAACATACGACATTTCGTCGTATGCCTACTATAGCTACCATGTTCAATAGCAGGTTACCGCCACATTCCATGGCAGGTTATACAACTAAAACCGTACAGGGCGCGTATTGTTTTGAATGGATTTCCAACAAATGGTCAGGCTAAGGAACTTCCTACTGCCACATGGGATCGCCTCTGGCGGGACGTCCCGAGAAACTAACGTTACGGTTAGATCTCTGCCAACACAAGGCCGGGTTACCTCTGTAACTAGGTAACTACTACACGAATATGTCATCCCCCGGTCCTTTGGGACCTTTATCCGAGCGCTCGATCCAACAACACCACACAGTAATAGATATAGTGTATCAACATGAGTAAGTATCTGGGCTCCATACCATGATACCACCCTTTTCCAGAAGGAAATGACATACCCTAAAGGGAGCGACCCTCATAACCTTGCCGCATATTCCTGTTTCGACCATTTCCGGGGAGTGAGGTCCTGACGAAGTCTCGTCCACAAAGCTACGCTTTGTGCAACAAAGCCATGCTTTGGGTCAACAGATGACCAAAGCAATGATCACAAAGATAAATGATCAAACAAATGATCATATCACAAATGACCAACCAATGATCATCACACAGCAGCACTCAGCATGTCACATTACCAGATTGGGAATATATCGCTGATAACCTTCAACTACATAACCTCTGAGCTCGTACGTCTCAGAGAAGGGTGTTAAGCTAAGAGAATAAATTCTCCGCCACCAACAGAAATGTATTTGAAAGAAATCTGCTCTATATCTCAAAATGTAATGTCAGACACGTAACCATACAAGTCTGTTCCGGGTTCGAACAGAACCAAAGGCACTTCCAAAGAAGCCCTTGCAATCCGGGTATTCACAATCCCGATAAAATTTCCCATCACAAAGGAAATCTCCATACCGTAGCTAACGATGCAGAGACAATCGATAGGTCATCCTATCGTTTTCACAAATACCCGGTCTTCAACACCGGTCTTCAAATGCTATCCATAACGACGTATCACATATTCGGAATGGGATATACGACACAAAGGTCCTCTCCCGGCTAAACCGAATAGCGAGCGCTTATTTTAAAAATAAGTGTAGCATTCAATTTCAAACAATCACAACAAATACCATCCAAGGGTAAATACTGATAGTCGGTTATTTAACTATCAATAAAGATGCGCCACATCATCAGATTCCAAATAATTTTCCAAAATTATTCAATCCCAAAAATATCTTCACAAGATATATATACATACACCTTCCAAATAATTGCCCAAATTATTTATTTTACCAAAATATCTTTACACGATATAATTTCACACTTCAACCATTTGAAAACCAATTTCAAACTATTTTTCATCCTTTATACCCTTTGAAAACAAATTTCCAAATCATCAAATAAATCTTTACCGATTTATTTTAAATTTACGTTCCAAAGTCGTAAATTTATTTTCTATGCTTCAAAATAAATCAATATTTATTTTTACCAAATTTCCCTTCCCTTTATAAATTCCATAGTGAATTTAAATTCCAAATATTTACTAATATACGATTCTCAACTCGATTTCAAATTATTCGCTTTCAATTTACCTTTAAAAAATGAATCCTCAAAAAACGTTCCATTTATATTTGAAAAGCATTCCCATACTTATTTAAAAATAAGTAATTCACAAATTTATTTATTTTCAACAATTTGAAAATATTCAATACACTTAAATCATAGTTAAGTATATATTTCATTCTTTTAAGGAAAACATTCTTTTATTCACTTTTATTTGGGTTAAAACGAATGTTACGTAAAACATCGTTACGACAACCCAAAATCACTAGAATATGGTTTCAAAATAAAAATAGAAACATAAATTCCAATACTACACAAAATATTTCCATTTGGAAACTATTTACTATAACAACAGTGTTATAGTCCATCATTTCCTCATTTTCTCGAAAACGCCTATTTCAACAATGAATGTTGAAATCTACGTATTCATTTCCTTTTATTTCTCGAAAACGTCTATTTCAACAATGAATGTTGAAATCCAAGTTTTCGATACTTAATGCATTTTAAAGCATCTTTAAATCGTTTTAAAATTCCCTTTAAAACATTCTTCTCCCAAAACATGCCCATTTGACTTAATAATATATTCATCGTTTAAAAGAGTGAATGTAACTCCTTTAACAATTCTAAATTCAATTTACCAAATTCCATTGATTTCAAATTTATAAACAACGTTAATAAATTCTATTTCTATTAATAACTTCGGTTTAGAAATCTCTTTTATTAAGCCAATTCAATTTATAAACCCAATTTCTATACCAAAAGTTCATATTATAAGTCAAGAGCTTATAATCTATTTATTTACTAAACCGTTCCTTTAAACTTCACAAATTTTAAATCTTATCACTGATAAGATTCCTTTATATTTTATAATAGTTTTTAACTTATAAAAAACCTCCTTTATTAACAATTTCTATACATATCCCCTTTTTAAATGCCCAAAGCCATTTTATAAGTTGATTACTTATAAACTTTTATTTTCAACATCAATTCATTTCATGACTTTCCCTGTTTATAAAACTATAGTTTAAATGAAATCCATTTTTTTTTATACTTCATTTTAACACTTAATGAACCCGTTTCATAATTCCAAAAATTTCAATTTTATAGATATCAATTTATAAAATCTTTTATATAACTGTTTATAAAAATTATTCAAAAATCCCAATTTAACTATTTTATAAATCTATTTATTTTAAAATTTTCCCTTTGGTTATATTTCATAAAAATCATAGTTTTATAACTTTAATATTTAAAATCTTAATTTATTTAAAATGAATCAAGTTCAAAAATTTTAATAAAAACATATACTTGAAAAATCATTTAAAAATCCTTTTAAATTCAAAATCGTTATTTTTAACTTTTAAAAATGAATCCGATGATGCAACCGCATCAAATGGTCAATCACGGGAATAAACATCATATATCGATATGATAGTTAACAATCAACACAATATTTATAAACAAATAAATATTTGCGAGGAATCCTGTTGGATCCCTCCAACCTGTTTCCCTGCATCCACAGACATTAGCACAATACCAATTCCACTTCAAGGTGGAATATCGCGGTATATGGGATTTATAAAATATTATCCGCTTACTAACGGCGCAATAGGGTCTCATCCGCTATACGAGGCGGGAAATCAAATCCAATATATACATATGCCAATATATATATATTGCTATATATAATATATATCCTATTATATCTACTACCACAATCAATCAACAACTATCAATCAATATTAACTATTCAAAATTTTAAACAAAACCTTTCGATTGAGTGAGGAGTTCTCACCTTGATTTTATTTTCCGTTTTCGCGTTCGTTTCGAATAAAATTAAACGAACGTTTAATTTTACCCGAAATTCAAATGGGCTCCAATTGACTCCAAACCAGTTGCATTTCGAAGTGCTCGTCCATATGATTCCAACGCAATTTGATTCGTCCAAATCGGACCTCGCATGAACAAGTTATGGCTTTTAGAAGTTACACGATTTGAAATTTAAACTTAAACTAAAAAAAAGAAAAAGATATTCATCTCACCTCCCCCCACACGCGCGGGCCCCCCCACCTTTGTTCCTCCCGTTTGAAACGCGATTCCACCTCCAGGTAGCAATTTTCGAACGCACGTAACCCATATCATCAAGAAACCCTAAATCACGCACACCACAAACATCGACGAAACCCCATCATATCGGCACCATATCGAAGCTCATCACATATGCTACACACGGCCAGAAGAGCAGTCAACTCGGTCAACCCCAGCGCATGGAATTGCGTGCGCAACTTTCGTGCTTCCAGCTCGATTTGCCGCCAATCCGCTTCGAGTTAAACGATCATAACCGTTGGATTCCGAGATCTCAGAGTGCTCTACAATTTACTAGTTGAAGGTTTCGCGAATCGTTGCACGGATTAGAAGATAAATGACGAAGAAGATCGTTGCTTTTCGGCCATTAACCATAAACTGGCGGCTAGCTTGAGCATATAGGGTTTAGTGAAGATATAAATGAATGTATATGTTATAAATATTATTTTAATAATAAAATTCTCCTTTTCAATAACTTATGCAAACGAACTCCAATCCTTACGTTCCGATAGGCGATTCTAAAGTTTTTCCACGTTTCGGACGCAATGGGACAGGTTTTGGCAGCTAATTCCATCGTATGTGTGAGATACGACAATAAACGCTCAATTTAAATTAAAACCGATTTAAACGATTTCTAGGCGTTTTGGCTTGTACCGGACAAACGATAAATCCGATTGACTTGAAATTTGAAATCTTAAAATAATATCACATTACGGATCCGATGAAACTGGTTTCGTCGAAATCCGAGACCGTTTGAAAAATGGCTATTTTAACTCGCTAAATTAATATTGAAACGATATCGATGCGTTTGGAGCTGCCACGGTCACACGACAACTCCGATTGCTACGAAATTTGAAATCCAATAATAACTAATTATTACGGATCCAATGGAACTCGTTTCGTTCAATTCTGAGACTGTTCAAAAATTGGCTATTTTTCAGTCGATAATTAAATATTAAAATATTCGATTTTCACAAATTAATTCCAAATTCAATTTTAAAAGTTCTAAAACATTTCTATAACTTTAATATGATAAAACAAAATTTTCCAAATCATTTTCAATCACATTTAACCTAATATTAAATTATTTTTGGAATTTCACTATTAAATCATCGATTTAATTATCCCATTAAACCCAATATTCGAAAAATAAATTATTCGACTTAAAAATTCCACTTATTAATATTTAAAATTAATTAAATACTCAAATTCAAATTATCAAAAATTCTGGGTCGTTACATACTTGAACAATTGGTTGAAGCCAGAGTGTTTTCCTAGTTGGATTTGGCAATAGGTTTCAATCAGCTATGAGTGGCGGACGACAGTATTCCTTTGATAGCATTTCGAACTAGGTATGGTTCGTATGAGTGGTTAGTAATGCCATTTGGATTAATGAATGCTCCCGCTTTCTTCGTGGATCTAATGAACTGAGTCTTCAGAGATATCTGGATAGATTCGTGTTGGTGGTTATAGATGACGTTTTTGTATACTCTAAGGATGAAAGAGAGCATGAAGATCATCTTAGATTTGTACTTGGGACGGTGAGACAGCATCAGTTGAATACGAAAATTTTCAAGTGTCATTTTTGGAAGACAGAAGTTAAGTTTCTTGGTCACGTGGTTTCAGAGAAGGGCTTGTCAGTCGATCCAGAAAAGATCGAAGCTGTTAATAATTGGAAGAGCCAAGAGACGGTGACTGAGATTAGAAGTTTTCTTGGACTTACTGGCTATTACCAAAGATTCATCAAGGATTTCTTATGGATAGCAGTACCTTTGATAAAGCTAACTAGGAAAGATGTGTAGTTTGTTTAGTCCAAAAAATACGAGGAAGCATTCCTTAAGTTAAAGCATTTTTTGACCAATGCATCTGCGTTAGTAGTTCCAGACGGAAACCTGTAGGATCGATTTCACCCTAGAGGGGGGTGAATAGCGTGATACTAATAATAATAAAAATTAATGTGGAAATATATAACATAATTGCAGCAAAGATAATAATAGAATAATAAAAGCGGAAATAGAACAACACAAATTTACCCAGCTTCGACAAAACCCTGCCTACGTGTTGCCCTCATGGTTTCCACTAGAAATTAAGTAGTCAGACGCTTACAGACGTAAACTCGCGACACCCGCTATCGACTAACCTAACTTTACACTCAAAATCCTGTCACAACTCAGCCACTGAATTGCGAATTCTCAAACGATGCCACGTAGATTGTGCCCTAGTCACACAACAAGCAAGTTACACTGTTTTAGAAGAAATTACAAATGAATAATAACTAAAACAGTACAAAACCCTAATTTAATAGTTTGATGCCCAAATAAAAGCACCGGCCCACTTAAACAAATATAATTTGTAAATGATATCTCCCTTTCTTTCTTTGGCCTTTATCCCGTATTTCATGAAATTAATGTCCGCCACTTTTTCCTTTGCTCGCGAATAGTCCTTCGTTCGTTCCTCTTTCAAAAAAATTAGGCTTTCGGAAGATGTCGCCGCTTTATGATCGATTGATTGATTTGAGGAATTATCTTTATGTTGCTTTGTTAATCGATTTCTAGCTTGAGCGCATGTGTAGTTGCTTCAATTATCGAGTTTGAACCTGTGAAATTGGTATGTGATTTTTGCCGTTTTAGTTCCTCTGTTGATTGCTTTGGTTCAAACTTGATTCGAGTTATTGATTTTGGAATTTAATTTGAAACTTGGCTTTGTGATTTTTTTCTTAAACTCGAATACTTCTTTGCCAATGATGTTAATGGGTATTTATAAGGACCGAGTCCCTTAGTTTACGTTCGTATTATTTTCTTATAATTATTCATGAATTTATCCCTTGTGTTGCTTTATGCTTGGACGATGTTGATTTATACTGACTAGTTCAATTCGAACATTTTTCTGTTATGCTTGCTTGGTCACCACGGTTTGTGTTTGGTTTTTAGGATCTGTGATGCTTATTCATCACGCTCGTGACTCTTGTTGAATTTGATTCTCGTTCTTTTATCTTTTTACTTCGGCATTCAAAATTTGAGATAATTCTTACGACATCGTTTATTTCTCGGGCATTTGAATTTGCCGACTTGAAATAAAAATTGACTTTGTTCATTGACTCATGGCTTCATGTAAATTGCTTCTCCTTACTTTGCTGTCAATTGTTATTTGAACTATCAAGTACCCTGTCCACTTCACTGCTTGTTCATGTTGTAACTGGACTTGTACTTATGTAGAGATTTATTGTGTACTCGAGTCTACATTGTTAAGTAGTCTGTCAACATGTTGAGTTAATCACCATTTCATTTTACTCAAAGCCTCTGGTCTGGTTGGTTCCATGTGTTGTTACAGTGTTGTTTTGTATTGATTTTGCACTTGGTTGATGTTGAATCTGGATTGGTACACTTGTGTCTGCATTTGATGTACACTTGATATTTCTTGTTGAGTTGATGCTTCATGTGTCCTCGAGTTAAACTGATCATGTATTCATGTTGAATTGTATTGTCGTTCCATTATTCTTTGCACTCCTTTGTTGTTTGGTTGAGTTCAATTGTCATTGCATATATGTACACATGTGTGTTTACACATGTATATATGCATGTTAGCTTGTTCCTACATCTGACCATGCCATTTAAAATCTGGATGCATTGATTTGTGCACTTGTATTTCCATTTGAAGTTTATTGCTGCAGTCATGCAGTCAGGTCTTGATATCTTCATGTATGAATTGTTGTCACTATGCCATATGCATTATTGTCATATGATCTTGAAGTCTTTTCCAGTTGCATAAACATAATGCCGCTCCACTATTTTTGAAATATTTGAACTATTTTGTTTTTGTTGCTTCATTGAGTCTGTTGCACTTTGAATGCTAATCATCTCCATTTGTATACATACATACATTTATATATGTATATGTGCGTGTGTTCATGTAGTCTGGTTTCATGTGGAGCCATGCAATTTGATTGTACTTTGATTTTCTGGCCTATTGGGTCTGGTTTCAATTGTTCATGTGTACATTGATGCCTGCATTTGTTTCATACCTCATTGTTGTCTGGTTCTGTTGCATATTCACTTATGTCTATTGAGTTGCTTGTAGTTTGGTCTGGTCAGCTTTCCCATTCATTTGAGTTGGACTGCCTTTGATTTTGTTTCAAATTTTCATGTGTGTGTCTTGTGTTATCTACATGTTCTGTGTGGCTGATGTATGTCATCATTCTCTAGAGTCTGGCACCTTTCTCTGGTTCATATTGTTATTGATTTTATCGAGACTCTATGCGCATGAGTTGAATCTAGCTAATGGCTCGGGTTTGACCTTGTGCTCACATGTCCCTGCAATTTTATCAAGTGTCAGTGTGCACGGCCTTACGGCATGTACAGTGATACACTGTGCATGTCACAAGTTGTTCGTGTATGAATGGATTCCAATTAAAATGATGACGAATAACCCAAATAATCGAGGCAAATAACATTCTTCAAAAACAAACATTTTATTTTACACTGAAAAAATACTTTTTCAATTTTACCGCATCAGTGTTTATTTTGTAGATAATTCAGATGCTGGATACAAGCTGGAAACAAAGTTGAAGATCAAATAGAGTGAATAAGTGATATGTAGTGAGGTGAATATTGTATGTAAAAATTGTATAGTGAAAAATTATGTTGTAACTTGAAATTTTATTGTAACTGAAAAATGTATAAATGATGTGAGAGCTAAAATTTGTAATATTTGAATTTGTAACAAAAAATAAAATATTTGACCTTTATTTGTCAAAATCTTAACTTTTCTCTCCCCCTTTTGTTATCAGCAAAAGAGTAACAGTGCTGAAAAATAGAGATAAAGTGATAGACATTTATACAACATTAATACCCAATTGAGTATAAATATTAAATTTTAATAAAAAATCAAACAAAAATCATAGATACTCTGTTAGGCGCATATACCACTTTAGAGTGATAGAGGTGATGTCGGCATATAAAACATATAGTTGTGTCTATTTGTGGTATATTTATATCAGGAATTTGAATATCTACTAACCATGCATAACCGTTAGGAATTTTAAATGAGATTAGTAGTATTCCTAATTTTTTTATAAAAGAAATGAATTTCAAGCATCTCCTAACCATGCATAACCTTGAGGACTTTTAAATAGGATTAGAATCAACTTGACTATTAATAATCAATTTTGACATGTGTTCCATACATGCATAACCGTGAGGACTTTTAAATGAGCATGAAAACGCATAAACAAATATTCAAAATAATTCACCCATGCATAACCGTGAGGACTTTTAAATGAGAGTGAATACTCTGGATATTTTTTTAAAAAATAAATAAAATAAAAATGAATAATTTCCTGTTTAAAATACCACATTTTGACATACTACATCGGATTTCGATGAGTGGTGGTCGTTAGAAACACGATAGAAATAGAGATGGTCATGGAATTTTTACCGAACAAAAGTTATTATAAATCTTGTTTAAATTTTTAAAGAAATTTACTAAATATACTGTCTTAAGTCATAATGTATGATTAATATAAACACTCATCACATTTTTTAGTAACTATTTTTCTTTTTGATAATTGGTAGGGAGTCAGGTTAGTTAACATAGTCATTTAAGATCAAATCAAAAAATAATTATAAAATCAAATTTTCTAAAATGCCTCATCTGAAATGAAGTCAAAAAAACTATTTTCTGGAAGGGGTTTTATAAAAAAATGTCTGCTAAATGAAAATCTATTGAAATGAAGAATCTTCGGTTATTTAATTTGAAAATGATGCGACTAATGAATGTCTCTACATAGAACACGTTATACTAGTAATTTTTCTATCAACTAGGTTACCAGTATAATCAGCATCTAAATTTCTCTTTGACTCAAGATTATCATCGGTTGGATATCATAGACGAAACAGTGAGGTTATAACAAATACCTTAAAATCCTTTTACATCTTTTAAAATATGATTCCTTTGGATTTGAATTTGAAACCGTGCAAATAAACTACTAGTGAACATAGTTTCAGATCTAGAAGCAGTAAGATGAACAATTATATCCACATGTACCTAGAGTAATCATCAACCAACCCAAGACACTACCTCTTACCACCTAAACTTTCAATATTGTTAGTCGAAACGAATCTATATAAACTAATTCAGAGATGCTAGAGGTACTTATAGTGTTCTCGGTATAAAAAGATAATTGGCCAATAATTTTTCATAAATCAGAATCATAATCAACATTCATTATCACAAAGCTGGCTGGTTTAAATTAGATTACTGTGTATATTTTCACATTTAATAAATCCTTCAACATAAATATACCGTTACCTATTTTACCTTCACGATAATTCTTCATTGTTACTCATTGTGATTCTGCCACCTTTGTACAAGGCTAAGGAACTTTGATTTGTCGACCGTTGTGTGCCTAGAACAACCAGAATCTAGGTAACACTGAGTTATTCCTTAGCCTGCCACCACACCTACACGAGAAAAGATTTTTGTGACCTATTTGTTTATAGATCCATGGTTGTTAGTGACAAATGATTCTGAAAAATATGTTTGTGTAGACCCAAGACAATTTATATTTGTCCCTTTTGGCACCCAGATTTGTTTGAATTTAAGGGATTTTACATTTGTGCCTTTAGGAACCCAAATTAGAATGGTTTTACGTGTTTGGGTCTATACTAGCAATTGTTGTGATTGTGTCCAGTTTTTCCACAAATTGTGTACTTGGAACTGCCTTGGTTAATTTCAGTTCTAACATGTTCATATTGATTATACCTAAGTCCTTGTCTAACAGTATTAACAGTTTGTTTTCCTAATAACATATTAACGATCTTTCATCTTTTGAAAATTTTCCTAAGATTGTAGACAATTGGACTTGCGTTTTGAGAGATTCATTTTCATTCAATAATTGAGTGCACTTTTTAATAAAATTTTCTCTCCTAGTGTTTTAACTTTCTTTCAAAATCAAAACTTCATTTTCAAGTGATTTAATTTTAATTTCTGATTTTTTAATTTCTTCTTTGAATGATGGACACTTATCACACTTAGGGCTCTTATTTCGATAGTTTTTAATCAATTGATCAAGCTGTTTATTTAGTTCTATCAAACTATCTTTTTGTGATTCAAGTTTAGCGTACTTCTCCCTAAGTCGTTTAAAACAACCATTTACCTCATGAAAATATATAAGTAATTCTGAATGAGTAAATTTTAATACCTCGCTTGGCTCATCATCATCACTGTCAATTGTTTCTCCTTGAAGACACAGATTTCCTTTTTCGCTCTCACTGCCAGTGCTTTTATCATCTTCATTAGTTTCTTACCAAGTAGCTACAAAACTTCTCCTTTTTGGTTTCTTTCCTTGGCTGAGTCGATATTGGGGACAATTGGGATTGATATGACTGGGTTTATTGAACTTGTGACAAATGATCTCCTGCTCTTATGAGTTGTCTAGTACTTTGATTATTCTGCTTTTAATTGTTGATTTAGAGCTGGATTTCTAAATTTGTGGTTACATCTTTTGAATCTCTTTATTAGTAGTGCTAGTTATGCTGCTCCATTGTTCCTTTGAGAGCTATTGATTTCTTTCGAGTATCACGTCTTTCACGTTCTTCCTTGAATTTCATTTCTAGCTCATAAGTGGTGAGATTTCCATTTAATCTGTTTCAAATCCTTCAATTCTTGAATAGCAGTGACTTTGGCTTCAAAATTTCATGGTAGATCTGTGAGGATTGTTTGGACTATTTCCAATTCCATGTATGGTTTTCCAAGAGCTTTTGATTTGTATACGAGATTAGAAAGTCGTCCATACATCTCTTTGAAATTCTCATTCTTGGCCATTGTGAAGTTCTCATATTCGCTGCTAAGCATGGCAAGGCGAGATTTTTTGACTTGAGAGGTTCCTTCGTGAGTCACTTCAAGTGTGTGCCAGATTTCCTACGCAGTTAGACAATGTGAATGTGAGGCACGATTAAATTCAATTTGATCTAATGAACATATAATAGAATTCATAGCTTTAACATTAGCATTCTGTAGTTTATTTTCAAGATCTGTCCATTGATCCATTGGTTTTTTGATTTCTTGATCATGTACCACTATAGTTGGTGTTCTATATCCTATCTCTACAATATTCCAAGCATCAATGATTTTTAGAAAAAAAATTCATTCTATTTTTTCAATAAGCATATTCATCATTGAACATAGGTGGTCTAACTATAAAATAACCTTCAGTAAAAGCATTATCAAAAGAAGCCATTTCAAAAAAGTCAAATTTTAAAAAAAAATTGGTTTTTGAAAAATCAAAAAAATAAATAAAACAAAATTTGTTTTTGTTCCAAGCTTTGATACTACTTGTAAGATCGATTTCACCCTAGAGGAGGGGTGAATAGGGTGATACAAATAATAATAATAAAAATTAATGCGGAAATATATAAAATAATTATAGCATAGATAATAGTAGAATAATAAAAGCAGAAACAGAACAACACAGATTTATCCAGCTTCGGCAAAACCCTACCTACGTGCTACCCCCAAGGTTTCTACTAGAAATTAAGTAGTCAGGCGCTGACACATGTAAACTTGCTACACCCGCTATCGACTGACCTAACTCTACGCTTAAAACCTTTTCACAACTCAGTCGCTGAGTTGCGAATTCTTAAACTATGCCCCATAGTTTGTACCCAAGTCACACCACTAGAAAGTTATACAGTTTTAGAAGAAATTACAAATGAGATAATAACTAATACAATACAAAACCCTAATTGAATAGTTTGAAGCCCAAAAAAGCACTGACCCACTTAAACAGATATAATTTGTAAATGATATCTCCCTTTATTTTCTTCGGCCCCTATTCTTTATTTCATGAAATTAATGTCCGCCTCCTTTTCCTTTGCTCGCGAACAGGCCTTCGTTCGTTCCTCTTTCAAAAAATTAGGACTTTGTAAAGAAGCGGTCGCTTTATGATCGATCGATTGATTTGAGAAATTATCTTTGCGTTGCTTTGCCAATCGTCTTCTGGCTTGAACGTGTGCAATTACTTCAATTATCGAGTTCGAATCTATGAAATTGGTATGTGATTTTTGCCATTTTAATTCCTCTGTTCATTACTTTGGTTCGAACTTGATTCGAGTTATTGATTTGGGATTTATTTTGAAACTTGGCTCTATGATTTTTTGCTTAAACTCAAATACTTCTTTTTCCGATGATGTTAATGGGCATTTATAGGGATCGAATACCTTATGTTACGTTAATATAATTTGCTTTGAATTCTTCATGAATTTATCCCTTGCGTTGCTTTATGCTTGGACGATGTTGATTTAAACTAACTGGTTCAACTCAAATATTTTCCTGTTATGCTTGCTTGGTCACCACGGCTTGCATTTCATTTTTAAGATCTATGATGTTTGTTCATCACGCTCATGACTCTTGTTGAATTTGATTCTCGTTCTTTTCTCTTTTGACTTCAGCATTTAAAATTTGAGATAGTTCTTACGACTTCGTTTGTTTCTCTAGTATTTGAATTTGCTGACTTGAGATAAAAATTGACTTGTTCATTGACTCACGGCTTCATGTAAATTGCTTCCCTTTACTTTGCTGGCAATTGTTATTCAAACTGCCATGTACTCTGTCCACTTCAGTGCTTGTTTATGTTGTAACTGGACTTGTACTTGTGTAGAGCTTTGTTGTGTACTCGAGTCTACATTGTCATGTAGTCTATCAACATGTTGAGTTAATCACCATTTCATTTTACTCAAAGCCTCTGGTCTGGTTGGTTCGATGTGTTGTTGCAGTGTTGTTTTGTGTTGATGTTGCACTTGGTTGATGTTGAATCTGGATTAGTACACTTGAGTCTGCATTTTGATGTACGCTTGATATTTTAGGTTGAGTTTGTGCTTCATATGTTGTCGAGTTAAAATGATCTGTATTCATGTTGAGTTGTATTATGGTTCCATTATGATTTGCACTCCTTTGTTGTTTTGTTGAGTTCAATTGTCATTGCATATATGTATACATGTGTGTTCACATATGTATATACATACGTTAGCTTGTGCCTGCATATGACCATGCCATTTAAAATCTGGATGCTTTGATTTGTGCACTTGTACTTCCATTTGAAGTTTATTGCTTTAGTCATGCAGTCAGGTCTTGATATCTTCATGTATGAATTGTTGTCACTATGCCATATGCATTGTTGTCATGTGATCTTGAACTCTTTTCCAGTTACATAAACATAATGCTGCTCCACTATTTTTGAAATATTTGAATTGTTTTGTTTTTGTTGCTTCATTGAAGCTATTGTACTTTGAATGTTGGTCATCTCCATTTGTGTGTGTGTGTATATATCTGTGTGTGTGTATGTGTGTGTGTTAATGTAGTCCGGTTTCATGTGGAGCCGTGCAGTTTGACTGTACTTTGATTTTCTGGCCTATTGGGTCTGGGTTCAATTGTTCATGTGTACATTGATGCCTGGATTTGTTTCATACCTCATTGTTGTCTAGTTCTGTTGCATATTCACTTAACTCTGTTGATTTGCTTGTACTTTGGTCTAGTCAGCTTTCCCATTCATTTGGACTGGGTTGCCTTTGATTTTGTTTCAGGTTTTCATGTGTATATTTTGTGTTATCTGCACGTTTTATATGCCTGATGCATGTCTAGAAGCTGGTGCACCTTTCTCCAGTTCATGTTATTATTGATTTGATCGAGAATTTATGCAGATGAGTTGAATCCAGCTAATGGCTCAGGTTTGATCCTGTGCTCACCTATCCCTGTAATTTTATCAAGTGTATATCGGTGTACACGGCCTTGTGGCCATGTACAGTGATACATTGTGCATGTCACAAGTTGTTCATGTATGAATGAATTCAAATGAAAATGATGACGAACAACCCAAATAACTAAGGAAAATAATATTTTTCAAAAACACACATTTTATTTTACACTGCAAAAATACTTTTTCAATTTTACCGCGTCACTATTTATTTTGCAGATAATTCAGTTGTGGATACAAGCTAGAAACAAAGTAGAAGATCAAATATGAGTGAATGAGTGATATGTAGTAAGGTGAACATTGTATGTAAAAGTTGTATAGTGAAAAATTATGTCGTAATTGGAAATTGTATTATAATTCAAAATTTATAAATTAAAGTGAGAGCTCAAATTTGTACTATTTGAATTTGTAACAAAATATTTGTTTGAATAAAATATTTGTTTGAATTTAAATTCTATGTTATTTATTTTATTCAACAAATATTTATTTAATTACGTGAAAAATAAAATAGTACAATAAAAATACATTTATATGAATATGTATGTTTATTATCGTCAAACAAAAATCAATGCTAGCATATACAACAAAACCAAGGGTTGGTGGTGTATACCGATGCATATGGAACTAGATTGGGAGCTGTGTTGATGCAAAAGGGTAAAGTTATTGCCTACGCTTCACGACAGCTTAGACCGCATGATGTGAGATATCCTACTCAAGATTTGGAGTTGGCTATAGTGATCTTCGAATTGAAGATTTGAAGGCATTATCTCGTAGGGGAGAGGTTTGAGCTATATATAGATCATAAGTCTTTAAGGTACTTATTCTCTCAAAAGGAGCTGAAAATGAGACAACAGTGGTGGATGGAGTTCTTAGCTGCTTATGATTTTGGTATAGATTTACTCATGTGAAAGGAAATAAGGTGGCGGATGCTCTTAGCAGAAGACATCATAATGTGGTGTTAGCTATGTTGGCAGAGTGGAAAGATTTGGAAGTTTTGACTACTTGTAGTCTGCAGTTAAGATTGACTCCTAGTTCTAGTCAAAGCACCGCCATGTTGTCTTGTTTAGAAGTTAAACCAATATTGATGGAGAGTATTTCTTCTAAGCAGAAGGAGGATCCATTATTAGCCGAGAAGTACAGAAGGCTTGAGGTTGGAACTGAGATTGATGACGAAAAAGATTTTTGTCTTGACCAGAGAGGATGGTTGAGAAAGAAGGGACGGTTGCGTGTTCCAAATGTCGAGGACTTGAGGAAAGATGTTCTTGGGGAATGTCATTGATCCAAGTTTATGATTCATCCTGGAGGGACCAAGATGTATCAAGGTATAAAGTGGAGCTTTTATTGGGAAGGTATAAAGAGGGATGTTGGCTTATGGTTTGGCAGTGTGCAAACTATCAACAAGTAAAGCCCGAACATCAGAAGCCGAGGGGGTTGCTTCGGCCTTTAGAGATTCCAGTTTGAAAATGGGATTCAATGTCCATGGATTTTATAGACCAGTTGCCAAGGTCAAATAGAGAAAATGAAATTATATGGTTCATAGTGGATAGGTTGACCAAGAGTGCCCATTTCATAGCAGTTAAGTCAATCAGGACGGCACCTACTTTAGCTTGTTCATGAAGAATATAGTTAGACTACATGGCATTTCTAGTGGTATCATCAGTGACAGAGATGCTTTATTCACTAGCGAATTCTGGAAGAGTCTACAGGGATTGTTAGTCATTAAGCCTAAAATTAGTACTGCATATCACCCTCAGACGGATGGGCAGACGGAGAGATTCAATAAGGTACTCGAGGATTTACTAAGATCTTTTGTATTGGACTTAGGTGGATCTTGGAAAGATCACCTACATGTGGTTGAGTTTTCCTATAATAATAGTTATTAGACTAGTATAGAAATGGCGCCTTTTGAAGCTTTGTATGAAAGACCATCGGCATATTGGTTGGAGACCAGAGATAGATTAGTCTTAGGACCAGATTTAGTTAGAGAGGCATAAGAAAAGATTGAGTTGATCTGAGGAAGGAGGAAGGAAGCTCAATCCAGACAGAAGAGTTACGCGGATAAGAGGCATAAAGACCTAGAATCTCAGTCAGAGATGTGGTTTTTATTAAGGTATCACCTATGAAGGGTGTGGTGCGATTTGGAAAGTCAGGGAAATTAACATCAAGATATGTTGGTCCATTCCAAATTATAGAGAGGATTGGAAAGCTCACATACAGAGTAGAGTTGCCGAGCAGTATGGTAGGTGTCCATAATGTATTTCATGTGTCTCATCTTCGTATTTATGTGCATGATCCAAAGACTACCATTCCTCTAAAAGGTTTGGAAGATTTGATGGTAGAACCTAATTTGACTTTGTTTAGAGAACCAGTTCGGGTTGTAGCAAGAGATGAGAAAAGATTGAGGAACAAGGCAATCAAGTTGGTGAAAGTTCAGTGGAGCAACAACAAGAAGGACTGTACTTGGTAGATAGAAGACAGGATTCGAGATACTTATCCTGATCTACTTTGAGGGTATGTCTATATTAGATTTATATAGATAATTGATAATCAGTAGACTAAAATGGTTGTTAGGAGTCGTTACTGATGATTGCTATGTTTAGTATTTAGTCCTTACTGAATTTTGAGGATGAAATTATTTAAGGAGGAGAGCATGTAACACCCCTAATTTTTGATAACATTATTCAGCAGATTTAATTTGATAAATTATATGTAAATAATTAAAGTGATAAGCGGATTAAGATTTGAATAAATAATAAGGAGGCCGTGCTTAATAAATTAAATGGGCTTAAGAATAGTTTGTAAGCTAACTAAATTACACAAAGGCATAATGGAAAATAGCCACATCCTATTTCCATAACCCGTATATATTTTCATTCCTTATGCCATTCACGTTTATTTCTCATTTTTACAAAAAATAGAAGCAAACATAAGAAGAGGAACCGGCTATTACTAGGAAGAAAAAGAAGAGAAAATTCAAATAAAGCTAGGGGATTCAAGCTTAAGAGAAATTAATCTCAATCCAATCTCCTTTTCTTAATCACGGTGAATAATAATTTATACCATCTCTATTTTGTTTTATGATCATATGTTTTTGGATTTATGATTAAATTCATTTTTATGATACTTTGGATGATGACATGCTTGAATTATAATTTGTTTGATTTAAATAAAATTATTTAAATGGGATTTATGAGGTTTTAGGGCAAAACCAATTGAAATTAATGTTTGAATGCGATAGAAAAATTATATGTTATGTAAAACATGATTTTCGAGTTTGGTTTAAATTTTGACAATTTTCCAAGCTATAGAAAGATTATTGAATTTTTAAAGATAAATATGATTAAATTGGGTTAAAAATTTATTTCGATAAATTCAGAAAGAATATGGGTCTGAAATTTTTTTATGTTTGATAACATGATGAAAGTGAATTTTTATAATTTTTAGGGATTTTTTCAAAGAGATTTACTTTGGAAAATAAATTATTTTAGAAGAAGGATTTAAGTGCAATTTTGGTTTTGCTTGATGGAAGGGCTAAATTTTTTCTTAATTTTGATCTGATAATCAGCGGCAGTTATTTTGTCAGAATTTGAAAAATTGAGGTAACTAATCATATGTTTACAAGTAGGGAAGTTAGTTAAAAAGTATTTGCTTTAATTGGTAATAATCAGTTATTACCTAGAAAAGTTGGTTCCACCTCCTTTGGAAGCACCTTTGGACTCCAATGCCTCCGCTTTGACTCCGTCGAAACCAACCTAGCCGAAATCTCCTAAAGCCAAAACCAATTCACACGGTATCATTGAGATTGGTATGAAATGGATTGGTGAAGTGCGGAAGGTAGGTTGTCGAAAGCATTGCTTTCGATATAGACGAAACCATTGCTTGCTTTTAAAAGATATAAACCTGCCCTATTTTTGAAGGATGCTTTTGACCAAGTCAATATCCTATTGCTTTCGAACTTGTTGCCACCTTTCTTTGCTTAAAAGTAGAGCTTTCGATTAAGACACTTGTTTATAAAAGAATTCTTTCAAAAGTGATGGTTCCGACCTAGTCGAAACTCTACTGTCGTTTCTATACCTTTCTAGTGTGTTGAAGTCATCAATGCTTTCGAATGGTAGTTTTTGTTTTTAAACTTATACCAAGCCACTTCCTGAATTCTTTCGAAAGGTTCATGGGTTTCGAAGGCAATGGCTTCGAAAGGGGGTTTCAAGTTTAACCTTCAAAGTTTAACTTAAAGGTTTTGAAGCTTTCGAATGGATGGTTCTGATGCCATCAAATTTTCCCCAGATAATTATATTTATGGTTTTGAAAGAGATATTTTCCTATACATTCACTTTGACCCAAATGAATTTTTAAAGTAAAACCCAGTGGTTTCGAAAGTGCTACATTCACTGGTTTCGAAGTTATGTTTTAAGGACTATTAAGTATTGTTTTGATACTTTCGAATGGTATATTCTGGGTTTCGAAAAAGATGATTTAAAGAGCTAAGAAAGATTGACAAGTAATGTTTTGAAAAGAAGCTTTCTATGCTTTTGAAGGAGATTACCCAGGGGCTTCGAAAGTAATGTTTTAAGGTTTTGAAAGCCTTAGTTTTCAAAACAAATAACTGAATCTCATTTTAAAGGAAAACCATGGTAAAAATAAATAAAGTATTTTGAAAATTATTTTGAAATGGGTTGAAGAAGTTTTCCTTGATTAAAGAGCTAAAGAGATTAACCAAGTTTTACATAAAATGATTTGAAGGATATTAAGCCACAGGGGTTGGTACTATTATGTTTGCTTCTTCATATATGTAGTTGAATATATTCACATTGTAATAACCCGTAACGGTACCTTAGGAAAGGACAGAATAACCAGTTAGGTTGACCAGTAGTGAATATAAATTAAATTAACTCCTAAATGATTTGAATTGCATCCAGGAGGTGAGGAAGACCGGAGTATAGGATGCTAAAATATTAAAGGAAGATATTGGCAGGGGCCAATAGGTTCACAGTAAACCCATGAAAACTGTGTATAGGAAAAGATATTGGTAAGGGCCAATAGGTTAATAGTAAGCCCATAAAAACTATGTATAAATGAAGATGTTAGGAAGATTGGTTCATAGTTAGCCCATGAAAACTATGATTTGATATTGGTAGGGGCCAATAGGTTTGTAGTGAACCCATGATAACTATATCCGGATAAAGATATTGACAGCTATCAATTGGTTCCTAGTCAACCCATGAAAACTAGGATAAGAGGAAAGATTTAAAATTACCAATAGGTTGGGGAGAACCCATGAAACATTAAAGATATTAGTAGGGGCCAACAGGTACTTAGTGATCTCATGAAAACTATTTAACTAGATAAGGAGTCCTTAAACATTAAACAGGTTATTAGTAAGCCCATGAAAGTAATAGGTTAATAGTAACCCTAGGAACTATAACTGAGACAGTTAGTCAAAAATGAATGAGGATGGGTAATCCAGAATTAATTTGCTTGTTTTGCATATCATCATATTATTTTGAGATGTTTTAACCATTGGGACGCAGGTGTACAATATGTGGTTTTATAAAGTTTTTAGAATACTAATGAGTGGAAAACCCATTCCGTTAAGCAGCGTGATCTCACTAGATATCTAAATGGTTAGAGATGGTAGATTATTATTCATACTAGGCTTTATATCTGATTTGAAGTTTATGTTTTCCCCTTAAACTCTCAGGTACTCAATTGATTATGAGTAGTTTGAGAGTTGAGGTTTTCAAGTACCTCTTGGACGAATAAGCTTTCGGAGACATGCATGAGGCATGATAGATATCCAGAGTTCTCTTATCATAATTACGTCGTGTTGTTTTTGTAAAGGTAAAGTTGTTAAATTTCCTGTATATATTCTCTGATCGTCCAAGGGGGCATCTTCATATGTCGCTCTTGGCGAATGTTGTAATAAAGATATTTTCTCTGAACGTAGTTCTCGTATTGGGATTTTGTAATGAACTTGAAATGTTTTGGAATGGAATGTGAAACTTGTTTGATGTTTTAATTTTTTTTTTCCATATTCATGTGTTTCTGCTATATCAATATATCTAACATTACCATATTTGGTCATCGAGGATTAATAACTATGAATGACTACAACATCCTTAGCCGTTAGTTTTGGACCTCCAAGTAGGGGACGTTATAGAAGTTCTGTATTGTGTGGCTTTTGGGGTGCAACATAGTCTCTACATCTAGTTGCTATTAAGAAGCTATATCATAATTCTTCATGTTGAAGCAAGTATGAAGGATGCAGGTTAGTCCTTACACCTTGTAACCATTTCAGATTATGATACTGTTGAATGAGCGGGTGTAGTGGCTATACCTTGTCCCAGCTTCATATTATTTTGGTACTGTACTTTCTAGATTTCATTTCTATTTCTTTTCTTTATTTCATCTTTTATTGTGGGAGCGGTTATTTCAGGTTAGTGTTCATGTCAAGCTCTTTTGACACCATTTTGAAAATATGGGTATAACAGTTATGAACACAAAGTCCATTTATGAATTCTAAATATAAAAAATCATTTATTCTTACATATACAATATTCAAATATTAATCATATAACATAAGAAATCAATTTATGCAATTTTAAACAATTAACATATACAATTTATTTACATTTATGTATGCAAGTGTTATAAAATTATATGATGGCCTTCTAACCTATTTCAACCAAAGCCTCCAAAACAAAAGAAAATGTGAACTAGACAGCCATGGAACATGTAAATTCATGGTAAAAGCATTCATAGACACACACACACACACATTGTACAGAGAACAACAACAAATAATAAAACGAAGTAGAGGATCTAAATTATATCAACCATGATAAACACGTAGTAAATGGATATATAAAACAATTGTGGATTTGAATCAAATCAACATAATAAACATACTATCAATATCACATATTGCAAGATAAATAATCAAACAGATGAGGCATAGAGAGTCTAAAAGCACATTAACAAGAGAAACACATAAATTAAATCAAATCGGAATAGTACCTTAGATGCAGTCAAAAGTTGCACCTTAAATGATGAATCAATGCTCCTATATTTAATTGAGTCAATCTCTGGATTTTTTAGTAATCAAGAGATGATAACCACCATTTATTTCGATTTTACTTTTTTTTTTTGAGATTTTTTTTCACTCCATGGGGTCATAGAATTTTAGCCATGAGTGGGTGGAGAGAATTGAGAAACAAAAGTGAATTGTCTAAAGGAACTCTGGAATGAATAAAAAAGAATTTAGTTTAAAGGAAACATTGAAATCTTTAAATTCCCTTCTTCAAAAATTTCTTTATTTAATTTCTCATTAATTCTCATCAAATACTCTTCTCGCTCACTTCATATTTTTGCCAAAAAAATTAGAGAGAAAAAGAAAAGGGGAAAAAAAATATTTCATAAATGAGATTTTATTTCCTTCCTTAAATTGCTCCTTTGGATTTTCAATTCACAAACCTCCACCCACATCATTATGCATAATCGGCTATAAATGATGCAATATAGGCATCAAAAATTTCCCAAAACCACATAGCAATTAATCTTTTTAAATCCAAGATAAACATTCTATCGATATTGTATATCGATAAGCATGTATATAACTTTTATATACACAATTTATTAAATACAGGGTATTCAAATAAAAAAATAAAATTTAAATTAATATTTCATAAATATTAATTAATTTAGTTAGTTTTCAATGACTATATATTAATTAAATCATGTTGTTTGCGCCAAAATTGCTCACAAACCCTAGAACTAGTGAAAGCACCAGTGTAAGTACACGGATCCTCAATATCCTCACACAGATCTCAGATCCAGATTAAGTAGAGAACAAAAATGAAGAAATAGCAAAGTTAAAATGTAAGAAAGCAAGAAAGAACACAAGATTTATAGTGGTTTGGCTGTCTCCGGCCTACGTCCACTTTGAATCAATCCTTTTATTCCTTTTATACTGTAGTTACAGTTACAAGTCTTTGAAAATCAATAGCAAAAATGGCAGAGATTCTCCTAGGAAAGAATTAGAAGAAGATCCCTTTTTAGTTGCCATAGGACTGCTATTTATAGGTGTAGATCCGAAAATATCCTCCTCAAAACCTGGAATTCATCTTCTCGTGCGCAGGTAGGCCCATATGATCGATCCAGTGTGATTTGGGATCGATCCAAGTGCAATTCGTATCGATCCCAAAATGGTCCAATCAAGCTGGGATCGATCACGAACACTCTTTGGTGTACCAGGAAGCTCCTATGAAAATTTCATAGCATTCGGACTTGTAGAACGAGAGTCATGATCGATCCAAGTTTGTATTTGCGAGTAGGCTGGAAGCTTCGTATCCATGGATTTCATATCCGTTGGTTACGTACCCATCGCCTTCATATCCATAAACCTGTTCCCCTTTTCGTATCGATCAGCCACTATCCTCTTCATATCAATCCCCTGCTCTTCATGTTGCCTTGTTCGTATCGATCCATTAGCACTCCGAAAGGACATGACATCGTATCCATCAAACCTACTTCCCTCGTATCCATTAATTTGGCTTCATCAATGATTGATCGATACGAAATGCTTCTCAAATTCCTTCAACTGTCACCTCATGTCCATGTTTTATTCCTACTTTTGCATCGATCCTAAACATCATATTAAAGTCATATGACTTTGCATCAATCCAGCTGCTTCATCCTTCGTGTCGATACGAAGCATATCAATACGAATAACATCCATCGATCAAAAGTGATCCATGCCGATCGATACGAACTATATCGATACGAACGACATCCATCGATCTAAATTGATCCATATTAATCGATACGAATTATACCGATCCGAAGGTACCGATGCCAACCATTTTTCTTCAACATTGATCCATCCATAACTCGAGCATACGAACTCCGATTGACCTAAAATTTGAAGCGTAGCTTCTCCAAGCATTGTTCACCTTTCCCGATCGATCCCGTCTTGATTGGAGCTTGGCCAAATTTTTATGGTATCGATTATATCCTTATTTCCAAGCGATCTCCAACCCTGGTATCCATCGTTTCCAGCCAATTTATTGATATCCCGACCTAGTCCAAAAGGCGAGGTAGCATTAGCCCCCCAAACATGCCCTGTGGTAAGAAGGCGTGTTTTGAATAGCTCCGAATTGGACATCCGAAGTCCATATTCCATCCATAGTAATACCATTCGATCCATAATTCGATCCATTACCAAGCCATCCTATCCGAGTGCAATAGCCATATCTTTATCCAAATCCATGATTGCTCTGAGTCAATATCCGATTCCAAATCCAATAACCAAATCATTAGCCAATTTCATATCCATCTAAACCCGACAACCAAGTTCTAATCCATCCATATTCAATAACCAATAATCGAATCTAAGACCTCTGAGGGTAAATATCCAAATCCAGGACCACTCCGGGCCCTTAGCCAAATCCGAGACCAATCCGGGTCCATACCCAAATCCTTAGCTGTCCATAGCCAATATCTGAATCCATAACCTCTTCGGGTTCTTACCAAGCTCCCACACTCGACGACCTGTATTAAACAACGCCTTTGTGTTCTTGGTTCAGTGTCCCTAAATGCTGAGTATTGCCATGGCTTAAGTCCTTAGCCGAATCCTGGTCGCTCCAGACCCTCGATTAGTATAGTCCATACTCGACAACCTAAAATAGTAACTGATAATATAGGGCCTAAGTCCAAGGCCGAATCTTGATTGTTGACGAGCATAGTCCATACTCGATGACCTGAATAAGTCGATTCGCCACGTTCGTACGAGGCGACTTACCCCTTGCAAGGTATAATCCATACCTGACGACCATTTACCAAAAACCAGATAAAAAACCAATCAAAATCCAATCCAAAATCCAGATTAAATCAGAAAAACCAAAAACCCATGTTAGAAATCCAAACCAATATCCAAATCAGAAAACAAGCATCCAAACCAAAGTCCAAACAGAAAATAAACAAAACTAGAAATTCAAACCAAACTTCGAATCCAAACCAGAAAAAGAAAATGTCCAAACCAAAAAAGGAAAGCAGATTTCACAAACTAGAGCGTCGCGGTTTATCATTATCTCAAAGCATGCCTAGGGGCTATCTCCATTCCCGTACATGAATAAATGACTTAACCGTTTGCCCAAAGTTTGCTACTTATTCCATATCGTCCCTATCAATTGATAACTCGACCATCATTTCTGGGCCTTATTCCATCGTTATTTAAGTTAGGCGGTAGCGGCTCTTGTTCCACCGCCGTAATCCGAGTTCCGACGTATTCCGCAACTGACCGCTTCTTACATGCTCCTCGATTATATCCTTCAGATGACTGCAGCTGTTGGTATCTTGGCCGTCTAGATCATAAAAGAGACAGTTCCTTTTGGATGCCCTCTTGCGTTCCAAGGGTTCCCTCCTTGCCGGCCTTCGGTAAGGAAGGCGAGCCCATGTCTCCATGAATATCCGCTCCAATGTTTCATTCAATCCTGTGTAAGCGGAGAATTTTGGATCTCCCAGCATTTCCTTGCCCTTTCAGAGTTGTTATTCAACTTCCTCTTTCCTTTATCTTCATCCTTATCCGAGCTTTCACCGGATGGTTCTCCTCCCTCAACCGCATTTACTTCCTTTAACTTCATATCAGAACATGCATCTTCCTGTCAAAGAAATCTTTCGCCTCGTGAAAGAACTCCCCAAGATCCAATGGTGGATCTCGTATAAACGATACCTTGAAATCTGAGTTATCCCTGACTCATGACACTACCGCCATCAAAACCATCGATGGATCTGGCCGATCCACTGAAGCAACTACTGCATTGAACCGAGTTAGGAAAACCCTGAGCGATTTTCCTATCCCTTGCTTCACCGATGTTAGTGTCATTACATTCTTTGAACTTTTGATATGAACCCGAAACTGTTTCAAAAACCTATCCACCAATTCCGTCCATGTCCTGATACATCCATCTTCCAACTTTCTGAACCACATAACAGCTATATCCATCAAGTACAAAGGGAAACACCAGGCCATAACTTTCTTCGATGCCCCCAGTAGTTCCATATGTCTTGTGTATCTCATCAGATGATCGGTCGGATCGGCCTTGCCGTTGTATACCTCCAGAATAGGTAGCTTGAACTCCGGTGGATTCCTAGCCATTCGGATGTCATAGGTAATGGACTCTTATTTACTCCTACCAGATCTCTGTTTGCTAAACCTCTGTGCATAGATCACCTGATAATCTCAACTAATTCGGCGTTGTCCACCAAGGGTTGCCTCCCAAGTCCCCGAGGGAATTCTGGTCCATACTCTTCATCACGTACTCTAGTGCTCCTGCCGGCATCCTATTGTGTGGTGTCACATAGAGTTCCTCCATGAATTGGTCCATCGTTGCCAATGGTGTGCCCTCGAGCCTGGATCCATCCAAATTAACAGTTGTGTGCGAATTGGGGGTTGTGCCCTATTGAGCCGCTCCATCTGATTGCCTATTGAGTCCTTCTATTTCAGCTCCATAGATCTAAACTCTAGCAGCTCAAGCAGCTCCAGCTGTTCCTGCCTGTCCAAACTATCTGAGAAGGTTCTGCATCATTTCCTCCTTCCTTTTCAACAATTCTTCCTGCATAGCTCCCATCATCATCTCCATTTCATCTCTGGCGATGAAAATAGAGGTCTGATTTGTTCCTGAGGAAGCCTTCTGACTCCCTTCGTGCAGACTCCTTTCTACTCTTTTAGCTCCATGTTGATTGCTTT
Source organism: Allium cepa (assembly GCA_030765085.1). NCBI lineage: Eukaryota > Viridiplantae > Streptophyta > Magnoliopsida > Asparagales > Amaryllidaceae > Allium > Allium cepa. Next base: position 224,974,535 of record CM060928.1, read on the forward strand.
GTCATGGTCCCTTTTAGATCCGATCCTTTAGATTTCCAACTCTGAACTCCAAATCCGGTATGGCGGGTGCTAGTGCTCTCAGTGAAAGCACCAAAGTGTTTGCGCCAAAATTGGTCACAAATCCCAGAAGTAGTGAAAGCACTAGTGTAAATACACAGATCCTCAATATCCACACACAGATCTTAGATCTAGATTAAGTAGAGAACAAAAATGAATAAATAGCAAAGTTAAAATGTAAGAAAGCAAGAAAGAACACAAGATTTATAGTGGTTTGACTATCTTCGGCCTACATGAGCCAATCCTTTTATTCCTTTTATACTGTAGTTACAGTTACAAGCCTTTGAAAATCAGTAGCAAAATGGTAGAGCTTCACCTAGGAAAGAAGAAGAAGAAGATCCCTTTTTAGTTGTCATAGGACTACTATTTATAGGTGTAGATCCGAAAATATCCGCCTCAAAACCTGGAATACCTCTTCCCGTGCATAGGTAGGCCTACATGATTGATCCAGTGTGATTTGGGATCGATCCAAGTGCGATACATACCGATCCCAATATGGCCCAATCAAGCTAGGATCGATCACGAACACTCTTTGGTGCACCAGGAAGCTCTTGTGAAAATTTCATAGCATTTGGAGTTGCAGAATGAGAGTTGATCGATCCAAGTTTGTATTTGCGAGTTGGCTGGAAGCATCATATCTATGGATTTTGTATCCATCGATTACATACCCATCGCCTTCGTATCCATCAACTCGTTCCCATTTTCGTATCTATCGGAAACTGTCCTCTTCTTATGAATCCCTCGCTCTTCGTGTTGTCTTGTTCGTATCGATCCTTGAGCACCCCGAAAGCACATGCCTTCGTATCTATTAAACCCGCTTCCCTCGTATCCATTAATTTGGCTTCATCAATTCGTATCGATCAATGATCGATCGATATGAAATGCTTCCCAAACTCCTTCAACTTTCACCTCGTGTCCATGTTCTATTCCTACTTTTGAATTGATCCTGAACGTCTTGTTAAAGTCATATGACTTCGCATCCATCTAGTTGCTTCATCCTTCGTGTCGATACGAACCATATGAACATGAACAACATCCATCGATCCAAAGTGATCCATGTAGATCAATATGAACTATATTGATACGAACGACGTCCATCGATCTAAATTGATCCAAATTGAAAGATACGAATTATATCGATCCGAAGGTATCGATGCCAACCATTTATCTCCAACATTGATCCATCCATAACTTGAGCACACGTACTTTGATTGATTTGAAATTTGAAATGTAGCTTCTCCAAGCCTTGTTCACCATTCCCAATCGGTCCCCTCTTAACTCGAGCTCAGTCAAATTCTGACGGTATCGATTATAGCCTTGTTTCCAAGCGATCTCCAACCCTGGTATCCATCTTTTCCAGCATTTTTGTTATCACAGCTTGGTCCAAAAGGCGGGGTAACACATGTAGTTTTTTGGAGTATTCTTTACTACGGTTGAGCGACTAAAAGGTTTAATTCGGTCAGCGATTGGTATTAAATAATTTGAATATTATTGTTCACAAATTACCATAGATGGTGGTGTGGCATTCTGGCTGAATTTATTATTTACACATCTTTTTAGTAAAATTCAGTTCACTATTATAAGCAGTACGCAGTAGTAAAGATTGTTTACACCAATTCTTTTGTCAATACTATGTCACATTAGGACTTATGGAATTTTGTTTTGGTCAAAATTCCAACATCGTTCGCATTCAACTTGATTAGTCCAAATAAAAAATCCATGGGTCAATAATAATAATAATTATTAAATGTACTACTTTGGCCAAAGATTTTGACTTCGAGTTGACAATAGTTAATCGTGATACTAACCTTATATAACTGAGAAGATGAATTCTCTGTTGAATAGTGTTTCACTTTCAATGCTTTGACTTGGGCCCAGTTATAGTGTTTGATGGATGCCATGCCACAATATAACTACAATCAAAGTAAAGTGTCTACATTGAAGTTACACAACATTCTTAAGTCGAGGATTGAAGTTACACAACATCGTTACTTCAACATTCTTTATTTGACCTTAGTTATATATACCAGTAGAAACTTAAGCGAGTATGTCCATATTTGAACCACCAGTATGTAACTTTATGTTGCCTCTAGAAGCAATGAGTAATACACTACCCAATAGAGGGTGTTACGTACTCTAGTTTCAATGATGAATCGATATCCTTTCTTGAAATACCTTGACTACGAACATTTAAAACAATAAGTTATTTTTCAATGTGATAAAATCTCATGATTACAACACATTGAATTACTATCACACAATATATCATTTAAAGATTTTCTACTACATATACTTTAAATCAATTACTTGATTAACTATATCATAATATAATACAAATTATATAATAAAAATCATATGTAATAAATTATATAATTGCCTCTAAAGCAACCCTAACTCTATCAGAGTATTTATTAAAGGGAGCTCTTCTAAAGAGAATAAGTGAAATGAGAAAGCTCTTACGCAAGGTGTGACATTATATTTTGCAAGATAGAGAATTATTTTAGAGAGGATTCTTAGCCCTATACTAAGGTGTGTTTATAAAGATGAAGCGAAGGAAATCCTTGAGGAAGTCCATCAACAAAGTTATAGAGATCAACAAACTTGGGTAAACCTTATAAAGAAGGTACTTATTTATAGATATTTCTAGCTAATTATCAGTCTAGATATGATAGAATTTTCTAAAAAATATAGCAAATATGGAAGATCTACGAAGATACCAAGAGTCCCTTTGAATGATCTTATGCAAATAATTAGCTCATGGTCATATGCGATTTGGGAAAATGATACTATTAGAATGCTACCATGATGGTACGAGGAAGAGCTAAATATATAATCGTTGCGATGGACTATTTCATAAAATGGGTTGAGGCAGAGTCACTCACTATAATCATGTAAGTGAAATTGATTGACTTCATAGTTAAAAATATTTTGTGCAGATTTAGAGTACCTCAAAAGGTCATCACCTAAAATAGAATTCAAATCAAGAATGTAGAGTTTTACGAACTTTGTTCTCAATGTTGAATCTAAAAAGTTTCTCGATGGTAGTGTATGCATCCGAAAATGGACAAGTGAAAGCAGTGAACAAGGTCATCAAATCCTTCATTAATAAGCAGTTGAATCGAGCAAATGGAAACTAGGTTGATGTGTTACCACTAATGTAGCTCCTCTTAAAATTTGATAAGAAATTAAGCAATTAAAATAAGGATAAAAAGGGTAATTTTATAAATGTCGGGATTTGGTCACGAAAGTTGCATCATTATGCCTATGGCAATTTTCTGACAAATTTTCAAATATAATATGTTGAAATCGAAGTAAAAACGAAGAAGTTATGGATGTTTAAAGTTTTAAAATTTAAAGTTTAAATATTTGAATTTGAATTAAAAATTGAAGTTTGAATATTAAAATTTGAATTTAAATAATAGTTAACGTTAAGGGAGACTTACTGTTTAAGTAAACATTAACCATAAATTGATTAACGTGTAAATTAAATAAGTTATTTAATAAATAAATAACATAAATCTAATAAAGAAATGTGATGGTCACAGGGAAGGGATCGGTCGACCCCTGAGCTATGATCGATCGACCGGTAGCAGTCGACTGGTGGGTCAAGGTAGTTGAACAGTGAGGTTGAAGATGGCTAGGGTGTGTTGTTTAGAACGTTCTAGATTTGTTTATTTTAAATCAACCGGGTCCTGTTCCTTCTCATCTCTATAAATAGACACCTAGGGCCCCATTTTTCATTCATAGAATTTGTAGGCAATGACGGAATTCTGTTAAAACTGTTCCCTTTAGGTTTTCAAGAACTGTAAACTTTCTGGTACGTAATTCTAATTTCTAATCTCTGATTTAAATTAATCATTCTTCTCCTATCTTCTGATTTCTGAAATTTATCTATATGCATACATAATCTATTTGTTGTATATTCAAAAAAAGGGAAAGATCAAACAGAGAATTAGGAGCTGTACAAATCGGATCTCATCTACTTCTTCTTTAGGTTTTAGAATCAGTTAGAATTTTCAGGTAAGAGGGTTAGATGTTTAATTGTTTTTATATGTAATCTATTCCATTTTAGTTTAGTAGACCTAATTTCTATATACAATTTAGTTTGTTATATATCTCGAAAGAAGGCGCTCTGAAAGTGAATTAGGCATGGTGAATAAAATCTAGTTAGGAAACAAACAATTCTCTGTGAGCGAAAATATCAAGGTTTTCACATTTTTTTAATTGAATAGTATTTATTTGGATTTGATATATGCCTCGGTAAATTTTGGTAAACGAAAATATAACATCTAAAACTCCCAGAATTTCCCTAGTAAATATCAATTTTCTTATATGTTGGAATTATAATTGTTTTTGGTATTAACATATTAAAATTAAATTATTTATTTCCAATTAGATGGTCTATGGTCCATTCAACCGATTTCCCATGTTTAAAATTGAAGTGTTAAAGGGTTCAAAAATAAAATAAATTAGGAATGATGCGCAAAGTATGAATTGAATTGTTTGTTGTTTGCACCATCTGTTTCTATAACTTAAATAAATAAGGAACTCCTTTCTCACTCTAAATTGATGTATATAAAGATTGAATTGAACAAACGATCTAATTTGTAAAGATCTATTCTTTAAAACAAAGAAGGGATTATAATTTATTATTATGGAACAAGTTGTACGTATACTATGTTTGTACGAATCTATTTTATTTGGCTGTGATAGTAGTAGTTCTTGTTGCACTTATAGATTTATATGAGATTGATATTTCGAAGTACCTTATAAATGAATTATTATCGAATTATCATAACGTAAGATTAGACCTTAATTTCCACCATAAAAATATATGTATATAATATTAACGTATTGACTATCAAAACCAATAACATACCGATTATAGCATATTAAACGTGATAATTAATATTACTGATTAGTCAGTTAATATTAATTTGTAGGAAGAAAGTGTAAATTAGGGAGTTAATCACTAATTAGAGACGGAATAAGATGGTACCTTATATGGCCTCAATTATTGATCATGTAGAATGATATGTGTATATAGTTGGTATACATATAAGGTATGACTAAGTTATAGGAATGCATGGTTAGTCTAAAGCTACCTGGAAGTTTTATCAGCTAAATCCAGCTACTAGAGGTGTGGCTTTATGGACTAATGTGGGACATAGCCTATAATAAATTGCCACAATGGACATGAGGGTTAGTCTTAGTTCTAAAGGGTAAACCTGTCCAGTTAATCTGGCTACCAGTACCTACGAAAAGTCGGACTAATGTGAGACGTCATGTGTGGGTTATGGGTCATAAGCTGCACTTTTGGATGTAGTAGGTGAAGTCCTTAGGATGGGTATGCTTCAGGTTAGAGGTATTAATTGGTTATGGTAGGGTCCACCTCTTTTTTAAGTGAAGTATTAAGTGACGTAATTGGATTTCTTACAATGTCATTAAGGAAGAACCGTGTAGGGACTTGCTTGGGGTTAGGTCTTTAAACAATAGGAAATTTACCTATTTTATAGGTCTTCAATTATTTGAGTCTGCCTAAATCCAATTAAAGAGGTATTAAGTGGTTTAGATGCTTCCTCTTACATCAAAAATGCTAGTTACGTTGGAGTTGTATAGTCAGGTTAGAAGTGCCTTTGGCCTTACGGTTGACTTTTATATAGTCAAATTGGAAGAGCCTATGGGCTTATAGTTCACTTTTGTATAGTTGGACTAGAAGAGCCTTTAAGCTTACAATTGAATTTATACGTATGTTATATAGTTGGACTAGAAGAGCCTTCAAGCTTACAATTGAATTTATACGTATGTTATATAGTAAGACTAGAACAGCCTTTGAGTTTACAGTTGACTTTATATGTATGCTATGATTTTATACATAAGACATATTTATTATTTAAATAATATTGTCCAAGTTCAATTATGGTAAAGTTTGTGATTTTCATTTCACCAGACATTTGTTGTTCTAACCCACTCCTCATTACAACACAGGTTAGAGAGACTGATGCTGGGATTTATCTATCTATCTATGCTTTTTAACTATTTTACTATACCCAATCCAAATAGTTACTTTATTCTAAGATATTGTAGTGTGGAGGTTTTGTGTAAACATGATGTAATGTTAAACTTGTTTTGTTTCTAAATTGGTTTTCTTTATGAATAGGTACACCTTTCTGATATTATATTTTATCCATTCCACCATGAGATTCTAAAAGTATAGATAAATAGCTCTATGTATTGTGTATTGTTTAAATTTTATCAACCTATCAACTTGCCCTTAAGATGGGTCTAAGGTTCGATAGGATTTTATTGGATCGAAATTAGGTCCGTTTTAGGGCAAGTTGTTATAGTTGGTATCAAAGCTTCTATTACCCGACCAATGGGGATAGGTATACGTATGATTTTGAAAGTTTTTTTCATAAACTCTACTATATATAAATACACACACAAATACTTAATTTGAATTTACTCTTTAGCTTCCAAACATAGAAATAGTTTCAACCATATTATGATAGGATGGACGAGGTGATTATGGGTTAGAAAACTGAATAGAGTAAGGAATAGGAGACAAAGGTCGTATTGTAAGGAATGTAAGTGGAAAAGACTGTAACTCTAAAATTGATAGACCAGTAAGTGTGCAATAAATAGGGAGTTGCAATAATTTAATTAGAATACGAAAAGGACTAATTAAAGAGATTATTAGGGTAGTTATGGAAGGATAACAAGAAAGATTGGAATGAATAAATGTCTTTAGGGATTGCCGGGTTAAAATAATGATCATTTATTACGGACAATCAACATTTATCGAAATAGTAAATAAGGATGTTAGGTAGTAATTAAATACTACGAGGTAGTATATTTGTAAATATCCACAAGTAACTGATGAAAGAAGAAGAAAATGCAATGGGGAAAATAGTTATTAAGAAGTTTTTGTCTTGAAAGAAATCTAATTCTATGTGAGGGATTTGATAAAAAGATATTCTTTGGAAATTTCTTTGAAGTGTTTTGCATAAGTTTTTCAATTAGTTTATTAAGAAGTTATTGCATTGATAGAAAGGTAAGAAAATTTGGCAAAAATAAGTTGTGGAGTCAAAAGTTCTGACTAAAAATGTTTTTGGTAATAAGGGGATTTTCAGCTTTGAAACTCTTAGTCTAACAATTTGTTTCGTTAAAAAGTTTTTAATTTAAAGATTTTCGATAAAATGATTTTTCTTTTTGAAATAAATGTAAAATAGAGCATAGATTGGACTGGATGATTTTTCTTGTTTCATAAATTTGAAAGTTCTTTAAAATTCCTCCTTTTAAATGAAAATGAAATTTGATTAAAAATGATGAAGAAGCCATTTAAGTAGGAAAAATATAAAAAAAGGCAATAGTAGGATATTTGGACAGGAATAGCGTGAGAACGTATAAAATAGGAATGGTAATTTAGTTAAAGATAATGTAGAAGAGAAGTAATGAAAATGTGAGAGAAAAATGTTGGGATAAGAGTTTACCATGTCTACTCCACTTTTTATTGCTTAAAGTTATAGAAGATGTTTTTGAATATTTTGAACTAAAAGACTACCTTTCAAGAGAATAAATTTTTGATGTAGAAATTTTTTGAAAAAAGGAAATTAGTTTGCTTTCTTTTGGGATTAAGCAATAGTTTTTTGAAATTGTTGATGGTTTGATTTAGCAGTTGATTTTTTGAATGTTCTAGGTTAAATACCCTACTTTGAAAGAAATAAGTATCTGAAGTAAATTATTTGAGAAGGGAAAATATTTTGCTAAGCAATTTTATAAACTTCAAATTTAAGGTTAAGAATAAATCAGTAAATGTTTTGAAAGTTGTGAAAAGTTGGATTCAAATATTTTGGAAGGTTTTGCCCGAATGTTTAATAAAAATGGAATAGGTATATGGAATAATGTAAAATATGGTGTTTAGATGTTTTAAGAATTTAATTCCCCCAGATTGTTTTTGTAAAGTGGAAAATTCTTTGAAAAGTATGCTTAAAAAGTTTTCTTTCGAGATGTGGAAATTCTTCTGCAAGTTTGAATTTCAAATGTCGCATACTAGCGTAATGTGCAGTTCTAATTTTATATTTTAGAGAGTAGATAGGCATCACTATCTAGGAAAGAAAGTTTAAAGGTTTCGAGATATGAATAAAATAAGAATAGTACGTACAACTTGATTTGAAAATTTGAAATAAGTCCCAAGAATTTATTTATAGAATGTTGATAAGGGTGTAATGATATTCCAAAGTACAACTGAGTTGTAAAGGTTGCCCTTGGAATGTTAATTTCCACATTTTTATTTATTGGGAGCAGGTTCCGTGTAATTTCGTAAATTACCTAATTCTTTAAAGGCATAAAAGTGCGACGTTTGAATTTACAAGAGATAAACAAAAAAGGGGAAAAAGATGTGTAAGATATGGATATTCTTTTCCGAAGTTTACACTGTCTAGAAAAAAGAAATAATCCCTTGTAATTTCAAATAAGGAACAAATACCACTTTTGGTTAATCTATGGAAATTTTTAATGGTAATCCTATTAGGAAGCATGGCTCTGATAAAATAAAATATAGAAAGAAATGTTATATTTTAGAATTAATTGTTAGAAATAACAAACATATAAATAGCGTGATTTACAATGGTATTCATATTAATTATAAACAGCGTAGTAATCATAGGACTGGGATTTATGAACATTAATTATAGATTTAAATAATAAAAAGGGTTAAATAGGGACTGATTAAGTAATCTAACATTCTAATTGTGGAGGAATTGAATACTCATAAAAAGTAATCTTGAAACTAATAATAGATTGAAATGGATTTAATAAGGATTGATTAAAAATTATCAATTTTGACATTAATGACTAGTTGTTATGGGTAATGGATATTTATCAGAACCAAGGAGGAAAATTTAGAAGGTAGGTTATAGTGGAATGACATTCTAGGAATATATACCTCAAACTGGTATGGAGCATTATGACCCCGACATCATTAACACCTGTTAATGATTGAGGGAAGCTTCCAGTAAAAATTTCTTTTAGAATTTTTGTGTTAAAATCGCTAGTTGTCTCATTTAGAAAAAGTGTTTGATATGGCATAAGGCACGTTTATGTTTGATCACTATGATGGTTTTAGGGATAAGACTAGACTGCTATATATATATTGAGGAACATCGTAAATAATAAAATTTCATAAGGACACTTGATTAGGAATAAACCTATGATAAGACTGGAAGTTAATAAGGAATTTAGGTTAGAATACTTCAAACCCAAGACTTGTGGAGTGTCACTATTCACCTCGAATAATGTGTAAGAGAATTTTCTAATCGGTAAAAGATGAAGGAAGGGTCATTGAACTTGTGTCCAGATATTTGACATGCCAAAGGATTAAGGCTAAGCAAGGAAATCCTGGAGAGATGTTGATACCACTGGAGGCCAACTTGAAAATGAGAGTGTTTGTGTCAAAATCGGGCACAACACTCGTCGGAAGTTTTTGAAGAGATAATAAATGAAGAAAATAAATTAAAACATGGGTTATCTAACAAAAACTCGAAATGAAGAAAGTAAATTGCACAAGAGACAACGATTTAGAGTGGTTCAGCGTTTTGCCTACGTCCACTATGAAGTTTTGTTACTTTATTGCTTGATATTCGAAGAATATAACTTTTTAATATCAAAATACAGCAAGTAGTAAGCCAAAATTCGAAATCAAGGGCAGTAGTGGTGCTCTGAAGCAATTCTGGCAGCGCTCGGGCGTTCTCTTACTCTCAAAATTCTCCGATCCCCTTTCTGAATGACCAGGGGCTCTATTTATAAGTGCTGGAGGCTGATATTTCGCCTAAAATTCGGGGAGACCACTTCTGGCACGTGTGGAGGGCCCACATGGTCGAATTCTGGAGATCCGGGCCCACTTTTGGATCGTTTCGACCCTTGGTTCGAATCGATCAAAAAAGTGTCCAATCGTGATGAAACTTGGCGTGGACATTCTTCTATGTACGTTCAAGCTCTTATGAAAATTTCATAGCATTTGGACTTGTAGATCTCAAGTTACGAACGATTCAAGATTGCATTTTTAGTTGATATGCGTGCTTCAAATCCATGGTCTTCGAATCGATAGGGTCGAACCCTTGGTTTCAGCTGCTACAACTTGATGGGTTCGATGTTATGGATTCGAAGGTACCCTCATACGCGTCCTTCGTATCGTTCAGAGTATTTCGTAGTTGTTCAATGCGAAGTCTTCTCTGTTTGATGGATTCGAAGGACCTTCATGGGATGGAGTCGAAGATAGGAATACTTCGAGGGATTCGAACCAAGGCAGGTGTGTATGGATTCGAAGCGTGGCTACCTCTGATGGATTCGAACGAAGGCATGTCCCTGATGGATTCGAAGGAAGAGGTGACTTGATGGATTCGAACTAGGGAAGGCCTTGGATAGATTCAGAGCGTGGTTACCTCTGGTGGATTCGAAGTGAAGGCTTGCCTGATGGAGTCGAAGCAAATGCACTCCTCATGGATTCGAGGCAGCACGTGTCTGGTGGATTCGAACCAAGGCCTCCTCTTGATGGATTCGAGCCTTATACTACCCGATCCATCTCCCATTGGCGATAACTTGAGCATACGAACTCGGATTGCCCCGAAACTTGGAATGTTGGTTTCTACAGCCCTGCTTGACGTGTCTTATCAATTGTAGCCCGATCTGGACTCGGGTAAAACTCGTCGATATTTGTAGTTGCCCAACAATCATTCAAAGCTAAAGATTTATGATCCTGTCTCTTTCTAGTTAGTTCCTTGGTATCTCGGCCTTGCCAAAAGGCGGGATAACATTTGCCCCCCAAAGTACGTCTTGTGTAAACATGACGTGCTTTGAAAAGCTAGAATCTAACGCTGGACAATTAGGACATGCTCTGCTAAAAGCCATATTCTTTATTGTTGTTATCATCTGTCGTATGATTGTGATCGGTTGTTCGTCGTTGAAATCATGACAAGATGGATATCTGATCCCTGTGAATGATAAAGATCAAACATTAGTCAAACATATGCGCATACGTGTATCACCTTGACTTTGGTTAACGTTGCGTGATTGCAAGTTGTTGCCAGTTTGGTTTGTTACCGAATTCTGCATCGATCCTCTCCTGAATCGGTGTAAAAGGTAGACCAGCAATTTTTCATATCGAAGCACTACGTTCGTTCTCGTCGATGGCGTCTAGTGGATTCGAAGCATGTTTGTTTGAACCGATAGGGTTTCGAATCGATGGTGATGGAATAGGTACTTCGAATCAATCGAATTTTTCAATTTAGCCCTTGTTCATGTGCTTCGTATCGATGACGCTTCGCCTCGATGTTGTCTTGATGGATTCGAAGTCACGTATATTCGAATCGATTGTCTTGCATTTGCTTAGTGCTTCCTCGAATCGATGATGCCTCGCATCGACTAAGTTGGGATGGATTCGATTGTATAAAGACAGGAAGGCAATGGATTCGAAGTAATGGCTCTACGCTGTGATGGATTCGAACGCAGTGGGTTCGTACTCGATGGGTTCGAACGTGATGGATTCGAACATGATGGATTCGAACGTGGCTTGTTCGAATCGATAGTATGTGACCGATTGGGGTCGGTCATTTTGACCGGGAGACGAATCGTCCCGTTTCTTTCCTGGGATCCATATAAATACGTGAGGCTGGGCTCTTTTTTCACTTTTCACTATTGCTGTAGCTTCTTCTTCGAATCGATCTTCCAGAGCTTAGAACAAGCGCGTTTTCCACGAATCGATCGAATTTCTTTAAGCTTTCCCTTATGATTTCACCAAGTCAGGTAATTGGTGGATCAAGCCGAGTAAGGAATGATGGAATTGGAAGTTTTTGACATCGATTCAACCTTTTCTTCTTGAAAATTTCGAGGAGCGGTGGGATCTGGACGAGGTGGTTCGACTCAATGGAACTGAGGAGTGAGGTCATTCGAGTCGCATCGATCAAAGTGTCTTCTCTCATTGCTTCGCATGGATCCGAGAATGAGCAATTCGAGTCGATTTTAAATGCACAACTTCGAATCGATGGTTGCAAAGGAAAAAAGGCCCGCGGCGATCGATTCGAAATAGCGATATTCTGATCGATTCGAAGGAGCTTAATATGGATCGATTCGAAGTAATGATATGGTGATCGATTCGAAAGAGTTCAACTTTGATCGATTTGAAGTCATGTAGGGCTTCATGGATTCGAACTGCTCCTTTGTTCCAAGGTCACATCGAGTCGAACTACATGGAGTTGGGGCGTACCGATTCGAAGTTCATCGATTCGACTCGTGTCGATTCGAGTCAATCGATTCGAACGTTCTTGCTTTTGGAACTTCCACTCTTCTGATTTGCTTCAATATCTGAAATACCACCAATTTCAAGTTGAACTTTGATGAACTCACTGAATTTTTAGTATACTTGACTCCGGCGAGCTTCGGCCTTGCATAATCGAATTTTACTTGACCTACCCTTTGGAGCTCGCCGATGGCACCATGACTTAAACAAAATATAACGAATTTATACTTGGATTGGTCAGTAGCATCTGAGTGGTGTGAAAGTGACGGTCAGCGATGACGGTCATTTTCATTCTCAAATTCCAAAGTTTCATCGTTCGGACATCTCGTTTCAACTTGAAAAATCTGCTTAAATTTTTTGCATAGCACTTGCACCGCATGACATACTCATACACTTTGCACCGGGGGAATGCATGGGCTTTTTATGTATTTAACGCCGCTTTCTGGTGAGTTAGTTAATTATGGAATCTTCGAGTTCTCAACAACAAGAAGCACAAAGCTCGCCTCTTCCAGCGCTTGAGATTCCGGAATCCCTCCTAAAGTCGTAGATCCGGCTCCGGATGAATTGCCGGAGGCCATATTTATTGAAGATCCTGTCGATTCTGTTCAGTCCAATATCTCGGAGTCTCTGTTGGGCCGGATATGTTCGAAACATAACATATCCCTGGACGATGTTTTATTACCTAGTGCCAGTGACAGACCACACAACCCACCTGAAGGATATACTGCCTTCTACCGTCATGCCTGCGCGCGGCTGGATCTCTTCCTCCTTTTAACCAATATATCAGAGAGATGCTATCGTATTTAGGAATCGCTCCTTCACAACTCCATCCCAACGAGCATGCACTATTGAACAGCGTCTTTGTCATATTTATGGATTGCCTTTTTCGCCCGCCAAGACCTAACGAGATCAGGCATATATTCAACTTTAAGAGTAGGGGTGATAGCCCGTCTTTCACTTTTCTGGAGGCGGTCGGGAACTGTCAGGTTGTGACTGGGGCCTGGACCAGGCTTAGTTATTTCAAGAACGAGTGGTTTTTTGTTCGATGCCCCCTAGGGTTTGCCAGGAGATGGTTATCCAGACGTAAGTATCATAATTCGTTTTTAAATGGTCACTTTTAATACTTTACACTAATACTCTACTATTCTTGCAGCCATCATTTCGAGACCTACTGGTGGGCATTATAGAGGCGTCGTTCAAAGCTTGCAAAGGGTTCCACGCGACTCAAGGCACATAGACTTGCTGTTGACCGACGATAACTTAAGGACATTGGGTTTGATTGAGATGGGGCAGAGTATTGTAATTGAAGGATTGGCGAAATCGGCCTTGAGGAAAAAGAGGGAAGTAGCAAAAAGAAAACCTGGCGTTGTGATAAGAAAAGTGAGCGATGATGAAAGAACGCCCACGGACGCTGAGATAGCAGCCGACCTTTCCCGAATAGAAGAGGGTCAGAAAGGCAAGGCTGTTGTATCTAAGTTTACGAGATGGAAGTCTGTAGTCGTAACCCGTTCCAAATCTGGGGTTACTGTTTCCAGCGCCTCTCCTCGCCAATCCGGAGACCTTTTCATAGGGTTGGACGATATTCCCATTCCGGACTACGTATCACTCCACCACGAGTCCGGGTTGGAAGAGCTCCGGGGAGCGCTTGATATAAGCGAATCTTTACCCGTTAGTGTAATTGACGCTTCTGGTTGGTCAGGGGGTTTGCGCATTTATACACTTTTCATAACACTTCACGACTTCCACATGCATTGCAGTGCTTTTTCTTGGCATTTAACCGAGTTGTTTCTTCTTTACAGGTGCCATGTCGGATCGTCCTTCTACACTTGATAGACTTCGGCGAGTACATCGTTCTTTATCTTATTATGAGTCTCGCCGTAGGGATTCTGACCGAGATCGTGAGCGGAGGTATTATGAGCAAGAGCATCGCGATAGGGACCATTCCCGATATTATTCTAGCTAGGAGCGTTCTGATAGGGACCGAAGGTACCGTTCACCCTCTCGTTCTCCTCCGCCATCCAGGGGCCAGGCACCTGCAGTCGAACCTTCGCGGCAGCAGCCATCTCAACAAATCTCTAAACCTGGTCCACATCGTTCAAGGACTGATACGGCTACGACCGTAACTGTGGAGGAGGCCCCTCTTGAACCGTCTGGTGAAGGAGCTATTAGAATTGCTTAGTTGAAGAAAGATTTTCCAGAAATATGCTTTGACGCCTATATCTTTCCACCTAATCTCAAAAGAATTCCCGAAGAGGTCGTGAACACTGCCCTCAGCTATACCCGAGATTTTTATGCTCAGTATAAAGAATGGTACATGGCGGCTATTAAAGCCTCGAAGGTGGCCTTCGAACGAGCCAAAGTTATTGAGAAATTGGAAGCAGACTTGGCTCTGAAGAACCGTATTGTTGACATACTTCAATCTGAAACGGAATCTTCTCGTACAGCCGAAATGGAGTCGCTAAAAAAGGTCGATGAGACACTAGCTGAGATGGCGAAGATGCAACAAGCGCATTGCACTTTAATTGTAGATTTGGGCCATCGGTATAAAAATGTTGAGGCCGAGCGAGATGCGGCGGTCAAAGAACTTGAGGAGTAAAAGGCTAAATTCGCCAACTTAAACAAGGAAAAAGATGATGCTAACACGGCCGCACAGGAAGCGTGCGAGCAAGCTGTGTCTCTCCGAGCTGAGCGAGACGCGGCGGTTGCTAAAGTTGAAGCGGTGGAGGCAGAAGTGGAAGGGAGAGTTCAAGCAGAGATATTCATAGTAGAAGCTGAGTTTGATGATCTTCTTGACACTTATAATGCTAATGTGCTTGAGCACAGGAATCTCTCGTGGCTCGAAGATTATTCTACGCTTCTACTTAGTGCTTGGAAAAAATTGGTGGCGAACAAGAAAGCATCTCTCCCTGAAGGCTCCGTAGACGAATTTGAACTTGAATCTCGCTTGTTGAGCGAGGAGGAAAGGAAACTTCTCCAGGAAGCGATGATTTCCGCTGAGAGAGAGAGACTTGGTTTTCACCATGTGGAGACTGGTGAGGGTTCTAGAGCTACACATTATAGTGAGGATGTTTCAGTTGATGCCCCGACCTCGTCTGGAGTCACCACTACCGTTGGTCCACATGTTGTCCCTGCTTTTAACCCGGATCAATCAGAACTGTCTCTCGGTACAACTACCGTTTCTGAACTCGTCCCATCACCAAGCCGAGGCAAAGAAGGTATTCTAAATGTTGCTTAAGTGTTTCTAGAATGTTGAACTTGGAACCGATCATTTGACTAATTATCCTCATTTCTTTTCGACCAGCGACTGAAAGTGATGCGCCAGCACTTCCGATACCACAAACTTCGCAGCCAATGCAAGGAGCTGTCGTTACCGAGGCTATCACAACTACTGTCGTAACCGACGAGATGGGAGAGGGGAGTTCAATGTCGTTTGATGTTCAGATGATTGAGGAGCTTCTCAAGCAACCCTGTGAACCTTTTACCGATCCTTCCTTTGCAATGGGTGGAGTTGCCCCAACTTTTAGCTTGTTTATGCCGACCGTCAGTGTTTCCAGCGCTGCTCGATCTTTCCGAGAAGAAGAAATCCTTGCCGAGATAAGTGCTGAAATGGCTGCGGTGACGACGGCTAGTGGTTTCGGAGGTGATGTTGCTCCACCAAGCTTAACTCCTTCGATGGTTACTTCTCTCACCGGCACAGCTATAACTTCTAGCGTCGAAGCTTCGCCACCTGTTACGGCTTCTCCGCCTCCGGTTCGTCCTCACAAAAGGATATCTATCCCTTCCAGCTCTGAGGAAGACGTGGATATCATGCCAGATCCTGAGGATGCTCCAAAGAAGGATAAGAAATCTCGCAAGAAGCCGGGTAGTGGGTCTAGTGGCTCAACTCCGAAGAAGAAACCCCGGAAGAAGAAGGAGTGAACTTCTCGTTTTATCATGTAGTTGTGAAAGGGCAATTCTTTTTACTTCTCCTTTTCTAGGCCGTGTATAAGTGTGGATTCGGCACCCACTTTATGAGTTGTTTTTAGTTTTATCATGTAATCAAACTCCTTTTTTGTTTGTTGATAACATGGAAAACAACTCTTTTCTTTTTTGCTCAAGTATT
The DNA here is from genome assembly GCA_030765085.1 of Allium cepa. NCBI lineage: Eukaryota > Viridiplantae > Streptophyta > Magnoliopsida > Asparagales > Amaryllidaceae > Allium > Allium cepa. The sequence continues at coordinate 224,990,989 of CM060928.1, forward strand.
GCATTGATTAGCTCGTGCTCACATATGCCATAAGCCTTGAATACATGTCCACACTTCCAAAGTGTTTGTGACTTAGTTCGCTATCCGGGAACTTGTACTTAACGTTTATACTCCAGTTTACACTCTGGGAATCTGGAGATAGAGTTTTATATTCCAATTTGCGCTCCGGGAATTTAGACTTATACCCTGGTTCGCGCTCCGGGAACCGAGTGTTGAAGTTTATACTCCAATTCACACTCTGGGAATTTGGAGTTGGCTCACACTCTGGGAGCGATGGATTTATACTCCGGTTCGCGCTACGGGAACCGAGAGTTGAAGTTTATGCTCCAATTCACACTCTGGGAATTTGGAGTTGGCTCACACTCTGGGAGCGATGGATTTATACTCCGGTTCGCGCTCCGGGAACCGAGAGTTGAAGTTTATGCTCCAATTCACACTCTGGGAATTTGGCTTTGGCTCACACTCTGGGAGTAATGGATTTATACTCCGGTTCGCGCTCCGGGAACCAAGAGTTGAAGTTTATGCTCCAATTCACACTCGGGGAATTTGGAGTTGGCTCACACTCTGGGAGCGATGGATTTATACTCTGGTTCGCGCTCCGGGAACCGAGAGTTGAAGTTTATGCTCCAATTCACACTCTGGAAATTTGGAGTTGGAGGAGGGATTGTCGTGCATCAATCCCTGTGAATGTTGATGTAGTGTTCTGCCCCCGAGCTCGGGTTTCACTTAGCGAGTGACTGGTCGCATCACAGTCACTCCCTATTTGAATAAATACCACCGCGTGATGGGACTTAGCTCTCCGTGCATTGTGATATTGTACGTCATATTCAGTAAATCACAGCTTTGGCTCGAAGAGATGGCATTTTATTGCTGAAACGAGAAAATATGGCAAAGTTAGTTGCCTTATTACAAATTTAAATCTTGAAATGCTAAAATAAAATACAAAGGAATAAATTGACAGAAAATAAATAAGTAGAGTCTTTCATACGTAGTAGCGACGAAGACTTTCGCTATTCCAAGCTCTCGGCAAGGTAAGACCGTCAACGGTCGATAATTTGAACGTGCCATCTCCGAGCTTTTGTGAAATCACATACGACCCTTCCCAATTTGGCTTCATGTGTGAAGGAACTGGATAAACCCTTTTGAGTACGAGATCGCCGAGTTCGAAGGTTCGTGGACGGACCTTGGCGTTGTACAGTCGGGCGACATGACTCCGATATGCGGCTGCCCTCAAATCAGCCTTTTCGCGCTTCTCATCGAGCAGATCCAAAGATTCAGCGAGTAATATGGCATTTGTTTTCGGATCATAATACGTTACACGATGAGAGTGCACTTCCATTTCGACTGGAATAACGGCTTCAGAACCATAAGATAGAGAAAATGGAGTATGACCGGTTGCAGTTTTATGAGTCGTTCGATAGGCCCATAATGCCATAGGAAGTTTGTCGACCCATTTGCCTCCAGCTTTTTCCAGTCGTTTCTTTAGAATGGACTTGATAACTTTATTAAAAGCTTCAACCTGACCATTTGCTTGAGGGTGCGCTACTGCAGAGAATTACTTATGGATGTAGAATCGTTGACAGAAATTCTTGAATTCAGCACTGTCGAATTGAGTTCCGTTATCGGTGATGATAGTATGTGGGAGACCAAAACGGCAGATGATGATACGTACTACAAAGTTGATTACTTTCTTTGTTGTAATTGTCGCAAGGGGTTCAGCTTCAGCCCATTTGGTGAAATAATCAACTGCGACGATGGCGTACTTCGCGTCACCTTTGGCCAGAGGCAATGTGCCGATGATATCCATTCCCTATACCGCAAATGGCCAAGGACTGACCATTTGGGTTATCTCAGTAGGCGGGGCTCTAGGAATTCGAGCGTGTTTCTGGCATTTGTCACATTTTCTAGCGTAGTCTGCAGCATCGCGATTAACAGTAGGCCAATAATGCACATATCGAAGTATTTTCTTTGCAAGTGCTTGCCCCCAGTGTGATCGCCACATTCTCCTTCGTGTACATCGTATAACACTCGTTTGACTTCATCGTGCGCGATACACCGGAGGAGAGGAACAGAGTATCCTCTCTGGTACATGACTCCATTTTGAATAACGAATCGTGAGGCCTTTCATAGAACTTGTCTTTTCTCGCTTCGTTGCTCGGGCAATACACTACGTTCAATATAGTCTCGATAAGGAGTCATCCACGACTCCTTATTGGAGGTAGCTTCAAATGTGAAATCAGTCTCCCTTCGATCAATGCTCGGAGAGGATAGGGTTTCAACTGGAATAACCCCCAACTGCTGAGCCTCACCCGTACTTGCTAACTTTGCCAACGAATCAGCTTTCTGATTGTGCTCTCGGGGTATGTAAAAAATGGCATAGTAGTCGAATTGTTCAAGCATTTCCATAACTCGAGTTAGATAAGCGGCTAATCTTCGGTCTTTGGCCTGATATTCTCCTCAAACTTGACATACCACCAACTGGGAATCGCAGTAGACCTCTACGGCAATGATTTTCAGATCACGGGAAAGCTTTAGTCCGGTAAGTAGAGCTTCGTACTAGGCTTCGTTGTTGGTTGCACGGAATTCGAACTTTAAAGCGTAACATATGGATCGTCCCTCGGGGGTTTCAAGCACTACCCCAGCTCCTGAGCACCGATCGTTTGACGCACCATCGGTGTACAACTTCCAGATGTATTCGGGAGATTTGCTGGTCTCGGGAAAGTCTTCAGGAATAGTGAATTCGGCTATAAAATCTGCTAGGACTTGGCCGTGAATGGCTCTCCTTGGAGTGTAAGTGATGTCGAATTGACTCAGTTCGATGTTCCATTTTGGTAACCTACCAGACGTCTCAGGCCGCGTAAGGACCTGTCGTAACGGCTGATCGGTGTACACAGTGATAGAATGAGCCTGGAAATATGGACGGAGCTTCCTCGAGGAAATGACTAGGCAATATGACAACTTTTCAAGCTTTTGATAATTTCTCTCGGCTCCGGTCAATCGTTTACTCACGTAGTAGACCGGTTTTTGCACTCGGTCTTCCTCTCGAATTAATGCAGCACTGATTGCATTTTCTGATACCGCCAGGTGGAGATATAATTGTTCATGATCTACAGGCTTTGAGAGGATTGGTGGTATGGAAAGATGTTGGATTAGCGATTGAAATGCGCCCTCACATTCTACGGTCCATTCGAAGTTTCGTTTCTCTTTTCGAATCAAATCGAAGAAGGGAATGCATTTGTCGGTCGACTTTGAGATAAACCTGCTCAGTGCTGCAACTTTCCCATTAAGACTCTGAACTTGCTTTATGGTTTTCGGAGTTTGGAGATTTCTGATAGCCCAGATCTTCTCGGGGTTGGCCTCTATTCCTCGGGCATTGACAATGAACCCAAGGAATTTTCCGGACGCGACTCCGAAATGACACTTTAGTGGATTAAGCTTTATCCCGTATTTCCGGAGGATATTGAACATTGACTCCAAGTCTTTGACATGATCACCAGAGTATCGTGATTTCACCAACATGTCATCTACATAGACCTCCATAGTATTTCCAATCTAATTGGCAAACATTCGGTTGACTAAGCGTTGATAAGTTGCGCCAGCATTCTTTAATCCAAAAGGCATGACCTTGTAGCAATACAACCCCAAGTCGGTTACGAAGCTTGTGTGTTATTGGTCCGGTACATGCATGGGTATCTGGTTGTAACCTGAGTAAGCATCCATGAAGGATAACAATTCATGTCCGGCGGTTGAATCTACGAGTTGATCGATCCGGGGAAGTGGAAAACTGTCTTTCGGGCAGGCTTTATTCAGGTCAGAGTAATCGATACATGTTCTACATTTTCCGTTTGGTTTCCGGACAAGTACGGGATTGGACACCCATTCTGGGTATAAAGAGTCTCTAATGAACCCATTTGATTTCAACTTATTGACCTCTTCTTTCAGGGCGGCAGATCTCTCTGGATCCATACCACGTCTTTTCTGCTTGACAGGGATATACCGCGGGTCAATGTTCAAGGTATGGCTCACGATGTCAGGCGAGATTCCACACATATCAGAGTGCGTCCAGGCGAATACGTAAAGATTCGCCCGGAGAAAATCAACCAATTCCTGTTGTGCCCTTTGGTTAAGCTGAGACCCAATATTCAACATTCTCGAGTCATCGTGACCATCGTCAATCGGGACATCAATGGTTAGCTCGGCCGGAGAAGCCTGACTTTCCGTAGATTCTTCTTTATTATCATTGTCCCTTGGATCAAGATCCTCTTGGAATTGGTTGTGGTGCCCAGGCCGAGACCCAGGCGCTAATTGTCAATCGTCAGTAAAACGGACGCAGAGAGATTCCTCTGCGCCTTTCTCTTTTCGCTGCGCCTCCCGCAGCTCAGCAACATAACAGGCTCTCCCAGCAGCCTGATCTCCTTGTACAACTCCTATCCCGTGGTCAGTAGGGAACTTCAGAGTTAAACACCATGGGGCAATAGCAGCCCTAAATTCAGCAAGGGCCGGTCGGCCCAAAAAAGCATTGTACGGGGAAGGAATATCTTGGACAATAAATTGCAACATCCGAACTCTTCGACATTCTCCCACTCCCAACTCCACCGACAATTCAACCATTCCGGTTGGTATCGTTGCACCCCCGTTGAAGCCGTGGACTCGTGCTTGACAAGGTTTTAAATCCTTAGCTTCCATTTTCATTAAATCATATGCTCTTTTAAACAATATATTCACGGAACTTCCACTGTCTACCAAGATCCTCTTCATCCAGGAAGGACCAACTTGAGCGGATATGACCAACGGGTCAATTGTGGGAGCTTCGACTCTATCGGCATCTCGATTTCTAAATACGATTTCATCAGCCATCGTCTTTTGTTGTTTAGCCGGTGTTCTGTCTTCCGAGTTACTATAGCATTCAAAGTCCACATGCCTGATCGAGCTAGCATATGACTCCATTTCTTTCCAGCTTCTGTCTGCTGGATAGGGACCACCACTTATTGTATTGATTACCAACCTTCCGCCTGTACGAGCGGGTTCACCTTGTCCTTCCTGATTCTGCGTTCGATTTTGATTAGATGGGCCCGCTCCACCAGACTGCGGCGCCCGAACAAACTGGTCCAACTTTCTCTCTCTGATCAACTTTTCAATGAGGTCTTGCAAATGTCTACACTCATTGGTATTATGCCCATAACTTTCATGAAACTTACAGAACTTCCCTGTTTGAATCTGCCTCTCCGACGAAGGCTTCGGAGCAGGCTTCTTGTATTGCATAGTATTACAAGTCTGTAAGTATACGTTTTCCAGTGACTTGTTAAGCGGTGTATAACTGTCAAACATTGCGGCCCTACGTCTCGGACCACGATTCTGGTCTTGCTTCTTGCTTCGGTTATCACCGTTTCTCGATCATTGAGTCTGTTTATTTTGGATATTCAACTCAACTTTTCCTGAACTTTCTCCGGATTGTTTAATCGCAACATTACTCTGAACCCCTTCACTGCTAGGCCTTGCATCGTCCTGCTTCCTAGACTGTTTCGCATCCTCTCGCCTCAAGAATTGAGCGGCTTTGGAATAGAAACGATCTAACGATGCGGGAGGCTTTCCGACTAACCAATTTCCAATCTCGGAATCAGGGTCGATTCCTTTAGTCAAAGCCATTAGAATGGAATTATCATTGGGGTTGGTGATCTCTGCGCATGCAGCATTGAATCTCTCCAAATATCGTCTAAGTGTTTCTCCGGGAGCTTGAGTGACACTTGATAAGGTATTAACATCTTTAGGTCGGGCAATATGCATGCGAAATTGTTCAACAAATTTGATAGCTAACTGATCAAACGAAGAAATAGATCGTGGCGGTAATCGTGTAAACCACATTGTCGCAATTCCCCCTAAGGAAATGGGAAAACTGCGGCACTTTACTGCGTTATCAGCTCTTGCAGCAGTCATCGACCATTCATATTTCAGAATATGTTGATTTGGGTCGGAATTTCCTTCATACATGGGAAGGGTTGGCATTCTGAATCGCCGAGGAGGTTCAGCATACAATATGTCATCAGCAAACGGGGTATGACTCCGGGAGATTCCCCAATCGTCATTTGTTAGGCCTTGACTCTCGCGAATCATTTGTCGTACCATGGCTGAGAAGTCTGGTATTGAAAAATTCTGTGGGTGGTGAGCCAAAGTGTGGTCGAGTTCCACAGTGCGAGGTGGGATCGGGCGCTGTCGACGATCCGCATCTCGCCTCCTTGGCTCGACGTCTTCTGGGATATATGGCTCTGGAGCCTGTCCCTGCTGATGATAATTTTGATTGGAGTGATCTCGAGCATCAACTCCTATGTCAACTGCAGCGGCTGTAGCAGCTCGGTCATCTGCAGTGTATTGTGGAATAGTGCCTCCTCGGGAGGAGGGTCCAGTATGGAAGCTGGCAGATGGGCCAACCCTTATTTGCCCAACGGTTAACGCCTGTTGATAGTCAGCAGCTTGCGCATGGTTTCCGTCTAGCCTGGGACGGATAGATCTGTTATTGTAGTCAGATGAAGCGGATCTTTCGGTGGAAGAATGAGGAGCTTGATCCCTTCTGGATCTTCTTCGCTTTTGGCGATTTAGTTGATTGGTTAACTCAGCGTTAGCGCGCAACTGCTCAGTTAGTTGTTGTCGGCTTTGGGTTAGTTCCTGGAGTAGCGCCTGGAACTCTTGTCTTGTGATCGGACCCGACTGATCCGTATGCCCAGTAGCATCTTGATTGGTGGACTGTAGCTGTGTGGGATTTTGCCTATCTCGACCTTCTTGATCACCAATGTTAGAAGTGGTTCTTGTACTCACCATCTTGAAGCGTTGAATTCTTTCCTATACTTTTAAAAAATCTGAATAGAACGGAAGGAATCTGAATATGAGGTCTGGATCTCTCTCTTAGATTTATGCAATCCGGTATCGAAGATAGATCCAAGGAGCAGGAGAAAAAACTGGGTTGTTCTCAGTGAAAGCACCAAAGTGTTTGTGTCAAAATTGGGCATAACACTCGTCGAAAGTTTTTAAAGACATAATAAATGAAGAAAATAAATTAAAACGTGGGTTATCTAACAAAAACTCGAAATGAAGAAAGTAACTTGCACAAGAGACAACGATTTAGAGTGGTTCGGCGTTTTGCCTACGTCCACTATGAAGTTTTGTTACTTTATTGCTTGATATTCGGAGAATACAACTTTTTAATATCAAAATACAGCAAGTAGTAAGCCAAAATTCGAAATCAAGGGCAGTAGTGGTGCTCTGAAGCAATTCTGGCAGCGCTCGGGCGTTCTCTTACTCTCAAAATTCTCCGTCCCCTTTCTGAATGACCAGGGGCTCTATTTATAAGTGCTGGAGGCTGATATTTCGCCTAAAATTCGGGGAGACCACTTCTGGCACGTGTGGGGGGCCCACATGGCCGAATTCTGGAGATCCGGGCCCACTTTTGGATCGATTCGACCCTTGGTTCGAATCAATCAAAAAAGTGTCCAATCGTGATGAAACTTGGCGTGGACATTCTTCTATGTACGTGCAAGCTCCTATGAAAATTTCATAGCATTTGGACTTGTAGATCTCAAGTTATGACCGATTCAAGATTGCATTTTTAGTTGATATGCGTGCTTCGAATCCATGGTCTTCGAATCGATAGGGTCGAACCCTTGGTTTCAGCTGCTACAACTTGATGGGTTCGATGTTATGGATTCGAAGGTACCCTCATACGCGTCCTTCGTATCGTTCAGAGTATTTCGTAGTTGGTCGATGCCAAGTCTTCTCTGTTTGATGGATTCGAAGGACCTTCATGGGATGGAGTCGAAGATAGGAATACTTCGAGGGATTCGAACCAAGGCAGGTGTGGATGGATTCGAAGCGTGGCTACTTCTGATGGATTCGAACGAAGGCATGTCCCCGATGGATTCGAAGGAAGAGGTGACTTGATGGATTCGAACTAGGGAAGGCCTTGGATGGATTCGGAGCGTGGTTACCTCTGGTGGATTCGAAGTGAAGGCTTGCCTGATGGAGTCGAAGCAAATGCACTCCTCATGGATTTGAGGCAGCACGTGTCTGGTGGATTCGAACCAAGGCCTCCTCTTAATGGATTCGAGCCTTATACTACCCGATCCATCTCCCATTGGCGATAACTTGAGCATACGAACTCGGATTGCCTCGAAACTTGGAATGTTGGTTTTTACAGCCCTGCTTGACGTGTCTTATCAATTGTAGCCCGATCTGGACTCGGGTAAAACTCGTCGATATTTGTAGTTGCCCAACAATCATTCAAAGCTAAAGATGTATGATCCTGTCTCTTTATAGTTAGTTCCTTGGTATCTCGGCCTTGCCAAAAGGCGGGATAACAAAGAGCATATATCGATGAACTTTATAGATAGGTTCCCTAGAAGTAAAAGGGCCAATGATGCTATTTAGGTTATAGTAAATTGGTTGATTTAACTTCCATTAGAAATAATAGGACTGCAACATCTCTAGCTTGGGTTATGTTAGGAAGTGGTGCAACTACATGGTGCTTTACTTAACATTGTTAGTGATAGAGACCCTTTGTTCACTAGGGAATTTTGGAGGAGTTTGCAATCTGCTTTGAAAATGACTTTGAATTTAGAAGATTTGCAAGAACTTGCTTCATGGATTTAGGAGGACTTTGGAAAGGATAGAAGTTGTGACGCCCCACCTCTATACCCACGCTAGCCAAGAATACTACGGAGTAATGCTGTCAACTAGCACGGAGAATAAGGCTATTGAGGAGCGACCATCCGTGTAATTTCTTTGTGCGAGCACTTATATGCCAGATAAAATATAACATGCATTTCATCTCAAGAGGAAACCCGACATACCGACGCAAACTCAAAGCTACTATACAGTGGCTATATATAATCTTCGGAAACAAATATAGAAATAAACATAACATAAATCAGTCACGGGCAATTCATATCACAAAGGCGGAAATAGATATGAATATTACACATAAAAGTGTATATCAGAGTAGTGGTCTAACAAGATCCACAATGTCACAAAAGAATAGATACAAGTTCAAGCCAAACGAATATGTGTACATCAAGGAGTCAATAACTTAGATGTATACAACAAAACTACCAAACTAAAGTAGTTAGCTAAACGATCATATGATGGTCCGATAAGGTGGCAAGCAGAAGCACCTGTAAAATCTCAGTCTGACCCGAGTATTATTTAAGAAGAAAATAATAAACGGATCAGTCTAGCTATAATTATCAGATAAAATGAGATATAAGAAGAGATGTAATAAAAACGTATGATAACCAAAAAGCCATACTGCGATAAGTATACATAGAAAATCAACTAAATCATACAGATATCTCAAGAATCTCATAGCATCGAAAAGAGTATCATATTCTTTATTTACTTCACCAAGCCACAATAAATGACATACATATCAATGTCAATCGTAAAAGTTGGTGAAACATAAATTCCAGAAATCAATAATTAGAAATCCAGAAATCACAAGAAAAGGATGGCCAAGACATTGATGTAGTGCAAACGGTACATCCAATGAATCAAGAAGCAAAGACATTGATGTAGTGCAAACGGTACATCCAATGAATCAAGAAGCAAAGACATTGATGTAGTGCAAACGGTACATCCAATGAATCAAAAGCAAAGACATTGATGTAGTGCAAACGGTACATCCAATGAATCAAGAAGCAAAGACATTGATGTAGTGCAAACGGTACATCCAATGAATCAAGAAGCAAAGACATTGATTTAGTGCAAACGGTACATCCAATGAATCAGGAATCAAAGACATTGATGTAGTGCAAACGGTACATCCAATGAATCAAGAGCAAAGACATTGATGTAGTGCAAACGGTACATCCAATGAATCAAGAAGCAAAGACATTGATGTAGTGCAAACGGTACATCCAATGAATCAAGAAGCAAAGACATTGATGTAGTGCAAACGGTACATCCAATGAATCAAAAGCAAAGACATTGATGTAGTGCAAACGGTACATCCAATGAATCAAGAAGCGAAGACATTGATGTAGTGCAAACGGTACATCCAATGAATCAAAAGAACATTAAAAGTACATGGGATGCCAGCCCACAAAGAAATGAGACGAAGCTCAATGAATTGAGGTACGGACCTCCACATGGACAAAGAGACATTGCACATTGCTAGTCTAAACCATAAAATGATCATCATTGATCATCAAGAAGTGTCAATTACAGTAAGCTAGTAAATATATGAGCTTAGCTTCATGTTCCATAACCACTAGCTTAACTTAAATATTTACGAAAAAATTGTAGATCTCCACTAGAAAATTGTAACAAAAGATTCAATCGAACAAGTCCAAGAATTAACCGACGAAGTAAACGCAAGCGTTTCATACCACTTGTTTTACTAAGTCGTTTAATTAGATTTCTCATACGAGTGAGGTAAAGGTTTGTATATACTAATAGATTGGAAATCAGTTTGAGAAAACGAGCTTTGTAATAAAATAGTGTTGAAATCATTTGAAGAAGGAGTTTTGATATTTACTACTAGTATAGAAAAATCTTTATATTTTTAAAGTGACAAATCATAGAAGTGATTGTAGAAACAATCAATCATCAAAATTCACATTCGAAGACGTGAATAAAATCCAAAGAAATCGATTATGGATTCCATCAAAATGGATATTCCCAAAAATGACGAAGAAAATGTCATCAAAGTCAATAATAAATGATAACAACAAAAAGGGAATCAACATGAATCGATTAAAGTTGGAAATTCAAGCTAATTAGTCAAAAGACTGCAGATTCAGACGTCTGAAATCAAGGATTCAGACGTCTGAATCTGGAAAATAAAATATTTTCCAAAACAGAATTTAGACGTCTAAATCCTTGATTTCAGACGTCTGAAATAGGCACTTTTTAGCCTATTTCCTTTCTGGTTCCAAACGAACCAATTCAGATGTCTGAAATCATATATTCAGACGTCTGAAATCATATATTCAGACGTCTGAATCTGGGAATAGAAACCTTCCCAGAATAATATTCAGACGTCTGAATACTACGTTTCAGACGTCTGAAACTGGGGTTCAGGGCATTCCCTGAACCTAGGCCAAAAATGGCAAATGGATACCGAAAGCGATCGATCGAGCGACAACGACTAAGGATTTACGCCAAGCGACAACCCAGCCTTAACGGCTCTTCGATACGCCTCAAATATCAATGTCCAAATATCTATAAAAGGATTTTCGTAGATTTTGATTTCAAAACACCAAAAATTGGAATATACACCAAATCAATCCAAACCAAAATCAATTGCACAAGAATAAGTGTTAGGAATTCATACCTAACAATCGAAGATAATTATAGACAAAGATGTGAGATAAAAATCTCACCTTTTCACACAAACAAGGAAGGAGAAGCTTTTAAAACAAGCTAAGATCAATTCCTCTTCAATAACAACTCAAGAAGCTTCAATCTAAGCTTCCATATAAAATATTTCCTAAGTTAGGTTTAGGAAATTCTGAAATTAAAAGGAGAAAGAGTTGGATAAGAAGAAGGGGATGTTTACCAATGGTTTCTCTTAGAATTTGGAGCTAGAAGTTGGATTTGCAAAGAAAACTAGGGCTTAGGAATTTCCATTTCCAATCTCTTCCACCATTTTTACTTTAGCTTGAAGTGTTAGGAATATGAAATGAAGTAATGAAGAGTTGGAGTGGAGCTAGGGTCTTAAGATGGAACATTGGGCTGAAACCCAAACTCAAACTCAAAGTGAAAAAGTAGCAAAACTTTACTAACTCCGAACATATCGAAGTCTATACTCAAAAAGGTCGCAAACGGCATTTTGAACTCAATGGCAGTAGTCCTGAGTCCAAATTCGACTGTTTGCAAAAAGTAGGTTTTCGGACTAAAATCCGACGAACGATGAAATATTTAAATAAAATATAAATACACAATCGATAAATATGCGGGTTGTTACAGACTCCCCTCCTTAAAGAAATTGCGTCCTCGCAATACTTAAGAAGAAAATAAAGAGTAACAACCATAAAAGCATATCAACACAAAATAAATTTGAAATAGGAAGTTCACCATAAAGAGCACGAAAGAGTAAGTCCGAATGGGTTCGCTCGATGAATTCTCAGGATTCCCAAGAGCAATCCTTAGGATCTAAGAACCGTTGAACTTTCACAAGAAGAACATCTTTATTCCGAAGGTGCTCAACCTCCGAAGCAATGATGCGAATGGAATGTTTCCCATAAGTCAAATCTGGTGAGACTTCAATTTCATCAATAACACCGGGCTCAATAATAAAAATAGGAAACCTAAAAGCATTTCCATAGTTAAAAGACGCGGAAAGCGTCAAGAATAGCAGAAAATTGAGCCAGTGCAACGGTGTATTACAAAAACGGTACGCCCGAGAAATGAGGAGCTCGAATAATTTGGAACAACGGCGTAGTACAATAACGGTACGCCAGATGATCCAAAGCTCGAATAATTTTGGGACACCGACGTAGTACAAAAACGGTACGTCCAATGAACCGAACACCATAAAAGAACATCAGACGCAAGTCTATAAAAGAAATGAGATGAAACTCAATAAAACGAAGTACATCAAAACGCCCGATGAACTTGGTAAAAAGATAATTTCATTTGGTCATCAATGAAGAAACAACCACCTGTTGCTTACGACTAAGTGCATTGGCAACATGATTTCCCTTCCGGGAATAAAAAGAATATCAAGATCATAAGATGTAAGGAACTCGAATCGACATAAAGTTCCTTATGAGAAAATAAAAATTCCAAAGATTTATGATCGAGGTGGAGAACAAATTTCTCCCCCAAAAATGATGATGCCAAACTCTAAAAGCGAAAACAATAGCCGCGAGCACTAGATCATGAGTGACATACCTAGTCTCGATCGGCTTTAATGATTTAGAAGCACAAGTGGTAGAACGTTCTCTCTAGCAAGAGGACGGGACCCAAACCAATATGACTAGCATTGGTACAAAAGATAAAATCTTGGTTCCCTTCGGGAAACACAAGAATAAGAGTATCGAAAAGAAAGAATTTCTTTTAATAATCTTCTTTCCTGAAAAGTTAAAACTTTCAAAATTACATTTATCTTTATGTAATAATCTTTCTAGAAAAATTTACATAAGTCAATATATATTGTGTCTGATTGTCTCATCAAAGCGTTTAGGAAGTTCCTATCAATAATGTTGATCAAGCGCATCGACCAGAATTCTTAAAGCACTCAACGGGCAATACAATCACAAAATCATCTTCTATATGAATGTTTCTTAAAAACCTTTAAGAATATTCTTTGCTCGTTTAAGAACAAAATCCAACTATACTTATAAAATATCTTCTTAAAAAAATTGCAACAATTTTAAATTGTTGTTTTCATCCAAAATCAATCAATACAAGAATGGAGTCATCGAGATATTCGTAGAATTACTTGATTCATAAAATGGATGAAATAAGCCGAATAAACTGAATGACAAAATAAGTCATTCATAAGAATCGTAACGAGTGCGGAATGCGGTAAGTGGAATGCGAACTCCTGCAACTCGTAGCCAAATGAAAATCGGTGGCAAGGTCGAACTAGAAAGAGGTTAACACCACACAAAAGATTTCTTAGGTGATAATCCTAAGACAAACTCAAAAATACAGGAAAAGTTTCACAAATTATTTAGATAAGAGAAATAACACTTTTCTCATCTTGAGGGCTTAAAGAATAAAATGATGCCTTCAAGTTGGAATCGAAATCACAAAGGAGAAATAGAAATCTGCTTAACAGATTAAGAATGTCGAAGATAAGTAGTCCACTAGGGACAAAGGATATGGCTTCATAATGAATAAGCCAATCCTTTAACACAAACAATTCCGAAGCCTAAGTAAAAATTATCGGCTCGGAAAGAAAAATCACATAAAATAATTTCGATATCAATAAAAATCAAGCTGAGTGTTGCGGATCTACCATCAGGATTCGCAATCCTCGAAGAAGTCAACAAGCCCAAAAATGTTTAAAGGAAAAGGATCAACAAGTTCTTTTGATATAAAAATAATGAGATGAAACCCATATCAAAAAGAACTCGAATAAGAAGATCACGAAATAAAATAATGCCATCAAGGATTGAGTGAAAAAAAATACCTTGACCAAGAGAAGAGTTGTTAGGGGCTTGCAGCTTTCCCTCTCTCTTGCTTGGAAGCTTAGGACATGAAGATAAAAGATAACCCGAACCTTTGCAATAACGACAGAAGATGGGTTTCGGGCACTCCCTTGCATAGTGGTCTGTGGAACCACAACTGTAGCATTATCCACGACTAGAGGTAGGAGTCTTTGCTACCGGAGTTTGTTTCTTCTCTTTCTTATTAGAATTGGGGCCTTTGAATTTGATAGGCCTCTTTAAGTTACTGTCGAAGTTCTATTGGGCACGCACAACTTCAACATCACCTTCATTATCGGCCTCTTCAAGACGAAGAACGATATCAATATGCTGATCAAATGAAACCTCAAGTTTCAGAAGTAATGGCTTCTTAAGATTCTTATTCAAGCCATAGACAAATCTCTGATTTTTCTTCAATGGGGTATTAATGTATTCCACCCCGTATTTGGAAAGAGATTCGAAAGATGCGACATTGTCTGTCACAGAAGATCCACCTTGAACAAGGTCAATAAAATGCTGAGCCAAAGTTACTTTTTAGCCTCCGGCACAAATTTCAATTCGAATCTTTCCCGGAATTGCTCCCAAGTGAGATACGCTTCAACGATTTCAGAAATTAAAAGCTCATACCAATCTAACGCTCTTTTTTGGAGCATGCTAGAAGCCACTTGGACTCGATGAAGGTCAATAAGGTTCATGCGAGAAAAGATGTGATCGCATGATTTGAGCCAAGCTTGAATTTCTATAACACTCTCGGATCCCCTGAATGGCCTTCCACCCAAATCGGTATAGTCTCTGCACAAGCGTGCAAAACCGAATCTAGGATGAGTAGGCTCTGGATTGGGACAGGCTGCTTGAGCGTTCTTTACTAGATCAAGAAGCTGCTGGGCAGACATAAAAACTCCATCTTGGGGAACAGCACTAGATTGACCGGCACTGGGACGACCAGGTCTAACCATTTCTCTTCCTTAAGAAAGAAAGAAGGAAGAAGAAGAAGGTTATTCACGAAATGAATATCAAGCAATCTTGATAGATAAAACAAGGAATTATAAAGAAAATAGGATGAATCGGTACGAAGACTCGAATTAAATCCTAAGGCACAACTCCTAAGAAAGACTTAGGACATGATCCTTGCGAGATTATTCTACAATGTTCCGAAGTTTGGCTCCGATACCAAGCTGTGACGCCCCACCTTTATACCCACGCAAGCCAAGAACACTACGGAGTAATGCTGTCAACTAGCACGGAGAAGAAGGCTGTTGAGGAGCGACCATCCGTGTAATTGCTTTGTGCGAGCACCAATATGCCAGATAAAATATAACATGCATTTCATCTCAAGAGGAAATCCGACATACCGACGCAAACTCAAAGCTACTACACAGTGGCTATATATAATCTTCGAAAACAAATATAGAAATAAACATAACATAAATCAGTCACAGGCAATTCATATCACAAAGGAGGAAATAGATATGAATATTACACATAAAAGTGTATATCAGAGTAGTGGTCTAACAAGATCCACAATGTCACAAAAGAATAGATACAAGTGCAAGCCAAATGAATATGTGTACATCAAGGAGTCAATAACTTAGATGTATACAACAAAACTACCAAACTAAAGTAGTTAGCTAAAAGATCATATGATGGTCCGATAAGGTGGCAAGCAGAAGCACCTGTAAAATCTCAGTCTAACCCGAGTATTATTTAAGAAGAAAATAATAAACGGATCAGTCTAGCTATAATTATCAGATAAAATGAGATATAAGAAGAGACGTAATAAAAACGTGTGATAACCAAAAAGCCATACTGCGACAAGTATACATAGAAAATCAACTAAATCATACAGATATCTCAAGAATCTCATAGCATCGAAAAGAGTATCATATTCTTTATTTACTTCACCAAGCTACAATAAATGACATGCATATCAATGCCAATCGTAAAAGTTGGTGAAACATAAATTCCAGAAATCAATAAATAGAAATCCAGAAATCACAAGAAAAGGATGTCCAAGACATTAATGTAGTGCAAACGGTACATCCAATGAATCAAAAAGCAAAGACATTGATGTAGTGCAAACGGTACATCCAATGAATCAAGAAGCAAAGACATTGATGTAGTGAAAACAGTACATCCAATGAATCAAAAGCAAAGACATTGATGTAGTGCAAACGTACATCCAATGAATCAAGAAGCAAAGACATTGATGTAGTGCAAACGGTACATCCAATGAATCAAGAAGCAAAGACATTGATGCGGTGAAAACGGTACATTCAATGAATTAAGAAGCAAAGACATTGATGTAGTGCAAACGGTACATCCAATGAATCAAGAAGCAAAGACATTGATGTAGTGCAAACGGTACATCCAATGAATCAAGAAGGAAAGACATTGATGTAGTGCAAACGGTACATCCAAAGAATCAAGAAGCAAAGACATTGATGTAGTGCAAACGGTACATCCAATGAATCAAAAGCAAAGACATTAATGTAGTGCAAACGGTACATCCAATGAATCAAGAAGCGAAGACAGTGATGTAGTGCAAACGGTACATCCAATGAATCAAAAGCACATTAAAAGTACATGGGATGCCCGCCCACAAAGAAATGAGACGAAGCTCAATGAATTGAGGTACGGACCTCCACAAAGAGACATCGCACATTGCTAGTCTAAACCATAAAATGATCATCATCAATCATCAAGAAGTGTCAATTACAGTAAGCTAGTAAATATATGAGCTTAGCTTCATGTCCCATAACCACTAGCTTAACTTAAATATTTACGAACAAATTGTAGATCTCCACTAGAAAATTATCACAAAAAATTCAATCGAACAAGTCCAAGAATTAACTGACGAAGTAAACGCAAGCGTTTCATACCACTTATTTTACTAAGTCGTTTAATTAGATTTCTCATACGAGTGAGGTAAAGGTTTGTATATACTAATAGATTGGAAATCGGTTTGAGAAAACGAGCTTTGTAATAAAATAGTGTTGAAATCATTTGAAGAAAGAGTTTTGATATTTACTACTAGTATAGAAAAACCTTTATATTTTTAAAGTGACAAATCATAGAAGTGATTGTAGAAACAATCAATCATCAAAATTCACATTCGAAGACGTGAATAAAATCCAAAGAAATCGATTACGGAATCCATCGAAATGGATATTCCCAAAAATGACGAAGAAAATGTCATCAAAGTCAATAATAAATGATAACAACAAAAAGGGAATCAACACGAATCGATTAAAGTTGGAAATTCAAGCTAAATAGGCAAATAGGCAATAGACTGCAGATTCAGACATCTGAAATCAAGGATTCAGACGTCTGAATCTGGAAAATAAAATATTTTCCAAAACAGAATTCAGACGTCTGAATCCTTGATTTCAGACGTCTGAAATAGGCACTTTTTAGCCTATTTCCTTTCTGGTTCCAAACGAACCAATTCAGACGTCTGAAATCATATATTCAGACGTCTGAATCTGGGAATAGAAATCTTCCCAGAATAATATTCAGACGTCTGAATACTACGTTTCAGACGTCTGAAACTGGGGTTCAAGGCATTCCCTGAACCTAGGCCAAAAATGGCCAAATGGATACAGGAAGCGATCGATGGAGCGACAACGACTAAGGATTTACGCCAAGCGACAATCCAGCCTTAACGGCTCTTCGATACGCCTCATATATCAATGTCCAAATATCCATAAAAGGATTTTCATAGATTTTGATTTCAAAACACCAAAAATTGGAATATACACCAAATCAATCCAAACCAAAATCAATTGCACAAGAATAAGTGTTAGGAATTCATACCTAACAATCGAAGATAATTATAGACAAAGATGTGAGATAAAAATCTCACCTTTTCACACAAACACGGAAGGAGAAGCTTTTAAAACAAGCTAAGATCAATTCCTCTTCAATAACAACTCAAGAAGCTTCAATCTAAGCTTCCATATAAAATATTTCCTAAGTTAGGTTTAGGAAATTCTTAAATTAAAAGGAGAAAGAGTTGGAGAAGAAGAAGAGGATGCTTACCAATGGGTTCTCTTAGAATTTGGAGCTAGAAGTTGGATTTGCAAAGAAAACTAGGGCTTAGGAATTTCCATTACCAATCTCTTCCACCATTTTTACTTTAGCTTGAAGTGTTAGGAATATGAAATGAAGTAATGAAGAGTTGGAGTGGAGCTAGGGTCTTAAGATGGAACATTGGGATGAAACCCAAACTCAAACCCAAAGTGAAAACGTAGCAAAACTTTACTAACTCCGAACATATCGAAGTTTATACTCAAAAAGGTCGCAAACGGCGTTTTGAACTCAATGGCAGTAGTCCCGAGTCCAAATTCGACTGTTTGCAAAAAGTAGGTTTTCGGACTAAAATCCGACGAATGATGAAATATTTAAATAAAATATTTAAATACACAATCGATAAATATGCGGGTTGTTACAGAAGTGTTTAGGCACCGAATGAAGACCGCATAGGACCATTAGGGTTTCTATCCTGATAGGCAAAGGAAGGAATTGGAGTTTTTAGTCCAGAACATGGTACTCGTTAAGATTTCCTCTCTTGGAAAGCTTATGAGGTTCAGTACGTCTAAGAAGTTAGCACCAAGGTCCAATGGGCCTTTTTCAATTTAGAGAGAGTGGGATAAACTTTCTTATTAGGTGGAGTTTCCGAACTAGTTAATGGGAGTTCATGATGTCTTTCATGTTCCACACTTGAGAAAATGTCTACGTGACGATGCCTCTTTAATAGAGCCTAATCAGTTAATTGATGTTCAAACAGAGCCTATCATCCCCTCCTCATCCCACCGCCACTGCGCACATTGTGGTGCACAGTATTTAGAGGCTTCGTAATGAAGAAAATCAGGTTGGTTCGAGTAAATAGGGAGATAACCCAATGGAAAGCACATGGAAAACTGAAAAAAATGTAAACGTTTCTCATCCCGAGCTCTTCTCTGGTAAACTTTTCCCTCCAAAAATATAGGTATTTGCTTGCATCATGGTTGCTAGATTGGATGGTAGGAGATGGTTGTCACACTTTTTAATGTAATTTCCACTCATACAAAATTTTATGTATATTTAGGGTGCTTGCATACATTCTTATTTGTCACAGCCTTGCATTCACGCTAGGATTGAGCTTACCTATAGTATGTTTGCATACAAAATCTTGGTTGTGTAGATTATTATAAATAAATTGGTTGTATAACAAGGTTGTTGAGTGCGCGTTTCATTATCTTTCCTTGGTTATTTTGGAGGCGAAAACCATTTTAGAGGGGAGAATGTAACACCCCTAAAAATTTAATAAGAAATTAAGTAATTAAAAAAAAGATTAAAATATAAGTTTTGTAAATTTCATCATTGTGTCCGTAGCGATTTTCTAATCAATTTCCATATATAATATGTTGATTCGTAGTTCAAACGGAGAAGTTACGGACGTTTGAAATTTTTGAATTTAAAATTTTGAATTTGTTTAAAAATGTGATGTTTGAATATTAAAATTTGAAATTAAGTAATAGTTACTATTAAGGGAGACTTGATGTTTAGGTAAACATTAATCTTAAATTGATTAACGTGTAAATTAAAGTATTTAATAAATAAATAACATAAATCTAAGGAAGGAAAGCAACGGTCTTAAGGAGGGGACTAGTTGACCCCTGAGCTACAACCGGTCAACTGCCAATAGTTGACCGATGACGCTGAAGATGGCTAGAGTTTGTATTTTTTTTCTAGCATTCTAGATTTTTTTTTATTTTAAGTCCAACTGTCCTCATTCCTTCTCACCTCTATAAAGAGACCATTAGACTCCCACTTTCCTTCATAAAATTTTGTAAGAAATGATAAAGCTCTATCAAAATCTTTCCCCTTAGGTACTCAAAAACAGTAAACTTTCTAGTAAGTAATTCTAATTTCTAATCTCTAATTTAAACTGATCCTTCTTCTCTCTATCTTCTTATTTATGGAATCTAATCTATACACACACAAAATCTATTCATTGTATATTCAAAGAAAAGGGAAAGATTAAACGGAGAATTAGGAGTGGTATAAATCAGATCTCATCGTCTTCTTCTTCATTTTTGGGTTTCAGAATCGGTTAGGATTTTTAAGTAAGAGGATTAGATGCTTAATTCTTTTGATTTCTAATTCTATCCTTCTCTAGATTTTTATTCTAGATCTAATTTCTATATACAATTTACTTTCTAATATATTACAAAAGAAGACGATCTGATAGAAAATTAGGCATGGTGAAATGAAATCCAGTTTGGGAGCAAACAATTCTCTGTGAGTGTAAGTATCAAGTTTTTCATATTTTTGTAATTGAATAGTATTTATTTCAATTTGATGCATGCCTTGGGAAATTTTGGTAAACGAAATATAACATCTAAAACTCCCAAAATGTTCCTAAGTAGATATCAATCTTTGTATATGTTGGAATTATAATTGTTTTTGGTATTCGTATATTAAAGTCAAATAATTTGTTTAGAATAAGATAATCCACGGTCCATTCAACTTATTTCCCCTGTTTTAAATTGGAGTGTAAAGGGTTCAAATACAAAGTAAATTAGAAATGGTGTGCAAAGTAAGAATTGAATTGTTTTTAGTTTGCTCCACCTATTTCTATCACTTAAACAAATAAGGACCTTCTTTCTCAGTCCAAAATCATGTATATAAATATTGAATTGAACATAGACGATCTAATTTGTGAAGATCTATTCTTTAAAATAATGAAGGGATTCTAATTTATTAATATGGAACATGTTGTAGGTATTCCATGTTTGTAGGAATCAATTTTATTTGACAATGGTAGTAGCATTTCTTATTGGAATTACAGATTTGTATGAGATTGATATTTCAAAATACGTTATAAATGAATTATTATCGAATTAGTATAACGTAATGATTAGACCTTAAATTCCATGCGTAAAAGTTTACGTATATAATATTAACGTATTGACTATTAAAGCCAATAATGTATTGATTATAACATATTGAGCATGATAATTAGTATTATTAGAATAGCGATGTAATATTAATTTGTAGGATGGAAGTTAGTGTAAATTAGGAAGTTAATCTCTAATTAGAGGCATTCTAAAAGGGTACCTTATATGGCCTCAATTATTGATCATGTAGGATGATATATGTATATATTAGGTATACATATAAGGTACGACTAAGTTATAGGAATGTGTTGTTTGTCTAAAGCTACATAGATGTCTGTCTAGTTAAATCTGGCTACTAGTGGTGTGGCTTTATGGACTAATGTAGGACATTGCCTATAATAAATAATTGCACATGAGATTAGTCCCAATTGTATAGTGTAAATCTGCCCAGTCAATTTGGCTACCAATATCTATGAATAGTCGGACTAATGTGAGGCGCCATGAGTGGGTTATGGGCATATGTTGTGCTTTTGAATACGGTAGGTGAAATCCTTAAGAAGAGTCTGCTTCGGGTTAATGGTAATAAGGGGCTATTGTAGGGTTCGCCCCTGTAACGACCCGCTATTTTGGACTATTCGCATCCGCACATGTCGGACTTGAATAATTCAAAATACTGAATTGTTAATTTAAATTTGGCAAAACTCAGATATACAATAAATAAATAATCACAGAATTATAGACACAGAGTAATAATATGCAGCGGAAGCAAAAGATCGTAGTTCATGAAGCTACTATATATATAACAGAGTTAAATAAGTTACAATAGAAGTCTCGAATACAATAGTCAAATACAAGAATCAGAATACATGACTGGAATCAACTGAATATCTGAAAGCTGGATAGATAGCTGGATCTCCAGGCGAAGCTCCAACTCCAAAGGTGAGTCTCAAAAGCTGAATCACTCAGTCTGACCAGAGCGTAAAGCAAAACACAAAATACTCGAGTCGGGATTAACATTCTAAAATCAATAAATCCAACTCAAGTGAAAAAACAGTTGAAACACAAATAACTCAAAGGATGTTGGAATAACCATCCTCTAAGGATCCGTTAAACTATCTACTATGTAGTAATATACGCTAAATAGATAATGCCTATCAGTAATATAAAGTATCAAATAGTGTTAAGGCGTTACCATTATCCCCCTTAACACATTTTATATAAATGTCATAGTCTATACAGCACTGTAAACTCCACCGTAAACTAGTGGGATATCTGGGAGTACTCCATAGGTATAACACAAAACAAATTCGTAGTGGTCGCGTACATAGGGATACAAGTATGACAAGGCACACGAGGCTATACCCAAGGTAGTGAAACTACCGTTTGCCTGATGCGGACTGGTGAGAACGCATCGCCGCAACGATCGCAACACCGCGAAACAACACTCCCAAAATTACGAGGGTGCACCAATCAGTAACAAGTAATGAGTAGTTTATGAAGAAGTGTGTTCGTTCGAGGTGGCTAACCCCATTTGGCCCGGCACGGCTCCTGTTTTAGTCATTTCCAATTTGACACAAGTGTCAAGGCTATCCATTATCGATCTCTTTCTTCAGTCATCATGTACATCATTCCAACCACTTCATTCTGGATCACACTCCGCGTATAGTAATTAAAGTGTTTTTCGGTTTAGATAGAGAGTATGTCCATAACCGATTCCGGTTTCTTTAATAACTTTCGAAATTATTACACCGATTGGTCGTTTAATAAATTTCAAAACCAAATCAAATTCAATTTCAATTAGAATTTGTAAACCAACATTCATTTGTCTTTCATTATCAATTTCCATAATTTACGTTTCAAAATTTCCAAATTCATAATTTCAAAATTCAATAATTCAATTTCAAAATTTATTTAAAACAATTCCAATATTGATTCAAGTTCATATATAAGTTTTATTCCGAAATCATTTCAATTAATTTAATATAACATTCAAATCAATTTAAATTCATTGATCGATTTCATTTGATATTTGTTAAGTTAATTTATCATTCAAACAATTTCTATTAAATCTTCAATTCATTATATCAATTACTTAAGTTCAACTTCATTATGTCAAAACTTCAAATTGGACTAAATTAAATTCGTCAAATCAAATTCTTTAAATTACAAGTCTTACATAAATTTCAATGCATCACATTTTTTTCCTTGTTAAAGAAATTCAATTTCACTTATTCCTTTACTTAGTTACAAATTCAAAACTCAATTAATAAAGAAACAAAATTTCACATATTCAAGCAGTTCAATTTCACTTATTAACTTACTTAAATAATTTCCAAAACTTAATTAATAAAGAAACCCAATTTCATTTATTAACGAAGTTCAAATTCACTTATTCAAAATTTCAATTTCTCTTATCAAAGAATTCAAATTTTTATTTTTTAATTATCAAATAATTCAATTTTATTTAATTATTAAATAATTTAAAAACTAATTAATAAATAATTTCAAAACTTAATTATTAAATAATTTCAAAACTTAATTCAATCATTTCTTAAATTAAACAACGTTCTTTCATCAATTACTTTATTAATATTTTATTTCAGATTATTAAATATTATCATTTTCCTTTCATAAAAATTCAAATTCCAACTTCATTTCAAACCTTATTCTTTATTTAAATAAAATCATTGTTTTATTTTTATATCAAATTATTGACCAATCGGGTTTATTTAATTCTCTATCCTAAATCTAGTTTTATTGGGTATTTATCATTTCAATCCAATTCCATTTCAATTCAAAAATCAAAGCATAGCAAAGGGAACTTGCAGTGTGATAACTGGGATGGTGTCAAAGTAAATAAACAAGCAATAGCAACCATAAAAAACAATCCAATAATTAATTCAAATAATCCCGAAATAATCGTATTAATTTACATTGTTGTTTGTGCATATTAATCTAATTATTTCTAGAATCTACACTATCATTTCATGTAGATTAAAGATTATTACACTATTATTTTGTGCGGTTCTACACTTGACGTCAATTATTCAATTTCATACTTCATCAATTAATACAACATAAATTCAAATGGTTCAAGGGTAATTAACCATTTTTTACGTGCCAAATAATTAAACATTTAAGGGGTCATATTATACAAATTTAACTAATCAAATTCAACACATATATCGATTCAAATTTTTAACTATCCTACGTCAAATTCAATTGCATAATATTTATCACTTTATACATTACAATTTAACATCCAATATAAACAACAAACAATCAATCAATTATCAACCAAACGGAATTATTAACAGATAATGGTGTCAGATGTCACAGGTGAACTGATACAGGCAATAACATATGTATAACAGTGTAAATAACTAACTGTAGCATATTTCAATTGCCGTTTCAATTGAAATCAAATTTGATAAATAAAAGAACATTAATCGTGAGTGATTGCTCACCTTTCAAGGCTAGAGATAGACAATGAAGTAGAGTTACGAAATCCAGGCACGAATCCCAACAAACAAGGTAGGTACGAGTCGACGCATAAAACTGATAGATAAGGAAATTGATGAAGCAATTAGAATCGGCTCGAAAATATATATACATATATATTATTTTATTAAAATTAAATATTTAAATTAAGGCAAATATTAACATACAATATACACGCGCGCACACTTAAAATCATTATTCGTAAGATAAAATATTTAAAAATCAAAGATATATTGCATTTCAAATCAATACTTACATATATTTTAAAAGTAAGATCCAAGTATACTTTATTTATAATATATATATATATATTAAAACATATACAGGTTATCAACCAACACATGTGAACTACCCAAATCAAGTACCACTAATATTTCATATAACCAACAGCTGTTAACTTAAGTATAAAAATGAGGTATTATGAAACTCGTATAACTAACATTTTATAAATTGACTTGTTTATATTGTCAAATTAAATTTTTATAAGCAACCATATTATAATTGACATTTTTGAAACACTATCAAAATTCTGATTTGGGAGATGCTGGTTTTGTTATCGTGAATAAATATTTGCAAGCTTTTTATCATTGATTAAATTTAAACTAAAGACCTAGGTGCATACACATCTGCTCTGTAACTAATTTAGAAGACATAGTCCCATAACCATACTTTGCTACTATTGTTAAACCAGAACATATACATATAAAATTTGTAAACTTATACACTGTGAACATATTTTCTATAACTGTGAACAAATTTATAAACAACATGCAAAATAAACTTTTATATGTAAATCTCTAACTACACTTATCACATAGTATATTGAAATCAATTATATACAGCATAAGCTGTATACATCTAACCCATATTTTTTTTATTTACATGAAACTTATTATATGTATACACTGATATATAACTGCAAAATAAACACAAGTATACCTATGGGATAAGAGAGGTTCGGAGTAGATAGTGGCAGGGCACGGAGACAATCGGGCGGAGGCGAACGGGAAGAGTCAAGGTGCCGAGTGAAAGTGGCGGTGTCGGCAAGCCCGTGGTCGGCTGGCAGTGCATGCCGGAGGGAAGAACGGCGGTACACGATGGAAGGCAGTGGAGGCATTCAATGAGCGGATGTAGACGCGCCTGAGGTAGGGTGGGCTCAGTCGCCGATGTGGATGGTTGTGCTGGCTGTATAGTCATGTGAAGAGATAGAAAGGGTGAACGAGAGGAGGCTGACGCAGGGAAGGAAAAGGATGGTCGTGCTCCGACAAGACGAGGTGGAAAGGTAGGGCGGAGATGGGCTTGAACGGAGGAGCGATGCGGGTCCGTGGGGCTTGTGAGGTGAGGCAGAATTTGATGGCTCGGTGGCAGCTACACAGGTTAGGGAACGAGCTGGATGAGGGTAGCGGAGGTCATTTCAAGGGCGACGTTGGGCTGCGGGTTGGCTGAAGGGACTAAGCCGCGTGGAGGAAGAGCGGTGGTGGTCTTGGGTTTGTCTCACGTAGAGGTGGTGGGGAGTGACAGAGGGCATGGAGAGAGGAAATGGCTACAGGAGTGGGATGGGCAAAAGCTTAGGTGAGAAAGGCGGCATTTTAGTGAGGTGGAAGGGATGCAGATCCATAGTATATGCTTGCCTTTCATCAAACATTTTTATATTTATGGCCACGAAAATGAACAGGCATGTAAAGAGCTTTGGATGAAAGAAAATATAAAGCAACTTACATAACAAAAAGAGTGTAAGGAGAGAGAACGACAACAAATACCTCAACCAGGAAAAATGAAAAGTCAGGTACGAATTCAGAGGATCATTAAAAGCAACGTCCATTTATTTCTGACTGTTAGAGCAACGAATGGTCACTGAGAAACGAAACGGACCGATACAGTTAACTGCTTCCCGGACTCCGCTGTGTACCGAATTCCAAAACATGGAACTAAACATACCGTTTAGATCAGCACCTCGAGACGATCAAAATGGTATATAAATATCAGTAGTATGATTGAATTATAGAAATTCGAATTTTCTATTAGCGGAAAATGCAAGAAAAACGTAGAAAAATAAGATCGACATAGCTAAAGAAATCCGAATTTGTAAAAACGAAAAATGTCGTCTTGCTCAGAAGATGATTTAGAATTTTTCTATGCAAAAATATTTAGGTTTCGAAAACGTTTTATTTTCATCGTTTTTAACTGATTAAATTGAAATAAATTTACGCATGAAATAAACTTTCATTTTTCCGGATGAAAATTTATCAGTTGCTATGTTTAACTAGACGCATTCCAAATATCAAATTTATATTTCAAAATTTTATTGTTTAAAATTTCATAAAATTTCAATTAATAACGTTATTAAAACCAGTTAAATTTACGGGTCATTACACTTTTCTAGGACGAAGTATTAAGTAGCCTAATTGAATTTCTTATGTGTCACTAAGGAAGATCCATGCAAGGAGCTAACTTAGGGTTAGATCTTAATGATGGGGTTCTGCCTATTTTATAGGTCTTAAATGATCAGATTCTGCCTAAGTCCCATTAAAGAGGTATTAGTGATTTGGGTGCTTCCTCTTATATCGAAAATGCTAGTTACGTTGGAGTTGTATAATCAAGCCGAAAGAGCCGTTAGGCTTACAGTTGTGTTTTGTCTAGTCCGACTGAAAGAGCCTATGGGCTTATAGCTGACTTTTATATAATTGGACTAGAAGAGCCTTCGGTTATGGTTGGCTTTATATTTATATTATATAGTTGGACTGGAAGAGCCTCGGGTTTACAGTTGACTTTATGTATATGTTATATAGTTGGACTAGATGAGCCTCGGGTTTACCGTTGACTTTATACATATGTCATGATTTTATATGTAAGACATATTTCTTATTTATATAATACTGTCCAAGTACAATTATGGCAAAGCTTGAGATTTTCATTTCACCAAACATTTGTAGTTCTACCCACCCTTCATTACAATGCAGGTTAAAGAGAGTGATACTGATTTAGGAGACAAAGATGGAGATGAAGACTTGTGGCAGTTATTTATTTATGATTTTTAAGTATTTTATTATATCCAGTTCAAACAGTTATGTTATTTTGAGAAATTGAACTGTGGTGGCGTAATGTTTGAGATGTTATGTTTCTTAAATGGTTTTCTTTATGAATGGGACTTGTTTTTTATATTATATTTTATCCATTCCACTATGAGATTCTAAAAGTATAGATAGATGGCTCAGTGTACTGTGTATTGTTTAAATTTCATTAGCTTAACAACTCGCCTTGAGATGGGCCTAAGTTTTGACGGTCTTTTATTGAATCGAAATTAGGTCTGTTTTGGAGTAGGTTGTTGTAAATAACATTGATTTTTTGGACGATTTAGTAATCCATAACTACACATACACTGTTCACATTGGCATTTGAAATAGAAGCGATAATTCCTATCAAGGCCAAAGTCCCTTTTCATTGTCGCATGAACTATGACCGTAAGATGAATGAGGTGCAATTTATAGCACCCTCGACTTGGTGGAGGAAAAGTGAGAAAAGGCAAACTTAAGGGTAGCTACTCGCCAGCAAATAATACCACGGTAATTCAACACCAAGGTCCGTAATCGAAAGTTGAAATTGGCGACCTCATATTGAAATGCGACTTTCCAAACCTGGAGGGCACATGACCCAGATTAGAAGGACCTTACATAATAAATAAAAGGCTTGGAGATGATACTTTCAAGCTATTAACTATAGATGGGGACCCAATTCCATGAGCGTGGAATAACGAGCATTAGCACTGCCATTTAACTTGATTTAATTTCGAAGACATTTTTCTTTTGGACATTCGTACGATTAGATTCTATGTAATAAGGTGGCATTTGCCATAGATATTGTAATAACATTTTATTTTTGTGTTAATAGAACCATTTTTTTAAGTTAAACTTTGTGTTATGGGTTTAGTGGCACAAATATCACGTGTCTCGAAGTAGATTAGACGACTAATGGTATCTCAAGGTAAGTATCGAAGGATTTCATAGAATCGAAATTGGTTCCTTAATGGATAATCTAACTGGGGGAAATTAGATAATTCACCTTCATATCTCTAACTCTTAACATCTCCCGGAGATAGGCAACGCCAAGGACAGATGCCCGAAGATAGGCATCAACAAACACGTATTCCTAGATATATCAATGTATAATCGAAATCTAAATGAAATATATTTGGCAGAAATAATAATGGAGCACGTGTAAATATTAGTGCCAAGCCGTATGGAGTAAAATAAACAATGTAACATAGATTTATTTATGTTTAAACATGATAAGTTTAATTAGAAGCGAATAAAACTAAGTAAAACTATCGTGTGATTGCAAAAATTTATTTAGATATAATAAGTAAATGCATTACACATATTTACATGTACATGCGAGTGTAACATAAATATGAATCATTACTGCTATACATATGAATATTTAAAGGAACAATAAAGGGAGTCCAGGAAAGTGAAGTACATAATATAAAAGACAAACAATTGAACGAAATTTGTTGTTATTATTCACTTTATTTCCTACAACTTTAAAGGCCATGACCATAAAAATAATGGATGAAAAGGAAAATACAAAAGCTATAAGAAATAGAGCATATCATTCCTACCCTATACCTTTGGTACAAGTTGCTTTGGTTATCTCTCTAGCATTCATACTACTTTAAAGACCCTCCATACCAAAATGATTTCTATAAAGTAGGTATCACATATTCTTTCCTTTTTGTTTTCCCTTTGTAAAGACCCACAAATTTTACGCTTTTAATATTAAAGTAATTAAAAAATGAATTTTTAATATAAATAAGAATTAGGTGTCGTATTTATAAACATTGCAAAGTCATATCCAAGTTGATCAGTTTAATATATAATTTTGATATATCTAGAAATAAGGTTTGCGAAATAGAAGCATTACAGTGTTTAAACAACGTACGTAGCTATTTTTGGTCAAACGGGATAGATAGTCCATAACCCAACCTAACAACTATAAGTGAGGTCATGATACCCTTGTTGTCTTCTCTAGCCTCAATTTTCTTCCCTAATCCCAAAAACAACCTTAACTGCTCTATAATGGAAATTAGCAAATTAACTGAAATGCTTAAAACATAGACTGTCCAAAGCAATCAAATTATATGTCATTGCAAAGCCCTCGATGGGTAGGAGAAATGGGTATGATTAATTTTCTGAAATAATGCATGAACTGATCGAAACTGATGGTTAAACTTTGCTTCAATGAACTTAGAAGTTGATTTAGGGGTCTCCAATCCAGATGTTTATTACTGAAATTGGCTAAGAGGTTTTATGAATCTTACGGTAAGGAGTCAGTTAGTGGTTCTATTGTAGTCTAGAAAGCAATGCGGTAGCTGGAATTTATGCCAGATCAGGGCAATTAGGGTTCTTCAATGTTGCTATTTCTAACGCTTGAAGGGTCCTAGTGGTGTAGGGTGGTATAGCGTGGCGATGCTGTTGCAGGGAAGGCAGTGGCATGGTTTAAATGCCTTGTAGCGACAGTGGTTATGGTTCAAAGTTGGTGGCCGCTGTAGCATCGTGGAAGGAAGGAGGTTGTAGAGGTAAGGACATTTTTTAATTTAGCCCTAGTTAAACAAATAATTACATTTTAAACCCTAGAACTTCTGACCACCGTATCTTTCGTACATGAGGCTGTTGAACTCGTGGTAGAATTCTAGACGATTTGATGCTGCTTTTGTTTAGATTGAAGACTGTTGAAAAAAGCATGTTGGTATATTTTATTTAATTTAGTAAATTGAATTATGAATGAGAAAATAGATATTTATTGATGGAAAATTACAACTACCGGTCTGTGTCATGATTGTGATAAATTTGGTTATTTTGAATCTATTATGCATTGATTGGATAATTATAGTTGATTGTAGTGTTTTTGGGTGTTTAAGTAATGATTTGAATTGTAAATTAATTAATTAAAATGAAATGAATAAATGAGAGAGTTAGATAAATAAATAGTAATAGGAATTACTTTTAGATTGATATTTTTGAAGTTAATTATTATTAATAAATAAAATAAGATTTTAAATAATAACGATGCGAATTTCAGTAAAAAAAACATTGTTTAATGTAAATGATAAAATGATTGATTTTTCGATGTTTATGGTATGAAATGTTATTGTTATTAATTGAGTAATAAAATAAGGAAATGTTTTCTTAATAATAACAACAGTAGCAATAAAGGAATATTTTTCCAAAAATGTTTTCTATTTTAAAGTAAATAGAAATAAAAAAGGGTATTGGTGATTTAAAATAGACCATTGTACTTTTGGGAATAAATAGTAATAAATCTATTTAGGAAAGTGTCACAGAGGTTTTGATGTATATTATTATTTTGATGTAAAATAATAATAATAATAATAATATCATTTTAAAAAGTGAGTTGATGAATCTTACTATTTTTAACTAAATATGATGTTTTGGGATACTTGAAGAAATAGAGTATAATAAGGGATTTAAAAAATATTATAAGAAAAAGGGATTATTATTTTTTTAGATGAATAAGTAAAGGTGAATTTATGATAAACGATAATAAAACTATTTCATAACATAAAAGAATAAGGATACAAATATATTGTTTGAATGGTTGCAAAATGTGTTATTAATCGTCGGTTGTAGTTATCACATATATTTGATGTTTGATGACGTTATCGCTTTTTGATGATTGCGCATTATTTTACCATTATTGCCACTAAACGGTGGGTAGTTAATTATGATTATTTGATAATGGATGTTGTGTTACTAGTATTGATTGGATTATTACATATATGATAATATTGATGTTGTATTACTATTGTGGAGTGTTAGTATACACGGGATGATTTATGCGTACATTGGCGCTGTATTATTATAGCTGATAATTAATAATGTATGTAAGTATATTTATTTTGTTCTTACTTATTCGATGATTGGGGTTGACATTGAATGTTGTTGATGTTTAATAGTTAAATGTGATATTTCTATCGTTGCCTCATAAGATGGGTTATTGTGTTGGACAAGTAGGAATAATTTTTTCTAAGCTTTATGCATTGGTTACACAGGTTGTAATGGTCACATTGGCTGCATTGATTGCATTGGTTGGGATGGTTGTAATGTACCAGTAAGTATTTGGATGCAAGAGAAGAGCAACAACTAGAACTACGTGGGCTTGATCCCCAAAAGTGATAAGTAGGTAGTCCCTTTATTATATAGGAAATTAGCACAGCTAAAAAAATAGTTGACATCTTTTCCCTTTATTATATATATCTATGTATATGTGTAAGTTCATAGGTAAAAGTAAAGGAGGTGGAAAAGGGGTCTAGAATGAGTCATATCTATAGGATGGTTCGGTATATCTCTTGCATCGTAGTTACATAGATGTTGCATAATGATTGTTGTATTGAATTATGTAAATTATGCGATGATACTTAAATGGTTAGAATGAGATATGTATATATTGTTGTTCAAAATTCAGCTGTGAGGTTTTCCTTTTATTTATTATTTTAGAGTTTATTTAATTTTTATCTACCGGTGGCCCACTACTTTTAATATTTGAAATTAGTTGTAAGCATATTTTGAAGTTGTTTATAATTAATTGTTTGTAACGACCCACCTTTTCGGACGGTTTAAATCGACAATAAACCACACATGTCAACTCAAACCATTCAAAAGGGAGGATTGTTAATAGGGTAAATAAGAAAAGAAGAGAAAAGAAAGGAAAAACAAAACACAGAATCTCACAGCATAATGAAAAAAATATAATAATCAAAAAAAATATAATAATCAAATAAACACAGATTACACTTTAAAATAAAATTGGAGTTATACATATAGCAAAAAGAAATAAATAATGCAGCGGAACAATATGATGCAGTGGAATATATATAAAATAAACAATATACAATCTCCGTCTTCGTCCACCAGAATAAAATGGTCTTCAATACACTGAAAAGCTCAGACTGACCCAAGCGTAATGAAAAGACAAAACACTCGAGTCAGAACTAAAATATTTATGTAAGTTAAATCAACAATAAATAAATATGAGTGTGATGGCTTCGGAGATGTTTACAGGATATTACATCTCCTATCCAGTGTCTAACGTTCATGCAATAGTTTAAGAGATGTTCGGTATTCCATCTCCTAAGGATTCGTTAAACTATATATAGATAGTAGAATATGCTATTATAATATGTCTACAGTAAAGTAAAGTATTAAAATAGCATTAAGGCGTTACCATATCCCCCTTAAGACATTTTATATAAATGCCGTCGCCCACACAGTACTGTAAAATCCACCGCAAACTGGTGGGTTATCAGGGAGCAACCCATAGGTATGACATAAACCAAACTCGTAATGGGCTCGATAAGGCATATGACAAGGCACGTGAGGCAATGCTCAGGGTAGGATACTACCATTTTGTTGATCCGGACTAGTGGTAACGCATAGCAGCTACTACCGCCCACCTCGAGACACACTTCGATAATCAAAATCGAAGGGTGGCCACCAAATCAATCACAAAGTAATAAATATGGTATCGAAGAAATGTGCCCGATCGGGGGTACGACCCCACTTGGCTGGGCGTGGCTCCTGTCTTAGTCATATCAAGCTGACCCGAGGGGGTTAGGGCTGCATTCATACCTCAGTAGCGTTCGTCCAACCATCCGACTTCATTCTGGATTCTCCACCACGTGCACAGTTGTTAAAGTGGTTTTCAATATTGGAAGAGAGTATGAAAATATCCGATCCTAGTCACTTTAACAACCAAATGCTTATTTCACACCGGTTGGTTCTTTTACATTTCCAAAACCGATTCATAATTGATAACGAAATATCATATTCACTTCAAAATCATATCACATTCGAAATCATATTAACTTTCGAAAACGTTATTCACTTTAAATCATATTCATTTTTAAAAATCATAACCACAAAATAGGTTAAACCATTATATCAAAATATTTGCATTTAAATCAATTAAATCTAAATCATAACAGTTTCAACTTTAAACAGTTTGAATATTGAAAGTAGTATTACATATATTGGTGTAACGACAGGGCGATTTTCAACCTCCGAAAATCGACACTAATACATTCACTGTATAGAGTGCTGAGGAATCGAGTGCTGGAAATACCAAATTGTTAAGGTTTAAGAAGAAAGAGATAGAAGAAGAAATAGAAACAACAGCACAGAATCTCACAATCGCAGCAGAACAAATATAATGTACAATAGCTGCATTTTATACAAAGAAAGCTGCAGTAGTTAATACACATACACAGTATCAGAGTACAACAAATCTGGACAGTTATAATAACTTGTCCTCAATTGCTGTTTGTAAAGCCTATATTACACAGCGAAATATAGTCGAATACTTGCAATACGCCTCTGCCTTCCAGCTCGTCTCCTGGACTCCAAAAGCGTCATAACCTGAAAATCTGTATTACTCGGTCTGACCCGAGCATTACAATAAAGTAACACCCGAGTTAGGCTGAAAACCAGCGTGAGTAAACACATTTAATTTGAAATACTGGCGTTATCAAAATCCTTGGAAACCAAGGTAACTCGTACAACACGATGAGTTTTTATCTCATTTATAACCAAACATTTTTTTCGAAATCCATTGATATTGTAAAAAAATGTCTAGGTACAGGTTACTTATTTAAAGTAGTCAAATTTGTAAATATCCAATTCCAACATATTAAACTTTATAATCAAAAGCCATAAAGGTTAGCGGTGATTTTCGAATCGAATTGGTTCCTGATAACACTAACATCCGATCCCGGTCTCTTTGAATTCAAGCAATACATTTTTAAAGAGTAAATTGTTTTAAAATAAACAATTTATGTTTTGGGAGACAATACTATAATATGGAAATTTATTACATAATCTCTTTTCAAATAAACATATCATTAATTTGTTCCAACTATTTAAACTTGTCTGGCCATTTGATGGCACAGACAAGGATAATAGGAATAAATGTCCAATAGAGTTAAGCAAAGATATAGATTGCTAATTTAACTACCAATAACAAATATCAATGCGATTCACTCCTTAGGATTTTATTAACTTTACTTAGCCGATTTCATTTATATTCTTATTCCAAATTAACTACAATTTAAAGAAATTGTAAAAACAATCTATTTTTAGTTAATTGTAGTTTAATACTCTTTTAATGTCCACTCAGTTGATTTATATAGATTTCAAATCAAATAATCATGCAATTAATTACCATTTAAATTATGAGATATTATTGAATTTTAAATTTCGGATTTAAACAAAAAATAGATTTTTAGTATAAATAGAAGAAAATATAAATTGTTATATAATATCATATGTAGATTCCATTATTCTTCTTTCACTTTTTCTTCTTTTTTTCCTTTTTTCCCTTTGTATTTCTTTTTCTCTTTCTTTTCTTATTTTCCTTTTTTTGACTAAAATGGTACACGCGAATAATAACAAGGCTGGACTATTTATAGATGGAGGGAAACCTTGGAATATAAGGCTGAGATTGTTTTTTTCCAGGCTTTTACATTTTTTCTTTTGTTTTATTTTCTTGATTTGATTTCCAACAAAAAGTTATTTTGATTTGAAAATAAGTAGATATGATTTGAAAAAAGATGATTTGATCTAGGGATTTATTTGATTTATTATGTTGATTTTCCATTGAATTTGATATGCATTTGTGAGGTTATCTCCTTTTCCACATGCATGTACACTTCATATATATATTTACTTATATATGCATTTGTCATCAATATTCATATGCTTACACTTATTTATATACACATTTACACAATTATTTGCATGTACTTGTCACCATATACGTATATATTAATTTTGTACACATTACCTCATATAGGCATATATGCATATACATAATTTATATACTCGTATATTTTTAATTATCATAAAGCTTATGTTTATATATACATATATATCTACATATAATTTTATGGATATTCCATCTTAAAATTTTAAATTGTGGAGTTTATATATACATATAATTTAAATATTTCTCATATCCATGAATTTATATTTAAAATTTGAATATAGTTTTAATAAATTAAGATATTTCCAATACCAGAGAATTAAATTTTAAATGATTGAAATTAATTAATTACCTCATTAACAGACGTCAAAAACTTGGGTCGTTACATCCTCTCCCCTGTAGAAATTTTCGTCCGCGAAAAGGAATGAAACGAAATGTTTTAATTTTGATTCATATTATTTATTAATCATTCTTTAAACATTTTAACTTCCTACTCTTTTATTTACAATTTTAAAACACTTTAAATCCCATAGTATTACCAAATTATTTTCATAAAAATACTTTCCATAACTTGATGTCCAAACAAGTTCATCCTTGTTCTCATAGAAATTTAGTATACACTGATCAGACATAGGACTGAAAATCTATAAGTACTTAGTAGACCCGGTTTCAGCACCAAGTGAAAATACTTAAAAAAAACTTTTCAAACATGCAATGGAAAGAATCACCCCCTCCCATGGATCGCAGTTAGCACAATGATTTCGTCGCTATCTCGTCGAAATCCATAAGAAAACTGTAGGCATCTGCACCTCTTGACTTTCGCCATGGGAACCGCAATAGATAGCAGCCACACCCAGGGTTGCGTTGCCATCACAGCAAAACCCGTGCAACTGTAGGCATCAGTGCCATCAGAATTACGCTGCCTAATGAAACTTCACCACATAGATAGCATACTACACATAGGCCACGTCACTATCTCAGTGAAACCCAATGTAGATTGTAGGCACTTATTGTCGCACGAATTCCACCGTGGAACAACATAGATCGCAATCTACCGATGTTACGTCGCTCTCCTAACGAAATCAAACATAGATTGTAGGCAATCACTACCACTCGACTTACGTTATGGAGACGCAGTAGATTGTAGTTACAATAAAGGTTACGTTACCATAACAGCAAAACCAAATGTAACAGCAGGCATCTGCACCACTCGACTTACGCTACCCAATAATGATCATCAGGAACTCGAGTTTTGTCCGGACATCCTCTGGGATCCCAATTTCATTGAACCCGCCGTTAGGCTTCTAAGCAGAACCACCTAGTGGATCTCCTACTATAAGTTTCGATTCTCAATGGGGGTGCCTTTTTTTTCATACCTTTCTCAAAACATATCATACTATATACATATATAGTACCTTACAAATCATACTCTTTATATGCATCACATGTAAACTTCATTTATACAAATTGATATCTTTACCAAATTTCCAAAATTGACTTTTTGCTAAAATAAAATGCCTTTCAAAATCAATGGGTTCCAAAACCTTTCCAGTTTCATTCTCATATATATAAATCATCCTTTCAACTTGAATAACTTTCGGATCAATAGTTTTTGTGTCCACTTCATACTCATATAAACTCCATTTAGTATTTCAAAGATCATTTTCATTTGATTATTAATTCAACGAGGGAAGTCTGAGTATATAACTAATATTTATAATCATAGTAATGCCAAATCAAATTTTCAAGTTCAATTTCCTTTACAAAGTTATTTGTTACATTACTTATTTCTTATAAAGTAAGTTCAGTTATAGTACTATCCAACCTTCATTTTAAATCATCATACTGGTTCAAAATATACCATTTCACTTCAAAATCATTTTTGCTTTAATATCTTGATTTCGATTCCAATTCAAATTTTGCTTCGAATTTCCATTTGGGTTATGACTTCAATTTTTAACCCAATTCGTATGTAAATCCATGGTTAAAATAAAATCAGTTTCCACTCTGACCAGTTTGAATTTAGAAAATAGCTTGAATAGCTTTAAAATAATTAAATAGTTAATATAAGATAGTTTGAGTATTAAAAAGAATGGTTTGTATGGAAAATAGCTTGGAAAACTCCAAAATAATTTGAATATTTAAGAAGATAGATTTTAAGACAGTTTATATAAAACAGTATGTTTGAAAATAGTTTCAGAGTAAAATTGATTCAACTTCCAATTTCCAGTTCAAATCAATTTCAATTTCCATTTCCATTTAAATTGATTCAATCTCGATTTCAATTCAAATTAACTTTGATTCGCATCCTGATTTGAATCAATTTCCATTTCGATTTCAAATTAATTTAGTTTCGATTTCCATTCCAATTAATTCAATTCAATTTCAATTTGAATTAATTTCAAATCCATTCCTAATCTTTAACCATCTCGATTTATATAAATTCGAGTTCGATTTTTAAAATGTTAATTTAATCACTTATTTCAAACTAACTCTTAATATTTAATTTAACAATCAAGTCTTTAAAATAATTTAATTCTAAGCCCAAATTTCAAATATTTATTTTAAATTACGTCTACTTGAACTTATTTTGAGGTTCGAGTAAGAGTTCAAATCTTTTTAGTTAATAAATTTATGGAATTCAATTTATTTTCCAATTATAACTTCAAAATTTTATACCTAACTCTTTAAACAATTCTGACTAACAAGTTTGTTTTAACATTTCAAGCTTAAGTACTAAATGATTCCATTTTCATAAATTCAATTTTATTTTTATTTCTATTCAATTTCAGAGTTGGATATATATCATTTCAATCCACTTCTTAATTTATTTGAAAAAAAATCCAATCTACAGTTTTATATATATTGTAAATAACAAACCGGATGATAACAGGATATGTCAAAGTAAATAAACATCCAAATTATCCAAAACATCAATCAATAGCATACATCAAAAAATTTCCAAAATTCGAAACTCATTTTATTTCAAAAATCTTTTTAAAATCATTCACACATAACCTCTTTTGCAACTCTTATCAAACTTTTGCCCTTTCCTTTTACAACCTAATTCATTTAACTCTCACAAGTTAAATCTTATTTCACCTTGAAATTCTGAATTCGGTTTATAAGTTCAAAACTTATTTAGCTTACCCTGAGTTAAATTCCAATTCATTTAATCCATTTAGACTTCTCAATTTAAATTTTACATTCCAAATTCAATTCTTATTAATATCACTTCCCGCTTATAAGTTCAAAAACTTATTTTTCTTTGGTTTATACTTCTCGTTTTAAGGGGGTTCCAGAATTCAACTCCCAGTATTTATTTCAAATCAACTTTGAAACCATATATGTCCACCTATATATATACATATATCTCATTCACATATCAAGTCACACTTTAATTTTTAAATCGTTCTTGGTTTCTACCCAAAATATATTCCTTTGGAATTTTCAAAACAACTCTTGTTTTCAAAGCAAAATTCCCACATCAAGATATATTCTCGTAATATTACTACTTATTATGTCCTTAAACACTTTGAAACACATTTCAAAATTTTCTAGGGCTTAGATTTAAAACTTCACATGTAAATTCATTTTAATCTATAAATCATGTTTATAAATTAAGCTTATATAATTTCACTCTATTTCATCATTGTTTATTCTAAAATAAACATCCCTTTAGTAAGACACGATAACCAATTTATGATAATAATCAGTAATATCCTATCTAGAAACCATATATTCCACAATAATTTTCTAGAAAAATTATCTAAAATATAATCAGGGTAACTAATTTCATTATAAAACACCTTGAAAAATACTTCTGGAATTTTAAATTATGGTTTGAATCCATTTTTAGCTTAACATATTTGTATAATTCATTCTTATCACATTTCTATTTGGTTATATATATCACCACTTAGATTTTATAATCTTATTTGATTATAACAACATCCAATCTACTTAATATACTATAATAACTTAGAAAATTTATTTATTTATGTATGAAAATATAATTTTATAAAATTATTTTTAAAACATTTTTAATTCATAATATAAGAAAATAACAAGTATGCCCTGATATATAATACACTCAACTCATTCTAGGGTACTACTGACCCTATCTCTAATGAGTAATCCCTCCTAAAGCCAAGGTTCTCGCTTGACCTTCAGCTCTAATACCATGTGTAACAACCTGGTAGGCTTTTCAACCATCCCAAGCAGCGGCCGCTTTTCGCCATGGCACCACATTGGTACCTCGAATTTTCTTTTATGGCCAGCCTCTCGACTGCGACCAACCACTCCGAGACATGTAGGGGTAAGAGTCTCCTACTCGCCACTAAACACGAAGCGAGAACCCCTTATCATGCTGTAATGAAGAAAATCCAATCTCGATCTCTTTGAATCCAAGCAATACATTTTTAAAGGGTAAATTGTTTTAAAATATGCAATTTATGTTTAGGGTGACAATACTATAATATGGGAATTTATTATAGATTCTTTTTTCAAATAAACGTATCATTAATTTGTTCCAAATATTTAAACTCGTCTGGCCATTTGATGGCACAAACAAGGATAATAGGAATAGATATCCAATAAAGTTAAGCAAAGATATAGATTGTTACTAATTTAACCACCAATAAAAAATATCAAGGCGATTCACTCCTTAGGATTTTATTTATTTTACTTAGTCGACTTCATTTATATTCTTATTCTAAATTAACTACAATTTAAAAAAATTGTAAAAACAATCTATTATTAGTTAATCGAAGTTTACCACTCTATTTAATGTCTACTGGTTGACTTATATAGGTTTCAAATCAAATAATAATATAATTAATTACCATTTAAATTATGAGATATTATTGAACCTTAAATTTTGGATTTAAATTAAAAATAGATTTTTAGTATAAATAGAAGAAAATATAAATTGTCATATACTATCATATGTAGATTCCATTATTCTTCTTTCCCTTTTTTTTCTTTTTTTTCTTTTTTTTCTTTTTTACCCTTCTCATTTTTTTCTCTTTCTTTTCTTATTTTCCTTTTTTTTGACTAAAATGATATGCGTGAACAATAACAAGGCTTGACTGTTTATAGATGGAGGGGAACCTTACAACATAAGACTGAGATTGTTTTTTTCCAGGCTTTTTACATTTTTTCTTTTGTTTTATTTTCTTGATTTGATTTCCCATGAAAAGTTTATTTTGATTTGAAAACAAGTAGACCTGATTTGAATAAAAGATGATTTGTCATGGCGGAAAGTGGCCGCTAACATTAATGTAATGTTAACTCTTGAAATATATTCCCATGAAAAGATTGTCTCCTTATGTACAGACATGTACACTTCATATATATATATATATATATATTTGCATCATATATTCATATTTTTACACTTATTTATATACACATTTACACATTTATTTGCATGTACTTGTCACCATATATGTATATATTTACATTTATACACATAACTCATATAGGCATATATGCATATATATAACTTATATACTTGTATACTTTTAATTGTCATAAACCTTATGTATATATATATATGTATATATATATATATATACTTTTAGTTTTATGGATATTCCATCTTAAATTTTTAAATGGTGGAGTTTATATATACATGTAATTTAAATATTTATCATATCAAGGAATTTATATTTAAAATTTGAATATAGTTTTAATAAATTCAGATATTTCCAATACTAGAGTATTAAATTTTAAATGACTGAAATTAGTTAAGTACATCATTAACAAGCGTTAAAAACCCGGGTCGTTACAATTGGAATATTTATACATTAAAAATAGTATAGATATTAAAATATAGATAAAAGTTGTTTATAAATTCAAAATCCTATATATATTAAAAGTTGTTTATTAATATAAAATGATATATATTAACAAAGTTTATATTTTAAAAATAGGCTATAGATTAAAATAGTGTATATATTAAAAATAGTTATATATTAAAAATAGATTATAGATTAAAATAGTATATATATTAAAAATTGTTTATATATTAAAAATAGTTAATGTATTAAAAATTACTAATTTATATTAAATTAGTTAATATGTGAAAAGTTGTTTATATGTTAAAAGAGTTTGCATAGTAAGAGAGTTTATATCGAAAATAGTTTCAAATTAGAATTGTTACTCCCAATTTGACAAACCAATTCAAATCAACTTTAGTTCCAAAATTCAATTTAAATCAATCTAGTTAATGATAATTTAATTCCAATTAAATTCTTTAATTTTGATTACACCCTTTTATTAAATCAACTATAAAATTATAAATATAATTAACATTAGTTACATTTTATTACATTCATATTTTACAGTTATCATCTTTTACCATATTAACTATAATATTTCATTTATATTAAATTCACATTGATTTCCAAATTAATTCAACATATTAAATAATAAAATAATAATTAAAATAGTTGTCACTTTTAAGTAATTTAATCACATTTAAAATTTTATTGCTCACAAACAAAGATTATAACTACTTACCATACCACGGATTTCATATCCTATATTAACCAATTTCAATTAATTACATACAGTCTCACCATTTAAATACAACCTTCAATCTATTCCTTATTTATCGTTATAACCAAATTAACTTTACAATTATTTCAATTGATTGAAATTACATTAAAAATAATTGTAGATAACACTCAAACAACACTATTAATCATATTCTAATTATTTTTCTCATAAATAATTCATAATTTTTATTTCTCACAATATTAAATTGAAAAATCTTAATTAATTAATATTTTTAATTATCGAAAATTATGGATCGTTACATTTTTGATGTTAAAAATAGTGGCTCATCACATTTAGTATGAGATCTTAGATTTAGCTATTCCCTGAGCCTTGGATAGGTTTGACCCTTAGGTTATGATGAGTTATACCTTAGGTTGGGTTAAAATATAGAATAAGAGAGCGAATTGATTAACAATTGTATGCTTTGTGTGTATGGATTGTTTTTTAACCACCGTTACCTTACA
Source organism: Allium cepa (assembly GCA_030765085.1). Classification (NCBI taxonomy): domain Eukaryota; kingdom Viridiplantae; phylum Streptophyta; class Magnoliopsida; order Asparagales; family Amaryllidaceae; genus Allium; species Allium cepa. The sequence goes on from CM060928.1 coordinate 225,033,313, forward strand.
CTAAAATGATGCTTATTTATGATGATGGAAGATAAATAAAGTAAGAGTGGGTAGGATGGACACTTATAATAGGGGTTAAGTGTTGGTTATAACCCAAGTGACACACATCATATATTAAATTACAGTTAAAACCATACCTTAATCGGATGGAATTAAAGTGAACAATTTTGTTTTGAAAAAATTATAATTATACACTTCTGATTAGATATTATATTAAAAAGAAAAAAAATTGTTTTTGGGTATCGAAGTGATTTGGTAAAAAAAAAAGATGAGAATAAAGTACATAATTTGGAAATAAAATATTTTAATAATGATATTTTTGAAAAGGAATTGTGAACATAGTAAAAATATTTGTTTGAAAGTACTTTTAGTACAAAAAGGTGTTTTAATTAGACATGGGAAGTTATTTCAGTCTTTAAAGAAACATTTCTGTGAGAAATTCTAATTGTTTAAAACTTTCTTTAGAGTGCTTTTATAACAGTATTATGATTTAGAAATGTTTTGTTAGATATGGGAATAAAATTTTAAAAGAGAAATTTTTTAATAAATATTTTATTTGAAAGTATTTTGATAAAAGGATTTTGAATTTAAAATATTTATTTAAGCAAGAATAATATAATAGAAACATTTTAGTTAAAAAAACTTTTGGAAACTTCCTTTGACTAGGGTAGTTTTTAACCTCATTATGACTTAGAATTTTTTGTAAAAATATTAGGTATTGTATAAAGAAATATACCAGTTAAAAGGATATTTTAAAGCCTATATTATAAGGTTTGAGGATATATGATGTTTTAAAGAAGAGAAAACTATTTTTATAATAACATAGAACTGGAATTTTTTTATTACCTTGCTAGAGAGTATTTAATGAAAACCCTTATTTTAAAAGAAATTTTTTTCTGATAAAAGATACTTTACAACGTATATTATATGAGTTTAATAAGATTCATTACAAGAAGATTATTTCCATAAAAATATATTTTATTTTAAAGGAATTATTTTCTCAAAAGAAGAAATTTGAAAATAATATAGTGGAAATATTTTTACTCGGGTAGTCATATTATTGTTTAAAACATTTCATAATAATTGATGGAAGTATTTTATTTGGGAAGTGTCTTTTTAAGTAAAGAATGTAATATAGTATTTGTTTCAGTGGAAAGTTCTATCAAAGAAGTATATTTGATTTTAGAAAATTTTGTTTTGAAAATTGATTTTTGTTTGTAAGGATTTTCACTCAATGCTTACTCTTTGAAGAATGATGTTCGAAGAAAAAAAGCATTCTTGAGTAAAGAGTTTTTAAAAGACCTGACTTGAAGATCATTTTACTATGAATATATAGTATAAAATATCTAGTTTTATAATATCTTAAGAAAATACTTTGCTAGGATGGGATGATTTGATTTGGAGTTAATACATTTATTTTAAATAACTAACTTCAAAGGTGTTTGCTGAAAAGTATTTTGTTGAGAAAAGGTTTTAATTGAGAAATATATAACTAGACTTTATAACATAAGGTGTGAAATGACGGGGTTAAGGATGAGTTCTGAGTTGCCCAACATTCACTATGATGATGTTATATTTATGATGATTGTGCATGAGTTCCCCTAAAGAGCTACAGAGATGTCTAGTTATTCCATTTTATGGAGAAGAAGGGGATGTGATGTAGAGACTGCCCATTTCAACGTATGGGATGGTGACCTTATGCTCATGTTTGCTTGCTCCTATAGGATTGTTTTCACGCTAGAGGAGGGGTGAATAGGGTCTACTAAAAATGAATGCGGAAATAAAAACAAAAACAGAAAGCCATGAAGAAAAGATCACACACAATTTTACCCAGCTTCGGAAAAACTGCCTACATGTTGCACCTAAGGTTTCTACTAGAAATTAAGTAAATGGTTACTTGCAAAAAAAAAGTAAACTCGCGATACCCGCTAACTCGATTAACCTAACTTTAAGCTTAAAACTCTGCCACAACTCGGCCACTAAGTTGCGAATTCTCAAACTATACCCCGTAGTTTGTACCTAGTTACACAACTAGTAATTTACCAAATTTAAAATAGAAAGTTATAAATATAAATAAAACTAAAAGTCAAAACCCTATTTTTATAAACGAAGCTCAATGAAAACCCAACCCAAGTAATAATTAAAGTAAAGACTGTCTTCCACTTGTTTTGTTTATGAAATGTCTTCGGCCGATTCCTTTTGTTACTCTTCAAAACTAGGGTTTCATTTGAATTTGGAGTCGCTACTGGGATATAGCAATTCGAATCAATTGTTGTATGCTTTCATTTCTTAATTCGCTGCTTCTTCAATCGGTATAATTCAATTGCTCCAAAAGGGTTGAGTTCGACTTCGGTATGTTTTGTCTCTTGAATTCTTTCGTTGATTATTTTTGAACTCTTGGTTTTTGTCGATGATGAATTGGGCATTTATAGGGATTGAAACCCTATAATTTTGTTTCATATATTTTGGTTTGTATTCTTCAATTACTTTGCCCAGCCATTCGATTCTTACTTGAATGATCGTGATGATTTTGACTTGTTCATTAGTTGATATATTCGAATATGTTTGAATCTGTTCTATTCTTTGCTCCTACGACTTGTTCATACTTTGATTACCGCGTGGCATTTGAATTTGATATATATATATGTATGTATGTATGTATGTATGTATGTATGTATATACTGATTTCGGGTTTTTTTGACTTCCTAAAGTCTGACTTTTTCACTTTTGATATATATACGAATATAGTGATATATATATATATGCATATATTTGATAATACTTTGAACATTTTTTGACTTTCTGGTTTTGATATTACTTGATCAATTCACTATGCTGCTGTTCCAAATTCTGATGCATCATGCAGTTAAACAATCGTTGAACTAAATTGATATCTGCCACTTGAGAATTTTGACTTTCTGCCTTGTTGCATCTCTTTGAAAAATTATTATCACTTCATTATTCAATGCACTTGGTCACTTGCATCATGTAGATTATATTGCACATGTTCACTTGCATTTGTCTGGTGCACTTGTATTCTTTGGCATAAATTCCGGTTGTGTTGTTTTCATATGTTCATGCCTTCTTATCTAAACTGATATGTGTGTGTGTGTCTATATATATATATATATATATATATATATATATATATGCATACATGTGTATATGTGAGACTGGTCTAGTTATGATTGCTGCATGCTCCAATGTTTCCTTGATGTCTCCTCTGTTGCATATGTATATACATGTCACTGTGCTTATGTGGTTCCATTTGAAGTCTTGTTTCATGTTGATTTTCTTTGCATTTTGATTTTGTATTCTCTGTGCATGTCTGGTGGTCTGGTTTCATATGAGTCCGGTCTGGTTTTGTTCCTCTTGAAGTCTGGTTGCATGTGAACTTTGTACATTTTGTGATCTGCACTATTTTCTAGCCATAAATTCTGTTTTGTTTTGTTCGAGTCATTTCATTTATTTGGTCTTGTTACCCTTGCATTGTTTCGAGTTAAATTTCCCTAGTGCCATGTACATGATGTCATTTGCACTTGGTTGGTCTGCACTGTGCTTGTTAGACTTACAAGCTTGATTGTTATTCTTGTTTTGTAGTGCTTGTTGCTGGTTTGAGTATGTTTGTATGTCACCATGTGTTGCCTTGTTAAGTTATTTCCATGTTCACTTGCTTGTCTACTTCAATTGAGTCAAGTTCACTTCCCTGTCCTTATGTTCATTGTGCCTTTTGCTCTGTCCACTTCGAGTGCTTGCTTCCTCACTTTGTTGTATGCTTTGATTTTCATGTGTGTATTTTGTTGAGCTACAGTCATGTTGGTTGTTTTTGCATTTGTACTTGAGTTGAATCCATTTTAGGCTTGGGTTTAACCTTATGCTCACCTGTCCCTGCAATTTTAACAAGCAAGTGTATATCGATGTGCACGACCTTGTGGCATGTACCATGATACATGTACATGTCATAAGTTGTTTGTGTAAGATGAATTAAAAAAATGAAGCCAAAACCCAAATAACTAAGGCAAACAATATTTTCAGAACACATACTTTATTGTGCACTACAAAATATTTCTTTTTCAATTTTACCGCATCAGTGTTTATTTTGCATATAGTTTAGATGCTGGATACATATGGGAACAGTGTTGAAGATCAAATACGAGTGATGAGTGAATATGTAGTGAAGTGAAATATGTATGTAAAACAGTAAAGTGAAAATTTTGTTGTAATTGAAGTTGTATTGAAAATGTGTAAATGTAGTGAGAGCTCAAATTTGTAGTAAAATATTTGCTTGAATAAAATATTTGTTTGAATATGAATTTCGATTTATTTATTTTATTCAATAAATATTTATTTAATTATGTGGAAAAAAATAGTACAATAACAAATACATTTAAACGAATATATATGTTTATTATCATCAAACAAAAATCATAGGCAATTGTATTCTAAAGCTCCTACTAAATTGATTGTATTGCATTGTTTATTGTTATATTATTCTCAATTAACAAATTTTAGCCACTTATTTACCTGTGTCTTTATAAAATTTATGACGTGCTCAGTTAAATTAATTTCCTATGCCTTTATTATTATTATTATTTTGAAATTGGAAACTTAGATGTAGCACATATTAGTACTACAAGTCTTAGGTAGTATACAACATAATACATGTCGATATATATTCGAATCACTCTACGTAAGTTTTGAACCTTTGACCTCTCGTGCCAAAGTCAAAGCGCTTAACCATGGGACAATGGTGCTTGTCACCTATGCTTGTATTATGTTGTTGGCTGTCTTGTATGTGCCCATGTATTATGATATATTGTGCACTAATATGGTTGACTGATTATAATTATTTCACCGTCTTACAATGCCTGTATTATGTAACCTTGTTTTTTTGTATAATGATGTGTTCATGCTATGTTTACCTGGATTAATCTCTTTTGCTTGATTGGTTGTAGTTGTTTGTTCGTTTACTATAGTTAGTTTGTTTGTTGCTTGTTGTTTATTTGTCTGCTATGTATTATAACTTTATGACGGTCGTTATCTAATATTGACTTTTAGAAGTGTTTTCATTGGAGAAACTAGTAGGATATTAAGAGACATATTTAGTTTAGTCCTAACAGAATATGATAATAGTTTTCTATGCTAAGGAAAAAGAATATCTGGATTGACTAAGAGATGTGAAGATGTTCCTTAGATATACAGTAATAGTGATTAGAGGATTTTGGTAACTAAAGACTTAGTACGTACCATTAGGTAATCAAGGCAATAGGCGAGAGGTTCGGTGTGCAAAGGAATTTTGAAAACATGCATTTCAAAAAAAATTGTATACAAACAATTACGAGCTTCCATGAATGTTTTTAAGACAAAGGTTTTCTATTTTGGAGGGCTTTTTAAGGTCCAAAGTTCTAATAAAATTATGTTTTCTTCAAAATCATTTTTTATTGATTTATAATAGAGAAAATATTTTGAGAAACTATTTTATAAAATGGTGGTGCCATTTTTATGAAGAAAAGGATTTTTGTTTTAAAGGAAGATGGAAGCTTTCATTTGAAAAAAAAGGTTTTGATAAATGTTCTACTTTGAAGATGGATTAGAAATCTCCTCGCTAGTTGATCCCTCTTTTGGTACTTTGAGTGAGTCATCCCTATCATCAAAGAAAAGATTCACTATAAAAGGTTACTAGAATTAGATTTTTCGATGTGATCTAAAGATTAGAACAAGATGGGTTCTAATATGGATGTGTACTAAGGGATCATTAATGCTCGAAGGTTTTGATGTTGCTCATAAGCATGGGTATGTGAGGATGCTTACCTACGCAACGATGGCCCTCGGATCATAAGATGTTTCATTCTGTCTTACCCTGGACTGAGTGCAATGACAGTCTAGTTCTTGGCCCTCTAAGTGGAATGGATGCAAGCAAGGAAAACGAATGATGATGAGTACTCATATATCCCTAAGTACGATACTCTAATGATTGTTAGTGTTCAAATCCTATGATGGTGGTCATTTGGAAGAGACCTTATGATGTGGGTCAAAGGATTGAGGATTGATGCGGCTGTTGCATGAGTAGATAGCCATAACAATTTGAGGATTCGGCAATTACTAGGCATATTATTCTAAGGATATAGCAACGACTTGGTATATTTTACTTTGGGAATGTAATTATAAGCGGATTATAGGATATTCGAGATGATGAGGAAATGGAATGATACACTGATTATTATGAAGATGAGACTAGGAAGGAGTTCATCGACAATTTTGAGGATACACATATTATAATGGATGTGCATCAACATAGGAACTAACACACACGTGTTATTGGTTGATAGGATGGTGATTATACAGTATTATTTTGAGTGTGCATATTTATTTCAATAGGCCATGCTAGTTATTAACTTAAGCGTATTCATTTAATTGTACATGCATATTTTCATTAGCTTATGTTTTGTTATGGACTTTTGTTATGGTTGAAATATGGAGATGCGTAATATGGCTAATCTATGGTTGAGATTGTTTCAAATTTTTGTTGAAGGAGTGTTATTATTGCATATTATAGTTTGGATTGTATGATTGAAAAAGTGCATGTAGTTCTATTTTATGTAGAAGTTTGAATTCATTGTTGTGAATGACTTGTATACTATCACGACCGTTACCCGGGTTTTTAACCCAGCAGAATCCATTGATTTCGAAACAACTTGGTCAACTCAGAAGTCAACCAAAAGGACTAAAACAACAAGCCAAATGGAGTCAAGCAAAAAAGAATGGAAAATGCACTAAGGACATGGATTGCTAGCGATCCATTAGATTCGCTCAGGGCTCAACCGATTCTCTTGCATCATGATCCAACACATATTTTAGAAACAATGACTGAGTTTGAATGGATTCTGAGTTGGTTAAATCTAGAGACAAGCATCCGTCTAGCCCAATCAGCAGCTAAATACAAATAACAAGTAAACCATCATCAAAACAAGGCGACGTGAAATAAGACTACATGAACAACATCGACACAAGACAACAAAGGCACTCCAAACACAAAAGTCAAAAAATAGGCCAAGTGTATGGATTGCTAGCGATCCATACACTATGGATCGCCTGCAATCCATACATAATCATAGTGTCACTACGATTCAAATGGAACAGGGTAAAGGGAAGCGCTAAGGAATCAGCTTCCTTCGGGCATATTCTATGGATTGCTAGAGATCCATGGATAGCTAGCGATCCATTCTTTTGGCTCGGGTCGCGGCAGAACTTCCACTATTCCTTCCTATGATCATCTGCAAACATCTGGAAAATGGGCCTGCCCCAGCAATTCTCCAACCTCTGTAAATACCATCCTTCCTGCAATATAAATGGGATCTTCCAAACTGGTTGCTGAGACTCTGCTGAAAGCTTTCTTCACTCCTCTTTTTCCCCACAATAATCATCCAAATAGTTCACTGTGATTCTCCAGTAAACTCTATCATAGGGGACTTGATCTAACTAGGGATATTCAAGGACTTTGTAATCTAATCAACTCTGTAGCAGCAATCAGTCAATAATAATAAAAATGGACGTAAGATTCATTAACAGCCAAACCACTATAAAAATATTCTTGTCTTATTTTTATTTCTGCTTTTTTTTACATTTATTCTCTATATTATTGCTCTATAAGAACAGGGTTGGTGCTTTCACACTCAATCCAAGGTGTTGATCCATTCTTTGGGTTAACAATAACTAATAGTGTAGCATGGTTGTTAGATGTAATTTTATGTTAACATATAATTGATATGTTTCCCTCTATTTTGTGATTGAGTCCATGATGAAAGCTTATTAATTTGGCTGAAAGTTTTTTTAGGGATTGCAAATGCATAATTCTATTAATGAGGAAGAGTGTGAATGACCTGTAAGTCTTATTCTTTTAATATTAAAGTAATTAAAAAAAGAATCTTTAGTAGGAATGAGAATTAGGTGTCATATTGCGAAGATATTTTTGAGTTGATTAGTTTGATATGTAATTTTTAAATATTTGGAGTTATTGTTTGCGAAATAGAGGCATTACATTGTTTAGACGGTGCATGTAGTTATTTCAGATCAAACTAGATAAGCAACCCATAACCTAGCCTAATAAATATATAAGTGAGGCCACGAAACCCCAGCCATCACCCCTAACCTCGGTTTTCATTCTTAATCCCGAAATCATCTCTAACTGCTATACAATGACGATTAGCAAATTGATAAAAGTGATTAAAACCAAACTATCCAAACCCAATCAAGTTACATACCATTGCGAAGCCCTCACCAAGATGTAGAAATAAGTATAATTAATTTATGATAAAATGTAAACTGGAATCGATGGTCAAACTTTGCTTCAACTAACTACGATGGTCGATTTAGTCTAAGTTTTTATGGAGCTTGCGGCAAGGAGTTGATTGGTGGTTGTAATAAGGTCTGGAAAGCACCGTGGTGGCTAGAATTTGTTCCATATTGGGCTGGTTGAGGTTCGTCAACATTGCTATTTTTGATGCCTGAAGGGTCTGCAGCGGTGTACCACTGTAGAGCGTGGCGAGCCAGTTGTAGAGAAGGCAAGGGCAAGGTCTGGAATGCCCTGTAGCGATGACGGTTATGGTTTAAAGTTGGCGGTCACTATTGCACCATGGAAGGAAGGAGATTTTAGAGGTGAGGACATATTCAATTCAGCCCCAGTTAATTAAATAACTGCATTTTATGCCCTGAAACTTCAAATCTCTATATCTTTCACATACGAACTCTGATTCACGCATAGTTTCTTCCATTGGACTCGTGGTAGAATTCTAGATGATTTGGCGCTAGTTTTACTAAGATTAGAGACTATTGGAAAAAGAATATTGGTATATTTTATTTAATGTAAATAATTAAATTCTTAATTATAAAATAGATATTTATTGATGGAAAATTATAATTATTGGTATGTGTCATGATTGTTTGATAAATGTGGTTATTTTGAATGTATTGTACAATGTTTGGATAATTATTATCGATTGCAGTGTTTTTGGGTGTTTAAGTATTGATTTCAATTGGAAAATAATTAATTAAAATGAAACAGATAATCATGAAAGAATTAGACGAGTAAATAATAACAGGAATTACTTTAAGATTGAGGTGTTGGAAGTTTATTATTATTAAAATATAAAACGAGATTTTAAGTAATAATGAGAATTTCAATAAAAAAGACATTGTTTTATGTAAAAAACAAAATCATTGATTTTGTAATGTTTACGGTAAGAAATATTATTATTATTAATTGAGTAATAAAATAAAGAAATGTTTTCATAATAATAGCAATAGTAACACTAAAGGAATTTTTTTCCAAAAATGTTTTCTATTTTAAGATAAATAGAGACAAAAAGGAGTTTTGGTGATTTAAAATTGACTATTGTATTTTTAGAAATAAATTGTAATAAATCGGTTTTGGAAAGTGTTAAAGTGGTTTTGATGTATATTATTATCTTGATGTAAAATAATAACAATAATATCATTTTAAAAAGTGATTTGATGAATATCACTATTTTTGATAAAAATACGTTATTTTGGGGTACTTGAAGAAATGGAGAACAATAAGAGATTTGAAGAGTATATTATCAAAAAAGGGATTATTATTGATTTAGATGAATAAATAAAGGTGACTTTATAATAAACAATAGAACTATTTTAAAACTTAAGAGAATAAAGGATTTTGGAAATAAATTATAATAAATCAGTTTTGGAAAGTGTTAAAGTGGTTTTGATGTATATTATTATCCTGATGTAAAATAATAATAATATCATTTTAAAAAGTGATTTGATGAATATCACCATTTTTGATAAAAATACGTTGTTTTGTGGTACATGAAGAAATGGAGAAGAATAAGGGATTTAAAGAGTATATTATCAAAAGAGGGATTATTATTGATTTAGATAAATAAATAAAGGTGACTTTTTAACAAATAATAGAACTATTTTAAATTTAAGAGAATAAAGGATGCAAATGCATTGTTTGAATGGTTGCAAAATGCATGATTAATCATCCATTGTAATAAAAAAAGATGATGATATCGTACTTTGATAAGTGTGCGATATTTTTACTATTATTGCTACTAGACGATGGATAATTAGTTATGGTTATTCAATGATGGATGTTGTGTCACTAATATCGATTTGACTAGTACACATTTGATAATATTGATGTTGTATTACTATGGTGAAGTGATTATTATACACGGGATGATTTATACTTACATTGGTGATGTGTTATTATAGTTGATAATTAATAATATATGTAAGTATATTTATATTGTTGTTGCCTTATTTGGTGATTTTGGTCGGCATTGCATGTTGCTGATGTTTAATAGTTAAATGTGCTTTTTTTTGTTACATCGTATGATCGTTTATTGTGATGGATAAGTAGGAATACTATTTTTTGATTTTGCTTTAGTTATGAAGGATGTGATGGTTATAATGGTTGCTTTGATTGGATCGGTTGTGATGATTGCAATTTACTAACAAATGTTCGGATGCAGGTGGATTATTGGAAATAGAACTGCGTATGCTTGATCCTCCAAAAGGGGTATGTAGGTAGCCTTTTTCTATGAAAAAGCCACCGGTTCCCTTGAGGTTATAGTGTATAGAAATTGACGCCTTCCTAAAAATAGTTGACACCTTTTCCCTCTATTCTATGTACCTATGTATATGTGTAAGTTTGCAAGTGGAAGCAAAGGAAGGAGCAAAAAGGTGTGGAATGATTCATATCTATATGATGGTTCGGTATATCTCTTGCATCATAGTTAAATAGATTTTTCTTAATAATTATTTTATTAAATGTGTAAATTATGTGATGTATTTTATTTGAGCAATATTTATATGGTTAGAGTGAGACATGTATATGTTGATGTTTTCCGCTTTTAGGTTTCCCTTTTATTTATTGTTTTAGAGTTTATTTAATTTTTATCTACCCATCGTTCATTGCTTTTAATATTTAAAATTAGTTGCAATTGTATTTTGAATTCATTTATAATTAGTTTTTAGGAATTAAAAATAATGGGTCGTTACACTCTTTCTCCTGAATGGCTTTCGGGACTATAGTAGTATAGGGAGGAGTGGTTGACTTCTAAGCATGGATCTCTTCCTGCATCGATTTCTTTACTTCACTAAGAGCGATCTTATGGGTGGTGAAAGACTTTGAAGCAACAGGCTCTTCCGAGGAGAATGTGTAGTGGTGGTCTTGCTTTCCTATTCCATATCTACGATTGGATTGTCCCCTTCCAAAAGATCTCTAATCTTTTCAGCATTGAGTATGAGTCCAGATCCTATTATTTCGACGGTCTAAGTAGCTTGTAAAAGGATCACTATTAGAGCATGGGAAGGCATTGAAATACAAAGATGGATTGGTATAAGTTATAAGCCTCAAAGGAAGACAATTGTAGATTTTGGAGAAAGGGTGAATTATTCGAAATACCTTCAATGGAAAGTGGGTCTACACCAATAGGAGCATCTATAGTCGGAGCTGGAGTTTTTGTCTCAGAAGTCTGGCCCTCCTCAAAGCTAAGTGATAGTTGAACTCGGTAAAGAAGAAGTAAGAAGTGTATGTGTGTATGGCTCGGTGATATCTATGGAAAAAGCCTTTTAAGGTTAAGTGGGGTAAATAGGAACACTAACAATAATGAGGCTAGTCACTACAGCAATGGATAATAAGGGAGAAAAATCTATAAGAATTTCTTCAATGAGAGCATCCACTCACACTCTAGTCCATGTGTCAATGAGGATTCCTTCCATGATGTTATTCCTCCTCTTTCACTTTAAGCTTATGACCTCTTTCCAAGGCTTCTAGGTTTTCAGTATCAAAGAATTCAACAATAAATTCAAACTCCACAGAGGGATATCCCTTCCTTTCTATACGATCGTGCTCATCCTTCATCGTCTTATCGTCATTTTCAATGAGGATGTGAGGATAATCAACTCTGAGCCATTGGAGGTTTTTGGCTCTAACAACCATGTCATATAAGCCAAAGACTATAATATCAAAATTATTGGCGATGGTTTCTTTACCAGCAAGAGCTTGAGCAAGTTCAACCTAAGATCAATAAAGGTCGGCTTGAGCATCTCAACTTTGACCTCAATCTCGGCAACTTTATTGGAATTTAGTTTAGTTGCTAGAGCTATAATGATCTACCTTTCTTACTACTAAAGACGACACTAAATACATCCTCAGTATTCATGTGCCAATCATTTATTCATTCAAAAGACAGTCATTAAAGGTAAAAGAAAGAAAAGACAGAATAGAATCTCAAAAAATGTAACGGGTAACATATAATATATATATATATATAAAGAAAGAATTTCAATATACATACAATATTAGAGTATACAAATCTATTATCAGCTTGGACGGTTATAATAACCTGCCCTTACAATTGTTGATATCTACAACAATAACAAATGGCGAAAAGTAAAAGAAAATATGGAAGTACATCTTGGACCACCAGCTCATATCCTGAACCATAAAGCATCTAAAGCTAATCTAAAAATATGCTTGGCCTGACATGAGCATTATAAGAAACAATGCCCGGGTCAGTCTGGTAAAACCAGCATGACAAAAACTCAAAAAAATCAAACCGTGTTGGTTTCTATATTTGAAAACTTTTTCAAAATAAAGGTATCTCGTAAAACCACGCCGCATATAAACATGGATGGGTTTTTACCTTCCAATAACCAAAACTTTTTTAGACGAAAATCTAATGATGTTATCATAATGTCTAAGGCTTAAAATATTTATAATCAAGTAGTTGTGATGTATGTACATCACAATAATAACAGGTATAAAATCCAAAATCGAAGGCGCTTATTGGAGAATATATTTCCAACAATGGCAGGTAAGGGACTACCTTCTAAAAGATACACCGCTAGATAAAATGTACCCGAGGGCCTTATCGGGACCCTCTGCTAGCAAGACCGACTATCCCTGAATGGATAGTATCGAAAATGATAACCTCTTGATTATGATCAATCATAAATGGGCCTCAAAGCATACATATAGATATCGACTCTAGATAAGGCAATGATCATACCTAATGAGAGCGACCCACATAGCCTTACGGCATACAATGTTTTGACCATTACTGGGGTAAGCGGTTTAAGAGGCCACGATTACCATTTTCCTCATAGCAGACCATCTTGGAGTGCTAACACTGCCCTTCCGACAGAAATGTAATGCGCGTTCATCCATATAAGTTGTTGCAGGATCGAACTAACATTCACCATTTACTATCTTCCATTTTGGAATCATTCTTAGGTAGAATAATATAGCTCCATAGCACACTCCATAATGATCCATCATGAACATTACTAATTTGGAGTGGTTCGTATAAATCATACTTATCTGAAACCGGTGTCTCCCAACTAAGTGGTAATTTACGGCTAGCTTAATTTTGGTTCTTTAAAAGTATGCAGCAAGTATTCAAGTCCTCACTTAGGAACTCGAATAGACATAATACACTTCCCGATTTAAATAGGTCAAGATTTGACAGTCGATTATTTAACTATCAACTACACACTCAAACAATAATCTAGAGATTTAATTTGCCCATACCAACCACTAAGCCTCAAAATAAGTTTTCATTTATTTAAATCACTTTTTAGAATATTTATTAAAATATTCATGTACTTATCACACTGGAATAAGGATATTCATAAAACATTGTAAAAGATTTCTTATTTTAAACTCACGTTAAAAGGATCAAACAAATGTTATTTAAATTAGAAATAACGATAACCCCAAACACTATTCATTCGGCGTTAAGCATGGAACAAATGTCCACACTACCATAATTAAGAAGGTCGGTCAAGGGAAACCCCATCTCCAATTTTTTTATAAATTTCTTCAATAAATCTTTTTAATAAATCATTTCCATTTATGAAATCTTCTTTTATCAAATTTTAAATCTATTTATAAAGCTCTTTTATAAAGATCAAAAATCATTTATAAATCTCTTATACAAATACCCAAAGTTATTTTTAAACTCTTTTATAAATCTTCATTTATAATTCCCTTTTTAAAATATCATTTACAAATATCATTCGTAAATCTAATTTAAATAAGTCCTTTATAAAATATTATTTGCAAAATATCATTTGTAAAAAGCTTTATCAAAATTATTGGGCAACTTACAAAGTCATTTAAAACACTTATCCTCAAATTGATATAGAATTAAAGTCAACTAAAAACCATAAATTTACAAATTTGAAAGGAGGCTTAGCGACCACAATGATACTAAATCAAGTTACCATTTTAATTAAATTGACTGTAAGTCACATAACAGTTATTTACATAATCCAACATATATGTAAATAGAAATCCATAACCAAATCAGGGAATAATATGTCAATACAAACCAACCGGCAGATGCATGTCCAAATAAGATAATAGCAGATGGTAATTTATCCTACTAAATAGATGTCCAAACAATCTATTAAGTCTGATTGTAGCAGCATTGGGATTTATTCTGCTAAAAGATATCCAAATAATCAATTCAATTAAGTTATAGCAGAAAGGGGATTTATTCTGCTAATAGATGTCCAACAATCTATTCAATTTAAACAATAGCAGAATGGTGTTTTGTTCTACTGACAGATATCTAAGTTTAGTATAATTTATTCACAGTTGTATGATTAGATAATGGTATCGATAATCGAATCCTTTATGTTCAAATTATTTTTTGAAATAAAGTTGGTATTAAACACATTGATCCTTGGAAAACAAAGTAATTAAAATTTATCTCTTATCATTAATTACAAGTTAAACCCTTTTTTAAATCATAATTATATCTTAATCAAGTTTTAACTTAACTTCATTATTAATTAAGAAATAATTAACCTTTAATAGATGATTTATATATGAATAAAACCATTAATTAATCAATAATTAGAAATAATTAAATACTTACTTAATAATTAATTAATAGTTAACCCTACATCTAATTAATAATTAATTAAAACTAAATCATATACTTAATTCATTTTAATTAAAAATTAATTTACTTAATGAATAATTAATTAAAATTAATATTCCTTTAAAATTAGTAACCAATTCTTAATGAACTTGTTTAATACTTAATTATATATTAATTACCAAACTTAATAAATAAATAAATAAATAAATAAATACTTAATTAACTATTTTAATACTTATTATTAAAGTTAGAAACATTTCAAAAAATATTTAAGTATAAAAACTTAGATTTGCAAAAAATGAACCTTTTATCGAACAGCATGCATAGCGGTTATCATTATGGATACCATAACTAGAAAATATTTTTCTTAGCTTCCTTTTTGAAAACTTAACCTTTGAAAGCTTACTAGCTTTTCCAAAACATAAAGTAATAATTTGTAAAACCATAATAAAACTTGAAAGTTGAAAATGCCTTTCTAAAACTAACACCCATAGTTTTAACATAGGGATCTAAATTGCCAAACCATATAAAGGTGCTAACTGTTCTTAGCATACTATTGCATACACTTATCTATAGAGCATACAACACAATAATAATGATAAATAACTTAAAAATACAAATTTTGTTACATCCATAACATAATTAGACTTATTTACCAAGTCTAACGCAATTTCCAAGCCCAAGCACATATAAAATCATATACAAGCATATAAGTAACCGATAACCAAGCAATATCACATACTAATGCTAACATAACTTAAAGATGTTATTTTTATAAGAGGATGTGAGTTTTTACTCGCTAAACTTATTTAAATCTCTTCAAAACTTGGAAAGAGCCAAGATCTTTGAAAATCCCTTGGAAAAAATTGATTTTTGGACCTAAGCAACACAAAATGGGCTCGGACATGGACAACATAGGATCGGACATGTGCCTTGAGCTCGGCCTAGTTGAGTTTAGGATCGGCCTAAGGTGGTGTGGGGATGTGTGGCTTTGTTTAAGAAGGAGAGGTACTTAGAAATAAGAAGGAAGTATTTTTAAGTATTTTTATAAATCAAAAGGAGATAAAAAGAAAATTTTAAATTTTTCGAAAGGAGATGGAAGCCATTAATGGACATAAGAAGCTTTAAGAAAAAAGAAGAGTATTTTGAAAAAGTAAGAAATGAAAATGAAGAAAAAGGAGGAAAGTGGATTTGGTTTTATGGAAAAAGAGATAAGTGAAATTACCTTTAAGCCCTTTAGTACAATCCCTCTGCAAAACTCATGCCACGTCATCACATACACCCTCCTTATCATGTTACACATGCAAGGACCAAAGGTCACCCCACTTTTGCCCAACATGCAAAAGACTACCTCTGTACCATCATGTAGAGTGAAAGTGACATGCTATGATTTTCTTTTTTATTTCATTTTTAAACTTGGAATTCTGTCACATCTTTCTTACATAATTAACACTTTTGCTATTAATCTTTATTTTATTTACTAATCCATGTTTATGTTATTTAAATTTGTAGATATGTTAACTAAGGTGTCTACAACATTAAATAACTTTTCAATGATGAAAAATTGAAAATTTTCAAAAACCTTTTCAGTCACATTTTCTAATTTCCTTTGAACTAAATACTTTAGTAAACAAAATTCAAAAAAGAATTTCCTATCATTATTTAGAAATTAAAGAGGTTTATTTAATTATTAAAACCATTAATCGAATTTTAAAAATTAATTAGATATTTACCCATCAAAGCGATAAAATTTTATGTCGTTACAAGAGCTCTTGATGGTGGAGCTAGCAAGGGTTAGCTCATTTCGCGCCTTAGATAATTCGACAAAAGATTTCTAGGCACTGATTTTGATTGTTCTCGCCTTTTCATGATCACTGTTATAAGCATGTGTTATTTTGAGCTATCCCTCCATTAACTTAATTTTAACCTTAGCCGTCAAGGGATCTATACCTATGGTATCATTTTCATTGCTTTGCTTTCCAAGGCTTTTTCATGCTTCTTTTTCAAATCGAATATTTCATGTTCAAGGTGGTAATTTGACATTTATGTTTTGTATGCTAGGGTCATCTTAATAGTGTTAATGTGTCTTAAGTGTATTTCCACCTTTCATTATGAATGGTCCTTTGGCAGATCAATCATCTCATGGGCATTCTTCATTTTCAGCTCAAGGACCTTATACAAATTATACGAGAATTCATTCTAGTCATGTCCAGTTATGGGTACCTAGGCAACCTAAAAGAAGTTGAATGCTGAAGATGAACTAGCAAGAGTTAAAGCAACACCCATCACCTTACCAAGGTGCTTAGCACGCTCGAAAGAAGTGGTAGACATGAGGGATATAGAAGTTATCTAAGGTGGAAGAAAAGGAGGACCAAAATGTTTCTTTCCTTTGTAGCTAGGAACTATTATGGAAGAACGTATAGAAGTAGAACCCGAAGAGAGAGAGCGGGCATGATCTTTAGGGGCATTAAGGAGAGCGCTTGGATTGAGAATGACTCCTCTCAATGGGAGTCGTGTTAGCAAGGAGATAAAAATCATTGCTTGGAATGTTAGGACATGGACCATGAGGAGAATGTTGACAACAAGAGTAGGTCTTAGAATAGGACTAATAGTGTTGTTCTTTCCAATCGTTATAGCATCTTTCTCTTTCCTTTCCCTACTTTAGTATTCACCCCGCTCATCCCTACTGATATCTTCATCATGGTAGCGAGGAAGATCTCGGGGTAGAGATATGGATTTGTTATGACCTAAGTTCACATGGAGCTTACCTCTAATGAAAGGAGAGTAAATAAATCAAAGTAGATACAAGAATATGAGTGGAACATCAGTGAATGTAGAGGTGTATGTGATCTTTGGTAACATGTGTTTAGTGTTGTTTTCCAAAATATACATGTTAGGCATGTCGGGTTGTCGATAGAATAAGATCACTCCTCCATTTAAGAAGCTCGATGTGACTCATTCCCATTAGAAGTTCAACACATCCAACCAACTCGGTATAATCGAAATTCAAGTCCAATAAGTGCTCGAGTGTTGGGTAACTTGACAATGTTCATCAACCTTGTGAGCAGTGGGAATAGCAATTCAATACCAGTCGGGAAGTATCAGGGGTACCATCGGGAATCCCACTTTGTAAATGTTTCAACTAGGAAGCCGGAGTTGGAGATTATGGGTAGTTTGCATTCTCCCTGGTATACTCTTCTTTAGAGTCGCTTTCCTCTTCTTTTTCCTCGTATTCTTCTTCTTCGTTCTCCTCTTCCTCTTCTCTTCATCGATGACTCTTCTTTGTATTAGAACTTGTCTAGCTTGAACAACACTAATGGTTCTTGTCATGGAGGCTAGGATACAACACTTTGGTTTCCTAGCATTATGCATTCATAGAAGATCGAATGCCCATTGCAAAGAAGGTGGTACGTTTGGAGTCTTAGATCCATAAGGATGAAGGAAGCGCAACCCTTTGGTTTTAAAATTGCCTTAATAGTGGTAACCATGCATAAAAGTGCCGATGTTTTTCATTCTATTTGGAATATCTACAAAAGGTTGAAGGTAATTAGAAATCTAAACAGAGAGGAATTGAATAACAGGAAACGTGTGTGGGGCAAAGGACTTACACCTAGAGAGTCATTTTCATTCGAAGCCTATAAAGCAGGCTAACAAGTAATATTTATCCTTAAATTTGCTCCTTGTATCATGTAAGTTGATGACAACGTAATGGGAATGATGCGCCTTGATATACAAAGTTTTGGTTGACATTCATTTTAAGTTATAATCTGTCTTATCTCAGCCATTCCCATCTCTTGTCCCAAGTGATAAATGAATAGCATATGTAGACTTAGTACAACAGCATATGTGTTGGGGTGTAGTTGGAATGGAGTGATTCTAAGAGATTGGAGGACTTGACACAAGAAAGAACTGAATAAACTACACCAGAGAAGCAATGAATCTACTACATGCAATATAGCCGACTGGAAGATTGTGCATTGGCTCAAATGATAAATGCAACCTAACTTCATCATTTGGGATCCTACGTCTTTCGCAGATTCTATGGAGATCTTTAACAGTTAAAAGAGATGGAAGAGAGTCGAGTGGTTTATGAAGTACTACTACTCAATCTAAGTGACGTCTGGAGCTATGTTATTAGAAGGATCCTTGATAATCATCGGTGGCATAGCAGTTGTAGGATCTTTATGGACATTAAATGGCCTGAAAGTAGGCATCGAGAATAAAGACAAGTGTAACGCCCCACTCTGAGACCCACACTAACAATGGGTATTACGGAGTAATACTGTCTGCTAGTGTAGAGAATAGGGCTGGTTAGGAGTGACCATCTGTAAGCTTTGTCTTAAACAAGTATTGGATACGTCGATTGAGTGCACTAATTTTTTTCTCTTTACCTTTTTCTTGTGGATCGACTTACTCAATAAATGTTTAACACAAAACTACGGTGGCTAATGAATCTAATCAGAACAAAATACAACAACAAAAAATATACAACATATCACAGAACAGCAAAACCACATATATATACAGATACATCATCAGTACACTATATAGTGATACATAAGTGAGTGGTAACACAGACCACATATATATACATCATGTCCAAAAGAATATACGTAGATCAGAGAACACAAAAAGATAGCTAAACGAAGACACAAAGGGTAGACTAACATCCAAAAGATAGCAAAGTGGACTATAGTGGAAGCATCTAAATGGGAATCTACAGCAGGTGGCTAACCTGAAACAACTCTGTCTGACTCGAGTATATAAAATTCGCGGGTCGGTCTAGCTTAAATAAACTGATTAAAGAATGGTATGTGAAGTTTAAGGATAATAGACAATAATTCTTCTCAATAGAGAAGAAGCAACAACAACATATGTCATCTCATAATTCATGAGATGATAACAACTAAAATATCATATAAAAGTCTCATGAAAAGGGCAACATCAACAACAACATCAATTAAATCATGTATAAATTCCTCATATCATCAGCATCGACATAATAAAAGGTTTCCGTCAACTATGGGGATCTAGGCTACATGGCTAAGACATATATAAAATCTCAATTAACAACAAAACTACAAGATGGAAACCGCATCAAAGCACCAAATAGGACACGTAAGGTCCAACCAACCGCATAATGTATTCACCATATGAAAATCTTTGAATAGCACATAGGCTATATATATATATATATATATATATATATCTCCAATAACAACATTATGGTGAACATATGGAAAACAAAAAGTCTAAAAATCATTAAGAATGAAATCTAGAAATAGCAACAACAATGGTATGGATCCATAACAACAACAACTGCACGTGCATATAATAAGAGGACCCCTCGGCCTTGCAAAGTACTGCAATATTGCACTTAATAACATTTGTGCCCCCCTCCCCGGGTTGACGTATATATGTGGCCCCACCAACCTAGCGCAAGTGGCCCCTCGGCCTTAGCCCTCTGGCCTAGTACTGGCAACAACAACAGAATGTGTTACCAACTTTCAAATATGTGTAGCTTCAAAGGAACCAGTCTGGAATTAACCAGTATAGCAAACCTATATGTCCCATACCACATGGTTTATTATATCGTTTAAATCGCTTCCTTGTTCTCTCGAAGAGTGCAAAAATATGTGTTTTTATATAGAAAATACTTATTTCGAGAAAATGGGTTTTTAAATGATTTTGGGAATTATTTGGAAATTCTTGCTCCGAAATTCTCTTTATTATAGAGAATACATTTATATAAATTGGTTAAAAACTAATTATAAATTTTTGTAAAACATTTATTTTGAAAGCTTTTTTATTTTAAAAATCATTCCGAAAACGGTTTAGAAAACACGTGCACAGAAACAACAAAGATCGTTGAAAATTCAATAAAATTAGCATACGACAAAACCCAAATGAAACTATCAATTCGTATTGCAAATTGATATTAATGTCGGATTTTCTATTAGTAGGAGTCAGCCTTTCAGAACCATCTCAAAAAAATGCCTGAAATGATCGAATCCAAAAACAGTTCAGCGGAAACTGTCCAAACTTTGCAAAAGAATTTAGGCCTACGGCTTTTTTTGCCAATTACCTCCTTTTTAACTTAGAATTTGAGAAAACATGAAACATAAAAGTTGAAGATGAATGTCACAGATTGAAATCAGAAAAAGAATCACCTAATTCGGACATTCGAGTCCAAAGTTACGACAATTTCAATTCTCAAGTCTAAAATTAAAAAAACTGTGAATAATTAAAATAACGACAGGGCTACAGCTTAAAGAGCCAAGTGGACCCTGTAGAATATAGAATTTGATAAATAATAAAATATAAAACTTAAAGAGAATTGACATAGCTAGAAGTTGGAAAAATAATCGCCTAATTCAGACGTTCCAGTCAAAAGTTATGGCTGTTTCAATTCTCAGGTCTAAAATTACAAAACTCTGAACAATTAACATAACAACAGGGCTACGGCTTAAAGAACCAATTTGACCAGGTACCACATATAATTTGATAAATCATAAAACATGAAAGTTGAAGATCATTTTCATAGATAGAATACAAAAAAAGAATAACCTAATTCGGACTTACGAGTCAAAAGATATGCCCAAAATAATTATTAGGTCTAGATTCATTTTCATTGTCGTTTTGCTCTCGGGACAACAACAAAGAAGTACAGTTTTGACCAATTTAAATTCAAAAATTCAAAAAAATCAGAACATGAAACTTTTATTTAAAAGCCTAATATTTCCAAAACTTCAAAAATAATCTAATTTGAAAGAGAAATGTGAGAGATATGATCAAATTAGTTTCAGGTTTAATCTTTGAAAAAACTTTCCAGCAAACAACAAAGAGAACAACATATAATTGAAATGCAAGCTTATTTAAGTTTGAAGTGTGAGTTAATACTCACCTTAGAATTTATTTGCATAAAGTTGAGGATTTAGCAAGCGAAGATTGATTCTTTAGACTTGAATAAGCTTTAGAAACCTGTAGAGAAGAAGATAACAAACATGCAAATCAGAAAAATCAATTACACAACCCTTTCTCAAATCAAAAGATGGATGAAATAGGTTAGGGTTTTAGAGAGATTACCTGTAGGAGATTTTAATTCATTAATTTTCTTATAATTTAATTTAGTTTGGAGGCTTCGATTTTCAGAATTCTAGAGAGGAAGCCATTGTTTTCTCTGATATGGAGTAACAGAATAATGAAGGAGCAGGAGAGGAAAAATGTACGTACAGGGAAAAATTCTGCCTCCTTCTAGACTTGGGTCTTGGGTTTGGATCCTAAATCAACCCTACCCACTAAGCTTATGTTAACTTATAATATGATAAGTATGTTATTAATTAACATATATTTAACAAATTATACTATTTCAACACAAAATTTACCAAACTAATTACATTCATTATGTTTTCAACTTTAGAAAAATCAAACTAACATATTTTATGTTCAATGAAATGTCCTATCAACGTATAGAAGTTATTTTAGCTATTAAAACCAATTTCCATCATTAAAAATTCTATTTTTACTTAAATACTTTAATTTAAACAAATCTATATTTCTAACAACAAAATTACACAAAATTATTTCTCTTGTTTATATTATCCTAACAAACCATGTTAAAAAATATTTTTACACACAAATATTGATTTGAATCAATATTCCACATTTTATTTACAGTATTATCTGCATTTAATTTTTAACACATCGTTAAAATTAGCAAAAATCACTATTTGACCACTATTTTCACAATTACTACATTTTACCAAAATAAAACCATTCAATATTTAATATTACCCCAAAATAACTTAATAAAGTTTTTAAAAGTGTATTCTCTCCATTTTATATTTATTACAACAAATAAATTTTGAATTAATTGCTTTTATCTTTTATTTAGTTAATTAACCCCCAAACCAACATAATTTCATTTATTTAATTAATACACCACTATATCAACTTAATTCCATTTTATTTTGCGAAAACACGTTGTTTATCCAAAATAAACAATTTTAACAAATTTTTCACCTCCAAACTTATTTTATTTTCTCCATTTTAAATCATAGCCGTCGTTATAATTTATTTTTCATAGGTAATCACAAAATCAGGGTTGGTTATAGACTCCCCTTATAAAAATTGCATCTCCGCAGTTTCTTAGAGAAGAGCTATATTCAACGCAATTTATTTCATCTAGCAAAGGAAAATGAATAGACTTGAGTTAAAATTCTCACCCTCAACAAGAGAAGATAGGAAGTCAGGACATGATCGCTCGATAAATTCTCTGGTTTCCCATGTATAGTTTTTAGGATTAGCGGACCATTGAATCTTCATGGGCAATACATCCTTATTTCAAAGGCGTTTGACCTCCGAAGAAAGCACATGGATAGGATGTTGCACAATAGATAAATCAGGTGAGATCTTAAGCTCTTTCAGATTAGGAGGATCGATAACAGAATCTGTCATGAAGGCACTTTTGAAGCTGAGAGACGTGAAACATGTCAGGAACGGGTTCTTCGACTCTCGAAAGTCGACATTAATACGTCCACTATATCAACTGCCGAACAATCGAATGCCGGAAAACCGAACCCTTAGGGTTTAAGAAGAAGAAAAAGATAGAAGAAGTAAGAAAAAAGAAGAAGCAATAGAAACAATATCAGAATCACACAATCGCAGCGGAACAACATATAATAGATAAATGAATAATCTTTAAATCAATAGAACTGTACATTTTATACATTACATCATCAGAGTCAACTTACAACACAACACAATGATGGACAGTTATATAAACCTGTCCTCACAACTGAATACACAGCGGAAAAGATAATATCATATACAAGTGATACGTTTCGCCAACCAGCTCGCCTCCTGAGCTCCACAGCACCTCCTGAATTCCAGAATGACTTGATAACCTGAATCTAGACTGTCCGTGTGGAAAATGATGGGCACCTAGAGTTTTAGAAAGGGAATAATAAACTTCAGGTCAGTCATGGGACTGGTGTGAGAACTTAAAACAGTTTATCTTTAAAAACAAATAAAGAAATATTTTAAGATAGATCCGCAACGCTTTTAGAAAATGTAACTACCATAAGGCCTCCCGCCACACACACAATGCAAACGCAGAATTGAAGGAGATTTCTCCTTATGACAGTCAAACATGCTTGATACGCAAATTTTCTTGATATTATTACTATAAGTGCAAAGTGCAGATTTGGAAAGTATGATATAAATCTTAGCCAACATACGACCATTATCGTATGCTTACTATAGCTACCATCTAAACAGTGGGGCGCCACCATAAGTAAATGGCAGGTTATACAACTAAAACTGTATAGGGCTCGTATTGTTTCTTTGGATTTTTCAACAATTGGTCAGGCCAAAGAACTTCCCATTGCCACATGGGTACGCCTCTGGAAGGACGCCCTGAGAACCTAACTGGATCTCTGCCAACACAAGGTCGGGTTACCTCTGCAAAAGTAGGTAACTACTGACATGAGTATGCCATACCCCGGTTGTAAACAACCTTTATCTAAGGATCCTCAACCAACAACAATCACAAATTCATATATATTTGCGATATCCACATAAGTTAAGTATCTAGGATCAATACCATGATACCACTTCTATCCAGAAGGAAACGCACATATCCTAAGGGACGCTACTCCCTATAACCTTGCTGCATCTTTCCTGTTTTGACCATTACCGGGTTGTGAGGTCCAACGAAGTCTCATCCACAAAGCTACGCTTTTCACAAAAGCTATGCTTTGATCAACAAATGATCAGCAGCTCTTCGTATGCCACATTACCAAATTGGGAATGTATCACTAGTAACCATCAACTACATAACCTCTGAGCTCGTACGTCTCAGAGAAGGGTGTTAAGCTAAGAGAATAAATTTTCCGCCAACAACAGAAATGTATTCGATAGAAACCAGCTTTACATCTCAAAGTGTAACGTCAGACACACATCCATACAAGTCCGTTCCGGGATCGAACGAAACCGAAGGCACTTCCAAAGAAGCCCTTGTAATCCGGATATTCACTAATCACGTCCGGAATATCCATCACAAAGGGTAATAAAATCTCTATATCGGAGATTAGCCGATGCAGAGACATTCGATGGTAATCCTTCCGTTTCCGAAAATATCCGGTCTTCAACACCGGTCTTCAAATGCTATCCATTACGACGTATCACTATTCAGAATGGGATTCATGACCCAAAGGTCCTCTACCGGTTAAACCGAATAACGAGCGCTTATTTTAAAATAAGTGTAGCGTTCAAATTCAAGCAAATCACAACAAATACCCATTTAAAGGTAAATATTGATAGTCGGTTATTTAATTATCAATAGATATGCACACCATCACCAGATTCCAAATAATTTCCCAAATTATTTATTTTCCAAAAATATCTTTACAAGATATATTTTTCCACACATCAACCATTTGAAAACAAATTTCAAATCACTTTTCACCTTTACAACTTTTGAAAACCAATTTCAAATAATTTTCCTTACGCTGAAACACTTCCAAATATTTATTCATTTTCACTGGAAATCTGCCGAGTTCAAATACTTTAAAATAATTTATAACACTTATCCAAAATATATCAGGAAAACACTTTGAAATAAAACTATTTTTCTTTAAACACTTTACTTAAAATATTAGTTATAAAAAATATTATACCAATATTACATATAGCTTAAGTCCAAACTAATTTTCAAAATAAAATTAGTAGATAGAGTATAACTATTTAAATAACTATTTTCTAAAACAATTATTAATTAAATCTTAGAAAAAATCATTTCTATACCAACTTAATAAATCTTTACTTAAAGGATTTAAAACAATTTAAGAAGCTAATTTCTCCAAAGTATCCTTTTCAAAACCAATTCTAGAATTTTACACACACACACACAGATATATATATATATATATATATATATATATATATTCTCCAAAGCTATTCAGAAATTTTATTCGGCTTTTCAAGGAGAATACACTTTCATTTCAAAACGGTTCATTTAAACCAATTAAATAAATTCGTACCGATTTATTTTAAATTTACGTTCCAAATCCGTAAATTTATTTCCACATTTTAAAAATAAATCAATGTTTATTTTTAAACAAATTTCCCTTTTCTTTATAAATTCCATGTGAATTCACATTTCCAAAATATCTATTGATATACGATTTTCGAATCGATTTCAATTATTCACTTTCAACAAAAATTAAAAGTTTCAATTGATTTCAAAAACAACCAAATCAAATTCCATATTGATTTCCCAAGAAATTATACACCAAGTGAATTTCATTCTAATCTCAAATTGAAATCAATTTCTACTAAACCCCAAATCAATTTTCAAATTGATTCTAAATTCTTTTCAAAACACCAAATAAATTTCCAAATGGATTTTCAAAAGATTTAATTCAATCACCAAAAATCAATTCCCAAATGGGTTTCAAATTTTATTTCCTTTTAAAAATAAATTCCTTTTAAAGAAAACCAATTCTTTTATTTTTCAAACCCTTAAAAATCAGTATTTTGAATAAATTCTTCAACCTTTGTATAATATTACCCGAAATCCATTTATTAAAGTTTTTCCCATATTTTGAAATTTCATTCAATAAGATTAAAAATAAAACTTTATTATTTTAGAATTCCTTCTTTTAAATTTATCCAATCCTCAAAAATAAATTTTAATATAAACTTTCAACCTAAATTTTCAAAAATCAAATTTTTATTTATTTTCGGTATCCAACGATACCAAAATTATATTCGGCTAAATTTTAGCCTTCAAAAATTTCAATCAAAAAGATAATCACACAGAGATTATAAATAATCAACACACAACATTGAAACAAATTCAATTATTTGAGAAATCCAGTTGGATCTCTCCAACCTGTTTCCCTGCATCCACAGATGTTAGCACAATACCAATCCCGTTTCAAGACGGGATATCGCGGTACATGGGTTTATATAAAATATTATCCGCTATTATGCGGCGCAATAGGGTCTCATCCGCTATATAATGCGAGAAAATCAACTCCAAATACATATATAATACCAATTCCATTTCACGGTGGAATATCGCGGTATATGTGTTTAATATAATAACCTCCGCTTAATATGCGGCGTATAGGGTCTATTTCAATACAACAGATAACAAACATCATTCAATCACACAATCAAGCAATTTTAAATTTAACTATTTAAAATTTAGATCGAAACAAATTCGATTGAGTGAGAAGTTCTCACCTTGCTTCCAATAGCGGTTTCAGCGTTTTATTTCGAATAAAATTAAACGCGCGTTTAATTTTATTCGAAATTTCACTAGCTCAAATAAATCCCAATCCAGCTCCATCGCATAGTACTCATCAATACGATCCCAACGCAATTCGTTTCGTGCGAAACGGACCTCGTATGACAAAGATACAATGGTATACGATTTTAATATAAAGCAATTTCATTTTTATTTTATTTTTCTTAACCTAGAATCAATCTAGGTCGTTCCTTTTGCTTTGATCAAATCTGGCCGTCCCCTCCCATCTTCCTTCTTCTCGTTGGAAGCCGAACAAAACAACCTGTAACAGCCCTAGTTTTTAACTAGCATTTATTTCTTTTATTTATTTAAAACCTTGAAATTTATTTTAATATACTTATTTTAATTAATATTTTTAAATGGTTTAAATCATTTCCCAAATTTATAAGAATAAATGAAGGTTTCTGAAATTTTTAACCGTGTTAAAGGATAACTCCAAATTAGGATTTTAATAAAAATTGAATTTTGTATAGTAAGATTTATTTATGAATTCGTAGAAATAATAATAAGTAAATACGAAGAATGAAAACGAATAAAATTTTAGTTAGGTTATAACTTTTAAGAATTCAGTGTATTTATAGACTGTTAAATTTCGCTCTTAAAAGGGTATGATATTTAATGGTATAAAATAACGGATATAATAGAGAAACGTATTAATTTAAAAGCGTTACTTTGGGGGTATATTATTGTGTGGATTCTACACATTTTAAATTTTATACCGGAATATATATATATATATATATATATATATATGAGTAAATAAAATCAGTAAAGAATTTCTATAGCCAACGTTACATTTTCATAGCCTTCATTGGTTTTTAAGTTTGGTATAGAAATTTTACCAATTGTATTTTGCTGTTTCTTTATAAATCAACAGCAATTAATTTATTTGCTTATTCTTGTGCCTAAATTTTTTCAAAATTCTTTTTGTTTAAAAATTATATATATATATATATATATATATATATATATATATATATATAAAGCACGTTTGAAGTAATGTAGTGGGTAAAACATTTATTTCCTTAATATTTGCTTGACCGTTTCTCCACCTTAGATTTCGCTTATAATTCATGAACAAAATCAAATAGGATCTCATGCAAATTTACATTCACCTTTAATCTTGCTCGTCCTTCCCTTATAATAACGCGCTAAATTTCAATTTATATTTCTTGCCATTTACACTTGATAATGCATGCCGTTTTATTTCCCTTCAATTAGTAACGCAAGATTTATTTTCTGCTAAATTATGTAACGTATAAAATATTTTTCCATATTCCATTTATTGAAATTAAAGCCTTATCCATATATTACAACAACAAAAAAATCTTACTTGCCTTTAGAAACATATTACTTAAACTCAAAGAATTAAACCATGCAATTCCCTGTTCATTCGAAAATAGTGTCTACCTATTTTGTTCCCAAAAATTTTGTAACCTTTAGCTGGTTTTAACAGCTTACCTCCTTGATTTATGCAACACGTTTGGAGCGTTCAATTATTTTTCTACCATAATTCAGGTGATAAAACCCACGCATCCTTTTATTATGCATTGACATCATTTATTTCAAGATCCACTTGTCGTTTTACTTTTCGAACGAAAGTTATTGCTTACCTTTTTCTTTTCCATTGATCTCCGCATGCAAAAATCTTGCAACTCACTGCTAAATTAGCTGTTTCCAACTTTTGGGTCTTTCCCTGTAATTCAACGCATGCTTCTTGTAGTAAACATTCAAGGAAAGAAAAATTTATTTCATACCTGTAGAGAAAATTTTACTTAATCTCAAAAGAAATAAATCATGCAGCTTCCTATTTTATAACACGTTCAAACAAAAAGGATAAAATCAACGCATTCAAACTTTTTAAATTTGGTATAAACTATGGGCGTTTCTTTTTAAATCAATGCCATCTATTCATCACTTGCCGTTTTCTCTACATATTGATTTGCAAACAAACGATTCCTTGACCATAAAATTCGCATGCTTTGATTTCGCATCTTAGTTTTTCCTTGCGTACAAAGCAACGAAAATATATAGCTCCTAAAAACTATGCGCGTCCCTAGATTTGTCGTTTATAGGCAAATAAGATTTCTTGCAAAAAAATATAGCATGCAGCTAATATTTAGTATAAAATCTTTTATTGAAGTAGCATCCAAGCAAATAAATATCATTGTCGTTTCCTAAATATCAACAGTTAGTACTTCCCATTTATAAGCACGTCCAGATTTCTAATTCCAAGGGCAAGAATAAATTGATTACCGTTTTCTTAATTTCAATCAAAGGAATTAAATACTTTCCTAAATACCGCAAGTTTATCTCCACAATTCTAGTGCACGTACGCAAGTAAATGAGAGAAGAAAATTTGAAAAAAATATCTACTTGTCGTTTTTTTTTAAATTTCAATCAAAACAAATTGATTTCGTGCCTATCTAAATTCACACAACCCGTCCCTTATATAAACCAAAACCCACACCACAAATTCATTCATGAAAAATTTCTTCATTTTTTTTTCTCCGGTTGCTTGCGTGCAAAGCTTCATCAGGTATGGCCTATGTTTCTATTTTTCCTTCTTCCTCCTTTGCTTTCTTCTTCTTTATTTCCTTTTCTTGTTCACGCAAAGGCTTAAAACTCCACCACCTTAGGCTATGACTCCTCCTTCACCACTAGATCCTTACCCTCCTCTTTTACCACTGATGTCAGCCTCTCCTTCAAATAAATTGCATGAAAATTTTTCATAAACTGATAACTAAAGTTTTATGTCATCTAGCCGTCCTTAAAGATTTTCAGTAGTGAATTTGACCAATTTATTTTAGAAATAAAATTTAAACTTTACCCAAAATATAATAAAGTAGAAAAAAAAATATGTGAATGGAGGAGAAAGTACGCGTGTGGGTCATAAATATCCAAACTAGGTTGCAAATTCACTTTGTATTTTGAAGTATGAAAACACAGTGAGGCGAGCATGTAGTTGGATTTTGTAATAAGCTAGGGTTGCAACAGTAGTTAGTGAAGGAAAAAAAATATTTAATAATAATAGTTGAATAAGCAAATATAAGAATCGGCTGTAGGAGGGTTTTTGTACTAGTGAAGAAGTGTTCATTTAATTAGTATTGTGAGTGTATATGTATTATCAACGTTATGCGCATAAAATTCTTTTATGATGCCAAGAAATTAGATTAAGATTTTAAGTATTTTCGCCACTTGTAGAAAAAAAAGGGTGAAAGTAAGTAACGTGCAATTTTGAACCGAACCTTGAGAACGTAGTCTAGCTGTGTGGTGGAGTGGCCGAGTCAAGTGAATTCCGTTCGTTCCAGTTGTTTCGAAAATTTTGCTTTGACCATAATTTTTAAAGTTGCGTACTTGGTTTATTTGGATCTTGTTATAGATTTGAATCAAGACGTTGCATCCACGGAAATCTGATCCTGCCGTTTGTACGTTTCTTTATCAAGTGATACAATTGTTTGAATCTATTTTTCTGCAGCTTTAAGGTGAGTATTTCTCACCAGACAAACATACCTATATTTCTGTGAATTATCGCAAGTGTATTTGTAAATTATTTATTAAATGTCATCTGTCTGTAATATAACGTATGATGTTAAACCCCATTTTAAATTGACACCTCATCAGTTGTTTATCTGTTGTAATATAGTTGCAGTTATATTATTTAATGCTTATTTACTGTTAAATCATCACTGCAAGTTCCCTGTAAACTGAGATCGTTATAGGCTGAAATGATAGGCCTGAACGACAATTATTATCCATATATTTATTTAATTGTTTAAATTTGATTTGTTAACTTGGGATTGCGGGTTTGAAATGATAGAACCCGGGGTTTTGTAAATTGCGGATTGAAATGATATAAATCCGTATCACTTGACTTAGGCTAGAAAACTATATACAGACCCGTGGTTTATATAATGTTTTTCTAAAATATTTTAAATTTATTTTAAAATGGAAGTTTATAATATTGTGGTTTAAATCTATTTAAAGGATTTTTATAAGATTTATAATGATTTTGAATGAGTTAAAAATGTTAAATAAATAAATAAATGTTTAAATAAATTTTGGAATATAACTTATTTTGGGAATTTATGAATTTTGTTAAAAATAAGGTTTCAGTTAAGTAAATAATTGATAAAAAGTTATATTTGGGAATTTAAAACTTGATGGTTAAGTTAATAGTCTATTACAGCACTTAAATGCTGTCTTTTATAAACGAACTGTTTTAACCTATAGACTTTAGGTAGCATTTCATAAGTGCTACAGAAACTGGGATTTTGATTATTTAAAAATAAAATTATGGAAACAATCTTTGGGGAAATGGGTTTAAATTTTGGAAGTTAATATGTAATTAATAAAAATAAGGAATTGACTTTGAATGGTTTTAAATGGAAGAATTTAATTTTTAAAAGGTGAGAAAAAGGCAATCAATTCCTAAATAAATTGAATAGATTTAAATGGTATATTATAAAATGACCAATGTTTAAAAACAATATTTTGATATTGTAGTATTTGAAATATATTTTGATTTGTAAAGTATAAATACCATTTTAAAAGCTGTAACCACGGGTTATAATAACGTTTGGTTGTTAAAGAGACCGGGATCGGATATCTGGCATACTCTCTGTCGATACCGAAAACCACTTTACCAACCGTGTACGCGGTGGAGATTCCAGAATGAATTAGAATGGTGGCGGCGTTTCCTGTAAGGTAAATACGTGGACCCGACTCCCGTGAGTTGGCATAAGGTGGCTAAAACAGGAGCGATCGACGGATTAATGAGGTAGCACCTCTGATCGGACGCACTTCTTCGTATGCCATTCTATTACTTTTGTGATTGTTTTGGTGCGCACCTTTGATTTGGGAGTGTTGTTCGAGGTGGGCGGTAGCTGCGGCTACGCGTTTCCATCGGTCCGGAAGCGTAATTGGTATATCTACCCTGGCATTGCCTAGTTGTGCCGTGTCACCTACCATAGCGAGCCTTGTACGAGTTTGGTTTTCTCCCGTAGCCCGTGTGGTATCCTCTGGTGGCTTCCCGATCAGGAGGAACTATGATATTGGATGGACTACTGGGACTATTACGTGTTAAGGTGGAAAATGTAAAGCCTTAACGCTATTTAAAAGTAAGTTTATTTTACTAATAGACATTATTATAATAGCGAATATTACTACATAGTAAATAGTTTAACGGATCCTTATAGGATGGGCGGTCCCAAGCATCCTTTAAGTTACTTGCTCTATATTACAGTACACTTGAATTAGCTTACACTATATAAGTATGTATGTCCTGACTCGAGTGTTTATGTTTTATTGACTCGAGTGTTTATGTTTTATTTTACGCTCGGGTCAGCCTGAGTTGCAGTTCAGCTTTCTTTCCGGAGCTAGGACTTCAGTAGATCTTTCAAGCTACCGGCAAAACTTCAGCCCTTATCTTATTTTGAAATCAAGACTAGTGGATATTTGGATTTTTCTATTTGATGACTTAAACTATATTTGAGATTAAAGTCTATGTAATTTTATTTTTTTTGAGACTGTTTATAAGTGGCTTCATGAACCACTAAGTATTTTTAAATTCCGCTGCGAGATTTCTGATATTTGTGTCTGTGATTCTGTGACTTATTTACTGCATATTCTGAGTTTTGCCAAAAATTTATTTACGACGCTGTATTTTGAACAATTCAAGTCCGACATTTGCGGATGCGAATGGTTGAAAATATCGGGCCGTTACAGTTGATATCAGAGCTTTGGCTCTAGGCAAAACTTAGAATGTACGGTAAATTTGATTTACAAAATCACTTTCATTCGAGCTTGAATCTCTTCCTTTTCAAATTTTGGAACGTTCCCTATGGTTCCAAACTTCATTCGTGTCCCTCACTATTCATCTTCTTTCGATTCTGGAGTATCCCATAACTCCATTTTGGATGATCTTTATAGTGAATTGGCGGTCTCGCCAATATTCTAATAAAGGGGTGAAACTCCTTTACAATTAGCATTGATTCACCAGAGATTTATATTTAACCTTGGTTTCGATGCTAATATCTTTGGTTATTCCTAACTCTATCTCTTTGGATCGAATGGTAAATCTATATTCGATCTGACTCTTTGAGTCACGGTTGACCAGGTTAAGGTTGCCTGCAATTTATGTAAACTTATCTAGTTCCTTATTCTGTTATTTAATCATCGGATCTTCTAATTCCAACTTATCTTTAAATCAAAATTCTCTTTGATTTGAGTCCATCAAATTTGAATCTCTGTCCTTGCTTTGGAAAATTTATTCCTATATTTGGGAAAAATCTAATATTATATATAAGTATAAATTTTCAGGATTTTATAATTAATCTAACTAGTTGTCAAGAAATAATAGTTTTTTATTTTATTTATGGTTTTGTAAACCATGTGTTTTGTCTAATATAAATAATTGAATATAAACAAAGTTATAAATTAATTTGGAAACTTAAATGAATTTAAAACAAGATCTTGAGAATTCAATTTCCGATAGTTTCAAACCTTGGGTTTAAAATTTTTAAAGGATATATTTTTTAAATTATTTTCGAATAAAAATTTGTTTCCAAAGAATGTTAAAGGTTTAAAAATCAGTGCTCTTCTCTTTGTCGCTAGGAAATAATTTCGGTGATGACAGCAACATCATCGACATTCATTTTCGAGTTTCGAAGTGAAAAGACCATTCTGTAGTCTGGCTACAGTGTTACCTTGAGAATTTAATTGATTTGAATCTCTAAAATATGACTTGATTTATCATATATAGATATATGATTTAAATTTGATTTGACATATTATGTACATATATTTATTTATCTCTAAATGGGTTGAAGGAAATCAGAAATTTAATTCTTGAATTTTATCTTGAGGAATAATTTCAATTATATAAAAAAAATCAAAATTTTGAATAAGTAATTCAAACTTGAGATAATTGAATTTAAAAGTTTTATTTGTATAATACTCAATTTCATTTCAATATAACTTACCTTGATTTTCAGAAGTTAACAATGTAATTGGATAATATACAATATAAAAAGATTTATAAATAAAATTTTAAAGATATGATATTTATAACTGGATTTTATTCGAGATAAATTAAAAGAATATATCTAGTATAAATAAATTGAAGGAAATTCTCTTTATAAGTAATTTGAGTTTTCTTAAATGATTACGGGTTTATTATGCAAATATTTAAACTTAATAATAGAACTTTAATTGGTAGAATAGAAATTTCCAACCTTAGTTCCAATTGTCTAATATTCAAATTTGCAAATATTGAAACTGGAGTGGTTATTGAAACTAAAAGTGTTTTTGAAATTTATGAATTTTGACTTAATTTTTTTTTAAATGAAATAAAATTGTAAGTCGCAGAAATTATTTTATTTTATAAAGTAATTTTAAATGCAAACTATTTTATTCCATATACTGTTGATTATCCAAACCATTCCAGTTTTAGAAGTATGGTTTAAAACTATGAATTTCGGAGTATTATGTTTGAAAATTTTATACAGACACCGTCGGTCTATATATATAAATATTTTGATTTATATGGTTTTGAAAAGGATACGATTGATAAATATTAAATTTTGATATATACATATATATAGTAAAATTTCTTGAATTTAGCTATGTATAAATTTGTTTCGAATTTTAAAATAAGCTAAATAATGAAGTTGATTTCTTTTATATAATATAGTTAAGTATCTATTTAAGTTTCTATTGTATATAGAGTTTTAGTAACTCAAATAAAAGTAAGGGTTTTACTTAAATAATATTTGCTGTATTAAGTAAACATTTCAAAATTTAAATAATAAGAATTGGATTTGGTATATATTAAATTATCAAAGAATCCATTTTGAAATAGTGGAATATTTAAAGATCTAAATAATATGAGCTATAAAAATTTAAGTTTTGAAATATGGGATATTTAAGCTTTGAATTATATGGGAATTTGAATGGTTTAATTGGAGATTCAAATTGGTATTGGGAATTTATTGTGAAATTTAAAGAAGCTATTTTAGTATATAAAGTAATATAGTATTTAAACTATTAAGTATTAAAGGTTATGTTTCAAAGCCATGGTTTCAAAGTATATAGATTGGAAATATGATATTTTTTATTTTGGTTTTATAAAAATAATATCAAAATAAGTTGTTTTGGAAATGGTAAATTTACTTTAACAATTAAGTTAAATTACCATTTCAAATTTGGATTAAAATTAAACATTTTTAAATTAGAATGTTAAAATTTAAAGTATAAATAGATGAAATCAATTATTAATTTAAAATTGAATTTGTATGGTTTAGATTAATGATTCTAATTTAAGTTTCAATTTAGTTTTCTTTCAGGTTGTTTCTATTCCCCTACCTTCTTCCTTTTCGAGGACGAAAAGTTCTGAGTGGGGGAGAGTGTAACAGCCCTAGTTTTTAACTAGAATTTATTTCTTTTATTTATTTAAAATCTTGAAATTTATTTTAATATACTTATTTTAATTAATATTTCTAATTGGTTTAAATCATTTCCTAAATTGCAAAGAATAAATGAAGGTTTCTGGAATTTTTAACCGTGTTAAAGGATAACTCCAAATTGGGATTTTAATAAAAATTGAATTTTGTATAGTAAGATTTATTTATGAATTCGTAGAAATAATAATAAGTAAATACGAAGAATGAAAACGAATAAAATTTTAGTTAGGTTATAACTTTTAAGAATTCAGTGTATTTATAGACTGTTAAATTTCGCTCTTAAAAGGGTATGATATTTAATGGTATAAAATAACGGATATAATAGAGAAACGTATTAATTTAAAAGCGTTACTTTGGGGGTATATTATTGCGTGGATTCTACGCATTTTAAAATTCATACCGGAATACATATGTGAGTAAATAAAATCAGTAGAGGATTTCTATAGCCAACGTTACATTTTCATAGCCTTCATTGGTTTTTAAGTTTGGTATAAAATCTTTACCAATTGTATTTTGCTGTTTCTTTATAAATCAACGGCAATTAATTTATTTGCTTATTCTTATGCCTAAATTTTTGCAAGATTCTTTTTGTTTAAAAATTATATATATATATAAAGCACGTTTGAAGTAATGCAGTGGGTAAAACATTTATTTCCTTAATATTTGCTTGACCGTTTCTCCACCTTAGATTTCGCTTATAATTCATGAACAAAATCAAATAGGATCACATGCAAATTTACATTCACCTTTAATCTCGCTCGTCCTTCCCTTATAATAACGCGCTAAATTTCAATTTATATTTCTTGCCATTTACACTTGATAATGCATGCCGTTTTATTTCCCCTCAGTTAGTAACGCAAGATTTATTTTCTGCTAAATTATGTAACGTATAAAATATTTTTCCATATTCCATTTATTGAAATTAAAGCCTTATCCATATATTACAAAAAAAAATCTTAATTGCCTTTAGAAACATATTACTTAAACTCAAAGAATTAAACCATGCAATTCCATGTTCATTCGAAAATAGTGTCTACCTATTTTGTTCCCAAAAATTTTGTAACCTTCAGCTGGTTTTAATATTTCTTAACCAGCTTACCTCCTTGATTTATGCAACATGTTTGGAGCGTTCAATTATTTTTCTACCGTAATTCAAGTGATAAAACCCACGCATCCTTTTATTATGCATTGACATCATTTATTTCAAGATCCACTTGTCGTTTTACTTTTCGAACGAAAGTTATTGCTTACCTTTTTCTTTTCCATTGATTTCCGCATGCAAAAATCTTGAAACTCACTGCTAAATTAGCTGTTTCCAACTTTTGGGTCTTTCCCTGTAATTCAACGCATGCTTCTTGTAATAAACATTCAAGGAAAGCAAAATTTATTTCATACCTGTAGAGAAATTTTACTTAATCTCAAAAGAAATAAATCATGCAGCTTCCTATTTTATAACACGTTCAAACAAAAAGGATAAAATCAACGCATTCAAACTTTTTAAATTTGGTATAAACTATGGGCGTTTATTTTTAAATCAATGCCATCTATTCATCACTTGCCGTTTTCTCTACATATTGATTTGCAAACAAACGATTCCTTGACCATAAAATTCGCATGCTTTGATTTCGCATCTTAGTTTTTCCTTGCTTACAAAGCAACGAAAATATATAGCTCCTAAAAACTATGCGCGTCCCTAGATTTGTCGTTTATAGGCAAATAAGATTTCTTGCAAAAAAAATATAGCATGCAGCTAATATTTAGTATAAAATCTTTTATTGAAGTAGCATCCAAGCAAATAAATATCATTGTCGTTTCTTAATTATCAACAGTTAGTTCTTCCCATTTATAAGCACGTCCAGATTTCTAATTCCAAGGGCAAGAATAAATTGATTACCGTTTTCTTAATTTCAATCAAAGGAATTAAACACTTTCCTAAATACCGCAAGTTTATCTCCACAATTCTAGTGCACGTACGCAAGTAAATAAGAGAAGAAAATTTGAAAAAAAAAATCTACTTGTCGTTTTTTTTAAAATTTCAATCAAAACAAATTGATTTCGTGTCTATCTAAATTCACGCAACCCGTCCCTTATATAAACCAAAACCCACACCACAAATTCATTCATGAAAAATTTCTTCATTTATTTTTCTCCGGTTGCTTGCGTGCAAAGCTTCATCAGGTATGGCCTATGTTTATATTTTTCCTTCTTCCTCCTTTGCTTTCTTCTTCTTTATTTCCTTTTCTTGTTCACGAAAAGGCTTAAAACTCCACCACCTTAGGCTATGACTCCTCCTTCACCACTAGATCCTTACCCTCCTCTTTTACCACTGATGTCAACCTCTCCTCCAAATAAATTGCATGAAAAATTTTCATAAACTGATAACTAAAGGTTTATGTCATCTAGCCGTCCTTAAAGATTTTCAGTAGTGAATTTGACCAATTTATTTTAGAAATAAAATTTAAACTTTACCCAAAATATAATAGAGTAGAAAAATATATATATGTGAATGGAGGAGAAAGTACGCGTGTGGGTCATAAATGTCCAAACTAGGTTGCAAATTCACTTTGTATTTTGAAGTATGAAAACACAGTGAGGCGAGCATGTAGTTGGATTTTGTAATAAGCTAGGGTTGCAACAGTAGTTAGAGAAGGAAAAAATTTTTAATAATAATAGTTGAATAAGCAAATATAAGAATCGGCTGTAGGAGGGTTTTTGTACTAGTGAAGAAGTGTTCATTTAATTAGTATTGTGAGTGTATATGTATTATCAACGTTATGCGCATAAAATTCTTTTATGATGCCGAGAAATTAGATTAAGATTTTAAGTGTTTTCGCCACTTGTAGAAAAAAAAAGGGTGAAAGTAAGTAACGTGCAATTTTGAACCGAACCTTGAGAACGTAGTCTAGCTGTGTGGTGGAGTGGTCGAGTCAAGTGAATTCCGTTCGTTCCAGTTGTTTCGAAAAATTTGCTTTGACCATAATTTTTAAAGTCGCGTACTTGGTTTGTTTGGATCTTGTTATAGATTTGAATCAAGACGTTGCATCCGCGGAAATCTGATCGTGTCGTTTGTACGTTTCTTTATCAAGTGATACAATTGTTTGAATCTATTTTTCTGCAGCTTTAAGGTGAGTATTTCTCACCAGACAAACATACCTATATTTCTGAGAATTATCGCAAGTGTATTTGTAAATTATTTATTAAATGTCATCTGTCTGTAATATAACGTATGATGTTAAACCCCATTTTAAATTGACACCTCATCAGTTGTTTATCTGTTATAATATAGTTGCAGTTATATTATTTAATGCTTATTTTACTGTTAAATAATCGCTGCAAGTTCCCTGTAAACTGAGATCGTTATAGGCTGAAATGATAGGCCTGAACGACAATTATTATCCATATATTTATTTAATTGTTTAAATTTGATTTGTTAACTTGGGATTGCGGGTTTGAAATGATAGAACCTGGGGTTTTGTAAATTGCGGATTGAAATGATATAAATCCATATCACTTGACCTAGGCTAGAAAACTATATACAGACCCGTGGTTTATATAATGTTTTTCTAAAATATTTTAAATTTATTTTAAAATGGAAGTTTATAATATTCTGGTTTAAATATATTTAAAGGATTTTTATAAGATTTATAATGATTTTGAATGAGTTAAAAATGTTAAATAAATAAATAAATGTTTAAATA
Organism: Allium cepa; assembly: GCA_030765085.1. Lineage (NCBI taxonomy): Eukaryota > Viridiplantae > Streptophyta > Magnoliopsida > Asparagales > Amaryllidaceae > Allium > Allium cepa. The sequence goes on from CM060928.1 coordinate 225,072,728, forward strand.
AATTTTGGAATATAACTTATTTTGGGAATTTCTGAATTTTGTTAAAATAAGGTTTCAGTTAAGTAAATAATTGATAAAAAGTTATATTTGGAAATTTAAAACTTGATGGTTAAGTTAATAGTCTATTACAGCACTTAAATGCTGTCTTTTATAAACGAACTGTTTTAACCTATAGACTTTAGGTAGCATTTCATAAGTGCTACAGAAACTGGGATTTTGATTATTTAAAAATAAAATTATGGAAACAATCTTTGGGGAAATGGGTTTAAATTTTGGAAGTTAATATGTAATTAATAAAAATAAGGAATTGACTTTGAATGGTTTTAAATGGAAGAATTTAATTTTTAAAAGGTGAGAAAAAGGCAATCAATTCCTAAATAAATTGAATAGATTTAAATGGTATATTATAAAATGACCAATGTTTAAAAACAATATTTTGATATTGTAGTATTTGAAATATATTTTGATTTGTAAAGTATAAATACCATTTTAAAAGCTGTAACCACGGGTTATAATAACGTTTGGTTGTTAAAGAGACCGGGATCGGATATCTGGCATACTCTCTGTCGATACCGAAAACCACTTTACCAACCGTGTACGCGGTGGAGATTGCAGAATGAAGTAGGATGGTGGCGGCGTTTCCTGTAAGGTAAATACGTGGACCCGACTCCCGTGAGTTGGCATAAGGTGGCTAAAACAGGAGCGATCGACGGATTAATGAGGTAGCACCTCTGATCGGACGCACTTCTTCGTATGCCATTCTATTACTTTTGTGATTGTTTTGGTGCGCACCTTTGATTTGGGAGTGTTGTTCGAGGTGGGCGGTAGCTGCGGCTACGCGTTTCCATCGGTCCGGAAGCGTAATTGGTATATCTACCCTGGCATTGCCTAGTTGTGCCGTGTCACCTACCATAGCGAGCCTTGTACGAGTTTGGTTTTCTCCCGTAGCCCGTGTGGTATCCTCTGGTGGCTTCCCGATCAGGAGGAACTATGATATTGGATGGACTACTGGGACTATTACGTGTTAAGGTGGAAAATGTAAAGCCTTAACGCTATTTAAAAGTAAGTTTATTTTACTAATAGACATTATTATAATAGCGAATATTACTACATAGTAAATAGTTTAACGGATCCTTAGAGGATGGGCGGTCCCAAGCATCCTTTAAGTTACTTGCTCTATATTACAGTACACTTGAATTAGCTTACACTATATAAGTATGTATGTCCTGACTCGAGTGTTTATGTTTTATTTTATGCTCGGGTCAGCCTGAGTTGCAGTTCAGCTTTCTTTCCGGAGCTAGGACTTCTGTAGATCTTTCAAGCTACCGGTAAAACTTCCGCCCGTTATCTTATTTTGAAATCAAGACTAGTGGATATTTGGATTTTTCTATTTGATGACTTAAACTATATTTGAGATTAAAGTCTATGTAAAAAAAAAAATTTGAGACTGTTTATAAGTGGCTTCATGAACCACTAAGTATTTTTAAATTCCGCTGCGAGATTTCTGATATCTGTGTCTGTGATTCTGTGATTTATTTACTGCATATTCTGAGTTTTGCCAAAAATTTATTTACGACGCGGTTTTTGAACAATTCAAGTCCGACATGTGCGGATGCGAATGGTTGAAAATATCGGACCGTTACACAACCCATAGCCGCCGTTCGTTCTTCAAATTATACTCCCTCCACACTTGACTATTTGACGACCGGAGACCATCATTCCAAGCGCCGAAGCACGCTTCACCAACGACCAGCGACCAGCCGAACTCGGCTGTGTAAATACGTGGAAAATCGTGCACGAAAGCCACCTATTTGAACGCAAATTGCCGATGATTCGTTGCATCGTTCACGATCATCACCATAGAGATTTGAAGCTCTCATGATGCTCTACGATTTGTTTGTTGAAAGTAGTTGATGATAGTGAGTGGATTAAGAGAGAACAAGGGAAGAAGTTTCAAAATTCTCGGCCATTGATTTGTTTAATGGCGGCTGAAGACAAATTAGGGTTAGGGTTTGATTTGTGTTGCAAATAGAAAATTCTGAAGTCCTTATATAGAAAATTCACACGACACTATTCATCCAGAACTTTTCCGAACTCCAAACGAAGCGTGCCGCCTGGCATTAATAATGTTTTACCTCTATTCCGAATGCAATGGAATATATATTGGGAGCCAATTCGATCGTATTTGGAAGATAGGTTTTCAAATCGACTGTTTTAAATTTAAAATTCACTTAAACGATTTTCTACGCGTTTTAGCTTGCCCCGGACAAACCGTAAATCCGATTGACACGAAATTTGAAATCTTACAATAATTTAACATTACAGATCCAATGAAACTATTTTCGTCGAAATCTGAGATTGTTTAAAAAATGACTATTTTTACTTGTCAATTAAATATTAAAATATTCATTTTCTACAATTTAACTTTTAATTCGATTTTAAAAGTTCTATAACGTCATTCTAACTCCAATATGATTTAATACAACTTTATAAATCAATTTAAATCACATTAAACCCAATTTTCAATTATTTCTGTAATTTCAAATATTAAATTATCGATTTAGTTATCCAATTAAATATAGATATTCGAAATAAAATTTATTCGACCTACAAATTTTACTTGTTAGTATTTAATATCAATTAAATATATGAATTTCAAATGACAGAAATTCTGGGTCGTTACAAACTTTCCCCTTAAAAGAATTTCGTCCTCGAAATTGCCAAGTAAGAAAAAGCCTTGAAATCCATTAACTTTTTTTCAAAAACAAACCATTCCAACTTGATTTCAGATTCATCTTAATTTCTTAACTTTTCTAAAATCCGTTGGTTACACTTTTCTAGTTCAATTCCGACATTTTCATTTCAATTTAGAAATTGACTTTTCGTTAACAAAAATTTTCAAAAATTTTCCAACTCCCAAAATTTACGGAAAATTTTGGCAGTCTCCTTTGTACGGAGGAGCTTTTGCAATATCACAATAGATATAAATATATATACATCGACCCACACGGTCGAAAAACAGAAAAACAGTTCATATTTCCTATTTTTATTGCGTAGGCGTACCTTTTTAGCGTTGTTAAGCAAAACAGTTATTTATTAGCATTTTAGCGTGACCAAATCCAGCCAACTACAGCCCCGGTACCTGTACCTACTCAATTTAAACATGTAAGTGACATATATAGGAAATTCATTTACATTTCACTAATTTTCAATAGAAAACACATAGTTTTCATAAGCAATGCAATCAAAAAAATTCCCATAAGCATTTTATAAGGTTTCGATACAAATTTTAATTGCTTACAACCAATTCACATTAGTTCACTTTCAATTCAAATTCAATTACATAGCTTTCCATTTATCAATTCAATTTCATTAACACTTAATGAATTATATACAATCAACTAACAATCATATAACAACCAAATCATAACTAACATAACCAAATTATTGAATTTACATTCAATTTGGTTTAACACATTTAATTCCAATTGGTTCATATTAAATTGACGTCCATTCAATTATTCAATTTCCAATTTACTAGTTTTTTTATGTGTTAACACTTACATCCATTATTCTATATCAATTCTTTTACATTCGATTGATTAATATTCAATCCATTTATTAATTTGATTGCTAATTCATTTAACAAATAAGGTTGAATTTCATTTATATAACTCAAGTCCACATCCATTTAATTCACTTTATTCTTATACTTCGATACCAAAATCAACTTCATTCAACATTACTTAAGTTATATTCCATTTCAAACATCATTTGTTTAACTTAACTTAAATTTCCACTTATAAATCCAATTCAGATTCCAATTCTAAAGTAAATTCTATTTAACTTTTACCAAAGTTAAATTTCGTCACTTATTCAAATTCATATCTCATTTTGCTTAACAAAATTGTTTAACCATTTTATCATTTGGTTTCACTTACATATATTACACTGGATTTCCAATTCTATATGAATACAATTTACTTTCATAAAAAAAAAATTGGATTCAGTTCATTTTAAACCTTATCCATTTAGTCATTCTTCGATTAGTTGCACTTACTAATTTTAGTTTTATACTTCACTTTGTTTTTCACAAATCAAATTCAATTCCAATTCCAGTTCTATTTACTTACACATTCGAAATGAATTTCAACATTCAATTTCATTTTCTTGCACTTGCAATTGCAAATTTTATTTATTCATTCACAATTTATTTTCCAACTTAATAATTGTATTCCAATCATTTAGTCTATTAGACTTCTGAAATTCACCTTTATTTCAATTAACTCAGGTCAATTTCAGTTTAAATCTGAATTTCCTAGGTCATCCAAACTTATTTATTATTCCATAAACATTTTATATAACATTCCATAGTCTTTTCAATCTTTCAAAAATTATTTTTGAAATCTACTCAAATTATCTTTTGAATTTCCAAAACCAAACTCAATTTCACAAACAACTTCCATTTAATTATAATTCGGCAGCAATTCCTCTCATGGAAACTCGAAAATGAACACCGATGATGTCACGATCATCATCAGAATTATTTTCCAGCAACCGAAAAGAGTTTAGTGCTTTCTTCCTTCAAAACAATTTTCCAAAACCATTGAAAATCATTTTCAAACCAAAAGGGATTTAAATTTTTCCAAATCTCCAAAATTTTCAAATTCTTTTCAAAACATTTCTCTGGAATTCCATTTCAAATTATAAATCACATTTACAATTTATATTCTCAAATTCCATTTGTATGTGAATTTATTTCTTAACTTTGGAGTTACGATTTCAATTTCCTATTCAAATGATAACAATATTATCACTTCCTAACAATCAAGCAACTATATACTATAATAATTTATGGAAAAAGATTTCTTTTCTATACAAAATAATTTGGGTAAAGTTATTCCATTTACCCTATTTTAAAACAATATCGTGTCGAATTGTTCTGGACAAGTGTTTAGAGATCCTTATCATAGAGTTGTACGGACTATATCGACCAGAATCCATATTCCACTCAACAAACCATTCGTCACAATATAAAACAATTTTATATTCACTAACAAATACGCGCTCATATCTATTATTACACTCAAACTCATTCTAGAGTACTACTGACTCTATCTCTAATGAGTTATTCCCAACAGAGCCAAGGTTGTCGCTTAACCAAAAGCTCTGATACTAACTTGTCAGGAACGGGTTCTTCGACTCCTGAAAGTCGACATTAATACGTCGACTGTATAACCTACCGAACAATCGAATACCGAAAAACCGAACACTTCGGGTTTAAGAAGAAGAAAAAGATAGAAGAAGTAAGAAAAAAAAGAAGCAACAGAAACAATATCAGAATCTCACAATCGCAGCGGAATAACATATAATAGATAAATGAATAATCTTTAAATCAAAAGAACTGTACATTTTATACATTACATCATCAGAGTCAACTTACAACACAACACAATGATGGACAGTTATATAAACCTGTCCTCACAACTGAATACACATCGGAAAAGATAATATCATATACAAGTGATACGTTTTGCCAACCAGCTCGCCTCCCGAGCTCCACAGCACCTCCTGAATTCCAGAATGACCTGATAACCTAACTCTAGACTGCCCATGTGGAAAATGATGGGCACCTAGAGTTTAAGGAAGGGAACATTAAACTCCAGGTCAGTCATTGGACTGGTGTAAGAACTTAAAACAGTTTACCTTTAAAAACAAATAAAGAAATATTTTAAGATAGATCCGCAATTCTTTTAGAAAATGTAACTACCATAAGGCCTCCCGCCACACACATAATGCAAATGCAGAATTGGAGGAGATTTCTCCTTATGATAGTCAAAGATGCTTGATACGCAAATTTTCCTGCTATTATTACAATAAGTGCAAAGTGCAGAAAACATTTCGAAAGCATGATATAAATCTTAGCCAACATACGACCATTATCGTATGCCTACTATAGCCACCATCTAAACAGTGGGGCGCCACCATAAGTAAATGGCAGGTTATACAACTAAAACCGTACAGGGCTCGTATTGTTTCTTTGGATTTTCCAACAAATGATCAGGCCAAGGAACTTCCCATTGCCACATGGGTATGCCTCGGGAAGGATGCCCCGAGAACCTAACCGGATCTCTGCCAACACAAGGCCGGGTTACCTCTGCAAAAGTAGGTAACTACTGACACGAGTATGCCATCCCCCGGTTGTAAACAACCTTTATCCGAGGATCCTCAACCAACAACAATCACAAATTCGTATATATTTGCGATATCCACATAAGTTAAGTATCTGGGCTCCATACCATGATACCACTTCTATCCAGAAGGAAATGCGCATACCCTAAGGGGCGCTACTCTCTATAACCTTGCTACATCTTTCCTGTTTTGACCATTACCGGGTTATGAGGTCCGACGAAGTCTCGTCCACAAAGCTACGCTTTTCACAAAAGCTATGCTTTGATCGTAAAATGATTAGAAGCACTTTGTATGCCCCACATTAACAAATTAAGAATGTATCACTAGTAACCATTAACTACATAACCTCCGAGCTCGTACGTCTCAGAGAAGGGTGTTAAGCTAAGAGAATAAATTCTCTGCCACCAACAGAAATGTATTTGATAGAAACCAGCTTTACATCTCAAAGTGTAACGTCAGACACACATCCATACAAGTCCGTTCCGGGATCGAACGGAACTGAAGGCACTTCCAAAGAAGCCCTTGTAATCCGGATATTCACTAATCACGTCCGAAATTTCCAACACAAAGGGTGATAAAATCTCTATATCGGAGATCAGCCGATGCAGAGGCATTCGATGGTAATCCTTCCGTTTCCGAAAATATCCGGTCTTCAAATGCTATCCATTACGACGTATCACTATTCGGAATGGGATTCATGACCCAAAGGTCCTCTCCTGGCTAAACCGAATAACAAGCGCTTATTTTAAAATAAATGTAGCATTCAAATTCAAGCAAATCACAACAAATACCCATTTAAAGGTAAATATTGATAGTCGGTTATTTAATTATCAATAGATATGCACACCATCACCAGATTCCAAATAATTTCCCAAATTATTTATTTTTCAAAATATCGTTATAAGATATATTTTTCCACACTTCAACCATTTGAAAACAAATTTCAAATCACTTTTCACCTTTACAACTTTTGAAAACCAATTTCAAATCATTTTCCTTACGTGGAAACACTTCCAAATATTTATTCATTTTCACTGGAAATCTGCCGAGTTCAAATACTTTAAAATTATTTATAACACTTATCCAAAATATATCAGGAAAACACTTTGAAATAAAACTATTTTTCTTTAAACACTTTACTTAAAATATTAGTTATAAAAATATTATACCAATATTACATATAACTTAAGGCCAACAAATTTTCAAAATAAAATTAGTAGATAGAGTATAACTATTTAAATAACTATTTTCTAAAACAATTATTAATTAAATCTTAGAGAAAATCATTTCTATATCAACTTAATAAATCTTTACTTAAAGGATTTAAAACAATTTAAGAAGCTAATTTCTCCAAGTATCCTTTTCAAAACCAATTCTAAAATTTTACATATATATATTTTTTCCAAAGCTATTCAGAAATTTTATTCGGCTTTCCAGGGAGAATACACTTTCATTTCAAAATGGTTCATTTAAACCAATTAAATAAATCTGTACCGATTTATTTTAAATTTACGTTTCAAATCCGTAAATTTATTTCCACAATTTAAAAATAAATCAATGTTTATTTTTAAACAAATTTCCCTTTTCTTTATAAATTGCATGTGAATTCACATTTCCAAAATATCTATTGATATACGATTTTCAAATCGATTTCAATTATTCACTTTCAACAACAATTAAAATTTTCAATTGATTTAAAAAACAACCAAATCAGATTCCATATTGATTTCCCAAGAAATTAAACACCAAATGAATTTCATTCTAATCTCAAATTAAAATCAATTTCTACTAAACCACAAATCAATTTTCAAATTGATTCTAAATTCTTTTCAAAACACCAAATAAATTTCCAAATGGATTTTCAAAAGGTTTAAATTCAATCACCTAAAATCAATTCCTAAATGGGTTTCAAATTTTATTTCCTTTTGAAAATAAATTCCTTTTAAAGAAAACCAATTCTTTTATTTTTCAAACTCTTAAAAACCCGTATTTTGTATAAATTCTTCAACCTTTGAATAATATTACCCGAAATCCATTTATTAAAGTTTTTCCCATATTTTGAAATTTTACTCAATAAGATTAAAAATAAAACTTTATTATTTTAGAATTCCTTCCTTTAAATTTATCCAATTTTCAAAATTAAATTTTAATATAAACTTTCAACCTAAATTTTCAAAAATCAAATTTTTATTTATTTCCGGTATCCAACGATACCAAAATTATATTCTGCTAAATTTTAGCCTTTAATGATTTCAATCAAAAAGATAATCACACAGAGATTATAAATAATCAGCACACAACATTGAAACAAATTCAATTATTTGAGGAATCCAGTTGGATCCCTCCAACCTGTTTCCCTGCATCCACGGATGTTAGCACAATACCAATCCCGTTTCAAGACGGGATATCACGGTACGTGGGTTTATATAAAATATTATCCGCTATTATGCGGCGCAATAGGGTCTCATCCGCTATATAATGTGGGAAAACCAACTCCAAATACATATATAAAACCAATTCCACTTCACGGTGGAATATCGCGGTATATGTGTTTAATATAATAACCTTCGCTTAATATGCGGCGTATAGGGTCTATTTCAATACAACAGATAACAAACATCATTCAATCACACAATCAAGCAATTTTAAATTTAACTATTTAAAATTTAGATCGAAACAAATTCGATTGAGTGTGAAGTTCTCATCTTACTTCCAATAGCGGTTTCAACGTTTTATCCGAATAAAATAAAACGCGCGTTTAATCTTACCTAAAATTTCACTAGCTCAAATAAATCCCAATCCAGCTCCATCGCATAGTACTCGTCAATACGATCCCAACGCAATTCATTTCGTACGAAACGGACCTCGTATGACAAAGATACAATGGTTTAAAATTTACACGATTTTAATATAAAGCAATTTCATTTTTATTTTATTTTTCTTAACCTAGAATCAATCCAGGCCGTTCCTTTTGCTTTGATCAAATCAGGCCGTCCCCTCCCATCTTCCTTCTTCTCGTTGGAAGCCGAACAAAACAACCCATAGCCGCCGTTCGTTCGTTCACCAAACGACCAGCGACCGTCCGATCTCAGCTGTGTAAATACATGGAAAATCATGCGCGAAAGCCACCTATTTGAACGCAAATTGCCAATGATTCGTTGCGTCGTTCACGATCATCACCATATAGATTTGAAGCTCTCATGAGGCTCTACGATTTGTTAGTTGAAAGTAGTTGATGATAGTGAGTGGACTAAGAGAGAACAAGGGAAGAAGTTTCGAAATTCTTGGCCATTGATTTGTTTAATGGCGGCTGAAGACAAGTTAGGGTTAGGGTTTGATTTGTGTTGCAAATAGAAAATTATGAAGTCCTTATATAGAAAATTCTCGCGACACTATTCATCCAAAACTTTTCCGAACTCCAAACGAAGCGTGCCGCCTGGCGTTTATAATGTTTTACCCATATTCCGAACGCAATGGAATATATATCGAGAGCCAATTCGATCGTATTTGGAAGATAGGTTTTCAAATCGACTATTTTAAATTTAGATTTTCTACGCGTTTTAGCTTGTCCCGGACAAATCGTAAATCTGATTGACACAAAATTTGAAATCTTACAACAATTTAACATTATGGATCTAATGAAACTGGTTTTGTCAAAATCCAAGACTGTTTGAAAAATGACTATTTTTACTTGTCAATTAAATATTAAAATATTCAATTTCTACAATTTAACTTTTAATTCGATTTTAAAAGTTCTATAACGTCATTCTAACTCCAATATGATTTAATACAATTTTACAAATCAATTTAAATCACACTAAACCCAATTTCCAATTATTTCTGTAATTTCAAATATTAAATTATCGATTTAATTATCCAATTAAATATAGATATTCGAAATAAAATTTATTCGACTTACAAATTTTACTTGTTAATATTTAAAATCAATTAAATATACGAATTTCAAATGACAGAAATTCTGGGTCGTTACAAAACACATCATGAATACTATAAAACTGGGCTGGAAGTGATACTCTATAAGCAACTGTGCCAATACGCTCAGTAATAGGAAATAGTCGTATATAGCGAGGAGCCAATTTCCCGGTCCTACTGAAATGCATTACCCACTTCAAAGGAGATACACGAATATAAACAAGGTCACTAATGGAGAATTCAGGAGGCTTCCTACGGATGTCCGTGTAAAATTTATGACGGCTCTATGCCTCTTTAATTCTCTGACGAATAAGATCAATCTTCTCTGAAACTTCACGAATAGAATCGGGGCCTAAAATCAACTTTTCCCTGGATTCTAACCAACAAGATGGTGATCGACATGGCCTTCTGTATAGGGCTTTGAAAGAAGCCATATCGATACTGGACTAAAAGTTGTTATATGAGAACTCAACAAGTGGTAGGTGGTCTTCCTAACTACCACCAAAATCAAGTATACATGCACGAAGTAGATCCTCAAGAATACGATTCACATGTTCAGTCTGTCCATCAGACTAGGACGATAAGCTGTGATGAAACCAAGCTTTGTACCCAATGTTTTCTGAAGACTCTGCTAAAAATTACTGGTGAAAAGTCGATCTCTATCACAAACAACCAAACTAGGGAAACCGTGAAGTCTCACGGTTTTCTTAATATATAGCTTAGATAAATGAAAAGTTGTCCTATTAGATTTAATAGGAATAAAATAAGCAGATTTGGTCAAGCGATCCACAATAACCCAAACACTATTATGCCCGATCTCGAACGAGGTAGGTCATCAATAAAGTCCGTAGAGATTTGATCCCATTTCCACAACAGGACCTCAACAGGCTGAAGAAGACCACTAGCACGCTGATGTTTGGCTTTTATGAGCTGACAAGTCATACAATTACTTACATAACTTGTTACATCACGCTTCATGCCTTCCCAATAATACAACCATCTCCTATCGTCATACATCTTGCTACTGCCAGGATGAATAGTATACTTAGAATGGTGACAAGCATCAAGTATGTCCGCCTAAGATCAGAATAACTAGGCACGATCAAACGATTCTTTTTACAAAGGCAACTATGAATATCAATGCTGAAATCCCTCAACTCATCGTCACGGGATTCAGACTTACAAGGCTGAATAAGGTGCACAAGACCTGAATCTTGCCACTGAGCCTTGGCAATATGATCCAGTATGCTAGGACGAGCTTCCAAACTGAATAATAAGATAGGAGAATCTGCAGTTGCAGCATGATCATGAATATCACAAAGAGATAGAGTCTCCAACACATCCCACTCAGCTCACATCATTGAAACAGCGGCAGAGTGCTTCCGACTTAACGCGTTTGCAACTCAGTTCCCCTTTCCATGAGTGTACTGGATACAAAATCATAAGAGGCTAGGAACGCGAGCCAACACTATTGCCGCATATTAAACTCTTTCTGTGTGAACAAATATTTCAAAGATTTGTGATCGGTATGTAGAATGAAGCGCTCGCCCAATAAATAATGATGCCAAATCTTTAAGGCAAAGATTATGGTGGCAAACTCTAGGTCGTGGGTGGTGTAGCAAACCTCATTCGGACGCAATTGCCTAAAAGCATAGGCAACTACCTAATCTCTCTGCATAAGCACAGAACCGAGGTCACATCTACTAGCATCGGTGTATACAACAGGATCTTGATTCCCCTCGAGAACCACAAGAAGAGGAGCATTAGTGGGAAGTTCTTTTAATTTCTAAAAAGAAGCTTCACATTTGTCAGACCATACGAATCGAAGCTTTTTCTAGTAAGGCTAGTGAAAGGAAGAACAATGTGGGAAAAGTCCTTAATGAACCGACGGTAATAACCCACCAATCCAAGGAAGCTACGAATCTCAGAAACATTCTCTGGCTTTTCCAATTCTATATGGATTCTATCTTCGATGGATTGATAGAAATACCATCAGAAGATATAACATGGCAAAGGAACTTCACCTTATTCCCCCAAAAGTGGCACTTGAAGAATTTGGCTTTGAGCTGATGTTGAGGAAGAGTGCTCAAAACAATCCTCAAACGATGATGAGCATGAGGATGTCATCAATGAATACAAGGACAAACTTATCGAGATATTCCCGGAATACTCGATTTATAAGATCGACAAAATAACCTGGAGCGTTCGTTAAACCGAATGGCATAATGAGCCACTCATAAGAACCATAACGAGTGCGCAACGCGACAAGAGGAATGTTGTCGTCTGCAACTCATAGTTAATGAAAACCGATGGCAAGGTCGAGCTGAGAGAAAACCTTAGCACCGCACAACTGATCGAACATGTCATCGATCCTAGGCAATGGATACTTGTTCTTAATGGTTAACTCGTTAAGATTGCGGTAATCGATACAAAGCCTAAGTGTACCATCGGATGTTTTAACAAAGACGACCATGACACCCCACAGAGATGAACTAGATTGAATGAATTGCTTGGCTTCAAGCTCCAGCAACTGCTTTTAGAGTTCCTCATTCCCCTTAGTGGCCATCTTCGTGGGAGGACTGCTAACTGGTTGAGTACCAGGAATGGGGTCAATACGGAATTCAATTTTCCGCTTGGGTGGCAAACCCAAAATAGGCTCAAACACATCGGCAAAGTCACAAACAACTGAAATTCAAGATACATCACCATCATCTCATGACTCAAGAGGTTCGGAATCATTATCAACGTCCCGAAGAACAAGAGACACTGATCAGTCGAATTAGGATGCCTAAGATATAGGATCCTTTTAGAATATAGGATTTCGGCTTCATAATGTGCAAGCCAATCCATCCCCAAAATCATATCAAATCCAAGATAGTGAATAACGTGCAGATACATACTGAAAGAAAAACCACAAAGAACAATCTCAACATCACTATAAAGCATGCTAAGTGTTGCAGATACCCCAATAGGATTCGCAATCCTCAAAGAAGTAATAAGGCAAGAAACATCCAACTATATATCATTAACAAGCTCCTTCGATATGAATGAGTGTGACGCACCCATATCGAAAAGGACTCGTATAGAACGATCGCGAAATAAAATGGAACCTTCGAGAACAGAAGAAAGGGTACCTCTGGGCTGAGAAGAACCACCAGGAGCATCAACAACAATAAGCTTTCCAGAACTAGAAGACTTTGGCTTGCTAGGGCACGAAGAAGACCAATGTCCCTCTTTCTTGCATTTATGGCAAATGCATGGCTTGGGACAATCTCTAATCATATGATCATGAGAGCCATAATTGTAACACCCTCTCTCAGTACGAGGTTTTCCACTAGGCTAAGAACTAGGACCAGATCCAATAGGCTTCTTCTTTTTGGAAGGGAAAAACTTCCGATTATGAAATGGGAACTTCTTCTTATTGGGGTTCTTATGAACCTCAACCTCATCACCACTCTCGCACTCCTTCTCGACGGCTTCGAGATGAAGCGCCGAGTCAACCAACTCCTCGAAAGAAAGCTTGAGCTGGAGCATCAAAGACTTCTTAAGATACTTCCTAAGACCAAAGAAAAACCTTCAGATTCTTCTCATATGAGGTGCTAATTATTCAAGACCATACTTAGATAAGGCATCGAATGATAAAATATAATCAGAGACGGAGGACTTCCCTTGCTTCAACTCAAGGAAGCGACGAGCTAATAAAGCTTTCTCTGATTTAAGGACGAATTTAAGCTCGAATCATTCCCTAAACAGTATCCAAGAGAGAGTATACTCATCGAGCTCGGTAATGAGAAGCTCGTACTAATCAAGGGCGCACTCTTGCAACATGCTAGATGCTATAAGAACTCTATCGTGGTCAGAAAGATCCATGCGAGAGAAGATGCGTTCGCATGTGCGAATCCAAGCCTGGACCTCTAGAATGGACTCGGATCCTATGAACGGCTTTCCTTTGAGATGAGAGAAAGCAATGCACATGCATGCAAAGACAGACTTGCATGGAGGAGACGATGGCATAGGGGCTGGAGGCAGACTACTCCTAAATAACTCCAAAACCTGATCGACAGACACATAAATGCAGTCCGGATGCGAGCTGCTGGATTTCCCAGCATCCGCGCATCATCCTCTGCCTCTTCTAGCCATCAGCTAAAAGTTAAGAAAAGATAAAGATTATTCGGATGGTAGATTTCATTTATTCAAATATGGAATACTACGGAATTAAAATGCATCCCTAGATGTGTTCCCAAACTTTTATCTACCCCAAGGAAACGGAAAGAACAAAGGCACGATGATTCAGGGATTCGTAACACTTGTATTACACTTTGATGTACCGTAATATGTGTTTTTGTTCTGTGTTTATCATATTTTGTTCTGAACTCTGCTCTAATACCAAGCTGTAACGCCCCACCCCGATACCTACACTAACAAAGGGTATTACGGCGTAATACTGTCTGCTGGTGCAGAGAATATGGCTGGTGAGGAGCGACCATCCGTAAGCTTTGTCTTAAACAAGTATTGGATGCGTCGGTTGAGTGCACTAATTTTTTCTCTTTACCTTCTTCTTGTGGATCGAGTTACTCAATAAATGTTCAACATAAAACTACGGTGGCTAATGAATCTATTCAGAAATATAACAACAACAAATATATGACATATCAAAGAACAGCAGACGTGCACACACACACACACACATATATGTGTGTATATATAGATACATCGTCAGTACACTACATAGTGATACATAAGTGAGTGGTAACACGGACCACATATATATACATCATGCCCCAAAAGAATATACATAGATTAGAGTACACAAAAAGATAACTAAACGATAACATGAAAGGTGTACTAGCATCCAAAAGATAGCAAAGTGGACCATAGCGGAAGCAGCTAAACGGGAATCCATAGCAGATGGCCAACCTGAAACAACTCGGTCTGACCCAAGTATACAAAATACGTAGGTTGGACTAGCTTAAATAAACTGATTAAAGAATGATAGGTGAAGTATAAGGATAACAGATAATAATTCTTCTCAATAGAGAAGAAGAAACGACAACATATGTCATCTCATAATTCATGAGATGATAACAACTAAAATATCATATGAAAGTCTCATGAAAAGGGCAACATCAACAACAACATCGATTAAATCACATATAAATGCCTCATATCATCAGCATCAACATCAACATAATAAAAGGTTTCCATCAATAATGGGGAGCTAGGCTCCATGGCTAAGCCATATAAAATCTCAAACAATAACAAAATTACAAGATGGAAATCGCATCATAGCACCAAATAGGGCACGTAAGGTCCAAACAACCGCATAATATATTCACCATATGAAAATCTTCGAATAGCACATAGGCTATATATATAACGCCAATGACAACATTATGTGAACACATGAAAAACAACAAAATCTAAAAATCAATAAGAATGAAATCTAGAAATAGCAACAACAACGGCATGGATCCATAACAACAATAATTGCACGTGCATATAATAAGTGCCCCCCGGCCTTGCCAAGTACTACAATAGTGCGCTTAACAAAGTTTCCCCCCTTTCCCCGACCTTATGTATACATGTGGCTCCACCAACCTAGCCCCACTGGCCCGCCGGCCTTGGCCCCCTCTGGCCTAGTACTGGCGACAACAACGGAATGTGTTACCAACTTTCAAATATGTTTAGCTTCAAAGGAAAAAGTCCGGAATTAACCAGTATAGCAAACCAACGAGCCCCATACCACATTGTTTATTATATTGTTTAAGTCGCTTCCTCGTTCTCTCGAAGAGTGCAAAAATATGTGTTTTTACATAGAAAATACTTACTTCGAGAAAACGAGTTTTTTAAATGATTTTGGAAATTATTTGCAAATTGTTGCTCTGAAATTCTCTTTATTATAGAGAATACATATATATAAATAGCTTCAAAAATAATTATAAATTTTCGTAAAACATTTATTTTGAAAGCTTTTCCGTTTTAAAAATCATTCCGAAAACGGTTTTAAAACACGTGCACAGAAATAGCAAAGGTCGATGAAAATTCAATACAATTAACATATGACAAAACCCAAATGAAACTGTCAATTCGTAGTGCGAATCGACATTAATGTTAGCTTTTTTATTTATAGGAGTTATCCTTTTAGAACCATCTTAAAAAAATGCTCGAAATCATCGATTCCAAAAACAATTCAACGGAAAATGCCCAAACTTCGCAAAAGAACTCAGGCCTGCGGCTATGTTTTCTAGTTTGCCCTTTTTAAAATCATAATTTAAGAAAACATGAAACATAAAAATTGAAGATGATTGTCATAGCTTAAAGTCAAAAAAACAATCACCTAATTCGAACATTCGGGTCAAAAGTTACGGTAAACTCAATTCTCAGGTCTAAAATTACAAAACTATAAATAATTAAAATAACGAAGGGCTGCGGCTTAAAGATCCAATTGCCCCTTGTAGATTATAGAGTTTGATAAATCATAAAACATGAAACTCGAAGAGAATTTATATTGCTATAAGTCAAAAAAGAATCGCCTAATTTAGACGTTTAAGTCAAAAGTTATGGAAATTCAATTCTCAAGTCTAGAATTACAAAACTCTAAACAATTAACATAACGAGAGGGCTGCGACTTAAAGAGCCAATTTGTCCCTATAGGACATAGAATTTATAAATCATAAATCATGAATGTTAAAGAACATTATTATAGCTATATTTCAAAAGAAGAATCACCTAATTCAGACGTACGAATCAAAAAATATGCCCAAAACGATTATTAGTTCTAGATTCATTATCGCTGTCGTTTTGCTCTTGTGACAGCAAGAAGTATAGTTTTTACCAACTTAAATTCAAAAATTCATAAAACTAGGAACATGAAACTTTTAGTTAAAAGCCTAAGCTTTCCAGAACTTAAAAAATTATCGAATTTGGATAAGAAACGTGAGAGATATGATCAAATTAGTTTCAGGTTCAATCTATGAAATTTTTTCCAGCAAACAACAAAGAGAACAACATATAATTGACACGCAAGCTTATTTAAATTAGAAGTGTGAGTTAATACTAACATTGGGATTTATTTGCAGCAAATTGAGGATTTAGCAAGCAAATATTGACGCTTTAGACTTGAATAAGCTTTAGAAACCTGTAGAGAAGAAGATAACAGACATGCAAATCAGAAAAATCAATTACAGTAAACAACCCTTTCTCAAATCAAAAGATGGACGAAATAGGTTAGGGTTTTAGAGAGATTACATGTAGGAGATTTTAATTCCTTAATTTTCTTATAATTTAATTTAGTTTGGAGTCTTCGATTTTCAGAATTCTAGAGAGGAAGCTATTGTTTTCTCTGATATGGAGTAACATAATAATGAAGGAGGAGGAGAGGAAAAATGTACGTACAAGAAAAAATTCTGCTTCCTTCTAGACTTGGGTTTTGGGTTTGGATCCTAAATCAACCCTACCCACTAAGATTATGTTAACTTATAATATGATAAGTATGTTATTAATTATGATATATTTAACAAATTTTACTATTTCGACACATAATTTACTGAACTAATTACGTTCTTTATGTTTTCAACTTTATAAAAATCAAACTAACATATTTTATGTTTAATGAAATGTCCTATCAACATATAAAAGTTATTTTAGCTATTAAAACCAATTTCCATCATTCAAAATTCTATTTTTGCTTAAATACTTTAATTTACACAAATCAATATTTCTAATAACAAAATTACATAAAATTATTTCTCTTATTTATATTATCCTAACAAACCATGTTAAAAAAATTACACACAAATATTGATTTTAATCAATATTCCACATTTTTTACAATATTATCCATATTTTATTTTTAAAACATCATTAAAATTAGCAAAAATCACTATTTGACCACTATTTCCACAATTATTACATTCTACCAAAACAAAATTCAATTTTCATTATTACCCCAAAATAACTTAATAAACTTTTTAGAACTTTATTCTCTCCATTTTATATTTATTTACAACAAATAAATGCCGAATTAATTGCTTTTATCTTTTATTTAATTAATTAACCACCAAACAAACATAATTTCATTTATTTAATTAATACACCACCATATCAACTTAATTCCATTTTATTTTGCGAAAACACATTGTTTATCAAAAATAAACAATTTTAACAAATTTTACACCTCCAAATTTATTTTATTTTCTCCATTTTAAATTATAGCCATTGTTATAATTTATTTTTCACATGTAATCACAAAACCAGGATTGTTACAACGACATAGAACTAGAAGCGATGGTCAGAATGGCTTAAGTGGAAGTGGCTGCAATAGTAGTTGATCTTGTGGAACAACGAGGCGCCATAACAAAATAGGAAACAAAACATTGATGATAAGCGTTATAAGGTATTCTTTATTTTATTTAATACATATTCCAATATGTGTATTGATAGTGCATCTAACACTAGCACCGTTGAAGTACAGTGCCTAATGAATGATGATGTGTGTTGATACATCCGACTTTGTTTATCTAATGAGGGCAATTATTATCCTATGTGCACATATGTGATTTTCCTTGCGTGTGGAAAGTGAAAGTGCATTATATGAAGTGAATGAACGCTCTTGTTCCCAAATGATTTCCTACCGCACATTGGAACTGTTTGTTGGATATAAATCATTAACATAGTGGTTACGTTAACAGTTCTAGGCTAATTCTATGAACATGAACTCTTATTCTCAGTCAGTCTTTTCTAGAGAGGTATTGCATTTTTTAGGAATGGAGATTTCGGAGTGGTGAAAGTAAATATCGACGGAACATGTATTCCTGGACATTTTGACAACAAGGTCCGACACAATCTTCAAATCCATAGTGTTTACATATATCAATCATATAAATTGGTTTATGTAAGTAACTCAAAGAGCCAAAATTGACTTGAAATCAAAGCAACGTTGGATTATTTATTAATCGACATTCCATCCAGTTTCTAATTTCACCACAATCCCTTCATCCTTCTCCTCAATTCAGTCGGCATGCATCAAGATCAATAAGATGATATTCGATTGAAAGAGGAGAAGCTGGCGATAGCACCATGGAGTCGGGCTTGCTCATTCTTGCGACAAGGAAGGAGCAGCATACTCTATAATTTGGAAGAGATCTATTTGAACCATGAGATGGTGACGACTTTCAAGAACCTAAATAATCCTAGGCTTCTGTGTGCGAGAGCTGTGAAGAACGATAGCAAAAAAACGTAGTGAATAATTTTTATGTACCAAGGGTGTTTATGTGAAAATCAACCAGTACCAATATATAGATGAATTGGTATTGATCCATTGATGGATTGGTACGAATCCACAAAATAAAAGGATTTTATAAAAAAGAGGGGAAGAAAATCTTTTCCAACCAACTATAATTCTCAATGATGGAAGAAACTCTAAGATTTATGAACATCAATTTACAAAGAGATTAATGAGATCTTCGCAAGGAAGGACGAGTTTTCTTGAATAAAAAACTCCATAATTTAAATATGTCGAGAAGACTTGATGTAACGACCCGTCTTTTTCAACAACTAATTTGTGATATTTAAAATGGATTTAAATATTTAATTTGGATTATAATTTGATTTTGAATTTGAAAAGCTGTTTTATTTAATAAAAAGAATTCAAAATTTAAAATATAACGATCTATAGAATAGATTAATTATTAAAGTAGTATTTGGATATTGGGTAAAATATGAAATATTAAATTGTAAGCTAGTTAAAAATATTTCAACGGCTTATAAACTTTATATTGATAACACTGGAAGTAATTGATGGATTAAAATTAAATTTAACAGCCATTTGTTCAATTTTAAATTTACATCGTTTAAATTGAAAATTTAAAATAGCCATCCGAGGCATAGTCCCAGAATTCGACGAAACTAGTTCCGTTGGATCCGTAATATTGAATTATTGCCGGATTTCAAATTTCGTAATTTTTGGAGTGATCATGCGATCGTACGAGAGGTAAACGCTTCGAAAATTATTAATCGTTTTATTTTAAAAATATCTTACATCTTGTCATCAGCCGTAATTTTTCTTTCATCTTCCCTTATACGCAACTCGTCACCATAAATTTGATCGTGTCGTTCTACCCTTCTGGAGAAAGCTATTGCTTTCGTTCTTTTAATTGAAACTGGCCTAATTTTTTTTTCAAATTCGTCCTCAAGCTTATCTTCGAGAAAAAAAATGGCAGCCACTTTAATTTTTTTTGTTCGAACGAAATAAAATCGAGGCCGCATCTCCTCTTATAAATCAATTTGTCCCTCTTCTGCCTTCTATTGTAATCGAGCAAAATCAAAATTATTCCCACTTCCTCCCTCAGCTCGATATTTTGACCGAACCTACGAGAGAGAGAATAGAGGGGCGCGACGCGATCTGGAGCGTCATCGCGAATGGAGGCTACGCGCGCGAGGATACGGCAGCTCAATTGAGGAGGTGGCGGCAGCAGTAGCTCGCGTTCGCGATTAAAGATAGGTGGCGTGAGGGTTTCGCAAGCTCGAGGGGGAGGTTAGGTCGCGGCCAAGGGTATTCGCGATGGCGTATGTTGGCACGCGTGCGTCGTGAGGGGTCGAGGAGTAGGTCACGAGGCAGTGAGGTATAACTTTTATGTTATTATGTATTTAGTCAGTTAATTTAATTTTTAAATTTGATATTAAATTTAAATGTACAGTAAATTAGGTTTTGGTTCTGCAAAGAAAAAATATATTTTTACTGTTAAATAGTTCTAGTTCTTAAAAATTTAACCTAATTTAATTTAAAATATATGTGTATATATATAGGATTTTTAGAAATAAATATGAATTTAAAACTATTTGAAGTCTATATAACAATTTGATTCCTGAAATCTATTTACTTATTTATATGAGTATATATATATATAATTTCAGTATAAAATCAATATGTCAATTGGAGATAAGCAGTTTCAAAGAGAAAGATGTAAAAATAAAATAAATATATCTCTATTTTTTTTATTGTTAATTCATTTTAAAAGAAAAGTAATTTACTTAGGTGATTAATTTGTTTAATTAGCTTATTCCATTATTTTAGTCACTGGAAGATTTTTATAAAGGTAGAATCAGTATAAAATTTAATTATTTGCTAAAAATAAATCATTATTTAATATTAAATTATTAGATTAACATAAATTTATTTAAACAATAAATAATTATTTGATTGTTCAAATATTGATAAAATCATATAAATTGTTATTTAAGGTCAAAATCAAGGAAAACAAGCCAGGTTGGAACAAATTTGCAAATTTAAAAAGGGGGGCAAAGGTGAGTTAATCTCACTCAGTTGAATCTGAATTTAAATTGTTGAATTTAAATTTTATTTGTTGACTTGCTTGAATGATGGTTGAAATTCGTGAATAATTAAATAGACTCTATATACCGCATAATAGCGGATGGGAATATATGAATCCATATACTGCAATATTCCACCATTGAAGTGGAATTGATATTTTAGTTTGTGCTAACATCTGTGGATGCAGGGAAAACAGGTTGAAGGGATCCAACAGGATTCCTCAAGAATATTTATTGAATTGATATATATGTTGTCTTATGACAGGTTGAATGAAATAATATTGATTTCCATGCGAATTGAATAATATGGAATTGGAATTGGGTAATTTTTAAATACTATAAATAATTTAATTAAAGGAAGCTGAATGAAATTTAAATGAAAAGAATATTTCATTAGGATTTGAATTTACTTCTATTGAGACTAAAGTAAAATTTAAAAGAATATTTATTACTGTGGTTAAACTTAAAATTTGTGAAAGTTGAGATTGGGAAATAGATTATGTTCCAAAACTTTAAGAAATATTGCAATCGATAAATGAATTTGAAGTGGAGCAAACTTTGTTAAGTAATAAAGTAAAAAGGAACTTAAATAAGAAATAAAATAAGGAACCTTATTAAGAAATGAAATTTTATTAAGAATCAATATGGAATCGAATTGAAGAATAAAATTTTAAAATAGGAAATTTGAATAGATTGTTTTCATAAATAAATGAAAAGGAAAACTTAGGGAGTTATAAATTTATAAACGAAGTTTATAAATGGGATAGGAAGATATCAGTGGATACGTAAAGGAATAAGTCATGAACTTATATTGAGTTATAAATTGTTTGAAACGGAAATAGTAGAATATTTCCGAAAGTAAGAAGGTGGATTTGGACAAGAGGCATTTATATATGGATATTAGATTTCCTAAAATTATAAATTTATTTTAAAAATGGATATTTTTAAATTACTATACTATATAGGTTTTATAAATCATTTCTGAATTTAAAATATTTCAAATTAGTTATTCTTGAAGGCTTAGCAATTATTTGTAATAAACTCTAATTTGTCTAAAACCAGCTTTGAAACTTATAAATAAACATAATTTATATCTAGTTATTTATTCATTTATGGATTGAATGTTTATTTATTCATTTAATATTACTTATTTTATAAATCTATATGTTTTCCAAAATACTTTTAAAAATCCAAATTAATAATCCTCTTGTGATGATAAGCGTGTTATTAAATGAGATAAGATTTAGAAAAAATCTTATTAAGTGAAGAAATTGAGTTTGAGAATTTATAAGAAAGGTGTAAATTGATTTTTGAGAAAGAAATGAGAAAATAAGGAATATTTTCAAAGGATATATTAATATATGAGTGAGCATAAGAACACATTTGAATGATTTCGTGGAATAAAAGGGCTTTGAAATTTATTTCAAAGGGGATAAAATGGAAATAATGTCTAAATGATATTTGAGACAAATAATTTGAGGAAATTATTTGATGGTTGCTTGTGAATGATTAATTGATAGTTAAATAACCGACTATCAATACTTGGACAATGCGCTGATCGTTTCTAAGAGTCCGGGATCGGATTTAATTATCCGAAAACCACTTCGATCCGGTTCGAACGATTACGAATGAAGACCGTGAAGAGTTGAAGATGGTGATTCGGTTTGTCCAGACCCAGGGCAACTTGTATGGATCGAATGCTTTCAAAAAACATCGTCAGGTGGACGATGAGCATTCTAAGTGACGCGTTCTTGAAAGGTAACGCTTAACCTCAAGCCTCATCAACCGAGAATGGCTAAAACAGGGGAGGTGCAGCAAGACTTCGTGGGTAGCCCCCACTGGAGAGTGAGGTTTCCCCTGTCTAGATGTCCCTTTTTATTCGGCTTAGTGGGCAGTTGGTCGCGCCAACTGCGGGGTGATCTTGCTTGGGACTGTTCAGTAAGGAATGGTTCCGGTCTTGTGTTGCAGGGGAGTTAGGGTGGCTCCTCGGTACTCTGATCTAGACCAGGTACTGTGACGGACGGTACCCCAGTAGCCCTACCATTGTATGGGATC
Source organism: Allium cepa (assembly GCA_030765085.1). NCBI lineage: Eukaryota > Viridiplantae > Streptophyta > Magnoliopsida > Asparagales > Amaryllidaceae > Allium > Allium cepa. The sequence continues at coordinate 225,096,239 of CM060928.1, forward strand.
CAATCTCCAATAAGCGCCTGTATGGTTTTTATTGTGCCCAACTATTGCTGAAACGTGAGATGCAAGCATTTCAGCTAGATTCTATTTACTTTCTATAGACACTATAATAATATCAGAGAACTTTAATAAAAAGTGTTTTAGCTATCGTAAGGTAAAAACCCGACATGTTTATTTGTGGCGTGGTCTTACGAGATGCTTTTGTTTTCAAAAGATTTTTGAACTTTAATAATCCAATTGAGTGTGATTTTCTCACGCTGGTATTCCAGACTGACTCGGGTGTTGTTTTATATGATGCTTGGGTCAGACCGAGTTAAACAGGATTCAGGTTATATGCTGGAGCTCAGGAGACGAGCTGATGACAGAGCGTATTTACGTGTTTTTCTATTTTTTCTGCTGTGTATGGACATGTATGATTGATGGATGTACTCTGATGATGATATGTATATATATATGTATACAGTACATATTTCTTGTATTTAAAACTGTATTCTATATATTATATTTTATTCCGCTGCGATGTGAGATTCTGATGCTGTTTTCTTTCCTTCTTCTTCTATCCCTTTCTTCTTTTTCATAACAATCTGGAGTTTTCGGGTTCGAAAATTTCGGGTTGTCACAACTTGGTATTAGAGCTGAAAGGTTAAGCGAGAACCTTGGCTCTGGTGAGAAATTACTCATTAGAAATAGAGTCAATAGTACTCTAGAATGAGTTTGAGCGTATTTATAGATATGAGCGCGTATTTGTTAGTGAATATAAAATGATTTTATGTTGCGTTGATTGATTTATTGAGTGGTATATGAACCTTCGTCGGCACAGTCTGGACAACTGGATCGAAGGGGTTTCTAAACACTTAAATAGAGCAATTCGACACAATATTGATTTTTAAAAGTGGGTGAATGAAATAATTTCATCCAAAATATATTTTGATATAAAAAGAATATTTTTCTGAAATTATTATAACATGGATGTTTGGATGATAATATGTTTGACAAATGAGATAATTAAATTTAAAATAGTTATCTAATCAAGGAAAACATAAATGTTGAATTTTGGAATTAAAATCTAAAGTGAAAAGTTAAAGATGCAAATTTAACTTGGATTAAAATTTAAAATTTAAAATTTAATTAATGGTTTGGAGGAAATAAAATAGTGAATTTTAAATGAAGTTGAAATGAGAAATAAAACTTAAAGTGGATTGAAATTAATTCAAGTTATGTGAATGGAAATAAATTGAGTTAAACTGAAAATAAAATTCAGTTGTATTTGAATTAAGTTGTGATTTGAATTAAAAATGGAATTTAGTGAGGAAACCTAAGTTATAAATAGAAATTCCATTGAATGGTAAGTAAATTAAATGTGAATTGGAATTGTTTTGGAATTGGACTAAAGTAAAGATAATTTGAAGTTACAAATTAGATCCAAATCAAGTATGGATGGAATAAATTAGCCCTGGATGTTATCTTTGCAAATTTAGATTGGTTAATTAAATCACATGGGATTTGATCTAGATGAGTATCAAATCAATTGCAATTAATTTAAGTAAGAAGTTGCGATATATGAATAAACTTAAGATTTAAAATTTATGGAAAGGTGATTTCTAAGGAAGTGAAAGTTTATTGAATAAAATGGATTGGTAAAGTGATGTGAATGGATAGTGAATAGCAAATTTAATTGGATTGAGCACTTTGATTGAACTGGAATTATCTTAAGCTAAGTTAATATTTGAATTTGACTGAAGATGGATTAAATTGAGATATAGGTAATATTATAATAAAACTCTCACTTGAGTAAAATTCATAACAATTAAATGAGGTTGAATTTAATGTAAGCTAAGTGAAAGTAGAATTTGAAGAAATAAGACTTTGATAGCTTATAAAAGAATTGAGAGGCGTTGAAATAAAAATATATACTTGGCTAAGTGAGGACGTATAAACATGAATTAAAATAAAATGGGAATGTGGTTAACTGTAAATAAATGGAAGTGTGAAGATAAATAAGAAGTGGACTTATAAAATTAAGATGGAATGAATAAGTCAAATAGAATTGTTTGAATTTGGAAAATGAATAGAAATCCAAACCTGAATTTCAAAATAGGATTGAACCAAAGAAATTTAAATGAAGAGATTTTTGAAGCTAAAAATCAAATATTGAATTATAAATCGGGAATAAACTAATTTGGGATAAATTAGTAACCTGAATATGTGAATAAACTTTGAATTGGTTAAATAAAGGTTGAATGGTAAATTAATAGAAGTGGAGAGTGAATTAAAGTGAATGGGGGAAAAGCCCTTGAATTATAAATATAAAATTCAATTTGGATTGGTTAGCAAATAAAATGAAATTGGATTAAATATAAATGGTTAAAAATGCAAACAAAAATTCAATTGTGTATAAATAAAGTGAAAATGGTCTTGTAATAAGTTAAATAAGTTCGAGGATGAATCAAACATGGGAATTGAATTTTTAAATGAAATAATTAATTGAGTTAAGAAGTAAATGAAAGAGATTTGATTTAAATAAAATCAAATTTAATTTGGAAAAGAATTTATGGACAAATGAAATTAACTTAGGTTATGAAGGTTAAATAATTTGAAGTAAATTAACTTAAGTCAAAAGTCAATGAAGCATGACTTATGTAAATTTGAGACATGTTTGTTAAATTTTAAGCATTGAAGTTGTCAAGCTTAATAAAAATGGTTTCGAATGCAATCAATGCAAGGATATGGTTTAAAAATAAATTACAATGGAATGGAATTTCATATAACTAGAGTTGGAATTAATTTTAAAACAATTATAAAAACTAAAGAAATTGTTTGTTTGAATGAATATTGTCGAATTTGCATGAAATAATTGTTGTTGTCGTAAATATGATTAAGTTCTATGGAATAATAGAAGTAATTAAACTTGATTTTTGAATGAATTGCCATGAATACAAAATAGTGAATGAATTGAATAAAAGAATGATGTGAAAATCATTCCGAATTGGATAGGGTGATTTAAATTAAGTAAGAGCAACTAAATTAATATGGAAACCTTATTACCTGCTTATAGAACTTGATTCGCATATAATTGTTTATAAAGTATGGTTTTGTATTGATAAGAAGCAGAAATTGTTTTTTTGAAATCAATTAATTGGAAAATTGGTTTGTGTGGGCATAATTATGAACTGGAGTTGAGTAAATGTGTTGTAACTCACTTAAAATTGAATGCAAACCGTATTTGTGTCAGTTATAAACAAATATAACTAGTTTGGAAACTATACAAATTGCTTGCGGAAGTATTTGTAGTGCATTACCTATGTTTTAATTGTGTTGTAGCTGTTTAAATGAATAAAAGGTTGTGAATTTCATAAATATGATGCTTATATGTTTAAACTGAGTAAGTACAGGTACCATAAGATTATATACCGGGATTTTGGGCACGCAAATGCTAAAATTAAATAAGTCGCCTGCTTAAAATGCTAAATAAGGTACGCCTACGCAATACAACCTAGGAAATATGAACTGTTTTTGGTTTTTCCGACCGTGTGGGTCGATGTATATATATATTTATATCTATTGTCAAATTGCAAAAGCTCCTCCGTACAAAGGGGACTCTGCCAAAAAATTTCAGAAATTTTGGGAGTTAGAAAATTTTTGAAAGTTTTTTAAAATTTTGTTAACGACAAATGTTTTCAAATAGGAAATTGAAATAAATTAGTGAATGAAACTTATTTAAAATAAAGACATGAATTTGTTATAAATGAAAAATAAAATTTAAATATTCAGTGTTAAAGATAAAATTGAACTCATATGAAAATGGAAGAATTAATTTGAGTAAGAAGGGATATATACTAAAGTGGTAAGACGAAAATAAATATAAGAAGCACATGAATGCTTATATTAACTTAAGTAAGGAATTATGCATTCTCATTGGGAATTTATATTGCATAAACAATCTAAAATAATATTTGAATGAATAGATAATGACATATGAAAGAATGTCGACAAAATGTTTTGTATATTATGATTGGATATATTGATGTGTAAGATATGCAGGTAATATTAAGGTAAAGAGAATTGATTTTGATTTCAGAGGATAAATTTGATATACTCGACAAAAAGGTATGTGTTTAAATTTCTATATGGAAATCGATTGGGATTTTGATCGAGCCACTTGGCTTTTTGTTTTCTTTTGAGTTTTTGGAAGGTCGTAGAGCCATTTTGTAGTTGTACCGAGCTAGCCGCGCAAAGGAGACGCTGGCAAAAAATTTCGGGAATTTAGGGCGTTAGGAAAAAAAAATTGAAATTTTTTTGATAATTTAAAATTTGGTTGTAAATTGAAACTTGAATGGTTAAACAAATAGTATAGTTTGAAATTAGGGAAAAGTTTGGAAAGTTATAAGAAGGATAATGCATCTTTGTTAAAAAGGGTAGTTTGGTAGGATGTTGAATTGTTGATTGTGAAGTAATAGTAACGGGTATGGGGACATTCTTTCTAACTAGTAATTTCGGGGACGAAATTCTTTTAAGGGGGGAGGAATGTAACGACCCGTCTTTTTCAACAACTAATTTGTGATATTTAAAATGGATTTAAATATTTAATTTGGATTATAATTTGATTTTGAATATGAAAAGCTGTTTTATTTAATAAAAAGAATTCAAAATTTAAAATATAACGATCTATAGAATAGATTAATTATTAAAGTAGTATTTGGATATTGGTTAAAATATGAAATATGAAATTGTAAGCTAGTTAAAAATATTTCAATGGCTTATAAACTTTATATTGATAACACTGGAAGTAATTGATGGATTAAAATTAAATTTAACGGCCATTTGTTCAATTTTAAATTTACATCGTTTAAATTGAAAATTTAAAATAGCCATCCGAGGCATAGTCTCGGAATTCGACGAAACTAGTTCCGTTGGATCCGTAATATTGAATTATTGCCGGATTTCAAATTTTGTAATTTTTGGAGTGATCGTGCGATCGTACGAGAGGTAAACGCTTCGAAAATTATTAATTGTTTTATTTTAAAAATATCTTACATCTTGTCATCAGCCGTAATTTTTCTTTCAGCTTCCCATATACGCAACTCGTCACCTTAAATTTGATCGCGTCGTTCTACCCTTCTGGAGAAAGCTATTGCTTTCGTTCTTTTAATTGAAATTGGCCTAATATTTTTTTTCAAATTCGTCCTCAAGCTTATCTTCGAGAAAAAAAAATGGCAGCCACTTTAATTTTTTTTGTTCGAACGAAATAAAATCGAGGCCGCATCTCCTCTTATAAATCAATTTGTCCCTCTTCTTCCTTCTATTGTAATCGAGCAAAATCAAAATTATTCCCACTTCCTCCCTCAGCTCAATATTTTGACCGAACCTACGAGAGAGAGAATAGAGGGGCGCGACGCGATCTGGAGCATCGTCGCGAATGGAAGCTACGCGCGCGAGGATACGGCAGCTCAATTGAGGAGGTGGCGGCGGCAGTAGCTCGCGTTCGCGATTAAAGATAGGTGGCGTGAGGGTTTCGCAGGCTCGAGGGGGAGGTTAGGTCGCGGCCAAGGGTATTCGCGATGGCGTATGTTGGCACGCGTGCGTCGTGAGGGGTCGAGGAGTAGGTCGCGAGGCAGTGACGTATAACTTTTATGTTATTATGTATTTAGTCAGTTAATTTAATTTTTAAATTTGAGTATTAAATTTAAATGTACAGTAAATTAGGTTTTGGTTCTGCAAAGAAAAAATATATTTTTACTGTTAAATAGTTCTAGTTCTTAAAAATTTAACCTAATTTAATTTAAAATATATGTATGTATATATATAGGATTTTTAGAAATAAATATGAACTTAAAACTATTTGAAGTCTATATAACAATTTGATTCCTGAAATCTATTTACCTATTTATATGATATATATATATATATATATATATATATATATATATATATATATAATTTCAGTATAAAATCAATATGTCAATTGGAGATAAGCAGTTTCAAAGAGAAAGATGTAAAAATAAAATAAATATATCTCTATTTTTTTTATTGTTAATTCATTTAAAAAAAAAGTAATTTACTTAGGTGATTAATTTGTTTAATTAGCTTATTCCGTTATTTTAGTCATTGGAAGATTTTTATAAAGGGAGAATCAGTATAAAATTTAATTATTTGCTAAAAATAAATAATTAGTTAAGATTAAATTATTAGATTAACATAAAATTATTTAAACAATAAATAATTATTTGATTGTTTAAATATTGATAAAATCATATAAATTGTTGTTTGAGGTCAAAATCAAGGAAAACAAGCCAGGTTGGAAAAATTTGCAAATTTAAAAGGGGGGCAAAGGTGAGTTAATCTCACTCAGTTGAATTTAAATTTAAATTGTTGAATTTAAATTTTATTTGTTGACTTGCTTGAATGATGGTTGAAATTCGTGAATAATTAAATAGACTCTATATACCGCATAATAGCAGATGGGAATATATGAATCCATGTACTGCAATATTCCACCATTGAAGTGGAATTGATATTTTAGTTTGTGCTAACATCTGTGAATGCAGGGAAAACAGGTTGGAGGGATCCAACAGGATTCCTCAAGAATATTTATTGAATTGATATATATGTTGTCTTATGACAGGTTGAATGAATTAATATTGATTTGCATGCGAATTGAATAATATGGAATTGGAATTTGGTAATTTTTAAATACTATAAATAATTTAATTAAAGGAAGCTGAAAGAAATTTAAATGAAAAGAATGTTTCATTAGGATTTGAATTTACTTCTATTGAGACTAAAGTAAAATTTAAAAGAATATTTATTACTGTGGTTAAACTTAAAATTTGTGAAAGTTGAGATTGGGAAAAAAATAGATTATGTTCCAAAACTTTAAGAAATATTGCAATCGATAAATGAATTTGAAGTGGAGCAAACTTTGTTAAGTAATAAAGTAAATACGAACTTAAATAAGAAATAAAATAAGGAACCTTATTAAGAAATGAAATTTTATTAAGAATCAATATGGAATCGAATTGAAGAATAAAATTTTAAAATAGGATATTTGAATAGATTGTTTTCATAAATAAATGAAAAAGAAAACTCAGGGAGTTATAAATTTATAAACGAAGTTTATAAATAGGATAGGAAGATATCAGTGGATACGTAAAGGAATAAGTCATGAACTTATATTGAGTTATAAATTGTTTGAAACGGAAATAGTAGAATATTTCCGAAAGTAAGAAGGTGGATTTGGACAAGAGGCATTTATATATGGATATTGGATTTCCTAATATTATAAATTTATTTTAAAAAGGGATATTTTTAAATTACTATACTATATAGGTTTTATAAATCATTTCTGAATTTAAAATATTTCAAATTAGTTATTTTTGAAGGCTTAGCAATTATTTGTAATAAACTCTAATTTGTCTAAAACCAGCTTTGAAACTTATAAATAAACATAATTTATATCTATTTATTTATTCATTTATGGATTGAATGTTTATTTATTCATTTAATATTACTTATTTTATAAATCTATATGTTTTCCAAAATACTTTTAAAAATCCAAATTAATAATCCTCTTGTGATGATAAGCGTGTTATTAAATGAGATAAGATTTAGGAAAAATCTTATTAAGTGAAGAAATTGAGTTTGAGAATTTATAAGAAAGGTGCAAATTGATTTTTGAGAAAGAAATGAGAAAATAAGGAATATTTTCAAAGGATATATTAATATATGAGTGAGCATAAGAACACATTTGAATGATTTCGTGGAATAAAAGGGCTTTGAAATTTATTTCAAAGGGGATAAAATGGAAATAATGTCTAAATGATATTTGGGACAAATAATTTGAGGAAATTATTTGATGGTTGCTTGTGAATGATTAATTGATAGTTAAATAACCGACTATCAATACTTGGACAATGCGCTGATCGTTTCGAAGAGTCCGGGATCGGATTTAATTATCCGAAAACCACTTCGATCTGGTTTGAACGATTACGAATGAAGACCGTGAAGAGTTGAAGACGGTGATTCGCTTTGTCCAGACCCAGGACAACTTGTATGGGTTGAATGCTTTCAAAAGACATCGTCAGGTGGACGATGAGCATTCTAAGTGACGCGTTCTTGAAAGGTAACGCTTAACCTCAAGCCTAATCAACCGGGAATGGCTAAAACAGGGGAGGTGCAGCAAGACTTCGTGGGTAGCCCCCATTGGAGAGTGAGGTTTCCCCTGTCTAGATGTCCCTTTTTATTCGGCTTAGTGGGCGATTGGTCGCGCCAACTGCGGGGTGATCTTGCTTGGGACTGTTCAATAAGGAATGGTTCCGGTCTTGTGTTGCAGGGGAGTTAGGGTGGCTCCTCGGTACTCTGATCTGGACCAGGTACTGTGACGGGCGGTACCCCAGTAGCCCTACCATTGTATGGGATCCAATCTCCAATAAGCGCCTGTACGGTTTTGATTGTGCCCAACTATTGCTGAAACGTGAGATGCAAGCATTTCAGCTAGATTCTATTTACTTTCTATAGACACTATAATAATATCAGAGAACTTTAATAAAAAGTGTTTTAGCTATCGTAAGGTAAAAACCTGACATGTTTATTTGTGGTGTGGTCTTACGAGATGCTTTTGTTTTCTAAAGATTTTTGAACTTTAATAATCCAATTGAGTGTGATTTTCTCACGCTGGTATTTCAGACTGACTTGGGTGTTGTTTTATATGATGCTCGGGTCAGACCGAGTTAAACATGATTCAGGTTATATGCTGGAGCTCAGGAGACGAGCTGATGACAGAGCGTATTTACGTATTTGTCAATTTTTTTCCGCTGTGTATGGACATGTATGATTGATGGATGTAATCTGATGATGGTATGTATATATATGTATACAGTACAGATTTCTTGTATTTAAAACTGTATTATATATATTATATTTTATTCCGTTGCGATGTGAGATTCTGATGCTGTTTTCTTTCCTTCTTCTTCTATCCCTTTCTTCTTTTTCATAACAATCTGGAGTTTTTGGGTTCGAAAATTTCGGGTTGTCACACTTGACTCAATGAGTACATGGAAACAAAGTGTTTGGTAAACACAAAGCTCCATGGAACAGTCCAAGTAACCAAAATGATTGTTCAACTCAAGATTAGGTCGCTTATCTTAGAACAAATCACGCTTTCTATTAATAAAAACATACTTTGTTTTGGGAGAAGGGGAGTGTTACCAATTATTTTTCATAGGTGATGGTTAAGATGATATTGGATTTCAAAGTGATGAATTTGATGACGTTAAACTCAAAGACGATCGCGTATACAACATGGCAAGAAGAAAATTGGAAAATTTTGTTTAAGCTCATGGATCAGTAACGATCCATCAAAATTTCCCAAATGTCGTCATTATTAGTGGATACGCAGAAAAATGTGGCTTAAGTGTAGGGAGACTTATACTTGGAGCAATTGAAGTTATACTAAAAAATTAGAGAAAGAGAAATAAAGTCCATGGATCGGTACATAGATATGGTTAATTAGATTTGTTCTTCCTTTTATTCTCTCTGATCATAATCATATTGACCATTAGGGAAAATTTTCTACTGTAGATTTGCAAAATAAAATTATGTGAAGCCAAAAAAATGATAAACGTATTTTTAAAATGTCTCTTCAAATCTCTCAAATATTATTTACCTGTTTGCTCTAAAAATATGTCCTTAAATTTCTCAAGTTTTAAATTTTCTACAATGTATTATCATTTGAAATTTGACTAGAACTAATGAAAAGTAAATATTGAATATTATTTTTCAAGATTTAGAACGGTTGATTCACCACCATTATGCAATCGTACTAGTTTATGATATTTTATAAAGGATTAGTAGCGAAGGGTGATAACCCAAAGGCTCAATAACGACCCTCTACAACTATAAGCATGGGTCTAAATGCAATAGAAAAGGAATTTTGGTAATTTGCTATTTTATATCTAATGGAAAAGTGTTGACATTATTATTCTAATACTAATTTCGAGGTTGCATTGTATATTCTTTCAGAATCTTATATAAAACAGTAATAAAACACTTTCATATTGTATGTCTTGATATTCTTTTATATTCTTTTTTTTTTTGCATATTTCTATATGTTTTGTTAGTTTGATCTGAATTGTGAAAATAGATGTAAAAATTATCCTATTACATTATTAAATGCATAAAACGAACTTTAAAACAAGGTTCGAAGACTTGATTTGGATCTCGGTTTCGGTCGTTTGAAATTTTGTTGCTTTCGGACGATTTCGTAAATTTTGGAAGTTTCGGTTTCGGTTCAGATTTTGATTTTTAGTAGTTTGTTAATAAACTTGTAATAACGATAAATAAAACAAAAATATAATCTATAAGGAATTAGAACAACATACAACATCATAAACTTACTACATTCAAAAACTATTTCTTAGAGCTGTATATGGATTATTCTCATAATTTTCTTCACCTACATGTGTCATATGGTATGGTGGATAACCATACTGTTCTTGCCCTGTACCTAAAAACGTTGTCAGTAGGCTAAGGTGTATTCTTAAATTAGAGTCTTGTCTTGACTGAGTCTTTTGTTATCGAGTGTCTCGCCTTACGATAATAAAAGACTCAGTCAAGACAAGACTCTAACTTAAGAATACACCTTAGACTTGACTCCGAAGTTAGAGACATAAGGAGCCGAAGGCCAACCGGATGGATGAAGAGAAGTGGAAGGTTAATTCACTTGACTTATGAGTTGACTTGACTTGTTTACTTTACTTGGTGCATACTACATCAACGAGTGACCTGCTGTACATCTAGCCCGCTACTACAGGGAGATAGTCAAGCATTTTGATACCGGGCTTAGAGAAGAAAGATGCAAAGGCAGAGATTGAGTAAAGCTCTTCCCCTCTCTCCAACTAGTCGCTTTTTCGACTCTAGTTTTTTATATACTCTGGCCAACATGTTAACAAATAAGGAGGGTTCGTCATTCTGTAATGTAGATGTATTTGGACTAATTTGATCGCTTGATATATCACTGTTATATGTCTCCTTTGCCCATGAAAATAATAGTCTCCAGTGTAGTCAGAAGTAGATTGTCTATAGTTAAGTGGATCATTTGAAGTATAAGGATTATTAGCATAATCTTAATTTTGTTGTTGTCCATGTTCAACATTTAAATTACTCTCTCTTCTGTCATGATTTCCCATCACACCTCTTCTTCTCACATAGGGTACAGTTGGTCTATATGGGCTACCACCATCACTAGATCCAACGCCATAATTACTCGCTAAATCGATATCGTTACCACCGGTATTTCCATGATCATCATTTAAGGAACTCTACTATTTTTAGTGCTTTGACTTGTTGTTATTCATACAGGTGTGTCATCCACTACAGCAATGTCATCGTGCATCATATTAACCATCAAAGGATCGTCGTCAAGTAACCATGGTTCAACTTCAGTAGTCCACTCTATTAATGGCTCCTCCTCGTGAAATATATAGTTCAGATCAATCAATTAATCATTTTTTATTATGACATTTAGCAATCTTTTCTCGTAATCTCATATTGTAATGTACATATAATAGTTTTTCCAGATTTTCCATTTTGATTTTATTTCTCAATTATGTATGAATCATGGAAAATATAGTCCAATTTCTTTCACAATTTGAAGAAGAAACCATCTGACTTAGAATATGCATTACTAAGCGTGTTAGATTTGGCCATCCTCTCTACCAATTATTGACCACCGCTGAGCAGAAGAACAAGTATTTCTATCTGCTTTTACTTTTGAAGAGCCAAATGCACCAACTTTCATTCTATAGTTGTCCACCTATAGATGTAAAATTAAACATTGGATCTATGTTTTATAAAATATTTGATGTAATTTACCCCTTTTCCAATCTCGATTTGTGTCAATATGTCTGGGATCATTCTTTCAATGACGTTGTTGAATCCATTTAATACTTCACTATTATTTACCGCATCACCATATTAAATGATAGGATTAAGAAAATAACATATATTTTAAATAGTATAAACACGAATGTTTTGAATTTTAACTGTTTGTAAGGTAATAATTTAAAGTACCTATCGCGTGAATTGGTCGGTATAGTTGTTTTTTTTCATCTTTTATCTATAATGTCCCACCATTTTTTTGATTGCCTTGAGCCAACGTATTTTCTAATTGACTCTTTCGCGAGATCCAATGCTTCATAAAGGCAGCCCATATCAGTTTTATCGACGCTGTCCACTATTCTTAAAACTTTGACTAGTAGCTCAAATACAAGAATGATGGAAGCATCAAGCAGCAGCATTCCAAAAAGTATCATTGTAAATAAGATCAAAGACATTGGTCGTTGCTCCTTTGTCCTTAACAGCAAGTCTAGGCATTTTAGATGTCCATTCCCTCGTAGCAATCATTCTTCTCAAGTCATTTTTGTGTTTCTAAATAAAGTATAATGCAATGAAATGAGTGGCAAACCCAATCACTGTCGGTCATCATTTGTCTCTTTTCTCATTATGGATAGTAACAAACCATGATTATATATGAATGTCGTTATTAATTGACAATTTGTGATGATAGTTGTTACCTCCGGTTCTTTTGAGATATCTTCTAAGATCGGATCAATGTAATGTATTGCACATCGTGTTCAGTATAAATGTTTTCTTTACTGCATCAACAATTGACCGGTAGCTTTGTAGTTGGTCCCATTATCCATCACTACATGCACTGTAACATCCTGATATTTTCAACTATTCGCATCCATACGTGCCGGATTTGAATTGCCCAAAATACCAAATTTAATAAATTTCAAATCAAATTTATATGAGTATAATTCTTAAATAAATTTAATTCAAATCAATTTCAAATTTATCTTCCAACCTTAATTTATTTAAATCATTATAAACTCTATATAAAATATAATTTTAAATAAATATTTAACTACAATATAGTTTAACAAAATCAAACTTTATTATTAAACTTATTCTATATTAAAACAAATCTATACATATCTTAAAATAAAGAATTTAACTATATATAAAATAACATTTACATAATATCAAAATCAATATTTTATAAAACCATATATTTCTTTCCAAAACCATAGAAGTCATTTTTAAAATATTTATACATATAGAACAATGGTGTCCGTATATAATTTTCTATCCTATGGTCAAGTTATATGGATATTTATCATTTAATCCACAATTTAAATATATACGGGTTTATGTTATTTCAACCAGCAATCCCAAATTCGATTCAATGAAAATCGCTTGGGTCTATCATTTCAACCCATAATGATTTTCTCATATTCTACAGATCGTTCGGGTATGTATCATTTCAACCCCTAGTGAATCCTATACTAACAGGGAACTTGTAGAGTGATAACAGATATGATGATAATATAACAGGCATATATCATCAAAATAAATAACAGGTAAAGGTGTCAGATGTCACATGTGAACAGATACAGATAACAGCATATATAAAGCAATGTAAATAACTAACAACAGCATATTTCAATTGTCGTTCCAATTGAAATCAAATTTAATAAATATAAGAACATTAATCGTAAGTGATTGCTTACCTTTCGAGGTTAGAGAGATAGACAATGAAGCTGGGTTACAAAATCCAAAGCAACGCTATATGGTTACGGTTCAGAACTGGATCGATGATGATGAATGGTATAAGTGAATTCATATATATACCACTATATATAATTATATATATATAAATCATATTCTAAATTTAAACATATATTAAATAAAATATATATATGGTTTTTTTTCAAAAATCATAGTTTAAATTTAAGACCATATATAAAATTAACATATATACAATATATATTTCCAAACTAATTTAAATTTAGCACATAGATCTAAGATCACTATTTACAAATCTAAACCAACCCACATAACCTTATATATATGTACATCAATATATATAACTATATAAATTTTAAGATCAGAATTGTAATATCTATAACTTATATAAATTCATATGAAAAATAAAACAGATTGTAAATCTGTTATAACATATATATAAATTAGATATAAATAACAACATAGCCAGTAGCTAGCTACTGCCTTTTCAAATAAAGTACATATATAAAACAATACCCTTTTATACATACAGTACTTATATTATATATATATATACACACACACACAAAAAACAACTCATACAACTAACAGGCTACAGAATATATAAACCATGTATACATTACAATTTTAAACAATATTTATATTACATATACTATAATACTACATATATATAACTCCCATATGCTGACATATATAAATTATCATCATATTTGCGTATATACAATATATCTAAAGCCATAGATATCACCCAAAAAAACACAGTTTTTATAAATCTAAACTTTAAATAACTATATATATGTCTAAAAGCAACAAAATATTATAAAATATAAACTTATATATATAAACTATTATACACATTCTACTATATATACGTATACAATACAAACAGAAGAAAAAAATAACAAAACAAACATATGTATATAAAAGCAATGTATAAATCATATTTTTTTAAACTATACTTAACACGATATCAACGACACTTATATGAATAAACTATATATGTTTATATAACTCTTTAAAATCGACCTATAATAACAAGCATATTATCCGATTGACCTTAACATACACACACACACACACACACACACAGATATATATATATATAAAGCTTTGCAAATAATACTTTCGATAAAAAAAACATACTTCACCTTGCTATATATATTTTTACACAGAGGGATTAAGAAATCATGGCAGCAAGGTGGATATTGGCTTGGCTAAGGAGGATAAACAGGCGGAGAGGCCAAGGAGGAAGAGTTGGCCTGGAGGCGGTGACGGCTGAGGCGAGGCGAGGCCGGGAATAGTTTACGTCGATGGTTGATGGTCGACGTAGGGAAAAGAGAGGGCGGTGATTGGTAGGACGAAGCGCTGTTGAGGTGGTTGGTGGGACGTGAGTGGCACAGGGATGTGAGTGGCGCGTCTTCGGTTGCTCAACTATGTGGGGAAACAGGCTTTAACTCGAACGAATTTTGTTTTATTCTCTTTTTTTAGAGTTGCGAATGATAAGAAGAAATGGGAATATCTCCTGGCTAGATGCGAGAAGAGTTATATAAAAAAATACCAAAGAGGAGAGAATGAAGTGAATGGATTACGAACAGTCTAATAAAATATAACAGAGAATTATATGTTTTATTTTTCCCAGGCTTGAACAATGAACGGACCAAAAATCAAAACTAGGAAAACAAAAGTCATCAATTGAACAGTTGGAAGCCAATATGTTGAATTCAAGAAATAGTTAAAGCTAGGTGTTGCTTAGATTACACGGTTGGCATTTGAAAAGACAAGAAAACAAAAGGGTTCAAAAATGGTACCGATACGTTTAGTCGTGTACCAGACACTGAAACACAGAAATAAATATACCATAGAGATCAATATGATGAGACGATCAAAACGGTATACAGATATCAATTGTACGATCAATTTATCAAAAATTGATATTCAGTACCGGAAATGCTACAGATTTGCCAAAGAATAAGATAAACGGAGCAATAGCAGTAAAGATTTTGAGAAACAAAAGATGACGTCTCACTTAGAAGATAATTTAGAAATTTATTATATAAAAATATTCAGCTTTGGAAAATATTTTATTATCATCAATATTAACTGATTTAAACTAAAATAGAATTACACAATAAAATAAACTTCCATATAATCAAATGAAAATTTACCATTTGCTACGTTTAATTAGACGTATTCCTAATATCAAACTTATATTTCAAGATTTTATTATTTAAAATTTCACAGAATTCAATTAATTAAATAAAACCATTAAAATTTACGGGTCGTTACACTCTCCCCCACTCAAAACTTTTCGTCCTCGAAAAGGAAGGAGGTAGGAGAATAGAAACAACTAGAAAGAAAATAGATTGAAACACAAAATAAACAATTTATTTAAAACCATATAAATTTCAATTTTTATATAAATTAATATTCAACAATTTGGTTAAATCCATTTGACTTTACTCAAGCTAATTCAATTCTTCACTATTTCTAAATTCATTATCTTATTTTCCAATTATCCTAAATTAACAATTTCTAAATCAAAATTTTGAATAGTTAATTATTATAATCATATTTTATTCAACAAATTTTAACCCTTTCTATTCCAAATGATTATTAAATTTATTTCGCTTAATATATCTTATTACATATTTACACTTATTATAACTACTCCAATTATTCAAATTTCCTTTAACATCATTTCACATTGTAAAATTTTCAATTAACTTACTATTCTATTTATGTCTATTGACATTTTACAATTAAAATTAAGTGTATAATATTTATTATGAAAACTCAAATTTTATTTATAAAATCATTTTATATTATATATTATCAAATTACATATTCAACTTCTGAATAATTTAGGTAAGTTGTATTGGAATGTAATTGAGTATTATACAAGTAAAATTTTCCAATTCAATTATTCAAGTTTAAATATTTATTAAAAATTCTGGTTCCATTTTATAATTGAATTCATCTTCAACATAAAATTCAAGAATTAAATTTTTGATTAACTTCAAACAATTTAAGGATAATATATATACTATATATATCAAAGCAAATATATTTATATATAATATATATTATAAACCAAGTCATTCTTAAGAAGTTCAAATCAAATTCATTTTTTTTCAAAACAAAATGTAGCAAAGCTACCGAATGGTCTCTCCACTTTGAAACTCAAAAATTAATGTCGATGATGCAGCCGTCATCTTCGAAATTATTTTCTAGCGACACAACAGGATAGCACTGATTTAAATATTTAAAATTCTTTAAAAACAATTTATATCCTAAAACACTTTTAAGTGATAAACCCTTTAAAACTTTTAAAACCATAGTTTGAAATCACCGAAAACTAAATTCTCGAATTCTTGATTTAAATTCATTTAAATTTCCAAATTAAATTATAAACCATTTTTGATAAATTCTTTTATTTATATATTGGAAAATCAATTGTTTACAAAACAATAGATGAAAGTCAAATATTACCATTTATAATAACCAATTTATTTTACTATTAAATCCCAGAAAATTATACTTATATATATTATAATTATACAGAATTTATTCAATTTACCAAATTTTAAAAGAATATTGTGTCAGTTTGCTCCGTTAGAGTGTTTTGGAAATTTTATCGATAGCATTGATCAGACGAATCGATCGAAACCCAAATCAACATCAACAACTCAAACAACATAATATATATATAACATTTTAATATTAATTTACAAATACACATCCTTGCTCCACACTACAAGAATGGATTTCAAAACCAGGATAGAGATTCAAATTTGATGGACTCAAATCAAAGATAATTTTGATTCGAAGATAGATTCAAAACAAAGATAAGATGATTAAATAACAAAATAGAAAGATGAATAAGTTTATTAAATCGCGGGAAACCTTAACAGGGTCAACCGAGGCTTCAAGACTAAGATCGATGCAGAATTCCGAGGTAAACCAACATTCGATCCAAGAGATAGATTTCAGGCATAGCAGGAGATAGAAAGCATCATAGACCGATGATACAGAAATCTTCGGCGAATCAGTGCTCATTGTAAAGGAGTTTCACCTCTTTACAAATCATTCGAGGATTGACGAGACCATCGATTTATTATAGAGATTGTTTGAAGTGGAGTTATGGGATACACTAGAATACGAATAGGGAGAGATAAGGATGGATTTTGGAACCGAGGGAAACGTTCCAAAATTCAAAGTAAACCGAGTCAAAGAGGAAGGGATTCAAGCTCGAACGAAAGTGATTCCGCAATTAAATTTACCCTATATGTTGAGTTTTCCTAAAACCAAAGCTCTGATACCAAATGTAACGGCCTCATATTTTCAAACATTCGCATCCATACATGTCGGATTTTAATTGCTCAAAATACCAAATTTAATAAATTTCAAATCAAACTTATTAGAGTATAATTCTTAAATAAATTTAATTTCAAATCAATTTCAAATATATCTTCCAACCTTAATTTATTTAAATCATTATAAACTCTATATAAAATATGATTTTAAATAAATATTTAACCACAATATATTTTAATAAAATCAAACTTTATTATTAAACTTATTCTATATTAAAACAAATCTATACATAGCGTAAAATCAAGAATTTAACTATATATAAAATTATATTTACATAATATCAAAATCAATATTGAATAAACCCATATATTTCTTTCCAAAACCATAGAAATCATTTTCAAAATATTTATATATATATATACCAACGGTGTGTGTATATAATTTTCTATCTTATGGTCAAGTGATACAGATATTTGTCATTCAATCCGCAATTTAAATATATACGGGTATATATCATTTCAACCCACAATCCCAAATTCAACAATGAAAATCGCTGGGTCTATCATTTCAACCCATAACGATTTTCTCATATTCTACAGATCATTCGGGTATGTATCATTTTGTAGCATCTAGATTAACCCTAGAGGGGGGGTGAATAGGGTTATAGCAAATTTTCTTGATTTAAACACAGAAATAAACTGCAAAAATAAATATGCTGAAAAGTAAATCACATACAAAATTTACCCAGCTTCGACAACCCCTGCCTACTGCTGCATTCATAGATTTCTATTAGAATTAAACAGTATCACGCTTACAAACACTCTACTAGACTCGCAGACCCTTTTGCTCCCGCTCACAAACACTCTACTAGACTCGCAAACATTTGCTCCCGCTCACAAACATTCTACTAGACTCGCAAACATTTGCTCCCGCTCACAAACACTCTACTAGACTCGCACACCCTGCTCCCGCCTATAGAGTTTCGTTTACTCGCAAACTCTGCTCCTGCCTACAATAGAACTTTGATTACTCGCAAACTCTGCTCCCGCCTATAGAGCTTTGATTACTCACAAACACTGCTCCCGCCTATAGAGCTCTGCAAACTCGCACACCCTGCTCACTGAACTAATTCTAACCAGACAATCTGACACGACCTAATCCCTAGGTGGTGATTTACAAATTCTTCGATTCGAAAAATAAAAAACAACAATTAAAAAAACAAATAGAATAAATAACCCTAATTAAAAAATTTAAAGCCCTTAATAATAACAAGGCCGGCCCTATTCTCTTCTTTTATTTGTTATTCTCCAGCCCAATCCCCTTTATTTCTTTGTTGTGAAAATATGGCCGATCCTCTTTCGTTCCTCTTTGTGAATTAGGGCTTCAGCAAATTTGCTTTTGCTTCTTGCGATTCAAACTAGGGTTTTGAAGCTTCGCCTTTTTCGTGTGCTTTGTTCTCGTTCGTTCGCTCTTGGCTGCTTCGTTGTTCGATCGAGTTCGACTCCTTGCTTAGGTATGTAATTTTATCTTTTTGCTTTACTGGGTTGATGCTTGAACTCGATCGTGATTCGAGTTAGATGATTTGTTCTTTGTTATGCTCGAACTCGAATACCTCAATTGCCGATGATGTTAATTACTTTTATAGGGTTCGACCCCCCTGTATTTTCATCGTATATATTTTATTTGAATTTGTCAATTATTCATCTCTGGCCGCTTGATTATACTTCGATGATTGAGATGTTTTCTGACTTGTTTACAATCGTATATTTGATGCTTTACTTGCTACTCACGGCTTTGAAATTGCCTTGTTCATCACGGTGTTGATTTTTGACTTCGTCAATACTTTCATTGTTTATCTCGACTTGGCTTTTTCACGGTAACAGATTTGACTTGACTTCGACCATGTTTTGATTACGTGAATTTTTGGTTTTGTGAATTTCTCTGTACTGTTGACTTTCGGTCTTGGCTTTGATTCATTCCATCTTTTTCTGGTTGGTACTGGATGCATCACTTCAGTGTTGTATTGTTTTCACCTCTGGCCATACTGCATTGTTTCGATGTCACTGATTTGTTTAGCCTCGGCATTGACTGGTTTCATGCTTGTTTCTGTTAGCTTTGGTGTATAAAAAATCAGTGATGCACTTGGTTTGAGTTCATTTCTGAGGCAGTTTGCATGTATGGGCTGTTATGTTGTATATATGAACTGCTTCATGCATTTTTGTGACCTTCATGTATACACTACAGTTGGTACATGCATTTGCATCACTGTTGGGTTGCTGTACATATGAACTTGCATTCATTCGAGTTGTATTTATATTTTGGTCGTTGTAGTATGTTGTCACTTGTTGTCTGCATTCCATATGCTTGCAACCTTGCTATAATATTGGCTTGTGACATTGTGACTTGTTGTTCTTTCACTCTGGTGCCTTGTACAACAATGTTCTCTTGTTCATTGCTTTGTATCATTCTTTTGTTTGCTGTGGCACTGAACTTGATGGCTGAGGCAGTGTAGTATTGTTGCACTTCATTGTGATCCGGTCTTTGACCTGCACCACTGTATCCTGTTGCACTTTCACCTGTTTACTACTCTGAATTTGCTTCTCTGTTGAACTTATGCCTGGTTTGCGTTGCAGTCCATGTTTGTTGTGACATTGCATTACTGTGCATTTGGGATTTAACTTAAGCTTTGTACATCCACTCTTGATACTGCACTGTTCACTGTTGCACTCGATCATATTGACTTCAGTTGTATTTTGGTGAAGTGATTTTTGCCTCTGTACAATTGTTGCTCCCCTGACCTGTTGTAGTTGTTCATATGCCGGTTAGCTTGCATCTGTGGTTTGTTGTATCTTTGAGCACTTGATCATTCTAGTCTTTGTGGTCTTGATTTTGTTTCTGATTTCGTGTATACCACTGCACAACTCTGCATTACTTTGACCATCACTGTTTTTCTTCATTACTTTGTAGATGTTCTCTGGTTTGCATTCTTCCATACTGCTATGTTGTTTGTGTACTACTTTGGCTTCACTGTATATTATATGCAGCACCACTGTGTTGAATCCAGCTTGAGGCTCGGGTTTGACCTTGTGCTGTGAGTTGTGACGTTTATGTTATTGCACCTGAGTTGAACCCGGCTTTTCATTTGGGTTTGACCTGTACTCACCTGTCCCTGTAAATCAATCAAGTGTATATATCAGTGTGCACGACCTTGTGGCATATACAGTGATACACTGTGTATGTCACAAGCTGTTCATGTATGATGAATTCAAATTTAAATTATGACGAACAACCCAAATAACTGAGGCAAATCATATTTTCAAAAATTATCTTTTATTTTTGAATCGCAAAAATATTTCTTTTTCAATTTTACTGCGTTAGTTTATATTTTTGCAGATTTCTCAGATGCTGGATTCAAACTGGAATGAAGTTGAAGATAAATACGAGTATGAGTGATATGTAGTGAGGTGCTGATGTAAATGTGAAAAAAAATGTGATGTAATCAAAGTTGTATAGTTATAGTGAGAGCTTGAAATTGTACTATTCAAAATTGTAATAAATATTTATTTGAATAAAATATCTGTTTGAATTCAAATTCTGTGTAATTTATTTTATTCAACAAATATTTATTTAAACTATGAAAAATAGAATAGTATATTAACAAATACATTTAAACGAATGTATATATGTTTATTATCATCAAACAAAAATCATATAAGCGCAAAGCGCATATTCAACAATCTCCCCCTTTTGATGATAACAAACATATAGTTAAGATTTTGAATGTATTAAATGTATTTGATCGTTCAATTTGCTCCCCCTATTTGAATGCTCCTCCTCTACACAATACTCCCCCTACATATATGCATACAAATAGAAATATATAAATGAGCCTATATGCGAAGTGAAAATTATTTGACCTTTGCTTGATTCTATTTGACAAAATCTTAACTTTTCTCTCCTCCTTTTGTTATCAGCAAAAGAATAACAGTGTTATAAAAATAGGGATGAAGTGACAGACATGAATCAAACATTTAACTCAATTGAATATAAATATCAAATTTCAATAAAACTCAAACAAAAATCATAATTACCCTTGTTAGACGCATATTCCACTTTCAGAAGTGATGGGGATAAAATCATCAAAAATCATACAGTTCTGTCTATTTGTGGTATATTTATTTCGGGAAATTTGAATATCTACTAACCATGCATAACCGTTAGGACTTTTAAATGAGATTAGTAGTATTCCAATTTAATTTAAAAAGAATTCAAGTATCTTCTAACCACGCATGACCGTGAGGACTTTTAAATGGGATTAGAATCAACTTGTCTATTAAATCAATTAATTTTGATATGCGTTGCATACATGCATAACCGTGAGGACTTTTAAATGAGCATGGAGCACATAATCAAAAATCCAAGAAATTCACCCATGCATAACCGTGAGGACTTTTAAATGAGAGTGAATACTTTGGATATTTATTTTTATTGCTAAATATAATAAATTGAAGCACAAATAATTTCCTTCACAGATTTAAAGATATTGAAGAACAAATGATTTCCTTCGTAAACTACCACAAATTTACATACTATGTGTAATTTTGATGAGTGATGGTCGATAGAAAGATGATAGAAATAGAAATGATCATGGAATTTTTACCCAACAAAACGTTTTTATAACTCTTGTTATGAAATTCTAAAGAAATTTTCTAATTATACTTTCTCGAGTTATAATATATGATAAATATCAACACTCGTCACTTTTTCAATTACTATTCATCTTTTCGATAATTATTTGGGAGTTATATTAGTCAAAATAGTCATTTAAAATCAAATTTAAAAATTATAAAATCAATTTTTCAAAAATGACTAATCTGTAAATATGGTCAAACACGATTTTCTCGAGGGGGTTTTATAAGAAAATTTTCTGCTATTTGAAAATTATTTCAAGTGAAAAATATGCAGATATTTTCTTTGAAAAAACGATGCAGCAAATGAATGTTTCAAAAATTAATCACGTTCCACTAGTAATTTTTCTATCGACTATATTACCAGTGTAATCTGCATCTGAATTTTACTCTCACTCATTTGTTACTCGTTGAATTTGATTGACCAAACCATGAAGTGTGCACCAAGAATTTCAAACTTAACATCAATTTAAATGACATTCATTTGAATTTGAATTGAAGCCGTGTTAACAATCAAAAACATATCATAGTGTCAATCTTAGAAGCCATAGGATGAACAACTATTAACAGTCATTAAAACTTCATTATTATTTCAAAAAAATTTCTTGAAGTTTCAACAATTTCATAAAGTTTCAACAATTTCAAAAATTTCTTAAAATCCTTTTTATAGCATGAGTAGACAATAATCAATCAACATCATAATTTGACCAAACAGATTAAGTTAAATGATGAAAGGATGGTTGGTCTACTTTTAAGCACAAATCAAAGTAAGAACAAGTCAAAAGAAATCATATCAATTAAGAATAAGTCATAAAAAAAATCATCTCTTTTCAACTTCACAATCTTTGGTTGATTTCATTCAAAATACGGTGCAGATTATCACATTTAATATATCGTTCAAAACAATTTTACCTGTTTTACCTTTACGATAATTTTTCGTTGTTGTCCATTGTAATTCTATCACCTTTATACTAGGCTAAGGAATTTTGCTTTGTCGCCCGTTGTGTTTCTGGAACAGCCAAAATCCAGAGAACACTGTTCTTGTTCCTTAGCCTGCCACCATACCTACACGGGAAAAGATTTATGTGACCTATTTGTTTTTATAGGTCCATGATTGTTAGTGGCAGAATATGAAAAATATGTTTTTGGAGACCCAAAACTATTTATGTATGTTCCTTTTGGCACCCAAATTTGTTTGACTTTCAAAGATTTTATATTTGTGCCTTTTGGAACCCAAATTGGTATAGTTTTCACGTGTTTGGGTCTATACCAATAATTATTTTGATTGTGTCCAAATTTTCTACAAATTGTGCACATTGAATTTTCTTGATTAATCTCATTTCTAACATATTCAGAATAAGTATATCCAAGTCCTTGTCTATCAATATTGACAGTTTGTTTTCCTATTAACATATTCAACGATTTTTCACTTTTGGAAAATTTTTCTAAAGTCGTTGACAATTGTTGGACTTTTGTTTTTAAAGATTCATTTTCTTTCAACAATTGAGTGCACCTTTTAATAGAATTTTCTCTTCTAGTATTTTCAATTTTTAAAATCAGAATTTCATTTTCAAGTGATTTCATTTTAATTTCTGATTTTTTAATTTCTTCTTCAAATGTTGGACACTTATCACACTTAGGGATCCTACTTTGATAGGTTTTAACTAATTGGTCAAGTTGTTCATTTAATTCTATCAAAGTGTCTTTTTGTGATTCAAGTTTAGCGTATTTTTCCCTAAGTCGTTCAAAACAGCCATTTACTTTGTGGAAATAAATAAGTAATTCAGAGTGAGTAAGTTTTGATACCTCGCTTTGCTCGTCGTCGTCGCTATCGGTTATATTCCCATGAAGGCACATCTCTGTTTTCTCACTTTCACTGCTATCGCTTTTATTCCACGTGGCTGCAAATTTCCTTTTTGAATTCTTCATTAATAATGCCAGCTTGGCTGCTCCATCATCATCCTCCTCATCACAACTGCTATTTTCCAATCCTGTTAAGCATATTTCTTTAACTGAGTCGGTTGTGGAGGACTTCTCATTGCTGTTGACTTTTGCACCATATATTGCATCGAGAATTTTCCAAATTTTCTGTGCATTTTCACAATGAGAGACGAAATAAAAATTATCACGATTAATATGAGAATATAATATATGCATAGCAAGAGCATTAATCGAGATAATTTCCTTATTTGTTAAATCACACCCATTTTCAATAATATCCCAACATTTAATATTAACAGATTTTAAATAAAATTCCATTTTCAATTTTCCAATTCAAAAAATCTGTTCCAACGAAAATAGAAGGAATAATATTGAAACGACCCTCATCAAAAATATTATTTGGTGGATTCATGACTCTAGAGTTAAAAACAAAATACCGGGCTCTGATACCACTTGTAGGATCTAGATTAACCCTAGAGGGGGGGTGAATAGGGTTATAGCAAGTTTTCTTGATTTAAACACAGAAATAAACTGCAAAAATAAATATGCTGAAAAGTAAATCACACACAAAATTTACCCAGCTTCGGCAACCCCTGCCTACTGCTGCATTCACAGATTTCTATTAAAATTAAACAGTATCACGCTTACAAACACTCTACTAGACTCGCAGACCCTTTTGCTCCCACTCACAAACACTCTACTAGACTCGCAAACATTTGCTCCCGCTCACAAACATTCTACTAGACTCGCAAACATTTGCTCCCGCTCACAAACACTCTACTAGACTCGCACACCCTTCTCCCGCCTATAGAGTTTCGTTTACTCGCGAACTCTGCTCCCGCCTACAATAGAACTTTGATTATTCGCAAACTCTGCTCCCGCCTATAGAGCTTTGATTACTCGCAAACGCTGCTCCCGCCTATAGAGCTCTGCAAACTCGCACACCCTGCTCACTGAACTAATTCTAACTAGACAATCTGACACGACCTAATCCCTAGGTGGTGATTTACAAATTCTTCGATTCGAAAAATAAAAAACAACAATTAAAAAAACAAATAGAATAAATAACCCTAATTAAAAAATTTAAAGCCCTTAATAATAACAAGGCCGGCCCTATTCTCTTCTTTTCTTTGTTATTCTCCAGCCCAATCCCCTTTATTTCTTTGTTGTGAAAATATGGCCGATCCTCTTTCGTTCCTCTTTGCGAATTAGGGCTTCAGCAAATTTGCTTTTGCTTCTTGCGATTCAAACTAGGGTTTTGAAGCTTTGCCTTTTTCGTGTGCTTTGTTCTCGTTCGTTCGCTCTTGGCTGCTTCGTTGTTCGATCGAGTTCGACTCCTTGCTTAGGTATGTAATTTTATCTTTTTGCTTTACTGGGTTGATGCTTGAACTCGATCGTGATTCGAGTTGGATGATTTGTTCTTTGTTATGCTCGAACTCGAATACCTCAATTGCCGATGATGTTAATTACTTTTATAGGGTTCGACCCCCCTGTATTTTCGTCGTATATATTTTATTTGAATTTGTCAATTATTCATCTCTGGCCGCTTGATTATACTTCGATGATTGAGATGTTTTCTGACTTGTTCACAATCGTATATTTGATGCTTTACTTGCTACTCACGGCTTTGAAATTGCCTTGTTCATCACGGTGTTGATTTTTGACTTCGTCAATACTTTCATTGTTTATCTCGACTTGGCTTTTTCACGGTAACAGATTTGACTTGACTTCGACCATGTTTTGATTACATGAATTTTTGGTTTTGTGAATTTCTCTGTACTGTTGACTTTCGGTCTTGGCTTTGATTCATTCCTCTTTTTCTGGTTGGTACTGGATGCATCACTTCAGTGTTGTATTGTTTTCACCTCTGGCCTTACTGCATTGTTTCGATGTCACTGATTTGTTTAGCCTCGGCATTGACTGGTTTCATGCTTGTTTGTTGCTGTTAGCTTTGGTGTATAAAAAATCAGTGATGCACTTGGTTTGAGTTCATTTCTGAGGCAGTTTGCATGTATGGGCTGTTATGTTGTATATGTGAACTGCTTCATGCATTTTTGTGACCTTCATGTATACACTACAGTTTGTACATGCATTTGCATCACTGTTGGGTTGCTGTACATATGAACTTGCATTCATTCGAGTTGTATTTATATTTTGGTCGTTGTAGTATGTTGTCACTTGTTGTCTGCATTCCATATGCTTGCAACCTTGCTATAATATTGGCTTGTGACATTGTGACTTGTTGTTCTTTCACTCTGGTGCCTTGTACAACAATGTTCTCTTGTTCATTGCTTTGTATCATTCTTTTGTTTGCTGTGGCACTGAACTTGATGGCTGAGGCAGTGTAGTATTGTTGCACTTCATTGTAATCCGGTCTTTGAACTACACCACTGTATCCCGTTGCACTTTCACCTGTTTACTACTCTGAATTTGCTTCTCTGTTGAACTTATGCCTGGTTTGCGTTGCAGTCCATGTTTGTTGTGACATTGCATTACTGTGCATTTGGGATTTAACTTGAGCTTTGTACATCCACTCTTGATACTGCACTGTTCACTGTTGCACTCGATCATATTGACTTCAGTTGTATTTTGGTGAAGTGATTTTTGCCTCTGTACAATTGTTGCTCCCCTGACTTGTTGTAGTTGTTCATATGCCGGTTAGCTTGCATCTGTGGTTTGTTGTATCTTTGAGCACTTGATCATTCTAGCCTTTGTGGTCTTGATTTGTTTCTGATTTCGTGTATACCACTGCACAACTCTGCATTACTTTGACCATCACTGTTTTTCTTCATTACTTTGTAGATGTTCTCTGGTTTGCATTCTTCCATATTGCTATGTTGTTTGTGTACTACTTTGGCTTCACTGTATATTATATACAGCACCACTGTGTTGAATCCAGCTTGAGGCTCGGGTTTGACCTTGTGCTATGAGTTGTGACGTTTATGTTATTGCACGTGAGTTGAACCCGGCTTTTCATTTGGGTTTGCCCTGTGCTCACCTTTCCCTGTAAATCAATCTAGTGTATATATCGGTGTGCACGGCCTTGTGGCATATACAGTGATACACTGTGTATGTCACAAGCTGTTCGTGTATGATGAATTCAAATTTAAATTATGACGAACAACCCAAATACCTGAGGAAAATCATATTTTCAAAAATTATCTTTTATTTTTAAATTGCAAAAATATTTCTTTTTCAATTTTACTGCGTTAGTTTATATTTTTGCAGATTTCTCAGATGTTGGATTCAAACTGGAATGAAGTTGAAGATAAATACGAGTGTGAGTGATATGTAGTGAGGTGCTGATGTAAATGTGAAAAAAAAATGTGATGTAATCAAAGTTGTATAGTTATAGTGAGAGCTTGAAATTGTACTATTCAAAATTGTAATAAATATTTATTTGAATAAAATATCTGTTTGAATTCAAATTCTGTGTAATTTATTTTATTCAACAAATATTTATTTAAACTGTGAAAAATAGAATAGTATATTAACAAATACATTTAAACGAATGTATATATGTTTATTATCATCAAACAAAAATCATATAAGCGCAAAGCGCATATTCTACACATTTCAACCCCTAGTGAATTCTATACTAACAGGGAACTTGTAGAGTGATAACAGATATGATAATAATATAAGAGTCATATATCATCAAAATAAATAACTGATAATGCTGTCAGATGTCACGGGTGAACAGATACAGATAACAACATATACGAAGCAATGTAAATAACTAACAATAGCATATTTCAATTGTCGTTCCAATTGAAATCAAATTTAATAAATATAAAAACATTAATCGTGAGTGATTGCTCACCTTTCGAGGTTATAGATATAGATAATGAAGCTTTGTTACAAAATCCAAAGCAACGCTAGATGGATACGGTTCGACGAACAAAGCTTATAAATAGGAATTGAATAAATCAGAAAGAGATCGATGATGATGAATGGTATAAGTGAATTCATATATATACCACTATATGTATATATATATATATAAATATAAATATATATATATAAATATATAAATATATATATATAAATCATATTCTTAATTTAAACATATATTAAATATATATATATATATATATATGGTTTTGTTTCAAAGATCATAGTTTAAATTTAAGACCATATATAAAATTAACATATATACAGTATATATTTCCAAACTAATTTAGATTTTAGCACATAGATCTAAGATCACTATTTACAAATCTAAACCAACCCACATAACCTTATATATATGTATATCAATGTATATAACTATATAAATTTTAAGATCAGAACTGTAATATCTATAATTTATATAAATCCGTATGAAAAATAAATCAGATTGTAAATTTGTTATAACATATATATATATATATATACACATATACATATATATATATATTAGATATAAATAACAACATAGCCAGTAACTAGCTACTGCCTTTTCAAACAAGTACATATATAAAACAGTACCCTTTTATACATACAGTACTTATATAATATAAAATAGCTTATATATATACAGAAAACAACTCATACAACTAACAAGCTACAAAATATATAAACCATGTATACATTATAATTTTGAACAATATTCATATATCATGCATATACTATAATACTACGATATATAACTCCCATATACTGACATATATAAATTACCATCATATTTGTGTATATACAATATATCTAAAGCCATAGATATCACCCAAAAAAACTCAGTTTTTATAAATCTAAACTTAAACAAACTATATATATGTCTGAAAGCAACAACAGATTATAAAATATAAACTTATATTTATATAAACTATTATACACATTCTACTATATATATGTATACAATACAGACAGATGAAAAAATAACAAAACAAACATATGTATATATAAGCAATGTATAAATCATATTTTTTTAAAACTATACTTAACATGGTATCAACAACACTTAAACATGCATATATATACAGTACTAATATATATAAAAATCACGCAACCCACAACTTTATATACGATATGTAAATGAATAAACTATATATGTTTATATAACTCTTCAAAATCTACCTTTAATAACAAACATATTATCTGACTGACCTTAACATATATATATATATATATATATATATATATATATATATATATCCATATATAAAGCTTTGCAAATAATACTTTCGATAAAACAAACATACTTCACCTTGCTATATATATTTTTACATAGAGGGCTTAAGAAATCATGGCAGCAAGGTGGATATTGGCTTCAGCTAAGGAGGAGAAACGGACGGAGAGGCTGAGGAGGAAGAGTCGGCCTAGAGGCCGTGACGCCTGAGGCGAGGCGAGGCCTGGAAGACTTTGCGTTGATGGTTGATGGTCGACGTGGGGAAAAGAGAGTGCGGTGATTGGTAGGGCGAAGCATTGTTGAGGTGGTTGGTGGGACGTGAGTGGCACGGGGATGTGAGCGGCGCGTCTTCGGTTGCTCGACTATGTGGGGAAACAGGCTTCAACTCGAATGAGTTTTGTTTTATTCCCTTTTTTTTAGAGTTGCGAATGAGAAGAATAAATGGGAATATCTCCTGGCTAGATTAGAGAAGAGTTATGTAAGAAAAGATATCAGAGAGGAGAGAATGAAGTGAATGGATTATGAATAGTCTAATAAAATATATCAGAGAATTATATGTATTATTTTTCCTAGGCTTGAACAATGAACGGACCAAAAATCAAAACTAGGAAAACAAAAGTCATCAATTGAACAGCTGGAAGCCAATATGTTGAATTCGAGAAATAATTAAAGCTAGGTGTCGCTTAGATTACACGGTTGACGTTTGAAAAGATAAGAAAACAAAAGGGTTCAAAAATGGTACCGATACCTTTAGCCGTGTACCAGACACCGAAACACAGAAATAAATATATCATAGAGATGAAGACGATGAGACGATCAAAACGGTATATAGATATCAGTGGTACGATCAATTTATCAAAAATTGATATTCGGTACTGGAAATGCTACAAATTTTTCAGAAAATAAGATAAACGAAGCAATAGAAGTCAAGATTTTGAGAAACAAAAGATGACGTCTCACTCAGAAGATGATTTACAAATTTATTGTATAAAAATATTCAGCTTTGGAAAACATTTTATTATCATCAATATTAATTGATTTAAACTAAAATAGAATTACACATAAAATAAACTTTCATATACTTAGATGAAAATTTACCATTTGCTATGTTTAATTAGACGTATTCCAAATATCGAACTTATATTTCAAAATTTTATTATTTAAAATTTCACAAAATTCAATTAATTAAATAAAACCACTAAAATTTACGGGTCGTTACATGCACTGCTGTATTTTCTCCAATAGACTCTACAACTTCGTTCATTGTCCACGTATATATTCCCCACTTTGAAATTTATTAGCAACATCTATAGATTTAAGAAATATCATCCCATAGGTGGGGTACACAAGAAAATTTATAATTTTTCGTCAATTCTGAGTACTCCAACCATCACACATCAGCGTATAATCATATTCATCCTAGAAATTACGTAAAGTGGTAATATGCGATTGAACTTCTTCTAATTCCATTTTCATGTATAAATATGTGATAATTAATATGCGTATGTGGATCTATTCCACGACCGCATTCCACAATCGCATCAACCATCGTTGCATAATAAGGACTATTTGCAATGTTATGTGGAATATGATTAAAGTAAAAAAAATTAGCAATTGCGCGACCTATGTGTTTTTAGCATTTTTAATGCCTTTTATTGCAGATTTAATAGAAGGTTGAGAACTACTCCTTTTTTGCATGTATGAATCAATCCTTGCAGCAGCGTGAGTTTCAAAATCACACTCTAGTCTCGCAGATCTATCACGTACATTCCGCTCTGGTTAACTAGAACCAACAACTGATTGTCTGTGAGATCTTTGCATCTCATGTTCACTAAATGTATCTTTGCTTTCTCGCATAGCATGACGAACATCTTTATCATCTTCGTTTTTATCATCTTCACTATCTGATTCATATTGTTTAGGTCTACTCAACAGTTCTTCTTGTACAGTTGCTTCTTTGATTTTACTTTATTACGGTCTTTTTTTTCCAACGATTTTAGCTTGTACAAGTTTTTAACACCTTGAGCAACGTTTGTACATGTTATTACATTGCCGCCTACGTCTGTCAAATGTTCCTTCAGACGTGTTGCACCGGCACCATTGATTTGTTTATTACAAAAACCGCATTTCGTTTTTCGAACATTGTCATCGATTGGGGTACCGTAATTCCAATCGTTCTCTATAGTGTTTGCTTTGTTTCCTTAGCGTACCTGTGAATTGCGATAAATATTATCAAACGGTAACGGTTTGATACTCCCGGAGTTTCGGAGTACTGGCCGAAACCTCAATCCATGCTTTAAACATGATATTG
The DNA here is from genome assembly GCA_030765085.1 of Allium cepa. Taxonomy (NCBI): domain Eukaryota; kingdom Viridiplantae; phylum Streptophyta; class Magnoliopsida; order Asparagales; family Amaryllidaceae; genus Allium; species Allium cepa. Next base: position 225,128,181 of record CM060928.1, read on the forward strand.
ACATTAAATAAAGAGACAGTTTGACTAAAAACCCTATTAGGTTTTAAAATACACCAAACATCTTTGCGAAAAAAGTACGTAAATTAGGTTCGTAAAATTAAGTTATTTAATAATTGCATACATTTATGCAATTATTCGATGAATAATTACAGACACTTATGCAATTATATCAAAAAATTGCACAAAATTCTACTATTATTCGCTGAAAAATTGTGGAAATTTCTGCAATTTTTTGAAAAATAGCGGAATAATAATAAATGTATGGAATTAGCCACTAAATAATCATATAAATGTATGGAATCATTCAGTAATTTAATTCCAGATACCTAATTTGCAATTTTTTTTGAAAGAAGTTTTTGTGTATTAGATTTGATCTAATATTCACTTGGATAAAACTAGCCGCTTTAAACTAATCACCTTTTATTTTCTTTCCTTTCACCGACCATTGCCAAAAGCTAATTTTACGTACTAGATGATGTAGTTTTGCAGATGAATCCCCGCTAAGAATAAGATATCGACTGTGAATAGACTAATTAAACTTTAACGTGGACTTTCATTCATACACTATAACTTACATACTTATAGTATACCATGTGGTATAGATTGATGGCTGGTCCATTCATAATTATGAAAGCGAACCTATAACGCGATCGATATAAAGTGGTTTCTGTCTAGCTTATCTCAACCGTTGTACGCAAGTTACATGCGTAGATATCGCACCATCTGAAGTGATGTACAGATAGTGATGAATTAACTGTTATAATGACCAGGGAACATCATGTTGAGAAGAACTTGCATGGAAAGTGAAAGTAATACATTTTTCGCTTCTTTTTGTCCTTTCTAGTGTTTCAAAGTACAAAGAATTTGGATACCCTTCCCAATTTGTCATCACGCTCACTCATGCAGTAAAGACACTTACGGCTGAAATTGCGCATAGTTTGTAGTTTGCCACTTGTCTCTTCTCGCTTTGGATCCTTACTGAAACACTTGTAGATTTTGCACTAGTGGAACAGAATAGAATATCTACGTATTTGCAATTTGCATGCATTGTCAATGGGTAATGTGTGCGTTTACGTTTTTCCATTTCATTAGATATGATGTGGTTGTCCATATCAGTGTGCACATACATTTTCCAAAATCATTACTTTATATAGTATACAAAGCTACTAGACCATTTGGATAAGTCCTGTTTTATTAAGCTCCTTACGTAAAAAATAACTCAACTGGCCTACCAATTAGTGGACAAATGTGGCAATCTATCTCTCTTGATTTATTAGCTTGGAGAATTCATTTTCTTTGAGCCCCTAACACTTGGCATTAGCTCGATCGTTGAGAGACATAAGGCCATAGATTACACCTTATTTCTGGGTGAAACCAAAATTTATATTCTCTCAAAGGTTTAGAAGATTGAAGTCCGATGGGTGCATGACTGGTTTTTCTTTAACCGTCTGCTTTGGGATGGCTAATTTTTTTGTTTTTGTTTCGCGTTTTGGGTGGAAAAAAAATATAAATAACTTCTACAGTCTATAACAATGTCATTCTCTCTTTCAAAATCGTACGATTATGGAGATATATGTGAGACGAATCTGAATCCATCACCACCTAGAACTGCTGATGAGCGGTATATAAGAATGAAAGAAAGATTAAGAAAATCTACAAGAATATGAGAACAAAATGCAACCGAATGAACAGAGATGACAACAACTGAATCGCCAAAAACAACAATAATAAAAGCAAAAGGGTTGAATCTAAGATTGTTGCAGATATGGATGGGTAACTCTGGTAGTTGTCGTAAGAGAGGATAGTGATGTAGTGACATGAGTTTACAAAGTGGACGTGAGTTTACAAAGTGGACAAACGAAATTCTACGCCAAAGAGCTACATTTCAACATAATAATTAGTATGAAGTATTATGCAGTTTCAGGTGGACGTGATGTGGAATTAGATAACGAGATAACATAACTACCAAATTGTTTTACTGCACTACATTTCAACATAATAATCAGTATAAAGTAGTTAGATATTTTCGAAAATCTTAGAATCCTATTCTTTAAATCTGTTTCAAATCTCTCGCGTTAGGATTCGAGGTGCGATTCATATCTAATTAAAATCACAATTGAGAAAAAAACTTCAATCTGTATTGGTCTATTCAATATACTTATTTGGATCTAAAATTATAATTTTAATGATTTATATTTGAAATATAAATGAAAAGGCGAGCAAAAATTGTTTTATGCATTACATGTAGAAATTCAAAATTGAAATCAATTTCAAACCGTATATAAACCTTAAAATATGGATAGTTGGAAACTAAGTTTCATAATTTATGTTTTGTTTTGATTAAAAGAAATGAGACGTATTGCATATGACTTATGACTTTTTACTTTTTATTCTCAGCATATTGTATTAGGCTTGGGCTGGGTCTTGTAAGCCCATTATTAATTAGAGTAATATAAATACTCTGTGTATCTGAATGTAATGTGTATCAAATCATTTTCTCACAATCAATAATATTTCTTCATTTCAATATACAATCTCCTGCAAATTCTGTTGTTCAATACAATATCAGATTACACGTAGAAATACAGTTCTATTCAACTTGTTTAACATGGTATCAGAGCCTTCATTTCAAGCCTAGCGGTATATCAGAGATTAATTCAAAATCTGGAGTTTCAATCTTCAATTTTGAGAGATATCAGAATTCAAGATCCTGAGGAGTCCTTTTTTCAGAAATCATTCAGTCTTTTGAGAAACAGAATTTTATTGACATTCAAGAAATCATCAGAAAAGCATCATCATTTGATTTCTTGAAACCCACCAGGTATATTATCATCATTTGGGTTTTTATAGTTGAAATTGCCTATAAAACAGGTACTGTGCCAAAGAAATAGATATATTTCTGGCTGCAACAAGTTTTATAGAAAAGAAGTGCAAATTTTGTTGAAAGAAAATCAGTTTCTAAAATCAAGAAAGCAATCATAAGCAGAAAGATAACTATTGTCTTGCCAAGAATCCATCAGATTATTTTATCATCATCGGATTCGGCTGCAGTTTACCTGATACAACTGCAATCAAGCTTTCTTGAATTTTGCAAGTTCATCTGTTTTCTCTGTAATTGATTCTTTGCAATTAGTTTCTTCATGGCTGAAGGAGATAACTCATCAGCAACATCAGAGTCTAATCACAATACTCAACAGCAGACAGTTGATGCAGCAGAAAAGTTGATCAAAACTGTCATTAGCCCTCAAAGTCAGCTCATCACCATCCATTTAGAAGAAGATAATTATCTTCTATGGAAGCTTCAAGTTGAAACTGCAATTCAAGGGTATAGCCTTGAAACTTTTATTTTTGGCACCAATCCAATTCCCCCAAGGTTCATTACTGATACACAAGGAAAAACTGTTAGCAATGAAGAATACACAAGATATTATAGGCAAGATAGATTGATAAGTTCTTGGCTATTATCTTCTATCAATTCAAAGTTGTTATCACAAGTTATAGGCTGCAAAACTGCTAATGATATATGGATTACATTGGAAAGAATATTCAATACACAGTCTGCAGCAAAGATTATGCATTACAAGAGACAACTTCAAAATCTCAGCAAAGATAATCAACCCATGAAAGACTATTTGGCACAAGTTAACAATATATGCAACATGTTAGAAGCAGCTGGATTAAAGATTACTGAAACTGAGCATGTATTGTCCATATTGAATGGTCTCAGTGATGAGTATGAGGCTGTAGTTACAGTTTTATCATCTCAACCCACCTTACCATCTATGGAGTATGTACATTCAACACTTCTTGCTCATGAAGCAAGACTTGAACATAAGAGACCTCAAGAATCAGATTTATCAATCAATTTTGCTAGTAGCAATAAAAACAGAGGTACAAGCATCAACAAACAAGCTCAATCATATCAAAGAGGAGGTAACTCAAATAGATCCAGAGGCAGAGGAAGGTGGGGAAACAACAGCAACAATAGACCAAGATGTCAAATATGTGAGAAATTGGGTCATACAGCAATGAAGTGCTACTTTAGATTTAATGCAAATTATGTGCCAAATCAAAGTTAGAATAATCAGAGAAATGGTGTCCAAGTGTTAATATAGCAAAGTGCAAACTGATACAAATAGTCTATCTGATAATAACAGAGTAATCAATCAAGATACTACAGCAAAGTCAGAACATATACATGATGAATGTTGGTATCCAAATTCAGGAGCTACAAATCATATTACCAGCAACCTTGACAATCTAAATCTCGGCAATAGGGAGTATAGAGGTAAACAAACAATTTGCATGGGAAATGGTGAGTCGGTTAATATTACTCACACTGGAAATGCATCTATCAAAGGTGCAAGGCAGCTATTTTTGAATAACTTATTAAGAGTGCCAAAAATAAAGAAAAATCTCATGAGTGTCTCGCAAACAATGATGTTTATTTTGAATTTTACCCAAATTATTGTTTAGTTAGAGATATTCTAACTAAAGAAATTTTATTATAGGGTAATGCTGTGAGAGGTCTGTACAGATTCAATCTTATTAATTCAGAAAAGTTTGTGAGAAATCATCGATGTTGCAATATCGTTGAAGTTGATCAGAAAAAAGGAAATAAAGAAGTGTTTGATCTATGGCATTATAAACTTGGCCATCCTAATGTAAATGTAGTTAAACAAGTACTTAAAGAAAATAAAATAGATTCTACTGATATATCATTGCCATATGTTTGCTCTTATTGTCAAATGGGTAAGAGTCACAAATTAGCATTTAGTGATTCTTTAACTACTTATCAAAACCATTGGAATTAATTGCAGCAGATTTATGGGGTCCAGCTCCAATATTCTCTGATTATGAGTACAGGTATTATATATCATTTATTGATGCTTTTTCAAGGAATACATGGATATATTTTTTGAAATCAAAGTCAGAAGCTTGTAAAGTTGTTATTCATTTTATATCTCTTGCTGAAAAACAAACTGGCTGTCAGGTCAAAATCATGCAAACTGATGGTGGAACTGAGTATAAACCACTCATTAATTTTTTCAATAAAAAGGGAATATTTCATAGAATTACTTGTCCATATACATCAGAACAAAATGGGTTAATCGAAAGAAATCATAGACATATTGTTGAGACAGGTTTAACCTTGTTAGATCAAGCATCTTTACCACTGAAATTTTGGCCAGAGTCTTTTAATACAGCTGTGTATCTAATTAATAGATTACCAACAAAGGTTCTCAAAGGAATATCTCCTATAGAAATATTATTTGGAGTTAAACCTGATTATCCATACTTGAGAACTTTTGGATGTTTATGTTTTCCTTATTTAAGATCATACAATAGCAATAAACTAAATTTTAGATCTAAACCATGTACATTTTTGGCTATGGAACCAATCAAAAAGGCTATAAGTGTTTGGATGATAATGGAAGGATATATGTTAGTAGACATGTTGTTTTTAATGAGCAGGTATTTCCTTTCAGCAATTCAACTATTAAAACAAGCAGGAAGATATATAATCCAAATGTATCCATACCTGACATACCTATGTACACTGATGATCTGCATACTTGGAAGAATGAAAGGACTGTTGGAGCAGATGATTCTCAACTCACAGCTCATGATCAACCAGGTCAAGAATCATCAGAGCAGTCCAACTATCACAGTCAATCTCCTGCAAATACAAACATACAATCACAACAAGTAAGTGGAAGTAATACAGCAAATCAAGAAGATCAATCAGAAAACAGCAACACAAATGAAGAAGAAGGAGAACAACCACAAGCAAGAGCAGGTCATCCCATGATCACAAGAGCAAAAAGTGGTATTTTCAAACCGAAGTCATATACAGCAGTAACCAGAACAGATGAGCCTGAAACTTTTGAGCAGGCTATTGTTGACAACAATTGGAAGGCATCTATGGATGAGGAATATAATGCTCTCATGAAAAACAAAACATGGAGTTTAGTATATCCTCCAGAAAATAAAAACATAATTGGGTGCAAATGGATCTTCAAAATAAAGAAAAATCCAGATGGAACAATTGATAGATACAAGGCCAGACTGGTGGCCAAAGGCTATACACAGGTGTATGGGTTTGACTACAATGAGACTTTTTCTCCTGTAGTCAAACCTACAACCATAAGAATTATTTTATTTATAGCCTTACATAAACATTGGAATATTAGGCAACTTGATGTCAATAATTCTTTTTTAAATGACAATTTGCAGGAAGAGATATTTATGGAGCAGCCTCAAGGATATAAATAAGATATGAATCTTGTTTGCAAATTGAATAAGGCTATATATGGTCTTAAACAGGCTCCAAGAGTCTGGTTTGATAGATTGAAAACCACATTATCTATTTTAGGATATCAATCTACCAAATCTGATAACTCATTGTTTATCAAGCTTGATAAAAATTCAAGTATATATATTCTGATATATGTTGATGATTTAATTATAACAGGGGATGATGAAAATGAAATCAACAAACTTACTCGATATCTTGATGAACAATTTTCAATTAAATATCTTGGAGAATTAAACTATTTTTTAGGCATAGAAGTCAAAAGAAGATCAAATTCAGCAATGTACTTAAGCCAAAAGAAATATATTTTAGAACTGCTATGCAAAACAAATATGGATAAAGCTAAGCCTCAACCAACACCAATGATAAGTAGTCAGCAGTTGTCTAAAAATAAGGGAGAACCTATAACAAACATTAAACAGTATAGAAGTGTTGTTGGTGCTTTGCAATATGTAACTATTACTAGGCCTGACATATCATTCAGTGTGAATAAAGTTTGTCAATTTATGCAGGAACCATTGGATAGTCATTGGAAAGCAGTTAAAAGAATACTAAGATATCTAAAAGAACTGCTAATTTTGGTTTACTGTTAAAGGATTGTAACAAGCTTACTCTATCTGGATATTCAGATGCAGTTGGGCTACTGATTTAGATGATAGAAGATCAGTAACAGGATATTGCATTTATCTCGGCAATAATCCAATATCATGGTGTTCGAAAAAACAACCTACAATATCCAGATCAAGTACAGAAGTAGAATATAGAAGTTAGGCTAGTGCAACAACAGAGATGATTTGGATTCAGTCATTACTGAGTGAATTAAAACTCAAGTTACAGACCAAACCGACTTTGTGGTGTGATAATCAAAGTACAATATATATGTCGGCTAATCCTATTTAACACTCAAAGACAAAACACATTGAAATTGATCTTTATTTTGTTCGAGAGCATGTGTTAAAGGGAAATTTACAAGTAAATTACGTACCTGCACCTTACCAGCGAGCAGATGCTCTTACAAAAGCTTTATCAGCTAGAAATTTTATCAAGTTTCGAAATGATTTGAAGGTACAAGAAATTCCAGAAGATGGAGCATGTTCCATGGCTTTACCAGGATGATGCGAGTTCACAAATTGCAAAATCCATCTTCAGTTTTCATGGTTTCTTTATCTTCGAGTCAAACATCTTCAATCAAAATCAGTTCTGCAACTTCGAGCTATCCATCTTCGATCAAGTTCAGATCTAGTTGAGATCTGAGTAGATATATTCATTTAGATCATATTTCTTCATAAAAGCTGGAATTTTTACTGAAAATTTGGAGCAGAAGAACGCAAAGTTTTGGCCGCCATGCCCTAACCCTAACTTCGGTTTGAGGGGGGGTAAAAGAAATGAGACGTATTGCATATGACTTCTGACTTCTGCAGTTACTTTTTATTCTCAGCATATTGTATTAGGCTTGGGCGGGGTCGTGTAAGCCCATTATTAATTAGAGTAATATAAATACTCTGTGTATCTGAATGTAATGTGTATCAAATCATTTTCTCACAATCAATAATATTTCTTCATTTCAGTATACAATCTCCTGCAAATTCTATTGTTCAATACAATATCAGATTACACATAGAAATACAGTTCTATTCAACTTGTTTAACATTGATTTAAAATTTGAATTTTATTATTACGATTTGAGTTTCATTTTGAAAACCTTGAAAACATCTAATCTTTATGTACAATGTGTCTTCTTATGGGGTCATCCAAGACGGTGGGATATCCATCTCCAAATGGACTAAACCTCCTCAATGCTGGCCTAGTACAATGTTCCACATGAACATTTCCTGAGGATTGTACCTCATCCATGTTTATTGTCTTAGCAAGTTCGCCTATTTTGGTATTTTCTTCTCTTTATATATTATTAACGTAACGCCTCATCTCTATACTCATACTAACAAAGAATATTACGTAGTAATATCATCGGTTAATACGGAAAATAAGGCTGAATAAGAGCGACTAAACGTGAATATTCCATTGGGTTGCCATCGATACGTTTTACTTTATCTCGTAAATAATATACAACGTGTGCGTTATCGGCACAAATCAACAAACACGTGGGCTATAAAAACATACAATATATAATACATCACAAAGAACACATAATCAAAGAACACAACAGAATATAATATAGACATGGAGATACATACATAAGTGACTCAACAAAGTGGAAATACTAGACTCACAAAATACATATACATACTAAAAACACATGACTAGTTCCAAAAGAATATACATCATGAGTCACTCTCTCTACATAAGAAGTACCCAACTACAATGTCTAGTACAAAAGATACGTATATTGTAAATATAGCTATCTTTAAAGCTAACTCAACATCCACAGTCAATGAGTCCTAGTAGCTGAAATGTCTCGACCTGATCCAAGTATTAATAAATAATAAATGGGTCAGATTATCTCCAATTCAACAAATGTGAGATTATAAATGTAACATAAGTTAATTTCAACAATATAGTCATAATTATATAATATGCCATTATCCAAGTGACAATATCAAAATAATTCACCATGCCATAAAATATATCATACTTATTATAAGCAGTCATCTCAAATTTGGTAAAGTACCTCACAAATCAGGATCACGAACTAGTAGGAAAGCAAGTTAAAACCATAACACAAGCATGAAAGCGAATCAAAACTATAAGACAAGCATCAAAGAGAGTCAAAATCAAAAGACAAGCATGTAAGCGAGTCAAATTCAAAAACTAACAAAATGAATCATAAATCAATGGACTAGCATGAAAGCGAGTCATCTAGAAGACGAGCATAAAGCACACCTAACCGAAAGACGAGCACGAGGCACGTCGAACTGAAAGACGAGCACAAAGGCTACGCCGACCATAAGAATAGAATAAAGGCTACGCCAAACCAAAAGACGAGCCCAAAGGCTACGCCGACCATAAGACTAGCTCGAAAGCCATGCCGACTAGAAGACGAGCCAAAAGCTACGCCAAACTGATCATTGCTAATCATAAGTGTTAAACACTTTCAATTAGTAATCAAAAGAGTATCGCCCAATGTCCCATAACTACTCAGTGATACTTGAATATTTACTAAAAGATTGTAGATTTCACTCAAGTAAAATATTATATCAAATGACAAAGAATTAAGCGATAAAGTGATACAAGTGTTCCATGCCACTTGTACTTCTTTTTAAAATCATTTAAATATTGGTCTAATAACCGTAGAATTGCTATATTGATAAAATATGCTACTATATAAATAGAAATCTAGTATATATATGTATGTATGTATATTTTTTTATTATCATCTTTTAGATCATTATTATTATTAAAAGCTATATAATAATCTTTTTTCATCAAAATACTTCTAAATATAAGATTCAAATCTACATTTCGAAACCCGAATTTCGAAATAAATAATATATTTTATATGAACTCTAACAGTGATTTTTAAAGAATATACTTAATATAACTCGTTTATAGTGTGGGTTGCAGAAGAAGGATCTTAAGGCTGATTAAACACTAGAGAGTGGAAAATAGCGTTTTCTAACTTATGAATATTTTTAAAATTCTTTCAAGATTATTATTAAACAATGCATAATGAACAATCACAGATGTAAACATAGATAAGTATAAATGCAGTAAATAAAAAGTAGAGAATTAGAGTGATCACACCAGAGACTTTTATACTGGTTCGGAGTTACCCTGCGTCCAGACTCGTACAATTGCACTAAACCTCCTCATTGTTAGCGTAGTACAATGTTTCCACTGGATCGTTTCCTGACGATTATACCTCATCCATGCTTATCGTCTTAGCAAGTTCATCTACTTTAGTATTTTCTTCTTTCGATATATGCTTAATGTCATAAAAGTCGAGTGCTCCTAATAATTTTTTCGCCTTAATTGGATAAAATGCTAATCACATTCGTTTTTTAATATTTTTTGGAAACTTGCTTCATGACCAATTGAGAATCACTGTGGTTTCATAACCCCCTGACATTGAGCTCCTTAATTTGCAATTCTTAGTCCAATAATCAAGACTTCAAGTTTCTTCTCGTTGTTGGTTGCATTAAACTCCACTTGGTGGAGGCTCCACCTACGAATAGTTTCCATTTCATGACTTCTCAAAAACTCCCTTCGATTTCTTCTAGTGGGCCTGCAAATTATACCACAAAGTTGGTAATGTTTACCCCTAGATTGTAATTCGTATTGGCATGACTCTATCAATCACTTCAATAACCTCCTCGAGATTTTTGGATGATGTAGGATTTGTATGAAGGTTTGGTTGTTTTAAAACCATGATGGCATGAGCCTAGAAATATAGTCTAAGCTTTCGAAATGCTATAAGTAGAGTATAAGAATACTTCTTTATCTTCCGTTATCAAGGTTTGGCATTTGTCAACTATTTGCTCATACAATAGACTGAGCGCTTAAACTTGCCTTCTCTTTCATTAGGACTGTGCATATCGCTTTCTTTGTCGCACCAAAGTATATGTACAACACTCTTTAGGAATTGAGATGTTGGTTTTGATGACAACAACCTTTTTAACTTATCTTATTATAAAATATATACTAACATTGTTGTCTAGATAGATATGTATATGCAGGATATATATATATATATGCAGGTATTGATTACTGAAGACTGATCAGTATAAAGACTCAAGACCCAAGATTCAGAATGGAGATATCAAGATTGAAGACTCTAGAGTATCAAGATCAAGATTGCAAGATATGTGTCTAGTTTTTGTTAAAACTTCATAATAGCACGGAAATCTTCATTCTAAATTTCATTTTGGATGGAACCCATTTCTACCTTCTTTGTGGCATACAAACCCACAACAAGTCGCTTACAAACCTACGACAAGTGACTTACAAACCCACGAACATCCTGGTTTTGTACAAGTTCTCGAGTCCTGATGTGATGAGATATTCTATAGGAAGAAGCTTGCAAAACTACTTCAAAATGATTTTTCAAATTGATTTTTAAAACTGCTTTCCAAAATATTTTAGCCTTAACAATTATCTTTTCAAATGATTTTCAAAAAGATGTTTTAGCCTTTCAAATATTCTTTGTTTTTGTTTGTAAATAAACTCTTGTTTTAAACTTCGTTTGTTTTTAAAACTATCTTCTGATTTTTAAATATTCTTTATAATATATATATATATATATTTCTAAAAACCATTAACATACTTCACTTGAGATTTAAAATCAAGTTTATACATACATTCTAAAAATATATTTTTCTACTCTTCTTTATTTTAAAACATAGGAAAATTAGTTTATTTTATTCCAGAATCATTTCATCTTGTTTTCATTTCAAAACCATTTTCAAAAAAAAAATTACATTGTTTTTAACTAAGGATGCCGACATCATGGGATACCCCATGTCGACATGGTGGCCGTTGAATTCGAAAGTTTAAATTATCAAAAGAAGTGTCTTTTCGTTTAAATCTTTTCACGAATGGTTATGATCGTTGATACTCTACAAATAGCCTTCACAAATGAATTTTTTTAACTAAATATTTTCTTCTTTTCTTCTTCTCCACAAATCCGTAATCTAAAATTTTTATATTTTTAAGGTCGTACCGAAATTCTGCCGAATTCTTAAGTGAATCAAATTAGAATCTCGTTCTTGTTTGATTCTCTGCCCTCTCTCGAAGATCAAAGTGCTGTTTAGAGTTATAGGATCAATTTGTAATCAAAATTTTATCGAGTCTCTCTATAAGGTGTGGTAGTGCCTGGAAATCAATTGCGTGATCTTGTGTTCCGTAAATCAACAGAGTTTTCCTCAGACTCGTGAGGCGGGAGGGTACCTCAAGGCCTTTAGAAATTGAGGATTGTAATCTCGACATTGGTATAATAAAAATATGTATGAGATGCTTGCCTTGGTACAGGACTGGATGTAGGGTAACTCTGAACCAGTATAAAATCTGGTGTGTACTTTCTTTTACTGCTTTTATTTACTTTTTGCATCTGTGTTTGATTCTGCGATTGTTCTGTGATTAAGTTCTGCATTTGTTTGTATCATAATTTTTATATTAGTCCATACGAGTCTTATAATCCATTAAACATTATTCATCACCCTCTAGTGTTAAATTAGCCTTAAGATCCTTAATTTGCACTCCCTTTCAATTGGTATCAGAGCATTGATTTTCATAGTTTTCATAATCTGAAACTTGAAAATTATTTTAATGGCTACCAACACTGGTAATTTCAACTCTGGCACTAGTTCTGTTGACACTAACACTTGTGACGCCCCACCCCGAGACCCACGTTAGTAAAGGGAATTAATGTAACAACCCTGATTTTAACGATTACCTGAGAATATTAAATTATAACGGCGATTATAATTTAATCGTGTAAATTAATAATTAATGTGGAATTAAAATTGTTTATTGGGAATAAATAATATATTTGAGGATAAAATGAGAAAATAGAATTTTAAAAACTTTAGTAAGATGGTTTGAGATAATAAACCGAAGAAAATGTGTTTTATTTAGAGTTAATGCAATAATTTTGTTAATTATTGCTATTTACTTCTTTAAATGATTTTTAAAAAGAAGTAATTAATTTTAAGATGAAATATATCTAAAGGAGGGTTTTAGGCTCAAGGAAAAAGTTTGAGAAAAATTTAGTTTTAGGGACAAGAAGTTTGCTTTTTAGGATGAAGGACACTTTTTAGTGTAAATCACAGAATGATAGTTATAACTATCATTTTCAGTTTACACCAAAAAGTGTCCTTCAGACTAAAAAATAAACTTGTTGTCCCTGAAACTAAATTTTTTTGTAACTTCTTCCATGTGCCTATTTACCTGTATCTAAAATAATGATGGAATTGAGTTTAAAAATATAATTTAGGTATAAAATTATATTTGAAATGGGTTATAAAATTTTATTACACAAAAATATTATTTTCGTGTAATTTATAATGTTAATTACAATGGGATTTGTAATTAAAGATGTAAATTTGTTATTTATTGAAAAAAAGAAATATGATGATAAAATGTTTTAAAAATATAAATAATCTTTTATTTTGAGTGTCTAACATTTTATCATCATGAATATGAAGTTTTATAAATTTTTCATATGATATAAAGTGGAATAGATGATTGAATTTGTGTGCATTGTTAATATGTAACTAAGTGATTAATTTATAACCTAAGCTAATTTTCCTAAACAATTGGACTCTAGCCCATTAACATACTTCACTTAGCCTGTTAGAAAAGAAATGAGAAATATCTTTCTCTTCCTCACGTTCATTCTCTATTCACAGCAAAACAAATCAGAAACTATTCCTCTTTCTAAACCCTAGAGCTCTAAATCTTCAATTCCTACATTAATTTGCTAATTTTAATCAAGCTAAAGCTATATTTCTCAGGTAATCAACTCCAAAACTTATTCTATTTCATCAAATTTGGATTTTTGCAATAGGTAGATTGTTAGTAATATGGTTTTCTTGCTTGCATGTTGTTGTAGTGTTGTTTATAGGTTCTACAAGCTAAAATTCAAGCAAAAGCTCCAACCTTTCTACATTAATTAGAGTTCTTGCATTCCTACAACAAGGTGGGTTAATCACTCACACCACTAGCTTTAATCTATGAGAATAATTATTAGTTTCTATTTGAATTAATTGGATGGAGTGTTGATTGAATTGCTTTCAACTTGGTTATGCTTTGCTGAAAATTGTTTGTGGAAAAAAAATTGCTGCTATAAAACAGCAATATCTTAGTGCAAGTTTACCCGAATTAGCTCAATATTTTTGCAGTTGAAAGAACATTCCATTAGCTACAACTTCTCTTTTAATTACTTGAAATTTTATTGTTTATAGGGTCGAAATTTAGTTTGGATCTGATGTATACAGTTCTACTCTGTGCAATTTGTTTTGTTGAAACCTGATCTTTAAATCACCATAACTTTTGAAGGATAAATAAGAATCGAGTGTGGTTTTTTTCAGTTGGAAGGTATAATTACAAGGAACAACTTTCATGTGTTGAGTTTTCTGTAATTTAGAGGTTTGCTATGTCAAAATCCAATTTTTCTACTGTTGTCCCGAGAGTAACAACAATATTTGCTCTGTGCTTAAGGCTGAAACTAAATTGGCCATAACTTCTTCGATTTTGATCCAATTTTGATAATTTTAGATGCTTCGGAATGCATAAATGATGTACTACAACTTTTATGTTTTGCGTTATCTGTAATTTTAATGTTAGCTATGTCAAAATCCAATTTTTCTACTACTAACCCGAGAGCAAATCCAATATTTGCTCTGTCATTGAAACTGAAACGAATTTGATCATAACTTCTTCGTTTCCTAACCGATTTTGATAAGTTTGGATGACCCGAAAAGCTTAATTCATGTGATACAACTTTCATGTTTTGTATTTTCTGTAATTTTGAGGTTAGATATGTCAAAATCTAATTTTTCTACTGCTAACACGAGAGCAAAACCAATGTTTGCTCTATGCTTGAAGCTAAAACGAAATTGGCCATAACTTCTTCGTTTCTTAACCGAATTTAATAATTTTAGATGTTTGAAAAGCTTAGATCATGTGCTACAAGTTTTGTTCATTGGGTTTTCTGAAAGTTTGATGATTTTGTGGTCAAAATTATGGTTATATGTTGTTGTCCTGAGAGCAAGATGATAGCAGTAAGAAACATTGACCTTAGAATGGTGTTAGCCCGTTTTTTTCTCTTATTCTCTTTTGGTTTTGATGATGTTTTTGAGATTTTTGAGAGCTATGATGCCTATCAATAGGCTAGCTATATTTTAAGAATTTGAAATTCAAATTTAAATAGAATTTGAATTGATTTTGGGTTAAATTTGAATTGAATTCTTATTGAATTCAAGTTATCAGTCTTGAGTTATCTTTCTTGTTTTTCGTTGTTTTCGAGTACGGTTTTTATTAAACCATTTTTTTGAAGTGATTTTTGAAATAAATGGACATTTCAAATTATTATTATATAGTATTTTAAAATTATTTTTCTAAAAAAAATAAAAAAAAATATATTTTTTTTTGGCAAGGCCAGCCGGTTTTATAGTGGACCGTCCACTTTTTATTACAAACATAATAAAAATTTGAAGTACAGGAGTTAGGCAGAGAAGCCTAAACTACTAAAAAGAGAAAGTATAAAATACAGCACAGGAGTGTGACAGCTAGTCACAACTACTAAATGTCTAACAAGACTAGGTCTCCTCCGTAGAGGTAGAGCCACCAGCAACAACATCTGCCTGGGAAGAAACATTCCCAAATAGACCAAAAAACGGGCGAAACAAAAATGCAAGAGAGGGATTGTAAATGTCAGCAACGGAAGAGTAAATAAAGGATCGATCCCAAGAAGTATCAGCTAACACGACGGAATTAAGCTCAGCAAAGGAACCGTCCACGGCAAGGACCAAGGAATCACCGGATGGACTATAGTAAAGGCATCGTTGGTCCATAGGATTGTCGCTAACATATCTAAAATAGGAATTATCCGCCGGGCTGAAACGCATATCAGATCGGCAATCAACCCAACAACGCTCAGACTCAGCCCAAACAACATGAGGCGAAGAATGATCCGAAACATCAAGGGCATCAGCAGAAGAATCACCAGGAACAATGGAAGGAGGCCGAACAGGAGAATGCGGCGAAGCAGGGACAGATAAAGGTACAACAGGGGGAGGAACGACCAGAGCCTTAGGAACCCATTTTCTAAGCGGAGGCCGAGGGAGAGGGATCTTAGGGGGTATAGGGGAAACAGCAGAATGCGAACAGGAAGTATCTAAGTGGCCAAAGGAGTGACAGGAGGAGCAAATGTCAGGGACCCAACTGTATCGAACACGAACATCCACCACATGGCCAACAGCTAGCTGAACAGGAATAGAGGATGAAAGAGGCTTAAAGGGAGAAATCTCAATCAGAGCTTTAGCATACACTAGCTTATCACGCGCAACAGTATTAGAATCAAAACATTTTAATTTACCAACATTACACGCGAGCCAATTCAACCCAAGCAGCGGTTGGAGAGCAGAAAGAATTTGAGAAAAATAAACCCAAACGGGGATAGAGAGAACTTGCTCACGGGCACTAGATACCGTAGGAGTCCAGGGAGTAATAATAAACGGTTTCCCAGCGAAGAAAGAAGGCTCAGCCTCAAGAACACGACTACGTTCCTCAGGGGAGGAGAACAACAAGAAGTACATGGAATCAACCAACTTAATAAGTAAGTTACCACGCAGCCGCCAGGCTCTACGGCAAACCGCAGACGCATCATGAAGGCGATCCTTAGGGTCCAAAAACAATCCAACCAAGTATTCTGACCAAAAGTCAATACCAGCTTGCATAACATTTGGAGGAGGAATCATCACTCCATTTTCTTCTACGATATCAAAGTCAACTGGTTCATAAGCTCCAGCATTCCGAGGAAGAGATGTAAAAAGTGAAGACCAGCTTTTGGAACCAATATGGGACAGAGCAACAGGACGACTATCCTCAACACCATCAGAGGCCACAATGGGAGAGGCCATAAGCAGAGAACCATCAGTACTCAAAACAGACTGTTTGGAAACAAGGTTCTCAGAAGCATTCTGACAAACAGTAGTAGTGCATTGATCATAACACAAGTTATCAGCAGGAGTTTGATGCTTAAAATCACAACCCAACGCCACTGAGACACGGCCATTAGCATTGGATCCATCATGTAATACTCCACAATCTGCACTTTCATCTGTTACACCCAAACACACTGAACCAATACCACAAGTGTCACCACCAACCAAATTACACAAAATTTCAGGTCGCAGTCCAGGACGAGCTACAGGAGCAAGGGACAACGACATAGCAGGCGGCAGGGGAGGAAAATCGTCAACAGAAAGTGAACACATAGTCACTGGTCGCTTGAAGTTCCTGCCAGATCTGGTTATTGAGGGTGTAGAGGGAGGAGCATCGGGGAGGATGTGGAGAAGAGGGGGAGGGCTAAGCGCAGGAAGAAGCGGCGGGAGAGACATGATGGAGCGAACAGCAGGAGGAAAGCTACGAAGGACAGGAAAGTACAACAAAACAGTGGTGCACGAACGCCATTAACAAAACAGTACAGCTTCTAATTTGATTATTTTTGAAATTTTTAAAAAACTTTGGGGACAGGGAGACTATGTCGCCCTGACCTTTGGTTAAGCCGGTTTTAAAGTGGCCGTGCACTATGCCTCATACTTGTGGCCGCTGGGATTCGATCCGGTGCCACTACAACTACATGTAGCAACTCCATTATGTCTTAACCACTGGACCACTAGTACTTGGCAATAAAAATAAATATTTATTACCAATAATAAAGGAATTTCAAATATTGGTTTTATTAATCTTTTCGGAAAAATGTTTTAGAAGCTTGTTTTCTCTAGTATACTATTTTAGATACAAAACATACACTTTTACACTAATCAAATGTATGAGAAAGAGAATTAAACGATTTAGTAAAACACGTGGTATAGGACATGCACATTTACTATTTCGGTTAATTCCGTACTTGTACGATCGAAGCTATTTGAGATTATTGATTCTGAGATGTTTTGCTATTTTATGGCATATTTTGATTTTTATAATTCCTATTTATTGGAATTATTTAAGATGGCCAATATTTGGCAAACATTATGATTTGAGATCTCCTATATCGGAGTATGGTCGATGAGATCCATCACGATGTTTTATTTACTTGCCAATGATATAAGGCAAGTCTTGAGTTTATGATTTCATATGTTGAGATTTACGGTTTATGAGGAACCATCATGATGTTTTTACTTGTCGATGAGATGAGACAAGTATGATGTCTCTTTATCACTCGCCAATGAGACAAGGCGAGATATAATTTTCTGAGTTTTATGATGTTTCTAGTGTAGCATCGACTAACGGGTAGTAAACCACTAAGTGCGATTGTGTGGTATGGGACATACATTAACACTTTTCGGGTTCCTATCCGTGAGTTTGTGACACATTCATGAAGGTGTCAGCGACCTTGTCATGAGGACGAACTACTTTGGAAGGTATTAGCGACCTTGTTAGAGCTGACAAAATAGCTTGGAGAGGTGTCAGCGACCTTGTCATGAAGAAAAAATGCTTTGGGAGGTGTTAGCGACCTTGTTAGGACTGACAAAATGGCTTGGAGAGGTGTCAGCGACCTGGTCATGAGGACGAACTGCTTTGGGAGGTGTTAGCGACCTTTTCTGAGGCTTCGGCCGTCTGAGTTTTACACGTGCAGCATTGCTTCAACATTACAATCGGGGATTTGGCTAATCCGGATTTTATGAGTTTTCTGTTTTATTAGGATTTCACCTATTTAAGATGTTTTATCACATCGATAGCCTAGTGCTATATGAGATGTTATATATATGGTGATTTCAATTGTGATGTTTTGAACTCTTATCGAGTTCCATGAGTTATGAGTTTTGATAATTTCAGGATGTTATAAGATATTCTGGGTTTTGCCATTTTGGCGAGTTGAGATTGAGATTTATATACATTTATATCGATGAGATGAGGTATAATTGAATTTGGAGATTCATCTATAGTTGAGTTTTGGATCATCCTATATGAGAATGTTTTATGTTTTCCATTTTGGCAAGAATTTGTATTGATATTTTTCCTTTTAAGGAGATATGGTTCATGAAAACCATGTAGACATTTTGGGATGTCGTTGATGATATAAGGCACTTGTGTTTGATTTGAGTATTGAGTTTGAGTTACCTCCTTCGAGGTATTTGTTCACTTAAGTAGTGTTTGTTACTTAAGTGTCGAGCTTATGATTTTATCGATTCATTCTTCTCTTTCGAGAAGAAGTATCTTCATGTCTATACTGCTTCATGTTACCGATATTGACTGATTCGTGTAGCTAGAATGACCCGTGTATTTATACTCGGGTCAGACCGAGTTGTTTCAGGTATCATCTATTGGACTTAGCTTGAAGTTGATGTTGGATATCAACTCTCCTTTCTCTTGAGAAATTTCTGTTCTTCCACATACTCTGATGTATTTATATCTGATTCAATGTTTATGGTATGGTCGTGCACCACCTTTATTGTATTCATACTATATTGTACTAAACATGTATCGGTGTATATGTATATACATGATGTTGATTACTGTTCTGTGATGTGCTTTACATTTAGTTATTGTATTTTGTTCTGATAGATCCGTCAACCACCTATAGTTTTGGATTAAGCATGTAATGTGTATGTCGATCCATTGAGATAGAAAAGAAAATTTATATTGCATTTATCGACGTATTCAGTGGATGTTTAAGACAAAGTTATAGATGGTCGCCCTTAACCAGCCCTATTCTCCGCTTTAGTAGACGGGATTACTCGTTAATTCTCTTTACTAAGGTGGGTCTCGGGGTGGGGCGTTACAGCTTGGTATCAGAGCTGTGGTCAGAACAAAGTAGAAACACAGAACAGTACGTATATCATGATACATTAAAGTACAATACAAGCAAATCATTGTCCTTTATTCGAGCTTATTTTCGATTCGATCCTTGAATCTTTTTCGAGTTTTTGGATTGCTGAGATGGAATATGTCTAGGAATATATATACATGTATATTGTACTCCGTAGTATTCCATAATAGAGTTTGATGTCATATTATCTTATAAATAATCTTATTTAGGATTATTCTACTTTTATTTTTGTCGATACGATCGTATCGATGGTGCTGATTGATTTCTTTGAGCATTCTTTTTGCATTCCTTTAAGAGTTGTGAATCCTATTGAGGGGTCCACAATGATTGGCTTGTTGTGAGCATTCTGGATTTTCTATTTGCTGTCGCTTTAGTGAGTATTTGTTTATTACTCGCTATATTGAGATGTATTTGATTTGAGATGGATTGACTTATTTGATGTTAAGTCCGATCCTTTTGGTTGTTATAGGATCCTATATTTATTTAGGCATTCTAATTTGATTGGTTTATTATTTCTATCACTTTGGAATGTTAATGATGATTCCGAAGTTTCTGAATTCACCATTAAGTATCGAGATGTTGATGATATGACTCAAATTCCAGCCAAGGTGACTTTGTTGAGTTTTGTGAGTCCATTTGGATTTGACATCCAATCGGGCAATCAAGTGTTGAGGTTACCTAATTCCTGGCTTTTAGCCTTCGGTTATCCTTCCACGAGGACATCCACTAAGGAATGAGGTGAGTTTCTAGATTTTTCGAGTTTGATTGAGTTTATCATTCAGTTTCTTTAAGTTATCCTTTTTGAATACTCAATCGGTGTTATCCTTTGCAGCGTTACTTTGTTTGAAGTAATGATTTGTGCTTTGTATGCTTCTTTTCCTTCGAGGAGAATATCTTACTTATCTTTTGTCTAGATGATTTCCGAGAGTGGCTCGTCCTCTTGTAGGAGTTGACGAACACTCCATCTCCTTCTGTTGATTTTGTGAATAGCGTACTCTAGGAATATCTCGTTGCATTCTCTTAATGTTCTTTGGTTTGAGTTTTGAAGCCATATATATGAGTTTTAAAAAGAGAAATTGGAGTTTTGAGATATTTTAAAACTCAAAGAATGTTTTGAGAATATATTTATATGAGTAGTATTCTTTCATAGAAATAATTTGAGAGTGTTGGGTTATCCATCGAGTAGTTAAGAGTTCAGGTCGATACGCCTGATCAACGTTATCGATATGAATCTCCTAAATGCTATGATGAGGCAATCAAACACGATGATTTGTGTTTTAAGGATTGAGATTTTGAAAATAATATTTTGAGATTAAATATTAAATTTATTTTTGAATGGTAATTGCAGCCATTGATTTTAGAGATGAGTAATAGAGTGGCGAGGCAGTTTTGATCGTTCGGTCAACTCTGCAGCCAACAGATATATTTATTTATTAGAGGCTCAATGGCGAGGCAATGCCATTTATTTATTTTTAAATTATAAAAATGAGAATATAAATGAGATTATTTTTGAGTTGTGTTTTATTGGAAGTATATTTTGAGATTTTAGAATCTATATTATATAATAATAGAATTTAAACCCTTAATTTATTTTGAGGGATATTATTATGGATTTACAAAATTCTTTGGAAATTGATTTTGAAGTAAGAAAAGAAATTTGAATTTTAACTTTGAGTTTTAAATTACTTACTAAGTAATATAGTAAAGAGTTTGAGAAATTTTCAAATGTTGAAAATTGAGATTTGAAAATTTAAAAGATGTTGAAATTTAAAATTCTAAATATCTTGGATTAAAAGATAATTCGAGCTTATATCCTTGTTCTTGAGTATGTTCTATCTTTGAGCTATTATCAACGACGTGCATTTTTCACGGTCGTTCGAATTTGGTGGCCTTGTGAGAAGCCATCTTGTGATTTATCTTTCTTGTCTATTGTGTCTATCCTGTTGTGAGGATATTCTTTTCATATATTTATACGGAAAATCTTCTTGATGATCTTCTTTATTATTTAGAGTTCGGGTTTAAGTGAGTATGATCCCGACTCTATTCGTAGAGTTTTTTGTGAAATCAATCATTTCTGATTGATTAATTGTCGAGCATGTTATTGAGTTTTGATTCGAAGACGGGATATCTTCGAAATTCTTTCGAGATACTTGGAAAACTCGACGGTTTGCGAATCACTATATATCATATAATGGGCCATTGAGTTAGCCAAGTGAGTTTTTCCTTATTTCTTTCTACCATTTTATATTGAGAGTATGAATGGTTTGGAATTCAAGCTTGTCTTTATCCTTCGATGATTGTACCTTTTATATTGTTTGTAGTTCTTCTTCTAGAAAATTGCGGGGACGCAATTTTTGTAAGAGGGGAAGTCTGTAACAACCCTGATTTTAGCGATTACCTGAGAATATTAAATTATAACGGCGATTATAATTTAATAGTGTAAATTAATAATTAATGTGGAATTTAAATTGTTTGTTGGGAATAAATAATATATTTGAGGATAAAATGAGAAAATAGAATTTTGAAAACTTTTGTAAGATGGTTTG
This sequence comes from Allium cepa, assembly GCA_030765085.1. Classification (NCBI taxonomy): domain Eukaryota; kingdom Viridiplantae; phylum Streptophyta; class Magnoliopsida; order Asparagales; family Amaryllidaceae; genus Allium; species Allium cepa. The sequence goes on from CM060928.1 coordinate 225,150,496, forward strand.
AGATAATAAACCGAAGAAAATGTGTTTTATTTAGAGTTAATGTAATAATTTTGTTAATTATTGCTATTTACTTATTTTAATGATTTTTAAAAAGAAGTAATTAATTTTAAGATGAGATATATCTAAAATAATTATGGAATTGAGTTTAAAAATATAATTTAGGTGCAAAATTATATTTGAAATGGGTTATAAAATTTTATTACACAAAAATATTATTTTTGTGTAATTTATAATGTTAATTACAATGGGATTTGTAATTAAAGATGTAAATTTGTTATTTATTAAAAAAAAATATGATGATAAAATTTTTAAAAATATCAATAATCTTTTATTTTGAGTATGTAACATTTTACCATCATGAATATGAAGTTTTATAAATTTTTTATATGATATAAAGTTGAATAGATGATTGAATTTGAAGGTATGCATTGTTAACATGTAACTAAGTGATTAATTTATAACCTAAGCTAATTTTCCTAAACAGTTGGACTCTAGCCCATTAGCATACTTCACTTAGCCTATTAGAAAAGAAATGAGAAACATCTTTCTCTTCCTCACGTTCATTCTCTATTCACAGCAAAACAAATCAGAAACTATTCCTCTTTCTAAACCCTAGAGCTATAAATCTTCAATTCCTACATTAATTTGCTAATTTTAATCAAGCTAAAGCTATATTTCTTTGGTAATCAACTCCAAAACTTATTATATTTTATCAAATTTGGATTTTTGCAATAGGTAGATTGTTAGTAATAGGGTTTTCTTGCTTGCATATTGTTGTAGTGTTGTTTATAGGTTCTAGAAGCTAAAATTCAAGCAAAAGCTTCAAACTTTCTACATTAATTCGAGTTCTTGGATTCCTACAACAAGGTGAGTTAATAACTCACACCACTAGCTTTAATCTATAAGAATAATTGTTAGTTTCTATTTGAATTAATTGGATGGAGTGTTGATTGAATTGCTTTCAAGTTGGTTGTGCTTTGCTGAAAATTGTTTGTGGAAAAAAATTGCTGCTGTAAAACAGTAATATCTTAGTGCAAGTTTACCCGAATTAGCTCAATCTTTTTGCAGTTGAAATAACATTCCATTAGATACAACTTATTTTTTAATTACTTTCTGATATTTTATTGTTTATAGGGTCGAAATTTAGTTTGGATCTGATGTATACAGTTCTACTCTGTGCAATTTGTTTTGTTGAAACCTGATCTTTAAATCACCATAACTTTTGAAGGATAAATAAAAATTGAGTGTGTTTTTTTTCAGTTGGAAGGTATAATTACAAGGAACAACTTTCATGTGTTGAGTTTTCTGTAATTTAGAGGTTTGCTGTGTCAAAATCCAATTTTTCTACTGTTGTCCCGAGAGCAACAGTAATATTTGCTCTATGCTTAAGGCTGAAACTAAATAGGTCATAACTTCTTCGTATTTGATCCAATTTTGATAACTTTAGATGTTTCGGAAAGAATAAATGATGTACTACAACTTTCATGTGCTGTGTTATCTGTAATTTTGATGTTAGCTATGTCAAAATCTAATTTTTCTACTACTAACCCGAGAGCAAATCCAATATTTTCTCTGTCATTGAAGCTGAAACGAATTTGATCATAACTTCTTCGTTTCCTAACCGATTTTGATAAGTTTGGATGTCCCGGAAAGCTTACTTCATGTGATAAAACTTTCATGTTTTGTATTTTCTGTAATTTTGAGGCTAGATATGTCAAAATCTAATTTTTCTACTGCTAACACGAGAGCAAAACCAATGTTTGCTCTATGCTTGAAGCTGAAACAAAATTGGCCATAACTTCTTCGTTTCTTAACCGAATTTGATAATTTTGGATGTTTCGAAAAGCTTAGATCATTTGCTACAGGTTTTGTTCATTTTGTTTTCTGAAATTTTGATGTTTTTGTGGTCAAAATTATGGTTATATGTTGCTGTTCTGAGAGCAAGATGATAGCAACAAGAAACATTGACCTTAGAATGGTGTTAGCCCGTTTTTTTCTCTTATTCTCTTTTGGTTTTGATAATGTTTTTGAGATTTTTGAGAGCTATGATGCCTATCAATAGGCTAGCTATATTTGAAAATTTTGAAATTCAAATTTAAATAGAATTTGAATTGATTTTGGGTTAAATTTGAATTGAATTCATATTGAACTCAAGTTATCGGTCTTGAGTTATCTTTCTTGTTTTTCATTGTTTTCGAGTACGGTTTTTATTAAACCATTTTTTCGAAGTGATTTTTGAAATAAATGGACATTTCAAATTATTATTATATAGTATTGTAAAATTATTTTTCTAAAAAAATAAAAACAAATATTTATTCCCAATAATAAAGGAATTTCAAATATTGGTTTTATTAATCTTTTCGGGAAAATGTTTTAGAAGCTTGTTTTCTCTAGTATACTATTTTAGATATAAAACATACAATTTTACACTAATTGAATGTATGAGAAAGAGAATTAAACGATTTAGTAAAACACGTGGTATAGGACATGTGCGTTTACTATTTCGGTTAGTTCCGGACTTGTACGATCGAAGCTATTTATGATTATTGATTCTGAGATGTTTTGCCTTTTATGGCATATTTTGATTTTTATAACCCCTATTTATTGGAATTATTTAAGTTGGCCAATATTTGGCAAACATTATGGTTTGAGATCTCCTATATCGGAGGATGGTCGATGAGATCCATCACGATGTTTTATTTACTTGCCAATGATATAAGGCAAGTCTTGAGTTTATGATTTCATATGTTGAGATTTACGCTTTATGAGAAACCATCATGATTTTTTTACTTGTCGATGAGATGATACAAGTATGATGTCTCTTTATCACTCGCCAATGAGACTAGGCGAGATATAATTTTCTGAGTTTTATGATGTTTCTAGTGTGGCATCGACTAACGGGTAGTAAACCGCTAAGTGCGATTGTGTGGTATGGGACATACATTAACACTTTTCGGGTTCCTATCCGTGAGTTTGTGACACATTCACGATGTTCACCTAACAGAACTGCTTGGAGAGGTGTCAGCGACCTTGTCATGAGGACGAACTGCTTTGGGAGGTGTTAGCGACCTTGTTAGAGTTGACAAAATAGCTTGGAGAGGTGTCAACGACCTTGTCATGAGGATGAACTGCTTTGGGAGGTGTTAGCAACCTTGTTAGGACTAACAAAATGGCTTGGAGAGGTGTCAACGACCTTGTCATGAGGACGAACTGCTTTGGGAGGTGTTAGCGACCTTGTCTGAGGCTTCAGCCGTCTGAGTTTTGCACGTGCAACATTGCTTCAGCATTACAATTGGGGACTTGGCCAATCCGGATTTTCTGAGTTTTCTGTTTTATTGTGATTTCACCTTTTTAAGATGTTTTGTTACATCGGTAGCCTAGTGCTATATGAGATGTTATGTAAATGGTGATTTCAATTGTGATGTTTTGAACTCTTATCGAGTTCCATGAGTTATGAGTTTTGATAATTTCAAGATTTTATAAGATATTCTAGGTTTTGCGATTTTGGCGAGTTGAGATTAAGATTTATATACATTTATACCGATGAGATGAGGTATAATTGAATTTGGAGATTCATCTATAGTTGAGTTTTGGATCATCCTATTTGAGAATGTTTTATGTTTTCCCTTTTGGCGAGAATTTGTATTGATTTTTCTCCTTTTAAAGAGATATGGTTCATGGAAACCATGTAGACATTTTGGGATGTCGCCGATGATATAAGGCACTTGTGTTTGATTTGAGTATTAAGTTCGAGTTACCTCCTTCGAGGTATTTGTTCACTTAAGTAGCGTTTGTTACTTAAGTGCTGAGCTTATGATTTTATCGATTCATTCATTTCTTTCGAGAAGAAGTATCTTCATGTCTATTCTGCTTCATATTTACCGATATTGACTGATTGGTGTAGCTAGACAGACCCATGTATTTATACTCGGGTCGGACCGAGTTGTTTCAGGTATCATCTATTGGACTTAGCTTGAAGTTGATGCTGGATATCAACTCTCCTTTCTCTTGAGCAATTTCTGTTCTTCCGCATACCCTGATGTATTTATATTTTATTCAATGTTTATGGTATGGTCGTGCATCACTTTTATTGTATTCATACTAAATTGTACTAAACATGTATCAGTGTATATGTATATACATGATGTTGATTGTTGTTCTGTGATATGCTTTACATTTAGTTATTGTATTTTGTTCTGATAGATCCATCAACCACCTATAGTTTTGGATTAATAATTTAATGTGTATGTCGATCCATTGAGATAGAAAAGAAAAATTATATTACATTTATCGACGTATTCAGTAGATGTTTAAGACAAATTTATAGATGGTCGCCCTTAACCAGCCCTATTCTCCGCTTAGTAGACGGAATTACTCGTTAATTCTCTTTACTAAGGTGGGTCTCGGGGTGGGGCGTTACAGCTTGGTATCAGAGCTGTGGTCAGAATAAAGTAGAAACACAGAACAATACATATATCATGATACATCAAAGTACAATACAAGCGAGTCATTGTCCTTTATTCGAGCTTATTTTCGATTCGATCCTTGAATCTTTTTCGAGTTTTTGGATTGTTGAGATGGAATATGTCTAGGAATATATATACATGTATATTTTATTCCGTAGTATTCCATAATAGAGTTTGATGCCATATTATCTTATAAATAGTCTTATTTAGGATTGTTCTATTTTTATTTTTATAGATACGATCGTATCAATGGAGCTGATTGATTTCTTTGAGCATTCTTTTTGCATTCCTTTAAGAGTTGCGAATCCTATTGAGGGGTCCACAACGATTGGCTTGTTGTGAGCATTCTGGGTTTTCTATTTGTTGTTGCTTTAGTGAGTATTTGTTTATTGCTCACTATATTGAGATGTATTTGATTTGAGATGGATTGACTTATTTGATGTTAAGTCCGATCCTTTTGGTTGTTATAGGATCCTATATTTATTTAGGCATCCTAATTTGATTGGTTTATTATTTCTATCACTTTGGAATGTTAATGATAATTTCGAAGTTTCTGAATTCACCATTGAGTATCGAGATGTTGATGATATGACGCAAATTCCAGCCAAGGTGACTTTGTTGAGTTTTATGAGTCCATTTGGATTTGACATCCAATCGGGCAATCAAGTGTTGAGGTAACCTAATTCCTGGCTTTTAGCCTTCGGCTATCCGTCCACGGGGACATCCACTAAGGAATGTGGTGAGTTTCTAGATTGTTCAAGTTTGATTGAGTTTATCATTCAGTTTCTTTAAGTTATCCTTTTTGAATACTCAATCGGTGTTACCCTTTGCAGCATTACTTTGTTTGAAGTAATGATTTGGCCAATTCGGGTTTTCTGAATTTTCTGTTTTATTGCGATTTCACCTTTTTAAGTTGTTTTATTACATCGATAGCCTAGTGCTATATGAGATGTTATATATACGGTGATTTCAATTGTGATGTTTTGAATTCTTATCGAGTTCCATGAGTTATGAGTTTTGATAATTTCAGTATATTATAAGATACTCTGGGTTTTGCCATTTTGGCGAGTTGAGATTTATATACATTTATACCGATGAGATGAGGTATAATTGAATTTGGAGATTCATCTATAGTTGAGTTTTGGATCATCCTATTTGAGAATGTTTTATGTTTTCCATTTTGGCGAGAATTTGTATTGATATTTCTCCTTTTAAGGAGATATGGTTCATGGAAACTATGTAGACATTTTGGGATGTCGCCGATGATATAAGGCACTTGTGTTTGATTTGAGTATTGATTTTTAGTTACCTCCTTCGAGGTATTTGTTCACTTAAGTAGCGTTTGTTACTTAAGTGCTGAGCTTATGATTTTATCGATTCATTCTTCTCTTTCAAGAATAAGTATCTTCATGTCTATTCTGCTTCATATTACCGATATTGACTGATTCGTGTAGCTAGACTGACCCGTATATTTATACTCGGGTCAGACCGAGTTGTTTCAGGTATCATCTATTGGACTTAGCTTGAAGTTGATGTTGGATATCAACTCACCTTTCCCTTGAGCAATTTATGTTCTTCCGCATACTCTGATGTATTTATATTTGATTCAATGTTTATGGTATGGTCGTGCACCACCTTTATTGTATTCATACTATACTGTACTAAACATGTATCAGTGTATATGTATATACATGATGTTGATTACTATTCTGTGATTTGCTTTACATTTAGTTATTGTATTTTGTTCTGATAGATCCGTCAACCACCTATAGTTTTGGATTAAGCATTTAATGTGTATGTCGATCCATTGAGATAGAAAAGAAAATTTATATTGCATTTATCGACGTATTCAGGAGATGTTTAAGACAAAGTTATAGATGGTCGCCCTTAACCAGCCATATTCTCCGCTTTAGTAGACGGAATTACTCGTTAATTCTCTTTACTAAGGTGGGTCTCGGGATGGGGCGTTACAATTAACGAGTAATTCTGTCTACTAACGCAGAGAATAAGGCTGGATATGAGCAACCAACATAGCATACAATAGCTATGAACTAAACATGTCAAGCATGTGCCAATTTTTTTTTTCATTACCTCATGTGTGGTTGACACGTCAAGTGCATAACTATTGCACACTACGGTGGCTATATAACATTTTAGAAATAATGTAATATAATATGCGGAATAATCAAAGTCACAGAAAAGCAAACCCAGATCAGTCATATACATACATAACCGTCACCATACAAATCCATATAATACATCATACAAGAGTAACTACTAGGTAGGTAAGTGTCAAAATATACATCCCAAAAATATACAAGTGATCATAAAGGAGTAGTCCCAAAAGATGAAGACTAGCTAGCCAAAATATACATATATGTGTCCCACAAAAAGTATCAAGCTGAACTGGAGGCAAAGGAAATCCGAGCTAACCTGCAACTCGGTATGACCCGAGTGAAAAAAACACACGGGTCAGGCAACTAAACTCATCAGTAGATAAGGAACTCTAGGATAATAAGTAAAGGGAAGCATTCATTCTGTTGTACCTAACAGAATAAATGAAAGGTTCAATGATAATCAAGGAAGGTGTCAAGCTAATATTCTAATGTCATGCGTAAGGGGAAATGTGATTAAGTAAATTATTAATAAACATCCATGAAATCATGAAATCTCATAAATCTAAAACAAGTCATGAAACGATCTAAATAATCATGGACCGCAAAGTAATATCGCCTTATTCATATATAAGGCTATAGAAATCATCAAATCCCGATAAATCATAAAGCATCAAAAGATAATTTTGCACGTGTTTTTGAATCTCCACTAGTACTATACTTTGGTACCAACAATCGTGATGATCGGGATCATGTCATCTAGATAAATCTTGACAATCTTGACGACTACGTAGCCTATAATTTAATCAATCCCAATCGGTGACATCAAAGACCCAAGTAATAGTAAATTCATGATTTGGGGTATAATTTCAAATCTTGATTCCTCAATAAACTCGTGGTCTCATAGTACTAGTCCAATCTTGAATGTGTATCAACATCGAAACTAGGAACCCATAAGGGTATAACCCATGTCCCACACCATGAGTTATCACCTAATGGTTTACTAATCACTCGTTGGTTCCACATTAGAAAAAATCATAAATCAATACAATCACAATGCCTCATTTCATCGACGAATGTAAATAATCAAGTCGTAGCAATTACGCTACGATAAACCAAAAATAAATTCAAACTTGTCTCATTTTATCGACAAGTGAAAACCCAATCAAAATTATAAAATCATAATCAACCATAATTGGTTTTGCCTCATTTCATCGGCGGGAGCACTACAATCTTGATAGTCCGTAATCAATATACTACAATCGGGAGTTCTCGGACTACTTTTATATATTAGCTAATCTTGCTAATACGGGACAAATGCTCTAAATAAATCTCAAGGTACCACATAGTGGTTAACAATCTTGGAGGATCTCAAAAAATTCCTCGAATTCATTTCGATCGTACAAGTTTGTATTTAATCGATAAAGCAATTATGCACGAGTCCCATACCTCGCGGTTTTTACTAAATCGTTTAATATACTTTCCCATACGTCCGAACATTCATGAAAAAATGATTATAATAACTAAAATTATACATAAAAGATTTTAGAAAAGAAAATGGGATTAAACTATATAAACATAGGTTAAATATAAAATAATTGTAGTATAATACTTTTAAAATGTTTAAAATAAAATGTTTAACATCATATTACCGAGATACAAATTGGATATACATGTTCATAGATGCAAACCATTTTCAATAGTTTAAAATCAACACTAGTCCATGCAACAAAACACATGACAACGAGGAAAATTTGCAATTTTAGCATAGCAAACATCAAAACACAGAAAACACAAGAAATGAAAGTTTTAGCCACTGAAATAAGCTTTCTGAAACATCCAAAATTATCTAATTCCGATATGAAACACAAAAGTTATGCCAAAAATACTATTCAGCGAAATATATTTTCTGTGCAAAACCCTCTCGGGTCTGCAACTTTCACAGCAAATTCAGAGGTCCAAACGGACTCGAAACTCGATGAAATTTGACATGAACAAAATAGATCAAGTTCACTACAATCTGATAAAATAATGGCATCAATCCGACATCGGATGAGCTAGATATGATCAAAAGAACAATGGACAGTTTCAGCAAAATATAGCTTTTCAAATCAAAGTTTTTGTGCCTAAAACATCAACTAAGCATCAAAATGTTTTCAAGCAACGCATTTCCTTTGCTTACAGTTGCTGTAAATATTTTACTTACCTTTACAGTGAAGGAGGAGGTCGATTGGAGCTTCAAGATGGAGTATTTCAGCTGGTAGTGACCTCTAAACTACCTGTAGGAGCTGAAAAAATGACATGCATGGAAGAAAATCATCAAAACAACACGTACAATATCTGAAATCTACAATTTCCATGGATTTGAGATGAGAATTGGTTTGAACATTACCTTTCTATTGATTTTAGACTTAAATCCTTTTGATTCCAGCTAGGATTTGGTTTAATTTGGGCAAGATTTACAAAGAGGAGGCCATGATTATGTTTACTGGGGTTTTTGTTTTCTGGAGAAGGAAATGAACGGAGAAGAGGAGAAATGTATGTACAAAATTCCAGAAGCGTCCCGTTGGGCTTTGGGTAAGGATCCAATTTCCACAATAAAACCCATTAGGACTTAGGCAAATTTTTGATTTTTAGTTTATGTAATTTCGTTTATGTAATTTCTTTAAATCTCCATATCTTATACATTTTAAAGCCGATTTTTGCAAACTTAGGTGCGTTAGAACCGTTACTACTTCTAGGTTTCAAATAAAAAGATAAAAACACAATTTTAAAAATTTTATTATTATTTTTATTAATATTATTCCAATTTAACCAATTTTTATATTTTTGCAAAATAAATTGCAATTTGTCACAGTTGGTTAAACATAAATATATTTTACACTCCAATAAATGTAATTACATGATTTAACACCAAAAAGATATTTTATTATCATTTTTAATCATATTTACTATGATTAATTATTTTATTAATCAATTCTCTTGAGTTTTAATTAATAAAATGGCAATATTCGCAAATAACATAATATTGGACAAATTATTAAATTTAATTGAATGTATCCAAATCAATACATTCAAAAATTCATGAAATAAAGTAAAAACTCTATTTCACACATGCTTATCATTTAAATCTCAAGAATTATTATTATTTCTTATGTTTTAATAATACAACGACAATATTGACAATAAACTCAATATTGTCATGATCGGTATATTAAATCCAATATAGTCAAACAACTATACTCAAAAATTACCGAAATAAAGCAAAAACTTTATTCTGCTCAAGTTCATCAATTATTCAGCAAGGAATACTTATCTCTTCTTAATCTCCATATTTATTTATTTTCAATAGCTCAAATTAATCCAAATTCATTGTTTATTAAAATAAACAACATTTTCTTCCTATTAATTTAATTAATCCCAATATTAAATTATAATCATCGTTATAATTTAATATTTATGGTAATCTCCAAACCGGGGTTGTTACAACACTAGTTCATTTGTAGAAAGTCAGTCTACTATCAGACCATCATTTTTCAATGGCAGTAATTATGCATATTGAGCTTGTAGAACGAAAATTTATTTATAATTAGTAATATTAGACACTTGGAATATCACAAAAATTGAGTATGTTTAACCAACTACCCATTTTGCCCAGTGGACTGCTGAGCAAAAGGGTGTTGCACAAAATAACTCAAAGGCCGTGAATATATTATTTTGTTCATTAGATAGGAATGAGTTTAATAGAGTGTGTTTGTAAATCTACATTTGAAATATGGAAAACTTTGCAAGTTACTCATGAAGGAACAAGCAAAGTTAAACAAACTAAAATTTTCATATTTACTAATCCGTTTCAATTGTTTAAAATGCATGCAGATGAGTCCATTTTCGACATGTATTGTCAATTTCAAGATATTGTTCATTCACTAACTGCACTGGTAAAAAGCTCTTCGGAGGAAGACTAAGTCGGAAAAATTCTAAATTCACTCACTCCAGAATAGAATAAAAAACACTTGCAACCGAAGAGGCAAATGACATCATTTTGATGAAAATAGAAGAATTGATTGGGAATCTGATGTCTTATGAAGTTCAACTACAAGGAAGAAGAGAAAACTGGGCTACAGAAAGTAGTCATTGGCATTCAATGTAACAATTGAAGACTCGGAACAGGATAGTGATGAGGAGATTGCTTTCAAGACAAGAAACTTTCGGAAATTCCTAAAATATAGAAAAATGAATAATTACAAAAGAAATGATCAAAGGAATTCTAGAAATAATGTAATGACCCTGACTCGACCTTCGAAAATCGAAATCCATACTTCACCCGTATACGAATGCCGTAGATTCAAACGTTGAGTCTGGTTCATCGGAGCTTATAACACATTAGGTGAAAAATAATACAGCGGAAACAAAGAAGAATATTATTGATACACAAATGGATACAACAATCTGATACAATGAAATATCAATATTAGAGCCAAAATACAACAGCGAAAGAAATCTCCAACATGATCTTCAAGAGACAAAAAGATGATAGAATCCAACAGACTGCATCCCCATTGCCAAAGCTCCAAAGACTTCAAACCAAAACGCTTGAAGCACTATCATGCTGGAATATAGCACAATGCGATCGCCAAATCCACAGACTTCAAAGATCGCCAAAAGCTACACCTACTAGCTAACTATCTGATAACCTGACTCTAGGCTGCCCGTGTGGAAAATTGTGGGCACCCGGAGTTAAGAAAAGGACAACAAACTCTAGGTCAGTCATGGGACTGGTGTAAGCAAACAAAAAAAGTTTATCTTGAACAAAAAGAAATAGAAAGGAATTCGCTACGTTTTTTGAAAAATGAAACTACCATAACGCCTCCCGCAACGCACACAATGCAATCGCACACTTGGAGGAGATTTCTGCTTATGATAGTCAAACATGCTTGATACGCGAAAGTCCTTTTGATATTATTATTGTGCATAGTGTGAAAACATTTCGAAAGTATAATATTTATCTTAGCCAGCATACTACCATTATATTATACCTACTACAGCCACCATGTTAGATGGCAGGATCTACAACTAAAACCGTATAGGGCTCGTATTGGGTGATTGGATTTTCAACAAATGGTCAAGGCTAAGGAACTTCCTTTCCAAATGGATAAGCCTCTAGAGGGACTCACCGAGAACCTAACCAGATCTCTGCCAATAAAAGGTCGGGTTTCCTCTGTAACTAGGTAACTAACTATCACGAGTATGCCATCCCTCGGTCGTCACCGACCTTTTCCGAGGCCTCACCAACAAATTTTCCAATAACCACATAAGTTAAATATCCAGGCTCGATACCATGATACCACTTTTTATCCAGAAGGAAATGCACATACCCTAAGGGGCGCGGCCCCCGTAACCTTGCTGCATCCTTCCTGTTTCGACCATTTCCGAGGTGTGAGGTTCGATGAAGTCTCGTCCTCCAAAGCTATGCTTTTCACAAAAGCCATGCTTATATCAACCAATGATCAGCACTTAGCATGCCACATTACCAAACTGAAAATATATCACTAGTAACCATCAACTACATAACTTCTGAGCTCGTACGTCTCAGAGAAGGGTGTTAAGCTAAGAGAATAAATTCTCCACCACCAAACAGAAATGTATTTGATAGAAACCAGCTTTACATCTTAAAGTGTAACGTTAGAAATACATCCATACAAGTCCACCCTGGATCTGAATGGAACCGAAGGCACTTCAAAAGAAGTCTTTGCAAATTCGGATATCCCCTAATCACGTATGGACTCCCCATCACATAGGGTAATAAAAATCTCTATACCGGAACCATTCGGTGCAGAGACATTCGACAGGTAATCCTTTCATTTTCAAAAATACCCGGTCTTTAACCACCGTCTACAAATGCTATCCAACTCGTTGTATCATTAATTAGGTATGAGTTTTATGACATAAAGTCCTCTCCCGGTTAATTCGAATAATGAGCGCTTATATTAAAAAGCATATGGAAATATCAGGATCTTAGTTAAGTCACAATCTTTAGTCCTTATTTCCAAAAACCTTTCCTTTTGAATGGTTTAAATAAATTTCCATTTTTAATCTTTTAAACAAAAGATTCACCCTTTGAGATCCTCTTCAATTTGAAAACAAGTTTTACCAAATCTTTAACAATTATTCACTCATAGCTTTCAAAACTATTTCCATTTGATAACTGGAAATCCTTTCAACAAAAAACTAGAAATTCTTTCTTTATGAGAAAGGTATTACCATTTGAAACAAAAAAAAATTCGGGAAAATCCGATCAAATATGCACAAGTTGTAGCCTTAAAGTATAAATCAGAAAATTTGCGAATTGTCACACCTTCGACAAAGTTCTATTTGAGTTAAATTAAAATTCCCTAAAATAATTTTTTAATTCCAAAATTCACTTTTCAAAAGTTTCACCTCAAAACCATTTTGGATTCAAAATTCAACTTTTAAATAATATTAAATTCAAAATACCCATGACAAAACCAATTTCCCATGAAATCCATATTTGTGTGTGTGTGGTGTCTGGGGTTTTGCATACAACGATAAACAACCATCATAAATCCAAGCACAATAATATCAATAAGCGGTATAATCCCATAACGCTTATTTTCATTCACAAATAAACAAGTAAATTCATCATAGATAAATAAATCACAGTTCACAGCTCAATTCAAAGCAATTCATATTACAGAACATTACATATCAGAGATATCAAATAATTCAAGGCATTCAATAAAATCCAATCATCCATAAGCAAGATCAATTTGTTGCTTAATCTTTAATTAATTCAATTTAATTTCCAGATAAATTAAATTAATTACTTTAATTACTTTTAAAATCCTGCTTAATTAACATTAGTTAATTACAAACCATTTGATATTATGAAATTAATTAATGATCCTTAAATATCCATCTTAACTAAATATCCTCGATTACTTTCATAAATTAATTATCCCATTGGTTAATTATCCTCAAATTAATTAACCTTTAATTACCAATTAATTACCAAATTAATTATCTTAAGTTAATTACATAAATTAATTAACCTTAGATTAATAACCCTTTAATAAATTAGTTACCCATAATTAATTACATTAATTATCCTTTAATTAGTTTAATCAGTTAACTTTTAATAATTAATTAACCTTTAATTATTTCCATTAAGTAAGAACTTTTTAAGTAATTAATTATCCTTAAATAAATCACACTAAATAATTATCCCTTAATTACATTAAGTAATAATCTTTTATTAATTACATTAAGTAATTATACTTAATTAATTTCATTAAGTAATTATCCTTTAATTACTCACATTAATAAATCAAGCTTTGATTAATTACATTAATTAATTATCATTACTAATTAATTACCCTTTGATTACAAATTAATTAATCTTTAATTATTACTTAATTACCTTTAATGAAGTAATTATCATTAAATTACAAATTAATGATTCTTAAATCTTAAGATAACCCATTTATCTTAATTAATCACATAATCATCATTTAAATCTTATTTTAAATAACCTTTAATTATCATATAATTTAACTTAAACCTTTAAGTTAATTAATAGTCAAAAACATTATTTAAGATAAACCATTTATCTTTAAAATCTTATTTAAATAAACTCTGAAATTAATTTATTAACACATGAATTAACTTAAGACCTCAAAGTTAATTAATAATTAAAATCATTTCACCTTCTTTAATTAACCATTTAATTACATTATTTAAACTTATTTAAATATCTTAAGATTAAATTTAAAATAATAGATATATAATAAAATACCTTAAATTTTTATTAATTTAAAATAATTTATTTTAAACCTTTAACTAATTCCAAAACTAGAATAAAACATCTATTATTTTACAAGAATTAATCAAGAAAAGGTTTTTAAACTTTATTTAAGTTTAAATTTGGAAAACTTGTTTAATTTATTTTTATTTTTTCTCTGACCCGAGACCACCTCGGGTATTAACCGAAGCCATTTAACATTTTCCCCAAGCAAAACCCCGAGCAATCTTCCTTTTTTGTTTTGTTTAAAAAAAATTTAAATTATTATAACCTGAAATATTCACGTGAACACCCCGGTGTAAAACTCGAGCCAACAACCCAAATTCCCTAAGTTCATCTTGGAGCTTTTTCTACTTCTCCTACAACATCACCCAGAAACAAAAATACACGCGTGCACGTGCATCGGCCATCCGACCTCCTCCGGTCCTCATTGAGGTCACCCGCAAGTCAACAATGATCTACGCTAGCGCTCCGACCACCCAGCTCCGACGAACTCAATTGGAATCGAAATCGAGCTGATCAGTACCTAATTGGAATCAATACCTGATTGATAAATCTCCTCCGTGCTAATGATCCTAATCACCTGAGGCCTCGCCACCACATCCAGAACTGCGTCACTATCCCACGTGACGTTCCCCCTTGGCTGATCGACTCCAGTGCCTCACCGATGCCACACGACCCATGAATACATCGACGACCAAGATAGGCTAAAAAACCATAACTCGATGTCGTGCCACCACCACGGCCACCTAAAAATCCATCAACCATTTTTCCCTTGAACCCCGACTCACGAACCACCTCCAGGCTTGATCGCGAAAAGCATCACCACGTCGATCATCGAAAATTGACGAAATACCCAATTCAGTTCAACTTGAGAAATCGCCATTTTTACAAACTTAAAAATCGCGGATTATCAAAATTCATTATTTCGAAATACGAATCTATTTGCAAAGTCAAGATATGAAATCGAGATCATTGATTTTTGACTTAAATTAGATTATCACTGTTAGTTCTCAATTTTAAAACAAATACACAATACAAACACTTGAAATTATTTTCAAAATTAAATTTACACTCCTACCATCATCTTTTATTCAGAAATCAAAGCCTAAAATTGATTATATATGGAGAAACTGAATTTATTTTGAATGTGCTTGAGCTGGTATACAACAGAGACATGTGTATATATGTATATACTAACATTCACATGTTATGTTATATTTATATACATACAACCTTATCAATTTTCATCCATGCAAACACATCTATAACATTACTGTAATCATTCATCACATCCATCAAGATATAAACATATTAAGGTTTAAAAGGTAACATTTGCTCACCTGGAATTGAAAAACAGAAACCTAGAACTAAGCATTTTGATTTCAACTAGATTTTGATTTTTAACTTGATGTTGATCTGTTGTTTGATCATTGAATTGCTCAGGTTTGTTGTTTGTTGTTGCATCAAGATCTTTAAAAACTGAAACTGTTTTGAATTGGAAATTTGCTTCAGGATTTTTGAAAGGTAAAAGATTGTTTCAGATTTGATTTTCCTCAGGCTTGAACTTTGTTTTGATTTTATCTGAGTTGAACTGATCTTATTTTTCTGGTTTTTTTTTTGTTTATGGATTTCTTTCTTAGGTTTGTTTAAGCTTTGAACAAAATTTGAAAAAGTAGAAGATAGAAGAAAATGAGAAAAGAGAGGTTAGTGATATATATAACTTTGTTTTCCCATTATTTAAAAAAAATTCAAAAATGTGACACTTGTTTAATTTCTCGTTTCATGGTTTACATTTGTTAATGCATGATAACTAACTTACATTTGTTCAAATTTATGTTAAGATGATTACACTTGTCATTTTCATGTATTTATTATTTATATAATTTTCAATTTTATTTTTAATATATTTCTTTTTATATATTAACATATGTTATATACATATATATACAAATTATATTTATTCATATATATATATATATATATAATTTTAAAAGAAAGTATCTTAAATCTTTTTATCAAATCTTATTTTAATTAAAACTATTATACCTTTAAATAAATAAATATTTATCTTTATACATTTCCTTTTGTAAATATTTATATGACCTTAAAGAAAAAGATTTTAAAATTCTAATTAATCATTAATAAATAAACCTATATATACTATATATATTTAGTTTTTAAAATATAAATTTTAACCCTTAAATAGCTTTTGAAAAACTATAATTTTTAATTCATAATATAACTTTCAAATCACAATATATATATATATATACATACATATATATACATAATAAAAAACAATTTTTTATTAGTTTATAAAGTTTTTAAATCCAATTTATTTTTAAGATATTTATTTTTGAATTTCAAATCAAAATTCTATTTACAAGCTATATAAAATAAACACATATCCTATTTATTTTGGAAAATTTCAAATTATTCCACAATTTAATCCTAAAATTATATTAATTACCAATTTAAATTTGACTTAGAAATGGGATCGTTACAGAATCCCCCTTAAGAAAACTTTGTCTCCAAAATTTGCTAGACATAGAGGCAAACAAAGAACATATGAACACACAAAATATAGAGAAATTGTTTATCAGATCAAACTGAATATTTATTCTATATTTGAATTACCAAATCAGAATATCATTAATAAATACGAGAACGGTCTTATTTTATACTGCACGAGATACTCGAGCCATCAGGTCTCGAAATATGCAGTGGCGTTGGTTAGTCCGAAGGAGATAACTAACCATTCGTAGAATGTATTGAGACCCATAAAAGTAGACAAACGGGTACAATTTTGCGCAATTCTCAAACACTAGGTATGGATTCCAAACTTAGGTCGGAATATCCTAAAGTATACACTAGCTTGTCCCCCTTTGAACCTGGATCCTCACAAGAAATGACAACAAAATTTCCAAGTTTAATTTTGACCGAAATCATTTTATTGATACAATCTAATTTATCTTCATATTTTGTTAACCAATTTATTCAAGTAAAATTTCAAATTTATTAAAGTCAAGAACGAAAAAACTGATAGAAACTGATGATCAGAATACGAAATAGGAACCTTTCTTCAACGTAAACAAAAATTCGCAGGGCCACCACCACACCAAATCTTTTTCTTGTAGCTGCTAGGAAGCCATCAAAGAATTGGTATTGGATGATGATCAAAAGAGATTGATAGAAAAAGTTGTTCCTTGTTGTTACAGGGTATCAACCATTTGTAGTGGTACTCCCATGTCTCCTATCTTGACCTCTTCTTGCACTCTTTCTCACTATCGGTGAATAGTAAGAGAATTGGCTGAGGCATACGGACAAGATATTTTAGGGATATACTCATTCTAGGGTATTTATAACCCTATCTCTAATGAGTCACCTAATGTGTTATAATCCAAAGCAAAAGTTCTTGCTCAATCTTTAGCTCTGATACTATTTGTAACGACCCTGACTCGACCTTCCAAAATCGACATTCATAATTCACCCGTATTTGAATGCCACAAATTCAAACGTTGAGTCTGGTTTGCCGGAGCTTATAACAAATTAGGTGAAAAACAACATAACAGAAACAAAAAAGAATTTTATTGATACACAAATGGATACAACAATCTGATACAAATGAAATATTAATATCAGAGCCAAAATACGACAGCGGAAAGAAATCTCCAACATGATCTTTAAGAGAGAAAGAGAGAAAGAATCCAACAGACTGCATCCTCATTGCAAAGCTCCAAAGACATCACACCAAAAAGCTTAAAGCACTATCATGCTTGAATATAGCACAATGCGATCGCCAAATCCATAGACTTCAAAGATTGCCAAAAGCTACACCTACTAGCTGACTATCTAATAACCTAACTCTAGGCTGCCCGTGTGGAAAATTATGGGCATCCAAAGTTTAGAAAAAGAACAATAAACTCCAGGTCAGTCATGGGACTGGTGTGAGCAAACAAAAACAGTTTATCTTGAACAAAAATAAATAAAAATAAATTCGATATGCTTTTCAGAAAATGAAACTATCATAAGGCCTCCCGCCACACACACAATGCAATCGCACAATTGGAGGAGATTTCCCCTTATGATAGTCAAACATGTTTGATACGCGAAAGTCCTTTTGGTATTATTATTAGTGCATAGTGTGAAAACATTTCGAAAGTATAATATTAATCTAAGCCAGCATACTACCATTATAGTATACCTACTATAGCTACCATGTTAGATGGCAGTTCTACAACTAAAACCGTACAGGGCTCGTATTGAGTGATTGGATTTCCAAAAAATGGTCAAGGCTAAGGAACTTCCTTTCCAAATGGATACGCCTTTGGAGGGACGCCCCAAGAACCTAATCGGATCTCTACAAACACAAGGTCGGGTTACCTCTGTAAATAGGTAACTAACTGTCATGAATATGCCATCCCCCGGTCGTCACCTACCTTTTCTGAGGCATCACCAACAAATTTTCCAACAACCACATAAGTTAAATATCCAGGCTCCATACCATGATACCACTTTTTATCCAGAAGGAAATTCACATACCCTAAGGGGCGCGACCCCCGTAACCTTGCTGCATCCTTTTGTTTCGACCATTTTCAGAGTGTGAGGTTCGATGAAGTCTTGTCCCACAAAGCTATGCTTTTCACAAATGCCATGCTTCGATCAACCAATGATCAGCACTTAGCATGCCAAATTACCAAATTGGGAATATATCACTAGTAACCATCCACTACATAACCTCTGAGCTCGTACGTCTCAGAGAAGGGTGTTAAGCTAAGAGAATAAATTTCCGCCACCAAATAGAAATGTATTTGATAGAAACCATCTTTACATCTCAAAGTGTAATGTTAGACATACATCCATACAAGTTCATCCCGGGTCTAAATGGAACCAAAGGCACTTCAAAAGAAGTCCTTGCAAATCCGGATATCCCCTAATCACGTCCGGACTCTCCATCACATAGGGTAGTCAAAATCTCTATACCGAGGCCATTCGGTGCAGAGGCATTTGACAGGTAATTCTTATGTTTTCGAAAATACCCGGTCTTCAACCACCATCTTCAAATGCTATCCAATTCGTGGTATCATTAATTCGAATGGGTTTTATGACATAAAGTCCTCTTTCGGCTAATCCGAATAATGAGCGCTTATTTTAAAAAGCATATGGAAATATTGGGATCTTAGTTAAGTCACAACCTTTAGCCCTTATTTCCAAAAACCTTTCCTTTTGAACGGTTTAAATAAATTTCCATTTTTAATCTTTTAAACAAAAGAATCACCCTTTAAGATCCTCTTCAATTTAACATGGTTTACCAAATCTATAACAAAGATTCATTCATATCTTTCAAAATTATTTCCATTTGATAACTGGAAATCCTTTCAACAAAAAACTAGAAATTCTCTCTTTATGAGAAAGCTATTATCATTTGAAACAAAAGTTTTTCGTTTCGGGAAAATCCGATCAAATATGCACAAGTTATAGCCTTTTAAAGTATAAATCGAAAAATTAGCGAACTGCCGCACCCTAGGTAAAGTTCTATTTGAGTTAAATTAAAATTCCCCAAAATAATTCAAAATAATTTTTTAAATCCAAAATTCTTTTTTCAAAATTTTAACCCAAATCACCTCAAAACCATTTTGGATTCAAAATTCAACTTTTAAATAATATTAAATTCAAAATACCCATGACTTAACTAATTTCCGTGAAATCCATATTTGTGTGCGTGGTGTCTGAGGTTTTGCATACAACGATAAACAACCATCGTAAATCCAAGCACAATAATATCAATAAGCGGTATAATCCCATAACGCTTATCATTTCATTCATAGATAAACAAGTAAATTCATCACAGACAAATAAATCACATTTCATAGCTCAATTCAAAGCAATTCATATCACAAGACATTACACATCAGATATATCAAACAATTCAGGGCATTCAATAAAATCCAATCATCCATAAGCAAGATCAAATTGTTGCTTAATCCTTAATTAATTCAATTTAATTTCCTGATAAATTAAATTAATTGCTTTAATTACTTTTATTAATTTTAAAATCCTGCTTAATTAACATTAGTTAATTACAAACCAATTGATATTATGAAATTAATTAATGATCCTTAATTATCCATCTTAACTAATTATCCTCAATTACTTTCATTAAGTAATCATCCCATTGGTTAATTATCTTCAAATTAATTAACCTTTAATTATCAACTAATTACCAAATTAATTATCTTAAGTTAATTACATAAATTAATTGACCTTAGATTAATAACCCTTTAATAAATTAATTACCCATAATTGATTACATTAGTTATCCTTTAATTAGTTTAATCAATTAATCTTTAATAATTAATTAACCTTTAATTGTTTCCATTAAGTAAGTATCTTTTAAGTAATTAATTATCCTTAGATAAATCACACTAAGTAATTATCCCTTAATTACATTAGGTAATAATCTTTTATTAATTACATTAAGTAATTATACTTAATTAATTTCATTAGGTAATTATCCTTTAATTACTCACATTAATAAATCAACCTTTGATTATTTACATTAGTTAATTATAATTACTAATTAATTACCCTTTGATTACAAATTAATTAATTTTTAATTATTACTTAATTAACCTTTAATTAAGTAATTATCATTAAATTACAAATTAATGGTTCTTAAATCTTAAGATAACCCATTTATCATAATTAATTGCATAATTATCATTTAAATCTTATTTTAACTAACCTTTGAAATTAATTATCATATAGTTTAACTTAAACCTTTAAGTAAATTAATAGTCAAAAACATTATTTAAGATAAACCATTTATCTTTAAAATCTTATTTAAATAACCTTTGAAATTAATTTATTAACACATGAATTAACTTAAGACCTCAAAGTTAATTAATAATTAAAATCATTTCACCTTCTTCAATTAACCATTAAATTACATTATTTAAACAGATTTAAATATCTTAAGAATAAATTTAAAATAATAGATATATAATAAAATACCATAAATTTTTATTAATTTAAAATAATTTATTTTAAACCTTTAACTAATTCCAAAACTAGAATAAAACATCTATTATTTTACAAGAATTAATTGAGAAAAGGTTTTTAAACTTGATTTAATCTTAAATTTGGAAAACCTGTTTATTTTTTTTTCTCTGACCCGAGACCACCTCGGGTATCAATCTGAGCCATTTCACATTTTCCCCGAGTAAAACCCCAAGCAATCTTCCTTTTTTTTTCTTTTTTTGTTTAAAATTTTTAAACTGTTGTAACCTGAAATATTCATGTGAACACCCCGGTGTAAAACTCGAGCCAACAACCCAAATTTCCTGAGTTCATCTTCGAGCCTTTTCTTCTTCTCCTACAACATCACCCAGAAACACAAATACACGCGTGCATGTGCATCGGCCATCCGACCACCTTTGGTCCTCGCCGAGATCACCTGCAAGTCAACAATAATCTACACTAGTGCTCCGACCAGCCAACTCCGACGAACTCAACTGGAATCGAAATCGAGCTGATCAGTACCTAACTGGAATCAATACCTGATCGACAAATCTCCTCTGTGCCGATGATCCCAATCACCTGATGCCTCGCCACCACGTCTAGAACTGCGCCACCATCCCACGTGATGATCCCCTTTGAACGATCGACTCCGGTGCTTCGACGACGCCACATAACCCACGAATACATCGACGACCAAGATAGGCTAAAAAACCCTAACTCGACGTTGTGCCGCCGCCACGGCCACCTAAAAATCCATCAACCATTTTTCCCTTGAACCCCGACTCACGAGCCACCTCCAGGCTTGATCACGATAATCATCACCGCGTCGATCATCTAAAATTGATGAAACATCCAATTTAGTTCAACTCGAGAATTCTCCATTTTTACAAACTTAAAAATCACGAATTGATTATCGAAATACAAATCTGTTTGTAAAGTCAAGACATGAAATCGAGATCATTGATTTTTGGCTTAAATTAGATTATCAGTGTTATTTCTCAATTTTGCAACAAATACACAATATAAACACTTGAAATTATTTTTAAGATTAAATTTACACTCCTACCATCATCTTTTGTTTAGAAATCAAAGCCTAAAATTTATTATATAAAGAGAAATTGAATTTATTTTGAATGTGCTTGAGCCTGTATACAACAGAGACATGTGTATATATGTATATACAGACATGCACATGTTATGTTATATTTATATACATACAACCTTATTAATTTTCATCCATGCAAACACATCTATAACATTACTTCAATCGTTCATCACATCCATCAAGATATAAACATATTAAGGTTTAAAAAGTGATGTTTGCGCACTTGGAATTGAAAAACAGAAACTTGGAACTGAGCATTTTGATTTGAACTGGATTTGATTTTTAACTTAATGTTGATCTGTTGTTTGATCTTTGAATTGCTCAGGTTTGTTGTTTTTTGTTGCATCAGGATCTTTAAAAACTAAAACTATTTTGAACTTGAAATTTGCTTTCGGATTTTTGAAAGGTAAAAGATTGTTCAGGTTTGATTTTCCTCAGGCTTGAACTTTGTTTTGATTTTATCTAAGTTGAATTGATCTTATTTTTCTGGTTTTGTTTTTCTGGTTTATGATTTCTTCCTTAGGTTTGTTTTAGCTTTGAACAAAATTTGAAAAAGTAGAAGATAGAAGAAAATGAGAAGAGAGAGGTTAGGGATATATATAACTTTGTTTTCCCATTATTTAGAAAAAATAAAATAAATTCAAAAATGTGACACTTGTTTAATTTCTTGTTTCATGGTTTACATTTGTTAATGCATGATATAACTAACTTACATTTGTTCAATTTTATGTTAAAATGATTACACTTGTCATTTTCATGTATTTAATATTTATATAATTTTCAATTTTATTTTTAATATATTTCTTCTTATATATTAGCATATGTTATATACATATATGCACAAATTATATTTATTCACACACACACACACACACACACACACACACACATATATATAATTTTAAAAGAAAGTACTTTAAATCTTTTTATCAATTCTTATTTTAATTACAACTATTATACCTTTAAATAAATAAATATTTATCTATATACATTTCCTTTTATAAATATTTGTATGACCTTAAAGAAAAAGATTTTAAAATTCTAATTAATCATTAATAAATAAACATATATATATATATATATATTAGTTTTTAAAATATAAATTTTAACCCTTAAATAGCTTTTGAAAAACTATTATTTTTAATTCAAAATATAACTTTCAAATCACAATATATATATACACACACATATATAATAGAAAACAAAATTTTATTAGTTTATAAAGTTTTTAAATCCAATTTATTTTTAAGACATTTATTTTTGAATTTCAAATCAAAATTCTATTTACAATCTGTACAAAATAAAAGATATCTTATTTATTTTGGAAAATTTCAAATTAATCCACAATTTAATCTTGAAAATTATATTAATTACCAATTTAAATTTGACTTAAAAACGAGATCATTATAAATAATACGGAGCATGTCAACAATGATAGATGCTACAATTGCAATGAAGTCGGGCATCATAGGAAAGATGGTCTATATCTAGATAAACAGTTGTTCCCTCCAACAATGATTCGTCAAGGAAAAGAAAGAAAGCATACACAGCAACTCTTGATGACTTAGATCATCATCCAATGACGATGAAAAGAAGACGGATAATTCAAATCTGTGTTTCACTACTATTCATGAATCAGAAGACGATGGGAGTACGGATCTAAAAATAGGTATGCATTTACATTATTTTTAATTTTTCTTGTTTGAATGGATGCGTGTTTGTTTGCTTGATTATTTTTATTAGAAATTCCTTGAATTTTAAATTCAAATTTATTCCTTGAAATTTGAATTTTAAATTCAAAAATAATATTATTTTTATAATATTTAAAATATTAAATTATTAATATTTAAGTATTATTAATGTTATCATAGGAATTATATAAGTAGAATATAGGATATAACATATACATTTATTAGAAATTAGGAATAGAAACTTATCCTTTGATTCAATAGGCACATGTCGACATACTCGGATACCCCATGTCAACATGCCCCTAATAATTTAATTTCAAAATTGAATTCAAACTTTTGAAATTCCCTCCACCTTTTCACCAACTTCAATGCTCTGGAAAGATGCATCTTGACGAGAGAACATGTCTATAAAATCTCTATTTAATTTACTCTCATTATCATCACTTTTCACTTTCATTTCAAATTTCAAATTTATCTTTATTATCTTCTACTCCTCTCAAACTTCTTCAATAGCATCTTCAAGCACTCCGGACACCATTAGGCTTCCAAAACCTGTCAAAAACTTTCTTTTTAATGACCCGAAAGTTATCAAAGCTTACATCAACTATGTAAACTTTGGCAAAATTCATGCGGGTAAATTTGCTATTTTTGATGATTTTCCTTCTTATAAAATGGAATATTTTTTTCAACAATGTTCTATTCTTAGTGCAGTAGATAACAAACAAAATGATTTTGTATGTTATCCAAATCTTGTTAAGATGTTTTATGCGAATTTGAATCGTGGCTTTTATGATGGGCAAGATGGACAAATTTGGAATAGTGTTAAAGGAAAACAAATAGTTTCGGATTGTGAAATTTTAGGAAATATTTTGGGATGCAAGTATACTGGAATGAATCTCTTAGAATTTCAAATAAATAGAAATAATCGAGAGACATTTCATCACATCTTTGAAGGGGATGTTTTGAAATCAAAAATTATTATTTCATCCTAAAGCAAGAATTGTTAACCTTCTTATTCAACACACTCGTATACCAAGATCGAGAAACTACAATAACCCGACTTTGAAAGTTTGCAAAGCTCTTTTTGCAATTTTTGAAAATTATGACATCAATTGGGCTCAAGTTATTTTGGATGAGCTAAGGCCCAAGAATTTTACTATGGGTGAAATACATTATATCATGGAATTTATCTTACTCGGATTTTTGATTACTTTGGAGTTGATTTCAAAAGGGAAGAATTTATAACTAGGAAAGTGTTCAACCTTGAAAACATTTCCCTTATGCAAATTCCATTAGTATTTTAACCATATGAAACACTTGCGGAAAAAGAATAAAGGCTTGCTCATGAAGAGATGGAAGAAATGGAGGAAAAAGAAGAAGAAGAAGAAGAAGAAAAAGAGGAGGAGGAGGAGGAAGAGGAAGGAAAGGAAATTGAAGAGGAGGAAGAGGAATGAATGGAAATTGAAGAGGAGGAAGAGGAAGATCAAGAAACTTCCTTAGAGAGTATTGAATATCCTACTAATCCCGCTAATCCATCCAATAAGACCAAAGAATTATAGTGGAAAATCAAAAGACACTTAAAAGATCAATGGGTAAGAAAATGGATAAGATTTCCACTAAAATCGACAAGTTCTTCAGGAAAATTAGTAGAAAGCCTAGACTATCATCTTCTTCATCTTCATCTAATTAATTTTAGTTCATGTTATCTTGTTTACTTCAAGTCATATCCATGTATTTTCTTTAATGTTTAGTTAACATTATGTTATTTTATGTAATGTTGACTAGAATCATTAATGAAATCTTTTATTTCATGTTAGTCCACTTCACTTGTCTCTATAATTGCTTGTTTTTATATTATACAAATTTTAGTTGCATAGATTTGTTTATAATATTCAAAACAAAGAAAATTATCACTTTAGGCAGAGGCATGTCGACATCTACTAACCCCCATCTCGACATACAACGAGCAGAAAGTAGTTGCACTTTCGAATTTTAATTTCATGTAACTAACTTGTGTCTATTCATTCTCGTCGACTTTCTACCCCTATTTATGCTTGTTTCTTCCAGAATAAATTATCAAACTTCATTTCTAATCACTTTTCTTCATAGTTCTTCCTATTTCTTGAATTATGCTTCTCCGATTAAGAATCTAAGTGATAATCTTGAAGAAACTCTCACTACCTTTAAGAATATCCTTACATTTATACGTCGTAATCGGCGCCACTTAGAATTGAGTCAAATAAAGATGATCAAAAAGCAAGAGAGACATTTCAACATCCTTTATTGGATGATCTCAGCCCTTAACGATGATCTCGAAAGAAATCCATCAGTCACTCTCGACAAAGATAAAGAAGAATGGAATGCCACCAAAGCAGACTCTATCTTTGGAGAAGATGGATAGGTGGAAGTACCAAGGAATGTCTACACATTCTGTATGATATTTGTTTGATTTGATCGTTGTGTTTTAAACTTGATTGACTTGACTTATTTAACAACATTTGGTGTGGTTTGTATATATGATTGAAATGAATAATTACTCTAAGTATGATTGGATGATGATTGATTTACTTCTAGATTACACTTATGATCACACTCATGATTACATTTCACATTTATGATCACATTTCATAATTATGATCACATTTAGCACTTATTACACTTATATATTGATTATTATATTATGGTTGATTATCTTATATCAAGCTCAGGGGATTTATTAGTAAGAAGTTTTTGTTGATGATAAATGAGGAGAAGTTATAAAATAGTAGTTTGCTTGAAGTAAGGGGGAGTTATGATTGGAGTAAGGGGGAGTCATGGAGTAAGGGGGAGTTATGATGTGGTATGTATATTTTATAAATACAGGTTGTTATCATCATAAAGGGGGAGATTGTTAGGAACTGAGATGTTGGTTTTGATGACAACAACCTTTTTAACTTAGCTTGTTATAAAATATATACTATACATACATTATATATATATATATATATATATATATATATATATATATATATGCAAATATTGATTACTGAAGACTGATCAGTATAAAGACTCAAGACTCAAGATTTAGAATGGAGATATCAAGATTGAAGACTCTAGAGTAACAAGATCAAGATTTCAAGATATGTGCCTATTTTTTGTTAAAACTTCATAATAGCACAGAAATCTTCATTCCAAATTTCATTTGGGATGAAACCCATTTCTACCTTCTTAGTGGCTTATAAACCCACAACAAGTAGCTTATAAACCTATGACAAGTGGCTTTCAAACCCATTAACATCGTGGTTTTGTACAAGTTCTCGAGTCCTGATGTGATGAGATATTCTACAGGAAGAAGCTTGCAAAATTACTTCAAAATGATTTTTCAAAATGATTTTCAAAATTTCTATTCAAAATGTTTTAGCCTTAAAAATTATACTTTCGAATGATTTTCAAAAAGAAGTTTTAGCCTTTAAAATATTCTTTGTTTTTGTTTTTAAACAAACTCTTGTTTTAAACTTCGTTTGTTTTTAAAACTATCTTCTGAATTTTAAATATTCTTTATAATATATTTTTAAAACTATCTTCTGATTTTTAAATATTCTTTATAATATATATATACACACACTTGAGATTTAAAATCAAATTTATATATACGTTCTAAAATATATTTTTCTACTCTTCTTTATTTTAAAACATAAGAAAATTAGTTTACTTTACTCTAGAATCATTTCATATTGTTTTCCTTTCAAAACCATTTTCAAAACAAATTTTACATTGTTTTTAAATAAGGGATGTCGACATCATGGGATACCCCATGTTGACATGGTGACCGTTGAATTTAAAATTTCAATTTTCAAAAGAAGTGTCTATTCGTTTAAATCTCTTCACGAATGGTTGTGACCGTTGGTACTCTATAAATAGCCTTCACAAACGAATTTTTTTAACTAACTATTTTCTTATTTTCTTCACTTCTTTTTCTCCACAAATCCATATTATAAAATTTTCATATTTTTATGATCGTGCCGAAATTCTGCCTTTTAAGTGAATCAAATTAGAATTTCATTCTGGTTTAATTCTCTGCCCTCTCTTGAAGATCAAAATTCTATTCAGAGTCATATGATCAATTTGTAATCAAAAGTTTATCGAGTCTCTTTATAAGGTGTGGTTCTGCCTGGAAATTAATTGGGTGATCTTGTATCCCGTAAATCAAGAGAGTTTGCCCCGGACTCGTGAGACGGGAGAGTACCTCAAGGCCTTTATAAATTGAGGACTGTAATCTCGATATTGGTATAATAAAAATCTGTATGAGGTTTTTGCCTTGGTATAGGATTGCATGTAGTGTAACTCCGAACCGGTATAAAATCCAGTGTGTTCTTACCTTTACTGTTTTTTTTACTTTCTGCATCTGTGTTTGATTCTATGATTGTTCTATGATTAAGATCTGCATTTGTTTGTATCATAATTTTAAAATTAGTCCATATGAGTCTTAGAATCCATTAAACACTATTCACCCCCTCCTCTAGTGTTAAATTAGCATTAAAATCTTTAATCCGCACTCCCTTTCACACTCCATCCTTTAACTGTTTTTCCAGAATAAGGGGTTGCACCAAGAAAATCACATACTCGTTGAAAGGCCTTCTACGTTCATTTGTCCATTAAAATTTAGCATTTCAATTCATTAATTCAAAGAAACGCGCAAACTTATCATCTGGTTTAATCCCAAAAAAACCAGATGTGATTGACATGACTGAAGTCAGACCTATATCGCTTTGCAATATCATTTATAAGATTTTAGCCAATCTGCTTTGCAATCGACTAAAACCCTATATGCATAACCTCATATCAGAAAATCAAAATGCTTTCATCCCTGGGCGATCTATTTCTGAAAACTCTTTATTGGCATACGAAGTGGTTAGAGGATTTAATAGGAAAAATTCTAACAATTTTTGCCTAAAATTTGATTTACATAAAGCCTATGATATTATCAATGGAGATTATCCATCATATGATAATTTTCATGGGCTTCCCGACCTTATTTGCTAATCTTATTTATGAGTGCATTTCTGCTTCTTTTTCGGTTATAGTAGATGGTTCTACTTATGGATTTATTAATAGTTCAAGAGGCTTAAGACAAGGCGACCCTTTATCGCCATATTTATTCTCAAGAACCATGGAATTCCTCTCTATCAGCCTATGTGGAGCACATGAAAGGTAATATTACCCTTATTTACAATATCGATCCCATTATTACCCACCTTCTATATGTTGATGACGTTTTAGCAATGGCTAAAGCCGCTATAAAAAACGCTAAATGCATTAAGCACTCCTTACAGCAGTTAAAGCTTTTTACTAGTTTAGACATGAATGAGGCCAAATCAATTATATTTTCTAGTAAGGGGGCTTCAAACAAACAGCAAATAGCCAACTTACTAAATATCAGTATGGGCAGTCTACTGGTCATGTATTTAGGAATCCCTTTTTCGAACAACAAATTTAATGCCAGGGATTATTGCCCTCTTATTGACAAAATTCATAAAAAATTCAATCACCGGCAAAGCAAACTGCTAAATATAAGTGGTAGAATAGAATTAGTGAACAGGTAATACAGCCCATGATCCAATTTTGGATTCAAATTCAACAAATTCCTAGATCAGTTGACCAGAGAATTTACTCCTTTTGTGCTAACTTCATATGGAATTCGAAAGCATATAAGTTGAGATGGGATGAAGTTTGCAAGGCTAAAGATGAAGGGGGTCTTGGCATTCGAAAATAGAAGACATATCTAAAGCAACTGCCATTAAATTAGTCTGGAATTCAGGGAGATATTTCATAGGCTTATATGGATGCATAGAAAATACTATCAGAAAACAAATTTCTGGACTGCAATTATGAACAATAATACATCATACACCTGGAAATTACTCGTTAGAACTAGGTTGTGGTGCAAAGGATTAATAGACAGAAAACTTGCTATCGGTGACAACACGGATATCTAGATAGACCCATGGTTAAATGGGTATTCTATGATGGATAAATGTGGATGCAGTGGTACATATGCAAATGATGCCAACAATAGAAAAGTGCAGACTCTAATCTCTAATAATAATTGGAAAATTAATTCTGATCAGGTTCCAACTCAACTACACAATATTTTGAAAAACATCCAAATTCATAATCATGCACAGCAAGATTAGTTGTTTGGATCCCCAGTAGTGTGGCCAGTTCTCGTTAAAAACTGCTTGGAATCAAATTAGGAATAAATACACAGAATACAATTGGGCCAAGATAATTTGGGATCAATATTGTACCCCTAAGATGTCCACGTGCACTCTCTTTGCTAATTTTAATAAACTGAACACAAAAGATAGAGTGTTTAGATGGAACAACAATATAGACAGACTATGTGTGCTGTGTCAAAAGCATAATGAAGACCATAGTCATCTTTTCTTCAACTGTGAGTACTGTAAGCAAATTCTTATAGACATGATGCAAAAACCGAACATCAATACTGGTACAGTATCTGACATTTCACAATTACTGCAAGTTATATGGCTTCAACAGAAGAAAGATGCGACTGTTAAACATCTAACCAGTGTGGTTTTTCTGACCATGATTTGGCATATTTGGACAGAGAGAAATGATCGGGTTCCTAAAGGTATTCAAATTCCAGTCCAATCAAGAAACATAATACACAACAAGACATAAGTAACTTAACGAGGCATAGATTGGACCATTCCAAGATTACTAAAGAAGCAAAACTTTGGAATCGTTGATACCCCCAGACAAAAATTTCGACCGCCATGACCTCTGGGTAGACCCTCTGCTTGATTCGATGCTTAATTTCATCTCGTACAACTTGAGCCTTAAACCCGAATAGCCCAGTCTTTCATTTTCGGTGATTTTTGGTAAAATCAGATCTGTGAAATTTGATTTTGGTAAAAGTACTTTGATCGTCTCTCTCTCCGCACTCTTCGATGTTGTAGAATGTCAGAGCTTTCTCACGAGATGCATGCTTTTGTTATGTGGACGGGTCATGTGCTGTTCCATGTGGAAGTTTGCTTTGTTTCTTTTTTTGTATTATCCCTTTATTTTTATGCTTTTTGAATTTGTACCGCTAGTCATCCCTATTGCTCGTACGGATGGTTTTGAGTGTGTTTTCCATTGTTATCACTCCTCTATATTTTTAACAAGGGGTTTCTCTGGCAATTGGTTATGTTGTATTAATATACGGACATAATATTTACTTTTTTTCCCGGCAAGGCATCATTTAGGTTAGGAGGGTTGCGAGGTTTTAACGAGGCATATTATGAGTGTATGCCACACTTTTAGTATGTTAATAAAGGGGGTTTTTAGGCTAAAGGAAAAAGTTAGAGAAAAATTTAATCTCAGGAACAAGAAGTTTGTTTTTTAGGCTGAAGGACACTTTTTAGTGTAAATCACAGAATGATAGTTGTAACTATCATTGGCAGTTTACACTAAAAAGTGTCCTTCAGACCAAAAAACAAACTTGTTGTCGCTTAGACTAAATTTTGTTTCAACTTCCTCCATGTGCCTATTTACCTGTTAATAAGGGGTTTTTAGGCTAAAGGAAAAAGTTAGAGAAAAATTTAGTCTCAGGGACAAGAAGTTTGTTTTTTAGGCTGAAGGACACTTTTTAGTGTAAATCACAGAATGATAGTTGTAACTATCATTGGCAATTTACACAAAAAAGTGTCCTTCAGACCAAAAAGAAAACTTGTTGTCCCTTAGACTAAATTTTGTTTCAACTTCCTCCCTGTGC
This sequence comes from Allium cepa, assembly GCA_030765085.1. Classification (NCBI taxonomy): domain Eukaryota; kingdom Viridiplantae; phylum Streptophyta; class Magnoliopsida; order Asparagales; family Amaryllidaceae; genus Allium; species Allium cepa. The sequence continues at coordinate 225,182,473 of CM060928.1, forward strand.
CTATTTACCTGTTAATAAAGTACCTTTTCTATAAAAATGGCTTAGTACTAATACTCTTCCAGAAAGGTTCATCAAGTCTTTGGCGGAAAAGCTCTATGATTCCCTTGAGTGTTTCAATCTTTTAGGATTCGATTCGATCCTCGGAGCTTTGATATGTACCCTAGAAACTTTTCTGATGTAAAACCAATGTACCCTAGAAACTTTCCGGACGTCAAACCAAAAGAACGTTTATGTGGATTCAAGTGCAGATTGTACACTAGAAGCTTTCCAGATCACTCATTTTTATCAAAAAATAATACGCTGGTTATTTGTTTAAAGGACAAACTTTTATTAAATTTTAGTCTTTAACCCACCACCTTCAGAAATTAGCCAAAAGACCATACTTATCTTCCTTTCTAAAATATGTTTCTCAGACTGTCGTCACTAACCATCACCACCACACTTGCAACACCAACTGTAGTCAATCCATTCCACAGCCGCCACATCAGCTGACGCCACCACCCTAAAGCCTCAGCCTATAGCTATCAGTTTATGATACGTATTTAAACCCTAACCCTATTCCATGTGTCTTCTCATCGTCGTCACATCTCCTACATTCTCCACCGTACCATGACATTGTTTTTCATCTTATCTTGCTCAATCAATTTTTGGTTCAAAAAACAGCATAATTACTAAATGATACTACACTGTATCACTGCATAAAAAAATTGTGTCAATTTTTTTAAACATGTATAAAATGCTACTAGGGTGTAGCATGTACGTATGAAATGCTAGTAAATGTAAGACAAAAATAGCCATTATTGCCTCTTTTCATCATTTAAGTATCAATGCTAACATAAGGTAGAATTGAAAACTAAACATTATTTCTTAAAAAAATTCAACAAGTAAAATAATGCTATTATGCAGTAACACTGTAAAATAATTCATGAAAATAATGTGACGACCCTGAACTCAACCTTCGAAAATCGACACCCAAATACTTCACCTGTATTCGAATGCCGCAGATTCAAACGTCGAATCTGGTTAGCCGTAGCTTATAACACATTAAGTACAACAACACAAAGGAAGAAAAATAAATGATTTTATTGATATAAAACATTCAATACAACAATTATACAAATGAATATCAATATTAACAGAGATATAACAGCGGAAAGATTAAGATTAAGCTAAACATCAACTTTGACTTCCAAAAGAGAGAGAGAGCGAGAATCCAACAGATTTCATCCATAATGCCAAAGCTCCAAAACTCTAACCATGCTGCGATGAAGCAAATGCGATTCCAAACCAAAGACTTCTAGATTCACAACTGAACTAGCTTTTGATTCTATTAGCTGGTTATCTAAAAATATCACTCTAGGTTGCCCGTGTGAAAAATTGTGGGCACCCAGAGTTTAGAAAGGAAACAATAAACTCTAGGTCAGTCATGAGACTGGTGTGAGCAAATGAAAACAGTTTTATTTGAACAAAAACAAACAAAAGGAATTTAAAACTAAAATCCGCAATGCCTTTTGGAAAATGAAACTACCATAAGGCTTCCTGGCACACACACAATGCAAACGCACAATTGGAGGAGATTTCTCCTTATGATAGTCAAACATGCTTGATACGCAAAATCCTTTTCATATTATTATTAGTGCATAGTGCAGAAAACCTTTCGAAAGTATAATATTAATCTTACCATCATACGTTCCATTATAGTATGCCTACTATAGCTACCATGTTAGACGGTAGGTTCTACAACTAAAACCGTACAGGGCGTGTATTGGTGATTGGATTTCCAACAAATGGTCAAGCTAAGAAACTTCCTATGCCACATGGGTATACCTCTGGAGGGACGTCTCAAGAACCTCACCGGATCTCTACCGACACAAGGCCGGGTTACCTCTGTAACTAGGTAACTACGGACATGAGTATGTCATCCCTCGGTCATTACCAACCTTTACCCGAGGATCCTCAACACCAACAACCACAAAGCAATAGATTTGCAGCAACCACTTAAGTTAAGTATCTGCGCTCCATACCATAATACCACTTTTTATCCAGAAGGAAATGGACATACCCTAAGGGCGCTACCCCCGATGACCTTGCCGCATCCTTCCTGTTTCGACCATTTTCGGGTTGTGAGGTCGTGATGAAGTCTCGTCCCACAAAGCTACGCTTTTCGCAAAAGCCATGCTTTGATCAACAAATGATCAGCAGCACTTAGCATGCCATATTACCAAACTGGAAATGTATCACTAGTAACCATCAGCTACATAACCTCTAAGCTTGTACGTCTCAGAGAAGGGTGTTAAGCTAAGAGAATAAATTCTTTGCATTCAAACATAAATGTATTTGATAGAAACTAGCTTTACATCTCAAAGTGTAATGTCAGACAACATCCATACAAGTCTTTTCCGGGTTCGAACGGAACCAGAAGGCACTTCAAAGAAGCCCTTGCAATCCGGGTATTCATAATCCTGATCGGACTCCCCATCGCATATGGAGATCGCTATACCGTAGCTACTCGGTGCAGAGTCATTCGAGGGTAATCCTTTCGTTATCAAAAATACTTGGTCTTCACCACCGGTCATCAAATGCTATCTATTTCGTCGTATCACTATTCGGAATGGGTTATATGACATGAAGTCATCTCTCTGCTAAACCGAATAATGAGCGCTCAATTTCAAAAACGTATGGATATATGGGATCTTAGTTAAGTCACACTTTTAACCCAAAACCTTTTCTTCAAATAGTTTAAATAAATTTCCACTTTCAATATATATTTTTTGAACAAAAGATTCACCTTTTAAAATTCACTTCAATTTGAAACCAAGGATCACTAATCTTTCACATAGATTCATTCAACTTTCAAAATAATTTCCGTTTCAAATATTTTATACAAAAGATATACCTTTAAGATCTTCTTTGATTTGAAAAAAAAGTTTACCAATCTTTATCAAAGATTCATTCATAACTTTCAAAACTATTCCAATTTCACAACTTGAAATCCTTTCAACAAAATTGGGAATTCTTGCATTATATGAAAGTCATTATCATTTGAAAACAAATGCTTTTTGTTTCGAAAAAATCCAATCAAATATGCACAAGTCATAGCCTTTTAAATTTAAACTTGGGTTAAATTTATATTCCCAAAATAATACTTTTTAAATACTTTAAAGATGATTTTAAAATCCATATATATTATCCAACTTGTATCACCACTTTTCAAACCATAGTTTCCAAAATAATTTCAAAACTTAAAAAGACATATTATTTTCTAAGTAAATTTCAAACTTCCTTTTCAAAAGCCTTCCATATTCAACCCAATTCCATTTCCAAAATCATTTTGGATTCAAAATTCTATCTTTAAAACAATTTCATAATATTAAATTCAAATATCCGTGACTTAACAATTTCCTCGTGCAATCCATATTTGTGTGCGTGGTGTAGTCCAGGGGTTTTACACACAGCAATACAATATCATCAATCATCACAATCCAAACACGATAATATTGATAAGCGGTATAATCTTATAACGCTTATCTTTATTCATAAATTCACTGATAAATAATATAAATTCATCACAGATAAATAAATTACATTACATTCATCACAACTCAAATCAAAACAATTCATGGTGTCCTTCCCCCATCCCTTTCTGTACCTTCATCTTCAATTCCCATGCGCCCCGTTCATGTCACATCTTCTCCCCATCGTCCTTCCCCCGACTCTGATTTGTCCCCTCTCCCTCCTCCTCTTCAGTCACCCATTGTCGCCAATTCTGCTCTGCCATCTTTATACAGTTCTATTCCTATCCTGCCCATACCCGCTACCATCCCCATTAACCTCCTTCCACCACCTCCTCCACCAATTCCTCCTCCTCCTGATATTATTCCTCCTCCTACATCTCTTATCTCGTCCTTGCCTTCTGGCTCTCCTCTTTCTTCTGATCATTTCCCTACCCTTGGTGCTGCATCTTCCTCATCTCATTCTGCTTCTTGGTCCTCCCTTTTTAACTCAAAACCTCGGAATGCTGGTTCTTACATTCCAAAGCAATTTGAAGTTGAGTACACTGGATCCCCGATTGAACCTCCTCCGGAAGTATTGAATGAGGGTATTAAGGCCTGGTCTGATTGCCTTGTTGGTTCCTTTTTGGCTGGAAATGTTAATTACATGGCAGTTAAATCTCATCTTCAAAAAGTATGGAAGTTAAAAGGATCTTATGACATCTTTTTTGATAACCAAAATTATTATTTCAAATTTGCCTCTGAGGAAGACAAGATTAATATTCTGCGTCGTGATCCTATGTTCATAAAAGGTCAGATGTTTATCATTACTAAATGGAATCCCACCCTGTCTTCTGCTCATGCGGCAGTGAGATTAGTACCAATCTGGATTCATTTATACAGAATTCCAATAATGCTATGGTCATTGATGGGTATCAATTGGATAGCGTGTCACCTTGGGAAGCTTGTTTGCTTTGATGAGAACACTGAAAGGATGAATAGATTTGAATATGCTAAATGCTTAATTGAAGTTTCTCCAGAAAAAGAATTGCCTGATTACATTGTTGTTGGGGATGATTCCTGTCCTAATATTCAGATTGAATACTCATGGAAACCCCTCATTTGTGTTTACTGTAAAGCTTTTGGCCATGCTACTGAACAATGTGAGAGGAATAAAAGTCAGCAAAATGGAGTTAAGAATGATATCTTGTGTACAAGTAATGTTGCAGTTGATGACATAGTCAGGGATGGTGAAAAAATTCATGATGATATAGATAAAAGGGGTTTTTTGATACGAAGTAAAAAGAGATTTAAAGCCGGTCAAAAGATTTGGAGAAAAGTTAATAGGGACAAAAATAACAATAGTGAAATGGAAGGAAGTCTGGTAAGAGTACCTACTGAAGTGAGTCAAAGAGAAGATGTTGATTTACAGGCGTCGAAACAAAATGAACCAATAATTGTTACTGCATTGGAAAATATCAGTAGTGCTAATTTGGTTAATGATTTTAATCAACAGTTGAGTACCATTGAGGAAGTCAGGAAGCAAACTGAGAATATACCTGAATATGATAAATGCAGTAATGGTCAAATAGATGGTGGAATACAGAATGTAACAGAAAAGCCTGATAATAATGTTGTAATTCTTGATAATACAAATCATGATTGCTGTGTTGTGTCAACACATAATCCTTTCTCAGTCCTTCAGGAGATTAGTGAAAATGAAGAAGTTAATCAACATGTCTCTCCTCAAATTCCAGATTTGCACAATACTGTATTGTGCACTGACATGCACAATCTTTCTCCACATGCAATTACCACTGCCATTAACTCTCCTCCCAACAATGAAGTATCTCCTTATTCTTCCCTCTCTCTTCCAAACCATATCTTCAAAGACATTTCTGCTTCATCAATTCCTCCCCTACCCTCTCAACCTACCAATCCAGAATCCTCTGGAATAAAGAAGAAAGGAAGGCCAAAGAAATCGATTAATATACAGAGAAATGACTTGGACAATGGAATCAATTTCTCAATTGAACAAATTGGTCTTGAAGTTTTGTCTCATAATTCTAAGGCAAACTTGTCCTCTGGTGTTCAAACCAGAGCTTCATCCTCAACGTTATCATGATGAATGATAAAATAGGATTTTGGAATGTAAGGGGTGCTAACTCCATTGACAAGCAACTTGAAATCTCTAACCTTATTTCTACTCACAACATCCAACTTATGGCCAATTCTGAAACTAAACTTAATCATAATACTACTCAACATGCTCACTCCATCATCAGACATAATTGGAGCAGTATCCATAATTTATCCCAAGCTCCTTTTGGTAGATTGTTAATTCTATGGAATCCTCTTATCTATTCCCTATCCCCTATCACTGTCCATAGACAGTTCATTCACTCTGAAATTCTTCACATTCCCTCTTCAACTTCTTTTATCCTTACCACTGTTTATGCTGTCAATAATGCTACTCAGAGGCAAATCTTTCTTGACATTCTACCTTCTCTTCAGCAGTCCAATCTGCCTTGGATTTGTCTTGGTGATTGGAATTGCATGCAACTATCATCTGATAAGAGTGGGGGTTCTCCATTATCTTACAGTCAAACACGCCCTTTAAACAAAGCAATTTATGATGCTAATCTTATTCCTTCCAACAGTACTGGGGCTTTCTTTACTTGGAATAACTCAAGTAAATTGAGAAGGAGAACGTACTGTAAACTTGATAGAGTTTATACTAATTACTCCTCTATTCTCAAATGGCCTAACCTATCTACCTTTATCCCTCCGCCATCATTATCCGATCACTCCCCTCTTATTCTTTCCTGGGGAAAGGACACTGTGAGAAGACGCTCCTCATTTTCTTTTTTTAATAACTGGTCTAAACACCCTGATTTCCTTGAAATTGTTAAAAATGGCTGGAATTTTCATACATTTGGAAACCATATGTTTGTTTTGCAGGCTAAGCTCAAGCACTTGAAGATTATTCTGAAGGACTGGGCTCAGCAAACTTATGGTAATGGGAGCAGCTTGTCTTCTTCAATTCGTGAAAAGCTTTTTCAAGTTCAACTGGAAATACAAAGATGTCCTGACCATCAACAGATGATACATACTGAAGCTTCTCTTCATAAGGACCTCTCCAAAGCTCTCACTGAAGAAAATAAGATGGCAAAGCAAAAATCTAAACATGAATGGCAGTTGAATGGTGATAAAAATTCTGCAACCTTCCATAAAAGATTAAAAATTGAACAATCTTCAACAAACATTTTTTCTATTCTTGACATACATGGTCAGCCATGTGATTCCCAAGTTTCAATTCAAGATGCATTCATGGAGTATTTTCAACATAACCTGGGGAAGCCTCAGATTCCTTCCATCTTCCTGCATCAGTTCGCTCAATACCAACTCCCTAAAATTCCTGATGACATGTACACTGACTTAGTTAAGGAAATTTCGGATGATGAAATCAAGCATGCTATTTTTGGATTAAACTCCAACAGTTCTCCTGGTCCTGATGGATATAATGCTCATTTTTTCAAAATCACTTGGGATATAATTGGTAGGGACTTTGTCAAGGCCATTAAGAACTTTTTTAGTCACAGCAAGCTTATCTCTGGTATTAATGCTACTAAAATTGCTCTGATCCCTAAAATTAGCCACCCAACTTCTGTTGATCAGTTCAGGCCCATTGCATGTTGCAATGTTATATATAAGTGCATTGCTAGGATTTTGGCAGCTAGGATGAAAACGCCATTGGATGGATTGATATCTGCCAATCAGAGTGCTTTTCTACCTGGCAGGGACATAACTGATAATATTCTTCTTGCTTCAGAACTTATGAAGGGGTATAATAGGAAAATCATTTCTCCTAGGTGTGTCCTTAAGCTTGATATTCTGAAAGCGTATGACTCCATTCAGTGGAAAACTATCATATATATTTTGTACAAGATGAATTTCCCCATCCCTTTCTTGTGTTGGTTATATACATGCATTTCCACTGTCAACTATTCTCTTAGCATTAATGGTAATATCTTTGGCTACTTTGGTGCCACTCAGGGTATCAGACAAGGAGACCCGGTCTCTCCTTATCTCTTTATCTGTGTTATGGAGCTGCTCAATACTATGCTATCTGCTGCTATGCGTAATAAGCTTCTGGACTATCATCCATTATGTAGAAAGATCAGTATCTCTTCGCTCCTTTTTGCTGATGACTTACTTTTATTCACTAAGCCTAATTCTAAATCGATTAGTGGGGTTTTAAATGTGCTTGATTCATTCACAACCTTAACTGGTCTGGTCATAAACAGCAGTAAATCTAAATTGCTCATTGCTGGCCTTCCAGAGGAAGATAAAGAGATGATTTACACTATGTCTGGCCTCTCTCCTTTCAATGACAATGAATATTATCTTGGGATGCCTATATGTAATTCGAGAATCAGGACTATCCAATGCTTACAACTTTTTGAAAAAATTACTGCTAAACTTGCTAGCTGGAAAGTTTCTCAATTTTCGATGGCTGGTAGACTTATTATTGTTAAGTCCATAGCAATATCCATGTGTGTTTATTATGCCAGGGTCTTCATTCTTCCAGCCAAACTCATTTCCATGATCAACTCGGCTCTTAATCATTTTTTATGGCATGGTAATCCCTTCTCTTTGAAAATGATACCCATTGCCTTTGGTAAAATATGTTGCCCTCAGGAAAAAGGTGGGCTTGGAATAATAAATATTAAGAATTGGAATTTTGCTATGCTCTCTTCAAGAATTGACAAGCTGTCAAGGAAGGATGGAAATTTGTGGTCTTCTTGGTGTAGGCATTACCTTATACGTCATAGCAACTTTTGGTGCATGTCAGCTTCTTCGGACTGCAGTTGGACATGGAGGAATATCTTGAGAGGAAGACCGTTATTCCTTCCTATGGTGCAACAGAGAATGAAAGAGATTAACAAAGTGTCTTTTTGGTTTGATCCATGGTCTGCAAAAGGGGTGATTTTAGCGAATATAATTGATTATGACATGAGAAGATCCACTGGCATTGGAAATAATGCTACTCTTGCAAGATATTGGGCAGATGATTCTGTTTCTCTCCCGAATAGTAGCTCTGCAGTGATTACTGGAGTGTGGACTGATATACACAACACCACTTATAAGCTAAGCCCTATTCATATGACTTGGAATGACAGAGAGCACTCTATTAAAACTGTTTATAAGGCCCTTGACTCATCCATGCATTTTCCTTCTTTTCCTTGGTATTCTCGTATCTGGGATCATAAGTCTACTCCTAAGGAAAACATTTTCATGTGGAAGGTGCTGAAGAATGGTATCCTAACTCTAGGCAGGTTGAAAGGTCATGGGGTTATTCAATGTGATAAATGTATCTTTTGTGGTGCTGTTGAGGAAACTGTTGGCCATTTATATTTTGAATGTCATTACACTTATCATATCTGGTGTACCATTGCTCAGCACTATGGATATCATATGCCTATGAGAAGTTCCTGTATGGAATGGTTCAACATATTTAAGGCAACGAGGTGGAAGAATGATAGAAGTAGAGGGCTGCTTAGAATTATGAAGAAGGTCTTGTATTTTATTTGGTTGGAGAGGAACAATAGAGTGTTTAAAGGGCAAGCTTCCTCTAAACATGTATTGGTCCTTTCTATTACTAGTAATTTATAGTTCCCGCTTTGCTTTCCTCTATCTTGTGGTGGTCAGTATTTTGTAATCTTATGCGGTACAATTTTGGTTAGTAATAAAATGGTAGGGGACCATTCAACCCCGCTTGCTTTGCAAAAAAAAATCAAAACAATTCATATCACAGAGCATCACATAGCAAGGATGTCAAACAATTCAAAGCATTCCATACAATCCAAACATCCATAAGTAAGATCAATTAGTGATCCGATTAATTTAAACCAGATTAATTACTTATGAATAAATTACTAATCCTGGTTAATTAACGTTAATTAATTACAAACCATTTTAATTAATTATCCTTTAATCACTTATTAATTAACTTTAATGATAAATTAATTAACCTTTAATTCTTAATTAATCAACCTTTAATCATTAAATAATTAACCTTTAATTATTTAATTATATTTAATTAAATTTCCTTAATTAATTAATTAATTAACTAACCCTTAATTAATTGCCATTTAATTAATTATCCTTAATTAATTATAATAAGTGATTATCCTTAATCACTTAGATTAATAAATCACAAATTAATTATATTGATTAATTATCCTTTAATCCCTAGATTAATTATCCTTAATTATTAATCAATTTTTCTTAATTACTTTCATTAAGTAATTAGCTTAAGAAATTAATTACCCATTTATCATCAATTAAGAAATTGATTTATTATTCTTTAATTACCATCATTAAGTGATTATCCTTTAAGTAATTAATTATCTTTAATTAAATTACACAAAGTAATTAGCTTTTAAACTAATTACATAAAGTAAGTTATACTAACTTAATCGCTTAATTACATCCTTTAAATTAAGATAAATACTTGAAATTGTTATCATACATAATCATTTAAGATCTTCTTGATAAATTAAGGATTAAAACACTTCCTTAATTACTTTTTCCATCACAACATTATAATTTTGAAAACACTTGTTGATTAAATTTAATTAATTAACTAATATAAAATTATTAATTACCAAAGCAATTCTGAAAACATTTCAACTTTCAAATCTTTGAAACTTGTTTTAAAACTTGTTTATAATTTTAATTCGAAAACTTGGTCAATATTTCTTTTGGTAATTTGTTTAACAAATTTACATTGAAACTTATTTAAACATTTAAAAATATACTCGACCCAAACCTAGAGATCCCGACTAGGGACTCGAGCCACATCTAATTTTTCCCGAGAACCACCCCGAGCACCCTCCTTCTTCGTACTTTCTATATTTTTTTAACTTGTTTTGGTTATAAAAAAAAACTGTTATAAGTTATTAACGTTCACGCAAAACCCCGAAGACAAGCTCGAGCAAAACCTTCCTTTCCTCGAGTTTTAACCCGAGAAAAACCTCCCAAAGCAAAAAAAAACTAATACCACGGATATACGTGCACGTGCATAGATCCACGGCGATGTTTCGACCATCACTATCATCGTCGATGAGTCGACGTTGACCTCCCTCTTAAATCCTAATCACCCAAAACCTGGATCGAGCACCAAATCGAATTTCGAGCAACCTCGACCATCCCCTGGAATAACCCGATCACCTAAAACTTCCATGCTTGGCCACTTCCGACGATCTGGAACTACGCCACTTTGTCCATACCCTCGCCAGAGATTCCTGCTCCGATTTCCCCACCTCTGAACCAACTCGATGCGTCGACGACGTCGATCTAGTCTTGCAAACTCAGTTGAACAAACTGGTACGATAACCTTAATACGTCGTTGTTCGGTCACCACCATGGACGAGAAATCCTCCGACTATTTTTGCCGTGACCCCTACCTCCCCACTTGCTTCAGCGTTCACCTCGACCACCCTAACCCCTCCGATCATCAAAAATCGCTTAAAATCCCTTTTCCGTTCATCCCATGATTCCTTTTGAATTAAAAGCTTTAAAAATCAAGATTTTATTTTTTAAAATCATATATTTTGATAACGAATCAGATTATATATCTGAAACAACAAATTGTTGAGGTCGAATTTTTTTGATATAGTTTAAATTCTACGGTAATTTCACCTTTATGTTAAAACTATCTTAATTTTCTACCTGAAAACATTTTTAACATTGATATCTGGATATTTTTAAAATTGGTGTTTATACATCAAGGTCTAAAAAGAATCAAGGGAAGAGATATTGAACTTTGGTCAAGGTTTTAAAACCTGTACAACTAGAACAGAACCAATTTCTTGTATTCAAACAAGCACATCCATATTTACACACAAACACAAACATACAGACACATTTCAAACATTATCACAACATATCTTCACATATTTGTCACATGCAAACAGGTTTAAATTTTTAAAAAGGGAGTTTGCTCATCAGATAAATTGAACAGAGAAAAAGATTTGAGCCTGGTACTTGGTTTGTTTTGAGAACTTGATATTTGAACTTGTTGATCTGAGCTTGTTGTTGAGATGATCTGTTAGCTTCCAATTGAATTCTTGCTTTACGTTTGAGTTGAACTTGTTCTTGATCAGGTTTGAGATTTTTGATTGCTTTTGTTTGGACAGGTTTTACAACTGAAGTTGTTTGAATTTGATTAAATTTTCATTTCTGTTTTCCCAGTTTTGATTTCACTTTTGTTTTGTAGTTTCAGGTTTTGAAAAGTTTAAGCTGAGAATGAATGAAAGAGATTGAGAGGCCTGGTTATTTTCTGTTAATACGTGTTAATATGATTTTCAAATTAAAAGAATTTTTTTTACTTTTCCACTTGTCTATATTAAGCTGCACTTGTTAACTTCAAATTACATGTCTTACAAATGTTTTAGTACATTTTAAAAATATTTACACTTGTTAAAATGAGTATTTTTATGTTTAAATCCCATACTTTATTTGATTTACAAATATGTTTTAAACCTTTATGTTATTGTAAATTATGTAATATATTTTCTTATAAATTTAAGTATAATGTTTTTAAATTATAACATGTATATAAACTAAAATTTTGACAAGAAAGAAGATTATCCTTTTTATTAATCTTATTTAAATTTTAAACTTAAGGTAACATGTCATATTAAATTTTCAAACCATTTTTCATTTTTTCATTTTCAAAAGATATATATATATACATTGATAAATAATACATATACATATATACTAAAATTAGAAAACAATTTTTACTAGTTTTAAATATAGAGTTTTTAAATTAAATTTATTTTTAATATATTTATTCTTGAATTCCAAAACCAAATTCTAGGAAATTTTCACATAATTTACAAATAAATTCACAATTTAATTTCAAAGATTAAATTAATTATCAAATTTAAATCTATCTAAAAATCAGGAATGTTACAAATAGCATCGTAAAATTTAAATATAATAAAATAAAAATTATATTACCTTAAGTCATAGAGTGCCAAAAGAAGGTAGAATTGAACAAACTTTATTTAAGAGCCAATATACACATTTAGTTTTGTAAGAATATTACTATAGTTCACAAAATGTCACTATTAAATAGCATTGTAATCTAAATTATACATTCACCTAAAAATTAATATTGCAATTTTTAAAATGCTACCACAAAAATAAAATAGTATTTCAAATCAAAAGATGCTAATATAGTTCATAGTTGATGCTATTGTTAGCACTGCGATAAAATATGATCATTTTGAAATGCTATCACTGCTCACAAAATCGGTACTATGATTCAAAATTTGCCATTACAATTCATGTAATGCTTCCATAAATTAACATTATAAGCTAAAATATACATGTTTTGTCTACTACAAGTCATATAATGTTGATACAAAGTAGCATTACAAATATAAATATACATTACTTTTTAAGTTTTGAAAGAAATATAAACGATATTAAATAGTATACTTACTGCACTTATCTTCCCCCATAACCACCATCACATCATCCTCACAACCTAGTTATCTCTTCATTGTTGTTGTCGTTGCCATTGTTAGAGCACTCCAATTTTGAAATCACCTTGTTGCTCTAACTCAGGAACCCTAGCCGAACTTCAACAACCAATGCTACCACATCACAAGACCTACTACACCATCATCCTCGAAGGCCACGCACATCTTCTCCATCATTCAAAGTCCATTAAGTGAGATAAAGAAAAATCCTAATTTAGCATGACCTTGAGATAAACCATTTGGACTTGCTATATTACGACTGAAATTAGTCCTTCAAGCTACAAAAATTAAGTGCATGTGGTAACAAATATTTAAGTCCTTTTAATAGTAGTTGCCTGATAGTATCGCTCCTCTGCCTCGCTAAACATGCACTGTCAAACCAGGGCCGGTCCTATGTGTTTTGGTACCTAAAGCCAATTGCAAAACTAAGGCCCTGGTGAGTTACTCTAGTCTTCTTTTCTAACCCTTTAGCGAGTCCAGATTCTTGTTTACGCATTTCAAAACGCTATAAAAGTAACATGGAATAATATTGTATATTAATAATTATTATAATAACAAAAATAATTAAATAATGAATGTCTAATCTACTAGTTATAATTTATCAAAAATATTTTCAATGATAAAGCAAAATTTTTGTTTAACTAATCAAATAGATTATAAAACGTTAACTATAATGTCTTATCGATAATCTATACGTAACTAACCATTAAAAAATGATGCCCACTGACCAGGAACAACCTTTGCGTTAACTGACCATTAAAAAATGACGCCCACTAACCAAGAACAATCACGTAAATTCTCTTAAACAATATCAGAAACAATTAGCATAAATTTTGCTACGTAAAGCAAAAATGTAAGAACATTGCAGCAAAATAACAAATGCTTCTGTTACATTGGTAGACTTGTATGTCGAAGAATATATGAATTCCAACGTCTCCATGAATTCAAAGTTCATAGTTCTATCTTCTTACAAATATTGAATAAATTCATCCTAGTTAAAGATGGATATAAATAAAAATTATAAATGAAGTAATCATTGAATTCTATATTTAAAACTTATTGTACAAGGTCCAAGAATACAAATCCAAACAATTTAACTTTTCTCTAGAACATCCATGTTTAAAAATGATATCAGTAGACGTAAGTTTACCTTTTGAATATCTACTTATATATCGGTGAAAATATCTAATCACTGTTTTTAATTTCTAATACATGGGTCATGCTTTTCCAGATTTCAAATGCTTCTTTCTATCAAATAAGATATATTGTTTTAAGATAGATCCTAACAATTAAGGTGTATAAAAGATTAAAAACTATATCCTTAACAACAAACAAAACTATATTCTTACTTAAGCAAAATGAATAAAAGATTCAAAACCAAAACGAAAGTCGGTAAGAAAACTTATAATCAGATTCCTCCTTGTTAAATTTTAAAAACACCACAAAGTACCAATGGCCACTGGTTCAGTACTAAACCAAGTAGACAAAGTTATTGGTAGAGGTCCTAAAATAAAAACTCCAAGAATACATAATAGCCGAAGTTTAAAAAAGAAACATCATTAACTTACGGAAGTATCCTTCGACATTCGTATACCCCTAAACCACAATTAGCACCTCAATGTTTAAACGTACAAAATCCAAATTCCAAACTATTAGTACCTGAATGACTGAATCTGAATCAACTGGGATGGAACCGGATGAAGCTTTCCCTAGCTAGTAGTTGTTGACTGCTTGCCGAGATGAATTGAATTTGAAGCCTGTGCCCTAGATGCAGCCAACGTCGAGATAAAGCTTACTTGGAGATGATGGAGCCTCCTAGTTGGTCATCGCGGGTCGCCGCCTTGCCTGAGTCACCTCGCCCTTGTTCGTGAATCGCACATTTGATTTCGTGGGGTGGTTCTGAATTTGGTGCCCTAATTGCTTCAGGACCCTAAGCGATCGCTTCTCCCGCTTTGGGAAAGAGCTGGGCCTGGTCAAACATACAAAATACCTAAGTCAAATTACCTACCCATGTAATAGCAGAATTCCCAACCACTAAAACTACAAGTCTACAACCTCTGTTAGTAAATCTACTATAACTCGGCCTACATACTCCTTGGGTTAAATCCTAGAGCCTCTAATCCACTATCTTATGCTTCAAGCCCAATAACATAGACTTAGTCCAAAGTCTTATGATCCAGTCCGACCCACATATAGTAGTCTCCTATTTAGATTTTCATGCTTTGCCTCGATCCTCTTGCTTCTCAACTCAGCCCGAAGTTCCAAAGCTCGATACCTATAAAATCATTTGGCTTCAACATCATGCAATGTACTCAGGATAGATTTTAATTGTCTTTGCTAAATGTAGGTGATTTTGTTGCATTGAAAACATCTTATCATTGTTATTAATTAAGATGAAAACTCAATTCTTTTAACTTGTTCATACTTGGATAATTTAATTTCTAATATAGGAAAATTGGAATCACTTGTCAATTAATTCACCGCTTGAAAGATTAAAAAAATGATGGTTAGTACAAAAATATATTATATCTAGCAATTAGCTGCAACTAATAGATGTCTAAATCCAACCAATTCATATTATAAAATATGAAGCTCTAAGCACTACACAAAAATAAAAGAGATTTTTCCTACTGTGAGGAATAATGTTACGAACATGGCTTAAATAGTCTATTAGTATTTAATAGTATTTTTGAAGTATATGTTAGAATTTCATACCTTTTTATTAACGAAAAGCTACATTTATTTGCATAACAAATATTGGTTTAATTGAGAATAAGGTGAATGAAAGTAAACAAATTGCGAAGAACATACCTGAATCCATTATTGATGATTAAAAGAGAATAGTTGTACTTGTTTTAATCTTCCAAATTGATGTAAATCCTTAATATGTAATTATATTTCCATTCAAGATGTTAAGAGAATACTTAAAACATGTATAATTTAGGAAGCATAACTCTTTTATTTATAATAATGAAACTTTCTACCCGGTAGGATTATAGGGACACCAACGGAGTAAAATTGTTGGATTTCCAAAATTTTCATTTTGTTAAATTTGCTCCAAAATCAGTTTTGTGTTATTATGAACTGAATGAACCGGGCTGGTTGTCAACGAGTAAAATAAGCGGATTTCAAACTTTTTCCTATTTAAACCTTTATTCAACCCCTAATGTCTAATTGGGATTATTAGATAAATCATGAACTAATAACATGATAACTTGAATAATCCAAACGATGAATTAATTGTATTTATAATAATTTAGATATGAAAGAAAAGAAGTGTTATCTAATCTAATTATTTTAAATAAAATCCAATTTTATTTGATATTCTAGATTAGTCGATCAATGAATCCAATTTTTGGTATTTTGAATATTACATAAGTATATCATAATATGCTCATGTGTACATAAAGTGCATGTGTAACATATAGTATAATGTATACAGTTGATGTGTACATATATAAGTGTTGGGATTTACATCTATAACGGACACATTCGTCATCCATATACACTTCCAATTTCCCAAAACTATTATTTAACTATATATGGATTTCATTATATATGTTAAGATACAAAAATGAAAGCACGTTGTGACGACCCGGAATTTTTGGATGTTTGAAATCGGAATATTTAATTAATTTTAAATATTTGCAAGTTAGTTTTAACTTGGATTTCAAATGTCAGTTTGAATTTGGAGATTGAATTTATTGAATTAAATAATTTGAAGCTGGGTTAAATGTTGAATCGAGAATTTTAAGCCTATTAAAAATAATTTGAAGGCTTGTAAAATTTATATTGATAGTGTTGAGGATAATAAAAGTGTTAAAATTGAATTTGGAATTGTTTTGTTAAGTCTGAAATTTTATCGTTTAAATCGATATTTAAAAATAGCCTTCCGAGCCGTAGTCTCGGAATTCGACGAAACTAGTTCCATTGGATCCGTAATATTGTATTATTATTGGATTTCAATTTTCGTAGTATTTAGAGTTATCGTAAGGGTGTACGGTAAGTAAACATGCTGAATTTATATCGAAAATTTAATATAATAACTAGGTCAAAAAGATATCTTCTCCATACGATCGAATTAGGATTCGGAACCTTTTCTAATGCGTTCGGAATAGGCATATAACATTATAAATACCTAGCGGCTTGCCTCGATATGATGTCAAGATTTTAAGCTACGTTAGTAGAGACGAATTTAATTTAAAATAAATATATAATTATATACATCGATTGACCTATATCCTCATATCAACCGCCTTCTTTCATTTCGAATCACTGCAGCTTACCTTCTGAAATATGCTATTCTATATCCATTCAAACATGCAACCCTTCTGTCTCTTTCCAGTTTTAAATGAAAACAAAACCGAGAAAAATCTTATGAAGAAAGTTTAAAATCTCGTTCCCCTTATTATCTCAGTTCAAACTCGATTAATGTAACAACCCGCATATTTATCGATTTTATATTTAAATATTTCACCGTTCATCGGATTTTGGTCCGAAAAGCTACTTTTTGCAAACTGTCGAATTGGGACTTGAGACCACCCCCATCGAGTCCAAAATGATGTTTGCGACCTTTTTAAGTATAAACTTTGATATGTTTGGAGAAAGTTGATTTTTGCCACTTTTTCACTTAGGGCTTTGGTTTGGGCTGAGCCCATTTACTCCACTTATACTATAGCTCAGTCCACCTCTCCTCTTCACTTCATTCTTATTTTCCTAACACTCAAGCTTAAGCAAAAATGGTGGAAGAGAATGGGAATTAGAAACTCCAAGCCCTAGTTCCTCTTGCTAGCTCAAGTTCTTGCTCCAAAATCAAAGAGAACCCATTGGTAAGCCTTCTCTTCATCTTCCCCAACTCCTTCTCTCTTGAATTTCAGAAATTCCTAAACCTAACTTTGGGAATATTCTTCTTTTAAGCCTCCCAAGCTTGTTGAGTTGGAATTGAAGAGTAATTGCACTTGCCACTTCTACATAGCTTCTTCTTCTTCATTTGTTTGAGTTCAAAGGTGAGATTTTTATTCTCACATCTAAGTCTATAAATTACCTTCGATTGTTAGGTATGAATTCCTAACACTTATTCATGTGCATTTGATTTTGATTTGGATTGCTTTTGTGAATATTCCAATTTTTAGTGTTTTGAGTTCAATTCGTTAAAAATCCTAACTTTGATGTTTGAACATGTTTTTGGTGATGCATCGAGGAGCATATATGGCCGGGTAGTCGATTGGCATAAACCCTTAGCGTCGTTGCTCGTGCGATTGCAATTTGATCGAGAGTTGCACCTCTTTTGAAATAGGGTAGGAAGTGCAAGCATACAGGTTCGGCCGACCGAGCCCCCTGGGCCGGTCGACCGACCTGTAGTCCAGGCACTTCCTGCCTCTGTTTGGAAGTGCTGGTTACAGGCTTCGGCCGACCGAGCCTCCTGGGCCGGTCGACCGACCTGGTGCCCCGAGCACTTCCAACCTCTGGTTCGGTCGACCGACTCAGGGAGTCCGGTCGACCAACCTGCTACTATTTGCCAGATTAGCCTATATTGCTAATCCGTTTGAATATCCAACTTTAATCGATTCGTGTTGTCTCCCTTTTGTTGTTGTCATTTATTATCGACTTTGATGACCTTTTCTTTGGGAATTTTAGATATATCCACTTTGATGGATTTGATATCGATTTCTTTGGATTTTATTCACGTCTTCGAATGTGAATTTTTATGCCCGATTGTTTCTACAATCTTCTTTGTGATTTGTCACTTTAAAAATATAAAGGTTTTCTATACTAGTAGTAAATATCAAAACTCTTTCTTCAAATGATTTCAACACTATTTTATTACAAAGCTCGTTTTCTTAAACCGTTTTCCAATCTATTAGTATATACAAGCCTTTACCTCACTCGTATGAGAAATCTAATTAAACGACTTAGTAAAACAAGTGGTATGAAACGCTTGCGTTTACTTCGTCGGTTAATTCTTGGACTTGTTCGATTGAATCTCTTGTGACAATTTTCTAGTGGAGATCTACAATTTGTTCGTAAATATTTAAGTTAAGCTAGTGGTTATGGGACATGAAGCTAAGCTCATATATTTACTAGCTTATTGTAATTGACATTTTTCGTTGATCATGACGATCATCTTTGTGGTTTATACTAGCAATGTGCAATGTCTCTTTGTTTATGTGGAGGACTGTTCCTCATTTTTATTGGGCTTCGTCTCATTTCTCACATGGGTCGTACCTTTTTAGGTGCGTCAATGTTTTATTATGCATGGGGTGTACCTTTCTAGGTGCATCGATGTTTGTTTATACATGGGTCGTACCTTTTTAGGTGCGTTAATGTTTATTTATGCATGGGGTGTACCTTTCTAGGTGCATCGATGTTTATTTACTTCGTGGAGCAATCGGCTCAATAAGTCGGGACATGGGACGTATCTTTCTATGTGCGTCGATGTTCGTCTATGCATGGGGCGTGTCTTTCTAGGTGCGTCGATGTTCGACTTAGCATGGGGTGTATCTTTCTAGGTGCATCGGTGTTAGACATTACATGGGGTGTATCTTTCTAGGTGCATCGATGTTTATTTATGCATGGGGTGTATCTTTCTAGGTGCATCGATGTTTATTTATGCATGGGGCGTATCTTTCTAGGTGCGTCGATGCTAGAGCATGGGGCATATCTTTCTAGGTGTGTCGATGTTCGACTGTACATGGGGCGTGTCTTTCTAGGTGTGTCGATATCCAGTTTGTGGGATTGGCCATCCTTTTTATTGTGATTTGGTTCATCGGATATCCCGCTGTACGACGTCGTTGTTCCTTTTTATTGTGATTTCTGGATTTCGTGTGTTGATTTCTGGAATTTATGTTTCACCAACTTTTACGATGGGCATTGATATATATGTCATTTATTGTGGCTTGGTGAATGAAATTAGGAGTATGACATTCCTTTTTATCTTGAGTAGATTATTGTGATATTGATTAATCTCTTGTTGATTTTCAATTACTTATTTATCACAGCTTGGCATTGTGATTATTATATGTTTATGTCATATCTCTTATTATATATCACTTCATCTGATATTTATAGCTAGACTGATCCGTTTATTATTTTCTTCTTAAATAATACTCGGGTCAGACTGAGATTTTACAGGTGCTTCTGCTTGACTCCTTATCGGACCATCTTCTGACTTTTGGCTAACTACTTTAGTTTAGTAGTTTTTGTTGTATACATTTGAGATACAGACTCTATGATGTATACTTATTCTTTTTTCTAGCACTTGTATCTATTCTTTTTGATATTGTGGATCTTGTTTGACCACTACTCTGATGTACACTTTCATGTGTAATATTCATATCTATTTCCGCCTTTGTGATATGAATTATCTCTGACTGATTTATGTTATGTTTATTTCTGTATTTGTTTCCGAAGACATTATAGCCACTGTGTAGTAGCTTTGAGTTTGTGTCGGTATGTCAGATTTCCCTCTTGATAAGAAATGCATGTTATACTATCTGACATATCGATGCTCGCGCAAAGCAATTATACAGATGGTCGCTCCTCAACAGCCTTATTCTCCGTGCTAGTTGACAGCATTCACCGTAATGTTCTTGGCTAGCGTGGGTATAGAGGTGGGGCGTCACAGCTTGGTATCAGAGCCAAACTTCGGAACAATATGAAATATTATAACAAGGATCATCGTCCTAAGTCTTTCTTAGTAGTCGTGCTTTAGGATTTAATTCGAGTCTTTGTACCGATTCATCCTATTTTCTTTATGATTCCTTGTTTTATCTATCAAGATTGCTTGATATTCATTTGTGAATAACCTTCTTCTTCTTCCTTCTTTCTTTCTTAAGGAAGAGAAATGGTTAGACCAGGCCGTCCCAGCGCCGGTCAATCTAGTGCTACTCCCCTGGATGGAGTATTCATGTCTGCTCAACAACATTTGGATCTTGTAAAGAATCAAGAGTTTATCTATGCTTTGAGTAAGAACCCCGAAATGGTTCTACCTTTGAAACTTTAAGTTTCTTTCAATCCGCTTGTGGATGTTACTCTTCTTCATGGAGAGGTTGGTAAAGGAAGTGTTTGTGATATTGGGACTTCCAAGAAGAGGCATATTAAGTTCAAGAGCCTTAATCCCAATAAGAGAGTGAAGCAAACTACTTTTGTAGCAAAGACTCCAATCCCTAATCGTGGAGGATGCTACAATTGTAAGTCTATGGAAAACTATGCGAATATGTGTCCAAAACCCCATTCTTGTCGCTATTGCAAGAAACCGGGTCATCTTTTATCTGCGTGTCCCAAACTTTTGAACAAGGACATGAGAAAGCTAAATATTGTGCAAGCCCCTAGCAACTCTTCTCTTGGTCAAGGTACTTTTCACTCAATCATTGATGGCATTGTTTTATTTCATGATCTTCTTATTTGAGTTCTTTTTGATATGGGTTCCATCTCACTATTTTATATCAAAAGAACTTGTCGATTCTTTTTCTTTGAATATTTTGGGCTTGATGACTTCTTTGAGGATTGCGAATCCGGATGGTAGATATGCAACACTCAATTTGCTTTTATTTGATGTCGAAAATTATTTTATATGATTTTTCTTTCCGAGCCGATATTTTTACTTAGGCTTCGGAATTTACTTTTGTAAGGATTGGCTTAATTATTATGAGGCCATATCCTTTGTCCCGTGTGGACTATTCATCTTTGACATTTTCAATCTGTTAAGCAGATTTCTATTTTTCCTTTATGATTTTGATTCCAACTTGATGGCATCATTTTATTCCTTAAGCCCACTTATAAGGAAAGTGTTATTTCTCTCATTCATGTAGTTTGAGAAATTTTCCGGTATTTTTGAGTTTGTCTTAGGATTATCACCTAAGAAATCTTTTGTGTGGTGTTGAGGTCTTTTCAGTTTGACTTTACCACCGGTTTTTGTTTGCTACGAGTTGCGAAAATTAGCATTCCACTTACCGCATTCCACACTCGTTATGATTCTTATGAATGACTTATTATGTCATTCAAATTGTCCAGCTTATTTCATCCATTTTATAAATCGAATATTCTATGAATATTTCGATGAGACTATTCTTGTATTTACTGATTTTGGATGAAAATAGTAATTTAAAATTTTGCAAATCTTTTTCATAAGATTTATTTATAAGTAAAACTGGATTTTGTTCTTGAAACGAACAAAGAATATTCTTAAAACTTTTTAAGAGATTTATTTATCCTATAAAAGATGATTTTGTGATTGTATTGCCCGTTGAGTGCTTTAAGAATTTTGGTCGATGCGCTTGATCAACGTTATCGATAGGAATTTCCTAAACGCTTTGATGTGACAATCAGACACAGTATATTAACTTGAAAATAGTAAATTTTTCTAGAATGATTATTACATAATGATAAATGTAATTTTGAAAGTTTTAACTTTTCAGGAAAGAAGATTATTTAAAAGAAATTCTTTCTTTTCGATACTTTTATTCTTGTGATTCCTGGAGGGGGACCAAGACTTTGCTATTTGTACCGATACTAGTCGTATTGGTTTGGATGTCGTTCTCTTGCAAAGGAGAACGTGCTATCTCTTGTCCTTCTAAACCATTAAAGCCGATCGAGACTAGGTATGCCACTCATGATCTAGTGCTCGCGGCTATTGTTTTTGCTTTTGGAATTTGGCATCATCATATTTGGATGAGAAATTTGTTCTCTACCTCGATCATAAATCTTTGGAATATTTATTTTCTCATAAGGAACTTCACGTCGACTCGAGTTCCTAGCATCTTATGATCTTGATGTTCTTTTTATTCCTGGAAGGGAAATCGTGTTGCCAATGCGCTTTGTCGTAAGCAACAAGTAGTTGATTCTTTGATGTTGTCTGAATGGAATTATCTTTTCATCAAGTTCATCGGACGTTTTGGTACACTTCGTTTTATTGAGTTTTATCTCATTCCTTTTATGGACTAGTGTCCGATGTTCTTTTATGGTGTTCGGTTCATCGGATGTACTGTTATTATACTACATCGATGTTCCGTCTTATTTGATTCATTGGATGTACCGTTTGTACTACATCAATGTCTTTGTTATTTGATTCATTGGATGTACCGTTTGTAATACATCAATGTCTTTGCTATTTGATTCATTGGATGTACCGTTTGTACTACATCAGTGTCTTTGATTCATTGGATGTACCGTTTGTACTACATCAATGTGTTTGCTATTTGATTCATTGGATGTACCGTTTGTACTACATCAATGTCTTTGCTTTTTGATTCATTGGATGTACTGTTTGTACTACATCAATGTCTTAGCTATTTGATTCATTGTATGTACCATTTGTACTACATCAATGTCTTTGATGCATTGGACGTACCGTTTTTGTACTACGTCGGTGTTCCGAAATTATTCGGGCTTTGGTTCATTGGGCGTACCATTTTTGTACTACGTCGATGTCCTAAATTATTTGAGTTTCTAGTTTCTCAGGCGTACTGTTATTATAATACGTCGTCGCACCAGCTCAATTTTTTGATATTCATGACGTTTTCCACGTCTTTTAACTATGGAAATGCTTTTATGTTTCCGGTTTTAATTCTTGAGCCCGGTGTTATTGAGCGGATTGAAGTTTCACCAAATTTGACTTTTGAGCAACATTCTATTCGCATCATTACTTCGGAGGTTGAGCGCCTTCGACATAAAGATATTCTTTTTGATAAAAGTTCAATGGTTCTCAAATCCTAAGGATTGCTCTTGTGAAATCTTGAGAATTCATCGAACGAAAACTTTCGGATTTACTCCTTCGTGCTCTTTATGGTGGACTTCTTGATTCAAATTTTCCTTTATGTTGATATGCTTCCATGGTTGTTACTTCTTATTTTCCTCTTAAGTATTGCGAGGACGCAATTTCTTTAAGGAAGGGAGTCTGTAACAACCCGCATATTATCGATTTTATAATTAAATATTTCACCGTTCATCGGATTTTGGTCCGAAAAGCTACTTTTTGCAAACAGTCGAATTGGGACTCGAGACCACCCCCATCGAGTTCAAAATGATGTTTGCGACCTTTTTGAGTATAGGCTTCGATATGTTTGGAGAAAGTTGATTTTTGCCACTTTTTCACTTAGGGCTTTGGTTTGGGCTGAGCCCATTTACTCCACTTATACTATAGCTCAGTCCACCTCTCCTCTTCACTTCATTCTTATTTTCCTAACACTCAAGCTTAAGCAAAAATGGTGGAAGAGAATGGGAATTAGAAACTCCAAGCCCTAGTTCCTCTTGCTAGCTCAATTTCTTGCTCCAAAATCAAAGAGAACCCATTGGTAAGCCTTCTCTTCATCTTCCCCAACTCCTTCTCTCTTGAATTTCAGAAATTCCTAAACCTAACTTTGGGAACATTCTTCTTTTAAGCCTCCCAAGCTTGTTGAGTTGGAATTGAAGAGTAACTGCACTTGCCACTTCTACATAGCTTCTTCTTCTTCATTTGTTTGAGTTCAAAGGTGAGATTTTTATTCTCACATCTAAGTCTATGAATTACCTTCGATTGTTAGGTATGAATTCCTAACACTTATTCATGTGCATTTGATTTTGATTTGGATTGCTTTTGTGAATATTCCAATTTTTAGTGTTTTGAGTTCAATTCGTTAAAAATCCTAACTTTGATGTTTGAACATGTTTTTGGTGATGCATCGAGGAGCATATATGGCCGGGTAGTCGATTGGCATAAACCCTTAGCGCCGTTGCTCGTGCGATTGCAATTTGATCGAGAGTTGCACCTCTTTTGAAATAGGGTAGGAAGTGCAAGCATACAGGTTCGGCCGACCGAGCCCCCTAGGACGGTCGACCGACCTGTAGTCCAGGCACTTCCTGCCTCTGTTTGGAAGTGCTGGTTACAGGCTTCGGCCGACCGAGCCCCCTGGGCCGGTCGACCGACCTGGTGCCCCGAGCACTTCCAACCTCTGGTTCGGTCGACCGACTCAGGGAGTCCGATCGACCGACCTGCTACTATTTGCCACATTAGCCTATATTGCTAATCCGTTTGAATATCCAACTTTAATCGATTAGTGTTGTCTCCCTTTTGTTGTTGTCATTTATTATCGACTTTGATGACCTTTTCTTTGGGAATTTTAGATATATCCACTTTGATGGATTTGATATCGATTTCTTTGGATTTTATTCACGTCTTCGAATGTGAATTTTTATGCCCGATTGTTTCTACAATCTTCTTTTTATTTGTCACTTTAAAAATATAAAGGTTTTCTATACTAGTAGTAAATATCAAAACTCTTTCTTCAAATGATTTCAACACTATTTTATTACAAAGCTCGTTTTCTTAAACCGTTTTCCAATCTATTAGTATATACAAGCCTTTACCTCACTCGTATGAGAAATCTAATTAAACGACTTAGTAAAACAAGTGGTATGAAACGCTTGCGTTTACTTCGTCGGTTAATTCTTGGACTTGTTCGATTGAATCTCTTGTGACAATTTTCTAGTGGAGATCTACAATTTGTTCATAAATATTTAAGTTAAGCTAGTGGTTATGGGACATGAAGCTAAGCTCATATATTTACTTGCTTGTTGTAATTGACACTTCTCGTTGATCATGACTAACATCTTTGTGGTTTAGACTAGCAATGTGCGATGTCTCTTTGTTTATGTGGAGGATTGTTCCTCATTTTTATTGGGCTTCGTCTCATTTCTCACATGGGTCGTACCTTTTTAGGTGCGTCAATGTTTTATTATGCATGGGGTGTACCTTTCTAGGTGCATCGATGTTTGTTTACACATGGGTCGTACCTTTTTAGGTGCGTTAATGTTTATTTATGCATGGGGTGTACCTTTCTAGGTGCATCGATGTTTATTTACTTCGTGGAGCAATCGGCTCAATAAGTCGGGACATGGGGCGTATCTTTCTAGGTGCGTCGATGTTCGTCTATGCATGGGGCGTGTCTTTCTAGGTGCGTCGATGTTCGACTTAGCATGGGGTGTATCTTTCTAGGTGCATCGGTGTTAGACATTACATGGGGTGTATCTTTCTAGGTGCATCGATGTTTATTTATGCATGGGGTGTATCTTTCTAGGTGCATCGATGATTATTTATGCATGGGGCGTATCTTTCTAGGTGCGTCGATGCTAGAGCATGGGGCATATCTTTCTAGGTGTGTCGATGTTCGACTGTACATGGGGCGTGTCTTTCTAGGTGCGTCGATGTCCAGTTTGTGGGATTGGCCATCTTTTTTATTGTGATTTGGTTCATCGGATGTCCCGCTGTACGACGTCGTTGTTCCTTTTTATTGTGATTTCTGGATTTCGTGTGTTGATTTCTGGAATTTATGTTTCACCAACTTTTACGATGGGCATTGATATATATGTCATTTATTGTGGCTTGGTGAATGAAATTAGGTGTATGACATTCCTTTTTATCTTGAGTAGATTATTGTGATATTGATTAATCTCTTATTGATTTTCAATTACTTATTTATCACAGCTTGGCATTGTGATTATTATATGTTTATGTCATATCTCTTATTATATATCACTTCATCTGATATTTATAGCTAGACTGATCCGTTTATTATTTTCTTCTTAAATAATACTCGGGTCAGACTGAGATTTTACAGGTGCTTCTGCTTGACTTCTTATCGGACCATCTTCTGACTTTTGGCTAACTACTTTAGTTTAGTAGTTTTTGTTGTATACATTTGAGATACAGACTCTATGATGTATACTTATTCTTTTGTCTAGCACTTGTATCTATTCTTTTTGATATTGTGGATCTTGTTTGACCACTACTCTGATGTACACTTTCATGTGTAATATTCATATCTATTTCCGCCTTTGTGATATGAATTATCTGTGACTGATTTATGTTATGTTTATTTCTGTATTTGTTTCCGAAGACATTATATCTACTGTGCAGTAGCTTTGAGTTTGTGTCGGTATGTCGGATTTCCCACTTGATAAGAAATGCATGTTATACTATCTGACATATCGATGCTCGCGCAAAGCAATTATACAGATGGTCGCTCCTCAACAGCCTTATTCTCCATGCTAGTTGACAGCATTCACCGTAATGTTCTTGGCTAGCGTGGGTATAGAGGTGGGGCGTCACAGCTTGGTATCAGAGCCAAACTTCGGAACAATATGAAATATTATAACAAGGATCATCGTCCTACGTCTTTCTTAGGAGTCGTGCTTTAGGATTTAATTCGAGTCTTTGTACCGATTCATCCTATTTTCTTTATGATTCCTTGTTTTATCTATCAAGATTGCTTGATATTCATTTGTGAATAACCTTCTTCTTCTTCCTTCTTTCTTTCTTAAGGAAGAGAAATGGTTAGACCAGGCCGTCCCAGCGCCGGTCAATCTAGTGCTACTCCCCTGGATGGAGTATTCATGTCTGCTCAACAACATTTGGATCTTGTAAAGAATCAAGAGTTTATCTATGCTTTGAGTAAGAACCCCGAAATGGTTCTACCTTTGAAACTTGAAGTTTCTTTTAATCCGCTTGTGGATGTTACTCTTCTTCATGGAGAGGTTGGTAAAGGAAGTGTTTGTGATATTGGGACTTCCAAGAAGAGGCATATTAAGTTCAAGAGCCTTAATCCCAATAAGAGAGTGAAGCAAACTACTTTTGTAGCAAAGACTCCAATCCCTAATCGTGGAGGATGCTACAATTGTAAGTCTATGGAACACTATGCGAATATGTGTCCAAAACCCCATTCTTGTCGCTATTGCAAGAAACCGGGTCATCTTTTATCTGCGTGTCCCAAACTTTTGAACAAGGACATGAGAAAGCTAAATATTGTGCAAGCCCCTAGCAACTCTTCTCTTGGTCAAGGTACTTTTCACTCAATCATTGATGGCATTGTTTTATTTCGTGATCTTCTTATTTGAGTTCTTTTTGATATGGGTTCCATCTCACTATTTTATATCAAAAGATCTTGTCGATTCTTTTTCTTTGAATATTTTGGGCTTGATGACTTCTTTGAGGATTGTGAATCCGGATGGTAGATCTACAACACTCAATTTGCTTTTATTTGATGTCGAAAATTATTTTATATGATTTTTCTTTCCGAGCCGATATTTTTACTTAGGCTTCGGAATTCACTTTTTTAAGGATTGGCTTAATTATTATGAGGCCATATCCTTTGTCCCGTGTGGACTATTCATCTTTGACATTTTCAATCTGTTAAGCAGATTTCTATTTTTCCTTTATGATTTTGATTCCAACTTGATGGCATCATTTTATTCCTTAAGCCCACTTATAAGGAAAGTGTTATTTCTCTCATTCATGTAGTTTGAGAAATTTTCCGGTATTTTTGAGTTTGTCTTAGGATTATCACCTAAGAAATCTTTTGTGTGGTGTTGAGGTCTTTTCAGTTTGACTTTACCACCGGTTTTTGTTTGCTACGAGTTGCGAAAATTAGCATTCCACTTACCGCATTCCACACTCGTTATGATTCTTATGAATGACTTATTATGTCATTCAAATTGTCCAGCTTATTTCATCCATTTTATAAATCGAATATTCTATGAATATTTCGATGAGACTATTCTTGTATTTACTGATTTTGGATGAAAATAGTAATTTAAAATTTTGCAAATCTTTTTCATAAGATTTATTTATAAGTAAAACTGGATTTTATTCTTGAAACGAACAAAGAATATTCTTAAAACTTTTTAAGAGATTTATTTATCCTATAAAAGATGATTTTGTGATTGTATTGCCCGTTGAGTGCTTTAAGAATTTTGGTCGATGCGCTTGATCAACGTTATCGATAGAAATTTCCTAAACGCTTTGATGTGACAATCAGACACAGTATATTAACTTGAAAATAGTAAATTTTTCTAGAATGATTATTACATAGTGATAAATGTAATTTTGAAAGTTTTAACTTTTCAGGAAAGAAGATTATTTAAAAGAAATTCTTTCTTTTCGATACTTTTATTCTTGTGATTCCTGTAGGGGGACCAAGACTTTGCTATTTGTACCGATACTAGTCGTATTGGTTTAGATGCCGTTCTCTTGCAAAGGAGAACGTGCTATCTCTTGTGCTTCTAAACCATTAAAGCCGATCGAGACTAGGTATGCCACTCATGATCTAGTGCTCGCGGCTATTGTTTTTGCTTTTGGAATTTGGCATCATCATATTTGGATGAGAAATTCGTTCTCTACCTCGATCATAAATCTTTGGAATATTTATTTTCTCATAAGGAACTTCACGTCGACTCGAGTTCCTAGCACCTTATGATCTTGATATTCTTTTTATTCCTGAAAGGGAAATCGTGTTGCCAATGCGCTTTGTCGTAAGCAACAAGTAGTTGATTCTTTGATGTTGTCTGAATGGAATTATCTTTTCATCAAGTTCATCGGACGTTTTGGTACACTTCGTTTTATTGAGTTTTATCTCATTCCTTTTATGGACTAGTGTCGGATGTTCTTTTATGGTGTTCGGTTCATCGTATGTACTGTTATTATACTACATCGATGTTCCGTCTTATTTGATTCATTGGATGTATCGTTTGTACTACATCAATGTCTTTGTTATTTGATTCATTGGATGTACCGTTTGTAATACATCAATGTCTTTGCTATTTGATTCATTGGACGTACCGTTTGTACTACATCAGTGTCTTTGATTCATTAGATGTACCGTTTGTACTACATCAATGTCTTTGCTATTTGATTCATTGGATGTACCGTTTGTACTACATCAATGACTTTGCTTTTTGATTCATTGGATGTACCGTTTGTACTACATCAATGTCTTAGCTATTTGATTCATTGTATGTACCATTTGTACTACATCAATGTCTTTGATGCATTGGACGTACCGTTTTTGTACTACGTCGGTGTTCCGAAATTATTCGGGCTTTGGTTCATTGGGCGTACCATTTTTGTACTACGTCGATGTCCTAAATTATTTGAGTTTCTAGTTTCTCAGGCGTACTGTTATTATAATACGTCGTTGCACCAGCTCAATTTTCTGATATTCATGACGTTTTCCACGTCTTTTAACTATGGAAATGCTTTTATGTTTTCGGTTTTAATTCTTGAGCCCGGTGTTATTGAGGGGATTGAAGTTTCACCAAATTTGACTTTTGAGCAACATTCTATTCGCATCATTACTTCGGAGGTTGAGCGCCTTCGATATAAAGATATTTTTTTTGATAAAAGTTCAATGGTTCTCAAATCCTAAGGATTGCTCTTGTGAAATCTTGAGAATTCATCGAACGAAAACTTTCGGATTTACTCCTTCGTGCTCTTTATGGTGGACTTCTTGATTCAAATTTTCCTTTGTGTTGATATGCTTCCATGGTTGTTACTTCTTATTTTCCTCTTAAGTATTGCGAGGACGCAATTTCTTTAAGGAAGGGAGTCTGTAACAACCCGCATATTTATCGATTTTATATTTAAATATTTCACCGTTCATCGGATTTTGGTCCGAAAAGCTACTTTTTGCAAACAGTCGAATTGGGACTCGAGACCACCCCCATCGAGTTCAAAATGATGTTTGCGACCTTTTTGAGTATAAGCTTCGATATGTTTGGAGAAAGTTGATTTTTGCCACTTTTTCACTTAGGGCTTTGGTTTGGGCTGAGCCCATTTACTCCACTTATACTATAGCTCAGTCCACCTCTCCTCTTCACTTCATTCTTATTTTCCTAACACTCAAGCTTAAGCAAAAATGGTGGAAGAGAATGGGAATTAGAAACTCCAAGCCCTAGTTCCTCTTGCTAGCTCAAGTTCTTGCTCCAAAATCAAAGAGAACCCATTGGTAAGCCTTCTCTTCATCTTCCCCAACTCCTTCTCTCTTGAATTTCAGAAATTCCTAAACCTAACTTTGGGAACATTCTTCTTTTAAGCCTCCCAAGCTTGTTGAGTTGGAATTGAAGAGTAACTGCACTTGCCACTTCTACATAGCTTCTTCTTCTTCATTTGTTTGAGTTCAAAGGTGAGATTTTTATTCTCACATCTAAGTCTATGAATTACCTTCGATTGTTAGGTATGAATTCCTAACACTTATTCATGTGCATTTGATTTTGATTTGGATTGCTTTTGTGAATATTCCAATTTTTAGTGTTTTGAGTTCAATTCGTTAAAAATCCTAACTTTGATGTTTGAACATGTTTTTGGTGATGCATCGAGGAGCATATATGGCCGGGTAGTCGATTGGCATAAACCCTTAGCGCCGTTGCTCGTGCGATTGCAATTTGATCGAGAGTTGCACCTCTTTTGAAATAGGGTAGGAAGTGCAAGCATACAGGTTCGGCCGACCGAGCCCCCTGGGACGGTCGACCGACCTGTAGTCCAGGCACTTCCTGCCTCTGTTTGGAAGTGCTGGTTACAGGCTTCGGCCGACCGAGCACCCTGGGCCGGTCGACCGACCTGGTGCCCCGAGCACTTCCAACCTCTGGTTTGGTCGACCGACTCAGGGAGTCCGATCGACCGACCTGCTACTATTTGCCAAATTAGCCTATATTGCTAATCCGTTTGAATATCCAACTTTAATCGATTAGTGTTGTCTCCCTTTTGTTGTTGTCATTTATTATCGACTTTGATGACCTTTTCTTTGGGAATTTTAGATATATCCACTTTGATGGATTTGATATCGATTTCTTTGGATTTTATTCACGTCTTCGAATGTGAATTTTTATGCCCGATTGTTTCTACAATCTTCTTTGTGATTTGTCACTTTAAAAATATAAAGGTTTTCTATACTAGTAGTAAATATCAAAACTCTTTCTTCAAATGATTTCAACACTATTTTATTACAAAGCTCGTTTTCTTAAACCGTTTTCCAATCTATTAGTATATACAAGCCTTTACCTCACTCGTATGAGAAATCTAATTAAACGACTTAGTAAAACAAGTGGTATGAAACGCTTGCGTTTACTTCGTCGGTTAATTCTTGGACTTGTTCGATTGAATCTCTTGTGACAATTTTCTAGTGGAGATCTACAATTTGTTCGTAAATATTTAAGTTAAGCTAGTGGTTATGGGACATGAAGCTAAGCTCATATATTTACTAGCTTATTGTAATTGATACTTCTCGTTGATCATGACGATCATCTTTGTGGTTTAGACTAGCAATGTGCGATGTCTCTTTGTTTATGTGGAGGATTGTTCCTCATTTTTATTAGGCTTCGTCTCATTTCTCACATGGGTCGTACCTTTTTAGGTGCGTCAATGTTTTATTATGCATGGGGTGTACCTTTCTAGGTGCATCGATGTTTGTTTATACATGGGTCGTACCTTTTTAGGTGCGTTAATGTTTATTTATGCATGGGGTGTACCTTTCTAGGTGCATCGATGTTTATTTACTTCGTGGAGCAATCGGCTCAATAAGTCGGGACATGGGGCGTATCTTTCTAGCTGCGTCGATGTTCGTCTATGCATGGGGCGTGTCTTTCTAGGTGCGTCGATGTTCGACTTAGCATGGGGTGTATCTTTCTAGGTGCATCGGTGTTAGACATTACATGGGGTGTATCTTTCTAGGTGCATCGATGTTTATTTATGCATGGGGTGTATCTTTCTAGGTGCATCGATGTTTATTTATGCATGGGGCGTATCTTTCTAGGTGCTTCGATGCTAGAGCATGGGGCATATCTTTCTAGGTGTGTCGATGTTCGAATGTACATGGGGCGTGTCTTTCTAGGTGCGTCGATGCCCAGTTTGTGGGATTGGCCATCTTTTTTATTGTGATTTGGTTCATCGGATGTCCCGCTGTACGACGTCGTTGTTCCTTTTTATTGTGATTTCTGGATTTCGTGTGTTGATTTCTGGAATTTATGTTTTACCAACTTTTACGATGGGCATTGATATATATGTCATTTATTGTGGCTTGGTGAATGAAATTAGGAGTATGACATTCCTTTTTATCTTGAGTAGATTATTGTGATATTGATTAATCTCTTGTTGATTTTCAATTACTTATTTATCACAGCTTGGCATTGTGATTATTATATGTTTATGTCATATCTCTTATTATATATCACTTCATCTGATATTTATAGCTAGACTGATCCGTTTATTATTTTCTTCTTAAATAATACTCGGGTCAGACTGAGATTTTACAGGTGCTTCTGCTTGACTCCTTATCGGACCATCTTCTGACTTTTGGCTAACTACTTTAGTTTAGTAGTTTTTGTTGTATACATTTGAGATACAGACTCTATGATGTATACTTATTCTTTTGTCTAGCACTTGCATCTATTCTTTTTGATATTGTGGATCTTGTT
This sequence comes from Allium cepa, assembly GCA_030765085.1. Lineage (NCBI taxonomy): Eukaryota > Viridiplantae > Streptophyta > Magnoliopsida > Asparagales > Amaryllidaceae > Allium > Allium cepa. Next base: position 225,215,741 of record CM060928.1, read on the forward strand.
TGACCACTACTCTGATGTACACTTTCATGTGTAATATTCATATCTATTTCCGCCTTTGTGATATGAATTATCTGTGACTGATTTATGTTATGTTTATTTCTGTATTTGTTTCCGAAGACATTATAGCCACTGTGTAGTAGCTTTGAGTTTGTGTCGGTATGTTGGATTTCCCTCTTGATAAGAAATGCATGTTATACTATCTGACATATCGATGCTCGCGCAAAGCAATTATACAGATGGTCGCTCCTCAACAGCCTTATTCTCCGTGCTAGTTGACAGCATTCACCGTAATGTTCTTGGCTAGCGTGGGTATAGAGGTGGGGCGTCACAATTAATCTTTTCCTTTTTCTCAGCAAATTTCCCAATCCTGGCCTCTCTAATTCACTCCCTCCTTCAGGTCGTTTTGTTTCAGGTTTTTTTTCATTTTCCCCTCTTTTAATCTAGGGTTCATCGCGACATCATCGACCTCGATTGCGGCCTCCTGTTCCTGATTTTCCAACTAGGAGCAATGATCTGTTACTAATTCCAAACTATGGTGAAGCTGGCGCTTCTGCATGGCTGCCGATTTCGAACATCGTGCCACAGTGGTGAACACGCTCGTGCTAGTGAAACACCACTCGGTAAGTCATCGTAGTCTAGAACAACTTTGCATATGCCTTCGACAGCAATAGTTTCATGGAAGAGTTTGGGGATGTGGGAGTGACTTGGGATTGGTTTCGGAGAAGCAGGTGGTGTGGATGAGTCATAGGGATGAGGTAGCGAGGTTGCGCAATGGGTTCAAGGTTGTTTCTCAGAGTGTTCAGGGTATAGGATTCTCAGAGTGTAGCGAGGTTGCAGCTACACTTGTTCACAAGGCAAATTGGAGACCGACTTCACTGTGTTTTTTTAGAAAGGAAGATGACGAAGAGGCTAACAGTAAGGTATAGGATTTATATTTATGGACAGATCTATTTTAGTTCATAGATATAGCATTTCATCCTTAGTTTAATTTAAGAAGGAAATAAAATACATGTTTTCCATATTGTTTAATTTTAACATATACAGACAGAAACAGGAAACAGATTAAAGGTTTTGAAAAAAAAATTATATGATAATAAGAATTTTAAAGCATTTGAAAGTTTAGATAAATTAGATTTTTTTTGGGAATCTGTATAGACTATTTTACATATATATGTGGTTCTTGAAGAAGGAAAATACATAGCCATACTTTTAAATATTATATTAGGGAGACTAATTTGTTTAACTTATTAAATTATTTAGTTATTAAAACATGGTTTATTATAGGAAGATTAGTTTAAAACTAAATCATTAGTCAAATTTTAATTCTTGGGTAAAGTTAAATTTATTAAATGGTAATTGATTTCTCGATTAGTTTGAATATTAATAAAATAATCTAATGTTTGTTCAAGGTCATGAAAAGAAGTCGAGATGGATAGGATGGCAAATTAAAAAGCAAAGGTGAGTTAATCTCACTCATCTGGTTTAATTTAAATTTAAATGATTAAATTTAAATAATTGGTTGAATGGTTGAATTGATTTGATGTGCTATATTATTGTATATAATATATCTTGGAATGATTGATTTCCCGCATTATATAGCGGATGAGACCCTATGCGTCGCATAATAGCAGATGATATTATATTAATCCCATATACCGCGATATTCCACCTCGAAGTGGAATTGGTATTGTGTTAACATCTGTGGATGCAAGGAAACAGGTTGGAGGGATCCAACTGGATTCCTCAACATTTATTTAGATTACTTAATATTCTCTTTTATGATTATTTGATACTCTGATGAATTATAGTGGAATATTGAATGCTATAGTTTGCTTGAACATTTCGGTACACTGAGTTATCAAAATATATAGAATTGAATTTTTGAAAAGAAAATAAAAGAGTGAATTTGTAAGCAAAATAATTATAGAGAATTTGAATAAATTGAAGGGTGAATTGGAAAAGAATAAAAGTGATTTTTAAATTTTAATAAATAAATTTCGAGTATGGAAAGGGGATTTTGAATAAACAGAAAAATAATGAATTTTAAACCCTAAGTGACATTATTTAAAGGAATAAAGAATTTATTTTAAAATCTAAGTTTTTTTTAAATTTATTGAAATAGATAAAGAAGGAATTTATATCAAAATGGAGTAAATTGGAAATCAATTTGGAAATTGATTCAAGTGTTTGAAATTGTAAATTTAAAGGAGAATGTGACTATGGAATTTATAAACTGAGTTTGTAAAAGAAAAGTAAAATATATCAGTGGGTATTTGGGAAGAATAAATTCAAGGTGGGAATTTATTTAAGGAGTGGGAAAACTTGTTTAAAAATAAATAGAGATTTATTTTTAAAGGATGTGAAGAGAAGTATATTTCCCTGGATAGCCAAGTACGTTTTCAAAGTAAATTTTTAAATATAAGTTAACCGTTTTAATGTTGTTTTAAAAAGCATGTTTTAGAAAATTTATTATTTCTAAATGTTTAAATTCTAAAGTAAGTATTTTTCAAATCTATTATGTAGTAATTATTTAAAGGTGACTTAGTATTTTGTTTTAAAGGAGAAAATTTATTTTATATTTTATAAAATAACCTTATTTTAAATATTCCTAAAGTATTATTTTTAATTAAGTATTAAAGTATTTTTTCTAAATTTAAATGTTAAAGCATATTTTACAATAAAGTGTTTTTAAATTATTTTAAAAATATAAAGTTTTGTGCTTGGTGATTTCTGTGGAAATAGAACATATTTGGAAAATTTATTCTGTAACAGAAAGGTAGTTTGAAATTGTTTTCAAAAAAGGATTGAAAATGGAAATATATCTTGCGAAGATATTTTGAGATAAATAAATAATTTGGAAAACTATTTATTGTTTGATGGTTGTTGTGAATGTTAATTGATAGTTAAATAACCGGCTATCAATATTGGCCAAATGCGCTGATCGTTTCGAAGAGACCGGGATCGAGATTTATTTCTCGAAAATCACTTCGAACCGGTTTGTACGTTTTCGTGGAAAATGAGTTTGGATTTGAAGATGGAGCAGTGAAGTGCAAGGACTAGTCGCTACTAAGCTGAGGATATTTCCAAAATGGATGTAGTAGGAATAGTGCCTTCGGTTCCGTTCGAACCCGGGACAGACTTGTATGGATGAATGCTTTCAGAACATTGTCAGGTGGACGATGAGCATTCTAAGTGAAACGATCTTAAAGGTAACGCTTCGCCTCAAAACTCAGCTACTGGGAATGACTGAAAATCAGGGGTTATGCAGTAAGCCTAGGTGGGTAGCACCCACTTCACGGTGAGGTCATCCCTATCTAGATGTCCCTTTTATTTTCGGCTCAATGGTGAGGTTGCTGATCCCAACCGTGGGGTGATCTTACTCGGGATTATCCAGTAAGGGGTAGTCCTGGTCTTGTGTTGCAGGGGGTCGGGAGTGATCCTCGGTATACTGATCTAGACCAGGTACCGTGACAGGTGGTACCCCAGTGCCTAGTCATTAGTTGGAAATCCATTCTCCCTACGCGTCTTTTACCCACTTTGTGGCTAATAGTTGGAATTTAATCATGTAACAATTTCGGCTATTTTAATAAGTATTTGTATATAGACCCTATTATAATATCAAAGGATTTTAATAAAAAGTGTTTTAGCTATTGTAAGGTAAAAACCCAGCATGTTTATTTGTGGCGTGGTCTTACGAGATGCTTTTGTTTTCAAAAGGATTTTTGAAACTTTAATAATCAATTTGAGTGTGATTTCTCACACTGTTATTCCAGACTGACTCGGGTGTTATTTAACTGTAATGCTCGGGTCAGACCGAGTATTATAGAATACCGGATATGATGTTGTGGAGCTCAGGAGACGAGCTGGATGGCGATACGTACTTCCGTATTTGATTATTATTCTGTTGTGTATCCAGTTGTATGTTATTAATGTGGAACTCCGATGATGTATGTATAAACAAATATAGTATTTGTTTTTATATAAAGATCTGTTATTATCCATTATATTATATTCTATTGCGGTGGTTAGATTCTGATGTTGTTTTTCTACTTTCTTCATCTACCTCTTCTTCTTTAACCCAAATGGTTCGTATTTTCGTTCATCTTGAGTTGATTGATGTAGAATAGGGTTGACTCAAGAGGTACGGATTTGCGGGTCATTTCACTTTGTATCAGAGCGAGGTTGGTGATAACCTTGGCTCTGGTGGAAATTACTCATAGAATAGAGTCTACTCTGGAATGAGTTTGAGAGTATTAATAGGTATGAGCGCGTATTTTTTAGTGAATATAAAATTTTTTTATATTGTGTTGACTTATCGGTTGGGTATTTATGGATTCTAGTCGATATGCGGGACGCCATGTCGTCGATAGGGATTTATAAACTCTTGAATGAGATAAACCGACACAGTATAGTTTTCAAATAGGGTAAATGAAATAATTTTACCCCAAATTATTTTCGAATATAAAAGAAAAGTTTTTGAAAATTATTGGTTGCTTGGATGTTAGGAATGATAATACTAAATTATTATCATTGTTGTGTGGAAATTTAACTAGAAACTGAAGACAATAACCTAAGACGAAGGAATAAATTTAGTAAAATAAATGAGATTTGTAAATGTGAATTATAATTGTGATTTATAATTTTAAAATAGAATTCCAGAGAAATATTGGAAAATGTTTCTGAGAGGATTTGGAATTTGAAATTTTGGAAATTTAAATTCCTTTGAATTTGAAAATGATTCTCCAAAAGTTGGGAAAAAATAATATATTTGAGAAATATTTTTGAATCGGATTTGTGATCTAGAGAGATTTGGAATTTAAAATATTTGAAGGGATTTTAAAGAGATAAAAGCATTGAACTCTTTTCGGTCGCTGGAAAATAACTCCGATGATGATCGCGACATCATCGGTGTTCATTTTCGATTTTCCAAGAGAGGGATTGCTACCTAGATGTTTTGGATTAAGATTTGTTTGCGAAATTTGGTTTGATTTTGAAAATGCAAAGGAATAATTTGATTTAGATATATATATTTCAAAATTGGATTTTGAACATTTTAGTAATGAGTTTAAACGTGTAAGCAAAAGGGAATTGAAACTGAATGTCGAACTTAAGTTTGAATGGAAAAATTAGTCGAACTGGACTAAATAAAACAAAGTTTTGAGATTAAAATTAGTAAGTAACTGATTAATTTATATGGTATGCAAATGAAATGAAATTGAATATTGGATGATGTTTGATTTAAAATTATGTAAAATAAAGTGCAGAATCAGTTCAAATAGACTAAAAATAATTAATGTTTGGAAATAAAATTTATTGGTTGAAAATGAATTTGTGTATGAATGTTAACAAGTGAGTAGCTTATAAAAATTTAAAAAGGAAATAAATAAGCTGGAATAAAAGTATTGGTATTCTGGAAATGAAAAAAAATCCAAACTTATGATATTACGTACGATTGAACTCAAGAAAATTTAATAAAATGGTTTTGAAGATAGATGAAAAAAAAGTATGGGATTATAAATTGAAAGTGTGGTCGAATGAAACTGAATTGGATTAAGATAGATTTGGTGTGAGTTGTAAACAAATCCAATTCAAGCATAAATTGAATGGCCTTATTATTAATAAATTTAATGATGAATTGTTAATGTGAATTAAAATGCAAAGATGGATAAAGAACAAACTAATCGAATAAATTAGTAAAATGGTTGGGTTTGATTAAAGGAAAATCAAATCAAAGATTTAAATGGAAGTTGGTTGAATAAAATAAACTTAAGTTATTGGATGGAATAGTTTAAAGAAAATAAATAACTTAAGTAAATTGTGAGATAGTTATTTAATATGTTGGTTGTCGAGTTTAATAAAATGGTTTGGAATCGAACTTTTTGGACATGAAAGAAAATGCAATGAAAGATGTGAATAAATTAAAATGGGATGGAATCAAGTGTAAATTGAGTTGGAATCAATTTAAATGGTTAAAAAGCTTAAGTAATTATTTATTCACATTAATATTGTTGAATTGCATAAGAAAATGGATCATTCGATGTAAACGGGATTAGATAAATTCTATGAGTTATTAGAGTGAAATAGGATGATTTTGAAATCAATTAGAATGAATATATGTTTGTTTTGCTTAGAATGAATTAGATATAAGCGTGTAAGTTGTAAATCACTTAAACTGAATGGAATGGTTTGGGAATTGGTTGTAAGCAATTGTAGTAAGTGTCGGAACCTTATATGTGCTTATGGAAATTATATAACGTGCATTATATGTGAAATTTATGTGTTAACTATTGAAAGTAAGTGAAATGTTAATAAATTGCATATATTTAGTACTCATATGTTTGAATTGAGCAAGTACAGGTATCGGAAGGCCGTTTGGCAGGATTTTGGTCACGCTAGTTGCTAAATAATAAGCCGCTTGCTTAAAATGCTAAATAAAGGTACGCCCACGCAATAAAAATAGGAAATATGAACTGGTTTTGTTTTTTCAACCATGTGGGTCGATGTACATATATTTATATCTCTTGTCAAATTGCAAAAGCTCCTCCATACAATGGAGACTCTACCAAAATTTTCCGAAAATTTTGGGAGTTAGAAAAAAAATTTGAGAAATTTTTTTAGCAACAAAACGATTTCAAATTAGAAATTGAAATAAATTAGTGGATGAAACCAATTTAAAATAATGATATGAATCGGTTATAAATGGGAGATAAAATTCAATATTCAGAATTGAAGATAAAATGAATTCATATGGAAATGGAAGAACCAATTTGAATAGAAGTAGATATAAACTAAAGTGGTGAAGTGAAAATAAATAAAGAAACATATAAAATGCTTACACTAAACTTAAGAAAGGAATGGTGAATTCTTGGTTTGAAATTGATATTACAAATATATTCTAAGTTAATATTTGGATGAATAGATATTGACATTTGGTAAGGAAGACAATAAAATGTTTTGAAAGTTGTGATTGGATATTAGTGCTAAGTATGATATACAGGTGTTTAAAAAGGAAAGGAAATTGATATTTTTGATTCCAGAAGATAAATTTGAATTGCTCGACAAAATGGTATGTGTTTAAATTTTTGTATGAAATTTGATTGTGTTTTTGATCTAGCCACTTGGCTTTTTGTTTTCTTTTGGAATTTGGGAACCCGTAGAGGCATTTTGTAGTTATGCCGAGCTTGCCGCGCAAAGGAGACGCTGGTGAAATTTTTCGGAAATTTAGGGAGTTCGAAAATTTTTGAGAAAGTTTTGATAATTGAAATTTGAATACGTGGAGTAAATAATGTTGTTGGAAACTATGGAAGGTTTTGGAAAGTTGGTTGAAGAAATAGCGGGTCTTTAACAAAAAGATATGTTATGGCAAGTTGATAAAACTGTTTGGTTATGGAAAATAGTAATGGGTATTGGATCATTCTTCCTAACAAGTAATTTCGGGGACGAAATTCTTTTAAGGGGGAGGAATGTGACGACTCGGAATTTTTGGATGTTTGAAATCGGAATATTTAATTAATTTTAAATATTTGCAAGTTAGATTAACTTGGATTTCAAATATCAGTTTGAATTTGGCGATTGAATTTATTGAATTAAATAATTTGAAGTTGGTTTAAATGTTGAATCTGGAGTTTTAAGCCTGTTAAAAATAATTTGAAGGCTTGTAAAATTTATATTGATAGTGTTGAGGATAATAAAAGTGTTAAAATTGAATTTGGAAGTGTTTTGTTAAGTTTTGAAATTTTGCGTAGTCTCGGAATTCAACAAAACCAGTTCCATTGATTCCGTAATATTGTATTATTATCGGATTTCAATTTTCGTAGTATTTAGAGTTATCGTAAGGGCGTACGGTAAGTAAACGCACTGAATTTATATCGAAAATTTAATATAATAACTAGGTCCAAAAATCTAGCTTCTCCATACGATCGAATTAGGATTCGGAACCTTTTCCAATGCGTCCGGAGTAGGCGTATAACATTATAAACGCCTAGCGGCACGCCTCGATACGATGTCAAGATTTTAAGCTACGTTAGTCGAGACGATTTTAATTTGAAATAAATATATAATTATATACATTGATTGACCTATATCCTCATATCATCCACCTTCTTTCATTTCGAATCACAGCAGCTTACCTTCTGAAATACGCAATTCTATATCCATTCAAACACGCAACCCTTCTTTCTCTTTCCAGTTTCAAATGAAAACAAAACTAAGAAAAATCTTATGAAGAAAGTTTAAAATATCTTTCCCCTTATTATCTCCTTTCAAACTCGATTACTCTTTTCCTTTTTTCACAGAAAATTTCCCAATCCTGACCTCTCTAATTCACTCCCTCCTTCAGGCCGTTTTGTTTCAGTTTTTTTTCTTCAGTTTTCCCTCTTTTAATCTAGGGTTCATCGCGACATTATCGACCTCGATTGCGGCCTCCTGTTCCTGATTTTCCAACTAGGAGCAATGATCTGTTACTAATTCCAAACTATGGTGAGGCTGGCGCTTCTGCATGGCTACCGATTTCGAACATCGTGCCATAATGGTGAACTCGCTCGTGCTAGTGAAACACCACTCAGTAATTCATCGTTGTCTGGAACAACTTTGCATATGCCTTTGACAGCGATAGTTTCATGGCGGAGTTTGGGGATGTGGGAGTGACTTGGGATTGGTTTCGGAGAAGCACGTGGTGTGGATGAGTCATGGGGATGAGGCAGCGAGGTTACCCAATGGGTTCGAGGTTATTGCTCAGAGTGTTCAAGGTACGATTGCAGCGGTTGAGGACAAGGACGGATGTTCTACGGATTGCAATACCATCCCGAGATGTTCTTGACGAAGTGATTTAGGCCATTAACAACTTTATGGGACCTGATGAACACGTTATTTGTGCACTATCAGATAGAGTAGATTCTACTGTTGCAGCTACACTTGTTCACAAGGCAAATTGGAGACCGACTTCACTGTGTGTTTTTTTAAGAAAGGAAGATAACGAGGAGGCTAACAGTAAGGTATAGGATTTATATTTATGGACAGATCTATTTTAGTTCATAGATATAGCATTTCATCCTTAGTTTAATTTAAGAAGGAAATAAAATACATGTTTGCCTTGTTGTTTAATTTTAACATATATAGACAGAAATAGGAAACAAATTTAAGGTTTTGAAAAAAAAATTATATGATAATAAGAATTTTAAAGCATTTGAAAGTTTAGATAAATTAGATTTTTTTTATGGAATCTGTATAGACTATTTTACATATATATGTGGTTCTTAAAGAAGGAAAATACATAGCCACACTTTTAAATAATATATTAGGGAGACTAATTTGTTTAACTTATTAACTTATTTAGTTATTAAAATATGGTTTATTATAGAAGATTAATTTAAAATTAAATCATTAGTCAATTTTTAATTCTTGGGTAAAGTTAAATTTATTAAACGGTAATTGATTTCTTGATTAGTTTGAATATTAATAAAATAATCTAATGTTTGTTCAAGGTCATGAAAAGAAGTCGAGATGGATAGGATGGCAAATTAAAAAGCAAAGGTGAGTTAATCTCACTCATCTGGTTTAATTTAAATTTAAATGATTAAATTTAAATAATTGGTTGAATGGTTGAATTGATTTGATGTGTTATATTATAGTATATATATTTGAAATGATTGATTTCCCGCATTATATAGCGGATGAGACCCTTTGCGTCGCATAATAGCGGATGATATTATATTAATCCCATATAACGCGATATTCCACCTTGAAGTGGAATTGGTATTGTGCTAACATCTTTGGATGCAGGGAAACAGGTTGGAGGGATCCAACTGGATTCCTCAACATTTATTTAGATTATTTAATATTCTCTGTTATGATTATTTGATACTCTATTGAATTATATTGGAATATTGAATGTTATAGTTTGCTTGAACATTTCGGTACACTGATTATCAAATTATATAGAATTGGATTTTTGAAAAGAAAATAAAAGAGTGAATTTGTAAGTGAAATTATTATAGAGAATTTGAATAAATTGAAGGATAAATTGGAAAAGAATAAAAGTGATTTTTAAGTTTTAATAAATAAATTTCGAGTATGGAAAGGGGATTTTGAATAAACAGAGAAATAATGAATTTTAAACCCTAAGTGACATTATTTAAAGGAATAAAGAATATATTTTAAAATCCAATTTTATTAAAATTTATTGAAATAGATAAAGAAGGAACTTATATCAAAATTGAGTAAATTGGAAATCAATTTGAAAATTGATTCAAGTGTTTGAAATTGGAAATTTAAATGAGAATGTGACTATGGAATTTATAAACTGAGTTTGTAAAAGAAAAGTAAAATATATTAGTGGATATTTGGGAAGAATAAATTCAAGGTGGGAATTTATTTAAGGAGTGGGAAAACTTGTTTAAAAATAAAAAAAGATTTATTTTTAAAGGATGTGAAGAGAAGTATATTTCCCTGGATAGCCAAGTATGTTTTCAAGGTAAATTTTTAAATATAAGTTAAGCGTTTTAATGTTGTTTTAAAAAGCATGTTTTAGAAAATTTATTATTTCTAATTGTTTAAATTCCAAAGTAAGTATTTTTCAAATCTATTATCGTAGTAATTATTTAAAGGTGGCTTAGTATTTTGTTTTAAAGGAGAAAATCTAGTTTTATATTTTATAAAATAACCTTATTTTAAATATTCCTCAAGTATTATTTTTAATTAAGTATTAAAGTAGTTTTTCTAAATTTAAATATTAAAGCATATTTTACAATAAAGTGATTTTAAATTATTTTAAAAATCTAAAGTTTTGTGCTTGGTGATTTCTGTGGAAATAGAACATATTTGGGAAATTTATTCTCTAACTGAAAGGTAGTTTGAAATTGTTTTCAAAAAAGGGTTGAAAATGGAAATATATCTTGCAAAGATATTTTGAGATAAATAAATAATTTGGGAAATTATTTATTGTTTGATGGTTGTTGTGAATGTTAATTGATAGTTGAATAACCGACTATTAATATTGGCCAAATGCGCTGATTGTTTCGAAGAGACCGGGATCGAGATTTATTTCTCGAAAACCACTTCGATCCGGTTTGTATGTTTTCGTGGAAAACGAGTTTGGATTCGAAGATGGAGCAGTGAAGTGCAAGGACTAGTCGCTACTAATCCTGAGGATATTTCCAAAATGGATGTACTAGGAATAGTGCCTTCGGTTCCGTTCGAACCCGGGACGGACTTGTATGGATGAATGCTTTCATAACATCCTCGGGTGGACGATGAGCATTCTAAGTGAAACTATCTAAAAGGTAACGCTTAGCCTCAAGCCTCATCAACCAGGAATGACTGAAAATCAGGGGTTATGCAGCAAGGCTAGGTGGGTAGCACCCACTTCAGGGTGAGGTCATCCCTGTCTAGATGTCCCTTTTATTTTCGGCTTAGTGATGCGGTTGCTGATCCCAACCGTGGGGTGATCTTACTCGGGATTATCCAGTAAGGGGTAGTCCCGGTCTTATGTTGCAGGGGGTCAAAAGTGATCCTCGGTATACTGATCTAGACCAGGTACCGTGACAGGTGGTACCCCAGTGCCTAGTCATTAGTTGGAAATCCATTCTCCCTACGCGCCTTTTACGAGTTTTGTTTGTATTACCCACTTTGTGGCTAGTAGCTGGAATTTAATCATGTAACAATTTCAGCTGTTTTAATAAGTATTTGTATATAGACCCCATTATAATATCAGAGGATTTTAATAAAAAGTGTTTTAGCTGTCGTAAGGTAAAAACCCGGCATGTTTATTTGTGGCGTGGTCTTACGAGATGCTTTTTTTTTCAAAAGGATTTTTGAAACTTTAATAATCAATATGAGTGTGATTTCTCACGCTGGTATTCCAGACTGACTCTGGTGTTATTTAACTGTAATGCTCGGGTCAGACCGAGTATTATAGAATACAGGATATGATGCTGTGGAGCTCAGGAGACGAGCTGGATGGCGATACGTACTTCCGTATTTGATTATTATTCCGCTGTGTATCCAGTTGTATGTTATTGATGTGGAACTCTGATGATGTATGTATAAACAGATATAGTATTTGTTTTTGTGTAAAGATCTCTTATTATCTATTATATTTTATTCCGCTCGATGGTTAGATTCTGATGTTGTTTTTCTACTTTCTTCTTCTACCTCTTCTTCTTTAACCCAATTCAGACGAGTTTTCTTACCTTAGATAACCAAAACACTTTTATATAAAACACAAGTGATATTATAATAATTTCTAAGGGTTCAAAGTAAAATATTAAATGTAACGATCGCGACTTTTCGACGCTCGAAAATCGACATCAATACGTCCACTGTATCAACTGCCGAGAAATCGAAGGTCGGAAAACTGTACCGTTAGGGTTAAAGAAGAAGAAAAAGATAGAAGAAGAAGAAAAAGATAGAACAGAACAGAAAGGAACAGCAGAACAATATCAGAATCTCACAATCGCAGCGGAACAACATATAATAGATAAATGAATAATCTTTAAACAAAGAACTATATCAGTTATTACATTACATCATATTACATTACATTACTTCATCAGAGTGTACAACAACAAACAACAACAAACAGCGGAAAAGAAATACTATACAGTAGTGAATACGCCATGCCATCCAGCTTGCCTCCAGCAACTCCTGAATTCCAGAATATCCTGATAAACCTGACTCTAGACTCCCCGTGTGGAAATTGGTGGGCACCCAGAGTTTAGGAAGGAAACAATAAACTCCGAGTCAGTCATGGGACTGGTGTGAGAACTTAAAATAGTTTATCTTTAAAACAAAGTACAGGATAATTTTAAAATAGATTCGCAATGCTTTTTAGAAAATGAGACTACCATAAGGCCTCCCCCACACACAATGCAAACGCAGAATCGGAGAAGATTTCTCCTTATGATAGTCAAAGATGCTTGGTACGCATTAAAAAGAAACATTTGATATTATTACTAGTGCATAGTGTAGGAAAAATCATTTCGAAAGTAAAGATATAAATCTTAGCCAACATACGACCATTATCGTATGCCTACTATAGCTATCATGTTCAATAGAAGGTTACCGCCACATTCCATGGCAAGTTATACAACTAAAACCATACAGGGTTCGTATTGTTTCTTTGGATTTCCAATAAATGGTCAGGCCAAGAAACTTCCCATTGCCATATGGGTACGCCTCTGGAAAGACGACCCGAGAACCTAACCGGATCTCTGCCAACACAAGGCCGGGTTACCTTTCAAACTAGGTAACTACTAACACAAATATGTCATTTCCCGATCGTAGCCGATCTATATCCGAGGATCCTCGATTTCCAACAACCACAAAGCAATAAATTTGCAGCAACAACATAGGTTAAGTATCTGGTCTCCATACCATGATACCACCTCTATCTAGAAGGAATGACATACACTAAAGGGGCGCTACCCCCTAATAACCTTGCTGCATTCTTCCTGTTTTGACCATTTTCGTGGTGTGAGGTCCGACGAAGTCTCGTCCACAAAGCCACGCTTTATACAAAAGTTGTGCTTTGATCATAAAATGCTCAACAGCACTTCGTATGCCACATTACCAATTTGGGAATGTATCACTAGTAACCATCAACTACATAACCTCTAAGGGTGTTAAGCTAAGAGAATAAATTCTCCGCCACCAACGGAAATATATTTGATAGAAACCAGCTTTACATCTCAAATCGTAACGTCAGACACACATCCATACAAGTCCGTTCCGGGATCGAACGGAACCGAAGACACTTACAAAGAAGTCATTGCAATCCGGATATTCACTAATCACGACCTGACTTCCCATCACAAAGGGTAATAAATTTCTATATCGGGGATCAGCCGATGCAGAAACATTCGACGGTAATCCTTCCGTTTTCATAAATATCCGGTCTTCAACACCGGTCATCAAATGCAATCCATAACGACGTATCACATATTCGGAATGGGTTATACTACCCCAAGGTCCTTTCCCAGCTAACCCGAATAGTGAGCGCTTATTTTAAAAATAAGTGTGGCATTCAAATTCAAGAAAATCACAACAAATACCTATTTAAAGGTAAATATTGATAGTCGGTTATTTAACTATCAATAGGTATGCACAACATCACCAGATTCCAAATAATTTCCAAAATTATTTATTTTCCAAAATATTTTTACTAGATATATTTCCACACTTCAACATTTGAAAACTAATTTCAATCATTTTCCTTACGTGGAAATACTTTCATTTCAAAATGGTTCATTTAAACCAATTAAATAAATCCTTACCGATTTACTTTATATTTACGTTCCAAATCCGTAAATTTATTCCCACACTTCAAAAATAAATCAACGTTTATTTTTAAACAAATTCCCTTTCTTTTATAAATTCCATAGTGAATTTACAATTCCAAAATATCTATGAATATACGATTTTCAAATCGATTTCTAATATTCATTTTCAATTTATCCTTAAAAGATAAAATCTCAAAATATTCACTTCATTGGAAAACATTTCCATACTTATTTAATAATAAGTAATTCACAAATCCATTTATTTTCAACACTTGAAAAATATTCAATATACTTAAATCGAAATTAAGTATATATTTCATTCTTTAAAGAAAACGTTCTTTCAAACACATTTATTTGAGTCAAAACGAATGTAGCGTAAAACATCGTTACGACGACCCAAAATCACTAGTATAGTGATTCGAAATTAAGATAGATATATAAATCCCAATACTATATAAAACATTTCCTTTCGGAAATCATTTACTATAACAACAGTGTTGTAGTCCACCATTTCCTTCTCTTTCTCGAAAACGTCTATTTCAACAATAAATGTTGAAAATCTATGTATTCGATACTTAACGCATTTTAAAACATCTTTAAATCGTTTTAATTCTATTTAAAATATCACTTCCCCAAACCATATCCATTTCATTTAATAATATATTCACTGTCCAAAATCGTGAATATACATCACTAACCAAATTCAATATTTTGTACACATTTTATTTCAAGGATAATTCGCTATCCGAAATCGCAAATATATCTCCTTTAATAACCTTCTATATTAAATTTATCGAATTCAATTGATTTTGGATTTATAAACAATGTTTATAAATTCCATTTCTGTTTATAAAAACTTAAATTATAAAATCCCATTTATAAATCAATTCAATTTATAACTCAACTTTATACCCAAAATCCGATTTATAAGTTAATTATTTATAAATCTTTTATTTTACAAAATCTATTCATTTCATAACTTCACAATTTATAAATCTATAAATCTTATTCACTTGTGAAATCCATTTATTCTTCATTTTAACACATATAAAACTCTTTTCACAATTCCTATATTTTTAATTTATAAAAATTAATCTTAGAAATCTTTTATATAAACCGTTTATAATAATTCAAAAATATCAATTTAAATAAACCAATCCTTTTAATAATTTACAAAATGTTATTTAAAACTTATATAACTCCAAAATCATACTTAAGTGCTATTTTCCAAACATATAACTTTTATAACAATAAAATTACAATGTTTATTTATTTTAACAATTCAAAATTTAATAAAACGTATACTTTCAAAAATCACTTTAAAATTCTTTTTAAAATCAAAATCATTATTTTAAAACTTCAAAAATGGATCTGATGATGCAACAGCACCAAATAGTCAATCACGACATCCAAATATCATATATCGATATGATAATCAACAAACATCACAATATCTGTAAACAAATAAATACTGGTGAGGAATCCAGTTGGATCCCTCCAACCTGTTTCCCTGCATCCAAAGATGTTAGCACAATACCAATTCCGTTCCAATACGGAATATCATGGTATATAGGATTATAAAATATTATCCGCTATTATGCGGCGCAATAGGGTCTCATCCGCTATATAATGCGGGAAAATCAACTCCAAGTACATAAATAATACCAATTTCACTTTACAGTGAAATATTCGCGGTATATGTTTTTAATAAATAACCTCCGCTTAATAACGGCATATAATGTCTATTTAACACAATAAATAACAATCATCATTCAACCATACAATCATAAATTTTAAATCTAACTATTTAAAATTTAAATCGAAACTATCCGATTGAGTGAGAAGTTCTCACCTTGCTTTCAATTCAGTTTTAGCGTTTTATTTCGAATAAAATTAAACGCGCGTTTAATTTTACCCAAAATTCAATCTAGCTTCAAACGACTCCAATCCAGTTCCATGGCATAGTGCTCGACAAAACGAACCCGGCGCAATTCGTTTCGTCCAAATCGGACCTCGTATCAAAAAGTTACAACCTTTTAAACATTATACGAATTATAATATAATTAAATTTACATTTTATTTAATTTTTTAAAACTATAACACTTCAGAGCCGTTCGATCCATTTCCCTCCAATCCTGGCCGCACGCGATATCTCCAGGTTATTCACGCATTGCAAACCCATAGCCGTCAAGCTTCAACGAATTTTCACGACCAAAATACACGACTTGAAGACGATCGGCCACCTCCATTACGAACCCCTCGGCGAACTCTACCTACACCGTGAATAGCATGAAACTCGGCTGCCCCTTTGGCCTCAAAAAACGTGAAAAACGCAGCGACTTTGAACGCGATTTCCCGTCGGTCCGAAGCTCCATTTCAGATCATGACCTTGGATTTGTAGATCTCGTCGAGATCTACAACTTTGTAGTTGGAGGTTTTTGCTAATTATCGATGGATTGTGAGATATTGGAGGAGAAAGTTGAATGATTTCTGGCCATAGAAATGGTGGACGGCGGCTGCACTAGAAACCCTAGCCTTTGTTTGCAAATTGTGAAATGGAGGGCCTTTTATAGAAAATTCACGAATTACTATTCATTCGAAATTTTCCGAACCCCAAACGAAGCGTGCCGGCTGGCGTTTCTAGGGTTTACCCCGCATTCCGAACACAATGGAATAGGTTTCAAGAGCTAATTCGGTCATATGTACGAGTTACGGAAATAAACGATCGATTTTAAATTAAATCGATTTAAACCAATTTCTATGCGTTTCGGCTTGCCTCGGACAAACGGTAAATCCGATTGACACGAAATTTGAAACCATACAATAATATCACATTACGGATCCGATGAAACTGGTTTCGTTGAAATCCGAGACTGTTTGAAAAATGGCTATTTTAACTCGTCAATTAAATATTAAAATATTCAATTTTCAGAAATTAACTTTTAATTCGATTCTAAAAGTTCCATAACATCATTCTAACTCCAATATGATAAAATAAAATTTTACAAATCATTTTTAATCATATTAAACCCAATTTTCAATTATTTCTGCAATTTTAAATATTAAATTATCGATTTAATTACCCAATTAAATCCAATTATTCGAAATAAAATTTATTCGACTATTTAATTTCACTTATTAATATTTAAAATCAATTAAATATATAAATTTTTAATTAACAGAAATTCTGGGTCGTTACATTAAAATAGCTGGAATGCTTACATCTCACTTCCAACTTATTTGGTATACAACTAAAACCGTACAACACTTATTGGAGAATGAATTCCATACAATGACTAGGCACTGGAGTACTACCTATCAGAGTACACGTCTGGAAAATGTACCAAGGACCTCGCTTGGTCCCCTACCAATACAAGACCGACCTACCCCTGAATGGATAGTACCGAATATGTCTTCATCTCGTTTTCTTTGTAACCGTTTTTATCGAGATCTTATGCACAACAAATCCACAAATATATAGATGTATTTAGAAGGGTGACAACATACCCTAAAGGCTGCGATCCACTTAGCTTGGCTGCATCTTTCCTGATTTTCAGCCATTCCTCATTGATGAGGCTTGATACTTCGTTTTACCTTTTTAAATAGCAATCCCACTTGGAATGCTAACACTGCCCTCCAAGCATCAATGCAATGCTAGCATTCATTCATGTAAGTTCGTTCTAGGTCTAAACGAAACCAAAGGTGCTACTTCTACTACATCCATTTTGAAATCACCCTCAGGATTAGTGGCAAGCAACCTTGCACTTCGATGGCTCCATCTTCGACCCATGCTTCAAGATGTCTTCATTTCGAAGCGCTTGACTTGGGTCGAAGTGGTTTTCGGATAACATATCCGATCCCGGTCTCTTCGAAGCAACTTTCGATATTTCTGGTAAACTTAACCCCCGTTCTTTAGGAAATAAACAAACAAAAGATAAGAGCGGAGTTTATCTCCTAACCGTTTGTGGATGGATTTCCTTATTAT
Source organism: Allium cepa (assembly GCA_030765085.1). Classification (NCBI taxonomy): domain Eukaryota; kingdom Viridiplantae; phylum Streptophyta; class Magnoliopsida; order Asparagales; family Amaryllidaceae; genus Allium; species Allium cepa. Next base: position 225,234,002 of record CM060928.1, read on the forward strand.
TCATCCTAAAAGAACAAAAAGAATTTATACGTACAGTATAGCACCTTACCATATAATTATCATGTTTCTCCTAGATACTTTCAAAGTCACGTTTTGGTCCAGATTTGATAGTCGGTTATTTAACTATCAAATAACAATCATTCAACATGGATTCGATTTCATATGAAATGCTCCAAGCCTTTATTAATTAATCTTTGATTAATAAAATCACTTATAAACTTGATCAAAAGATCCTTTCAAAACACTTCACTAAACCCCTAACATTCCATTATACTCGAAAAAAACAATATAAGTATTTACCAAAACATTTTGGAAATTCCCTTTCCTCAAAATTCCATATTAAATGGCCAAACAATTCCCTTTCAAAAACATCACCTCCTATAAAAAAAAATTACGTATCCCTTACAAAAATTCTTTTATAAGTTCCCTTCACATTACAAGCCACTTAAAAGTTTTCAAACTAGATTTAAAACTTCCTTCAAAAATATCTAAATTGATTTATAAAATCTCTTTCTTTTTTTAAAACTATTTAAAAATCCTCCTTCATAATTCCTTTATAAAATATCATTTTCAAGATATCGTTTGTAAATCACTTTAGGTAAAACCTTTTATTTAATAAACCCCTTTTTAAAACAAGATATTATTTAAAAATAACTTTTAAAATAATAATAAAATTTAAAAATCATTTTTAATCTTTAAACCCAAATTGATTAAAGAATTATAATTAATTAAAAAGCATACTTTAGTAATTCGAAAGGAGGCTTAGCAATCCTAATGGTACTGATTTAAATTACCATTCAATTTAATTCTAATGCACTTAACAATTATTTACACAGGTCAACATATATGCAAATACAGCTCATATCCAAATCAGGGAATAACATGTTAATATGAACTAACTATCATATACAAGTCCAAATAACATAGTACCAAGATTGTGATTTGTCCCTTTAAACAAATTTCCAAACAATTCGACCAATTCATAGCAGAATGAGGATTTATTCCACTAACACATGTCCATACAAGCAAACCAACAAACAATAAATTTATAGCAGGATGAGGATTTATTCTACTAATACATGTCCAAACAACCTAACAATCTACATTATAACTCATCACAGTTATATGGTTTCTTAATGGTAGCAACACTTGAATCACTTATATTCAAAACCATCTTTGAAAAAGAAGTACCGTTGAACAATTTTACGTTTGAAGACCAAAGGATTTTAAACCCTTTTAAAAATAATTAACTATAAGTTAAATCCTTATTAAATCGTAATAAACCTTATTTAAATCTTAAATTAGTTTAAATAATTAATTAAGAAATAATTAAACCTTAAACAAATAATTAAAGAATAATTAATTATTAAATAAATAATTAAACCTTAGTTAATCCCTCATTAATTATTAAATAATAATTTGAACTGTCATTAATAATTAAATAATAATTAATATCAAATAAGTTATTAAATAATATTTAATTAAAAGTTAAATAATAAATTAACATTTAATAAATAATTTATTTTTATTTTAAAAAATTAATTAATTTATAAATTAAAAATAATTAAACACTTGATTAATAATTAATTAGTAATTATTCTTACACTTAAAATAATAATTAATTAAGAATAAATCATATACTTAACTCATAATTAATTAAATAAATAAATAATTAAGTAAAATAAATCTTAACTTTAAAAGGGAATTAATTAACAACTAATCTTTAATTAATAAAAGTTAATGAACCTTGTTTAATCCTTAAGTAATTATTAATTTTTAAAATTTAATTGAATAAAAATTAATTATTAAATCTTAATTAACTTCATAAAGCATTAATATTAAGTTTATAAAATATTTACAAACATTTTTAAGTTTTATAAACCAAATTTTTCAAAAATTGGATTTTTAAAGCGCAACTGCATACATAGCGACTATCGCTATAGATACCCGTAATTTCACTTTACTAACTGTTTTACGTACTAACTTACTTTAGCTTCAAGATAATATTAACACATATAACATATCCAAGTTCATATACACCAAATTATATCATCACCAAACATAACCAAAGATCGCAACTTTTATAACCAACATATCCAAACAATACCACAATCCAAACCAAACATTTATATATATGTATGTATATATAACCACATAACCAATACACATATATATAAGTAATTTTTTTCCAAAAAGTTAATAAGTTTACTCACCAAAGGTTTTGAAAAATTGAAATACTTCAGCGCTCGGAAAGCTTGAAAAACCACAAATTCTTCTCGAAAATGGGTCATTTTGCACTCGACGTTTGGAACATTTCCTCTCGGATTTTGGAAAAGTGGCCAAATAAAAAGTTTTAGACCATTCTTTCCCCTATCATTTAAAAAAATTATTCAAAAAGGTTAAAATTTGAGGAATTTATGGCCAAGACAGGGAGGGGTATTTTCGGACATCAAAATCTAGGTTCAAAGACACTCTTGCAAAAACGAATTTTTGGAGCATCAAAGCTCGAAATCAGAATAAATGGTAAACCAAAAAGTTGTAGCCAATGTAAATATAAATGGTTTGAAGAAAATCTTAATATGCTCGAGTATATAAGAAGTTATGGCCAAATGCAATTGAGGTAAAAATAGAGGAATTTGAATGGAAAAGGAGTTTGAAGCTAAGTTTAAAATGTTTTAAAAAGTTTAAAACGAAAATAAAATCTTTATAATGTTAAATGAAGCCATCAAAGGCCATTAGAATCTAAAATAATGAAGAAGAGAGTTTAAAAAAATAGAAATGAAATTAAAATGAGAAAATTAGTATATATATGTATATATATTATGTGAACAAGTCAAACTACCTAACTAACCTTGTCCTTTCCCCCCTCTCCATGCTTGCCACGTTACATTGATTGTCCCCCTTCCATGACATGGTCCAACATACATTTAATACTCAAAGTATTCAAGTTGCCAATATGTCAATTCATGTTCCCCTGATGTGACATTTTCTTTTATCTCTTTATTATAGTTGCCAAAGTGTCACATCATCATTTTCTTAACTTAATCAATTACACTTAACCCTAATTAAATTACTAACCTATGTTTATGTGAAGACCCGCAAATCCGTACTCCTTGAATATACACTAATGTCCATAGATTAACTCAAGATGAACAGAAATACGAATGCTCAATGTTTAAGAAAAAGAAAAAGAAAGAGGGAGAGAGGAAAGATAGAAAATGGAGGGAAAAGAAAATAGAAAATAGAACGGAATAGAAAACAGCAGAACAACATCAGAATCTCACAATCGCAGCGGAACAACATATAATAAATAAATGAATAATCTTTAAACAAAGAACTATATCAGTTATTACATTACATCATATTTCATTACATCATATCATCAGAGTGTACAACAACAACAAACAGCGGAAAAGAAATACTATATACTAGTAATACGCCATGCCATCCATCTTGCCTCCAGCAACTCCTGAATATCCAGAATATCCTGATAAACCTTAACTCTTGACTGCCCGTGTGGAAATTGGTGGGCACCCAGAGTTTAGGAAGGAAAACAATAAACTCCGAGTCAGTCATGTGACTGGTGTGGGAACTCAAAACAGTTTATTTATCTTTGAAAACAAAATAGAGGAATATTTTTAAAGTCAATTCGCAATGCTTTTAAAGATGAGACTACCATAAGGCCTCCCGCACACACACACAATGCAAACGCAGAATCGGAGGGGATTTCTCCTTATGAAAGTCAAAGATGCTTGATACGTATTAAAAAGAACATTTGATATTATTACTAGTGCATAGCGTAGGAAATATTTCGAAAGTAGAATATAAATCTTAGCCAACATACGACCATTATCGTATGCCTACTATAGCTAACTATGTTCAATAGCTGATTACCGCCACATTCCATAGCAGGTTATACAACTAAAACCATACAAGTCTCGTATTGTTTCTTTGGATTTCCAACGAATGATCAGGCCAAGGAACTTCCCATTGCCACATGAGAATGCCTCTGGATGGACATCCCCGAGAACCAAACCGGATCTCTACCAACACAAGGCCGGGTTACCCCTAACTGAGTAACAACTGACCGAATATGTCATCCCCCGGTCCTTTGGGACTTTTCAACCGAGCGCTCGTAATCAATTCACACAATCATAAAGTGCTTTCAACATGAGTAAGTATCTGGGCTCCATACCATGATACCACCCTTTTCTAGAAGGAAATGCACATATCCTAAAGGGCGCTATCCCTCATAACCTTGCTGCATCTTTCCTGTTTTGACCATTCCCGCGGTGTGAGGCTCGACGAAGTCACGTCCACAAAAACATACTTTATACAAAAGCCATGCTTTAGGTCAACAAATGATCATAGAAATGATCACCAGGATAGATGATCAAACAAATGATCCTATCACAAATAATCAACACAATGATCATTTCACAGCAACACTCGGCATGTCACATTACCAAATTGGGAATATATCGCTGATAGCATTCAACTACATAACCTCTGAGCTCGTACGTCTCAGAGAAGGGTGTTAAGCTAAAAGAATAAATTCTCCGCCACCAACAGAAATATATTTGAAATAAATCTTCTTTATATCTCAATCTGTAACGTTAGACATACAATCCATACAAGTCTGTTCCGGGCTCGAACAGAACCGAAGGCACTTACAAAGAAGTCCTTGCAATCCGGATATCCACAATCCTGATCGGATTTCCCATCACTTAGGGAGTCTCTATACCGTTGCAACTCAGTGCAGAGACAATCGATAGGTCATCCTATCGCTCTCACAAATATCCGGTCTTCAACACCAGTCATCAATGCTATCCATTACGTCGTATCACTATTCGGAATGGGTAATCCGAATAACGAGCGCAATAATTTAAAAATAAGTGTAGCATTCAAATTCAACAAATCACAACAAATACCTTTCAAAGGTAAATATTGATAGTCGGTTATTGAACTATCAATGGATATGCACACATCACCAGATTCCAAATAATTTTTCAAATTATTTATTTCCCAAAAATATCTTTACAAGATATATAATTTCAATATGTCAAAAATAAATCAATATTTATCTTTAAACAACTTCCTTTTCATTCATAAATTCTATAGTGAATTTATATTTCAAAATATTTATGAATAAACGATTTCAATTATTCATTTTCAATTTATCTTCAAAAAGATAAATTCTCAAAATATTCACTTTATATTGGAAAACATTTCCATACTTACTTATTAAGTAATTCTCAATCCATTTATTTTCAACACTTGGAAAATATTCAATATACTTAAATCGAGATTAAGTATATATTTCATTCTTTAAGGAAATCATTCTCTTAAACATATTTATTTGGGCCAAAACGAATGTTGCGTAAAACATCGTTACGACAACCCAAAATCACTAGTATAGGGATTCGAAATTAGAATAGATATATAAATCCCAATACTATACAAAACATTTCCTTTCGGAAATCATTTACTATAACAATAGTGCTGTAGTCCACCATTTCCTTCTATTTCTCGAAAACGTCTATTTCAACAATAAATGTTGAAATCTATGGTTTCGAATCTCAACATATTTAAAACATCGTTAGATCGTTTTAATTCTGTTTAAAATATCACATCCTAAACATTTTCTTTAACATATTATTCACTATTCAAAAACGTGAATATACTTTGTTAACAAATTTCATCCTTTTATTCATTTTATTTCAAAGGATTATTCACAGTCAAAAACGTGAATATAACTCCATTAATAGGTTTCAACAATTTACTTATCAAAATAAGTCGTTTGCAAATTTATAAAACAACGTTTATAAATTCCATTTCTATTTATTTTACCACAACTTCCTTTATAAGTCTCCTTTATTAACCTATTTTCAATTATAACTCAATTATATACTAAAATTCATATTATAAGTTAAACACTTATAATTTATTTGTTTACAAAAATCGTTCCTTTGAACTTCATAATTATGAATCTTATAACTTATAAGATTCAATTATTTATCCAAAAATATTCCTTTAATTACTTTACAAATTTTACAAACCAACTGCTTATAAAATTCCATTTATACTTCACCGTTTATAATTCTATAAATTTCATTCATTTATGAAATTCATTCACAATTCATTCTAACACTTATAAAAACTCGTTTTATAATTCCAATATTTTAATTTATAAATATCAATTTACAATCTTTTATATAAATCAATTTATATTACTATTTTAAAACATCTTTAATCTCCTTTATAACTTCACCATTTTGATTTATAAAATAATCAAATTTCATAAATCCTCATTCTAAGCTTTTTATAATAAATTCAGAAATCCCGATTTACACTATTTTATAACATTAAAATTTATACGTTTATTTATTTAATATGAATCAATTCCAAAATATTTTATAAACGTATACTTTCAAAAATCACTTTAAAATCATTTTAAAATTCCAAAATTTGGACCAATGATGCTACACACCAAATAGTCAATCACGACAACAATGATATTCAAAATATCTGAATTCAAATAAATACTGTTGAGGAATCCAGTTGAATCCCTCCAACCTGTTTTCCTGCATCCACAAACATTAGCACAATACCAATTCCGCTCCAGTACGGAATTATCGCGGTATATGGGATTTAAAATATTATCCGCTTAATAGACGGCGCAATAGGGTCTCATCCGCTATACAAATGCGGGAAATCAATCAACTGCAATATATACATATGCCAATATATATATATTGCTATTATATATAATACCAATTTCACTATTTATGAAATATTCGCGGTATATGTTTTTAATAAATAACATCCGCTTACTAACGGCGCATAATGTCTATTTTAACAATCAATAGATAACAATCATCATTCAAACATGCATTCAGATATTTTAAATCTAACTATTTAAAATAAAATCGAAACCGATTCGATTGAGTGAGAAGTTCTCACCTTGATTTCAATTTCGTTTTAGCGATTTATTTCGAATTACTCGAAATTCTCACTAACTCCAAACGACTCCAATCCTACTTCATCGCGTAGTGCTCGTCCATACGATTCCAACGCAACTGGTTTCGCGCGTTTTCGACCTCGTATGAAAAAGTTATGATTTTATGAAGTTTACACGATTTTTTATATAATAATTTACAACCAAATTTCATTTAATTTATAACCTAACTATCCATAGCCGTAGGATCTCACAGCAACAAATCTTGGCCACTCCCTGCTTCATCTCCCCCCACGCGACTTCCTCCAGATATCCATACGCACGGCCGAACCCAAATAATAGAAATTAGGGTTCCAAATCGCGACAAACACAAACCACTTCGACTCGATCAGATGGTACCACCTTGAAGCCACGACCAAGAGCTATGCTCGGCTGCCCTGGGGTGGAGCTCGGCTGTCCCCTTTGCACGCAAAACAAGGCCGAACGTGTGCACTTCACGGCTAGATTCTGGCGATCACGATGCTCCGATGACGATCTTGACCGTATGAAATCGAAGATCTTGGAATGCTTAACGTTTTTGTAGTTGAACAAATTTGCTATAAGTGAATGGATTGCAAGAAATTGATGAATGAAATTCGACACTTTCTGGCCTTTGGTTCAAGAGATGGCGGCGGCTGCATATAGAATTAGGGTTTTGTTTATTTTTATTTTTTTTTGAGTGAGGGGGCTATTTATAGGGAATTTATGAACACTATTCATTCCGGAAATTCCGAACTCCGATTTACGCGCCGTAACTAGCGTTTCTGGGGTTTACCCCGCATTCCGGACACAATGGAATAGGTTTCGGAAGCTAATTCGGACATCTATGCGAGTTATGGCAATAAACGTTCAATTTAAATTAAACCGATTTAAACGATTTTCTAGGCGTTTTAATTTGTACCGGACAAACGGTAAATCCAATTGACACGAAATTTTAAACCTTACAATAATATCACATTACGGATCCGATGAAACTGGTTTCGTCGAAATCCGAGACTTTTTGAAAAATGGCTATTTTAACTCGCCAAATTAATAATAAAAACAATTCGATGCGTTTCGAGCTGCTACGATCAAACGATAACTCCGATTGCTACGAAAATTGAAATCCGGTAATAAATAATTATTACGGATCCAATGGAACTGATTTCGTTCAATTCTGAGACTGTTCAAAAATTGGCTATTTTCACTAGTCGATTTAATATTAAAATATTCAATTTTCACAAATAAACTTTTAATTCGATTTTAAAAGTTCTAAAATATCGTTCTAAATTCAATATGATAAAATAAAATTTTAGAAATCATTTTCAATCATATTTAACTCAATTTTCAATTATTTCCATAATTTAACATATAAAATTATCGATTTAATTATTCAATTAAATCCAATTATTCGAAATAAAATTTATTCGACTTATAAATTCACTTATTAATATTTAAAATAAATTAAATATTCAAATTTTAAATAATTAAAATTCTGGGTCGTTACAATCTTCCCCCCTTAAAAGAATTTCGTCCTCGAAATTATCAAGTAAGAAAAGTTACAGAATCTATCAACTTTCCAAAATCCATGGTTAAACTTCTTACAATACTTTACTAAGTTTTCAAATCATACTTAGTTATCTTTTCAAAAACAACTACTATTGTTTAACTTTCAACTCCAAATCAAAATTAAAGTTTTCAAAATTTTCCAATTTTCTCAAATTTTTTCTAACGCCTTAAAAATTCGCCATAGTCTCCTTTGCGCGGCTCGATCCGAAAAAAAAATGACAGTATATATATCACAAATATACATCTCATCAAGTAATGAGGCATCCCGCAGGGAAAAATGTAAAAGTACGATATTTAATCCGAGATATGTACCTTATATTTTATTAGCGAGCATATAAGGCTAATATAGCGCGAAAGCGAGCTCCAAATGCGAAGCAAACGCGATCCGCACCTACTAAACACTCAACAAACAACATGAGAATCATGCATATAGACAATAGTATCGATATACAACATATAGCAACATAATAACTATATATGCCAACATAGCAAATGCAAACAAACAACAAATGCAAACATCAACCAACTATCATCCAACTAACATTCATAACCAATAAATATTCATTCATATTCTCATCAATATTCAATGAAATAGGTTTTTCAATTTAATCATATTTGATTTATTAACAGTAGATGTTTTTACTAACATTCATTTTCAATTAGTTTATATCCGCTAATTCATATTCAAGTTGGTTCACTTCCAAATCAAATTCAATTCTATTTAAGATTCACTTAACTTCCAATTGGGTTTTAATTACTTTAGCTTTCAATTTCATTAACTCGATTTCATTAACACTTAATGAATTATATACAATCAACTAACAATCATATAACAACCAATGTATATTAATTACAACCAAATTCCTTTGCTTATCAATTGGTTTAATTAAATTGATTTTTATTCAACTATTCAACTTCCAATAACATTAGAATTTAATGAATTAACACTTATATTCATTATTTCATATCAGCTAAATTCACATTCAATTGATTTACATTCAATTCATTAATTCAATTCAATTACAAAAGTTGAATTTCATTACATATAACTCAAGTTCATATCTATCACTTAACTTCATTAATTTACTTTGATACTAATATCAACTTCATTCAACATCTCTTAAGTTATACTTCCATTTTACAAACATCACTTGGTTTTACATAACTTAAATTCCAACTTATAAATCAATTCAGATTCTAAATTCTAAGTAAATTTCCATTTAACTTTAAATTCATTTTTATTTATAACTCATATTCATAAATATATTCATTAGTTTCACTTCTTATATATAAGTTTATTTCACAATTGTAAATCACATTAATTATAATTCAACTCTTATAATTCTTTTTACTTATACAATTATTCTTTTATTTAGATTATTCAAACAACTAAACAATCAACTTATATACTTTAATAATTTTGAAAAATTATCCTTTATATATAAAAATAATCAAGTAAAATTATTCCATTTACCCAACTTAAAACAATATTGTGCCGAATTGTTCTATTCAAATGTTTATAAACCCCTTCGGCATAGTTGTCGAGACCGTGCTGACGAAGGTTCATATGCCACTCAATAAACCAATCATCACAATATAAAACAATTTTATATATTCACTAACAAATACGCTCTCATAGCTATTATTACACTCAACTCATTCTAGAGTACTACTGACTCTATCTCTAATGAGTAATACCCAACAGAACCATGGTTGTCGCTTAACCATATGCTTTGATACCACCTGTGAAGACCCGCAAATCCGTACTCCTTGAATATACACTAATCTCCATAGATTAACTCAAGATGAACAGAAATATGAATGCTCAATGTTTAAGAAAAAGAAAAAGACAGAGGGAGAGAGGAAAGATAGAAAATGGAGGGAAAAGAAAATAGAAAATAGAACGGAATAGAAAACAGCAGAACAACATCAGAATCTCACAATCGCAGCGGAACAACATATAATAAATAAATGAATAATCTTTAAACAAAGAACTATATCAGTTATTACATTACATCACATTTCATTACATCATATCATCAGAGTGTACAACAACAACAACAAACAGCGGAAAAGAAATACTATATACTAGTAATACGCCATGCCATCCATCTTGCCTCCAGCAACTCCTGAATATCCAGAATATCCTGATAAACCTTAACTCTTGACTGCCCGTGTGGAAATTGGTGGGCACCCAGAGTTTAGGAAGGAAAACAATAAACTCCGAGTCAGTCATGTGACTGGTGTGAACTCAAAACAGTTTATTTATCTTTGAAAACAAAATAGATGAATATTTTTAAAGTCAATTCGCAATGCTTTTAAAGATGAGACTACCATAAGGCCTCCCGCACACACACACAATGCAAACGCAGAATCGGAGGGGATTTCTCCTTATGATAGTCAAAGATGCTTGATACGTATTAAAAAGAACATTTGATATTATTACTATTGCATAGCGTAGGAAATATTTCGAAAGTAGAATATAAATCTTAGCCAACATACGACCATTATCGTATGCCTACTATAGCTAACTATGTTCAATAGCAGGTTACCGCCACATTCCATAGCAGGTTATACAACTAAAACCGTACAAATCTCGTATTGTTTCTTTGGATTTCCAACGAATGATCAGGCCAAGGAACTTCCCATTGCCACATGAGAATGCCTCTGGATGGACATCCCCGAGAACCAAACCGGATCTCTACCAACACAAGGCCGGATTACCCCTAACTGAGTAACAACTGACCGAATATGTCATCCCCCGGTCCTTTGGGACCTTTCAACCGAGCGCTCGTAATCAATTCACACAATCATAAAGTGTTTTCAACATGAGTAAGTATCTGGGCTCCATACCATGATACCACCCTTTTCTAGAAGGAAATGCACATATCCTAAAGGGCGCTACCCCTCATAACCTTGCTGCATCTTTCCTGTTTTGACCATTCCCGGGGTGTGAGGCTCGACGAAGTCACGTCCACAAAAACATACTTTATACAAAAGCCATGCTTTAGGTCAACAAATGATCATAGAAATGATCACCAGGATAGACGATCAAACAAATGATCCTATCACAAATAATCAACACAATGATCATTTCACAGCAACACTCAGCATGTCACATTACCAAATTGGGAATATATCGCTGATAACATTCAACTACATAACCTCTGAGCTCGTACGTCTCAGAGAAGGGTGTTAAGCTAAAAGAATAAATTCTCCGCCACCAACAGAAATATATTTGAAAGAAATCTGGTTTATATCTCAATCTGTAACGTCAGACATATAATCCATACAAGTCTGTTCCGGGCTCGAACAGAACCGAAGGCACTTACAAATAAGTCCTTGCAATCCGGATATCCACAATCCTGATCGGATTTCCCATCACTTAGGGAGTCTCTATACCGTTGCAACTCAGTGCAGAGACAATCGATAGGTCATCCTATCGCTCTCACAAATATCCGGTCTTCAACACCGGTCATCAATGCTATCCATTACGTCGTATCACTATTCGGAATGGGTAATCCGAATAACGAGCGCAATAATTTAAAAATAAGTGTAGCATTCAAATTCAACAAATCACAACAAATACCTTTCAAAGGTAAATATTGATAGTCGGTTATTGAACTATCAATGGATATGCACACATCACCAGATTCCAAATAATTTTCCAAATTATTTATTTCCCAAAAATATCTTTACAAGATATATAATTTCAATATGTCAAAAATAAATCAATATTTATCTTTAAACAACTTCCCTTTTCGTTCATAAATTCTATAGTGAATTTATATTTCAAAATATTTATGAATAAACGATTTCAATTATTCATTTTCAATTTATCTTCAAAAAGATAAATTCTCAAAATATTCACTTTATATTGGAAAACATTTCCATACTTACTTATTAAGTAATTCTCAATCCATTTATCTTCAACACTTGGAAAATATTCAATATACTTAAATCGAGATTAAGTATATATTTCATTCTTTAAGGAAATCATTCTCTTAAACATATTTATTTGGGCCAAAACGAATGTTGCGTAAAACATCGTTACGAAAACCCAAAATCACTGGTATAGGGATTCGAAATTAAAATAGATATGTAAATCCCAATACTATACAAAACATTTCCTTTCGGAAATCATTTACTATAACAATAGCGCTATAGTCCACCATTTCCTTCTATTTCTCGAAAACGTCTATTTCAACAATAAATGTTGAAATCTATGGTTTCGAATCTCAACATATTTAAAACATCGTTAGATCGTTTTAATTCTGTTTAAAATATCACATCCTAAACATTTTCTTTAACATATTATTCACTATTCAAAAACGTGAATATACTTTGTTAACAAATTTCATCCTTTTATTCATTTTATTTCAAAGGATTATTCACAGTCAAAAACGTGAATATAACTCCATTAATAGGTTTCAACAATTTACTTATCAAAATAAGTCGTTTGCAAATTTATAAAACAACGTTTATAAATTCCATTTGTATTTATTTTACCACAACTTCCTTTATAAGTCTCCTTTATTAACCTATTTTCAATTATAACTCAATTATATACTAAAATTCATATTATAAGTTAAACACTTATAATTTATTTGTTTGCAAAAATCGTTCCTTTGAACTTCATAATTATGAATCTTATAACTTATAAGATTCAATTATTTATCCAAAAATATTCCTTTAATTACTTTACAAATTTTACAAACCAACTGCTTATAAAATTCCATTTATACTTCACCGTTTATAATTCTATAAATTTCATTCATTTATGAAATTCATTCACAATTTATTCTAACACTTATAAAAACTCGTTTTATAATTCCAATATTTTAATTTATAAATATCAATTTACAATCTTTTATATAAATCAATTTATATTACTATTTTAAAACATCTTTAATCTCCTTTATAACTTCACCATTTTGATTTATAAAATAATCAAATTTCATAAATCCTCATTCTAAGCTTTTTATAATAAATTTAGAAATCCCGATTTACACTATTTTATAACATTAAAATTTATACGTTTATTTATTTAATATGAATCAATTCCAAAATATTTTATAAACGTATACTTTCAAAAATCACTTTAAAATCATTTTAAAATTCCAAAATTTGGACCAATGATGCTACACACCAAATAGTCAATCACGACAACAATGATATCATATATCGATATGATAATCCATCAAATATCAAAATATCTGAATTCAAATAAATACTGTTGAGGAATCCAGTTGGATCCCTCCAACTTGTTTTCCTGCATCCACAAACATTAGCACAATACCAATTCCGCTCCAGTACGGAATTATCGCGGTATATGGGATTTAAAATATTATCCGCTTAATAGACGGCGCAATAGGGTCTCATCCACTATACAAATGCGGGAAATCAATCAACTGCAATATATACATATGCCAATATATATATATTGCTATTATATATAATACCAATTTCACTATTTATGAAATATTCGCGGTATATGTTTTTAATAAATAACATCCGCTTACTAACGGCGCATAATGTCTATTTTAACAATCAATAGATAACAATCATCATTCAAACATGCATTCAGATATTTTAAATCTAACTATTTAAAATAAAATCGAAACCGATTCGATTGAGTGAGAAGTTCTCACCTTGATTTCAATTTCGTTTTAGCGATTTATTTCGAATAAAATTAAACGGACGTTTAATTTTACCCGAAATTCTCACTAACTCCAAACGACTCCAATCCAACTCCATCGCGTAGTGCTCGTCCATACGATTCCAACGCAACTCTTTTCGCGCGTTTTCGACCTCGTATGAAAAAGTTATGATTTTATGAAGTTTACTCGATTTTTTATATAATAATTTACAACCAAATCTCATTTAATTTATAACCTAACTATCCATAGCCGTAGGATCTCATAGCAACAAATCTTGGCCACTCCCTGCTTCATCTCCCCCCATGTGACTTCCTCCAGATATCCATACGCACGGCCGAACCCAAATAATAGAAATTAGGGTTCCAAATCGCGACAAACACAAACCACTTCGACTCGATCAGATGGTACCACCTTGAAGCCACGACTAAGAGCTATGCTCGGCTGCCCTGGGTTGAACTCGGCTGTCCCCCTTGCACGTAAAACAAGGCCGAACGTGTGCACTTCACGGCTAGATTCTGGCGATCACGATGCTCCGATGACGATCTTGACCGTACGAAATCGAAGATCTTGGAATGCTTAACGATTTTGTAGTTGAACAAATTTGCTATAAGTGAATGGATTGCAAGAAATTGATGAATGAAATTCGACACTTTTTGGCCTTTGGTTCAAGAGATGGCGGCGGCTGCATATAGAATTAGGGTTTTTTTTTTTTTTTTTGAGTGAGGGGGCTATTTATAGGGAATTTATGAACACTATTCATTCCGGAAATTCCGAACTCCGATTTACGCGCCGTAACTAGCGTTTCTGGGGTTTACCCCGCATTCCGGATACAATGGAACAGGTTTCGGAAGCTAATTCAGACATCTATGCGAGTTATGGTAATAAACGTTCAATTTAAATTAAACCGATTTAAACGATTTTCTAGGCGTTTTAATTTGTACCGGACAAACGGTAAATCCAATTGACACGAAATTTTAAACCTTACAATAATATCACATTACGGATCCGATGAAACTGGTTTCGTCGAAATCCGAGACTTTTTGAAAAATGGCTATTTTAACTCGCCAAATTAATAATAAAAACAATTCGATGCGTTTCGAGCTGCTACGATCAAACGATAACTCCGATTGCTACGAAAATTGAAATCCGGTAATAACTAATTATTACGGATCCAATGAAACTGATTTCGTTCAATTCTGAGACTGTTCAAAAATTGGATATTTTCACTAGTCGATTTAATATTAAAATATTCAATTTTCACAAATAAACTTTTAATTCGATTTTAAAAGTTCTAAAATATCGTTCTAACTTCAATATGATAAAATAAAATTTTACAAATCATTTTCAATCATATTTAACTCAATTTTCAATTATTTCCATAATTTAACATATTAAATTATCGATTTAATTATTCAATTAAATCCAATTATTCGAAATAAAATTTATTCGACTTATAAATTCACTTATTAATATTTAAAATAAATTAAATATTCAAATTTTAAATAATTAAAATTCTGGGTCGTTACAGTTTATAACATTGCATATATTTGAATACACACACACACACACGAATATGTACTAAACATTTCAAATAACTTTTATATGATGAAACATCGAAAATTCGAAAAACAGTTTCTAGTCATATTTTTTATTTTTCATCAAACTAAATAGATTTGTAAACAAATTTTGAAAACTATTTCATCATCATTATTTATTATTAAAAAGATTTTTATTTTTCATTATAAAACCTATATGTTGAATATCTAAAATTAATTCAATATCCGCAAATCAAAGCAGTGAAATTCTGGGTCGTTACATACATATAAAGTTTTCAATCAAAAGTTTTTATTTGTTTGATAAAGTCAAAACTTTAGATTTGAAATTCAATATAAAAGAAAGTCTAATTTTGATTTGGTAAATAGTTTACAAGATTAACTTTCTTAATTCACTACTTCATTCATTACCATTTATTAGATTCGAATCTAAAATTCAAATGCTTGCAGTTACAACTTTATATTTATACATTTGGTAAAATAACATTTTGAATGACGAATGATTTTAAGACATAAAATTCAAAACACTTGAATCATAACTACCATTTCTTAGGTTAATCATACATATTAAGTTTTAATTTAACCATGGATACATAATCAAACCCTTTTATAAAATAACATATTGAATATTAGATTTGAAATTCAAATTAAAACAATGATTTAGAGATATTGAAATATATTATAATAATTTTTTAAATGAAAAAAAACATACACATACATGTGTGTGTCTTACGATGTCCAAAACAATTTTTTTCTTAGATAAAAAATCTATAATTCAATATTACTTAATGACTAAAATGCATGATTTAATCATAGATAATTGGATGAAACAACATATGTGAACATGGAATCGTTATATAAATTATCCAACAAATGATAATGTGAATTTAAATATAAACAATAGATATGCATTGAAGATGTTGATCACATCTTTGAATGGTATATCATCCTAGACCTAATCTGAAGAGTTTTCCTTTTGTAATACGTTGATTTGAAATTTCTCCTCAGATCTCAAGTAGATTCACACCCAGCTTTGCAAGAGAAGGATAAACCAATTTATTTTATTTTATGTTTATATTTGATTTGGAATTGATAGAATTTTGGAAATGTCTTATTTGATTTTCGGTGATGGATGATGGGATTTGTTCAAATGAGAGAATATTTCTTATTCTCTCTTTAAAACTTACACTTTAAATTCTCAATTAATTTTTCAATTAAATATTCATCTTTAGCATAATGGGCCACATCATTCCAACACATGGATAATTATTTCCAAAAGCTTGTTAAGCAATTTACTATATTTAAAACCCGTTTAAATTAATACTGATATTGTATGTCGATACTCTATAACTTTTATTTATACATCCAAATAATTACTAACAACATCAAGACATCAAATAAGTTAAATAATAATTAGTATTTCTCAAATATTAACTAGTTTTATTAATTTACAACATTTTATTAATTAGTAAAATTGCGTGGTTTTTTTTGGGAATCCACAAATAGGGTTGTCCCACTTAGAGGTGTGAATTCAGCTAGCCGTTCATATTGAACAATTCAAATATTAACGTTCACATGCTACCTTAGCTAGTGATTTGACATTTTTGCCGAATTCATCGCTTATAAAACTTTTCAGTAAAATAACATTTTCTAATTTCTTAAGTGGTACCAATTAGTAGCGATTATTTACATCAATGCTCTTCACAACTTGTGTAGTTAAAGCGCTTAGCGGTTCCATAGAGGCGGAGGTGCAAAAAATTATATATTTAGCTAGAAATAGGGAGGTGCAAAAAGCTTTAATAAATATAAAACCAAATATTTAAATTTAATTCATTCTAATTTTCACATCCTTTATGTAAGAAAAATAAAATAACCATACGAAGAATATCATAATATAGGCAGTCTAGATTTGGTGACTATAATAGATTTCTTAACTTATATTGAGCACTCATGCCTTAAAATTAGGTCTTTATTTTAATTTTGTTGATTTGGATCAAAAGGGAACAAGTCAAATCAACCTTTTGATATAAATTTTGCTAAAGTCGATGCTAAAATGCCTTGATTTAGCAAGCGTATTGGAAAATAACGGGGCTTAAAGTAGATCTACCGTTTAACAACACTATATTGAAAAAGCATAACGGTCAAAGAGAGCTACGTACTATAGCAGGGATTTTACTGGAATTTAGCGGTGCTTTAACTACACAGTCGTCAATAGTATATAACTTTAGAAATTATGGAATTTAATTTCCTCAAAATTCTAATGTCATCCACATTTTACTTTGTTAGTCCATAAACAAAATCTTTGGTTCAACGATAACATTTGTTATTAATCGTACTAATCTAACCATAGATTTTATCTTTGATTGACTATAGTTGACTATGATACTAACCTCATATAAACTTATTAGACAAATTCTCTATTGAATATTGCTTCACTTCCAATGCTTCAACACAAACCCAACTATAGTCATTCGATGGACGTCTTGCTATGATTTAACTATAATCAAAGTAGATTGTCCAATTTGAATTTCAACAGCATTCTCAAATCGAGAGAGTTGTTTCATGTTGTCAATTTATGTTTCCTGTTTGGTGCCTGTAGCATTTGGAGAGCGTTGCGTACTCTGGTCTAAATGGATATATTGATATCCTTTCTTGAAACATCACAACCATGAATATTTAAAATAGAATATTATTTTATTTTGTGGTTAATTACTCATAATTGCCACTAGTGGCAATAACAGTCACATAACATTTCATTTAAGGATTTACTTATTTATAAACTTTAAGTTAATTACTTATTAATTATATGACTATATAACAAAGTGTATAATAGAAATCAAATACATTTATTATAAACAACATCGGTCATGAAGTTAGATATATGTAATGAATTACGTAATTATCCCTAGGACATACCCTTAACTCTATCAATCTCCCACTTTCACTTAATTATCATGGAATCTTATTCCCATTCCTTTGATCAGTTTTCTTAAAGTTGATTGAGTTAGTCCATTAGTAAACAAATATGTTTTGTTGTTTTAAATATCAACTTTGTCAATCAACTCTCTCTAACACTGATAAACTGTTATGTCATGTGGAATTCTTCAGAATATATTTCTCGACTTCTAATCAGCATTTCTTTCACGATCTATTTGGCGGCATTATTACCATATAATAATGTTAAGTGATTCTCAACATCTGGAATCACTCCCAGTTCAGTTATAAATTTATGCATTATACAACTTTTTTTCCGTGCTCTTCAATGCGATATACTTAGCCTTTTAGTCAGCCACAACCTTTTGTTTTAGAACAATTACAAGTTAAAGTTCCTTACTATGATTCATTTGAAATGGGATTGATATAGTATACTCGATATGACTTATGAAGTTCGAGTCTGAGTAATCCTTCAAAAGGAGTTCGTTGTTTTCAGTAACAGTTCTCTAGTATTTTTCTAATACTCGAGAATACTCTTACCAATTAGTGATCTTAATTCAGATTTAATACTTGCTCGATTACCATTTACATAAGCGATAAGCGATATGGTAGACATATAACACATATGATATTTCTTATTTCTAATGCATAAGTAATCTATCTCATATGCTCAAATTAGTCATTTTAATATGGGTCTATATATATCGTATAAGGCAATCTAACATTATTTTATACTGTTTATAAGAGATGTCATTTTAAATCTAATATCAAGTATTATACACCCAAAAAAATGATTATAATATTTGTACATCATTAATAATCGATTATAAAAATGATCGGAAAATATTTTCATAATAGAAAGTCAATGCATCTAACCAATTATTCCTAAGGGTTCATATCAGAATAGTATTAGTTGATGAAAGTTACTTTGGTATCAAGAAAAGTAAAGTCAATTTTTTTTTCTAAATTCCAATCGAATGTAATCGAATCTAGTATAGTATGAACTGGCGATCAGAACATATATGGATAGAACTTACAAGTTTTTGGTTTACGTATAGTTTATGTTTATACCTCTTTCTTATAGACACACGTTGCCTCTGCATTTTGATTGCAAACTGAATTTTTGATTTCTTTGTCAAAATATTGCTCAATTATGATGCTCATTGAATGATTTTGTATCAATTCTTGGATATATCCAAAAAACCTACAAACTCAATATCGCTCACACTGATCTTGAAACACTTTAGTTGTTGAGTGCAAACAACCTATTCTAAATCATTATTTAGAATTTTTCTTATATAAAATTTTTACAAAACTCGAAATCATATTGGCGATAATTTTGCACGTAAAATCCAAATTAAATTAAGCACGTTGAATGACGAATCAATTACACTAATTTCAATGTTTGAAATTTGCAATATTATTCATATAAACATTGCTTACTATATTCCAACTACATTGGCCTTCTTTTCGAAGATGCATTTGCGGTCGATGGATGATATCCCTTTAGGTGCAACTATCAAAATCATATTTGGATAATATATTCGGAATTCATTTTCGATTTGCATATCATGCCATATGATAGAGTCAATACTCTTAATGGCTAATTGACAATTGAGGAAATTCTTTTCTCGAAATTGATATGAAACTCAGTTTCACTTTAATATGTAAGAGTTCTTATTTGACATTCTAAGGAGTGGTGTATATTTTGGCTTAGTTAATTTCATTTCATTATACATGATCAGTTTTATCTTTGGATCGTATTCAAATCCACTTTACTAGTAATATTTTCTAAAAGAAATTTCTTCATCATGAAGTTGGCGATTCATGAAGTAGTGATTGTTTCTTAGTATACTGGAACACATATTCAAAAACATTTTTATTAACTGCCTTTATATAGAAATGATTTAGTTCCAAGTTTATACAATTTTTTGTTCATAATATAAGTTTCTCAATTAATATTGGTCTGCTTGGGGTGATCCATAACAGATCCCTCACAAACAATATTACGTGTAGCCGCTTGACTTACACAACATGTCAACTCCTTGGCCAATAATATGTAGGTGTTTCTTACAAAGTTTTGTCTTGTATGATCTCGTGAACTATTATTTAGATAAAATTAAGTTTAGCCTATGAATTTATCTTAAATACACATCCTAATAGAAATAGTTAACTCAACTTCACTCATTATCAATCATATTTTTTCAACAAAGTCCAATTACTCTTTACCGATATATCATTATGTATCATAAGAAGGAGTGACTTTTGACATCGAATCTTATTCATTCATAAGTACTTTTGGAACCCTTTCCAAATACACTCGCATATTCGATCGAACCGAAGTACTTTTTTTTACACACTACATTATTCATTTCTGTTTTAAATTCTATGAACTTATCATAGACATACTACATGTGTATCAAATGCACATGTTCATGTAACAATCCAAAATTTAACCTGTAATAATTAATTCGTTAATTAATTAGATAATAAAATAACATGTGAAATTATCGGAATTAAGCCATGGAAGTTGCACCATTGTGTCTGTGGTAATTTCTAGTCAATTTCTATATATAGAACGTCAGAATCCAAGTTAATATGAGCTAAGAACCCAAAAAAAATATGGAGGTCGATCGACTGGTCGACCTAGGCGCCTTGCCTTTTGGCAAGCGAACATTCGCTCATTCATTCGAACAAATCGGCATCGATTGAACATGTATTTTGCATCATTTTAACTGATTTGTTCCCTCCGTTTCTGTATCTGATGGCCCCTATTCAGCCTATGACGTGGTTGCACCTATTCAATCTTCAAATCCAACGGTCTGAGATCCACTTCTACACCTGTAAATAAACCCCTAGGCCTATCAATTTTTCTCATTCTAGGTTTTCTCAACTTAGGTTCACCTTTCTAGGAAGGACCCTAAATAAAATAATTTTTCCAAAGGAGAAATCATTATAAATTAAATTATTTTACAACTCCAAGTGGATCCGGGAATACCAAAGGAAGAGCTTAGGATCGGAGGTAGATGATTGTAATTATCTTAAGATTTCTTTAAGTAATATAAAATAATAGAGTTTCCAATAGTTGTAGTTTTACTACGATTTTTGGAATAGCCTTTTCAGTAGTTTATTTACAGTTTTTAGAATTATTTTCAGTCTATTCCCTTTCAGCTATTCTTTTTAGTAATTTTAATTCATTTTTGTTAATTATAATTTTTCCGGTTATTTACAGTATTTAGTTTATTTACTGTTATTTATGCATCTTCTTTCTGCACTTTGGATTTTCTTCAGTTCTCTTTTATTCCTCCTTCTTCTTTGCGTATGGATTAGAATATGATTAATGCGAATACGGATTAAATTGCAAGAAAATTGAAATAACGACATATAAGATGTAAATTTCAAAGCCTATAATATAAATGGAATTAGACTGAAATTACATGGAATTATGACGTTAATTGGACTGAATTAAAAAGATTGGCCTAGTTATAACTTAGAATTATAAGTAAAAAGAGTAAAAGATAAAAGAAGCTTATTTTCACACTTAGACCTTGGATTAAGTAATAAGCATGATTATAACGTAGGTTATAATAAGAAAAAGAACATAATAAGGCTTATTTTAGGACTTAGGAGCAATTAATAAGCACATATAGAAGAGAAAAATGTAAAGGCTTATTTAAATAATTTACCTAAGTTAATAAGCAAAGATGAAAGTAGGACCTGTACCTAATAGCATTCCCTAGTAGGCAAAACGGTAAACCTAGGGTATGCTTATGTTAAGAATGATAGTAATTGGTCAAATAGAAATCCAAATCACGGGATATTTGGATAAGGGGCGCGGCTAGATATTGTTTGGTTGAAGGGCCGGTACAAATGGCATTTCCCCTATAGATTCTATGGACACACGGTGATCTCACGTTAACTTGAAGTAAGATGAGGGACACGCTTATGCTAGAGTTGGAGGTAATAAGAAGACCCAATAGGTGGAGCAAAAGGTAGCATGGGCATGGTGGCAATTACGCGTGCAACTTCCATTCGGGTGCTCAATAATAGCTATGAGTTCCAAGCGCTTAGTATGGGTGTCTTCCGTAGACACCATTGCCTTCTTTGTAAGGAGTTGTATATGTCCTCTGGTCCACAGTAACATTCTGTGTAAGGAGTTATATATAGTATTTGGCCCATAGTAAATAAATGGCTTCTCTGTAAGGAGCTATATATGTCGTCTAGTCCACAGTAACATTCTATGTATGGAGTTATATATAGTGTCTTGATCACAGTAAATAAATGCCTTCTGCGTAGGGAGCTATATATGTCGTCCGGTCTACAGTAACATTTTGTGTAGAGATTTATATAGCAACTGGTCCGCAGAAAGGTGCTATGAAGTAGCAGGTCGATCAAAAAGGGTAGAATTAGGGTTACATCCTAATTACAAGATTAAGAATTCAGCGTAATCAAAGCAGAAATCAAGGACACGTGCAAGCAATCAAAGTTAACCTATCTTATAAATTGTGCAATATCTAATCTTACTTATTTTTAGTTTATCTCTTTCCTATTTCCTTTATTATCCTTATTTATGCTAGAACTGTTATAGAGTCTATTAGTTTTATCTTCCTTAAAGACTCTAGTAATTACTATCATTCACCAAACTTTAGTCTGACCCACTCCTCTATTTTCCTCTTCCCCCCATAGCAATCAAGGGAGAAGTCATAGATTGTTGTTGCTCTGCGGTTTCTTGGAGGAGTTCTCTTCTATGTATTTCTTTTATTTCATCTTTAGTTCTTTTTGTGTACTGGCATATTATGAGGGATTATGTACTCTGATTTTAAGACTATGAATTTTAATTTCATAGGACATGATGATTTTTGAGATACGGATGTTGTATTTGGTATTTGACTTATTTATGAAGAAATTATGAAGCTTTGTTTAAATAAGTTATTATTTTAGTTTCCGCTGTTTTTACCTATATTTTGTCGTGTGAATCTTAGCCTCTGTTAATTTCACTTATATCTACAACGCACCATGCCTTTTAGTGTGTCCTTTTGGGTATTTCAAGGGATGTGGGGTGTTTCACTTGGTATCAGAGCCTAAGGTTATAGGATTCCTAAAAAATTATTTTTGAAAGTAAAGTACTTTTCTAAATAACTTACTTTAAAGTATTTTTCAGGAAGGGACTTTTAGAAATGATTTTTTTAGTATAAAAGGAATTTTTATAAAAATATAAATATATAAATCTTTTAATTTATCTAGTGGGATTAGGACTCACTTGTCTTGAGATTTTGACCTTTCAACAAATCATAGACTGCAAGCAGTGGGTAACACTTTATCGGTTGTATCATATATAACACCTAATATGTGATCTTTTTCCTAATCTTATCTCGACCTTGAGGATGATTAATAAATTAAAATAAACACCCATACCCCTCATTTCACAACGAACTAATTATAATACATACACCTTGAGAAGATCAACAAATACATGCATTTATTTAATCTCGTCCAGTCAATATATTAAATAGTACTACACATAACATCCTTAGCTTGAGGAAGTTCAACAACTAAAGAGTTTGCAAGTAATCTATCAATTTATAAATGGTAAACCACACTTATATATTAAGAATCAAAACCTTTAACATATATATACACCGAGTGAGATCGATTTAGAGAACAATGTATTTCTTATAAAATACTGTCTGATTCATGTTTCGAACACATCTAAATTCATGATATACATGCTATACGCATGTACTCATTCCTTAAATTTATGTTGGATTTTTATAGTTATACATATGTTGATGAATATATAGTTATATAATTTTTAATTTATTTATAACTTTTATAATTTAATTAACTAATATAATGTGTGTGTCTATATAAATATATGTATGTATGTATGTATGTATGTATGTATGTGTGTATGTGTGTATGTATGTGTATGTATGTGTGTGTGTGTGTGTGTTATTAATTAAATCATATTTAATTTATTTAGTTTATTTAATATAAAAGTTTTGAAATTTTATATTATTCATCTTAAACCAGTTAAGATAAATATTAATTATAACATTGATAGTTAGTTTATATATACATATCAATATATGTATTCACATTAATTATTATAAAATATATTTGATGTTTAAATTAATTAGAAATTTTAATATAATTAATCTGTGTTAATTAATTAATTTTTAATATTAATTTAATTTAATTTAATTTAATTAGTCAAATTAATTAGATACATTATTATTTTCAAATTAATTATTCCCTCGAAACAATTTTGAAAAACTTTGAATTCAGTTTTTAACTTTTATAAAAAATTATTTTTACATTTTAAACTATATTTTAAATTTAAACTATATTTTAAATTTAAACTATATTTTAAATTTCGAACTTAATTTGATATTTAGCGCAAGTCCCAAATCAATTTAAGTCTTTGCTATTGGGCTAACCTTTTGGATTACTTCAGTTGGGTTGGGCTAATAGTTATAGAAGGAAGAATACTTGATTAGGTAATCCAAGCCTAAATACTTCTTTTTAGACACCTATCGGATGAGTATGCTGAATTAATTTGCCTTAAAGTTGCTAATTAGACCGTTTGACCATTTGGGGTCTTATACCATTGAAGGAACATAGCCAATTGGCAGTGGGTAAAATAGGTGAATTTTAAAAAAAATCATATTTATATCTTTGTTAGGCTTATGAAGCCTAAATGAGTTTATTAGATCCGATCTAATTACTTTAAATAAAATTTAATTTTATTTAATTTTCTAATTAATTAATCAATGAATTCAATTATTTGGTAATTTGTATATTATATAAGCACATCATAATATACTTATGCGTATATATAGTGCATGTGCAACATAAAATATAGTGTGCATAATTAATGTGTATGTATATAAATGCTGATATTTAATTCTATAATAGACACTATCGCCATCTGCATGCGAATATGTTGTTTCAAAACTATTATTTAAATATGTATGCATTTAATTATAAATGTTAAGATATAAAATTGAAGCACGGGTTGGTTTCAAATAGAAGGAGTATAAGAGACAAACTCTCCTTAATTTGCTTATTACTTTATTATGATATAATAATTCAAATGCATCTTTGACTATTTGAAATAAATAAATTTATTTATATGTATCCATAAAGTTTTCAGGAAAAATATTTTTAATTTATCTGACAGAGTTAAAACTTTAGATTTGGAATTCAATATCAATAAAAATCTAACTTTGATTTGGTAAATAATTTTTAAGACAAACTTTTGAATTCAGTCCTTCATTCATTGCCATTCATTAGTTCCGAATCTAAATTCAATTGCTTGTAGTTACAAATTTATATTTATGTATTTGGTACAACAAAAATTTGAATGACGAATGACTTTGGGACACTAAATTTAAAATATTTGAATAATAACTACCATTATTAGGCTATTTGTAACCTTTAATAGTATATGTTAAGTTTTAATACAATCACGGATATAGAATCAAACTATTTTGCAAAGTAACATATTGAATTTTAGATCTCAAATTCAAATTAAAACAATGATTTTGAGATATTGAAATATATTTTAATAACTTTGAAAAAAAACACACACACACACACACTCATATATATATATATATATAATATATATAATATGAAGTCCAAAAAACACAAGTTTTTCCTAAATCAATGAACTATAGTTCAATATTACTTAATGAATAAAACACCTCAACCTAATCATAGATAATTGGGTGAGACAACGTATGCGGATATGGAATTGTTTTATAAATTATCTAACAAATGACATATGTGGATTAAAAAGTAAACGAGAGTTATACCTTGAAGTTATTGCTATAGATCACACCTTTGAATGGTAACTCATCCTAGATTGTATCTTAAAAGTCTTTCCTTTTTGAACATCTTGACTTGATATTTCTCCTCGGATCACAAGCAGATCCACATCTAACTTTGCAAGATAATAATGAACCGCTTTTTTAATTTTATTTGATATTTGCATTTGATTTAAAGTTAATAAAAATTTGGAATTGTCGCATTTGAGTTTTGGCCATGGAAGGTTAGGATGAGAGAATAGAACGCAAATGAAAGAAAAATGAATCTAAGAAAGAACATGAAGGATGAGATTTGTTCAAATGAGAGAATAAAAACCTTTCTTATTCTCTCTTTAAAACTTTCGCTTTTAATTCTCAATTAATTTTCAATCAAATCTTCATCCATGTTCCTTCTTCTTTCTTTAACATGGCAGGCCACATCATGCCATCACATGGATAACTATTTTTAAAAGCTTAGTAAGTAATTAACAATTTAAAAGCTGTTCGAAAATTTACTGATATCGTATATCAATACATACATATATAAATTTTACATATATGCAAATAATTATCAACAACACCAAATCATAAAAAATTAAATAATAATCAATATTTTCCAAATATTAATTAATTTATAATATTTTAGATATTAATTAAATTATATGGTCTTTGGAAGAATTAGCAAATACGGTTGTTTGACTTAGAGATGTGATTTTATTCAGTAATTAATATTGAACAATTTGAATACTAACATTCACACTCATAGTAGCTAGCGGCGTGACTGTTTGGTCGAATTCATTGCTTATAGATCTTTTCAATGAAATCGCATTTTATAATTCCTTAAGCAACACCAATTAGTAACGATTATTTACACCAATTCTGTTTGTAACAACCAGCCATCATGGATGTTTTAAGTAGACACACATATCAGACTCAAACGATTCAAAAGGGTATATTGTTATGGTGTAAATAAGAAAGCAGAGAAAGAAAAAACAATTACAGAATCTTGGAACGGAATGACAAAGTGTAATAATCAAATAAACAGTTCATGAAGCTGCTTTACAAATAACATTTGATTATAGTTATAAAATAGAGAATCAGAGTTACGGACAACCAGAATAAATAAATAAATGCGGTGGAACAACATGATGCAGTGGAATAAAAATAATAAATAATAATTATACAAATCTTCATCTTCGTCCTCCAGAAATAAGGTCTTCAACCCTGAAATGCTCAAGCTGACCCGGACGAATTAAAAAGACAAAACACTCGAGTCAAAACTAAAAGATCTTATGTAAGTTAGATCTACGGTAAATAAATACGAGTGGAACGGCGTCAGAGATGTTTACGGGGCATGACATCTCCTACCAGTGTCTAACATGAGTGTTATAACTCAAGAGATGTTCTGGAACTCCATCTTCTAAGGATCTGTTAAATTATTTACTATGTAGTACACTACGCTATTATAATATGTCTGTAGTAAAGTAATGTATTAAAATAACGTTAAGGCGTTACCCATATCCCCTTTAACACATTTTTATATATTTCCATATTCTATACGATACCGTAATTCCTCCGTAAACTGGAGGGTTATCAAAGGGCACTCCATAGGTATGGTACAAACCAAACTCGTAGAAGGCACGATATGGCATGTGACAGGGCACTCGAGGCAATGCCACGATAGATATACCAATTGCACTCCCGGACTGTTGGTAACGCATAGTAGCTACTACCACCCACCTCGTAACACACTCCCAAATCAAAATAAAGGGTGGCCATCAAATAAATCACAAAGTCAGAATATAGTATTGAAGAAATGTGCCCGATGGGAGGAATGACCTCACTTAGCCCCTATATAGATCATGTTCTAGCCACATCAAGCTGACTCACGGGAGTCAGGGTCATGTAAATACCTCATACAGAATCGTTCGCCAAACCATCCTATTCATTTCGGGAATCTCTACCATGTACATAGTTGTTAAAGTGGTCTTGGGTATTGGCAGAGAGTATGACAATAACCAATCCCGGTCTCTTTAACAACCAAATGCGTGTTTCACATCGGATGGTTCTTTCCGTTTCAAAGTCAATTCACACTTAATATCAAAATATAACATCCGATTTCAAACCATATCACTTTCAAAATCATATTTATTCAAATATGTCATTTCACAAAAAAGTATCGATTCCAATTCCAACTTAAGTTGTATCATTATCAAGGATTTAAATATAAATACTTCAACTTAACATAGTCTGAAATTTTGAAATTAATTTATATAGTCAAAAATAAATTAATAGTTTAAAAATAGTTTAAATAGTAAAAATAGTTTAAATAGATTTAAATTTGATTTAATTAGATATAAAATGATTTAAATAGATTAAATATATATTAAGTGGATTTAACTAGATTAATTATATTTTTTTATAGATTAAATAAATTTAAAATAGATTGAAAAAATTTAAATTATATTAAATAGATTAAAAAAATTAATTAGTTTAAAATAGCTAAATAGATTAAATTGGATTAAATAGGTTATGATAGCTTTAAAATAGTTTTAATTTATTAAAATAGTTTAATTAATTTAAAATAGATTTCAAAGTTATGTCCAAACATTTTTAATAACTCAATTCCAATAAATTCACTTATATTCGACACTTCAACTTGAAATTCCAATTTAACTCCTTTGAACAACTCATTAAATAAATTCCAGTTTCAACATTAACTTATGGATTATCGAAAACAATTCAGTTTATATAAATCAATTTCTATTTCAAAATACCAGTTAACGGAATACAAAATTTAAAGAATTAAAATCACTTAAATTAACCGATCCGGTGTCCGCATATAATTTCTACCCTATGGTCAAGTGGTACAGATATTTATCATTTCATTCTTCAATTTAAAAATTTACGGTTATATATTATTTCAAACTGCAATTCCAAATTAAATAAAATCCATATAATCGCTCAAGTTTATCATTTCAACCTATAATGATTTTCCCTAATCTATGGATCATTTGAGTATGTATCATTTCAACCCATAGGGAACTTGCAGTGTTATAACAATATAAAATACAACATTCAGTCAACCAATATTAATAATCAAACGTCCATTATAATCATCATCCAAATCAATCAATAAACATCAATAGACAACTGATGATAAACAACAAGCATTAAATTGAGGATTTAAATTCAGTATTAAATTAAACGATGATTAAATGCAATAAAGGTCAAATTTAAGTAGAATGACAATCTAAACATACCAAACATAAATAAATTAATTTCTAATCACACCATAAACTAAATTTAACAAACATAAGACAGTTTAGTAATTGTGAGTGGGTCAAAACACTCACCTTCGATTTTAAATCGAATTAATATCCAATTTAGGCCCAAAATTCAAACAGTCTCAGAATTCATCCAAACTAGCATCAAAATATTCGGAATTTCCATATGATCCCAATGGATCAAACCGAGTAAAAATCGAACCCCGTATGCAAAAGTTATGCTAATTAGAAGTTATAGGATTTATATTATTCAATAAATAAAAAAGCTACAACCCTACCCGCTTTTTGGTATGAACCCGAACCCACGTCAACCTTCTACCGCCCGTTCACCATGCCGTCGCGCCACCAAGGGGCCACGGTACCAGATCCAACCCTCTTGCTGCCACCGCCCCGGCCAGGCACACGCAACCAAGGCCATGTGGCCGCTTGCGACTTCCCCTCTCAATATGCGCCGCCGCACGTCAACCAGCCCACCATGGTGAACCCCAGCATCATTGGGCAAAGAGAATCCCCTAGATGGATGCCGCATCTTCCCGTCTACCATACTGCACCGTCCGATTGACTTCAGGATGAAGATCGTAGTTAAACTATCAAAACCCTAATATGGAAAAACGCTGAATCCGATTGAAAAATGAATCACACTAGTGAATTACGCTCGCCGAGAGCTTCGAATTGATATATAATTTGATATAGTTTGAGGAGTCTAAATTTTTGATTTGATTTTGGTTTGCGATTGAATTTGAAATAGAGAATTGGTTTTGTTTGTCTGCCATTGGAAAGAGAGAAGCAGCTAAAATTGTACATACAGACAAATGGAATAAGGAATAGTTAGGGTTTATAACAGGCTATTTAGGCGAGTCAGAAAAAGAAATGAATGGGCTAGATCGATTGAAAAGTTGAACGATAAACGACCCGAAAAGCACGTTTCGTTCCCGAAACGAAAGTGGGTAAACCCATATATCAAAATAGATATTTTCGATACTTTAAAACTCAATGGAATAGGTTTAAAGTTCAAATTCCGTCGTATGAAGAAGTTAGCTTAAAATCATCTTATTTTAAATTGATTTCAATTAAATTGATTTTTAGGTGTTTCGAGCCCGTACGATCAAACAACAAGTTCGATCGCTACGAAACTTGAAATCCTGCAATAATTCACCGTTACGGATCCAATGACACTTGTTTCGTCAAAATCCAAGACAGCGGATAAAATGGCTATTTTCACGCTATTTAAATAAATTATTATTAAATTAAATTCATCACTTCTTGTACTCAAATTAATTAACTAACCATTTTTATCATTTTTGATTACATAGACATTTACAACAATTTAAAGAAAATTTACTTATCACATTCAGTGTTAAATATTTCACTAATTTCAGCGTTCAATTTCAACTGTCATTAAATCCAATTAGTAAAAATTAAATTCCAGTAAATTGTTTAAATTTGATTTCAGACTTTTATTCAATCAGTTATTACTCAACAGACATAGTGAACATTGTTTTATATTTCATTACATTAATATACTCAAATTTCCACCTTTTATTTGTATTAACTACTATATTTCTGTTATATTGAATTTTTGTCAATTTTATTATAAATTAAAAATCTCAATAAATTAATTTATCTTGGTTTCATTTTTATTACTAAATCAATTTACTGCCTTATGAACGTAACTGGCGTTTTTGTACATTTATTACGTTCCTAAATTGTAGTCATTGTCTTAACTCACATCAATGTAATATTTATTTACATTTATTTTGTTTGTTGATTAACTAAATTAGTAACGAATAACAATTGTCACCATTTCTATATTTAATAACATTTGTAAGTTTATTATTGACAAACAGATGTTATAACAACTCTCGTTACACTAATTTTATTCAATTTCCATTTATTACACATTATTTTATTAATTAATTAACATTTAAATTATCAATTACTCTCTTAATCCAATTATCAATTAATACATACATTACTATAGTTTATTTACAATATACATTAATTATAACTCCTTAATTATTTCAATTAATTAGAATTTACATTTAAAGCAGTTTTCAATTACCTTGGTTTAATACTATTTCATTTTGATCTAATTACATTATTATTATTAAGCCAATTTTTTTTATTTCTTCCAACATTAAATCACACAACTTTATTAAATTAACAAATTTTTAATTATCAAAATTATGGGTCGTTACTCTCTCCACCAATCAAAAATTTTCGTCTTCGAAAAGGAAAAAGAAGGGGAAAGAAGGAATTAAGAAATCAACATATCATATTCAAAATATTAAATTTATAAACAACTAATTTACATAATTAAAATATATCAATTTATAACAATTAATTCCTTTATATTCAAGTTAACAAAAGTTTGGAAAACATTTCACAAATTTTTTCTAAGTCCAAAATTTACGGAAATTTTTGGCAAAGTCTCCTTTATACGGAGAGGCCCGAGAGGAATAATAATATCAATAATACAATATATATCATATTTTTCAAAATAAAATATCCCAAACCATGGGAAAACAATATAATATCTCTAGAAAATCGTAATCCGAGAACGTACCTATTTGTCGGGCAAATAATGCTTATTTACGAAACCAAAAGCAGTAGCAATTGCTTCCATAAACCTTTATTTCACTTATATAATCCAAAGAGGTTAATAATTATATAAAAGAGAATTATTTAAGTTGTTTCAATCAATAACAAACAAATCAATACAACATAACATTAATCATTTTGCAAACAAACAATACAAACATCATTTCAACAAAGAAAACAATCATCTATCCATTGCAACCGAAACAAGTAGTTTGTTCGGGTTAAGAGACTTTTAATCGTATAAAATGATAAATAAACTATGAGGTAAACCATACACTTAACAGTCATAGATAACTTTATAGGTTATTTATAAATCTCTATACAAAATAGAAGTATGCTTTCCCAACCAATCCATAAGTTAAACAAACAATAATTTCAAGTAATATTTAAGTTATTCTATTAATCTTTTTCGCATCATTTATTGTTCATATTTTTCTTATTTTTCATTTTTTCAATGATTTTCTTAAATTCACGTTAATTACTTACAAAGTTTTAAATTTTCATTTACTTATGTACGGCTTATTTCATTACTTTACATTCTTTACTTACATAGGTTATATCCATTTCAATTATTTGGATAATAAACGAATTCATTATTGAAGTATTGTATACATTTTATTTTAGTTTACTTCACATTTACAATTTAGTTTGATTTTCTTTTTTTTCTTTGCATCTACTTTTCTTTTCTCATTTATATAATGTTTATTTTCATTAATTTGCTTTCGCTTTTACTTATAAAAGTGCATTTCTCTTTTATTCATATAGTGTCATTTTATTACTTTATATTTATTGCGTAAACAAGTATTATCTTTTCTATTTCAATCATTGGATTATATATTATTATGTAAGTTTATTTACAATTCAATTCACCATTTATAGGTTATTTCTTTTTCATATTCATTCTTCCATATATAGTATTGTTGAATATTAACTCCCTTTCCAAATCATTTCGGTGGTTTCTGAAGTTATGATAATTCAATCTATATAGTACTCATTTTAGTTATAAAAGGCTTTGATATTAATTCAAGTTTATAATTATTTACTTACAGTATTCCTCTTTACCATTCAATCTAATTGTAAATAGCTAAAATGTTAACCTAAGTTTAAAATCAGTTTCCCTACATTATTCACTTCTATTACATTTAATTAATAGCATTTCCAACTATTAACTTTGGTTTATAGCAATTTATAAAATCAGAATTCTTATTTACAGAAGAGATTCCATTGAACACTTTCAATTACTTAAGTTTTACTTGCATAGTATTCCATTACCTATTCCTATTTAACATTACAACTTTTAATATTCTGGTAAGTTTTATATATATATATATATATATATATATATAAGATTGTAATCGAAAGTTACACAAGTTTATCTTATTTATTTTAATTAGCAAAAATGTTCAATAATCACATCTTCTTATTTCCATTTCTTTATTTATAAATGACAACCTTAAATTTCTTTATATTTCATTGATCTCTTAACATTTAATTTCTTATTTTTATTTTAGAAGTTTCCAATTATTTATGTAGACAATGTCTCATTTCATTATAATAATCGAAATTTCCAATTTATAGAAACTTAAGAGCTAAATACCGGGTTCCCTTTCAATTATTTTAAAACTATATATATATATATATATATAATCATATCCTTTCTATATATCCAATCATATTTGGAAATTTAAAATTAAGGTTTGTTATCAAAACAAATGTGTAGTAAAACTACTACAGCAGCCTTCCCACTTTGAACTCGAAAATGAATGTCGCTCACCGAAATTATTTTCCAGCGATAGAGTGGGGAGTACAGAACTTATTTCTTTTAAAAATTTATTTTTAAAATATTTCTTTCAAATCACCTTGAAATATTTATACCAAAAAACATATTTTATACCAAAATAATGCTAAGGTTATATTCCAAAAAAATTTTAAAAAGAAACTTCCAAAATCGCGGAACTTAAATTATCAAATTTCAATTTATATTCATTTTGTTTATAAATTTTATTTTTCAATCAATATTTATAAAATTTCTCTACCTAACAAACAACATATTACATCCAACTATAACATTTATAAAATTTATTATTTTAAATACAAAAAATATAATAGGCAAAATTATTTCATTTACATATATTTTAAAACAATTAATGCGTCAGTCTTCCCTATTAAGTGTTTAGAATTCCATATCGATGCCATAGTGTCCTATGTACAGACGAGAATTTATAAATACAAAACAGAACAAATTAATACAATACAAAATCCCTTTATAACACTAATAAATACACTCTCATACACACACACACACACACTCTCAACGACTCATTCTAGGGTATCACTACCTATTTATATGAGTTAGACCCCATAAAGCTAAGGTTATCGTTAAACCAAAGCTCTGATACCAACTGCAACAACCTGCCTTTTTTGGGCGTTTTATGTAAAAACACGCCGCAGACTCAAACCATTCAAAAGGGCAGATTGTTATGAGGTAAATAAGACAGCAGAGAAAGAAAAAGAAAAAAACAAATACAGTATCTAGCAACGGAATGAAAAAAATATAATAATCAAATAAAAAATTCATGAAGATGTTTTACTGTGATGTCCCAGAAATTTGGGAAATATTTATTTAATAATTTCCATTAATAATTATTTTAAAATGTGAAGTATTGATTTAATAATTTAATTCAAACAAAAATTATCTTTTGAAGATTAATAATTATTTAGTTTGTCAAATAATATTCTTTTGAAAATTTATAATAATGATAACTTTAATTTGAGAATTTTATTCTTTTCAAAGGTTAAAAATATTTAAATGATAAAATTATCTTTCTGAGGTTATTTAAAGAATATTTTATTTATAATATGTATATGTGTATACATTGTAAATAGAGAATTTTATTTTTAATTTAAATTTAATAAGAATATTTCTAATTTATTATATATATGTATGTGTATAAATTATGAATTGGTTAATTTGATTTAAATTAGTATTGAAACTTTTCAAAAGTTAATTTAAAATTCTATCTTATATTTTCAAAAGAAATATAAGTATATATTTATTTTGTGTAAAAATATAAAAGTTTAAGTTGTATTTTATAATAAAAGTTTATTTTGTTTTATTTTAAAAATTGTTTTCTTTATAAATAAACTTAGTTCATTTATATTAGAGTAAAGTATTTTGGTTTGAAACTTTTGAATAAAATAAATTCAACATTCTTTTCTTTTTAAATTTTTCTTTCTTGAAAATTAGCTTTAAAAATATTATTTTTATAAAATATTCAAATAAACATTAAGATGTGTATATATGTAATCATTTAAGGCTAAATATAGATAAGCATTTATATAAACATTTAAAACATGTTAAATTAAATAAGAAATTGATTTAGAAAGATTTAAAAACATTTATAAATTAAGAAATTTCTTTTTATAATTAAATTGTACATGTGTTAAGCTTTTAACTAATAAGAGAGGACACTTGTAATTAATCTACAAACTTAAGTAACAAGTGGCATGTTAATATATTTTTGAAATTAATTATTATAGGTAGGAAAATTTAACAATTCATTTCATTCAAACAATTTTCTTCAAATGGGAAAAACTGAGATCAGATTATAAGAAAATTAAAAACCAAATTCAATCAAAAATTCTACAAAACCAAATACAATTCTGTTTAAAATCTGCAAACTCAATTCATGTTAAAATCTGCAAAATCAAGTTTCAACTCTAGCAAAGAAGAAATGGAGTTCTGATGCAAAATTTAAAGATCAACTTCAACAGCAAATTGCAAACACAGATTCAACATCACCAATCAAATGCAGTTTTAATTCAACATCAACAAGCAGATTTAAAAACCCAAATTCAACTACAGCTGTTCCAGGAATAATGAAAATGCATCTGTGTTGCTTCTCTGCTTCTTCAATTTTAAAGTGAGTAAGTTTCTATTTTTAAAAATAGTTCTTACTTTTAAAAAATCAAAGCTAAACAAGTTTTTCAGAGAAACTCAAGTTCTAATTCAAACTTGTTTTTAACAAAAAAATCAAAACTGCTGTAGGAAAAAAGGAAAATGGCTCTGTCTTCTTTTTTTTAGTGAGTAACCTCACAATTGAAAGTTGTTTTAAATTTTCTGTTGCATGTGGATTGTAGAAATGAGTTTGCTTTGAATGATTTTACTGTGATATATATTCAGTATATATATATAAACATATATATGTATTTGCAGGTACTTGATCACCTGTTCTGTTTATAAAACTAAAATTTTAAATAGGAAAAAAAATCCAATACCTCTTGAATTGATTCTCAGTTAGGATCTATTATGTAAATGAAGTCGTTAGTTTAGTATAGATTTATGTTTACAAATTATAATCAAGAGAAAATAAGAACTGTTGCCTCTGAAACACTAACAACAGACAATATTTTCAAGAAGCAAGTATGTCAAACTTTTTAAATTATTAAAAACAAGTTTATCAATTGAATGCAAGTATGAAATTATGATTTAGAAAAAAAAAACAAAAATCACATTTTTAAATTAACTAGGGAGTGGGCATTTATGAGTTGAACAGACATTGGAATTTTGGGTATATCTGGTGATCTAGTGATTGTGGGATGTTGTGATTTTTCCTGGAGGTGGAGGATTGATTGGGGAGTGGAGGAAAATTATCAGATGGATTGTCAGAGGGTGGTGGCGACAGTGGTGGCTCGTTACAGGTTTCTAACCCTAGTTTTTAGGGGGATCGAAGTTTGGTTGGTTCTCTGATTCTCTGTTGCACCAAGTGTTGCTATACTTTGGGGATTGGAAGAGGAGTCGTAGATGGAGAGTTGGCCAGAGTCGCAGCGATGTTGTTGGTCAGAGATGGGTGTGAGCGGTGTTGACAGGTTTTGGAACATTTTGCAATGGTGTTCCAGGTTGCAATTGTTATCTCGAATTTGATTTCGAGCTGCAGTGAGTACTATGATGGTCGCAATCATATTGGATGGTGATCGGTGACGTAGCGAGGTTGGCTATGGTGGCTGGAGATGAACTGAGCACCGGTGCATATGCACCGTGCACATATAAGTTCTGATGAACTTTTACAATGTGCAGAATTTTGACTCGAAGCTTCTCTGGGTATTCTTGTTTTTGTCTCGGAGTGGTTAGAGTATTTACTCGAAGTAGTTATTGAGGGGTCTCGGGTAAGTGATGCTTCAGGTTTTTACAAACCTGACAGTATGCTGTTTTTAAAATTTTGAATGGAATTCAAATTTAAGGCAGGGATTTAAACTAAGGTTTTAAAATACAAAGTTTAAATTTGAATTCAATGAACTTTTAAATCATAAGTTTAAAAAAATGAAAATTTTAAATTTAAGCAAGGTTTAAAAATCAATTTTAAAATCAAGTTTAATTATGGTTTCAAGATTTCTATGAATCTAGATTTTTAATTTTGAACAGTTTTGTAAATTTTAAATATTGAACAAGTTTAAAATGTTTTAAAGTAGAATTTAAAAATGAATTTGTTTTCAAATAAGTTTTTAACTTGATAAAATTTATTTTCTTTAATATTTGAATTAAAGTTATGAAATGTTTAACTTAAATTTGAGAAGTTAAATAATCAATTTATTTTAAAAGCTTGATTTCTTTAATAAAATTAAGTATTTTAGTTTTAAACATTTCTTATATAAGTAATGATTGTTCTTCACTTTTATTTTAAGGATTATAAATTTATTTAAATTTGGATAATGTTTAAATAGTTAAATATTTTAAATCTTAAATTTTAAAATGGAATTTGAATTAAATTTAGAAATGTATTGTTTTAAATACATTTGAATGTAAATGAAGTCATTAATAAGTAAATGAATTATTTTAGAAATAATTAAGATAATAAAGAATTTACTTATTTATTGATTTAAATTAATGTTTTAGATTAATTTAATTAGAGTTGATTAATAATAATTAATCTAAGATAATTTTTATTAAGGAAGTAATTAAAGAAAAGGTTGTTAGTTAATAATGATAATTATTTAAGGATAATTAAGTAATTAATTAATGTTATTAATTTTGATAATTAATTAGATTACTTAATTGAAGATAATCAATTGTAATTGTTAAGAATAATTACTTGATAAAAGTAATTAGGTGATTAATTACTTGTTGTAATTAATGTGATTTGTTTAAGTTAATTGATTTAGTTTAATTAATTTAAGATAATCATTTAATGATTTAATGAGAGTAATTACTTAATGTAATTAATAAAGCATGATTACTTAGAGAAGTAATAAATGATAATTACTGGAATGTAATTAGTGAGAGGTGTTTTTAATAAAGTAATTTGGATAATTACTTTTGTAATTAATCAAGGGATTAATTAATGAAAATAATTAATTATGGGATAATTAATTTGTTAATGAGTAATTAAGGGTAGTTAATTATTGGATTAATACTAATCAAAGATGATTAATAATTGTATTTAAAATTTTAGATTAATTACTAAATGTAATTAATTTTAAATAAAATAATTAATTTAAATATAAACAGAGATCATTAATTAATATAATTAATGATGTAATTAAGGATTGTTTAATTAAGGATAATTAATTAATTAAGTGATTAATTAATGTAATTAATTAAGAATAAATGTAATTAACTATATTTAATTAATAAATGAAGTAATTAAATGTTAATTACTTATGATTATGGTTAATTAATTTGTAAAATTAATTAAAGACTAATTACTTATTGTAATTAGTGAATGATTAATCAAAGGTGTTTAATCAAGTTGAATACTTAAAGAATGATTAATTAACTAGGTTAATTAATTAATGGATATAAGAGCAGGATTTATAGATGTGTAATTAATTTAATTTATTTTAAATTAATTAGAGATAAAGGTAATTAATTTAATTCATTTTAAATTAATTATAGATGGTGGTTAATAAATCATTGCTTATAGATGATATTGATATTTCATTGGATGGTTGTAATCTCAGTAATGAGATGAGTAATATCTATATGATATGGTGTAAGAACTATTCGTCGGTATAACTCTGAGGGTGATTCCGTAATGAGTTTGACGGAATAGTACTTTCAGGTTCGAGATGGTGATTCAGAGTGCAAGGGTTATTATCGTTAACTCTGAGGGTGATTCCAAAATGAGTGTAACGAGATAGTGCCTTCGGTTTCGTTCGAACCCGGAACGAACTTGTATGGATTGAATGCCTTCAGAACATCGTCAGGTGGACGATGGGCATTCTAAGATTGATGTGTCCTATAAAGGTAATCGTAGCCTCAAGCCTCATCAACCGGGAATAGCTAAAACAGGAGAGGTGCAGCAAGGCTAAGTGGGTCATACCCAAGTAGGACGAGATTTACCCCTGTCTAGAGATCCCTTTCAATTTCGGTTGTGTGGCAGTTGGCGACGGCCAATCTACGGGGTGGTCTTGTTCGGGACTGTTCAGTAAGGAATGGTTCCGGTCTTGTGTTGCAGGGGAGTTAGGGTGGCTCCTCGGTACGGTGATCTAGGCCACGTACTGTGACGGGCGGTACCCCGGTAGCCCTGCCATTGATGGAAACCTATTCTTCCTACGAGACCCTACGGTTTTGTTTGTATTACCCACTTTTGTGGCTAGTAGCTGGAATTTAATAGATGTAACAATTTCGGCTATTTCTTATTTACTTGAAAACCCTAGACACTATTATAATATCACTAGATTTCCTATGAAATGTTTTGGTTAGTATAAGGTAAAAACTTTTCCATGTTTATGTGTGGGAAGTCTTACGTGATACCTTTTGTTTTCAGAGGATTTTCAAAGTTAAGCAACTTTAAACCCGTTTACTCACACCAGACCCATGTCTGACCCGAGTGTTTATTTTCTGTTTTATTAAACTCTTGGGTACTCATATTATGTATGAGTAGTCAAGTGATTCAGGATTGCTTTGACGAACTCTGGAGGATAAATGGAGCAGGAGGCTTCAGCGTGTAGATATATAGTGGTTCCGCTGTGTTTGAGTTATATCTGTTTTTCTCTGATGTACTTGAATTGTAATTGCTAGAAAGATGTTTATAACTTTCTAGTTTGTGTTGTATTATCTGTAAAACTCTTATGTATATGATACTATGTAATGTTTTATGTGCTATAATATAATTTATTCGTTCCGCTGTGAGATTCTGATGTTGTTTGTTCTCTTTATTTTCTTTCTTTTCTCTTTTCTATCCCTTTCTTTCTTCTTAATGATGCATCTTTCTATGGAATGAAAGGCGGGTCGTTACATTTACAAATAACATTTGATTATAGTTATACAATACAGAATCAGAGTTACAGAAAACCATAATAAATAAATAGATGCAACGGAACAATATGATGCAGTGGAATATATATAATAAATAATAATAGTACAAATCTTCGTCTTCGTCCTCCAGAAACAAGGTCTTCAACCTTGAAATGCGAAGGCTGACCCGAGTGAATTGAAAAGATAAAACACTCGAGTCAGGACTAAAAGGTCTTATGTAAGTTAAATCAACGGTAAATAAATATGAGTGCAACGGCGTTAGAGATGTTTACGGGGTTTGACATCTCTTATCCAGTGTTTAACGTAAATGCAATAACTTAAGAGATATTCGAGATTTCCATCTCCTAAGGATCCGTTAAACTATCTACTATGTAGTACAATACGCTATTATAATATGTCTACAGTAAAGTAAATTATTGAAATAGCGTTAAGGCGTTATCCATATCTTCCTTAACACATTTTTATATATTCCCATAGTCCATACAGTATCATAATTCCTCCGTAAACTAGAGGGCTATTAGAGGGCACTCCATAGGTATGGTACAAACCAAACTCGTAGAATGCACGATAGGGCATGTGACACGGTACTCGAGGCAATGCCAAGGTAGATATACCAATTGCACTCCCGGACTGGTGGTAACGCATAGCAGATACTACCGCCCACCTCGGAACACACTTCCAAATCAAAATCAAGGCTGGCCACCAAATCAATCACAAAGTCAGAATATAATATTGAAGAAATATGCCCGATGGGAGGAATGACCTCATTTGGCCAGGTATAGCTCATGTTTTAGCCACATCAAGCTGGCTCAAAGGAGTCAGAGTCACTTAAATACCTCATACGGAATCGTTCGCCAAACCATCCTACTTCATTTCTGGAATCTCCACACGTACATAGTTGTTAAAATGGTTTTTGGTATTGGCAGAGAGTATGGCAATATCTGATCTTGATCACTTTAACAACCAAACGCTTATTTCACACCAGGATGGTTCTTTCACATTTCAAAAGTCAATTCATACTTAATATCAAAATATTATATTCGATTTCAAACCATATCACTTTTAAAATCATATTCGCTTTCAAAATTATATTTACCTAAATATGTCATTTCACAAAATGGTATCAATTCCAATTCCAACTTAAGTTGTATCATCATCAAGGATTTAGACATAAATACTTCAACTTAACACAGTCTGAAATTTTGAAATTAATTTATATAGTCAAAAAATATCTTAATAGATTAAAAATAGTTTAAATATATTAAAATAGTTTAAATAGTAAAAATAGTTTAAATAGATTTAAATTTAATTTAATTCGATTTAAAATGATTTAAATAGATTAAATATAGATTTAATTATATTAAGTGGATCTTTTTATAGATTGAATAAATTTAAAATAGATTAAATAGATTTAAATTATATTAAATAGATTTAAAATAGATTAAATAAATTTAATTAGTTTAAAATAGGTAAATACATTAAATTGGATTAAATAGGTCATGATAGCTTTAAAATAAATTAAAATAGTTTTAATTAATAAAAATTGTTCAATTAATTTAAAATAGATTTGAAAGTTATGTCCAAACATTTTCAATTACTCAATTCCAATAAATTCATTTATATTCGACACTTCAACTTGAAATTCCAATTTAAATCCCTTGAACTACTCATTAAATCAATTCCAGTTTCAACATTAATGCTTGGATTATCGAAAATAATTCAGTTTATATAAATCAATTTCTATTTCAAAATACCAGTTAACTGAATACAAAATTTAAAGAATTAAAATTACTTAATTTAACCGATCCGATGTCCGTATATAAATTTCTACCCTATGGTCAAGTGGTACGCATATTTATCATTTCAATTGGCAATTTTAAAATTCTACGGTTATATATCATTTCAAACCGCAATCCTGAATTAAATAAAATCCATAAAATCGCTCGAGTCTATCATTTCAACCCACAACGATTTCTCAATAATCTATAGATCGTTCGGGTATGTATCATTTCAACCCATAGGGAACTTGCAGTGTTATAACAATATAAAATACAATCTCCAGTCATCCTATATCAACAATCAAACATTCATCATAATCATCATCCAAATCAATCAATAAATATCAATAGATAACCGATGGTAAATAACAGGTATTAAATGAGGATTTAAATTCAATATTAAATTGAACGATGATTTAATGCAATAAAGGTCAAATTTAACTGAAATGACAATTTAAACATATCAAACATCAATAAATTGATTTCTAATCACATCATAAATTAAATTTAACTAACACAAGATAGTTTAGTAATTGTGAGCAGGTCAAAATACTCACCTTCGGTTTTAAATCGAATTAAAATCCAGTTTAGGCCCAAAATTCAAACATTCTCAGAATTCATCCAAACTAGCGTCAAAATGTCAAGAATTTTGATACGATCCCAGCGGATCAAACCACGTACGAATCGGACCTCATATGAAAGATTATGCTAATTAGAAGTTACAGGATTTATATTATTCAATAAATAAAATAAATAAATAAATAACTTTACAACACTACCCGCTTTTCGAAATGAACCCGAATCCACATCGACCTTCAGCCGCCCCATTCACCATGTTGTCGCGCCGCCAAGGGGCCAACATACCTAGATCCAACCCCCTTGCTGCCACCGCCCCGGCCAGGCGCACACAACCAAGGCCACGTGGCCGCCTGCGACTTCCCCTCTCAAAACGTGCCACTGCCACGTCAACCGACCCGCCACGGCGAACCCCGGTGTCACTGGGCGAGCCGAATCCCCCAGATGGGTGCTGCACCTTCCCTTTTACCATACTGCACTATCTCATAGACTCCAGGACGAAGATCTGCCATTAAACTATCGAAACCCTAATATGGACGGCTGTGGTTCAACCTCGATTTCTGAACAAACGGTGAATCCGACTAAAAGAAATTACATCAGTGAATTACACTCATCGAGAGCTTCGAATTGATATATAATTCGATATAGTTTGAGGAGTTTGAATTTTCGATTTGATTTTGGTTTACAATTGAATTTGAAATATGGAATTGGTTTTGGTTTGTCTGCCATTGGAAAGAGAGAAGCAGTTAGAATTGTACGTATAGACAAATGGAATAAGTAATAGTTAGAATTTATAACAGGCTATTTATAGACATGTTAGAAAAAGAAATGAATGGGCTAGATCGATTGAAAAGTTGAACGATAAACGACCCGAAAAGCCCGTTTCGTTCCCACAACGATAGTGGATCATCCCATATATCAAAATAGACGTTTTCGATACTTTTAAACTCAATGGAATATGTTTGAAGTCCTAATTCCATCGTATGAAGAAGTCAGCTTAAAATCGGCTTATTTCAAATTGATTTCAATTAAATTGATTTCTAAGCGTTTCGAGCCCGTACGATCAAAAAACAAGTCCGATCGCTTTGAAACTTGAAATCCTATAATAATGCACCGTTACGGATCCGATGACCTTGGTTTCATCGAAATCCGAGATAGGGCTAAAATGACTATTTTCACGCTAATTAAATAAATTATTATTAAATTAAATTCATCACTTCTTATATTCAAATTAATTAACTAACTATTTTTATCATTTTTGATTACATGGATGTTTACAACAATTTAAAACAAATTTACATATTACATTCAGTGTTAAATATTTCACTAATTTCAGCGTTCAATTTCAACTGTCATTAAATCCAATTAATAAAAATTAAATTCCAATAAATTGTTTAAATTTGATTTCAGTCTCTTATTCAATCAATTATTACTCTACGGACATAGATAACATTGTCTTATATTTCATTACATTAATATACTCCAATTTCCATCTTTTATTTGTATTAACTACTATATTTCCACTATATTGAATTTTTGTCAATTTTATTATAAATTAAAAACCTCGATAAATTAATTTATCTTGGTTTCATTTTTATTATTAAATCAATTTATTGTCTTATGAAAGTAATTGACATTTCTGTACATTTATTACTTTCCCAATTTGCAGTCATTGTCTTAACTCACATCAATGCAATATTTATTTACATTTATTTTGTTGTTGATTAACTAAATTGGTAACAAATAACAATTGTCACCATTTCTACATTTAATAACACTTTAAGTTTATTATTGGCAAATAAATGTTATAACAGCTCTCATTACACTAATTTTATTCAATTTTCATTTATGACACATTATTTTATTAATTAATTAACATTTAAATTATCAATTTCT
Organism: Allium cepa; assembly: GCA_030765085.1. NCBI lineage: Eukaryota > Viridiplantae > Streptophyta > Magnoliopsida > Asparagales > Amaryllidaceae > Allium > Allium cepa. The sequence goes on from CM060928.1 coordinate 225,278,900, forward strand.
CTCTTAATCCAACTATCAATTAATACATACATTACTATAGTTTATTTACAATCTACATCAATTATAACACTTTAATTATTTCACTTAATTAGAATTTACATTTAAAGCAGTTATCAATTACCTTAATTTAATACTATTTCATTTTGATCCAATTACATTTTTATTATTAAACCACAAATTTTTATTTCTTCCAACATTAAATCACACAACTTTATTAAATTAACAAATTTTTAATTGTCGAAAATTACGGATCGTTTTACCCTTCGTCAACGCTATATCACTATAGGACTTATGGAATTTGGTTTGGTCAAAATTCCAGTATCATCTACATTCAACTTGGTTAGTCCATAAAAAAAGTTCTTGGTTTAATAATCGCAATCATTCAAAGTTGATGATGAGACATAAGCCTTGTTGTTGATAGTTCATTATCGAAAGTTGGAAAACATATGTGGTTACTTTAAACAACTCAAATTCGGATGAAGTTGTTTCAGTGAATTTGGTGTTTAGTAGTCCGCTGAATGATGATATATTATGGATGAACTAATAAAAGGAAATGTTAAGAAATAAAAAGAATATATAAATCCGATTGAAGGGCTACATCTTGCAAGAGTAGATATCCATTCATACATGAAAAGGTGATCAAATAGATCAAACATGGAAAGAAATTTCATCTGCTATTACTGTAGAAAACTAGGTCATCAACCGAAATTTTTCAATAAGCTAGAAAGAGATGAAGAAAGGATGAAGGCGTTAGTAGAAACCAAAAAAAACACAAGGATAACAGCGATGATAATGTGCATTTTGGGGAGAAATTTAATGACAAAGCCCTATCTACAGCAATGACAAAAGAAACAATTAGGTCTTTGATTTAGGTGCAGTTTCCATATGTGTAAACAAATATAAGCATTTATTGATTATAATGAGCACAACGATAAGGTGGAATCTGTAGATGTAAGATGGAAATGTAGCGAGACTTATATGAGTTAGACATACCCTAAAGATTAATAAGAATCTTATTTTGCAAGGACGATTGGAAGAAAAAGATTGTAACTTTACAACTCGAGGTGGAGCTACAAGGATGTGAAAGGCAAATAGGGAGGTTCAGTGTGCAAATTGGTGAAGTAATAATGTATATAAAATGCTTGGAAAAACGAAAAAGGATGGTGGGAGTTCCTAAATTGAATTTGAAGAAGCCAATTTACCTAAATTAAGGTGGAGCCAACATAAGACCATAAAATTTGCATGAAGGCCTTTTTGGTATTATAAACATTTCTGATTAACTAATGATACGCATGTTCAATCAACGGCCATGCATAATTATGTGATTTGGAGGTTGGTTAAGTTTGTTTTTGAGCAAATTTGGAGATCGTGAAGAATATTGTGTCAAGGTGGAGTGTTTATGATACGCAACATGATATTTAATATACATATTAGTTAATTGACTGATCCACCAATTGGTTAATTAATTCATTGATAATTATGTAATATATTATGGTTTGATTTCAGGAAAGATTTGGATTGTATTACAGATAATGGCATAAATCTATAGAGTCGTTCTTAGAATGAGAATAAATGAATATATGGATAATAATTTATTATCTAGTTTGATTTTGTAAGAGATATTTTATTTCTTGGAAATAAATCTCCAGTACTATTTAGTGGCTATTATAAATAATAGACTATATGGATAGCAGTTAATATGAGAGTTATTATTCTAGGGTTTTAGTTACGATTGAAATTTCTTGTTGATTTTTAGGGGTTTTTATTGTAATTTGTTGGTGATTTCAATAAAATTTGTTTGGTGGAATGAGCACTTTACTTGAACAAAGTATTGCTCTTGTTATAAAAAAATTGTTTAGAGAAAATTGTTTGTATATTATTTTTCTTTACTTCTTATCTCTTCTCAAATGTAACTGTATTTTGATCCTTGGATAACTCTAACATAAATTTCATCATATATAAACTTTATTATGTATAAATTTTATTTTCATTATAAATTATAATAGTATTTTTTTTATTTAATTTTTTTTGAACAAAGATTTTTGGGAGCTTTATTAATAACTACAAAATATGTACAAAAAATCCATACTCATTTATAAAATTCAACCTAACCAACTCTTATTTTGGTCAACCCAAAATGTATAAAACAAGCCCTCAATATCAACCCAATATAAAATGAAACCGCCCCAAAATTCCACCCTCTTCGCTTATTTTCTCTGCTAAATTCACTACCCATAAATTCAACCCACCCATCATAGCCTACATTCTCGAAACATCTACAGATGTCTCTTTTTTTAATGCACATTCCATTTTCATACTCATTTCCAATTTGAAAATCAACCAATTCCAGTAACCAATTCCAACTAAAAACTCTTCCCCTTTCTTGTTCTATTATATTAATAACATTGCTTTTAATTGTTTGTTTCCACTTACAAAGAAGATTATAGGCTTCCATACTCACAAATCTCCATTCAACTAAGTTCTTTCCCATTGAAATATTTTGGGAATCCTTGAAAACTCCTTATTTGGTGTGCTGTTAACTGCGGGTTGCCCATAAAACCCCAAATCTGAGAAGCAACTTTCTAATCAAGTGATTGATGCCTTTTGTTGGTATTGATTGTGCTGGATTTGGTATGCTGTTAACTGCGAGTTGGCCATAAAACCCCAAATCTGAGAAGCAACTTTCTCATCAAGTGATTGATGCCCTTTGTTGGTATTGTTTGTGATTTTCGTTAATATTGATAAAATAATAATGTTTCAGTTTAGATCTACCATGGTCCAGTGACAAACAATGCCATTTCCCTAGTTGATGCCTACATGTGTTTATGTTGATGCATGTTAGCTCTTGCATGTCTTGGTAGTTACTGGATCCATAACTAGATCCGTTAAGCTTTAATCTCCTCCATAGTTAACTATCAGATAAGTTTTGATTTTATGGACTTGAATTCCACATTCCCATAATAACTTTAACCTCATAATACTTATTATGGTAATAAACTACAAAGTTTATTAAATGATGAGAAAGCAAGGCAGGATACAAGTGACTTTGCTTGAGAAACTTCTGGTACCACACTCTTGTTGCTTCTGCTATCAAGACCGACTAATCGAAAAACTCGTCCGAGCAAGGCGATGGTCGGGGGTCGGGGAGAAGGTGGAACGGGGGAGGGTATGTAATAGTTGATTTACAATCATTCTTTATAGATGTCTTCATATATTTGGTTGATGTAATATTTGTGTATGAATTTCTATGATATGATTTTTACTGCCTCCGCAATCACACTACACATGAGCCTTTTGTCTCTTGGTTCGTTTGAATAGAAGATTCGATAGTATCGCTCCTTTCAAATAGTCCACACGCAGATTGAAATTGCTATACTAGCAATGTCTTTACTTCTGTAGTTGTATTGAAATTGGATGAAATATTATTTGTTTAAAAATGTAATATAATATTATCTTAATGTCAGACTAGCTATTTCAATTTCAACCTACACCATTTTACCATTTCCAAATGTAAGGAGAAAACTTACATTGGAAGAATAACGATCACTATTTTTTGGATGACTACCCCAAGAAAGCTGAACTTATTTTCTTACCAAATCTTTCATTTAAGATGTCCACTAATAACTTTCTACTGCTGACCTGAAATAACATGTCATGACACAATCTTTCAACTAGACTTCTACCCTGGATCCACGGGTCGAACTATAGGGATGTAGTTTTCCCATCCACTATTCTGGTAAGACATTGTACCGCATCTTTTCTGATTCTAAGCAGATATCTCTACTTCTTAAGTCATTATTCCTTGCACCAATATCCTAAAGGATTGGTCTTTGATGTATTTGCGATGTATCTAGTTAGCCCAAATCCCCTCTTCGTTTATAACTCTCCAAATGAGTTTGATTCCCATAGACTTGTTGATCTCCTAAAAATCTCTTAAACCCAAATCTACTTTCGCTTTCTCCTTACAAATAGTATGCCTTGGAATTTTAATCGGCTTGCCTTAATTTCCATATAAAATTTGAATATATCCTTATCACTTTGTTGATGGTGGCTTTTAGAATGGGAAGCTCTTGCATCCAAAACTGAACGATTAGGTAATAATGGATTTCAACAACTCGAATATGTTCGCAAGACAGAGAAGGCGACTCTCACATCATTGAATCCTATACTTGGTTTTTACTAACATGCAATTAAATTGCAATTCCTTAAGTTGGAATCGAAAGCGGAATCCCTTGATAGGCAAACTTCCTTCCTTTATCCCCAGGATATAACTAATCAAAAGTTGGAAAACACGTCGGATACATGGCAATTCAATTTCAGGCCTATTTGACTGCCCGTCTTGATAAATATGTCTTTAATCGATCAAATACTTCTGACATCCTCTCTCGTGAAAATGATAATATCATCAGCATATGTAGTGTGAGTAATACCAATCCCTCTTGTGCTTAGGAGGTCTAAAATTTCCCTTCTTGACCACCTCATCCATGAGAAGTGTGAAAAAGTTCCATCATTATAGCAAACAAGAATGGCAATAGTAGGTCACCTTGTCTTAACCAACAAGTGCTACCAAAATATCCATGAAGCACCCCTTGGTCATTGATAGAAAAGCAGGGTGAGCTTATCAACTCTTTGATTAATTTGGCCCATTTTTCTGTGAATATCATCATACACATCATGTGCACTACAGACTCACTACTTACCCAGTCATAAACTTCCATAATATCAACTTTTATGCACATAGTTTTGTTGGAATCCCTTCTCAACCCTCTAACTATCTTGTATGATACTAGTATCCTATATTCGATATTCCTCCCTTGAATAAACACACATTGATTGTCCTAAATAAGTTGCTTCAGACACCATTTCATTCTATCAGACAACACTTTTGCTATGATTTTGTAAACCATATTGCAACATGAAATCGATCTAAAGTCTTGCATTAATTTGGCATACTTCAATTTAGGTATCAAACATACCGATGTGTGGTTACTTATCTTAAATATTTCCCCACACATCCTGAATCATATCTACCACTTTCTTCTTAATCACTCCCAATGGATTCTGAAAATTTTGGAACTAAACTTATTGGGGCTTGGAGCAGTGCTATCTTTCATTGATAAAATAGCTTCTTTTATTTCCTCCTCATCAAATTTGTCGTTTAGAATATTTTGACTATAATTAGAAATTTGGAATTTACATTTTATGAGTGGAAGAGCCAATTGTCTCTTTACTTGATTAAACAAGTTGTTATAATAGGCAAAAGCTTCTTGAATGGACACTTATCTATCAACACTCACTGTCCCATCAATCGACAACAGACTACTTTGTAAGTTATTGCTCCTTTTGTTTGACATTTTGGTAAAAAAGAACATCGTCCTATCATCCCCGTACAACAACCAATCATATGTGGACTTTTGCTTGTTGTCAACAAACTCTTTATACATATCGTTTTGAAGATTCTCTTTCATTACCTTTATTTTTCAAGCATGTACATTGCAATGACTCACGCCCGAAGTTTTTTGAAGCTTTATACATTCTGACTTAATAAATTCCACCTCTTTCATTGTGCTATTTTTATTCCTACTCCCGTTTTTAGGCCTTCCTTCACTCTGCTAAAATTTGTGCATGAATATGCATCAGGTTACCATTGATTTCCCAATTCCAAACTTCATTAAAAACTATCCAATATTTGTGGCATAAGTGTCAGTGGTTCATGTAATAGAAGAATTTACCATACTTTTCGTCTTGGAGGCCCAGATTAACTAGTATGGGGCAGTGATCGTTGCATCTATGAGCTAAGAGCTCACGTCCATATTATTGTTAATATTTTGGTCCCAAAGGATGTTTGTAGACACTATATTAATACGAGTAAGGATCTTTTTACTCGATCCAGACCGCTAAGAGAAACTGAAATTCGTGCATTTTCTCTTCACTCCCTCGTGTTCTAACCATAAAACTATCAATTTCTATCATTTTACAGAAAGACACTATATTATCTACACTCTTTTCTTCACAATGTCTAATGTAGTTAAAATCACCAAGAAGCAATCATGGTTGTATAATTATAAAGGCATCTTCTTCCGGATTATTCAACAACTTATTCCTCAAGTAATCAAAGTTCTAGGCATGGACAAAGTAAAAACACTAACCATCCAACCAAAGTTAATAAATGGACAATTATATGATGCTCATTCCTACTTGTTACCATGAATTTCCAAATCTCACTATTCATTAAGATCAAAACCCTATATTTCTAATAACAATCAAAATTCGAAATAAGATTCCACTTGTTATTAAAATGCACCGAGAATCTCTTAATTTCTTACACCTTAATTTTGTTCTCTAACAAACCCATGATATTTGTTATGCATTTGTACATCATCTTATTTATTTCTATGACTCTGCTGGGGTTAGGGATACATATAATATTCCAGCTGACTATAGTCATTTATATTGATTAGGGTTTGGGTTGATTTTGCTACTGCTCCTTAGTTTCCTCCCTTGACCAACCTTCATATTTTATTCATCAAACCATTCTTTGTTTTTTTGAACCAACACGTCTAGGTTGATAGAGTCCATTTTTTCCTTACCTTTGGTATGGCTTTGTGGAGCCTGTTCTAAACTCACCATCACTTAACAAGGTTTATGATTATTTGGTCTTATATTTGCTGATAGGGCTCCTAAGGCTGACCGTTAGTTACTCTTGCTCGTTGACTCAAGGATCTACAAGCATTTCAAGCTCATTAACATTGTATCTTTCATCACATCCTTACTAGAACTTGTAATAAAATTATCAGAATTAATTTTTTGAGATAAAAGTTCCAACACGGTCCAATAATCATGTGACCTTATCTGGAGTTGTTGGTACACATTGAGCTCGCTTCGGTGATAGAGTTGCTCCTTCAGAATTAGGGGTTGAAGTGATTTCTTTGTTGGAAACTGCTCCTCTTTGATTTTGTTTGAAGTTGAAGTGGTAATGTCCTTTGGCGAACTCTAATGCTCCCTCCATGTCAGTAACTAAGTACTGTTTATGGCAAAGAACCCCAATACTTCTTTATTTGTTTCCCTTGTCTCTGCCTTTGCATATATCTTTTCCACTTAACATTTCTCACCACCCTTAACTACTCTATGCTATGGCAAGAATTCCGATCGACTTCATTTATAGCTTATGCTACCAGTTTAGAAACTAACACTTTCTTAGCAAGCTCTAATTGTTGAATTGACTCCTCAATTTTTCTAATAGATTGTTGTTTCTCCAAACTAGGATCTAATTTTTGTTTGCTTCCCCCACCTTTGTCATTACATATACAAGATTCTTTTTCCGTCATAATAATACATTCCTCCTCCTCCTGTACCGCTTCATTCCCTACTCCTTCAACTACACATGTTCCCTCCTCTATATCCTCCTTGTTTTATTTATTCTTCTCTTTCCTCAACTCATTGCATAACTAGTGCTCCCCCGATCCAACCTCTTCACCTTCCATGCGAGCCTCGCCCCTTACATCATTTCATCGTCATTATTTTTATTCTAAGGCTTCTGCACCAATGTTTAATAATGGGACACTGAAGTAAAATGCTCACAACTAATGCAAATATCACACCGCGGGGTGGATTTTCATATTCTACCTCTTGTTTATAGACCACACCTCCTTTCCTTGATACAATATGGGAATCCAATTTCTTTTTCCATGTCAACTAACATTCTAGAAAATTGGATTTTTCTATCAGTTCTCGTACCTCATCGAATTTAACTGGGTACCTAATGTGCTGACCGACGTACCTATAGCTTTGGGACCCCATAATTTAAAACTATGCCCATAAGTCAAACCCAAATCGACATAGTACTTAGTAAGTCCTTGTCTGATTCATGTCTAACCTAAGTAATTTTACCAATATCAGGCACTTGTCAAGGAACTATGACCCATTATCCAATAAAATTAAACAATCCTTCTCATTTTTAAAGCTGACAAGAAAAGAATTATTCTCTCTTGACTGCAGAACAAACTCCTCACCAGTCTCTTGCTTCCTCTTCATATATGCTTCTAAACTTTTGTACTATGGTTTTAACCCAACCACATATAAATATAGTTTCCCCAGCTATGTTCTGCTTCCATCATAGCGTCATTAGATGAGGTTGCTCTCTTCTTACCCTTTTCAATTATCGGTTATATAAAGGGTAGTTCGATGTTGTCAATGTCTTTAGCTTTTGAAATTTCCCTTTCACCACGTCACAATATGACACCCTTTTCGCGTCCTCAACCACTCTAAATTTCTATTCCACACTACCCACTTTAATAAATGGTGCTAGAGTTCTACTATAGCATTGCCGCCTCCAACACCAACAAAATTAAGTTTTTCAGGAATCCTCTTTACTCAAGTTTTCTCGAAGGAAAACTTGCTCATACTAGATTATTGATGTCGGATCTACCCCCTTCCAAAACCTCTTTCCCCTTCCTATAAACCACATCCTCCCAACCCTCATCCGAATTCCCCTCTTCTCTAAAACCCGTTCGGTTTTGACATAATAATAAAGAGAGAAAGAGATTAATAGTAAGAATTAGAACAAAACGTAAGAATTTCAAAAACAAGACTAGCTACTAGGGTTTCCTAGATGACATCATTGTTTTTGCTTTTCCATTTATTGTTGTGATGTTTTACATTTATATAGGCTATAAACTTTAGTTTTCTGTGTGTGTTACTCATATTACATTAATAAATAATAAAAATTTAACCAACACAAACCGAGTTTCTCACCATCTGCATGTACTATTTTCACTCTTGGTGCAAAATTTATTTATATTAAATTATTTAACAAGCGCTTATTTTCGTTTAGCCACTTGGACAATTAAAACATTCTCAGCACCGAACGCTCCGCTCCACCTCGAACGGCACATGTTTCCAACGAATAAACCGATCTCCATGGATTATTTGGGTGTCAACTGTTGAATAGATGACATACAGAATCCCTGCATGCAAATTTACAGATCAAGCCAAAGAAGATTGTGCTAAAAGGTTTTAGAGAACAAATATTTGTACAACTGGAAAGCTAGAAGAAACAAAAAGGAACAATAGCACATAGGTAATTTCATAATACTTGCATAACAAAGCTCTTACTAGTTAATATCATAATACTTATAAACGATGGTGTTACTTTTTACTATATGAACTAATCGGCTTTTCATAATAACTTGCCAAAGCAACATTATGGGTAACTCTTCACTTTACCTTGCCAAAGCTAACAAGTAGAACTGCTTTTGTTGCTTTACAAAGTGAATAATTTTTCATGAACCAACAGGGATGATTACCTTTGTTGGTAACAACCAACATCCCATGCTCTTCAATCGGCATCATGTTGAGTGTACAGTACATCAGTAGTAGAAGCTGAGCAATAGCATTTCTCGCTACATATAGACCTGTCAAAATATGACCCAACTCTTTAACCCAAAATATTTACCCTACTTTTAAACGGCTTGGGTCAACTCATTTATGAATTTTATTAAATCGGTTATGGGTTGGGTTGACCCATTTTTAAAAGGGCTATAAATGGGTAACTCATTTACTCATTTGTTAAAAACATTAAATTTTAATATAAATTTAAAAAATAAGAATTTTGAACATACAATGTAGTTTTTCATGAAGACAGACAGTTGTACTTAGAAAATAATAGGCTACCGCATACTTCATATTTGAACCGCATCTAGTGCAGAAGCCGCTATTTTTTTGTTCATACTGCAATAACTTCTTCATACTAACTCGGAATCAACCGAGACATCGATCGATGAACTCCCATCAAAATTACGGACTGTATTAAACACTCAGATACTTGATCTTTTGAACACACATTGTAGTTCTCCAAGGAGACTAACAATTGTACCTAAAAAATGACAGGCTACCACATCTCCATATTTGAACTCCGTCTAGTGCAGAAGCCGCTATTATTTTTGTTCAGACTGTAATAACTTCTTTATACTAAACCGAAATCATGCGAGACTTCAACCTATTAACTCCCACCTAAATTATGCATAATATGTAACAATCGGATACTTCATCGTGTGAACGCACATTGTAGTTCTTCATGTGGACTGATGGTTGTACTTAGAAAATAACATGCTACCATATCCTCATATATGAACTCCGCCTAGTGGAGAAACCGTTATTTTTTTGTTCAGACTGCAATAACTTCTTCATACTGACTGGGAATCAGACGAGACTTCGACCGATTAACTTCCACTTAAATTAGGGACAATATGAAACACTCGGATATTTCATCTTGTGAACGCACACTGTTGTTCTCAAAGGAGGCTGACAGTTGTACTTGGAGAATAACATGCTACCACATCCCCATATTTGAATTTTGATAAAAAAATAGAATTAAAATTTTAAATTTTTATCGAAATTCAAAGCATAAAAATTGGAATTAAAATAATTTTATATTAATTTGTTTATTTATTAGTCAAACCAAATTTAAATTTTTAAATGGGTTAAATGGATAACCCGCTTATTAAATGGATTGGATCACAAATGGGTAAGATCGTAGGTGGGTAAAAAAGATGGATCATAAATGAATTGGATCACAAATGGGTTAGATCGTAGGTGGGTAAAAAAGAATGGATCATAAATGAATTGGGTCGAACTCGATCCAACCCATTTTGACTCAATCCAACCCAACCCGTTTGACAGGTCTAGCTACATGTAAGGAAATCAATAAACTGCCCTCTATATCTGTAGCTTTTGTGCTTGTATATTCATACATTTAACCTATTTATTCTCAATTCTTTTTAGCCTTACATCATCGAATCTGTTATTCTATAAGATACTAATTTTGTACATCTTTAGAAGCAATGAAGGCCCACTAAAACATGCCTACGAAAACCCATCGAATTCCATACATAATCTGGCAACAAAATCAAATTAAACATTTGGCAACACTAAACAAGATCAACTACTTGACAAAAATGTTCGAGCAAACATTACATTTATATAAGATGTGCCATCCGAGAACCATCAACCTGCATGGGACAACAAAATAATAGATTGCAGAACATTAGAAGATTTACACGAGCAAAATTTGGGAACAACTTCAGAATCAAAAGATGTTTCAAAGATCAATAGAAGCAAATATCCCATTATTTCGTCGCTAAATATCGATGGTGCTAAATGCACCTCATTACAGTGTCTAAAATTAACCACTTTCATTCGACAATATACTACCGAATGAAATTTAGTTAAATAATAAGAAATTTTTACTTCCACAATACCGAACTACTTCGCAATCACTCGAGGATGTACAACCAAATGAATTTTCTAAATAAAATGAAGTTCCCAATGCAGCACATTCAGCACCCCTCTAAATATTTTATAATTGTTAATTTGGTCTATACGATTAATAAAAGAGAACGTTTCACTTCCTTTTCCTAAGTGTTAAAACGCTTTTAACTATTAAGCTCGGAAAGATGGAATGGGAAACTTTAGCTTAACAACTCATATAAGTACACACACATGGCACAAATCAGCTACATGCAAATTGAAAGGATGTATGTGTGTGAATATGTATGTGTGTGTACGAAAAAGATTTACTTTACTTGCAACTATAAAAGGGTACAAAAGAAGACAGTTCCAAACTAACGTAGTTAAGACTCAACCAGCTTATAATCCATTTACGACCCATTTAACATACGGTCAATCCGATCAATTCATTTAATAAACGAATTCCTGATTTAGCACATTCTAAGATTTAAATATGGATTGGACTAATAAAAAATCAATAAAATATATAAAGATTCTACTATTAATTTTTGCTTTTTGAATTTCTAAAATAATCAAACTTTCAAATTCAAAATTTTATATTTCAATTCTAATTTTTATCAAAACTCAAATTTTCATATTTTTCATTTGAAAATTTTAAATTTTCAAAACCAAAGTCAAATGCGAAATTACAAAACTTAAAATTTCAAATGTAAATGCAAAATTCAATTCGAAATTCAAATATAATAATATTCAAACTTAGACTTCAATTTTTAACTTTAAATTTATGAAATTCAAATGTTCAAAATATAAATCTTAAAAAAATCAAATGTAAAATTTAATTCAAAATTCAAAATTCCAAGTTTAAATTGTTATGGTTAAATTTTATCACGACTACCCAATGACTTAAAGACGAATAAATCATCGAAATATTTTTGAGTCGGAATTTGAATATGAGAATGTAGTTTATTATTTGCTAAGTACAACTATTAATCAAAACTACAATGTACGTTCAGAAGATAAAGCATCCGAACATTTTTTATTATCCATAATGTAGATGTGAATTCGTAAGTCAAAATTTCACATGAATCTGAATCATTATGAAGAAGCTACTACATTCTAAATGAAAAAAATAATGATTTCTGCCTAGTCGGAGTTTAAATATGAGAATGTAGCAGGTTATTTGCTAAATACAACTGCTAGTCGCCATGAACTATATTATATGTTCTGAATATGAAGTATCCGAGCATTCCGTATTGTCCGTAATTTAGATGCGAGTTCATTGATAAAAGTCTCGCCTGATTCCAAGTTAGTATGAAGAAGTTACCGTACTCTGAACTAAAAAAATGACGACTTCTGTCTAGTTGAAGTTTAAATATGTTATTATTTGCTAAGCACAACTGTTTGTCAATATAAAAAAATACAACGTACGTTTAGAATATGAAATATCTAAGTGATGATATGAATTCATTAGTCAAAATCTCATTCGAGTTGGTGTGAATAAATTATTACAGTTCAAAAGAAAAAATAGAGGCTTCAGCTTAGTTGTTCGAATAGAAGACTTCAAATTTTAAATTATCAAAATTTGGATTTTCAAATTTCAAATTTTCAAAATTCTAATTTTCAAAATTCTAATTTTCAAAATTTTAGTTTTCAAATTTGTATTTTTAAATTTCAAGTTTTCAAGTCAAGGACCCCTAGTTGAATGGTAAGATCTCTAGATTTTTTTTTAATAAATAGGTAAATGAGTTACCCGTTTATAACCCTTTTAATGATGTATCAACTCATTAATGAACCGTTTGATGAAGGTACAAAATGGGTTGATCTAATCCATTTGTAAGTCGGGTTGAGACATTTTGACGGATCTAGTGACGACTATGAGAAAAAACATTCGTACGGAAACTTTAGTAATAAAAGTAGACAAAACTATATATATATATACACATATATACATATACATATATATATATATATATATATAGTTTTCATGGACACTTGGCGTAAATGTTAAAATGATTAAAAATGTGATATTTTCCAATCTACTATAATATATGAGTAATGTGTGTCTCAACCACTCAAGGCCTTTGAGCATCTCCAATAATTGGAGAATGAGCAAATGTCCCTCAACCATTAAAGACATTTTAATTTGCTTCACCACGCTCCAACAGTTGGAACCTGCTGAGCGTGGTAGGTAATGAAAGTGACAATCACTCACACTTGTCTCTAATGTGGTAAAATATACAGCTTTCTGAAAATGTTTCGTATATAAACGACTTTTAGAAAACCGTTCAACTAAAGCTTTTGTAAAATATTGCACGAAGCATTCCGTTCAACTCACTAATACTTTGTTTAATTTTTTAGCTCTTAAAAAATATATAATTCATCCAAATTTATAGCAAAATTTATCTTATAATATATCATTAAGTCTCCCCAAATTTAACTATTTTCCTCAATTAATCAATGATACTTGACAATAGAATATCAATACACAAATACCGAAATAGTAGTACAATATAGTTCGATACAACGCACATCAATATTGAAATTAATAACTCTACAATACAAATACGAAGATGCATGACAGATAGACAAATACAACATATTGAACTACAAAACGACCGAAGCTTCATTCTTTTTCCTACCTTCTTTAGCCTCGAGCCTTGAAAATGTTACATTTCTAGTTAAAACATATTCCAGATACTCTCGAGATAATTGCATAACATCTTTGGACATCTATTCATCATGTTCCTTGTTCCTTGATCTTCTTCAATTCATTTCTTTCCATCTTCAATTCATTCATCTCTCTCACTGCTCTTGTTTGGTCTCCGTCTTATGTAACTTGAGGTTACTAAATTTTTAACTTTTCTTATTTAAACCTGTTATTCTCTCCCTTCTCCGAGGAAGAGTTAATCAAGATATCCCAATGCAGTAAGGTCAATACTAAGATGTACCGGTTTACTAACTTCTCTGTTTCTCAGCAAACTTTCCATGCTTGATTTTATATTTTCGTATCAACATGCAACACCGCTATATATTTGTAGAAGCTGTAGGAAAACTAGAATTTCCATCATGCTCGGTTGACATTGAAGATTCATTAAACTGGCCTAAGGATGAATCAATGGGGTTTCTTGAATACCTTCTAGAAGTTTCTTCGTTGTTATTCTCCTTTGTTGAGATCATCATCTTTTAAGTTTAGACCAATAAGGTTTCATACTTACAAGTTTAGAAGTTTCGTGAACATTAAAATAAAAAATGTACGTTTCTCCATACATATTATCGTAGTTGCCCTTCAGGTCGGTATATAACCTTCAAATCACTATACAACTGGTCATTTGTTAGCATGTCGGCTCTTTGGGTTATACTATTCTTGTATTTAGTGCAAATACCATTCAACAAAATGTATCACTGTGAGTTCATTGCTTCAAAACGATTGCTTAGTCGAACATTCCATGTCTTGATTATAATGTTCATTCACTCTTGTGTAGAACCTTCCAGTAGAACGACCGATAGAAATTTCATGAACCATGACATCTTATACCACCCCTGTTCCACCAAAGTACAATTTCCCTCAAGTATACTTCACTAATAATCATGTATAAATTTAATATATGTTATTTAACATGTAATTTCAAAATGAGTTGACAATAATATCGTCGTGAGTTCTTTCACGAATGTGAAGATGTGATGCTTCCTGCCTCGTAGTTCGATGATCGACGAAAAACGAAATGCCAAAGATATTCACTCGTTGCACCTACTCCGCTGCTACTTTCATCTACCTCGAGGACGTCCTTGTTCTTTCTTGAAGTTTACCATTTATGAATTTTAACATTTTCATGTAAATCTTCAAGAATAGGATTGGAGCTTTCCAATTAAGGGAAAAACTTTAAAACCCTATAATTTGTTGACGAAGCTAGATATTGATGAAGATGAATAAGATTGAGATTTTTAAAGTGCCTAAAGATATAATCATAGATTTAAGGTGTAAATTTTAAAATTTAATGAAGGAGAGGTGGATCAAGGGTTTACTCTCTATAGAAGAATGCATGCTCTACTTGTAATTTTTTTTACTTCAAAAACTCCAAAGCAATAAATGGGTTTCAAAAACATTTTTATAACTCGAACAGTTTTCAAAATAATCATTGACCTCCGTAAACTCAAGAAATGCATTAAGAAAATCACCAAACTACTGGAGCAGCTGGAGGGAACCCAACTTTTTTAAGTTTTCATCACTCTAAATTGACCAAGTCTCATGGAGGTGCTCTTAAGAGTCCAAAGCATATTTTTAAGAAAGATGATATGGTCCCTATAGTTATGCACATACCTAAACATATTATAACGGTCCCTGCAATATACAAAGAATGAGCATGAGCATGGAATCTTTTCTACCAGCAAGAAGCTTCTGAGAAAATCTTTTATTTATTTCAATTATCTGCAAAATAGCGATTAGTTACAACTTTTAGCTAGCCTACAATGTAATGCCCAATGCCCCTTGGCAAATTGGTATCATATGCTTTGTATTGGCCTTTCTATAAATTAGGCGGCTGTGTACGTGAATGAGGCAAGCAAAAGATGAATTAAAATTTCCTTTGATCGTCCTAGTCTCTCTACTCTGTCTCTAATCATCTTCTCTCTATCATTGTTCTTTTCTTGTTGAAGAACTACCATATCATTTGGTGCTTTCACCTCTTCCTCCTCACCATGGTTGAAACCACCCGCAATCGTGCCTTCGAAGAAGCCATTCAACAAATCCACGAAACCACCACCCAAAACACCACCTCCATTACCACACTTCAAAACGACTTCACCATCCAACAAGCATCCATGGCCGAACTCCAAAACTCCATGAATACCATAACCCAAATGATGCAAAATATCACTCAAAACTTGCTTCTGTACCACTTTCATCCTCAAATACCCCTATCACATCTTCCACAATTCCTCAACCACCACCATCACCATCGGCGTCGTTCATCCGATCACCTTCTTTACTAACAACCCCTCTCCATACCACTCATCTACACAGCCCAATAACCCGAAATGCGAACTTACTCATTTTGATGGTTCCAACTCTCTAGGTTGGATTTTCCAAGCGAAAAGATTCTTTTCCCACCATTCAACATCGGATGAACATATCAATCTAGTGAGTTTCTACATAACCGGACAAACCCTCACTTGATTCCAATGGATGTTCTGAAACCATCAACTCACCTCATGCAAGCCTTAACCCCGCGCCATTGAACAACGATTTGGTCCTTCTTCATTCATCAACCCTCAAGCAACACTATTCAAGCTCAAGCAAACAAACACCTCCTACGACATTGTTCGAAACCACTAGCAACCAAATCACTAACCTACCCCTAACGATATTCTTAATTGTTTCATATCCGACTTCAAACCACATATCAAAAACGAGCTCCTAGTCTTAAGGCCCTCCACCATCTCCGATGCCATCGACTTAGCTAATTGAAAGCAAAACCACCGAAGCTCAAAACAATCTTAGTCCAAACCCAACACCAACCACACTCCCACCAATTCCTTACCAAAATCCACGACTAATTCCTCTTACCAAATCAATCAACTTACCCCCTCCAAGATGCAACAACGTCGAGCGCAAGGCCTATGCTTCAATCGTGATGCCAAATATGTTCCTGGCCATCGTTGCCAGACTTAACAACTCCTTCTCCTGCTTCCCAAATATGAACCATAGCCGGAAGCACCAGTTCCAGAGCTAGATAAACCACCTGATTTTGAATTTCGGCCTTGAGGACAAAGCCTTTTTGAAGGGGTGGGTAATGATACGGTCCTACAGTTATGCACATGCCTAAACGTATTATAACGGTCCTTGCAATATACAAATCTTTTTTGGCAGCAAGAAGCTTCTAATAAAATCTTTTATTTATTTCAATTATCTACAAAATAACAATTAATTACAACTTTTAGCTAGCCTACAATGTAACGACACTTAGCGAATTGGTATCCTATGCTTTGTATTAGCCTTTCTATAAATTAGGCTGCTGTGTATGTGAATGAGGCAAACAAAAAAAGAATGAAAATTTCCTTCTACCGTCCTAGTCTCTCTTATATGTCTCTAACCTTCTTTTCTCTAACATTTTCTTCTCTTGTTAAAGAATTACCATATCAAAAGACCAAAAAGGTACAGCTTGATTAATGACTGATTTTTAGATGTGTACAAATCATTTTGAACCTAAGACTAATTAAAAACTATCTGACATGTTATAGTTGTGTACGAGGGGACTGGATGATTACATGCATAGATTATATATCTCTAAATAGAAAACGAAGAATCTACCAGCTTCATATAAAGCATATGTTTGGCAATAACTTATTTCAAACCTCCTTATAAGACATTTTGAACAGCAACTTTTAGTAAATTTGAGTGAACTAAAAAAAATGTTCAGATACATAAGTTGAAATTGTTTAAGTTATTTGCTATTTTAAGAAAAAAAATAAGTGTTCACCAAACACGTCAAATTACAAAAGTGATTTATAACTTATAAGTTTTTTTTAGTATTTATAAGTTGTTGCCATATACGCTTTAAGAGCGTCTTCAATGAAGGTTAGATCACATATTAGGGCAACTCCAGTGAAAACATTACACGCTGAATCCATCAAAAAAATGTTCAGTCGTTGGATTCAGCTTGAATATTAAGGCTAACGTTCAAGATCCAATTCAGGATCCTGAACTGGGCTTGGGCGCCCATAAAATGGGCGCCAGGGCTTGGGCGCCCATTAAATGGGCGCCCAAGCTCCCCCCCTTTCCTCCCCCCCCCCCCCCCGCCGTCTTCCAACGGCTATACCCGGTCCCCGGATTTGAATCTCAACGGCTAGAAACGACCATATTTTGACCCCAACGGCTATAAACGGTCATATTTCAAATTACAACGGCTATAAATGGTCATATTTCAAATTACAACGGCTATAAACGGTCATATATTGAACTACATATATCAGAATGTTATCCAGATTATAATACACACATCTCTTCTTCTATTACAATGCTATTCTCAATTCCTTAATATTGAAAGTATGTCTCATCCGTTTCAATCATATACCGAAGTGATGAATATAGATAGCTGGGATTTAGATTCTCAACCCTTTCAAAATGTTCATCCCCAATCCACCCCCTCTATCGTTCCATTCTTCTGCTCCATGGTCTGGCGATGAAGATAAGGATTTGTGTTATATTTATTGTCATTTTTCTAACGACTCGGTAAAGGGGAACGACCAAAGTGGAGAGGCGTTTTGGGCAAAAGTCATGAGTGCGTACAATAAAAAACATGTTGAAAAGACGAGATCAATGTCTGCAATCACAGGTCGTTTTGGAAAGATTAATCGACAAACACAATTCTACGAGTCGCAGATCCACAAAATGAGAACAGCAAATCCAAGTGGAATGGGTGGCGAAGCTGAATTGGTAGCGTTTTGTAAAATTTGATTTTTAATTTACATTCATCTCTAATCACTTTGTTAATATATGATTTTGTGTTTTTGTTTGTGTAGAAGAGAATGACGAACGATCAATTCTTGAAATTATTTTCAAGAGAAAATGGTACAAAGAAACCCCACTACTATCAGTTTGTAAACTGTTATGACTTGCTTGTTAGTCAACAAAAATGGACCTCAAACACCGCAAAAGGCTTAAGAGATGTGCAGACGAAGTCGAAGGGGAAGAAAAAAACAAGTAGATCTAATTACAATTCTAGCCCATGCAATTCTTCTCATATGGACTCAAATGAATGTCCAGATAACGAAGACGAAGAAGCAGTTCCCGCATTTGATGAAGACGCTAGACCGATGGGGCAACGAGCAGCTAAGAAGAAAATTGCTGTTCAATCTCAAATCGATTCTCGTTTATCCCTAATGCATGAAAAACATGCGAGAGAAAATGCAGAACGTCAAAAAGGAAGTGCAGAAAAGCTTGCCGTGTTAAAAGAATTGACTAAGATTGAGAAGGGCCGTTTTGAGCTAGAGCGGCAACGCCAAGAGACCATAGTAATGGAAAAGGATGTCACCGGAATGGACCCAATTACAATGCAATATTGGATGGAGTACAAACAGCGCATTGTTGAGAGTAGATCTGGAACAAAACATATGTAGTTGACGTATTAATTTGATATTTCTAGTTATTGCAGTTTAAATATCCATGTACCTTCAGTTCATATATGCAATCAAGTGTTATTTTCAGTTTTACAATATTCAATGGTATATCATTTTTTCGATGCATTATGTAGATATCAATATAGATTTACTTCATCAAACATAAATGACATTACAAACATAAAAATTGAAGCATTATACACTTCATTATAGAAATTAAAAAGGCAAACATATGTAATTAAACAAAGATCCACCATCTACAACTACTGATTTCCATAAGAATTCCAAATATGCTCCATTAAATCCCTTTGGAGTCTATTATGAATAGCTGCATTACGATATACTTCATGATGATCGTTATGAATTGCGTACTGTCCTTCATTTCGTACTGTGGTTGTGCGAAACAATTCGGGGGATTGTCTTGCCCCCACATACTCGAAATCGGGATAATCCATACCGCGTTCATCTTCAATGATCATGTTATGCAGAATTATACAACAGAACATAATTGTAGCCATTTTTGATATCTTCCATAATCTACATGGATTGCTTACCATTGCAAACCTTGCTTGAAGGACCCCAAACGTCCTTTCTACGTCCTTCCTTTGTCCTTCCTGCATCGCAACAAATTGTTTCTGTTTTGCCGTCATTGGGTTTGCAAATGTCTTTACAATCGTACTCCATTTGGGATAAATGCCATCTCCTAAATAGTATCCATGGTCATATGTGTTCTGACCAAGAGTAAATGATACGGGAGTTGACTTACCTTGCGCCAAATCATTAAACAAATGAGATCGTTCGACAACGTTTAAGTCATTAAGAGAACCTGGCATTCCAAAGAAAGCATGCCAAATCCACATATCATGAGAGGCAACTGCTTCTAAGATGATAGTTGGTTTTTTCCTTGCTGTTATATGCTCCGTGAAAAGCTTTGGGACAGTTCTTCCACTCCCAATGCATACAATCTAGACTTCCAAGCATTCCAGGCCAGCCCTTGCTTTCATGCATTTCACGCAAGCACGTTACATCTGCATCGTTTGGAGATCGAAGATATTACGTCCCATAAATGTCCACAACTGACTGACAGAATTGATCTAGGTTTTCCAATGCTGTACTCTCTGCAATACGATATGCATCGTCAAGGGCATCGGCGAGTGTGCCGTATGCTAACATCCTCAAAGCTGCGGTCATCTTTTGATGTCCACTCAAATCTTGTTTTTTTGCAGCGTCCTGCTTAAACACAAAATAATAATTATTCTGCTGAATACTATCGAGAATTCTTATGAATAATGGTCGACTCATTCTGAATCGTCGTTTGAACATCTCTGGACCGTAAGTTGGATCACGGGAAAAGTTATCTTGCATTAGTGTTTTGTGAAATGCTTGGTGGTTACGGTTGATATACTTCCGACCCACAACGGAACCACCATGTTTTTCAGAGGTTGATCCGTATGCTTCACGGTATATCTCCATCAATTCCTCCTCCTCTTGTTGATGCGCTAACGCATACGCTTCTTCTTCGGAGTCACTGTCGCATAGCAATACAGCTTTTATTAAATTTCCAGACATTGTTTGATATTTGAGGATAGTTGTTTGATATTTGAATGTATTGTTAGAGTAAATTGTGGTTAACTAGTACGACATACATATGGTTATATATATATATATGACTAATTCTTGAGTGGAGAGAAGGTGTGTCAGTGTGCGGTCAAATCACTTACTGTAGCCACGTTCATTTGCCGGTGAAGATTCTCTGCTTTGTTGAGTGGAGAGAAGGTGTGTCAGTATGCGGTCAAATCACGTACTGTAGCTACGTTCATTTGCCGGTGAAGATTCTCTGCTGTGTTGAGTGGAGAGAAGGTGTGTCAGTGTGCGGTCAAATCACGTACTGTAGGCACTTTCATTTGCCGGTGAAGATTCTCTGGTTTGTTGAGTGGAGAGAAGGTGTGTCAGTGTGCGGTCAAATCACGTACTGTAGCCTCTTTCATTTGCCGGCCAAGATTCTCTGCCGGTCAAATCGTTATCCATTATATAAATTCACAAATCGTTATATGTTTAAATCATTTACAAACCTAACATAATTCAAACTACATTGTCCAACATGACATTTACGTCTCATGAATTGAAGTTGCTTATGCAGTACTACATTCAAACCGATGAGATGTGCGATAATCAGGAGTCAATGATAATTAATTTTTGAGACACTCTGACTGAACTCTACAACAACGATGTGGGCTCTCAAGTTAGACGTACGGCTCAAAAGGTCAGGACTGCACACAGAAACTTTACTAGGGCATGCACGCGTTACACAAAGATTATTAACGAGGTAATATTGAAAAATGTGTTTGAGACTATACGTTCAACTTTTGACGGTCGATACAATTTAAAATATGGACGCCCTTCATTGCCCATGATGCGTACTCCATACGTCAAAACTGGCTAGAAAGATTTGGATGGCCTTAAGATAACAGTATTACTAGTTGGTTACGTATAGTTTCTTCATATTTGCAGTCTATTATTACTGTGTCGTTTCTTATCAGTATTCTATGTTTGTATTTGTCACTAGTAGTTTTTTTATGTCACCAGTAGGTTTTATAAGTTATCGATCTACGGTCACTATTGGTTTTTTTGTATGTTTATATGTAACTATTTAGTGCTTATAATAAGTACACCAACATATATAATTTATAGTTAAACAGACATGTACAATTAACTTTATACACCAACATATATAATTCACAATACTCACGGACATATAGAATTCACAGTATACTCGAGAATTATAATCCAAAATCCAAGAAAGTGATAGCATATAAATATAAATAATACACAGTATATGCAAATAATGACATAAGTACATAAGCTATAGGAACTGCAACATGTCAGCATCAGCATCTAAAGGGATACAACTAAAAACATCTACTACGCATAAACTAAAAGGTATACAACTAAAGTGATGCAGCGTCGTCATCGTCAGCATCATCACCATCATCATCATCTCCGTCACCGTCATCATCATCATCTCCATCATCATCATCATCATCTACCTCGTCATCATCGTCATCCCCATCACCATCATCCCCCTCGTCCTCATCATCCCCATCATCCTCATCTAAACCACCAGCGTCATACCCACTGGGACCAGCATCACCTCCACCTTGTGATCCAAAAGGCTCATATACAGCAAGTCTAGCTGATAGCTGATCAATCTGAGCCTCTAGCATCTGTGTATGCTGCATGTACATGTCATGCATGGTGTGTGTATGTGCAAGAGTCATATCGCGAAACACACCAAACCCTACTCTGGCCTGGTCCAATCTAGCAGCATACTACATAAAGATGACATTTGACATAGTAAGAAACCAAGCATAAAATAGAGGAAAAATCACAATAAACAACAAACGTATCTCATACGGAGGATATAACCCGACTGAAGGCACGCCAGGATAGTCGGGGTGATCTGGAAAGACTAAAGGCTGCTCAATCAAAGTACCTGTCAAGTCATATGCTCTAAAAGTAGTATCAGGCTCCAACTGCATGGGAGTCTGGGAGAACTGTGACGGAATCGGGTCAAATGAAACCCGCGGTACCTGAACTCTACCGGCTGCCAGATGAGGTCCTATATGATCAGAGTTGACCCCACGAACATAATCTGGTACGATGAATTTGCGGGGGCTACTCTAGCCCAATAAGCATCGTAATCCCCATCGATAAAAAAAGTACTACCATCCACCCATCCTGCCTGTCGTAGAGCATGTAAGTATTGATCACCGATCACCCTATGTCTACCAAACATGTCCTCGCAAGATAAGGGATCATATGATATACGACGATCACCCGTAATCTGGTAGGCACATCTCTCTCCCAAATACCACATAGGCATAAATGCAGGTGTATGCAAAGCAACCCTACGTCAAGATAGTGAATACGCAACCATCAAGTGATGGTCGTCCACAAGAAGACCTGCATCTGCTAGATGAGTCCAATGTGAGGCCCAAGGAGTCCGAATGATATTACCTCGACTACGCATATCAAGCTGTGACCTAGCCTCCATCAAGTCATGCCGTACACCTAAGGGGACATGATGTACGTACTGCATGGTCTCACATCGTCTCATCCTAGGGAAGTAATGCTCAGCAGCCTGACTAGCCGTGTCCTGCATGCGGGGATGCATGTTTGTCGTGTACTCGTAGTACCATAACGGCAAAATATACCAAAAAGCATACATCTGTCTGACATCGCCAAGCGCAAATGAATCTAGAGCGGTATATAGGGTGCCTAATATCGCTGTGCCCCAGTCAATAGTATGTAGCTGGTCTAATCTGACAAGAGAAGCTAAATAGCCTAGTCTAACAGTACCTTTTTGGTTCGAAAAAAAGATCGAACCAAACAGGTACAACAAAAATGCTCTAGTAACTGCATCCATCATATCGGCTCTAGCTATATAACTGGTGATGTAATGCTGCAAGTACGTCAACTTAACAGAACCACTAGAGACGCAGGTAACATCTATCAGTGGTAAAAAAACAGTAAACAAATTGGGCGACTCGTATAAATCATCAAATGGAAATGGTCGAAGACCGTGTCGTCCAATCTCAATCCCAGTAAACATGTAGAAATCAACTGGGGTGATACCAAGCTCAAAATTTGAAAAATGAAACGTATGCGTGGTGAGCCACCACCTCTCAGCTAATGCCTGAATGAGAGGTCGATCAAAGAACTGAACAGACCTAATCGACAAAAATGGACCAAAAGGGCTAGCCTGTAGCCTCTCAATAATAGGACCGGGAAGATAGTCATAAAACTGGGTAATGCACTTAGCCCAACTACCCCAACAGTGAATGTAATGGTCCTATAAATAATTAATGAAATAACAATTTTTGATAGCGTAAGGATAATTAAAATAACAAGTTATAGTAAGGTTTGATTTATACCTGTATCGTCGTCAAAGCGGTTTCGGCTCTATGCCGATAACCATCTGGCAGCTCATGTAGAACACATAGATCGTCTGGTGAAACTCCAGGTGGTGGCAGAACGTGTAATGGTCCAGCTTGCTCCGCTGGATGTCTCTGAACCGTTCTTCGAGAGATTTTGGTTGGACGCGGCGGCATTTTGTTTAAATTTTCTAATTTTCAAAAAAAATGAAAAGGAAATGAGAGGAGAAAGTGAGGGGGGAGAAGAGACGGCGACATTTTATAGACGCCTGGCCATTGGGGTGCCCACCCCCGTTACGGGCTGAATATTCAGCGGGCTGAATATTCAGCCCGTAATCCACCTCGTCTTTTCAACATGTTTTTTTATTGTACGCACTCATGACTTTTGCCCAAAACGCCTCTCCACTTTGGTCGTTCCCCTTTACCAAGTCGTTAGAAAAATGACAATAAATATAACACAAATCCTTATCTTCATCGCCAGACCATGGAGCAGAAGAATGGAACGATAGAGGGAGGGCGGATTGGGGATGAACATTTTGAAAGGGTCGAGAATCTAAATCCCAGCTACCTATATTCATCGCTTTGGTATATGATTGAAACAGATGAGACATACTTTCAATATTAAGGAATTGAGAATAGAATTGTAATAGAAGAAGAGATGTGTGTATTACAATCTGGATAACATTCTGATATATGTAGTTCAATATATGACCGTTTATAGCCGTTGTAATTTTAAATATGACCGTTTATAGCCGTTGTAATTTTAAATATGACCGTTTATAGCCGTTGTAATGTTAAATTTGACCGTTTATAGCCGTTGTAATTTGAAATATGACCGTTTATAGCCGTTGGGGTCAAAATATGATCGTTTCTAGCCGTTGAGATTCAAATCCGAGGACCGGGTATAGCCGTTGGAAGACGACGGAAGGAGGAAAGGGGGGGGGAGCTTGGACGCCCATTTAATGGACGCCCAAGCCCAGCTCAGGATCCTGAATTGGATCCTGAACGTTAGCCTTAATATTCAAGCTGAATCCAACGACTGAACATTTTTTTTGATGGATTCAGCGTGTAATGTTTCCATTGGAGTTGCCCTTACAGTTACATAATATTAAATTTTTTGGTTAAAATTACATAATGCTACAATTTGTAAACCCCAAACGTAGCATGTAAAATTCCCATATCCTAGGTCGATTTACTAAACACTTAGATGCACTCATGTAAGATTCTATTTCTTTCTACAAAGCATCACAACATCAACAAAATCCACGAAATAACATGTAAAATTCACACAATCACCCAAATATACTCACCACAAACACCCCATATGCATCAATCATCATCATCCTCATCCGAGCTTCCAACATCACTGCTATAATCGCTACTTCCCTCATCTGAAATATCCAACCTAACCGGTGCCACCTGTATAACTTCTGGAACCCTCTCCATGAACCTCCCCACCACCTTCCTCTCAACTCTCTCAATCTCCGGCAATGGCACAGGGTCTCCAGGCTTCCACCCTGGCGGCACCGCCAAAGCCTCCTCCGGCAATGGCACCGGGTCACCTGGCTTCCACCCTGGTGGAGGTACTATAATAGGCAACTGCATACCTGGTACAAACTCCTCCCTAACTGGAGTCCTTTCCATCAAAATCTCGAAGCTTGTCTCCTTCTCCTTCCCATCACTTGTAATAATTGCCTTCTTTGGAACTCCAACATCCAAGTCAGCGAAATGGTACAGCTGTGAGGCACGCATTTCATTGTCCTGCGGCGCAGGTGGCAGTGCCCCACGCAGTGGGGCCAGCCCTGCGCCATGATCGGGAGGTGCGAATGTGGTGTAGCTGATCTTGTGAGCGTAAGCTAGAACTTCGTTTAGGTCTAGGTTAGGGCTTTTGAAATCTCTGCCGCAGTATTCCGTGTAATCGTCCACAAGAGAATCAAGAATGCTTTCCGTTTCCTTTAACTTTTTTGTGAACTGAAGCATTTGATTGTCCAGACTTGAAATTTCGTTAGATAGGGAAACGGTGGTGTCCTGCAGATCTAGGATCTCTTGGAGGTGGGAGATGGATTCAAAGAGCTGAGTTTGGACGGAGTGGACCAGGGAGAGAAGTTCTTTAGTTGAGGATGGAGAAGACGATACGTGGAGGGAGGTGGTAGGATTGGAAGGGAGGAAAGAGGGGAGGGCACCGCGGTAGGAAGAGGTCCAGGACGCGCGGTTAGGGGAGAGATGGAAGAGGTGGGAGGAGAGGGCGGCAATCTGTTGGAGAAGGGACTGTGCACGTGGCAATGGCGGAAGGAGGGATATTAGAGAAGAACTGTTGTCGGATTTGTTCGGGGAGGGATCGGAAATTACGTTTGAATTCGGGTTTGGGTGGAAATTAGGGTTTGGTGAGAAATTAGGGTTAGGATTGGGGGAAGAGTTGGAGAGACGAGAAGGAGAAGGGCTTTGCAGCATTTTTGTTGTAAATTTGGGTTTATGATTTTCCCGAAGAAGACGAACTAAAGAAAAATAAAGTAACACTTCTTAAATGGGCCATACCAGCTATAAACCCAAGGAAAACGGTAAAATAATGGGTTAGTACCCGAAAACCCGTAGCCTTCTATCAATAAAATACAACTGCATCTGTGTAATCCCATGCTTGGATTCTAAACGCTTCCAAAAGGGGAAAGGTTGAGTTTTCATCAATTCTTCGTCAAAAAATTGTGAGTTTCTTTCTGCTCAATTTAGAATTAAATATTTGTTACCTTTATCAGTTCATACTTCTTCCGTTTTTTTGTTTTTTTGTTTTTTGCAATCACGCAGTATTTGGTTCTATAATCGAAATGGGATTAATTTCTGGGTTTAGGTTTATCTACCGAGGTTATCCAAATTTTAATTTCCTCAAATACTGTGTTTTACATTGAGCTAATCGCTAGTATCGCCATCCTTGTAATAGCAAGTAATTAAATCCTTTATTTCCTTGAATAAAAAAGGTGAAGATAATCAATTTTAACTATATCAGGCAAACAAAAGCAATTTTGTTTTTATTAAAAATGTGCTTTTATGCTGAAAGGATTACTGATTTGGAAATCACTTCCTTATTGTAATATAGGTGAAAAAAATATTTTCTTTCAAATAAATTTAGTACAAATGAAATTTAAAATTGTTCATTTCTGATATTAAAACTGGCCATCCGAATTTTGCTTTCAAAAAGAGAAGAAGTTACCTTTCTAAATTGGAACTGTAACTTAATTTTTGCTATAAAGCAGAGATAGCAGTGGTTTTTTAGTAAATATTTCACACCATAACAATTCCACAATTTTTGATAGCCGGATACTTTTACATTTTTGATAAATACACTTCTACTTCTATTTTATTCACAATCAATCTGTATAAGTTTTTATTTTTTTATTTATTTATTCATTTATTTATTTATATATTATTATTATTATTATTATTATTATTATTATTATTATTATTATAGTAAGAGGTACTTTATTTGTGCAGAGCACTCGTTTTAATGTCTTAGAGTTCGAATCTATGAGCTCTAGAACCTAAATCTAGAGCATCACCCTACTAACCAGTTGAATTAGTGATCCTAGACGTGTAACATATAACATGATTTGGAACGATTGTCATGTTTTGCATAAACGTCATCATACTCCTGGGCATATAAAGTTACTGACTGTATTATCTGGTTAGTTATGATGCTGTATGCTGAAATTTTATATACTCATCTAGGTTGTACCTATTTTCTCTAAAGAAAGTAATCGTTATGCAAATACAAGTGTTTTTTCCTAAAGCAGTCACAACTTGCATTATTGTGTAGACACCGAACATATATTTGAAACAATCAACTGTGTTTTTTTTAGTAAAAATAAGGGACGCATCCTACAATCGAACTTAGTACACAAAACATTCTCAAAAAAAAAAGATATAAATTACATCCATATTTTCAAATAATGCAATTTTCTTCCCTAAAATATGCTCCTACTCCATTGCTGAACGTTGATTCTTCACATGTGGATGTTATTCTCACATCCATAATTAATTTTTGCACCCTATTAATTATTAATCTTTAAAACGCAATAACTTTTTGTAGAATCGACGAATTAACAAACCGTTTTCACCATTAAATCACAAATTTTATTATTTTTCTAATGGGTGGCATTTTGTGCATATGTAAAAACAACGGCAGGAGATGTTATTCGCGGATCCACGCTGAGCTGGCTTGGGGTTTACAGGGGGCAGCGCGCTCTTGTCTGAAGGCGGGTTCGGGGTGGAGCCCCGATTTTTTTTATAAATTGATGTTTTTCAAATTTTCTGCAATTATATGGTATGATTGTAGACAATTCAGCAATTATTTGCAATAATTGCAGAAAAATCTACAATTATATAGTATAGTTGCATCTTTATATGGTTACTTGGAATAATTGCAGAGTTTTCTACAATTATTCGATATAACTGCATTAAAGTCTGCAGTTATATGGAATAAAAAATCTGTAGTTATATGGAATAATTGCTGATATTTGAAGAAAAATGGATGATCATTTCATGTAATTGTAGAAAATATCAAGTATACTGAATAATTGCAGAGCAGTCGGCAAGTATATGGAATAATTGCATAAGAGTCTGCAATTATTGCATATAATTGCATAAAAGTCTGCAATTATATGGAATAATTACTGACATTTGATGAAAAATCGTTGATGTTCAAAAATTGCAGAATTCTTTGCAAATATATGAAGTAATTGTAGTCTTATTGCAGATATGATTTTTCGGTATTAAAAATGGATCTCATTTTAAAGTTCGTAAAGTTTATGATTTTTTGGTGAAAACGGTATGCTAATCCGATGTTTCTACAGAAAGTTATATGCGTTTGAAATGCTAAAAATGTAAATGGTATTTGGGTCTTTTGGCGTAGGCGGATTTGAAAACAGAGACTAGAAACGTAAGTTTAGTTTGATGATGATGTTTTCTCTAATTTGAAACTTAACAGGGATATGGACCAAATTATCACATTTTTTTAATGCATAAATTGGTTTACCAAGAAGAACAAATAAGCATTGTGTGTAAATGTTTTTTGGTTGAAAACAGCGCTTTTCTGGACATCTTGAACATGACTTGTCCTGTTTTCAACCAAAAAACAAAAAACTTTGAAATCGGCAAGTGCAGCAGGTGGGGACGGACGGTGGCAGTTCAGGAGTTGAAATCAATAGCTTTGGACTTTTTTTTCTATTCATTACGTTTTATTCCCCTAACACGAGATTGAGATGAAGTCGACATTGGGCTTGGGTTAAATTGGGCGATTTTAGACTTAATTTTGGTGTGTAACCTCAAATATTTTATATCCTTCAAATCAACAAAAAAAAAAACATGCTTTTTTGAGCACCATATGCTTCGGCACTGTCCTCGGCTTTATGACTCCTCAAGCATGAGCAGCGCTTCGACAAGCAAATAAGCCCCAAGCTGGCATCTAGCACTTTTTGACGTTTAGGCAAGCGCCTTGACAACACTGTTATGTTGATGGAAGAAAACAGCATTATGAAAAAATTTCCAACTGAAAAGTTCATACATGGCCTTATAGTACACAGCATTATGCAATAACAATACAATAGAACAATAACAGACATTTGTTTCAGTTGTTTGATGGAATAAAAATATCAGCTAAATAACTTTTGTGAAATGATGCCTTCTAGTTTTCTTGGGTATCGTACTGTTTTTTCCCTTAGTTTTGAATGTTATTTCTTAGTGACAATATCTAGCAGTTTAAATCACTTTTCAGCAAGTGAAAACTACATTAGTCTGCTTACTTATTGTGTATATTACTGAGAGAATCTGACCATCTACTATTTAAGCTTCAATGACACCTCATACTCTTAATACAAAACTACAGCGGACACAGGAACAGACCTGAAGCAATTCTTTTCGTTTACTTTCATTTACTTATCTACAAAACAAGATCAATTATTGCAATAAATGGCCATTCAAATCAAAGATTATATCTCTAACATTATGCAATACGATAAAGTGGATATAAGGTCCACATCCCTATTTTTTATAGAACTATTTTTTAGTTCCGGTCATCTTGCTTCTATTTTCCAGGTCCTTGTTTTATTACTCATATTTGTGGTTTAAGCAAGAACTAAGTTAAGATTTGCAGTTCCAGTATTTGCATTACAAATTTCCTACATCCTGCCTACATTGGAATTTATTTATTTTTCTTATATGAATAGCAATTTGAATACATTAGGGTCAATATTCAAAGTTCATTAAACCTTCATTAGCATCAAATTCGATAACGATCAAAAATAACAACATCGGTTTTAACATCAATTTCGTTTATAATTTTACAAATGTAAAAACTAGAATGTTACTTGTATTTTTTAACGAGATGCGTGCTTAAGTATTATTTTCCTAAGTGAGATGTAAGCAAAAACATCTCTATGTTTAATGTGTCAAATCACGAAAGGATAACTCTAGTCATAACTCCAGCATAAACATAGTTACGGGATACACCAAATTAGATACATTGATTATTATCTCATAAAATTTGTCTTATCAAGCAACTTTATACATATTTCACACAATATAAAATGGTAGTATACAGCTTGCTATATTTTAAGACTTTTATTCCAATTTATCGTTGAGACTGTCATGAAAGTTTGACATGTTTTTCTTAAACTGTAAAAAAAGGAAGAAACATATGGCGAAATCTAGCGACAAAGCATGGAAAGAATACAATGATTTCAAAGAAAAAGTGAGAAGAACGGTATTTCTTGATCATCTGTCGCCTCAAGTGACGGTTCCCGTGATTGAAACGGCTCTAGGGCAATTCGGTAATGTTCTCAACGTAGAATTCATTCCGAACTACACCATTCCATGCCCTATACCACAATGTGCTTTAGTAGAGATGGAAACAGAACATCAGGCTAAAGCTGTAACCAACGACCTTAGTAATTATCCATTTATGATGTCGGGAATGCCAAGACCTGTTAGGGCACAGGCAGCAACTGCTGAAATGTTCTCTGATCGCCCACCGCATCCAGATAGGAAGTTGCAGGTTTTGTGGGATCCATCTCATCCCAATCTTGAGGTTGGGGTGAAAATGAAGCAACTATGTAGAAGGCATACTGCTGAAACTCTGGAGCTTATTAAGGTACTCATGCTTTCTATTACTTTTGATTTGTTTATGGTCAAACTATCAATTCATGAGCTTATGGTTACGGGTTTCTAGAGCCCACAACTGTTTTTTAGAGCTGGAATAGTTAATAATGAAATTGTTTTTTCAAGATTAGACGGACATTTAAGTGGAATTGTTAACTTTGAGAAAATTATTTTGGGAACAAGAGTAGAGGTTGAAGATGAAGAAGGAATAATAAATAGTTGATTGTTGGTTGAATAACTAATGAAAAACAGAAAGAAATGGTCGCTTATAGGTTGAATGACTAATGAAAAAATAGATAGAAATGGTTGCTTGTAGGTTGAATGACTAATGAAAAAACAAAAATGGTTGCTTGTAGGTCGACTAATTGATGAAAAATGGTACTCACTTAGATTACCACTTTAGTCAAGGAGCAAGGATAAAAGAAAATTAAACGTTTACATCTTATATTTTCTCATTAAAGTGAATAATTTTGTTAATACTATTATGAACGTTTGTTGCACGAAAATTTGTAGACTTTATTATCTGAGTGAACTTAATACAATCTGAATTAAAATGCTTTCCATGTAAACAACCCTTAAGTTACATTTAAAGAGAAAATTTACAGGTTTTTTCTCAATAAAATATCAAAAATTTAATTTTAAATTTAAAAGTTAAACAACGCATCCATTATGAAATTATTATGTACCATCAAATTTTTGTTTAAAGAAGAGTTCTAAAGTTTTGACAAAAACATTTAACATGCAGTAAATTATTAGATACCTTGGCCACTGTATGCCGTAGTTCACTTGCATAGTGATTTTTTGTTTTTTTCCTTCTTTTTCGTCATATATTTGGACGTAGAACAAGTTGAAGATTATGTATGTAATGATGTCAGTAAGAAAATCAGTATTAGTGAGATAATATAATTATGATTTGTTGTATAAACTTGACCATCCTCAGCATAGTGCCGGTTTCAACCCTGCATGGTTACAAGTATATGTAATCATTATCTTCTATTTATCCTGCATCTTTTAGTTTACATTAGATGCCAGTTTTGAATTGAAATTTGTTGAACAAAACATTTGTTTTGACAGACCACTATGTAGTCTATTAATTAGATAATAGTAATGTGGAAGAAGCTATAACTCTTGTTAATTCTTGGAATTTTCTCCTCTCCTTAATTCTCTCGTAATAATTTATTTTCAAACCCCATAATTTATCACTTTGCACTTATTCTACTAAACTTCTCACGTCATTTTATATTCAAATATATTTACAAATGTCTACAATCATTCAAAATCTCTTTTCAATTCTCTTCTATTTTACATTCAACCCAAGTATATTTAAATTAATTACGTTATCTAAAATTTAAACTGTTTGATAAACCTAGTTAACTAATATATATTAATCCATCAAATAAATTCTAAAAGATGACGATTTCATCATGATACCATAGCCGCATCAATAAATTTGTAAAAAATAGTTTTTCATCTACGTACAAAGATGTATTAATCACATAGCACAAATTATATACTTAACAATGGTAACAAATTTATTTTATAATTCATTGATCTTAATGAATTTATCATACATTCCACTATGAAATTTCATTTTATAATTTCAAATGCCTATGTTTTAAATTTCTACAGTTATAAATCATTTTCGGTTCTCTTCTAATATTTTACATTTGAGTCCATATATTTAACAATTATGTAATCTTAAATTAAAACTATTTAAATGCAATTAACTAATATTCTTTGGTTCATTTAATAAACCGTAATAATATAACAATCAATATGCATACAATATATATCTATACACACACACACACACATGTACGTACGTGTATATGTATATGAGCAAACATGATAAAAAAAGTTTATTCAAATATAGAGATTTATAAATCACATAACACGAAATGTATACGTAAATAATAATAATTTTGTTTTTTAATTTATTTATTTTGAAAATTTATTACACATCGCATGATAAAATTTTGTTTTTAACAACTTTAAAGGATAGATTTATGTTTTACAGCACTACAATGTGAATGCACAAATTGTACTCATAAAAATTAGGTTATATAAACATTCTCATTATCAACTCATAACTCAACTAAAAGCTGCAAAATTGCATTTTGCATTTTGCGTTGTAAATGTGGCCCTTCTGCAACAACATGAAATATATGGTTGGCTACAAAATTAAAATGGTTTAATAATTAAAATCTCAAATAATGGATAATAGTTATGGGTGGATAAATGTTGTTGGTCATAGGATGCTCTTTTCAATTACAATTACATACAAAGCACTTCCCATTTTTTTTCTACCAATTTAGATTCAACTCCTTGTGTTTTAATTACTTAAGTTGATCATTAATTTAAATTATTTAGATAAATTCAATTATTTTATATTCGTTAATTCATTTAAGAAATCCTTAAAAAAAGACAATTATATACACATGTACATACACACACAGCATTCATATTTTTTAATAGTTATTGTTCAAACTTTACAGGCTACATTAAATGAGGAAGAAAAACTTGCCAGTCAACAAGAGGAGCTAGTAAAATCAAATCACAAAAAGTATGAGACCCTTGACAACTTAATGCAAGATGGAAGTGTGCTTCGTCTAGCTCGTCAGTATGATTTGCATCTGCAAATGAATGAAGAAGCCTGACTAATATGATATGTAGTAAAGTTATATATGCCATGCAAGTTAGATAAGGGTATTATCAGTTTTACTCGAGATGGATGCATATTTGTATGGTGTTTGATCATTTTAAGCTATTCGCAAGAGAAGTTTCCATAATTCATTAGCTCACCGTGTAGTGTGTATCATTTTATTATTACTTTATAACATTAACAACAATATTAAGGATTGTTTTTACATGTATTTTTATGTGTTCTCAATGTTTTACTAAAAATTGGGGGTAGATTGTCCAAAAATTTTGGAAGGAAATGGCATTTTGTTAGTGAAGAATCAGACTATCAGTATAGGAGTGTTATGTCATAAGATCTAACCTCAATTGCTTTGAGGACAACTGTGTTGATACTCGCTCAACCATTGGCTGAGCAGTTGATAGTGGGACTCACTGTCCACTGAATAAAAAAATAAATATGAATTACTCGGTGAGAGGGCAGGTGTTCGGGGGCTGATACGGGTGGGTGACACTGTCCGTATCGTAAACCTTATGTCATATTTTTTTGTGCTTCAATCTAATTTTGTAATAATTAATTACGGGGAAGAATCAAGATTCCTTGTTATAAAGCAGTTCCCTCCATTTTTCTTTTTGACAAATATTTTTCGAAACAAAATAAACTTTTGCGGAGATGTTTTTTAATCGGTTAGATATTGTGGAAATTAGAATTTACCTTTTATTTTCAAATTTTATATACAAAGAAACTCTACTTAAAAACAGATTTCACGAAACATCTTTATAATTATTTTCAACGAAAATGTGCAGTTTACAGTGCAGAAATCTACAGCTAAAACCAATAAATTAGGGGTGTGCTCTAGACGCAATAATATAATTTGTTGTGTAGTCCTAATTCTACTTCTTTGGTTCGAAATAAAATATTGTTTTGGTTTCGTTTTCTATTATATTTTTGTTAGAAGTAGTGTTTTATCAATTACAATAATAAATGAGTTCGTAACCATGAGTATTGAATCAATATTAACAGACACTAACTTCTTAAATGTTCCTATCCGATAATTATCGAGAAAAGGTTATGGTTATTTGGAACAATCTGTTGAAACCAGCATACGTAACACTATACATACGATGGATGATGTTTACTCATGATCGTTGGGTGCATCTAAGGGTTATGTGCTTATGGTTGTTTGGAACAATCGCAAAACAACTTGATGAGATTCTTCCACGGGTCACATAACCAAGTCAAAATAAAAGATCTCTATTCTGACTTAAGAGCACTGTCAAATTAAGTGTGTAAACTGCACTTTGATTATAGGCAACCACATGGCATAACGATCGTATTGCAACCATAGTTGGGTACACGTTAAAACACTTGAAGTGACGCACCACTCAAGAGAGGATTCGTCTCATTCGTTATTCAATGTCGGTATCATCGTAATTGATAACTCAAATCTTTATTGACAGTTGGCTTGGAAGCGTAAACTTTTGGTCCGACCACGAGTTTCCGAAATTGTCCCTATATGTATTTCTTTATTAATGGTTGTAATATATTTAGGGTCACACTCTTTTGATGCCAGCGTGAAATACCAAAAATTTCTTTTTACAGATATTATCAAAATTTATTATAACTCAAAAATAGGATATGACAATTAAGCTTCCTTTACAGATTCAAATTTTCTTCTTTAAATATTACCAAGTCTTCATATTACTTAATAATAGGATCTAACAAATAAACTACTTTACAATTTTTTTTTTAAATTATAATATAAATAAAATTTTAAACTAACAAAAAATTAAATATTGCAACTTAAAAATAAAAATTCAAATTAACTATGTATGATTCAGCACAAACATATGGCTAAATATTTATGGAAAATATTTTCTTTAAACGTATTAAACAAATACAATTTGTACAAAAACAATTCAGGTGTCTTCATTACGCGCGAAGCGCGTACCATAAAGTTAAAGCCTTCGACCAGAACAAATCGGTTAATTGATAATTGTTATCGGATTGAACAAATGACTTTAAAATTGACATACGCAATTAATAAAGATATCAATATAGTTTTTGACCTTAGATCAAATTTTAGAATCTAAGTGATATAGTGATGACGAAAAATATATATGTACAAACTGTTGATAGACAGTGCGCTTATATTATGTCAGTAATACGATTTCTCCAAAATGATTTGTAATTGTTGAACTTAACCCTATATAGTACTTCAACAAAGTGCGTATAGGCTTTGTTATTAAAATTGTTAAAATATAAATTATGGATTGAGTTCACACCAAAGAGTCAATACAAGCACTTTATTAGTTTTTTTCGAATTCAACCAAGGATAAAAGTAATTTATAAATGTTATAAATTAATAATAAATTGATACAAATGTTGTATTAATATCTATGGCTAATTTTAATTAGTAATTTCAGTCTTAAAATCGGACAAAACACTTTAATTAAGTTATAGTAGATGTGTCTAAAAAAGGATGCTTAAACTAAAGATAATGTTACTCTATGTTACGACTCGCCTTCTCGATCCCGAATGTCGATGCTACTACATCTACGGTATTCACGTGCTGAGCACTTAAGTGTCGAAAAGACAAACTGTTAGGATAAAAGAAAAAGAACACGACATCAGAATCTCACCAATGGACCGATGACATATAATATCAAAAGACGGTACAAACTGACACTCTATGATATATAGCATTTTAGAGTTACAATCCTAAGTACAATTGTCGGCCTGGACAATTAAAACAATACATCCTCATAAATGTTAATATATACATAGTAGGAAGCGAAAATAAAAATACTACGGTAGGTGAAAGCATTCACCTCGTCTCCTTGAGCTCCAAAGAATATCACGAAATCTGCATTCCTAAGACTACTTAAAAGAGTATCCATGAAAATAAGGGAAATATAAAACCATGATTCAAACATAAGTCAAGTGTGAGAAACTTAAGAAACATCTGCATAGTGTAACGACACCTTTTGAGACCGTTCGAATCACCGTAATGGTTTTCCCTCAAAAGGGTCAAACCATCTAATAAGTACATAAGGTGATATACTAGATAATGTCTAAGGCGTGGAATATAAAAAAAAAAGTTATGTCGCTTGCATCTCATGACACAACAATATTAGTAGTACAATCAAAACTGCTAAGGTAAACACGCATAATGGATTTCCCACGGAGATATCTCCGGTCAAGCCGAATCCAATCTCCTACACAAGGGTCAGAAGTTACCTTTCGAGCGTTGTATATCTCTAGATAGAATATATCATAAGGTAAACATGCAGGTCTACGTCCAAACACGTGATACCAAATATTATTAACTCCCGTCAGTCTACATCGATAAGCATCTCTAGATATGAAGTTGATATACCATGTCACGCTAACCCCAGACTATGCATCCTAATTTGTTTTTAACCATCATCGGTGGTGAGGTCAAGTTTATCATCTTAACACACAGGTTTTCATCACTCGAGCATATCTCAAATCTCTTTGAATTCCAGCATCTCCAATAAATTACAAATCTCTACATAGATCCCAGCATAAGTCGTTCGACGAATGATAACTCTGTCCTCTTTCTTGGAATCAATCTCAAAATTGACAATACAACACGATAGCATTGTTTGAACTTTTAACGCTGACCTCTCCCTTGGACTTAACCTTAGGATAGACAATCCAACTCTATAATATTTCACTTCACAACCGCTTCCAAAACATATGCCTTGTATATCAGATTTGAAGTGGTTTTCGGTAAGTAAAACACTTATACGATCCCGGTCTCTTCAAAACCAAATAGATGAATTTTTGGTTGATTTAATTCGGGTTCTTTAAGAAGTAAACGAATGATATAAAGGAGTCCACCCCAGGGGTTGTCGTATATATACATGCTTAAAGTAAGAGACGATTCATACCGATGAGTCCTCCTCGGGGGATATCAAACCGTATCAATACGTGATGCTTACATATACTTCCGAAGTTAATTTGGTTGATTTTGATAGTCGACTAATCAACAATCAAGTACAAAATAGACAATCTTATATGCAAACCAAGTCTCATATACTTATCACATTTTCCACTTTCTTAATTTATATCATCCCTGTGTCAAGAGTGAAACCGGTAGATTAAAGCAACATTGCTTCTAAACTCTGCTCAAACGTCAGTCTTAACTCTTACCGATAGAATAAATCTATTTTGTCGACTTTTAGTGCTAAGTACACGACTAAATATTTTCATAAACAAGTAAATACACGAAGCACGATTAAGTCACATAAAGCATGATTAAGTTATCTGAAGCATGATTAAGCTACTTGAGCAACTCCTAATCCCTTTTTATTTAATTAATCCTTTTATTAATTAAATCCTCTTTGTAAATACTTGTATATATATTTAAAACAGGAAATTATTGCCAAGGACAAAATTTCACAGCTTTTTAGTCTCAAGGACAGACATTCAATATTTTATCCTGAAGGACAACTTTCTGTAGGTATCAGTTTTTAGTTATTGATAGCAGTTTTTAGGTATCAGTTTGTAGTTATCGGTAGCAGTTTTTAGGTATCAGTTTTAGCTCGGTAGCAGTTTTGCTGTCCTTATGAATAATTTTGAAAAATATTTGTCCTTATGAATAATTTTTAGAAGAATGTTTGTCCTTGTGGTAAAAATATTGAGGTCGTGTCCTTAAGGCAAAAAATATACAAATCTTTGTCCTTTAAGTTAATTCCCCCTATTTAAAATACCTTTACAAAAGATATATACATGTATGCTAGTAATTCACTATTTTTTTCTACACTTTCAATACTTAAAAAGTATTCATATACGTAATTCAAAATACATAAGTATACTCATAAATTATTAACAATGTTTCTTACTTCAAAATATAATCAAAGAGGTTAAATACAAATGTTACTCAAACATTGTTTACTATAAACCCCTTCTCTCTTTTATAATTTTTAATCTTTACTCTTTCTATCGTTTTTCAAAAGATTTTATACTTGTTATTATCTTTAAACTATCCTTATTAAAGATTTAAGTATATTGTAACGATCCGCAAATTTATCGCTTGGATAAATTATATTTATTTTTAAAATATTTAGATATGGGTTTAAAAGTAAGAAATAATCATGTTTTAAGTGGTAAATAATAATAATTATTTTGTTTGAGAAAAATATTTCTGAACAAATTACCTAGGTAAAATATTGAAAATTTATATATATCGTCCTAGGTAAAATATTAATAAAACAACTGAAAATCATTTTGTCAATAAAATTGCTTTTAAACAATAAAAATCGTGCATGGATCTAGATACATACATAAATATATGTATTCAAACAAGATTATGAAATAAAATAATTTATTTTATTTTTCTGAAAATAAAATGTATTTATGACATCAACCTTTGATATTATCGGTTTTATATTTTTTTTCGGGAATTCAAGTTAAGTTTAAATAATAAATAAATGGGATTTTATTAACAAATAAACCTATTACAATTATTTAATAACGATGATAAAATCGTTTTTAAATTTGTTTAACAAAATAGATAGTTCGTAGAAAAATAGAAAATGTGACTGAAGAACGTTTTCAGGAATTTCGACTTTTCGACAGCGGAAAGTTGTCGGGAACGTTGTTCGCCTTTATCCACTATATATACACACATATATACTAGATAATTAACCATATAATAATATACTTAATTATGTTTTATCTTATGTTAAATATTAGGAAGTGATGTGACAAGTCATGGTTTTAAAAAAATAACATATATATACATATACACTTATATATATACAAAGTACATATCCATTATCTTTTGTCATATCTTAGCCTTATTATCATTTTCCATTATGACATAGAGAATGTGACTAGAGAGGGAGGATGTGATATATGAGTGGGAGGAAGGTAGTGATGTGACTTGTCAAAATAATGACTTGTTATGATGTTCTAATCTAAGGTTAGTTTGGTAATTTTTTTATTTTCTTTTGTCTACAAATACACATCTACTTCACCGTATTTTCATTTACTTCTCCATTTCCATTTCTCTAAAGGTTTCTTCATGTTTCATGACTTCTTATAATAGTTTAAGTTTTTTTTAAATCAAAAGATTTAAATTGTTTTAAAGATGCAAACTTGTTTTTTAACTCTTTCTTCTCCAATTTTTCCCCCACTTTATTCGGCCATAATTTTCTCTATTTTACACCAAATCAAGATTTTTTTTTTTCAAATCGTATAAAATTTTAGTAGGTACAACTTTTTTTTTTACCGTTTTTTCTAATATCAAGCCTAGTTTTGTCAAAATCTCATTTCTTTGTAGTGCACTTTTAAACTCAGAAATTCAGGTCCGAAAATAGTTCTCCTTCTTTTGACCATATCTACCTCAAAAAAAAATCTGATTTGAGTGATTCTTTTTTTTTAAATTGTAGAGAAAATAATTTTCTAAATCTTTTTTTTGATCACTTTTTCAAATTCCGAGAGTAATATGTCCAAAAATCACGTGGAAGATGTAACGACCGTAAATTTTTGATGATTTAAATTGTTAATTTAATTAGACTTTGGTAATTAAATTTGAAAGAAATAAAAATCTGTAATTTAATAATGAAACGGATACTGAAATGAAGTAACAAATGGTAATTAAAGCTAATAATTAACAATTTGAATGAGATTACAATTAATTGAAATAATGTAAATTGTTATACTTTGTTATAAATTGATATAAGAAAACAAATACAAACATTGAATTTATAAATAAAATAGTATGAAATAAATGACCATTGAATAAAATTTGGGTTATATAAAAATTGTAACATTTGTTTGTGAATAATGAATTCATAAGTGTGATTAAAAGTTATAGTAACGATTGTTGTAAGTTACCTGTTTATTTGGTCTATTTAATTGAAATGGGAAATAAATTAAAATTAAATGTAACTTAATGTTATATTAATGAGAATTAATACTATAACTGAAAGTGTGAATATAATAAGGTAAATAAAAATGTAAATTTATTCATAAGATAATAATTGATGTAGTAAAAAGGATGAAACCTAGTTAAATAAATTAATTGAGATTTTTAATCATAATTGATGTATATATTTGACAAAAATATAATAAAATGGAAATATGATAGTTAATACAAATAAAGATGGGAAATGGGAATATGTTAATGTAATGAAATATAAACAGTGTAAACCATGTCTATAGAATAATAAATTGAATTGAGCGTAAAGATTTAAACCAAATAAAAACAATTTATTGGAATTTAATTATAATTAATAGGATTAATGGCAATTGAAATTAAACACTGTAGTTGGTAAATTAATTAACTTTAATTTGATATCTAAACTTGTTTAAAGCATTGTGAATGTTAAAAAAAAATCAAAAAATGGTAAAAATTGTTAACCATAGAATTGACATTGAAAATTCGACTTAATTAATTTAATATTAATTTATTCAATTTACGTGAAAATAGTCATCTTGCCCTCTGACTCGGATTTCGACGAAACTAGTTTCATCGGATTCGTAACGGTGAATTATTATAGGGTTTCAAATTTCGTAACGATTGGACCTGTCGTTTGATCGTATGGGCTCGAAACGTCTAGAAATCAATTTAATTGAAATCAATTGAAATCAATTTGAAT
This sequence comes from Allium cepa, assembly GCA_030765085.1. Taxonomy (NCBI): domain Eukaryota; kingdom Viridiplantae; phylum Streptophyta; class Magnoliopsida; order Asparagales; family Amaryllidaceae; genus Allium; species Allium cepa. The sequence goes on from CM060928.1 coordinate 225,320,611, forward strand.
TAAGCTGATTTTAACATAACTTCTTCATACGATGGAATTTGGACCTGAAATCTGTTCCATTGAGTTTAAAATACTTGAAAATGTCTATTTTGATATATGGGTGACCCATCTTCGTTCCGGAGTCGAAATGGGCATTTCGGGTCGTGTATCGTTCAACATTCCAAACCAATCGAGCCCATTCCTTTCTATTTTGTTCTGTCTATATATATATCATTATAAACCCTAGGTCATCTCTTAATTCCGATTTCAGTACGTACAATTCCATTTGCTCCTCTCTTTCCAATGGCAGACAAACTCTAATTTCCAATTGCAACTTCAAATCAAATCTCAAATCAAAAAATTCAAACTCCTCAAACTATATCGAATTATATATCGATTTGAAGCTCTTGAGGAGCGCAAGTCAATTATGTGATTCGTTTCTCGATCTGGGTTGTTGTGTGGCCGAAATTGGTTAGATCATTTTTGGCCATTCGTTTCGTCGTGATGGACTTCAATGGATCGTTAAATCGACCATACCACGGCATGGAGGGGGCATAGCGGAGTGCATCGGCGTAGGTGATGCATTGATTCAACAGTTTGATTGCGGGAAATAATTCGACTAGGGTTTCATATTAGATGGCGGCGACCATTGGGATTCGAGCTCGAGCTCGTTGTCGGGTCATCGTGGGGTTCAGGCGAGGTTCAGGAGAGGCACGGGCGTGATCGCGATCGCATGCGGTGGTCGAACGATGAGGCAGCACGACTTCCTGATGTCGCGATGTACAGTATAGCATGGTTTATGCACGGTTTCTTGCATTGGGATCGTATTGGAATTCTGAACATTTTGAAACTGGTTTGGATGAATTTTGAGATCGTTGGAATTTGTGCTTTAAATTGGATTTAAATTCAATTTAAATTCAAAGGTGAGTGTTTCAACCCACCCATAATTTCTAAAATTTCTTATGTTTGTTAAATTAAATTTATGATGTGATTAGGAATTTATTTATGACTGTTTGGTATGTTTAAATTATTATTCCTGTTAGTTTGAATTTAGTTTGAATTAAATCGTCATTTAGTTTATTATTGAAATTTAATTGCCACTTAAATACCTATGTTTGTAAATTAGTTAATTGCTGATATTTATTTAGTTGATTTGGATGACGATTGTGATGGATGCTTGATTCTTGATATTGGATGAATGGATGTTGTATTTTATATGGTTATAAACTGCAAGTTCACTATGGGTTGAAATGATACATACCCGAATGATCTATAGATTAAGGAAAAAATCGTTATTAGTTGAAATGACAGACTGGAGCGATTTTATGGATGTTAATGTTAAATTCGAGATTGCGGTTTGAAATGATATATAACCATAAAATTTTAAATTGCGGATTGAAATGATATATATCCGTATCACTTGACCCTAGGGTAGAAAATTATATACGGACACCGGATTGGTTAAATTTAATGATTTTGAACTTCTTAAGTTTTAAATAAATTAAATGATATCTTGAAATAAAAATTGACGTATATAAATGGAAGTATTATTGGAAAATCAAGTTTTATGTTAAATGTGAATTGGTTTAAAAGGACTTGCTTTAAGAAATTAAATTGGAAGTTTAAAGTTAAACTTTTAAGTATAAATGAAATTCTATCGAAATTAAGTTTTGAACTTGTTTGAAAATAACCTTGAAATATTTTGAAATTGGAGTAATCTGAATTGATATTTGAACATGGATTGAAACGATATGAAATTCAATAGTTTATTGAAATGTTAAATTGAAAGGTTTGGAATTTGGTTTGTTGACTTGGAAAATGAAAATGGTCCAAATGTGTTGAAATGAAATGAATAGTTTAATTTGATATTAATTCCAAATTCATGTTTTAATATACACTGTTTTAAAAATATATTATTTCAAACTTCTAATTATTAAGGTTTCAAAGTATTAAATAATTTTAACATGTATTAATTTTATTAAATCATTTTAACCTATTTTAAACCATTTAATTTATTTAAACTAATTAACCTGTTTTAACTTATTTTAAATCTAATTAATCTATTTTAAAGCTATTTAATATATTTTAATTATATTTAATCTATTTTAAATCTATATTAACTGTTCATAACTATTTAAGACTATTTTCTTCTAAATTCCAAACTAAGTAAAATGGATGGGTTATATTCAAATTCTCGATTTTTAAAGTGAATATGGTTAATGATGTTATAACCTAAGTTGAGATTTAAATGTTAACTAATGGGATATGATGATTTTGAAGTAAGGATTGAAATTATTTTGGAAATATGATTTTGGAAGAAATTATGATTTTTGGAAACGATATGATTTTGAAAGTGAATATGATTTGAAAGTGAACATAATTTCGAAAGTGATGGTTTTGAGAATATGATATTTTGATACAAATTGCGAATTGACTTTTAAAATATAAAAGAACCATCCTGTGTGTAATAAGCGATTGGTTGTTAAAGAGACCGGGATCGGATATTGTCATACTCTCTGCCAATACCGAAAACCACTTTGACAACTGTGTATGCGGTGGAGATTTCAGAATGAAGTGGGATAGTGGCGACGATCATATATGAGGTAGATATTTGGACCCAACTCCCATGAGTTGGATAAGGTGGCTAAAACAGGAGCAATCGACGGGCCAAGTGAGGTAATTCCTTCGATCGGGCACACTCCATCGATACTATATTCTGACTTTTGATTTATTTGGTGGCCACTCGCGATTTTTATCGGGAGTGTGTTCCGAGGTGGGCGGTAGTAGCATTTATGCGTTACCGTTAGTCCGAAAGTGTAATTGGTATATCTACCTTGGCATTGCCTAGTTGTGTCGTGTCACCTACCCTAGCGTGCCTTCTACGAGTTTGTTTTGTACCATACCTATAGAGTGCCCTTTGATGGTGTCCAGTACGGGGGTGTTTACTGTACTGTATAGACTATGGGAATATATAAAATGTGTTAAGGGGGATATGGATAACGCCTTAACGCTATTTTAATACTTTACTTTACTGTAGACACTATTATAATAGTGTATTGTACTACATAGTAGATAGTTTAACGAATCCTTAGGAGATGGTAATCCCGAACATCTCTTAAGTTACTGCACTCACGTTAGACGCTGGATAGGAGATGTCAAACCCTGTAAACATCTCTTACGCCATCACACGCATATTTATCATTGATTTAACTCACATATGATCTTTTAGTTCTGACTCGAGTGTTTTGTCTTTTCAATTCGCTCGGGTCAGTCTGAACATTTCAGGATTTGAAGACCTTATTTCTGGAGGACGAAGACGAAGATTTGTACTATTGTTATTTATATATTCTACTGTATCATATTGTTCTGCTACATTGTTATTTATCTCTGTTGTGTGTAACTTTGATTATGTGTTGTATAAATATAATCAAAAAAAATTTGTAAACAGCTTCATGCACTGTTATTTGATTATTATATTTTTTCACTCCGCTGCGAGATTCTGTTTTGTTTTCTTTTTCTTTTTCTTTTCTTATTTACCCCAATAACAATCTGCCTCTTTATATGTTTTGAGTCGGCATGTGTGTCTGCTTAAAATGTCCAAAAAGGCGGAATGTTACAAAAGATGACATATTTTTGGGATGGTTTTTATGCATCTAAGGCTTTTCAGGTTTCAAAGATTTCGGTGAGTAAAACTATCTCATTTTTAGAAAGAATTAACTTTATTTCCATAGATTATATGTTGTGTAAATCCATAGTTCATGTCGTTAAAATATCATGCTATGATAATGATATACATTTGCGATTTGTGGTTAGCATAGTTTGGATGTAAATATTGTGTTTGGATGTTAAGTATCATGTTTGGATGTTTAAAGTGGTATCTTTGGTTGTAAGAATGTGATGTTGGTAGATGGTAAGTTGATGGTGTGGTTGTGATCAATACTAGTTCAATGTTGTGTATAATTACAAAGTTTACACATTTGTATGTTGCAACGGACGTGAGATCCGATTTGGAATCAAAACTAAGATTTCTAGTTTTAAATTTTAGAAATGGTTTCAATGTTTTTTAATTTTTTTTAAGTTTCAAAAACATTAAAAATTAGGTTTTTGAACTTGTAATAGTAAGGAATAAGCGAAGTATTTTGCGTAAAGTAAGTTTAAGTAAACTGCACTCATAGCGATGGTCGTTATGGACGTAGTTCGACAAAATTATCGATTTTTGTTTCAAAATAATTTCTTTTGGAAAGTTTTGCAAAAGTTTTTCGAACTTGATTAGTAACAGAAAAGGCGTTGAGTTTAGATAATTTAATAATTTATTTATTTAATAACTTAATTAAAAGTAATTAGTAATTAAGTAAGTGATTAAGGTTTAAGTAACGCTTAAAGGAAGGTTAATGATTAAATAGTGATTAATAAAGTTTTTAATTAGTGATTAATGAAGGTAAGAAGTAAATAAATGCTTGATTATTATTTAATTAAGTTAAGTAGGTTAATTATTTATTATTTAATTACGTGATTATTTAATTAATTTTTAATTAATTAGGATTTAACTAATAATGAATTGTTTAAACCTTAACTAAGATGCATTAAGAAATTAATTAGGACTTAACTAAGTTCATTAAGTTAATTAAAGTTTAATTATGATTTAATGTTGATTTAGTTATGATTAATTAAGATATAATTAGGGTTAAGCCAACTAAATATACTTTAATCTTTTCAAAGTTGTTTTAAACCCAATCGGTTATATTATAAATCAATTTTCTTTTTAAGATTAATTGACTTTAAATCAAAGGATTTCTCGTCTGAACCATTAAGTAGCCAATGAATTAAAGTAGCGATTGTAAAACGTTGACACATTTTAGGGAAGTAAGTGACTTGTGTTTAACACAAATGCCGAATGTCGGTAACGTGATAGACACAAGGAAGTTAATTTCAATAAGAGAGTCATGATAACTTAAGCATATGGAATATACTTCTATATGTACATTTTTCACCGATAATGGATATATCTATATTTTTAACTTGGACATTTTCTTATGATTGATTGTATGTTATGTGTGAATCCCTTACATATATGATGTTAGACAATACACATGATATAACTTGGATAAGTAAACCCAAATTTAATGATCCATTGTGGTCATTAAGCCTCCGTTTAGTTTTGGAAAGTTAATATTTCATTTTCTTTTAAAATAGACTTCAAGGTTATTCTATTTTGAACATGATATTTGAAAAATGATTTGACAATTATTTTGAATATTATATAAAGAAATTTATGAATAATTTTGGGTTATTTATAAAAGGAATTTTTGAAATAGTTTTGAGTGTTTGTAAAAAGATTTTATAAATGGGTTTGGATGTCTATAAAGGGAAGTATTATACAAGGTTTGAAAGTTTATAAAGAAGTTATATAACCAGGTTTGAATAATTATAAAGAGTTTCATAAATGAGTATGGAAGTTGATAAATGTTTTGTAAATGGGTTTAGGATAAAGCAAAAAGGATTTCATGGATAAAGGAATTAATAAAGGAATTTACTGGAAATAATTACAATAGGAAATTGTGGTTTAGGTTTCTTAAGGATGACCATTTAAAATATGGTGGTATGGAACACCTGTTCCACAATTAACACTGAAGGAATAGCGCTTAGAATATCCTTTTCTCCAATTTAAATAATGTAGTTAAATCCGTTTAAGAGATTTGGAAATGGGAAATCTTATAAATGTTTTGTGAATATAGTTATGTAAAGGAGATAAGTATATGAATGTTGATAAATGTTTGGGAAAGGAGAATTGTAAATAAAAAGGTTTTGAGGCTTAGCGATTGCTTTGGGTAATAAAATCTCAAATGGAATTGGTTGTTGTTTGTGTTAGGAAATCAAATCTACGGTTCCGATGACAACAAATATACAATGGAAATCGAATATGCATATATATTCCTATATATAGGTACTTGCTAGAGCAACATCACTAGAAAGACAAGAATAAGGCTCAAATAATGTTACAAGAGACTACAAGTCGATAGGATCAAAGAAGCAACAAGAAAGATGCACAAAACAGACATGTATAAGTTTCAGACGTCTGGGTGCACAAGCCAGACGTTTGGAAAAGTCCTCTGAAACAACAAAACAGATAGGACCAAACGTCTGGTAGATGCACTCAGACTTTTGAAAATCTATTATGTACAAAAAAAGATAGTATCAAACGTCTGATACAAATACAAACATCTGATTTCGAACTTGGAATTTAAATTCAAACTTCAACTGCCACATTCGAATAGACATCTCTGCTTCTCTTCGCTGCAACTCTTCATCATCAACAGAAGCAACTATAGAGCACTTGTTAGTGGATGCAACTAATCAAGGAACCTCTCTACAACTATATATATCATCAAGAATCAAAGAGAACACTTACCTTACTTACTTGCGCTCTCTACTTACATACTCTGTTATATTCTTGATCTCTAGCAATCTATACTTGTATTTCACTCTTCCATATATTTAGATCTTCACAGTCAATACTCTCTAGATATATATTGGAAGTATTTGCACTTATTAGTAAATATCCGTGTTATAGAACACATATTTGACAAAAACAATTTATTGTAATCAAGCCTATTCCTCTGGGCAAAGCTAGGGTATTTGATAGTCGAATTCCGAAAGAGAGCTTCGGGACTGGACGTAGGACGGAAGGTCCAAACCAGTATAAAATCCTGGTGTGCTTATTGTATATTTACCTAGATTAACATTGTTTTAGTTGCATTACATATTTTGTCACATATACTTGCATATAGACTACACGATCCACCCTGTAGATTTACAGTTGTTTTCAGAGCAAGGTTAGATCGAAACACAGTAACACGTTTTTGAATCACTATAATATGACAAGTATTTTTCAAGAAGGTCAATCCACAACACGACCCCCACTTTTTAATGGTTGTAACTATGCATATTGGTCAACACATATGGGAATCTTTATGGAAGCTAATGGATTAGAAATTTGGTCAGCCACTTAAAATAATTATAAAACACCTGACATTGCTATGAACACATGGAATGATGCATGAAAAACCGCAGCTTCTAATAATGCCAAAGCTATGAATGTTTCATTTTGTTCACTAGATAAGAATGAATTTTCACGTGTCATGTTATGTAACACTGCATATGATATTTGGCGTGCTTTACAAGTTACACATGAAGGTGCAAACAAAGTTAAACAAACTTAGATTTCAATTTTACAAAATCAGTTTTCATCATTTAAAATAAACAAAATGAATCTGTAGTAGACATGTACTCTAGATTCCAAACCATTCAACACGATTTAATGGCACTTGGAGTCAAATTCACAAATTTTGATTTAGTATCTAGAATACTCAATTCTTTAACTCTTGAGTAGGAAATAAAAGTATTAGCTATCGAAGAAGCTAATGATCACTCAGCACTCTTAGTTGAAGAATCGATAGGAAATTTAATGTCCTATGAAGCTAATTTGTAGGCATGAAAAGAACAAAATTTGAAAAAGAAGAACATAGCATTCCCAGCAACAAATGAAGGGTCCGACTTAGACGAAGAAGAAATTGTATTTATTGCCAAAACTACAACAAATTAAAGAAGTTTGGGAAAATGACTAGATTTCAGAAAGGAGGAAAATCAAGCTTAACAAATCAAACATCAATCAAATGCTATGAATGTGACCAATTTGGACATATGAAGAAAGACTGTCCCAAGCTCAACAATGATAAAAAGAAGAAAAAATTTGAAAAACTCAAAAAGAAGAAAGCTTTCAAAGTAACATGGGATGACTCGGATTCTTCATCATCATCAGACAGTGATAGCGATAGTGACAGAGAATAAGCTAATGTGTGCTTTATTGCATAAACTAGTGAGGTATGTCCCGAACTTAGTTATGATGAATTATTAGAACTTAGCATGGAATTAGATGAAAAATTTAGACAAATTAAAAAGTTGAACAAAGAACATATAGCCAAAATAAATAGATTAAAACTTGAAGTAGGAATGTTAAAAGATGAAAAAATTATTTTAGAGGTGGAACTAGAATTATCTCAAAAAAAATTAAAAATAGTTTGATTGAAAATGAAACTATAGTTATAGAATTTGATAAAGCTAGACTAGAAAAGGATGACTTGTTAAAAGAAAATATCAACTTGAAAAGTAATATTGAGACATTGAAAATTTAAAATTAAAAGAAAAAATATATAAAATTACAAATAATATTTCAAAATTTAATAAAGGGAAACAAGATATGGAAAATCTTATCAAAACTTCAAAACCATCAGGTAATAGAAATGGAAAAGGATTTGAAAATATTCCTAAACAAAATGGGAATGATATTAAGAAATATAGTTATATTTATAAAAAGACTAAAAGATCACCTAAGTCTAATACGAATACCAGAAATATAAAAATTTGGATTCCTAAGACAAATAATAATTTGATTAGACAAAAACATATTAACAATTTTTTAGAAAATGTAGTCTGCAATAAAAATTATGTTCATTAAGGTACCAAACTTGGGTATGGCTACCTACTCCTCCTAACATCTAGGACCCTAACAAAATATATGGATACCAATTAAATCATCTTTGATTTTGAGGTACCCAAAATAAAAAATAAAGAGAAATGGATACTTAATAGTGGATGCTCCAAGCATATGACCTCAAATTCAAAAATGTTATCAAATATAACATACATCGATGGTGGAACTGTAACTTTTGGAGATAACGCAAAAGGATACGTCATGGGCATTCGAGAAGTCATCAACTCTAGTATTTCTAATTCTCCTATTATTACAAATGTTTTGTTAGTAGAAAATCTGAAATACAACCTACTTAGTATTAGTCAATTATTCGATAAAGGTTTTCAAATTGATTTCAAAAAAGATAGATGTAATATTTTCGATAATAACAAACAACATATATTTGAGGTTTTTAGAAACAAAAATATTTATGTCTTAAACATGAATATAAATCGAAATTCAAATTTGTGTTTAACCACCAAACATGACGATCCATGGTTATGGCTGAAACGATTTTGTCATATTAATTTTAAATATATTAATAAATTAGCAAAATATGAGCTAGCTAAAGGTTTGCCTAAAATGAATTACAAAGTAGAAAATTTATGTGACGATTGTCAAATTGGAAAACCAAAGAAAAGCTCTTTTAAATCTAAAAATAATATTTCTAAAAAACAACCATTATAATTATTACATTTAGATTTATTTGGTCCAACTCAAGTACGATCTATAAATCACAACAAATATGTTTTCGTAATAGTTGATGATTTTTCAAGATATACATGGACTTTATTTTTAAAACATAAAAGTGAAACCTTTGGTATGTTTAAAATTTTTGCTAAAAGAATTAACATACAAATGGTATTGAAAATTAAAAATATTCGAAGTGCTCACGGTAGAGAATTCGAAAATGATCTTTTTACTAAATTTTTTAATAAAAAAGGTATAAGTCATAATTTTTCGTTTCCCCGCACACCTCAATAGAATGGTGTAGTAGAAAGAAAAAATCGTACGTTACAAGAATGTACATGAACACTATTAAATAATAGTGGTCTACCAAAACATTTTTGGGCTGAAGCTTTGGCCACGGCTTGTTATGTTTTGAATCGAGTAACCATACGACCTATGACTAAACAAATTTGTTTTGAAATATTTTTTGAAAGAAAATCTGAAGTATCATACTTTAGAACTTTCGGATCAAAATGTTTTATATTAAATACAAAAGACAATTTAGGAAATTTGACCCGAAGGCCGTTGAAGGAAGCTTTGTTGGATATTTGGATCATAGCAAAGCATATATAATTTTTAATAAATGAAATAACACTATTGAAGAAAGTTTACATGTTTCGTTCGATGAAAATCTTGTTAGTCCTTGAGATGATGGTTTTGATGACAACAACCTTAGAATAAGATTATAAAATATAAATACTAACATTATAGTTTAGTTATATATGTATATGCAGGATCTAACCATGCAGGTACCAAGATTTAAATCTAAGTACCCGAATAGCCTAGAATGAAGACTGTACAGTACAGAGATGATAGTTTAATATATTATTGTTATAGGCTTAGATTTAAACTTTATAAATATACTTTTAAACTTTTAATATTTATACTTAGATTTAAATATAAAATTATAGTAAAATTATATATATATATATTATTCTTTATATTTAATAATGTATTTTAACTATAAATAAGTATATTTATAAAGTTTAAAATAGTTTTAATACAAGATGAAAATTATTTTCAAATAAAAATAAATTACCAAAATTTCCTTAGGCATGTCGACATCCTCAAGTACCCCATGTCCAGTTTACTTCAAAATTTTGAATTTCAAAGGAAGTGTATATTCGTCATATCCTTTCACGAATGGACATAGCTGTTGTTTTACTATAAATAGGGGCAGTTTTAAACGAATATTCATTCATATTTTCTCTGATTTCACTCCTCTTCTTCTTCCACGTTTCTTTATACACATTTTTGCTATTGCTCTGCCGAAATCAACATTGAACCTAACTAAATCATTTCTATTTTGATTCTCTATCACTATCTCAATAAGATCTCAGTGTTATTCAGAGTTATAGGCTTCTTTGCAATAAACTAAGTGAGAAAATGTGTGATTGTAGCATGTGAAATCAATCAAGTGAGAAAAGATGTGATTGTAGCCTTGGAAATCAATTGGGTGAACTTGTTGCCCATGAAATCAAGTATCTCTACCCAGAGGATTGTGAATCTGGAATGGTGTACCTCGTGGCCTTGAAATCGAGGGTGTAATTGTACAATTGCTTTTGAAAGGAAATCCGTACTTGTATGCGGGACTGGATGTAGGGTAACTCCGAACCAATATAAAATCCGGTGTGTTCTTTCCTTTATTGCTTTTACTTTATTTCTGCATATGTGTTTGATTCTGTGCTCATATCTGTGTCTGAATATTGCATAAATTTGTGTTTAAATTAACAAAAAATCAAAAAGATTTAGTAATTCCTTAAAACACTATTCACCCCCCTCTAGTGTTAATCCTAACCTTAATATTAATATCAAAAACACATGTCGACATGGTCCCCACCATGATGTCGACATGGGTACAGAAATTTGAAATCCAAAATTTGAATTCGAATATTGAATTTCCCTCCATTTTTTCACTTCATTCAATTCTCTGAAAAACTACTTTTTGACCAGAGAATATGTCCTTTGAGAATCTATTTATACACTATCTTTTATCACAACTTTTCACTCTCATTTTCAAATTCAAACTCTTATCTCAAGACTTCAAGCTCTCTACTCTCTACTCTAATGGCTTCTTCAAGCAACCCCTTCACAATGAGAATTTCCAAAAAGATAAAAGACAACTGTACAATGGTCCGGAGGCTATAAAAGCATATATTAACTATGCTAACTATGGAAAAGTCCATCCCGAGAAGTTTTCTCTATTTCAAGATTTCTCTACTTATGAAATCGATTCTCTTTTTGCAACCAATCAAGTTCTTAGTCTTGTTGATGCTTCTCAAAATGATTTTGTTTGTTATCCAAGTCTTGTTAAAAAAATTTATGCAAATCTTAACCGCGGATTTTATAATGGAAATGATGATGAAATTTGAAGTAGTGTCAAAGGCACTAGAATCATTTTAAATTGTGATCTTTAGGGTACCGTTCTCAATTGCAAAAGCACGGGAATGGATCTTTCTAGTTTTAATATCGATGACAATGATTGTGAGACATTTCATCACAATTTCGAAGGAAATGATAATTTTGAATTCAAAAATCGAAACTTTCGACCAAAAGCTAGAATTGTTAATCTTCTTTTACAACATACTTTGACCCCAAGATCAGGAAATTTTAACAATCCAACTTCAAAAGTTTGCAAAGCACTTTTCGCTATTTTGGAAATTATGATATTAATTGGGCGCAAGTTATTTTGGATGAATTTCATCCCAAAAATCTTGAAATATGTGAAAACACTTTGTATCATGGAATTTATCTCACTCGGATTTTTAACTATTTTGGAGTAGATTTTAAAGGAGAAGAATTTGTTTCATATAAGGTTTTTAATCACTCGGACATTTCTCTTATGAAAATTCCACTTATTTTTCAACCTTATGAGACTCTTGTCGAAAAGGAAGAGCGTTTGGCTCATGAGGAGATGAAAGAGGAGGAAGAGGAAGAAGAAGAAGGGGATGGAATGGAAATAGAAGAAGAAGAAGGTGAAACATCTTTGGAAAGCACTGACTATCCTCCTAATCCAACCAACAAAACCTTACTCAAAAATCAAAAGACTATTGTCGATAATCAACGGATTCTTAAACGGTCCGTTAGTAAGAAATTGGATAAAATGTCATCAAAGATGAACAAGTTCTTCTCCAAAGTCAGCAAGAAGCTTGGATTATCTTCGTCTTCGTCATCCTCTAACTAGTTCTATCTTTTTATACCTCGTTATATTTGTTTTAGTTTATTTTGGTTTGAATTCTCGTGTAGTTTTTAATGTTTAATCATTGTATCGTTCTATTATGAAATGAAATTGAATTACTTTTATGTTATCTAGCTTATCTTAACTCCAGAATAAATGTTAGTATATTATATAAATAAATACACACACACACAATTATTCACAAAATCAAAATAAGTCGTCAAAATTCACTGAACCATGTCAACATCCCCCCATTGACCATGTCGACATGTACTGGTCAGAAATGACTTTTCATTTTAAATTTTAAATTTGAATAAACTATTCATTTCAAACGAATTTCTACACCTATAAATACCTATTTCTTCTAGAATTCATCACTCAAAATCATTTCTTATTTACTTTATCTACATTTCTTCTCACAAACTCAAAAATGGCCAATCCAATTCATAATTTAACCGAGAATCTTGAAGAAACCCTTAATTCTTTCAAGAATATTCTCTCTTTCATTAACCAGCGACACTTAAAGTTGAGTCAAATGCAGACGATCAAGGAGCAAGAAAAGCATTTCGATGTGATACGATGGATGATTTTCTCCCTGCATAAAGATGATAATGAAGCACATCCTCCTATTTCTCTCACCAATGATAATGAAAATTGGGATGCTATTAAAGCAGACCCTATATTGGAGAAGAAGGATGGGTGGAAGTTCCTCGTAATGTTTGATTTTATTTGATTGCTTTGTTTGATTTTAATTGATTTCTTGGATTGATTTGATTTGATTTGTTTTGATTTGGTTTGGTATGGATTGATATTTGGTGTGGATGGTGTGCAAAACATGTATAAAAACACATTGATATTTATATGATCTTTGATTAGTTATCAGTATAATTATCTCTTAATCTATCTATTATATACTCCATTGAAGATAATATTAATGCAGGTATTTTAGTACAAGAATAAAGGGGAGTACTATAGTTTGAAGTTAGTTTTTGTTGGTGACAAAGGGGAGAAGTATAAAATAGGATAGTTAGGCATAGATTAAGGGGGCGTTATTAGTTTTAAGGGGAGTTATTAGGATAGAAGTAATATTTTATAAACAAAGGTTGTCATCATCAAATAGGGGGAGATTGTTAGTCCTTGAGATGATGGTTTTGATGACAACAACCTTAGAATAAGATTATAAAATATAAATACTAACGTTATACTTTAGATATAAATGTATATGCTGGATCTAACCATGCAGCTACCAAGAATGAAGACCGTACAGTATATAGATTCAAGATATCAAGATTGAAGACTCATGAGTATCAAGAATATCAAGATTTCAATAATAAGTAATTTAATTAGGAATTTTGTTAAAACTCCTAGAAAAGCATTGACATCTTAAAATCCAATTTATTCGTGGAATGAAATCCACTTCGAGCCTGTTAAAGGGATGAAACCCTAAGTAGGATGGAACCTACGAAAAATCTAGTGGAACATTGTTTTGTATCCGCTAACCTTTTATTCAAATGATTTTACAAAATTATATCCCGTTTTGAAAATGATTTCAAAATATTCCTTTTAAAAGAATCAAAAACATATATCCTGGTTTTAAATATTTTTAGCCTCAAAATAATCTTTATTTCCAAAATCAAATTATCCTTAGTTTTAAACTATCTTTTAACAATAATATATTAAACTTTTAATATTTATACTTAGATTTAAATATAAAATTATATATATATATATATTATTCTTTATATTTAATAATGTATTTTAACTATAAATAAGTATATTTATAAAGTTTAAAATAGTTTTAATACAAGATGAAAATTATTTTCAAAGAAAAACAAATTACCAAAATTTCCTTAGGCATGTCGACATCCTCAAGTACCCCATGTCCAGTTTACTTCAAAATTTTGAATTTCAAAGGAAGTGTATATTCGTCATATCCTTTCACGAATGGACATAGCTGTTGTTTTACTATAAATAGGGGCAGTTTTAAACGAATATTCATTCATATTTTCTCTGATTTCACTCCTCTTCTTCTTCCACGTTTCTTTATACACATTTTTGCCATTACTCTGCCGAAATCAACATTGAATCTAACTAGATCATGTCTGGTTTGATTCTCTATCACTACCTCAACAAGATCTCAGTGTTATTCAGAGTTATAGGCTTCTTTGTAATAAACTAAGTGAGAAAATGTGTGATTGTAGCCTGTGAAATCAATCAAGTGAGAAAAGGTGTGATTGTAGCCTTGGAAATCAATTGGGTGAACTTATTGCCAGTGAAATCAAGTATCTCTACCCAGAGGATTGTGAATCTGGAGTGGTGTACCTTGTGGCCTTGAAATCGAGGGTGTGATTGTACAATTGCTTTTGAAAGGAAATCCGTACTTGTGTGCGGGACTGGATGTAGGGTAACTCCGAACCAGTATAAAATCCGGTGTGTTCTTTCCTTTATTGCTTTTACTTTATTTCTGCTTCTGTGTTTGATTCTGTGGTCATATTTGTGTCTGAATATTGCATACATTTGTGTTCAAATTAACAAAAAATCAAAAAGATTTAGTAATTCCTTAAAACACTATTCACCCCCTAGTGTTAATCCTAGCCTTAAGATCTTTATTCCGCATTTCTCACAAATCTTCTTAAGCATCGTACTAATGACGATGAAAAAATAATTCCAATAACAAATACAACAAATTCTTTTAATAATGAGACAAATGTGCTAAATAATACTTCAGTATCATCTCCTAAAAATCTTAAGGATCATCCAAAAGATAATATCATTGGAGATCTCAATTCTAAAGTAACTAGAAATCAACTTAACCAAATAAGTCATATAGCATTTGTGTCAAATTTTGAACCAAAAAATTGTAAAGAAGCTTTAAACGATAACTTTTGGATAATAGCTATGCAAGAAGAATTAAATCAATTTGAACGTAATAAAGTTTGGCAATTAGTACCAAGACAAGAAAATCAATCGGTTATAGAAACAAAATGGATATTCAAAAACGAAGCAGATGAAAACGAAAATATAGTTAGAAATAAAGCATGTTTGGTTGCTCAAGGTTATAATCAAGAAGAAGGTATCGACTACGACGAAACCTTTGGTTCAGTAGCAAGACTCGAGGCCATACATACATTACTCGCTTGTGCAAATCATCACAATTTTAAACTATTTCAAATGGATGTCAAAAGTGCTTTTTTAAATGGTTTTATTAAAGAAAACATATATGTTGAACAACCTCCATTATTTGTTCACGAAAAATATCCCAACCATGTTTTTAAATTACAAAAAGCCTTATATGGTTTAAAACAAGCCCCCATACCTGGTACGAACGTCTTAAAAATCATTTAATTACATCTGGTTTTCCAATAGGTAAAATCGATATAACGTTATTTGTTAAACAAGAAAATAAAGTTATTTTAGTTGTATAAATTTACGTAGACGATATTATTTTTGGCTCAACTAACGAAAATCTTTGTAATCAGTTTTCAAATATTATGAAAAATAAATTTGAAATGTCTCACATGGGAGAATTAAATTTCATCTTAGGTTTACAAATAAAACAACTTGAAAATGGTATTTTTATTCATCAAGAAAAATATTGTAACGATCTACTACGCCGTTTTGAAATGGATAAAACTTCAAGCAAACCAACACCGATGAGCACAAGTGTTCGCTTGGAAAAAGATGATAATGGAAAATATTTTGAAGAAAAATTATATCGTAGTATGATTGGCTCCTTACTCTATTTAACGACTAGTCGACATGACATTATGATGAGTGTATGTCTTTGTGCCCGATTTCAAGCAAATCCAAAAGAATCTCACCAAAGAGCTGTTAAATGCATCTTACGATATCTATCTAGTACTAGAGATTATGGTTTGTTTTACCCTAAGGGATCATCGTTTGAACTAGTTTCATATAGTGATGTGGATATCGGTGGATGTAAAACAGATCGTAAGAGTACTAGTGGAACATGTCACTTTATCGGACAATCATTAGTTTCATGATTTAGCAAAAAACAAAATTGTGTCTCCTTATCTACTTGCGAAGCCGAATATATTTCAGCAGCTCTAGCATGTGCACAAGTGATATACATGCAACAAACACTTATGGATTTTGGCAAAGTTATCAATAAATCACCAATATATTGCGATAACACGAGTGCATTAAATCTATCAAAAAACCCTGTAAATCACTTGCGTACTAAACATGTACATATACGACATTATTTTTACGTGACAATGTAGAAAAGGGAATTATTACATTGAAATACGTAAATACCGAGAATCAAATAGCAGATATTTTCAAAAAACCGTTAAATGAACAAACTTTTGTTAAACTGCGATGCGATTTAAGAATATGCTCTCTTAATGATCTTCTAAACTAATAACCACATCTCCATTTATTCTATGTTTAGCTAAAAGTTTTTTATCCACAAATTAAAATTGATAACTCCTTCACCTTAAATTTTTGAGGTGGTTGTTTTCTGAAATTACCTATAAATAATTTTTAAAATTATGTATGAATCTTTACACAACAAGAAGTAAAGAATATATAGATTTCATATTCTTTACAGTAGAAAATATAATCATGTCTTATGAAAATTCTCATCTATCCTTCTCGACACCTACAACGGATAGCTCAGCGGATACACCTCAATGCCTTCCTACCCCTACACCAAATCAGGAACCGACGTATAGGTGGTCCCTCCTATCACATGGGATTCACTACCGATAAAAAGAAGTCCAAACAAGCTCTTGTTACTCCGAACACTAAGGAAAAATTGATGAGATACATCACTATCAAAAGCAACAAATAAATCTACAACGAGAATTATATTTTGAACAAAAAGTCATGGCGCGACGACTAAATTTTCAGGAGAAAGTAGCGATAAAATTTTGTAATTCACGGAAGAAGGATGTACATGAACCACTTCCGATTCCTTGCAGTTCTTTGGATCCCTCATCCTCGTATCGTACGCCTTTGGATCCTTCGCCAAGGTGATTCTCTAATCCATTGAGAACCCACGAATGTGGAAATATATGGCCTCCACTCAAGCCATGGAGGGATGACAAGTCTGAAGATCGTAAAACTCCATCGCCATCTAAATAGGTTAAATTATTTTCATTGTATTTGTATCTACCTATATTTGTATTTCTGTTTCACAAAAATAATACTATTTTAAAAAAAAAGATCGAAAAATAAGCAACACCCTTCAAAATTAGGCTATTTTTAGAAAAGTTGGTCATTTCAGACGTTTAAATATTGCCTCAGACGTCTGACACTCTGATATCACACAAATTTTACATCATCGTACATATTTCAAACGTCTGACATATCCTTCCAGACGTCTGAACATTACCTCTGCCTAACAAAGACTATAAACCAATCTATTTCAGACGTCTGAACTATGAACCAGACGTCTGAACTATGAACCAGACGTCTGAACAAAGTCTCTGCCACCATATTGTAAAAACTCAGCTCATTTTCAAACGTCTAATATTTAGACCAAATGTTTGAGAAAATTATCTGTCATTCAAAAATGAAAATTCGATCTATTCCAGACGTCTGATAATACAAACAAACGTTTGATAATTCTCTTTGACTATCAAATTTTACAGATGGACCAAATCCAGACGTCTACCACAAACAAACCAGACGTTTGATTCTATTTACTGTTTTAAAACTAGGTTAAATCAGACATCTGATTTACCTTCTGGATGTGTGAAATTCAATCGACACATTTGTACGCCTAGATAACGTCTTTTTTTCCTTTCTTACTTCGTTTCATTTTATTTCTACTGCAATCTTGAATTTTTTTTCTTCTCAGAAATCCTTTCTCTTCCAAACTTGATCGAATTTGATGGCTCCTAAAACAAAAAAAATCCTAAAATCTCTAAACGAAAACAAGACCAAGCAACTTCCTCAAATCCTCAAGTTTGCTCAGATGATCAAATTGAACGATGGATGAATCGAGTACCTCATTCACTCAATAGATATGAGAATATTCAGAAGAAGAAAGTCCACACAGGTCCATTTTATAACATACTCAAGTTCCCAATGTACGATTTAGGTGAAATGTGTGAAAGTGCCGGTTTAGAAACTTTGATATCTTTCAATCCCAATAACATCCAAATTGGTCGGTTTGCTATATTTCTCTTCTATGCTAATTTGGATAGCACAGCGATTTGGAACACTGAAAACGAGGATAATTGGTTATGGTCTGGTGTTTATGGCAACACAATTAGGCTCACTCTAGGAATCATCGGTAGAATCTCGGATGTTCTGACTCCAGAGAAGATTTATATAGTATTTTCGATATGCGTCTCAAACCAAGAGACAATATAACACATCAAAGGTGCGAAGATGAAATGCCGAAATTTGCATCCAAATACCTACGACCTAAGGCAAGACTTCTAACTCAAATGATTATCAACACTATCATTCCTCGTCTTGGTAGTCATGAACAGATAACGGAGTTAGAGCACAAGGCCCTGTATGCTATATTCAGCGGAACAAGGGTAAATTGGGCTGAATTTATATTTGACGAGCTCAAACATTTTTGTACCCGTTCACGCCCATCAATTATCTACCCCACATACATCATGAGACTTCTACGTGCTCACAACATCCCCTCTTATTTATTCACTTTTGAAGAAATTTCTCCAAAATATGCTTCCATGAAAATTTTCTCACTAATGCACCTACCAGAAAATCCTCCGGAGTTTATATCATTTGATGAGTGGACACAACGTCGTCAAACCAGATAAGCTGGGCCTCCACCTCAACCACACCCTGAACCATCACAAGAGGTGGAACAATATTGCGAAACTACTCCTCCTCCTCCTCCTGCACCATTTGATTATACGTGTCACGATGAGATTTTGGAGACTCGGGCAGAGACCAATCCAAATGAAGGTATTTGAGACCTCACTCGTGAAAATCAGCATATCTTATCTCGAATCAAAAAATTTTGGCTAAGTACATTGATAGTTTTGGAACAACTTTTGCTACACGTATGGCCACAGTTGAAACATCACTTTCAACTGTATTATGGTTCTCAAAGAGAATCTTCAAAGGGTTCGTGGACCTACACCACCTTCCAAAGATTGGCCAACCCTAGTGCCTTCTCCTCCTTTGAAATATTCCAAAATTTTTGAGGAGAAGAACCTCTAGAACAAGCTCCGACATCTCCTACAAAGCAACCTAGCTCTTCCAAAAATGAAGATAAAGGAGATGATCAAGAAAAAGCTTCACCAAAAGACTCATAGATTTTTAGGGCTCCATCTTATGTACAATTGAAAAAAATTTAAGAATGTATTCGATTACAATAATTAATGAAAATTCTCTTTTGGTGTGTTATCTCTGTATGTATTTCAATCTTACAACGATTGGTAAATATTTCATGATTTCTACATTTAAAAAGGTATATATCCTTTTTGATAATGCCAAAGGGAGAGAAATAATATTCAGCGGGAGATCACAATAAGTTATGAAAAGCACATATTGAGGGGGAGATTTATAAAATTATATATAAGTACACTGTATAGTTGTCATCATCAAAACGGGGGAGATTGTTAGGAAATCAAATCTACGATTTCGATGACAACAACTATACAATGGAAATCGAATATGCATATATATTTCTATATATAGGTACTTGCTAGGGCAACATCACTAGAAAGACAACAACAAGGCTCAAAGAATGTTACAAGAGACTACAAGTCGATAGGATCAAAGAAGCAACAAGAAAGATGCACGAAACAGACATGTATAAGTTTTCAGACGTCTAGGTGCACAAGTCAGACGTCTGCAAAAGTCCTCTAGAATAACAAAACAGACATGACCAGACGTCTGTTAGATGTACTCAGATGTCTGAAAATCTACTATGTACAAAAAAATAGAGTATCGAACGTCTGATACAAATACCAGACGTATGATTTCGAACTCAGAATTTAAATTCAAACTTCAACTGCCACATTCGAATAGACATCTCTGCTTCTCTTCGCTACAACTCTTCATCGTCAACAGAAACAACTATAGAGCACTTGTTAATGGATGCAACTACTCAAGGAACCTCTCTACAACTATATATATCATCAAGAATCAAAGAGAACACTTACCTTACTTACTTGCGCTCTTTACTTACATACTATGTTATATTCTTAATCTCTAGCAATCTATACTTGTATTTCACTCTTCCATATATTCAGATCTTCACGATCAATACTCTCTAGATATATATTGGAAGCATTTGTACTTATTAGTCAATATCTATGTTATAGAACACATATTTGACAAGAATAATTTATTATAACCAAGCCTATTCCTCCGGGCGAAGCGAGGGTATTTGATTGTCAAATTCTGAAGGGGAGCTTCGGGACTGATTGTAGGACGGGAGGTCCGAACCAGTACAAAATCCTGGTGTGCTTATTCTATATTTACCTAGATTAATATTGTTTTAGTTGCATCACATATTTTGTCACATATACTTGCATATACACTACATGATCCACCATGTAGATTTACAATTTGTTTATTTGATAGTTAAATTACCAACTATGAAGTTTGACTTAATTTGACTTAGGAAGTATGAATGTTAATTCGAGTTCCCCGACGAGGACTCAAAAACTTACTTTCGGATGAACGAAGAACGAGTCAAACGAAAATTATTAGTTGTTGATACAGAGAGATCGGGATCAAATCTATATCCGAAACCACTTCGTACCAACATGTACGTTTGAGTGGAAGACAACTTGATGATGATTGAAGACTGTGCTCTTTGAAGTACGAGGGCTATTGCTACTAATCTTGGGGGTGATTCCAAAATGGATGTTATAGATTAGTGCCTTCAGTTTTTTTCAGACCCAAAACGAACTTGTATGGATGAATGCTGGCATTGCATTGACGCTTGGAGCGCGGTGTAAGTATTCCAAGATGGATTGTTATTCAGAAAGGTAAAACGTAACCTCAAGCCTCATCAACCGGGAAGACTAAAATAAGGAATATGCATCAGGGTTATGTGGATCGCACACATTAGGGTATATCATCTCCCTTCTAGATATATGCAAAATCATCAATGAATTTGTGTACGTGGGAGTGCTCGTTTAAGGTTGCAAAGTGTAACAACCCTGGTTTTGGTGATTTCCTGTAATATTAAATTATAACGGGGTGATTGTACTTTAATATTGAAAGAAAGTAAAATAATGTGAAGATGAAAATTTTGTTAAATATTGTATATTTTAAATAAACAATGAGTTTTGGGAGAATAAATGGAATTTAAGATTTGTTAGTGGGAATTAAATTGAATAAGTGTGAACAATGGAAATATGATAGTTTAGGGATTTATTAAACTGATTAAGTGAGGTAGAATAATTTTAAATCAACATTAATTTATTGAAATAAATTTAAAATGACACAAAAAAGTTTTAAAAACTTTATTATGTTAATTTGTGAGAAAATGAATATTTTATGGTTTTAAATTAAGAAAATGCAATAATTTTGTTAATTATTGCCAAATTTGATTTTTAATTATTTTGAGTGAAGTGTTTGAATTTATTATGATGTATTTTATAAATAAAAAAGTAGAACATTTTTCTAAAATAATATTTGGATGTAAAGATGAAGTTAAAATTGGTTTATTGTATTTAATTATGTAAGAAAATGATTTTTATGTAATTTTTGGTACTAAAATTATTGTTTTGTGTAATTTTTAGTGCAAATTTATGTATTTAAATAAGAATAAGGTTTTTATGATGGAAATAAATTTTTATAGTTAAAACATATTTTTATTTTTGTTGTGAAACATTTTGTAAACACAAATAATGTTGTACAAAATTTATTGGGTTTAATAATGTGAAATTGGGTGTAAATAATGAAGTTATAAGTGAAAACATGTAAATAGTTGGCCAATTTTCACTAAGTATTATAGCATAGCCTAGTGGATATTGGGTGCATACCCAAAGCCCAATTCTAGAATGCTCAGAAGAACTGAACGTAAATTTCTTTCTCTCTTCATTTTCATCTTCTTAAAAGAAAAAGCAGATAAAAAGAAAACAATGGCCTCCTTAAACAAATTGAAAACTTGCTTCAATTTCAATGGAATTAAAAGAGAACGTTTGAAAATCAAAAATAATAATAGGTAATCACATCTAAACCTCAAATTGTTTCATCAAAGTTCTCTGTTTGAAAAGAAATTGTTTGTAACTTCCTTGTATTTGTCTGCATGTTCTTTCTTGAGTTTCTATGTATTATTAGAGCTCCTCTAAGCCAAAACAGTTCAAGCTTGCAAGACTAATTCACCGAAAAATGTGTAAGGTGAGTAAAAACTCATATCTCTAGCTATAATAAGTTGTTTGCAAAAATCTGGATTGAATTTATGTTCTTATTTGATTTACTGTAAAGATATACTTCTGTGAGAAAGTTGCGGTGAAATTTTTGTCTAGGTTCAACTTTAAGACATCATAACTTTCTCATACCATTTCTAAATTGTGTGATTCTTTTTCCATAATGTATAATTTTTGAACTTTATGCATGACAAATTTCATGTCATTTCGATCTTTGTAGCTTCTAGAAATCTGCTTTCGAACTTTGATTCAGAGCATGTTTTGCTCCACTTTTCACAGTGACATCATTGCTTGGGTACAAATTTGAGACACAATAAATTTCTCATACCTTATCCAAATTGCATGATTATTTTTATAATTTAAATTATAATTGTTGAACTTTATGAGATTAAATTTCAAGTCATTTCGACCTCTGTGGCTTATAGAAATCTTCTGCTGAACTTTGATTCGGAGCATGTTTTGCTCCAGATTTTCACAGTGAAATCATTGCCTGGGTACAAATTTGAGACATCGTAACTTTCTCATAACTTATCCAAATTGCTTGATTCTTTTTCCACTTAAAATATAATTATTGAACTTTATGGAAGTCAAAATTTAGGTCATTCCAACCTTTGTAGTTTATAGAAATCTGCTGCCGAACATTGATCTGGAGCATGTTTTGCTCCAGATTTTCACAGTAAAATCATCGCCAAGATATCATAACTTTCTCATACCTTATCCAAATTAGGCGATTATTTTTCCAATTTAAATTATAATTTTTGAACTTTATGCATGTCAAATTTTAGGTCATTTCGACCTCTATAGCTTATAGAAACATGATGTCAAACTTTAAATTTGAGCATGTTTTGCTCCAGCTGTTGACAGTGAAATCTGGATGTTAGTCCAACTTTGAGAGCTTGTATCTCTCTCATTTACTGTCGAACTGTATCCATTTTTTTATAGTATTATTATTGAAATCTATGCTTGTCAAATTTCAGGTCATTCCAACTTCTGTAGCTTATAGAAATTTGTTATCAAACTTTGAATCAGAGCATGTTTTGCTCCAGTTGAAAATTTATGAGTTGCTTTTACATAGCTTTCTAAAGAAAATTTCAATGTTGTTTTGATCAGCTTGATCCCAAGATGGAAGAGCCAACATTACCATAAATCTATATTTCAGATTGGTGGGGTTTTAGGCGATTTTCATATGTCGATATCATGAATGATTTCGTGAACTTGTTAACACTGTGCACGCTTTTATGAATTGATTTTTAAAATATTTTCTATATATATAATTGCTTTAAGATAAATGCTTTCTATGTTGTTTTAAAGTTATAATTATTTCAAAGCTATGCAATATACAACATTTTCCAAAATATAGAGATTTTCAAAGAAACAAATTTCAAATGATTTCAAAATCATTTTCTCAAACCAAGTATATTTTCTTATATAAAACCACATGATTTTGCATACTTTGAGCATATGAGAAAGAGAATTAAATGATTTAGTAAAACTTGTAGGTATGGAACATGTGCATTTACGTTTTCGGTTAATTCCGAACTTGTTCGTTTGAAGTTATAGACCTTCGGGTTAGTATTTGTGATTGCCATTCTTTGGCGTATTTTGATATTTGTGAATTCCTATTTTAGGAATTATTTGAGATTGCCAATCTTTGGCGAGCTTTGAGGTTTGAGATCCCCTACTTTAGGAGTTATGGTCGATGAGAACCGTTATGATGTCTTTTGTACTTGTCGATGATATGAGGCAAGTTATAAGCTTTCTGAGGTTTATGGTTTTAATGATGATGTTTTCTAATACGTCATTGACTAGCAATTAGTAAACCGTTAAGTGAGAACATGTGGTATGGGACGCACGATTAACACTTTTCGGGTTCCTGTCTGAGAGTTTGTGACACATTCACGAGATATGCCAGTACTATAGACCTTCGGGTCATCACGAGGATTATGTGACTTCGGTCACCATGAGTTATATGTGACTTTGGTAACTACGAGCTAGTGTGACTTCGGTCACCACGAGTATGACCTTCGGGTCCATGAAATAGGTACCTAATATATAGTACCGGACACGAGTTTAGCACGTGCAACTTTCCTTCGACATGCAATCGGGGATTTGTATCCAATCCGAGCTATTTTCTGAGTTTCGAATTTTATGAATTCACCATTTCAAGATGACAGTTTTATGTGTTTTATAGCCTAGAGCTATATAAGAATTTATTTATTTATGTTGATTTCATTTATGAGGTTTTGAACTCTTAATTGAGTTACACGAGTTATGACTTTATGATGTTTTGAACTCTTGATTGAGTTCCATGAGTTATGAGGTTTTTGAAGATTTCCATGGTTTCCTTCTGAGCTTTTATATGATTTTATCGAAATTTACATTTCGAGTAGCTTTTATGAATGAAGCATTTTCATTGAATTGGTGTTATTCATGAGTTAACTATTAAGATGAGTATGTATTTCCATCACTTAGAATTTGAGTAGAATTACATTCTTATCATTCCTTTTTGATTAAAGGAATGTATCCCCTTATGAGAAAATATATCATATTATCATTGCTAATTATCTTTTGACTGACCCGTGTATTCATTACTCGCGTCAGACCGAGTTACAGGTTAGGTTTCTTGGCTTTGCTTAAAGGTTCTCTATGGATCCACATATTAACCCTTTGCGATTTTACGTATAGTCTTTGAGTAGTCATTTTGTAGTAGCTTGACATGGTTTTGTATATATTCTTTTGCGGACTTGATGTATATTTATATTGTGGTGTAACGCCACTCATGGATGACACTATGTATTGTATTTGATGTATATGTATATATATGACCGTGTTTGCTATTATGTGATCAACGATTATTATTTTTATTGTGTTTTGTTCTAAATAAGATCCTATAGCCACCATAGTGTTGTATTAGATAAGAATTAAGTATGTCGAACCACTTTAAAATGAAACTAAAAAATGAAGGAAAAAAATGAGCACTTTATCGACATACTTAATGCTTGTTTTAATACAAGACTATGACGGTCGCTCCTAAACAGCCCTATTCTCTGCACTAACAGACAGTATTACCTAGTAATACTCTTTGTTAGTCTGGGTCTTAAGATGGGGTGTCACACAAAGCAACCGGGGTGATGATATATTCGGTACTATCCAGCAAAGGTAGGTCGGTCATGTGTTGGCAGGGGTCGTTAGGTACGACCTCGGTACATTTTTCTAGAGGTGTACTGTGGCGGACGGTACCCAAGTAGCCCAGTTATTAGTTGGAGTCCATTCTCCAATACGCGCCTTATGTTTTCGATTGTAGAGCCTATTATGTTGGAATGTGAGATGTAAGCATTTCAGCTATTTTGTCTATTTACTTTAAACGTACACACTATGATAATATCACTAGATTTTTGTATAAAATGTTTTGGTTATCGTAAGGTAAAAACCGTCCGTTTTTGTGTGCTGTGTGGTCTTACGAGATATCCTTTGCTTGAAATATTTTCAAATGTAGCAATCAGTTTGGTTGTTACTTGTTATCCAGTTTTACTCACGCTAGTTTACCAGGCTGACCCGGGCGTTATTCCATGTAATGCTCGGGTCAGACCGAGCATGTTTTCCTAGGTTTAGCTGGATATTTTGAAGTTGGAGAGGAGCGAGATGGTCAAGATGTATTCACGCATATATTTTTCCGTTGTATTATAGAGTCTTATGTTTGTCAATGTGAGGATAGGTTTCTATAACTGTCCAAAAATTTAGGATAAGTCTAATGTACTATGATGTTGTATATATGAATAAAGATGTTTTGAACCAATAAATTATGTTTTGACCTTCCATCATGAAATGCATGATTCGGTTTTTATGATCATACCAAAGGCTTGGTGGTGTAGGAGCATTGCTTCCTACACTTAACACCCGTCCGTGGGCGTATGACCCTGGAGTTGTACGGTTATAGAAATCTATTTGGCTTGTTTCCAAATGGTAGTGTTATTGAGTATATTTATACCATTGAGATAAGTATATGGAAATATTTTTTAAGTGTTGAAAAAGAAATGATATGTGAATATGCTTATAATGTTGATATAGTATTTGGAAATGTTTTCCATTATCGATAGATTGAAATAGTTTTGTGAATATATCTTTAAAAAAGATAATTTGAAGTAATTATTTAGAATTTGATTTAATTAATAAAAGATTAATTAAATGGGCCTTGTGACTGCTTATGTAATAGATATTGTTTGTTTTCTTTGATAGTTAAATAACCGACTATCATATATTTGGCCAATTTATCGTTGTTGATCCATAGAGACCGGGGTTGGATTTATCCGAGAACCACTTCGAACCAACGTATATGCGTTCGAATGTATAGGTTTTGGAAGACATTGGTATTTGGGATTTTCATGATTAAGGACTGCTTGTTGATCGTTTGAGGATAAACTCCCAATATACATATTGTAGCAGCAGTCTCTTCGTTATGAAATATCCAATGCATGGACTAATCGCTACTAATTCTATGGGTAATTCCCGAAAATATGTGGTAAGGAAGTCCTTCGGTTCGTTCTGTTCCTGGACAACTTGTATGGATGGATGTTTGATATTGCATTTTTGAGATTACATCATTGACTTTTATAAACGTACATCTGTTTGGTGGTGGATAAGGCAACTTCTCTTAGCTTAATGCCCTTCTCTAAGACGTATGTGCTCAGAGGTTGTATGTTTGTGAAAGTCAATAGTGATCGATGAAATGGAAGTGCGGCATTCAAAGATAATATGCTATGTGAAAGGTAATCATGACCTTAGGCCCCACGCCTGGAAATGACCGAAACATGGTAGATGCAGCAAGGCTATATGGTTCACAACCATTAGGATATGATCATCCCCTTCTAGATATATTTATTCCCGCTATGACGTTCTGGTTTTAAATTATTGTGGATGTATGCTATGAGGGCCCTCGGATAGATTGGTAACAACCGGGGTGATGACATATTCGGTATTATGTAGTTAGAGGTAGGCCAGTCTTGTGTTGGTAGAAGACCATTAGTTGGTACTCGGTACATTCTACTAGAGATGTGCTGTCGGAAGGTAGTCCATTCACCTGGTCATTTGTATAGAAATTCGTTATCCACTATGTGTCTGCCATTTTGTTTGTAGAAAGCCTTGTATTACAAGGTGATATGATGGAATTTTAATAATGTAACAATTTTGGCTATGATTAACATTATTTATATACTAGGCACTAGTATAATATAACAGGATTTGATATGAAATGTTTTGGTTATCGTAATGTAAAACCCCGTCCGTGTTTATGTGTGGACGTGGTCTTACGAGATACCTTTGTTTTGATAAAGGAACATTTTTATAACATTAGAATAAATTCAGTTGAGATGTGTTTTCTCATGCTAGTTTATCAGACTGATCCGGGCATTCTTCCCTTTCAATACTCGGGTCAAACCGAGTATATTTACAGATTTAGATTTGGATGCTTTGGAGCTTTAGCAAACGAGCCGGAGGTCTTCTGGTCATATTCACGTATATATTTATTTTTCCGCTGCATTGTTGTTTAAATTATCGGCAATTGTAAGGAAAGGTTATTATAACTATCCAGGCTAACGATTGTGATTGATTGTTGTACTCTAATGGATGTATGTATATTATATTGCAGTTTTTATTTTGTAAAGATCATTGATATGATATTAATTGTTTTTCCGCTGTGATTGTGAGATCTGTGATTGTTTTAATTTCTTATGTTTCTCTTGTTCTTTTTCTCCTTCGTTCTCTCTTCTTATTTTCTTCTCTTCTTCTCTCTTCTTTCTTTCTCATCATTATCTGTCTTTCCATTCAGTTTGGATTGGACATGTGTGGTTTATTGTCAGCTCTGAATGGTTCGAATTCCGGGTCGTCGCAGCTGGTATCAAATCTTAGGATTTTGCAAACACCTAGGCTTTGGTTGGGTACTCATTATACATGGGGTTAGTAATGCCCTAGTTTGAGTTTGAGTGTATTATATATATGAGAGCGCATTTGTTAATGATATAAAAATGTTTTATATTAGGTTTTTGATTTGTTAAGTTTGAATTTTGGGTTCTGGGCGATGCTACTAGCTAACGTTATCAATTGGGATTTCAAAATACTTGAACAAGCAAATTTTCACAACATTGATTTAAAATGGGTAAATGAAATAATTTGCCTAAATTATATTTTATATATAAATGAATAATTTTTCAGAAATTATTACGTTAAATATGGTGTGTTTGGTTGTTAGTGAATAGTAATGTTTGATTATTATCATTTATCATTTGTTGTTTATGTTCTAACAAAAGTTGTTGTTATAATATATAAAAAGTTAAACAAATAAGAAATGGTTTATATAACCAAAGTGAAGTCATATATAAGTATAAATTTGCAGATGTGATATAAATATAAAAGGGGAATTTAAAAGAAAAAACAATAAACTCACTTTAATCGCTGGAAAATAATTCGGGTAATGACTGCGCCATCATCAGTATTCATTTTCGAGTCTCAAAGTGATAAATGGCTACCTTAATAATTTACTATTGAAGTTTCGTTTTGATAAAACAAGTTTTAATTGTAATAGATTCGATATAAGATTTGATGAATATATGAAAAAAAACGTTTTTGAACTTATAATTTAAAAATAGTACAAATAAGGAATAAGTTTGGAACTTATGAATTTGAACAGGAAAGTAAAACCAAATTTTAAAATTGTTGAACATTTTGGTTAAGCTAAAAAGGTAAATTTGAATTTGAATTATGAAATAAAAGAATTAGCTTAAGTAAAGTTAAATAAATTGAGTTAGTGAAATAAAGTTAATAAAATGAAGTTTAACTTAACAAAGGTTAAATAAAAGTGAATTGAATTTGAAATGAAACTAAAATTTGACTTTTGAAATGAAATTGAACTTAAACTGTAGAATGCAATTCAATTTGAGTAGTGAAATGAATTGAATATGATTTAGAATGTTGTTTGATAGAACAAATATGAACTTAAGGGTAAAGTGAAATAAAAATAAGAGGTGTTGTGTAAAAATGTTTATAAACTTAAGTGAATAATTTTATCAAATGGTTGATTAAGTGTTGTTAATATTAAAGGAAATATACTAAGTACATTTTATATGGAATGAAATGTTAACAAACTTAAATTGAATTTGAAGTGAAGATAAATAAGTGAATGTTAATAAATTGAATGTAAATGAAAGAATCGGGAATAAAAAGAATGGGATATAACAACAAATCAATTGGAACAAATACGTAAGATATACACATATTATTTTATTCGCACAACTGTTTGATCCAAACTCGAATATATGATTTCGAGGTGATTTAGACCGATCTGAGTTAGGATTTTTCACTGATTTCTTGATGGTGAAACCTAGATATGGACTTTTGATTGATTCTAATATTCTCTATCACAGTATACGACTATACAAGGAGGATGGTAGTTTTCTAATCAAGGAACCGGATCTGAATTTGCACAATAGTGGTCGTGTGAATGATAGTAGTTCCAAAGTGAAATTGTATGATTAAGCAAGTTATCAGGTATGGTCTTGCGTATAGATGATAAATGTACATCGTACGGGTTTTAATAAATTAAAAGTTGACATTAGAAAATGCGTATTGATATAATTATGAATTAAATGGATGAATATTAATTGTTTGATGGTTTCTCTTGTTGCATTTGCAATATTTGCATATAATTATTGTATTGGTATGTGTTATATATTGATATTACTTTCTATATACATGTTCTCATTAGTTGTTGAGTGATTAGTAGGTGCGGATGGCGTATGATTTGCATTTGGTGCTTCCTTCCGCATTATATTCGTTGTATATGCTCGCTAATATAGTAAAAGGTACATATCTCGGATTACATATCGTAGTTTTATAAAAAAATCCCTATGGGATGAGTCATCCTCGAAGATGAGATGTATATTTATGAATATATGTGTGTATATATATATATATTATATTGTAATTTACTATGATCGAACCGTGCAAAGGAGATGCTGATGAAATTTTTCGTAAATTTAACATGATAGAATTTTTTTGAGGATTTTGAAAATGTTTTTGAGAACTAAAAGTTTGATTTTGAGTTATTATTTGGAATGGTATTAGTTAATAGCTACGAATTGAATTTGAAAACTTAGAAAAAGTTTTTATAAGAAGTTTCAACTAATTGTTTCTGAAAAGTTAAGGGATTTTGTGACATTTTCTTAATTGATAATTTCGGGAATGAAATTCTTTTAAGAAGGGGAGTCTATAACGACCTAGAATTTTAATCATCCAAATTTGGAATATTTAATTGATTTTAAACATTGAAATATTAATTTTATAAGTTAAATAACATATATTTCAAATATAGCGATTTATTTTATAATTAAATTGTTAAATTTAATATTTGAATTGTTTAAGTAATGGAATCTTGAATTTAATATGAATGAAAAATGATTTAAAAAGTTGATTTAAGTTCTATTTAAATTAGAATGGGGCTAGTGAACTTGTAAATTTGGATTTACAAGTGAATAAATTGAAATTGGAAATTACTCGTTTAAATTAACGTGTAAAAATAGTCTTTTTGGGCACTGTTTCGGATTTCGACGAAACCAATTTCATCGGATCTGTAATAGTGGATTATAATATGTTGTCGAATTTTGTGGTGATAGGACGTATTGTTTGGTTATCCAAGCTCGAAATGTTTAGAAATTAATTAAAGGAATTTAATTTAAAATAATTCAATTTGAAAAGCTATCTTCTGAATATGATGGAATTGACCCCTGATATATATTCTATTATGTTCAAATAAGGGTATAACATATAGAACGTCGGGTGGCACGCTTCCTTTGGAGTTCGGAATTTTCACGGAGGAATAGTGCCATGAAAATTTTCTATAAATAGCCTCCAACTTCTTTCATTTTGCAAACTCTAACTCGAAATAGATTTTCAACCACCATTAAAACACCACAATCCAACCGCCATTATTGCACGGCGAGCTAGGAGAAAAATTAGTCGAAACGTCCAACATGAAAGTTGGAGAGCTCGACTCCATGAACGAACTATACTAGTGGACCGTCGAATTATCGACTGAGACGACTGGAAAGCGCCTCCGTTCGTGCTATATTTTAGGTTCAAGTGGGGGGTTCTCGCGCGTATGCGCACGCGGCGCTGGTGGTCGTGACTAGAGGGGGTTGGCGCGGTGGCGATTCTTGGTGGCGGAGCGATGTTCAAACGACGAAGAACAAAAAAATCGCATGAAGTCCTGGAGCGCATGTGGGCTGGAGGGAGGGAAGATTTGGGTAAAAGTTTAAATGTTATTTATTTTAAGTTAATCAATTTTAATTATAATCAAATGTTAAATAATTCGTAACTTTCTCGTACGAGGTCTGTTTCCAGCGTGACAAGTTGTGTTGCGTTCGTATCAGCGAGCACTACTCTATGGAGTTGGAATTGACGAATTCAGAGCTAGTATAAATTTTGAGTTAAATTGAACGACCGTTCAACTTTAATTCAAACCGGAACGCTTAGGCAATTTCTGGCATATTTGTGAGATAATTCACCTCTTTGGCCTGCTTATATTTTTATATAAATGAGAGTAATTTTATTTATGACGATAATTGCTTGTTTAGTTGATATATTATGTATATTAGTTGGTTTGGATATACTCCCGTCTATTGGAGCGGATGAGACCCTATTACATTTCCATGTAAGTGTCGATGAAATTTTGCATATGAATCCTACCTCGAAGCGGTTGATTTTATACTTTCACGATTATATGCTGTATGTGATGCAAGGGGACATGTTGGAGGGATCCAATATGATTCATCACCACTGTTGATTTTATTTTCATATATATGCTGATATATGATGTTGGATGTCATGTTGATGACATTGATATTATTTGATTTATTTACTGCTAGGTAGCACTGGGCCTTATTTTGGTATTTTGAAATATTATAAAATGATTATTTTGATTCGAAAAGGATTGCAAAGAAATTTGGGGAGTATATATATGTTTTAAATTTTTTTGAAGTATTTAAAATAATGAATTTGTTTTTAAAGAAATAAAGGTTATGATTTTTGATGTTATAAAAATATAGTTCCGAGAAATACTTTGATTTGAGATTTTTGAATAAGTTTACATAAAGTATTATTAGAAGTAATATTTTATAAATAAAGAACTGGTTTTATAATCGAAATTTATAAATGTTTAGCAAAAGGATTTGGAATGGATTTTAGAAATAAATTTGGTTTATAAGAAATGGATTTATAAATGGATTTTGTTAAGTAAAATTAGTTTTATAAAAGGATGGATTTATAAATAGAATTTTGTAAATAAAGAATTTTAATAAATAGAAGTTTTAGAAAATCTAAAGGATATTTATAAAAATAGTTTTAGAAATATGGAAAATGAAGTATGTTGAGACTTAAATATGGATTTTTATTTAAATGAATGTTTGAAAGAAATATTTTGATAAAGTTAAATGTTTTAAAACTAATTTATCTTTTGGAAGTAATTGTTTTGGAAAATAATGTTTCCAAATGAAATTAAATGGTTTGAAAATTTTAAAATGTGATATGTATCGAAAGCATAGATTTCAACATTTATTGTTGTAATAGACGTTTTCGGGAAAGTATGGAAGGTATGAACTATAACGCTGTTGTTATAGTAAATGACTTCTGAAAGGAAATATTTTATATAGTATATAGGATATATATATTAATTTACCAAATCCCTATACTAATGTTTTTGGTTTGTCATAACGATGTTTTACACAATATTCGTTTTGAACCAATAAATTATGTTTTGACCTTCCATCGTGAAATACACGAATCGGTTCTTATGATCGTACCAAAGGCTTGGTGGTGTAAGAGCATTGCTTCCTATGCTTAACACCCGTCCGGAGGCATGGAATTGTATGGTTATAGAAATCTATTTGGCGCGTCTCCAAATGGTAGTGTTATTGAATATACTTACATCGTTGAAACACGTGTATGGAAATATTTTCTAAGTGTTGAAAATAAAATGATTTGTGAATATGCTTATACCGTTGATATAAGTATATGGAAAAAATTTCCATTATCAATATATTGAAATGGTTTTATGAATATATCTTTTAAAAAAGGTATTTTGAAGTAAATATTTGAAAGATTAATTAAATGGGCCTAGTGACTGCTTATGTACTAGATATTGTTTGTTTGCTTTAATAGTTAAATTACCAACTATCAAATATTTGGCCTCTTTATCGCTATTGATCCGAACAGACCAAGGTCGTATTTATCTGAGAACCACTTTGGACCAATGTATATGCATTCGAATGTGTAGGTTTTGGAAGACATTGATATTTGGATTTTCGTAATGAAGGACTGCTTGATCGCTTGGGGATAAACTCCCAATATACATATAGTAGCAGGAGTCTCTTCGTTATGAAATATCCAATGTAAGGACTAATTGCTACTAATCCTAGGAGTAATTCCCGATAGGCCGTGGTAAGGAAATGCCTTCGGTTTGTCCTATTCCTAGACAACTGGTACTGATGGATGTTTGACATTGAATTTTTGAGATTACATCGTTGAGTTTTATAAACATACATTTGTTTGGTGGCGAATAACGCAACTTCTCTTACCTTAACACCCTTCTATGAGACGTATGTTCTCAGAGGTTGTATGTTTATGAAAGTTTATAGTGATCGATGGAATGGTAGTGTGGCATTCAAAGATGATGTGCTATGTGAAAGGTAAACGTGACCTTAGGCCTCACACCAGGAAATGACTGATACAGGGTATATGCGACAAAGCTATGTGGTTCGCAAGCATTAGGATATGATCATCTCCTTCTAGATATATTTATTCCTTCTATGACATTCGGGTTTTTTATTATTGTGGATGTATGCTACGAGGGCCCTCGGATAGGTTGGTAACGACCGAGGTGATGACATATTTGGTAATGTCTAGTTACCGGTATTGTGTTAGTAGAGGACCATTTGTTAGGCCTTGGTACATTCTTCTCGAGACGCACTGCCAGAAGGTAATCCCTTCATCTTGTCATTTATATGAAAATCCATTTCCACTACGTGCCTGCCATTTTGTTTATAGAAAGCCTTGTATTACAAGCTGGTATGCAGGAATTTAATGATGTAACAACTTCGACTATGATTAATATTATTTGTATACTAGACACTACTATAATATAACAGGATTTGATATGAAATGTTTTGGATATCGTAAGTTAAAAACTCATCCATGTTTATGAGTTGTCATGGTCTTACAAGATACCTTTGTTTTGATAAAGGAGCGTTTTTATAACTTTACAATAAATTCAGTTGAGATGCGTTTTCTCATGATGGTTTACAAGATTGATCCGGACGTTCTTCTCTTTCAATGCTCGGGTCAGACCTAGTATATTTACAGATTTAGATTTGGATGCTTTGTAGTTTTAGTAGACGAGCTAGAGGTCTTCTGGTCGTATTCATGTATATGTTTATTTTTCCACTGCATTATTGTTTAAATTATCAACGATTGTAAGGACATGTTATTATAACTGTCCAGGCTGATGATTGTGATTGATTGTTGTACTCTGATGGATGTATGTATATTAAATTACAGTTTCTGTTTTGTAAAGATCATTGATACGATATTATATGTTTTTTCACTGCAATTGTGAGATTCTGTAATTTTTTTAGTTTCTTTCGTTTCTCTTGTTCTTTTTCTCCTTCTTTCTCTCTTCTTCTTCTCTTCTCTTCTTCTCTCTTCTTTCTTTCTCATGATTATCCGTCTTTCCATTCGGTTTGGGTCGGACATGTGTGGTTTATTGTCAGCTCTAAACGGGTCGGTTCTGGGTCGTCACGATAATCTTGGGAAGTAGGAACCAATGAGATTAGTATGTAGGTTGTACGTAGATTGTTTCCTCTTTTCACATAGTTCTCAAACCAAGATTTGAGTACATGAGTCGAGGTGTTTAACACCATTCCGAATAGGGATTTATCACCCTATTTTTTATGGCGAGAGTTGATGTGGGTTCTTATGTGGAACCGAAGGTTTTCTATCATAGTTTATGGCTATGCAAGGAGAATAAAAGTTTCTAATTAAGGAGCCTGAACAAAGTCCGCACCAGGAAGTCAAGTGAGCGATATTAGTTAGAAAGGAAAGTTATGTTCAAGTGAGTGATCGAACCAAATTTTTACAAAGGAATGATCTATGTACATCATATGGATTGATGAATAATTTCAAGTATTTTTGGGAATAGGGTTCCAAGTGATGAATTTGTGGGTCGTTACATTCTTCATCCCTTAAAATAATTTCGACGACGAAATTCTATTAAGACGGGAAGAATGTAACGACCCGCAAATTTATCACTTGGATAAATTATATCTATTTTTAAAATATTTAGATATGGGTTTAAAAGTAAGAAATAACTTTGTTTTAAATGGTAAATAATAATAGTTATTTTGTGTGAGAAAAATATTTGCGGACAAATTACCTATGTAAAATATTGAAAATTTATAAACATCATCCTAGTTAAAATATCGATAAACAGCCGGAAATATGAAGGGAAGGAAGGTAGTGACGTGATTTGTCAAAGTACATACCCATTATCTCTTGTCATATCTTAGCCTTATCATCATTTTCAAGCATGACCAAGAGGATGTAACTAGAGGAGAGGAGGTGACATATGAGGGGGTGGAAGGTAGTGATGTTTGTCAAAATAATGACATGTTAGGTTATTTTAATCTAAGGTTAGTTCGGTCCTACTTTCTTTTGTCTATAAATACACATCCATTTTACCATATTTTCATCTACTTCTCCATTTTCATTTCCCTAAAGCTTTCTTCATGTTTCATGGCTTCTTATGAAAGTTTAAACTTTTTTTAAATCAAAAGATTTAAATTGTTATAAAGATGCAAACTTGTTTTTAAACTCTTTCTTCTCCACTTTTCCCCTACTTTATTCAGCCATAACTTTCTCTATTTTACACCAAATCAAGATTTTTTTTTTTCAAATCATATAAAATTTCAGTAGGTACAACTTTCTTTTTTACCGCTTTTTCTAATTTCATGCCTAGTTTTGTCAAAATCTCATTTCTTTGTAGTGTACTTCTAAACTCAGAAATTCAGGTCCAAAAATAGCTCTCCTTCTTTTGACCATATTTACCTCAAATAAAATCTGATTTGAGTAATTCTTTTTTTAAATTGTAGAGAAAATAATTTTCTAAAACTTTTCTTGAGTAATATATCCAAAAATCACTTGGAAGATGACATATTTCTGGGATGATTTTTATGCATTAAGGCATTTCCAATTTCAAAGATTTCGGTGAGTAAAACTATCTCATTTTTAGAAAGAATTAACTTTATTTCCCTAGATTATATGTTATGGAAATCCATAGTTTATGTTGTTAAAATATCATGCTATGATAATGATATATGTTTGCAATTTGTGGTTAGCATAATTTGGATGTTCGATATTGTGTTTGGATGTTAAGTATCATGTTTGGATGTTTAAAGTGGTATTTTTGGTTGTAAGAATGTGATGTTGGTGGATGGTATGTTGATGGTATGGTTGTGATCAAAACTAGTTGTATGTGTGTTAGAAGTAAAAAGTTTACACCTTTGTATGTTGCAACATACATGAGATCTGATTTGTAATCAAAACTATGTTTTCTAGTTTTAAATTTTGGAAACAGTTTCAAAGTTTTTATCTTTGTTTTTAAGTCTCAAAAACGTTAAAAATTAGGTTTCCAAGATTGTAATAGCAACAAATAAGCAAAGTATTTCACGTAAAGTTTAAGCGAACCGCACTCATAGCGATTGTCGCTATGGATGCAGTTCGATAAAATTGTCGCTTTTCGTTTTAAAATGATTTCTTTTGGAATGTTTTGCAAAAGTTTTCCGAATTTGATTAGTTCGATAAAATTGTCGCTTTTCGTTTTAAAATGATTTCTTTTGGAATGTTTTGCAAAAGTTTTCCGAACTTGATTAGTAACATAAAAAGAGTTAAGTTTAGCTAATTTAATAACGTATTTGTTTAATAAATAAATTAATATTAATTAGTACTTAGTTTGCAATTAAGTAAGTGATTAAGGTTTAAGTAACACTTAACGAAGGTTAATAATTAATTAGTGATTAATAAAGTTTTTAATTAGTGATTAATGAAGATAAGAAGTAATTAAATGCTTAATTATTATTTAATTAAATTAAGTAGGTTAATTAATTATTATTTAATTAAGTGATTATTTAATTAATTTTTAATTAATTAGGATTTTACTAATAATGAATTGTTTAAACCCTAACTAAGATTTATTAAGAAGTTAATTAGGAATTAACTAAATTCATTAAGTTAATTAAAATTTAATTATGATCTAATCTTGATTTAATTATGATTAATTAAGATATAATTAAGATTAAGCCAACTAAATATACTTTAATCATTTCAAAGGTTGTTTTAAATCCAATCGGTTATATTTTGAATCAATTTTCTTTTTAAGATTAATTGATTTTAAATCATAGAACCTCTCGTTTGGACCATAAGTAGCCAAATGAATTAAAGTAGTGATTATAACATGACACATTTTATGGGAAGTAAGCGACTTATGTTTATCACAAATGCCAAATATCGGTAACGTGATAGACACAAGGAAGTTAATTTCAATAAGCGGGTCATGATAACTTAAGCATATGAAATATACTTCTATATGTACATTTTTCGTGGATAATGGATGTATCTATATTTGTAACCTGGACATCTTCCTATGATTGATTGTATATTATGTGTGAATCCCTTACATATCTGATGTTAGGCAATACCCGTGATATAACTTGGATAAATAAACCTAAATTTAATGATCCATTGTAGTCAATAAGCTTTCGTTTAGTTTTGGAAAGTTTATATTTCATTTTCTTTTAAAATGGTCTTCAAAGTTATTCTATTTTGAATAAGATATTTGAAGAATGATTTGACAATTGTTTTGAATATTATATAAAGAAGTTATGAATAATTTTGGGTTATTCATAAAAGGAGTTTTAGAAATAGTTTCGAATGTTTATAAAAATATTTTATAAATGGGTTTGGATATCTATAAAGGGAAGTTTTATACAAGGTTTGAAAGTTTATAAAGAAGTTATATAACCAAGTTTGAATAATTATACAGAATTTCATGAATGAGTATCGATGTTGATAAATTTTTTGTAAACGGGTTTGGGTTAAAGCAAAAAGGATTTCATGGATAAAGGAATTTATAGAACAATTTATTGAAAATAATTACAGTTGGAAATTGAGGTTTGGATTTCTCAAGGCTGATCTTTTAAAAAGTGGTGGTATGGAACACCTGTTCCACACATAACACCGAAGAAATAGTGCTTAGAGTTATCTTTTTCTTCAATTTAAACAATGTAGTCAAATTCATTTAAGAGATTTGGAAACGGGAAATCTAAAAAAAAAATGAATACGTTTATGTAATGAGATAAGTTGTAACGACCCGCCTTTTTGACCATACTACCACTATGTTCAAAAGTCGTGCATCCAATCGGTAAAAGGTAGATTGTGCAAGTAAATAAAAAGAAAAAGAATGGAGAATCTCACAGCGGAATCGACAACATATAATATAACAAGTACAACAGAAACTGTCACTTTGAAAAAAATACATAGTATATCAAAGTTAAAAATAAACCTTATCAGCTAGACAGTTATAAAATCCTGACCTTGCAAATGCCGATAGGTTTACTATATAATATAGCAAAAAATAAATACTACATTAGGTGAACCTTCAGCTCCCTTCCATAATCTCCAAAACTTCAAAAACAAACTGGGAAAATACTCGGTTTGACCCGAACATTAAAATAAATAACACCCGGATCAGTCTGGAAATATCAACGTGAGATAACTCGAATAATGGAGAACATATATAAAAGTTCTATGAGACCATGCCGCTAATGCGGAATAGGTTTTTACCTCACAAGAATAACATCCATACAGGCAGGAGCAGAAATAAATATCAAGAAACAAATCCAAATATGAATGTGCATAAATAATATTAAACTAGACTTGAAAGAATGGAAATAAACCGAGTAAAATCCAAACTGGACAGGATGGATAGAACAAGGAAAACAGTCCAACTTGATTGAATAGATCAAATTAGGTAACAGTCCAAACTCGATAGAATAGACTAAATAAGGTAACAGTCCAAATGCGATAGAATAGACTAAATAAACACTTAAATGTCGTGATGCAGAGTTGGCTCTACTCGTGGTAGTTTAAATCAAAAACAAATTCAGGGTTTTGAATCAAATAAGGAAAGGAATTCCAACAAATGAATTGGAGGGTGCTCCCCCTTACCGAATGTATACCTCAGAAGTATACTTGAGAACTCCGATGGCTCTCAGACACGTCCAAGCCGAACCCTATCAACGGTTACCGAGTATCCGAGTATTTCACATCTCAATGCAAAAAAAACAATTCCAATCTAGAGTGGATGTGAAAATTATAAATCTATATGAGTGGATCGTATAGGATGTATATGCAAGTATATGCAACTAACTATATAATATAACTTGATAGATGATAGTAGCAAAGTAAATTAAAATAATCACACCAGGATTTTATACTGGTTCGGACCTCCCGTCCTACGTCTAGTCCCAAAGCTCCTCTTTGGAATTTCCTTTCAACTCACCCTCACTTGACCCGGAGGAACATGTTTACAATAGCAGAGTTTCATTGTCAAGAATGTGTTCTATAGCACAGATGTTGACTATTAAGTACAATTGTTTCCAATATATATATAAAAGAGTCAATTATAGGTATTTTGATTGCTTAGAGATCAGGCATAAATCAGTGTGTACGAGTTAAGAGCATAAGTAAGTAAGGTATATTTTCTCTTGAATTCCTGATTCTATTTATAGTGGTGGAGAGATCCTTTGTGTAGTTGCAACTGTTAGTAAGTGCTCTAAGGTTGCTTCTCATGGTGATGAAGAGTTGCAGTGAAGAGAAGCGAACGTGTCCTTTCAGATGTGCTAGTTGTTCTTTGAATTTACATAGTCGAGTTTAAAATCAGACGTCTGGAAAATATTTCAGACGTCAGGTCTTCATATATTTTTTGTATCTGTTTATATTTCAGACGTCTGTGTTCATTAACCATACGTTTGGCTTTCATATTTTTTTATATCCGGATACTTTTCAGACGTCTGAGTGTATTAACCAGACGTCTGATTCTTTCTGAGTTTCAAACTAGAAGAATCAATCAGACGTCTGGCTAGTGTACCCAGACGTCTGAATGTGTGCATGTTGCTTTATCTGTGTCTGTGTCATCCCTCTTCCACTTCTATCGACTTGAAGTCTTTTGATACTTCTTTTGAGTCTTGTTTTTGTCTCTTTGGTGATGTTACTTTATCAACTACCTGTAAATATAGATATATATATGTATATTCGATTTCCATTGTATAGTTGTCATCATCGAAACCACATAATTGATCCTAACAATCTCCCCCTTTTTGATGATGATAACTGTTATCCCGCTTTTTGGCAAAGCCGTGATACCAAAGGATTGGTCGAAAACGAGAGACAATTCGCCTCAGAGATTGGTCGTATTCCACTTCACTATGGATATCGATGAATTTTGTCCGAGCCCGGATCAGGCTATAATTGATAGGACATGGCTAGAAAATCCACAAGAGCCAACATTTCAAGTTTCAAGTCAATCCGAGTTCGTATGCTCAAGATACGATGGATTCAGTATGAGAGAAATAGCCCTTGTTCGGTTCGAATCCATTGATTCGACTCCACCTACTTCGAATCCATCACTTTGGAATACTTCGAATCCATGAAGTTCGTACCCATCCTCATGTATCAGCTCGACTCCATCTAGTTCAACTCCATGCTACTTCGTGTCCATTGCGTTCGCACCGGTCAGAAAGGAATTAGCCTCGCGTCTACCTAGTTCAAATCCAACCTCGTATGCCTTAGTTCGAATCCATCAGGTATATATTGCTTGGAATCCGTGAGAAGTGGTTTTGTTTCGAATCCATCGAGCAAGCAAGCAGTTCGACTCCATCCAAGTGGCCATGCGTCGACTCCATCAACCACGCATTGGTTTGAATCCGTCCACAAGGCCTTGGTTCGAATCCATCGGTAGTCAGCCATGGTTCGAACCCATCAGAACACACCTTGCTTCGACTCCATCGAGCAAGCTTTAAGGTCGTATCCATCCTATTATGCCTTGGTTCGAATCCATCCGTGTATGCCCTAGCTCGAATCCATCGGGGGAAAGTTTCCTCGAATCTATGCAAGTGAAGAAGCCCCGGCTCCATTCCAAAACTCGTCTTCGAATCCCCCAATTGAGGCAACCTCGAATCGATCAAATGCTTTGACCGATTCGAACGAGTACCAGTTCCATCGATTCGAAGGAAGCGTGCCTTCGAATCCAACTCTTCGAATCCATAAAAAAAAACGCGGCTAAAACCAAGGGTATGACCCAGAAAATTCAGAGAAAAAGGAGGATTGACCCGAAGCATACGCACCACGTCATCACTTTCACGTGCAGAAGCATGGATTCGAACTATATCGATTCGAACGGGTCCCTGAGGCGAAAAACTCCAACTTGAATCGATAGTAACTCGAGATCTACGAGTCCAAATGCTATGAAATTTTCGCAGGAGCTTGCGTATACATAAAGTTTCATCACGATTGGACACTTTCTTGATCGATTCGAACCAAGGGACGAATCGATCTCAATGTGGGCCTGGATCTCCAGAATTCGGCCGAATGGGCCCCCTCACGTGCCAGAAGTGGTCTCCCTGGATTTTTAGGCGAAATATCAGCCTCCTACGCCTATAAATAGAGCCCCAGGTCATTCAGGAAAGGGGGATGGGAATTCTGAAGCGCCAAGACTCTACCAGATTCAATTCTACACCTTATCATCGTTGTTGCATTCGAGTTTCAGAGCTATAATCCATTGTAACTTGCTGTAACCACTATAATCACCAAGAGAATAATCAATAAATATAGAAAACTTCAAAGTGGACGTAGGCAAAATCGCCGAACCACTATAAATCCTGTGTCGTTTACTTGTTTTCTGCTGTTTCTGTTGAATGTTCATCATTTTTGTTATCTACAAATTTGTTATTTGTAACTGCGAACTGGTGCTTTCACGACTATTGGGTGTTTGTGGTCAATTTTGACGCAAACAATAACTATTCACTGTACTTATATATAGATTATAAATCTCCCCCTGAATATGTGCTTATTTTTAATGTTATATGATTCTACCAATATTTCTCCCCCTTTGACAATATCAAAGAATTATAACAGTGAAGCCAATCATCAAAAAGGAAAAGTTCATTAATTACATGAAGTGATTTCAATCTTAGATTTGTACAAAAATTATAAAAACTACGATATTCAAATTGATTTAATTCTTCTTGCATGGCTATTATCCAAAAATTATCATTTGAGGCTTCTTTATAATTTTTTGGTTCAAAGTTTGACACAAATGCTATATGGCTTATTTAATTGAGTTGATTTCTAGCTACTCTTAAATTAAGATCTCCAATAATATTATCTTTTGGATGATTCTTAAAAATTCTAGGGGATGAAATCAAGGTGTTATTTTGCATATTTGTTTCATTGTTAATAGAATTTGTTGAATTTGTTAGTGGAACAATTTCTTCTTCATCATTAGTATGACGATTAAAGAGATCTTCGTCGAACGAGACATGTAAGCTCTCTTCAATAGTATTATTTCGTTTATTAAAGATTCTATATGCTTTGCTGCGTTCCGAATAACCAACAAAAATACCTTTATCGGCCTTTGGGTCAAATTTTCCTAAGTTATCTTTTGTATTTAGTATAAAACATTTTGAACCGAAAGTTTTAAAGTATGATGCTTTAGGTTTTTTACCAAAAAATATTTCAAAACAAGTTTGTTTAGTCATGGGAAGTATGGTTACTCGATTTAATACATAACAAGATGTCGCGATAGCTTCAGCCCAAAAGTGTTTTGGTAAACCACTACTATTTAGTAATGTTTGTGCACATTCTTGTAATGTACGAGTTTTTCTTTCTACGACACCATTTTGTTGAGGGATACGAGGAAAAGAAAAATTATGCGTTATTCCTTTCTTATTACAAAAGTTTGTAAAAAGGTCATTTTCGAATTCTCCTCCGTGATCACTTCTAATATTTTTAATTTTCAAATTCATTTGAGTTTTAATTCTTTTAGCAAATATTTTAAATATACCAAAAGTATCGCCTTTGTGTTTTAAAAATAAAGTCCATGTATATCTCGAAAAATCATCCACTATTACGAAAACATATTTATTGTGATTTATAGACCTTATTTGTGTTGGACCAAATAAATCTAAATGTAATAATTCTAATGGTTGTTTTGTGGAAATATTATTTTTAGATTTAAACGAGCTTTTCTTTAGTTTTCCAATTTGACAATCGTCACATAATT
The DNA here is from genome assembly GCA_030765085.1 of Allium cepa. Taxonomy (NCBI): domain Eukaryota; kingdom Viridiplantae; phylum Streptophyta; class Magnoliopsida; order Asparagales; family Amaryllidaceae; genus Allium; species Allium cepa. Next base: position 225,364,806 of record CM060928.1, read on the forward strand.
TTTCTACTTTATAATTTATTTTAGGCAATCCTCTTACCAACTCGTATTTTTCTAACTTATTTATATTCTTAAAATTGATATGACAAAAACGTTTATGCCATAATCATGGATCATCATGTTTGACCGTTAAGCATAAGTTTGATTTTTTATTTCTATTCATGTTTAATACATAAATATTTTTGTTTCTAAATCCTTCAAAAATGAGTTGTTTGTTATTATCTGAAATATTACATCTATCCTTTTCAAAATTTATTTGAAAGCCTTTATCGCATAATTGACTAATGCTTAGTAAGTTGTGTTTTAAATTTTCTACTAGTAAAACATTTGTAATAATAGGAGAGTTAGATATACCAGAGTTGATGACTTCTCCAATGCCTATGACATATTCTTTTGAATTATCTCCAAAGGTTACCGTTCCACCATCGATGTATGTTATATTTGATAACATTTTTGAGTTTTCGGTCATATGTTTGGAGCAACCGCTATCTAGTATCCATTTCTCCTTATTTTTTATTTTGGGTACCTGCAAAATAAAGAATGAATTGGTACCCATATATTTTATTAGGGTCCTAATTGTTAGAGGAAGGCAGCCATACCCAAGATGGTTTGGTACCTTTATAAATATAATTTTTGTAATAGACTACTCCTTCTAAGTAATTATTAATATGCTGTTGTCTGATCAAATTATTATTTGTTTTAGGAATCCAAATTTTCATATTTTTGATATTTAATTTCGACTTAGAAAAAATTCTAATTTTTATGTAACTAATACTTTTAGCATTATTTCCTTTTTGTTTAGAAGAATTTTTAAATCCTATTCCATTTCTATTGCCTGCTGGTTTTGAAGTTTTGATAAGATTTTTCAAATCTTGTTTTCCTTTATTAAATTTTGACACATTGTTGGTAATTTTATCTAATTTTTCTTTTAATTCTATATTTTCAATTTTCAATGATTCAATAATATTTTTAAACTCAATATTTTCATTTAACAAATTTTCTTTTACTATAGTAATATTCTCACTTTCTGTTAATTTATTTTTGATTTTCTCTTGAGATATTTCAAGTTCTTCTTCTAGAATAATTTTTTCATCTTTCAACATTCCTACCTCAAGTTCTAATCTATTTATTTTGACTATATATTCTTTGTTCAATTTTTTTATTTGTCTAAATTTATCATCTAATTCCATGCTAAGTTATAATAATTCATCATAGCTAAGTTCAGGACATACCTCTTCAGTTTGTGCCATAAAACATACATTAGCTTGTTCTCCATCACTATCACTATCACTTTCAGAGGATGAAGAATCCGAGTCATCCCAAGTTACTTTGAAAGCCTTCTTCTTCTTAAAATTTTGAACTTTGTTATTCTTTTTGTCGTTATTGAGTTTAGGGCAATCCTTCTTTATATGACCGTATTGATCATATTCATAGCACTTGATTTGAGTTGTTGTGTTGGATTTCCTTTCTTTCTGAAATTTGGTCATCTTTCTAAATTTCTTGAATCTATTATAATTTTAGCAATGAAGACTATATCTTCTTCATATAAATCGGAGTCATCATTTTTTGTTGCTGGAAATGCTATATTCTTCTTCTCCGAATTTAGTTCTTTTTGAGCCTGCAAATTAGCTTCATAGGACATTAAATTTCCTATTAACTCTTCAACTTTGAGAGTAGAAAGATCGTTAGCTTCTTCAATAGTTAAAACCTTCCTTTCCCAATTTGATGTTAAAGAGTTGAGTATTCGAGAGACTAAATCAAAATCAGTAAATTTAACTCCTAATGCCATAAGATCGTGTTGGATGGTTTGAAATCTAGAATACATGTCAATAATAGTTTCATTTTGCTTCATTTTGAATGAAGAAAATTGGTTTTGTAAAATTGAAATCTTGGTTTGTTTGACCTTTGTTGTACCTTCGGGTGTAATTTGTAAGGTACGCCAAATATCAAACGCAGTGGTGCATAACATGACACGTGAAAATTCATTTTTGTCTAAAGAGCAAAATAAAACATTCATAGCTTTAGCATTATTTGATGCTATGGTTTTTTGTACATCGGTCCAAGTGTTCATAGCAGTAGTAGGTGCTTCATATTTATCTTGTGTGGCTGACCAAATTTCAAGACCATTAGCTTCCATAAAAATTCTCATACGTGTTGACCAATATGCATAATTAGATCCATTAAAGAGTGGGGGTCGTGCTGTGAATTGTCCTTCTTGAAAAATACTTGCCATATTAAAGTGATTCAAAAATGTGTTACTGTTATTTGATCAAAACCTTGCTCTGATACCAATTATAAATCTACATGAGTGGATCGTATAGGATGTATATGCAAGTATATGCAACTAACTATATAATATAACTTGATAGATGATAGTAGCAAAGTAAATTAAAATAATCACACCAGGATTTTATACTGGTTCGGACCTTTTGTCCTACCTCCAGTCCCAAAGCTCCTCTTCGGAATTTCCTTTCAACTCACCCTCACTGGACCTAGAGGAACGGGTTTACAATAGCAGAGTTTCTTTGTCAAGAATGTGTTCTATAACACGGATGTTGACTATTAAGTACAATTGCTTCTAATATATATAAAAGAGTCAATTACAGGTATTTTGATTGCTTAGAGATCAAGTATAAATCAGTGTGTAAGAGTTAAGAGCAAAAGTAAGTAAGGTATATTTTTCTCTTGAATTCCTGATTCTATTTATAGTGGTGGAGAGATCCTTTGTGTAGTTGCAACTGTTAGTAAGTGCTCTAAGGTTGCTTCTCATGGTGATGAAGAGTTGCAGCGAAGAGAAGCGAACGTGTCCATTTGGATGTGACAGTTGTTCTTTGAATTTACATAGCCGAGTTCAAAATCAGACATTTGGAAAATATTTCAGACGTATGGTCTTCATATATTTTTTGTATCTGTTTATATTTCAGAAGTCTGTGTTCATTAACCAGACGTCTGGCTTTCATATATTTTTTATATCCAGATGCTTTTCAGACGTCTGAGTGTATTAACCAGACGTCTGATTCTTTCTGAGTTTCAAACCAGAAGAATCAATCAGACGTTTGGCTAGTGTACCCAGACGTCTGAATGTGTGCATGTTACTTTATCTGTGTCTGTGTCATCCCTCTTCCACTTCTATCGACATGAAGTCTTTTGATACTTCTTTTGAGTCTTGTTTTTGTCTCTTTGGTGATGTTACTTTATCAACTACCTGTAAATATAGATATATATGTATATTCGATTTTCATTGTATAGTTGTCATCATCAAAACCATATAATTGATTTTCTAACAAAAAAACCCTAATGAGAGCAACCCCACATAGCTTGGCTTCCACTCGCTCTTTGGGTTTAGTTATTTCCAACAAAGGATAACAAAGCTCGATTGAGCAACAAATCATTTTAAAGGTGATGTTACACCATGAAGAAAGTTGAATCCGATAATTAATAAATCAACTATCAGAGATAATTAAAATGATCGTATATGGAAATTAAAATTCATATATTTAGTACTACTCGTTGATTCCAGACAAGTCCTATCACTTGGTTAAAAATGAAGCCGGGCAAGTTAAGGTAGTGCTGCCTCTAGGCATCACCCTGGACACATTTTTAACCTTCGAGATAGCAACGAGTCCAAGCCTCAACGTTTAGCACTAAGTGCATGACTAGATCTTTTCCATATAAGCGATATCGATTGTGGAACTATTGTTATATAACGAAAATTGAACTTTCACTTCAAAAGAACTGAAACTTGTGCTTGATTTCCATATTTCCACATTGGTGAAACACTTTAGAATTAGTTCCTAATTGTTAGAACATTAAAAGAATAATTTTCCAAGTGCACAACCCCGAAGGCCCAAACCAACATTAGACCGAACATCCAGAAGATTATCTAACCTAACATCCCAATATTGAGTTCCAATTCCTTTTTATAACTTTAAACCAATATTAATTATCCCAAAAGATAGATAATTAATCACATTTAAAATCTCTTTTAAATAAACGAATCCATTATCTTTAGTAAAATAGATAATTATTTCCAAACACTTTTGTAACATTGGTAAATTAACTTTAAAAATCTTTATTAAATCAGTTTATTAACTTTAAATCAGTTGATTAAAGCACTTTTGTAATATCAAAAAATTTACTTAAATCACTTTTATTAAATCGATTAATTAACTTTAAATATCATAAGTTACAAAGATTAATCAAATTCAAATAATCATTAGTTAAAAATGAGTAAGTCATCACAACATCATTTGTTAAAATGATAAGTAATTTTAAATCCCATCAATAAAAGCAATTAACTGAGTCCAAATGACCATAAATTAATCGAATTAATTAAATTCAAACTTCATTAGTCAAAATGATAAATTAAAAACATCGTTTGTTAAAATGGTTTATTTAATTATAACATCATTGATTAAAATGATTTAACTAAATTCCATTAGTTAAAATAATTAATTAAATTTAAAATAATCATTAATTAAAATGATTAATTAAATTCAAATATCATTATTTAAAATGACTAATTACTTTGAAATATCATTAATTAAAATGATTATTAATTTTAATTATCATTAATTAATTAATTAAACTCCATTATTGTTAATTAAAATAAATAAATAAATAATTAAACTCAAATAATCATTAGTAAAACGATTAATTCAGTATAAAACATCATTAGCAAAAATGATTAATCAAATCTAAAGATAAACCAATATTTAATCATGGTTTATTAAATTGGTTAATTAATCTAAAAATCATTAGTTAAAATGATTAATTATTTTAAATTATCATTGATCAAAATGATTAATGAAATCTGCAATATTCTTTTTAGCGGAAACACAAGCTCAAGTTCATATGACAGGGTTTGGGGATGAAAATTATAAATGATGATATAGCGAAATCGTTATAACGACAATTACCAGTTTAATGGAATATCAAGATTTATTACAACTAAACATCAATTTGAGCAGCATAAAGAGATAAATAATAATTATTTGCGAGAAACCCTTTAGGGTCTCTCTACAAATATTCCCTACAAAACAATGGTTACGGGTAATATATATAATAATATAGGTTCACAACAATCACGTTAATATGTCATCCATTTTCCAAAATGGGATTTCAACCAAATAGTCGATTTAAACAACAATAACAATGTCTAAACTAGCAACCAAGCATTCAACAATCAATTTATAGCATCACAGATATTATAGCAAATTTAAAGGGGAGTAAACTCACCGAAATTCCAATCGTCGCCAAAGCATTCCATTTGAAATAAAATCGAATGAGCGTTCGATTTTAGTACAAAATTCCACAAGTTCCAAACTCCTTCAATCCAACTCCATAACGTAGACATCGTCGATACGAGTGCAATGTGACTGATCGTGTTGGATTTAGACCGCGTATGAAAGAGTTATACACTTTATAATTATCGAGTTTAAATAAAATCAATTAATCCCTTAATCATAAGCTTAAACTAATTACCTAAGCTAATTACATCTTCCCCATGGTTAACAAAACCCAAATCCACTCATGCTAAACTCAATCGCAATATCAAACATCGACCTCACAACATCGACCTCGCAATATCAAACATCGCTTGAACTAAGTGCCGTCGATAATCACCTGGGCCCGCCGCGTGACCATTAACCAAAGACTAGACCTTGACAACCCCAACAAGCCACCTGAGAAGCCTGAACGAAACCCAAAATCACAGTCGTGACATGGCACTTTTCTAGCCGCCTCTGACCTTCGTATGCTGCTACGACCACACTGAAGCTAGCCCCGTCCATGAGCTACCCAATTCCACCGCCGTCAATGCCTACCACCACCAGAATCTGACCGACAAACCCAAAGTACATGCTGCTGTCGAAATCAAATTTATGCCACCCTACATCAAATTTGACCAATCCAACCGCTTCCCCTCCTCCCTACGAACAACTTCATAGTTGAACGTTTCGCCTTAAATGGCCTCAGGCTCTCCGATCATCCTTAGCCGTTGGATGGAGGAAAGTTTAAACGGTAGCTAGGGTTTATAATTTAGGGTCTGGGAAAAATGAAAGGGTATGGGTCCTTGTATATGAAATCTAACTGGCACTATTCATCCATGAAAATTTTGAACTCCAAACAAGATGTGCCATCTGGCGTTCTATATGTTATACCCCCATTTCGAACAAATTGGAATAGGTATCGAAAGCCAATTCCATCATATTCAGAAGATAGCTTTTCAAAATCAATTTTTTTAATTAAATTTCTGAAAATAAATTCTATGCGTTTCAAGCTTGCACAGCTAAACGATAAGTCCGATCGCTACGAAACTTGAAATTCTATAATAATTTACTATTACGGATCCGATGAAACTGGTTTCGTCGAAATTTGAGACTGTGCCCTAAAAGGCTAATTTCGTAGATTTAAATATTTAATTATCACTATTTATTCGGTATATTTACATTTGTAAATAAATCTACAAATTGAGTTCACCAATATTACTTATTAATTAAAAGGAGTTAAATAAAATTATTAAATCCATTTAATTAATATTTACTTCACAATTCAAATATGTAAACATTCCCTATATTTGAATTATAAGTTATTAAATTCCAAAATCTAATTATTTAAATATTTAAAAATTAATTAAACATTTAAGATAAAATAACCAAAATTCTGAGATGTTACATAAGTATATGAATGTTGATAAATGTTTGGGAAAGGAGAATTTTAAATAAAAATGGTTTTGAGGCTCAGTGATTGCTTTTGGTAATAAAATATCAAATGGAATTGGTTGCTATTTGTTGATTTAATAAGTAAATAACCGACTATCAAGTTTGACACAGTTTGACTTAGGAAGTATGAATGTAAATTCGAGTTCCTCGACCGAGGACTCGAAAACTTACTTTCAAAAGGACCAGGAATGAGTCAACTGGAAATTATCGTTTGTTGATACGGAGAGACCGGGATCAGACCTATACCCGTAAACTACTCCATACTAACATGCACGTTCAAGTGGAAGACATCTTGATGATGATTGAAGACGGTGCTCTTTGAAGTGCAAGGGATACTGTTACTAATCCTGAGGGTGATTCCAAAATGCATGTGTAGAGTTAGTGCCTTCGGTTTCGTTCAGACCCAGAACAAACTTGTATGGATGAATGTTGGCATTACATTGACGCCTAGAGAGCAGTGTTAGCATTCCAAGATGGTTACCGTTCAGAAAGGTAAAACGTAGCCTCAAGCCTCATCAATTGGAAATGACTAATACAGGGGATATGTAGCATGGCTATGTTAGTTGCACCCATTAGGGTATAATATCACCCTTTTAGATATATATATACACACACAATCACCATTGAAGTCGTGTACATGGGAGTGCTCGTTTAAGGTTGCAAAGCAATCAGAGTGATGATATATTTGGTACTACCCAGCAAGGGGCGGGCCGTTCCTGTGTTGTAGGGGTCGTTAGGTGCGACCTCGGTACATTTTTCTAGAGGTGTACTATGGTGGGCAGTAGCCTAGTTATTAGTATGAATCCATTCTCCAATACGTTGCTTACGTTTTTGATTGTAGAGTTCAGTATGTTGGACTGTGAAATGTAAGCATTTCAGCTATTTTATCTATTTACTTTAAACCTAGACACTATAATAATATCACTGGATTTTTATATAAAATGTTTTGGTTATCGTAAGGTAAAAACCCGTCCGTTTTTACGTGATATGTGGTCTTATAAGATACCCTTTGTTTGAAAAGTTTTCAAATGTAGAAATCAGTTTGGTTATTACTTGCTATCGAGTTTTACTCACGCTGGTTTACCAGGCTAACCTGGGCGTTATTCCATGTAATGCTCGGGTCAGACCGAGCATGTTTTCCCAGATTTAGCCGGATACTTAAGAGTTGGAGAGGAGCTAGATGGTCAAGACGTATTCACATATATTTTTCTTCCGCTGTATTATATAGTCTATGTGTTTGTCAATGTGCGGATAGGTTCATATAACTGTCCAAATTTTGGATAAGTCTAGTATACCCTGATGTTGTATATATGAATAAGATGGTTTTTTGTAAAGATCATTGTTATATTATATATTATTCGCTACATTGTGAGATTTTGTGTTGCTTAATTTTCTTCTATCTTCCACCTTCTTCTTTCACCCTAACAAATCGGTATTTCCTACACTTGAATATTCAGGATGTGATATACCAGACGTATTAGTGTCAATTTTCGAGGGTCGAAAATCCGGTTTGTTACATATATTCACTTGGGTTAAAGACAATTGTTACTTAAACATTTGTTACTACAAACCCAAACCATTTCACTTATAATTATCTTTAAAACATTATTTTAAAGATCTAATTACATTACTAAGTATAATAAAAAGGGTTAAAAACAAATGTTGCTTAAACATTGTTTCCTATAAACCTAAAATCATTTCATACTTGTCATTATTTTTATAAACATTTATTTAAAAATCTAATAATATCTACACTTATTAAACAAGGTAATATACTTTCAATTAACTTTACAAAACCATTTATTATAACATAAGTGCTATAATCCAAAACTACCTTTTATGCTTCAATAAAATACATAACTTCCTCAAAACTCGTATATTTACCAAAAGCATTTTTAAAATGATGTATGTGCACTAATTTATTTATAAAGCTAAGATATTTAATGAAATTTTGAAAACAATTTAAAAGATATTTATATTACATAAGCTTTTTAATACACAATAAATAATTAACTAATTTTCTAAAAATTATATATACTTACAAATAATTAAAATACTTATAATATGGTCTAAACAATTACTTAAAAATCACTTAAAATATCTATTTTAAAATCTATTTAAAACTATAAAAAAAGTCATATTTTCTTTTGTTTAAAATAAACCTTTTACTTTAATAATTCATAATTAGTTATTAAAAATATATTTTGAATTTCAAAACACGTTTAATATACTTTAATATAAGTTAGAAAACATCCCTAAAAAGATTGAAGTAAAATACTTAACTCAAAGTTCAAACAAATTAAAGTCTTAAATAGAAACCACAGCATTTCTAGAATGCTGTAAAAAGTGGTTCAGAGCGAAGACAGCATTTTAAAAGTAATACGGATGACTGGCATAAATGACTGTGAGCTGGGGAAGTTTTGATTACTTAAAAGCTTTTTAATTTTTCGATATGCAAAACAATCTTTTTAGCATCCAATAGTTTTACAATAACTAACATACACATAATACATCATACATCACAACCATAATGAGAAGCCCCTAAAGATCTCTCTATGAAATTCTATAGAAATTGCCAAACACAAAGCAATTTCTAAGTGCTTCTACGGCGACTATCGCTATAAAACCACTTCCAAACTCAAGTCCGATACATCCTATGCTCAACCAAACCCTATGTGCTTTCCTTCAAGGCTATGCAATAAGTTATAGAAAGTCATACAAGTCCAAAATCACAAATTACATCTGTCATATGCATTCCAAAGCAAGAATCATAAGAGAATAAGCAATAATATATAGTCAAACAAATGCTATAATATACGCAAGCATTATATATACTTCATATACTTTTTAAATGGTGAGTCATCTCACCTAAATCCAAGTCTACAACAAGCACAAGCATATAAGAATCCAAGAATACTTCCTACCATTACCAAACACCTAAAGGCTCCACCTTTAATGCACATAAGCTAATGTAAGCCTCCTCTTCCTTCATGATGCTCATGGCCTAAGTTGACTTTGGGGTTTGTGCTCCACTTCTTTTGCTTTTGACTTGCTTCCATGCTTCTTAAGTTGATCTATAGCTATGGTTAAATTTTAAGAAGAATTTGAGTTGAATTGATATGGGAAAATAAAGATTGAAGTAGAGAAATGAGAGTGAATACTAAGGAAGAGCTGCGTAACCTCCTTCTAGATTTTCTTTGAGAAGTTACATTGAAGAAGAAAATGTTTATTTGTTACATTGAATTGAGTGCAAAGACTATAGGAAAATCTCGTTGACATGCCACTGTGGCATAGTTTGCCTTGTGTTAGAATTGCATTATTGATAACTCTCCACACGAACATGTTCTGCCTTGAACTTCCAGAAGGGTCCTAGACCTGAGTGTACCATGGATTGTAATGTCCACGGTTAGCAACAAGATTACAGACAGTTTTGATAGAATGACGTATATATGCTTTCCTCCCCACAATAGTTCATCATGCTCCTGTATAAAATACTTCGATGACAAGAAAAATTGCCATAACTGCCTAACTCTAGTGCTACTACGGTATGGTGGAGTAACCATTTCACTATTGATGTAGTCAGCAGCCTTGGCATTTAAAGGAACATCAGACTGAATAAGGTCCATACAGCTTATCTTAACTCTTAAAATAACCCCTTTAGCTACCTAAGGAGAGGCCCAAAAGCTAGCCTGGGAACCAGCTGAAATAGTTAGTTGATAGTGAATCATTAAATCCTTCTTTAGCCTGAAGAGACTTTTCCATACCCAATTTGCATTAGTTTTAGATCCATTTACCACAAGTCCTTTCCTCCGACATAATTTTGAATACACCAAGACTTCCAAATAGAAGGTCTATCGCTAATGATATTGGATAAATGCACTGAATTTGTAGCATTATTCCATTCTATCATGTTGATAATTCCTAAGCCACCATTTTCAATAGGCAATTGTGCTTTGCTAAGGGAGATAGGAATAATCTTTTAAGAAAAGGGCAGCCAAACCATGAAAAATACTGACATACCTGCTCAATCTTTTGGATTAGTTTCTTTAGGAGAATGAAAACCCAAGAATAGTAAACTTGCATGGAGAAAGCTATGGATTTTATAATGGTGAGCCTACCTACTAATGAGAGAGTCTTATTGTGCCACAAGTTCAACGCGCTAGTTATTTTTTCATATAACCACTTACATTGTTGCTTCCTTATCCTAGAAGTGGTAAGAGGAATTCCAAGATATAGTATGTCCCTGGATTGAATCTGAATTTTATAAGGGGCAGCAAGTGAGAGCGTATCATGTTCTTGCAATCCAGAATATATAATGGAAGACATAATATTATTTACTTGTAGCCTAGTAAGCAAGTATAAACTTTGAAGGGTCTCAAAAATATTATCAAGTGAATGAGCATTTGTTTAGAGAAAGTAAGCAGGTCATCAGCATAACAAAGGCTTGAAATATGAGGATCCTTGCACTTGGGGTGATAATCAATGGCTTTACAGGAGAATCTATGAGTTATAAGATTAGTAAGAAGCTCCATGATATCAGGAATGAATATAAACTGAGGGAATCTCCTTGCTTAATGCCTTGCTTCCATTAAAAAAGCCATAAACTTGATAATTAACTTGAATAGAAAAACTAGCAGTGTAGATACAAGCCTCTACCCATTTGATATATCTTATAGGAAAGTTCATCCTAATTAATGCATATATTATGGCTTTCCATTTTTTAGAGTCATAAGCTTTCATGAGATCTATTTTGAGGCAGCATCTAGGGCTTAAACGTTTGCTATCATATCCCTCTGTCAATTCATATGTAATAAGGATATTATCAATCGTATTTCTACTAGGAAATAAGGTACCTTGATTTAAAGATATGAGCATATGGAAACTTATTTGAGCTTCAAGGCAAGAACCTTAGAGATACACTTATAAATCGTCTTGCAATAGCTAATGGACCTGAATTGATTAACATTCATAGGAAAGCCAACCTCTGGAATAAGACATAAAATAGTGGAGTTGATACCCTTTAGCATTTTCCCACTAGAAAGAAAATTATGGACTGCTTTGAGGAAGTCACCACCAATGATTAGCTGACAAGTAATAAAAAAAATTAAATTAAAACCATTAGGGCCTCCTGAGCTATATTTAGGATTAAGAACAAAGCGGACTTTATTTCTTCATCAGAAATGTCTTAAGGCAAGGAGGTAACCTGATCATAGGTGAGAGAAGGCATGGGCAGACAATCCATAGGAGCAGTGTTGATATTTTGGTCCTTGGAACTACTTAAAATGGATGAGAAGTGCTTCACAAAAGCATGACTTGCTTCTTCTTGACCACCATGAAAGCCATTGGCAAAATATAATATTTGATGTATCTTACTTCTTCTTAATTTACAGTTGAGATAATTGTGATAAAAGCTTGTATATTTGTCTCCTTGGTTATCCCACTTGTCTCTACATTTTAGTTTGCACATAGCAGCTTCAACATAGTGAGCCTCTTTCAATTTTGAATTTAAAACCTGTTCCTGGAAACGTAAAGCAATACATGATGGATTTTGAAATAAATTATTTTGGACTTGATCAAGTTGACTTTTTATTTGAGAGGAAATCTTATTTCCTCTTTTAAAAATCTCTTTACTCCATTACCTAAGAGAAAGTTTGGTGTGTTTAATTTTCTACTGTAGTTTAAACATAGTGTTTCCATAGCTTGGGTTACCCAAGCATAGGAGACAATTGACTAGAAGTCAAGGTGATTAGCCCATGAATTGAAGAATATGAATATAGAGGGTGTTTTGCCTGAAGGGTTACCAAAGGAGAGAATTAGAGGGGAATAATCTGACAAGCAAGGAGGAAGGACTTTGTAACAACTCGCCTTTTCGATCCCCAAATGTCGACACTAATACATCCACGATATTCATGTGTCGAACATTCAAGTACTAGAAAGATGGTTTGTTAGGGTGAAATAAAATAAAAGGAAATAGAACAAGAAGGAAAGAACGCAACATCGGAATCTCAGTAGCAGAACGATAATATGTAATATCAAAAGAACAGTATAGAGAGTAACTTTAAATACAGAAATTTCAAAGTTACAAAACCTAAGTGTTATCAGCAGTATAGACAGCTATAGTAACCTGCCCCATAATGCATATATATATATATATATATATATATATATATACAATGCAGTAATGCAGCAAAAATAAATAATATCGTAGGGAATCAGCTCATCTTCATAAGCTCCCAAGAATCCATAGCTAAATCCGTAAATATACACAGGGATGACCCGAGCATTATAAGAAAACGATGCCTGGATCAGTCTGGTAAACCAGCGTGAGAAACTCAAGAAATATGTGTGGTATAAAATCGCACCCTTTGAGACCACATGAAATACCATAGCGGTTATTCCCTTAAATGAGCCAATCATTCATTTAGCTTAATGTAGTGATATGATAGATAATGTATAGGGTGAAGTACATAAATCATATCAAATAGCTGTTGTGCGAACGCCATAACAATAATAGGTATACAATCAGTACCAATAAGGCATGTTCGCATAAATGTAGATTTTCCATGGAGATGCTTCTAGTTAACTGAAGTGGATCTCATGGCAAGGATTAGAAACTGCCTTCCAAGCATCATATATTTCCAGATAAAATATAACATAAGGTAAAACTAACTGGCCCGTCGCCAGAACATAATATGAACTTCGTGGAACCAAGTAGCCATAATTCTTTCTAGCACCATCTATATGCATATCTAGATAATGGAGTTGATATCCCTCAAAAGTTAGCTAATTTGTCCATCCTACTCTGTGTTTATCCATTCCCGATGTCAAGGTCGCCTTCATCATCTCTCACACGAGTCTTCATCACTCGAGCAAAATACAAATCCCAAAATGGATTCCATCATTTCGAGTAGATCACAAATCGCTACATGGATCCGAGCATCTTGAATCTCCACATAGATTTCCGCATAAGTCCTACAACGAATGCTAACTCTGACCTCACTCTTGGAATATTCCTCAAGATAGATAGTTCCACAAGATAGCATCTTCTGAAATGTTAACGCCGACATCTCTCATAGACTTAACCTTAGGATAGATAGTTTAACTCTATAATATTCCACTTCACAGCCGCTTCCAAAACATAGATCATGTATATGGTTTTGAAGTGGTTACGGCTTCTAGTCATCTCATAAAAGTACACTGTCCCCGTTACTGGATGCTCCAAAACCAATCAATGAATTTTCGATTAACTTAACCCTGGTTCTTTTAGAAATAAATAGGCAATACATAAGGTGGAGACAATCTCCTATCCGGATGGATTCCCTTATCATTTGTCCTAGAAGAGCAAGACAATTTTATATGTACAATATAGCATTTTTGAAGATAACTATAGCATATAGACCTCGTGTTTTCTTCTAGATATTTCCTAAGTTATTTTGGTCAATTTCGATATTCAACTAACCGACTATCTAGTATAAGATAGATGAATATAAATAGGAATCAAGTCTCGTATACTTATCACAAATGAAATAACAAACAAAGCATGGTCAAGTCACCTAAGCAACTCCTAATCTCCTTTTTATTCAATTAATACATTTTTATTAATTTAAACCTCTTTTGTTAGTAAAACTTCTTTTATCTAATAAACATTTTTATCAGTACTACTCATTTGTACCCTTTCAATACTTCAAAAAGTATTCATATACTTATCTCAATTAGTATAAGTATATTCACAAATCATTAACGAGGTTTCTTACTTTAAACTTTATTTTTCCCACCTTTTTTTAAAAGATTCCATACTTATAATTTCCTTCAAAATATCCATTTTAAGTATCTAAGTACTTTTACAAATCCATTCGAAGGTTTAAGACTAATGTTACTTAAACATTGTCACTACAAACTCAAAACCATTTCAGTTATGTTTACTATTAAAACATTCCTTTTTAAAGATCCACTAATCAAAAAGGGTTAAAGACGAATGTTATCATCACATTGTCACAACAAACCCAAAACCTTTCCATACTTGTATTATGTTTAAAAACATTTGTTTAAAGGTCTAAATTAATATTTGGTTAAGTTCGATAGTTGATAAGTCACTATCCAGTTAAAATGATCGCTTATAGAAATCATGATTTGTATACATAACTCATTTTTGACATTCCAACTTATAATATCCCTCGAACAAGAGTGAAGCCAAGTAAGTTAGAGCACTGGTTTCATATCAAAGCCTTGCTTATACACTTCATTCTTGAATCTCAAATATAGAAAAGTCTACCTCGTTGACTTTTAGTGTTAAGTATAATACCAATGATTCTCATAAACTAGTAAGAAAAAACATGATCGACATGTTTCCATTATTCCCAACTTATTTATTCCTCGGTCAAGAGGGACGCTGATAGGTTAGAGCTCTATTGCTTCCGTCCCTACACGAAATTCAATCTTAACTCTCACTAATAGAGAAGCCTACCTTGTCGGCTTTTAGTGTTAAGCACAGTAAATTACATTCAAACAAGTAATTAAAAAAATACGACTTAGCCACTGAGCAATACATAATACCCTTCTAGATCCTTTGTTTATAATTTAAATGCTTTTTAGAAATGATATGTTTATATATATATATATATATATATATATATATATATATGTATATGTACAGTAAAATTTGACATTTAATACAATAATTTAAAAGATATTTTATTACATAAGATAATTATACTTTGATAAAATAGTCAATACAATTTCCAAAAATTATATATACTTAAAAATACTTTTAGATTATTTTACGTTTTAAAACTTTTACCTTAAATATTACTAAAAAATAATCATTTTATAATTTAATTAAAAACTAAAAAAACCATGTTTTCTATATATTTTAAATACAACCTTCCGCTTTAAAAATTCATAGATAATTCCTAAAAATTCATAAAAATGTAAAACAACTTTTAAAATACTCTAATAAGAATTATTAAACACTTGTAAAAAGAACAAAACAAAATGCTTAATTTAAAAGTTCTTTCCAAACCTTTAAAGTTAAAAAACAAAGGCTAAACGGGGCAGTTTTGCACAAGTGTAGGTTTGACTACATTTCGATATGATACTCAAATTTTTAACATTAAAACCTTTCATGGTAGTAAAAATACATATAAAAAATCACAAATATAGTGAGAAACCCGTCAAGATCTCTCTATAAAGTTCCATAGATATCGCCAAAAACAAGGCAATTACTAAGTGCATCCATAGCGACTATCGGTATAGGTGCACTTTCAAATCCAAGTCTAATCTAAACCAAAGTCCATCTACAACCTTTTTGCTTTATTTTAAGTCCTTTCTACAAGTCCATTTCAAGTCCATAGACATGGATCACATATTCCACTTACTTTCAAAACTAGATTCAAAACCAATGTTCAACATATGTTAACATCAATTTAAACAATATATACACAACCAACACAAGCATATATACTCTGTATTTTCATTCAAAATGGTGAGTCAACTCACCTTTAGCCAAAAAAAAAGTAAGCCTAAGTAACCCAATTCCAACCTCACCTTGCAACCACCTTCTTCCTTCTTTCCTTTGCATTTGCAAACTTTTGGCCTAAAACCCCTACAATTTGGTCATAGTCTATGAGGATGGGGAGGGTTTGGCTTCACTTCTCCATAATATAACTTAGTAGAAGATGTTGTAATATTATTATAGTAAGGCTCTAATCTAAATTTGAGTTGATTTGGATGAGATTTGTAATTATTTTCTTTTTGAAATTTAAGAAGAAGACATGAAAGTGAACTTGTTTTAGCTTTGTGAATTTTTGATTTATTATTGAGGGTATATCCTTCCTTACATAGGCTTCAAATGGTGCCCCTTAGCCTTATTATCACCATTCTATCATGTCATGGAAGGCTCACCCCCCACTTGCTTCATCGCTTCTACTTTACATCACTTCCTTTTAGCAAATGTTCCACTTTACCCCTTTACAAAGTAATATCTCTTATCCATATGGAAGCTTCTAGAATCTTCCTTTATGCTTTATGAATTAAAGTGTTAATTAGTTTCTAATGTGTTCGTTTAATTGTTAGATAAGTGCATAAGAGTTTGAACAACTTATATCAATTAAAAAGTGGTTTATCGATATACCAATTTTCGGTCACATTATTGATTTTTCTTTGAAGAATATATTTTTGTAAACAAACTTAAAAATCAAGTTCACTATCATTAGTCATTACTTAAAAGGGGTTGATAAGGTTACTAAATCACTTTAATAACATTTAATCCAAGATTCATATATTTAAATATGAAGTGATTGAAATTCTGGGTTGTTACATTCTCCTCCTTAGAATATTTCATCCTCGAAATTAAAACTCAAGCAACCAAAGAAACAATAAGACATCCGTACTTAAAAGTATTACAATTTCTAGCAAACGGAGCTCACGGTTTACTCAAGTTCAAACCCTCTCAACATACAAGGATGATAAATAATCTACTAAGCGTATCTTACGCTCAATTGCCTTAGGTTATTACTTAGTCGACAATTCATGCTACCTCATAACAAATCAAACGGTCATCACCTAAACCCTCCATAAGCTAACAAACATAGTATACAAACATAATAAAGCCTATACGATGCATATAGACCATCCCTACATGATATCTGATCTGATCACTTGTTCGATCACATAAATCTCACTTCCAAACTAGTATAAATCACTTGACCTCTTTAGTGCGGACTCTGATTCAATTTCTTGATTAGCAATGTCTAGTTTCCATTCATATCTATATACTATGACAGAAAACATCAGGATCGTATCACGAATCTGTGTCAAGTGTTCGCCGTCAAGTGATCGAGTGAAAAATCCTTGTTCGAGTCGGTGTAAACCACCTCGAAAACATGAACTCGAATACTACTGGATCAAGAACAATCATGCAAATAAAATGATCTACGTACAACTTATGTATTTATCATGTAGGTTTCTTAACCATACGAATTTTTATACTGCATTCTTTTATACCATGTTGGTTTGCCTTATTCAAGTATTTAGAAATCCCTATCGATGCTATGGCATCCCATATACCGACCAGAATTCATAAACCACTCAATTGAGCAATTAACACAATATAAAATATTTTTATAGACCAACAAATAAGCTCTCATAAGTGAAATAAGTCAACTTATGCTAGAGCATTCCATTACCCCATCTCTAAATGAGTCATACCCAACCAAAGCCAAGGTTCTCGCTTAACTTTCAACCCTGATTCTAAGTGTAACGACTCGCCTTCAAGACCTCAAAGTGTCGATAATAATACATCCACGGTATTCACGTATCGAACACTCAAGTGCCAAAAAGACGAATTGTTAGGGTGAAATAAAAGAAAACAAAATAGAACAACAAGAAGGAAACACAATATCAGAATCTCAATAGTGGAACGATGATATATAATATTAAAAGAACAGTTCAAAGGGTTACTCTAAATACTGAAATTTTAGAGTTACAAAACCTAAGTACTATCATCAGCCTAGATAGTTATAGCATCCTACCCTCACAATGCTGATATATACAATACAGTAACACAGTAAAAATAAATAATATGATAGGTAATCATCTAACTCTTCTTGATAAGCTTCCTACGTAACAACCCACTCCGAAATAGATCTAAATTCCGACTAGAAAAGACCCTCGAAACTTAGGTTCATTCAAAAGCTGGTTATTGGTTAGTAAAAAGAAAAACTATACAGAGCCATGTATATATTCTTTAAGAACTCACAGCGGAAGGAATAAATAATAATAATAGTACCCATTTATTTCAAATCATTTCAAATGTCATAATACACAACAACTGTTAAAACATTTTGTTCAAAAATACATTTCATGGGTACAATAGAAAATAATACAAAAAGATAGATAGTAACTGCCATAAACTTCACTTTTGACATCTTTATGCTTCATCAACTCCTTATCTAACATGTGTTGTAATGAGGAGGAAGTCAGAACAACAAGTGTCTGATGAATAAAAATCTCAAGTCTTACAACTTCAGTATTTGGGCAATATATTTCAAATAAGAATATGTCTCGTATACATAAAACAATTTATTATTTCTTACAAGGAAAGAAGACTGGTCCATAATCAACCACTTAATACCATCCATTCTAGAAGCAGGTTTCTAAATCCCATAACCCAAATCTTACGTCATAAGTGTCTAACAATGCAAGAGACAGTATCCAAGCCACTTAATACCTTTATGGGAAAATAGGCAAACTCTGGCCATTTAAGACCTCAATTGAGGTAGGTCCCCATCATTTGATACATATTCCTAAGGCAAACACTACATAGGTATCTATCTAGCTGACATTATACAAAAATCTCCTCGGACACTTAATACTTCTTATTAAAGCGGACCTTTCCAAGATATCCTAAACTATGCCTAAACCCAATCCCGGGCATTTAATACTTCATTTGGGAAAAGAGGCGGTCTTAAACAACAACTTAATACCTCAAAACCCCAAAGCAGGCCCTCCGTATTATGACCTATACTCATAATGGTGTCTCATATTTGTCCGATTATTCGTAGGAACTGATAGCCAGATTTTCTGAACATATTTACCCTACAGAATTTGGGACTAACCGCACTCATCAAAAATATTTATAGTAGAAGATGTCTCACATCAATAGGAAGTGTTAGAACTGCTAATAACCTTAAAGTAAAGGACAAACTTTTGTCGTACAACCTTACTTACTTCACATCCCTATAACTTAGCCATAATTAAAATACTCTCTCTATATATAATACTCATCTCACAGTTTCATAATTAAGGCCTTACAAGGAATCTTCCTTATTATGCCTTAAAACATCAGTTACCTTCCTAAGAAGAAATCAATGACAATTATTAGCTAACTAAGTACACAATTATATGCTATAATTATACGTTTATTATGCTAATTATTATATAAATAAATAAGCATTTGTTATTCTATGCATGAAGATACTATGCCTCAAATAACGTTAAATGTCAATTCCTTTCTAACTATAATAATACAAGCCTTTCCTTTTTCTTCCAATTTACCAATAATGTCCAAATTCTAATATCCATAACAAGGATGCAACACTCATATCCAATATTGCAATAAATAGGCTTGTATATTAAATATAAATCCAACTTATTTAATATTAAAATAATGAAATAAACCAAAAATGGAAACTTATAATTTAATCAATCCTATGCTCTATTCAATTTATTTTACATGAATTTAGATAAGGGAAATTATATTAAATTTTATAGAAATAGATCATGTAAACTACATATTAAGATTCGTCATTTACACATCATTTCTCAATTAAATCCTTTAATACCATTTGGAGAAATGAAAATAAGAAATTGAATAGAAGGTAGAATGCATAAACTGCAAAAATTCACATAGCTCCATTATTTTAACATAAAACAATTAAGATTCCTATCTTAAGAGTTGACATTTCGCTTTAAGGGAATCTTGGAGATTTTTAATATGATGTTCGTAATCGAAAACTCCCCAAGGCATATGTCATCCAAACTATATTATTCAACTACTAAAGTACAAAAACTAAGATTTTCACTCCTAGTTGGTCCTTAGCTTTTCTTTTCTTTGGATTTGCAATACCCATTATAATCTTCTTTAGATCTCTTCTTTTTGATATATATAATAAAGGTTCGTATACATTAGATTCAATAAAGTTAGAGGAGAAGAGGTTTAGAAATTAAATAATAAAAAAAGATAGATTAGGATTTCTTACCTGAAACCCTAGTGGAGTTTTCTAAATCTAAGAAGAGATAAACTGACAAACTTTGCTGATGTTTCCAAATTATTTGTGAATAAAAGTGAGGGGTCTAGGATCTTATATATAGAGGTTGAAATGCACCAAAAACGTAGGATGAAACTAGGTTTAAAATGGATAAATCTGGAATGCTTAAATCAATAAAACCCTAGTCGCCACCTATTCACGACCGGTCGACCACCCCTTTCGACTAATCAACCGCTAGGGGTCGACCGGTCCTAATGAAGGGGATAACCGATGTGTATTTATTTAGGAACGTTTTATTTATTTCTATTGCCTGATTAGTTTATTCCCTAATTAACTTCTAACGTTAATTGTTAACTTTAACGTTTAGTCAACCTCCAAGTCTAATAATAGTTAACTTTTGAAATTCAAACTTTAAATTAAAATGCTCATTTGGTTTTGATTTAAAACTAAATTAATATAAATATGAAAACTTCAAACGCTCATAACTTCTTCGTTTAAGCTCCGTTAGCATATTATATTTGAAAACATATCAGAATTTCACGACAAAAGCAACGGAATAACATTCTTGGTCAAATTTCAACTATAACAAAATTTCCATTTTCATCCTAACCCTAATTAATTAAATTTCTCTTAGTTTACTTATTTGATTAGGGTTGATTTTACGGAATGTTACATTCTCCTCCCCTTAAGAAGGATTTCGTCCCAAAATCTCTCAAGTGGCAAACAACGTAATGCAAAATAACATCCATGTTATACAATCAAGTTATTTATACAACCATCTACTCAACCAAAGTGCAATGTGATTATGTACTATAAACATACTATAAATGTCCCCATGCCTTCCACTGGATTTTCTTCCCATTGTACTCGGAACAATCTAATTTCTTTATTGCAGAGCTTTCTAGTTCCATGCTCCATAATGCATGCTGTGGCACGGGACGTTATTGGCTCCATCTTAAAATCTCGTAATTGATTAAGCTCTACCACAATTATTATATTATGAAGGTATTCCTCAAATGCAAAATGTGAAAAAGTCATGACTCCAGTCAACATAAAAGTTTTCTTATTTTTGCTATTATTGGGAAAGGCCCAATAAAGCTGGTGCCAACTTTCCAACTATCCAAATCTTATGACATTCACATGTTGCCCAATCAACTTTGACTTTCCAAAGTTTTGCAATCTAATTCTAATCTAAGTGGAATTTGTCGGTGGTTTCCCACCTATAATTTGGCGATTTTTATGGCATTCCAAAAAGAAAATGCTTCAAGGTACCATACCACATTTATTGGTGACTACTAATATACAAAAATTCTACTAAGGGTAGTTGCTATTCCTGATGTCCTCCAAAGTCCGTAATGCAGGCTCTCAACAAATCCTCCAAGTTCTCATTTATTCCTTTAGTTTGTCTGTCGGTCTTAATTTGGTAAACGATGCTCAAATTTAACGAAGTTCCTAAAGCTAGTTCCTAAGGTTACCAGCAAACTCCTCCAAAATTTTCTAGCAAACTAAGGGTCCCTATCACTAATGAAGCAAATTGCAACTCCATGACGTTGTGTTGGAGACGATGTGGTTTTATCGCTTCCAACGGAAAATTCTGCCACTCTCTTCCTCATCCTTAATTAGTAGGAAATTCTCTTTACATTCCTATATATTTCATTTTTTCCTCGAATGATCATAATCTGTGAGAAAATTTTTATTTTTCCTAAAAGTCTAATGTTCAAGGATTGAAACATTCATTTACTTTAGGTTGCTAGCATATTTCCCTCATTAACTTCCAGTCTTACCTATGGTTTACCGCTAGTTAAGTGTCCCTATAAAATTTCTCTATTTACTTTACTTCCCAAAGTATATATTTACCAAGTGGTTTAAATCAAGTTCATAAATTCAACATAGAAATAAAATAGGGATATATCTTATGCCACATCATAAACTTTTCTAATTAATAAGGGAGACAACTAGCAATTACATTCCGAGAACTTTAAAAGAAATTTTTGCTAGAAGCTTCCATTTACCGTCAAGTGGTATAAATGAGGTTGAGGTCCTAACATACCATTTAAATTAAGATTGGTATTTCTTAATATATCATTCCATTATTACCTATGTTCCTTTTTAGTTTTGAATAAATGTGATCTATCCATTTTCTTAATTAATATATCCATAATAGTTAATCATTACTGTCAAATTGGACCATTCCCAACGAATCCTTCTTTAATGCCTTTAACCTTCTTTAGGTTTCCAAAATCCATTCTTTACTCAAGTTCCTTTCTTCAATAAATGTCATAATAAGTTTCCTTAATCAATCCTCGGTTATTTCCTTTTTTATCTCATTAATTACAAATTTATTACCCATTAAATTTATAATTAATGTCCATAAATCCTAATTCGTTACTTACTAATGAATATGCATATAGTCATAATCTATGTTATATATATATGTGTGTGTGTGTGTGTGTGTGTGTGTGTGTGTTAGTCGTTAAGCATGGCTATACGTAACATATTTCTAACTACTGATTTCTACAACTAGAATAATCATTTTAATATTTTAATTTATTGAAGCTATTCTTCTAAAAAGATTACCGTCATAATTTCTCATAAGTTAACCACAAGTGAGATTTTTGCTTTGTTTGAAATTACAAGAAATTATTTATTTTCTTTTTATTGAAATAGACAACTTAAACTACGGAAACAATATCCACCTCTTACATATTTCTTTCCCTTTTAGTTTATTTCTTGTTACTTTAAACAACACACTTTAATATGTATTTCGAAATTGGATAATTTATGAAAATTACATGGAAATTGCTGGCAAAGATTAGCAGTCAGTGGGAGGGGCTACAGTGATGGACAGGGCAATAGGAGGAGGTTTGAAGGTATGTGGGTAGTATGTTGAAGCAGTAATTTGGAGAATGGTGGTTTGGAGTATTCTGCTGGTGGTCAGGTTGTATGTTCAAATTATTTTCAATGACTGAACAAGTTATGTTCTACTGTGATGATAATGAGTAAGGGGTCAGTGGTGTAGCAAGAGTTTGAGGAAGGTGAAGGTGAATATGCACTGAAGCAGTAATGGTGTGGTTATTGTTTGCAGCAGGGTCTGGTAGGGTACGAAATTTAATGTGTTGCAGTTCACTTTGAAGGTAGGTGCAGTAGTTAGAACTGTGGGGTGGTGGTAAATTTGGATGGAGGCGCAAGTAGCTGCTGGTTGGTAGAGTTGGAATAGCAAGCAATTTGGGTGGTATGTGATATGTGCAGTTGAATGGAATTGTGATGGCAGTAATGTATGGATGGTAGGAGAATTTTCTATGACGGGTGGTAATCCAATTATGTATGGATGCCTTAGTGTATGGAGTGAAGAGGTATGTGATGAAGTATGGCAGTGGTTGTAAGATTGCGGTTGCTTTTGCGAATTTGGTTGTCTGCTATCTAGGTGTGCCAGAAGTGAATGTTGTTGTAGTTGTGTTGTATGAATATAGAAGTGTGATATGAGGCACGGATTGGAAGATGCACTAGGTTTGAAGATATTGGGTTGTTCGTAGTGGTAAGCGGTAGATTTTAAGTGATGAAATTGATATCCGCTGTTTGTTTTCTGTTGTAGTGGAGAAGCAGTGAATTGAAGACGCAAGTAGATGGTGAAGTGTTTCTGGGTGGTAGTCAGGGGTATAAAGTGGTAATTGAATGAGGCTTAGACAGAGACAGGTTGTGGAACTGTGACTGTGGTCGAAGAGAAGGAGAAGTATGTATTGAAATGTGGGAAGCGGATAGTGACGAAGAAAAATATGCACAACATAGAATATGCACAATGTAAATGTGGAAAGTGAATCTCAAATTGTAAAATAGACTTTGTAAATGTAAATAAAAAATGAAATAAAATTTTTTCTTCTTGTTTTGAAACTGTATGTGCCTGTTTTTTTTCAAAATGCAAATGCAAATGGAAAAGGAAACTAGAATAACAAGCACACAAACAAATGCACACAAAAATCAAACAAACACACAATATTTTTTTATTTCATTTTTTCTAAATGCAAACACTTAAAAAATAAAAACGCACAAAAATCAAACAACAAATAATTCGACCAATAGAAAACTAAAATCAAAGCAATTCCCGGCAACGGCACCAAAAACTTGTTCGTTGGTTGAATTCTATCGAGTTAGAAAATCAGTCGATCGAATTTATACTAAAATTTACCGCAAGCGTACGGCGTATAATGTTGGTACGTGGCAAGTACAGGTCGATCCATATGGAATTGTTAGATTTTAAATCTCTATACAATCAAATTATATCAAATTCGAGAGAATGTTTTAATTAGAAAAAATGTAAAAACTAACACTACAAAAGTGAACAAAAACTATGAGAATAAAATGACAATTTAGAGATAATTCCACTCTCTAGATCATATAGTTCAAAAATATGAAATTATGATCTCTCTTTTTTTGGTCATAAGTGAATTTAAATGATGTGCTTATCATAAGTATGACATATTTGTGCTATTAATTAGTCCAACATAAGGCATCTAACTAGCCTTTAAATCACTTTCAGTTCTCATGAAAAATGACAACAAGTTTGTAACAACCTGCGATTTTGTATGCTTTAAATCGATGATAAACTACACACGTCAGACTCAAACCATACAAAAGAGCCGACTGTTATTGGGGTGAATAAGAAAAGTAGAGAAAGAAATAAAACATAACAGAATCTCACAGCGGAATGACAAAATATAATAATCAAATAATAATTCATGAAGCTGTTTTACAAAACATTTGATTATACTTATACAACACAGATCAGAGTTACACATGCCAGAGAATAATAAATAATGCAGCGGAATACATGATGCGGTGAAATATAATAAATAATAATAATACAATCATCGTCCTCATCCTCCAGCAATAAGGTCTTCAAATCCTGAAATGCTCAGGCTGACCCGAGCGAATTGAAAAGACAAAACACTCGAGTCGGAACTAAAAGATCTTATGTAAGTTATAACAACTGTAAAATATGAGTGGAATGGCGTCAGAGATGTTTACGGGGTTTGATATCTCTTATTCAGTGTTGAACGTGAGTGCAGTAACTTAAGAGATGTTCGGAATTTACATCTCCTAAGGATCCGTTAAACAATTTACTATGTAGTAATATTTCGCTATTATAATAATGTCTATAGTAAAATAAACTTACTTTTAAATCGCATTAAGGTTTTACATTTTCCACCTTAAGACGTAATAGTCCCAGTAGTCCATCCAGTAACATAATACCTCCCGATCGGAAGGCTACTAGAGGATACTCCGCAGCTACGGGACAAATTCAAACTCGTACAAGATGCGATATAGTAGGTGACATGGCACAATTAGGCAATGTCAGGGTAGATATACCAATTACACTTCCGGGCCGGTGGTAAAGCAGCTATTACCGTCCACCTCGAGCCACACCCCTAAATCAAAAGAATCAAAAGTGGTCATCGAATCAATCTCAAAGTCAGAACATAATAGCGAAGGAGTGTGTCCGATTAGAGGAGCGACATCATTAGCTCGTCGATTGCTCCTGTTTTAGCCACCTTATGCCAACTCACGGGAGTCGGGTCCACATATGTACCTTAAAGGAATGCCGCCACCATCCTACTTCATTCTGGAATCTCCACCGCGTACACGGTTGTTAAAGTGTTTTTCGGTATCGACAGAGAGTATGCCCATATCCGATCCCGGTCTCTTTAACAACCCAACGTTATTATAACACCGCGGTCATTTCAAAATAGTTTATACTTCAAAACCAAAATATCACTGTCCTTTCAAAATCATATTAATACGATATCCTTTCCATTTCAAAACCAAATACGATACCATTTCCATTTCAAATATATCCTTTTTCAAAATCATAGTATTTTTCAAAGTTATAACACCTACGAAACTAGACACTTGAAAATTTACATTTTCAAAACATAATACTTTGAAATTCATAGCTTCAAACCATATTTTCATCACTTAAATCGTTTAGATACTCAAATAGTATATATAATAAAATAGTCTTCATTTAAAATTACTTTATAAAATAAAATAATTTCCTCAACTTCTCAAATTGATTCAAATCAACTTGGATCCAAAAATTCAATTTCAAATTAAATTTTAATTCATAAATTTCAGCTCAATTCAGTTTTCAATAGTCCATTTCAATTTATATCAATTCCAAATACATATTTGAACCTCAAATAGACCATTTCAATTTCTATATTTTCAAAGCGTTAAATATTCCACCATTCCAAAACTAAATTTGATAACTTCATATATACCTTAAATTAACTTCATTATTATTCAGTTTTGAATATTTACCTAAGAAATCCAATATCTTTATAATAAACCCAAATTCTAAATCACTAAATGTTCCTTCAATTAATTTAAACTTGAAATATTCATTTTAAATCATCTTAAACCAAATCAAGTTATAAAAATCATATTTCTAAAAATTTCCGATTTAAATAGATTTCAAATCATATATATTTAAGTTTAATTCTTAAATAAATTCAATTACAGTGAATTTCAAATTTGTCTTCCAACCTTAATTTATTTAAATCATTATAAACTTTATATAAAATATAATTTAAATACTTAACAGTATTATCTTTAATAAAATCAAACTTTATTATCAACTTATTCTATATTAAACCTAATTTATACATAGCTTAAAATCTAGAATAAAATAACATTTATATAATATCTAAAATCATTATTTATATAAAACCATATATTTATTTACAAAACCATAGAAATCAATTCAAAAAATATATTTTTATATATATAGACCACGGCGTATGTATATAATTTTCTATCCTATGGTCAAGCGATATGGATATTTATCATTTTAATCCGCAATTTAATATTTTACTGTTGTATATCATTTCAAATCTCAATCCCGAATTAATAATAATCCATAACGAACTTGCAGTTTATAACAATATAAACTAAACATCCATTCAACCAATATCAACAATCAACATCCAAAACAATACATAAACATCAATATAGAAACTGATAATAAATAACGGGTATTTAACTGGCAGTTTATATGCAATAATAAATTAATAACAATTTAATTCAAATAAATTCAATTTAACTAAGATGATGATTAGATATACCAAACAGTCATAAATAAATTCATAATCACATCATAAACCAATTTAACAAACATAAGAAATTTTAGAAGTTGTGAGTGAGTTAAAACACTCACCTATGGATTTAAATTGAATTTAAAATCCAATTTAAGCCCAAAATTCAAATAGTCTTCGAATTCGTCCAAACCTATGTCAAAATGTTTGGAATTTCAATACGATCTCAACCCAAGAAACTACGCGTGGATTGGACCTCGTATGTAAAAGTTATATAGATTAGAAGATTAACAATTTGAATTTTTAAACAAATAAAATAAAATAATTATTAAACTCACCACGTCAGCAATTACCTCCTCCCCCTGAAACCCTAACCACGCACGTAAAAACCAAGATGCAGCTGCCACCTATATTCTCTAATCGCCGACCAAACCAACACAATCAACCACGTACGACGCCGGTGCCGCCATCCCCTGTCCATACCGCATCCAACGTAGGTGGCGTGATCCACTCAGACGTACGCGATGCCGGACAACCTACCGCATGTTCATCAACGAATTCTGGCGCATTGAGACATCATTGGTGAGATGTGACCGCATGGATGTGAGCTACCCGACGACCTCAACTAGCCTACGCTCTCCGATCGTCGTAAAATCGACGATCTGCCCTTGAATCTCATTGACAACTCAAGAACGACCGAGAGTTGTTCTTAAATTTCTGGACAAACAGAGGTTCAAATTGGAAAACTAATTACAGATCTGAGATGCGCTCGTCGAGAGCTTCAAATCGATATATAATTCGATATAGTTTGAGGAGATTTAATATTTGATTTGAATTTGAACTGAAAATGGGATTGTGAAATTTAGGGTTGTCTTCCATTGAGAAAGAGAAGCAACGGAAAATTCTATACGTATAGAATAATGAACATAATAAATAGGCTAGGATTTATAACGAGGTATATATAGGCAAAGCTGAAATTAGAATGCACGGGATTGATTTGGATTGAAAGTTGAACGACAAATGGCCTGAAAAGCCCGTTCTGGCTCCGGAACGAAAATGAGTCAATCCATATATCAAAATAGATGTTTTTGAATATTTTAAACGCAATGGAACAGGTTTCAAGTTCAAATTCCATCGTATGAAGAAGTTATGCTAAAATCAAATTATTTCAAATTGATTTCAACTGAATTGATTTCTAGACGTTTCGAGCTCATACGATCAAATGACAAGTCTAATCGTTACGAAACTTGAAATCTTACAATAATTCACCGTTACTGATCCGATGAAACTGGTTTCGTCGAAATCCGAGTCAGTGGCCGAAATGGCTATATTTCAGTTAAATAAATAGATTAATATTAAATTAATTTAATCACTTTCCATCCAATTATTATTATTTCCAATTTCTATCACTTCGGGTTACATAGTAACCTATAAATCTCTTTAAATAAATATCTACATCAATTCATTTCTGAATATTTCACAAATTTACAGTGTTTAATTCTCATTTCAATAAATTTAATAAAGAAAATAAGAACTCCAAAATTTCATTTATTTAATTTTTAATCCTGTTGTTCAATAAATTTATCATCCTATGGGTATAATTTCCATTGGTACGTATCTTAGTGCATTAATAATTTTCAATTTCATCTTAATTCCAATTACGTGGTATTTAGTTTCATTTACTACAATAAATCCAATTATTATAGACTGGATTTCAATAAATTAATTTGATTCAATTCCAATTTTTTTATTAAGTCCATTACTACTCTACAAACCTAGTGAACCTTTCATTCCTTAATATACTCCAATTTAACAACTTCTAAACATTGCGTTACATTTCACATTAATGTAACTTTTGTTTATATTCATTAAAAATTGATTTCTCATTTCAATTTAATAGGCTAAATAAACATGTAACACATAATAGTTGTCACTGTTTACTTTTAACTACATTTATAAATTTATTACTTACAGACCAAAGTTACAATGACTTATCCTAACGCTAATTCCATTCAATTTCCATTAACAATTTATTATTCCTTTAAATCAATTTGATGTTTACATTACTTCATTATAGGGATTTCACTTCAATTGTCAATAATTAATTTTGATTACCATTACTACATTTCATTTTTAACATTCACTTCATTATAAATTATAAAGTTTTTTTTCTCTCCATATTAAATTACCAAAACTTACAAATTTAACTAATTAAATAGTCGAAAATTTACGGGTCGTTATACTCTCCCCCACTTAAAACTTTTCGTCCCCGAATAGGAAAAAGAAGGGAAAAGAAAGAATTAAGTAGTCCATACATCTTATTCAAAAATATTAATTTTATAAACAAGTAAATTTACAAAATTTAATAATTTAAATAAAATATATCAATTTATACCAAATGTAACGTACGCGATTTTTCGTTGCCGAAAAACCGAATAGTTAGGGTTTTAAAAAGAAGAAAAAGACAGAAGAAGAGAGAAAAAGATAGAAAATAGAGAGAAAAGAAAATAGAAAATAGAACGGAATAGAAAACAGCAGAACAATATCAGAATCTCACAATCGCAGCGGAACAACATATAATAGATAAATGAATAATCTTTAAACAAAGAACTATATCAGTTATTACATTACATTACATTTCATTTCATTACATCAGAGCGTACAACAACAAACAACAACAAACAGCGGAAAAGAAATACTATATACTAGTAATAAGCCATGTCCTCCAGCTTGCCTCCAGCAACTCCTGAATTCCAAGATATCCTGGTAAACCTAACTCTTGACTGCCCGCGTGGAAATTGGTGGGCACCCAGAGTTTAGGAAGAAAAACAATAAACTCCGAGTCAGTCATGTGACTGGTGTGAGAACTCAAAACAGTTTATTTATCTTTAAAATCAAAATAGAGGAATATTTTTAAATTCAATTCGCAATGCTTTTAAGAATGAGACTACCATAAGGCCTCCCGCACACACACACAATGCAAACGCAGAATCGGAGGAGATTTCTCCTTGTGATAGTCAAAGATGCTTGATACGCATTAAAAAGAAACATTTGATATTATTACTAGTGCATAGTGTAGAACAAATCATTTCGAAAGTAGAATATAAATCTTAGCCAGCATAGGTACCATTATAGTATGCTTACTATAACTACCATATTAAATGGCAGGTTCTACAACTAAAACTGTACAAGTCTCGTATTGTTTCTTTGGATTTCCAACAAATGGTCAGGCCAAGGAACTTCCCATTGCCACATGAGAACGCCTCTGGAAGACGTCCCCGAGAACCAAACCGGATCTCTGCCAACACAAGGCCGGGTTACCCCTAACTGAGTAACTACTGACACGAGTATGCCATCCCCCGGTCCTTTGGGACCTTTATCCGAGAGCTCTCTAATCAACATCACACCATAATAAATAAAGTGTTCAACATGAGTAAGTATATGGGCTCCATACCATGATACCACCCTTTTCCAGAAGGAAATGCACATACCCTAAAGGGAGCTACCCCTCATAACCTTGCCGCATCTTTCCTATTTTGACCATTCCGGGGTGTGAGGCTCGACGAAGTCTCGTCCACAAAGCCACGCTTTATACAAAAGCTGTGCTTTGGGTCAACAAATGATCATAGAAATGATCACAAAGATAAGTGATCAAACAAATGATCATATCACAAATGATCAAACAATGATCATTTCACAGCAACACTCAGCATGTCACATTACCAAATTGGGAATATATTGCTAAAAACCTTCAACAACATAACCTCTGAGCTCGTACGTCTCAGAGAAGGGTGTTAAGCTAAGAGAATATATTCTCCGCCACCAACAGAAATATATTTGAAAAAAATCAGCTTTATATCTCAATTTGTAATGTCAGACATACTATCCATACAAGTCTGTTTCGGGCTCGAACAGAACCGAAGACACTTACAAAGAAGTCCTTGCAATCCGGATATCTACAATCCTGATCGGATTCCCCATCACATATGGAGAACTCTATACCGGAGCAACTCGGTGTAGAGTCAATCGACAGGTCATCCTATCGCTCTCGCAAATATCCGGTCTTCAACACCGGTCATCAAATGCAATCCATAACAACGTATCACATACTCGGAATGGGTTATACGACCCCAAGGTCCTTTCCCGGATAACCCGAATAGTGAGCGCTTATTCAAAAATAAGTGTGGCATTTAAATTAAAACAGATCACAACAACTACCCATTCAAAGGTAAATATTGATAGTCGGCTATTGAACTATCAATGGATATGCACAACATCACCAGATTCCAAATAATTTTTCAAATTATTTATTTTCCAAAATATCTTTACAAGATATATAATTTTCAATACTTCAAAAATAAATCAATATTTATTTTTAAACAAATTCCACTTTCTTTTATAAATTCCATAGTGAATTTACATTTCACAATATCTACTGATATACGATTTTCAATAGGTTTCAAATATTCATTTTCAATTTATCTTCAAAAAGATAAATTCTCAAAATATTCACTTTATATTGGAAAACGTTTCCATACTTATTTAATAAGTAATTCACAAATCTTTTTATTTTCAACTTTTGGAAAATATTCAATATACTTGAATCGAAATTAAGTATATATTTCATTCTTTAAGGAAATCATTCTCTTAAACATATTTATTTAGGCCACAACGAATGTTGCGTAAAACATCGTTACGACAACCCAAAATCACTAGTATAGGGATTCGAAATTAAAATAGATATATAAATCCCAATACTATACAAAACATTTCCTTTTGGAAATCATTTACTATAACAACAGTGTTATAGTCCACCATTTCCTTCTATTTCTCGAAAACGTCTATTTCAACAAAATGTTGAAATCTATGGTTTCGAATCTTAACACATTTAAAACATCGTTAGATCGTTCTAATTCTATTTAAAACATCACATCTAAAACATTTTCTTTAACATATTATTCACTATTCAAAACGTGAATATACTTCGGTAACCAATTTCATCATTTCTATTCATTTTATTTTAAAGGATTATTCACTGTCTAAAACGTGAATATAACTCCATTAATAAGTTACAACAATTTACTTATCAAAATAAGTCGTTTGTGGATTTATAAAACAATGTTTATAAATTCCATTTCTATTTATTTTATAACAACTTTCATTTATAAATTCCTTTATTAACCTATTCAATCCATAAATCAATTTATAAACCAAAAGTCCTATTCAAAAATCGTTCTTTGAAACTTCCCAAATTATAAATCTTATAACTTATAAGATTCATTTATTTACCCAAATTTATTCTTTTAATAACTTTACAAATTTTATAAACCTACTGCTTATAAAATTCCATTTATAACTTCACCGTTTATAATCCTATAAATTTCATTCATTTTTGAAGTTCATTTACAATTCATCCTAACACTTATAAAAACTCGTTTTATACTTCAAATATTTTAATTTATAAATATCAATTTATAAATCCCTTATATAAATCAATTCATATTATCATTTTAAAACGTCTTTAAACTCCTTTATAATTTCATCATTTTGATTTATAAAATAATTAAATTTTATAAATCCTATTTTTAAACTTTTTACAATAAATCCAAAAATCCCAATTTAAACTATTTTATAAAATCATTAACCCCATATTTTCAAAAATCAACTTTTAACTATATTTCTCAGAAATCATAATTTTTATAACATTAAAATTATAACGTTTATTTATTTAAAATGAATTAATTCCAAAAATATTTTATAAACGTATACTCTTCAAAAAATCACTTTAAAAATACTTTTAAAATTCCAAAATTTGGTCCAATGATGCTACACACCAAATAGTCAATCACAACTACAACGACATCATATATCGATATGATAATCAACGAATATCAAAATATCCATAATCAAATAAATACTGTTGAGGAATCCAGTTGGATCCCTCCAACCTGTTTTCCTGCATCCAAAGATGTTAGCACAATACCAATTCTGTTCCAGTACGAAATTATCGCGGTATATGGGATTTAAAATATTATCGCTTAATAGGCGGCGTAATAGGGTCTCATCCGCTATATACTGCGGGAAATCAAATCCAAGTACATAAATAATACCAATTTCACTGTTTATGAAATATTCGCGGTATATATTTTTAATAAATAACATCCGCTTACTAACGGCGTATAATGTTTATTTTAACAATCAATAGATAACAATCATCATTCAAACATACATTCAAGAATTTTAAATATAACTATTTAAAATAAAAATCGAAACCGATTCGATTGAGTGAGAAGTTCTCACCTTGATTTCAATTTAGTTTTAGCGATTTATTTCGAATAAAATTAAACGGACGTTTAATTTTACCCGAAATTCTCACTAACTCCAAACGACTCCAATCCAATTCCATAGCGTAGTGCTCGTCCATACGATTCCAACGCAACTGGTTTCGCCGTTTTCGACCTCATATGAAAACGTTATGAATTTTTAAAGTTTCACGAATTTATATACATAAATTTACACAATTTCTTTTAAATTTTCAACCTCCATTAAATCACAGCCATTGGATCCCTTGCCCTGCATCATGACCGTCCCCTACCATCTTCCATTTCACGTTCTACAGGCCGAACAAAGAAACCCATTAATGCCCATCTAGGGTTTGATTTTACAACCTCCACGCTTGTCGAAACTCCATCACACCACCACCACGCGAAAGCTCATCACCTCCACTATCTTCGGCTGCGAGCATGAGAAGCTCGGCCCCCTCCAACACCTTGAAAGTCATGCCGACCTGATGGTGAACGAGGGCATGTAGCCCCCTCCTCGTCGCTCCAATTCCGATCATCACCGTATGGATTGAAAGCTCTTGCTTAGCTCTACAACTTTCATGTTGACAAGATTTTCTAAAAAAGTATGGATTGGGAGAGATTGAGGAGAGAAAGGGATGCATTTCTGGCCATTGAACATATATAAGGCGGCGGCTGCAGTTTTGGAAACCCTAGTGTTTTATTTTTGTGAAAAAAATGAATATTGGGGGCTTTTATAGAAAATTCGCGCGACACTATTCATCCCGGATTTTCCAAACTCCAAACGAAGCGTGTCGGTTGGCGTTTCTAAGGTTTACCCTGCGTTTCGAATACAATGGAACGTGTTTCGGGAGCTAATTCGGTCATCTGTGTGAGTTATGGCAATAAACGATCAATTTAAAATTAAACCGATTAAACGATTTTCTAGGCGTTTTAGCTTGCACCGGACAAACGGTAAATCCGATTGACATGAAATTTGAAACCATACAATAATATCACATTATGGATCCGATGAAACTAGTTTCGTCGAAATCCGAGACTTTTTGAAAAATGACTATTTTAACTCGCCAAATTAATATTAAAACAATTTCGATGCGTTTCGAGCTGCCACGATCAAATGAAAACTCCGATTGCTACAAAAATTGAAATCCGATAATAACAAACTATTACGGATCCAATGGAACTAGTTTCGTTCAATTCTGAGATTGTTCGAAAATTGGCTAATTTCACTAGTCGATTAAATATTAAAATATTCAATTTTCACAAATAAACTTTAAATTCGATTTTAAAAGTTCTAAAATATCATTCTAACTCTAATATGATATAATAAAATTTCCCAAATCATTTTCAATCATATTAAACCCAATTTACAATAATTTCTGTAAATTCACATATTAAATTATCGATTTAATTATTCAATTAAATCTAATTATTCAAAATAAAATTTATTCGACTTATAATTTCACTTATTAATATTTAAAATTAATTAAATATTCAAATTTTAATTAATAAAAATTCTGGATCGTTACATACTTCCCCCCTTAAAAGAATTTCGTCCTCGAAATTACTAAGTAAGAAAAGTTACAGAATCTATTAACATTCCCAAAATTCATAGTTAAACTTCTTACAATATCTTTACTAAGTTTTCAAATCATACTTAGTTATCTTTTCAAAAACAACTACTATTGTTTAACTTTCAATTCCAAAATCAAAGTTATAGTTTTCACAATTTTTCCAATTTTTCTAACGCCTTAAATTTTCGAAAAAATTCGCCATAGTCTCCTTTGCGCGGCTCGATCCGAAAAAAATGACAGTATATATATCACAAATATACATCTCATCAAGTAATGAGGCATCCCGCAGGGAAAAAAGTGTAAAAGTACGATATTTAATCCGAGATATGTACCTTATTTATTATTAGCGAGCATATACGGCTAATATAGCGTGAAAGCGAGCTCCAAACGCGAAGCAAACGCGATCCGCACCTACTAAACACTCAACAAACAGATGAGAAATATGTATATAGACAATAGTATCGATATATGTCAACATAGCAAATGCAGTAAAAGCAATATGTTCAACCATCAACCAACTATCATTCAACTAGCATTCATAACCAATAAATATTCATTCATATTCTCATTAATATTCAATGAAATGGTTTTCAATTTAATCACATTTGATTCATTAACAGTGGATGTTCTTACTAACATTCATTTTCAATTAGTTTATATTCACCAATCCATATTCAAGTTGGTTCACTTCCAAATCAAATTCAATTCTATTTAAGATTCACTTAACTTCCAATTGAATTCCAATTACTTTAGCTTTCAATTTCATTAACACTATTTCATTAATACTTAATGAATTATATACAATCAACTAACAATCATATAACAACCAATGTATATTAATTACAACCAAATTCCTTTGCTTATATTCATTAAATTTGGTATAACACCATTACTTTCAATTGGTTCAATTAAATTGATTTTCATTCAATTATTCAACTTCCAATAACATTAGATTTTAATGAATTTACACCTACATTCATTATTCCATATCAACTATTTACATTCAATTGATTAACATTCAATCCATTCATTCAATTCAATTTCTAAAGTTGAATTTCATTTACATAACTTGAGTCCACATTTATCACTTAACTTTATTAATTTACTTTGATATCAAAATCAACTTCATTCAACATCTCTTAAGTTATATTTCATTTTACGAACATCACTTGGTTTTACATAACTTAAATTCCTACTTATAAATCAATTTCGGATTCCAATTCTAAAGTAAATTTCCATTTAACTTTAAATTCATTTTTATTTACAACTCATATTCATAAATATATTCATATAGTTTCACTTCTTATATATATAAGTTGATTGTTTGGTTGTTGAATAAGTTGTTTGAATAATATAAATAAGAGAGTATAAGCAAATGAATTATATGAATTGAATTATAATTAAAGTGATTTACATACTCATATTAATAAAGTTTGGAAAACATTTTTCAAAATTTTTCTAAGTCCAAAATTTACGAAAAATTTCGACAGAGTCTCCTTTGTACGGAGAGGCTCGGAAGAAATTATAATATCAAATATAACAATATATAACATATATTTTCCAAAATAATATATATCCCAACACGGGAAAAATAATATTATAACGCTATAAAACTGTAATCGGAAAACGTACCTATTTGTTGGGCAATTAACGCTTATTTTGTGAAACCAAAAGCAGTAGCAATTGCTTCCACAACCTGTATTT
Source organism: Allium cepa (assembly GCA_030765085.1). Lineage (NCBI taxonomy): Eukaryota > Viridiplantae > Streptophyta > Magnoliopsida > Asparagales > Amaryllidaceae > Allium > Allium cepa. Next base: position 225,401,959 of record CM060928.1, read on the forward strand.
CGCTTATATAATCCAAAAGGATTAATAATTATATAAAATGAAACATTTACAGTTGTTTCAACTGCTAACAACAAATCAATATAAACAACAATCACTTGCAACAAAGTATACAACCATCACATAAAATCAACACAAATCAATTATCCATTCATATCAAACAAAACAAATAGTTGTTCGGATTCAAAACTTTAAATTGCATAGGATGAAAAATAAACTACTAAGTGCACCATTTACTCAACAATCTTTGATGAAACTAAATAGATTATTCATACATCCAAACAATTTTAAAGTGTCATTGCCCAAACAACCATAAGCCAAACAAACAATGACCCCAAGCATAAATTTAAGTTCATTCTTATTAATTTCAATTCACAACTTTATTGTTTCATTTCCATTTCATTGATATAATGATTCATCTTTTAATTTACATTTACTTCTTACAAATTTTTATTTCCATTCATTCATTCAGTATTTATTTCATTTATTTTCATTTATTACTTACAAATATTCATCTCCATTTATTCATGTCATGTTAGTTTCCTTTAATTACATTATATTCATTCATTATTACTTACTTTCATTTATTTACATTCATTTATCAATAGTCTTCATGTTCCATTCAATTTCTTAACATTCCAATCCATTTACTTAAGTTTATAATCATTTATTTATAATACTTACCATTCAATTTATTTAATTAGTAGCCTTTCAATTATACTTAAGTTTATAACAACTACAACATCAAATTCTTATTTATTAAAGAATTTCATTGAGTACTTTCATTATTTCAAATTTTTTTACTTGTAAAATATCCTATTACATTTTCTTATAAAACATTAGAACTTTTAATATTTGGTAAGTTATATATATGCTTTAAGAATGCAATTGAAAGTTATACAAGTTTTTCTCATTTCTTTTAACTAATTTAATGTTCAATAATCATATCCTTTGTCTTATAGGTTACAAGTTTCAACTTTCTTGTAATCTCATTTTTAACTTATCATTTAATCCCTTATTTTAATCCGAGGTTCCCATTATTAATTAGTTACATTCCTTTTCACTACGATAATTGAAATTATTAATTAACGGAAACTTAAGAACTAAATACCGGGTTAAATTTCAAATCATTTTAAAATAATAGATAGATGTATACACTTACAATTTATATATCCAATTATATTTAAAACAATTTGACATTTATATTTCTTTATCAAAATAAATTTGTAGTAAAACTATTACAGTGGCCTTCCCACTCTGAAACTCGAAAATGAATGTCGATAAAAAAATGTGTGCACTCATCACCGAAATTATTTCCCAACGACATAGAGGGGTGTACAGAACTTTTTCTTCTCAAAGTTTCTTTAAAACAATTCTTTCTAGTTATATTGAAATATTTATATCAGAAAATACTTATAAACAATATATTATATTCCAAAATCCGTTGAAAGAAATTTCCAAAATCCTGGAACTTAAGTTCAAAATTTCCAAATTTCATTTATCTTATTTTTAAGTCTTATTTCCAACCTATATTCATAAATTGCACTACCATAACAACCAATATATTACAACCAAATATATCCTTTATAAATCATTATTTTGTATATAAAATATATGATAGGCAAAATTATTTAATTCACCTATATTTCAAAACAAATATTGTGTCGATCTGTCCTATTAAGTGCTTAGAAATCCCTATTGATGTCATAGCGTCCTATGCACCAACCAGAATTTATAAATACAAAACGGAACAAATTAACACAATATCAAAACTTTTTTATAACACTAACAAATACGCTCTATCATATATATACACTCAACGACTCATCATAAGGTATTGCTACCCTATAAATAAAGAGCCAGACCCCATAAAGCTAAGGTTTATCGCTAAACCAAAGCTTTGATACCAAATATAACAGCCCGCCTTTTTGTATGCTTTAAATCGACTATAAATCACACGTCAGACTCAAACTATACAAAAAGCAGATTGTTATTGGGGTGAATAAGAAAAGCAGAGAAAGAAATAAAACAAAACAGAATCTCACAGCGGAACGACAAAATATAATAATCAAATAACAGTTCATGAAGCTGTTTTACAAAATATTTAATTGTACTTAAACAACACAGATTAGAGTTACACATGCCAGAGAACAAAAAATTATGCAGCGGAATACATAATGCAGTGAAATATGATAAATAATAATAATACAATCTTCGTCTTCGTCCTCCAGCAATAAGGTCTTTAAATCCTGAAATGCTTAGGCTGACCCGAGCGAATTGAAAAGACAAATCACTCAAGTCAGAACTAAAAGATCTTATGTAAGTTAAATCAACGGTAAAATATGAGTGGAATGGCGTCAGAGATGTTTACGGGGTTTGACATTTCCTTTCCAGTGTTTAACGTGAGTGCAGTAACTTAAGAGATGTTCGGGATTTACATCTCCTAAGGATCCGTTAAACTATTTACTATGTAGTAATATTTCTCTATTATAATAATGTCAATAGTAAAATAAACTTACTTTTAAATCGCATTAAGGTTTTACATTTTCCACCTTAAGACGTAATAGTCCCAGTAGTCCATCCAGTAACATAATACCTCCCGATCGGAAGGCTACTAGAGGATACTCATTAGCCCCAAATCAAAAGAATCAAAAGTGGCCACACCCCCAAATCAAAAGAATCAAAAGTGGCCACCAAATCAATCTCAAAGTCAAAATATAATAGCGAAGGAGTGTGTCCGATCAAAGAAGCGACCTCATTAGCCCGTCGATTGCTCCTATTTTAACCACCTCATGCGAACTCACGGGAGTCGGGTCCACGTATATACCTTAAAGGAACGCCACCACCATCCTACTTCATTCTGGAATCTCCACCGCGTACACAGTTGTCAGAGTGGTTTTCGGTATCGACAGAGAGTATGCCCATATCCTATCTTGGTCTCTTTAACAACCCAACATTATTATAACACCACGGTCATTTCAATATAGTTTATACTTCAAAAGCAAAATATCATTGTCCTTTCAAAATCATATTAATACGATATCCTTTATGTGACGCCCCACCTCTATACTCACGCTAGCCAAGGACACTACTGGGTAATGCCGTCAACTAGCACGAAAAATAAGGCTGTTGAGGAGCGACCATCTGTGTAATTGCTTTGTACGAGTACCGATATGTCAGATAGTATGTCACGCGTTTCATTTCAAGAGGAAATCCGACATATCAAATACAAACTCAAAGCTACTGCACAGTGGCTATGTGGACCTCGGAAACAAATATAGAAATAAGCATAACACAAATCAGTCGCAGATATCCATATCACAAGGCGGAAACAGATATGAATATAACACATGAAAGTGTACATCAAAGTAGTGGTCATACAAGATCCACTACATTACAAAAGAATAGGTACAAATGCTAGACAAAAGAATATATATACATCAAGGAGTCTCTATCTCGAATGTATAACAAAAAAAAAACTACTAAATCAAAGTAATTAGACAAAAGTCAAATGATGGTCCCAGATAAGGAATCAAGCAGAAGCATCCATAACATCTCGGTCTGACCCGAGTATTATTTAATAAGAAAATAATAAACGGACCAGTCTAGCTACAAATATCAGATAAAATGAGATCGGATAAGAGATATAACAAAAACGTAAGATAACAATAATGCCATACTATGAAAAGTATACATTTAGCAACAACAAAAATCATACAATATCTCAAGAATCTCAGTGATAAAAAAGAATGTATTATTCTTTATTTTATTCACCAAATCACAAATATTGACAAATATATCAATGCCAATCACAAAATTGTTGAAACGCAATTTCTAGAAATCATCAAATAGAAATCCAGAAATCACAAAAGGGGGAGGCCTATCTCAAACGGGAGCATGAAAACTCACCAACACGTGCATCACAAACGGGACGTTATCCCATGGTTGCTAACCATAGAGCCGGTACCCATGGGCACTAGGGGTTTACGCCAATCAGCAACCCAGCCCTACAGGCTCTTTGATACACCACCAAAATCATGTTCAAACGCCAAAGCTAGGATTTTTAAAGATTTTGACTTCAAAACATCAAAAATTGGAATATTCATAAAACCAATTCAATCCAAAGCAAAATGAGAAAGAGTATAGGTTAGGAATTCATACCTAACAACAAAGATAGTTATAGATATAGATGTGAGTTCAAAACTCATGTTTTACTCAAAAACAATGAAGGAGAAGCTTGAAAACAAAGGGAAGATCAACTACTCTTCAATTTCAACTCTAAAAGCTCCAATCTAAGATCATAAGCAAATATTTCCTAAGTTAGGTTATAGGAAATTTCTAAAATTGGAGAGAGATTGAGATGGAGAAGAAGAAGAGGATGCTTACGTAAGCTTCTCTTTGATTTTGGAGCTAGAACTTGGATTTGCAAAAGAAACTAGGGCTTAGGATTTTAATTTTCAATCTCTTCCCCCATTTTTACTAAAGCTTGAAGTGTTAGGAAATGAGAATGAATGAAGAGGAGAGGGGGTGGAGTTAGGATATAAGTTGAGTTGGGTTAGTGGGTTAAAACCCAAAGCCCTAAGTGGAAACATCAAAATTCTACTCAACTCCAAACATATCAATGTTTATACTCAAAAAGGTCGCAAATTCCATTTTGAACTCAATGGAAGTGATCTAGAGTTCTAATTCGGCTGTTTACAAAAGTAGTAATTCGAACTTTAATCCGACTAACGATGCTATATTTAAATAAAATATTTAAATATACAATCGTAAAATATGCGGGTTGTTACAGACTCCCCTCCTTAAAGAAATTGCGTCCTCGCAATACTTAAGAAGAAAATAAAGAGTAACAACCATAAAAGCATATCAACACAAAAGAAAACTTGAAATAAGAAGTTTACCTTAAAGAGCATGAGAGAGTAAGTCCGGATGTGTTCGCTTGATGAATTCTCTAGATTCCCAAGAGCAAGCCTTAGGATTTGAGGATCATTGAACTTTCACAAGCGGGACATCTTTATTTCGAAGGCGTTTAACCTCCACAGCAATGATACGAATAGGATGTTGCTCATAAGTCAAATTAGGCGAAATTTCAATTTCTTCCACAACACCGGGCTCAAGAATAGAATCAGAATCTCGAATGCATTTCTGTAATTGAGAGACGTGAAACACGTCATGAATAGCAGAAAACTAAGCCGGTAATAAAAGACGATAAGCCACGGAACCAGTGCGTTCGGTGATGGGAAATGGACCAATGTTTCGAGGCGCTAATTTTCCCGATCGACTGAAACGTACAACACCTTTCATAGGTGAAATATGAATAAACACCAAATCTCCCACAGAAAAATCTAATTTCCTTCTTCGGTTATCGGCATAGAATTTTTGTCTACTTTGAGCTTCTTTCATCCTATGACGAATGAGGTCAATCTTTTCTATGGAATCACGAATAAAATCTGGACCCAAAACCAGCTTCTCGTCGGTCTCAAGCCAACAAGAAGGAGATCGGCATGGCCTTCCATAGAGTGACTCGAAAGGTGCCATACTAATGCTAGATTGGAAGCTATTATTATAGGAAAACTCAACAAGATAATAAAATCTTCCCAACTTCCACCAAAATCAAGAACACATGCACGAAGAAGATCTTCAAGAGTTTGATTCACATAATCGGTTTGTCCATCAGACTGAGGATGATAAGCGGTACTAAAATTAAGCTTCTTTTCCCAAAGCTTTTTGAAGACTCTTCCAAAATCCACTAGTAAACAATGGATCATGATCGCTAACAATAGAAGTAGGAACACCATGCAATTTAATAATTTCTCTAACATAGAGTATGGCCAAAAGAGGTACAGTCTGATTAGACCGAACGGGAATAAAATGGGCGGATTTTGTAAGTCTATCAACTATCACCATAAGATATCATGGCCCGAACGAGAACGGGGAAGTCCGTCAATAAAGTCCATGGAGACTTGATCCCACTTCCAAATTGGAATGTCCAAAGGTTGCAATAACCCACCGGGCCTTTGATGCTTGGCCTTTATAAGTTGGCAAGTCATGCAACGCTTAATAAAGTTAGCAATATCAGATTTCATTCCATCCCAATAATAAAGTCGCTTCATATCCGCGTACATTTTACTACTACCAGGATGAATGGTAAATTTAGAACAATGAGAATCTTCTAAAATGTTTTTATGAAGATCGCTAATATTTGGCACGATAAGTCTATCAAATTTTCGAATGCCTCCACGAGCATTGATATCAAAGTCTTTCAAACCTTCAAAGTCAATTTTATCTCCAAAAGTTTGGCTAAGAAGAGCTAATTCGGGATCTAGCTTTTAAGCTTCAAGAATGCGATCTAAAAGAGAAGGATGAGCCTCAAGGCTACATAGAGCAAGAGACGAACATAAATCAGATTTACGATCTCGAATCCCACAAGTGGACAAAATCTCGAGATCATTCCATTCGGATAACATCATAGAAACAACTGCTTGTTGCTTACGATTAAGGGCATCGGCAACACGATTTCCCTTTCTGGAAGTATAAAGAATATCAAGATCATAAGATGCAAGGAACTCGAGCCAACGTTGTTGACACAAATTAAGTTCCTTTTGTGAAAATAAATACTTCAAAGATTTATGATTGGTATAGAGAGCGAATTTCTCTCCCAAAATATAATGACGCCAAATTCGAAGGGCGAAAACAATAGCCGCGAGCTCTAAATCATGAGCGGCATATCTAGTCTCGACTGGCTTTAATTGCCTAGAAGCATAAGCAATAACACGTTCCCTTTGCATAAGAACGACACCCAAACCAACACGACTAGCATCGGTATAAACAATAAATCTTGGTTCCCTTCGGGAATCATAAGAATAGAAGCAATGGAAAGGAGTTCTCTAAATCTTTGAAAAGAAGCTTCACATTTGTCTGTCTAAATGTACTTAACTCCCTTCTTTGTCAAACTAGTAAGAGGCACGGAAATTTTAGAAAAGTCTTTTATAAAACGACGGTAATAACCCGCCAATCCAAGAAAACTACGATTTTCCATCACACTGTCCGGTCTCTTCCAATTTTTAATCGCTTCAATCTTTGAAGGATCCATGGAAATTTCGGATTCAGAAATAATATGACCAAGAAATTTCACACGAAATTGCCAAAAGTGGCATTTAGAAAATTTTGCTTTCAATTGGTTGCTCCTAAGAGTTTCCAACACAATCCGAAGAAGCTTTTCATGCTCTTCCTCGGTTTTATAATAAACAAGAATATCACCTATAAAGATGAGAATAAATCGATCGAGGAAGTCTTTGAAAACTCGATTCATAAGGTCAAGAAATAAGATGGAGCATTCATTAAACCAAATGACATAACAAGCCATTCATATGACCCATAACGAGTACGGAACGATGTCAAAGGAATGCTATCCTCTGCAATACGAAGGTGATGAAAACCAGTTGTTAAGTCTAACGGTGAAAAGACTCTAGCACCGCTAAGTTGGTCAAACAAATCATCAATCTGAAGTAAATGATATTTATTATTAATGGTAAGATTATTAAGCTTGCGGCAGTCAACGCGAAGCCTAAGTGTACCATTAGATTTCTTAACAAAAATAGCTGAAGCTCCTCAAGGAGAGGAACTAGAGTGAATAAACTACTTCGCTTCCAATTCGGATAATTGTTTACGCATCTTCTCATTTTCCTTATTGGACATATGATAAGGAGGGCGAGTGATAGGTAGAGCTCCAGGGATTAGAGTAATTTTGAACTCAATTGCTCGCTTAGGTAGTAATCCTAAAACGGGCTCAAATATGTTGGAAAATTCACGAACAACGTGAATGCGAGAAATGACATCTTCCTCATCATCGTTATCGTCGTCATGAGGGTTTAGAGAATACAAGGATGCTGCCAAGTTGGAATCCGAATCTTTGAGAACAATAGAAATCTGCTTAACAGATTGAGCATGTCGAAGATGAATAGTTCTCTCAGGACATTGGATATGGGCTTCATAACGGTCAAGCCAATCCATTCCCAAAATCATTCCAAAGCCTAAGTAATGCATAACATGCAAATCGGTTTGGAAAGCATAATCACATAAAATAATCTCGACATCTTTACAAAGCAAACTGAGTGTTGCGGATCCACCAACCAAATTTGTAATTCTCAAAGAAGTCATCAAAGCCGTAACACTTAAAGAAAAAGTATCAACAAGTTATTTTAATGTAAAAGAATTGGATGCACACGTATCAAAAAGAACTCACATAGGATGATCACGAAACATAATCATGCCATCAAGGATAGAATGAGAAATACCTTGACCACGAGAAGTGTTACTATGGGATTGTATAACATTTAGCTTTCCCTCGTTATTACTTTGAAGTTTGGGAAAAGAAGATAAAAGATGACCCGAAATTTTGCAATAACGACAAAAGAGAGGTTTTGGACATCTATTAGCAAAATGGTCCTTAGAACCACAATTGTAGCATTGCCTATGACTAGAGGTAGTAGTCTTTGCTACCGGAGTTACTTGCTTCCCTTTCTTGTTGGGATAAAGGCCTTTGAACTTAATAGGTCTCTTCTTGTTGTTGTTGAAGTTCGGTTTGGCACCCACAACTTCAACATCATCTTATTTATCGGCCTCTTCGGGTCGAAGAGCGAAATCAATAAGTTGGTCGAAAGAAACTTCTAACTTCAGAAGTAATGGCTTTTTAAGACTCTTATTCAAGCCATAGACAAACCTTTGATTTTCTTCAATGGGGTATTAATGTACTCGACCCCATGTTTAGAGAGGGATTAAAAGATGTGACGTAATCCGTCACAGAAGATTCACCTTCAACAAGGTCAATAAAGCGCCGAGCTAAAGTTGCCTTTTCAGCCTCTGGCACTAACTTCAATTCAAACCTTTCCCGGAATTGCTCCCAACTAAGATTCGCTTCAATAATTTCAGAAATCAGAAGCTCATACCAATCTAATGCTCTTTCTTGGAGCATACTAAGATTCATGCGAGAAAAGATGCGATCGCATGTTCTAAGCCAAGCTTGGACTTCTATAACGCTTTCGGAACCCCTGAATGGCTTTCCACCCAAATTGGTATAATCACTGCACATGCATGCAAACCCGGACTTTAGGTGAGTAGGCTCTGGAATGGGTCTGACAGCCTGAGCATTCTTTACAAGATCTAGAAGTTGCTGGGCAGACATAAATACTCCATCCTGAGGAGTAGCACTGGATTGACCGGCGCTGGTACGGCCTGGTCTAACCATTTTTCTTCTTTAAGAAAGAAAGAAGAAGAAACAGATTATTCACAGAATGAATATCAAACAATCACGATTGAAAAAACAAGGCATCATAAAAGAAAATAGGATAGAACGGGTCCTAAGACTCGGATAAATTCTAAGGCACGACTCCTAAGAAGGACTTAGGATAATGATCCTTGCTAGATTATTCTACATTGTTTCAAAGTTTGGCTCTGATACCAAGCTGTGACGCGCCACCTCTATACTCATGCTAGCCAAGGACACTACTGGGTAATGCCGTCAACTAGCATGAAGAATAAGGCTGTTGAGGAGCGACCATTCATGTAATTGCTTTATGCGAGTACCGATATGTCAGATAGTTTGTCACGCTTTCATTTCAAGAGGAAATCTAAAATATCAAATACAAACTCAAAGCTACTACATAGTGGCTATGTGGACCTCGGAAACAAATATAGAAATAAGCATAACACAAATCAGTCACAGATATCCATATCACAAGGCGGAAACAGATATGAATATAACACATGAAAGTGTACATCAAAGTAGTGGTCATACAAGATCCACTACATCACAAAAGAATAGGTACAAATGCTAGACAAAAGAATATGTATACATCAAGGAGTCTCTATCTCGAATGTATAACAACAACAAAACTACTAAACCAAAGTAGTTAGAAAAAAGTCAGATGATGGTCCTAGATAAGGAATCAAGCAGAAGCACCTGTAACATCTCGGTCTGACCGGAGTATTATTTAATAAGAAAATAATAAACAGATCAGTCTAGCTATAAATATCAGATAAAATGAGATAGGATAATAGATATAACAAAAACGTATCATAACAATAATGCCATACTATGAAAAGTATACATTTAGCAACAACAAAAATCATACAATATCTCAAGAATCTCAGTGATAAAAAAGAATGTCATATTCTTTATTTTATTCACCAAACCACAAATATTGACAAATATATAAATGTTAATCACAAAATTGGTGAAACACAAATTCTTGAAATCATCAAATAGAAATCCATAAACCACAAAAAGCGGGACGCCTATCTCAAACGGGAGCATGAAAACTCACCAACACGTGCATCACAAACGAGACGATATCCCATGGTCGCTAACCATAGAGCCGGTGCAACAACGTAGTACAATACTGGTACGCCCGAGGAACCTGAAACTCGAATAATTCGAAACAACGGCATAGTACAACGGTTCGCCCGATGAGCCTGATAAGCCGGAACAACGACGTAGTACAACGGTACATCCGATAAATCGAACTCCACAAAAGAACAATGGGTCGTTAGCCCACAAAAATGAGTCGAAACTCCAAAGAACCCATAGGTCGTTAGCCTATAAAAGGATGAGACGAAACTCAATAAATCGAGGTATAGTCCCCTACATAGACAAAAGACATAGCCTATCGCAAGTCTAAATCACAAAATGATCATCATTGATCAATAAAAAGTGTGAATTACACTAAGCTGGCAAATAAATGAGTTTAGCTTCATGTCCCATAACCATTGGCTTAATTTAAATATTTACGAACAAATTGTAGGACTCCACTCAAAAATTTTCACAAGAGTTTCAATCGAGCAAGTCCAAAAATTAACCGACGAAGTAAACGCAAGTGTTTCATACCACTAGTTTTACTAAGCCATTTAATTAGATTTCTCAAACGAATGAGGTAAAGGTTTGTATGTACTAATAGATTGGAAAATGGTTTTATAAACGAGATTTGTATTAAAAATAAAGTTGAAATCGTTTTAATGAAAGGGTTTTAATATTTACTACTAGTATAGAAACCTTTGTATTTTAAAGTGACAAATCACAAGATTGATTGTAAAAACAATCAGTCACCAAAATTCACATTTGAAGACGTGAATCAAATCCATCGAAATCGATACTGAATCCATCAAAATGGATATTCCCAAAAATCCCGAAGAAGAAGTCATCAAAGTCAATAATAAATGATAACAACAAATCAGATCAACATGAATCGACTAAAATTGGAAACCCAAACAAAATAGGCGAATTGGGCTGAGGCAAGCAGGTCAATCGACTGGACCAGGTGGTCAGTCGACTGAGACAAGGACACGAATTTTTTGTCCCAGGTTCAGTCGACTGACCTCCTGGTCCAATCGAATGACCTCTCGATCCAGTCGACTGACCCTTCTTCTAAAGCATTTTCTATCTTCTGTTTCAGTCGACTGACCTTATGGTCTAGTCGACTGAACCTGCTTCTGAAGCACACTCAGCCTAGCCCCCAAGTGGGGCAAAAATCTTACAAATCGCAATCAGACGAGCAATGGGCACTAGGGGTTTACGCCAATCGGCAACCCATCCCTATAGTTTCTTCGATACACCACTAAAATCATGTTCGAACACCAAAACTAGGATTTTTAAAAATTTTGACTTCAAAACACCAAAAATAGGATTCATAAAACCAATTCAATCCAAAGCAAAATGAAAAAGAGTAGAGGTTAGGAAATCATACCTAACAACAAAGATAGTTATAAACATAGATGTGAGTTCAAAACTCACCTTTTACTAAAAAACAATGAGGGAGAAGCTTGAAAACAAAGGGAAGATCAAACACTCTTCAATTTCAACTCTAAAAGCTACAATCTAAGATCATAAGCAAATATTTCCTAAGTTAGGTTATAGGAAATTTCTGAAATTGGAGAAAGATTGAGATGGAGAAGAAGAAGAGGATGCTTACATAAGCTTTTCTTTGATTTTGGAGCTAGAATTTGGATTTGCAAAAGAAACCAGGGCTTAGGATTTTAATTTTCAATCCCTTCCCCCATTTTTACTAAAGCTTGAAGTGTTAGGAAATGAGAATGAATGAAGAGGAGGGGTGGAGTTAGGATATAAGTTGAGTTGGGTTAGTGGGATGAAACCCAAACCCAAAGCCCTAAGTGAAAATATCAAAATTCTTCTCAACTCCAAACATATCAATGTTTATACTCAAAAAGGTCGCAAACGCCATTTTGAACTCAATGGAAATGATCTAGAGTTCTAATTCGGTTGTTCGCAAAAAGTAGCATTTCGGACTTTAATCTGACTAACGATGCTATATTTAAATAAAATATTTAAATATACAATCGTAAAATATACGGGTTGTTACACTTTCCATTTCAATATCAAATACGATATCATTTCCATTTCAAATATATCCTTTTCCAAAATCATAGTATTTTTCAAAGTTATAACACCTGCGAAACTAGACACTTGAAAATTTACATTTTCAAAACATAATACTTTGAAATTCGTAGCTTCGAAACCATATTTTCATCACATAAACCGTTTAGATACTCAAATAGTATATATAATAAAATAGTCTTAAATTTAAAATTACTTTATAAAATAAAATAATTTCCTCAACTTCTCAAATTTATTCAAATCAACTTGGATCCAAAAATTCAATTTTAAATTAAATCTTAATCCATAAATTTCAGCTCAATTCAGTTTTCAATAATCCATTTCAATTTATATCAATTCCAAATATAGATTTGAACCTCAAATAGATTATTTCAATTTCCATATTTTCAAAGCATTAAATATTCCACCATTCCAAAACTAAATTTGATAACTTCGTATATACCTTAATTTGACTTCATTTTTATTCAGTTTTGAATATTTACCTAACAAATCCAATATCTTTTAAATAAACCCAAATTCTAAATCACTAAATGTTCCTTCAATTAATTTAAACTTGAAATATTCATTTTAAATCATCTTAAACCAAATCAAATTATAAAATCATATCTCTAAAAATTTCCAATTTAAATAAATTTCAAATCATACTTATTTGAGTTTAATTCTTAAATAAATTCAATTTCAAATGAATTTCAAATTTATCTTCTAACCTTAATTTATTTAAATCGTTATAAACTCTATATAAAATATAATTTAAATACTTAACCATATTATCTTCAATAAAATCAAACTTTATTATCAACTTATTATATATTAAACCAAATTTATACATAGCTTAAAATCAAGAATAAAATAACATATAATATCTAAAATCAATATTTATATAAAACCATATATTTCTTTAAAAAACCATAGAAATCATTTCAAAAAAATATTTTTACATATATAGACCACGGTGTCTGTATATAATTTTCTATCCTATGGTCAAGTGATATGGATATTTATCATTTCAATCCACAATTTAATATTTTACGGTTGTATATCATTTCAAACCGCAATCCCGAATTAATAATAATCCATAACGAACTTGCAGTTTATAACAATATAAACTAAACATCCATTCAACCAATATTAACAATCAACATCCATCACAATCATCATCCAAAACAATCCATAAATATCAATATAGAAACTGATAATAAATAACAGGTATTTAACTGGCAGTTTATATGCTATAATAAATTAATAACAATTTTATTCAAATAAACAATTTAACCGAGATGATGATTAAATATACCAAATGGTCATAAATAAATTCATAATCACGTCATAAATTAATTTAACAAACATAAGAAATTTTAAAAGCGTGAGTGGGTTGAAACACTCAACTCTGGATTTAAAATCCAATTTAAGCCCAAAATTCAAATAGTCTCCGAATTCATTGAAACAAGCATCAAAATGTCCAGGACTTCAATACGATCCCAATGCAAGAAACCACGAGTGGATTGGACCTCGTATGTAAAAGTTATATACATTAGAAGATTAACGATTTGAATTTTTAAATAAATAAAATAAAATAATTATTAAACTAACCACGTCAGCAGTTACCTCCTCCTCCTGAAACCCTAACCATACACGCAAAAACCAAGATGTAGCCGCCACCTATATTCTCTAATCACTGACCAAACCAGCGCAATCAACCACGATACGACACCGATGCAGCTTTCCCCTGTCCATGCCGCATCCAACGAAGGTGGCGCAATCCACTCAGACGTACGCGATGCCGGACCACCTGCGGCACATTCATCAACGAATTCTGGCGCATCGAGACATCATTGGCGAGATGTGACCGCATGGATGTGAGCTGCTCGACGACCTCAACCAGCCTACGCCCTCCGATCGTCGTAAAATCGATGATCTGCCGTTGAATCTCATCGACAACTCAAGAACGGTCAAGAATTGTTCTTAAATTTTTGGATAGACAGAGGTTCAAATTGGAAAACGAATTACAGATCTGAGATGCGCTCGTCGAGAGCTTCAAACCGATATATAATTCGATATAGTTTGAGGAGATTTAATTTTTGATTTGAAATTGAAAATGGGGTTGTGAAATTTAGGGTTGTCTGCTATTGAGAAAGAGGAGCAACGGAAATTTCTATATGTACAGAATAATGAACAAAAGAAATAAGCTAGGGTTTATAACAAGGTATATATAGGCAAAGCTGAAATTAGAATGGACCAGATCGATTTGGATTGAAAGTTGAACGACAAATGGCCTTAAAAGCCCGTTCTGGCTCCAGAACGAAAATGAGTCAACCCATATACCAAAATAGATGTTTTTGAATATTTTAAACGCAATGGAATAGGTTTCAAGTCCAAATTCCATCGTATGAAAAAGTTATGCTAAAATCAAGTTATTTCAAATTGATTTCAATGAACTGATTTCTAGACGTTTCGAACTCGTACGATCAAATGACACATCTAATCATTATGAAACTTGAAATCTTACAATAATTCACCATTACGGATCCGATGAAACTGGTTTCATCGAAATCCAAGTCAGTGGCCACAATGGCTATATTTCAGTTATTTAAATAGATTAATATTAATTAATTTAATCATTTTTCAATTCAATTATTATTATTTCCAATTTCTATCACTTTGGGTTACATAGTAACCTATAAATCTCTTTAAATAAATATCTACATCAATTCATTTCTGAATATTTCATAAATTCACAATGTATAATTCTCATTTCAATAAATTTAATAAATAAAATAAGAACTCCAAAATTTATTTATTTGATTTTTAATCCTGTTGTTCAATAAATTTATCATCCTATGGGTATAATTTCCATTGGTATGTATCTTAGTGCATTAGTAATTTCCAATTTCATCTTAATTCCAATTACGTGGTATTTAATTTCATTTACTGCAATAAATCCAATTATTATAGACTGGATTTCAATAAAATAAGTTGATTCAATTCCAAATCTTTTTATTAAGTCTGTTACTACTCTACAAACCTAGTTAACCTTTCATTCCTTAATATACTTCATTTTAACAACTTCTAAACATTGCATTACATTTCACATTAATGTAACTTTTGTTTATATTCATTAAAAATTGATTTCTCATTTCAATTTAATAGGCTAAATAAACACATAACACATAATAGTGATCACTGTTTACTTTTAACTGCATTTATAAGTTTATTGCTTACAGACCAAAGTTACAATGACTTATCCTAACGCTAATTCCATTCAATTTCCATTACCAATTTATTATTCCTTTAAATTAATTCGATATTTACATTATTTCATTATTGGAATTTCACTTCAATTGTCAATAATTAGTTTTAATCACCATTGCTACATTTCATTTTTAACATTCACTTCATTATAAATTATAAAGTTTTTTCTCTCCATATTAAATTACCAAAACTTACAAATTTAACTAATTAAATAGTCGAAAATTTACGGGTTGTTACAAAGTTGAAATTAAAATCTATTTTAAGCATGGCCTATCAAACTTTGATTTCAACGTTCTCTTCATTACCATAATCATATGTAGATGAAGAGGTAACTTGTGGTTAGTGATTGTTTAAGCATAGCCTATTTGGCATCAACAATATAGGCTATTAAATTCAAAACAAAAAAACAAGTTAAACCACTTCAGGCATTGTCATTAAATACAAAAAGAGAGCAATAATTATCAAAATGTTGAAGCTACATGATAAGAGAGCTGCATTACCCCCACATTGAAGGGGTTTAGCCTCTCATTTTTGTTATCATATCAACAATTGTGTATGCAACATGAAATAAAAAGAAAAGGAAAAAAGAGATCAAAGCAAAAGAAGAGCTAACTAAAAGAAATAATACCATTTTTCTTGCATGAATAAATGAAACTATACTACTAGCATGAAAGGAAATGCACATGTAATTAAAAGGAAACAATAATTAACATTGTATAAAAAGGAAAATTACATTATATAAAAATGGCTAAGTAGCCATGAAAAGAGAAAGAGAGCTTTCTTCTATTTTTAATCTAAGCTAAAACTAACTAAGAGAGAGAGCATCAGAGAAGAGAGGTTACATGAAGCATAAGGGGTATTTATTTATGTATGAAACCCTAATCCACTTTTTTGGGAATGTCCATAATACCCTCTTAGGAAGTGTAGAGCCAAGCAATCATTAGCATCAAATAATCATTATTTAAGTGTGCATGAAACTTTAAACTCTATTAGTATATGCATTAGCCTCTAATTTATACATTAAGATAGGTGTGTAGGTGGAGTCCTCCATGATCTATGAAATGAATTATTTCCATCTCCATTTCTTTGTATCCACTCTTGTGCATGCATATATCTTCATGAAACCACTTTTATACGAAGCCAAATTCCTGTAAAAAGTTATAGAAATTTCCAACTAAATATTCTCAAATTAATGTATGCACAAAAATGACCATTTTCCCCTTGGATGAAGAGGAATATGTGACGATTTCAAAATAATTTGAATTTTGCTTTAAACATGTTAAAACACCCACTATGACCATTTATTTAGTTTAAGTAGATTAAATATGGTGGTAAAAATATGCACATTTACATGCACATCAAATACGCCCACGCTTATCTTTTTATTCGTCCTCGAATGAAAAAAAACTAAGATAAATCCATTTTCGTTGGGAGCACAATTGCAATGATCGTATGCAATAAGCCGTTAAACCTCTGGGTGTGCCCAGTAGGATGAATGTTGTCTCGTGAGGGTTTTCAGTGGATAATACCCATAAAATCCAAATGCGATATAAAAATATTTACAAAATGCAAGATTTATTTACAAAGAGATGAATATAAGCTTATGAAAATGTTTATAAACGAAGGATTTACTTTTAAATCGAGACAAGTAAGTTAAATATAGGTTTAGGTCATTGTCATGAAAACTTAAGTCATTTACTCGTCAAAACATCCAACAAAAATCAAATTATCTTAACAAATAAACCTTAACTCGTTGTTTCGGTTGATAACACAATGTAACTATGAAATGGATCGTTAATTGATTAACAAAGTTTATCAAAGTGGTATTTTCACTTCTTTTCAATAACTAGTCAAATCAAACAAGTTAAAATAGTGCTTGGATTTCATTTGCTCACACTCTCTTTTTTTGGAAATTTTATTGATATTTACAATATTTACATATTCCTAACTCTGATAAACTGAGGCCAGATATATTACCCGTGCACTACCTTGCGGACTTATGTGAGGGGAATACATAGCGTGCAGAGTGAACACACAAGTGTGAACACTTATTGACTGCAGGCGTTATTAGTAAAACAATTTTTATATACACACACCTAACTTAAATGAACTGAGGGCAGATATATCGATTGTGCACTGCCTTTCGGGCTTACGTGAGAAGGATACAGAGCATGGCGGGTGAATTCACGATCGTGAACACATGACTTTAGGTGTTAATAAAAATTATATACATATATACAAATATATATATATATATATATATATGTATGTATGTATGTATATATGTTTTTTATGTATTTTTTAAGAGAGTTTTGCAAAATCATATTAGCACCACTTAACTTAGAAGTCAAAAAATGTTATATCCTTTATTTTAATTCACCACTTTTTTAAACAAAAATTTTCAACTAGGATATACTTTATAATTATCACCATGAACCTACCTACATACTAGTTAAATCATCGTTATTTGTAATCAAACTTTATTTTTATTATTGTTGAGACAAATAAATTTTCAAAAATTTCAATTCAATAACTAAAATCTTATACTTATCCTATAGCGTTTCTTTAAAAATAAATCAAAATGCTTTTTATTAGATTATTGTTTGTTTTTTTCTCTTGATTTTTTGAGTTTTTTCTTTAGTTTTGGGAAAGAGAATGCAAAAATAAACCATGAAATATTGAAAATGAAAATGACGAGACACCCCTCCACACTTGATTTTGACTGTGTCCCCACAGTCAACCCAAGTGAAAGGAGAAAAATATAACAAAAATAAAAAGATGACCTATATTTACATGAAAACGAAAAGATTATTATTTACGAGAATTCAGAAGTATATCGTCAAAAGTAAATGAAATTGTCTTCCAATGACTAGTTCATTTGTCTCGTTAAATATATGAGACACAGCTTAAGCTCGAAAAACCAAACCGTAAAATATTTCAAAATTGAATGTTGGTTTGGAAAAACGAATGTCGTTTTATTAATAATCGTACAAATTGTTTTATTTTCAATAATTTTGGGGTCGATAAAACAATTGATTGAAATTCAAGTTCATTTTCACCACATCGAAATTCAAGCTCATAATTGACGAATTCTTCAAAGTCATTGATTTCAAAATCGAAATGGTGATTTAACTCTTCCCCTTTGGAATTTAACAACACATTTTCGAAAAGTCCAAAAAAATCATGTTCATGGAATTCGTCTTCTTTTATTGGATTATCAACAACTTTATTGCATATATCGTTTTTAAAATCCAAAGTTGTATTCAAATTTTCAAAATTGGAAAAAGGAAGATTGAATTTTAAATCAAGTTTCACACGCTAAAAAAAATTTGAAATCCTACTCAATTACCGTGTTTTCAACAACTTCAGTAAGATCATCATTTTCAATTTCAAAAGTTGTTGTTTGAAAATCGACAAATTAGGTAAAAGATGGATTATCACTCGACTCTTCACACGTTGGGATTTGATTTTGTTGTTCATATAATTTTTTGTATGTTTCAATCAATAAATTCGTGTGATCATCATAAATTTCGTTCATTTGTTCAACAAAATCCAATTTATAATTATTAACCTGAGGATTTTCGATTTGGACTTGTTGAGACAAGAATCGCCAATTTCGATAAACGATTGATTATCATTTGATTTTTCACACATCGGGATATGATTTTATTTCTCACGAAATTTTTTGTAGGTTTCATGCAATAAATCCTCGTAATCTTTTTTCTTTTTCTCAACTAAATCAAATTTATGATTATTAATTTGAGAATTTTCAATTTGTTGAGAATAAAAAATTTCACTCGCATCGTCGTCGAGATTATTCCCATTTCCAAAATTATATGAAAATTTGTTCACATTTTCATTTTGATTTTGAAATTCACTTTGGAGTTTTAAATTAGATTGGCATGGGTTATACTCGAAATCATTGGAGTTTTGAAGTGAATTCAACTTTTGATTATTTTGAAAACTTTGATTTGATTTACCGCACGAATATGAATTGCACATCTCACTCACCCTTTGATTATTTTGTGTAGTGAGTTCAAGTAACGAAGAAATCAATTCGATGCATTTTTCAAGAGTTGAGGGTTGGTCATCATTTCGAAAATTTTATGGTTCAAAATCCGAATTGTTTATATAATAGTCGTTGTTAAAATATCCATAAGAATTTGTGTGAAATTATATGGATTATATTGATTTTCACAATTATTGTATAATTCATATGAATATGGAAATTCAGACATTTTCAAGAATGTTTTTGGTTTTTTTATAAAGAAAAATATTTACAAATAGAGTTTATTTTTCATAGTGAAAAAATGATTTTTGTTTTGTATTTTGATTTTTCAATTTTTGTTTTGTATAAGATAGTTCTTAGCCAGGTAACGGACATGATTTACTGGTGCACCATGAATCACCGTCGCAATGCAGCCGAAGTTTAAGTCCCTTCAGAGAAACAATTCAGTATAATATTTACGAATCACCGTAATATTTATAACTGATTATTGCTCTGCCATAGCCTACACACCAAGAAATTAAATTGCTAAAAAAGACAACTTCTCAATATATAATTAAGAGTTATTGATGTCTAACCATTATTATTAACAAATTCTAAGATGAAATGCAAATCAGAAATTAAACGTGTGTTAACAATGAAACTACGAATGGATTTTGTTTTTGTTTTTGTTTCTGAGAAAAAATGAAAGTGACCAACAATGCAAGACAAATAAAAACACGAGATAGGGGTATTATACCAGAGCGTGCAGAATTATTAGTAATTATTTTTAAGCAGCAAATATATGCAATTTTTTTAAAAGCAAGCGAGGCTATTATTTTTAGCAAGTAGTTCCTTCCTTTATCTGCTTTGACAAGCTGAAACTATAAACAAGATATATACACGTTCTTTTTTATATAAATATCAAAGAAGATATTAAATCAAAACAAAAAAAATAAGTGAACACAAAACAAATTGAAACTTGTTCTTTTTTGTCTTCTCTCTCTCTTTTAATAAATTAATTTGCTAAACAAAACAAAATGGAAATGAAAACAACTAAAAACAAAACTCACTACCTAAGAGCCCAAAAAGAATTTATAATCAACCTTTTTTTGATTTTTTTTGTTTGCTTTTTCTAAAGCTAAAATGGAAACATTTAAAGTGGTTTAATGATGTTGTTTATCTTGGGTTGTGGCAGAGATTAGTAGTCAGTGGGAGGGGCTGTAGTGATGGATAGGGCAAGAGGAGGAGGTTTGAAGGTGTGTGGGTAGTATGTTGAAGCAATAGTTTGGAGAATGGTGGTTTGGAGTGTTCTGTTGGTGGTCAGGTTGTATGTTCAAATTATGTTCAACTACTGAACAAGTTATGTTCTGCTGTGATGCTGATGAGTAAGGGATCAGTGGTGTAGCAGGAGTTTGAGGAAGGTGAAGGTGAATATGCACTAAAGCAGTAATGGTGTGATTATTGTTTGCAACAGGGTCTGGTAGGGTGCAAAATTTGATGTGTTGCAGTTCACTTTGAAGTGTAGGCTGTAGGTGCAGTAGTTAGAACTATTGGGTAGTGGTGAATTTGGATGGAGGCGCAAGTAGCTGCTAGTTGGCAGAGTTGGAATAGCAAGCAGTTTGGGTAGTATGTGATATGTGCAGTTGAATGGAATTGTGATGACTGTAATGTATGGATGGTAGGAGAATTTGCTATGACTGGCAGTAATGCAATTATGTATGGATGGCAGTAATGTATGAAGTGGAGAGGATATGTGATGAAGTATGGCAGTGGTTGTAAGATTGTGGCTGCTTTTGCAAATTTGGTTGTTTGCTGTCTGGGTGCACCAGAAGTGAATGTTGTTGTAGTTTGGGTATGTGGTATCAAGATAGAAGTGTGATATGAAGCACAAATAGGAAGATGTACAGTTTTGGGTTTGAAGATATAGGGTTGTTTGTAGTGGTAAGCAGCAGTTTTTAAGTGATGAAATTGATATCTACTGCTTGTTTGCTGTTGCAATGGAGAAGCAGTGAATTGAAGATGCAAGTAGATGGTGAAGTGATTCTGGGTGGTAATCGGGGGTATAAAGTGGTAGTAGAATGAGGCTTAGGCAGAGACAGGTAGTGGCACTGTGATTGGGGTTGAAGAGGAGGATAAATATGTATTGAAATGTGGGAAGTGGACAGTGATGACAAACATATGCACAATATAAATGTGGGAAGTGGACAGTGCATGTCAAATTGTAAAATAGACTTTGTAAATGTAAACAAAAAATGAAATATATTTTTTACTTGTTTTGAAACTGTGTATGCTCCTTTTTAATAAAAAAATAGAAAAGGAAACTAGAATAACAAACACACAAAAATCAAACAAACACATAATTTTTTTTATTTTTTTTTCAAATGCAAACACATACAAAATAAAAACACAAAAAAATCAAACAATAAATAATTCGAAGAATGGAAAACTAAAATCAAAGCAATTCTCTGACAACGGCACCAAAAACTTGTTCATCGGCTATAATCTATCGAGTTAGAAAATCAGCCGATCGAATTTATAATAAAATTTACCGCAAGCATACGACGTACAATGTTAGTATGTGGCGAGTACAGGTCGATCCGTAGGGAATTGTTAGATTTTAAATCTCTATGCAATCAAATTAAACTAAATTCGAGAGAATGTTTTAACTACAAAAAATGTAAAAAATAACACTACAAAAGTGAATGAAAACTATGAAATAAAATGATAATTTAGAGATAATTCCATTTTCTAGATCATATAATTCAACAAAATATGAATTATGATCTCTCTTTTTTGGTCATAAGTGAATTTGAATGATGTGCTTATCATAAGTATGACATATTTGTGCTATTAATTAACCCAACATAAGGCATCAAACTATAACACAACTTTTAAATCACTTTTAATTCTCATGAAAAATGAAAACAAGTTGAAAGTAAAATCTATTTTAAGCATGACCTCTTAAGTATTTATTAGAAATATAGACCATCAAAGTTTGATTTCAACATTCACTTCATTACCACTTCATTACCAACATTCACTTTTTTGGGGAATGCCCAAAATACCCTCTTAGGAAGTGTGGAGACCAAGTAATCGTTAGCATCAAATAATCATCATTTAAGTGTGCATGAAGCTTTAAACTCTATTTGCACATGCACTAGCCTCTAATGTGTACATTAAGATGGGTAGGTAGGTGGGGTCCTCCATGATCCATGAAATGAACTATTTCCATCTCTGTTCCTTTGTATTCACTCTTGTGCATGCATATATCTTCATGAAACCATTTATATATAAAGCCGAATTCCTACAAAATATTATAGAAATTTCCAATTAAATTTTCTCAAAAGTAATATACGTAAAAAAATGACCATTTTGTCCTTGGATGAAGATGAATATGTGTAAAAATAATTTGAATTTTGGTTTAAGTATGCTAAAATATCCACTATGATCATTTATTCAATTTAAATAGATTAAATATGGTGGTAAAAATATGCACATCACATTTTAAACCTTTTTAGATTATTTAAAATCATTAAGAGGCTAAATCACTTCATACACATACTATCATGGATTTAATTTCCATTAAATTAAATATAGTTAATTACCAACCATTCCTCTTATCGTTTATCAAACCAAGTTATCAACCATTTTACAACCATAATATTAATCAAGTTATCATCCAATATCAACCTATATTCAACATATTAATTTCTAATTTGTCGTGTATATTATCAACTTAGATTTTATTTAAATAAACTAAGATTTTGAGTACTCACCTTTAACCAAATCGTTTAACTTCCTACCAACATTCATTCAATCCAACACTTCACTAAATCATCTTAACTTCACCAAACTATCGTCTAAACTCTTCCATTGTAATGACCCGTAAATTTTCAATAATTAAATTTGTTAGTTTAATAAGATTTTTGTAATTTAATAGTGAAGAAATAAAAATTTGTAATTTAATAATGAAATGAACACTAAAATAAAGTGTAACAATGGTAATATAAGTGATTATTAATAATGTGTATGAAATTCCAATTCATTGTAATTTAGATGCTATGCTTGGTTATAAATTTAATACAAAAAAATAAAAATAAATATTGAATTAACCAAGGAAATAATACACTGATCCATAGTAGTTGAAAGAGATTTGTGTTATGAAACTAACCGTAACATTTGCTGTAAGTAATAAACTTATAAATGAAATTAAAAGTGAATAGTGACAATTATTATAAGTTACCAATTTATGTAGTCCATTAAATTAAATTGGAAATCAATTGTGATTAAAATGAAATTAAATATTATTTTACTTGAAATTAAGACAAAATTGGAGAATATTAACATACCAAGATATAAACTGATGTTGATTGTACCCATGACATGACAATTGATTGAATAACAAGATTTAAAATCAAATAAATAGATTTATTGAAATTTCAACTGATAATAATGAATTTACTAAAACTGAAATTTAATACCATAATTGGTAAATTAATTAACTTTAAATTGATATCTAAATTGTTTAAAGTATTGTAATTGTTTAAGTAATCAAAAACGATAAATTTTTTAATTATGGAATTGAAATTGAAATTTTGATTTAATTAAAATAATATTAATCTATTTAATTAACTGAAATATAGCCATTTTGGCTACTGACTCGGATTTTGACGAAACCAATTTCATCGGATCCGTAACGATGAATTATTGTAGGATTTCAAGTTTTGTAACGATCGGACTTGTCGTTTGATCGTACGGGCTCGAAATGCCTAGAAATCAATTTAATTGAAATCAATTGAAATCAATTTGAAATAAGCCGATTTTAACGTATCTTCTTCATACGATGGAATTAGGACTCGAAACCTATTCCATTGAGTTTAATAAATTTGAAAACATTATTTTGATATATGGGTTGACCCATTTTCGTTCCAGAGTTGAAACAGGCTTTTCGGGTCGTGTATCGTTCAATTAATCATGTCCATTATTTCTATTTTATTTTGCCTATATATATCATTATAAACCCTAGGTTGTCTCTATTCTCATTTGTCTATATGTACATTCTTTCTCAACTCCTCATTCCAATGATAGACAAAACCTAATTCCCAAACCTCAATTTCAATTTCAATTTCAAAACAAAATCAAAAAATTCAAACTCCTCAAACTATAACGAATTATATATCGATTTGAAGCTCTCGATGAGCGCATCTCAGATCTATAATTCGTTTTTCAATTTGAACCTCTGTTAGAACAGAAATTGAAGAACAAATATCGGTCGTTCATTACGTTCCAATGAACGTCGATGGATCGTCAAATCTCTTGTACCGTTGTGTAGAAGGGACCGTAGGGATGGCATCGGCATGATCCGTTCGATGATTCAACGGCCAGATTGGCCGTGAAAATTCGTTTAGGGTTTGAATCCACATGGCAGCTGTTGGGTGTACAACGTCGACCGACATTCGTGGTTCGAGGTGGCGCTGCTTCTGGCAATCGGGGAAAGACGCGGCCGTGGCTAGCCTAGAGGAGTGAGGCGGCGAGTTTGTGGTTCGGCGGTGAAGTATGCGGCGGCAAAATTTTCATACGTGATGCTAGGGATTCGCTGAAAATAGTGCTGATGTGGTAATGGGTATGTGAGAAGATGTTGTTTGTTTATTTTAATTTTTATTTTCTGTTCAAATCGTTTTAACGTACATAACTTCTACATACGAGATCCATTTCATGTGCGGTTTCTTGCATTATAATCGTATTGAAATTTCGGACATTTTGACTCTGGTTTGGATGGATCCTGAGACTATTAAAATTTTGAGTTTAAATTGGATTTAAATTCAAAATGTGAGTGTTTTAGCCCACTCGCAACTTTTAAAATTTCTTATGTTCGTTAAATTTAATTTATGATGTGATTAGGAATTTATTTATGACTGTTTAGTATATTTTAAATCATCGCAGTTAACTTGAATTTATTTGAATTAAATCGTTATTTAGTTTATTATTGAATATAAACTGCCAGTAAATGCCTGTTATCGATTATCAGTTCTATATTGATATTTATTGATTGTTTTGGATGATGATTGTGATGGATGTTGATTGTTGATATTGGTTGGATGGATGTTGTATTTTATATCGTTATAAACTACAAGTTTGTTATGGATTTTTATTTATTTCGGGATTGCTGTTTAAAATGGTATACAACCGTAAAATGTTTAAATTGCGGATTGAAATGATAAATTTCCGTATCACTTGAGCCTAGGGTAGAAAATTATATACGGACACCGGATTGGTTAAACTAAATGATTTTAAAATCCGTAAATTTTTAAATTTAATCAATTGATGTATTGAAATAAAATTTGATTTATATAATTGAAGTATTATAGAAAAATCAAGTTTTGTGTTGAAATGCAAATTGGTTTAAAAAGGAATTTCTTTAAGAAATAAAATTGAAAGTTTAAAGTTAAACTTTTATGTATAAATGAAATTCTATCTAAATTGGGTTATTGAATTTGTTTGAAAATAACTTTGAAATATTTTGAAATTTGAGTAATCTGTATTGATATTTTGAACATGAATTGAAACGACATGAAATTCGATAGTTCATTGAAATTTAGTTTTTCGATTTGGAAATTTGAGATGGTCCAAAGATGTTGAAATAAAATGAATAGTTTAATTTGATATTAATTTCACACTCATATTTTAATATAAACTATTTTAAAAATATATTATTTTAAAATTTCTAATTATTAAGATTTTCAAATTTATTAAACTATTTAACTAATATTAACTATATGAATTATTTTAATCTATTTTAAAGCAATTTAATTTATTTTAAACTATTTAATTTATTTTAAATCCAATTAATCTATTTTAAAGCTATTTAATCTATTTTAAATATATTTAATCTATTTCAAATCTATATAAATTATTTATGACTGATTAAATTATTTTCTTCTAAATTCCAAACCAAGTAAAATGGACGGGTTTATATTCAAATTTCTCGATTTTTAAAGTGAATATTGTTAATGATGTCATGACCTATGTTGGGATTTAAAAGTTATAACTAATTGAATATGATGATTTTGGAGCAAGGATTTTTCCTATTTTGGAAGTATGATTTTTGAAAGGAATCATGATTTTGTAAATGATAATGATTTGAAAGTGATATAGTTTTGAGAATACGATATTTTGATATAAATTGTGAATTTAACTTTGAAAGGAAATAAAATTATCGAACTATGATTTCAAAGGCGAATATGATTTCAAAAGTAAGTAATGATTTCGAATGTGATATGGTTTGAATTGAATATAATATTTTGATATCAATCATGAAATGATTTTGGAAATGTAAAAGAACCATCCGGTATGTAATAAGCGATTGGTTGTTAAAGAGACCGGGATCGGATGTTGTCATACTCTCAGCCAATACCGAAAACCACTTTGACAACTGTGTACGCGGTGGAGATTCCAGAATGAAGTAGGATGGTGGTGATGATCCTAAAGGTATATTTACGTGGACCTAACTCCCGTGAGTTAGCATAAGGTGGGTAAAAAAGGAGCGATTCCGGGCCAGGTGAGGTAGCCCCACCGATCGGACACATTCCATTGATACTATATTCTGACTTTTGATTTATTTTGTGGCCACCCTTCAATTTTTACTCGGAGTGTGTTTCGAGTTGGGCAGTAGTTGCAGCTATGCGTTAACAACGGTCCGGATGCGTAATTGGTATATCTACCCTGGCATTTCCTAGTTATGTCGTGTCACATACCCTAGTGCGCCTTCTACGAGTTTGTTTTGTACCATACCTATGGAGTGCCTTCTGACGACGCCCAGTATAGGGAAGATTACGGTACCGTATAGACTATGGGAATATATTAAATGTATTAAGGTGGAAAATGTAAAGCCTTAACACTATTTTAATACCTTTCCTTTACTGTAGATATATTATAATAGCGTATTGTACTATATAGTAGATAGTTTAACAGATCCTTAGAAGATGTGAATCCCAAACATCTCTTAAGTTACTGCACGCACGCTAGACACTGGATATGAGATGTCAAACCCCATAAACATTTTTAATGCCATTCCACTCGTATTTATTTACTGTTGATTTAACTTACATAAGATCTTTTAGTTCTAACTTGAGTGTTTTGTCTTTTCAATTCGCTCGGGTCAGCCTAATCATTTCAGGATTTGAAAACCTTATTTCTGGAGGACGAAGACGAAGATTGTATTATTATTATTTACTATATTATCCCATTGCATCACACTGTTTCGCTGCATTATTATTTATTATTCTCTGGTATGTGTAACTTTGATTCTGCATTGTATTAATATAATCAAATGTTTTGTTAACAGCTTCATGAACTGTTGTTTGATTATTATTTTTTGTCATTCCACTGCAAGATTCTGTTTTGTTTTTTTTCCTTTCTCTACTTTTCTTATTCACCCCAATAACAATCCGCTCTTTTGTATGGTTTGAGTTGGCACGTGTGTCTGCTTAAAGCGTCCAAAAAGGCGGGATGTTACATCCACCATGCTTCAAAGTGCTAGGCCACCACCTCCAAACATCCATAAGGCTTGGCCACAATAGGTTTTCCACCATCCTCCATAGTTCTTCAATTTTTTGGATTTTAAACCATGTTTTGGTGATATTCTAAAGTCTTTGGCAAAGTTTGATGGAGTTTTTACTTTGTTTGATATGTTTTGAAAAAGTTAGTAAGGAAATGGAAGAGAAGAAGCCATTAAAGCTCTAAGGAAGAAGAAGAAGAGAAGAGAATGATTTGTGTGAGAATGATAGAGATATGCGTGACTATTTATAGGAAAAAGTTTGGAATAAAATATTATTATATAAAATGATTAAAATACCCTTACTTACATTTTAAGCAAAGTAACACTTAACATCAAATGTCACTTCACAACTTTATGTCTATTTCACTTAAGAAGTAAGAAAAGTAACGTAATAATTATGTTTGGTTTGATTTGACATGTTTTGGAATTTTGTGCTTACTTTTTCTTAATGATATTCTAGAATTTTCTAAGTATGTTTAGTAAAAGTAAATTTGACTAATGGATTAATTAATACTTATACTATTTGAATATATGTTCCTATATAAGAAAATAAATACGCGACAACGTTGCGACAACTTTTAATCGATAAAACGTTAATTTTCGACAAAATGTTTTACGGTCACATTTTGACATTTTAATTAAACTATGTATTCATGTAAACCAAATTTCAAAAAAATTCTTATTATCATTAAATAATTAAAACGAGTATATTTGACTTATAAAATAATATAAAACAATATTCGATTCTATTTGTAAAAATACGATATCGATTTATCGATATATGACGAAATTTGTCAACTTTTGTAAAACAAGTTTTATATATTTATCGAACCATTATAAATTAAATTACTATTATTATCAAATGAGTTTGATATGGATTATATATATCTAAAAACAATAATTATTTATCCTTTAAAACAAATTTCTCAAATAGTTATCCTACTTTATCGGAGTCCGGCTTTTTTCGATTTTATAATGGAAATCCAAAACCTGTATTCAATATTAAAAAATAAGTTTATCATTCTTATTTGTCATATAAAACATGATTGATTAAAATTTGAAAATTCTACGTTTGAATATTTAAATAAATAAAATATTCCATTTTCGAAGTGGTAAAATTACGGGTCGTTACACATAACCTTGGCTCTTTCAGAAATAAATAGACAATACATAGGGGTGGAAATAATCTCCTATCTAGATGGATTCTCTTATCATTTGTCTTAGAAGTGCAAGGCGAGTTTATACGTACAATAAGCATCTCTAAAGATAACTGTATCATATAGACCTTGTGTTTTCTTCCAGATATTTCTTACGTCATTTGGTCAATTTCAATAGTCGACTAATCGATTATCCAGTAAAAGATAGGTGATCATAAATGAGAATCAATTCTCATATACTTATCACACATGAAATAACACATAAAGCATGATCAAGCACGCAAGTGACTCCTAATCTCCTTTTTTTATAATTAATACTTTTTATTAATTAAAATCGATTTTATTTGTAAAACTACTTTTATCTAGTAAACTTTATTTGTCAATCACTACTATTTAATCGTACCCTTTCAATGCTTCAAAAAAAATTCATAAACTTATTTCAATTAGTATAAGTATATTCACAAATCATTAATAAAATTTCTTATTTTAAATCATTACCTTTCTTATGTTTTCCCAAAAGATTCCATACTTATAATTTCATTCAAAATATCTATTTTAAGGATCTAAGTACCTTCACAAACATATTCAAACGTTTAAGACTAATTTTACTTAAACATTGTCACTACAAGCCCAAAACATTTCACTTATGTTTTCCTTTAAAACATTCCTTTTTAAAGACATATTTACATTCATAAGTATAAACAAAAAGGGTTGAAGATGAATGTGATTATCATATTATCACAACAAACCCATACTATTCCATACTTATATTATCTTT
Source organism: Allium cepa (assembly GCA_030765085.1). Classification (NCBI taxonomy): domain Eukaryota; kingdom Viridiplantae; phylum Streptophyta; class Magnoliopsida; order Asparagales; family Amaryllidaceae; genus Allium; species Allium cepa. The sequence goes on from CM060928.1 coordinate 225,432,094, forward strand.
AAAAATTTGGTTAAAGATCTAACTTAATATTTGTTTAAGTTTGATAGTTGACAAGTCATAACCAATTAAAACGATCGCTTATAGAAACCACGATTCATATACTTAACTTGTTTCAAACATTCCAAATTATACTATCCCTCGTTCAAGAGTGCAGCCAGGTAAGTTAGTGCACTTGTTGCATATTAAAGCCCGACCTAGACACTTCATTCTTGAGTCTCACAGATGGAAAAATCAACCTTGTTGGGTTTTAGTGTTAAGTATGGTATTAATGATTTTTATAAACTAGTAAGAAATCAACATAATTAACACATTCTGACATTCCCGACTTAACTATTCTTTGGTCAAGAGGGAAGCAGTAGATTAGAACTCTATTGCTTCTATCCCTACTCGAATATCAATTTTAACTCTCACAAATAGATAAGCCTACTTCGTCGGCTTTTAGGGTTAAGCATAGTAAATTACATTTCAACCAAGTAAATAAACAAAACATAATTTAGCCACTGAGCAATTCATAAGCCCTTTCTAAATCCTTTGTTTATGATTTATAACCTTTTTAGAAATGATATATATATATATATATATATAATAATAGTAAAACTTGATATTTAATAAAACAATTTTAAAGATATTTTATGACATAAGACAATTATACTGATAAAATGATCAACACATTTTCCAAAAACTATACATACTTAAAAATACTTTTAGATTACTTTAAAATAATTATAAAATTTTACCTAAAATATTACTAAAAATAATCATTTTATAATTTATTTAAAAACTAGAAAAATCAGATTTTAAATAAATCCTTCTACGTTAAAAATCCATAGCTAATTCTTAAAAATTTCGAACCACTTGTAAAATACTCCAATAAGAGTTATCAAACATTTTAAAGTGAATGAAACTAAATACTTGATTTAAAAGTTCTTTTTAAACATTTAAAGTTCAAAAACAAAGGCTAAACGGGGCATTTTTGCACAAGTGTAAGTTTGACCACTTTTCGATATGCTACTCCAAATTTTAACATTCAAACTTTTCATGGTATTAAACAAACATATATGCTACTCAAAATTTTAACATTAAAACTTTTCATGGTATTAAACAAACATATAAAATGTTAAAAATATAGCGAGAAACCTTCAAGGATCTCTCTAAAAAGTTCAACAGAAATTGCCAAAAACAAGGCATTCCCTAAGTGCATCCATAAAGACTATAGCTATAAGTGCGCTTTCAAATCCAAGTCCAGTTTAAACCAAATTCCATCTATAACCTATATGCTTTGTTTCTAAGCCTTTCTACAATTCATACAAGTCCATTCAAGTTCATTCCAAGTCCATAGATGTGGATCACATATGCCACTCACTTTCAAAGTAAGAATCAAAACAATACATGTCAACATCAATTCGGACAATGTATACACAATCAATAAAAGCATATATACTACATATTTTCATTCAAAATGGTGAGCTGACTCATCTTTAACCAAACAAATAAGTTATCCCAAGCAACCCAAGTCTAACCTCACCTTGCAACCACCTTCTTCCTTCCTTCTTTCCTTTGTGGTTGCACACTTTTAGCCAAAATCCCTACAATTTGCTCACAACCTATGAGGTTAGGAAGGGTTCGGATTTACTTCTTCACAATCTAATTAGGTGGAAGGTGTTGTAATATTGCGTAAGGCTCTAGTCCAAATTTGAGTTGATTTGGATGAGATTTGCATTTATTTTCTTTTAGAAATTTAAGAAGAAGAAGAAGACATGAAAGAGAGCTTGTTTTAGTTTTGTGAATTTGTAATTTATTATCAAAGGTATGCCTCTCCTTGTATAGGCTTCATATGATGCTCCTTAGCTTGTTCTTGCCCTCCTTTCATGTCATGGAAGGCTCAGCCCCCACTTGCCCCATCACTTCTCCTTTACATCCTCCCTTTTAGCAAACGTCCACTTTACCCCTTTACAAAGTAATATCTCTTACCCATATGGAAGATTCTATAACCTTCCTTTTTGCTTTATGAATCAAGGTGTTAATTAGCTGCTAATGTGTTCATTTGATCATTAGACAAGTGCATAAGAATTCGAAAAAATTATATTGATCAAAAAGCTGTTTATCGATAAACCGATTTTCAATGACATTATTAATTTTTCTTCAAAGAATATATTTTTGTAAACAAACATTCAAAAACAAGTTTACCATTATTAGTTATTATTTAAAAGGGGGTTACCAAGGTTATTTAATCAGCTTAATAAAATTTAATCAAAGATTCAAATATTTAAATAATTTAGATATATAAATATGAAATGTTCGAAATTCGGGTCGTTACAGACTTCATAATGGATGTTAGGCCATCCACTTGGGGCAGAATTATTCATAAAGATCCATTAGGCTTAGATAAGGTAAGGGGACCATTTATTGATTTGTTAGACCAGGTATGATAAAAATCATTAATTGGTACTTCAATCAGGTTAAAATTGTGTATAGCATTGTTGAGAGTTAGGGTGTCTTTTAGAGAGAAGGGAACCACATTGTCTATCTTAAGAATAAAGCATACTATTTTGATCTCCAGGAGCAAGCCAAGGAAGGTTGGAAGTTTGAAAAGTTGGAAACTTTTTACGACGCCCTGCCTAGAAGCAAAGGAGTTATCATTATAAACAACAGTTGTATAAAAAGAAGTGTTTGTCTTAATGTAAAGGACGATGTAATGACATGCCTTCCTGCAAGTGGAAATTGCGGTTACATTGTAAACTAAAGGGTTTCATATTAATAAATTGTACCCAAAGGAGCATTCTCTAGATTATGGTGAATTTTCTTGGAAGGACAAATGAAAGAAATGGCTTTTTGAATAGTGTGAGAGTTGTATGTATTTTAAAAGAGAGCTAGAATAACTAGAGATTGAGAAGGGATACAGTTTTTGATCTCTAATTGTTTTGCTATATCATTACCACCCCTAATGTTCCACATCCTATAATATTGTTAAGCATCCCTAATATTGCTAAGCATGGGAATTAGATGTTAAATGGTTGATGCGGTTGGATTTCATGATGGAAGAATCAGAAGGAGGCAAGGAACTGTATTTTAAACCATAAAAATTAGGTTGTGTAACAAGTTTGGTTGCTTCCTTATCATATAATTTACCTTTATCCTTGTCCTGGGAAGCACTTCTGGTTCTTCTAGGAGAAACATTTGATTTTTGAGCTAGCTAAATTGCGGCAAGATTTGAAGGATCGGTACCGAAGGGAGTTGGAATCAAGGGAGTATCAATGGTTGGAGAAACAAGAGAAGATATTTTGTTTACTTGCAGAACTTGTACATGTTCATGCATGGCTACAACTGTAGCATTATTTGGGGGAGGAACAAAAGTTGATAAATATCAATCATCGAGTTATGGTCTGAATTGGAAACAGGCTTTTCAATGAAGTGATTGGAATTAAAATGCTTTTTATGTATTTTTAAAACCAGCCCAAAGCCCAAAATCAATTCGAGCCTTTATTTTGGAAATATCCTTTGAACTTACATCCTTCTTCGGGCAAGGGTACTAGTCAGGTAGGGCAGAGTACTTGATTATCCAAATCAATATTTGATACTATCTTTCTAGACATTCTACTAAATGAGTAGGCGTTAATAAATTATCCCTAATATTACTGGTTAAGATTGCGTTGACAATTAGAGCGCTGATACCATTGAAGGAAGGAAGCTAGTCGGAAATATGTTAGATGGGTGAATTTCAAACAAAATTCCATTCTGAATCATTGTTGAGCCTATGAATTTTAATTGATATTAGATCTAATCTAAATTTTGTTTCAAATAAAATTTTATTTTATTTTTGCTTAAAAGGAGTTTAACTAATTGATTTATTTTAATCAAAATTGATGTTTACATAGAATAGAGTATATTAAATATACTCTTGTGCATATGTGTAAGATAGCTGCTTGTTTTGTATTATTATTTTAGTGAGTGAAGATCCAAATTGTAACTTATGGAATACTATTTAATATGTCATTAATGTCATGAATGAACAACTAATTAAAAATTAAACTATTATAAATGATTTAACGAAATTTGTATTTGGTATGTTCGAATATGGTTTCAATATGCTCACGCGATTGTAGCACAAGTGCAATCTATAAAAATTGTACATGATTAATGTGTAAACGAATAACATACTGTCCATTTTATCACAGTTCAATGCGGTAAATTTTTCATTGTCTTAAGCCGTGTCAATTTTAGGCCCCAAAGCATTGTAAAGTTTTCGTATTTTTGTTATACCCTTGCCTAAGCTGTCCTCTCAAATACGCTACGCCCCTTTTCATACATTATGCTTCAAAACTACAACCGTTTTAAGAAAAAATGACGGAAGGCGATTTCAGATCTGAGGTCTATTGCTCTTCTGCTCAAGCTCGCTTTCTAGTTCGCTATCCCATTCACTGTCGCTCTCGCTAGGGTTCGCTCTCGCTCCTCTCCAATTCATGTTTCGGTTGAGTCAATTGTTCATGTTTCTGTTGCTGAAGATTCTCGTGCGAGTGCTATTTTGCTACACGCAATATTAATTGGTTACTCCAACGGTTGTAGTGATGGTGGTCTGGGTAGTGGTCAAAAATCTTTGCTGCAAGCACAATCCTCTCCTCCGAAATCAGAGGTAATCCCTATTGATTTACCTATTCTTAATCCTTGCTCCAAAGTTGATGTCGTTTTGCTCATGATATCAAATTGTATTAGTGATTTTTTTTATTATAACATCAAATTGATTTACATTGAATTAAAGTTATGATGGATTTTTTTTATTGTTTTAGTGATTAAAGTTAAACATTTAGTTGACTTATTTGTTGTGCAGTTTGTTTTTGTATAACTATAGTTACAAAGATGCTCTCTTATCTTACCCGTAGAATCCAATTGCAGTCCCATTTGATATTGAAATTAGGATCAATGTAATAATTGAGATTAATTTTGTCATTGACTAACTTATCTCCCAACAGGTAGTACCATATAATTTTATTTAATAGGATTACAAAACCAAAAGTATTTAATATGGAAAAACAGTATACATAAACCTATTCTGCTTTTTCGAAAATAAATATAATATTGAGAACTATAATAAAAACCAAAACCATGTTATAATAAAATTAGTTTAAAGCCAAAAATATTTCAATTCATAATAATTCAAGGTAAATTTATATTAAATTATTGTAGTTTCAAAATTTATCGTAACTTTAATTTTCAGAATCGATCACAGGTCAATTAAATTGCTCATGCTATAAAATTAACACGCAACGGTAAGGACATCAAATTGTATTAGTGATTTTTTTATTGTTTTGCTCATGTTATGGATTGTTTTCTTGGTGGAGATGAATCAACTATATCTAATTATCTAATTATCTAATTTTTTTAATACTTTCAATTATTTTATTTGTTGGTAACTTTTATGTTAGTGAAATCAGTCAACAATTGATGGAGAGTTTAGTTTCGGTTGTTACATTGCTTTTGTCTATAATTTGGTAGGTCAGCAAACGGTTGATTATTTTTCTAAAAATAACTATATCACACTATCAAGTGCATAAAATTTTCTGCTTTGATATTTGAATGTGTATTTAAAATCAATCAATGCACTAATTGCTATAAGCTTTGGCTGGTTTTGGCAGTTTAGTTTAATAAACTGGCTATGCAGTAGCTTAATCAATTTATTAGTGGTATTTATGGGAAGATCTTCTAACCTAAGACACCCTATGATTCATTAAACTAGTATTATTTTTTTTGGCAAAGTCAGCGGGGTTTAAAGGACCCCTGCCTTTTATTTATACCATGCAAAATTACAAGTATAAATAAGAATTACAGAGGGATACAGGGAAAAGAAACAAAGGAAATAACCACAAAACATTGCATGGAACAAAAAGACCAAGCAGCACATAACAAATGCCAAGCAAGCTGCAAAACGCACCAAGTAGGACCAATCCCCCGAAGAATAAAAGGACCCAAAGCAGTCTACATCTGACAGCAAGCATGACCCGAAGCAGCACATCAATGGCACCAAGTATACCACCAGAAATGGACAATGAAATAACATCACAGCAAGGCAACCAGTGGAGTAAGCAGTCTAAGGACTTAACTGTTTGGAGATGGTGAGGACCTGTACATGTTTAGCAATCATTTTACCACTAAACACCCTATTGTTTCTCTCCCTCCAAAGATGATACAAGACAGCCTTGAGCTCAGAGAGCAATTGCTTAGATCTTGAGTTCCTCCACCTTGTAGCTTTAAATACAAAGTACCATTCCAGAGTAGCATTTCTATTTGGTTTATGCAAGTGTAACAAGTTTAAAACCTTCTCCTATACAAAATAAGTATAATCACATTCAAAAAACAGATGAGAGACATTTTCATCCCCTCTTCCACATAACAAACAAGTAGATGATTGTATCAGTCCCCAATCCTTGAGCTTGATAAGAGTATGTATTCCATTTCTAAGCACCTTCCACATGAATATATTCTCTATTGGGGGGATGAAGAAGTCCAAACCCTGGTGTGCCATGAAAAAATGTTCAGAGGGGTATTATGAAGCAGGAGTTTATATACAGTCTTAACTACATGTTCCTTACCATTCCACAGTGTATGGTTATATGTAGCGTTATATGTATTTGTCTGAATAATGTTCCGCACATTTCTAACAAGGTATGAGCTAGAGTAAGGTAGGTTAATTTCACCATCAGACCAAAAACGATCAACAGAAGCCTTCTCAGCTATACCAGAAATATGTCTTAAATTGATGTTAATCAAGTCAGCAAGAATCACCCCTTGTTTGACCCAAGGGTCATACCCAAAGAAAATTTCCTTTCTAATCCTCATACAACTTTGGAAAATAGGAATACATGCAGATTTATTGTGTAGAATATTCCTCCAAGACCAGCTACAGTACGAAGGAATGCTCATTTTCCAGAAGGTGTTGCTTTTGATTAAATGTGTCCTTGTCCATGCATCCCATAAGTTTGAGTCATATCTAAAGATTTTGTCAACGCGAGAGGAGAGAGCAGCATGGTTCCAAATCTTGATGTTCATGATACCAAGACCACCATTTTGATACAGACAACATAGAGCTTTGAAGGCTATAGGAACAAGCTTCCTAGAATAGGGATTGCCATGCCACAGAAAGTGGGTGAGAGCAGAATTGATCATATTAAGAAGTTTGTAGGGTAATATTAATATTCTAGCATAGTACAGACACATGGAAGTGGCAATGGCCTTGACAATGACCCGTCTACCTACCATGGATAGTTTAGAGGTTGGCCAGGAGGATATCTTGGCAGTGATCTTCTCATACAGTTGGAGGCATTGACCTATTCTGATTCTAGAAGAACATAAGGGAGCCCCTAGGTACTCTTCGGTATCATCAAAAGGAGTTATACCAGAGAGAGCATATATGCCATTCATATCAATATCAGTTAGACCAGCAATCTTAATTTTTGATTTATTTCTATTAATAGACAGACCAGTCTTTAGCTTGAAATCTAACAAAACATCCAGAACACCATTAATAGATTTTGCAGTAGGCTTAGTGAATAACATGAGATCATCAACAAACAATAAAGATGTAATACCATTGACCTTGCAATAAGGACTATACTCTAGCTTATTAGAGGACACTACACTCTTAGTTAAACATGTGAATAATTCCATGACACATATAAAAAGATAAGGTGACATGGGATTACCTTGTCGAATACCTTGGAAAGCATGAAAATAACCAAAAGTATTACCATTCAAACTGAGAGAATAATTAACAATTGAAATGCAGGTGTATATCCAGGCCAAGAAAGGGATGGGAAAATTCATTTTACGCAAAATGTATACTACAGACTATCATTGTACCGTGTCATAAGCTTTCTGTATATCAAGCTTCAACACACATCTTTAAGAGATGTTCTTTCTATTGTAGCCTCTGAGGAGTTCATTCGAAAGCAGAATATTATCAGTAATGTCTCCTGAGGAGATGAATGCACTCTGATTAGAAGAGATCACCTCAACAAGAACAGTTTTCATTCTTTCAACCAAGATCATTGAGATAATTTTGTAAATAACATTTCAAGACGTTATGGGCCTAAATTGGTTGACAGAATAAGGCTGTTGAGTCTTAGGAGTGAGAGCTATTCTAGTGGCATTAATGCCAGTTAATAATTTGTTATGTTTGAAAAAGTTTTTGATGGCTTTGATCACATCATCACCTATAATATGCCATGTTATCTTAAAAAAGTGAGCATTATATCCATCAGGGCCTGGTGAACTGGAGGATTTCATGCCAAAAATGGAATTTTTAACATCATCCACGGTCACCTTTTTCAATAGAATTTCCTTGTTAACACCAGAAATGGTAGGGAGGGTTGGTTGAGCAAAATGTTGCATGTGCATATCAGGAATGTCTTTAGAAGCAAGAATGTCTTGAAAGTAGTCCAAAAATGCAGTTTGAATGTCATCATGAGATGAACATAAATTGTCATTTTTATCATGTATATTTGAAATATTAGCACTAGCCTGTTGAATTTTGAGGGAAGCATGAAAAGTAGCAGAGTTTTTGTCGCCATGAGCAAGCAATTTAAGCTTTGTCTTCTGTTTGTCCATCTTATTTTCATTCAACAAAGCTTTGGTAAGGTTCTGACTGAGGGAATTTTCCTGATCAACAAGAATAGCCAGCTGTATACTATCAGTGCATTGCAGTATGTCCTTTTGCATCTGAAAAAGTTGTCTAATTGAAGAAGAAAGACTGCATCCACTACCAAATGTAGCAAAGGCCCATTTCGTAAGGATTCCTTTAAGATGTCTAAGCTTAGCTTGCAAAACAAACATAGGGTTGCCAAAAATATGAGTCTTCCAACATTCATTAACAATATTAAGAAATTCATGATGTTCTGACTAAATATTAAAAAATGAAAAGGAGAAATTTCTTCTCACAGTGACCTTGTCCCAGTCCAATATTAGGGAGTGGTCAGATATAAGGGAGGGCCAGTTCAAAACAGAAGTATAGTTTTGGCAAGATGTATCAAGTTTGCAGCATGTCCTTTTTCCAGTTCTATTGGAATTATTCCATGTATAATAGCAACCATTCGTAGATATAGGGATTGCATTGTTGAGAGGGGTCTAACTTGCTGAATTGACAAGGGGACACCACCACTCTTGTCAGTAGAGCTTTGCATGCAATTTCAATCTCCAATGCAAATCCATGGAGAATTCTGAGGCTGAAGAGAAGCAAGTTGGTCAAAAAATTTTTGTCTATGTACATAACTGTTTTCAGCATATACAGTTGTTAGGAAAAAGGAGGTAGAAGAGGGAATATGACAGATTTCAGAATGGATGTATTGCCTATGAACACATAAAAGGGTTACTGCGAAAATATCTGGATTCCAAATAATGAGAATTCTACCAAAGGAAGCCCGGGCAAGGTTATGTATGTAATTCCAATGGCGGTTAATAGTTGATGCAGCTTTAATCGAGTTGACGTGGTTAATTTTAGTTTTGCAACAGCCATCAATTGAATTTTATACGAGGAGATAAGATTTTTGATTTCAAATTGCTTGGCTAAGGAATTAGCTTTCCTAATATTCCAAAAGCCAATATTGTCAATTAACATGATTAATGGTAGAGGATGCCCTGGTTTTAACCGCGGAGGTGGTTGAAGTAAAGGTATTTGCTGCGAGGACCAGTAGAGTTTGTCCATTGAATATTGAATCCCTTTGTCTAAATCAAAAGAAGAGTGCATGTCTTTAACTTTTTTAGGTCTCCCTCTGTTCTTCTTGGAAGATGAAATTGGTACGGTATGTTTATCAGAAGATAGACTGGTGCCAGTTTCAACAAGGGAAGGAGGATTGGAAGGGATAGAATGTTGCAAATCATTGAAAATTTGATTGGGAAGGGAGATTGATGAATAAGGTGATTTTGAAGATTTTTGCATGAGGATATGAGTTGGAGAATTAATAGGAAACGAATGAGATATTATAGGGGTAGATTGTCATGATACTGTGCATGTCAGTATGCTTGTCCACACAAATATCATTGTGAGTTGAATGACCATGTATATTTAAGGAACATTTATTGGTTGCTGGGGGATTTTGCATTGGAATTACATGTTCAGAATCCGCTACATTTAGTTGCTGAAGAATAGAGAATGAGTTGTTACTACGAGATTTGGTTCAACTGGCTGGCAGAAAGCATTTATACCATCGGTAACCCCATCAACAGTTGAAAGCATATTGTTATCAGCAGCTGTTTCTGTTTCATTATTTATAACCTTATGCACTTGATCATTTCCTTCAGTAACAAACTGAGTATCACCAACATCATTACCAATGCCTTCATTAACATTACCATTACCATTACCAACAGCTTCATTAACATTAACATCATCACAACCAGCTTTATTAACATTACCATCATCACCAACAGCTTCATTAACATCATTATCAACATCATCAACTACATCAAATTCATTAACATTACCAACAGCTTCAACAGCAGAAATCACCATGTTGTTACTTTCAACAGTATTGATTTTCCTCCAAATTTTTCTACCATATTTCATTTTCCTTTTTCCTTTAGCAAGTTGGTATTTTTTCTCTTTTTGTAAATATCCTTCTTTTCTTCCTGCAACTTTGCCTACATCATCTGGACCAGTTTTCTCATTCACTTCATCTTTTTCCATGTCAGTCATATTGTTACCTTTCAAATCATTCTTAACCTCCTTCATTCTATCACAATGATCAAAGCATGACCAAATATCTTACAGGTCATATCTTTCAGTGAGTACAAATTAAAGGTCTCCATGAATATTCAAGAATTATATTTGAACATGTTTCATCACCAATAGCCAAATATTCAGGCAGTTCATGATCCGGTGAGATTTCAATTAAACACTTTGCATACTCGAATCTTTTCAATTTTTCAGTATTTTCATCAAAGCATAAGTCTACCAAGATGGCATGTGAGCCAATTGATGCCCCATAGTGACCATGTCAGAATGGGAATTCTGTAGACATGAACCCATATTGGAATTGATCGAATAGAAGCGTGAACAGATGAAAAGGAAGGGTTCCACTTTGATATAATAAACATCTGGCCTCTTATAAATATAAGATCTTTCATAAGGATATTCATCTTGTCTTCCTCGTTAGCGAACCGGAAACGGTAGTTTTATTTATCAAAGAAAATATCATATGAACCTTTCAGCTTCCAAGCTTTTTCCAAGTGAAGCTTCACTGCCATAAAGTTGACATTACCAGCCAAGAAAAACCCACTAGGCGTCCAGACCATTCTTTAATGCCTTCTTCAACCACTTCCTTTGGTGGTTCTAGAGGTGAGCCAGAATAAGTAACGTCGAAATGGGGTTATAGGAACCAGCATTTCTAGGTTTGGAACTGAAAAGGGATGACCAGGAGGAGCTAAGGATCAATGGAAGGCTCGGGAGGGAAAGGAGGAACAGGCGGAGAAGCTGGCGGGATGGGCGGGAGAGGATGGTCAGCGAGGGTACAGGGAATGTGGTTGTCAGAGATAGGTATGAGAGAGGTAAGGCTAGTATTATTTATAATCATATTATAGTTGGTTAAGTTGCACTAGCAATCTTATTACAACATAAATAATATACAAGTTTGACATTCTGTGAAGCATTTAATCCTAACCCAGAGCCCTTTAGCATTTAGGAGATCAAACATTTGTTGTTTCTCGATTTTTTTCTTTTCTGGAAAAAGCTAATAAAGGCAACATACAAATGAACCCAGATCCCTTCAGCAGTCAACATGTATTAGTTGCATATGGTTGATGGTTAGCTTTATAAGTTTATATTTTGTTTTGCCAGAGAACTACAAAATCTAGAAATCGTTTTATGAAATTGGTTAATGGTTATGCTAGGGCAAAAGCTGTGAAAACTGTAACTGGGGCCTGTGAAAGTAGTAAAACATTGAAGAAATCTAGTAGGCATGATAAGAAAAATCCTCGGAAGAGCCTCGAAAGAAACGAAGAAATGGTGAAGCTCTTTCAAAGTGACACGAACGGGAAGAAACCACCTAGAAGCAAAAGTAGCGATGCATTTGGAAGGAAAAAGGTAAAAAGTTCATTCAAGAGAAAATCAAGATACGTTATGTATTCTTATTATAGTTATGGCATCAGTTTGTTCTTTATAATATAATGAAGCCATGGCACTTACTAAACAATAATCAATTAGCATGCCATATGTCATGTTAATTTTTTTTTAATTAGTTACGTTAGAATGTTACATTACTGATGCAGTTGTTGGTTGCAGAAATAAGTGTTGTTTTTTCTCTTCTTTTTAATCAAGATATCTTTGGAGTATGTATACTAAGATATTTCAACGTATCTTCTCTATTTGTTTTAGTAATGCAGTAAAGATATAATGATTTTTCGTGATAATGCAATGAAGAGTATAAAGCAATGAAGATTTTATTAAATGTGATGTAATATAAAAGCAAACATTTTGGCAGTTGATTTATTTCTTCTCAAGAATTTTATTTTCCTTTTATGTTTGTGTTTGAAGATATGTGTTTCAGTTTGGCGATGTAGTGATTAAGCAGGATGGACTAATTTTAATTTAGTCATTATGTTGGCAGTTACATATTTCATCCTAAGTGATTTTTCATATTTATCAGCGCTTCCGTAGTTTTGTCACCGTATTTAATGGTGTGGTTAGAATTTCTATTAGAAATATTACCCATTGGTGGCTATTGAAGAATGATACTTTCTGCATATATTTTGTTGTTGAAAAGCTGGGCATTTGCCTAAGCTTATATAATGGCTGGGCATTTGCCTAAGCTTATATAATGGCATTTTCATAGGCTAGGCCTTGGTAGTCTCGGTCTCGGTATTCCATAAAAGCTGGATTGTGATGAATTGGTAAGAGATGTACGAAACAGATGGATTTGGTAAAGCGATGCATTAACGGTAAAGCCATGTATCAATAAAATGAACTTACAATGAAGTTGCCGAAAAATGTACATTTGGTAAAGTGAAATTGCAATATGCTCATTTTATCCAAAATAAGTATATACATTACTAGCTTGTTAGTTCTTTAGTAGTATCCAGTACTTAAACAGTTAACATCAGAAAAGTTCATCCAAAATAAGTATATACATTACTAGCTTGTTAGTTCTTTAGTAGTATCCAGTACTTAACAGTTAACATCAGAAAAGTTCAGAGTCCCATAATCATCTCACATACATTGGATATAAGCAAGCCTAAGGCCTAATTTGTATATTTGTGCAAGCATTATTTTAAACTTTGCCTTATGTCTCAATGGAATTTTGAAAGACTATTTTTAAAAACATAACTGTATTACAAGTGCTAAAATATCTGAACACGTAGTCTGAATATAGTGGTTATACACATTCCTAAAGTTTGTGACGATTTATAGGTACAAGCGCAAGAAGTAGGAGTGAGAATTACACAGATGAATGGATTCCTAAGGTTGGCCTTGGGCTGTTTGTTCGTTTCCTAAAGTGTGTTGGTACCAAGGTACGAGGTTTCGGCTGGAACTTCGAGATTCCGGCCATCTTGGTTCGGTTCCGATAGGCGACGGTACGAGTTTAGGTTAAAAAATCGTTTCGGTGGAAGTAGATAGCAAAATAACCCAAAAAAACATAAAAACCCAAGAGAATCCGAACTCGGAACAAAAATATTTAAAACCAACAAAATCAAACATAACATACTCAAAAATCGAATCTTACCTCCATTGTTGTCTTCCATTTCAGCTTTGTCTTCCAATATCATCTTGAATCCAAACGTTGCAGCCAATTAATTGAAAGTTGCGCTTTAATACGAGTGACGCTTTCAATTGGAGCGACAGTGGAGTGATTTTTTTTAATTGTGCCTTTTTTACTTATTTCGATTTTTTTTCTTCTTTTTGTTCAGTTGAAACTTACGAAGTGAGGGAGATTGGAGTAAGAAAGAAAAGGAGGTGTTGGGTTGGGTTTGAGAAAAATTAGGGTTTTGGTTGTTTTGGACTGGTTTGGGATATTTTGGTTTAGATTATATGCTGGGTTGGGCTGGGCTTGAAAACTAATGAGTAATATATTGGTTTTAATTTGAATTCAGGTTGGTTGTTTTGGGATAAAATATATGATTCTAAGTTTTTCTGATAGTTCGAAACAAAAACCGAAATGTCCGAAATTTTCGAAATTGACCGAAAATATGAAAATTTTAAAAGAGCGAAACCGAGTTCTCAAAACTTCGTTGGTACTGGTGAAGTGCTTATAAGCAAAGGTTAGAAATGTTCATTTTCTCTTGAATTACATTGCTTTTAGCATGCATCTTTGTTTTTTTAAAAATCATAAACATTTTTTTGTTAATAGTACACAGCAGTTGAAGGAATATTGAATGAATGGGTGCTACTTGTGGTCTTTATCTTGATACTGTTAAATACGATCTATCAAATGATCCTGAGATATAACTTATAATGGGTTTTCTTAAATGAAGAAGACGAAAAAAGAAACTTATGGTGCATCTTTCACAGGTTATGAATTTATTAAGTTTAATATTTATTTTCAGTGCACGAATTACTTTGTGCTAAATTGTTCAATATGGAAGTTGATATAACATAGTCATTTTTAAACCAAGTACATGTATGATATATATATATATATATATATATATATATATATATATATATATATATATATATATATAATAATAAAAATTTGATTTATTTCCAATTTTTTTGTCAAAGTGGCTCCCAGTTGTTTATAATCTTTATATAGCATGTCTGATGCATTCATGAGATAGAAATTCCACTATATTCAGTGTACATCGTAATAACTCATACTCTACTAGCGTCCAACATTTCACTCATTTTCAAATGCTAGGAATTTTATGGATCTCGAATAGGTTCAGTATTTTTTGTTAATGCACATTCATGTATCTCAAATAGTCCTCCGTACATTAATATGTATATTTCCCGATTCTAAGACAAGTTTGAATGTGACATTAATTTAATAATAATCATCAAATTTTACCAATCAATTAAAAATTGCTTGTTACTTAATGGAAAAATAGTTAATAAATGTAAACTATTAGTTGGAAACATAATTAAATGTTTGGAATCAATAAAATTTTGACCGTACAGAATTTAACACCATCTTTCACCAAATTCTTGTTTAATTCACCTTATCATCCCAAAAGTATACTGCACATTGTTTCATCTTCCTTTAGGATTAGCTAAGCCTCTTCACCGGTAGTTAATGGCCCAGAAGCTTCTGATTTAGTCTTTCCCCATACTCTAGCAATTTCCTCTTTCTTCCTTTCATCGGCGAAGTTTTAAATTATTTAAAAGAACTGTTCTTGCTGGAACTAATTTCATTATTTTCCTTGGATTTACTAATTAAGACATTACAGTCTTGCTTTATTAGATCTAGCCTTGTTTTAACTGGCACACTTTTATTATGGAACTTGTTTTGAAAAGTGCAGGAAGTGGAAGTGAAAAATGTTGTAAGCATCAATTCAACACTTGAAGCAGCTAGGAAATTGATTTGAAATATGCTATTTGCAGACTCTAATTTTCTTGCTAAAATAGTTTTTGATCTCTTATACCTAATCTCGGTTTCAACTAGATACTAGTTTCTTGTTTTTTTATCCTTTAGCTTTATGTTAACAACTATATCTACAATTCCTTTGTGCAGACATCTAAAACCAGACATGACATATTCTTCTTTGAGAAAGAGGGATTCGTTTTCTTCACTATTGAAGTGGAAAGCTAGATATAGTTAAATTTCCATGATCTGTATTAAGATTATTTCAAACTTTTCATATGCGTGTCAACTCATTGGGGTAACAAACGTAGAGCTGTGCAGTACAATTTCATAATTCCTTTCTGGTAACATTTTGTTTAGTCTGAGTGGCTGTGAACTTGGATTTCCTTCCTTGATGAAGTTTAGCTTAATTTCTATTGACATACATACACGCACACCATAATGATATCTATACATGTCGCGTGGTATATATCTATATACCATATTTATATCTATAAATCATAAAAAAAAATTAAATGCTAAGCACACCTAGCCGCGGCTTAGAGCCGTGTCTAAATATTTGTCGCTGCCCATTTCACCATGGCTCTAGGATGTGGAAAATGGCTTTTTCGGTGTGGTGGTACACTTTTAGGTGTTGCAGTTTACATTACAATGGACACATTTGCCCTTCATATAGCCCATTGTCGTCCTTGGTTTTACTATGAAATTGTATAAAATATGCATCAATAGTCTCCTTATTTAGCACAATTTGTAGCCTTCCGATCCCAGCCACAAGTTTATATATTTAAATATTTGGTTATGTAACAGGAGAAGAAAGAACAAATATTTAAATAGAAACTTATGACTGATATTCGGAGGTTGCAAATGGCGCTTTATAGAGGGGCTATTGAGTCTAGCTCATATATGTGTGTACATATGTTTGTATGTATGTATGTATGGATGTATGCATTTTAAAATCAATTTAACTAATTTTATATGTTTCGAAATTAGAAATTAACAATCTGAAAACTGGCTTTGTCTTATGAAGGATTTAAAATTAATATATGATTTCACACGAAAGTCCTTTCATAAATTTTGAATTGAAATAACATTTATATACATATATAAATAAAAACAAAATATAATTTATAGTTCAAACATGTCTGTATAAAACTTATATTCAATTTCATGAAATAACTTTAAATAATTAATGTATGCGGTTCACTTGTGTTTATATATTTATACTATGTGTTATAAAAAAATTCATTTTTCTCGATTAATTGGCATGGTTTTTAAATCCAATTCCTTTTATAAGATTATGACCAAAACCAATTTCAATATGATGTTTTATGAATGTTCTTTTTTGCTTTTAAACATTAGTTTATAAAACAATGACAGACAATTGATTAGACAATATAGGTACATATAAATTCATTGTAAAAGGTACGAGATCTAAACTATACTAACGTGATGTAACATATAATCAAAATGAGATTTGATAATTACCTTATGAAATAGCCTAAGATTCATACCTTGAACGATTAAATAGCTCCTAGATTTAACCGAAGCAGCCTTTAGATTTTGCTACGATCTAGATGCAAACACCACCTTGCATTAATTTATTTTGTTTCGATTTGCTTTTGGGAATTTTATTGTCTTGGATCCATGGAATATTTTGCTAGAATGAACAAGAGAGAAGCTACCAAAACAATGGAAATTCATATGTTTAAGTAGGCATTTAACAAGTGGAAAAAGTGGAGGACTTTTTTCCTTCCTTTAACCCATTCATTTAGCACCATATCATAAAAAAAATTGAATACTTCAGCCCGCTCTTGTCATGTTATTTTTGGCTAAAAATATAGAGGAGGGGGAGAAACAATGATAATTAATTATGTTTGAGTAGGCATTTAACAAGAGGAAAATGTGGAGATTCTCCTTAACTCATTCATTTAATACCATTTAGAAACAATTTTGAACATTCAAACTCTCTCCTTTTGCAGACTATGGTCGGTACCGCTAGAGCCTTGATGGGCCTTCAACCTAAAACTCATTTAACAATTACTCGATTTAAGTCAAATTTGATTATTTTATCGATATCGTATATCGATACACACATATATAACTTTTATATATGCATCTTATTAAATACCATAGGTGTTCAAAAATAAAATAAAGTTTTAATATTAATTATTCATAAATATTGATTAATCTTATTAATTCATAAAAATCATAAATTAATTAAATCGTGTGGTACTTCAAAGTATTCATCATTACTGTCGTGTGATTCAAAAGTGTAAATTCATTCGGCGATTAATGTTGAACAATTCGAATATAATATTAACATTCACACGTCATATTTTTGATAAAACCCAATTTTACTATTTTAAGCGATACCCTATAGTAATGATTATTTACACAAATTCTCTTCGTCAAAACTATATTAATTTAAGACTTACGGAATTTGGCTCTAGTCAAAATTTCAATATCGTCCATATTTAACATGTTTAGTCCAAACACAAAGTCATTAGTTTAATAATAACAATTATTATCAATCGTACTGCTCTAGCTAGAGACTGATTTTAAGCTGACTGCAGTTGACCGTAACACTAACCTCTTGTAATTAAAGAGACAAACTCTCTATTGAATCATGTTTGACTTCTAGTTCTTCAATTCGTACCTAACTATAGTTGTTCGATGGATCACGTGCCCTGATTTAACTATAATCAAAGTAGAATATCCATATTAAAGTTCCACGGTATTCTCAAGTCAGCAAACTGTGTAACCTTGTCACTATGAGATCTCTTGTTTGACCTTCGTTGTAATTAACCAACAGCATAGTCACGAGTGAGTAATTCCCTAATTATCCAATAACTATTAGTATCCAACCCCTTGGTGCCTCTATAGCCACAAGTAATACACTACCCAACATTTAGAGAGCATTACGTACTTTGGTATCAACAGATGTATCGATATCATTTCTTAGAACATCATAATCAGGAAATTTAAAACAAAATTTTATTTTACCTTGTGATTATTTACTCATGGTTATAACCATTTGCAACTACAATCACATAGCATTTCTTTTAAGAATTTTCTTATTTATATTTTAAATTAACTACTTAATTAAGTATGTCACTATAACAACCTGCCTTTCTGACTCTCAAAAGTCGATACTAGTGCATTCACGGTATTCACGTACCAAATATCCAAGTGCCGGAAAGACAGATAGTTGGAAAAAAGGAAATAAAAGACAGAATAGAATCTTCACATCGTGATGAGTAATATATAATATACAATAGATCTTTACAAAAGAAACTGTAATTTACATACATCAACCAGAGTAATTATCCATCATCAGTTGGACAGCTATAACAACTTGTCCTCACAAATGCTGATAAATATAAATAATTAATGCAACGGAAATAAAATATGTGTGAATACATCTTGAACGTACCCGACTCATCTCCCAAAGCTCCATAGCATCCAAACTAATTCTGGAAACAAGCTTTGGCTGACCAACCATTATATGAAAATAACGCCCAAATCAGTCTGGTAAACAGCGTGGGAAACACACATCATATGGATTTTAATGTTATAAAACCTTTCAAAAATAAAGTATCTCGTAAGACCACGCCGTAGATATACGACAACCAAATCATTTTGAATAGAAAATCTTGTGATATTATAATAATCTCTAGGGTTTAAAATAAATATATATAAAATAGCTAGAATGCTTGTATCTCACGTTCCAGCATAGTTAGGCACAACTATGTAAGGCACTTATTGAAGAATAGATTTCATCAATGATAAGGCTACTGGCATACCGCATATCACAGTACACCTCTATAAAATGTACCGAGAACCTCACATGGACCCCTTGGCACCACAGGATAACCTACCTCTTATTGGATAGTACCGAATATGTCATCACCTCAGTTGCTTTGCAACCTTTTTCTGAGAGCTCTCATGCACGTACCAAATCCATAATTTCGTAAATAGTGATCTAGAAGGGTGATGCCCACACCTTAATGGTTGCGAACCACATAGCTATGTTGGATATCCCTTATTTTAGTCATTTCCGGTTGTGAAGCTTGAGGCTACATTTTATCTTTTTAGCAGATCCCACTTGGAATGCTAACACTGCTCTTCAAGCAACAATGCAATGCCAACATTTATCCATACAAGTTGTTCTACGACTGAATAAATCGAAGGCACTATTTCTACTACATTCATTTTTGAATCACCCTTAGGGTTAGTAGTAAGTAACCCTTGCGCTTCAAAGAGATCTATCTTCGATTCCATCATCTTTAGGATGTCTCACATTCGACGCTTATGCTGGTTCGAAGTGGTTTTCAGATAAAATATCCGATCTAAATCTCCTCGAACCAAGAAATGATAGTTTTAAAAAACTGGCAAACATTTGATAGTCAGTTATTTAACTATCAAATAAACAAACAATCAAATCAGAGATTTAATCAAGCATGGTTAAGCATAAAACAACCACTAAGCCTCTTTAATTAATCTGTTCATTAATTAAAACCACTTTGTAAATTCTTGTATTAAAATACTTTTACAAAGATATATTCGCAAACCCTTCTCTACTCTCTTCAATATTTAAAAAAGTATTGATATACTCATCTCTACTGTATAAGTATACTCACAAATATTTCACTTCCAAAACTAAAAAAAAATTCCATATACTTATCTCAATAGTACAAGTACATTCGCAAATCTTAAGAACGAATTTATTTCCAAAGCCATATTTAATTGGGTTAAACAAATGTAACTTAAACATTGATAAAAATAAACCCAAAGCACCTTCCTTTTGGTATAAGTAAATAAATTGTATACAAATTCGATCAAATATACTTATAACCACTTTCCAATTTCAAACGGTACTATACTTCGATTAACAATGATGTCGGACAAGTTAGAAAACTATCCTCACCTTGACACACATTCTTATTTCTCAAGATAGAGACAAGTTTCCATACCTCGGAATTTGGTGCTAAGTATGAAAAGAATACTTTCCATACCACCATAAATTAAAATGATCATTTATAAAAATCAAATCTCATTACTTATTTTTAGAAAATTCCTTTTGAAAATATTTACAAATCTCTTTTGATTACTTACAAAACTCTTTTCTATTTATAAAACTCATTTTATAAATCTTCAAATATAATTATAAAACTTCTTTTATAAATCTTTAAATATAATTATATGCTCTTTTTATAAATCTTTAAATATAACTGTAAGCCCCTTTTATAAAACTCCTAATAAAATTCCTTTTATAAATCCTATATATTTAACATAAATCTTTGTTTTCATGATAGGGCCAAATACTTCCATAAACATCATTTCATATATTACCATAAATCACAAATGGAATTTACTATTCTAATTTAACAAAATGATATAAATTTCCCTTTTATAAAATATCATTCATAAATCCATTCTTTTATGCATAAAATACCATTTATAAAACTATCTTTTTATTTATAAAATAATATTTAAAAATCTATCCTTTTATACAACATTTGATATAAAAACATTTCATAAATATTTATTCTGAAATATTTCTATCTTCTTTTAAAATAGAATCACTTTAATATAATAGATAAACTCCTTTATTTTATTTTAAAATAAACATTCATTATTATAACAACTTTTCTATAAAAATAAACATTTTCCAAAATAATTTTAAAACATTTACAGAAAGGTTAGAGAAAATAGAATAGTACAATAACTATTGTTAAAATAAAATATCATGGAAAAATCCAAAAGTCATATTAAAAATCTTTTCCGAATCAAAACAATTTCCAGGTCAAAACAGCAATTAATAATGTTTCAGAATACTATAACGAGGCCAATAGATACCATAACACTTAACCATTGCTATTACTATCTTTTCGCTAAAAATGTTAAACGGTTAACATATGTCAATATCATATCCAATATGGTCAAACTATTATAATTTTTGCATTTAGCCATTTATATAATAGATATATAACTGAGATTAAAATCAACAGGTATATAACTAAAACTAAAAATCACAGCAGCGAGAAATTCGGATTTCTCTACAAAATTCCCTGTATTTCATTTTATATGTCAATCACCTTTTTTAAGTGGAAATTCAACCCAACCAAACTAATAATTCATCCAACCACAAAATAATAATTTATACCCACTATATATCATTATAGTAATCATTCGGAGGTGAGTTAACTCATTGAAATTCCAATGGACGCTTAGGCATTCTGTTTTGATCTAAATTCGAATGACCTTCGATTTATCCTAAAATTCAACTTGCTTCAAAAGTCAACAAAACAAATTGCAATGCGTAAATATCGTTCCTACGAGCGCAAGGCAAAAGACTGCATCTCGGCTAGACCTCGTATGAGAAAGTTATGCATTTTATAAGATTTTGGATTAAATAATTAGTTTCGAAACTAAATTACATTAGTTAATTACAATCAGCCCTCTAATCTATTTCTTCCCCAATCACTCTAATACCCCCTGTGCACGTTCCTGTACTGAGCTCTAATCCACCGTGCATCTACGCCACCATTCCTTCAATACTTGATGAAACCGAGATCTGAAAACTCCGCCGTGCTCCACGTCACGAGATCTCTGTATCCATCCCTTCTTGCTGCATTTGATCCATCGTACCCAAAACGAGATAAGACAACACCACTCGACCTACAGGTCATGCCATTCAAAGCTCCATCGAAACTTGCTTTGTCCAAGTGGTTAATTGATTCGGCTTTGGTGCAGGATGTCACAAGTTCAAAACTTGCTTTTGAACGTTTATTTGACATGGGATATGTTGTCCTAATGATTTGTTGTATATAAAGTACCAGTTCAAAAAAAAAGCTCCATCGAGCTTCACCAAATTCTGACGGAAGCTGCTCCTCCATGCCATAAACCTAATGCAACCAACCCCAACCATTGTCGTCGCCTATAACCTAAGAAATCGCTAACCTATTTACCATCATCTCACATCCCAACTGTCGATCATCCCAAAACATCACCACACCCATCCAAACCTATATAGGTTTGTAGATCGAGACCCTATTGAGTTTAAAGAATTAAACTTTTATTTTTTTGTTGAGTAAATCTTTGGAACTTTTGAAGAAGATGTTTGCTTTTGATTTTGTTTCTTTTTGTTTATTGGAACATGAAAATGAAAAGGAGTGAGGGAAAAAGAAAAGTCAAGTTGTTGAATTGTGTAAGCGTCGAAGTTAGCTAAATTTTGAAATTTCTAGCATCTCGTCATACAAAATTTCGTTCGTGTACAAGCCACGAACAACAAACAAAAATATAAACACGTACAAAAATGCGACGCGATCCCAAAACAGTAATAATATACACTAGTTATCTAATTTTGTAAAATCATATAAATGACATCATTTGCCAAAAATTGTCAGACGACAATTTAATTATTTTTCAAATTAAAAATTATGAAAAAATCAAATAAATTAAATTAAAAAATACTATAATAAAAATCGAGTCGTTATATTAAAAATTAAATTTATTTATCAAATTTGAATTAAATCTGAATATTTAAATAAATTAAACATTCTCATTCGAAATGTTAAAAGTTTTGGGCTTTTATGGTCACTATATACACAATATATAATAAAAATCAAATACCTTTACTATGATACATACTACAAATTACATCATTATTGATTGATTCTAACTTTCTCTTTTACAAACATTTAATTGACACATATTACAATTATATTTAAAATGACAAAGAGAAAAATATTAACTTGGTCAATGTATACATATATAGTTTTTGGGATTTATATCAAACATGTGTGTGTGTGTGTGTGTGTATATATATATATATATTATTGCCTCAATTTTAAATTGTTCAATCAAAATAATTTTTTGAAGGAAAAAAATGTTTTTAAAACACATACCTTAACAGTATAAAATATAAATGTTTAAACACACACACACACACATATGTCTGTGTGTGTATTGATTCAAAAATAATTTCCAGTTGATTCAAAAAAATATCTTTATTACACTAAATCTTTCTCATGTATTTGCACATATGTATATACATAAATGTGTGTGTACATGAAGCTTCAACCCAAAAATAAAAAATGTTTTTTAAACAATCAAAATATTATAAAACCAAAATTGCATGCATCAAATCAAACAATATATCAACAATCTCTATATTTTGGATTGATTAAAATTAAAAAAAACATATCTAAATCACTATATTATATAATATGTTTAGAATATTATTGTCAGTAATTTCAAAAATAGATTCACAACCTAAAACATTGTTTTATGCATAAATAAATTTTGGTTTTAGTTTGTCGAGTTGAAACAAATCAAATCATTGAACAAGTTGTTTAAATTGTATTACTAATTCTAAATCAAGGTGAGGCAATAATATATACACATAAAATTGTGATAAGTATATTAAATCTAAGAAAACAAATCAAATTTGGAATACACCTTTAAGATCTATCTAAAAAGTGACATTTTGATTTAGAAAACCCTCATTAGTTCTTCAAATCCACACCCAACTTTGCAGAATAAGGATGAACTATGTAGCCTTTATATTTATTTAATGTTTTGATTTGTTTTACAATTGATATTTTTCAGAAAACGGGAAAGGCATTTTCGACCGTGGTTGAAGGAGAAAGGAGGAAATGAATGAAAAGAATTTTTTTAAGGGAGGAATAGAAACCTTTTCTATTATTTCTATAAAACCTTCCACTTTTAATTTATAATCAATTTCCTATCAAGCCAATTCTTCTCCCTTCCTTGCATGCTCTGGCAAGAAGTCCCCTTGCATGGACTGAATTTCCAAAAAAGTTGTTAAATAATTAACTGTATTCAATTCCCGTTTAAACCATATCTATATTGTATACCGGTACGTGCATATATAACTTTTATATATACATTCAAGCAATTATTATCAACAACAAAAAGAATCAAAATTCATAATTAAGTTTTTTTACATACTTATTAATTTATAACATTTTATAAACCAATTAAATCATGTGGTTTTTCATAGAATTCAAATACGGTTGTGAGACTCAAAGGTGTGAATTCAGTCAACGATTAATGTTGAAATATTCAAATATTAACTTTCCCACATCACCTTAGCTAGTGATGTGATAATTAGGCCAAGTTCATCACTTACAGATATTCTCGGTTAAATCCAGCTTTTCATTTTTAAGCGGTACCTTTTAGTAACAATAATGTACATACATTCTCTTCATCAACACTATATCACTTTTGGTTTTATGGAATTTGATTTTGATCAAAATTCTAATATTATCCATACTCAACTCGTTTAGTCCATAAACAAAGTCCTTGGTTCAAAAATAACATTTATTATTAACTGTATTACTCCGACCACATATTTTTACTTTGAATTGACTACGGTTGACCAAGACATGAACCTTATATAACCGAGGAGACAAATTCTCCATCGAATAAAATTTCACTTTTAATGCTTTAATTTAGACACAACTGTAGTCACTCAATGGACGCTATGCCATGATCTCACTATAATCAAAGTGGAATATGCACATCGAAGCTCAATGGTATTTTCAAGTCGAGAGAATAGTGTAATATCGTCACTCCAAATTTCTTGTTTGATCTAGTTTTTATTAACTACCGAAAAATCTTAGGTGAGTCATTCCATAGTTATCCAATAACTATTAGTAAACAAACCAACGATTCCCCTAACAACCATGAGTAATGCACAACCAACAGTTGGAGAGCATTACATACTCTGGTCCTAATGGTTATATCGATATCCTATCTCGAAATATCTCGAGTAAGAATATTTGAAATAATATGTTATTTTATATTATGATAATTCTCTCATAATTTTAACTCGTTGTAATTATTATCACATGCCATATCATTTAAAAAATTTCTATTTTATGTACTTATATTAATTACTTAATTGATCTATCATAAATATAATAAGTATATAATAGAAAACAAACACCTTCTATTTCGAACAAGATTTCATTACAGAGTTAATAATTTATAATGAATTACATAATTGTCCTTAGGATGTACCCTTAACTCTCTCAATCTTCCACTTGCACTTATGACCAATTATGAAATCTAAGTTTCTTCCCCTCGATCAGATTGTTTAGAACTGGTTGAGCCAGGCCTTTTGTAAATGGGTCTACTATGTTGTCCTTAGTATCTACTCTTCCAATGACCACTTCTTTGTCTTTAATAAACTTCCTTATTAAGTAGAACTTTCAAAGAATGTGTCTTGATTTTTTGTGAGCTCTTGGTTCCTCTGCGATCTTTATCATGGCATTGTTATCAAATAGCAATGTTATGGGTTTCTCAATGTTTGGAAACACCCCTAACTTAGCGATAAATTTGCGCATCCACACTGCTTCTTTGAGTGCAATGTATTCGGCCTCCATCGTTGAATCAATTATATTTGGAACTTTTCCAACTAACCGCTCCACCATTCAATGTAAATACATAGCCAGACACCAATTTACTACTATATGGAATTTGTATACCCCTTCATAAGGACGTCTTCATTCCCATATATAAGACTAAGTCCTCGGTATTTCTAAAATAATTAAGAACACACTTCATTGTCATCCAATGTTTTTCTCCAAGATTAGACTGACATCGGCTTACACATCCTAAAGATAAGCAACATCTGGTCTAGTACACACATAATGTACATGATGGAACCAATTGAGGGTACATATGGTATCCTCTTCATACGCTCCTTTTCCTCATTAGTATGAGGAGCATCCTTCTTAGAAACAATTCTAGACTAGGTTGGAATTTTTTTGCATATGGAATTCTTCATACTAGATGTTTTCAATATGATATCTTTGTATAGGGATTGAGACAATCCAAGCAACCTTTTAGATCTGTCTCTATAGATTCTAATACTAAGTATATAGGTTACTTCTCCTATATGCTTCAAGGAAAATTTCTTGGAAAACCATGCTTTTACCAATTGCAAAAACATAATGTCATTGTCAATTATGAGCAAATTGTTGATATACAAGATTAAGAACACAATCACACTTCCCTATTATTTTTTATATATGCACTCATCCTCTCTGTTCGGATTAAACCAAACCATTTATCATTTTATCAAAACACTCATTCCAACTTCTTGAAGCTTGCTTAAGATCATAAATCGATTTTAATAATTTTCATGCCTTACCCTCACTCCCACCGACCTCGAAACCCTCGGGTTACGACATGTAACAACCCGAAATTTTAGTTATTGAATTTTGAATGTTTAATTAAATTTAACTATTTAAATAATTGGGCTTTGGAATTTAATAATTTATAATTAAAATATTGTAATTATTTAAATATTTGAATTGTGAATTAAATATTAATTAAATGGATTTAATAATTTTATTTAACTCCTTTTATTAATAAATAATATTGATGAATTCAATTTGTAAATTTATTTACATATATAAATAGAATGGATAAATATTGTTATTGGATCAAAAATATAAAACAATATTTTAATATGTGAAATAGTCATTTTGGGGCACTGTCTCGGATTTTGTTGAAACCAGTGCCATTAGAACCAGAATAATAAACTGTTGTATGCCTTTTCGAGTTTTATAATGATCAGGCATACCATTTGGTAGTGTGAGCTCAAAATGCACTGCAATTAATTTTAAATATAATTTTATTTAAAAAGTTAACTTCCGTTTACTTTGGAATTAGGTCTCAAAAATAGTTCCATTGCATTTGGAATAGGGATATTTGGTATAGAATGCCAGTCGGCACGCTTCGATTGGAGTTCGAGATTTTTGGGTATTTATTGTCAAATATTATCGAATAAAATAATAGAAATCAAATCTTTTCAAACCATACCCATCTATCTCAGCCCATATCTCCACTGTTCAGCCCTTATCTCCCACGCACTGTCCATACCCCTCCTCCCTTATATAATGTAGTTTGGAAACAAAA
Source organism: Allium cepa (assembly GCA_030765085.1). Taxonomy (NCBI): domain Eukaryota; kingdom Viridiplantae; phylum Streptophyta; class Magnoliopsida; order Asparagales; family Amaryllidaceae; genus Allium; species Allium cepa. Next base: position 225,459,549 of record CM060928.1, read on the forward strand.
GAAAGTCTCCCTTTTGCATATCAAAACTTTAAAAATTAAAATCAAATTAAATACTTTATGGAAAATTGCAATTCTTGATTCCATAAGTTCATCTAGGCAAGAGCTTCGATCCCGTACCTATTTGCCTCGCGCGTCACTATTTTAAGGAGCTCGAAGTTTGGGCAGCAGAGTTAGGGCTTGCAATTTAAGGCGATTTAGGTAACATTGGTTCGAATGGTAGGTGGAATTGAACTCGTGGTGACTTGGAGTGTAGACGGTGATCAAATGGAGGCGCTCCATCGCCGTTTGGGGGTTGCATCCATGTACGGATGAAAGCAAGAGCAGCAGGTTGAGAAAATTTGGGTGGACACGGAGGTGAAGTGGTTGTGTTGGTCGCGAAGCTCACGCGTAGAAAAGTTCAACGGTGGAAACGGTTCATCAAAAAAAGGTCCAGAGCTCGGTATCACTGCATATGTATGCACGACCATGGTGGGTTATGTGTGTCCTGTGCATGATTGATAATTGGTGAATAGGGATTAAGTTTGTAATTAGGGAAAAGGTAGTTAATTAAGTTATTAATTAATTTAATTTAATCGATAACATGTAATTCGAATAATTTTTGCATACGAGGTCGGATCGAACACCGTTTGTTGCGTTGCACTCGTATGGACATTATTTTCACAATGAAGTTGGTTTAGTTGGAGTTGGAGCTAGTGGAATTTTTAGCTAAAATCGAACGCCTATTCGGTTTTTGTCCGAACCGGAATGCATCGGTGAAAAACTGGAATCAATGCGAGTTTAACTCACATTCAAATTCACCATACCATATCTATGATGCTATAAATAATTACTGACTACTTGGATGTTAGTTGAATTGTTTAATTGATTGTTTGGTTGAATCTTTATTTGGAAAGTGGATGACATATTAACTTGATTACTATGGACCTATATGTTTATAAGTATATTATATGTAACCATTGTTTTGCAGGGAAAATTTGTAGAGAGACCCGGAGGGGTTTCTCGCCAGTAATTATTTACAATCTTATGCTGTTGTATTGATATTTAATTGAAATAAATCTTGATATTCCATTTAAATTGTTTAAATGCCGTAATAGCGATTTTCGCTATACCGTCATTTATTGACTTTCATCTTCAAAACCCTGTCATGTGTGTTTTGACCTTGAGCTTGTGTATTCACTAGATAGAATTTTAAAATTCATAAATTATTTTGATTAATGATAATTTAAATTAATTAATAATTTTAACTAATTATTTTGAAATTAATTACTCAATTTCTTTAATAATGTTTAAAATTGGTTTATTTTTGATTTAAATGAGATTGGATTTAATTAATCATTTTAACTGATGATCGTTTGAGTTTAATCAAATATTTAATTAATGATAATGGAGTTTAGCTAATCATTTTAATTAATGATATTTTAATTTAATAATCATTTTAATTAATGATATTTAAAAATAATTAATCATTTAAAAAATGATATTTTAATTTAATTAATCATTTTTAGTGAATGATGTTTTGAAATTTATCAATCTATTTGATTAATGAGATTTGAATTTAGTTAGATCATTTTAATTAATAATTTTAAACTTTTATTAATCATTTTGAGTAATGATTGTTTTAAATTTAATTAATAGTTTTAACTAATGATATTTGAAATTTAGTTAATCATTTTAATTAATGATGCTTTATAGTTAGTTAATCATTTTAACAAATGACGTTTTGTATTTAATTTATCATTTCAACTAATGATGTTTGAATTTAATTAATCCAATTAATTAACAACGATTTAAACTTAATTTAATGTTTAATTAATGGCATTTGAAATCATTTAATCATTTTAATTAATGATGTTTGAGATTAATTATTAGTTTTAATTAATGATTATTTGAATTTAGTAAATATTTTAAACAATTATATTTAAATTAATTTAATTTAATAAAAGTGATTAGAGTGAATTAACTAATTTGATGAAAGTGTTTTAAAATTCATAAACTTATTTAATTAGGGTTTTAAAGTTAATTTACTGATGATATAAAAGTGTTTTGGAAATAATTAACTATTTATTTAAAATAATTGATTTATTTATTTAAAAGAGATTATAAATGTGATTAATTTTCTTTCATGATAATTAATATTGTTTAAAATTTATAAAGATATTTAAATTGTTTTATTTTTTTGGACAATAAATATTGTTTTAAATCTACAAATGATGGTTTTAATGAGAAATCCTTTAAAAGGAATTATTTATAAATAAAGTTAAGGGTAAATTGTTTAGGTTATAATAAACGTGTTTTAATGACATTTGTTTTTTTTATACACTTAGTGTTATAAATTTTATCTTATAACAAGAACATTTTTAAAGAGTATTTCCAAAGTGTTTTTACCAATATTTATAATATGGAAATCAAGCATAAGTTCAGTTTTAAAAATTAAAGTTCGATTCAGTTATGAAAAAGTAATTCCATGAACGATATTGCTTATATGGAACGGATCTGGTCATAATTTTAACGCTAAACATTGAGGCTTTGACCCATTTCTGTCTCAAAGGTTAAAAATGTCATCAAGGCGATGCCTAGAGGTAAAGCTATCTCAACTTTCTTTGCACTTGCTTGGAATCAACAAGTAGCGCTAGATATATGATATTTAATTTTCTATATACGATCAATTTAGTTGTCCTCGATAGTTAATTTATTAATTATCGGATTTCAGCTTTCTTCACGCTATATCGTCACCTTAAAAATGATTTTCTGCTCTTTGAGCTTTGTTATCCCTTGTCGAAAATGACTAAAACTAAAGCACAAGAGAGGGCTAAGCTATGTTGGGTTGCTCCCATTAGGGTATTTTCACATCTCACCTAGATTTTGGTATACCATCACTTAAAAACAGTTATGATTTAGATGTGAAATATTTGGATACTCGGTAAGGTTGGTAGGATCCGTCTTGGAGGTTTCCAGAGATGTCATAGAGTAAATGAGCTTCTCGACAGTATATTACTAGAGGTATACTTCAAGATGTTTGCAATTTCCTAGTCATTTGTTGAAAATTTTCCTTTCCTTATTTGATTCAAACATTTGAAACTATTTTTCTTTTACTGCAACGAGACAACCACTCTTCACAGTGTTTAATTATTGGTTTTGTCCATTCTATCAAGTTTAGACTGTTATCTTATTTTACCCATTCTGTTTAGTTTGGATTTTGCTCAGATTATCTTCATTTATTCAGGTCATGTTTTATTACTATTTATTCCTATTCTTATTTGGATTTATTTCCTGTCGTATATCTTTACTCTTTCCTTTATGGATGATATTCATGTAAGGTAAAAACCCATTCTACCTCAGTGGTGTGTCTTACAGAACTCTTATATGTTCCCCATTATTTGAGTTTTCTCACACTCTTATTTCTAGACCGATTCTGGTGTTATTTTATTATAATTCTTAGGTCAGACCGCCTATTTTTCTATGTTGGCTTTGGTGTTATAGTGATCTTGAAGAGGAGCTGGAGGTTCACCTATCATAGTGTTTTATTTTCCGCTATATTATATTGTATCCCTGTCAGTAATTGTAAGATCAGGACATTATAACTGTCCAACCGACAAGGCTTGTTTTAAACTCTGATATACTCTGTATTTTTCGAGTGACGGTTTTTACCGTCCTTGTTATATTATATGTTGTCGATTCTGCTGTGAGGTTCTAATTTTCTCTGTTCTCTATTTTTTTCTTTCAATTTACTCTAACAATTTGCCCTTTTGTCGACTGGGTGTTCGATATTTGAACACAGTGGTATTATTCGGTGTCGACTTTCGATGGTCAAAAAGACAGGTCGTTACAGCTTGGTATTAGAGCTTAAGGTTAAGGGAGACCTTGGCTTTGATAGCATATAAGTCATTGGAGATATGGTTAGTAATACCCTGGAATGAGTTCGAGAGTATTATATATACGAGAGCGTATTTGTCATTGTAATAAAAACTAATTATGTTAAATGTTCTATTGAGTTATTTATGAATTCTTGTCGATATGTGGGAAGTCATGGCGTCGATATAGATTTCTAAACACTCGAGCAAGGCCAATGGACATGGTATTGAAGTTTTGGAAATTTGGAAAATAAAGTATTTTGCCTAGGATTATATTATATATATAATGGAATAATTTTCAAAATTTTATATAGTTATATGGTGCGTTTGTTTGAATGTGATAATATTTATATATTACCACTACTGTTTGATCAGTCATGCTTGATTAAATTAGGAGCGTTGATTTGCCATTTGTTGATTATTTGCGGTTAGCTTATTTATAAGCGTTTGTTGTTTGAATTTATAAATGAACCCCTTTGTGGATTAATTTTCACAATTAACGATAAGGTGTTCGGAGAAAATATTAAGTTAAAATTCATCTTTTAATAATTGTGAGTTAAGGATTAAACTTTAATAAAAAGTTGTTTAATATAATCTAAATCGTAGGATAAGACCTTTAGAGGATATATATCTGAGAAGATTCTATTATAATAAAGAAGAGTTATTATAATATGAAATGATTTTTATATAAAGGAAATTTTATATAAATTTAGTTTATAAAATATGTTTAAAAAGGTTTGAATCTAAAGTTTGGAATTTTTGAAAAATAATCTCAAGAGGATTTTGAGAAAAGAAATAGGAATATTTTATAACATTTTTAAAAGTAAAAATATTTTGGAAAGTGAAATTTTAATGAAACGCGTTTTCTTTGGGATAACTCAAAGGAAAACATCTTGATTAGTTTTGTGGTAATTTGAGTAATCTTCTAAGCGACGATAAGATGTTTGCTTAAGCGAACATTATGGAGTACTTAGTAAATTATTATTTTTTATCATTATGTGATCGAAATGAGTTAAAATCCGAATGAACCCAAATGTGAGTTTTAATTAATAAATCGTTTGAAGTTATTATATATAAAAATATATGTAGTATGATTTCAAACATGGGTTTTTGAAGTCAAAAACTGAGGTTAAAATTTTAAGTTCCCTAAAAGGGAATTGGTTTCAAAATAAAAAATATTTCCGATAAAATAGTTAAATTGGGTTAAATTGAATATGGAGGTTCTGATAACATTGCTTTATCAAAAAAACATAAATTTTATTTAAAAGATCTAAGCAGTGTAACTAATTAGTGTTATAGGGCCAGTCCATAAAACATCATTCATTTTAACACTCTAAGTTAAAGAAGCCGAGAGGTTTACTCAATTTTAAAAGACCCAAATTTTGATTAGATCTTCACCTAAATGGTGAAAAGTAAAATAAAATTTGTATGAACTCTTAGGATATTGAAGAGTATTATACAAGTAATAAAGTAGAATAAGTTATTATTTGATGTTTTATAAAGAAATGACTTTATAAAATATTTTTTAAACTTAGGTGAAAATTTATGAAATAATTCATAAATAATTTTAGTATTGAATAAAATACTAAGTGGAAATATAAGTGATTTAGAAAAAAAATTAATATAGTAAGCAACTACTAAATTTAGTGTATAACTTTCCACTTTAGCCGAGTGAGTTTGGATAATCTTCTAAGCAATAACCAAAAGGCTAATAAGAAAAACGGTACGCTTAGATAATTATCTATATTTGTGGACAATCAAGAAAGTTTTTAATCTAAGCTAGGATTTTTTTGTAACCCATTTGGCATTTTAAATAATGTTAAGTGTTAGATTTTCCCTGATGGAGTTTGATTGTTTAACTAATAGTGTTGGTTCGTTCCTATATGGAACTTGATTTTTGATTGTGTGATTTTATATAGCATTGTTTATAAAATTTAAAGTTATAGACAAAGGATTTTGAATTGTTGTTATTAGGACCTAAATCCTAGTGATTTTGAAAAAAAAAAATAGATTTTGAAGATTTTCGAAAAGAAATAATGTTTATTCACTTTAGTTGATGTTTTTGGAGGAATCAGAATACCACTTGATGCTCCATGTTGTTTTGATTCTAGAGTTTCACCATACTATATTAGGAGGAATTCCCTTCTTGACATTTTGATTTTTGATTTTTGATTTAATTCCCATTTGTGAACTTAAAAATAAAATTTTGAATTTAAAAACACTAGAATTTAGATTTAAATTTATCGTTTGAAATTATTGGAAGCATAATATTTATTACAGAATATTGTATTTTTTCATGGTATGTAATAAATTTAGAATCTTAAATAGGTTGATGATATTATGCCCCAATTATAGGAAGCCAATTAGCTTTTGTTTTCTTTCGTTGGTTTAGAGCCCGTAGGGGCAGTTTGTAATTGTTCTGATCGAGCTGCACAAAGGAGACGCTACAGAAATTTTCCATAAAATTTTGAGATTTAATTAATAAATTTAATAACACATTTTAATTAATAGTTTTAAACTTAAGGGTTTGGAAACATTTTCTTCCTTGAGAATTTCAAGGACGAAATTCTTTTAAGAAAGGGAGAATGTAACAACCCTGAATTTTGGTCATTGAATTTTGAATGTTTAATTATTTTAAATATTTAAATAATTGGATTCTGGAATTTAATAACTTATAATTAAAATATTGTAATCATTTAAATATTTGAATTGTGAATAAATATTAATTAGATGGATTTAATAATTTTATTTAACTCCTTTTGATTAATAAATAATATTAATTCAATTTGTAAATTTATTTACAAATATAAATAGATCAGATAAATATCGATAATGGATCGAAAATATAAAACGATATTTAAATATGTGAAATAATCATTCCAGAGCACTGTCTCGGGTTTCGGCGAAACCAATGCCATTAGATCTGGAATAATAAATTGTTGAATGCCGCCGAGTTTCGTAATGATCAGATATACTGTTTAGTTGTGTGAGCTCAAAACACATTGCAATTAATTTTATATATAATTTTATTTAAAAAGCTAACTTCTTCATACTTTGGAATAGGGTCTCAAAAATAATTCCATTATGTTAGGAGTATGGGTATTTGGTATAGAACACCATGCTTCGATTGGAGTTTGAAATTTTTGGGTATGTATTGTCAAATATTATCGAATAAAACAATAGAAATCAAATCTTTTCAAGCATAACCATCTATCACAACCTACCTCCATTGTTCAGCCCTTACTCCCCATGCACATCTATACCCTTCCTCCCTTATATAATGCTGCCTATAAATAAAAGAAAAACTCCCTTTTGCATATCAAAACTTCAAAAATTAAAATCAAATTGAATACTTTATGGAAAATTACAATTCTTGATTCTATGAGTTCGTCTAGGCAAGGGCTTCGATCCCATACCAATTTTGTCTTGCGCATCACTATTTTAGGGAGCTCAAAGTTTGGGCAGTGGAGCTAGGGCTTGCAATTTTAGGCGATTTAGGTGACGTTGGTTCGAATGGTGGGCAGAATCGAACTCGTGGTGACTTGGAGTGCCAACGATGATCGAATGGAGGTGCTCTAGGGGATGTGTCCATGTCCGAACAAGAGTAAAAGGAGTAGGTCAGAAATGTTTATGGGGACACGGAGGTGAAGTTATTGGGTTTATCGCAAAGCTCGCGCGTAGAAAAGTTCGATGATGGAAACAGCTCGTCAAACGGAGGTCCAGAGCTCCGTATCATTGCATATGCATGCACGACCATAATAGGTTATGTGTTGTTAGTCCGTGAGATGAGTCGTCATCAAAAAGGGGGAGATTGTTAGTCCGTGAGATGATGGTTTTGATGACAACAACCTTAGAATAGATTATAAAATATAAATACTGACATTATAAGTTTAGATATATATGTATATGCATGATTTAACCATGCAGGTACCAAGAATGAAGACGGTATAGTATAGAGATTCAAGATATCGAGATAGAAGACTCATGAGTATCAAGATTATCAAGAGTTCAAGATTTCAAGCATAAATATTTTTATTAGTAATTTTTGTTAAAACTCGTAGAAAAGCACTGGCATCTTAATTCCAATTTATTCATGGAATGAAATCCACTTCGAGCCTGTTAAAGGGATGGAACCCTAAGTAGGATGGAACCTATGAAAATCTAGTGGAACATTGTTTTGTATCCACTAATTTTAATTCAAATGATTTTACAAAATTATCTTGTCTTCAAAATGATTTCAAAACTTTCCTTTTAAAAACATCAAAACCCTCTATCCTGATTTTAAATAATTTTAGTCTCAAAATTATCCTTAATTTCAAAGTCAAATTACTCCTGATTTTAAACTTTCCTTTTGAATTATATATTTAACTTTTATACTTAGATTTAAATATAAAATTATAGTTAAAATCTATATATATTATTCTCTATATTTACTTATGAATTTTAACTATAGTCAAGTATATTTGTAAAGTTTAAAATAGTTTTAATATAAGATAAAGGTTGTTTTCAAAGAAAATCAAATCACCAAAAATTGCTATGGGATGTCGACATGCCTAGGGTAACCATGTCGACAGGGTGTCAGTTGGTTTCAAAATTCAAATTTCAAAAGAAGTGTCAATTTGTCATATCTGTAACGACCTAGAATTTTTATTAATTAAAATTTGAATATTTAATTAATTTTAAATATTAATAAGTGAAATTAATAAGTCGAATAAATTTTATTTTGAATAATTGGATTAAATTGAATAATTAAATCGATGATTTAATAGTGAAAATATAGAAATAATTGAAAATTGGGTTAAATATGATTGAAATTGATTTGTAAAATTTTATTTTATCATGTTGGAGTTAGAATGATGTTATAGAACTTTTAAAATCGAATTAAAGGTTAATTTGTGAAAATTTAATATTTAATCGACTAGTGAAATTAGCCATTTTTCAAACAGTCTCGGATTTCGACGAAACTAGTTTCATCGGATCCGTAATGTGATATTATTGTATGGTTTCAAATTTCGTGTCAATTGGATTTACCGTTTGTCCGGTGCAAGCTAAAACGTCTAAAAAATCGTTTAATCGGTTTAATTTTAAATCGAACGTTTATTACCATAACTCGCACAGATGACCGAATTAGCTCTCGAAACACGTTCCATTGTGTCCGAAACGCGAGATAAACCGTAGAAACGCCGGTCACCGTGTGTAAATCGGAGTTTGGAAATTCCGGAATGAATAGTGTTCGATAGATTTCTATAAATAGCCCCCCTTTCTTCACAAAAAAAAAGGGTTTAAAACCCTAGCCGCCGGCTATGAAACCAAAGGCCAGAAATTCGTTGATTTCCTCCCTTAATTACTTCTAATCCATCAACAATTAGCCAATGTTCTCAGCTAACAAATTGTAGAGCGATATGAGGGCTTTAAATCTATTGGAGATGATCGTGTCTCGTGTAGCGTGGAAGGAGAAATCATGGCCGAAAGGGGTTCGGTTGGACGCGATTTTCGAGGGGGAAGAGGCAGCCGAGTTCCACATGGTTGTAGCTGTAGGTGGTACTTGAGTAGTGCTTCGAGATGGCACAATCCGATCGAAGTGAAAAAGCTCGAGCTTGGGACGGCTAGTAGGGTTTTCACGGCGTGTTTGGGTTCCTGATGCTCGTGTTTACCTGATGATGGAAGATGAAGCAAGGACGGCTGTGATTTGGAGGCAATGGATCCAAGGGCTATGATTCTAATTTAGGTTAAAGAAAATATAAATTGTTGTAAACTAGTTTATTAAAAAAATTCGTGAAACTTTGAAAAATCATATCTTTTTCATACGAGGTCGAAAACGCGCGAAACCAGTTGCATTGGAATCGTATGGACGAGCACTACGCAATGGAATTGGATTGGAGTCATTTGGAGTTAGTGAGAATTTCGGGTAAAATTAAACGCACGTTTAATTTTATTCGAAATAAATCGCTAAAACGAAATTGAAATCAAGGTGAGAACTTCTCGCTCAATCGAATCGTTTTCGATTTTAATTTTAAATAGTTAGATTTAAAATTCTTGAATGCATGTTTGAATGATGATTTTTATTTATTGATTGTTAAAATAGACATTATGCGCCGTTAGTAAGCGGATGTTATTTATTAAAAACATATACCGCGAATATTTCATAAACAGTGAAATTGGTATTATTTATGTACTTAGAATTGATTTCCCGCAGTATATAGCGGATGAGACCCTATTGCGCCGTCTGTTAAGCGGATAATATTTTAAATCCCATATACCGTGATAATTTCGTACTGGAACGGAATTAGTATTGTGCTAACATTTGTGGATGCAGGAAAACAGGTTGGAGGGATCCAACTGGATTCCTCAACAATATTTATTTGATTTTGGATATTTTGATATTCGTTGATTATCATATCGATATATGATGTCGTTGTTGTCGTGATTGACTATTTGGTGTGTAGCATCATTGGGCCAAGATTTTGGAATTTTAAAAGGATTTTTAAAATGATTTTTGAAAGCATACGTTTATAAAATATTTTTGGAATTGATCCATTATAAATAAATAACGTTATAATTTTTAATGTTATAAAAAAATTTATGATTTTTGAGAAAGATAGTTAAAAGTTGATTTTTTAAAATATGGGGTTAATGATTTTATAAAATTGTTTAATCGGGATTTTTGAATTTAGTGTAAAAAGTTGAAATATAGGATTTATAAAATTTGATTTTTTTTATATAAATCAAAATGATGAAATTATAAAGGAGTTTGAAGACGTTTTAAAGAATAATATAAATTGATTTATATAAAAGATTTATAAATTGATATTTATAAATTAAAATATTTGAATTGTAAAACAAGTTTTTATAAGTGTTAGAAAGATGTGCAAATGAATTTCATAAATGAATGAAATTTATAGAATTATAAACGATGAAGTTATAAATGGAATTTTATAAGCAGTAGGTTTATAAAATTTGTAAAGTTATTAAAGGAATAAATTTGGGTAAATAAATGAATCTTATAAGTTATAAGATTTATAAATTTGGGAAGTTCAAAGGAACGATTTTTGCAAACAAATAAATTATAAGCATTTAACTTATAATATGGACTTTCGGTATATAATTGAGTTATAAATCGAATAGGTTAATAAAGGAAATTTATAAAAGGAAGTTGTTATAAAATAAATAGAAATGTAAATTATAAACATTGTTTTATAAATCCGCAACGACTTATTTTGATAAGTAAATTGCATAACTTATTAATGGAGTTATATTCACGTTTTAGACAGTGAATAATCCTTTAAAATAAAATGTATAGAAATGATGAAATTGGTTAACAAGCATATTCACGTTTTTGAATAGTGAATAATATGTTAAAGAAAATGTTTTGGATTTGGTGTTTTAAATAGAATTAAAACGATCTAACGATGTTTTTAAATGTGTTGAGATTCGAAACCATAGATTTCAACATTCATTGTTGAAATAGACGTTTTCGAGAAGTAGAAGGAAATGGTGGACTATAACACTGTTGTTATAGTAAATGATTTCCGAAAGGAAATGTTTTATTTAGTATTGGGATTTATATATCTATCTTAAATTCGAATCCATATACTAGTGATTTTGGGACGTTGTAACGATGTTTTACGTAACATTCGTTTTGGCCCAAGTAAATATGGTTAAGAGAATGATTTCCTTAAAGAATGAACTATATACTTAATTTCGATTTGAGTATATTGAATATTTTCCAAAGGTTGAAAATAAATAGATTTGTGAATTACTTATTAATAATTAAGTATGGAAATGTTTTTCCAATGCAAAATGAAACGTTTTGACAATTTATCTTTTTGAAGATAAATTGAAAATGAATAATTGAAATCGTTTATTCATAAATATTTTGAAATATAAATAAATTATGGAATTTATAAAAGAAAAGGGGAATTCGTTTAAAAATAAATATTGATTTATTTTTGAAGTATGGAAATTAATTTACGGATTTGGAACGTAAATATAAAGTAAATCGTTAAGGATTTATTTAATTGGTTTAAATGAACCATGTTGAAATGAAAGTATTTCCGCATAAGGAAATGTTTGAAATTGTTTTCAAAAGTGGTAAAGGTGAAAAGTGATTTGAAAATTGTTTTCAAATGGTTGAAGTGTGAAAATTATATATCTTGTAAAGATACCTTTGGGAAATAAATAATTTGGAAAATTATTTGGAATCTGGTGATGTTGTGCATATCCATTGATAGTTCAATAACCGACTATCAATATTTACCTTTAAATAGGTATTTGTTGTGATTTGCTGAATTTGATGCCACACTTATTTTTAAATTATTGCGCTCGTTATTCGGATTACCCATTCCGAATAGTGATACGACGTAATGGATAGCATTGATGACCGGTGTTGAAGACCGGATATTTTTGAAAGCGAAAGGACAACTCGTCGAATGTCTTTGCATCGATTGGTACCCGGTATAGAGACTCCATATGTGATGGGAAGTCCGGTCGTGATTAGTAAATATCCGGATTGCAAGGACTTCTTTGTAAGTGCCTTCGGTTCTGTTCGAGCCCGGAACAGACTTGTATGGATTGTATGTCTGACATTACAATTGAGATATAAAGCTGATTTCTTTCAAATATATTTCTGTTGGTGGCGGAGAATTTATTCTCTTAGCTTAACACCCTTCTCTGAGACGTACGAGCTCAGAGGTTATGTAGTTGAAGGTCATTAGCAATATATTCCCAATTTGGTAATGTGACATGCTGAGTGTTGCTGTGAAATGATCATTGTTTGATCATTTGTGATATGATCATTTGTTTGATCATTTATCTTTGTGATCATTTCTATGATCATTTGTTGACCCAAAGCACGGCTTTTGTATAAAGCGTGGCTTTGTTGGACGAGACTTCGTCGAGCCTCACATCCCGAAATGGTCAAAACAGGAAAGATGCAGCAAGGTTATGAGGGGTAGCTCCCTTTAGGGTATGTGCATTTCCTTCTGGAAAAGGATGGTATCATGGTATGGAGCCCAGATACTTACTCATGTTCAAACACTTTATTTATGATTGTGTGATGTTGGTGACGAGTGCTCGGTTAGAGGTCCCAAAGGATCGGGGGATGGCATACTCGTGTCAGTTGTTACCTAGTTTGAAAGGTAACCCGGCCTCGTGTTGGCAGAGATCCAGTTAGGTTCTCGGGGACGTCCTTCCAGAGGCGTTCTCATGTGGCAATGGGAAGTTCCTTGGCCTGACCATTTGTTGGAAATCCAATTCCCAATACGAAACCCTGTACGGTTTTAGTTGTAGAACCTGCCATTTACTTATGGTGGTCACCACTGTTTAGATGGTAGCTATAGTAGGCATACGATAATGGTCGTATGTTGGCTAAGATTTATATTCTACTTTCGAAATTGTTTTATACACTATGCACTAATAATAATATCAAATGTTTCTTTTTAATACGCATCAAGCATCTTTGACTATCATAAGGAGAAATCTCCTCCGATTCTGCGTTTGCATGTGTGTGTGTGCGGGAGGCCTTATGGTAGTCTCATTTTTAAAAGCATTGCGAATTGACTTTAAAAATATTCCTCTATTTTGATTTTAAAAATAAATAAACTGTTTTGAGTTCTCACACCAGTCTTGCTTTGTCTAGGTGAAACGTGATAGGGGGTTCTCGCTTCGTGGTTAGGTGGCGAACGGGAGACTCTTGCCCCCACACGTCCTCTTTACGGGGTTGGTTAGGCGTATGCTGAGACAGTCGAGAGGCTGGCCGTAAAAGCAAGTTTGGGATATCAGTGTAAGCCACGGTGGGGCTGGGATGGTTGCAAAGCCTACCAGTTGTGACCGCTGTCGACGGTTGAAAAGCCTAGATTATTACAAAGTCGTATCAAAGCTTATGGTTAAGCGACAATCATGGTTCTGTTGGGTATTACTCATTAGAGATAGAGTCAGTAGTACTCTAGAATGAGTTTGAGTGTAATAATAGCTATGAGAGCGTATTTGTTAGTGAATATAAAATTGTTTTATATTGTGATGATTGGTTTGTTGAGTGGTATATAGATTCTGGTTAATACGAGTAATTAACGTTGTTGATAGGGATCTCTAAACACTTGTACAGAACAATTCGACACGTTATTGTTTTAAATTGGGTAAATAAAATAATTTTACCTTGATTATATTTTTATATATAAAGGGATAATTTTTCAGAATTATTAAAGTGTATATAAGTTGATTGTTTGGTTGTTGAATAAGATGTTTGAATAATCTAAATAAGAGAATAATTGTATAAGCAAATGAATTACAAGAATTGAATTATAATTAAAGTGATTTACAATTGTGAAATAAACTTATATATAAGAAGTGAAACTATACGAATATATTTATGAATATGAGTTGTAAATAAAAATGAATTTAAAGTTAAATGGAAATTTACTTAGAATTGGAATCTGAATTTATTTATAAGTTGGAATTTAAGTCAAGTAAAAAACCAAGTGATGTTTATAAAATGAAGTATAACTTAAGATATGTTGAATGAAGTTGATTCTGGTATCGAAGTAAATTAATAAAGTTAAGTGATAAATGTGAACTTGAGTTATATAAATGAAATTCAACTTTTGTAATTGAATTGAATGAATGGATTGAATGTAAATCAATTGAATGTAAATTAAGTTGATATGGAATAATGAATGTATGTGTTAATTCATTAAAATCTAATGTTATTGGAAGTTGAATAATTGAATGAAAATCAATTTAATTAAACCAATTGAAAGTAAAGGTGTTAAACCAAATTGAATGAATATAGCAAAGGAATTTGGTGTAATTAATATACATTGGTTGTTATATGATTGTTAGTTGATTGTATATAATTCATTAAGTATTAATGAAATTGGAAGCTAAAGTAATTGAAATCCAATTGGAAGTTAAGTGAATCTTAAATAGAATTGAATTTGATTTGGAAGTGAACCAACTTGAATATGGATTAGTGAATATAAACTAATTGAAAATGAATGTTAGTAAGAACATCCACTGTTAATGAATCAAATGTGATTAAATTGAAAACCTAATTCATTGAATATTAATGAGTATATGGCTGAATATTTATTGGTTATGAATGCTAGTTGGATGATAGTTGGTTGATGGTTGAATATATTGCTTTTATTGCATTTGCTATGTTGGCAAATATAGTTATTATGTTGCTAAATGATGTATATTGATACTATTGTCTATATACATGTTCTCATGTTGTTTGTTGAGTGTTTAGTAGGTGCGGATCGCGTTTGCTTCGCATTTGGAGCTCGCTTTCGCGCTATATTAGCCGTATATGCTCGCTAATAATATATAAGGTACATATCTCGGATTAAATATCGTACTTTTACACTTTTTCCCCGCGGGATGCCTCATCACTTGATGAGATGTATATTTGTGATATATATACTGTCATTTTTTTTCGGATCGAGCCGCGCAAAGGAGACTCAGGCGAAGTTTTTCAAAAATTAAAGGCGTTAGAAAAATTTGGGAATTTTTGGGAAAATTTTGAAAACTTTAACTTTGATTTGGAATTGAAAGTTAAACAATAGTAGTTGTTTTTGAAAAGAATAACTAAGTATGATTTGAGAACTTAGTAAAGTTATTGTAAGAAATTTAACTATGAATTTTGAGAAAATTAATAGATTCTGTGACTTTTCTTACTTGTTAATTTCGAGGACGAAATTCTTTTAAGGGGGGAAGTATGTAACGACCCAGAATCAAATTTGAATATTTAATTAATTTTAAATATTAATAAGTGAAATTAATAAGTCGAATAAATTTTATTTTGAATAATTGGATTTAATTGAATAATTAAATCGATAATTTAATAGTGAAAATACAGAAATAATTGAAAATTGGGTTAAGTATGATTGAAATTGATTTGTAAAATTTAATTTTATCATGTTGGAGTTAGAATGATGTTATAGAACTTTTAAAATCGAATTAAAGGTTAATTTGTGAAAATTTAATATTTTAATATTTAATCGACTAGTGAAATTAGCCATTTTTCAAACAGTCTCGGATTTCGACGAAACCAGTTTCATCGGATCCGTAATATGATATTATTGTATGGTTTCAAATTTCGTACCAATTGGATTTACCGTTTGTCCGGTGCAAGCTAAAACGCCTAGAAAATCGTTTAATCGGTTTAATTTTAAATCGAACGTTTATTGCCATAACTCGCACATATGATCGAATTAGCTCCCGAAACACGTTCCATTGTGTCTGGAACACGGGATAAACCCTAGAAACGCCGGTCACCGCGCGTAAATCGGAGTTTGGAAATTCCGGAATGAATAGTGTTCGATAGATTTCTAAAAACAGCCCCCCTTTCTTCACAAAAAAAAAATTAGGGTTTAAAACCCTAGCCGCCGGCTATGAAACCAAAGGCCAGAAATTCGTCGATTTCCTCCCTTAATTACTTCTAATCCATCAACAATTAGCCAATGTTCTCAACTAACAAATTGTAGAGCGATGTGAGGGCTTTAAATCTATAAGGAGATGATCGTGTCTCGTGTAGCGTGGAAGGAGAAATCATGCCCGAAAGGGGTTCGGTTGGGAGCGATTTTCGAGGGGGAAGAGGCAGCCGAGTTCCACATGGTTGTAGCTATAGGTGGTACTCGAGTAGTGCTTCGAGATGGCGCAATCCGATCGAAGTGAAAAAGCTCGAGCTTGGGGCGGCTAGTAGGGTTTTCACGGCGTGTTTGGGTTCCTCATGCTCGTGTTTACCTGATGATGGAAGTTGAAGCAAGGACGGCTGTGATTTGGAGGCAATGGATCCAAGGGCTATGATTCTAATTTAGGTTAAAGAAAATATAAATTGTTGTAAATTAGTTTATTAAAAAAATTCGTGAAACTTTAAAAAATCATATCTTTTTCATACGAGGTCGAAAACGCGCGAAACCAGTTGCTTTGGAATCGTATGGACGAGCACTACGCAATGAAATTGGATTGGAGTTGTTTGGAGTTAGTGAGAATTTCGGGTAAAATTAAACGCACGTTTAATTTTATTCGAAATAAATCGCTAAAACGAAATTGAAATCAAGGTGAGAACTTCTCACTCAATCGAATCGGTTTCGATTTTAATTTTAAATAGTTAGATTTAAAATTCTTGAATGCATGTTTGAATGATGATTTTTATCTATTGATTGTTAAAATAGACATTATGCGCCGTTAGTAAGCGGATGTTATTTATTAAAAACATATACCGCGAATATTTCATAAACAGTGAAATTGATATTATTTATGTACTTGGAATTGATTTCCCGCAGTATATAGCGGATGAGACCCTATTGCGTCGTCTATTAAGCGGATAATATTTTAAATCTCATATACCGCGATAATTTCGTACTGGAACGGAATTGGTATTGTGCTAACATTTGTGGATGCAGGAAAACAGGTTGGAGGGATCCAACTGGATTCCTCAACAGTATTTATTTGATTTTGGATATTTTGATATTCGTTGATTATCATATCGATATATGATGTCGTTGTTGTCGTGATTGACTATTTGGTGTGTAGCATCATTGAGCCAAGATTTTGGAATTTTAAAAGGATTTTTAAAATGATTTTTGAAAGTATACGTTTATAAAATATTTTTGGAATTGATCCATTATAAACAAATAACGTTATAATTTTTAATGTTATAAAAAAATTTATGATTTTTGAGAAAGATAGTTAAAAGTTGATTTTTTAAAATATGGGATAATGATTTTATAAAATAGTTTAATCGGGATTTTTGAATTCAGTGTAAAAAGTTGAAATATAGGATTTATAAAATTTTATTTTTTTAATATAAATCAAAATGATGAAATTATAAAGGAGTTTAAAGACGTTTTAAAGAATAATATAAATTGATTTATATAAAAGATTTATAAATTGATATTTATAAATTAAAATATTTGAATTGTAAAACAAGTTTTTATAAGTGTTAGAAAGAAGTGCAAATGAATTTCATAAATGAATGAAATTTATAGAATTATAAACGATGAAGTTATAAATGGAATTTTATAAGCAGTAGGTTTATAAAATTTGTAAAGTTATTAAAGGAATAAATTTGGGTAAATAAATGAATCTTATAAGTTGTAAGAGTTATAAATTTGGGAAGTTCAAAGGAACGATTTTTGCAAACAAATAAATTATAAGCATTTAACTTATAATATGAACTTTCGGTATATAATTGAGTTATAAATCGAATAGGTTAATAAAGGAAATTTATAAAAGGAAGTTGTTATAAAATAAATAGAAATGGAAATTATAAACATTGTTTTATAAATCCGCAACGACTTATTTTGATAAGTAAATTGTATAACTTATTAATGGAGTTATATTCACGTTTTAGACAGTGAATAATCCTTTAAAATAAAATGTATAGAAATGATGAAATTGGTTAACAAGCATATTCACGTTTTTGAATAGTGAATAATATGTTAAAGAAAATGTTTTGGATTTGGTGTTTTAAATAGAATTAAAACGATCTAACGATGTTTTTAAATGTGTTGAGATTCGAAACCATAGATTTCAACATTCATTGTTGAAATAGACGTTTTCGAGAAATAGAAGGAAATGGTAGACTATAACACTGTTGTTATAGTAAATGATTTCCGAAAGGAAATGTTTTATTTAGTATTGGGATTTATATATCTATCTTAAATTCGAATCCCTATACTAGTGATTTTGGGACGTTGTAACGATGTTTTACGTAACATTCATTTTGGCCCAAATAAATATGGTTAAGAGAATGATTTCCTTAAAGAATGAACTATATACTTAATTTCGATTTGAGTATATTGAATATTTTCCAAATGTTGAAAATAAATAGATTTGTGAATTACTTATCAATAAATAAGTATGAAAATGTTTTTCCAATGCAAAATGAAACGTTTTGAGAATTTATCTTTTTGAAGATAAATTGAAAATGAATAATTGAAATCGTTTGTTCACAAATATTTTGAAATATAAATTCACTATGGAATTTATAAAAGAAAAGGGGAATTTGTTTAAAAATAAATATTGATTTATTTTTGAAGTATGGAAATTAATTTACGGATTTGGAACGTAAATATAAAGTAAATCGTTAAGGATTTATTTAATTGGTTTAAATGAACCATGTTGAAATGAAAGTATTTCCGCATAAGGAAATGTTTGAAATTGTTTTCAAAAGTGGTAAAGGTGAAAAGTGATTTGAAAATTGTTTTCAAATGGTTGAAGTGTGAAAATTATATATCTTGTAAAGATATCTTTAGGAAATAAATAATTTGGAAAATTATTTGGAATCTGGTGATGTTGTGCATATCCATTGATAGTTCAATAACCGACTATCAATATTTACCTTTGAATAGGTATTTGTTGTGATTTGCTGAATTTGAATGCCACACTTATTTTTAAATTATTGCGCTCGTTATTCGGATTACCCATTCCGAATAGTGATACGACGTAATGGATAGCATTGATGACCAGTGTTGAAGACCGGATATTTTTGAAATCGAAAGGACAACTCGTCGAATGTCTTTGCATCGAATGGTCCCCGGTATAGAGACTCCATATGTGATGGGAAGTCCGGTCGTGATTAGTAAATATCCGGATTGCAAGGACTTCTTTGTAAGTGCCTTCGGTTCTGTTCGAGCCCGGAACAGACTTGTATGGATTGTATGTCTGACATTACAATTGAGATATAAAGCTGATTTCTTTCAAATATATTTCTGTCGGTGGCGGAGAATTTATTCTCTTAGCTTAACACCCTTCTCTGAGACGTACGAGCTCAGAGGTTATGTAGTTGAAGGTCATTAGCAATATATTCCCAATTTGGTAATGTGACATGCTGAGTGTTGCTGTGAAATGATCATTGTTTGATCATTTGTGATATGATCATTTGTTTGATCATTTATCTTTGTGATCATTTCTATGATCATTTGTTGACCCAAAGCACAGCTTTTGTATAAAGCGTGGCTTTGTTGGACGAGACTTCGTCGAGCCTCACATCCCGAAATGGTCAAAACAGGAAAGATGCAGCAAGGTTATGAGGGGTAGCTCCCTTTAAGGTATGTGCATTTCCTTCTGGAAAAGGATGGTATCATGGTATGGAGCCCAAATACTTACTCATGTTGAAACACTTTATTTATGATTGTGTGATGTTGGTGACGAGCGCTCGGTTAAAGGTCCCAAAGGACCGGGGATGGCATACTCGTGTCAGTTGTTACCTAGTTTGAAAGGTAACCTGGCCTCGTGTTGGCAGAGATCCGGTTAGGTTCTCAGGGACGTCCTTCCAGAGGCGTTCTCATGTGGCAATGGGAAGTTCCTTGGCCTGACCATTTATTGGAAATCCAATTCCCAATACGAAACCCTGTACGGTTTTAGTTGTAGAACCTGCCATTTACTTATGGTGGTCACCACTGTTTAGATGGTAGCTATAGTAGGCATACGATAATGGTCGTATGTTGGCTAAGATTTATATTCTACTTTCGAAATTGTTTTATACACTATGCACTAATAATAATATCAAATGTTTCTTTTTAACGCGTATCAAGCATCTTTGACAATCATAAGGAGAAATCTCATCCGATTCTGCGTTTGCATGTGTGTGTGCGGGAGGCCTTTTGGTGGTCTCATTTTTAAAAGCATTGCGAATTGACTTTAAAAATATTCCTCTATTTTGATTTTAAAGATAAATAAACTGTTTTGAGTTCTCACACCAGTCACATGACTGACTCGGAGTTTATTGTTTTCCTTCCTAAACTCTGGGTTCCCACCAATTTCCACACGGGCAGTCAAGAGTTAGGTTTATCAGGATATTCAGGAGTAGCTGGAGGCAAGCTGGATGGCATGGCGTATTACTAGTATATAGTATTTCTTTTCCGCTGTTTGTTGTTGGATGTTGTTGCACACTCTGATGTAATGAAATGAAATGTAATGTAATAACTGATATAGTTCTTTGTTTAAAGATTATTCATTTATTTATTATATGTTGTTCCGCTGCGATTGTGAGATTCTGATGTTGTTCTGTTGTTTTCTTTCTGTTTCTTTCTATTTTCTTTTCTCTCTATTTCCTATCTTTTTCTCTCTTCTTCTACCTTTATCTTTTTCTTAAACACTGATAATTCGTATTTCTGTTCATCTTGAGTTAATCTATGAAGATTAGTGTATATTCAAGGAGTACGGAAAAGCGGATTATTACAATATCTCTTCACGAATGGACATGGCTGTTGTTCTTCTATAAATAGGGATTAGTTTCAACGAATTTTATATCAGATTTTCTGGTTTTTCACTCCTCTTCTTCTTCCATATTTCTTAATACATATTATTATCATTACTCTGCCGAAATCAACATTGAATCGAACTCGATTACTTCTTGTTTAATTCTCTATCACTATCTCTACAAGGTTCTTAGTGCTATTCAGAGTTATAGGCTTTTTGTAACCAATCAAAAGAGAAAAGGTGTGATTGTAGCCTTGAAAATCAATCAAAAGAGAAAAGGTGTGATTGTAGCCTTAGTAAATCAATTGGGTAAACTTGTGGCCCGGAAATCAAGTATCTCTACCTAGAGGATAGAAATTCTGGAGGGTGTACCTCGTAGCCTTGAAACCGAGGGTGTAATTGTACAATTGCTTTTGAAAGGAAATCTATACTTGTGTTGCGGGACTGGATGTAGGGTAACTTCGAACCAGTATAAAATCCGACGTGTTCTTTCCTTTACTGCTTTTATTTTATTTCTGCATCTGTGTTTGTTTCTGTGATCATATCTGTGTCTGTATATTGCATACATCGGTGTCTAAATTAACATAAACTTAAAAAGATTTAGTAATTCTTTATTAACACTATTCACTCCCCCTCTAGTGTTAATCCTAGCCTTAAGATCCGTAATCTGCATTTTCTCACATGTGTTTCCTATGCATGATTGATGATTGGATAAGAAGGATTAAGTGTGTAATTAGGGGTAACAGTAGTTAATTAAGTTATTAATTGATTTATTTAATCGATAACTTGTGATTTGAATAACTTTTGCATACGAGGTCGGATTCGAAGGCCGTTTGTTGCGTTGCACTCGTATAAACATTCGCAATGGATTTGTTTGGTTAGATTTGAATCTAGTGGAATTTTTGGCTAAAATTGAATGCCCATTCTGTTTTAGTCCGAACCATAACGCTTCGGCGAAAAACTGGAATCATTGTGAGTTTAATTCACACTCAATTATACTATACCATATCTATGATGCTATAGACTATTATTGACTACTTAGATTGTAGTTAAATTGTTGATTGATTATTTGGTTGAATATTGGAAAATGGAGGACATATTAACTTGATTACTATGGACCCATATAATTATATATATTATCTGTAACCACTGTTTTATAGGAACATTTGTAGCGAGACCCTAAAGGGTTTCTAGCCAATAATATTTACATCCTTATGCTGTTATATTGATATTTAATTGAAATAAATCTTGATATCCATTTAAATTATTTAAATGTCGTTATAGGAATTTTCGCTATACTGCCATTTATTGACTTTCAACCCCAAAACGCCGTCGTGTGTATTATGACCTTGAGCTTGTGTTTTTACTAAACAGAATTATAAAATTCATTAATCATTTTGATTAATGATAATTAAATTAATTAATCATTTTAACTAATGATTTTGAAATTAATTAACCATTTTAATTAGTGATGTTTAAAATTGGTTTATCTTTTGATTTAAATGAGATTGGATTTAATTAATCATTTTAACTAATGAGTTATTGAGTTTAATCAATTATTTTAATTAATGATAATGGAGTTTAATTAATCATTTTAACTAATGATATTTGAAAATTAATAATCATTTTAATTAATAATATTTAAAAGTAATTAAATATTTAAAAAATGATATTTGAGTTTAATTAATCATTTTTAGTTAATGATGTTTTAAAATTTATTAATACATTTGATTAATGAGATTTGAATTTAGTTAAATTATTTAATTAATGAGTTTAAACTTTTATTAATCACTCTAATTAATGATTTTTCTAAATTTAATTAATTGTTTCAACAAATGGTATTTGAAATTTAGTTAATCATTTTAATTAATGATGCTTTATAGTTAATTAATCATTTTAACGAATGATGTTTTGTATATAATTTATCGTTTTAACTAATGATGTTTGAATTTAATTAATCCAATTGATTAATGATTATTTAAACTTAATTAATTGTTTTAATGGCATTTGAAACTATTTAAACATTTTAATTAATGATGTTTGAGATTAATAATTCATTTTAACTGATGATTATTTGAATTTAATAAATCTTTTTCATTAATGATATTTAAAGTTAATTAATTTAATAAAAGGGATTAAAGTGAATTAACTAATTTGATGAAACTGTTCTAAAGTTCGTGAACTAATTTAATAAAGGTTTAAAGTTAATTTATTGATGATATAAAAGCATTTTGGAAATAATTAACTATTTTATTTAAAATAATTGATTTTTATTTAAAAGAGATTATAAATGTGATTAATTATCTTTTATGATAATTAATATTGTTTTACATTTATAAATATATTTATTTTATTTTCTTTTGGGATAATAAATACTATTTTAATTAACAAATGATGGTTTTATATGAGAAAATCCTTTAAAAGGAATTATTTATAAATAAAGCTAATTGTAAATTGTTTGGGTTATAGTAAACAATGTTTTAATGACATTTTTTTATCATTGTTTTAACAAATTTTATCTTAAAAAAAGAACATTATTTAAAGAGCATTTCCAAGGTGTTTTTACCAATATTTGTAATATGGAAATCAAGCTGAAGTTCAGTTTTAAAATGTAAAGTTCGACTCGGTTATGGAAAAGTAATTTCGTAAATATTGCTTATATGGAAAGGATCTATTCATACATGTAACGCTAAACATTGTGACTTGGACCCGTTTCTATCTCAAAGGTTAAAAATGTCGTCAAGGTGATGCCTAGAGGTAATACTACCTCAATTTGCCTGGGTTTATTTTCAATCGAGAGATGGCACTTGTTTGGAATTGACGTGTACTGTTAGACATATGATATTTAGTTTCCATGTACGATCATTTTAATTATCCCCAATAGTTGATTCATTAATTATTGGATTTCATCTTTCTTTATGGTGTTTTGTAACCTTAAAATGATTTGCTGCTCTTTAAGCTTTGTCATCCTTCGCTAGAAATGACTAAAACCATAGCGCGAGAGAGGGCCAAGCTATGTGGGGTTGCTCACATTATGGTATTTTCACATCTCATCTAGATTTTGGTGTACCATCACCTTAAAAACAGTTATGATTTAGATGTGAAATATTTGGATACTCGGTAAGGTTGGCAAGGTTCAGCTAGAGGTTTTCGAGAAGTGTCACAGAGTAAATGAGCTTCTTAGAAGTATATTATTAGAGGTATACTTCAAGGGGTTTGCACCTTCCTAGTCATGTAATGAACCGCCTTTCTTGCATTCGAAAGACGAGTCATTATAGGTTGAAGAAAATGAGAAAGATAAGAAGAAGGCTAATCAAACACAGAGTCTTATCATGCAGGGAACAAAATATAATAGACAATGAAGTATATTACATAGTCATAGCCAATTCATTACATCGGAGTTCAATAATAAAAATTCCAAACTGGGATAATTTACAACTATTTGTCCACAAAATACATAGACCATACATACATACACATCGAAATAATTTATACCAATAATAGATGTCCATGAAGCCACCTACTCCAACACCTCCAACATGCTTTCAAGGTAAACCTAGATCACTTAACTACTCATAAAAATTGAATACCCAAGAATTAAGGGAAAAGATAATAAACTCTGGGTCAGACAAGGGTCTGGTATGATATAACAACAATATTTTTATTTGAAACCTCCTTTGAAAAAACAAAAGGTATCTCATAAGACCATGCCGCACATAAACACGGATGAGTTTTTACCTAACGATCACTAAAAACACTTTCTATTTAAAACAAGTGATATTATGATAATGCCTAAGGGTTTAAAAAAAATATAAAACATAGATGATATGCTTGCATCTCACATTCCAACATATTTAGGTATATAATTAAAACCGTAAAGGCATGTATTGAAGATTGTATTCCATACAATGACAAGGCTATTGGGGTACTGCCTATGACAGTACACCTCTAGATTAGCTTACCGAGAACATACTGAACGTCCCCTGCCAACACAGGACTGGCCTATCCCATGCTAAATAGTACCAGATATGATCATCCCCTTGGTTGAGCAACCATTTAGGACTATAGTATATCTGAGTAGGGACTCATTCTAGATGGAAATGATCATACCCTAATGGGTGCGACCCATATGGTCCTACTGCATATCTCTTATTTTAGTCGTTTCCGGTTGATGAGGCCTGAGGCTACATCATTACTTTTCACAAATAGCACTTCTCTCTTGAAATGCTAACATTGCCTTCTCGATGTTGACACAATGTCAACATTCATCCATAGAAGTCGTTCAGGAGATGAATGAACCAAAGGAACTACTTCCACAATACCCATTTTGGAATCACCCTCAGGTTTAATGGCAAGATAGCCCTTGCACCTCAAGTCTTGAATCTTGATCATGACTTCGATAGATTCAATTTGAATGCTTTACGTTGGTTCGAAGTGGTTTTTGGATAACTATTCGTCATCTGATCCTGGTCTCTTCAAACTAACATTCGATAATTTTAAATGGTCAAGTTATTTGATAGTGAACGACTTCACTATCGGGTGCAAGATTTACATATGGACATACACTCTATATACTTAAGTTGTCATGACCCGCATATCGAACCTCCTTGTGTTTATCACGTTGCCGATATTCAGCATTTGTGCTAAACACAAGTCAACTTACTTTCCATAAAATATTTCAATATTTTATAATCACTACTTTTATTCATTTGACTACTTAATGGTCCAGACGATGAGATCCTAATTCGTAATTAAACTTTAATTAACTTAATGAACTTAGTTAAGTCCTAATTAACTTCTTAATACATCTTAGTTAAGGTTTAAACAATTCATTATTTGTTAAACCCTAATTAACTAAAAGTCAATTAAATAATCACTTATTAAATGATAATTAATTAACTAATTAACTTAATTAAATAATAATTGATTATTGAATTACTTCTTTACTTCATTAATCACTAATTAGTCATTACCTTCTTTAAGTGTTACTTAACTCTTATTCACTTACTTGATTATCAATCAATTGTTAATTAATTTATTAAATAATAAAATATTAACTTAACTAAACTTAATCTCTTTTTATATTACTAATTAAGTTTGAAAAACTTTTGCAAAACTATTTCACAAGAAAATGTTTTAAAACGAAAATTGAAAATTTTGTCGAACTGCGTCCATAGCGACTATCGCTATGGACGAAGTTTGCTTAAACATATTTAAGCGAAAAACTTGATTCTTTTCTATTTCATGTTTTAAAACATAAATTTTAAAACTTTTGAAACATAGAAACAAAGATAGAAACTTTGAAACAATTTCCAATCTTTTACACAAGAAAACATAGTTTTTTATTTCAATCAAATGTCATGTCCAACGCAACACACAAAGTTTTTAACTTGACTCAACACAGCATACTTTGGTTCTTGAATCACAACCATAAATCCATACTACCATACTTTTTGACATCATAATGAAACACATATAAAAATATATGTTTACATGCTTATTAACTTGACAATACTGCATTCAAATCTCGAATTCAACACCAAACACCAACATCCAACAAATCAAAATCAACCATCATAATAACCATTCAATTTACAAATCATATTACCATCACAATAACACAACATAGTAAAGTCGAAAAAACTTTCCAAAATAAAGTAGTTTAATCACCGAAACTCTATAAATATAAAGTGAACTTCACTAGCCTTCGGAAACAATACACGAGTTTCAAGGAGTGAAGATTTTTCTAGAGTTTTGAGCTTCAAATGGCTCAGCCTGATGGTGTGGGCTTGGCCTAGTGGTGTGGGGTGGATGTGGGCTTGGTTTCTTAAAGAATAATGTGAAGAAATGAATATAGAAAAGTTTAAACCAGATTCGAAAGAGATTTAAAGTGAAAAGTTAGGATTTTTTAATATTTAGAAAGGTTTTCGAAGCCATGAAATTTTTTAAAGAGGAAGTTTTAGAAAATGACAGAGAGAATGAAAAGTAAAAATGTGTGTGTACAGATGTGTATTTATAAATGAAGTAAAGTAGGGAAATTATCATTTTATCCTTAGTTTAAAATATTATAACATGTCATCATTTTGACATGTCACATCACCACCTTTCTCCCCCTCATATGTCACATCTCTTCCCTCTCTAGTCACATCCCATAAGCCATGATAGGTAATGATGATGGTACTTAAGGAAATGATAAGAGATAATGATATGATTTAGTATATATATAAGTTATTATTTTAAAACCATGTCTTGTCACATCACTTGCGAAACATAATTAATATAAGATAATATAATATTAGTGTATTATTATTGTTTGGTTAACTAACTCTCATATATGTATATATAGTGCTCAAAGCCGAATAACGTTCTCGACAACTTTCCGGTGTCAAAAGGTCGAAATTTCGGAAAACATTCTTCAGTCACATTTTCCATTTTTCTACGAACTATTTAATCTGGTAAACATATTTTGAAAAAAAAATTCCATCATTATTAATTAATTAAAATGAGTTCATTCATCATTAAAAACCCATTTATTGACTATATAAATTATATATATATATATATATATATATATATATATATATTTGCCTAGTTAAAGCGACCAAACCCTCGGTCGGTACATTCTACCCCCTTAAAAGAATTTCGTCCTTGAAATTAATAACAAGAGTTAACGCAAAAGGAATCATATATCCATACTATAAAATTCGTACGAAAGTTATACGAGCATCCAAAACAATAATACAGCCATGACACGTACACAACAACTATCTGACATCCATCTAGGATAAGGTTCCTTTATGTGGTCCACAGTTTTCCAAGTGCAATCTCTAGGATCATCGCTCCACTTAGTCTTAACCAGTCGCATCACTTTGTTACGCAATTTCTTCTCATCTTAATCCAAAATACCGACTGGATGTCTAATTACCATTAGGTTCGGTTATATTTCCAAGTCATTCTGAACCGACGTTTCCACCACTGAAGATGGATCATACAAGATTTTCCTCAAATGGGACCCATGAACACATTGTGAACTCTTGACAACTTTTCGGGCAACTCAACTCTGTAAGCGAGTGGTCAAATCCTTTCCATGATCTTGAATGGCCCAATGTATCTCGTTGTCGACGTTCTAGCTTTTCCAAATCGAACGACTCCTTTGATGGGAGTAATCTTCACATACACAACATCGCCGACTTCATCCAAATCCTTCCTTCTCTTGTCAGCATAACTCTTTTGGCGGTCCTGAGCTTCCTTCATCCTTCTTCTAACCATTTCAACTTTCTTCATCCCCTCTTGAATCATATTTGGATAAGCACTAAACAATCTCCAGATTCTACCCAACACACAAGCGATTTGCACGATTTCCCGTACAGAGCTTTATAAGGCGCCATTCCAGTGCTAGCTTGATAGCTATTGTTATAAGAGAACTCAACCAAGTGAATATGATCCTCCCACGGTCCTTCAAAATTAAGAATATAGGCTCTCAGCATATCTTCCAAAATGCGATTGACCCTTTTAGTCTGCCCATCGGTTTGATGATGGTAGACAGTACTTAGACATAACTCCGTTCCTAAAGTTGTTTGCAGAGCTCCCCAGAATTGGCTCATGAAGATAGGATCTCGATCGCTTACTATTTTTATTGGAATCACGTGTAGACGGATTATTTCCCTCATATAAGTTTCTGCCAATGAAGCTGTCGTTCTGGTTGGCTTGACCGGAGTAAAATGTGCACTTTTGTTAGTTGGTCCACAATGACCCACACTCCTTCGTTTCCTTTCCTGGTTATGGGTAAACCATCTATGAAATCTATTGATATCATCTCCCATTTCAACTTATGGATCTCGAAAGCTTGAAGTAATCCAGCCATTTTTTGATGATCTCCCTTAATTTGTTGGCAACTCCCACATCTACTCACGAAGGTGGAAATATCCTTCTTCATTCCTGACCATCAAAAGACTCTCCTCGTGTCCTTAAACATCTTATGAACTCTAAGGTGAATACCCAATCTATATTTGTGACATTTCGACCACACTTCCTGTCTCAATCCATCTATATCTGAAACTCACAATCTTCCCTTGATTCTTAAAACTCCTTGGTGATCCATCTCAAAATATATACATCGACCTTACTTGAATCCTCGAATTAACTTCTCCACACCACTATCCTTCCTTTGGTTCTCCATTATCCTTAGCCGAAGAGTCGAGGTAACTTCCAAAAGAGACAAAACTGCATTCCTGCTTAAGGCGTCCGCGACTACATTAGCTTTTCCTGGTGTATAAAGAATGTCCAAGTCGTATGCCGTCAAGAACTCTAACCAACTTTGCAGTCTAATATTCAAGTCTTTTTGGACGAAAAGATACTTTAGGGACTTATGATCAGTGTAGAGATCAAACTTTTCTCCTAATTGAAAAAGAAGAAAATCTGACTTACTAGAATACCTAAAGAAAGAAATCAAGAAGAAAGGAAAGAATTTTACCCAACAAATAATGCCTCCATATTTTCAATGCGAAGACCACAGCTAATAACTCTAAGTCAAGCATAGTGTAAGGGCCCGCAAATCCGTACCCCTTGAATCGACTATAATTTACATCAGTTCGACTCAAATTAAACAGAAAATACGAATCTTTAGGGTGCAGTAGAAAGAGGTAGAAGAAAATAGAAATAACAATACAAAATCTCAAAATCGCAGCGGAACAATTTGTAATATATAATAACAAATATAATTACAAGCACTATGCTATTGATATACATACCATTATCATAGTATAATATACAACAATCAATCTGGACAGTTTAATAACTTGTCCTTACACAGCGGAATGCAAATCAAGTACGGAAATACATCTTGTCGTCCAGCTCATCTCCTGACCTCCATAGCATCCTATCCTATATCTATAATACTCGGTCTGACTTGAGCATTATAATAAAATAACACCCGAGTCAGTCTGGAAAACTAGCGTGAGAAAACACACTCAATTTGAATTATCAATTTTATCAAAATCCTTTGAAAAGCTAAGGTATCTCGTAAGACCGCGTCACATATAAATATGATGGGTTTTTACCTTACGATAACCAAAACATTTTATAGAAAATCCAGTGATATTATAATAATCTCTAAATACAAATACTTATTCAAATAGCTGAAATTGTTACATTAATTAAATTCCAACATACTAGGCTCTACAAATAAAACGTAAGCTCGTATTAGAGAATGGATTCCAACGAATGACTGGGCCATTGGGGTACCGCCCATCACAGTACACCTCTAGAATAATGTACCGGAGACCTCACTGAGATCCCCAACTACACAAGACCGGTCTACCATAACCTGGATAGACCGAATATGTTATCACCCCGGGTGTTCCCACCCTTACCATTGAGCTCTCCTTCTTTCATTTACAACCATATCCATAATATATAGGTTTCCGAGGACATCTAGAAAAGTGATAACATGCCCTAACTGGGTGCGACCCGCTTAGCCTTGTTGCATCTTCCCTGTTTTAGTCATTCCCGATTGATGAGGCTTGCGGCTAAGCGTTACCTTTCAAGAAACATTTTCACTTAGAATGCTCATCATCCTTTAATGACGATGTTCTGATAGCATTCGCCCATGCAAGTTGTCCTGGGTCTAGACAAACCGAATCATTGTCTTTATCATCTTCAAGGTATTCATTCGTAACATTCAAACCAGATCGAAGTGGTTTTTGGATGATTAAATCTGATCTCGGTCTCTTTGAAATGATTAACGAAATTGGCCAACTATTGATAATCGGTTATTTAACTATCAAATAATCATCCACAAGCAGACAGTAGGCCTTATTTTATAATTCTTCAAACATTGGTTTCAAAATATCTTTACTAAGATATATATCCAAATCCCTTCCCATATACCAATATTTGGAAACAATTTCAAAAACTTAAATCCATAACAGGATATTTTCAAACCATCTCAACACTTGAAATATTTCCACATTTTCTTCCATTTCTATACTTGGGAATATATTATAAGTCTTATTTTCCAAAATCCTTTCAAATATCAATACTTAAGAGAATGTTTTTTGACTTATCTCATAAGTCTTCGGAATTTACATTCATTCCTTTTCCTTTTTCAAAATTGATTATATCTACTTATAATCTTTTCTATCTAGTATAACTTCTTTATGACTTCAGATTCAACCCCGAAGTTCTTATTCCTAACATTTCAAAACCTTCCTTAAGTCCCAAGAATTTTATTATAAGATTTTCCGTTTATAAAATCATATCCGTTAAATAACTTCATTTGCAATCTCAAGAGAATTTACAGATATAAAATTTCAATCACTTCAAAACTATATATATATGTAAAAGTATTTAAAAAGGATAATAGAATTATTTTTAAAAACATGTTCAAGTAATTATTTAAAATATCGAAAACATTTTTATAAACATTAATAACTCATCATTTTTTTGATAAACAAATAAATTTTTAAAGCTGATTTTAAAAGTTAGAATTTTCTAAAATAAAAACTTAATATTTGAAAATCTACTTACCGAAATATTTCAACCCTAACTAGTTAAAAATTTCATAGTTTTAAATAATAGAATTTACTTTTAAAGGAAAACTTAACTTCATTAGAATTAAAAATATAATTTTACAACCTCAATAACCAATTCAATTTATACTTTCCTCTCGAGTCATATTACATCACTCCCTTTCCGATCTCCATAACTATTTTTACTTTTCAAAAATAGTAACCACTATTTTTCTCACCCTATTTTCATATTTTAATATGAATTCACTCAATGAATTTTATATTTACAAATTTTCATCTATTATCGATTTCCTTTATTTATGACCGCGTTTATAAATATATAACTTCTCTGAGTTTCACTTTTTATTATAAAATAATATAATTTATAAATTCCATTTTATAAAATCAATTCGTTAAATATTTTATTCAGTTCTGCCAATTTTTTTTGATATCGATTTCAACTTCTTTTCATATTTTCCAGAAATATCGTTTAAAATCTATCGTTTTAAAAATCCTTTATATAAATTATTTTAAAAATGTTTATTTAAATATATTTTTTGAATAGTTAAATACAACCCAAAAATCAATTTATTGTTTTACCCAAATCAATTTCATTTAAAATAAATCCAATTTTGATATAAATATTTTATATTCAAAATCTCCTTTTAAATTCCTTTGAATTCCAAAAATAATATTATGGTATTTAAAAACCAAAATTCAGGCCAGTGCTACTTTAGTATCCAATTGTTCAATCACAACAATAATCTATAACAGGTTATTCTAACACATCATATATCACTATATATGAAATTTAAAATCAACATTTTTGAGAAATCCATTTGGATCTGTCCAACCTGTTTTTCTTGCATCCACTGTTAATACAACATAAAAATACCAATCCTACTTTGAGAGGGATATCGCGGTATATAAGGTCATCCGCTATTATGCAGGGCGCATAGGGTCTCATCCGCTATAATGTGCGGGAATATCACTCCAAATACTAGTGTATATATATACTACTATATATATAATATAATATCATTCAACATATCATCAATTCAACCAAACATCTAGAATTAATTTTAAATATTTAAAATTTAAAATCCAGCAATCCAAAAGGAGTGAGATTTACTCACCTTGATTTTTGAATTTGTTAATCGTTCCAAATTAATTCCAGCTTATGTATTTCTCATCTACGAATTCCAAACTCGTCTTCTTTTTTTAAGGATTTTTGGACCTCATATGAATATATTATTTATTAATTACTATAACGGGATAATATAAATTTTTGTAATAACTTAAATTTTTTGAATTTACCTTATTATTATTTAATTCCCTAATCGATTTCCCCCTTTCCCCAAACATGTTCCTAAAGCTCGACTTCCAAAATTCGACCACATCGTTGATGAACCCTGACTGAACACCCATCAAACACCCTAACTGCCTAGCTTCGAAACGCAGTAGCCGCTTCAACCTACCTTCCCATTCATGTCCAATCCCCCTGACCTTATATTGCAGAACTGTCGCACCACCTAGAACTTCCTGGCCAACAATCCATCATGCGTGTACATGCGCGATTCTAGATTTTTTTCAGAGCCTCCCTCCCTTGCAGCCGCAGACATAGCCTGAAACCACTACTTCTACGATATCCACACGCATGCGAGCAATCTACTTCACGCGCACTACCCCTGAAACCCTAAACCCATCGACCTTCCCTCGCACCGCCTCCCATGCTTCGATCCCCTCCCAATTGCCCCAATAAACCTCGCGACTTCCTTTGACAACTATAGTGACTTCGGTAATAACTCCACGACCATCGCCTCCTCGATCGCCTCACTCCTCATCGAACGCGAGACAGTGCTGTGAATTGATTTCGCTTCTCTCCTCGATCGCGGTTTCCATCGCGAACATCTCTCTCCTTTTTCTTTTTTTAATGGGATTTCTTTTCTTTTCGTCGAATGATTTTGATTCTAATTTAACTGAAATAGATAAGGGGGAAAAAGAGATGCGCGTATTTTTGAGACGAAGGGTCGTTTCCCTCATTTTTCTCTGATTCGTTCGAATAACAGAAAAAAGGAAGGGGGATTGAATAGCTAAGAGGAGAAAGAGTATGCTGTAAATTTTATTTTTTCTCTGCTTTCAATTGATTTGAATTTGGGAAGAAGAAGACGTGATTTGAACTGAACGATGAAAGGTGGGGGACGTGATTTTCAAAAGGTGAAAGGGTGGCTTGAACATGATAGGTGGTGTGTGAGAATAGGTTTGACATTTAATTAATTAATTAATTATTTTTATTGAACTCAAATATCTTGTTCTACGTAGCTCAAAATCTCAAACATCTATCGAGGCATGCCACCAGGCGTTTATAATATTATAACCCTATTCCGAACATAATGGAAAAAGTTTCGAGTCATAATTCGATCGTTTGGAGAAGATAGCTTTTTGGACCTAATTATTATATTACATTTTGATATTAATTTTAATGTGTTTTCATCCCGTACGACCTAACGATAACTTCAAATGCTACGAAATTTAAAATCTGATAATAATGCACTATTATGGATTCAATGGAACTGATTCTGTCGAATTCCGAGACTGTGTCCAGGATCACTATTTAAACACGTCGATTAAATAGACGATTTCAACATTTACGAAATCGCTTGAAATTCCAGTTTTGAAAACTTATTAACTCAATTTAAATTCCAAACTCAATATTTAAACCATTTAAATGTGCAAAATCAAACAATGAAAAACCCGGATCGTTACATTCCTCCCCCTTTAAAAGAATTTCGTCCTCGAAATTGCTAAGACGGCAAAAACGCTCCAACCAATTACTTATCAAAACCCACTTAGTTAAAACTCAAAATTTCACTTTTCTAATCTTTTAGTTCCACTCAAAACAATTAGTTCTCAATTTTAATTCCAAAACCCTTTATTCCAACTGCAATTCGAAATCAAATTGTCCTTAACAAAAAAATTCTAGAAATTTTCAAATTTTTTCTAACACCCTAAGTTTTCGAATTTTTTTGGCAGTCTCCTTTGCACAGAGGACCTTTTTGCAATATGACAAGAGAGATAAATATATATTCATTGACCCACATGGTCGGAAAACAAAATATATATCAATATTTATAATTTGCAGTATTTAATCCTAAAACATACCTTATATTATGTTTTTTAAGCATTATTTAGCAAGCAACTTATTTTATTTACAGTTTGCGCGACCATCCATATACCTATATTTACTCAACTTAAACCACGTAAGTACCAAAAACATGAAAT
Source organism: Allium cepa (assembly GCA_030765085.1). NCBI lineage: Eukaryota > Viridiplantae > Streptophyta > Magnoliopsida > Asparagales > Amaryllidaceae > Allium > Allium cepa. Next base: position 225,494,395 of record CM060928.1, read on the forward strand.
TTAATCACATTTCATTCATTTAAATGGTTAAAACACATAGATTTCATAAACAATGCATGCTAACATATATCAATTATGAGGTTCCAATACTAGTTTAATTGCTTCCAATCAATCCATATATCATTTTATTCAATTTCAAATGATTCACAATCAAATTTATTTGCATTCAATTCATTTAATACCAAACAAACCCATATTCATTCCAAATTGATTAAAAATCAATTTACTTGCTCTCTATTAATGGATAGAATCTGTTTACTTTCGTTTGCGTTGAACAACAATTTTTCTTTGCAAATTCGATGCTATTCATTTGAAAATAATCATTTTAGCCTATAGCTATTTTAAATTGCTTCCAAGTCGATTTATATTTAATTTTATTCTATTTCATATTTGTTCACAATCAATTCACTTACATTTCATTGATATCCATATTCATTATATCACAATCCATTTTATTAAGCTAAGAATCATCCCATGCTATTTATTAAATAATTTATTCGAGCCAAACTTCCATCCAAAATATTTTCTTAAGTTAATCCATTATTTTTAAATTATTTTCATTTCAACCAACTTCCATTTCAATTACTTATTTATTAACTAATTAGTTTATTCATTTAATCCACTTCAATTTTAATTCCATACTCGAATTCGTTCTCGAATTTATTTAATTCGTACCTAAGGCCACGTTCAATTTATTTACGCTTTAAACTGAATTTATTTATAACTTAAATCATTACTATTTTAACCCAATTCTATTTTATTTAGCAACATTCCTAATTATATAAATTTCGCTTATATTTTAAGTCAAATTTTATTTATAATTCAAGTTCCATTTCAATATCCTTTTAATTCACAATCCAATTTTTATTCAACCAAACTATTACCCACTTCTATATTCAATTAACTAATTAATTATCTAATTAGTTCACTTCAAATTTATAACTCAATATCTGATTTTTGTCTCAAAAATCACTTCATTTAAGTTACTGGAGTTCAAATTTATTTTATACTTCAAGTTTGGATTTTATTTCCTTCACCAAAATATCAAACCTTTTTTAGTTTGGGTTTTTCTATTTCACTTTCCAAATTTATAAGTCACACAACTTATTTTTCACATTTCCATCAATTTTATACTCGAATATATTCACGTTTTATTTTTAACTTGAGATTACACATTTATTTATAGCCTAATTATATTTTTATTCCATTAATTTAAATTTTTATAAGCTATTCAAATTTATTTACTCACATTTCCCCATTTTCACTCAAATTTCATTCATTCCAGATTTATACATTATGGTTATATAATTATTTTGCCACTCACAATTTATATTTACTTCCATTCAATATTATTTCTTATCCAATTCAAAATTTAAAACTTATAGCTATATAGTCACTTTATAATTCGTATTTACATATTTAATTCAATTCCATATGATTTAAATCCAATTCACCTTTTCATTTCTATTTCAATTACATTTAACTAACATTTCAAAACCATATTCGAGTTATTTGTACTTAAGTTAAATTTGTCCCAAACAAATTTTATTTTTAATTCATTCAATTTCATTATATATTTCAATTTACTTTGCTTAAGTTAAATCCTTTTTCATTAATACACTATATTAATTCAATCCAAATCCAGTCAATTAAATTTCCAGAATTTAATTTATCCAACTTAACTTAAGTTGAATTCCATCTAAATCTTCTCACTTTGAATTTTAATTCCCAATTTCAATTTTCACACTTCTTTCCTTATAAATATCATCTTCCACTGGATTCTAGAATTTTTAACACTTGGCATTTATTTCAAATCACCTTAAAATCAAATATATATATATATATATATATACACATATATTCCTTTTGGTTTAACAAACTTCCCTTGAATTTTCAAAATTCACTTGGTTCCATTCCGAAACAACTTCCCTTCGGAATTTCCAAAACAACACTTGTTTTCACCAAAAATCTCCATATCAATTTAATATGGTAGCAATTTGTCGCTTAGAAACTCGAAAATGAACACCGATGATGTCGCGATCTTCATCGAAATTATTTTCCAGCGACTGTAGTGAGTTCAATGCTATATCACTTTCAAAATCCATTAAAAATTATTTTCCTTTCAAAACTATCTCCAAAATACAAATACTATTATTTATCTTTAAACACTTTGGAAAATACTTCTAAAATCTTCGAGATTTAAATTTTCCAAATTCTGGTTTGAATCCATTTTTAGTTTTTAACTTATTTGTACAATTTATACTTATACAATCTAATTTGGCTGTATATAACCATTTCAATTTTATTAACTAGTTTTTGGCTATAACATCCAGACACACCAATTTATAATATAATAAATTCAGAAAATTATTCTCTTTTATATCAAAATATAGTTTGGGTAGAATTATTTCATTTACCCACTTCAAAACCATATTGTGTCGAATTACTCTATTCAAGTGTTTAGAACTCCTATCGATTTAGTGGCGTCCCACTATTCGATCATAATTTATATACCACTCAACTGATTAATCAAAACAATATAAACCATTTTATATTCACCAACAAATACGCGCTTATATCTGTTATTACACTCAAACTTATTCTAGAGTACTACTGACTCTATCTCTAATGAGTAATCCCCACCAAAGCCAAGGTTCTCACTTAACCTTCAGCTTTAATACCAAATGTAAAGGCCCGCAAATCCGTAACCCATGAATCGACCATAATTCACATCAGTTCGACTCAAATTGAACGGAAAATATGAATCTTTAGGGTAAAGAAGAAAGAGGTAGAAGAAAATAGAAACAACAACACCGATCTCACAATCGCAGTGGAACAATTTATAATATATAATAACAGATTTAATTACTAGAACTATGCCATTAATATACATACCATTATCAGAGTACAATATACAACAATCAATCAGGATAGCTTAATAACTGTCTTTACATAGCGGAATACAAATCAAGTACGAAAATACATCTTGTCATCCAGCTCGTCTCCTGAGCTCCATATTGCCTTATCCTGTATCTATAATACTAGGTCTGAGCCGAGCATTATAATATAATAACACTCGAACCAGTGTGAGAAAACACACTAGATTTGAATTATTAACTTTTGTCAAAATCCTTTGAAAAGCAAAGGTATCTCGTAAGACCGTATCACACATAAACGCGATGGGTTTTTATCTTACGATAACCAAAACATTTTATAGATAGTGATGTTATAATATTGTCTAAGTACAAATACTTATTCAAATAGCTAAAATTGTTACATCAATTAAATTCCAGCATACTAGGCTCTACAAACAAAACATAAGCTCGTATTGGAGAATGGATTCTAACAAATGACCGGGCCACTGGGGTACCGCCCATCACAGTACACCTCTAGAACAATGTACCGAGGACCCCGCTGGGATCCCCAGCTACACAAGACCAGTCTACCCCTAACCTGGATAGACCGAATATGTTATCACCCCGGGTGTTCCCACCCTTACCATCAAGCTCTCCTTCTTTCATTCACAGCCTTATCCATAATATATAGGTTTTCGAGGACATCTAGAAAAGTGATAACATACCCTAATTGGGTGCAACCCACTTAGCCTTACTACGCCTTAACAACCCAATATTTTAAGCCATTCGCATTCACACATGTCGGTCTTGAATTGCTCAAAATATCGCATTATAAATAAATTTGGAGCAAATGAAATGCAATCATAGAATCACAGACACAGAAATATCAGAATAACTCGTAGTGGAAATTAAAATACCATAGTAGCTCATGAAGCTACTATAACAAACTCTCAAAACACTATACATAATACCAGTCTGAAAAAAATATACAATAGAATCTCAAATACATAGCAGTTTCTAAATACTAGAACTGAAATAGAAAAATTGAAACTGAAAGGAAATAGATACTAGACAAGCAGAATCTCCAGCGATTCCTAGCTCCAGGAAAGAAATCCAAAGCTAAGTTGTAAATATTCAGGCTGATCCGAGCGTAAATTAAAACACAAAACACTCGAGTCAGGACATATATACTTATATAATGTAAACCAACTCAAGTGAACTTAGTAGTAATGTACAATAACTTAAAAAATGCTTGGGATCGCCCATCCTTTAAGGATCAGTTAAGCTATAAATTAAATACATCTCGTGGTTAAAATTTCAAAATAGTAGTTTATACTTCGAAATCAAATATCATTTCAAAATGAAATATCATTCATAAATCCATTTCAAAATATGATATCTTTCAAAACCTCATTCAGTTATTTAAAATACCATTTCAACACACATTTCAAAATAGTTTATATTTCAAAACAAATTACTTCATTTTAAATAAAAAAAAATGAAGTTATTATATTTAATAATCAAATATTAAATTTTAAAAATTTTAGCCCTTTCAAAGTTCATTTATTCATTTAAATTTATTAAAACAATGAAAATTCAACTTTCACAGCACTTAGAAAAATGCTACGGAAAGTTATGTTTAGAAACAATTCAATTAGTAAAAGACAGCATATAAAAGCTGTAAGAGGTTTAGATTTCAATTAAAACTTTAGTTAAGTCCAGCAACTACATCACTTACAAAGTGCCATAATAACCCTTTATTAAAATTTAGCCATTTGGTTCATTTATATCAACTACAGCATTTACAAATGCTGTAATATCATTTACACTAGAAATAATAGCATTACAAAAATTACTTTTAATTTACTTTAGAATATCCAATATAATTTCATAAACCATTAAATTTTATTTATATCATTTTAAACTTATAAAATCATACATTTTCACATTTATAACCATCATTTAATTTTCCTTAAATTCATGATTTTATAAAGTTAAATTTCCATTCAAAAATCAATATTTAACAATAATTCACTTATTAAATTCCCACATTCAATTTGAATTCATATAATTAAATTTTTAACTTAACATTTAAGTTTAAATTTCAAATATAACTTAATTTCATTTTATTTACTTAACTTAAAAATTCACTTTTAAACCAAATTCACAAATTTCCAATTTAAGTTATATTTCGGAATTCAACTCGGTATTCATTCATTTAACATTTTAAATTTATTCAAAAAAATCATTAATATATTATAAGATCATTTTAAATCCATTTAAATTCAGAATATCCTAAATTTATCATATTTCATATTTAATTTAAGTTCCATTTATCACCAAGTTATAATTTCCAAAATAACTTACATTTCAGATTTTCTAGCTTTACCATTAATTTATTTCACTTATAAATTTTCAGAAAATCAATAATACTTTACAAAAAAATCATTTTTAATTAAATTTAAATCAAAATATTATAATATTTACATTTCTAAAATATCTTAAAAATTTTAGAAAAACATATTTTAACTACGGCTCTGTATTTTATTTTCTAGCCTAGGTAAAGTGATACGAATAACATATCATTTCAATCCGTAATTTACAAAGAAAACCCGGGTTTTATCATTTCAAACCCGCAGTCCCAAGTAAAACGAAATAATTGAAAATCGTTCAGGCCTATCATTACATCCCATAACGATTTTTCCATATTCTAAAGTCCGTTCGGGTATGTATCATTTCAACCCGTAGTGATTCTAATATAAAGGGAACTTGCAGTGTGATAAACTGATATAAATAACAGAATAACATTATATAATAGTAACAGATGTTATAACAGGTGTTTAAACATGGGTGAACATCATATGGTCATAATATAGCAGATATAATATGGTGATGCATTTTACAGATTTAAATGTGATTGATTTACTAGTTATATAAGTATAAAACTGTCTGGTGAGAATAACTCACTGGTATAAGCTGGAGACGACAATTGAAACACACAAACTGAGATCTTCGAAGGAACAAAAGCACGAATAAGATTTGATATTGGGGGAGCCAAAGATTAATCACCTTGAATACATTCAAACGAACAAAACAATCTACATAAGTTTTCAACCCGAATATAATAAAACAATGTTAGAAATGAATGCACAAAACATCACCAAAGTATTTGCAGTTCCTTCAACCACTTGCTTCAGTCTAGGGTCAGAAATACACGGCTAAGCATGAGTTAGGATCTGGTCTTTGGGTTCACATAGGCCGGCCTAGCATAGATTTAATGATGGTGCAAAGGTATGGCATGAAACTACACAAAACAAGGCAACACAACATGGTTCAAAGCAAACAAAGGCTCGGCCAAAACAATCATGGGCACGGCCAGGTCTGGTGGGGTCAGGTGATGATGTGGAAGAGGGTGCAGGTCAGGTCAGGCCAAGGGGAGTTAGAGGTGGTGGAAGACTATGGTGTGCTTGGCTATGTACATTTAGGTGGAGTTTGGTGCATTTTTGTGATGGATCATCAACTAAGGGTGGCTCTTAGCTATGGGGTTAGAGAGGAGGTGGCGGAGGCTGGTTCAGGTGGTGGAGGAGGCGGCCAAGCTGATGGAGTGGTGGGGCCGAACCTAAAGATGAAGGCAAGTGCAAATTAAAAAGAACAAAACAATGAAAAATGAAATGAAAAGAAAGAGAAGTTTACTAATTCTTCTCAAGGATGAGGCTTTTCAGGTTGAGAAGAAAATTTTTGTTTGTGAATGCAAAAGGAGTGGTCGGCTGAAAGAATGGAGTTAAGGCAGCAAAATTGAAGAGGTGTTGGTTGAAATGAAGAGGTGTGAATATAAAAGGTCAAAAAATAACAAAAGTCACAAAACTCTTCAGTTTACCACATTTTCTTTTGAAATTTTAAATAACTGAAAAATGCATATAAATTCAGATAAAAATACTAAAATATAGTAAATAAACAAAATTATATAAATAAATATTAACTATATATACTTAAATTAAGAAAAACAGCAAAAATTGCAAACTAGTCTTGAAAATTTGGAAATAATGAAATGAGCTTTGGAAAATTTTTATGTACTTGAAAAATATTTATAAATAAAGATAAAAACAAAAAAATAAAATGCACCATATAATAAATAAATTTTAAATAAATATAATTAAATAAAGAAAATAGCTTAAAAATAGAAACTAGGTTATAAAAATTGAAGATAAATACACTAAGCTTTGAAAAATTATAACATAACTTTAAATATGTTTTAAAATAAAAATATATACCTAACATGTCATATAATACATATTAGAACATAACATGAAAAATAAAAATATTATTTATATAATTTAATATGGACAATTTTATAAAATAAATCAATTTACACCAAATATTGTAAAAAGCATAACTCTCACAATATAAATCGGATTTCAACGAAATGAAAATTAGTATTCTTTAAATTTAATCAAAATTCATAACAAAAGATAATATTTCAAATTTCAAATATTTAAATTTTAAATTTAAAAGTCAAAGTTTGACCAGATTGACCAAAAATCCACTTTTCTGGAAATATCCTATTTATTTAGGTTTGAAATTATAATTCACACAAAATGAAAATATACTTCTAAAATAACAAAATTTATTCATTTTAACAAATAAAATAAAGTTTTTAAATCAGGAGTTTGATTTAAACAATTAAAATAATCACAAAATACCGGGTTGTTACACGTCTCCCCTGTTTTAGTCACTCCCGGTTAATGAGGCTTGAGACTAAGAGTTACTTTCAAGAAAATTTCCACTTAGAATGCTCATCGTCCTCCAATAACGATGTTCTGATAGCATTCGTCCATACAAGTTGTCTTGGGTCTACACAAACCAAATCACCTTCTTCATCATCTTCACGGTATTCATTCGTAACGTTCAAACCGGATTGAAGTGGTTTTTGGATAATTAAATCTGATCCCAGTCTCCTTGAAACGATGAACGAAATTGGCCAATTATTGATAGTCGGTTATTTCAATATCTAATAAACATCTATAAGCAGACACTAGGTCTTATTTTATAATTCTTCAAACATTTGTTTCAAAATATTTTTACTAAGATATTTATTCAAATCCCTTCATATATTCCAATATTTGGAAACAATTTCAAATACTTAAATCCATAACAGGAAATTTTCAAACCATCTCAACACTTGAAAATATTTCCACATTTTCTTCCATTTTTATACTTAGGAAAATATTATGAATCTTATTTTCCAAAATCCTTTCAAATATTAATACTTAAGAGAATGTTTCGAGACTTATCTCATAAGTCTTTGGATTTACATTAATTCCTTTTCCCTTTTCAAAATTGATTATATCTATTTATAATCTCTTCTATCTATTTATAACTTCTTTATGACTTCAGATTCAACCCTGAAGTTCTTATTCCTAACATTTCAAAACCTCCCTTAAGTTCCAAGAATTTTATTATAAGATTTCCCCTTTATAAAATACTAGTCGTTAAATAACTTCATTCGCAATCTCGAGAGAATTTACATATAAAAATTTTCAATCACTTCGAAACTCTTTATATATATGTAAAATAAGTATTTAAAAAGGATAATAAATTTATTTTTAAAAACATGTTCAAATAATTATTTAAAATATCAAAAACATTTTTATAAACATTAATAACTCATCATTTTTTTGATAAACAAATAAATTTCTAAAGCCGATTTTAAAAGTTAGAATTTTCTAAAATAATTACTTAGTATTTGAAAATCTACTTACCGAAATATTTCAATCCTAACTAGTTTAAAATTTCATTGTTTTAAATAATAAAATTTCCGTTTAAAGGCAAATTTAACTTCATTAGAATTGAAAATATATTATTACAACCTAAATAACCAATTCAATTTATACTTTCCTAGTATCGCATTACATCACTCCCGTTTCGATCTCCTTAACTATTTTTACTTTTCAAAAATAGTATCCACTATTTTTCCCACCCTTTTTCCATATTTTAATATGAATTCACTCTATGAATTTTATATTTTCAAATTTTCATCTGCTAGCGATTTCCTTTATTTACAATCTCGTTTATTAATATATAAATTCTCTGAATTTCAATTTTTTATAAAATAATTTAATTTATAAATTCCATCTTGTAAATTCAATTCCTTACAAATTATATTCATTTCTGCCAATCTATTTTTAATATCAATTTCAACTTCTTTTCATATTTTCTAGAAATATCGTTTAAAATCCATCGTTTTAAAAATCATTTATATAAATTATTTAAAAATCTCTATTTAATTTTTTTTTCAAATAGTTAAATACAACCTAAAAATCAATTTATTGTTTTACCCAAATCAATTTCTTTTAAAATAAATCCAAAGTCGACATAAATATTTTATATTCAAAATCTCCTTTTAAATTCCTTCGAATTCCAAAAATAATATTATGGTATTTAAAATACCAAAATTCAAGCCAGTGCTACTTTAGCATCCAATTATTCAATCACAACAATAATCTATAACAGGTTGTTCTAACACATCATATATCATTATATATGAAATATAAAATCAACATTTGTGAGGAATCCAGTTGGATCCCTCCAACCAGTTTTCTCTGCATCCACTATTAATACAACATAAAAATACCAATCCTACTTTGAGTTGGATATCACGGTATATAGGGTCATCCGCTATTATGTGGGGCGCAAAATACTAATATATATATATATACTACTATATATGTAATATAATATCATTCAACTGATCACCAAACATATAGAATTAATTTTAACTATTTAAAATTTAAAATCTAGCAATCCAAAAAGAGTGAGATTTACTCACCTTGATTTCTGAATTCATTAATCGTTCCAAATTAATTCCAGCTTGTATATTTCTCATATACGAATTTTAAACTCGTCTTGTTTTTTTGATTTTTAGACCTTGTATGAATAGATAATTTATCAATTACTATAACGAGATAATATAAATTTATTTAATAACTTAAAAAAAATTGAATTTACCTTATTACTATTTAATTCCCTAATCGATTTCCTCCCTCTCGCCAAACACGTTCCCATGGCTCGACTTCCAAAATTCGACCACATTGCTGATGAACCCTAGCCGAACACCCATCAAACGCCCTAACTGCCTAGCTTCAACACGCAGCAGCTGCCTCGACCTCCCTTCCCAATCGCGTCCAGTCCCCCTAACCTTATGTTGCAGAACTATCACACCTCCTAGAACTTCTTGGCCAACACTTCGTTGCGCGTGTACGTGCGCGACTCCTGATTTTTTTTCTTTTAATGGAGCCTCCCTCCTTTGCAGCCGTGGCCATCTCCTGAAACCACCCACTTTGCCCACGATATCCACACGCACATAAGAAATCTACTTCACGCATGCCATCCCTAAAACCCTAAACCCATCGACCAAGCATTGCACCGCCTCCCATGCTACGGTCCCCAACCAATTGCCCCAACAAAGCTCACGACTTACCTTGACAACCATCATGACTTTGAAAATAACTCCATGACCATCGCCTCCTCGATTGCCTCTCCCCTCATCGAACGCGAGATAGTCCCGTGAATTGATTTCGCTTCTCTCCTCGATCGCGGTTTCCATCGCGAACATCTCTCTCTCCTTCTTCTTCTTTTTTGACGGGATTTCGTTTTCTTTTCATCGAATGATTTCTATTCTGATTTAACTAAAAGAGATAGGGCAAAAAAGAGATGTGTGTATTTTTGAGACGAAGGGATTTTGTTTCCCTTTTTTTCTCTGATTCGTTCGAGTAACAGTAAGAAGGAAGGGGGATTGAATAACTGAGAGGAGAAAGAGTACATAGTATATTATTATTTTTTCTCTGCTTTCAACTGATTTGAATTTGGGAAGAAGAAGACATGATTTGAACTGAAGGATGAAAGGTGGGGGACGTGATCTTTAAAAGGTGAAAGGGCGGCTTGAACGTGATAGGTGGCATGTGAGAATAGGTTTGACATTTAATTAATTATTTATTTATTTTGAAATCAAAATATCTCGTTCAACGCAGCTCAAAATCTCGAAATTCTATCAAGGTGTACCACTAGACGTTTATAATGTTATAACCCTATTCCGAACGTAATGGAAAAGGTTTCGAGTCCTAATTCGATCATTCGAAGAAATAACTTTTTGGTCCCAATTATTATATTGGATTTCGATATTAATTTCAATGCGTTTCCATCCCGTACTACCAAACGATAACTCCAAACGCTACAAAATTTTAAATTCGATAATAATACACTATTACGAATCCAATGGAACTGGTTTTGTCGAATTCCGAGACTGTATCCCGGATCGCTATTTTAATGCGTCGATTAAATAGATGATTTCAAAATTTACGAAATGCTTGAAATCCCAGTTTTAAAAACTCATTAACTCAATTAAAATTCTAAATTCAATATTTCAACCATTTAAATATTCAAAATCAAACAACGAAAAACCCATGTCGTTACACGTAGCATAGTTCTTTTCATGTGGCTTCAACTACCTACTAAAACGCAATCAATCTTCCATTCTGCATTAGAGCGGCTCCCAATCCAACTCCACGTGCATCGGTAAAAACCGTAAACCCACTATTTCCATCAGGGACAGGCAGAATGGGGGCACTGGTCAGTCTCTTCTTTAGTTCTCCAAATGCTTCCTCACATTTTGGAGTCCATTCAAACTTTCACCTTTCTTAGTCAACTTAGTCAAATATGAGGATATTTTATATTAATCCTAAATGAATCTTCTATAGTAACCAGTCAATCCTAAGAAACTACAAACTTCGGTAGGAGTCCAAGGTCACTTTCATTCTTGTACTGCTTCCACCTTTATCGGGTCCACTAAGATACCATCTCCCGATACAATATGCCCTAAAAATCCTACCACTGATTGCCAAAAATAGAATTTAGAAAACTTTGCTTTCAAAACATGCTTCCTTAGTGTTTCTAAAACTACTTCCAAGTGATATCTACATTCCTCTTCCGATTTGGAGTAAATTAAAATGTCATCGATAAAAACAGCACGAACTTATTTAGAACATCTCTAAAATATGATTCATAAGACCCATGAAATATGTTGTAACATCGCCAATCTGGAGGCTGAAGCTAAGCGCTATGATGCTGCAGTCATCCATAGTATTAATTTTCGGTGATCAAATACGTTAATGTTAATGGTATTCATAATATCGGCATCACATGAATATGAAACAAAATCACAGATTTCAAAAACATCTTTTGGCATTACATTTTCAAAACTCATTCCATATTCAAATTAAATAATCCCATATTGCTTTCCCAAGTTCAAATTAAATAATTATTACATAAGTACGTCAAGAGCGATATATGAAGATGCCCCCTTAGTTGATCAGAGTCACTAAATAGTCATATCTGACTCAATACAAACATAGCGGAAATACATCAAAATAAAACTACAATTCCTAATTAGCTATCCATCAACCACCTGCTTATCTCCAAAAGCTTTATTCGTCAACCTATTATTAACCTGTAAGTCCTCAATCCTCAGCCTACTCAATCAATTTTGAGCACCCAAGAGTTTAAGGGGAATAATATGAATTTCAAGTCAGACATAAAGCCTGGTGTAAATAATACTATACATCTCGGATATACGATGTTAAGTGAGACCATATCGCTTTTCGGAACGGGTTCCCCCTCACTAATATCCCTATAAAATATATCTTTTAACAATCATAATCCTGTTGCCAAAACTGGTTAAAACTGTAAAGCATTTTACGTAAACATACATATCAGGTGACAAATGGACTATTTGTCCGAACACTATAGTTTTGTTTGGCTAACCACTAACCTTTGGCAGACTCGGGCCTACCAGACAATATAATAAAAAAGGCCTAACATTTGTTAGACAAGTCTTCTGGACGGTATGTCCCCAGCTTACTCTCTCCAAGGGTCCATTGATCCTAATATTTTTGCGGGCTCACTTATAACTTACACTGCTCAAATATATTCCTTTCTGTCTGTGCCATAATTTTAGTCTTAACTGTGACAAAGCCCTACACACTAGAATTTTGGACTAAATTAACTAAGGGCTAATAGCTAATGTATACGACGCGACCCTATACCAGTACCATCTAGTATTCTAATATTTGAGTCATTTTACTTAAAATTTCCTTGAAAACCTTTTCTTCTCAAATTGATTTAAAACCTTTAAATCAAACTTAAACAAGGAAAATATATACTCTATGCTTTACTCAAAATCACCTTGCCATGCTATATATACTTTACCCAAATCTTTGTTGATGAAAACATTTAAACCTTTGAAAGCACCTATTTCGATCCCGTTGAAAGTATCCCTTTCATAACCAAATAAACCCTTTATTTCATCTAGGCCGAAATGCCAAAACCTTCCTTTCGAAACCATTTACATAAACCTTTCAAAACCATTGAAATACATTTTCCTTCAAAAGTTAAAAACCATGGACATCCTATCTTTAGAATATTTAAATATTTCCTTTAGAAACCATTGTTTAAATCTTTCCTTTAAACCTTTCAAAATCATTTGGGAACCTACCCTTCGAAACCATTCATTCAAAGCCATTCAAAAACATAGGAGAAACACCCCTTTGAAACCTTTCTTTAAAGCTCTTCGAAAGCATCAAAACCTTAAACCTTTTGAAAGCATTTGGGTTCAATTTGAACATCCGGAAACAACTTTCGAAACCATTTAAAACCTTATCTTTCGAAACCTTTGGGTTAATCTTTAAAAATCTCTAAGGGTCACAACAATAGGGTCGAAAGCAACTCTTTCGAAAGCCAAAAACAAAGCAAAGAAGTGATGGTGTTGAAACCATCCTTCCGAAAGCAATAGAGAAGCGGTAGGGTTTTTATAAAATAAAGTTAACCCTTTCGAAGGCATTTCTTTGAAAGGTAGGAAGCGACGGCTAAAGCTTCGATCTAGCCGAAAACCTATGCATAAAAACAAAGGCGCAACCTCTTTAAAACCATTCTTATTAGACCGTTGACCTAGACGAAAGCTAAGAAGGTTAAAAGCAGTTTGATCAAAACAAAGGTGGAACCATGACTTTAAACCTTTAGCTATGTCGAAATCTATACATTTAAAAGCAAAGCAGGTGCATTTTTCGTTTAAAACAAAGTAGCGCTTCGACCTTCTTCGAAACCCCTGGTTTTAACCTTGTACCTCCCGCCCCTTATCCAATTCGATAAGTGACAATGAGTTGTTACCGGGTGCATTGGTTTTGAGGGTGACGAAGGCGGAACCACTAAGTCAAAAGCCATTAAAGTCGGAGGTAGGGTGCCAAAAGTGGCGAAACAGACATTTGGCATGAAAAACTGAATTTTTAACCTTTTTAAGTAATCATTTTAACTAACATGCCTTGTTTGTCAAAATCTTATTGTCTTCTAAATTTTCTTTTCTAAAAGCACTGCCATAATTTTAGAAATAACAATTTAATTTATTTACAAAATACCCCTTCTCCTTTTATAAATATATAAAATATTTAAGTACCATACCTTAAATAATTTTATATATTTATCTAAATTCTTTGGAAAATTCTATAAAAATTCTAGAAAATCCTTTTTAATATGTTTACTAACATATATATAAATTTTAGACCCAAATTATTTATAATTTAACCATAAATTATTTATGATCCATTAAATCATTTTCTTCACTAAAAAATTAATATAAAATCCACATTAATTCAGAAAATTATGAAAATTGAAACCATCTCTAAAATATCATTTTTGATCTATATTTAAAATCGCAAGGCATTTGGATGTCATCAAATAGGGATTTTCATATCAAAACATATCATAAAATCTATATGAATAAGAATAAATTATCAACAAGCATATATAAGCATTTTGTCCTTCAAAATCATGGCTAAACTATGCAAGAAAGTCGGATTTAAGCATAAAACCAAACACATTTAGAAAATAAGAGATTTAGTCATTATTCACCTTAGCTTTGAGATTAAGGATATGAGATTTGATCCTGATCAGGTGATTTGATTCTTCCTCTTGAATCCTAGCTTTACCTTCTTCCTCTTTGCTAATGTTGGTCGTCCTTAGACTTATACTTTTTGCTTGTGAATGTATGAATGAATGTGTAGAAGTAATTTCCTAAGTGTTTAGGGGATTAGAATGCTATATTTCCTATTTTGCCTTCTCTTATTTTCTAACACTTTAATTCTTTAGTTCATTTGTTTATCCATTAACATGGCACGACTACCCCTTAATTAAATCATAAATCTCAATCCATTAATCAACCTACATTATTTTATTTTATTTTATTTAACTAATTAAATTTTCTAAATAATGTCACTAAAAATATAGGGTGTTACATAGGCGGGTGCATTGGTCAGCTTAAAAGGCATAACCAACCATTCAAAGAAAAAGTCTGGGCCACTAAAGGCAGTTAAAGGTATATTGTCCTCGGCAGCCCTTAATTGGTGGAATCCGGTAGCTAGATCCATTTGGAAAAATATCGTAGCTCCACGAAGTTGGTTAAATAAGTCATCAATATAGGGCAAGGGATATTTATTTCTAATAGTCAACTTATTCAACACTCTATAGTCTGCATGCAGTCTTAAAAATCCATCCGACTTAGCCACGAATACTACTGCTGATCCCTAGCTCGACAGATTAAGTCTAATCAATCCCCTCTCCAACAAGTAATGGGTTTGCTTTACTAACTCCTCTCTTTCCATCGGAGCCATTCTCCTCTTAGGTTGAACTATGGGTCTTACACTAGGAGCTAGATCAATGTGGAATTCTATCTCGCTATATGGGGATAAATTCCTAACTTTTTTAAACACATCGAGAAAGTTCTTAACAACCTCTAGGATCCTAACCCTTCTTGAGATGCTTCCAAGGTATATAGGAAACTACACATATGAATACCAGGGTCCTCACAAGGTACTTTGGCAATATTTTCCAATTTGGTTACTAATGTTACCGTTCTTTCTCTACAGTCTAAGATAGCCCCATATACTGACAACCAGTCTATATCGAGAATGAGTTCAAATCCCTTAAAACCTAAGATATATAGATCACAAGTAAAATGATGGAATAGATAAGAAATTGGCACGTCTTCACACACTAGATTCAAATGGGTTACACCTCCTATAGGATTAGATACGCAAATAGGGTTTTCTACAATATTTAGGATAAAATGAAATTTCTTTACGGGTTCTAAAGAGATAAAACTGTGGGAGGCACCAGTATCAAACAAAACCCAAACAAAAATACCATTAGTTGATAGTGTACCTTCAAAAATGCCCTTTCCTTTCACATCTCCTGAGGTTGATGGCTCGTCCTTAACCACATACAATTTAGCCTGCACCTTCTTTATGAGTGGGCAGTCCTTTATCATATGTATAGGCTGGTGACAGTTGAAGCATAAGGTCTTCTGGACCGTTAGAGAGATAGGTCCTGCTAGCTGCTTGGAAGTTTCATAATCTTTACAAAATTTGGCAATATGACCCTTCTGCTTACAGATATAACAAGTGGTATCCTTAAACTTGTTCCCCTTATTCCCTCCTGGATTTTCTTTTTCTTTACCCTGCTTACTCCAGTTCGGTTTGGACTTTCTTTTGTTTGAATTGTTGCTTCCGGCATTATCACTTATTGCCACTGGTGTACGCTTCTTCTTCTCCAAGACTTCATACCTTAATGCCATATCTACCAAGTCCACAAATGAACCCTTAACATGGCCAGTCATGCTCTCATGGAAATCTCCCTCATTCCTAAAACGAACATCTCATTTTTATTTAGCGGGGTGTTGATCAATTCCAGTCCAAACCAAGATAGCTAGTTGAACTTCATCTCATATTCTGCCATAGATGAATCTCCCTTCTTCTAGTCCAAGAAATTTCTGTACATCCGAGTCTTACCAGCTGGAGGCACGAACTGATCTTCAAGTGCTTCCTTAAAACGGGCCTAAGTAAACTCTTCTTTTGGAACATTGGCTGTGCACAAGTCCCACCAAGTTATGGCTCCTTCCTACAATTTCCATGATGCTAAAAATCTCTACTGCTCATCTGATAGATCCAGACTGTTGAAAATCTTTTCACAAGTGCACAACCAAGCTTGAACTTATATGATAGACTCAGTTCCCTAAATGGTTTGCCTCCTAGATTTTTGTGATCCTTACATAAAGTTGCAAAATTCACCATTGGCTGCCCTGGTTTGGCTCTTCAACAGTTCCATCCCTTCCAGTCCAAGTCCGACCATTGGTGGTCAGAGTGCTGCTAGTTCATCTACCTCATCTGCCTCTAGTGTTCATTTCTTACTACCTGGGCATTGCAAGATACTTCTTAGAATACCTTGGATGAGATAAATTCAAAAACAAAAGAGTACTAATCAAACTATCAAAGCCAATCTACCTATCGGGGATATATATTTGTATATACGAGTAAAATAACAAATACGCTCTCTCGGAGTTGATCCAAACCCAAATATAACTAGGGGTTCACTTAACCTAATGCTCTGATACCAAATATAACGAACCACCTTTCTTGCATTCGAAAGACGATTCATTATTGGCTCAAGAAAATGAGAGAGATAAGAAGAAGGCTCATCAAACACAGAATCTTACCATGTAGGGAACAACATATATAAGACAATGTAGTATATTACATAGTCATAGCCAAAATATTACATCAGAGTTCAATAACACAAGTTCCAAACTAGGACAATTTACAACTGCTTGTCCACAAAATACATAGACCATACATACATACACAGTGGAATAATTTATACTAATAATATCTACCCATGAAGCCAGCTGCTCCAGACCCTCCTACATGCTTTCGAGAGAAACCTGGATCACCTGATTACTCATAAAAATTGAGTACCCAAGAATTTAGGGAAAAGAACATAAATTTTGGGTCAGACATGGGTCTGGTGTGAGTGAACTCAAACAACAATATTTTTATTTGAAAACTCCTTTGAAAAAAAAGGTATCTCGTAAGACCACATCGCACATAAACATGGATGGGCTCTAATCTAATGATAACCAAAAACACTTTTTATTTAAAAATTAATATTATGATAATGCCTAGGGGTTTAAAATAAATATAAATATAGCTAAAATGCTTGCATCTCACATTCCAATATAGTTAGGTATACAACTAAAATCGTAAAGGAATGTATTGAAGATTGGATTCCACACAATGACAAGGCTACTGGGGTACCGCCTGCAATAGTACACCTCTGGGTTTACGTATTGAGATTGTTCCAAACGATCCCTACCAACATAGGACTAGCCTATCCTTTTCTAGGTAGTATCGAATATGATCACCCCCTTGGTTGGGATCAGCAACCATTTGGGACTATAGTATATCTGAGTAGGGACTCATTCTAGATGGAAATGATAATACCCTAATGGGTATGACCGACATGGCCTTGCTGCATATCCTCTGTTCTAGTCATTTTTGTTTGATGAGGCCTGAGGCTACCTTTCACAAATAGCACTTCTCTTTGGAATGCTAACATTGCCTTCCCAACGTTGACACAATGCCATCATTCATCCATACAAGTCATTTAGAAGATGAAATAACCGAAGGCACTGCTTCCATACTACACCCATTTTGGAATCACCTTCAGTGTTAATGGCAAGATAGCCCTTGCACTTCAAATCTTGAATCTTGACCATGACTTTAGTAGATTCAACTCGAACACTTTGCGCTGGTTCGAAGTGGTTTTCGAATAACTATTCGTCATCCGATCCCAGTCTCTTCAAATCACCATTCGATAATTTTAAATGGTCAAGTTATTTGATAGTGAACAACTTCTTTATCGAGTGCAAGGTTTACATATGGATATACACTCCATATACTTAAGTTATCATGACTCGCTTATTGAAATTAATCTCCTTGTGTTTATCATGTTATTGATATTCAGCATCTATGCTTAACACAAGTCAACTTAATTTCCATAAAACGTGTCAACGTTTTGTAATCACTACTTTAATTCAGTTGGCTACTTAATGGTCCAGACGATGAGATCCTTTGATTTAAGATCACTTGACTTGAAAAGAAAATTGATTTAAAACATAACAAATTAAGGGTAAAAATATTTTTGAAAATATTAAAGTATATTTGATTGGATTAGACTCTAATTATATCTTAATTAATCAAGATTAATTCGTAATTAAACATAATTAACTTAATGGACTTAGTTGAGTCCTAATTAACTTCTTAATCCATCTTAGCGAAGGTTTAAACAATTCATTATTAATTAAAATCTAATGAATTAAAATTCAATTAAATAATCACTTATTAAATAATAATTAGTTAACTTAATTAAATAATAATTAATCATTAAATTACTGATCAACTTCATTAATCATTAATTAAAACTTTATTAATCACTAATTAGTTATTAATCTTCTTTAAGTGTTACTTGACCCTTAATCACTTACTTAATTATCAAAAGTACTAATTATTTTTAATTAATTTATTAAATAATAGAATATTAATTTAACTAAACTTAATCTCTTTTTATATTACTAATTAAGTTTGAAATTTTTTTGCAGAACCATTTCACAAGAAAACATTTAAAAATGAAAATAGGAAATTTTGTCTACAGCGACTATCCCTATGAGCGTAGTTCGCTTAAACCTACTTTAAACGAAAAACTTACTTGATTCTTTTCTATTTCATATTTTGAAATGTAACTTTTAAAGTTTTTGAAACATAGAAACAAAGATAGAAACTTTGAAACAATTTCCAAATTTTTAAATAAGAAAACGTAGTTTTTGATTTCGAATCGAATCTCATGTCCGTCGCAATACACAAAGTTGTTAACTTTGACTTAACACAACATACTTTGGTTCTTGGATCACAACCATACATCCATACTACCATACTTTTTGACATCTCAATGAAACACATATTAAAATATATGTTTACATGCTTACTAACTTGACAATACCGCATTCAAGTCTCAAATTCAACCCCAAAAACCAACATCCATCAAATCAACATCAACCAACATAATAACCATTCAATTTACACATCATATCATCATCACAATAACACTACATAGTAAAGTCAAAAAACTTTCCAATATAAAGTAGTTTACTCACCGAAACTCCGTAAATACAAAGCGAACTTCTACTAGACTTTGGAAATAACACACGAGCTTCGAGTAGTGAAGATTTTTTTGGAGTTTTGAGATTCAAATGGCTCGACCTGATGGTGTGGAGCTCGGTCTAGTGGTGTGGGGGTGGGTGTGGGCGTGGTTTCTTGAAGAATAAAGTGAAGAAATGAATATAGGAAAGTTTAAACTAGATTCAGAAGAGATTTAAAGTAAAAAGTTAGGATTTTAAAGATATTAGAAAGCATGAAATTTTTTAGAGAGAAAGTTTTAGAAAATGAAAGAGAGAATGTAAATAAAGTTATGTGTGTATGGTAGTGTATTTATAGATGAAGGAAATTGGCGAAATTATCATTTTATCCTTAGTTTAAAACATGTTATCATTTTGACATGTCACATCACCACCTTTCTCCCCTTCATATTCAAATCTCCCCCTCTAGTCACATCCCCTAAACCATGATGGGTAATGATAATGGTACTTCAGAAAATGACAAGAGATAATGATACGATTTAGTGTATATATATAAGTTATTACTTTAAAACCATGTCTTGTCACATCATTTGCTAAACATAATTAGCATAAGATAATATACTATAAATGTATTATTATTGTTTGGTTAATTAACTCTCATATATGCATATATAGTGCATAAAGACGAATAACGTTCCGACAACTTTTCGGTGTCGAAATGTTGAAATTTCGGAAAACATTCTTCGGTTACATTTTCCATTTTTCTACGAACTATTTAATTTGGTAAACATATTTTGAAAACAATTTTTCCATCATTATTAATTAATTAAAATGAGTACGTTTATCAATAAAAATCCATTTGTTGACTATATAAATTATATATATATTTGCCTAGTTAAAGTGACCAAACCCTAGGTCGTTACAAGTCATTTGTTGGAAATTTTCCGTTTCTTATTTGATTTGAACCTTTGAATATGTTTTTCTTTAATTGTAATGGGAAGAGTCAACCACTCTTCATAGTGTTTAATTATATGTTTTGTCCATTCTATCAAGTTTGGACTGTTATCTTGTTTTATCAATTCTGTCCAGATTGGATTTTGCTAGGATTATCTTCATTCATTCAAGTCCTATTTTTAATACTATTTATGCCTATTCTTATTTGGATTTATTTCCTTTTGTTTATCTCTACTCTTTCGCATATGGATGTTATTCTTGTGAGATAAACACTCGGTCTTCGTTAGCGGCATGGTCTCCTATAACTCTTATATGTTCTCCATCATTTGAGTTTTCTCACATTGGTATTTCCAAACTGATCCGAGTGTTATTTTATTATAATACTTGGGTCAGACTGAGTATTTTTCTAGGTTGGCTTTGGTGTATGGAGATCTTGAAAAGGAGCCGGAGCTTTACCTATCATAGCACTTTATTTTCTGTTGTGTTATAAAGTATCCCTATCTGCAATTTTAAGGTTAGGATTTTATAACTATCCAACCGATAAGGTTTGTCTTTAAATCTGATATACTCCTTATTTTTGGAGTGATGGTTTTTACTATTCTTGTTATATTATATGTTGTTGATTCTGCTGTGAGGTTTTGATTTTCTCCATTCACTGTTTTTTCCTTGCAATTTACCCTAACAATCCGCCCTTTGGTCGATTAGATGTTCAACATTTGAACACGTAGTATTCGGTATCAACTTTCGATGGTCAAAAAGGCGGGTCATTACACGACATGTGACTAGCCTCCTCTAAATCACTACTTAGAAATGCCATTTTAACAGCTATTTTTCATATTTTATAGTCATATGATGCGGTAATAACAAGCATAATCAGAATGGATTTAAGCATAATTACGAGCAAAAATGTTTCATTGTAATCAACGCCTTGAATTTGTTGAAAACCTTTTGCGACTAGCCTTTCTTTATAGGTCTCATCTGTCCATCTACATTTTGTTTTTTTCTAAGAAATCCATTTGCATCCGATGGGTTTATCCCTTCGGTTATGTATCCAAAGTCCAAACTTTGTTGTCATACATGGAATCTATTTTGGATTTCATAGTTTTAAGACAACATGCAGTATCATTATCTTTAGTGCTTGTCGAAATGTGAAGGGAGTGTCGTCTTCTAACACACAATCCTCTTTCTCGCCTTCTATGAGAAAATCGTAATATCTCTTTAGTGTGCAAGATTCTCTATTAGATCATCTGATAGGTTGCGTATTTTTGTTTAATGGCGAATTTAATTATTCTCAGCCTCTATATTAACTTATGTGATCTCATCCAACTCTATAACTTTGTTGTAAAAATTTTTGACAGAAATTCCTCGTACAAAAGGATAGTATATCAAGAAACAAAAACATTATCTTCCTCGGTGTTATAGAAAATATACCCTACAGATATCTTGGTATATCTTATAAATTTACACAAAGACAATCTTGCCTCAAGTTTATTGGGGGCAACATTCTCAACGTAGGCTAGAAAACCCCACACCTTCAAATACTTAAGGTGGGGTTTCTTCCCATACCACATCTCGTATGATGTCTTAGGCTCAAATTTAGTATGCATCATATTCAACATATGTGCTACGGTTTCCAATGCATATCCCTAATAAGAAAGTTGTAACTCAGCCTTACTCATCCTGTAACGAACCATATCTTATAGCGTTCAATTCCTTCTTTATTATATGCCATTGTGTTTTGGAGTATATGGTGGAGTAATTTGAGAGGTAATCCTATTATATTTTAAGTACTGCTGGAGATCCTGTCCAACATACATCTTCTCAATCTGATCGAAGTATTTTGATTTTGTGGTTCGTTTGATTTTCAACCTCGTTCTTATACTCTTTAAATTTCTTGTAGACATCAGATATATTCTCATAAGATATATATATATATATATATATATATATATATATATATATCGAGAAATCATTAGTAAAAGTTATGAGTTAATTTGAATTATCCTTAGTCACTATAGGCATTAGTCCATATACATTAGTATGTATGAGACCTAAGAGTTCATCAACTCTTTCTTGCTTCAACTGAAGGGGTGCTTGGTCATTCTCCCTTTGACACATGACTCACAAGTGTTAAATGATTCAAAATTAAATGATGGTAAAAAAAACCATTGGTTTTCAGCCTGTTCAGTCTTGTATCACTAATGTGACCTAGCCTACATGGCCATAAGTTACTACTATTAATGTAAATAAAAGATTTATTAACAGCATAAATATGGTTAAAGCTAAGTATATAAATGCCATTATCTAAAACACCATCGTAGATATTGTTTCCATCAAACATATTCATAATACTATTATTATAATGAAAACCAAAACCTATCTCGGTCAATCTAGAAATAGAAATAATTCCACAATTAAATATTTTAACATAATAGCAATTATTAAAAACCAAAATTAAATGTACTAGGAAAAATCAAGTGATAGCTCCAACTACAGTTGCATTTACTACCGATCCATCAGCAACTTAAAGCCTCATCTCACCATTGCCACATATTGTCTTCCCATAAGTCCTTATAATGAATTACAGATATGTGTCCCAGAGCCAGTGTCTAAAACCTAAGATAATTAATTGATTGAAAACACTTTTGATTCATAAACACATTATTAGGAGCGAAGGAATCAGATTCCTTCTTTTCTTCGACCATGTTTAAATAGTCTGGACAATTGTGTTTCCAATGCCCCTTCTTGTGACAATAGTGACGTTCACCTTTGTCGGTAGGAATTACCTTTCTTAAAAAATTGCTTGTGTATCTTCAAACCCTTCAGAGATGATGTCTTTCACTTTACATCTAACACCATGCTTTAATCCTTGAATGAGCCCTCCGCTAACCACAACATATTGAGTAGTTCGGTAAGGCTTACGCTCAACTAGATTATATTGTAATTCAATACGATGGCTCAAACTACGAATCCACTTGTAGTTCAGTTTTTGTCTGAACATCTAACTCAGAAAGTCTATCGATATACCATTTTATTGTTATTACAAAATCCCCAACATGACCGCTCTTAGTCATCTTCGTATTGATCAAATACCTTGTAGAATGAGAATACTCCTAGCCAAAGATTTAAGATTTTCAAAGATTTTACGGACATATATATTTGCATGCTACCTTTGCAACGGCTTTTTAAAGTACATAATATGAAAACTTGAATGGTTTCGCAATTAGCTACCCAAGTGTTGTAAGCTTTACTATCTCGGGGTCAAAATTTTCAGCAGGTTTCTTTCTTAGTAATTGGCATAAACTTCATATGTGAGTGCTATCTTTATCGCTCTTAGCCAATCAGTATAATTAGGTCCGGTGAGCATATTATTTTTGGAATATAGCCTTAGGTGGGTCATTATATTACAAATTTAATTTAAGCAGATTAGAAAATTTTACGCGTAGTAAATGTTCTTTTATTATTAGGAAGCACTGCAAGAAAATATATTATTAATAACGCCATTTAATAACGCTTATTCTAAAGCGTTATTGTTTATATACTTAGTCATTTGTTTTTTAACTCATTTTTTTATATCATGCTACATAACGCTCGTGCTCTAAAATTTTCGTCTGCCCTCCAGAAAACAATTAACCAGTTTCATCTCCCTCCTAAAAATACTTAACCATTTTCATCTCCCTCCCAAAATAAAACTGTCAATTTTCATCTCCAACCAAAAAACCCTAATCGAAACTATTCACACCATCTCGGATATTTGCAGCCGTTCTCCTCAACTTCAATAGTTTGCTCCTCAGTAGTCAACTCAACGGCGTCTGGAACCCTAATATCCGACCTTTGATTTCTTCGTTCATCAATATTTCCAAATTCAAAATCCTTTTGAGGTAAAATCCTTTTTCTTCGTATTTATTCTATTCTGCAAGTTTCTGTGATGAGTATGTCTTTTTCTAGGTTTTGAGATGAATTTCGTAGCTTGTTACTGAATCATGTATTTACAACTGTTCTTTGGGAGAAAAGATGGGCACTAATTTTGTGTTTGGTAATTTTCTTGTATGTCTGTCAAAATTTGATTTTCATGCACGAATCATACATTTCGGTTTATGCTAAGTTCAAAATTTGTCATCGTTTCCATTTGTGATCTTTAATAGTTGTATTGTAATTTTCATGATGATGATAGGTAAGTTGTTCTGCTTATATAAAATACTCAAAAACGAGTGCTCTTATAATATCAGCAAACATTTACTTGATATAAAATGTTCATGTGTAGGAGTTTGGATCATTCTTTTACCTTCTTCTGCTAATTTGAATTGGTCTTTCCTGAACTATAATTCAGCAATAACTCTATTATCACACCCTTGTTTGAAAAGATGTTGAGTGCTAGTGATGTTGGTTGATCAGATGATTAGTCTTACCAAAAAAATATGCCAATGTAAGAGCACAATTTCCATTTTTTAAAAAAATAATTATATATTTTTATCAATACATAATGCTTCTAAAAGAAGGTTAGGGAAATAATTTTATTGCATTTTTATTAGGGGAAACGTTTTTTCTTTTCCCTTGGTATTTTCCTGATATTTTCTATTTTTTTAAAAATCACTCTCCTTGCTCATATTAGTTCTTTCTTTAATAATGGTTCTTCTAATCCAGAGTCATTCAATGTCAATTCTTGGTTGTAGTTAATAGTTTGCATCTTTTCAAAATAGGAGGATATGTTTTGATAATTGATGATAATAGTTATAGCTTTATTCTGATCACAGTTTGAAATTTTTATTTCAAGCTGTTACCTCATATATATCTTCATACCTAATGGATCACCTGGGTCACTGTATGTAGATGTTTAAATTTTGTTCATTCTTCGTACCTTTCATATTGGTAGCAGGTAACAAGTACGGCTTAAGGATTTGCACCGATTCACATAAGATGTTATCGTTGGATCTTATATACCATTACTGGATTTCTGAATTATATTTTGTTGTATAAAATCTATGGTTATTCTTTTTTTGAATTTGCAAACATTTAATTTTTGTTTGCTAGCATGAGGCTCCAGTGATTTGAAAGCCTTCCGTTTTCACGAAAGATCAATCTGGCATAATTCTACTTATACCATAAGTGCATAATCATGATATTTCTTGGTTCCTTTTCATTATGTCCATTTCGATATTCTGTATCGAACATTTTTAGTTAATGCATGATTTTTTTCCTTAAAATGTCTTGAGGCCATGTGAACTTTGAAGTTACAATTCTAATGAAGTTACAATTCTAATTTATGCATAAACATGTTTGTCATGTTGATGCAACTTTTGTGTCTACTCTGTTTGTTTAATGAACAAGATGATAATTTGGTTTTTCAGGTGAACAAATGTCTTTCAATATTTTTCTCAACAATGATATAATGCATAATAATCGTGTATATGAGATATTTTATACGCTCTAGATGAGAGAGAAAATGATGTCCACATCGTACTAAATGTGACATTGCGGTTTCGAACCCACTAAACCCAATTTTGTTGAATTCGTGAACTAGGATTACTTTAGAAAATGATATTATAAGGTACAAACAATTAGCCAGTCTTTGTTTCAATATAAAATTCTAGTAAAAGTCAATCAATTTGAATTCGATTAAGGGATTCTCGCATCCGTGCTGGTCGCTAATTTTGGGTTGTTGAGATGATTCGGCTGTTATTGGGGGTCGAGGCGATTTCAAGGAAGAAAGAAAGTGGATTACTGATGAATGGGCAGTGGAACAGAGATGGAAGAAGCAAGGCAGTGGTGGTTGAAAGCAGGGAGGATGGTGGCTTGTAGGGTTGTTGTAGGTGTTGGTGAATGGTAGAGTTTTCTGGAGTTAAGGGGTGATGGAGGTTTTACGTTGAGGCAGTGCTACTTGTAAGGTATGTATGCATCGTTGTATTTGAATATGACAGAGGCGTATGTTGGTGCAATGGATTGCTGGCAGAAGTATATGTTGCAGTGATCGACAAAGGTGAGCAGCACTGTATGTCTGATTCCTGGTTGTTGAACTTGCAGTGATGAATTTTCAATTCGAGGAGATGGTTCAGGTGGAAGTGATGAGGAGCTGTTGACTTGGTGGTTGGAAGTGCATAGGGAAGTGATGAAGCAGTCAGGTGATGGTGAAGGTAGTGATTGGTGATTGACTGATGATGGTGTATGTTGTTGTAATGGTGAAGTTTGTAGTAGTGCGTGAAGCATGGAAGTAAGTATGCAGTTTTGAGGCAGTGATGGGTTTTGTAGCAAGTATAAGTGGATGTACCAGTAGTATGTGCACAGTTGTTTGAAGTTTGGTTGTTGAAGTTGGTGAACTTATGGATGGGATGGTGACTGGTAGGAGGATGCACTGGTTGTATGTTGTGTGGATGAAGTGCAAATGTTGGCAGAAGTTGTTCAGGTCTGCAGGGAAGTTGAAGTATGTATGCACTTTTGTGACAGTGTTGAGGAGGATGTGCAGTTTGTTAGAGAAGGAATTATAGTTTTAAAATATGAGTGTGTGATATGTATGTTATTAATTAAGATTAGTTTTAAAATAATAATCGTTCGTTTTCCATGGCGACGATGATGTTCACTATTAAGTTAAATTAAGTCAAATGTGGAGTGCTGTAGAGATGAATAGTATTGTTAACGATGTTCATTTTCAATGCATTTACTAGTGTAAGCAAGAGTATAAAATAGGAGTTCCTTTTCCAATATGTCCCTGGCGTGCTAAGCCAAACCAACTATACAATTCTTTTTCCTGTGACAATGATCATACCTGCTTGCAGTTGTATAAAGGTTACTGCTATTTGCAATTTTCACAAAGAGTATTATATTTCACTTGTACCCTCTAACATTCTCCAAAGGGAGTTAATAAAATCTTTGTGAAAACTATGGATTAAAATCAAAGGGAGAGATTAGTAACGACTTAATAAAATATTTAAATTAGCTTCTTTTAAAAAAAATTCTCCAAATATCCCAATATTTTAAAAAATTACTTACAAATAAAAATATTCGATGTGCATATAACCAGTACACATGAAGAAAGATAAATTTCAATAATTACACATAACTAGTATATATAAAAGATCATGTGCATGCATATGTGTTTAGCTATAAACATGAACATTACGTTTATGGAAACCTCTAACATTCTAGGTATATATGGAAATTCCTTATTCTTGTTGAATTTTGTGTTTCTGAAATCAGAGGCAATCTTTTTTCTCTTTAGCTTTGGAGCTTGAGCACTCTTTCTTCCCGTGTGTATCCTTAATTATATGCTAATGGAAAAAGATTGGGTTCATTTACACAGGTAAGTAGATAATTCAATATTCTCAACCATGTTTAATTTCATAAAATAAAAATATCTGATGTTAAACTCAACTATTATGTTAAATTTTTTTCATTATAGAACTTCCAAGGAGTACTCGCAAGGGGCAAGATGTTTCGTAGAAGCTGCAAAGAGAAATATAAGAAATGTAGAGAAGCTTTTATGTCCTTGTTTAGATTGCCGAAATCTTAGTCGACAACATGATGATATTATCGTTGAACACTTAATTATAAGGGGGATGGATCCTAAGTACAAGAGTAGTACTAAGTGGTATCATCATGGCGAGCAATTAAATATGGGCGTAGACATGAAGTTGGACAATACATTTGATCTACTTAAAGCTATTCATTTTGAAGATGAAGATTTTTTGAATCATACTTTTTTTACTGATGTTAAACAAGACGAGGATGTTCGAAAACATGAGGATGATTTACTTAAGAATTTAGAGG
Source organism: Allium cepa (assembly GCA_030765085.1). Taxonomy (NCBI): domain Eukaryota; kingdom Viridiplantae; phylum Streptophyta; class Magnoliopsida; order Asparagales; family Amaryllidaceae; genus Allium; species Allium cepa. The sequence goes on from CM060928.1 coordinate 225,523,033, forward strand.
ATGCAGAAACCCCCTTATATCCTGATTATGTAGGTCAAACTAAACTATCCGCCATCACTGCTTTGTATAATCTTAAATGTGAGATTGGATTATCTGATATTGGTTTTGATAAGCTTTTGAACGTACTACAGTTGTTGCTATCGGTGAATAATGTACTTTCTAAGAATTTGTATGATGTAAAAAAAAATTCTCAAAGTATTTGACATGGGGTTTGAAAAGATTCATGCTTGTAAGAATGATTGTTGTCTTTTTAGAAAAGAGTTTCAAGATTTAGAATTTGTCCGAAATGTAACTCTTCGAGATGGAAGATAAATGAGGGCACTAAGGAGATTATACATGGTGTTCCAGCTAAAGTGTTGAGGTATTTTCCAATCATTCCTAGATTTAGGAGAATGTATAGATCTCAAAAGATGGCAGAAGATCTAAGGTGGTATTTTAACAATAAAAGCAGTGATGGAAAAATGCAACATCCTGTAGATTCTGAACATGAATGCAGTGGACGAGAGGTGGAAAGCATTTTCATCTGATCCACGCAATCTCAGACTTGGTCTTGCTACAGATGGTGTCAATCCATTTGCCTCGATGAGCTCCAAACATAGTTATTGGCCAGTAATGCTTGTGACATATAATCTCTCGCCTATGTTATGTATGAAAAAAGAAAATATTATGCTAACATTAATAATTCCTGGTCCAAAGCAGCCTGGAAATGATATTGATGTATACTTGGCGCCTTTGGTAGAAGACTTAAATTATTTATGGAATAATGGAATTGATATATATGATGCATTCAGTAAATCGGCTTTTAATTTAAGAGCAATTTTACTATGGACAATAAATGACTTTCCAACCTATGGAAATCTTGTAGGATGTTGTGTAAAAGGCGAAAAAGCTTGTCCATTATGTGGTGTTAACACTCATCATCGGTGGTTGAATCATTGTCGGAAAAGTGTTTACATGGGACATAGAAGGTTTCTAGATCCTTCACATCCATGGAGGAAACAAAAAACTTGGTTCGATAACACTGTAGAGGACGGTAATTGACCTAGAATTCTAATGGGAAGAAATATTTCTGCTATTTTGAATGGTTTTCCAAATGTTTTTGGAAAAGATAAGAATGAAGAAAAACTAAGGAAGATGAGTAAGAAGAAGCTAACGGAGTTGAGTAAGAAGACAAAAAGTAAAAAGAGGAAGAGTACTCACACTAAAGAAGATGATAGAAAAAAAGAGCTAATAAGGTGGAAAAAAAGATCAATCTTCTTTGATTTTCCATATTGGGAGGTTAGTATTAAAATTATATTTTCTTTCATTTACCTAACAATATAAAAGTTAATAAATTGTTGTATTATTGATATTTGTAGGAACTTTCCTTGCGACATAATTTAGATGTGATGCATGTTGAGAAAAACGTCGCTGAAAGCCTACTAAGCACGATGTTGCATGACAATAAATCGAAAGATGGAATTAATTCTAGGAAGGATTTGGAGGATTGGGAGATTCGACAAAGTCTTTATGCACAACCTCGTGGGAATAGAACATATCTACCACCGGCTCCATATACGTTGTCATTGTCCGAAGAAAAAAAAATTTGTAAGAGGTTACATGATTTTAAAGGTCTTGATGGTTATTGCTCAAATTTCAAAAGATTTGTAACATTAGAAGATTGCAAAGTCAGTGGGTTGAAGTCGCATGATTATCATGTCCTAATGCAACAATTGTTATCTGTTGCGGTTAGAGGTTTATTACCAAAGAAAGTTAGAACACTAATAATTCGTTTATGTTCGTTTTTCAATAAAATATGTCAACGTGTTCTTGAAAGAGAGATGTTGCAACAACTTAATGATGAGATTATTGAAATTTTGTGTGGATTCGAAAGATATTTTCCACCTTCCTTTTTTGATATAATGATACATTTGACAATTCATTTTGGAAGAGAAGCGCAATTGGGTGGTCCGGTTCATTTTCGTTGGATGTACCCTTTTGAAAGGCATATGAAAGCACTTAAAGATTATATAAGGAATTATGCACGACCTGAAGGGTGTATTGCAGAATCTTATCTTGCGGAAGAATCAATGAGATTTTTTAGTGAATTTCTACAAAGGAAAGTACAAATGGAGGAGAAAGAAGTCCGAAATGAAGATTATGAAAACAATGCGATACTCGAAGGACATCCAATTTTAAAACCGAAGACAATTACATTGTCATCGAATGAAAAAGATATTGCTCATTTGGCCGTGCTAATGAATATGGCTGTGGTGGAACCATATTTAGATTAAGTACATATTATATTTTGTTTATACCTTTATAATAAAATTTTGATGTTCAATATAACTTGGGTAAAATTATTTAAACACCAGTATGCATTTGGAGGAGTTACAAAATTCTGATAAGCATATGGAAAAGAATGCGACATTGCTGTGGAAAAAACATACAGATAATTTCTTAGATTGGATTAAAAAGAAGGTTAATTTATTTTTAATTTATCCTACCATTGACCAAAAAAGATTTCTTTTTACTTCAAAATTTATGTAAAATGATTTGTTTGCAGATACCTATTCAATCCACAAGTGATGAAATACTAAAATGGATTGCATTTGGCCCAAGTAGTAATGCATTGTCCTACAAAGGATATATAATTAACGGACATCGTTTTCATACAAAAGATGTTGAAAGAGAAACCCAAAACTACGGAGTTACTTATGATGCAACTACCATGTGTAGGGCAAGTGTAAAAGATATTTCTCAAAGAGTTGATGTGGTCACTTATTATGGGGTAGTGAAGGACATAATCTTGCTAGACTATCATGTTTTTTATATTCCCGTATTTAAGTGTCACTGGGCAAATATAGGAAATGGAGTGAAGGTCGAAGACGGATTCACTCTTGTCAATTTACAACAAAATCAATCTTCATTTTTAAAAGATCCATACATTCTTGCATCTCAAGCAAAACAAGTTTTTTATTCAAGAGAAAATGATTACTCTAATTGGTATGTTGTAGTGAAAGCACCACCAAGAGGTTATCATGAATTAGAGACAGATGATCCTGTTATGGAAGTTAGCTTTGTTATGGAAGATTGTGAAGAAATCGACATGGATATTGATTCCGTGGAGAATGTTAGCTATGTTAGAGAAGATTGTGAAGGCATATTTGAGTAGATTTCTAGTTTTATTTGCTTATGAGGTTTGTAATTCCTACTTATTTGCTAGTGATAGATATACGATATGAATTAACCCCTTAACGGTTGTATTTTTTTTCGAGTCCCTCTGAAATTCTTTTCCATATAAAAAAACAGTCCCTTCAACAACTTGTCTCTGCCTATTCTTATTTCAGCCTAATTTTATTGGTGATGGTTCTTGCTCTTTGCATATACTTGTGTCTTGTGTGCTAACTTATTTTTCTTTTCTCATATGTCAGGTCTTAATTTGTTTTTTAAAACCATTATTCCCCTTGTTTTTCAGTCATTTAGTAAAGGTCGAAAGGCTTTCATTGGTTGTTCTTTGTGCAAAAAAAAGATAATTGTAAAAATACCTTAAAAGTCTTCATGATGCATTTTTATGTCATTATCACTGTCATATAGTGTTCAGAATAAGTAGCTTTTGTTGTGTGGAGTTCACTGCAGTCCATTCTTGTATCCTTGAGAAGTGTCTTGTGTGTTATGTGTGAAATGTATGAGTTCAACAATCTGAGGATAAATTTTGTCCGCGGATGGGTGTATGTAGTATTGGTATGAGTGCAACAATACTTCATTTTATGTTGAAGGAATTGAATTTGGCTTGATATTGTGTTTTATTAAATGGAATTGTACTTGGAAAGTTAAAACTCAATTAAATATCATTTAAACTTTTAAGTAACTGGCTGCGTATCCAACTTAATGCTGCGTATCCAACTTAATGCCTATTTCTGACAGCAACAAGGTGCCGACTTATTTTACATAAAGCAATGTGAGATGGCTCAGTTATTGCAACGTATAGATGGAGTTTAAACTACCATGTGAAATGTGCGAAGGTGTGTTATGTATCATAAACTAAGGCATAATAAATTTTTCATTAATGAAGAGGAAATGTAACTAAAAACTTTAATAAAAAAATTCATTAATTTAAAATTAAACCGTGAAAACTTGTACTTTATTTTTCGGAATAGCAGAAATTTGTTTGAATAAATATAGCTCAAAGCTTAGTGCTTTGGTGATTGTATTTTATTGATAGTGCCATTTTTTTACACATCCGCTTTCAAAACTTCCAATTATAGCTTAAGCAATAGGTACATGTTTTGTCGACAAGTACACTCGAATGCCTAAGTTTATGCCTGCATGGAAATATTTTTTTTTTAAGTGTTAAAGGTCAATTTCTTCACGATCGATGAAAATCAGAGCAGGTTATAAATTACTATATCTGTCTTTGAGCACTTTTTTATGATGGCTTAAGCAACAATTCATCTTTTTAGCTAAAATGGAAACCGTGAGCACTTAAATTGTACCAACATAAAATTCGAGAAAAAGACCACATGATTCACATAATGCTTACTGTATTGTTCTTTTGCATATAAGGGAGTCATATCTGAAATGTGATTAAATGAAAGTTCTTTTATGCACCAGACATAAGTCTCAAAACTCAATGTCTATTCACATAATGCTTACTGTACAGTTCTCTTGCAAACTCAATGTTACTACTTAGTTCAAAGAAGTTGATTCTTTTTATCCTTATCAAGCATTGCATTTCCATTTTGACTCAGCTGTTTGATCTCTCTGATGAGAATTTCTATTCAATTCTACTGGTAGTTCAAATTTACACAACACAGTTATTCTTTAAAAGTTTGACTTCAGTAAAAGTCTGCTTGCAGTTTGCAACTTCGTGCATTTCACTTGTTGTTTTAAATTTTCTTTTATAACAAAATAACTCATGCACTGTTCATTTTTGCTCAGGATCTGCTCACTGGAATTTAAAATGAGCAAGATTAGGAATGTGATAACGAGAGCTCGCATGCAAAAAAATATCGACGAACAAAAAAAAAGAAAGGTGCAAGAAATAAGCAGCTTGAAGACAATCAAGTAGACGATGAGATTCATAACGAAGACAATCCACAAGCATTAGAAAAAAATCAAGTACAAACTTTTCTCATAATAAATCTTGCTTCATTACTAAATAATGGATTTATTTCAATTTACTTGGCGATTTTCCTGTTCGGCTACTAAATAATAAATCAAGTACAATCTGAACCTGGTTATTGAAATCATTTTGAGAAATTTCAGTCTAGGGTTTATCTGTAGTTATGCTTATGCTTTTGTTTCCTACGCCTAGGGTGCATGCTTTTCGATATCTCTTGTTCTGTCTTCAAAATCCTTTCAAACTTTGATATTCATTTGAAATCCTGTCATATGTGTAATCTGAAACTTCTCACTTTCAAAAATATACTGTTTAAGTACTCGAAACAGGTATATACTTCTATGAACTGGTTTTTGGAAGCATAAAATCTTCTGTCTAAGGTCAAGGATTTGTAGTTATACAGGTTCCATTTTCTACATAAGTTCTGAAACTCGAGCAAAATTTAAAACCAAGTTTAATAGGAGCATATATGAAACTCGAGCAAAATTTAAAACCAAGTTTAATGGAAGCATATATGAAACTCGAGCAAAATTTAAACTGTATATTTTTGAAAGTGAGAATTTTATGGGCTTTTATGATCTAATTTGTAATTTTTTTTATATATACAGAAAATAGGGAAGAAGAGTAAGGATGTGAAAAAGAGAGGTCACATGCAAAAAGAAATTGACGAACATAGGAAGAAACGTACAAGAGAGGAGCTGTTTGAAGACAATTAAGTAGAAGACGAGGTTTCTATTGAAGACAACCCACATGCATTAGAAAAGAATCAAGTACAAATCGATCCAGAAAACAATGCTGAAATACAAGACAACCCACAAACACTTGAAGACAACATAGTTCAGTCGGAAGGAAATCCGAGAAGAAAACCTAGAGGGCCAACCAAAGTTAGAAGACTTCCATTCAATTCTTTGGAGCAAATAGAAGTTCAATTTAATACCGCAGGAGAACCAATAGGATCGGGGTCGGTCAAATTATCTTCTTACTTAGGACCACTTGTACGAGAAATTATTCCAGTTACACTAAGTAATTGGAAGCAACTTAGTACCGAATTGAAAGATGTTTTATGGGAAAGCATTCAGGTGACACTCTCGTTTGCTTTAAGATTAAATCTTACATTGATTGCTTATCTCAAACACTTTACGCCGAATTTTGATTGTCACGGGCAAGATTTAAATTGGCACAAAACAGTAGTTTTTCAACAAATGAGTGGTATTTGGCGGGCATCAAAATGTAGATTAGTTCGGCAGTTGGTACAAGCAAAGTCTATGGAAGAAAGACTTCAGTTGAAACCATCTAACATTAAATGTATGATTGAGTGGAAGAAGTTTATCAAGTTGATAACAAGTTCGGAATTCAAGGTATGAGAAATTTCAGTCTTCAAATACATATTAAAGAATGATGCAGATAAAAAATATTAAAACTAGTGTACATATCAAATGAAAATACAATATTCTGTATGCATTTGAAGTCATGGCATATTTACAGTTTTCAAAATCAAAAGTAGATGACTGGCATTTGTACATGTCAAATTACATATACTAGACATTGTTAAAACTAGTGTATACTAAATCTGAAATCAGGCGATATGACGTTTAGACATATAGTAAATCTTTCATACCCATATATTCGAAACCTTCAAAACCAAAATTAAGGAATTCTGACACAAAATTAATATGCATACTAAATTTTGTATTTAAAATTTGATATATTTATAACCACTGTGTACAAAATACTCGTTTATATTCAAAGCTATAAAAATATGAACTTTGTTACGAGTTCAATGATTACTCCAAAATTTCCTCCATATGATACTCATACCTGAAAAAAAAGCAGAAATTTACAAAATCCGAGTTCGCTAACAAATTTCTTTCTTTCTTACATTTATTGAAATGATTCTTATTTTAGGCTTTGAGCGAGAAGAACAAAGCTATTAGACAGAGGCAGTTGTCACACACATGCAGTCGTAGAGGAATGGCTCGACTGGCTGAAGATTTGGTAAGAAAATAGTAGTTTTATTTACTGCAATTTTTATGAAAAATTTTAAGTTAATGAAATTTGTTGTTTGGTGTTCTTTTGAATGTAGAAAAGCAAAAGTGGTGATCGCTCTTCTCCTAGAAGTGAAGTTTGGATCAAATCTCGCACTAAGAAAAATGGTGAACCGGTGAATTTGATTGCTGCAGATGCTATAGTAAGTTCATACTTTTCAAATACTTATGGTACATATATAAATACTTGTGTGATACATGTTTACTTATTTAGCATTCACCAACTTAATATATATGCATCGCCTGACTTAGGCATCACCTAATTGCTTGAATTAATTTGATCTTAGCTTGTTCCAAATAAAAAAAACCTCATCAGTTCCCTAATGTTTTGACTGTATTTCAGCATTTAAGTTTATTAGTAATCATGCACTTGAATTTGTAAAATGTTGGAACTCTGTGTATGGTTTAGCTTTATGATAATTTCTAGTATTTCTGTAAATGATTTGTAGTTGGCTGTCATTTTGTGTCATATTGTGGTCTTGAGTCTCATATTGTGGCAAATCCTTGTACTGCCTAATAATTTTCATAGCAAGAGGCTGCTAATATTAATTAATTTCTTAAATAAAATGGAGCAAAGAGATACCGTGTTGTAGGATTATTGTATTTTAGTTTGAATTCCCCTTAAGTCTGCAAACTTAGTATAATGTATTCATATATTGCTCCTTCGGTCTGCAAAATTTTAGCTCTTGAATATGTGAGAGATTCGAGAGATCTATAAACTTCGAGAAAATTATTTTTCAGGTATTAACTTCCCTCCCAAACATCAAATTTAAGCAAAACAGTATGTGTGTAGCCTGAAAATAGTCTACTTCATAGTATAACCTGTACAAATAATATAAAATATTGTTGATTTGTGATATACACAGAATTGGCTCCCTTGTTTGCAAAAATGTTTTGAGCATGTCATATTTTGACTAAATTCTCATGCTAATTTAGCTTAAACTCAGTCGACTAATCATCTGAATGCATCTCATATATTTCTGTTGGTTTTGGCAGGTTGCATCTCATATATTTCTGTTGGTTTTGGCATGTTGCCAAATCAAGTGTAAAATTATGCATCTGCTAGAACATTCTGCATCCAACGCAAAAAATAAATCAATCACCAAATTTAATCCAAGCTAAATAAATTTGCAAGCTTCTTAGTGTGTTTCCTATTTTAATTTAAATACTACGTTTTAATTTAAACTGCAATAATATGAAATTAATCATGTTTTGTAGGAAAAGATTAAACAAATTAAAAGTGTTTCACAATCAAGCTCGCCAATTAATTATAGAGCAGATGCGCTTGCACAAGTGCTAGGGCAAGAAAGACTGGGTCGACTTAGAGCGATGGGAAGAGGAATGAGTCTTAGTAGAGCAGCTTTATCGGAAGTTAAGGATAAGCATACACTACAACTTGAAAATAAATTATTGAACTTAGAGAATAGATTTCTACAACTAGAGAAAAATCAGGTAAGAATTATCATTACATTTTGATCGCTAATTGCTTGCACACTTGAACACTTGCATACACACTTGAACACTTGCATACAGTCACTTGAACAGTTGCATACAGTCACTTGAACGGTTGCATACAGTCACTTGAATACTTGCATACTTGAGCACGCCAACAGTTTGCATTACCAGACTTACAAAATGACATTTTTTTTATTTTGACAGAAGTGGGACAGAAGTAGACACAGTGGGACAGAAGTAAACAAACCTCAAGTAATTTTTTTTATTGGTTTCACATCTTTGTATTTTAACTTTTTATTCAATTAGTAACATAGTTTTCCTATGTTTACATGTAGTGCAACTTTGATAAAAATATGAAGAAGTGTGATTTATTGGATTGGCGAGGGAATGAAGAGATCGTTGCTGAAGGAAGATTCGTGTCAGACGATCCAAACGAGATTGTCAATGATGTTCCTTTAGGGCCGGATGCGATGATAGTTTTAGTTGACTGTCCAATCAAGCTTGATGCTTTTCTATGGAGACCTACGCCTTCTTTCACGCTTATTGGGGGAAGCAAAGGATAATATTGTGGCGTGGCCGAAGAATAGAGTTGTTTTAAATTCAACCGATCACATTGAAGAAGAAGAGGATAAGGTTAAAAAAAAATTCTTCACCTTGAACATGCAATTTTATTATATACATTATTTACTAAATAAATATTTTTACCTCTAATAGAGTAGAAGTAGCAGCTTAGAATGCAAATGCAAGATTTTTGATTGGGGAGGGAGCGAGCAATTAGTGGCTTTAGGACGATTACATTCGAGCATCTCAGAGGAAATTGTTAATGATGTTCCTCTTGGGCCATTAGCTATGATTGTTTGGATAGATGATCCACTAAATCTAGAAGCTTTTTTGTGGAGGCCAGCCCCTGGTTTGATCCGAATTGCGGATGATGTTGGTAAGAAGTTTGCATGGCCTGAATCGCAAGTAGTTGTTGAGATGGTTGACACTACAGCTCCTATTACGCCTATGGATGTGGTGAAAACATTTATGGTACTTGATTTTTATTGTGTGTTTTCGATTTTTAATGATTAGCAACTTCATTATTTTTTTCTTTTTTCAACTTACAGACTGCAATTTGAAGAACAAACAATAAATGCAAGTTAATGGATTTATCGGGAAATGGGAAAGTAGTTGCTTTAGGAAGGGTGGAGTCAACCGATCCAAATGCAAGGGTGCATTTCAAACCACTAGGACACAATGCAGTTAAAGTTTGGATAATGACCATAAAAGAGCCAGCGGTAGAGCTATGGAGGCAAACATCTGAATTACAGTACATGTAAGACGCCCTCTCTTCTATTATAGCTTGGCCTGCTACGCATGTCGTAATGGAATGAATTTTGAGTAAGTCTTTACCGTTCATTTTTTTTGTTTATTGTTACATTTAGTTATTAGCTTTAAATTCTGGTTGGTGGAGTACCAGTTGTAGTGGTTTGTTTGTAGTTGACTGTTTGGAGTTCAGGGATGAGGTAGAGACGATACAGTTGAATGCATGTAGTGGTAGAGCAAGGAATGGGGCTTCAGGCTGTAGTGAGGGGTGATGTAGACTGGAGATGCTCGATGTTGGAGTTGCTCTTGAATTTGGGTGTTCGAAGATTGGGTTCGGGGTTAAATACGGTGTTGGAGGTGAAGTGGGTGAAGTCGATGTTGGTGATGAAGCAATTAACCGATAAGGTGAATTGATGTATTGGTTGACTTTCGGTTTGAGGAGAAGTGGGATGGTGGTGTTTGATAGGGACTGATGCTCTGGTGATCAGTTGAAGGAGAAGTGGTATTATATGTGGTGAGTGACAGCAGTGAGTTTTTTGATGACAATGAGGAGCATTGAGGTGAAGTATTGGGGGTGGATGGATGACGTCGGTAGTAGAGAGTGAGGTGATTGCAGGAGAGGATTCGATTTGGATGTAGGTTGGTATGGAAAGTCGATGTGAGGTCGATGATGAAATGGATGAACTTGTTATTGTAGTGGGACATTAGGAAAACAGCCTGACAACAGTTTTGCTATGGTATTGTAGTGGTAGTCTGATTTTATTGAAGTGATGAATGTTGTCTGATGTGAATGTCGAAGTAGTGTGGTATGTGCGGAGTGTTTGTAAGAGAGAGATGACTGTGAGTGTAGTGAATAAGGTGAAATGGTGGAGTTGTAGTTGAGCAAGGAGGAGCTGTTGATGTGGATTGATGGCAGGCAAATGATGGAAGTTAATGATGACTGAGTAGATGAAATTGAACTTGTATGATTGTTTGACAGAGGAAGAAGTGTGGTAGTGAATGTTTGTAGTGGAGATGGGTGGTTTCGTGATTTTTGGTGGTTCTGTGATATAATGGATCTGGCTGACAGTTGACAGAGGGAGAAGTGTATGGGTATTGTGAATGTTTGTTGAAACGGTTGCAGTAGTTGCAAAAGGCAGGTCGAGGCAAGGAGTGTGATGTATGTAGACGTGGAGTGTTGGCGTGGTGAACTGGGGTATATGTTATGTTTATGTAAGCAAGTTGTATCAGAAATGAAGTGGTGCTGTCGAGGTCGAGGAGAATGCCATTGTTTTGTATGTAGAAGCAGGTTGATTTTATTTTTTTTGGTCAGTAGCTTTTTTTCTTTTTCTTTGTGAAGAGGCTGTCGTAGCTCGGTAAGCTTTGAGGCAATGCTACTAGAAGTATGTTGTATTTATGTCGTGGTATGGCCGGGAGTTGTATGGGAAGATATGAACAAAATTGTATGTAGTGTTGTAGGCAGGAGGAAGTGTAGTGTATGTTAAGGTCAGACTGTGAAGTTTGGTTATTGGCAAGGAGGTTCTGATGAGCAGCAGTATTGTGGATAATATGTGATGAATGGCGACGGGGAGTATGTGACAATTTGTATTTCGGTGGAGATGTTGAGTTGATCAGAGAGAGGTGGAGTTTGTTGAAGGCACTCTCCGTAATGTTAATGCTAGCAGCAGATCGGAGCAGATAGAGTATGGTCACGCAAGTAAGTTGTTGTATTGTCGCAGTGAACCAGAAGGCAAAGATATAGGCAGAAATAGGGTGGGTAGAGTTTCGAATGTAATGATGTGGTGATTTGCTCTGGTGATAGTAGTTGCTCTGGTGGATGAATTGAAACTCAAAAGCAAGTATTGACAGTGGCAAGTGAAGAGGTTAACATTGCTTTAATCTATTTTCCATATTGGGAAAATAGATCAGTAGAAATAATCAATTGTAGTTTCTAGTTCATGCAGTTCATGTACTTGCTTTAATGTTTGTACACTATAATGAAAAATATATATCACATTTCTATCTGAGCATGCACTTGTTTTAACATTTTCTGTTTCTTTGTGTTAACTTCGCAGGCTTATTTGGAAGGAAGCAAGGTCCTTAATACGCAACTAGATCAGATCTTGCATGTTGGAACTCTGTAATGTTTGTACTCTGTAATATTTGGAAGGATTTCTTTAATGTTTGTACTATGTAATGTTTGTACACTTATTAAATTGACATTATTTTCTGTTTCTCTATATTAACTTGGCTGTAGGATTATGTTTTATTCAATGGTTATGCACTTGCTTTAATGTTTGTACATTGTAATGAAAAATATATCACATTTCTTTCTGAGCATGCTCTTGTGTTATATTTGTTGATTATAATCTTTATTCGTTTATGAAGATTTAGTTTGATCGCTATTATTAAAATGTAATATATAGGCATAGCTCGCTCTTGAAAAGTGTATCTACGATTTTTATAGCGGCATATATGAGTTGTAAAAGAATTTATCAATACTATAACATGTTGACTTAATAGCGTGAAATGACCGCTATTGAATAAATATTTTATAGCGGCAAAATGGTGTTATAAAGATTTCCAATTCCGTTGAGATTTAGCTGTATTATAGCGGCTACAATGAGCTATTGAATAAATATTTTATAGCAGCAAAATTGTGTTATAAAGATTTCCAGTTCCGTTGAGATTTAGCTGTATTATAGCGACTACAATGAGCTATTGAATTAAGTACCATAGCGGCGAATTTGCGTTATAAAACTAAGCTCAACCATAGCGGCATATTTTGTGTTATAAATATTCAACAGTTTTTTATAACATGTCGATATACAGCGCTTATCAAACCTGTAACGACCCGAAATTTTCTAACCCAAAAATTCGAGATAGTAATGAAAAAGAAGAAAGAGATAGAAGAAGAAGAACAGAAACACCATACATCTCACAATCGCAGCGGATAAAATATAATAATAAGTAAATACAGTTTACAAAAAGAATACTATATGTCCATTACATTTAATATACATCAGAGTTTCAGATTTATACAGTCGTTGAATATATATACAATTATCATGTCTCACATACACAACAATATAATACAGCGGAAATATTTTATACGCTATAGCCATCCAGCTCGTCTCCTGAGCTCCAGAACGTACCTACCTGAAGATCTGTAATACTCGGTCTGACCCGAGCATTACACCAAAGTAACACCCGGGTCAGGCTGGGAACCAGCGTGAGTAACTCAACTATCAAGGAATACATGCATACAACTTATATAAACCCGGGTAACTTATCTCAATTTAACCAATTCACAATTTGTTGTAGACAACACTTATTTCACATATAAATTTCTAAGTACCAAACTTCAATAAAATAAATCCTATTTAGTTAAATCGTTTCATTTTATCGTATTGATTTCACAAATCAATTTATATATATTTGAAGTGGTCTCGGGTATTTCCCAATTCCCGACCCTGGCCTCTTCGAAACTTAAATCATCCCAACTCGAGTTATCCAACATTTCATAACAGGAATATCAATTCATTCAAGTCATCCAATACTATCCAATCATCCACAACAAATTTGATCATTTCAAACTAATTCAATTAATTCTAATTGAATTCCTAACCTTGATTACTTAGATTTTCTTCCTTAATCAACTCCAACCAAATTAATTAACTAATTCTTCCATATTCATTCATCTTAATTTAATCACCCTGGATTAATTATCCTTCAATTTCATTTAAGTAATTGTCTTTAATTAACTCCACTCTATTACTTATCCTTAACCAAAACGATAAGTAATCTTAGTTACTTCATAAACAAATTAACTATTTTTGTTACACTAATCTTTAATTACTTATATTAACTTCACTCAAGCCACCCATTAATGATTAATCAATCTTATTTACTAAATCTTTAATTACGGCATTGGTTATATAAATTAACGATTTTCACTTATAATTTAATTTATCCTACTCTAAATTAATTTCATTCAACAATTAGTCATTAATTTAACCACCAATAAAAAAATCATTCTTAATTCATCTCAATCTTTAAATTAACTATCTATTATTTACTCCTTTAATAAATCCATTTCCTCTTAATTAATCGTCTAAATTAATCTCTTGATTAATTCCACAAGATAATTATATTTTATTTTAATTTAATTAAATAATTATTCATCAAACCATCCAATGACTATTTTGAGTTAATTAAACTTCATTAATTAACTTAAACCATAATTAATTAATTCCAAACCCTTAATTCCTAAATTAATTAACCCAAATTATTAATTAATTGAACTAATTGTTTATTAGTTTTAATTACACTTCAAATTTTATGACCCAGAATTCATTAAGCCCTCCACAATGTTAGAATGAAAACATTCTCTTGTTGATAACATTAAATCTAAACAATTTTAAAACCCGAATACTTCGAGTCAACCCAAATTGACTCGAGATCAAATCAAATCAAAGTCACATAAACTTCAATAGCACATCCAATCAATTTATTCATTAAACCAATTATTTAAATTTAGCCATTTTAAATTTAAATAGAAATTCACCGAGTGAGATTTACTCACCTTTGGTTTTTATTAGCATCCATTCCAAATCCAGCTTGCTTCTTCTCAAATTTTTGACCTTGTACACATATTACATGATTTTATTAATATTCGAAATAAATCGAATAATCAATTGTCATTTATTAATTTAAATCTAAACTAATAACTTGGATTTTAGACTAATAATTAAACTTCAAACAAATTTGTCATATTTTTTTTTCAAACCTTAACTGTAGAAACAAATTCCTATTTTCTATAAATATGTGTATTATACTTTTTTTTCCTTTCTCACTGTAAATATAAAAATTCCCCTTTTTTTTTCTCTGTTATATATACATATATAAAATAGATAAATAAATAAATAACAGAAAAAAACAATACCTACTGCCACGTTGAATCGCCCGCAACCTACCGAACCACATGGCCGTCGTCATCACGCAGTAGCCATCGGGACAACCCACTGTCGATTACCCCTGCTAGAAGGCACGGCCTTGCTTTCGCACGAGTCACGAGAGCCTCCCACCTTGCGGCATACTTCCAGACAAACGAAACCCTAGCTCGCTCCATAGATTCGCACCATCGCCATCGCGTGTCTCAAGCAAAAAAAAACCCAAGGCGCATCCTCCTTCCTCGCTGCTACCAGTCGCGACTCGTCTTCCCCAAGCGTGCGCGACAACTCGAATTGATTTTCGAAAAATGAGAAGACTCGGCCTCGATTTGAATAGCGAGCAGCCATATTTTTCTCTCTCCTTGATTTAGAAAGTGAAGGCTTCGCCCCCCCTTTTTTTAATACTGAGAGTTCGATCTTTTTTTTTTGAGAATAGAGAGGGGGAACGAAAATAAGATAAGGATAGGGGAAGCTTCTTGTGAACGCTTGTTTCCATATCAAAATATCTAATGTACTTTTAAGTTTTATTATATTAGAAAATTTCCAAAATGCCCTCGCTAATTGCCATATAAAATTTGAAACTCCTCTTAAGAGATGTCGCTAGGCGATTATACAGCTTTACCCGTATTTTGAACACGATGGAACGTGTTTCGGAAGTTAATTTAATCGTATGTGCGAGTTACAAAAGAAAACGATTAAATTTCAATTAAATTGATTAAAATAGTTCTAAGCATATTGAGCTGCCAGAGTCAAACGACAACTCTGATTGCTACGAAAATTGAAATCCGATAATAACTAACTATTACGGATCCAATGGAACTGGTTTCATCGAATTCCGAGACTGTGCCTCCGAAGGCTATTTTTAAATTCAATTTAAACGATATATTATTAAAATTGAACAAATTACTTTTTAAACTAAATTTCAATTATCTTATTATCTTCAGTATCATCGTTATAAATTTTATAAGCCTTCAAATTATTTTTAATAGGCTTAAAATTCCATATTCAACATCTTATCCAATTTTCAATTATAAAAATTCAATATTTAAACTATACAATTCATTGATTTCATTATCAAGTAAATATTGATATCTTGAATTCAAGTTAAAGTTAACTTTTAAATAGTTTATAATCAATTAATTATTCCAATTTAATTTGTCAAAATTTCCGGGTCGTCACATTCCTCCCCCCCTAAAAGAATTTCGTCCCCGAAATTACTAGATAGGAAGAATGGTCCATACCCGTTTACCTCTTTTCAAAACTCACTATCCAACATCCTACCAACTATCCTTTATTAAAGATCCACTGTCACCTTAACCAACTTCCCAAAACCTTCTATAGTTTCAAACAATACCCCTTTCTCAATCATCTATATTTCAATTTAAAACCAAAATTTGAATTATCAAAAATTTTCTAACTCTCTAAATTTCCGAAAAATTTTGCCAGCGTCTCCTTTGCGCGGCTAGCTCGGTACAACTACAAAAGACCTCTACGGGCTCCCAAATTCCAAAAGAAAACAAAAGCCAAGTGGCTACATCAAAAACCCAATCCAATTTCATTCAGAAATTTTGAATACATACCTTTT
Source organism: Allium cepa (assembly GCA_030765085.1). Classification (NCBI taxonomy): domain Eukaryota; kingdom Viridiplantae; phylum Streptophyta; class Magnoliopsida; order Asparagales; family Amaryllidaceae; genus Allium; species Allium cepa. The sequence continues at coordinate 225,539,458 of CM060928.1, forward strand.
TGTCGGGCAATTCAATTTGTCTTCTGATATCAAATCCAATTTCCTTTTTTCCTATAATCCCTGCATATCTTACTTAACAATAATATCCAATCATAGCCCTTTCAAATCTTTACATACTTTTCCTTACAGAAGTTTCATACCTACTTTGATTCAAATTAGCTTCTCATTTCATATGAATTCCATTTATCTTCACTTCTGAGTATTTAATTTTACCTTTCATTTATCACCGATTCATATTAGTTTCATCTTCTAATTTACATTAGTTTTTTTTTTTAATTTTGAAATCGTTTTGTCGTTAACCAAAATTTTCCCAAAATTTTCCAGAATTTTTTTTTCTAACTCCCAAAATTTTGAAATTTTTTTTTGGCAGAGTCCCCTTTGTACGGAGGAGCCTTTGCAATTTGACAAGAGATATAAATATATATACATCGACCCACACGGTCGGAAAAAGCAAAAACAGTTCATATTTCCTGATTTTATTGCGTAGGCGTACCTTATTTAGCATTTTAAGCATGTGGCTTACTTATTTTAGCAATTAATGCATCCAAATCCAACCTAACGGCTCCCAGGTACCTGTACTTACTCAATTTAAATATGTAAGTGTCATATACAGAGTATTTATCAGCATTTCATTTACTTTAATAGCAAAACACAAGCGTTTCACTTATATTCAATAGCTAAACACATATATCATAAGCAACAAGCACCAAAACGCTTTGCATAAGCGATTTATATAACTTTTAAGCTAATTCAATTGCTTTCAATCAATTTATAAGCCATTTTATTCAATTTAAATGATTTACAACTCAATTTCTTACATGCCATCGATTTTTAATCCAAATAAGCTCATATTCACTTCAAATGATTCAAAATCAATTTCATTAAATCTCTATCAACTCATAGTATTTTTAATTACTTTGGTTTACGCCAAACAACAATTATTGTTATGCAATCTCGACGATATTTGCTTAATAGAGTATCTATTTTAGTTTGTAACTACTTCAAATTAATTTCAACTCATTCTGAATTTAATTCCATTCCATTTCTAAACTATCTACCAACCATTCATTGCATTTCATTTAATTTCCGCATTAAATTCATGCAAAACAATTTATTAAGCTTGGCACATTCAAACTTATAAATTAATGACCATTTCCAAATTAATTTAACCCAAGCTTCTATTTAATTTATGTTCTCAATTTATCAAAATAATATCCAACCACAAACCGAATTCACTTATACTTCAACTTATTATACCACCAAATTAAGTTCAGTCTGATAATCCAATTCCAATCACAGCTTTGATTTAGTTTTTATTCAATCAGACTTCATCCATTTATTATTTAACCCAACTATCCCGTTTTAAAATTTTAATTTACTTACTTAATTCGTTATCGAATTTATTTTATTAATACAAGGCCACTCTCAATTTATTTCTATTCACTTGGGTTTTGTTTTGTTACTCAAAACATTGCTATTATAATCACTTTTCTTATATCCAATTTTCTTGCAAATTTCATTAAACCTTATTCAAATCACCCTTGAATTTTATTTGTAGTTCAAACCATCACATTTTCAATCCAACTCTATTTTATTTTTATTTTACAACATCTCTTCTTATTTAATTCATTATCAAATCCAAGTCGAATCCTATTTACAATTCGAATTCATTACCAAATATTATTAATTTACAATCCATTTGTTTACCCAACTTAAATTTTATCAACATACACTATAAATAATTTATTTAACTGATTGGTTTACTTTCACTTTTAATTTAATATTCGATTTCCTTTAATTGTAAAGAATCACTTCATTAAATTTTCTCGAGTTTTAAATTTTATAATTTCAGTTTGGATTTCCTTTGATTTCCAAATTCCCAACACCTTAATTTCAAAATTTTAGAAAAACCTTTAAAGTCACATAATACTATTAAAATAACTCTTTATAAAAATACCTTTTTAATAACTCGATGTCTCCACCAGTCCATCCTTGTTCTCACAAAAATTCAGTCATACGTTGATCAGGCGTAGGACCGAAAATCTATAAGTACTTGGCAAACTTGTTTTCAACATCCAGTGAAAATACTTGGAAAATATTTTATTGAAAATATAGAAAACAGTTTTTGAAAATAGAGGAAATATCTTTGGTGATAATGCCCTGAGAATCACCACCCCCATCCATGGTCGCAGTTAACCCGATGGTTATATTGCCATCCCGACAAAATCCACAGATAACTGTAGGCCTCCGCGTCCCACGATTACACCATGGAACCCACGAGAGATCGCAGCTACAACTGGGGTTACGTAGCTATCACAGCAAAAACCCATATAACTGTAGGCATCAGCGCCATCGAATTTCACTGCCAAAAATGAAACTTCTCCACTCCACTTGACCATAGATCGCAGTCTACCGATGTTGCGTTGCCTTCCCGACAAAATCAAGTGTAGACCGTTGACACTTATCCTCCACACGATTTTCGCTATGGTCCCCACAGTAGATCGCAGCGACATCGAGTTACACTGTCGTCACATCATAACCCAAATGCCTCTGTAGGCATCAACGCCATTGACTTACGCTACTCAATAATCCTCAGGAACTAGTTTTGTCCGGACTCCTCACAGGATCAACTTTAGAACCCCCTTGGGGCTCAAGGCAGCACCACCCAGTGGCACTCCTAAGAAATTCATTTCAAGGGAGCGCCTTTTTCCCCAGAGCCATCATCAAAATATTTTATACTATACACATATAGTATCTGCAAATCATACACCTAGTATGATATCATACAAAGCTCCTTTACACAAAATCGATTATCCCAAAATCGATAATTCTCAAACTAGGCTTTCCAAATTCAATATCGATTTTACCCAAAATCAAAAGCCTTTCCAAATCCAAAGGTTCTCAAAACCTTTTCCAAACTCCTCATAAGACCCTTTATATATATTCAAAAATATATATAATTTTTAAAACTTTGGATCATTCCAAACTTGTACAAAACCCCTTTATACTTCAAACATTACAAAACATTTTTCTTCCAACAATAAATTCAACAAGGGGAGATTTATCTTATATAACAAAGATATACAACTTTGTTTATTCAAAACCAAATATCTCAATTGGGTATTTAAATCAATAACAGTTTGAACTCCGACCAGTTTATATTTAGAAAATAGCTTGAAAAGTTTAAAAATACATAAGTAGTTGAAAAATAATTAATAGTTGAAAAATAATTAATAGTTTGCAAAATAGCTTTAAAATAGTTAACTAATTGTAAAATAGGTGAAAAATAGTTAAATAGCTTCAAAAATAATTGTACAACAAGTATAAAATAATTTTGCTTTAAGAAAGAAAATAAGTTTATATGAAAACAATTTATATTGAAAATAGCCAAGAGTCAAACTGTTCACTTCCCCAACAATTTAAATTTCCATTTAAATTGACTCAATTCCAGCTTGAATAACTTCAATATTATTAAATTTATTTAATCCCAATTCAAGTTGAATCAATCCTGATTCCTTTCCCAATTTAAATCAAATCTATTAAATTTCAATCATGTTCAACTTATATTAAAATTTCAAATTATTCCAATCAATGTGAAATATTATCAATTGAACCCATTTCAAATTCAAATCATTTAAATATAATTCAATTCAATTTCAAATCATTTAAACTTATACATCTTCAATTACCAATTCAATTAATTCAAACCAAATTAAATTTTGAACTAATTCAATTTTAATCTTGAATTTAAACTACCTCGAATTATATCAATTCGAGTTAAATTCTCAAAGGTTGGTTTAACTCTTTAACCAAATCAACTTTTATTTAAAGTTTTAAACAATTAAATTTTGAGTCCAATTCTCAAAATTTTCATTTTATATTATCTTTACTTATGTATTTCAAGGTTCAAATAAGAGTTCAATGTTATTTTATTTTAAGAATTTAATTTATTACTCAATTTTACCTTCCAGCTTGAAGCCAGTTCTTAAACAAGTTTAATTTACAAACTCAATTATTCAAATTTATTTTATTTATAAAATACCATTCTCAATTTAAAGATTTTTATCAACAATAGGATGATAACATCCAATTTATTCTAAAACATCCATCCATTTTCAATTTTTAAACCTCAAACCCGTTTTGAGATTACACAAATTCCAATTTAAATCAACCATTTAACTTTCCAAGTTAAATTCCAATTTCATCTTAAAATCTTCAATCCAAGTTGTTTATTCAAACTTGTTTAACTTTCCCCAAGTTAAATTCAATTTACTTAATTCAGTCAACCTCATCCTCACATTGAATCCCCACTTCAACTTCAAATTCTTTCCCTTTTATAAGTTCAAAACTTATATCACTTTGGGTTTTTATATCACATTTCAGGGAAAAATCAAAACTCAACCTCATAGAGTTTATTTCAAATCATCTTTGATACTATGTATATCCGTACATCTATACATATTTATTTCATGGCCCTCCCTGCCATATTTTAAAATTTTAAACCACCTTTGGTTTTAAATTCAAATCAAATTTCCAAACAACCCATTGTTTGCAACAAGTCTCTTTTATTCAAATAATACTTATGTATTATTTCCTTCAGCACTTTGAAACAAATTTCAAATTCTGGACCTCAATTTAAAATTTCACAATTTGGGTATTTTCAATTTTTTTTTTATAATTCATACATTACTTAAACGTTTACTTCTTAGAGTATTTCATTTTGTTTACTCATTAATACACATCTTATTATTAAACACACAACAATCATTTATGATAATAACCAAGATTATCATATCAAAACCATCCATTATCATCTTATTCTGAAATACTTTCCCAATTCAATATTTCAATTTCAGTTTGAATCCATTTCAAACTTATCTTTATTTAATTTCAGTTCGGTTGTTTATATAACTTAGTAATTTAATTCTAATAATTCAACAGGCAATTTGCTCTATATATCAAAATATAATCTTATATAAAATCATTTTAAAATCCTTATATAAGAAAATAACAAGTACGCTCTCTCATATATATATGTATATATTCAACTCATTCTAGAGTTCTACGGACTCTATTTAATGAGTAATTCCCATCAGAGTTCTACGGACTCTGATACCAAATGTAACGACCCGAAATTTTCTAACCCGAAAATTCCAGATAGTTATAAAAAAGAAGAAAGAGATAGAAGAAGAAGAACAGAAACACCATACATCTCACAATCGCAGCGGATACAATATAATAATAAGTAAATACAGTTTACAAAAAGAATACTATTTGTCCATTACATTTAATATACATCAGAGTTTCACATTTATACAGTCATTGAATATATATACAATTATCATGTCTCACATACACAGCAATATAATACAGCGGAAATATTTTATACGCTATAGCCATCCAGCTCGTCTCCAGAGCGCCAGAACGTACCTACCTGAAGATCTATAATACTCGGTCTGACCCGAGCATTACACCAAAGTAACACCCGGGTCAGGCTGGAAACCAGCGTGAGTAACTCAACTATCAAGGAATACATGCATACAACTTATATAAACCCGGGTAACTTATCTCAATTTAACCAATTCACAATTTGCTGTAGACAACACTTATTTCACATATAAATTTCTAAGTACCAAACTTCAATAAAATAAATCCTATTTACTTAAATCGTTTCATTTTATTGTATTGATTTCACAAATCAATTTATATAAATTTGAAGTGGTCTCGGGTATTTTCCAATTCCCGACCCCGGCCTCTTCGAAACTTAAATCATCCCAACTCGAGTTATCCAACATTTCATAAGAGGAATATCAATTCATTCAAGTCATCCAATACTATCCAATCATCCACAACAAATTTGATCATTTCAAACTAATTCAATTAATTCTAATTGAATTCCTAACCTTGATTACTTAGATTTCTTCCTTAATCAACTCCAACCAAATTAATTAACTAATTCTTCCATATTCATTCATCTTAATTTAATCACCCTGGATTAATTATCCTTCAATTTCATTTAAGTAATTGTCTTTAATTAACTCCACTCTATTACTTATCCTTAACCAAAACGATAAGTAATCTTAGTTACTTCATAAACAAATTAACTATTTTTGTTACATTAATCTTTAATTACTTATATTAACTTCACTCAAGCCACCCATTAATGATTAATCAATCTTATTTACTAAATCTTTAATTACGGCATTGGTTATATAAATTAACGATTTTCACTTATAATTTAATTTATCCTACTCTAAATTAATTTCATTAAACAATTAGTCATTAATTTAACCACCAATAAAAAAAATCATTCTTAATTCATCTCAATCTTTAAATTAACTATCTATTATTTACTCCTTTAATAAATCCATTTCCTCTTAATTAATCGTCTAAATTAATCTCTTGATTAATTCCACAAGATAATTATATTTTATTTTAATTTAATTAAATAATTAGTCATCAAACCATCCAATGACTATTTTGAGTTAATTAAACTTCATTAATTAACTTAAACCATAATTAATTAATTCCAAACCCTTAATTCCTAAATTAATTAACCCAAATTATTAATTAATTGAACTAATTATTTATTAGTTTTAATTACACTTCAAATTTTATGACCCAGAATTCATTAAGCCCTCCACAATGTTAGAATGAAAACATTCTCTTGTTGATAACATTAAATCTAAAAAATTTAATACCCGAATACTTCGAGTCAACCCAAATTGACTCGAGATCAAATCAAATCAAAGTCACATAAACTTCAATAGCACATCCAATCAATTTATTCATCAAACCAATTATTTAAATTTAGCCATTTTAAATTTAAATAGAAATTCACCGAGTGAGATTTACCCACCTTTGGTTTTTATTAGCATCCATTCCAAATCCAGCTTGCTTCTTCTTAAATTTTTGACCTTGTACACATATTATATGATTTTATTAATATTCGAAATAAATCGAATAATCAATTGTCATTTATTAATTTAAATCTAAACTAATAACTTGGATTTTAGACTAATAATTAAACTTCAAACAAATTTGTCATATTTTTTTTTCAAACCTTAACTGTAGAAACAAATTCCTATTTTTTATAAATATGTGTATTATACTTTTTTTTTTCCTTTATCACTGTAAATATAAAAATTCCCCCTTTTTTTCTCTGTTATATATACATATATAAAATAGATAAATAAATAAATAACAGAAAAAACAATACCTACTGCCACGACGAATCGCCCGCAACCTACCGAACCACATGGCCTTCGTCATCACGCAGTAGCCATCGGGACAACCCACTGTCGATTACCCCTGCTAGAACGCACGGCCTTGCTTTCGCATGAGTCACGAGAGCCTCCCACCTTGAGGCATACTTCCAGACAAACGAAACCCTAGCTCGCTCCATTGATTCGCACCATCGCCATCGCGTGTCTCAAGCAAAAAAAAACCCAAGGCGCATCCTCCTTCCTCGCTGCTACCAGTCGCGACTCATCTGCCCCCAGCGTGCGCGACAACTCGAATTGATTTTCGAAAAATGAGAAGACTCGGCCTCGATTTGAATAGCGAGCAGCCATATTTTTTTTTCTCCTTGATTTAGAAAGTGAAGGCTTCGGCCCCCCTTTTTTTTTTAATACTGAGAGTTCGATCTTTTTTTTTTGAGAATAGAGAGGGGGAACGGAAATAAGACAAGGATAGGGGAAGCTTATTGTGAACGCTTGTTTCCATATCAAAATATCTAATGTACTTTTAAGTTTTATTATATTAGAAAATTTCCAAAATGCCCTCGCTTAGTGCCATATAAAATTTGAACCTCCTCTTAAGAGATGTCGCTAGGCGATTATACAGCTTTACCCGTATTTCGAACACGATGGAACGTGTTTCGGAAGTTAATTTAATCGTATGTGCGAGTTACAAAAGAAAACGATTAAATTTCAATTAAATCGATTAAAATAGTTCTAAGCATATTGAGCTGCCAGAGTCAAACGACAACTCCGATTGCTACGAAAACTAAAATCCGATAATAACTAACTATTACGGATCCAATAGAACTGGTTTCGTCGAATTCCGAGACTGTGTCTCGGAAGGCTATTTTTAACTTCAATTTAAACGATATATTATTAAAATTGAACAAATTACTTTTTAAACTAAATTTCAATTATCTTATTATCTTCAGTAGCATCGTTATAAATTTTATAAGCCTTCAAATTATTTTTAATAGGCTTAAAATTCCATATTCAACATCTTACCCAATTTTCAATTATAAAAATTGAATATTTAAACTATACAATTCATTGATTTCATTATCAAGTAAATATTGATATCTTGAATTCAAGTTAAAATTAACTTTTAAATAGTTTATAATCAATTAATTATTCCAGTTTAATTTGTCAAAATTTCCGGGTCGTCACAAAACCGCTATGGTTGTGATTAATAGCGGCTATATGCCGCTATAAAAGACACTTTTTGTTGTAGTGAAGTTTAAATATGTTCATTTTATTTTTCTAATAAGCTCCCACTAGATTTTTATTTTTTTCAAACCCCTAAGAAGAACATAGGAATCTTTGGATTCCTCTAGTGAGTATTATGACTCACTTGCCTTTGGATTCCGACCTTTAGTTTGCTTAACAAATCATAGGCTCATAAGAAATGGACAACACCGTAATGGTTGTAACATATACAACTCCTAATATGTGGTATTTGTCCAAATCTTATCTCGACCTTAAGTTTCCTTAACAAACCAAAAGAGATTATTCACTTGTACCTACCATTTCACGATGGCCTAAGCATAATGCATATACCTTGAATTTGCTTAATAAATATGTGCATTTGTCTTATCTCGTCTAGTTAGTATATTATCAGTACAACTCATAACATCCCTACATTGAGTTTTCTCAACAACCGAAGAGTATGCAAGTAATCTATTAATATATAAATGGTAGATGACAACTTCATATATTAGAGATTCAGAATATTCAATATATACATACCGAGTGATATTAATTTAGGAAATAATGTATTTCTTACGAAACACCATCATGATTCAAGCGTCAAGCACATCAGAAATCATGGTTATGTACAACATGTATATGCTTATTCCTTAAATCTAAGCCGAGTTTCATATAGTTCTACTTATGATTATACATTCATATTATATATGTTTAATTCATTTATAACTGTTTGTAATTTAATTAACTTATGGGATATTTTAATTTATATTATTACTTAAATTTATTTAATTAATTTTAGTTTATTAATATAATTAACAAAACGACCAAGTTATTTTTAAAATTTAGAAATTTTATTTTATTCATCTTAAAAATTTTAAGATGAACATTCAACAATGATAATTATAGTTGTATATACATACACACACACACATGGATTTATCTTATTTAAATTAACTCATTTAATGAAAAAAATTAATTAAATAATTTCTAACAAATTCAAATATTTTATATTTAATTTACCTTTAAAAATTTAATTTATATTTGATTTACCTTTAAAATTTTAATTTATATTTGATTTACTTTTAAAAATTTAAGATAAATATGTACATATATTTTGAACTATAACATTCATATTATATACACAAACACATATATCAATATATATATATATATATATATATATATATATATATATATATCTTTTAATCAGTTACTTGTTTGATTAATACAATTATTTAAATATTAATGTAATTTTAGAAAATATTAAATATTTTTTTGAAATTAATGACTTTTGAAATTATTGTATAACTCTACAAAATTTCATTTTATATTTTAAGCTTTACATTTAAATTTAAAATATATTTTACATTTTCATACTTAATTGTGGAAATTAGCCCAAGGCCCAAATCAATTTAGGTCTTTACAACTGGGCAAAACATTTGGACTTGCTCCACCCAATGGGTCAGGTCGGTAGTTAAGGCAAGGATAATACTTAATTATTCAATTCCAAGGCTAGACACACGACACTATATTATTACTTCAAATCACCATGTTGCTACTTGCTAGCACCAAATGTATTAGTTACCTGTAAGGAAAAAGTTCCATAATTAGTCGTAATAGACATGATTCATGAAAAATATGCATGTAAAGTGACTTTTGAACAACAATATATGACCTTTATGAACTTATTCAATTCTAAACCACTATTGTATTTATGAGTACAGATACCATTAATTTTGTAAAACTTATTTAATTTATATAAAACTTGATTTATTTCCATAATACCGGTTTTATTTTTGGCAACTTAATTAACTTAGCTAAATCTTTATGATACATAATATTCTATAGAAACTTTGTCAATTTAGTTTATCAAACTTGGATAAATTTTACAAATTTAAGTCAGATGTTTATAAAACTTGGTTAAATTTATAATAATTAGTTAAATTTTATTAACTTGTTATTTTTATAAACTTAATTTATTTTAAAAACTTAATTAAAGTTTATAAACTTAGTTATTTTTTATAGACTTGCTTAATTTGTATAAAACTTAGTTAACTTCTATAGAAAATAGTTAATTTTTATAAATTAGGTTGATTTTTATAAATTTATTTAATTTTTACAAAACTTAGATAATTTTGTTAAATTTTTATAAATTTAATTATTATTTTATAAAGTTGCTTACCTTTTACAAAATTTGGTCAATATTTAGATAATTATTTAATTTATATACAACTTGTTTAACTTATTTAAATTTTTATATAACTTAGTTAATTTTTATAAATTTAATTTTAGTTTTCTAAAACTTAGTTAAGGTAGAAAATTATTTACTTTTTATATAACTTGGTTAACGTAGTTAATTTTTATAATTTATCTTACTTAGTTTAATTTTAAAAAAATTAATTAAATTTTTATAAAACATAGTTAGCTTTTTATAAAACTTTGTTAAATTTTGCAAACTTAATAATCGGATGTTTATAAAACTTGGTCAAGTTTTATAAAACTTAGTTAAATTTTATTAACTTTGTTATTTTTATAAATTTAGTCTATTTTGAAAACTTAAACTTACTTAATTTCTATAAAACCTAGTTAACTTCTATAAAAATTAGTTATCTTTTTATTTTTATAAATTTATTTAATTTTTATAAAACTTAGATAACTTTGTTAATGTTATATTTTGTTTTAAATACCTTACTTAACAATTGCATGTCGATTGTTATAAACTTATTAATTTATATAAAACTTAGAAATTTTATAAACTTATTAAATATTAAAAAACTTAGTTTAGTTAATTATTATAGAACTTAAATAATTTTAAACTTAATTAGTTCATTATCCATATCTAGTTAAGAGGTACCATTCGCAAAAGCTTATTGAACTACTGTTGTACATATTTTTCGCTTCTAATAGTGGAGAAATGAAAGAATGTTAGTTTGACAGTGGATATTTTAGAAAATTCATTGAAAAGGAAAAAAATAATTACTTCAGGTGCTACTAATATTTGACTGCACTAAACTGAGCATGATATTCCTCCATCAACTATAGCGATAAAAAGTTTCAAAGTGAATGCAACAGCTGTATATTTAATGAAAATGGATCATTAGACCAATGATCACCAAAGAAACATGAAGAAAAATCAAAGCTACAATAGGAGCTAATATTACGGTGATAGTATGCTAGCATAAATTGAAGAAAAGAGATAAGTATACATACATATGAGAAGAAATAACGTGTATTGTGCACTGCAATGGATGATGTACTAAACCGTAGCGCATGAAGTACTGAACTGCTGAAGATGATGCACTAAACCGCAACGGATGAAGTACTGAACTGCTGAAGCTGATGTACTGAAATGCAGTGTGCCATGAAATGGCGGGTCCGAATACATCGCAAACAATATTGATTTGACCCTGCAACCTGTAACCTGTGAAGGCTGAAGTGTGTACTGACCTGAATTGGAATGACGGACAATAGGGGTAGCTACTTAATAAATGAAGTCGGTAGAAGCAACTAGCATGGGAACACAGTGAACTGGAATGTCCATAGAATAATCCAGAACTGAAATAACTAAATTTGCAATTTGCAATGAATCAAACAGATACAGCCATTGAGATGTAAGTTGACAAATAATAAAAATAACTAAATGTTACTAAAATTATGAGGAGACTGGATTTAAAATACTCGAAGTTTTAATGTAAAAGAATAAGCTAAAGAAATCTAAGAGTAAGATAGATATAAATGATAAGTTAATTTCGATTTATCCCTCTTAATGAAACACTGAATCATACCATCTCGAGGCCCTGGCTGCCAGATGAAAACAAGAAGTATTAGACAACAATGTTTAAAATTTTGCATTATGCTGACTACTGATGGATGATTTTATTGAAATGGAAAAACTAGCTATAGTTTGTGTTGATAAAGAACCACAACATTTGAACTCTGAGATAAATAAGCAAAAGTTTCAATCAGATATGGAGAAGCCACTGTGTAGATAATTAAAACAATTGAAGTAGTCATACATAAATCTTTTACAAATACCATAGGTAAACAACTATCAGATGAAAAATATGAGAAATCAGCATCTGCAACTAAACAAATAGCACATTTTTTTTAGTGGGAAATTTCTGAGTTTTGTTCTATTCTACAATGATTTATGGTTTTCTGCAATGATTTATTGCATGGATGGTAGATTTCAATGCATTTATAATTAAATTGGGATCGAGTCTCCAATGGATTCCAAGTCACTGTCTTTCACTCCAGGAAGTAAATTCTACGTCGGATTTAAAACTTCAAAGATCTTATGACTAGAAATGAGCTGTTAAGTACTCAACCCAATGAATCAAGTATGAAAATAGCAAATTTAGAGGAAGAACTGTTAACTCTGAAATGTTCAAAGAATCTAATAGAAGATCAAATCGAAAATGATGTATCAATTGTAGAAGAACTTGGCACACAACTTACAGTTGTCAACTCTGAACTAAATGCTCAAAGCAAGAAATTTTCATATCTTGATATTGAATTTGAAGTTAAAAGTAGTTACTGTGATGAACTAGAGGCAAATTCTTTAGAGTTGCAGCTTCAGTTACAAAGGTATATTGTTTTCTGTTATTCTATTAATCTATATTATGAACAGTGTATTACTATCAGCACCCGTGGTTTTGCCAGTGGCCACTATGCAGAATGTTTTGAAACTTTTTTGTACTACAGTCAGCTAACAACTGCTGATCCAAGCAAGTTCGCATGGTGGTTGGTCACGGACTGTGGTAGCCGCGAACAGAAACACGTGAGCTGACAGCGGTAAACTACGAATAACTCTTCTAAATTTATGTGTACTGTAACGACCCCGGATTTTATATAAATTTAAAATGATAATTAAAATCTATTTTTGAAGAAAACGGTGAAATTAATCGATTTAGTGATGTGAGTTTCCCCGAGTTCAAATATATTCTATATAAATCATTTAAATTTTTAATTATTGTATATATATGTATATATGTGAATGTATATATATATATATATGTATATTTGGGTATATATGAGTCAATTTGAAATTATAAAATCTTGTGTGTATATATATATATATTTTTGATTTGGATTTAAATCTTATATTAATGGTTTGAAAAATAAATATTAAAGTATATACATTGACACAAGTACGAAATGAATAAATAAGTGAATTGTTAATTTATTTTTGATGGTTAAAATATATATATATATAATAAATACAAGACAATAAATAAGAAGTAAATAAAATATAAGATATAACAATATAAAGTAAATATATATATATATATATATATATCTTAATCTCATATTAATAAATCAATACAAAATAATACCAATGGAGTAGGCTACAAAAGTAATAAGAGTAAAATAAAAATAGAAGTTCACTTATTTTGTAAAGTAAAATAATTCATACTTAAGCTATGAATAAAAATAAGAACATTGATATATAAAATATAATCAATAAGGATTCAAAACAAATAAATAAGCAAAGTATGAATCAAAACAAAGTAGAACATAGAAACAAATTAATTAAATCTAACAACATGTTATTCATTAAAATTACAAAGCAATATATATACTCAGCTGAAAATAAGAAGTAAGTAAAAACAATAACTAATAACTTAACAACATAATTAAAATAGAAACTTATTTACATTATAAAGTGCTAATTTATAACCAATATATGAAGTGTGGTATTAACAATTGTATACAACAAAGACAAGTGTGCAGGCAAGAAGACAATAAACATATAATTAACTAAAGCAAAGTACAAAAGAAGATGTACCAGGTTTGTATAAATAAAGAGTGTAGCCTGTAATGTAGTGATGCAAAGGCAAGAATAAACAAAACAAATACATAAATATGCAGGCAAATAGAAAGTAAGTATAAAAACATAAACAAACTGTACAAGTTTATAAAACAAATCAAACAAAATAAAGTAACTAGATACAATGTAAAATATGAAACAAGTTAATATAACAAAGAAAAAGCAATACAAGAGCCTGGAAATAAAAATATAAATAAACAAAGCATTTTGTCAAGACAAAGCTGCAGCTCACCATACTGCTATCATCATAGCCGAGACAAGCAAGTACAAAGCAACAAGTACATAATGTTATATCTCTAGCCCATAACTAATGCACCTCAGCCATACAGTTACATCCTGTACTTGCAAAGGACTTCAAAACTGTATACTTTAACTTCATATACACATCAAAATATCATTACAGGTTCATTCTTCAAAACTGAGAAAAGAAAAGAGAAAAAAAAAAGCAAAAGCAAGTGTCACTCAAAACTTAAACAAGATTCAAACAAACAAACAACTTAAATCAATTCAAAACTGAAGACTTAAAAGCTTCAGCAAACCAGAGGAAGCTCAGCCTATGTCAACAAGAAGGCACCTCTGTCTTTCTTCTTCAAACGGTGAGCAAACTCTAATTTTTAAACCAACTCCTCTGATCTCCTATGTCTGTGATGGTGATGATTGGAAATATGGTTTTAATGTTTACATATTAGCAAGTATAGATGTGTTTATACAGTGAATTAAGAGGTGCATATCTGTTGTCAAGCAAAAGCTTGCATCTGTTTATACAAAGCTTACCTTTGCTTATACATAACAGAGTCCAACAAAATAGTAGAAAATTCAAAATCTTCTTATCACATCTCTTATAGGTTTAGGAATTTAAATAATGTTTGTGTTTAAATCTAAACTGAAATTTAAAAATATATTTAGGGTTGACTGTTTTTGAATATCATCTGGAGAAGAAGATAAAGACAGTAAAACTAAATATATGTCAAAACATAAATATTTTAATTTCTTGAACTGAATTTATCATCTGATCGTTGTTCGGAAATGATGATTTTTCAAAGGAAAATCATGATTTTTAAAGTGGTATAACTCGAGGAATTGATGAAGGTCAAATTTTCGTTCAAAAATCAATTTCTATTGTTCTCGTCAATGTTGGGTGTTACGGCCTTTTCTGGAAGATGCAGGTGGTCGTGGGGGAGACTTCGACCATGGCCAAATTTTGAAACAGGGTTTGGATTGGGAGGGCGAGTGAGTTTTAGGGTTTTGAGATGGCTAAAGGTGGTCGGCAAACGCGATGGAATCACGTGATGTTGGAGCAACCGGGGGAAGTGATTCTTGGCAGGAGGGTGGCATAGGGAATGTGCTTCCAATCAATAAGGGGAGTGAGTTGGATCGGAGATAAAGGGAGGTGCAGTTCATCAATTAGTGGTGACAGGTGGGTTTCTTGAGTTTTAGAGGGTTGGAGAAATTGGTCGATTTCGATCAGGAAGGTGGTAGGCCTCGGCAAGATGGCGAATAAAATCAGGGGACGAGGTGAGATGGGTTGGCGATGGAGCGGCGGTGGAGTTGTCGGTGGAAGAGACGTGCACGTGCACGATTGTGTCCGTGCATAGGGGTTGTGGATGGAGCAGTTTTTCATGTTTGGATTGGCAAGATGATGAAGGAGGTTGTCTCGAAGCTTTACTCGAGATTTTTTGGGGGAGGACTCGAAGCAGGAATGATGTAACTCGGGTATATCTGGGTTTGGAAAGTTGTGGAAGAAGAAGCAAGTTTGGGTCGCCACGTGCTTTTGCTCGAGAAAATTTGGAAGTTGCTTCGGGTTTTTGGATCGCGTGCGCGTATAGGCCTGATGCTTGAATGTGTACTGTAGTTTAAAACTTAACTTTGCTGTAGAAAAAAAGAAAAAAAAAGAAAGAATAAGCAGGGAGAGGAAACAAGAGGGAGATTCGTGGAAGATGGAGTGGTAACTCGAGTGTATACTCGAGTGCAATTGAGATTTTCTCGGGTTTAGCACTTAAGTGCTTACCCTTGTTAAATTTTTAAGTTAATCATCTTAAACCATTTTAAATATGAATAAATTAATTTATGTTTGTAAATTTTGAGTTAAGAAATTAATATGAAATTGAGAACCATAGATTAGACTTTAATTAATTAATGAATTTTAAGGGTAAATCAAACTTATAATTAATAACGATTAATGTAAGTTAATTATTTAGAAAAGTAATCAAATAAATGTTAATGAAGGTCATTAACTAGATTATTTTATAATAAATTAATGTGATTGATTTTTAATTAGATTTATTAATTTAATAATAATATTATAATAGTTTAAATGTAATTACTTATTAGGAAGTAATTAAGGAATTAATCACTTATTGTAATTAATTAAGAAAATTAATTAAATGGTAGTTAATTAAATTAAGGGTCGATTTAATTGTCAATAAATTAATCAAGGGAAATTAATAAAAGGATAATTGAATAATTTAAAGGTCAATTATTCAATAATTAAAGGTTGGTTTATTTGGTAAATGATTAAAGGACCATTAATCAAACAATTTGAAATCGATTAAAGTTAATTAATTATGATTGATGATCATTTGATTTAAATTAGTCAGAAAATTAATTGAGCATACTTATGAATGTTTGAATTCTACTGATGTTGAACTGTTTGATATCCCTGATTTATGATGCTTTGTATATATCCTGATTTATGTTGTGATCTGTGATAAATTATCTGTGATGTAATTTACTAGCCGTGGCATATATATTTGTGATCTGTATATAACAGATAAGCGTTATAGTTTATATCGCTTATCAATTATATTCCTGTATTCTGATCTGTGAAAATTGAATGATGTTGCACTATTGCGTATAACCCCTGGACTACACCATACACACACAAATATGGATTTCACGAGGAAATCGGTTAAGTCACAGATGTTTGAAATAGTTTTAAATTTGAATTTTTAAATTCAAATGTTTTGGGAATGGAATCGGAATAAATGTGAAAAGCTTTTAGAATGAAATTTCAAAATAAAATTTATTATCTTTAAATTACTTGATTAAGTTTTGGAATTTAAATAATTTGATTTAAATTTAAATTCAATACTTGAAATTGAATCCTATGATTTGAAATTAGGGATTAAAGATGTTATATTGGTTATATAAGGATTAAACCATTTTAAAGGTATGGTTTTGGGAATTTGAATTTAACCCAAGGATTTCAACTCGTATAAATGAATCAGATTTCCAAAATGAAAACTGTTGTTTTCAAATGATAAACACTTTTAGATAAGAACTGAGATTCCAGTTAATTAGGGGAATTTCAAGATTGAATAGAGAAATGATTTTCCTAAGTTATGAATGAATTCTTTTTGAAAGCTATGAATTAAATTTGTTTATTTTTAACAGATTTAAATTGATGATTTGTTTAAATCAAATTGAAATGAAATTGTTTGAAGGCTATAAGTTAAATCTTTGATTTAAAGATTTAACAAGTTAATCAAATTGAAATGAAAATTTATTTGGAAAATCTGTGAATGAATCTTTTATTTAAAAGATTAAAATGTGAAAAATTGTTTAAACCGTTAAAGGTTGTGAAAATGAATCTTTTTGTTTAAAGATTGAAAATGGTAAATTGTTAAGCCATTTGAAGAAAAGTTTTGGGTAATAAGTTGTGACTTAATTGAAATCCCATATCCATATGTTTTGAAAATATTTTCGCTCACTATTCGGTTTAGCCGGGAAAGGACCTTTGTGTCGTATAACCCATTCCGAATATATGATACATCGTTATGGATAGCATTTGAAGACCGGTGATGAAGACCGGGTATTTGCAAAAGCGATAGGATGACCTATCGATTGTTTCTGCACCGAGTCGCGCCGGTATAGAGACTCCCTAAGTGATGGGAAATCCGATCGGGATTGTGAATATCCGGATTGCAAGGACTTCTTTGAAAGTGCCTTCGGTTCTGTTCGAGCCCGGACCAGACTTGTATGGATTGTATGTCTGACATTACAAATTGAGATATAAAGCCGATTTCTTTCAAATATATTTCTGTTGGTGGCGGAGAATTTATTCTTTTAGCTTAACACCCTTCTCTGAGACGTACGAGCTCAGAGGTTATATAGTTGAAGTTATCAGCGATATATTCCCAATTTGGTAATGTGACATACTGAGTGTTGCTGTGAAATGATCATTGTGTTGATTATTTGTGATAGGATCATTTATTTGATCGTCTATTTTGGTGATCATTTGTTGACCCAAAGCATGGCTTTTGTATAAAGTATGTTTTTGTGGACGTGACTTCGTCGAGCCTCACATCTCGGGAATGGTCAAAACAGGAAAGAAGCAGCAAGGTTATGAGGGGTAGCGCCCTTTAGGATGTGTGCATTTCCTTCTGGAAAAGGGTGGTATCATGGTATGGAGCCCAGATACTTACTCACGTTGAAAACACTTTGTTATGATTGTGTGAATTGATTACGAGCGCTCGGTTGAAAGGTCCCAAAGGACCGGGGGATGGCATATTCGGTCTGTTGTTACTCAGTTAGGGGTAACCCGGCCTTGTGTTGGTAGAGATCCGGTTTGGTTCTCGGGGATGTCCATCCAGAGGCATTCTCATGTGGCAATGGGAAGTTCCTTGGCCTGATCATTCGTTGGAAATCCAAAGAAACAATACGAGACTTGTACAGTATTAGTTGTAGAACCTATCATTCACTTATGGTGGCGCCCCACTGTTTGGATGGTAGCTATAGTAGGCATACGATAATGGTCGTATGTTGGCTAAGATTTATATTCTACTTTCGAAATGAATTTTTCCTACACTATGCACTAATAATAATATCAAATGTTCTTTTAATGCGCATCAAGCATCTTTGACTATCATAAGGAGAAATCTCCTCTGATTCTGCGTTTGCATTGTGTGTGTGTGCGGGAGGCCTTATGGTAGTCTCATTTTTAAAAAGCATTACGAATTGACTTTGAAATCTTTTGTTGAATGTTTAAAAGATAAACTGTTTTTGTTGCTCACACCAGTCTTGTTAAGCTTTGGGCTATGTGATGGGGGGTTCTCGCTTCGCGGTTTGGTGGCGAACGGGAGACTCTTACTCCCACACATCCTCTTTTAGGGGGTTGGTTAGGTGTAACCTGAGACAGTCGAGAGGCTGGCCGTAAAAGCAAGGTCTGGGGTACCAGTGTAAGCCACGGTGGGGCTGGGATGGTTGAAAAGCCTACCGGTTGTGACCGCTACCTCCGGGGCGTTACATTTTGGTATCAGAGCTAAGGATTGAACTTAGCTCAGGAGTGTAACACATTAAGTAGCTCATTAGAGATAGGATGAAGTAAATCCTAGAATGAGTAATCCTTAAGATATCCGTTTTAACGCCTCAGTAAATTCTCTTACTATCTACTGATAGTAAGTATGAGTGCAAGAAGAGAACAAGATAGGGGATGAGGAAATTCGACTATAATTAGTCAAAACTCTGTAACAACAGTGGGAACATCTTTCTTATCAATCTCTTTTTGATTCGTTTCCAAATTCTTTTGATTTCTTCGTACCAGCTACAAGAAGAAGTTTTAGTGTGGTGATGCTCTACGAATTGTTGTAGGAAATTCTTACTTCGTATCTTCATCGATTTCTTATCATTTCTTTGATTAAAACTTTAATGAATATGAATTTGAAAATTGAAATTGGAAATTTTAAATGAATTAGAAATTTTAAATTGAGTAAAATTGATTAATAGAATTTGAAGGATAATTTGAATTGTATCGATAAAACGACTTCGTTTAAAACCAAACTTTGAAATTCTGTTATAATTTGTTGGGTTGGTTGAAGTCCGAAGAGGGACAAATTGGTATATATTCTGAGATATTCCGACTTGAGTTTGGAATTCATATCTTAAGTTTGAGGAATTATAGGAAATCGAATCTGTCTATCTCTGTGTTGTTTTCGTGCCTGCGAATTTCGAGGACGAAATTCTTTTAAGGGGGGAAGTCTGTAACGACCCCGGATTTTTATATAAATTTAAAATGATAATTAAAATCTATTTTTGAAGAAAACGGTGAAATTAATCGATTTAGTGATGTGAGTTTCCCCGAGTTCAAATATATTCTATATAAATCATTTAAATTTTTAATTATTGTATATATATGTATATATGTGAATGTGTATATATATATATATGTATATTTGGGTATATATGAGTCAATTTGAAATTATAAAATCTTGTGTGTGTATATTTTTTTTTTTTTGATTTGGATTTAAATCTTATATTAATGGTTTGAAAAATAAATATTAAAGTATATACATTGACACAAGTACGAAATGAATAAATAAGTGAATTGTTAATTTATTTTTGATGGTTAAAATATATATATATATAATAAATACAAGACAATAAATAAGAAGTAAATAAAATATAAGATATAACAATATAAAGTAAATATATATATATATATATATATCTTAATCTCATATTAATAAATCAATACAAAATAATACCAATGGAGTAGGCTACAAAAGTAATAAGAGTAAAATAAAAATAGAAGTTCACTTATTTTGTAAAGTAAAATAATTCATACTTAAGCTATGAATAAAAATAAGAACATTGATATATAAAATATAATCAATAAGGATTCAAAACAAATACATAAGCAAAGTATGAATCAAAACAAAGTAGAACATAGAAACAAATTAATTAAATCTAACAACATGTTATTCATTAAAATTACAAAGCAATATATATACTCAGCTGAAAATAAGAAGTAAGTAAAAACATTAACTAATAACTTAACAACATAATTAAAATAGAAACTTATTTACATTATAAAGTGCTAATTTATAACCAATATATGAAGTGTGGTATTAACAATTGTATACAACAAAGACAAGTGTGCAGGCAAGAAGACAATAAACATATAATTAACTAAAGCAAAGTACAAAAGAAGATGTACCAGGTTTGTATAAATAAAGAGTGTAGCCTGTAATGTAGTGATGCAAAGGCAAGAATAAACAAAACAAATACATAAATATGCAGGCAAATAGAAAGTAAGTATAAAAACATAAACAAACTGTACAAGTTTATAAAACAAATCAAACAAAATAAAGTAACTAGATACAATGTAAAATATGAAACAAGTTAATATAACAAAGCAAAAGCAATACAAGAGCCTGGAAATAAAAATATAAATAAACAAAGCATTTTGTCAAGACAAAGCTGCAACTCACCATACTGCTATCATCATAGCCGAGACAAGCAAGTACAAAGCAACAAGTACATAATGTTATATCTCTAGCCCATAACTAATGCACCTCAGCCATATAGTTACATCCTGTACTTGCAAAGGACTTCAAAACTGTATACTTTAACTTCATATACACATCAAAATATCATTACAGGTTCATTCTTCAAAACTGAGAAAAGAAAAGAGAAAAAAAAAAGCAAAAGCAAGTGTCACTCAAAACTTAAACAAGATTCAAACAAACAAACAACTTAAATCAATTCAAAACTGAAGACTTAAAAGCTTCAGCAAACCAGAGGAAGCTCAGCCTATGTCAACAAGAAGGCACCTCTGTCTTTCTTCTTCAAACGGTGAGCAAACTCTAATTTTTAAACCAACTCCTCTGATCTCCTATGTCTGTGATGGTGATGATTGGAAATATGGTTTTAATGTTTACATATTAGCAAGTATAGATGTGTTTATACAGTGAATTAAGAGGTGCATATCTGTTGTCAAGCAAAAGCTTGCATCTGTTTATACAAAGCTTACCTCTGCTTATACATAACAGAGTCCAACAAAATAGTAGAAAATTCAAAATCTTCTTATCACATCTCTTATAGGTTTAGGAATTTAAATAATGTTTGTGTTTAAATCTAAACTGAAATTTAAAAATATATTTAGGGTTGACTGTTTTTGAATATCATCTGGAGAAGAAGATAAAGACAGTAAAACTAAATATATGTCAAAACATAAATATTTTAATTTCTTGAACTGATTTTATCATCTGATTGTTGTTCGGAAATGATGATTTTTCAAAGGAAAATCATGATTTTTAAAGTGGTATAACTCGAGGAATTGATGAAGGTCAAATTTTCGTTCAAAAATCAATTTCTATTGTTCTCGTCAATGTTGGGTGTTACGGCCTTTTCTGGAAGATGCAGGTGGTCGTGGGGGAGACTTCGACCATGGCCAAATTTTGAAACAGGGTTTGGATTGGGAGGGCGAGTGAGTTTTAGGGTTTTGAGATGGCTAAAGGTGGTCGGCAAACGCGATGGAATCACGTGATGTTGGAGCAACCGGGGGAAGTGATTCTTGGCAGGAGGGTGGCATAGGGAATGGGCTTCCAATAAGTAAGGGGAGTGAGTTGGATCGGAGATAAAGGGAGGTGCAGTTCATCAATTAGTGGTGACAGGTGGGTTTCTTGAGTTTTAGAGGGTTGGAGAAATTGGTCGATTTCGATCAGGAAGGTGGTAGGCCTCGGCAAGATGGCGAATAAAATCAGGGGACGAGCTGAGATGGGTTGGCGATGGAGCGGCGGTGGAGTTGTCGGTGGAAGAGACGTGCACGTGCACGATTGTGTCCGTGCATAGGGGTTGTGGATGGAGCAGTTTTTCATGTTTGGATTGGCAAGATGATGAAGGAGGTTGTCTCGAAGCTTTACTCGAGATTTTTTGGGGGAGGACTCGAAGCAGGAATGATGTAACTCGGGTATATCTGGGTTTTGAAAGTTGTGGAAGAAGAAGCAAGTTTGGGTCGCCACGTGCTTTTGCTCGAGAAAATTTGGAAGTTGCTTCGGGTTTTTGGATCGCGTGCGCGTATAGGCCTGATGCTTGAATGTGTACTGTAGTTTAAAACTTAACTTTGCTGTAGAAAAAAAAAAAAAGAATAAGCAGGGAGAGGAAGCAAGAGGGAGATTCGTGGAAGATGGAGTGGTAACTCGAGTGTATACTCGAGTGCAATTGAGATTTTCTCGGGTTTAGCACTTAAGTGCTTACCCTTGTTAAATTTTTAAGTTAATCATCTTAAACCATTTTAAATATGAATAAATTAATTTATGTTTGTAAATTTTGAGTTAAGAAATTAATATGAAATTGAGAACCATAGATTAGACTTTAATTAATTAATGAATTTTAAGGGTAAATCAAACTTATAATTAATAACGATTAATGTAAGTTAATTATTTAGAAAAGTAATCAAATAAATGTTAATGAAGGTCATTAACTAGATTATTTTATAATAAATTAATGTGATTGATTTTTAATTAGATTTATTAATTTAATAATAATATTATAATAGTTTAAATGTAATTACTTATTAGGAAGTAATTAAGGAATTAATCACTTATTGTAATTAATTAAGAAAATTAATTAAATGGTAGTTAATTAAATTAAGGGTCGATTTAATTGTCAATAAATTAATCAAGGGAAATTAATAAAAGGATAATTGAATAATTTAAAGGTCAATTATTCAATAATTAAAGGTTGGTTTATTTGGTAAATGATTAAAGGACCATTAATCAAACAATTTGAAATCGATTAAAGTTAATTAATTATGATTGATGATCATTTGATTTAAATTAGTCAGAAAATTAATTGAGCATACTTATGAATGTTTGAATTCTACTGATGTTGAACTGTTTGATATCCCTGATTTATGATGCTTTGTATATATCCTGATTTATGTTGTGATCTGTGATAAATTATCTGTGATGTAATTTACTAGCCGTGGCATATATATTTGTGATCTGTATATAACAGATAAGCGTTATAGTTTATATCGCTTATCAATTATATTTCTGTATTCTGATCTGTGAAAATTGAATGATGTTGCACTATTGTGTATAACCCCTGAACTACACCATACACACACAAATATGGATTTCACGAGGAAATCGGTTAAGTCACAGATGTTTGAAATAGTTTTAAATTTGAATTTTTAAATTCAAATGTTTTGGGAATGGAATCGGAATAAATGTGAAAAGCTTTTAGAATGAAATTTCAAAATAAAATTTATTATCTTTAAATTACTTGATTAAGTTTTGGAATTTAAATAATTTGATTTAAATTTAAATTCAATACTTGAAATTGAATCCTATGATTTGAAATTAGGGATTAAAGATGTTATATTGGTTATATAAGGATTAAACCATTTTAAAGGTATGGTTTTGGGAATTTGAATTTAACCCAAGGATTTCAACTCGTATAAATGAATCAGATTTCCAAAATGAAAACTGTTGTTTTCAAATGATAAACACTTTTAGATAAGAACTGAGATTCCAGTTAATTAGGGGAATTTCAAGATTGAATAGAGAAATGATTTTCCTAAGTTATGAATGAATTCTTTTTGAAAGCTATGAATTAAATTTGTTTATTTTTAACAGATTTAAATTGATGATTTGTTTAAATCAAATTGAAATGAAATTGTTTGAAGGCTATAAGTTAAATCTTTGATTTAAAGATTTAACAAGTTAATCAAATTGAAATGAAAATTTATTTGGAAAATCTGTGAATGAATCTTTTATTTAAAAGATTAAAATGTGAAAAATTGTTTAAACCGTTAAAGGTTGTGAAAATGAATCTTTTTGTTTAAAGATTGAAAATGGTAAATTGTTAAGCCATTTGAAGAAAAGTTTTGGGTAATAAGTTGTGACTTAATTGAAATCCCATATCCATATGTTTTGAAAATATTTTCGCTCACTATTCGGTTTAGCCGGGAAAGGACCTTTGTGTCGTATAACCCATTCCGAATATATGATACGTCGTTATGGATAGCATTTGAAGACCGGTGATGAAGACCGGGTATTTGCGAAAGCGATAGGATGACCTATCGATTGTTTCTGCACCGAGTCGCGCCGGTATAGAGACTCCCTAAGTGATGGGAAATCCGATCGGGATTGTGAATATCCGGATTGCAAGGACTTCTTTGAAAGTGCCTTCGGTTCTGTTCGAGCCCGGACCAGACTTGTATGGATTGTATGTCTGACATTACAAATTGAGATATAAAGCCGATTTCTTTCAAATATATTTCTGTTGGTGGCGGAGAATTTATTCTTTTAGCTTAACACCCTTCTCTGAGACGTACGAGCTCAGAGGTTATATAGTTGAAGTTATCAGCGATATATTCCCAATTTGGTAATGTGACATACTGAGTGTTGCTGTGAAATGATCATTGTGTTGATTATTTGTGATAGGATCATTTATTTGATCGTCTATTTTGGTGATCATTTGTTGACCCAAAGCATGGCTTTTGTATAAAGTATGTTTTTGTGGACGTGACTTCGTCGAGCCTCACATCTCGGGAATGGTCAAAACAGGAAAGAAGCAGCAAGGTTATGAGGGGTAGCGCCCTTTAGGATGTGTGCATTTCCTTCTGGAAAAGGGTGGTATCATGGTATGGAGCCCAGATACTTACTCACGTTGAAAACACTTTGTTATGATTGTGTGAATTGATTACGAGCGCTCGGTTGAAAGGTCCCAAAGGACCGGGGGATGGCATATTCGGTCAGTTGTTACTCAGTTAGGGGTAACCCGGCCTTGTGTTGGTAGAGATCCGGTTTGGTTCTCGGGGATGTCCATCCAGAGGCATTCTCATGTGACAATGGGAAGTTCCTTGGCCTGATCATTCGTTGGAAATCCAAAGAAACAATACGAGACTTGTACAGTATTAGTTGTAGAACCTATCATTCACTTATGGTAGCGCCCCACTGTTTGGATGGTAGCTATAGTAGGCATACGATAATGGTCGTATGTTGGCTAAGATTTATATTCTACTTTTGAAATGAATTTTTCCTACACTATGCACTAGTAATAATATCAAATGTTCTTTTAATGCGTATCAAGCATCTTTGACTATCATAAGGAGAAATCTCCTCCGATTCTGCGTTTGCATTGTGTGTGTGTGCGGGAGGCCTTATGGTAGTCTCATTTTTAAAAAGCATTGCGAATTGACTTTGAAATCTTTTGTTGAATGTTTAAAAGATAAACTGTTTTTGTTGCTCACACCAGTCCCACGACTGATCCGGAGTTTATTGTTTCTTTCCTAAACTCTGGGTGCTCAAAATTTTTCTACACGAGCAGTCTAGAGTTGGGTTTTTCAGATAGTCGGGTTTAGTAGATTATCTGGAGTTAGTTCAGTCTTTGGATCGCACCAGACTTGCCTAGCTTGGTGCATTGTTATGGGGAGTTCGAGCTATTGCTGGATTGGTTCTTGGAAATGGAGTTGCAGTTTTTAGAGTTCTTCATTGAAGACTATCTCAGAGTTATATTGTTCCACTGCTAGATGTTATCTATCGTTTTCTTTTCTGCTGCTATTTTATTGTATCATATCTCTGATGTATATTGATATCTATTGGATTATCTGTTGTATCAGATATTGTATCAAAGCTGTATATCAATGTATTATTCTTTTATTCCGCTGTGTTATTTACTTAATGGTTGTTATAAGCTCCGGCGAATCGGATTTGAACGGTCGAATCTATGACATTCGAATACGATTTGAAGTATGGATGTCGATTTTTGAGCGGGCAAAACCCGAGTCGTTACATGTACAGTATGTCCCAGATTGGCACCCATATGCATATTATCCATTATTTCAACCAACATCGGTATTTAAAATAACCACCCACTAACTTAAATTCATATACCCTTATTAGTGTTTTATTATTTGAAATATAGAAAGAAAGAATCTTACATAGATATTTTAGAAAATTTAAAAAGGACTTCACCACTACATGTATTTTCTTTGTGATGGTTAACCCGTGCCTTCAGCTCTAACTCCAGGTTATTTAACAATGGATTTATTACCTCAGTTCAATACCGAGTCTCACATTGTTTTCATCTGATATACATCACAAAATTTACTGCAATTCACCTTACATCATTGTAGCATAGCTCCTCCAACAACATATATATGAATATACCACCTTCAAGTCATATGCAGCAGCTTACACCAGCTTACTCCAACAGCAGCAATCTCATTGCATGCTCTTTTTACTACTCGAATCATTTATCAACCTCAGTGCAGCTAATGCTTAGTCAAAGACAATTATGGATGCATAGATAAGAGAAAACATATCCTTATATCATCGGTTGAATCTAATAAAGGTGTAGGCCAGGCCATACTTGCAGACATAATCTTATCTCATCTTCTTGTATTTTAAAACACCAAATGAATTCAGTATACTTAGTTAATTTTTGTAAAACTTAGTTTACTTAGTCAAACTTCTAAAACTTAATTAAGTTTTATAAAATTTAGTCAACTTTTATAAATTTAGTTATTTTTTACAAAAAAATTCAGCTAATAAATATTTTTTGTAAAGTTAGTCAGTTTTTATAGTTTTCATAAAAATCGATCAACTTAGTTAAAATTTTAGAAGACTTAGTTATTTTTGTAAATTTATCAATGAATCAATATAACCAAGTGGTAATGTCGAGAACTTCAACTAGCATGGATTACCTAGGCTAATTGTTATTTTGATTTTCAATAATAAATTATAAAAAGATTAAAAAATAAAGTTTACGAAAAATTCATAATAGAATTTCAAAGAACACACTTACACTGTATACAACATTATATACCAAAGGGTCTGAGTGGAAAATAATAACCCGTTGCACATAAAGCTCTGCATGAAGCCCCTTTTCTGTGTTTCCCTACTCAGCATATAAGAAATTAGGCAATGTTGGTGATCAAGTATAATTTTTTTCCTAATTTTTTTTTTGAAACATGAGTATTTTATTTGCATTCACAAATCAATGCAAACATTTGAGTGCAAACAAATGGCATGATAAATAAACAAATTATATACGATGATCATGATAAATGACTGCGTTGAATGAGATCATTTTCCTACATTTTTTGCGGAGAAAGAGACAATCGAACATAGAAATTAACATTACCTTTATCTGAGCATGCCACATGGCGGCATTATTAAAGATGACAGCATGTCCCAAACTCCTAGCTGGATTAATAGCCAATCCAGCGATAGGAATGGCTACCAAGTGCACCAGAAATACTGTAAATCCAATTGCAAGAGGTGCCAAAACCCGCATTATAAATTTTTTAGTGCTTATCTTGCAGAACTGTACTCGTATAAGTTTAGTATAATCACTTACATGCACGTAAGGGTTCCAGCAATGCATTTAGGATCGGTAGCAAAGAAAACAATGTAGACGAATACAAAAGCACCAATGACTTCAGCAGGAAGTCCAGCTCCAGTTGAATACCCATCACTCACCATGTTAACATCGCCACCATATCTAACATAAAAATCCTTCTGCAACGCCTTAACAAGCCCAGCACCACATACTTCACCAACGCACCGGGTCGATATATTTGACAATTTCTAATGTCCATTGATACAAATACTCGATATTATGAAGAAATAAGCATATGTAGATATATTATTATCCATACTATAGTCTGAAGAGTTCGACAATTTCAGACTTTGGTGATAATGTTCATTTATAAGTTTTATGCACATATTCGACTAAAATTTTGCTACAAGCAAGAACATTGATTTCAATTTGAAGAAACTGAAAGCTAGACAATCCTATTATTTTATCAATTAATAATTTTATAGTTGAATATATTATTAATATTTTTAAGAGCATAAACATCTGCAGTTGTTGAATTTGAGTTTGAAAGCAATCTCCTTGTTGTTAAATGACCATAGAACTCTGAGAAGTCCATTTTGTAAATGAAATTATACTGCTATGGACAAGTATCATGCTTTTATCTTGATTCCTCTCTCTGCTTGGGTTACTTCAGTTACATATTTCTAGCACCAATTTAGCATCTAAATTTCAAATACAACTTATGTTACAGCTGATATAATATAGTACAGCTTCAACACAAGGGGAAACAATAATAATGTAGTGATGTTCGCATAAGATAAAGTAAAGATATTTAAGTTTTGTATCATATATATACGGTTTCCCCTAATATACTGTTGCATATTAAAGATTTTGTATATAGTTTTCCCTAAAACAATGCTGCAAAACACATATTATAACACTTTCCACAACTATTCTTCATGTGTTCTGTTTTTTTGTCATAATAAATGATGGAAACACCAAAATTATCAGATAAATCTAATATCTGTGTAACGCAAAGCTTACCATCAGGCACTGGTAACTCTAAATCTGTATGGAATATACAGTCTGCCCTTTTTTTTTTCAAGCGTTTATGTTCTCAGCATATCATGGGGGTAAAAAATGATATATTTGATGGACCTTCAGTGAAATAGCTACTTCTTCTCTTTAACAACATCCTTTTCAAGTTTCCTCTTTTCTGCCTTAGCATTACGAGCATTCTCATCCCATGCTTTGTTGAACAGACTGACTAAAATCACTAGAATAGATGTCACTGCATGAGTAAACATATAGGAATTCCATAAACTTAAAAAATGTTATGCCTCAGCAAATACAACCTTTCGGCAGGTATGCACTTGACAGTCACATTACCCCACTACTGGGAATAAACTGAGAGATGAGCATTTTTCTTCTTAGTTAGAAGCAAACTTATTACTAAATAATTATCGTGTTTACGATACTAAACAAAATCAAGAAAATAAGAAATCCAGCAAATTTACATAACATCAATTTAAATCAATAACGTCTCATTTGAGAATTAAGAAATTTAATATATCAAAATGTTGTTTTCAAATTTGCCATATAGTCAATAACTTAAGTCACTGCCTATGGTCACCAAACATTGACAAATTTATGGTAATAGCACATGTATGTACACATTACATAAACATACAAGTGGTCACGTACAGCTTTCAGTATAGGAAAGTAAATAATAAAGATATCCACATGGCAATAGAAGACTGAGGGAGATGCGCACATAACATTTTCGAAGATGTCTTAATGGAGCTAAACAGACTATGATTTTTTGTATCTGGTATGAATCTCAAAGTATAATTTCAATAATGGAATTCATTAACAATATGATTGTAAGTATTTTTGTACCTGCCAATGCTATCAGCCTTGCGCTTCTTGAGAAGCTCATTCTCCAATATTTATAAAGATATGAAGGCATTTAATAATTTGGCGAATTAAATAGTATTTCCTTTCTATGTAGGTTGATTAATAAAAATGCATGCACTGCACCATTTGTAACTGCACATATTAACCCATCATACATTATTTTAGCATTATTTCAACTTTAACATCATGGCTTTATTTCCCCCTTTGCTCCTCTGTTAGTTATATTACAAAGTATTAATCAATATGGTAACATATAAAAGTGGTTGTTTTCAGTATACCAGGATACTAAAAATACCTGCAATAGAAGGTAGAGGAGAGTGCTTTGATCCCACTTAGGCATTGAAGGGTCTTGATCTGCAGTAGTTTTTTCCATCACCTCACCAAGACTGACCTTTCCTTGACCTCCTAAGTTTTCATCTCTTCCATCAACTAAATCCTTCTCCCCTACGCTTTCATGAACTAGAATGTAAGCAAACAAATGTCAGTTGAGAAATATTTTTAGTCAACTTCAAATGTAAAATATATTATTGAGAATTACAACGTAGGTCTAACTCCGATTAAAATTTGGCGATGGTTTCAAAATTCGACTTATGGTGAGAAATTAATGGACCTCGAACTAAATATTTTGAGATAGGATTCTACCTATCTGAAATCGCTGTGAACAGATTAACATTCAGAATTATGAAAAATCGAGCAGGGAGCCACCTATTTACGGAGGAATGGGAATTGAGGGGAGAGTTAAAGTGGAGAGCGATGAAATGAATTTAGATTTGATGCGATCGAGGGGAGATTTTGGAACTGAAAGGAAGTTTATTTTAGTGAATTAGGGCACGAGAGATGGGAGAAGCGGAAGAGACGAGTGGTGCGGTATAATGGGAAAAACCTTAACATGCCGCCTTCCACGTGTCATTTATTAATGTCACACCTAATCAATTAAACAGCGCTTTTTTTTGGTTTATGTTTCTTCCAATAGCGTCAACAGCTCAAACGCTAATATAAGGTGCAATTATTACTAGATTTTCTAGATTTCCAGTAACTCTTCTTCAAATAACTCCATGCTCTTAGCTCTTCTAGATCTTTTTTGACTAAACTTGACTACTAGGCTATTTGAAAAAATAGGGTATGCAGAGTTTAAGAAGAAAGAAAATAAACTCCGGACCAGTCGTAGGACTGCTATGAGAAACTCAAAATATATGTTTTTAAAAACAAAAGTATCTCATAATTCCACGCCTTACATAAACATAGAACGGCTTTTTAGCTTATGATAACCAAAACATTTGGTACGCAAAAAATGGGAATATTGTTTTTAATTACATATTTTTGAAAATACTTTTCAAATAAACTTATGAATCTTAGCCCAAATTGTTACATTGATTAAATTCTAACATACTAGCTACAAAGTAGGTTCTACAATCAAATATGAAGGCACTTACTGGAGAATGAATTTCTATACAATGGTAGGTAAGGAACTACCTTCTGTACATTAACCTCTAAAAGGATGTACCGAGGATCGACATTTTTTAAAACCTCTTCATCTGGCATGACCGGCCTACCTACAGACCCAACTTGGTGGCAGATAGAAACGAATATGACATCACCTTAGTCGTAACCGACCTACCCAAGAGCTCTCTTAGCATAAATAACATACCCGGCATATGTAGAGTAATATAGAAGGATGATGACCATACCCTTATGGGCGTGATCCACATAGCCTCACGACATGTCATGTTCAAGCCATTTTCGGGTGATGAGGACCAAGGTAACAATTACCTTTCACATAGCACATTCCATTTTAAAAGCCACACTTCCATTTCATGATTACACAACTGATTTCTATAAACGTATAACTCCTGAGCTCGTATGTCTCAGGAAATGGTGTTAAGCTAATATAAGTTGCTTTCTCCGCCACCAAATAGATGATATGTTTATAGAGATCAATCAATGTGATTAGAAATGCAACATCAGACATTCGTCCATACAACACTACGAGGAGAAACGCATTTTCCGACGGCCAGAATCCGTCGGCGGCCGTCGGAAGCCGTCGGAAAAAGCTGTCGGAAAAGACTGCGTCGGGGAGCAGTATTTCCGACGGCTTCCGACGGATGCTGCCGAGCACGTTTCCGACGGCTCTCGACGATTTCTGACGATTTCCGACGGGCGTCGGAAGCCGTCGGAAATATGCAGCTACAGGCCGCCGGAAAAATGTCGGAAGCCGTCGAAAGTTTTGACCTGTAAGCCGTCGGAAGCCGTCGAAACCCATCGGAAATCTGCTGTTTTTTTTAATATTTGCTGCAAATAGAGCATTCCAACCACATTTCTCTTCCAAACACTACGATATCAATACTGCACAATCCAATAAACAACAATCCAACCAAATATCCAAACCTAGACTACAAAATATTCAATAAACACACAAATGGATAAAATTAGAATAAAAATAAAATACAAAATATACATACCATTCCAACATTAACAATAATCCTAACAATAACTGTTCTACCATGTTGTTAATACACAAATTCATCAACATTCTCATACATATCCTCATACAACTACAGAACCAAGTGTATCATACATAATTATACAAATCAACAATTAATCGCACCATCTACCAAATCATTCTAAACTAAAACAAAACATACCTGCACGAACGAATAAGCAAGCAATGAATCAATCTCCTCCAGATCCAGAGCCAGCCGAGTAAGGGAAGCGGCCACCAAACTGCTGCATGTACTCAAACAACTGTGCGGTCTGCAAGGCCTGTTGGCGGTTCTGCTCCTCCAATTGGGACACTCTAGTCCGCAATTCTTCTATACCTGCTAAATCGCTTTGAGGTTTACTCCGCCGTCCCCTACTCGGACTACTGGACTGCAATAATTGAAAAATAAATAAAATCCAAGTTTATTGTTTTGAAAAGATAAAAATATCATATTTTCAGTATTTTAAGAAAAAGTAAATTATTTACCGCTAAATTGCCAAATCCGTATCGTCGACCATGCTCTGCTGGACTCATAACGGACTAAAAAATAACATACTCCTCATCGGTCGTCAGCTGCTCTCTACCCGTATCAGCAAGGAGTTTCTGCCGCTGCTCCATAAACATCTCCTGCATTAACAAATTAATAATATCGTATCTTATTTCATCATAATTTAACAATTAAAACAATTACTAATACTGAATAACATGAAATATGCTTACATGGCTTTTGCTGGATTTATCGTCCTGCCATGTGTACGAAACAGACCCGTCTGGATTAACATGCTTGACAGCATGCGTACGGGTGAACACGTCCATATAGCTGACAGGACCATGTGTCTCGGCTTCCTGAAGTTGATTATTACATACAATTATTATACGTTTAAAATCATATAGCATAAACTATTTACATTTATTATTCAGTAAATTTACCAACTCCTGCCGATACTGCTGAAACGACCTCGATCCTCCGCGATGAGTGACAGGATTCTTATTTCTATTTGCAGAGTTTCTATCCGACTCTGCCTGTACATTCAAAATTTGATACATTATTTTTCAATCACGTCAAATTACTAATTCAAAAAAAAATTAGTATACTTGCCTTCGCCTCGTCCGTCTCCCAGTAGCTCAACCAAGCTTGCCACACGCTCTCTCCCATCCACCGTGGTTTCTTACCAGATTTCTTAATCTCTGATATCGTGTCCCTATAGTTCTTGCGCATCTTCTTCATCCAGTATGCTCGTGTCAGTATCATATCGTTTGTCTGGATGTCTATCTCAGCCTGTATTAAAAAAAAGATTACACTTTAAACGATAAACAATAGAAAAACGACAAAAACGAATTAAAAAACAGAAAAACTATACATACCAGGACATCCTGCCATATGCACTCTATGATGTGAGGAGGGATGGTATCCCACCTCGGCCAGCACGCACTCATCCTACTGCGATAAGATGCTCTAGAGACGTCCAGCACAACCTTAGAGGGAAGTAGGTCGAACCCCCTGTTTTTAAGTACGATATAGATAAGTACGTACGTATATCATAGAAAAAATAAGATGCTGAATAAAATTTAATTCTTACCCATCTGCTCTAGGGACTAACGATACAACTGCACGCTGTGGCTCTTGTGATGGGCCACTGTCATCGCCTCCTGACGATCGGGAAGAGCTCCTACCTCTATACGACATAATGATAAACCTGTGACATATACACATCACTACATAAGAGAATAAAAACATGATAATGAAATATATTTCATATGAAAATGACATCAACGGTATAAATTACTTAATTAATGACTGAAATGGAAATAGAAATGGGAGTGTGTTATACCTTATTCATAATGGGTATACCCGATTCATTGCATTTTTAATAAAAATTGCTAAATAAATGACAAATGGAAATAACATAAAACATGCAAACAATAGTACACGGATTTGGTTTCATAATTACATCAATTTCATAATACATCAAGAATTCAACATAGTTACATCAATTGCAAAAAAACATATTCAGATTTGTATCAGTCAACATCGTCTTTTGATTCAGATTCGGTCTCGTTTTCGACGATATTTTCCTCTGCACTGTCAAACGCTTGTACCCAAACATTTGATTCATCGATCAAGAGACCAAAATCTGTATGATCATCTGTAATTATTATTTCGTTATTTTGCTCAAGATCTGCCTGATAAGCTTGTTCGTCCGGAATATTCTTCCCATCGAATGTGAATCTGGCCTTTGTTTTAAAAACTGCAAACCAATCTGCTTTATCTCTTTTTAGAGACGGATGAGGAGCGTAATAAACTTGCAATGCTTGTTTGGCTAGTACAAAAGGGTCATACTTGTGATAGTGTGATGTATGCTTTATTTCGATAAGATTATAATCCTTATCCACATTAATTGCAGAACCTGGAACATTGCTAAACCAATTGCATCTAAATAGAAACACCTCCTTCACGGGTCGTGAGAAATATGTCAGTTGCAAAATTTGTGTCAGAACGCCATAAAAATCATTTAAATGATTTTCTGGATCGTCGCTACCTTTAACAAATACACCAGTATTATTTGTTAATTTTTCTGCACCGTATTCTTTGGTGTTAAATTTATATCCATTGACGAAATATATTGGATATGTCTTGACCACTCTTTTTGGTCCCATCGCAAGATGTTTCAACCCTTCGTCAACAACACTATTTCTCGGCTCATAAACGTAACTTGAAAACCAACCGAAAAATTCTTTACTGAGATCTCCGTTCGGATGTTCACGGTCATAAACACTGTTTATATAAACAAATTAGTACATTAGGTTATACACGCGCATGCATTATAGAAAAGAATAAAACACAAATTATTATTTCAAATTACCTAACAAACGATACAACCTCGGCACAATTTAGAAGAATATAAGTGTGTGCTACATGAAGATCTCTATCGTCTAGCCATATTTCTACACATTTTCCAGAAGGCCGACCATGTTGTCTAAATATAGATAACATTGCTTGAGAGGACTCTTGTTCGTCGCCTTCGTCATTACGAGGAACACTTTGAAATGAAATATTCATATGGTCACTGAAATAGTGAGAGAAAAAGAACGAAGCTTCTTCTTCGATGTAAGATTTACATATCGAACCTTCAACCCGTGCTTTTTGCCTCACTTTTTTCTTCAGGTGATTCAAATATCTATGCAAAATTAATTTATATTAACTTCATCTTTCAAATGCAATTAAATTACGTTATAACACATTACATACCTCTCAAATGGATACATCCATCCATATTGGACAGGACCTCGAAGTCGTGCTTTAGATGGGAGATGAACAGGTAAATGTTCCATCACATTAAAAAAACCAGACGGAAATATTTTCTCTAATTTGCAAAGCAATATAGGAATGTCCACTTCAAGTTTACGTAAACGTTGCACTTTTAAAGTAGTCGAACAAAGCTCTTTGTAAAACATACTAAGCTCCGTTACTACTTTCCAAACTTTTAACGGTAGTAGTTCTTTGAACATTACGGGAAATAAATTTTTCATCATTATGTGACAGTCGTGACTTTCCATCCGCTCAATCTACCATTTTTAAAGTCAACACATCTACGAAGATTTGATGATATCCCAACAGGAAATCTTAACCCTTCCATCCATTTTAACACACATTTAACTTGATTATTATCTAATTCCTAACAAGCTTTGGTTTTTTTACTGCCATTTGGTTTCATATGAAGCTCAGGACGTTTGCATAATTCTTCTATATCATGTCTTGATTTCAAATCATCCTTCGTCTTCCCTTTCACATTCAAAATTGTGTTAAAAAATTATCAAATACATTTTTCTCATTGTGCATCACATCTATGTTATGGCGAAGCAGAAGATATTTCCAATACGGCAACTCCCAAAAAGTAATTTGTTTGCACCAGTTATGAACAACTGATTTGCCTTCAATTTATGTTTGCTCGCCAGTTTCATATATCTTTGGGTAGTCCTTAACAAGTTCATATATGTCTTCGCTTGACCATATCGTCGGTGGTTGTCTGGTTTCTACTCTATTAGCCAAAAAGTTTTTCTTGTCTCCTCTGAAGGGATGATTTACATGGAGAAAATATCGATGACAGTCAAACCATGAAATTTTCTTACCATAAGGTAAAGAAAACGCTCGTGTTTCATCCATGCAATATGGACATGCTAGATGACCGGCAGTACTCCATCTCGAAAGCATTGCATAGGCAGGAAAATCACTTATAGTCCACAACAAAGAAGCAAACATGCGAAAAAATTTCTTCTTGGACACATCGTATGTTTCTACTCCTTCGTTCCACAGTATTTTTAACTCCTCAATCAACGGTTGTAAATATACATCGATTCCTTGTGTCGGATCGTTGGGGCCAGGAACGACAACAGTAAGAAACATATATTGCGTTTTCATGCACATCCATGGAGGTAAATTATACGGTGTGACGATAATGGGCCATGATGAATATTTAGAACCAAATTGAGAAAATGGAGAAAAACCGTCCGTACATAATCCTAATCTAACATTTCGACTCTCCGCCGCAAAATTTGGATACGTTTTATCGAAATGCTTCCATGCTTCTCCATCGACCGGATGTGTCAACGTACCCTCTTCCTCCGTTCTCACACTATGCCATCTCATATTAAACGCAGTTACAGAAGATGCATATAATCTTTAAAGTCTTGGAGTTATGGGTAAGTAGTGCATACGCTTGTACGGAACTTCCTTCCCCTTCTTTTTTCTTGATTTGTTTCTCTCCTGGTTACAAACTTTACAATTTCTAAGGTTTGCGTCTTCTTTCCAAAACAACATGCATCCTTTTAAACATGCATCTATTTTCTGATACGGTAAACCAAAAGCCGACATAAGTTTTGTAACTTCGTAGTGATTTTCACACATTAGATTATCGGGCGGCATATGTCTTTTTGCAGCTTGTACAACAGTCGTAAACCCAGCTTCAGTGATGTTATATTTTGACTTCATTGCAATGTATTCTGCGATTACTGACAGCTGAGTGCCGCTTTTACAACCATCCCAAATAGGTTTCTTAGCTGCATCTAGTAAATCATAAATTTTTTTAGCTTCAGTATTTGGTTCTTCAACATTTCCATCATCGTCGTCAACTTCAACCATAGGAAACATTGATCGTGCTGCATCTTCGACCATATTTTCTATACGGGTCGTTGAAACTATTTCGTTTCCGACACTTTTAGACTCCATAGAAGTATTTGCTACAACTTCTCCATGCCGATCCCAAACATAATATTCGGGTGCGAAACCGTGTTGGCACAAATGAACTTTCACAATATCTGGTAACAAATACTTCAAATGTCTACACCTACTACACGGACAACGAATTTCTGGATCGTTTCCGTTATTACTTAAAGCGAATTCAACAAACACGTTTATACCATTATAAAAATCTTCTTTTATTGAGCCCCTCAGTCCTTTTCTTTGGTACATCCATCTCCTCCGATCAACAAAATAATCAATCATTTTTCCTATTTGACAAAATGAGAAATTCAAAATTTAATATTTATTTTGAAGAATACAAATTCGAAAAAGATTATTTTCGTAGTCGTATAATATTTTGAATTTAAATAACAACTTCACAAATTTAAAAATATTTTCAAATACGGCACGTTTTATTTTTTAACGTAACGATTTAAAAATATATATAATTTTTTTTCATTGGTCAGGCATCATACTTCACATTACAAACACAGTAAGCATTTACATTTCGTATATTACTTCGTCTCAAACGATTCAAAAAAATTTCGGCAGCATTTCCCTTTTGTTCCCTGCATTGTACACAAATGCGTGTACGCAGGAAACAAAAAAAAAAGTTAGACCGAAATTTTATGAACCGTTTAAGACGAAGTAGTATACAAAATGTAAATTCTTACTGTGTTCATAACTTGTCCAATACAGGGACAAATCTGACAAACATTGTACCAGATGAATATAAATGGTCGTTTTTCGAAAAAAATGACTATTTATACAACGATCATGTACAACACTCGTCAGACGGGGCCAAAAACTCTCTAAGGGACATTTGTCAATTAACATGCGCGCATTTTACGAAAAAATACAGTTTTACTCACTGTTCACATTTACAAAAATATATATTAATTTAACACATTTATTCGACGTATTACGCATCATCTCAAGGCTGGTTTAACATTTTTGTCATTTTTCAATACACATAATTATAATTTAGAGTAATGCATTTTTTTTGTTTCATAAGTAAATACGTGCACAGTATAATACTCCTAGTTCATTCAATCATTTTATCTTATTCCAAATAACGTATACA
This sequence comes from Allium cepa, assembly GCA_030765085.1. Classification (NCBI taxonomy): domain Eukaryota; kingdom Viridiplantae; phylum Streptophyta; class Magnoliopsida; order Asparagales; family Amaryllidaceae; genus Allium; species Allium cepa. The sequence goes on from CM060928.1 coordinate 225,578,506, forward strand.
ATCGTCGAATTAAAGCATACACAACAATGTACATATACATGAACAACCACAAATTATACGTGTTTTTCACAATTTCACAATAAAAGATGAAATATGTATGCCATGTGATGCTATAAACCGTTATTACGCTATTGGAAACAATTGCAATCACTAATTCGCCCTAATTTATCAATTTATGCAAATCTAGAATTAGGGTAAAAACTGAAATTTTCACAAAAATAAGAGATTATATTTGAGATTAAGAGCAAGAGACGTTGAATTAACAGCGGAGAAGGAGAAAAAATCACGAAATCAGCGATTGGAGGTGGATAATGAGGATTTGGGTTTGTTTTTAGAAATGGAGAGGCTGGAAAATGAGGAAGAAAGGCTCGGCCGAGCTGCAGAATATCGCGAATTTCCGACGGCTTCCGACTGCCGCCGACGGCCCGTCGGAAGCCGTCGGAAAACGGCCGTCGAAAGCTGTCGCCCCCACCCGTCGCTATTTGGCCTTTTTCTAGTAGTGCAAGTTGTCTAAGAATAGGACAAACTAAAGGAACTCTTCTAGCACATCTTGACGGTAATCATCCCTATGATTAGTATTGAGCAACTCTTACATCGAAGATCAAATGAAGATACCACTGCCACATATATATGATATGGGAAATTTCCCCCGAGGGTTAATGACAAACAGCCCTTCATTTATTTACTATCATTCCATATCTTCACCTCGAATATCTAAATTGGTTCGAAGTGGTTTTCCGATAAGAGTCGCTCAAATCCGACCCCGGTTCGTTCGAACCAATCATCGATAAAAAAATGTTAGGTAAATAGGTGGTTATCATTTGATTAATTACTTCTTTTTATCAAAATATCTTTTAGAGACATATATCTTTAAAATATTTCTTTTTAGTATATACGGAATCATTAAACCTCACTTTAACTTTGGAAATACCAAATCATTTCATCCTTTACTTAGGAAAATATCTCCAAATCATTTACTTAAATATTAACAAAGATTGCTTATTTTTAAATCATAATTTGTTAACAGTTTGAAACCATTTTATCTAAGATGGTAAAACCAAGTTAGTTAGTATCAAGTAAAATGGATCCATAGAAGTTATACTAATTTTACTCGACATCAATTTCCATAATTAACCTTTAATTCATCGAATAGCAGTGAAATCACCTTTTAAATTCACAATGATAGTACGGGTTTCCTCCTTAGAGTTTAATACCAAGTATAAGAAGAATATCTCCATACAATCCAAGTTGTATTGAATTAAATTTGTAAATATGAATCATTTATACTTATCTCATTTCCGACATTTCGACCTTATATTTTCCTCGTCCAGGAAAGAGGCTAGGTGAGCCAGGGCGCTGGTTGGTCCTGAACATCTTCTTAGTTTAAGCACCTCACATTTAGATCTAATGAATAGAAAAATTCAATTTACTAGTCAGCTTTTAGATCCATAATTAAATCACTTGATTTTAACCACTTTTATTTAATCATTTATTTAAACCTTTTAAAATAAATTATAAAACCTCCAAATCGTTATTAAAACACTTAATTATTCATTTGAAAATATTTATAAAAGATTTGAAAAAGAATACTTAAGTTTAAGTTTATATTTCAAAAGTTATCAAAAGTGCTTCAAAAAGTGCTACGAATAGTGATGCAAATAGTGTTTTCAATGTTTATTTGATCAAAACAACTTTTCAACCATTTAGAAATCCATTTTTATAACTCAAATATCTTTTAAAACATTTTAAAAGATTTATAGAATTTATTCCATATTTTTAAAGAATTAGAAATATCATTTATAAAGAATTTGCCACTTTGGTTTTCGAACTACCAAACCGCGACTATTTTGAAAACTTGATTTGCTCATATTTTGGAATCTACTTAGTGAAATCTCAATTTTCTTTATTCGTTTGAAAAGTATAGTTATAAGAGTTTGAAAAATTCTTGTTACAAAGAATACCGACTCCGAATCCATCGTTCAAATGGATTTAACTTTCTACGGCGCGAAATCGCGAACTACCGCTACGCGATGCGCCTATTTTAACTCATTTTCTAAAAATTTTCATACTTCGTCGAAATACTTTTAAATGTTCATAAAACATTTATAAATCATTTTAAACTATTTTAAAGAGGTTTAACAATCTTATATACACCATTTCATTTATTAAAGGAATGTGATTTCCTTTGTGATTTTCGACGCGTATTTAACGTGACTTGTTAATACAATCAAACAACATATAATCAACATCCAAACTTGATGATCATGCATAGTAAACAACCATAACAATCAAATCACATCATCATATTATATACAGTCTAAATATAGAGTTTCTCACTTTCATTTTCACTCGAACTAGTTTTAAAATAGCTATAGCTCTGCTATTTCGAAACCAAACTCCAATGAAATTGAGCTCGAAAGCCTTTGGAAAGCTCGGTCTACCCGTAGAAGCTCACGGCCTTGGTGTGGAGGTGGATGGCTTGGCTTTGGGGAGTATGAGGTGGTGGTCATGAGTTTAGGTGGAGGAATGGAGCGTTGTGAAGTGGTTTTGAGTTGGATAATGTATATATACTAATATAAAATAATTTATTTCTGTAATTATTTTCTCCATAATTTTCTTTATGTATGAAACCATTAGAATGGCTTGAAGAAGGAGGAAAAAGATGAAGAATAAATGTTAGGAATTTATGAATAAAGAAGTGGGTATTTATAGGAAAAATTTGGAAACGATTGCAAAATTACACAATTGGCCCTTGCTCACACCCCATCACCTCCATTTGCGCAACAAATCTCTCCTCCCTTCTGCCTCCATGTGGTTGAGGTGATATAGTGTAAGGTTTGTTGATGGATGCTGTTTGGTTGCTTAACTATTAAGTTTTAAGGAAAATATCTTAATATTTTGTAATATATATATATATATATATATATATATATATATATATATATATATATGTTCAAGTGAATGTTAGGGTGTGCATATATATTGTACATATGTGCACATGATATATGAACAAGGTTGCAACAACTTCAATTCGTTAAACCGTTGAAAATCGAGAAATCGATTCCAAGTCACATTTTTACTTATAAATTAATTCATATATAAATATAAACAAAATTTGAAAAATAATTTCTTATAATTTTTAACTAATTAAAATGATCACATTTGATTTATAAAACCATATAAATAAATATTAAATAATTGTTTACAAAAAGTGGTGTTATATCGATAAAACGATACAAATTTTCTCATATTCTCAAATCGAATATATATCTTTATAAAACTATTATAAATGATTTTTTATCACTTTATGACTAATTAAAATGAATTATTATTACTGAAAAATAATTACTTGAATAATTATAATAATCATTAAATCACTAAATCTCAATTTAAATTCATAAATTAATATTTAAATATAAGGGCACCACTAATGATGTCATAAATACTTTTAATTTCTGAAAATAAGATAAATAAATTTTATTACATATTCTTTTTTAATTTTAAAAATAAGTGTATATATCTAGCTCCGTGTATGATGTTTTATGATTGTAGAGCTGTTTATCGATACAACGATTTTCGACCATTTTATCAATATTTTTCCAATATATTTTTGTAAATACTTATTCAAAATAAGATTACCATCATTACTTATTGTTCATGACAACATAATCTATGTTAAAAAGCTTATATTTGAATATTTTAAAAATAAATATTATTTATCAAATTGATAAATTTGCTGGTCGTTACAAGTTGTTTAGCATTTAAGGATGAGAACGAGCATAAAATTAGATATAAATATAATCTCATTTAGATCTAAAAGGAAAGAGATAAAGGGGCATCTTTGATTGATTTTATATACCTCTTTTGCAAAAATTTAATTGACACTATACCTAATCAATATACAAGGGATGATATGTTAAAACAATATGTTTAAGATGACAAAACCAACAAATAATAACATGGTAATTATATTCATGTGTAGATGTGTAGATATTGGGATTTACACCTACTATCTACATATTCGCTAGTTCTGTATACATATATTATTGCTTCAATTCTAAATTATTTATTGAAAAATAAATTTATGAAAAAAACCTATTTCTGGCATACATGACTTAATAATAATTTAAATGTTGATATATATATATATATATAATGATTAAGCCAAAATAAATTCCAACAGATTGAAAAACAAATATCTATATTACATAAAATATAATCTTTTTGCAAATACACAAGTACACATGAATACATATACATATATATATATATATATATATATAAAGTTGTAGCCAAAAATTAAAAAATGTTTTATTTTTATTTCTTGAAAATCAAAAATATTATAAAACCAAAATTGTATACATCAAATCAAATAAGATATCAACAATCTCTATGTTTAAGGATTGATTAAAAAATCAAATGGAAACATTTAAATAATTAAATTGTCAAATATATTTAGAATATTATTATAAGTAATTTTACAACATAGATTCATAACCTAAAACATTGTGTTACGTATATATAAATTTTGATTTTAATTTATCAAGTTAAAATAGATCAAATTATTTAATAAGTTGTTTAAATTGTATTATTAATTATAAATCAGTGTGAGGTAATAATTTGTTTATATAAAATTATGCTAATTATATTGCATCTAAGGAAACAAATTAAATCTAGAATCCATCTTTCAGATCTAGCAATTAAGTGACACTTTGATTTTGAATCCCTTCTTATCTCCTTGAATCTATACCTAACTTTACAAGAGAAGGCTGAAGCACTTAGCCTTTATATTTATATGATGTTTTGATTTGATTTGGAGTCGGTATATTTTAGAAAACGGGAAAGACATTTTCGGCCATGGCTGAGGGAGGAAGTAGGAAAAAAAATTGAATGAGGAAATGAATGAAAAGAATTTGTTTTAAAGGGGAAGAATTGAAACTTTTCCTATTATTTCTTTAAAAACTTACCCTTTAGGTCCTAATAATTTTCCATCAACCCAATCCTTCTCCATGCCATGCACGGTTGACCAATAAGTCCACTTGGATGGACTAATTTTCCAAAAAGCCCAATAAGTTATTAATTATATGTAAAGCTTTTTTAAATACATATCGATATCCTATATTGATTCATGCATACATAACTTTTATACATACTTCCGAGCAATTAGAATCAACACCCAAAAACATCAAATTAATAATTAATATTTCTTAAATAGTAATTAATTTAAATAATTTATATCATTTAATAAACTAATTAAATTGTGTTTTTTCAAAGAATTCCCAAATGCAGTTGTGAGACTCGGATCTTTGAATTCAATCAATGATTAATATCAAAAAATTCAAATATTAACGTTCACACATCACCTAGCCAGTGGCATGACTCTTTGGCCAAATTCATCATTTGTAGATCTTCTTAGTAAAGTGGTACTTTTTAGTAATGATGATTTACACATATTCTCTTTATCGACACTATATGACTTTAAGATTATGGAATTTGGTTGGTCAAAATTCTAATATCATCCATATTCAACTCGGTTAGTTTATAAACAAAGTCCTTGTTTTATTAACCATACTGCTCTGGCTTGTGATTTTGACTTTTGGTGACTTGTAACAACCAACCTTCTTACGTCATTGAAATACATAATTTCAATCAAATAAATGATTCGAGTTCAATTTTGTTAGATAACTTAATTCTGAAAATATATTCTATTAAAGTAAAGGATATATGATAAAGGAATTGGTTTTTATAAATTGAATTAGTTAATAAACTATTTGTAGAAAATATATTAGAATTGAACAAATATTTGCAATGAATAAAAAATAATTATATATTGTAAATAATTTTTATATAATCGAAGTAGTTGAAGATAAATATTATTTATATTATTTTTCATGACCCCACCTTTATCTCCAGTTTAGCAAAGAACATTACAAGTAATGTCGTCTGCTAATCCGAAGAATATGGCTGGTTAAGGGCGATCGAATGTGAATATATCTTTATACTAACACTAACACGTCTTATTTACCTTTTTGAGGATCTGAACTGAAATTTAGATGTGTATAATATTAATAAAAGTAGTAAACACACCGATTAAAATGTTTAGAACAATATATAATATAAATTAATAATAATCAGAGTCGCAGATCACAACGGAATAATATACATTATCATATACATAATAAAACGTGAGTCTACAATATATGAGTAATAGACCCACATAAATATATACATCATATCCAAAACCTTGTATGAGGTACAAAGTCACTACTATATAACATAAATGATATAAACTCCTAACTATAATATATAAAAGTATGAAATAAACTACAACTATCAAAATAGTCTACTTCAATGCTAGCCCAAAATCCAAAGGTCAATGGGTCCCTGTACCTGTGAAGTCTCGGCCTGACCCGAGTATTAAAATAATAAGTGGGTCAGACAATATCTAAATAATATGTGAGATACTAATATTATAAGTTTACGACTTAAATTAATAGGCCATATAAAATATGCCGAACAAACAATTATAATGAGGCATGTTAATTAAATTCATTATATAAATCCATAAATGACTTAAGTCTAAAATAAGTCATCTCAAAATATGCCTAAAACCCAAAAATTCAAAAAGGTACATCAAACCAATAAATACATATCTCAAAATTCTGACTTAACAATAATCAAATAAGTCATAAGTAAAATATGCCCAAAACAAATACTCAAATAAGGCATATCTAACAAATCACCATTTCATAGTTACATATCAAGTCTTAATAGACTATCATATCAAAATATGGTGATAACCAATTCCAAATTCATAGCCATAAAGGATACACAATATCCATACTAAAATTCTATGAAGAAATAATCATCAATAATGAAATAATAATGGTAGTCATCTATAAGTTTAGTACAGTGACACGAAGTCTTTCGAAAGAGACCCGCTATATAGAAAGGAAGTCGTCCGAAAGAGACTGTAGATTAGGGACACCGCTCAAAGAAAAGAGTAGCCGTATAACTAATCTGTCCCATGCAAATCTACGTTCCGAAAGAGGTATACATTGTCTAACTATGTAAAACAAATAAACTGATAAGTTGTAGTGTCTATAGACTACGATGCATGTTAAAATCTACCTTCCGAAAGAGACAGTCGTATTTACACCATAACAGATTTTCGAAAGAGATCTGCCTTCCCAAATCTAAAAATATATCGATTCTCGGATCGATGAAAAAGATTTATCTTTTCTTGGGGATCTATCGGTCTTAAATCCGAATACCCTAAGATAATACAACTTTAAGTGTTAATTACTATCACTCCAGTAATTACAAGAATTTAGCTTACTGTCCCATACCAGAAAGTAAATTCAAGTATTTACTAAAATCTAGTAATTTCCACTTTAAACTCTATTTAACAAATATAAAATGATTAAAAGAATTGTACAAAGTTTCCTATCCCACCCCACAATTCAATCGTTTATTAAAATTCTTTGTTTCATAGAAAATCACAAATTTCAACAGAAATCCAATTCAAACTTGCATAAAAATAGTAAGCTAAATATAATAAAGGCCAACAATTGTTTATAAGTTGAAAGTAATTAATATAATTTTATCATACAGAAAATGATTTCAAAAGTATTTTATCTATAATTCACTTTTTAAAATTTAATCGCTTTTGAAATCCAATAACTCGTATATATAAAAAGAAAAGAGCTACAAAATTTTAAATCTAAAAATAAATTTTCTTTATTAGTTCCTGGAATCAAAACAATATTTTAATAATTGATAATTCACTTTATTTCAAATCTATATAGAAATATATAATATTACTTCATATACACTTTAAATACACAAACTATTTGCAAACTTAAAAATCTTAATTACATTTATTTTTAAAACAAAACATTACTTTTCATAATTGATAACTTACTTTATTTTAAATATCTATGCACACACGCGCATACACACACACATACATACAACATACAAATATAGACATAATTTTCCAAAGGCTTTAAAACTCTTCCTAAAATCATTTAAATAGCTTTTATATTTAAAATTATTTGAAATTGAATTTTTTACTTTCATAATAAGTTTTCTAAAATAACACCATATCTTATCTTTTACCTCTAAAGCATTTCCAAAATTTTACACAGATAAGTAATAAATTTTAAAAAGATTTTGTAAATAAATATTATTTATCTTTAAAAGTTTTAATTGGAAATTTTCTGATAATCAATAAGTTAAGAAGGTAATATACATTAACTATATTTTCCATAAATTAAATTCCAATAAAGATGAAAATAAATAAAATCTCATATCGAGAATCTTTTTAAAATGTTTACACAATTCAAACAAAAAATCCGTAAAAATGTAACTTCTAGAGCCAACATCGCTCAAAAACATATGTAAATCCATGATATGAGAATATTCAATGATCCAAGTTGCTTTCCGTCAACTCGAATACACAAACAATATATGCAGGACAATACAAGTATATTAGATCCAATTTATAATTGAATTAAGTTCATTTACAAATTTGACCTCTTCCAGATCCCGTATTAGTTTAATTTATTTCCAACCAATCTTATTTAATTTTTGTATCATTCGATGAATAAGGAGAATTACCACATGCAACTATATGTCAATCAATGCATTCATTCACAATCATGACCATTAAGATTCATGAACGAAGAAAAGCATGCAAGAACAAATTCATAATTAGGCATAGAAGTGTGAGTTGGAATAACTCACCTTAACCCCACTAGCTTTCTTGATTTTGCCATCGAAGTTGACACATGAGAGCAGCTCCATCGCTCGCCTAAGCTCCTTTCAACAGCCGCTGTGACGACCCGTAATTTCGCTACTTCGAAAATGAGAGATTTTGTTTATTTTAAATTTAAAAAGAGCTTAAAGCTTAAATAAATAGGTTATATATAATAAATAATAATAGAGAAATTATTTATTCTTATAATTAATAATTAAAAAGTATAAATTTGGATTTTATCAAAAATCAGCAAAAGTTAAGTTTTGTTAAAAATAAACATAGGCTTAAATTAATAGGTTTAAATATTTATTTGAAAAAAATAAATCTTATTAAAAACATCTAATAAATATTACAAAAGTATATTAAAATATTTAAAAGTATGTTAATAATCGTTTTACAAAAATAATCAAATTTTGTCGCATTTTGTTAGTTTTACATACACTATAAAATTAGAGATTTTGATATTATTTAAATATGATTCTAAAATATAACGAGACATGTTTTAATTTATTTAAAAGAAGTAAAAAGTTCATTTTTAAGTTTAGTTTACTTTAATATATAGCTTAACAAAAAGGTCAAATTTTGACTATAAAATTTGTCAACAAAAACACTGTTTTCAACCAAAACAAGTTGTCGTCAAGTTGTTGCAACATGATATGTTTTTTAACACATATATACACTTAACAAACTATATTGCATGTTACATTTAACATATAAAAAACTAATGCACTTTGAAAAGTCAAAATTTACAAATAATTCAAAAAAAATAACATGATTTGACATAAACCTATAAACAAATCTATAATAAACAACATCATTACTAAACTATCTTTGCTCATTAATGCATAAGTCTTATCTTACATGGAAAATTAGCAAATATTATTCTAACATTTGAATTTTAGGCAAACATCATTTCATAAGTACAAATCACATCTTAACATCCTTTTCACCATTAATGCACTTCACATCATACTTAAGCAAAAGTCAAAAAGTAAGGTAAGGGTATTTAAGTTATTTACCTTTCCAAACTCAATTGTAAATAAGCATGCACACCTTTCATTTTTGCACACTTCATTCTTTACCTTTCTTCTTCACTTTCTCCATCTTTTTCTTCATCCTCTCCACTTCCATTTCCATGGCATCCAACCTCTCTTTCACTTCCATAACTTCATCACCTTAACCAAGCTTCTATTCACCCAAATCCTACTTCTACAACCCATACACGCCTCCATCACCACCTACCCACCTCCTAAAACCCACAGACAAGTTCCACTACCCCAAACCCGAGCTCCACCCACTACCTATAGCCAAGGTCGAGCCCCCCAAACCACCTCCCTACCTTAAAACACACACCTACCCCACCTACCCGCCTACCCAAAACCCCACACACACACCCATACCCTAGGCCATACCTTCCATACTCCCTTCCAAAAGCCCACAGCCACATTAAAAAACAAAAGAAAAGAAAGAAAAGAAAAGTGGCTAATTCAAAACGTTAGGAAAATAGCACGTTAGTTCGAGAGGTGCGTAACTTACATAAAAGATTGACGGAGTGGAAATGAAGGCGAGGAAATTCTCACCACTATAAAATTTATATTGATTTTTGAGATGATTTGCTATGATAGATAATCACTGTTTTATGATATGGATATTTGAATAATTGTTTGAACGTTGGATAATCCATAGTGATGTTATAGCATTTACCGTATTGAATATGTTAATGTCATATGATTGTTTGTATGGTGTGATGTTAATATGGACATCAAATTTCTATCATTTTTGATTAAGTAATCTCTTTGTTAAAAAAGACCAATTTTGGTGATATGACATACTTTGAAAAAATTAGTCTATTTTCAATTGGAAATGAAATTAAAGTAGAAATAAAGAAGTATTTGAAATTTGAAGTGAAATGGGATTAAAAAGGTAGTTAAAATGAAATTGAAATTTTGATGAATAGTGAAATCAAAATCGAAATTGATTTTGAAAATTGAAAGTGAAATTAAGGTTGAAATTTAAGTTTAAACTGAAATTAGACTAGAAATCTAAGTTTTAATTGAGTTTAATTTGAAGTTAGAATTGAAATTGGATTGAAACTGGAATTCAAAATTTAATATTAAAATAATATTATAATATGAAAATGGTGAAAATACATTTTAAATACTTTAAAAAGTGGAAATATTGATTTAAGATGACTCGTAATGATTTTGTAAGTAAACAGGTTCAATTTGAATAGATTATTTCAAGTATTAAAAAATAAGTTAAAACTAGGTGCGTCGCACAACGGTAATTTGCGATTTCGCGCCGAAAAGTTCAAATGAGTATATAGAGTGGAATATAGCTCGGAATTCTTTGATATAAGAAAATTCCGGACTATTATATCCATACTTTCTAAACGAAGAAAGAAAATCAAAATTTCGCTAAGTATATTTTGAATTAAGTTCAAATCAATTTTCTAGAAAAATCGTGTCAGTGTAGTTAAGTGAACATAACGAGAAGTCCGTTTAAATGAATGTTTTTTAATTATGAAATAAATTTGATAAATCTATTTAAATAGTTTAGAATAGATTTGAAGTGGAAAATATTAATTTTCAAATATTAAAAAGTTGTTTAAATCAAATGAGCTTATAAAGCATTTTCTACAGCACTTTTCTGCTACCATTTCTACTACTTTTTAAAGAAGGTTTAAACTTAAAGATTTTTTCCTAGAATAAATTGTGATTGTTTTTAAAAAGAAAACTAAGTGTTTAAAATATAATTTAAAATTTTTATAATCAATTCCAAAATAAAGTTGATAATTGAGTATGCGGAAACGCTAGTACATTTGTCCCGCTTGTGAGATCTGAGAAGATAAAATAGGGTGTTTAACTAAGGTTAGGGATGGAGCAACCAGTGCCCTGAACTTACCTGACTTATGTTTTCTTTTCTTAGGCGAGGGGTGGAACAGATCGAAAGAAAAGCACGGATTCTCTAAAAAAGATTATATTAAGCTTTTCCAAAATAAAAGGAGATTAGTATTATCCAAAATTTAAGCAATCTCCAAAATGAATAAAGTACAACTTGGATTGCATAGATATAATCATCTTATATTTGGTATTAAAATCCAAAGACGAAACTCGTCCTATTTGTGGAATCTAAAAGGTGATTTCACCATTATTCCGCCCACAACACTTGTTGAATACGGAAATTGATGTTGAATAAAATTAGAAAGATTTCTATAATCCTATTTACTCCAAAATGTTTGCTAAGATTGATTTGGGGTTTATCGTAAATGATGTCTTAAATAACATTGTTTTGACCCACCTAAAAGTTAAGGAATTTGGATCAAGTGTTAAGTGAAGAAATTTGAAATATTACCCAAAGAAAAAGAATGAATTGCTTAGAATTACTCTAAGACAAAAAAAGAGATTTCAAAATCATCCAAGAAGAATTAAAGTGAAAGAGACTTAATGATACTGTGTACTCATATTCACTTTTTATCAATAATTGAACTTTGAAGGAACCGGAGTCGGATTTTGGTGATTCCTATCCGAAAACTACTTCGGACCAATTTACGTGTTCGAAGAATGAAGATGTTTAAAGATGGAGATATTGAGACGAATAATAACGAGGGATTTCTTGTTGATTAATTGAGGATAAACTTCTGATTCACTATATTGTAGCAGTGGTCTCTTTGTTATGAAAAACCTCAAAACCACAAGGGCTTCTCGTCTACTAATAGCCGAGGGAAGTTCCTTCGATTTTTTTCAGTCCCAAAACAACTTGTATGGATGACTATCCGACCTTGCATTCTAAATCACAATGAGTGGTCTCTATAGATGTATATCAGCCGGTGGCAGAGAAGACACCTTCTCTTAGCTTAACACCCTTTCCCAAGACATATGAGCTCAGCAAGTTATACGTTTGTAGAAATTAATCGTGTGAATGTGGAATGGCAATGCGGTATTCAAAGTGAAAGAAGATGTGCTATGTGAAAAGGTAATCGTAGCCTCGAGCCTCATCAACCTGAAATGATCGAAACATGGTTAGATGTAGCAAAGCTAAGTGGGTCATTCTCAATTAGGGTATGATCATCCCCTTCTAGATATATTTTTTCCCACTATGACGTTCGGGATGTAAACTAATGTGGTTTGTATGCTCGGGCGCCCGGTTTAAAGGTCGGTAACGACCGAAGGATGATATATTCAATACTATCTAGGTACATAGATAGGCCGGTCATGTGTTGGTAGAGGATCCTTTCTGATAGTCCTCGGTACATTCCTCTAGAGACGTACTCTCCAACGGTAGCCCCTCTACCTGGTCATTTGTATGGAAATCCATTCTCTAATAAACGGACTTGATTGTAAATCTATTATGCTGGAATTTAATCAATGTAACGATTTTGGATAATATTAATGAGTTTATTTGCAAATATTTTCAAAGAGATGTCATTAAAAATAATATCAAATGTTTTAATATAACAGTATTTTAGTTATCATAAGGTAAAAACCCGTCCGTGTTTATGTGTGGGCGTGGTCTTATGAGATACTCTTTCTTTTTAAAGAATTTTATTTAAAGGCTGATATATGACACTGTCATTTATTATCGAGTTTTTCTCATGCCGGTTTATCAAGCCTGATCCGGATGTTTTCAATAATCGGGTCAAATCCGAGTAGTTTTAGGTTTAGTCGATGACGGTTGGAGTTTCCAAAAGAGAGCTGGAGCTATTCATCTACGTATGGACATATTTTATTATCCACCGTGGTTTGTTTATTTTAGTTTGATGTTTGTCAGCAATTGTAAGGACAGATGTTTATAACTGTCCAAGTAGAATTTAGGTTAGACTCTGATATATGTATTTAAAAGTTTTCCATTGTAAAGATATTTTTCAATATTATATGTTGTTCCATTCGTGTGAGATTATGTTCTGTCTATTTTCTTTATTACCCTTCGTGTTCCGTCATTTCGTGCAATTTGAGTTGGACATGTGTGGTTTATTGTCGATTCAAAGGGTATGGAAAAACGGGCCATGACAGCCGCCTACTACACTCTGCTCACCTCTGTCGATCATCGAACCCTAATTTCCTTTGACGGGAACAACAACTCCCCATGCCTCCGCCTACAACTTCAATTGCACGTGCCACCACTAATCAGCAGCCCTACTTCACCTCAACATCCTTCATCGCGAATGCTGCTCCTCTTCCTTCGGCCAGAACTCACGCGACCATTACCAAGCTCCATGTCTAATCGTGTGCATCTCCAGATTCACTTCATCAAGCTGGTATCGTCATGCCTCAGTCATCAGCTGAAATCATGTGCGCGCCTTCCATCGTACTGCCTCATCGTCGCCTCCTCTCCAAATCCCAGTTGCAAGATTTTTTTTCTTTTCGATTTTATATCATACGATTTTGATTCCTCAAATTTTAATTTGAATGAAAAGGGAATTTAGGGCTAGGTAAGGAGAATGAAGGGTAAGAAGTACGGGTTAGAATTTGGGAAAGAAAATTGTAACAGCACGTTCATTTTAATTTTTATATAAATGGGCTTGGGCCAAAAGTGAGGGGAAGAGATTTTGAAATTAATTGATTTTGTTCTCTTTGAATTTACAACTAAACATCTTATATTGATAAAATTTGCATTTTCCCTTATTTTTTAAATTTTCAATCCCTATATTTAAATGTGAATAATTCCACCGCTGAGTTGTAGAGCCTTTTCCAATTTACATTAATCTACTATCTAACTTTCAAAGTAAAATTTTGATAATCACACGACATTGTTTAATTCAATATTTATCCATCTTTATTCAGTTTTTAAGTGTATTGATATAAAATAAATTTATTCATTTTCATCGATTTACTGGTTTAACCAAATATCAATTAAAATTTCTTTTCATCTATTTCAAATATATTTAATTATTTACACCTTAAATTATTTTATATTTAACAATAACACTTTACCCAGTTTAATATACCTCCAGAAATTATTTTATTAATTATTTCAACTTGTTAAAACAAAATCTATCATTAATTAGATTTCAGTTAAATAAAACCTTATTTTCAAAATACTAATTACCAAAAATCGAATTCAAATTCTTTTACTATAATTAAATTTTGTCCAACATCAAGTCTTCGAAAACAGGGTTGTTACAAACCTCCCCCTTATGAAAATTACGTCATCGCAATTTCTTATAGAGATGTCACACACACTCAACTATTAGTTGAATTTGAAATCTATAATCTAATTGAAGCTCATTTATTGCTTAAGCGGTTAATATTAAAATCGACTTATCGTATGCCATACATTTAAATAGATTCACTCATTAACTTCTATTTCTAATATGCGATAAATTTAGTAAAAAATTTCCAGGTGTTAAAATTTTTGAAAAAATTTGGCAGAGTATCCTTAGTACGGAGAGCCATTTGCAATTTCATAATTATATTATAAAAAATATACATCGACCACACGGTCGGAAACATAATATATATCAATATTTCTATCATTGTTGTTATTAATCAGAAAGTGTACTGCCCAAATAAAGGAAAAAATCTAATCTCTTTTACATATCCGCCAAGTTTATCAACCTTTTCAGAAATGATAGAGCGAAAAATTTCTTTCTACACGACATTATATAGCTAGAACGACCCTCACAAATTGCGGATACTAATTTATTAAGAATCAATCGGATTGAAGCTATAACGTCACTGTTGATTGGAATCGAAATATCTGCAAGATCCGGTCACAATTTGTATTGATTAAACAAATTGTATTTAGCATATAAAGCAATTTAATTAGCTACTAGCATGCATAAGCGAGTTTGCGCCACGATCAAGTTCAAATAGCCTTTATGTACCTATGCTTAATTCAAATCAAAAGATAAGTTTCACATGTAAGCAAAGTTTGATAGCACGAAATAGATTCAACTTCCTTACAATCCCATATTTAGATGTTGTATGTTTCTTTTCATGTTTAGATTTACTGAGAATTATTTAATCTTTCCATATTAGTGCTTGCGACTATATGTAATCCAATATTACACATGGAGTAAACATGTAATTTAATTAGTAGCATAAATAGTTGTTGGCCTGCCATGCTATGAAGAATGAGTTATTAGCTCTATTGGGTTTCTCAAATCATATTTATATGTTCAAGTTTGTGAATATGAGAATAATATACATATATATGTGGGTAGGGCCCTAACAGGTTGACTATCTTGCCTGCCTATTAGGCTGGCTTGGACAAATGAGTAGTCTGATAACCTTATATGCTGGCATATGGTATTAGAAACCAAGTGATTCAAATTCTAATATGAAAATTCATGCCTTGATTCTATAGGTGTATAGATAACTTTTCAAAGGAGAATGCAGAAGAATTACTGTACACCTTATTGTAAGTAACAAGGCTGACACAATGGACTATGCTCTAGAAAGTCTACATTGTTGTAGTTCATTTATTTTCTGGTGTATAAACTATTTGATGGTGTAACTTTGATGGATTTACATGCAATATACTTATATACAGTAGGTTTATTAGCTCATCATTTTCTATGGATATTTATAAGTAACTAGATTGTAAACTAGTTATGAATACCATCTTACACTTTCTGTGTACATTTTTTTTAAATGTTTTTGTTTGGAATTTTATTCTCAATCAGATCGCTAATCAGATATTGTTTAACCGCCTCTACGCATGTTCCTTCGTGTCTGTGGAGATCAATATTACCTTTTTAATTTGATAACTATATTAAGCCTTAAAGAAATTTAATAAATGTCCACCTTTATTTCAGGTGAAAATATTATTTGTTTTTCATATTTAATCTAAAAAATCAGGTGTTGTTCTTTTATGGTTTTTATCTAATAACGGGTTCCTACTGATATGTTTCCTTTTCTTTCAAAGATGATCACCTTTTACCTTTCCATGATTCAAACTTTTGTATCAATTTCAAGCAACTTTTCAACAAAATTTTAATGATCAAAACCATAAAATTAGTTAATGGTTTCAAAAGTTTATTAGTTGTGCATCGTGTTGACTTCGCAAAAAAACTTTCGGATTACAACAATATGGAAAGTAACATAAGTTATAATGTTTTATCTGATGTAACAAAATCGAAAATCATAGTGTAATTGTAGGTTCACGTAAGAAAACAACGTTTTTAACCTAGAAAACTTTTATGAAATGCTAAAAACAAAAGTTGTTCGCTACTGCACTAATTTTTTGGAAAGTACAAGATCATCGAAATTAAATAAGGTGTTTGACAATTCCGGTCATGAATACATGGAATGCTTATGTGTTGCATGCCTTTCAATTCATGTATATATAACTTTAGTTTGGTTAGCATTACTTATTCCACATGTTCCAATTCATAATTTTTAAGGTACCAGACAAAATACTAAAAAAAATACTGAAATCTTAATGTCAGATGTCTATTTTATATGCATATCCATGCCAGGCTTAACAAGATATAAAGAATGCTCTATTGCACTTCTGCATATTGCAGCAGTTTTATGCTTTAAGGGTTAAAAACCTTAGCCTTAAATAATTATAGAGGCATCTAAATGCATATCCAATAAAATTCATTTTAACATATCACAAGCACATAAAAATATTCACATCATACGTGTGAATATTATTTTATTTATCTTTCAAAGAATAATTAACTCTTAGTTATTTAATAAATTCTCAATACAAATATGCGTACATATACTTATATAACATATTTTTGTACTCAATATATTTTTTTTGCTAAAAATTCTTTTTAACACATTTCCCTCTTATCTTTACTTTATAAAAAGCATTTAAAGCTCCTTTTATTATGCAATGCCATACTTGAGCAACTACTTTTTATTCATTGACCAAAGTATTTAACATTCAATAATTTATTACAATCATAGTTGAATTGTATTTTCATTTCAAACTCCTCTTATATTAAAAATTCAAATAAATAAGTTTTATTTCACTTTACACAAAAAAAATCTTGACATTCATTCAAACAACAATATAATATGTATAATCCTCTAAAAGTACCATGTCCAATTTATTTAACACACAACTTTGTAGATGAATACAAAAGATTTTATAATTGTAAAATATATTTCCAATTAATATTCTAATTTTTCAAATAATGCTCATTCTCATTTTAAATACTTTATTTTATTTACCAAAAATACCCCAATACATCTCCTTCAAAAGGATAATTTATATACTAAAAATATTATTTCTACCTTCAAAACAATATTTCCATACTATTCGCTTTACTCTATATAATATTTAACTTATTTTGAAATTCAATCTTCTTTACAAAGATAATATATACACTAAATATAAATATGATCACTAAAACATTTTGTTATCTAAAACAATGTGTCCAAATGTATCGTCTAGTGTTTAGAAATCCCTATCGATGGCGTTGATCAGACGTATCAACCAAAAATCTTAAAGCACTTAATAGGAAATTTAACACAATAGTAAATTTCTATATGATATACATATATCTCTTAATGCTTTGTTCCTTTACAAAATATTTGTTTATCTATAAATAAACATAATTAATTTCCATATATATGTATGTCTAATATCAAAAGATTTTAATACAAATAGATGTTTGCTTTTATTAAAATTCTTTCAGTCGATCTTAATGTTATCATAAAATAATTATTTATTAATAACAACTCCGTAGCACACACATTTAATATATACCTAAAGCAAACATTAAATCTCTAATTCATCTTATCATTTAATTAGTTACACATATGAACTAACACTTCATTTTATATATAAATTTAAATTTTCAATATTTCTTACGGTAGTTACAGTATTGAAAAGGCCGCAAGTTCTTATATTTATTATTGAGCAGGTTTCACTCTCAATAATGATTCCTACTCAATATTAATTATGCACAATCATTTATAATTTCAAAACAAACAAGAGTCCATCAACCAATAAATTTACATTATATCTAATTTTTATTAATGAAGTATATTTTCATCATTCTATATTTAATAATTGTTGATTGCTTAGACATTTTTATTATTCCCCGGTGATTCTACTTTGAAGAAACCACTGACTTTTAGTAATAATTAGATTCATCAAAATTCAAATGAGTTTATAAATTCTTTGAATTACAACTTTTTATTCAATTCCACCTTTTAAACTAAGTTTAAACAAAACAAACAAATGCAAATAACATACATCTCAATTAAACAAACATTTATATCAGAACAAATTAATTAATATGCTCATCGAAAATAGTCCATCTATTTCTGCTATGCAACTCTGATCATTAATAGATCAGGACACGACAGTTTAATTCTAAGTCATCTACTTATTTATAATATCCATTAAATCTCAGAAGTGAGTTCCTATTTTTTGGATCAATTTCATAACAAAAGTTTGTATGAACTACTTCAAAATTTTCTATAAATACATCCCCATGGTTATTCCCAACGATCATTTATATCCATATTCCTAATAGTTAATTGAATTACTAACTACTACATAGCCAAGGGATGGGACTCTAGGTCATCTAGGTCTAGATCTCGATTCTGTGCTATTTATATCCTATAATGCTCTGAATTTAGCTCTGATAGCAAGCTATGACGAGCCCATCGCCATGCTCAGTTTAGCAAAGAACATTACAAGTAATGTTGTCTGCTAATCCGGAGAATACGGCCAGTTAAGGGCGATCGAATGTGAATATATCTTTATACTAATACTGACATGTCTTATTTACCTTTTTGAGGATCTGAACTGAATTTTAGACGTGTACAGTATTAATACAAAGCAATAAACACACCGATTAAAAATATTTAGAACAACATATAATATAGATTAATCAGAATCAGAGTCACCAATTACAGCGGAATAAAATACATCATCATATACATAATAAAATGCGAGTCTACAATATATGAGTACTAGACCCATATAAATATATACATCATATCCAAAATGTTGTATTAGTTACAAAGTCACTAATATATTATATAAATGACGTAAACTCCAAAATGTCAATATATACAAGTATGAAATAAACTAAAACTATCAAAATAGTCTACTTCAATGCTAGCCCAATATCCAAAGGTCAATGGGTCCATGTACCTGTGAAGTCTCGGCCTAACCCGAGTATTAAAATAATAAGTGGGTCAGACAATATCTAAATAATATGTGAGATACTAATATTATAAATTTACGACTTAAATTAGTAAGCCATATAAAATATGCCAAACAAACAGTTATAATAAGGCATGTTAATTAAATTCACTATATAAATCCATAAATGACTTAAGTCTAAAATAAGTCATCCCAAAATATGCCTAAAATCCAAATTCAAAAGGCATATCAAACCAATAAATACAGATCTTAAAATTCTTACTTAACAATAAGCAAATAAGTCAAAGTAAAATATGCCCAAAACAAATACTCAAATAAGGCATATCTAACAAATCACCATTTCATAATTACATATCAAGTCTCAATAGACTATCATCTGAAAATAGGGTGATAACCAATTCAAAATTCTTAAGAGCTATAAAGGATACAGAATATCCACACTAAAAATCTATGAAGAAATAATCATCAATAATGAAACAATAATGGTAGTCATCTATCAGTTTAATAAAGTGACAAAAAGCCTTTCGAAAGAGATCCACTACATAGAAAGGAAGTCTTTTGAAAGAGGCTGCATATTAAGGACATCGCTCAAAGAAAAGAGCAGCCATGTAACTAATCAGTCCTATGCGAATTTACCTTCTGAAAGAGGTATACATTGTCTAACTGTATAAACCAAATAAATGATAAGTTGTAGTATCTATATACTACGATGCATGTAAAAATCTGCCTTTCGAAAGAGACAGCCGTACTTACACCTTAACAGATCTTCCGAAAGAGATCGGCCACCCAAATCTAAAAATGTATCGATTCTCGAATCAATGAAAAATGAGTTATCATTTCTCGAAGATCTATCGTTGTGAATTCCGAACACTCTAAGATAATACAACTCTAAGTGTTAATTACTGTCACTCCAGTACTTACAAGAATTTAGCTAACTGTCCCATACCAGAACGTAAATTCAAGTATTTGCTAAAGCTAGTAATTTCCACTTTAGACTTTATTTAACAAATTATAATAATAATCGAAAGAATTGTAAAAAGTGTCCCATACCACTCGATAATTCATTCATTTATAAAAATTCTTTATTTCATAGAAAATCACGAAATTCAACAAAAATCCAATTCAAAATTGCATAGCAATAGCCAAAAGCTAAATATAATAAAGGCCAATAATATTTTATAAGTTAAAAGTATTTAATATAATTTTATCATGTAGAAAATGATTTCAAAAGTATTTTATCTATTGTTCACTTTTTAAACTTTTATCGCTTTTGAAATCCAATAAGTCGCATATATAAAAAGAAAAGAGCTACAAAGTTTTAAGTCTAAAAATAAATTTTCTGTATTAGGTCCTTGAATCAAAACAATATTTTAATAATTGATAACACTTTATTTCAAATCTATATAGATGTATATAACATTGCTTCATAAACACTTTAAACCCATATACTATTTTAAACTTAATTTTTTTTTAATTACATTTATTTTTAAAACAAAACTTTACTTTTCATAATTGATAACTTACTTTATTTTGAAAATCTATTTAAATACATACATACATACAAATATTGATATAAGTTTCCAAAGGCTTTAAAACTCTTTCTAAATCATTTAAATAGCTTTTATAGTTAAAATTATTTGCAATTGAATTTGTTACTTTCACAATAAGTTTTCTAAAATAATGCCATATCTTATCTTTTACCTCTAAAGCATTTCCAAAATTTTATGCCGATAAGTAATATTAAATGATTTTGTAAATAAATATTACTTATCTTTATAAGTTTTAATTGGAATTTTTGTGATAATCAATAAGTTAAGAAGGTAATACAACTTAAGTATATTTTCCATAAAATTAAATTCCAATAAAGATGAAAATAAATAAAATCTCATATCGAGAATCTTTTGAAAATGTTTACACAATTCAAACAAGAAATCTAGAAAAATGTAACTTCTAGAGCCAACATCGCTCAAAAATATATATAAATCCATGATGTGAGACTATTTAGTGATCCGAGTTGGTTGCTTTCTGACAACTCCAATTACACAAATAATATATGCAGGACATATACAAGTGTATTAGATTCAATTTATAATTGAATTAAGTTTATTTACAAATTTGACCTCTTCCAAATCCCATATTAGTTTAATTTATTTCCAACCAATCTAATTTAATTTTTATATCATTTGATGAATAAGGTGAATTACCACAGGCAACTATATGTCAATCAATGCATTCATTCACAATCATTACCATTGAAATACATGAACGAAGAAAAGCATGCAAGAACAAATTCATAATTAGGCATAGCAGTGTGAATTGGAATAACTCACCTTAATACCACTAGCTTGCTTGATTTTGCCATCGTAGTTGACATATGAGAGCAGCTCAATCGTTCGTCTAAGCTCCTCTCAACATCCGCCTACCACACTCTGCTCGCCTCTATCGATCATCGAACCCTAATTGTTTTCGACAAGAATAGCAATTCCCAATGCCTCCGCCTATAACTTCTGTTGAAAACACGATTTTAGTGTTTTGATGATAACAACTATATGATGATGCTACTAATTTGTTTGTTAAGTAATTTCAGGTCCAGCACCCATACGATGCATAATGGAGTTCAAATAGATATATTGAAGAATAAAAAAATATGCAGCACAATAATATATTGTAAAGGGCGCATTCACTTTAAAGACTGGTTAGTAGTTTATATTTTAGCACTGAAATAGAAGAAAAACAAAAGGCTGAAAATATGGGAAGATTGAAGAGCTGAGGGTGGAAATTGAACCCAGGTCATCAAGGAGAGAGACATGCATCAGTTCCATCACACAATGCAAGCTTTTAAAATAAAGGCAGTTACAAATGTGAATGAAAGTCATTAATAAATAGCTGCAAAAAAAAGGCCACACCACGTTTTGAACCCAGGATGCTAAAGGTAATAACGTGCATCCATACCACTATACCAAAGCCGCATTTGTTAAATGGATAGGCAGCAGTTTTTTTTTTATTCTCTAGAGAAGCGAAGATTAAATTATTGAAAACGGTGGCAAAGGTGGGATTCGAACTCGGATCTTCAAGGAAGAAACGCATGCACCCTTCCACCATGTCACACCTGCTATTGAATAGACATGTACTAACGGTTTTATATAAGAAACATAAAACGAATAGGTAAAGTCCTTTTCCCAAGCCTTCTCTTCAACATTCAATGGATGCATCTCTTTCGAACCAAAATTTATGAAGGATTGCAACTTTTATTAGCTTCTAGTCACTCCTATATAAGTCTTCTATCATCTCAAATCGCATAAACAATCCTACTCTCTAATACCATTTTATATTGCTTTCAAATGCTCCAAATTCATTATTTATTTCAAAAGCAAACTTAGACCAATGCTTATCACTCCACAATATTTGAGTTTGGTCTTAATTCATTTCCTAGCCTCTGCACACTCATTCTGCATTATTTTTTAAAGGTTGTAGAAGTTGTGCTCTAGTTCGACTACTCCGTGTATTGAAGAAACAATATATAATCAAGTTATTTGTTTGTAAAAGAAAACATTGAAGTCATGTTTAGTTGTTCAGGTGGAGTCTGTAAACCTGTTTCTCCAGGTGAAGTGAGGGCGTTGATAGTGAAATTCCTAAGAGGTGCTTAGGGACTGGACGTAAGACGGGAGGACCGAACCAGTATAATATAGACTGTGTTATCTACTATTTTATTTTCGCAACATTTACAATGT
This sequence comes from Allium cepa, assembly GCA_030765085.1. Classification (NCBI taxonomy): domain Eukaryota; kingdom Viridiplantae; phylum Streptophyta; class Magnoliopsida; order Asparagales; family Amaryllidaceae; genus Allium; species Allium cepa. Next base: position 225,602,080 of record CM060928.1, read on the forward strand.
TTAAAACTGTTGGCCATCTTTGATTTTGTGCATAGCATCTAACAACTTCAACTACACGTGCCACCACAAATCAGCAGCCCCGCCTTCACCTTAACGTCCTCCTTCGCGAAAGCTGCTCCTCTTCCTTCGGCCAGAACTCGTGTGACCATTGCCAAGATCTATGTCTAGTCGCGTGCGTCTCCAGATTCACTTCATTAAGTTGGCATTATCGCGCCTCAGTCGACAGCTGAAATCATGCGTGCGTCTTCCATCATCCCGCTTCATCGTCGACTCCTCTTCAAATTACAATTGCAAGATTTTTTTCCTTTTAGATTTTGTATCATAACATTTGATTCCTCAAATTTTAATTCGATCGAAAAGGGGATTTAGGGCTAGGTAAGGACAATGAAGGGTAAGAGGTATGGGTTAGAATTTGGTAAAGAAAAGTGTAACAGTGCATTCATTTTAATTTTTATATAAATGGTCTTGGGCCAAAAGTGAGGAGGAAGAGATTTCCAAATGAATTTATTTTGTTCTCTTTGAATTTACAGCTAAACTTCTTATATAAATAAAATTTGCATTTTCCCTTGTTGTTTAAAATTTTCAACCCCTATATTTAAATGTGGATAATTTCACCGTTGATTTGTAGAGATATTTCCAATTTAAATTAATCTACCATCTAATTTTCAAAGTACAATTTCGATAATTACATGACATTGTTTGAATCAATATTTACCCATCTTTATTCAATTTTTCAGTGTATTGATATAAAATTTATTCATCTTTGTCGATTTATTGATTTAACCAAATATCAATTAAAATTTCTTTTCATCTATTTCAAATATATATAATTATTTACATCTCAAATAATTTTATATTTAATAATAACACTTTATCAAACTATGAAATTCGAACTAGTAGATTTAAAGTATATCGAAAAGTGAATTTTTCAAATACTTAATGCTTATTTTACTAAATTCTAATTTTAGAAATCCGCTTTGAAATTGATTTGTTTTAAAAAAAATGAGTTATTGATGTTTATAAAAAGGGTTTAGATATTTTTAAATGACTACTTAAACTTCTTTTAAAAATAAATTATATTCTTTTAAATACTTATTTTATATATAGAGTTTTAAAGTGAGTAAAAATTTTAATTTATAAATTCTCTCGAGATTCGTAAATGGGGGTTATAAAAGGATATGTTTTTGAAGAGAGGAAATTTACTAGTGATCCTGGAGACTTTGGAATAGGTCATGGAATATTCTTCGAAGTGTTAATATTGAGAGATTTTTGGAAAATAAGACTTATAATATTTTCCTAAGCATAAAAATGGAAATTTAGGAATATTTCTAAGTGTTGAGATGGGTTGAAATATCATGTTATGGATTTAAGTATTTGAAATTGTTTTCAAATATTGGAATATGGAATGGGTTTTGAATATATATCTTAGTAAAGATATTTTGAAATAAATGTTTAAAGAGTTATAAAATAAGGCCTAGTGTCTGCTTATGGATGTTTTATTGATAGTTAAACAACCGACTATCAATATTGGCTAATTTCGTTAATCGTTTCGAAGAGACCAAGATCTGATTTAATTATTAAAAATCCACTTTGATCCGGTTTTAACGTAATGAATGAATACCGTAGAGATGATAAAGATAGTGATTCAGTTTATCTAGATCCATGACAACTTGTATGGACGAATGCTATCAGAACATCGTCATTGGAGGACGATGAGCATTCTAAGTGGAATGTTTCTTTAAAGGTAATGCTTAGCCTCAAGCCTCATCAAGCAGGAATGACTAAAATAGGGAAGATGCAGCAAGACTAGTCGCACCCAATTAGGGTATATTATCACTTTTCTTTATATCTTCAGAAACCTATATATTATGCAAATGGTTGTGAATGAAAAAAAGAGCGCTCGATTTGTAAGGGTGGGAACAACCGAGGTGATAACATATTAGGTCTATCCAGGTGAGGGGTAGGCCGGCCTTGTGTAGTAGGGGATCCCAGCAAGGACCTCGGTACATTGTTTTAGAGGTGTACTGTGATGGGCGGTACCCCAGCCGTCCAGTCATTATATGGAATCTATTCTCCAATAAGTGTCGTACAGTTTTGATTGTGTCCAACTATGCTAAAACATGAGATGCAAGCATTTCAGCTATTTTCTATCTACATTCTATAGACACTATTATAATATCATATGATTCTGATAAAATTCATTTTGATTGTCACTAGGTAAAAACCTGTCGTGTTTATATTTCCGCTATGGAGCTCAAGAGACGAGCACGAGGAGTTTGGATGTATTTTCGTACTTGATGTATATTTCCGCTGTGTGAGGACAAGTTATTAAACTGTCTAGATTATTGTTGTTTATTGTACTCTAATAATGGTATGTATATTATAATTTATTCCACTGCGTTTGTAGCGACCCGCAGTTCCGTACTCTTTGGGTTGATAATAATTCACTCATGTTCAACCCAAATTGTACGAAAGAGCGAATAACTAGGGTAAAGAAGAAGAAAGAGGTAGAAGAAAAATAATTAACAACACAGAATCTCATAATCGCAGCAGAACAAGTATAATATATAATAACAGACTTTTACACAAAAAAATCTGTAACGGTTTATACTTACAATCATCAGAGTACAACAATCGATACATCAATCTAGACAGTTATAGTAACTTGTCCTCATATAGTGGAAAAATAATCAAGTATGGATATACGCCTGATTCCTCCAGCTCGTCTCCTGAGCTCCATAGCACCTATCCTGAATCTGAAATACTCGGCCTGACCCGAGCATTATAATAAGATAACACTCGAGCCAGTCTGGAAAACCAGCGTGAGAAAAACGTACTCAGTTTGAATTAATAGAGTTATCAAAATCCTTTGAAAAACAAAGGTATCTCGTAAGACCGCATCACACATAAACACGATGAGTTTTTACCTTACGATAACTAAAACACTTTATAGAAAATCCAGTGATATTATAATAGTGTCTAAATACAAGTACTCATTCAAATAGCTGAAATTGTAGCATTAATTAAATTCCAGCATACTAGGCTCTACAAACAACACCGTAAGCTCGTATTGGAGAATGGATTCCAATGAATGACTGGACCGTCCACCACAGTACACCTCTAGAACAATGTACCGAGGACCACGCCGGGATCCTCTGCTACACATGACCGGCATATCCCTAACCTGGATAGGCCGAATATGTTATCACCCCAGGTGTTCCCACCCTTGCCATAGAGCGCTCCTACCATGCACAACCATATCCCTAATTAATAGGTTTCCGGGGACATCTTGAAAAATGATAACATACACTAATTGGATGCGACCCACTTAGCCTTATTGCATCTCTCCTGTTTTATTCATTCCCGGTTGATGAGGCTCGAGGCCAAGGGTTACCTTTCAAGAAATAATTCTACTTAGAATGCCCATCGTCCTTCAATGACGATGTTCTGATAGCATTCGTTCACACAAGTTGTCCTGGGTCTGGAGAAACCGAATCACGGTCTTCATAATCTTTGTGGTATTCATTCGTAACATTCAAACTGGATCAAAGTGGTTTTCAGATAGTTAAATCCGATCACGGTCTCTTCGAAACGATTATGAAATTAGCCAATTATTGATAATTGGTTATTTAACTATCAATAAGACATCCATAAGCAGTCACTAGGCCTTATTATAACTGTTCCCAAACATTTATTCCAAAATATCTTTACTAAGATATATATTCAAATCCCTTCCCATATTCCAATATTTGAAAATAATTTTCAAATGCTTAAATCCATAACAGGATATTTTTCAAACCATCTCAACACTTTGAAATATTTCCTAATTTTCCATTTTTATACTTAGGAAAATATTATAAGCCTTATTTCCAAATCATTTAAAAAATTCAATACTTTAGAGAATATTTCATAACTTATTCCACAAGTCTCCGGAATCATAAATAAAATTCCTTTTTTTTTATTTCCAAACCCAGTGTGCTTATTTATAACCTCATTCAACAATTTATAACTTCTTTTATAAATTCATGTTCATTTCAAATTCCCATATTCATACATTTTGAAATTTCATTCCTTCAAATCCCTTCCCTCAAAACATATCCATTTAAAGGCCCCATTCATGTATCTCGAGAGAATTTATAAATAAAAATTTCCAATCACTTCAAAACTTTATATATGTATATAATAAGTATTTTAAAGAATAATAATTTATTATTATTATTTTTTAAAAATATGTTCAAATAATTATTTAAAATATCAAAAGTCTTTATAAACATTAGTAACCATTTTTAGTTAAACAACTAAAATTTTAAAGTTGATTTCTAAAAGTTAGAATTTACTAGAATAAATACTTAATATTTAAAAATCTATTTGCCGAAGTTTATGAACCCTAACTAGTATAAAATTTCATAGTTTTAAAATAATAATAAAATTCCTTTTAAAAGAAAAATAAACTTCTTAGAATTGAAAATATATTTTTAAAACTTCACTAACAAATTCAATTTATTAATTCCTCTCGAATCACAATATATCACTTCCATTTAGATATCCTTAACCATCTTCACTTTCAAAACTAGTTCCACAATTTTTCTCACCTTATTTCCATATTCTAATATAAATTCTTCCTGTAAATTTATATTTCCAACCTATCATCTGATGTCAAATTCTTTTATTTTTAAACATTGTTTATAAACTTTACAACCCCTTTGGTTTTACCTTTTAATAAAACAAATCTTATTTGTAAAATCCCATTATCTAAATTCATTTCTTATCAATTCCATTTATACCTCCAATCTATTTTTAATATTGATTTTAACTCCTTTTCATATTTCAGAATACCATTTACAAACTCCTTTATATAATAAATTTTTTAAAGTCTTGTTTAAACTCATTCACGAATAGTTACGTACAATCAAAAAAATTAATATATATTATTCCCAATTTCATTTTTCTTTAGAAATAATTCAATTTTAGATATAAATATTTTTTATATCAAAAATTCCCTTTGATTATTAAATTTTAAAAATATATTTATGTAATTTTAAAATATTTAAATTTAGGCCAGTGCAACAATAGCATCCAATAATTTCAATCACCATAATAATCTATACTAGATTATTCTACACAATCCATATATCACTATATATGAAAAATAAACAATCTATTTTTAGAATCCAGTTAGATCCCTCCAACCTGTTTCTTTACATCCACAGACGTTAATACAACATAAAATAATATCAATCCCACTTTAAGAAGGATATCGCGGTATATAGGGTCATCCGCTATTATGCAAGACGCATAGGGTCTCATTCGCATAATGTGCGGGAATATCGCTCTAACTACTAATGTATATATACAACTATATATATCATATCATTCAATAGACAATAATTTATAAATTCAACAGACATCCAAAATTTACTTTCAACTATTTAAAACTTAAGTTTTGGTAATCCAAATGAGTTAGAAATTTCTCACCTTGATTTATTTTGCAATCCATCATTCAATTAAATTTAAATCCCAGCTATCTTTAAAAAAATTCCAAACCATTTTTTTGCTTGATATCCTCCGATATGATCCGGTGTTTCTTATTTTGTCATTTTTTCGACCTCGCGTAACGAAGTTATATATATTTTTAAACATTTTGATATAAACTATAAAATTAATTTACACCCAATTATCATTATAAATTGTTAATTTCCTAATGCAGTAGAATGGTTCCGACCTAGGCTCACACGACTGCCTCCACTGACATCTCCACCATCGGTTAGGTCTACCTTCCCCATAGCTTCGATCGAACCTCGGCCAACACGTATGCGCCCTCCACCTGACAGCTATAAGATTCTCATATGCACGCGACGATGAAATCCACCGCACCCAAATAGCAGCGCCTCGAACGCCAACCATTCATCCAACCTGCTCTCTGCCAAGAATCAACACGCCTCCCCAAACGTACCATCGCGCGCGCGCTTCAACAACCAACGTCGACGACTCCATCTTGATTCTAGGAGATTCACGATTCGCCTAAATTATTCGCGACCCTAATACTTTTTTTATCTATTTGCTTCGAACGAGATTTCATTCCTTCTCATTTTTTTCTACAAACCGTAAATTATCGAATTGATTTGGGGAAGAAGAAGGGAACATGATTCATGGTTTCCATTTTGAACTCGCGGTTTTTTTTTCTTTTTTTCAATTTGAATTTGTAAAGAGGGATGTGAGGAGGGACGTCTTAAAAGGGAAAGGACACTATCTTCGTGGATTTAACAGAAAAGAAGGGAAGAGGACTTGATTTAATGATTTGAAGGAAAGGATGGTGGCGTGTTTGAATGGAGAAGGGGCTGATTTGATTTTTATTTGATTTTATATAATTTTATTTAATTATAAAATATCTCATTTTAGCAACTTAATATTTTAATCTCCTATCGAGACGTGCCGCTAGGTGTTTGTATTGTTATACCCCTATTTTGAACATAATGGAAAAGGTTTCGAGTTCTAATTCAATAACATGGAGAAGATAGCTTTTTAGATCCAAATATCATATTGAATTTCAATATAAATAAATTTAAACGCGTTTATATCCTGTACAACCAAACGATAACTCCAAACACCATAAATTTGAAATCCTATAATAATACAATATTACGGATCCAATGGAACTGGTTTCGTCGAATTCCAAGACCGTGTCTCGAATGGCTATTTTTAAATGTCAATTTGAACAATTATTTCTAAAATTGAACAGATCACTTTTACATTCAGTTTCAAAACTTTTATTGTCTTCTTTATTATTAATATAAATCTTACAACCCTTTAAATTATTTTTATCGAGCTTTAAACTCAAGATACAAAAATTTAACCAATACTCAATTAAAAAATTCAATAATTAAATTATCCAATAAATCGCTATATTTAAATTCTGAGTTTATTTTATAAATAAAAAACCAAATTTCCATATTCAAAATCAGTGTATAATTCAAATTCAATATTTAAAACCATTTAAATATTCCAAATCAAACGTCGAAAAATCCTGGTCATTACAACGTTTGTGAGATTTTGTGTTCTTGTTATATTTTTCTTCTACCCTTTTCTTCTTCACCCCTAAAGTTTCATATTTCTGTTAACTTTGAGTTGAAATGATGTGAAATATGGTCGACTCAAAGGGTACGGATTTGTTGGCCTTTACACTTGGTATCAGAGCTCAAGGTTAAGCGAGAACCTTGGCTCTGGCGAGAATTACTCATTAGAGATAGGGTCAGTTGTACCCTAGAATGAGTTGAGTGTATTAATAGATATGCGTGCGTAATTGTTAGTGAATATAAAATGGTTTATATTATGTTGATTTATTGGTCGAGTGGTATATAAATTTTGACCGAATAGTGGGACGCCACTTAAATCGATAGGAGTTTCTAAACACTTAAACGCGATTAACCGACATGGTATGGTTTTGAAGTGGGTAAATGAAATAATTTTACCCAAATTATATTTTTGATATCAAGGAAATTATTTTCTAAAAATTATTATAGCGATGTGTTTGATTGTTATATATAACCAAAATAAGATTATAAAAACTCAAATGGTTATGTATATAACCAAATAGAGATTGTATAAGTATGAATTATACAAATGGATTATAGTTAAAATGGATTCAAACCAGAATTTGGAAAAATTAAATCCCAGAGACATAGTGTTTGAATTTAAATAATGGCATTATTATTTTGGAGATATTTTTGAATAGAAAAATGGTTTTAAATGGATTTTGGAAGAGATATAGCACTGAACTCACTACAGTCGTTGGAAAATAATTCCAATGATGATTGCGACATCATCGGTATTCATTTTCGAGTTTCTAAGTGACGAATTGCTACCGTGGTTGTTGTTTTGAAAATTCCGAAGGAAGATTGTTTTGGTATGGAACCAAGTGAATTTTGAAAATCCAAGAAAGTGGATTATTAAACCAAAAAGAGTATATATGTATATATACTCTTTCAAAGTGATATGAAATAAATACTGGGTATTTGAATTTTGAAATCCTTATTAAATGTTCTAGAAACATCAGGAAATAGGTTATGAGCTTATAAATGGTGAATGATTTAAAGAGAAAAAATACGAAAATTGAATGTTGGAAATAAATTTTAACTTTAGTAAGTTAAATAGATTGTGTGAATTTAATTTAATTTAATTTAAGGAAAGCTAAATAAATTTATTGGGAATTGAGACAATAATAAATTTGAATGTTGAAATTTCTATATGAATATAAGTAAGGAAGTGAAAAAAATTTAAAATGTTGGTTAAAATGAATTGAAATTTAAATAAAGAAGGTGAATTAGATTTGAATCATATGGGATTGAATATATAAATGTGAATTATAAAGTGACTATATAACTATAAGTTATAAATTTGAATTGAATTAGAAATAATATATTGAAGTAAATATAAATTTTGAGTTGTGAAATATTATATAACTATAAGGTATAAAATTTTGAATGAAATGAAATTTAAGTGGAAATGGGAATTGTGAATAAATAAATTGGAATAGCTTATAAAAATTGAAATTAATGGAATAAAAATATACTTAGGCTATAAATAAATGTATAATCTCAAGTTAAAAATAAAATGTGAATATATTCGAGTATAGAATTGATGGAAACGTGAAAAATAAGTTGTGTGGCTTATAAGATTGAAAAGTGAAATAGAAAACCCAAAATAAAAATGGTGTAATTTTTTAAAGTTAAGAAATAAAGTCGAAACTTGAATTTTGAAAATGAAATTGAACTCAAGTAAATTAAATGGGGTGAATTTTGGAATACAAATCTTATTGTGAAATGGGAAATGGAATCAACTAATTAGATGGATTAGTAAGTAGATTGAATATTGGAATTGAAACATGAGTTGTAAAGAGAGTTCGACTTAATAGTAAGCAAATTAAATAGATTTTGAAATGACCATCGAATAAAATAGAAGTGGTTTGAAATAAAGATTATTTAAGTTATAAATAAATTCAATATAAGCGTAAATAAATTGAATATGGCCTTGATATCATTTAAATGAACTCAAAAATGAAGTTGAATATGGAATTGAATTTGAATTGGATTAAGTGAATGAACTGATTAATTGATTAATTAGTAAATCAAATGGAAGTTGGTTGAAATGAAAATAAACTTAAGTTATAAAGTGGAAATAAACTAAAAATAATGAATTAATTTAAGTAAATATTTTGGATGAAAGTTTGGGCTCGAATAAATCGTGAAATGGTAATTTAATAAATAGCGTGGGATGATTCCAAGCTTAATATAATAGATTTGAATATAAAGAATGTGGATATGAATGAAATGTAAGTGAATTGATTGTGAACAAATCTTAAACAGAATAAAATTAAATATAAATTGATTTGGAATCAATTTAAAGTAGCTATAAGCTAAAATGATTATTCTATTAAATGAATATCGCCGGAATTGCATAGAAAAAATTGGCGTTTGGCATAAACGGAAGTAAATAAAATTCTATGAATTAATAGAAGTGAATAAAATTAATTTTTAAATCAATTTGGAATGGATATGAGTTTGTTTGATATCAATATGAGTTGAATGCAATAAATATGGTTGTAAATCATTTAAATTGAATATGGATTGATTGAAAAAATTTAAATTAATATCGAAACCTTAAATTGCTTATAATATTTGTTTGGCATGATTGAGTTATGAAGTTTATGTGTTTTAACTATTTAAAAAAGTAAAATGTTGATGAATTTCATATTTTGGTACTTATGTGTTTGAAATTGAGTAAGTACAGGCACAGAGAGACTATTTGGCTAGATTTGGGTTGCGAAATTGCTTTTGAAGTAAATGCTTGCTTAATAATGCTAAAATAAGGTATGTTTTCGGATTAAATACTGCAACATATAAATATTGATATATATTTTTTGTTTCCCGACCGTGTGGGGCGATGTATATATATTTATCTCTCTTGTCATATTGCAAAAGGTCCTCCATGCAAAGGAGTCTCTGCCAAAAAATTTTGAAAATTTAGAGTGTTGGAAAAATTATGAATTTTTTTGAAAATTTCTTTTTTGTTAACGACAATTTGATTTCGAATTATAATCGGAATAAAAAAAATTGGAAATAGAATTGAGAAGTAATTGTTTTGATTGGAACCAAAGGGCTTAGAAAGGTGAAATATCAAATTTTCGCTAAGTGGGTTTTGAATAGTTAATTGGTTTGGAATATTTTTCCTTCCTTAGCAATTTCGGGAATGAAATTATTTTAAGAAGGGAGGAATGTAACGATCTGGATTTTTCGCGGTTCGATTTTAAATATTTAAATGGTTTAAATATTGAATTTTGAATTTAAATTTAGTTAGTAAGATTTTAAAGCTGAAATTTAAGCAATTTCGGAATTTTCAAAATCGTCGATTTAATCGACGCGTAAAAATAGAGATCCGGGCACACTCTCGGAATTCGACGAAACCATTTCTATTGGATCCGTAATACTGTATTATTATCGAATTTCAAATTTCATAGCATTTGGAGTTACTGTTTTGTCGTACGGATTAGAAACGTCTGGAAATAATTTAATTGAAATTAATTTAAGTAGTCGACTTAGAAAGCTAATCTCCTCCATACGATCAAATTAGGGCTTGAAACTTGTTCCATTAGGTTCAGAATAGCATTATAACATTAGGAACGCCAGGCGACATGTCACAATAGGGGTTTAGCAGTTCAAGATTCATAAATGAAATATTATTTTATATAAAAATATAATTTTTTATCTTCTAAAACATGCTGCCCAGTTTTCTAAAATGTGATATCTCTCTTTTCCCTTTATCTTCTTCCAAACAAAATCATGTATGCCATCCTCTTCCTCTATAAACGAAATTGAAAATTTTGATTCTTCCCCTTCTTCAAAAATGAAATCAACCGTATGAAAAAAAGAATGCGCTTTCCTTGATTCCGCGCGAGCGCGTATGTGATAAGAGGTGATGTTGATGTTGAGAACCTGGCAGCATCTCGATGGATGATAGTCGCGACTGGGTGGGAGCTCGTGCCCGAGCTATAGGAGTTGACGAAACATCGCATGCACGTGCGTATGCGTAGGTAGAAGCGCACGTAGGGAGGCAAAAACAACGTATTATGGGCGAGGTCATGGCACATCGCGATGGAGGGGAAGTAGTTCAGGTGATTGAGGTGACGTTGGTGGTGGTCGTCGGTAGAAGTTGAAGCCGCATGCGAGGGAAAAAATTGATTATGACGCAGTGCTAATTGTGATTGGAGGAGGGGTAGGTCGCGAGTCTGTTGTGTGAACGCCAGAGGTAATTTATTGAATTTGAATTCAATTCGGTTAATTATATACATATATATATATATATATATATAAAATAAAAAAATTGTTCACTTATAAATGTTGTAACCTTTTATACAAGGTGCAAATCTGATATAACGACCCGGATTTTTCGACATTTGATTTGGATTAATTACATGGTTTTAAATATTGAATTTGAATTATAGATTGATTTTGAATATGGAAATTTAGGTTTATTTATAAAATAAATTCATAATTTAAATATAATGATTTATTGGATAATTTAATTATTGAATTTAGTAATTGAATATTGGTTAAATTATTGTGCCATGAGTTTTAAGCTTGATAAAAATAATTTATAAGCTTATGAAATTCATATTTATAGTAATAAAGATAATAAAAGTTTTAAAATTGAACTAAAAGTGTTCTGTTTAATTTTAAAAATAGTTGTTCAAATTAACATTTAAAATAGCGATCCGGGGCACAGTCTCGGATTTCGACGAAACCAGTTCCATTGGATCCATAATATTGTATTATTATCTGATTTCAAATTTTGTAGCTTTTAAAGCTATCCTTTGGTTATACGGGATACAAATGTGTTGAAATTTATATCAAAATTCAATATAATAATTGGGTCCAAAAATATGTCTTCTCCATACGATCGAATTAGGACTCGAAACATTTTCCATTGCATTCAAAATAGGGTTATAACTTTATAAATGCCTGGCAGCAAACCTCAGTAGGAGATCGAGATTTTAAGTTACTAAAACGAGGTATTTTATAATAAAATAAAAATGAAATCAAATCAAAATTGTCTTACCTTCTAAAACACGTTATCACGTACGAAGAGATCCCTATCACTTTAACTCCCTTCTGTTAATTAAGCATGCAATCTTCCTTTTAAAAATTGCTTCTCATCTCAACTAGGATGGAAGACTCATTCAAAAAAATCAAATCTTCCCGTTTAATTTAAAAAAATTGAAGTTGCGCAACCGCATGTGAGGCCAGGCGCTGCAAAAGGAGGCAGAGCACGGCGGGGTGACGGAGGTAAAGGGGGAAGGCAAGGTCATGCGTTGGTCTGGAAGCATTGGCGACTTCGAAGTGGGATCGCGACTGCCTAGTCGGCGTCGATAGGGAGAGATAAGGGTCGCGAGGTTGGAGGGAAAGTGACGCGCGATTGTTGGCGGTGACACTTGGTGGTCGAGTTTGGGCAGGCACGTCGTCGTTCAGGGTGGTCGAGTCTGGCTGTTACGGTGTGGCTGAGTTCGAAGTATATGATGGTAGCATGTTGCTCGAGACTTCGAGGTGAAAGCGGCATGGGTTGGAGGTGAGGGCTGTTGGCAGCAAGCTGGGGGTTGGTGATTTGGGAAGAGGATGGACTATTCGGTAATTAGCAGAGGTGAATTTATTGAAATAAGAATGTAAATAGGTTAGTTATATACATACATACATACATACATATATATATATATATATATATATCGTTAACTTATATATGTCATAATTGTTTTTACGAGGTGAAAATCGAATGTAACAAACCTCGTTGGACTTGTATCGTCGTCCTCTGTAGACGAGATTAATTTGGAGTCGACTTAACCTTCAATAAGCCTTTGGCAAGTTAAAATTCAAGGTGAGTAAATCTCACTCATTTTTGGATTGCCAGTTTAGTTTAAAATGTTGAAAATTTAAATTATTGGCTGACCAAATGATTTGATAATTATTATTATCGGTTGGATGTTATAATATATATATAGTAGTATATATATTAGTATTGGAGTGATATTCCCGCACATTATAGCGGATGATATCCTATGCTCCCCGCATAATAGCGGATGACCCTGTATACCATGATATCTCTCTCAAAGTGGGATTGATATTTTTATGTTGTATTAACATCTGTGGATGCAAGGAAATAGGTTGGAGAGATCCAACTGGATTTCAAAATATATCGTTTATTTTTCATATATAGTGATATGATTTGTGTAGAATAATCCATTGTAGATTATTGTAGTGATTTAAATCATCGGATGCTATTGTAGCGCTGGCCTGAATTTCTAATAATTTAAATACCATAAATATATTTTTAAAATTTATGGAATTAAAAGGAATTCAATATAAAAATTTATATATTGGAATTGCAATTATTTTAAAGAAATTGAATTAGAAAATATATTTGATTTTTGGCTATACTTAACTATTGTGAATTTTAATGGAGATTTTAAAAATGACTTATATAATAGAAATTATAAATGGTATTTGGAAATATGAAACGGAGTTAAAATAAATGTTAAAAATAGATTGGAAGTATAAATGGAATTTGTAAGAAATGAATTTATATAATGGGATTTTATTAATAAGATTTGTATTATCAACAAGTAAACTCAAAGGAGTTTATAAATTTATAAACAATATTTATAAATAAGGAGAATGATGGTCAGTTGATAAATTAGGAATATAGATTTACGATGTGAATTTATATCGAGTTATGGAAATCGTTGGGAAAGATATAGCGGAATCTATTTTTGAATGTGGGAATGGTGATAAAATTGAGATATAATCGATGTGATACGAATCGTGGAGGAATTATAAGCTGAATTTGGAAATATTGGATTTTAAAATAGATTTTTGTCGAGAAGTTAAAAGTTTGTAAAAATGGATTTTTTTAATTACTATGCTATATAATTTAAACTATTATTTAGATTAGAATATTCTGAAAGATTAGTTATTATAATATTAAATATCTATTTAAATAAATTCTAATTTTATAAATCGCTTGTAAATAAATTGGTTGTTGAAAATGATATGAAAATGAGTTATTGACGTTATTTAAATGTTTTGATATTTTGAATCTACTTAAAGATATTTTACAAATAAACTATTGTTCTTTAAAAATACTTATTTTATATATACAGTTTAAATGATTGAATTTATTTATAAATCCTCTCGAGATTGAAAGCAAAGTTCGTTAAACCTGTATGATTTTAGAAGAGGAATCTTATAGTGGAATTTTGGAAGCTTAAAGAAATTTCCAAAGTGTTTAAAATACGAGAAATTCAAAAAATGAATTAGAATTCATAAAAGGAGTTAAGAATGGGTATTTGGAGATCTAAGCAAGTGTATTCGACTTTGGAAATATTAAGAAATTTGGAAATAAAATTTGTAAAGGATTTGAGAAATAGGAAAATAAATAGACTACTTCCTAAATATTAGAGGAGAAAAGATCCTAGGAAATATACTTATAAATATTCCTAAGTATTGCATGAGAAGGTTTTGAAAAATTTAACTTCGAGATTTTTATTATAGAAATGTTTAAAATGGGATGAATTTTAGATGGAAGTGAGGAAAATATTTCGATGAATTAAAACGATTCGGAAATATTCTGTTGTGGAAATAAGTAATTGGTGTTGTTTCAAATGTAGAAAAAATGATGAAATTAAACCTATATCTTGATGAAGCTGTTTTGGAATATTTTTTTTGGAGATTTATAAAATTGGGCCTAGTGACTACGAATGGATGTTTTATTGATAGTTAAATAACCGACTATCAATATTGGCCAATTTCGTTAATCGTTTCAAAGAGAACGGGATCAGATTTAATTATCCAAAAACTACTTCGATCCGGTGAGACGACCCGACTTTCTACCACCAGAAAGTCGTATCATCCTTAAGAAAGAAAGAGATAGAAAAGAGAAAAGAAAGAAGAGAAAGAAGAACCAACACAAGAATCTCAACAGTGGAACGAATAAATTATATTAATAACATAAGTATTACATAGTATACATCAAATATCAGAGTACACAGACAATACATCACATACTAGACAGTTATAAACACCTGTCTAGTTATTACAACTCAATACATATCAGACAAACACTCAGAGATACCAACACAGCGGAAAACTATATAACTATATGCAGAAGCCTCCTGCTCCATTTGCTCCTCCTCAATACGTCAAGCTAATCCTGAATCCTAACCTGAATTCCCTTGACTACTCATAAAAATTTGAGTACCCAAGAGTTAAAGAAAACAGAAATAACTCCGGGTCAGACATGGGTCTGGTGTGAGTAACAGGTTAAAGTTGCTTAACTTTGAAAAACCTTTGAAAAGAAAAGGTATCACGTAAGACTTCCCACACATAAACATGGAAAAAAATTTACCTTACGCTAACCAAAACATTTGATAGGAAATCCGATGATATTATAATAGTGTCTAGGGTTTTCAAGTAAATAAGAAATAGCCGAAATTGTTACATTCATTAAATTCCAGCTACTAGCCACAAAAGTAGGTAATACAATCAAAACCGTTGGCACTTATTGGATTTTGGATTCCATCAATGGCTGGGCTACTGGGGTACCGCCCGTCACAGTACGTGGCCTAGATCACCGTACCGAGGATTACTCCCAATCCCCTACAACACAAAGCCGGACCCATTCCTTACTGAACAGTTCCAAACAAGACAACCCCGCAGTTGTGATCAGCAACCGCACCACTAAGCTGAAAATAAAGGGACCTCTAGACAGGGATAAATCTTGCTCTCAAGTGGGGGCTACCCACGAAGATTTGCTGCACCTCCCCTATTTTAGCTATTCCCGGTTGATGAGGCTTGAGGCTACGATTACCTTTATAGGACATATCTCTTAGAATGCTCATCGTCCACCTGACGATGTTCTGAAAGCATTCAATCCATACAAGTTCGTTCCGGGTTTGAACGAAACCGAAGGCATTATCTCGTTACACTCGTTTTGGAATCACCCTCAGAGTTAACGACAATAACCCTTGCACTCTGAATCACCATCTCGAATCTATAAGTATTATTCCGTCAAACTCATTACGGAATCACCCACAGAGTTATACTGACGTATAGCCCTTACACCTTGAGTCTTCACTCGCTCCACTTGGATTAACGACCTAACGTTAATTTGGATCGATGTGGTTTTCGGATCCCAAATATGGAAACCCGATCCCGGTCTCATCGAAATCCAATGCGTGTCTTTTAAGGCCAAGTTGTTTTAAGTTTAAAACAATTCAATTTAATTATCTAAATATACACAGATAGATAATTCACAACTCAATAGATAATCAACATTATCATTATCAATAGATAGTTCATATCAAAATCAGATA
Source organism: Allium cepa (assembly GCA_030765085.1). Taxonomy (NCBI): domain Eukaryota; kingdom Viridiplantae; phylum Streptophyta; class Magnoliopsida; order Asparagales; family Amaryllidaceae; genus Allium; species Allium cepa. Next base: position 225,618,494 of record CM060928.1, read on the forward strand.
ATCCATATTATCATCCAAAGCAACCAATACATCCATTACTCATCTCATAACTGAGATTACAAACCATACCAGACAATTAATACCAATCATCAAACATAAGCAATGATCTAATGATCATACCATCTATAATTAATTTAAAATGAATTTAATTAATTACCTAAACTCTAATTAATTTAAAATAAATTAAATTAATTACTTCATCATTATAATCCCGCTTAACTTAATCACTAATTGATTACAAATCAATTAAATAATCACAACCTCAATATTCATTCCAATTTATCATTACTGATTAATAGTTCCCTAATTACAATAAGTAATTAGCCTTATTATTAATTACATAAGTTAATTATATTAAACTCTTTACAAATAATTAACTTGTAATTGCTTAATTAATTAATCATTTATTCATTATTAATTATACCTTAATGAATCAATTCCAAATTACAACATTAATTAATTAATTAATGATTTCATTTAATTAATCAATCTCCCAATATAAATTAATTACATAAGTAATTAAATCTCATATATATTAATCACCCTTGATTAATAACCATTCAGTAATTAACTGCTTTAATTACTCATCCCATAAATTAATTATTCTTAATTAATTATTTTCATTAATCACTTGATTAATTTCAAAGTAATTTAATTTAAATTACTTCTACAATAAATATCTTTAATTACATCCTGTAATTATTAATTAATTACTTCCTTAAGTAATTACAAATCCTAAATTACATAAAGTAATTATCAACATTCCATAAATGTTTAAATTAATTTAACTTAACTAATCTAAACTAATCACCTTAATCAAATTAATTACACTAAGTAATTAATTCATTAATTACTTTCATTAAGTAATTAAACTTAAACAATTGATTATTATTAATTAATTAATTGTCAAAAATTAATCACATTAATTAGTTGTTAAATAATCTTAAGTTAATGACCTTCATTAACATCTCTTAATTACTTAATTAAGAATTAACTTATATTAACCATTATTAATTATCAATTAATTAATATCTAATTACAATTTAATTAACCTCTAATTATTAATTAATTAAGTGTTAATTAAAATCTAAATTAATCATTAATCATTTGATTAAATAAATCTTAATCATTAATTAAAATTTAATTAACCATCCTTAATTATAGATTAATTAACCTTAATTAATTAATCTCAAATCTTAATTAATCAATTTAAAATTAATTACTTAATTAACATCCTCATTATTAATTAATTAAATAATTAATATTCCATTTAGATTAATTAAATAATTTAAATGAAACCAATTTATTAAGTTCAAATTCAAGAAACATTCTTCTTTATACAAAGTATTTTAAACACTTTATTTCAAACAAAAAGTCAATTTTAAAATTTCTTTTTAAATTTCAAACTGAAACAAAATTCAAATTTTCATTTCAGTTTGAATCTTAAAAGTTAAATCTTAAAGCTTTGTTTACAATTTAAATCACCCTTTAAAAGAATTCAAATCATTTTAACCTTTCCAAAGTAATTAATAATTTAAACTTAAACTTATTTTATTTTAAACATTGAAGTTTGAATTTAAATCCAGATTTAAAAACCCAGATCTGAATTCATTTTAAATTCCCAGTTTAAAATTTAAACTTCCACCTCAAATTCAAAACTACATATATTTTTCACACTTATAAGTTTTAAACTAAATTTAAAATTTTAAAACTTAAATTATTTCAAATTTTAGATTTAAACTAGTTTGAATCATATTCACCTTTCAGAATTTCAAAACCCAGTTTAAATTCAATTTACATTATTTTACTTTCTTTTTTTTTAAACAGTAACAAATTCCTGCTTTTAATTTAAATCCAAACTAAAATTTAAAAAGTCAAATTATTACAAAACTCAGGATTTTTTTTTAAATCAAATTCAATTCCAGGTTTAAACCTAGTTTCAGATTTTAGTTTGCACTTTAAAATTTAACTTCAAATTTTAAAAAACCTGGAAAAAAAACAGGTTTCTGACTTTAATTAAACTAATTAAAATTTTCAAAATTTAAATTAGTTCAAAACCCAAAATTAAACTAATTGAATTTATATTTGAATTCAGTTTAAATTTTACACCTGTTCAGGTTTTAAATTTACATTTTAAAAACGTTTAAAATTTTAAAACCTGAAAAACAGGCTCTGTTCAAAAAAACAAAACCTGAAGCACTAAAAACCCGAGCTACCACAAATTACTTCGAGAAAATCACTACCTTGCTTCGAGTCACTTCCCAATTCCCCCGAGACAATCACGGGCTTCAAACCCCTGCAACCAAAACATCAACACAACCTGCACACACCTTCCTGTGCACCCACTCACCAACCCCGGCCATCACTGGCCATCATCAACGACCTCCTTCCATCGACCAGTAACCCCAAATTCCCCTTCTAACATCAGATTCCCAGAATTCAACTTGAATTTGAATTCAAGTTTTAAACCCAAACCTGAAAATAACACTCCCCTTTCAGTGCCTAACCTGTCAACGGCAAGCTCATCCAACTCCGGCCACTGTAAATCTTGAAACTCCGGCAAAGACTCCATCATTACAGCATCTAACAATACCCAAAAGATCATTGAACTCGATCCAGTTATGAACCCGCAGTATTCAAATTCATGAACCAAGTAAAAACTAGAGTTCTTAACTAAAAATCCCAAATTCAACATCAATATTGAATTTTAATCCAATTCAATATTTTTCCTATAATATTTGATAGCTAAACTATCTCCAGAATCAAATTCATCCAAAACCAATGCAAGTATCAAGTGTACTTAATCAAAATGTAAAATACAGTACATTCATTACTGCACTTGTTTCACAACACTATAAATTATAATATTTGATTTAGAATTCATGAATTCACTTGTTGTTTCTATTAATAAACCTGAAACAATTAAATTATTGAGTTTGAATTTCATTCTGTGCTAATTTGTTCTGCAGGTTACAGACAATCTAATTTGATTCATATAAATTTGTATTTACTCTATCCTAAAACAAACATGTTTATTCAAGGGTTTGAGTCATAACAACAATCAAGTCAAGCAAAGAATTCCAGGGATCAAACATGAGTTTGAAAATTTGAAGAATAACATGCAACAGACATCATCATGTTCACAGGCATATCTTAACAGGTATAACATTTCAGCAATTTCATATAAGTTTATTTGTAATTTATAAAGCATGCACAACTTTTCCTATTTAATAAACTTATAAATGAGTTGCTCACTGATTCAAAAATGCAGAGCAGAGCACCAGTTTTGAAAAGCTCTTAAATCATTTGAAATCCTGCTTGAATGCCTTTACTTTTGAAAAATGCATTTGAATGCCTTTAAAACTTGAATGTTGCTTGAAATGTTGATTTATAAACTTGCATGTTGTAGAAACTGGAAATACTTTTGATGTTTGGGTTGAAAATGTTTTGAACTTGAAAATGAAGTTGTATGCAGTAAAATAATTCCAGATTGAAGAAAAATGATGTAGAGGCTTCAATATTGAGGATAATTACAGATTTGCATATGGTTACAGGTTGATGAGAAAACAGTTTTCAGAGGAATGATAATTGCATTTAGATATGAGAAGTTTGTTTACTGATTTTGGTTTCAGATTTTTGTTTTAGAGAGGAATAGTTTTCAGCTGAAAGATTTCTTGATTTAGAATTGAAAAAGTGAAAATGAACCAAGAAAATGAAAGGAGAAAAGAGTATGGGTTTATATAGATTTGAATTAGGATTTATTAAAAATAAAATGGAATTATGACACTTGTAAAAAGAAATGGACACATGTTAACTTACTCACTTAAAAATTTAACACATGTTTAACTATGCTTACATATGTCTTTTAAATGTTTTTGTTATTTAAATTAAGATTAATGAATGTTTAAACTAAATTAATTAGTTCTTATACTTAGTTATGTATATATTTAATTTCTAAAGAACAAAGCAAAGTATTATAATAGATAAAACAATATACAAGTAATTCATTTGTAAAAGAAACTTTTAAACAATTAAAAGAAATTTATAAAGGAGGTTATAACTTACATGAATACATATTTCATAATTAAAATTGTATTTTAAATTTCAAATTAAATTTACAAATCAAAATTATCAATCAATATTTAAAGAATTAACACAAACATTTTGTAACTTATTTTAATATACAAACTTAAATCAAAAATGAATTTTAAACCAATTAAAACAATTTTCTTATATTTAAAAATCATATAGTATTTTATTAAATATTTTTGAAAAGCTTAAATTAAAAATAAATCATAATTTCTATTTTCAAAACATTAAAATTATGCTATACTAATTTAATTAAAAACAATCTTGTCTATTTAAAATATATACAAATACATATACATTATTAAATTGAAAATAGATTTATTAGCTTGTTAAAAATAAATTCACAAATTAAATATTCAAATAAAGAAGATTACAGAATCAAATCAAATTTATTAATAAAAAATTATCAATTCCATATAAATTTAAACACAGATTATTAAATTTATATTGTCCAAAATTCCGGGATATTACATCCGGTTTGAACGTTACAAATGAATACCGTAAAGATGATGAAGATGGCGATTCGATTTGTCCAGAACCAGGACAACTTATATGGACGAATGCTATCAGAACATTGCCATTGGAGGACAATGAGAATTCTAAGTAAAATTGTTCTTGAAAGGTAATGCTTAGCCTCGAACCTCATCAATCGGGAATGACTAAAACAGGAGAGATGTAGAAAGACTAAGTGGGTTGCATCCAAATAGGGTATGTTGTCACTTTTCTTGATATCTTCGGAACACTATTTATCTTAGATATGGGTATACATGAAAGAAGAAGCGCTCGATGGTAAGGGTGGGAACACCCAGGGTGATACCATATTCGGTCTATCCAGGTTTGGGGCAGGTTGGTCTTATGTAGCTAGGGATCTCGACGTGGTCCTTGGTACATTGTTCTAGTGGTGTACTGTGGTGGGCGGGCGGTACCCAAGTGGCCCAGTCATTCGTTGGAAACCATTCTCCAATACAATCTTATGTTTTTGTTTATGGAGCCTAGTATGCTGGAATTTAGTTAATGTAACAATTTCAGATATTTGAATAAGTATTTATATTTAGACACTGTTATAATATCACTGGATTTTTTATAAAATGTTTTGGTTATCGTAAGGGAAAATCCCATCGTGTTTATGTGTGACGCGGTCTTACGAGATACCTTTGTTTTTCAAAGGATTTTGATAACTCTAATAATTCAAATTGAGCGAGTTTTCTTACGCTGGGTTTCCAGACTGACTCGGGTGTTATTTTATTATAATGCTTGGGTCAGACCGAGTATTATAGATTTGGGATAGAATTCTATGAAGCTCAAGAGACGAGCTAGTTGACAGAGACGTATCGTTATACTTGGCTTATATTACGCCATGTAAGGACAAGTTATATAACTGTCCAGTTGGATGTATTTAATGCTGTACTCTGATGATTGTAAGTATAAAACAGTTGCAGATTCTTTTGTATATAAAAATCTGTTATTATATATTATATTCTATTCTGCTGTGACTCTGAGATTCTGTGTTGTTGTTTAATTTTCTTCTATCTCTTCTTCTTCTTTACCCCAGTTATTCGCTCTTTCGTACAATTTGGGTTGAACAAGAGTGAATTATTATCAACTCGAAGGGTACGGAATTGCAGGACGCTACATTTGGTATTAGAGCTGAAGGTTAAGCGAGAACCTTGGCTCTGGTGGGGATTACTCATTAGGGATAGAATCAGTAGTACTCTAGAATGAGTTTGAATGTAATAATAGATATGAGCGCGTATTTGTTGGTGAATATAAGTGGTTTTATATTGTGTTAATTTATCTGTTGAGTGGATATAAATTCTGTTCAAGTAATGGGACGTCGCTAATTCGATAGGAGTTTCTAAACACTTGAACGCGATAAACTGACACAGTATGATTTTGAAGCAGGTAAATGAAATAATTTTACCCAAATTATATTTTTAAATAAAAGGAAAAAATTTCTAAAATTATTATGATGTATTTGGAGTGTTTGGTTGATAATATTATAATCAAAACAAGGTTATAAAAATCTGGAGTTGGTTATATATAACCAAATGGAGATTGTATAAGTATGGATTTGTCACGACTCGATTTTTTGAGGCCTGAAAATCAAAATCAATATGTCTACTGTATTAAATACCGAACAATCGAATGCCGGAAAACCAAACTGTAAGGGAAAGAAGAAGGAGGTAGAAGAAGAGAAAAACAAAACAATATCAGAATCTCACAATTGTAGCGGAATAACATATAATAGATATCATCAGGTTTTTAATAAAAAGAACTGTAATTGTATTATATATTACATCATCAGAGTACAACATGAAACAAAAGCACAACACTGGACAGTTATGATAACTTCTCCACACAGAACTGATTATGAAACAAACCATACATAGCGGATAATACATCAAATACATGTGATACGTCTCGCCATCCAGTTCATCTCCCGTGCTCCACAGCATCCTTTCCTGTATCCTATAATACTTGGTCTGACCCGAGCATTATAGGAAAATAACACCCGAGTCAGTCTGGAAAACCAGCGTGAGAAAACACACTCAATTGGATTATTAATGTTTCCAAAATCCTTTAAAATCAAAGGTATCTCGTAAGACCACGCCACAAATAAACATGTCGGCCTTTTACCTTACGATAACCAAAACACTTTTTATCAAACCCGTCCGATATTATAATAGTGTCTATTGAAAGTAAAATAGAATCTAGCTGAAATGCTCGCATCTCACGTTCCACCAATAGTTGGGCACAATCAAAACCGTATAGGTGCTTATTGCAGATTGGATTCCATACAATGGCAGGGCTACTGGGGTACCGCCCATCACAGTACGTGGTCAAGATCAGAGTACCGAGGATCCACCCTAATCCCTTGCAACACAAGACTGGAGCTACCCCTTACTGGATAGTCCGAATAAGATCACCCCGCGGTTGGGATCAGCAACCGCACATACAGGCAAAATAAAGGGACATCTAGACATGGGTGACCTTACTCTAATTGGTTGCTAGCCACTTAGCCTTGCTGCACCTCCCCTATTTTAGCCATTCTCGGTTGATGAGGCTCGAGGCTATGCGTTACCTTTTTATCACACATTCACTTAGAATGCTCATCGTCCTCCAGACGATGTTCTGATAGCATTCATCTATACAAATCCGTTCCAGGTCCGAACGGAATCGAAGGCACTATTCCTACTACATCCATTTTGGAATCACCCTCAGAATTAGTTGCGATTAGCCATTGCACTTCATTGCTCCATCTTCGACTCCAAGCTCTTGTCTTCCTCACGAAAACGTTCAAACCGGATCGAAGTGGTTTTCGAGAAATTAATCCCGATCCCGGTCTCTTCGAAACGATCAACGCATTGGCCAATATTGATAGTTAGTTATTTAACTATCTAATCACATAATCATCCAAACAATTGTTTTATTACTATTGAAAAGCACTAAGTCCTAATAACTTAGATTTTAAATAATTTAGATCACTTTTCCAAGGATATATATATATATACTTTAAAACATTTAAAATAAAAAAACTACATTAAACACTTATTTAAAATGCTAGTTATGAAATTCTATACTAATTTTTCAAATAAAAACTTAAGCCAAACTACTTTTAAAATAAAGCTACTTTATAAAATGTAAATATTTAATAATTATCTTTTAAATCATAATGCCACTTTAACTATAAAATAATTACTGCTATAACTAACTTAATAAATATTTACCTTCAAAATTTTACAAAACTTAAATAATAATTTCTCAAAAACATTCTTTTAAACAACTTTAAAACTTTTAACTTATACTTAAAAATCTTCTTTGAAAACATACTTGGCATTTTAGGAAAATACACTTTCTATTCCAAAATAGCCCATTTAATCAGTTAGTAAACCCTTCTCGATTTATCCAAATTTAATTTACGTCCTAATCCTGTAAATTTATTCTAACACTTTAAAAATAAAACCACTTTTTATTTTTAAAACACATTTCCCATCTCCTTGTGATCACTTTCAAAAATATATACTTAAATTATTTACATTAAGGCTACTAAAATTACTTAAATAAAAACAATATTTAAGAAATTTATAAGAGTTTCTGAGTAAAACTTAAACCAAAATTTCCCTGAAAATAATGTTATTATATGTAACGACCCGAAAATTTTAATGGTTTCAATAACGTAATTAATTTGAAATTTTGTCAATTTTTAGATAATTGAATTTGGAAATAAAAGTTTAATATTTGGAATACGTCTTCTAAACATAAAAACTGGTAAATTTTCAATTAATAATATTGAAGTCTATTTTATTGTGAAATTTTATTTGAATTCAAATCAGTTAATATTTGATGATAATAAAATGTTTTTCAAACCTGAATATTTTTTTATAGAAAATTTGTAAATCATCTTCTGAGTGAGACGTCATATTTTGTTTCTTTAAATTTGGAATGTTATTGCTCCGTCTACCTTATTTCCGACAAAATAGCAGCATTTCCGATACCGATTATCGACTTTTAGTCGGATGATCGTACTACTGATATCAATATACCGTTTTGATCCTCTCGTTGTGCTGATCTCCACGATATATTCATTCGAGCATTTCGATGTCCGATACGCAATGAAAACTGTGTAACGGTCCAATGCATCGGTATCTGTTTTAACTCTTTGATTTCTACGTCCATTCAAATTCTCAAATGGTCATTTCTTTGATTTATTTTTTCTGATTTCACATGCTCTACTTTATCATTCCCATTGCTTCGTATTTAATGTGGTACGTTTATTTTGCTCTCTCTTCTTTATTTCTATTTATAACTTTTCTCAAAAAATGTTTATATCTATATAAAACTTTATTTTTCAATTCTACCCATTTATTCTCACTTCTCCTTCCTTCCGTTTTGTTTGCAAAGTTCTTCATTCTTCTTCTTCACCAAGATCTCTCACCACCTCCTTTAAACCCAGGCTCACCGTACAACCACACCTCCCTGTAGCAAGCTCGGCCATTCAAAATCCTTCGCCACAACGTCTTCCCATCACGCGTCTTCCACTCCAAAAACCTTCTTCTCCCCTCAACCACCACCGAGCTCAGCCACGCCCATCCCAGACCCAGCGGCAGCCGCGTCCACCCATCCTCTCACGTCCTCTCCTCGGTTCCATCTTCTATATGTAACAACCCTATATTTTTGAATATAATTTTAAATTTGACTTTTCTTTATTTTGAAATTATTTTAAATTTGTTTTTATTGTAAGATTTCATTTTTAAATATTTTAAAAATGATAATAAAAATTTTCCAAAATTTATTGCATTTATTTTCAAATTTTAAAGCCTAGTTCCAATTTTTGCTATTTTTCCTAATTTAATTTTATTTAATTAATACTTATTTATTTGTTTTTTTGCATTCATCATATTTATGTGTTTTTATCTGTATTTATTAGTATTTTACATGTATTTAAAAATTTAAAAAGAATTAGGGAAATTTGAAAAGTTTGTGACCTTTTAAGTGCTTTGTCTTTTACTATTCTAATCACCTTTTCACCCATCAATGCACTAATTCAATTTACTGCCTTATACTACTTTCTTCAGCCGACTTTCTTATTCTTTCTTACGTGAAACAAAAACTTCTCAACCCTAAAAAAATTCGACCATCATCTTGAAGAAAATATTGGTAAAATTTTCATTCGTTTTCACATTTTTCTACTTGATTTTGTTGATTTTTGCACTTACAATCACCTACTTATGTTCGGCCTCTCCACCTCCAGCCCCTTGGCCGTCTCCACCACTACCTATTCCTGCCACCATACCCTCCTCTCCACTGCCATCCCAGAGCCGAACCATCCATGATGGAGATCCACTAAGATTTTGACAAAAACTCCACTTGATTCACCATAGCCGAGCTCTACTTGATCCACCACTCCACCATCATGCTTTGGCCGACCCAAACACCACCACCACCAACCACAACCTGAGTCTTGGACCCCTTCCTTACCTGTAGTTGATCATACCAGATCAGGCCGTGCGCAATCCATGCTTGGCCGAAGCCATTTATGCCTTGAAACCCACTTGTAGTTGCCTTGTTTTGTGAATTCAAGCACACATACCTTCATCTCCTTTATATTGCTTTGGCCGACCCCTATATGACCTTAACCTGATCCAACCTGATCCAAATCCTCTCCTTGGCAGTGCCTTTTCAGTCTATAGCTGAAGCATAAGTGGTTGAATGCAACTGCAAAAAGTTTAGCTATGTGTTATGCTTATATTTCTAGCTTTGTTTATAATAGTTTGGTTTGAAATTTATGTATTGTACTTTGTTTTGTTTGTTATGTAACAAGGAAATTAGCTTTGGCTCTCCCACTCTCGAATCATTGTCGTGCTATCATGCCTTTGTGGATCTCAGTTTTTGTACTTTGGTTGTTATCTTCAGCTTATACCAGTGAGTTATTCTCACCAGACAGTTTTATACTTATATGACTAGTAAACTGATTTCAATTGAATCTGTAAAATATATCACCATGCTATATTTGCTATGTTATGATCATATGATGTTCACCCATGCTTATTTACTTGTTATATCATCTGTTACTATTATATAATGCTATTCTGTTATTTATATCAGTTTATCACACTGCAAGTTCCCTTTAGATTAGAATCACTATGGGTTGAAATGATACATACCCGAACAGACTTTAGAATAGGAAAAAATAGTTATGGGCTGAAATGATAGGCCTGAACGATTTTTAATTATTTCATTTTACTTGGGACTGCGGGTTTGAAATGATAAGACCTGGGTTTTCTTTGTAAATTACGGATTGAAATGATATATTATCCGTATCACTTTACCTAGGCTAGAAAATGATATACAGACCCGTAGTTAATATATATTTTTCTAAAAATTTTAAAATATGTTTGAAATATAAATATTATAATATTTTGATTTAAAATTAATTAAAAATGATTTCTGTAAAGTATTATTTATTTTCTAAAAATTTACAAGTGAATAAATTAATGGTAAAGTAGAAATTTGAAATATAAACTATTTTGGAAATTTTGATTTGGTGATAAATGGAATTTAAATTAAGTAGGAAAAATATGATACATATATTTAATTTGAATTAAAATGAATTTAAATGATTTTTATAAAGTGTTAATGATTTTTGAATAAATTAAATGGTGAAATAAATGAATATTTAAGTTGCATTTTGAAATATAACTTAAATTGGAAATTTATGAATTTTGTTTAAGAGTGAATTTTAAGTTAAGAAAATAAAATGAAATTAAGTTATATTTAGGAATTTAAACTTAAATGTTAAGTTAATATTTTAATTTAAAGAATTGAAATTGAATATGTGAATTTAATATGTGAATTATTATTAAATATTGATTTTTGAATGGAAATTTAACTTATTAAAATCATGAATGTAAGGGTAATTAAATGATTGTTTTAAAAGTGAAAATGTATGATTTTATAAGTTTAAAATGGTTTAAATAAAAATTTAATTGTTTGTGAAATTATATTGAATATTTGGAATTTAATTAACAGCATTTTTGAAATGCTATTTTTGAAATGAACTAAATGGCTAAATTTATTTAAGGGCTATTATAGCACTTTGTAAGTGCTATAATTATTGAATTTAACTAAGGTTTTATTTGAACTAAAGTAACCCTATTCAGCATTTTAAATGTTGTCATTTGTTAAATTAAAATGTTTTAAAAGTAATTTTCCGTAGCATTTTCTAAATGCTGCGAAAGGTGAATTTTCACTGTTTTGATAAATTGAAGTGAATAAATGAATCTTTGAAAAGTTTAAAATTTTGGAAATTTAATATTTAATTATTAAATATAATAACTTCATTTTTATGATTTAAAATGAAGTAATTTTTTTTGAAATATAAACTATTTTGAAATGTGAATTGAAATGGTATTTTATATAAAATGAATATGATTTTGAAGGATATGATATTTTGATTATTTTGAAATAATTTGAAATGATATTGAATTTTTGAAATGATATTCGATTTTTGAAGTATAAATACCATTTTTAAAATTATAACTACGGGTTATAATGACGATTGGTTGTTAAAGAGACCGGGATCGAATATAGACATACTCTCTGTCGATACCGAAAACCACTTTAACAACTGTGTACGCAGTGGAGATTCCAGAATGAAGTAGGATGGTGACGACGTTCCTGAGGTACATTACGTGGACCCGACTCCCGTGACTTGGCTTAAGGTGGCTAAAACAGGAGCGATCTCGGGCCAAAAGGGGTAGCTTCTCTGGCTAGACACACTTCTTCGATACCATTCTATTACTGTTGTGATTGATTGGGTGCACCCATTGATTTTTGAAGTGTTGTTCGGGGTGGGCGTAGTGGCTTCTACGTTACCGCCAGCCCGTATGCGTAATTGGTATATCTATTCTGGCATTGCCTTGTGTGCCGTGTCACCTACCATACCGAGCCTTTACTACGAGTTTGTTTTTCTCCCGTAGCACATGGAGTATTTAGGGTAGTCTTTCGATCTGGACATATGCTGATACTGGATGGACTACTGGGACTATTACGTGTTAAGGGGAATATTGGGTCACTCCTTAACTCTATTTTAAAGTAAGTTTATTTTACTATAGACATTATTATAATAGGGCAATATTACTATATAGTAAATAGTTTAACGGATCCTTAGAGGATGGGCGGTCCCAGGCATCCTTTAAGTTACTTGTACTTTTTACAGTCCACTTGAGTTGGTTTACATTATATAAGTATATATATGTCTTGACTCGAGTGTTTTGTGTTTTGCTTTACGCTCGGGTCAGCCTGAGTATTCACAGCTTTGGATTCTCTTTCTGGAGCTGGTCTTTGCTGGAGATTCTGCCTCTCTATATTTATATCTATTTCAGTTTCAGCTATTCTAGTTTATCTCATGTATTAGTGAACTTCTATGTATTTGGGATTTCTATTATGTTGTTTCTAAACTGATATTATGTATCTATTTTGAGACTTTGTTATAGTAGCTTCATGAACTACTATGTTATTTTATATTCCGCTGCGAGTGATTCTGATTGTTCTGTGTCTGTGATTCTGTGTATTTTATTTCATTTGCTCCAAATTTATTTACAATCTGTTATTTTGCATCATTCAAGTCCGACATGTATGGATTATTGTCGATTTGAATGGTACGTAATGGCAGGTCGTCACATTTGGTATCGGAGCTTTGGTTTTTGGCAAACCATTGCCTACGGAGCAAAACTCATTAGAGATAGGGTATTTCTACCCCAGAATGAGTGAAATCAATCTTAGAATCATATTTTTGTGAGAGACCTATTTTCAAAGTATAAAATAATTTTTCAAAATGTTTTCAAAAGATTTTCAAAGATTATTTTGATACAAATTTTTTCTTGTTTTAAAGGATTTTCAAATGTTTTCTAACTTCCTTTCTTTCGTATCTACCTTATTAGATTTTCTTTCTTTAGGATATTCATCCAAGTGAATTCTCTTCTCTTATCTTAACTTATATTTGGCTTGTCTTTATCTTGTCCTAAATTCATTCTTGATTTTTCAGGATGAATCGAGGAAATGCCAGAGGTAGGGGTCGTGGTATTGCCCCAGCTCCTCAGCCTGTTGCTCCTATTAGATTCGCTGTTCTCTGTAAGGAATTCTCTCAACTTGGCGGAACCCCATTCACCGGTTCAGAGAGCATCATTGAGGCTCAACAGTGGTTGCAGAGTCTAGAGTGGATATTTACTGGTCTAGAGATTACTGATGCCCAGAAGCGTCAGTTAGCAGCTTGGCAGTTGCGTGATTCTGCTTTAGATTGGTGGGAGTCCGTTACGGCTAACACCGTCGAGGCTGATCTTACTTGGGAGCAGTTTAGGTATCCTTTGTATTATCTTGAATTTTGTCCCTATTTTTCCTTTTCCTTTGAATCTATTTTAAGTTATTTTCTATATCTCTTTTCCAGGGAGGCTTTTGTGGCAAAATAGATGCCCGAAGCCGGGAAATCTCAGCCTTATCATGAATTTATGAATCTTAAGAAGGGTAACATGTCTTTTGTTGAGTATGAGAGGAAGTTCAACGAACTTTCCAAGTTCGGTCCTAGCCTGATTGATACTCCTCTCAAGAAGAATGAGAAATTTATTGCTGGTGCTTGTCCGGAGTATTATAGTCGCCTCATTTATCATGTTCATGGCACTTTCACCCAGCTTATGGATATGGCTATTTGCTATGAGAACACCACATCAAAGGGTCCTGCTGCTTCTGGTGCTCCTCCATCTCAGTTTTCCTCTGCTAATTCCAAGAAGCGTAAGCCTAATTTCCATCAGCAGAAGTAGAACTGGCAAAAGCGTCCTGGTTTAGGATCTTCATCATCTGCTTCTGCTCAGAGGCAACCAGTTGATCTCTCCTCTATCACTTGCTTTAGGTGTGATCAGAAGGGACACTATGCCAATAGTTGTCCTACATTAGATAGTGCTGCTGTTACTCCACCTGCTCAGTTGGCTAGGCGTGATCTCTGCCATATCTGTCTCTGGCCTTGTCATTTTAAGAAGGACTGCCTTACCCAGCAGAAGGGTACGCCTTCTGGTATATTTTCTGTCACTTCTGCCTCATCTCCAGTTCCTCCACCTGCTCTTGCTCCTAGTGATGACCAAGGTACTCTCCAGGGTACATGTACTTTATTCCATCATCCTGTTCGTGTGTTGTTTGATACTGGAGCTTCTCATAGTTTTATTTCTGCTGATTTGTGTGATAATTTTGAGCATCTCCTATCTCCTGAGTATGCTTCTATACCATTATGTGTTTCAAATCCTATTGGGGTCCTATTAACCTTAATCAGATTTGTAAGCAAGTGAAACTTCTCCATTCTGATCATCGCTTTAATGGTGATTTTTATGTTTTGGGCTTCGATGCTTTTGATTTATTGCTTGGTCAGGATTGGTTAGGGAATCATGATGCTCATATCTCTTGTAAAGCCCGGCCTGTTCACCTTGTTAATGATCAAGGAAATTCCTTGATTATTCAGTGCCGCATGCGTCAGGATTTTGCTGGCAACTTTATTTATTCTCTGGATTCTTCTCCCAGTGATCTTGATTCAACTCCTGTGGTTAGATTATATCCTGATGTATTTGGTGAAATCACTTCTTTGCCTCCGAAGCAGGAAATTGATTTTCGGATTGATCTTATTCCTGGTGATCGACCTATTGTTCTTCCTCCAAGAAGAATGGCACCCCGTGAGAAGGTTGAGATGGGAAAGCAAATTGTGGACTTGTCTTCCAAAGGTCTGATTAGGCCTAGTTTTTCTGAATGGGGAGCTGCGGTGGTTTTTGTCACCAAGTCTGATGGTTCTCTTCAGATGTGTGTTGATTGTAGGGAGCTGAACAAGCTCACTATGAAAAACAGATATTCAATGCCTAGTATCAATGATATGTTTGATCAGCTTTATGGTGCCACTGTTTTCTCTCAGCTTGATCTTGCCACAGGTTTTCATCAGCTCAGGGTTGCTGAGGATAGCATTCCCAAGGCTGCTTTTCGCACCGAGTATGGTTTTTATGAATGGTTAGTCATGCCTTTCGGTTTGACTAATGCTCCTGCTTTCTTTGTTGATTTGATGAATCGCGTTTTTCGTGATGTGTTTAATAAATTTGTTCTAGTCTTTGTTGATGATATCCTTGTCTTCTCTAAGACCAAGGAAGAGCATGAGTCGCATTTGAAATCTGTTTTGGAGACTCTCAGAAATCATCAATTGAAGGCTAAATTTTCTAAATGCCATTTCTGGAAGGATGAAGTCCGATATCTCGGGCATATTGTTTCTAGTAATGGAGTTTCTGTTGATCCAGTCAAGATCGCTACGATCAATGTAAGTCTTTCTTTCTTTCTTTTCTTTTCTTTATCATTTAATAATTCTATCTGTCCTGTTGTTCCTATTTTTCTCCTTATTCTGTTTTAGGAATGGGAAACTCCAAAGACTCCATCTGATATTCGTAGTTTTCTGGGTCTTGCCGGTTACTACCGGAGATTCATTGAGAATTTTGCTCGGATTGCTGCATCTCTCACTGCTTTGACTCGTAAGAATGCAAAGTTTGTCTGGAGCGATCAGTGTAAGGCTGCGTTCAGTGAGTTAAAGAGAAAATTAACTTCTGCACCAGGTCTTACCATTCTGAATGGAAGTGATGGATTGATGGTATATACTGATGCTAGTCGTGAGGGTTTGGGTGTTGTTCTCATGCAGGATGGTAAGGTCATTACCTATGCCAGCCGTCAGTTGAAAACCCACGAAGCAAATTATGCTACTCATGATTTAGAATTACTTACTGTTGTCTTTGCTTTGAAGCTTTGGAGGCATCATCTTCTTGGAACCAAGTTTGAGCTTTTCACCGATCATCAGTCTTTGAGATATATCTTCTCCCAAAAGGATATGAATCAGAGGCAAGTTCATTGGCTTGAGCTTCTGGCTTCTTACGACCTCGATATTAGCTATATTCCTGGTAAAGCTAATGTTGTGGCCGATGCTCTGAGTCGGAAGAAGGCTTTGTTGGGTCATCTTGTTGTTTCTTCTTCTCCTCTTCTGGGTCATATCATGGCTAAGCAGGATGGGGATGAGATGCTTAGATTGATGAAGGAGAGTGTTCGTAGCAGGGTTGGTGGTATTAGTAGTGGTAGTGGAGCTCAGATTGATGATAGAGGGATTTTGAGGATTAATGGCAGGATTTGTATCCCGAATGTTGATGCTTTGAGGCAGGAGTTGCTTCAGGAGAATCACCGATCCAGGCTTTCTATTCATCGTGGTGTGTCGAAGATGCATCAGGATATGAAGAGGCTTTATTGGTGGAGGGGGATGAAGAGGGATATTTCTATCTTTGTTAGACGGTGTGTGACTTGTCAGCAAGTCAAAGCCGATCACCAGAAGAACCCTGGCTTGTTGCAGCCCCTTGAGATTCCCAATTGAAAGTGGGAACAGGTTTCCATGGATTTCATCGATGGTTTACCGAGGACTCGGAGGGGTAATGAGAGTATCTGGGTTATTGTGGATAGACTGACCAAGTCCGCTCATTTTATTCCGGTCAAGTCTACTCGATCTGCTTCTAGCTTATCTGAGATCTACATGAGAGACATCGTTCGTCTCCATGGTGTTCCTCTCGGTATTGTTTATGATCGTGACCCTATCTTTACCAATTAATTTTGGAAAGTTTTTCAGGAATCTCTGGGTACTCATCTTAATCTGAGCACTGCTTACCATCCACAGACTGACAGTCAAATGGAAAGAGTAAATCAGATTCTCGAGGATCTTCTTTGTGCTTTTGTGCTTGATTATGGAGGATCTTGGAAAGATCATCTCCATCTTGCCGAATTCACCTACAATAATAGTTAGCAGGTATAATCTTATCTTCTGTTTTTCAGTCTATTCTTAATCTTTTTATCTATCTCATTCAATCTTTACATTTAGGCCAGTCTCAAAATATCTCTGTTTGCTGCTCTATACGGACGACCTTGCAGATCCCCATCTTGCTGGATTTAATCCGGTAATCGTTTGGTTCTTGGTCCTGATGTGATTTTGGAAGCTTCTGAGAGAGTTGAGGAGATTAAGAAGAGGTTGAGAGCTGCTTAGGATAGGCAGAAGAAGTATGCTGATAGGAGTAGGCGGAATTTGGAATTTTCTGTTGGTGATCAGGCATTCCTTAAGGTTTCTCCCTTGACAAATGTCATTTGCTTTGGTCATAGAGGGAAGATTGCTCCTAGGTTCATTGGTCCTTTTCGCATTGAGGAAAGAGTTGGTTCTTTGGCTTATCGTCTGGATTTGCCCAAGAAGCTTTCTGGAGTGCATGATGTATTTCATGTCTCGCATCATCGCCAACATCTTCATGATCCATCTCTTATTTTCTAGTCTTCTGCTCTGGATAGTTTGGATATTGAGGCTAATCTGACTATCGAGAGGAAGCCACTTCGTATTGTCGACAGAGGTACGAAGCAGCTCAGAAGGAAATCTGTTAATCTGGTCAAAGTACAGTAGAGTACTGACGATCGAGATTGTACCTGGGAAATGGAAGAAAGCATTCGTGCTTCGAATCCGTAATTGTTTGTTTTAGGTACTATTTTGTTTTCCTATCTTGTTTCTCTTTATTTTCCTTGCCCGTTCTTTTCGAGGACGAAAAGATTTGAGTGGGGGAGAAATAACAACCCTAGATTTTTGAATATAATTTTAAATTTGACTTTATTTTATCTTGAAATTATTTTAAATTTGTTTTTATTATAAGATTTCATTTTTAAATATTTTTAAAGTGATAATAAAAAATTTTCAAAATTTATTGCATTTATTTTCAAAATTTTAAGCCTAGTTCCAATTTTTGCTATTTTTCCTAATTTAATTAATATTTATTTATTTATTGTGCGTTAAATCATATTTTCATGTTTTTATTTGTATTTATTAGTATTTTACATGTATTTAAAAATTTAAAAAGAAACAGGGAAATTTGAAAAGTTTGTGACCTTTTAAGTGTTTTGTCATTTCATATTCTAATCACCTTTTCACCAATCAATGCACTAATTCAATTCGCTGCCTCATACTACTTTCTTCAGCCGAATTTCCCATTCTTTCTCACGTGAAACAAAAACTTCTCAACCCTAAAAAAATTCGGCCATCATCCTGAAAAAAAATTTGGTAAAACTTTATTCTTTTTCACATTTTTCTACTTGATTTTGTTGATTTTTGCACTTACAATCACCTACTTATGTTCGGCCTCTCCACCTCCAGCCCCTTGGCCGCCTCCACCTCCACCTATTCCAGCCACCATAACCTCCTTTCCACTGCCATTCCAGAGCCGAAACATCCATGATGGAGATTCACCAAGATTTTGACAAAAACTCCACTTGATTCACCATAGCCGAGCTCTACTTGATCCACCACTCCACCATCATGCTTTGGCTGACCCAAACACCACCACCACCAACCACAACCTGAGCCCTGGACCCCTGCCTCACCTGTAGTTGATCATACCAGATCAGGCCGTGCCCAATCCATGCTTGGCCGAAGCCATTTATGCCTTGAAACCCACTTGTAGTTGCCTTGTTTTGTGAATTCAAGCACACATACCTTCATCTCCTTTATATTGCTTTGGCATACCCCTATATGACCTTAACCTGATCCAACCTGATCCAAATCCTCTCCTTGGAAGTGCCTTTTCGGTCCATAGCTGAAGCATAAGTGGTTGAATGCAAGTGCAAAAAGTTTAGCTATGTATTGTGCTTATATTTCTAGCTTTGTTTATAATAGTTTGGTTTGAAATTTATGTATTGTACTTTGTTTTGTTTGTTATGTAACAAGGCAATTAGCTTTAGCTCTCCCACTCTCGAATCATTGTCGTGCTATCGTGCCTTTATGGATCTTAGTTTGTGTACATTGGTTGTTGTCTTCAACTTATACCAGTGAGTTATTCTCACCAGACAGTTTTATACTTATATGACTAGTAAACTGATTTCAATTGAATCTGTAAAATATATCACCATGCTATATTTGCTCTGCTATGATCATATGATGTTCACCCATGCTTATTTACCTGTTATATCATCTGTTACTGTTATATAATGCTATTCTGTTATTTATATCAGTTTATCACACTGCAAGTTCCATTTAGATTAGAATCACTATGGGTTGAAATGATACATACCCGAACGGACTTTAGAATAGGGAAAAATCGTTGTGGGCTGAAATAATAGGCCTGAACGATTTTTAATTATTTCATTCTACTTGGGACTGCGGGTTTGAAATGATAAAACCCGGGTTTTCTTTGTAAATTACGGATTGAAATGATATATTATCCGTATCACTTTACCTAGGCTAGAAAATGATATACAGACCCGTAGTTAATATATATTTTTCCAAAATTTTTAAAATATGTTTGAAATGTAAATATTATAATTTTTGATTTGAAATTAATTAAAATGATTTTTGTAAAGTATTATTTATTTTCTTAAAATTTATAAGTGAATAAATTAATAGTAAAGTAGAAATTTGAATCATAAATTATTTTGGAAATTTTGATTTGGTGATAAATGGAATTTAAATTAAGTAGGAAAAATATGATAAATAGATTTAAATTTGAATTAAAATGAATTTAAATAATTTCTATAAAGTGTTAATGATTTTTGAATAAATTAAATGGTGAAATAAATGAATATTTAAGTTGAATTTTGAAATATAACATAAATTGGAAATTTGTGAATTTTGCTTAAGTGTGAATTTCAAGTTAAGAAAATAAAATGAAATTAAGTTATATTTGGGAATTTAAACTTAAGTGTTATGTTAAAAATTTAATTTAAAGAATTGAAATTGAAAGTGTGAATTTAATATGTGAATTATTATTAAATATTGATTTTTGAATGGAAATTCAACTTATTAAAATCATGAATATAAGGGTAATTAAATGATTTTTTTAAAAGTGAAAATGTACTTTTTAAAGTTCACTTGAGTTGGTTTACATTTTATAAGTATATATATGTCCTGACTCGAGTGTTTTGTGTTTTTCTTTACGCTCGGGTCAGCCTGAGTATTCACAGCTTTGGATTCTCTTTCTAGAGCTGGTCTTTGCTGGAGATTCTGCCTCTCTATATTTATATCTATTTCAGTTTCAGCTATTCTATTTTATCTCATGTATTAGTGAACTTCTATGTATTTGGGATTTCTAATATGTTGTTTCCAGACTGATATTATGTATTTGTTTTGAGACTTTGTTATAATAGCTTCATAAACTACTATGTTATTTTATATTCCGCTGCGAGTTATTTTGATTGTTCTGTGTCTGTGATTCTGTGTATTTGATTTCATTTGCTCCAAATTTATTTACAATCTTTTATTTTGCATCATTCAAGTCCGACATGTGTGGATTATTGTCGATTTGAATAGTACGAAATGGCAGGTCGTTACACTATACATATAGGTTAGCTATATAATTTGTTGTTTAATTTATATATATAAGTTACAGTATACATATTTTTATTTAGTGTGGAATGCATAGGTGGCGGTTTGCATACACACACACACACACACATATAGGCTTTGTTAAGTAGCCGCATTCATATTGTTCACTGCATATATCGTATGAATTTTTAAGATAATGTATTGATTATTAATATTGGTGTTAAACTGGATATATATATACATACATACATACATATAGATTATAAAACTGTTATATTGCAAAAGTTTAAATGATGCATACAACTTGTTAGTTATAAGTTATATAGTACTGTATGTTTTATGAGAGGAATAATATGTTATACGTATGTTTTGAGTTTCCTTTTTGCTGTGTTAGTATTATGTCATAGGTCTAAGGTACATATGATATATGTTGTTATATATGAGTTATGTTATAAGTTATTACACACAGTTTTTATATGATGTAAGTGTTGCATATATAGCTTATATATGTTGTATATAAATTTAGTTATAAATGAGTTAGTATATAAGTTTTATACTCTACAGGTTCACGCTTATACATATATCTGTGTATGTGTGTGTTTAAATTACCTGTTTGTGTTATGTATGTTGGTTTTAGTCCATGAGTATATATATAGTTATTTTTGTTTTGTTTTGGTCTGCATACTATATGAAGTTTTCGAAGGACAATAATTGTTTCATAAGTTTTGATTTTTAAATTGTATATATACTATAAAGTCAAGTCTACATTGCCTTGTTTTACCTGATACTTTATATTTTGTATATATACAGGACATATGGATAACTATATGTGTATAATTGTCCGCATGTATATTATATATATGTTTAGTCTGTGTTCTTGTAAGTAGCATAAGTATATGCGAGTCTGCATATTTATAACTGAGAGATATACATATGTGCATGTTAGTTAGACATATTGTTTGATCAGTGATGATTATATATAAGGTCAGCTTATATATAATATACATTTATGTAGTTTAGTAGGTCTGCATATGTTATGCATATTTGTGTTAAAGTCGCATGAAATATAATATATTCATTTACATACATTTGAGTTTGGTTTGGGCACAAATACATATGTTATTTTAATAATTATTTTAGAAAATTAAATATTGATTTCAAGGAAATAATAAAAGATATATATTTCAGGTCTCTCTCAAGCTGATTCTAATTATTCCCTCAATTCCTATTTATCAGCTCTATCCATTGCATTCGTGCCCATTTTGTTTCGCTTTGAAATTCGTGTTTGGATTCACAATTCGCTTCCATTTCCATCCATCTCTTGCCTCGAAAGGTGAGCAATCACTCACGGTTAACGTTCTTATATTTATTAATTTTGATTTCAATTGAAACGACGATTGAAGTATGCTGCTGTAGTTATTTAAGTTGTTATATATGTTATTATCTGTAACTGTTCACCTATGGGATATGACATCATATCCTATTGATTTTATCATATTGTTATTGATGATATATGCCTGTTACTATTATTATCATATCTGTTATCACTCTGCAAGTTTCCTGTTAGTTTAGAATTTTCTATGGGTTGAAATGATACATACCCGAACGATCTATAGAATATGAGAAAATCGCTATGGGTTGAAATGATAAACCCAAGCGATTTTCATTTGAAGTGAATTTGGGATTGTGGGCTGAAATTATATATATATATATATTAAAATTTTAGATTGAAATGATAAATATCCGTATCACTTGACCATAGGATAGAAAATTTTATACAGACACCGTTTGTCTATATATAAATATTTTGAAATGATTTCTATGGTTTTGAAAGGAAAAATATATATGGTTTTGCTTAATATTGAAAATATTTTATATATAAACAAGTTTTAAAAAATAGATTTAATAATAAGCTTTAATTTAATAAAGTTTGATTTAATTAATATATAATATGTTTAAGTATTATTTAAATTTTTATTTTAAAAATAGATTTTTTGAATGATTTTGTAAGTTAAGGTTGGGAAGATAAATTTGAATTTAATTAAAATTGTAACTAATTAAGAATTTTATTTAATTAAATCGATTGGGAATTTATTGAATTTGTGATTTTAAAGGATATGATTTTATAACTTGATTTTGTTGAATATTTTGCGTTTAAATAAATTTAAGGAAATATTTGGTAAAATGTAATTTAAGGTTGTTTAAATACTGAATTTATTAAATGAACATTTTAAGACTAAATAATAATAGATCTATATGAAACTGTTAAATTTAGTTTTGAAATTGTTGAATATTTAAAGCTTTGAAATATATTGAAATTTTATGGTTTATTTTGTGGTTCAAATCTGTATTTGAAATCGATATAATTTGAATTTGTTTATTTAGAACTGAATTGAATTGAAATCGATAAATTGAGATTTAATTAAATTTGAATTTGGAATTCGAGTTGATTTGAATCGATTTGTTTAATTTGAGGAAATCATAAATATTGTACTTTAAAAATTATTTAATAAATATATATATATACACACACACTATTTTAATATAAAACTATTTTAATATAAACAATTTTATTTTATATACTTTTATTGAATTGTTTAAATGGTGGAAGTTGTGATTTCAAAGTTATGATTTTCCAAAGAATTATGATTTCAAATTGTTTTGGGTTTCGAAAGTGTCATAACTTTGAAAGTGCTATAATTTGGGAATAGATACATTTGAAATGGAAATGATATTTTGGGTTTGAAGCATAAACTATTTTGACCACAGTGTTATAATGATGTTTAGTTGTTAATAGCGTATATTTCTACATTAAGATAGTTCCACGGATCCTTAGAGGATGGTTATCCCAAACATCCTTTGAGTTGCTTGTATTTCGGTTGATATTTCACTTGAGTTGGATTTATTGATATAAGAATGTTAATCCTAACTCGAGTGTTTTGTGTTTTGCTTTACGCTCTGGTTAGACCGAGTAATTCAACATTTGAGATTTGCCTTTGGAGTTTGGAACTTCGCTGGGAGATCCAACTATCGATTCAGCTTTCAGCTTTTCTACTTGATTTGTTCAAAGATACCATCTGTTTGTATCCGAGACTTCAGTGTATTTGAGATATTCTGCTGTATTTTATTTCTAACTCCGATGTTTAAATAGCAGCTTCATGAACTACTATTTTTCTATTCCGCTGCATTATTATTATATTACTCTGTATTTATGATCCTGTGATTGATTCATTTGCTGTATATGCTGAGTTTTGCCAAATTTAAATTAACAATCTGATATTTTGATCAATTCAAATCCGGCATGTGTGGATGCCAATGGTTGAAAATACCGGGATGTTACAGTTGGTATCAGAGCCCTGGTTTTAGGCAAAACTTAGCATATGTAGTAGATTTAATTACAGAATTACTTTCATTCGTGCTTGAATCTCTTCCTCTTTGATTTGGTTTCCTTTGAATTTTGGAACGCTCCCACTTGTTCTGAAATCCATTCTCGTCTCCCTCTATTTATATACTTTTGATTCTGGAGCATCCTATAACTCCACTTCGAATGATCTCTATAACAGTCGGTGATCCCACCAATCTTTGAATGATTTGTAAAGGGTGAAAACTCCTTTACAATTGACATTGATTCATCGGAGATTTCTATCCCCTTGGTTTAGATACTACTATCTCTTGCTATGTCAAATACTATCTCTGGCGATCGAATGTCGATTTGCTTTAAAATTCCACATCGATCATATTCCTGAAGTCACGGTTGACCCAGTTAAGGTCGCCCGTGATTTATATAAGTATATCCATTTTCTATTTTGTAATTTAATTATCTCATATTCGTCGAGCCTATCTTCGAATCAGAATTCTATTAGATTAAAGTTCCTATAATTTGAATCTCTATCTTTGTTTTGAAATCCATTCTTGAATCGTCCTTTGAAAAATCGTGTCAATTTGTATTTTAGAAATTGTTTTATATATCGAAATTTTTATTTTGATAAGTATGATTATATTCTATAGATAAAGGTGAAAATGTTTTCGATAAGGATTATATACCTTTTAAAAACAAGAATTTGAAGTTTCGAAAGGATTTGAAATTTTGAAATTATATAAGAAATTTGATTTATATAAAAATGGTTTATAACTGAAGGGTTTTAAATTGAAAATTTGAGAGATTGAACTCCGATATTTTGAAATTGGTTTTAAGATTTTGAAAATATATAATAATACGATTTAAAAGTATTTTCTGAATAAGAAACGTTTCAAATGACTTCAAATGAGTTCCAATGATTTCGAAGAAATTTCAAAGAAGTTTTCAAGAAAATAGAAGTCCAGAACTCACTTATGTCGCTGGAGAATAATTTCGGTGATGAGTGCACACATCATCGACATTGATTTTCGAGTTTCAGAGTGAAGGAGAGGCCACTTTAGTAGCTTTGCTATGTGATTGATTTTGTGAAACCAATTTTGATTTCAAATTCCGAAGTATGATTTGATATTTTCGAAAGATATATGTATATATATTCGAAATGATTTGAAGTAAGCCCGGTGTTCAATCCTCGAGTTTCGGATTTGATTCGGTATAACCCAATCTATTAAATTTGATTTACTGGTTTGTTGCTGATTTCCAACTCTTGGATTGAAAATTTGATTTCTCCTACTATTTTGAATGTTCTAACACTTCCAAATCGAGGTTTAATTTTCAAAGCTAGGTAATTTCAAAAGGTATAAATTATTTGACAAAGTACATAAATTTAGTTTTATCTGTTTATGTATGAAGTAATATGATTTGAATTAGTTTGAAACTATTTTGTTAAGTAAATGAATAAGACTATTTTGAATTATACTTATATGAAATTTAGTTTTTAAATGTTTTGAATAAAATTTAGTTTAAATGTTTTTAACTTAGTAACATCTTTTATAAAACAATATATGTATATAGAATAATAATTTTCAAAAGGTAAATTGGATCTTTCAAATAGAAGTAAATAGTTTAAAGGTTTTAAAGGGATGATTATAAACTTGGTAATCATTTTGGGTATAATAGATTTTGAGAAAAATATTTGGTTTCGAAAATAGATTGGAATTTAAAACCCAGTATTTATATGTTGATTTTGGAAATGAAATTGTTTGACCTAAATTATGTTCATTTGGAAACTAGGATTATTTTCTAAACCTATTATTTTGGAAACTTTGAAATTGATGATATTTAATTTGGAAGAAATAATTTGGTAAAATCGTATATGATTTTGAAACTGAACTGATACTGAAACGAAGTGAAATGAGAACCTTATTTTACTAAATACTTGATTTGTGAGTTATTGAACTTATATAAAATTGATTTGTATAAGTATGAAGTTGATTCGAAAACTATTGATTTGGAAAGGTACTCAATTTGGAAAATAAAATCTTATATAATCGAAGTCTATATAAGCATGATTTGATCTACTATTGATTTTGGAAAGTATTCGAATTGAAAATGAGATCTTATATACAATTGACTTTATGTAAGTATGATATTTGAAATCGATTTGAAAGGGTACTATATGATACATATTTTCGAAGTAAAGATATGAAAGTGCCTTCTGCTTGATATCCTCTTTGTGGCCACATTGTGGATTCATTCTATCGATATTATTCTCTCTGATTTGGGTTTTTCGAAGATGATACTCGATTGTCCTTTGCATTCCATGATGTTACCCATGGTCTTACGAACTCGACTGCATAGCGTAATTCGCAAGGCAGTGATTGCTTAAAAGGTACACATGTTTCCTAGGGGATCCAGGCGTAACCATTGTGTATCGGCGATCTATGGTCGTTTTAGTAGCGTAATCCGCAAGGTAGAGATTGCTTAAAGTGTACGGATGTTTCCTGGAGGATTCAGGTGTAACCATTGTGTATCCACGGTCTATAAGTTTTTTTATTGTCGTAGCGTAATCCGCAAGGTAGAGTTTGCTTAAAGGGTACGGATGTTTCTTGGGGGATCCAGGCGTAACCATTGTGTATCCACGATCTACAGTTTTTTTGTTATCATGGCGAAATTCGCAAGGCAGCGTTTGCTTAGAAGGTACAGATGTTTCCTGGGGGATCCAGGCGTAACCGTTATGTATATACGATCCATGATTCGATTCGTTTGATTTGTTTGGATTGTACTTTCCATATCGGTTTTGAAGGTTTTTCAAGTATTTTCACTGGGTGTTGAAACACGTCTACTAAGCACTTCGAGAATTCTAGCTTTGCGCCTGATCAACGCATGGCCAAAGTCTGCAAGAACGAGGATAAACCTGTTAAGACATCAAGTTATATAAGTATTTTTGAAAGGAAAATTTGTTTTGACATAAAGGTATTTTATTACAAAAGTATTTTCAACAAAAAAATTCTGTATTAATATTTGAAATTGAAATTCTTATGGTTCTAAATTAATTATTCGTGCCCGATACTATTCTTTTGAATCTACCTTATCTGCTCAGCTTTATTTATTCACCTATATTCTGTTTTTCTGAGTCTATCTTCTTTTCCTTTTTGAATATATCCTTTTAAAATATTGTTATTTATACAGTACATGCCTTAATAGAAAATTATTAGTGTTATGAATATTTTAGGAGTTATTAGTTAAATAAAACATATTTAAAGAAAATGATTATTGATTTAGTAATAATGTTGAAAAGTATCTTGAGATAAATTAATAAATTTATGAATTATGGATTTAATGTCTCCAATAGCTTCTTTGTAAATATAAGTAATGGTGTAAATAATTGTTTCAAATAGTTTTCATATATTTATAAAGGTGTTATTTGAACATATAAATGGTATTTATAAAGGAAGCAAGAAATTTTACAAATGGGTTTTGAAAAATTTTAAAGTATTAAAGATAATTGAATTGCAAATGAAGTTTTCAAATGAACATTTCAAGTAAAATTTATATAGTTTTAAATTTATTGTTTATCCTTGTATTTCAATCTATTTCTCTTTCTAGTTGTTTCTATTCTCCTACCTTCTTCCTTTTCGGGGACGAAAAGTTTTGAGTGGGGGAGAGTGTAACGACCCGAAAATTTTAATGGTTTTAATAACGTAATTAATTTGAAATTTTATGAATTTTTAAATAATTGAATTTGGAAATAAAAGTTTAATATTTGGAATACGTCTTCTTAAACATAACAACTGGTAAATTTTCAATTAATAATATTGAAGTTTATTTTATTGTGCAATTTTATTTGAATTCAAACTAGTTAATATTTGATGATAATAAAATGTTTTCCATACCTGAATATTTTTCTATAGAAATTTTTTAAATCATCTTCTGAGTG
This sequence comes from Allium cepa, assembly GCA_030765085.1. Taxonomy (NCBI): domain Eukaryota; kingdom Viridiplantae; phylum Streptophyta; class Magnoliopsida; order Asparagales; family Amaryllidaceae; genus Allium; species Allium cepa. The sequence continues at coordinate 225,646,772 of CM060928.1, forward strand.
AGACGTCATATTTCGTTTCTCCAAATTTGAACTGCTATTGCTCCGTCTACCTTATTTTCGACAAAATAACAGCATTTCCGGTACCGATTGTTGACTTTTGATCGGATGATCAATATACCATTTTGATCGTCTCATCGTGCTGATCTTCGTGATATATTTATTTGAGCATTTCGATGTCCGGTATGCAATGAAAACTGCGTAACGGTCCAATGCATCGATATTTGTTTTAACTCTTTGATTTCTGTGTCCATTCAAATTTTCAAACGATCGTTTCTTTTACTTTTTTTTTTTTCTGATTTCACGTGCTACTTTATCATTACCATTGCTTCGTATTTAATGTGTACTTTTTTTGCTCTCTCTCTTTTTTATTTCTATTTATATTTTTTCATAAAAAACTTTTATATCTATATAAAATGTTGTTCTTCAATTCTACCCATTTGCTGTCACTTCTCCTTCCATCCATTTTGTCTGCAAAGTTCTTCATTTTTCTTCTTCACCAAGATCTCTCACCACCTCCTCTAAACCCAGGCACACCGTACAGCCGCACCTCCCTGTAGCATGCTCGGCCATTCAAAATCCTCCACCATAACATCTTCCCCTCACGTGTCTTCCACTCCAAAACCCATCTTCTTCGCTCAACCACCACCGAGCTCAGCTGCGCCCATCCCAGACCCAATGGCAGCCGCATCCACCCACCCTCTCACTGTCCTCTCCTCGATTCCATCTTATATATATAAGTTAGCTATATAATTTGTTGTTTAATTTATATATATAAGTTATAGTATACATATTTTTATTTAGTGTGGAATGCATAGGTGACGGTTTGCATATATATATATATATATATGGGCTTTGTTAAGTAGCCGCATTCATATTGTTCACTGCATATATCATATAAATTTTTAAGATAATGTACTAATTATTAATATTGGTGTTAAATTGGATATATATATATTCATACATATAGATTATAAAACTATTATAATGCATAAGTTTAAATGATGCATACAACTTGTTGGATATAAGTTATATAGTACTATATGTTTAATGAGAGGAATAGTATGTTATACGTATGTTTTAAGTTTCCTTTTTGTTGTGTTAGTATTATGTCATAGGTCTAAGGTACATATGATATATATTGTTATATATGAGATATGTTATAGTTTATTACACACAGTTTCTATATGATGCAAGTGTTGCATATATAGCTTATATATGTTGTATATAAATTTAGTTATAAATGAGTTAGTATATAAGTTTTATACTCTACAGGTTCACACTTATATATATATATATATATATATATATATATATATATATGATTAAATTACCTGTTTTTGTTATATATGTTGGTTTTAGTCCATGACTATATATATAGTTATTTTTATTTTGTTTTGATCTGCATACTATATGAAGTTTTCGAAGGACAATAATTGTTTCGTAAGTTTTGATTTTTAAATTGTATATATACGATAAAGTCAAGTCTGCATAACCTTGTTTTACCTGATACTTTATATTTTGTATATGTACAGGACTGCATGGATAACTGTATATGTATAATTGTCTGCATGTATATTACATATATATATATATATATATATATTTAGTTTGTGTTCTTGTAAGTTGCATAAATATATGCGAGTCTGCATATTTGTAACTGAGAGATATACATATGTGCACGTTAGTTAGATATATAGTTTGATCGGTGATGATTATATATAAGGTCAGCTTCTATATAATATACATTTATGTAGTTTAATAGGTCTGTATATGTTATGCATATTGGTGTTAAAGTCGCATGCAGTATAATATATTAATTTACGTACATTTGAGTTAGTTTGGGCATAAATATATATGTTATTTTAATAATTATTTTAGAAAATTAAATACTGATTTCAAGGAAATAATAATAGACATATATTTCGGTCTCTCTCAAGCTGATTCTAATTATTCCGTCAATTCCTATTTATCAGCTTTATCCATCGCATTCGTGCCCATTTTGTTTCGCTTTGAAATTCGTGTTTGGATTCATAATTCACTTCCATTCCCATCCATCTCTAGCCTCGAAAGGTGAGCAATCACTCATGATTAACATTCTTATATTTATTAAATTTGATTTCAATTGAAACAACAATTGAAATATGCCGTTGTAGTTATTTAAGTTGTTATATATGTTATTATCTGTAACAGTTCACCTGTGGGATATGACACTATATCCTGTTGATTTTATTATACTATTATTGATGATATATGCCTGTTATTATTATTATCATCGTATATGTTATCACTCTGCAAGTTCCCTGTTAGTTTAGAATTCCCTATGGGTTGACATGATACATACCCGAACGATCTGTAGAATATGAGAAAATCGTTATGGGTTGAAATGATAAACCCAAGCACTTTTCATTTGAACTGATTTGGGATTGCGGGTTGAAATGATACATACTCGTATATATATATATATATATATATATATATATATATATTAAATTTATGGATTGAAATGATAAATATCCGTATCACTTGACCGTAGGATAGAAAATTTTATACAGACACCGTTGGTCTATACATAAATATTTTGAAATGATTTCTATGGTTTTGAAAGGAAAAATATATATGGTTTTATTTAATATTGAAAATATTTTATATATAAACAAGTTTCAAAAAAAATTAATAACAAGCTTTAATTTAATAAAGTTTGATTTAATTAATATATAATATGTTTAAGTATTATTTGATTTTTTTTAAAAAATAGATTTTTCAAATGGTTTTATAAGTTAAGGTTGGGAAGATAAATTTGAATTTAATTGAAATTGTAATTAATTAAGAATTTTAATTAATTAAATCGATTTGAAATTTATTGAATTTTAGATTATAAAGGTTATGATTTTATAACTTGATTTTGTTGAATATTTCACGTTTAAATAAATTGAAGGAAATATTTGGTAAAATGTAATTTAAGGTTATTTAAATAATATTGAATTTATTAAGTGAATATTTCAAGACTATATAATAATAGATCTATATGAAAATGTTAAATTTAGCTTTGAAATTGTTGAATATTTAAAGCTTTGAAATATATTGAAATTTAATGGTTTATTTTGTGGTTCAAATCTGTATTTGAAATCGATATAGTTTGAATTTGTTTATTTAGAAACTGAATTGAATTGAAATTGATAAATTGAGATCTAATTAAATTTGAATTTGGAATTCGAGTTGATTTGAATCGATTTGTGAAATTTAAGGAAATTATAAATATTGTACTTCAAAAATTATTTAATATGTATACTATTTTAAAATAAAACTATTTTGTATAAACTATTTTATTTTATATACTATTGTTAAACTGTTTAAGTGGTGGAAGTTATGATTTTAAAGTTATGATTTTCCATAGAATTATGATTTCAAAGTGTTTTGGGTTTCGAAAGTGTCGCAACTTTGAAAGTGCTATAATTTGGAAATAGATACATTTGAAATGGAAATGATATTTTGGGTTTGAAGTATAAATTATTTTGAAATGACCACAGTGTTATAATGGCGTTTAGTTGTTAATAGCATATATTTCTACATTGTAGATAGTTCCACGGATCCTTGGAGGATGGCTATCCCAAACATCCTTTGAGTTGCTTGTATTTCAGTTGATATTTCACTTGAGTTGGCTTTATTGATATAAAAATGTTAATCCTGACTCGAGTGTTCTGTGTTTTGCTTTACGCTCGGGTCAGACTGAGTAATTTAGTATTTAAAACTCACTTTTGGAGTTTGGAGCTTCGCTTGGAGATCCAACTATCGATTCAGCTTTCAACTTTTCCAGTCGATTTGTTAAGAGATATCATCTGTTTGTATTCGGGACTTCAGTGTATTTGAGATATTCTGTTGTATTATATTTCTAACTCCGATGTTTGTATAGGAGCTTCATGAACTACTATTTTTCTATTCCGCTACATTATTATTATATTACTCTGTGTCTGTGATTCTGTGATTGATTTATTTACCGTATATGCTGAGTTTTGCCAAATTTAAATAAACAATCTGATATTTTGAGCAATTCAAGTCCGACATGTGTGGATGCGAATGGTTGAAAATACCGGGATATTACATTATATCAAATATTTACGTTTAAAATTTCTTTTCAAAAATCATAATACTTTACCTTTAAAAATAATTAACAACCATAAAGAACTTAAATAAATATTTACTTTCTCTTAAAAATAATGAAAATGATAAATTTTCTAAAACATTCTAAAAAACATTTTTAACTTCTAGTTTATACTTTGAAATCGTTTCTTTGAAAATATACTTAGTTTTCTAGGAAAAATATACCTTCCAACTTTTAAAAATAAAATCACCTTTTATCATTTTTAAAATGAATTACACTTTTTCTTATAAATTCCACTAGAATCTATACATTCAAATTTATCCATTGATAAATATTCAACTTCATTTATAAACTAGTTTACAAATTTCCATTACTCATTTTCCTTTAAATCACAGATTCCAAAACACTAAATCGATTTCAAACCGATTTCCTTGTTTTAAATTCCTTTTAAAATTTATTACTCGATTTATCCAATTCCCAATAATTATTTACTTAAGAATTTTCTTTTCATTTCCTTTTAAAATCCAAACTTATATATGTATGTATGTATGTGTGTGTATATATATATATATATATCATTTCTCAAAATACCAATATATATTCAGCCAAGCATAGCATCCGATAATTTCAATCCCCAATATAATCAATATAATCTATAATAGATCATCAAATAAATCACATCGCTGAATATAAATAAATTCAATTATTGGAGGAATCTAGTTGGATCCCTCCAACCTGTTTTTCCTGCATCCGCAGATGTTAGCACAATATAAAATACTAATCCCACTTCGAGGGGGATATCACGGTATAAAGGGTCATCTGCTATTATGCGTGGCGCATAGGGTCTCATCCGCTATATAATGTGGGAATCAATCACTCCAATATATATATATATATATATATATATACTACTATATATATAATATCATGTTCAGACTGATAATAAATCATCAATTCAAGCAATCGGTCCAATAACTTAAATTTAATTATTTAAATTTAAGGTAATCCAAATGAGTGAGATTAACTCACCTTTTCCTTTAATTTTTATTTGCAATCTGATCCATCTCGACTTGTTTTCTTCACATTTTTAGACCTTGTATAAGCGTTATATGGATTTGTTAATATTTGAAAAAAAAATCAGACAATTCATTACCATTTAATAATTTAATTAACTAATGATTTAAATTATAAACTAATAATTTTCTTTAATAAATTATTTTAGTAACCAAAATAATTAAATAAGTTAATTAAAATACTTTAATCTCCGAATCCATATTTTTTTAAAAATAAACTTGTAAATCTAAAATGTGTGCATGTATATTAATTTTTCAAATTGAAATTAAAAATAATTTCTCGATTTCAAAAACAAATTTTTTCCATTAACTTTCAATATTTTAAAATTCCTATTTTTTAAAACAGTAAGTTGCTGTATATTTTTTTTTCTTGAATCAAAACATTTTCAACCCTGTTAAAAAAATCCTCTGATAATTAAAATCATAATCACAATTACATTACAATTTAAACTTAAGCAACATTAAATTAAAAATGTTCAAAATCGAATTACCTAAAAAGGGACTAAACGCTGCATCCCCTCGCCAACCATCACGAGAGCACGACACCACCGCTCCTATCCACATCGCGACTTGATTATCATTCCACCGCAACTCTCACCCAAGACAGCCTCTCCAAATCCTCGCGAATGAGTCACCCCATTCGCTATGAATTCCAGTCAGACCATCCAGGCGCGCTCGTAGTCGTCATCGCCATAGCCATGTGCCTTCCTTCGATTCCAACCGATTTGTTTTGGAACGAGAAAGACGTTGCCGTTCTTTTTGAACTGCGTCGAGCCTTTTTTTTATATATTGGAGAGGAGGAAGGGAAAATTTTGTGTGGATCCTGAAAATGATGGAGGAAGGGGATTCATTCGTTCGTATATGGATACATACTTTCGGCCATTATCTTCCTTAGGATAATAGATATATCTTCTTTCTAGCTGTGAACTGTTTGACCTGATTTATATCAAAAGAAGATGGAAGGTGATTGAAAAGAAAGTGGCGTGTAAACAATGTCTTGCGTGATAAAAAAAGGGAGAGGAGAGGGGGCAAGACACGACGTTGAAGAGAACGTGGTGTGTTGGTAGGTTAGTCTACAGTGGTTAGAAAAAACTGATGGGAAAGAAACGGCTGATGGTGACCAGAGTATAAAATTAAATTCAAATTGTCTCAAAAACGTCCCTAAAAACTTGTCCTCCTATCGAGGCGTGCCGCTAGGCGTTTATAATGCTATACCCGTATTTTGAATGCAACGGAAAAGGTTTCGAATCCTAATTCGATCGTATGGAGAAGATAGGTTTCGGACCCAGTTATTATATTGAAATTTCGATATAGATTTCTAAGCGTTTACCTACCATACAATCACACGACAACTCCAAATGCTACGAAAATTGAAATCCAATAATAATACATTATTACGGATCTAATGGAACTGGTTTTGTCGAATTACAAGACTATGCTTCGGAAGGCTATTTTTAAATATCAATTTAAACGATATATTTTTAGATCTAAACAAATCATTTTTAAATTTAATTTTAAAAGTTCTATTACCTTTAGTAATATTAATATAAATTTTATAAGCCTTCAAATTAGGTTTAACAAGCTCAAAATTCCCGATTTCATATTTTGCCCAATTTTCAAATATTAAATTCAATAATTTAATTATCCGATAAATGGAGATATTTGAAATTTACGTTAAACTTACCCTTTTAAATATTTAAAATCAATTAAATATTTCAATTTCAAATAACAAAAATTCTGGGTCGTCACATTCCTTCCCCCCTTAAAAGAATTTCGTCCCCAAATTTACTAGTTAAGAGGAATGGTCCAATACCCGTTAACTATTTTCCCAATCCAATAAGTTTTTACAACTTCTTAAAACAATCTTTTTATTAAAGACACACTATTACTCTTACTAACTTTCCAAACTCATCCATAACTTCCAAACTATATTATTAACTCAACCAGTTCAAATTATAACTTAAAATCCAAATTTAAATTATCAAATTTTCTCAATATTTTGCCAACGTCTCCTTTGTGCGGCTATCTCGGTACGACTACAAAATACCTCTACGGGGCCCCAGATTTCAAAAGAAAACAAAAGGCCAAGTGGCTAGACCAGACAATCATCAAATTTCATATCGTAATTAAATACATACCTTATGTCGGACAGTCAAATTTACCTTCTAAAATCAAAGACACCAATTTCCTTTTCCTTTTAAAACACCTGTATATCCTACTTAGCAATAATGCCCAATCACAGAATTCAAAAAAAATCATTTTATTTACTTTTTTTGCAAAATTTTCAACATTTGTTTTACTTAAGCACATACGATGTACATATATCATCCGTATGCAATATCAAATCCGATCGCTCACTCGATCACACAATTTCACTTCTGAATTAGTATAGTCCACCCGACTTCCTAGTGCGGACTCAGATCTGGTTTCTTGATCAGAAACCATCATTCTCCTTGCATAGCCATTTACTATGATAGAGAATTTCCCAAATCAATCAAAATCCATATCCAGGGTTCGCCGTCGTAAATTGAGTGAAAAATCTCAACTTGGATCGGTATAATTATCACGAAATCCTGTGCTCGAATCTGGATCAAATCGTTATGTGAATAAAATAATATACATACATCCTATATATTTATCTCAATTGATTATTAGCTATATCAATTTCCTTCTTATTCACCAGTATCCTTACACAATTTTACTTGATCTTTATCCAAATACTAACTTGGTATATTTCTCAATTCCAAAGTTACTTAAAAACTTCATCATTTACTTCTTAAGTTCAATATAAATATTTTTATACAACCTCTTATATTTATTTCCTCTTTATCACTTTGGTTTTATATCCGTTTTCCTTCACTTTATGTTTCAATTCTCCTTGAATTCAAATTTATCTGCAATTCTTAATTTATTTTCAAATCAAATTCAATATTGAATTCTATTCACCTTATCCTAAACCAAACTTAATTTACCAATCCCTTTAATTAGTTCCATTCACTAATTTATTTATATCTCAACAGTTTTTATTTCCAAACTTTAATTATTTTTAATCCACTTCTAACAAATAGTTCAATTTCATTTGCTTACAAATGTAAATTTATTTGCTCATTCATAAATTAATTTCTAACTAATAAATTTTATTCCATTCCATTTAGTCTACTTAGACTTATTTCCTCAAATTCTCTTTTATTTAACTTAATTCAGTTAAATCCCAATTCAATTCAAAATTTAAACTTCTATAAGTTTTCAAACTTATTTACATTCCATTTACTAACCTCTTTTTAATTTACTTCATTCAGTTGGATTACCTTCTAACTCATTTCGTTTTCATGCTTATTTAATTTAACTCCTTTTAAGTTGAATTTCATTTCAACAAATTTCAAATTTATAGGTTAATCAAACCCATTTATATTTCCATAAGCATTTTAAAATAAGATTCCAGAGTATTTTAAACAATTATTCAACATTTCAAAATTATTTTTTTTGAAATCAATTATGTATGCATAATTCATTTGCATATCAAATTATCCTTTAAATTTTAAAACCAATCCCAATTTTACAAACAACTCCAATATAAAACATTTTGGTAGCAATTCCTCTCTTGGAAACTCGAAAATGAACATCGATGATGCTGCAGTCATCACTGAAGTTATTTTCCAGTGACCGAAGTGAGTTCAGTGCTTCTTTACTTCAAAAATTTATTTCAAACAATTTCTATCCAAAAATATTTCCTAAAATAATACTCCATTATTTCCTTCAAACACTCTGGAAACATTTTAAAAATTTCCACACTTGGTTCAAACTCATTTTAAACATTTCTAAAATTCCCGAGATTTAAATTCTGGTTTAAATCAAATTTTAGTTATACTCCTTTTGTGTAAATCATACTTATATAATTCTATTTGGTTATAAATATATACAGCCGTTTCTAACTTTAGATTCTTATTTGATTATAATATTAACAACCAAACATCCAAATATATATAAAATAATTTTAGAACATTATTTCTTTTATATCAAAATATAATTTTGGGTAAAATTATTTCATTCATCCACTTTAAAAATAATACTATGTTGTTTTATCTTGTTTAAGAGTTTAGAAACCCCTATCAATACGGTTGTACTTTCCGTGCCGACCAGAATTCATAAACACTGAACCGATAAGTCAACACAATATAAAAACAGTTTTATATTCACTAATAACCACGCGCTCATAGCTATTATTACACTAAAACTTGTTCTAGAGTACTATTTACTCCATTTCTAATGAGTATTTCCCCTACCAAAGCCTAGGTTATCACCAACCTTGCTCCGATACCAAGTGTCACGACCCGATTTTTCGATGCCCAAAAATTGACATCAATATGTCTACTGTATTAAATGCCGAACAATCGAATGCCGTAAAACCAGACCGTAAGGGAAAGAAGGAGGTAGAAGAAGAGAAAAACAAAAGAATATCAAAATCTCACAATCGCAGCGGAATAACATATAATAGATATCATCAGGTTTTTTTGTACAAAGAACTGTAATTGTATTATATATTACATCATCAGAGTACAACATTAAACAAAAGCACAACACTGGACAGTTATGATAACTTGTCCACACAGAACTGATTATGCAGCAAACCATACACAGCGGATAATACATCAAATTGATACGCCTCGCCATCTAGTTCATCTCCTGAGCTCCATAACATCCTTTCCTATATCCTATAATACTCGCTCTGACCTGAGCATTATAGTAAAATAACACCCGAGTCAGTCTGGAAAACCAGCGTGAGAAAACACACTCAATTGGATTATTAAAGTTTCTAAAATCCTTTGAAATCGAAGGTATCTCATAAGACCACGCCACAAATAAACATGCAGGGCTTTTACCTTACAATAGTGTCTTTTGAAAGTAAAATAGAATCTAGTTGAAATGCTTGCATCTCATGTTCCAGCAATAGTTGGACACAATCAAAACCGTACAGGCGCTTATTGGAGATTGGATTCCATACAATGGTAGGGCTACTGTGGTACGTGCGTCACAGTACCGAGATCCACCCTAATCCCCTACAACACAAGACCAGAGCTACCCCTTACTGGGTAGTCTGAATAAGATCACCCCGCGGTTGGGATGAGCAACCGCCCACACAGCCGAAATAAGGGACATCTAGACAGGGGTGACCTTACCCTAATTGGTTGCTAGCCACTTAGCCTTGCTGCACCTCCCATATTTTAGCCATTCCCGGCTGATGAGGCTCGAGGCTATACGTTACCTTTTTAGCACATGTTCAATTAGAATGCTCATCGTCCTCTTGACGATGTCCTGATAACATTCATCCATACAAGTCCGTTTCGGGTCCGAACGGAACCGAAGACACTATTCCTACTACATCCATTTTGGAATCACCCTCAAGATTAGTAGCGATTATCCCTTGCACTTTACTGCTCCATCTTCGAGTCAAAGCTCTTGTCTTCCTCATGAAAACATTCAAACTGGATCGAAGTGGTTTTCGAGAAATTAATCCCGATCCCGGCCTCTTCGAAACGATCAGTGCATTGGCCAATATTGGTAGTTGGTTATTTAACTATCAAATCACACAATCATCCAAACAATTGTTTTATTTCTACTAAAAGCACCAAGTCCTAATAACTTATATTTTAAATAATTTAAATCACTTTATCTAAAGATACACACACACACATATTTTAAAACACTCAAAATAAAAAAAACTACATTTAACACTTATTTAAAATACTTGTTATGAAATTCTACACTAATTTTTCAAATAAAAACTTAAGCCAAACTACTTTTAAAATAAAGCTATTTTATAAAATATAAATATCTAATAATTATCTTTTAAATCATTATACCAATTTAATCTTTAAAATAATTACTACTATAACTAATTTAATAAATATTTACCATTAAACAACTTAAATAATAATTTCTCAAAAACATTCTTTTAAACAACTTTTAACTTATACTTAAAACTCTGCTTTGAAAACAAACTTGGCTTTTCAGGAAAATATACTTTCTATTACAAAATAGTCCATTTAATCAGTTAATAAATCCTTCTCGATTTATCCAAATTTAATTTATGTCCCATCCTGTAAATTTCTTCCTACACTTAAAAAATAAAACCACTTTTTATTTTTAAAATACATTTCCCATCTCCTTATAATCACTTTCAAAAATATATACTTAAATTTTTTACATTAAGGCTACTAAAATTACTTAAAGAAAAATAATACTTAAGAAATTTATAAGAGTTTCTAAGTAAAACTTAAACCAAAATTTCCCTGAAAAATAAAGTTATTATATCAAATATTTATGTTTAAAATTCCTTTTCAAAAATCATAATACTTTACCTTTAAAAATAATTAGCTGCCATAATTAACTTAAATAAATATTTACTTTTCTCTTAAAAATAATTAAAATAATAAATTTTGTAAAACATTCTAAAAAACATTTTTTACTTCTAGTTTATACTTTGAAATCTTTCCTTTGAAAATATACTTAGTTTTCTAGGAAAAATATACCTTCCAACTTTTAAAAATAAAATCACCTTTTACCATTTTTAAAATGAATTGCACTTTTTCTTATAAATTCCACCGGAATCTATGCTTTCAAATTTATCCACTGATAAATATTCCACTTCATTTATAAACCTGTTTACAAATTTCCATTTCTCATTTTCCTTTAAATCACAGTTTTCAAAACACTAAATCGATTTCAAACCGATTTTGTGGGTTTAAATTCCCTTTAAAATTTATTACTCGATTTATCCAATTCCCAATAATTATTTACTTAAGAATTTTCTTTTGATTTCCTTTAAAAATTCAAACTTATATACATACACACATACATACATATATTCATTTCTCAAAATACCCATATATATTCAGCCAAGCATAGCTTACAATAATTTCAATCCCCAATACAATCAATATAATCTATCACAGATCATCAAATAAATCACATCGCTGAATATAAAATAAATTCAATGTTTTAAGGAATCCAGTTGGATCCCTCCAACCTGTTTTCCCTGCATCCACAGATGTTCGCATAATATAAAATACCAATCCCACTTCGAGGGGGATATCGCGGTATAAAGGGTCATCTGCTACCACTTCGAGGGGGATATCGTGGTATAAAGGGTCATCTGCTATTATGCGGGACGCATAGGGTCTCATCCGCTATATAATGCAAGAATCAATCACTCCAATATGTATATATATATATATATATATATATATATATATATATATATATATAATATCCAGACTGATAATAAATCATCAATTTAAGCAACCAATCCAATAACTTAAATTTAATTATTTAAATTTAAGGTAATTCAAATGAGTGAGATTAACTCACATTTGCCTTTGATTTTTATTTGCAATCCAATCCATCTCGACTTGTTTTCTTCGCGGTTTTAGACCATGTATAAGCATTATATGGATTTGTTAATATTTGAAAAAAAACCAGACAATTCATTACCATTTAATAATTTAATTAACTAATGATTTAAGTTTTAAACTAATAATTTTCTTTAATAAATATTTTAGTAACCAAAATAATTAAATAAGTTAATTAAAACAGTTTAATCTCCAAATCCATATTTTTTTTAAATAAACTTATAAATCTAATATGTGTGCATGTATATTTATTTTTCAAATTGACATTAAAAATAATTTCTATATTTCATAAACAAATTTTTTTCATTAACTTTCAATATTTTAAAATTCCTATTTTTTTAAATAGTAAGTTGCTTTATATATTTATTTCTTGAATCAAAGCATTTTCAACCCTGTTAAAAAAATCCTCTGATAATTGAAATCATAATCACAATTACATTACAATTTAAACTTAAGCAACATTAATTAAAAACGTTTAAAATCAAATTACCTAAAAAGGGACCAGATGCTGCATTCCCCTGCCGACCATCGCAAGAGCACAGCACCGTCTCTCCTATCCACATCGCGACTTGATTATCATGCATCGCAACTCTCAGCCAACACAGCCTCCCCAAATCCCCGCGAATGAGTCGCCCCCTCGCAACGAATTCTAGTCAGACCATCCATGTAACAGCCCGTAAATCCATACCCCTTGAGTCGACAATATTCTTCATGGTTCAACTCAAAGTGGACGGAAAAACGAACCATTAGGGTTAAAGAAGAAGGAGGTATAAAAAGAAATAGAAAACAAAATCAGAATCTCACAATCGCAGAGGAACAATATATTATAGACAACAACAGATTTTTAACAAAAGAAATTATATCAGTTCGATACATTACATCATCAGAGTACAACACAAACAACAACACAATTCAGGATAGTTCTAATAACTTGTCCTCCCAAAGTTGAATGTATAGCTTACACCGCACAGCAGAATATACATCAAGTACGTGTGATACGTCTCGCTTTCCAGCTCGTCTCCTGAATTCCATAGCATCCTATCCTGTATCCAACAATACTCGGTCTGACCTGAGCATTATAGTAAAATAACACCCGAGTCAGTCTGGAAAATCAGCGTGAGAAAACGCACTCAATTGGTTATTAAAGTTTCCAAATCCTTTAAAAATCAAAGGTATCTCTAAGATCACGCCACAAATAAACATATCGGGTTTTTACCTTACGATGACCAAAACATTTCTTATCAAATCCATTGATATTATAATACTATCTATATACAAATACTTATTCAAATAGTCGAAATCGTTACATTCATTAAATTCCAGCATAATAGGTATACAAACAAGTCTGAAGAAACTTATTGGAGATTGGGTTTCCATCAATTGTAGGGCTACTGGGTTACCGCCCGTCACAGTACGTGGTATAGATCACCGTACCGAGGATCCACCCTGATCCCCTACAACACAAGACCGGGGCTACCCCTTACTGGATAGTCCGAATAAGATCACCCCATGGTTGGGATCAACAACCGCCTGCACAGCCAAATAGAAAGGGAAATCTAGACACGGACGACCTTAAACGACCCAAATTCGACCTTCGAAAATTGGCACCCAAATACGTCACCCGTATTCGAATGCCGCTGATCCAAACGTCGAATCTGGTCCACCGAAGCTTATAACAAATTAAGTACAACAACACAGCGGAAGAAAATGAATATATCATTGATACAACAAATGGATACAATATCTTTTACAACAATGATACGATGAAATGTTCAACACTATCAGAGATACAAGACAACAGTGGAAAAGATATCTTCATCGACTCCAAGAGAAAGAGAGAATCCAATAGAATGCATCTCTATTTTCAAAGCTCCAAAGATCTTCAACTACAAGCTCAAACCACCATCAATGTTGAAGTGAAGCAAACTCGATCCCCATGCGATTGCCAAACCAAAGACTCCAAAGATTGAAGCCTATCGAATCTATATCTACTATCTGACTACCTGACTCTAGGTTGCCCGTGTGGAAAATTATGGGCACCTAGAGTTTAGAAAGGGAACGATAAACTCCAGGTCAGTCATGAGACCAGTGTGAGCAAAAAAAAAAAGTTTATCTTTATTAAAAGTAAAATAAAAGAATTTAAAGGAAATCTGCAATGCTTTTTGGAAAATGAAACTACCATAAGGCCTCCCGGCACACACACAATGCAATCGCACAATTGGGGGAGATTTCTCCTTATGATAGTCAAACATGCTTGATATGAAAAATCCTTTTGATATTATTATTAGTGCATAGTGTAGAAATTTTTTCGAAAGTATAATATTAATCTTAGCCAGTATAGGTACCATTATATTATGCCTGGCTACCATTTAAGAATGGCAGGTTATGCAATTGCAATCGTAAAGGGCGCATATTGATGATTGGATTTCCTATAAATAGTCAGGCAAAGGAACTTCCTGGGCCACATGGGCATGCCTCTGGAGGGACGCCCCGAGAACTTAACCAGCTCTCTACCAACACAAGGCCGGATTACCTCTGTAACTAGGTAACTGCTACACGAGTATGCCATCCCCCGGTCGTTACCGACCTTTATCCGAGGATCCTCAACCACAAAGCAACAACCACAAAGTAATAAATTTGCAGTAACCACATAGGTTAAATATCTGGGCTCCATACCATGATACAACCCTTTTCCAGAAGGAAATGGACATACCCTTAGGGGGCACTACCCCCAAATAACCTTGCTGCATCCTTCATGTTTCGACCATTTTCGGGTTGTAAGGTCCGACGATGTCTCGTTCACAAAGCAACGCTTTTCACAAAAGCCATGCTTCGATCAACACATGATCAGCAGCACTTCGTATGCCACATTACCAAATTGGGAATGTACCACTAGTAACCATCGACTACATAACCTCTGAGCTCGTACGTCTCAGAGAAGGGTGTTAAGCTAAGAGAATAAATTCTCCGCCACCAAACAGAAATGTATTTGATAGAAACTAGCTTTACATCTCAAAGTGTAACGTCAGACAGACATCCATACAAGTCTGTTCCGGGTTCGAACAGAACCGAAGGCACTTCAAAAGAAGCCCTTGCAATCCAGATAATTCCTAATCACGGTCGAACTCCCCATCACAAAGGGTGATCAAATCTCTATACCGGGGACATTCGGTGCAGAGACATTTGAAAGATCATCCTTTCGCTTTTGAAAATATCCGGTCTTCACCACCGGTCTTCAAATGCAATCCATAACATCGTATCATTATTCGAAATGGGTTATATGACACAAGGTCCTCTCCCGGCTAAACCGAATAATGAGCGTTTAATTTAAAAGCATATGGATATATGGGATCTTAGTTAAGTCACAACTTAAAGCCCAAAACCTTTCTTTGAACGGTTTAAACAAATTTCCACTTTTAATCTTTTAAACAAAAAAGATTCACTTTACAAAGTTCACCAATCTTTTACAAAGATTCAATTTCAAAACTATTTCAGTTCCAAATCTTTTATACAAAAGATACACCTTTAAGGTCCTCTTCAATTTGAAAACAAAGTTCACCAATCTTTAACAAAGATTCATTTGTAGCTTTCAAAACAATTCCATTTCATATTTGAAACCTTTTCATAAAAATTGGAAATCCTTTCTTTATTTGAAATCTATTATCATATAAAAACAAATACATTTTGTTTCGAAAAAATCTGATCAAATATACCCAAGTTATAGCCTTTAAAAGTATAAACCAGAGAATCAACGAACTGCCGTATTATTGGCAAGTTCTCTTTGAACTAAATTCAAATTCCTAAAAAAAATTATTTAAAATAGTTTTAAATCCATATATAGAAATTGTATCAACTTTTCAAACCATGATTTCCAAAATAATTTTAAATAATATTTAACAAGATATAGTATATTCAAAACTAAATTTCAATTTCAAAACTTCCCTTTCAAAGGCTTTCCATATTCAATCCAATTCTATTTCCAAAACCATTTGGATTCAAAATTCAACTTTTAAAAAAAAATATTTAAATTCAAAATATCCGTAACTTAACCGATTACCTTGTGCAATCCATATTTGTGTGTGTGTGGTGTAGTTCAGAGGTTTTACACAATAGTGCAACATCATCAATCATCACAAACCAAACACAGCAATATCGATAAGCGGTATAATCTTATAACGCTTATCTTCATTCACAGATTCATGGGTAAATAACACAAATTTATCACAGATAAATAAATTACATTCATCATAGCTCGAATCAAAATAATTCATATCACAAAGCATCGCACATCAGAACATTCAAAGCATTCCATACAATTCAAATATCCATAAGTAAGATTAATTAATCATTTGACTGTAATGAATTACCTAACCCTGTTTAATTATCATTAAGTAATTACAGTCATTTTATTAATTATAGTTAGTTATCACATGATTACTTTTATTTATCCTTAATTAATGATTAATTATCCTTAATTAAAAATTAATTAATCCTTAATTATAAATTAATCCTTAATCGTTTAATTAATTAACCTTAATCATGTAATTAATTATCCTTAATTAATCACATTAATCTTAATTAATCACATAAATTAATTAACTCTTAATTGATTGCCTTTTAATTAATTACCTTAATTAATTAACCTTTAATAAATCATATAAATAAATTAATTACCTTGATTAATTACCCTTTAATTAATCTCCTAATTTATTAATCACATTAAATAAATGAATCTTTAAGTAATTAAATAATTAATCCTTTTAATTACATTGGGTAATTAACCTTCTAAATTACTTTAATTAAGAAATTATCATTTAATTACGTCCATTACCTTTTAATTACATTAAGTAATCAATGAAGATCCTTTAATTACTTAAGATCCCAATTTACTTAAGATAAACCATTTATCTTAATCATTTTCTTAACTTATTATTTAAACCTTAATTAAATAGTCTTTTAAAAAAAATTATAAAGTGATTATCCTTTTAATTACTTTAATTAATCATCTTTTAATTAAGTAATTGTTATCTTAATTAATTATCATTCAAATCTTACAATCTTTGAAATAAATTAAACATCAACTTATTATCTTAAAACCTTTAAGTTAAACTAATAATTAAAAATCTTTATTCGATAAACCTTGTAATTAATTTTCAATAACCACCTAACTTATCCTTTAAATTACATTAAGGATTAAAACACTTCATCTTTTAAATCATTTACTTAATTACAATATTAAATAAACTTTTAAAAACAAGGGTTATATATATATTGAAATACTTTAAACTCAAATAATTTTATTTTTCTAAATCTTTTATAAACTCCATCTCAATTAAACATTAATTATTTTTAAAGAAATGGTTGATAAATTATTAAATCCTGAATAAGTTTTAAACTTAAAACTTGTTATTTCTTTTAAATTAAGTCCTTATTTGAAATTAATTTATAATTTGGTTTTAAACCCTTGTCAAACTTTTATTAATTTACAAACTATGTATTTTCAAAAGAAAATGTTCTAATCAATCCTTTTTCTAAACTTAGTTTATTATATTTTTAAATGTATGAATGTTTATATTTACACATTTTCTATTATTTATATTTGCATAACTTTTAAAGAAAACAATTTTAAAATCTAATTATATATTATAAATAATCATACATACACAAACACACACACATATATATGTTTGGATTGCTATTCATACATTTTCCTTACTATTTACATCTATACAAATTAAAGAAAACTAATTTGAAATCAATTTATATATTGATAAATAAACACATACACACACATATATAATTTCTTAATTATAGTAATTGATTTTTTTCGTTTTTTTTTTACCTTTTGAAAACCATTTATATCAAATTCAAAATATTACATATGTATATTATAATCAGGAAACAAATTCCTATTAATAAAATTTTCAAATCCAATTTATTCTTTAAAATATTTATATTTGAAATTCGAATTCACAATTTAATTTAATCAATTTATAAATGAATAATCAAACAAATATCTTTTTATATATATATAGATATATATATATAGATATATCTTATTCCATTCAACCATCTATTTATTTTCAAAATTTTCAAATTAATTCTCAATTAATTCACAAATTATACCAAAAATTAAATTAATTACCAATTTAAATTTGATTTAAAAACAGGGATGCTACAAATTCCCCCCTTAAGAGAATTTCGTCCTCGAAATTTGCTACACAGGGAGACAAACAAAGAACAGATAAACACACAGAGAAATGGTTTACCAGATCAGAATATCATCAATACACATGAGAATGATCTCATACAATATTTCACAAGATACTCGGGTCATCCGGTCTACGAAATATGCAGGGGATTGGTTAGTTCGAAGGGATAACTAACCATTCGTAGAATATCTGGACCCCAAGGAATAGACAAAAGGATACAACTCAATTCAGCTTCTTATTGTATTAATCAGTTTATTCCAATTAAAATTCCAAATTCATTAAAGTTAAGAATGAGAAACTGATGAAGAGAATACGAATTAGGAATTTATCTACAACAACATCACACCGAAGCTTCTTCTGTAGCTGCCAGGAAATCATCAAAGAATTTGATATTGGATGATAAACAAAAAGATTGATAAGAAGAAGTGTTTCCTTTGTTGTAGAGTATTGACCATTTGTAGTGGTACTCCTCTGTCCCCTATCTCGTCCTCATCTTGCACTCATACTCACTATGTGTGGATATAAGAGAATTTACCGAGGCATACAGACGGATATCTTAGGGATATACTCATTCTAGGGCATCCGTAACCCTATCTCTAATGAGTTACCTAATGTGTTATACTCCCGAGCTAAAGTTTTTATTCACCCTTCAGCTCTGATACCAAATGAAATGACCCAAACTCCACCTTCGAAAATCGGCACCCAAATACATCACCTGTATTCGAATGCCGCGGATCCAAACGTCGAATCTGGTTCGCCGGAGCTTATAACACATTAAGTACAACAACACAACGGAAGAAAATGAATATATAATTGATACAACAAATGGATACAATATCTTTTACAACAATGATACAATGAAATGTTCAACACTATCAGGGATACAAGACAATAGCGGAAAAGATATCTTCATCGACTCCAAGAGAAAGAGAGAATCCAATAGAATGCATCTCTATTTCCAAAGCTCCAAAGGTCTTCAACTACAAGCTCGAACCACCATCAATGTTGAAGTGAAGCAAACTCGATCCCTATGTGATTGCCAAACCAAAGACTCCAAAGATTGAAGCCTATCGAATCTATATCTACTATCTGATTACCTGACTCTAGGCTGTCCGTGTGGAAAATTATGGCACCCAGAGTTTAGAAAGGGAATAATAAACTCTAGGTCAGTCATAGGACTGGAGTGAGCAAACAAAAATAGTTTATCTTTATCAAAAGTAAAAGTATTTAAAGGAAATCCACAATGCTTTTTGGAAAATGAAACTACTATAAGGCCTCCCAGCACACACAATGCAATCGCATAATTGGAGGAGATTTCTCCTTATGATAGTCAAACATACTTGATACGCAATATCCTTTTGATATTGTTATTAGTGCATAGTGCATAAAATCTTTCAAAAGTATAATATTAATCTTAGCCAGTATAGGTACTTTATATTATGCCTGCTATAGCTACCATTTAAGAATGGCAGGTTATACAATTGCAATCGTAAAGGGCACGTATTGATGATTGGATTTCCAACAAATGGCCAAGCAAAGGAACTTCCTGGGCCACATGGGTAAGCCTCTGAAGGGACTCTCCGAGAACTTAACAAGCTCTTTGCCAACACAAGGCCAAGTTACCTCTGTAACTAGGTAACTACTACACGAGTATGCCATCCCCCGGTCGTTACCGACCTTTATCCGAGGATCCTCAACCACAAAGCAACAACCACAAAGTAATAAATTTACAGTAACCACATATGTTAAATATCTGGGCTCCATACCATGATACCACCCTTTTCTAGAAGGAAATGGACATACCCTCAGGGGGCGCTACCCTCAAATAACCTTACTGCATCCTTCCTGTTTCGACCATTTTTGGGTTGTGAGGACCGATGAAGTCTCGTCCACAAAGCTACGCTTTTCACAAAAGCCATGCTTCGATCAACACATGATCAACAGCACTTCGTATGCCACATTACCAAATTGGGAATATATCACTAGTAACCATCAACTACATAACCTCTGAGCTCGTACGTCTCAGAGAAGGGTGTTAAGCTAAGAGAATAAATTCTCCGCCACCAAACATAAATGCATTTGATAGAAACCAGCTTTACATCTCAAAGTGTAACGTCAGACAAATATCCATACAAGTCTTTTTCGGGTTCGAGCAGAACCGAAGGCACTTCAAAAGAAGCCCTTGCAATCCAGATAATTCCTAATCACAGACGGACTCCCCATCACAAAGGGTGATCAAATTTCTATACTGGGGCCATTCGGTGCAAAGACATTCGACAGGTCATCCTTTCGCTTTCGAAAATATCCAGTCTTCACCACCAGTTTTCAAATGCAATCCATAACGTCCTATCATTATTCGGAATGGTTATATGACATAAGGTCCTCTCCCGACTAAACCGAATATTGAGCGCTTAATTTAAAAGCATATAGATATATGGGATCTTAGTTAAGTCACAACTTAAAGCCCAAAACCTTTCTTTTGAATGGTTTAAACAAACTTCCACTTTTAATCTTTTAAACAAAAAGATTCTCTTTACAAAGTTCACCAATCTTTCACAAAGATTCATTTATAGCTTACAAAAATATTTCAATTCCAAATTTTTTATACAAAAGATACACCTTTAAGGTCCTCTTCAATTTGAAAACAAAGTTCACCAATCTTTAACAAAGATTCATTTGTAGCTTTCAAAACAATTCCATTTCAAATTTGAAACCCTTTCAACAAAAACTAGAAATCCTTTCTTTATTTGAAAGATATTATCATATGAAAACAAATACATTTTGTTTCGGAAAAATTTGATCAAATATACCCAAGTTATAGCCTTTAAAAGTATAAACCAAAGAATCAACAAACTGCCGTATTGTTGGCAAGTCCTCTTTGAATTAAATTCAAATTCCCAAAACAATAAATTTAAAATAGTTTTAAATCCATATATAGATATTGTATCAACCTTTCAAACCATGATTTCCAAAATAATTTCAAGTAATATTTAACAAGATATAGTATATTCAAAACTAAATTTCAATTTCAAAACTTCCCTTTCAAAGGCTTTCCATATTCGATCCAATTCCATTTCCAAAACCATTTGGATTCAAAATTCAACTTTTAAACAAAATAATATTTAAATTCAAAATATTTATGACTTAACCTATTTCCTTATGCAATCCATATTTGTGTGTGTGTGGTGCAGTCCAGGGGTTTTACACAATAATGCAACATCATCAATCATCACATTCTTTAGTCCAAACACACTACCATGTAGCAATATAATCCAACATCGGTAATGAAACTAGTGTGCTCTTGATCGGGAACGTGCATCGGGATTTGATTATATCTCGAGTAGGCATCCATGAAAGGTAGCAATTCTTGTCCAGCGGTTGAGTCCACCAGCTGGTCAATCCTCTGAAGGGGAAACTGTCATTTGGACATGCCTTTTTCAAGTCTGAGTAATCAATGCATGGTCGCTATTTCTCATTCGCCTTTTTCAAAAGTACTGGATTAGATACACACTTAAGGTAAACGGAGTCGCGAATAAACTCATTGTCTTTGAGTCTATCCACCTCCTCTTTAGGAACGGCGGATCTCTTTGGATCAATGTCGCATCTTTTTTATTTCACCAGGACATGCCTTCGGTTGATATTCAATGCATGGGTCGCAATGGCAGGTGAGATTCTACACATGTCAGAGCGAGTCCAAGCAAACACATCTAGATTCGCTTAGAGAAATCCAGTAAGTTCTTTCATCATCGGAGGGCTGAGCTATGATCCGATCTTTAAGACCCGTGATGGGTCATCCTGGCTAACAGTGATGTTAATCGTCAGCCCAGCCGGTGCAGCCTTAATATCTTTGGGCTCCTCCTCATCATCTAATGGATCAATATCTCCATAGAACTGACTGTGGCGCCCGAGCCAAAGCCCAAGCGCTAGTTATCAATCTTTAGTAGCTTGGATGCGGATAGTCTTGTTTCACGCCCTTACCTTTCTCTTTGCATTGAGCGTCCCTCAACTCGGCTACATAACTGGCAAGTCCAGTAACCTGATCACCGTAAATAACTCCAACACCAATATCTGTCGGAAAATTTAAAGTCAAAAACGGTGGGGCAAGGGTTGCCCATAATTCGACTAGAGCCGGTCGGCCTAGAAAAACGTTGTAAGGAGAATCAACATCTAAAACAAAGAGTGGCAATATTTGCACACTCCTACGGTCATGTTCTCCCAACTCTATAGGTAATTCAACATAACCAATGGCTTCGGTTGCAGCACCGTTAAAACTGTGTAAGCGAGCTTTAGACAGCTTCAAGTCCTTGGATTCTATTCTCATCTGATCATAGGCTGTTTTGAAAATTATATTTACAGAACTTCCACAATCAATCAATGTCCTTCTCACCAAAGCGGGGCCGATCATGGCCGAAACGACCATAATCGATCGTCGAAGCATCCACCTTGTCTGCATCTCTATTTCTAAATATAATATCATCTTCCATTATATGTTGTTGTTTTGCTGGAGCTCCATCTTCTGTATTCAAACAATATCCAAAATCCACCTACTTAATCACATTAGCATAGCGCTCCATCTCATGCCAACTCTTATTTGTCGAGTGTGGTCCTTCGACTATTGTATTTATTACTAATCTTTCACCAGATCATGCAGGCTCCTCAGCCCTGCACGATGCTTGTCCTCCGTTATAGTCAAATGACCTATGTTCGCCATCCTATAGGGTTTTTACAAATTACTACAACACCTTTTCCCGAATAAGCTTTTCGATAATATCTTGGAAATTCCTGCATTCATTTGTTCCATGTCCATAGCATTCGTGGAACCGATAATATTTTTCAGTTTGTTTCTACTTCTCTATCGATTCTTTTAGAGGCGGCATCCTTTATTGCATGGTATTGCAGGTAGACAAACAGATATTCTCCAAGGACGTATTTAACGGCGGGTAAGTATCGTACATCGAAATCCTAGGCATCCCTCTTCTAGAATCCCTCTTTCATTCTCGGCCACTTTCTCCGCCTTTCTTTAGCTAATTCGGCTTGTTTTGGACATTCACTTGAACTTTTCCAGAGCTATCATCAGACTGCTTTACTGCAATATTACACTGTATCCCCTCTCCGCTCAATCCTGCAACATTCTTCTTCCTGTAGGACCCGGCTTCCTCCTTTCTCAAATATTGAGCCGCTTTTGTGTAAAAGAATTCCAACATTATAGATTTCTTGCCAACCAATCGCCAAAATTAGATTCTGGATCTACGCTCTCATCA
This sequence comes from Allium cepa, assembly GCA_030765085.1. NCBI lineage: Eukaryota > Viridiplantae > Streptophyta > Magnoliopsida > Asparagales > Amaryllidaceae > Allium > Allium cepa. The sequence continues at coordinate 225,670,826 of CM060928.1, forward strand.
CGGCCATCAATATTGCATGGTCATTCAAATTACTAATTTCCTTAATAGATGTATGAAATCTCTCCTAATAATCTTTCAACGATTCTTCTGGGGCCTAGATTATGCTGGACAGGGACATTGCATCCTTAGGGTGAGTTGTGTGCGTTCTGAAGTGGTCCACAAACCTGGTTGCCAAATCATCGAATCTAGAAATTGATCATAGGGGTAACCTTGTGAATCACATCATTGTTATTCCAGAGAGAGTTATGGGAAAGATCATACACTTTTTTGCTTCATCTGCTCGTGCGGAATCCCTCATAGGAGGGCATCGACGTCATGTTGAATCCTTGGATACTCCACATGTAGAGCATTATCATCGAATAAGGTATGGCTTTGTGAAATTCCCCACTCATCATTCGTAAAGCACAGGCTTTCTCTCACTAACTGTCTGACTATAGCCGATAAGTTCAATGTTTGGATAGTTGGTGCCGAGCGGAGGGCGTGCTCCACCTCACATGAATGGTCTGGTTGATGTCTATGGGCTATTCCATGCCTTCTTGATTCACCATCTTCCTGGTGTATATCTCATAAGTTCACATCATCATTGTTACGGGGAAGGATTTGGCCAACATTTAATTGAACTCCAACATCCAAACCAACTGAATAGCTCTACCTTGATTCCCATGATGCATGGGTCGGTTCCCTCATCTGGGGGATGGATTAGTACCAGTTCTGATGGAGGGATCAACATTAATCCTAGCAGACCATGATGTTCTTCCGGTTGAAGCGAAGTTTCTGTGTGATATTCGTCTATTCTACGATGCCTATGCCTGTGATACTCATTTGATCAGCTAGAACTCTCCGATGTCGAGTAAGGAATGGGGTCCCTCCTAACTTTCCCTCGTTGCTGCTTGTTGAGTTGGTTCGTTAAGTTGATATTGGTCTGAATCGATTGATTTAATTGTCAACGGCTCTCCATCAACTCTCACATTAGATTCTAAATTCAGCTCTCATAATAGAATCAGTGGGATTATGGACTTCAACTAGTTCAGCATTCACATCTATTAGTTGATTGCTTGGGCCTCCTTGCTGGATGCTAGCATTCTCATTTCCTTCTACATTTTAAGAAGTAGATCTAGTGTTCCTCACCATTGTTGATAGCTTCACTTAGATTTTTGCAAATCTGAGTAGAACGAGCAAACTTCCTGAAGATAACTATGGATCTCCTTCAGGGTATTTATGCAATCCAGTAGCAAAAAAGGGTCATAATAGGATGAGAATCAAGGTTCTCAGTGAAGCACCAAAACTTTGTACCTAAAATGGTGATAAACACCCATGAATAGTTTCTATAGAGAAGTAAGTGAAGAAGAGAAAAATTAAACTGAAGAGATGAATAAGTAAGAAACAAAGAATAATCGGTAATCAAAAACACAGAAGTTTATAATGGTTCGGCGTTGTATGCCTACATCCACTTTGAAGATTATTCTTTAATAGTCTCTTATGAATCTAATTACAAAAGTAGAAATAAGTTAGCACTTAATTATAATAGAGTCTTGAGCAGCAAGCAGCATAAAAATCCCGAGAATGACCCATCAAGCCAGTATTTATAGATGGATGTGAACAAATATCTCTCTAAAATCTCGGCTGAAGGACCTTCAAAACCATATGGGCCTACTAGAGGGATCGCTAGACCCAATTCCCAAAGAGGAGGGATCGGTATTGATCCCTTCTTTGGTTAATTTTGAAAAGCGATCTCTATGGTGGCTTCCTCATGCAAAAATATGTTTAGCCTACAAATTTCATGTCATTTGGGTCATTGGAGCTATTGCTTGATCTTTGATTAAACATGGATTGTATGCAGTTTTTTACCGATCCCTCTAACCTTGTCCTTTTAATGTGCGATCCCTAGGGTAGGTTCTCTCAGGTCCTTATATCTCGCTCTTTAAATTTCATAGGCATTGGACTTCTAGATCTCTAGATAATGATTTTTTTTCCACAAGAATGCTCTTGTACTTTGAGACATGTCGATCCCTCTAGTTGGAGCCAATCTATGTTGATCCCTCCCATGTATTGATCCATATTTCAAACTTCGAACATTCCACATTGCCCCTCTATCAATCCCATTCGGTCCTAATTTCATATGATCATCTGTACTTGACTTCTAGACCCCATAGTCATCACTATAGAGTCATCATCCTTGATAGCAATTGAATCTAACTCATGCAATCGGTTTATTGTAGCCGGGCTAGAATGCTGAATAACACTTGCTCTCCAAAGTATGTCTTGTGATGAACATGACATGCTTCGAATCACAATAGGTTAGAGTCTTCAGAAAGATGTCTATCCAGCTTCCTCAATATTTGTTATCCCTTTGTCGAATTATTTTTCCAAGGTGTTGAATTTCTCATTGATCGTCATGACACTTGGTCGATTTCCTATAGTATAAATCCAGAGCTGCGCTCCAACAGTTGATACATGTAAGTCCAGCCCCGCAAAACTAACAACCTTTAGTTATTCGGTCCCGCTTTTAACTTGAAGGCCTCAGGTTTGATTTCAATTCCTTTCGATTCAGAAATTGAAATTCTCAGTCATATACGTGTACGTTTGTATACACGTTCCTGTTGTTGGCTCCCGAACATGTTCGTACGTTCACTGGTCATCGCCAACTTTCTCTGCATTTTATATGTTCTTGTTTTTTTATAATTTTCATGCTTATATTCATTTGCGTGCATGTTCATGACTGATCCTTCACTCTGCATTCTCCATTTTTTTTTCTTTTTTTCCCTTTTTTAGAAGCATTTGTAGGGATCGACATACATTTAGCTAATCCCTTTTCTCTCACCCTATTTTTTATGTGCATGATAATAGAGATCGGTATGCTTTTAAGTAATCCCTTCTTATCTTAAGCAAACATACAGACATAGGTCGTTCCCTTGCTTCCATATATAAGCTAACATTCCATTCCTCTACTTTTTGTTCATTCCTTTCTTTTCCATCTACTCTCCCATGACCAAACTCCCCTTCCCTTCCACATGACCCTCACTCTAATCAGTAAATCCATCTTCCTACTTAATTTTAGATCGTCTCTCCACCTTCCAGTCGAACCATAACCCAATCTTTTTTCTTCCCACAGTTCGTCTTCGCTATATATATAGGTAAGCTTCCTACTTTGCTTTTGATTTTAAGACAAGGCAATGGATTCTACTCAATCGATGATGACTTGGTCTGTGACATAGTGGATGGCTGATGGCACAGATTGTTTGGGGAAGACAAGGTGTGTAACGGAGTAGGATTGGCAGAATGATGAGGGAGGAAGAAGGAGAGAGAGTGGAGGAGGGATCAGTAGAGTGGACTTACGAAGGTGGATCAGTATTGGAGGTTTAGACATATATCGGTCCCTAATTTGATCACTTCGGAAAAGGATCGGTATGGAGGCTTGAATGAGAGGATGATGAAGTAGAGGGATCGACTTGCTTTTTTTAAGTAGAGGGATCGGTGTATTGGAGGCCCGATGGGATCGACATATTTGTAGAGAGAAAAGGATCACCGTCCTACATTTGGAGAGAGGGATCGGATGGGTTGATTTGGGATATGGATCAGTTGATATAGGTCAGCACATACGATTTGGCTTAAAGGGTTTGACATATATGTTTTTTTTGAATTTAACTTGAAACCTAATACAAAATTACTTATTTGAGCAATCACTACCAATCTACCTCAACGAACTTGAACATATGATGGCGATGAACAATAGAACTAGCATATTCACTATTGAACTTGAGATTGAATAATCAAACCCTTGAAACTTTCAATATGAACTAAAACTTAGCGTATGGACTTGAATGAAAGATTTCACACTTTGGTACGTCGATAGTCGATTCTAAAGCTTTCACAACTAATCAATTTCTTTTCCAATTGAGACGCGCTCAGCGATGATGGTCACTGGTCGAAATCCAAAGTCTCTTCATTTGACTTCGTTTTCTTATTTAAAGTTGTTTATTTCTTTTATACACTACACAACACTCCACTAGCTCACACTTCGCATAGGGGAACCGGTAGACTTTTCTAATCTCGATTATCTAATGAGTACAATTAACATGGACTTCAGATGCTCGAAGTGTTTAGCTGTAATATCCTTCGGACCAGCCTTGCAACATAGCAATCCCAAAGCAGTGTAAAGTTCCGTGACCATATCTGTTAGGCTTTCTCCTAGTCATCAAATTGAAAAAACAGGAGTTTTTGGCCAGTCAGCCAACCTTTTTTCTGATGTTCCCATCCTCATTGAGGAAGATATAAGTCATGCGCATGATGCTTTAGAAGGTGTTATATTTTAGATAATCCAACAGATTCTCAAACCTCGATAATATGTGGGGCTGCCCTTCACAGGCTATGTTTCATGCATGGAATTCCATTCGAAGACATCATGGTTCTTTCAATAAATGATAGGGATCACTCGCCCTTAGAAGGGTATGCAGCATGCAACAAATTCATGTGCTGGGTTGGATGCGTACCGCCTTTCAATTCTTTTATTCGAGAAATGTTAAGATATCGTGGAATAGCTCCCACTCAACTTCATCCGAATAGCTACGTCTTCCTTTATGGAACTTTTTTGTTGTTCATGAGCATTTTGTTTTGCTCGCCAACTCCTAAGGACATAAGGTTTATTTATAACTTTAAATACGGTCATGAAGTCCTTCCTATGTTTTCCTAGAGCCTTCACCCAACTGCCAAGTCTTAACGGGTGCTTAGAATATACTTACTCTTTTCAAACATGAGTGGTTCTGCGTTTGGTGTCTCACTGGCTTTGCAAGGCGATGGTGGAAGGATGTAACGATTGTCTTCGCTTCACTCTTAAATCTGTTAAGCCAAGTCATATTTTTGAATCAACAACATCTTAAATATCTACAGTGTCCACCCAAGTCCCGAGGGCAATAATTTTTCAAGAGCGATCTCTGCAATTTATGCCAACCCTATCGAAGACAGGGACATTAGACTTCTCATTGCAGACAAGTTGTTATCTCTATTCGGGCTATTGGAAGAGGGTCATAGCATTGGGCTCCCTAGAAGTGTTGCATCACCGAGAAACATTATAGAGCAAGAAGGAGATGTCAACAACCCTTTTATGCCCCCTATCGAGGGGACTTAGGATGACGTTGAAGAAGGCAAAATTTAGGATGCCCAGACCAATGAGCCCGGCGACGTTGATGCAAGCCTAGGCAAGGTGCCTGTGGTCGAACTGCCATAAGGTGCGCAATCCCAAATGCCAACCAAGAGAAGGAAGAAATTGACATATCAACTTTGCAGAAGAAAATCTAATAAGGATCAAGAATTTATTATCACTTCTACTAACGAAGATTCATCTTTCCAACACGTAGAAAGTTCAATGAAAGGATTTTCAACTCTTCAGATCCTCGATGACATTATGACTTATGACTTCCTAAACACCAACATCGAGGGGCTCAATTCTCCTACCACGAGTGGTAATGGCATTCTTCCTACTGATAGAGGAGAGAAAAAGCCTATAAGCAAGGCTACAGCTACTGGTCTATCGAAGCGGCACTAGGATACTTACAATCACGTGCACTCCATTACATGCTCTTCATCTATTTTTTGTATAACGGTTACTTATATATATTCTTTTGGTCTTTGCATGTGTAATAACTTAGTCTCGAGCTTTTGATCATCTAAACGGCACTTCGATGCATTATAAATTTGGCCACGGCTCAAAATCAGGCAGGCGTAGGGAAAGAGACGACGGCCGAGAAAAAGTCGTCGTTCAAGGGAATCTTCTTCTTCCAAGCGAAAGTCCCAGTCTCAGTCATTCCGCCTGGAAGATCATCCCAATCTTCCGGTTTATATTGGAGATTAGAATTCCTACCAGGGACCTTAAATTTCCATATCACACGAGCACTACTCTGGTTCCTCCAGCTTTAGGCAGTCCTACGACAACAGATCGAGCAAGCGTTCAATTGCCACTTCCGATCAATCTTTGCTGACCGCTGCTCCTGATACTTCCACAATGGAGAAATTAGTTGAACTTATGGCCACTTTCATAAAAATCTGTTTTGATAGACTTAAGTTCCTTCCCTCAATTTATATGATCCTAGGGCATGCTAAAGAAAGCTCTCTTGCATGTGTTAATGACGTTTTCATGCAACATGAGTCATTCTAGCACTTAACGGAAAAGATCTCCGAGGTTTCAATCGAGCGACAACGTGAAATAGATCATTTCATGCTAGGGTTAATCCATGATATAGATATATCAAGAACCAAGATAATGAGATATCGGAGTTGACAATAAAAATAACTGTGGTAGAAAAATGTGCCAAGGAAACGTCTGAGCTAATGAGTCATTTGGAAGCTGCATATAAGAAAGAACTTGATGTTCCCCTCAACCGCAGTGGCACACTCGCTCTGGAAAAGGACTCCTTGCAAAAGAAGAAAGATATCTTGGTTCGCTGCATTGAGGAGCTTCTTAGGAAAGAAAAAGAAGAAAAGATTGAGGCTTAAGAAGAATCGCAGAGATATTGCGAAGCGCCCATTGAAGCCAGGAGTCTAAAAATCAAACTTGATTAGAAACTTTCTAAAATAGAAGCCCTCAAAGAAGAGGTGAGAAGGGCAGGCCCCAAGGAGATGATAGAACAAATTGAAGCCGGGGTGGAGGATGCTAAAGAGTCTGGTCGGAATTAAATTAAGGACATGTTTAATCCCCTCATCATCGAATACAACGCTAAAGTCCTTAAAGAGCTTTCTTGGTGAAGGTTATCTTAAGTCACTTGCTAAAGCTTGGGAGTATATTGTCGAGATGAAAAAGAGGGAGATGTGCGAGTTAGATGAACAGAAATTAGTGTAGGAAATCCTTTACGGAAATGAACCGCTAAGCCTTGCCACCGCGAGACTCTTATATTTTGACATTTTAGCGCCTTTCGGTAAAAGGAAAAACAACGTTGAATTCTCGATATTTGATCCCAAGGGCTCCTCTTCTTTCCAAGAAGCTAGAGCGTTAGTTTCTTTTGGCCAGGAGCAAGATTTGAGTTATGATTCGGATAAACCCGCTTACCAATTTAAAGTGCAGACCCCTATTCTGGAAAAGGGCACTACAGCGACAACAAAGAGCCTGCCGGATGAACTTTAATCTCCACTTTTTGAGTGGTTTTGTTCTTCATGCCTAACGGTTTTATGTTTATCTTCTTGTTTTAACAAATCTGTAGGTCTTTCGAGTCCCGATCAAACTTCTAAAAGTGACGCCTCCATGGAGCAACAAGCGATATCAATAGAGATTCCGGGGGCCATCGATGTTCCAGGGTCCGACGCTCGAGTCATCGGAGCACTCAACGATGATAAGGCTGATGAGTTGTTGTCCATGAATGAATCTGATAATGTTGTGATTACCGATGCCTTCAAACACACTGGTGAGATCAGCATGAAGGAGTGCATTAAGAAGGAGGAGTTACTGAAGAGAAAAGCCAAAGCTAAGCCCGCCGAGGTGGACATTAATGATCCAAATCTCGTCCCACTATTAGTCGATTCCTAAAGAACTCCCTCCAAACTTTGAACATTCTCCCACCAATGGTGGTAAAGGATCAAGGAAAAGAACAAGAAGAAGTTCAGATGGCACCATTCCTGAGAAATCCAAAATGGGGAGAAGACAAAAGAAATAGCCGTCCCTTTGGCTTGGTGTGTACGTAGTTTGTACAGCTGTTTTTTTCTTTGTTAGTTGTGGTTGTACGAGTACAACCCTCGGTTTTTGAATAAACTTGTACCATATTTTTGAAGCTTACCACGTGAATAAAAGTTTTTGTTTTCTAGTTGAGCACTCATGTGTATAGTTATTCAAGTAGTTGAACTATTACTTTTAGTTATTCAAGTAGTTGAACTATTACTTTCCATTCAATGTATTTGTAATTCGTTGTTCATCAATTCTAACAATCCACTAGCTCAATCTCAAGGTCTCCATATGGTCGCGGCCTTAAGTTGCATCAAACACTGGGCTTGATCCTTAGTGTTATGCCTTCAAATTTAGTGGTTTGAGCAATTATATTTTGCCCCCGATCTCATGTTAAGGTAGTTGGATAGTGGATGGTCGAACTCCATCCTTAGTGAGTTTCTACTACTCCTGTCGATTTCAGGCTGGAGTTATGGAATAGTGGATGGTCGAACCACACTCATCTATTTATCTATACTTATATCCACACTCTTAGGATAAGAGTTGGTTAGAGGGTGGTCGATTCACACCTAATTTATGTTTATGCTCAAGTCCATACTCTGGGGACTTAGAGTTAGTTTACCGATAGCCGATTCACACTTGATTTATGTTTATACTCTAGTCCGCACTCTGGGGACTTAGAGTTATTTTGAAAAGATGTCGGATCATACTTTCCTTAAATTGATTACTTTTCTCCCACGGTCCAAGGTTTGATTTAGCGAGCGATCGGTCGCGTCACGATCGCTCTTTTTTTATTTAAGTCTCATCGTTCGGCGGGATTTATTTGATCATTAGATGGTTGAGTCACATCCATTCCTTATTACATACCCTGTCCATTAGGTTATGAACAAGAGTTATCAAATGAACGGTCGGACCACGCTCGTCTTTTTTAGTTGCATTAGGAGCTAGCATAATTGTTAGTTCCAACTCTAGGAACCTGTTCGGATGTATCGACATCAATCGGTTTCGTAATGTAACTAATACATAATGCTACAAACATAATCATAAAGGAAGTTCAAAACTTTGTCTACTAAATGGAAAGGAATGACGTAATTTGTCTTATTATATATTTGGAAAGTCAAATGCTAAAGAAAATTCTGAAAGAAAATGCAACTGAATGAAAAAAGAAATAAACTAAATGAAATAGCATCGTAAATGCTCGCTATTCCATGTCCTTGGGAGTGTGATACCATCAACAGATGCTAGCTCGAATGTTCCCTCTCCAAGCTTTTATTCATTGACATATGGTCCTTCCTAGGTTGGATTCATGTGCAACAGGGTAGGAAAACCCCATTTCAAGACAAGATTACCAATTTTAAAGGTTCTAGGTTGGACTTTAATGTTGTATTATCGGGCGATTCGGTGTCAGTGCGCAGCTACCTTCAAATCAACTTCCTTGCGCTTCTCATCTATAAAATCTAGAGATTCCAAAAGGAGATCTTTATTCATTTTGGGATTGTAGTAAGTTACTCGACGAGAAGGAACTTCAAACTCAATAGGAATAATGACTTCGGAACCGTAAAAAGGGCAAATGGACTATGGCCAGTCGCAGACTTGTGGGTGGTCCTGTAAGAATATAGTGCTGTCAGGAGTTCATCCAGCTACTTGCATCTAGCCTTTTCCATATGCTTCTTCAGAGTGGACTTTGGAATTTTATTCACAGCTTCAACTTTTTCATTCGCTTAAGGGCAAGCATTGTTGCAGACCTCTTTTCAATATGATACTTCTGACAGAAGTCTTTGAATTCAGCACCGTCGAATTGAGTAGCGGGATTTGTTACAATAGCTCATGGAAGACCAAAACAACAGGTAATGTTTCGGATAATGAAGTTGATTGCTTTCTTGGTTGTGATCATGGCTAAAGGTTTTGTTTCGGCCCTTTTGGTGAAGTAATCAACTGCGACGATAGTGTACTTCATACCACCTTCAGAGATCGGTAAGGAACCGATGATATCTATACCCCACATAGCAAATGGCCATGGGCTGACCATTTGCGTGATTTCTCTTGGTAGAGCTCTTGGAACTTTTGCATATATCCCGCACTTGTCACATTGCCTTACATAATCTGCAGCATCTCGATTGACAGTTGGCCAATAATACCCATAATGGAGTATTTTCTTTGCTAGAGTATGCCTACTGGTATGATCGCCACATTCCCCTTCAGGAACTTCCATTAGGACCCGTTTATCTCATCATGAGCGATACACCGAAGTAGGGAAACAGAAAAAACCTATATATACATAACTCCTTCTTATATATATATATCATGAAGCTTTACAAGGACTTTTTGTTTTTCATTCCTTTCTTCAGATAGGACTCCCTGTAGCAAATACTTTTTAATCGTAATCATCCATGATTTCCTCTCAGGCTCCATCTGTAGTACCTGCTCGATTTCTATCAGGTTTATACTCAGGGAATTTAATACTTTGATTGGAACCAAGCCCATATTTTGTGCATCCCCGGTGATTACAAACTTTGCCAATGAATCAGCCTCTCTATTTTGATCCCATGGAATATGTATAATGTCATAGCACTCATATTCAGTTAACAACCCTAGGACATGGGTAAGGTGAGCAAGTCGTTGTCCTTTAGCATGGTTATCTCCCCCTAACTTTCTATACTACCAATTGTTAATCGCAAAAGATTTCAAGAGACTTTATTTCCAGTTCTCTGTCGAGTTTAAGTCTAGTAATCAGAGCCCCATACTTGGCTTCGCTGTTTGTTGCTGGGAAATTAAGCTTTAAAGCATAATAAATCGACCAACCTTCGGGAGTTACAAGCAAAATTCTAGCTCCAAAACAATGATCATTGGATGCTCCATTAGTATACAATTTCCACCATATGATAAGGATTTCGTTGCTCTCTTCTACGAATCATCCAGCATAGTAAATTCTACTATAAAATATGACAGTGAATGACCCCGGATAGCCCTCTGATGGAGATAAGTGATATCAAATTGACTAAGCTCGATATTCCACTTGAGTAAACTTCCAGACGTCTCAAGTCGCTGCAGCACATGTCATAATGGCTGGTCGGTGTAAACATTGATCGGGTGTGCGTGCAAGTATGGGTAGAACGTTCGTGATACAATCAGCAAGCAGTATTCCAGTCTCTCTATTTTTGGATAGTTCTTTTCAGCTCCCATCAATCGCTTGCTGATGTAATAAACTGACCACTAACTTTGATTCTCCTCGTGAAGCAATGCAGCACTTATAGCATGTACCGACACGACCGAATAGATGTATAAATCTTCATGAACCACTGGCTTCGATAAGACGGAAGCCCTCTAAGTGGCCCACCAAGGCTCGAAATGCGTCCTTATAATCCCATGTCCATTCAAAAAATTTTTTTCCTTTCCCAATCAAGTCAAAGAAAGGAATGCATTTATGGATAGATCTGAAAATGAATCAGCTTAAAGCAAGAAACCTTCCCATTCAGACTCTATACTTGTTTGATAGTCTTTCGCACTTGGATATCGCATATAGCTTGAATCTTCTCAGGATTAGCTTCGATTCCATGGATGTTAATATTAAAACCCAAGAACTTCCTTAATTCTACGCCAAAAGAACACTTCAAAAATTTAATTTTCACCTTGTTATGTCGAAGGATGCCGAACATTTTGCCAGGTCTCTAATGTGTCGCCTGATCATCGTGACTTTACAAGCATATCATCCATATATACTTCCATCTTTTTTCCAATCCGACCTTCAAACATCTTATTGACTAAGCGTTGGTAAGTCACTCCTGCAATCTTTAGTCCAAACGTCATTACCACATGCAATATAATCCAACATCAGTGATGAAACTAGCAAGCTCTTGATCGAGAATGTGCATCGAGATTTGGTTATATCCCGAGTATGCATTCATGAAAGTATTAATTCGTTCCCCAGGATTGAGTCCACCAGCCGGTCGATCCTTGGAAGGGGAAACTGCCTTTTGGGCTTGCCTTGTTCAAGTCTGAGTAATTAATGCATGTTCTCCATTTCTCATTCGCTTCTTTCACAAGCACAAGATTAGATACACACTTAAGGTAAAGGGCATCATGAATAAACCCGTTGTCTATGAGTCTATCCACCTCCTTTTTGGGAGTGGTGGATCTCTTTAAATTAATGTCGCGTCTTTTTTATTTCACCAGGACATGCCTTGGGTCGATATTCAATGCACGGCTCGCAATGGCAGGCGAGATTCCACACATGTCAGAGTGAGTCCAAGCGAACACATCTTGATTCGCTTAGAGAAATCCAGCAAGTTCTTTCACCTTCAAGGGGTTGAGCTATGATTCGATCTTTAGGACCCGTGACGAGTCATCGTGGCTAACAGTGATGTCAATCGTCAGTTCAGCCAGTGCATCCTTGTCCCTTGGGGCTCCTCCTCGTCATATAACGAATCTATATCTTTATAGAAACGACTGTGGCACCCGAACCAAAGCTCAAATGCTAGTTGGCAATCTTCGGTGGCTTGGATGTGGATAGTCTTGTCCACACCCTTACCTTTCTCTTTGCATTGAGCATCCTTTAACTCAGCTACATAACAGGCACATCAAGTCACCTGACCACCATGCACAACTCCAACACCATTATCTGTTGGAAAATTTAATGTCAAACACCATGGGACAAGGGTTTCCCATAATTCGACTAGGGTCGGTTGGCCTGGAAAAACATTGTAAGGGGAATCAACATCCAAAATAATGAATGGCAAGATTCGCGCTCTTCTACAGTCATGTTCTCCCAACTCTACAGGTAATTAAACATAACTAACGGCTTAAGTTGCATCACCATTAAAACTTTGTATGTGAGCTTTAGACAACTTTATGTCCTTGGCTTTTATCCTCATCTGATTATAGGCTTTTTTTAAAATTATATTTATAGAATTTCCATAATCAATATATATCTTCTCACCAAAGCAAGGCTGATCGTGGCTGAAATGACCATTGGGTCGATCGTCGGAGCCTCTACTTTATCTGCATCTCTGTTTCTAAACGTGATATCATGTGCCATTATATGTTGATGTTTTGTCGAAGCTCCATCTTCTGTATTCAACCAATATTCAAAATCCACCTGCTTAATTGCACAAGCATAGCGCTCCATCTCATGCCAACTCTTGTCTGTCGGGTGCAGTCCTCCGACTATTGTATTTATTACCAATCTTCCACCAGTTCATGAATGTTCCTTAGCCCTACATGGTGCTTTTCCTTAGTTGGTGGTCAGGTGTTCTCTATCTACCACCCCACAAGGTTATTGTAAATTATTGCAGCTTCCTTTCTCGAATCAGCATTTCGATAATATCCTAGAGATGCCTACATTCATTCATGCCATGTCCATAGTATTCATCGAACTGACAATATTTTCTAGTTTGTTTCTACTTATCTATTGATTCTCTTAGAGGCAGCTTCCCGTATTGCATGGTATTTGCAACGATAAGGATTTTCGACTCACGAAAGTCGACATTAATACGTCCACTGTATCAACTGCCGAGCAATCGAATGCCGGAAAACCGAACCATTAGGGTTAAAGAAGAGGTAGAAGATAGAAGAAGAAAGAAAAAGCAACGGAACAATATCAGAATCTCACAATCGCAGCGGAACAACATATAATAGATAAATGAATATCTTTAAAACAAAGAACTATATTAGTTATTACATTACATCACATTACATTTCATTATCAGAGTTTACAACAACAAACAGCAGAAAAGAAATACTATATACTAGTTGATACGCAAAGCCATCCAGCCTACTCCTGATCTCCACAGCAACTCCTGAATTCCAGAATGACCTGATAACCTGACTCCAGACTGCCCATGTCGAAAATGATGGGCATCCAGAGTTTAGGAAGGAAACAATAAACTCCAGGTCAGTCATGGGACTGGTGTGAGAACTTAAAACCGTTTATCTTAAAAATAAACAAATAAATGTTTTTAAATGGATTCGCAATGCTTTTGAAAATTGAAACTACCATAAGGCCTCCCGCACACACAAACAATGCAAACGCAGAATCGAAGGAGATTTCTCCTTATGATAGTTAAATATGCTTGATACGTAAATTTCTTTGATATTATTACTATAGGTGCAAAGTGTAGGAAAACATTTCGAAAGTATAATATAAATCTTAGCCAACATACGACCATTATCGTATGCCTACTATAGCTACCATGTTCAATAGAAGGTTACCGCCATAATTCCATGGCAGGTTATACAACTAAAACCGTACAGGGCTCGCATTGTTTTGATTGGATTTCCAACAAATGGTCAGGCCAAGGAACTTTCCATTGCCACATGGGTACGCCTCTGGAAGGACGCCTTGAGACACCTAACCGGATCTTTGCCAACACAAGGCCGGCTACCCCCCTTCTCGGGGAATAAACAAAACCTCAGATATGCCACCCCCGGTCTTTGGGACCTTTATACGAGAGCTCTCTAAACCAACAACATCACAAAGTAATAAAATACAGTGTCCACATGAGTAAGTATCTGGGCTCCATACCATGATACTACTCTTTTCCAGAAGGAATGACCATACCCTAGGGAAGCTGCCCCTGAAACCTTGTTGCATCTTTCCTGTTTCGACCATTACCGGGTTGTGAGGTTCGACGAAGTCTCGTCCATGAAGCTATGCTTTTCACAAAAGCCACGCTTTGATCAACAAATGATCAGCAGCACTCAGCATGCCACATTACCAAATTGGGAATATATCGCTGATAACTTCAACTACATAACCTCTGAGCTCGTACGTCTCAGAGAAGGGTGTTAAGCTAAGAGAATAAATCCTCTGCCACCAACAGAAATGTATTTGAAAGAAATCTGCTTTATATCTCAAAATGTAATGTCAGACATTACCATCCATACAAGTATGTTCTGGGTTCGAACAGAATCGATGGCACTTCCAAAGAAGCTCTTGCAATCCGGGTATTCACAATCCCGATCGGACTCCCCGTCACAAAGGAAATCTCCATACCGTAGCTATCGGTGCAGAGACAATCGATAGGTCATCCTATCATTCTCGCAAATATCGGGTCTTCAACACCGGTCTTCAAATGCTATCCATTACGACGAATCACTATTCGGAATGGGATTCGTGACCAAAGGTCCTCTCCCGGCTAAACCGAATAACGAGCGCTTATTTTCAAATAAGTGTAGCATTCAAATTCAAACAATTCATAACAAATACCCATTTAAAGGTAAATATTGGTAGTCGGTTATTTAACTATCAATAGATTTGCACAATCATCACCAAATTTCAAATAATTTTCCAAATTATTTATTTTCCAAAAATATCTTTTACAAGATAATCCGTAAATTTGTTTCCATACTTTAAAAATAAATCAATGTTTATTTTTAATCAAATTCCCCTTTCCTTTATAAATTCCATGGTGAATTTAAATTTCCAAAATATCTATTAACATACGATTCCCAAATCGATTTCAAATATTCACTTTCAATTTATCTTTAAAAGATATAATTTCAAAACATTTCACTTCATATTGGAATACATTCCCATGCTTATTTAATAATAAGTAATTCACAAATATATTTATTTTCAATACTTAGAAAATATTCAATATACTTAAAACACGATTAAGTATAATTTTATTCTTTAAGGAAAACATTCTCCTAAACACATTTATTTGAGTCAAAACGAATGTTGCGTAAAACATCGTTACGACAACCCAAAATCACTAGTACAGGGATTCGAAATTAAGATAGATATATATAAATCCCAATACTATATAAAACATTTCCTTTCGAAAATCATTTACCATAACAACAGTGTTATAGTCCACTATTTCCTTTTATTTCTCGAAAACGTCTATTTCAACAATAAATGTTGAAATCTATGGTTTCGATACTTAACACATTTTAAAAAGAACTTCAAATCGTTTTAATTCTATTTAGAAGATCACTTCCTAAAACATTACTTTAATATATTATTCACTGTCCAAAATCGTGAATATACTTCGTTAACCAAATTCAACATTTTCTACACATTTAATTAAAGGATTATTCACTGTCCAAAATCGTGGATATATCTCCTTTAATAAGCTATAAAAATTAACTTATCAAAATAAGTCGATTTCGGATTTATAAAACAATGTTTATAAATTCCATTTATATATATTTTATAAAACTTCAACTTATAAAACCCCTTAATTAACAAATTCTATTTATACCTCATTTAAATGCCTAAAATCCAATTTGTAAGTCAATTACTTATAAATCTTTTATTTTACAAAATCTATTCATTTTATAACTTCACAATTTATAAATCTATAAATTTCATTCACTTATGAAAATCCATTTATACTTCATTTTAACACTTATAAAAACTCGTTTTATAATTCCAATGCTTTTAATTTATAAATATCAATTTTTATAAATCCTTTATATAAACCATTTATAATAATTCAAAAATCCCAATTTAAACCATTTTACAAATTAATCAACTACTTATTTCAAAAAAATCACATTTCGGTTATATTTCACAAAAACCATAAATTTTATAACATAAAAATTATAACGTTTATTTATTTAAAATAAATCAATTCCAAAATTTAATAAAAATGTATACTTTCAAAAATCACTTGAAACTCCTTTTAAATTTGAAAATCATCACTTCAACACTTTTAATTTTCCAAAATAGGCCCAATGCTGCAACAGCACTAAATATAACAATCACGGCATCCAAACAACAAATATCAATATGATAACAGAATATATCACAATATCTGTAAATAAATCAATACGGGTGAGGAATCCAGTTGGATCCCTCCAACCTGTTTCCCTGTATCCACAGATGCTAGCACAATACGAATCCCGTTCCAATACGGAATATCGCGGTATATGGGTTCATATAATATTATCCGCTATTATGCGGCGCAATAGGGTCTCATCCGCTATATAATGTGGGAAAATCAACTCCAAATACATATATAATACCAATTCCACATCAAGGTGAAATATCACGGTATATGTTTTTAATAAATAACATCCGCTTAATATACGGCGCATAGGGTCTATTTCAAAACAGTAAATAATAATTTATCATTCAAACATACAATCAAGCAATTTTAAATCTAACTATATAAAATTTAAATCGAAACAATTTCGATTGAGTGAGAAGTTCTCACCTCGCTTTCAATAACAATCGCAGTGCTTTATTTCGAATAAAGTTAAACACGCATTTAATTTTACCCAAAAATTTCACTAGCTCCAATCAATCCCAATCCTGCTCCATCGCGTAGTGTTCATCCATACGATTCCAACGCAAGTTGTTTCGTCATTTTTCGACCTCGTATGAACAAGTTACACAGTTTTAAAGATTATACAAATCAATTAACATTTTATTTTTAAATTTTAAAACCTAAATTACATCAAGGCCGTTGCTTATAGAAAATAGGATCTGGGCCGCTCACGTTCTTCTTTCCTCAACATCGTTCCCAGGCTTATTCGAATGCGACCGAACCCAACAACACCAACCCTCAACTCGTCGTCAACCACCATTGCTCGACCGGAAATTGACCGACTTCTGCCAAAACACGCGCCTATGCCCTTCTGACCTCCGTGCCTCGTGCGGCAACATCCGGTGCCACCACGGCCTCAAAAGTTGAGCACGAACTCGGCACGTTTGAACCCAAATTACCACCCCGTCGATCTACTTTACTCGATCATGACCGTCCACTTTGTAGAGCTCGAAGATCTGTACTATTTTCCTGTAGGAAGTTTTCGACAATATTGATTAAATCGTGAGGAATCAAGAAGAGAAGCCTGATAAATTTCAGCCATTGAAACTGTAAATGGCGGCTGGGTTATAAAATTAGGGTTTTGGTGAAAATATGAGAAAGTGAAGTCCTTTTATAGAAAATTCGCCAAAAATCACTATTCATCCGGATTTTCCGAACTCCAAATCTCGCGCGGTGACCGGCGTTTCTAGGGTTTTACCCGCGTTCCGGACACGATGGAATAGATATCGAGAGCCAATTCGATCATATGTGCAAGTTACGGAGATAAACGATCAAGTTTAAACTAAATCAGTTAAATAAATTTCTATGCGTTTTGCCTCGCCTCGGATAAAGCGTAAACCCGATTGATACGAAATTTGAAACCGTACAATAATATAACATTACGGATCCGATGAAACTGGTTTCGTTGAAATCTGAGACTGTTTGAAAAATGACTATTTTTTGCCGTCAATTAAATATTAAAATATTCAATTTTCACAAATTAACTTTTAATTCAATTTTAAAAGTTCTATAACATCATTATAACTCCAATATGATTTAATACAACTTTATAAATTGTTTCTAATCACATTAAACCCAATTTTCAATTTTTTCTGTAATTTCAAATATTAAATTATCGGTTTAATTATCCAATTAAATCTAGATATTCGAAATAAAAATTTATTTGACTTACAAATTTTACTTATTAATATTTAAATCAATTAAATATACGAATTTCAAATGACAGAAATTCTGGGTCGTTACAAACTTCCCCCCTTAAAAGAATTTCTTCCTCGAAATTACCAAGTAAGAAAAAGTTACAGAATCCACTAACTTTTCAAACATCCATTCAAATTAAATTTCAAATTCATTTAAACATTTTAATTTTTTCAAAATCCAATAGTTATACTTCTTACAATAACTTTACTAAGTTTTTAAATCATACTTAGTTATCTTTTCAAAACCAACTATCGTTTAACTTTTCACTCCAAAATCAAAGTTATAGTTTTCAAAATTTTCCACTTTTTCTCAAAAATATTCTAACGCTTTAAATTTTCAGAAAAATTCTCCATAGTCTCCTTTGCGCGGCTTGATCCGAAAAAAAGGGCAATATATATATCACAAATATACATCTCATCAAAGTAATGAGGCATCCCGTAGGGAAAAAAATGTAAAAGTACGATATGTAATCCGAGATATGTACCTTACATATTATTAGCGAGCATATACGGCTAATATAGCACGAAAGCGAGCTCCAAAAGCGAAGCAAGCGCAATCCGCACCTATTAAACACTCAACAATAATGAGAAACATGCATATATGAAAGTAATATCAATATACAACATATATCTGAAGCAACAACAGTATGTGCCAATATAGCAAATGAAATCAAAAGCAATAAATTCAACCATCAACCAACTATCATCCAATTAGCATCCATAACCAAATCAATATACATTCATTTTTCATTAATATTCAATGAATTGGTTTTCCAATTTAAATCACATTTGATTCATTAACATTGGATTTACTGGCATTCATTCATATTCAATTTCAATTAGTTTGCATTCACTAATTCATATTCAAGTTGGTTCACTTCCAAATCAAATTCAATTCTATTTAGATTTACTTACTTCCACAATTACTTTAGCTTTCAATTTCATTAATTTAACTTCTTATGGATTTCTATACAATCAACTAACAACAATCTAAAAATCAATATATATCCAATACAACCAAATTCATTCAATTTGGTTCATCACTTTTAATTAGCTTTGATGAATTAACACTTACATCCATTATTTCATATCGATTTATTTACATTCAATTCATTCATAAGTTCAATTGCTAATTCATTTAACCACAAAAGTTGAATTTCATTACATAACTCAAGTTCTTATTCTTTAATGACTTCATTTTATTAATTTACTTCGATACCAAAATCAACTTCATTCAACATCACCAGATTCCATTTGAAACATCATTTGTTTAACTTAACTTAAATTTCCCCTTATAAATCCAATTCAGATTCCAATTCTAAAGTAAATCCTATTTAACTTTTAATTTTGGAAAATAATTTCCAAAATAAACAGGATTCAACATTTTCATTTCATAGTTCAAATTCATTTTTATTTACAACTCATATTTATAAATATATTCACATGGTTTCACTTCTTATATATAAGATTTTTTTTTCACAATTGTAAATCACATCAATTATAATTCCATACTTATAATTCTTCGCTTATACAATTTATTCTTTTACAATTGTTTTTATTTAGATTATTCAAACATCCTTTAATTAACTTATATATTCTTACATTTTCAACGACCAAATAATCAATTTATATACACATTAATAATTTTGAAAAATTATTCCTTTATATATAAATATAATCAAGGTAAAATTATTTCATTTACCCAATTTAAAATGATACTATGTCGGTTTATCTTGTTTAAGAGTTTAGAAACCCCTATCTACGACAGTTAGCTAGACTGCATCGACCAGAATCTATAAACAATCAACCGATAAATCAACACAATACAAAACAATTTCATATTCACTAACAAATACGCGCTCATATCTATTACTACACTCACACTCATTCTAGAGTACTACTGACTCTATCTCTAATGAGTAATTGCCAACAGAGCCAAGGTTGTCGCTTAACCATATGCTCTGATACCAGATGTAACGATAAGGATTTTCGACTCACGAAAGTCGACATTAATACGTCCACTGTATCAACTGCCGAACAATCGAATGTCGGAAAACCGAACCATTAGGGTTAAAGAAGAGGTAGAAGATAGAAGAAGAAAGAAAAAACAACAGAACAATATCAGAATCTCACAATCGCAGCGGAACAACATATAATAGATAAATGAATATCTTTAAAACAAAGAACTATATTAGTTATTACATTACATCAGATTACATTTCATTATCAGAGTTTACAACAACAAACAGCGGAAAAGAAATACTATATACTAGTTGATACACTAAGCCATCCAGCCTGCTCCTGATCGCCACAGCAACTCCTGAATTCCAGAAACCTGATAACCTGACTCTAGACTGCCCGTATGGAAAATGATAGGCACCTAGAGTTTAGGAAAGAAACAATAAACTCCAGGTCAGTCATGGGACTGGTGTGAGAACTGAAAACAGTTTATCTTAAAAATAAACAAAGAAATGTTTTTAAATGGATTCGTAATGCTTTTGAAAATTGAAACTACCATAAGGCCTCCCGCACACACACACAATGCAAACGCAGAATCGGAGGAGATTTCTCCTTATGATAGTTAAACATGCTTGATACGTAAATTTCTTTGATATTATTACTATAGGTGCAAAGTGTAGGAAAACATTTCGAAAGTATAATATAAATCTTAGCCAACATACGACCATTATCGTATGCCTACTATAGCTACCATGTTCAATAGAAGGTTACCGCCACATTCCATGGCAGGTTATACAACTAAAACCGTACAGGGCTCGCATTGTTTTGATTGGATTTCCAACAAATGGTCAGGCCAAGGAACTTCCCATTGCCACATGGGTACGCCTCTGGAAGGACGCGCCGAGACTCCTAACCGGATCTCTGCCAACACAAGGCCTGCTACCCCCCTTCTCAGGGAATAAACAAAACCTCAGATATGCCACCCCCCGGTCCTTTGGGACCTTTATACGAGAGCTCTCTAAACCAACAACATCACAAAGTAATAAAATACAGTGTCCACATGAGTAAGTATCTGGGCTCCATACCATGATACTACTCTTTTCCAGAAGGAATGGCCATACCCTAGGGAAGCTACCCCTGAAACCTTGCTGCATCTTTCCTGTTTCGACCATTACCCAGTTGTGAGGTTCGACGAAGTCTCGTCCACAAAGCTATGCTTTTCACAAAAGCCACGCTTTGATCTACAAATGATCAGCAGCACTCAGCATGCCATATTACCAAATTGAGAATATATCGCTGATAACTTCAACTACATAACCTCTGAGCTCGTACGTCTCAGAGAAGGGTGTTAAGCTAAGAGAATAAATCCTCCGCCACCAACAGAAATGTATTTGAAAGAAATCTGCTTTATATCTCAAAATGTAATGTCAGACATTACCATCCATACAAGTCTGTTCTGGGTTCGAACAGAACCGAAGGCACTTCCAAAGAAGACCTTGCAATCCGGGTATTCACAATCCCGATCGGACTCCCCATCATAAAGGAAATCTCCATACCGTAGCTATCGGTGCAGAGACAATCAATAGGTCATCCTATCATTCTCGCAAATACCGGGTCTTCCACACCGGTCTTCAAATGCTATCCATTATGACGAATCACTATTCGGAATGGGATTCATGACCCAAAGATCCTCTCCCGGCTAAACCGAATAACGAGCGCTTATTTTCAAATTAGTGTAGCATTCAAATTCAAACAATTCACAACAAATACGCATTTAAAGGTAAATATTGATAGTCGGTTATTTAACTATCAATAGATATGCACAATCATCGCCAAATTTCAAATAATTTTCCAAAATATTTATTTTTCAAAAATATCTTTACAAGATAATCCGTAAATTTGTTTCCACACTTCAAAAATAAATCAATGTTTATTTTTAATCAAATTCCCCTTTCCTTTATAATTCCATGGTGAATTTAAATTTCTAAAATATCTATTAACATACGATTCCCAAATCGATTTCAAATATTCGCTTTCAATTTATCTTTAAAAGATATAATCTCAAAACATTTCACTTCATATTGGAAAACATTCCCATACTTATTTAATAATAAGTAATTCACAAATATATTTATTTTCAATACTTAGAAAATATTCAATATACTTAAAACACGATTAAGTATAATTTTATACTTTAAGGAAAACATTCTCTTAAACACATTTATTTGAGTTAAAACGAATGTTGCGTAAAACATCGTTACGACAACCCAAAATCACTAGTATAAGGATTCAAAATTAAGATAGATATATATAAATCCCAATACTATATAAAACATTTTCTTTCGAAAATCATTTACTATAACAACAGTGTTATAGTCCACTATTTCCTTTTATTTCTCGAAAACGTCTATTTCAACAATGAATGTTGAAATCTATGGTTTCGATACTTAACACATTTTAAAAACAACTTCAAATTGTTTTAATTCTATTTAGAAGATCACTTCCTAAAACATTACTTTAATATATTATTCACTGTCCAAAATCGTGAATATACTTCGTTAACCAAATTCAACATTTCCTACACATTTAATTAAAGGATTATTCACTGTCCAAAATCGTGGATATATCTCCTTTAATAAGCTATAAAAATTAACTTATCAAAATAAGTCGACTTCGGATTTATAAAACAATGTTTATAAATTCCATTTATATATATTTTTATAAAACTTCAACTTATAAAACCCCTTAATTAACAAATTCTATTTATATCTCATTTAAATGCCCAAAATCCAATTTATAAGTTAATTACTTATAAATCTTTTATTTTACAAAATCTATTCATTTTATAACTTCACAATTTATAAATCTATAAATTTCATTCACTTATGAAAGTCCATTTATACTTCATTTTAATACTTATAAAAACTCGTTTTATAATTTCAATATTTTTAATTTATAAATATCAATTTTTATAAATCTTTTATATAAACCGTTTATAATAATTCAAAAATCCCAATTTAAACCATTTTACAAATTAATCAACTACTTATTTCAAAAAAATCACATTTGGTTATATTTCACAAAAACCATAATTTTTATAACATAAAATTTTTAACGTTTATTTATTTAAAATGAATCGATTCCAAAATTAATTTAATAAAAGCATATACTTTCAAAAATCACTTGAAAATCATTTTAAATTTGAAAATCATCACTTCCACACTTTTAATTTCCCAAAATAGGCCCAATGCTGCAACAGCACTAAATATAACAATCACGACATCCAAACATCATATATCAATATGTTAACAGAATATATCTATCTGTAAATAAATCAATACGGGTGAGGAATCCAGTTGGATCCCTCCAACTTGTTTCCCTGCATCCAAATATGTTAGCACAATACCAATCTCATTCCAATATGGAATATCGCAGTATATGGGTTCATATAATATTATCCGCTATTATGCGTCGCAATAGGGTCTCATCCGCTATATAATGCGGGAAAATCAACTCCAAGTACATATATAATACCAATTCCATATCAAGGTGAAATATCGCGGTATATTTTTTAAATAAATAACATCCGCTTAATATACAGCGCATAGGGTCTATTTTATCATTCAATCAAGCAATTTTAAATCTAACTATTTAAAATTTAAATCGAAACAATTTCGATTGAGTGAGAAGTTCTCACCTCGCTTTCAATAACAATCGCAGTGCTTTATTTCGAATAAAATTAAACACGCGTTTAATTTTACCCAAAAATTTCACTAGCTCCAATCAATACCAATCCAGCTCCATCGCATAGTGTTCGTCTATATGATTCCAACGCAAGTAGTTTCGTCATTTTTCGACCTCGTATGAACAAGTTACACAGTTTTAAAGATTATACAAATCAATTAACATTTTATTTTTAAATTTTAAAACCTAAATTACATCAAGGCCGTTTCTTTTAGAAAATAGGACCTGGGCCGCTCACGTTCTTCTTTCCTTAACATCGTTCCCAGACTTATTCGAATGCGACCGAACCCAACAACACCAACCCTCAACTCGTCGTCAACCACCATAGCTCGATCGAAAATTGATCAACTTCTGCCAAAACACGTGCCTATGCCCCTCTGACCTCCGTGACTCGTGCGGCAACATCCTGTGCCACCACCACCTCGAAATTTGAGCATGAACTCAGCACGTTTGAACCCAAATTACCACCCCGTCGATCCACTTTACTCGATCATGACCGTCCACTTTGTATAGCTCGACGATCTGTACTATTTTCCTTTAGGAAGTTTTTGACAATATTGATTAAATCGTGAGGAATCAAGAAGAGAAGCATGATAAATTTCGTCCATTGAAACTGTAAATGGCGGCTAGGTTATAAAATTAGGGTTTTGGTGAAAATATGAGAAAGTGAAGTCCTTTTATAGAAAATTCGCCAAAAATCACTATTCATCCGGATTTTCCGAACTCTAAATCTCGCGCGGTGACCAACGTTTCTAGGGTTTTACCCGCGTTTCAAACACAATGGAATAGGTATCGAGAGCCAATTCGATCATATGTGTGAGTTACGGAGATAAATGATCAAGTTTAAATTAAATCGGTTAAACAAATTTCTATGCATTTTGCCTCGCCCCGAACAAACCGTAAATCCGATTGACACGAAATTTGAAACCATACAATAATATAACATTACGGATCCGATAAAACCGGTTTCGTCGAAATCCGAGATTGTTTGAAAAATGGCTATTTTTAGCCGTCAATTAAATATTAAAATATCCAATTTTCACAAATTAACTTTTAATTCAATTTTAAAAGTTCTATAACATCATTATAACTCCAATATGATTTAATACAACTTTATATATCATTTCTAATCACATCAAACCCAATTTTCAATTGTTTCTGTAATTTCAAATATTAAATTATCGGTTTAATTATCCAATTAAATCTAGATATTTGAAATAAAAATTTATTCGACTTACAAATTTTACTTGTTAATATTTAAAATCAATTAAATATACGAATTTCAAATGACAGAAATTCTGGGTCGTTACAGTATTGCAGGTGGACAAACAGAAATTCTCCAAGGACATATTCAATGACGTGTAAGTATCGTACATCGGAGTCCTAGACTTCCCTCTTCTAGAATCCAATTTTGGTTCTCGACCCCTATCTTCGCCTTTCTTTTACTGATTTAGCTTATTTTGGACATTCATTTGAACTTTTAGAGAGCTATCATTAGACTTCTTTACTACAATATTACTATGTACTCCTTCTCCCCTCGGTCCCACAACATTCTTCTTCCTAGAAGACCTAACTTCTCTCTTTCTCAAATACCTAGCTGCCTTTGCATAAATGTGTTTCAACATTGCGGGTGGCTTGCCAGCTAACCAATCATCAAAATCAAATTCTAGATCTATCGCCCTCGTTACGGCTATCAATATTGCATGGTCATTCAGATTATCGATTTTTGTAATGGCTTTATGAAATCTCTCCAAATAATCTTTCAACGATTCTATTAGAGCCCGAATCACGTTGGACAGGGACATTATATCCTTGGGGCGAGTGGTGTGCATTCTGAACAGCTTCACAAACCTTGTTGCCAAATTATCGAACCTAGAAATTGATCATAGGGGTAAACTTGTAAACCACATTGTTGTTATTCCAGAGAGATTATGCGAAAGTATCTAAATTTTTCTACACCATTCGCTCGTGCGGAATCCATCAGCCATTCATATCTCATGATATGTTGCCTGGGGTTAGTTTTTCCTTCATAGGAGAGCATCGATGGCATGTTGAAGCTCCTTGGATACTCCACATGTAGAATACTCTTAGTGAATGAGGTATGGCTTTGTGAGCTTCCCCAGTCAACATTGGTCAAGCCCTGGCTCTCTCTCACTAACTATCTGACCATAGCCGATAAGTCTGGTGTTTGCATAGTTAGTGCCAAGCGATGGTCGTACTCCACCTCACATGAATGGTCAGATCGATGTCTACGGGCCATTCCACGCCTTTTGATTCACCATCTTCCTGATGTATATCTCATAAATTCACTTCATCATCATTCCATAGAAGCATTTGGTCAACATTTAATTGAACTCCAGCATCCTAACCAACTAAAGCAGCGCCAGCTTGATTCCCATGATGCATTTGTTGGTTCCCTCTTTTAAGTTATGAATTGGTACCGATTTCTATGAAGGGATCAGCACCGAGTGATCATGGCAAACCACAATGGTCTACCGGTTGATGCACTGAAGTTTCTACGCGATATTCGTCTGTTCTTTAATGCCTATTCCTGTGATACTCAACCGATGAGCTAAAACTCTCCAATGTCGAGTAAGGAGTGGGGTCCCTCCTAGCTTTCCCTTACATCTGCTAATTGAGTTGGTTCATTAAGTTGATATTGGCCTGAATCTGTTGATTTAATTATCGATGACCCTCCATCGCCTCTCCTGTTGGATTCTAAAATTCAGCTCTCATAATAGAATCGGTGGGATTCCGAACTTCAACTGGTTCAGCATTCGCACCCATTAGTTGTTTGCTTGGGCCTCCTTACTGGATGCTAGCGTTCTCATTTCCTTCCATGTTCTGAGAAGTAGATCTAGTGTTCCTCACTGTTAACCCAAAAAATGGATTAACACCCTAGATTGAGTGTGAAAGCACCAATATAGATAATCAGTAGCGCAAATCTTATATAAACAACAAATAAAAGCAGAAATAAAAAAAGAGACGCAGAATTTTTATAGTGGTTCAATTGACTCTGGCCTACATCCACTTTAATCAATCTTTATTATGATTATACAAGTTGAATATATCCCTCTAGATATCAAATAGTTAGTCCCCAGATCTAAGTTACAAAGAGTTAGAATAAGTCACAAGTACAACGCTTGGCTGAAGATTCATAGTAATCCCCTTGATGACTGTTGTGAGGGAGAATAAAGTTAAAGAAGCAAAGGAATTTCAGTAGAGTAATGGCGGCTCTCTCCCCTAAAAAAGATCCATCTATAGTTGCAGGCATATTTATAGGGGAATTCAATGAGTATTGGGGCAGAAGTCCAAGTGCAGAAGAGTTCGGTTGTTATGCCAAGTCATCACCGAAAATCTTAAATCAATCTAAGTCATTTCTATGGCTTTTTAGCTATCCATAGAGGATGGATCTCTGGCTATCCATCAACTTTTCATATTATTTTACCAGAAGCCTTTACTTAGTTCTACGAAGGAGCTTGAAAAGTTTAAGCGCGGTCTGATCTATCTTGATGGATCGCTAACTATCCATAGGGGATGGATTGCTAGCTATCCATCCACTTAGCATATTTTTCAATGATCTTGTTTGGTTATTTTCCTATGTTCTATTTAAGTATCATGTCCAAATATCAAGTCATTTGGAGTTAGTTTGATAATCCATCTTCATTAGTCATCTGGTCCAAAACAATCGTCCATAACTCGCTCAAAACTTTACCAAACCAGACGAAACTTTGCAGGTACTCAACAAAGTTACATTAACATTCTTACTTATCTATAGATGAAATAAACATTACCTCACTTAGATATTCTATAGCTCGAGTTTGCTCAAAACTATAGGTATGTAAGGTGCTATATTTGTATTATAAATGATGGAGAGCTATAATATATGAAATTCATAATGTAAAATAATTTTGTAGAGTATAATCGACTATTTAAGG
This sequence comes from Allium cepa, assembly GCA_030765085.1. Taxonomy (NCBI): domain Eukaryota; kingdom Viridiplantae; phylum Streptophyta; class Magnoliopsida; order Asparagales; family Amaryllidaceae; genus Allium; species Allium cepa. Next base: position 225,698,583 of record CM060928.1, read on the forward strand.
GAGATGGGTATAACAAGTATAACTCACGATATCCTCTTTCTTTTATATACATCTGATGTATACTCTCCTAAGTGTCATTGGTTTCAATTGTTTTAACCTTCCATTTTTCTTTATGTATATAATACACACACACATTTAACTATTATAACATTTATAATTTATTAAGTTATATATATACACACTTTTATTAATTAAACAATTTAATTAACTTATGGACATAACCTGTATATTTACTTATTTAAATTTAAAACAATTTTAAATTTCATTATGTAATTATTTAATTTAAAACAATTTTAAATCTGTTTTATAATATTAAAAAAAAGATATTTGAATTAATCAAAGATACAAAAACACTTCTGAGTCTTCCACAAGGTTCTTAATTAGAGTAATCTTCTCCTTTATTTAAGCACATTTTCCTTTGACAACCATCTACTTTGACTTTTCTAAAAGAAGTGCCTAGGTATTAGTTAATTATTCACACAAACATAACGCGGGCTCTGAAACCATTGTTGTGTAAGATGCACTAGTAACAAGGTATAAAAAAGTGAATTCCTAAAATTTTACCTTTAAATTGCCCAAAATCTTATTTCTTGTTTGCGTAAATAATATTTTTTATAGTAAATTAAACTAATATTTAATTAATAATAGGATTTTGATTATATTTAACTTAATTAAAATATTTATTTATTATTAATGTTTAAAATAATGTTTATTAATAATCCATATGAAAATAGATTATAATGTTATTTTAAATTTATAATTAAATATTTCGTGACGCCAATATTTATAATATAATCTTTAGAATAGTATAAAAAATAAACCATCCCAAGAGTTCAAGAGGAAAAATGATCGTCGTGTCATGATCAATAAGACGTCATGTGTGATATTATGTAATATAATGTTATAAAAGAAATTACATAAAATTATACTTATAAAAATTTTATTATTATTAATTTTTCAAAATTTTCACCAAGCTAAAATTTTATAAAATATTTATATTTAAAAACAATGTGTATATATAATATATTATTTTGCTATAAATAATTGCATTGAATAATACATGCATTTATGTATGATATATATGTATGCGCGCTATACATTTATCAATTTATTTTCAATGATCTTAAATTTCAAAACAAAAGATTTGACTTACAAAAAATAATACACGAACATAAACACAGGGAAGAAGTTGCAAAAAAGTTTAGTCTCAGGGACAACAAGTTCGCTTTTTAGTCTGAAGGACACTTTGAAGTGTAAACAGAAAATGATAGTTACAACTATCATTCTGTGATTTACACTAGATGGTGTCCTTCAGCCTAAAAGGCAAACTTCTTGTCCTTAAAACTATTTATTTTTAACTTTTTCCTTTAGACTAAAAACCCCAAAATAATATCTATAAATTGCAACCGCCACGATAAAAATATATAATTTTATTGTCATTAATATTTAGTTTGGTCGGAATAGATACAAGTTGAAAATTTCAAAAAAATGAAGTGTTGAATTTGGTTTTGACTTTATGATAAAATAAAATAAATATTGTTTTTATTTATGAGCTAAGATCCAAAAGTAAAAAATAATTTTTTTATTAAATATTCATACTGATACTTAGTATGTACGTACGTACGTACATACATACGTATGTATGTATGTTGCCTGTGTGTGTAAATCCAGATATCTAAGAAAGTAAACAGTTAAAAAATAATTTATTTATCGAGAAAACTGAAAGCACTTGTTATTAGAAAATTTTACATAGCTTTTAACCAGACTTGAATGATTAAACTAAATCAAATAATGATAGAGAAACGTATTCACAGACTTGGAAACCATCATGAGAAGGCAAAACAAAGAGCATAAGAAAAAGATAGCCAAAAGTTGAATAATTTTTCTCAAGTCTGCTCCTCCCAAGTTGGGGCCGAGTTGAAGTACAACCAATGAAGAGCAACTGAGCAAAAGCTTGAAGGAAGGAATGAATAAACAAAATTGAAAACCAACTTCAAGTCAAGCTTGAGCCAAATCTCAACTCGACCAGAGTCAACCTCCACTCGATACTAAGTTGAGGAGTAACTCTCTAGTCCGAGTTGTGGTGCAGGGTTGCATTGGCTGTGAGATTTTTGGGGTGTGTCTTGCTGAACATGGACAACATGCGTGGTAAATTTCGAAGCTTATTTTGGTGATTTTCATCTATAAATCGGAGGAACTGTGCATTGGAAGGACTTCTTTTTTGAATTTTTGTTCTCATCTACTCTGAATCACTATAAGACTGATACTCTGGTTGTAAAATATACTTTATATGACCAAGTATAATCAATAAAAACTGATTAAGTGGACATATGCCAGAGTATTTGCCGAACTACTATAAAAATTGTGTGTTCCCTCTTGCTTTTGCTCTCTTTTCTTTGGTTATTTTCATATTTCACTCGATTGGGTGTTTATGACATTTTTGGCGCTTTCACCGAGAACACTAGGATTTAAGAACTTGAAATTTGATTTGGAGAAGATTAAGGTGCCTAATACGAGAGCTATTGTTCGAGGATGTCGGTAGGGACATAGGAGCAACCAGGAGGTATACTAGAATTCAAATCCATCAATCTATGTGACTAGAGAAGAGATAGGGAGTAGAAATGCAAGACAAACTAGTAGCTCAACATGAAGAAACAATGAATGGATTTTTCAAAAGGATAAAACAGCACAGAATGGCTAGAGTTGCTGAAAACCAAAGTCAGAGGCTAGAAGGCAGAATGAGTGCATCAAGAAACGGAGTGGAAAGAGTTGGAGTCAACTCCGCGGGAGAGCCACAACTCGGCACCAAGTCAAGCAGATAAGTCGATCTTGATTTAAGAAATCTAAAGGACACGATTGATTTGAACTTAAAATGGGTTGGAAAGTATTAGAGATGATGCTAAGCTATAGAATAAAGAACGAAATGTGAATGTGCAGTAATAGGAGTTGGAACCCGAAGTTCCCCGTAGGTACGGGGGTAGGGCGAACATATGGATCGAAGACTTCCATTGAATGATAATGACAGGATTGCTGAGATGATAAGACGAGTACCAAGAAGTGAAACCTAGGTCAAAGCTTGGAGGATATGAATAGAAAACCATTCATCCCCAAACATATGATATGCAAGGAATCCACTTGATTTAAAGCTACAAATGGTGGAGATGTAAAATGGAAGGATAGATCCAACTATTCACTTGATGTGATATATTCGACATAATGAAGTGTTGAGTGCTTTGGAGGAATGATGGGATGGTGTTTCTAATTTTACTTGATAGATTTAGCAATGATGTGGTTTTGTCAAATGGAAAATTGGTCCATTTGCACATGGATCGAATTAGTATGAAAGTTCATGAGGTAATTCAAAGTTCATATAGCATGATCGAAGAATGTAATGATGTTTTCAAGCATGAAGCAGAGGCCCAGTGAGACCCTATGAAGTTATTTGAACAGATTCAATGCAGCAGCTGCTGTAATGTATAAGCCAGACACATCAATAGTTATGATGATGATGGTTTCTAGAGTCGCAAGTATGACTGATTTCAAGATTACTTAGGAAAGGGATCCACCAATGGATATTGCTAATTTTTATTACTAAGCTAAAAGATACTTGCATTAGGAGGACGCTGAAGCTAAGAGTTCTAAATTGAATGTTGTGGATAAGGGAGGACCATCCAAAATAGGATATAGAAAGGATAAAGGAATGCGAAAAGCCAACAATGACTTCAGAGGACCAAAGCGAATGAAGAGGGAGCCAAAATTTTCCTCTTAGACTAAATTAACAGAGACCTCGAAGAGGATATCTCAATACTAGGGAGGAATTTCCAACAAAACCAACCAAAAGAGAGCCTATAGGTATGGAGAAAATATCTGGAATTTTTTTCGCATTCCATGAGGTAGAAGGGCATGAAACAAATGACTGTAAGCATCTACGAGATTTGATTGAGGAGCAGGTTCATAACAACAGTCTACAATAGTATGTTAGGAGTCTACTTATGATAGCATTAACTAAAGTGGTACCACAGAAGCGACCACTATCTATAGTGGATATATCTGGATACGGCCATGGATCAGGCCAAGGATGATGATCCCATGATTAGAATGGATTGGAGTCAGTTTGATTTATGCTCTTTGTTTTCATTTTAAATAATGGTACGGTATTACTTCAAGCCACTTACACGTGTAAGCGATCTCACTCGATCTTAGGGCACACTCTGAGTTGGAAGTCTGGAAGTAATACTTGATAGGACTAGATGTTTTAATGTTCCATGGTTTTTTATTTGAACTTTATGAATGAATAGCTGATGGTTCTTTGGACTCGAAAATCATTTGAACAAGGTAACTGATATTGACATTATTAAGAGATACCAACGGAGCTTGATTACACCTTAAAAACTGATATATATATATATATATACACACACACACATATATTTGAAAACATATATATAGGCAAGGATCGGCTACACCTCGATTCCTCCTTAGTTTTCACTAAATATTTCAAATTAAATAATATAATTAGTGGGAAGAAAAAGAAAGTGGTATTATTTAATTCAGAATCTATGCTGGAAATCAAGAGGGATTAGCAGCATAACCGAATAGAGGTGTAGCCATTCCTTTCCCATATATATATATATATATATATATATAAACCAACTTGACATGGAACCCCTGACCGAAGAGAAATAGCGATGAACCATGAAGTATGAGTTCCCTTCACGGAGAGTGAGTGGATGGACTTGTACGGATAACAAGTCTCCTCAAGGAAGAGTGAGTTGGCGAAATTGCTCAGAAATTGTGTCCTCTTGTCGGAGAGCAAGCAAATTAAGCTCAATCAAGATTAACGATTATACAATCCAAAGAGATTAGATACTGGACTTTAGGGTTTGAACGCCTCCTGATTTTGAGTGATTTGATAACGATTCATGGATTATGTTATTGCCTTGATTTAGTTAGACTCTATATAATGGAATGTTAGGTGATACAGAATGATTTATAAGTGACGCTCCAATCGATGACAATGTACACCAATGATTAACGATGCCTAATTCCACAATATGTACTATGACAATGAAATCCTTGGAGAACACGAGACGATAATGATATCGATTTATGATATAATAATCCTGGGTAAACACCAGATAATATTTACATCGATCTATGATCATTTTATCTTGGGTGAACACGAGATGACCTTAATTTATGATATGCTATATAATAGTTCTGAAGGAACATGGAATATTAAGATTTATGACTAACACTTAAGCAAGGACTCGATTTCTTAGTTATGATGGTGTAAAATGACCTTTGATTTATAGGTGAGCCCAAAGGAATTGAATGATTCACCACGATTGGTCTAATTGATGCCAAAGAGCACAACTGCCAATAATTGAGCACTTCCAATACTTGTTCTTGAGCATAGCACATCTTATATTTATAAGGCATACTTTAGGGGCAAAGTGTTATTAGAAAATTTTACACATTTTCGGAACATACTCGAACGATTGAACAGAACCATGGAATGATAAAGCATTGAATTTGGATACTTTGAAAACACATGAGATAGCAAAGAAAGAAGCATAAGAAAAAGATAGCAAAAAGTTGAACAGTTTTCTCAAATCGGCCTCTCTCAAGTCAAGGCTGAGTTGAAGTTCAACCAGCAGAGAACAAACGAACAATAACGTGAAGGAAGGAATGAAAAAATGAAGTGCAAACCAACTTTGGGTCAAGCCTGAGCCAAACCTTGACTTGGCCTGGGTCAACCTCAACCCAGTACTGAGTGGAGCATTACAACTCGGGTCTGAGTTATGGTGCATTGGCTGGTTTGGCCACGATATTTTAGGGAAGTTTCATGCCTGAACATGGAGAATATGCGCAACATATTTTAGAGCTTATTTTGGCGATTTCATCTATAAATAGAAAGAACCATGCATTGGAGAGAGACATCAATTCTGATTCTTCTTCCTCGACTATTTTGAATTTACCGTTCGACGCATGCCTGAGTTGTAAAATATACTTTGAAGGAGCAAAGTATAATCAATAAAAATTGATTAAGTGGAGGTAGGCCAGAGTATTTGTTGAACCACTATTAAAATTGTGTGTTGTCTCTTGCTTTTACTCTCTTTTCTTTGATAATTTGCATATTTCATTCGATTAAGTGTGTGCCACGTTTTTAGTGCAAAACACATTTAGAATGATTTTATTTAAGCATGTTTATATATAAATAGAATAATATATATGTATAATAAAAATATTCGAATCTAAAACTTATTATTTTTTAGCATAAAGTAATAAATATATGTATATTACATATACATGCATGTATAGGCTAATATAGATGAATTATTAAATATATATACATAAAGTCCATTTTTTTATTTTTACGATAAACACATGATTACGCATATGTTAAAGGACCAAGATAATATATGAACATTATTGTGCCAAAATATTGACATGATACCCCGGATTAAATAAAAATGAGATGAAATCAATAAAAACAAGTAACACACAAAAAATTTATACTGACTCGGCCTCAAATCGATTGCCTGCATCCACTATTAGTTTATTTTAAAGAATCCCTACAAGTAAAAATGCTTTCGAAACAACAAGTATAGTTCTAAAAATAGTTGACAACAAAAGGCAGAACTTCGTTGTAAGGATTATAAAGACGGAAATTTCTCATTTCATTGCCCAAGGATGGACATTTATATTCGAATCACCCCTCAAAGTCACTATCTTATGGAAGAATAGGAAAGAAGTCAGATCCACACTTTCAAGCATGAAGAACGAGTAAAACTCGTAGGTCAAAACAACCCGGCAATGAAATGATCATGTCGGTACCGACATATTTTGTCCTATTATTTCATTGACTTTTCTTCATACTTGTTTAATTCTTTGTGTTACCAATCTTCGTTGACAAAATTTCTTTTCCAAATCACATCGGTGCCGACATAATTGGTCTTATATTTGCACTTGTATTTTTCTTTTAAGTACAAGCTAATTCCTTCTATAGTTCCAAGGTAGGCCATCTACAAACAACTCAATACCGACATGATTCATCATGTTGGTACCAATATGATATGCTTTTTGCAAATCGTGTCCACACTTCTTGCACTTCATTTTTTCATCATTCTTGACATCTCTCGAGCTTCTTGATTCATTTCTTCATTATTTTGAAGTCCAGATTCATTGAGATGTCACTTGGTACAAATGCTGGATATTGCTCCCTCAAAGTATACTTTTGCGAACTACATAGCATGCTTTAGATCGGGACCAATGACTTAGCCCGAATCCAAATCTACAAAGATGCTTCTATCTTTTGAACCATTTACTTAAAATATTCGTTCTTTCAAGAGAATATAGGTGCTACGATTAAACAACTATAGAGTCACATCCTTTTTATATATTTAAAAATAAAAGTTCTTTCATCTAATGTTTATAATCATTCCCTGAAAGGTACCCCATCTCCCAATCTAATGGACTTCTCTTTTCTTTGCTTTTTTACAACATAGGACCAAAACATTCAATACTAACATGATCATGTTGGTACCGACATGATTTCTATGTGGAACATAAATAATACTTAAAATAGTTTTCAATAATTCATCTCACTTCTCAGCATTTTTGTTCCTTACTGTGATTTCAAGTTTATATCCACCATCAACCTCAACACATTACTGCCTCTAACACCACCGTTGACTTGGTTGTCGACCTTTGGTTAGAAACACTGTCGTCGACTTGGTTAAGGTTATCTACATATAATGTTTATCTACACCATGCCATGGACACATGAAACATGCTATATAGACTGAAACACTATACAGCTTCGGTCAATGTACAGAATCTGATTGGTTAAAACGTTAACATCCGTTGGACTCTATACATTGGCTATACAGGTTCTAATTTTAAATAAACATTAACATTGATCACACCCGACCACAACCCTCATCAAGTTTTCTAGTTTAAAATGGTAAACCTTGGATCTCCATGTCTTCAAACTAGCACCATCCCTTCTACACCACAAAAAGCAGGTTCATCTCCTGCCTAGGCATAAACATCTACTCCATAAGGAAAAAGGTGGTTGATCACACAAGGACTCCAGCTAGAAGCCGGTCTGGTGATCCAACCTGAGGGTCCAACCATTTTGTAGGATGAATAACATGTCTTAATTGTTCTAGATAATACTCCAAATCAAACACCTTATAGACTGATCGCTGAAGAAATGAGGTTGATCTGCCTTAAATATGGGATTTCCGAAGACAAAGTCCTTCTTCCCAAACCCCAACAAAGGGCTTATCTTCGTCCGACCCCCTATACCACATGCAATAGACATATGTGTCTCTTTGGAGCTGCCCCCCTTTTAGTGAATTCCTTAAGTTTGCACTTCAAGAGTTAGGGCTATTATCAACCCGATGCATCCCAACGGTTATGCCCTATTGAGCTCATTTTACATTGTATTCATGATGCATCTAAGTCATCCCCTACATTCAAAGAGCTCTCTTATCTACTTAACTTAAAAAGGAGACAAGATACCCTTTCACTGCTAATCATTGAAGCTTTCAACTACAATAAGGTTATCTAAGGGCTTCATAACAAAAGGAGCTACTTCAAAAGTGAATACTTCTTCGTTCTCTACACTGAAGGTTTCAATCGCTACTATTGTTTGTTCATATGATCTTTATCCAAAACCTTCATTACGCTTGAGCTTACTTCATCTAAGCGACTATTGTTCTTTTTATATCTCTAACAGATATTCTTGAACGAATCTCAGCTCTTGCTAGCGCTCTTGAAGGGAATCAATCTACATTTTAAGAAAACCTCCTTTCTTCTCACCTATGCTCGTATGCATCAATTCCATCTTCACTACAATGAAAGGATTGTCGTTCCTATCAATTTCCTACCAGAGTGATTTGAGACACTCACGGTCCTACAGTTCTGGCCCTGAACTCCTATGACACTGCACAAAGGAGTGAAGAAAATTAAGGAATTGAAGCAAATCTTGGAGGAGGGGAATTAGATAGAGAATTGAAGAACTTAGAAGAAGAAAAGGTTGGAGAAGAAGGAAATGTAGATGAAGGTAGAGTCAAAGAAGAGAATGATAAATAAGATAAAGAGGAAGAAGAAGAGAGCAATGACTATGCCAACGAGGACGAACCATATATTGAAACCCTCCAAAGGTACTCTGGTCACCTCACCCCTTAACCAAAATAATTAATTATCAAGTCTTCCCATTTTGCACTCGTACCACTTCATGTTGTATTGGTACTCTAAGAGATCTTGGTAATCTCTCAAACTTCCCCTATAGAGGGTTAAACTTTAAAGACATCATGTGTCTAACTCTCATGATTTCAGCTTTCCCTTGGGTGATATACTCCGAGCCGCTAAGGGTGAAGAGAGTCCATCCTAAGATCCTCGCAAATAGTGTCTGTAGGCTACATAGGTCATGCCAACACTTCACATACTTATAGGATCACAAGCATGACCACTTTGCACTAATTCTCAATCCAATTCTTCAATTCTAATTCATTCCTTCCTATTTTCAAATTAAAGGTAAATCCAATTGAATAGAGTAACTTCGCAAAGTCACCGAGTAGTACCGTTCCTAAAATCTAGGGATCGCCTTCCCTCACCGAGGCTCTTATCATGAGTCAGAAAGCGAAAGACTTAGGAAGAAGAAGAAGGAACGGTGCAAGGCTGAAGGAAGGCAATGCCGTCATAAAGAACAAATAGGGCAACTCGACTATTCTGAGCACAACTATGATTCCCACTATAAAAAACACTCGCATTCTCAATCTTCTCAACATCACTAATCTTCTTATTATGATGTTCCTCTATCATCTAGTCCTCTTACCACTACTATCATAGATCCCCATCAATCCAAACCAATTATACCTTCTCATTCTCACCAGTCTCACAGGGATAGAAAAGAAATAACCTCAGGTCATGATGCTCCACCCCCGAAGGCCAATTTACTGCTCTTGTTACAAATATGTAGGAAGATCTCCTTAACCTTTTCCAAGATGGAGTCAAATTCGATTGTGGTTTTAAACACATTTCGTGAAGCTATGAAAAAGAAGGCATTATTAGGAACTAGGAGGTCATGGAGAAGTTATTTCAATGGAAGAAGCTAGCCAAGGGTATGTCAGACATCAATAGCATGAACCAGATGCTCATCCAAAGCTTTGATATTGAGAGGGCTAATCACACTTGCATCTACAAAGAATATAAAAAGGAGTTGGCTAGGATTCAAAAGGAAAGGGTTAAAAAGTCTAAGTCTACAAAAGATTCCCAACGAAGGCTGTCCGAATAGTTGCTACCCACACAACAAAGAGCCTGGTCCTTAACAAACAATAAGGAAAGCCTATGCCTATAGTGGTGATCTGAAAAAAGGAATCAAAAATCTAGAGGTTCAAATAGCTCAGCTTCAATCATAGATCGACAAGTTCAAGATGGAACTACAGGTCGAAAAAGAATCAAGAGAATAGGCTCAGAGTGAGTCTGCCAATTAAAGAATCAAGCTGGCCACTATAGAGAAGGAAATACAGATCTCAAGACTAAGTCGGCCCATACCAAGGAAGAAATTAAAGACTTTCTCCTCCAATTCTTTTCGAGTGTCATTGAAATGAAGAATCTTAAGTGGCTGGAAGGTGGCTACCCCATTATATTGGTTGAGGCCTGCGAAGAGATCACTAGAAGGGCAAGAATATCTAGCAGTGAAGTTTATGAGAAGGCTGAAGTGAGAGCTTCTCGAAAATGAAGATTTGATAGCTTTTGAAGGGGGTAAAAAAATTAAGGCAGAAAAGTTGCCCACCAAGGATCCTACCAGTCCTGGTTCTTTGGGTCATGTAAACGATGCCACCGTTCTACAAAAAGAGTCTCAGATGGAGATCCTTATTTCTACAGCCACCACTCTTGAGGTTGCAATAACTGAAACACCTGAAACTGCTACTTTTGACACTGTTTCCTTTTGGAGTTATAATCCTAACGCTCCAACCTCCATTTATCCGACGATTCCTCCATCTTTGCCTTCTTCTCTGAAAGGTCTTAAAGGAGGGGAAATTGCTAAGTCATCCTTAAAGGAATCTCCACCTGCAAAAGTATATCTCTCACATACTGGGTCTTCAAGAAGCATCGTCTCTCACTAGAGGACACCTTTGACCTCTACCATTCTGTTTGTAATCTTATAGGTCAACCATCGACATTGCCGCCTCCATCACTAGTCATTCATGTTTTAGGTCCTAGTACCATCATAACTATGTCTACTGCCATCACTACAATGCCCATTCTTCCTTCTCGTCCCTCCAACTCTAGCCTTAGTACTCACTCCAAGAAGATAAGTGCATTAGAGGGCCTAGAGGACGTTGAAGTATTTGTCAATGAATACATGACCGTAGTCAGTGAAAAAAACCCGAATCTACTTCTTTTGGCGTTAAACATTTACAAAATCAAGGTCAAGGTTGAATCAAGCACAGAGAAGCCTACATTCGGCATCCACATTTCTTCCATGCTTAATCATTTAATCAAGCTCCTACTAGTTTAAGAAAGACTTCTTCTACTTATCTAATCCACCTTCTCAAGTTCACACTACTCTCAGGTTATACTGGTAGTGCTTCCAAAAACCCTCATGGTTCCTCCATCAAACTGAAGGAGCCCATCTATTGGACAATCGAGGAAGAGACATCCCACTTATAGAAAAGCACCCCAGAGAAGGAGGAGGAGAAAAAGGTTGAGAAAAAATGTCGTGCTAAGCAGTAGACGAAGGGAAGCAAACAAGGGAGGAGGAAGTAGGTGGTTGTTACTACTATTAGAAAACACTTTCCTTTTTCTTTTAGTGTTTCCTTCCTATTTGGCTTCATCATGTGTATAGACCATCGTTGTATGATAGCGGGCCCCACAACTCTATACTTAAAGATGATGTAAATAAAAGATTGCTCTCTTTTCAATCTTCTTCTTATTTACATTACCGCATTTTTATTTTTATTGCCTTTATACTTGCCTATATGTATAAATATAATCATCTATGATTCAATCACTTATATATTAAGTGGGATTGTCTACGATTTGCGAAATTCCATTATTTTTCTTAATTCAATACATATAAAATAATCTCTATAATTTCTCAGTATTTCCTGTTACTTAGCTTTATTCATCATTGTTAAAACATTTCTTGTTCGATTAAACATAACCATAATTCATTGCTCAACTTTATTTATCTTCAGCGGAATGTATCTCACTTGGATGTAAACAAAGTCATAACAACTGAGGTTTAATTTTACACCAACTCTTATCTTCAGGACTCGGTGCCTTGGGTACCTGTCTCATGGCACTCATCTTCGACTTTGCCTATCTCCAAGAATTAGTCGCATACATTTCATCAACCAACTTCATTTACCATTGGCTAAATCATCTCATTGGGCCATAAACAAAGTTGCACCTACAAAGATAAGTTCTGCATTAGTTATTATCTCTAGGATCCCGTGCATTAGATGCCTATCTCTGGGCAATCCTCAACCTTGCCTATCTCCAGGCATTGGTCAAAGATTACATATGTAAGGGAAAATCGTCCAATCAGCTCCAATAAAATTAACCAATGATTCGATCATCGATTAAAGGAGTTCACTGGTACTTATCTCCAAGTAATTCTAATAAAATATAGAATCTCTATTATCTGGCATTTTGATCCAGCTATATTCGAACTGATTGGACAAGTTAGACTCGACTGTCATCAAGGCCAATAAGCCTAGAGTGATGATCTTAAGGTTCAAAAATCAAGTATAAATGATAATATGAAGCCGTGATCGAACGAAATTGAGAGATATGCAATGCAGAATGTTCAAAGTATGGAATATAATTTAATCTAGAAAAAAGATCAGCTATTATCCCTCTCAAGCAAAAGGATCGGTCTACTTCAACCAAATAAGTGCAACTGAATGGAAAATCAATATCTCAAAATCTAGAAGTTCAATGCATATGAAAATTTAAAAATAAGATGTGGGGACCCTAGGGAGTCCACCTAGGGATCGCACCTCAAAAGAAGTAAGTAAGAAGGATCGGCCAGAATTAGGCAATAACCTACTTTGCAACAAAGATTGATTAATAACCCACTTTCTATTAATCCAGTTGACATGAAACTTGGAAGCTAAGCATAATACAACATAGAGAAGCTCCCACAGGGATTATACCCCAAACTCCTTAAAATAAGGATTGCCTCCATCCTTATTCCTTGAGATTTGGGCCATGCGATCCCTCATGTGGACCCATATGGTTTTGGAGATCCTACTGTCGAATTTTCAGCGAGGTATTTCGTTGTATTCCTCTATAAATATAGGCTTCGTTGTTCATTTTCATGATCTTTTTGCTACTTATTTATTTGTACTTTTTATACTAAGGATTTTCATCCGATCTCTATTGTACTCAGTTTACAAGGTGATTAAGAAAGTTGTCTCTTCAAAGTGGACAAAGGAAAATAACACCGAACCACTATAAATTGTCGTCTTTGTTATTTGCTTAATTCTTATTGTTTTATGCCAAATTATCTCTATTTACATTTAGTATTCTTCATTTATTCGTCTAGAAAATCTCTATTGGGTGTTTGTGCCAATTTCTGGTGCAGACAATGTCTAATTTTTCCACTAATCATGCAACATAAAGCCGGACATTAAGAATATGGTTCTATTAATTTAAAAGCCAATTTTATTTACAAATGAAGAATGGAAATCCCTGCCTTATTATATCAGATTCCAATTCATAGGATGTTTTATTTACAAAAAATAATTCAAGTTAAATAATATTATAAGTGCTCATTATTACATGCCTATAGAATTAGGGCCCCATCAACAGTCGACGGCTTGAAAGTTTCATCTCCATGCTTTTACGCAAATACATAGTGACCTTCCCAATTTGGATCAAGCGCCCCACATAGTGAAAGGGCCGTTTCAAATGAGGTAACATATCTCAAAGGTATGGTTTTTGAACTTTTTGTTGAACTTCTTCGTCGCTCTTATCTGGTGGTAGCTACCTCAGATTAGCCTTTTCTTGTTTTTCTTCAACCAAATCATGGGACTTAAGTAAGAGTTCCTTATTAATCTTGGGATAAAGGTAAAATATTCTACGAGAAAGGACTACAGATTTGATCAGCATCTTGGTCTCATTTCCGTAGGCCGGAGCAAACGAAGTATGGCCACTCATGAACTTGTGGATTGTCCTATAAACCCACAATGCTAATGGTAGCTCATTAACTTAATTGTCCTCGGCTCCCTTCAGTCTTTTTTTGATAAAAGGTTTGATGATCTTGTTCACCGCCTCCATATGTCCATTCACTTCTGGGTGTGCCATTGCCGAGAAGTTCTTATCAATTTGGTACCTACCAAAAATCCATCCTTCGATTGTGTAGTATGGGACTGAATTGCTTTATAAAGTTCTTAACTAGCTGGTCAAATGATGATATGGACCTCGGCACGAGCCATTTGAACCACATTATTGCGACTCCATTAAGGAATATCGAAAAACCTCTACATCTAACAACGTCTGTTGCACGAACATTGTCCATATGCCATCCATACTTTAATAGATGTTGTCTCGGGTCAGTCATACCATTGTAGGATGACATGGTCATTATAACAAACTTTTTTAGATACTTTGCTACGAGAATTTTTTTAGTGAATACGGTTTGACTTAGCGATGAACCCCACTCATCATAATTCTATGCCGATTTTCATTCAACAATCTCTTAACCATATCAACGATATACTCCTTGCTGCTTTGGGCGGCTGGACGACAATCATCAGAAACAACCCCGAGTGTTTGACTTTATAAACACTTTCGGTTCATTGTGTGACGTCTAGACTTCCCTATCTCTATTGAAGCCATTCTTTCCAAACCTCTTTGCCGATGCCTCACTGGTTCTGCAACATTCGTTCGAACACCACCGGTATGAGCATTAGTAGCTTGTCCTTTATTAGCATTAACATCATGCAATTATACCTCACTATCAAACAAATTCAATGCCTCTGTGGAACTCTCAATACATACTTGATTGAACAACTCGGCATCGAATTGATTTCTCTTGGTGCCGACATGATTTGTATTTGCCTGATTTGTTCCATCTTTTGTAGTTTGCTTCCTTGATGCTCAACATACTTCCTCTTCACTTTATGCTTGCCATCTCTTCAATTCTAATCCGATGAAGATGAATTGTCTTTCCTAGAATCTGAAGATGATCAATCCATATGGCTTATTTTACTCCATTAAGGTAACTAAGATATCATAACAAAACTCTTTTCCCTCCTTCCCATGATGGCATTCTAACTCTAAAGCATTACTTTGTTCATCTCCGCCATCCTCATATCTAATTCAGCCTTTGTCTACCATCTTATGATGAGATGAAGTACTTGGTAAAGCATTCAAGGGTTGGGTTGTTTCTTCTTTATGCTATGAGCCTTCACGATCTCCTTCAACAACAATTCCAGTATTAAATGAAGCCTTCCAGGGAGCTATTCCTTATTAGATCTTCAATAAAAGCTCTAGATGTACTTTTAGTTTCTTTGAATCTAAAGTTAAAGCACGGATCTACTTCTAATAATCTTCTCTTCCAGTGAAAGTATCAAAAATGTTGTGCCAATAATAGACACAAAATCCTAGGCCAAAAAAATGTGATGAAATCAATGAAAAATGAAATGAAAATGAGGAAAACACAAAAAAATTACCGTGGTTCGACGATAGCCTATATCTGTTATTGGTTTATTTCAAAGAATCCTTACAAATACAACCACTTCTGAAACGAAAAGTATAGTTCTAACAAAGGTTGATAGCAAAAAAGTGTAGAACCCATTGTAAGGATCAAAGAGATGGAAAAGTCCTCATTTCGTTACCTAAGGATGGATAATTATAGTCGAATCTAGCCCTTAAAGTCACTATCTTGTCGAAGAATAGGTAAGAAGTTAGATCCACACTTTCTGACATAAAGAATAATTAAAATTCGTAAGTCAAAACAACTCGGTACCTACGTGATCAAGTCGATATCAACATGTTTTGAAATTTTGTTTCTTTGACTTTTCATCGTACTTGTTTATTCTTCAAATTTCCAATCTTTATTGACAAAATTTATCTTTCAAATCATGTCGGTGCCGATGTGATTTGTCTAATTTTTGTCCGTTTTTCTTTTTCAAATTATAATTCCTTTTAATGTTCCAAGGTGGTCCATTAACAAAACAACTCTATACCAGCATGATTGATCAAGTCAACATCGACATGATTTATCTATCAAATCTTGTTCAAACTTTTTCCACTTTATCTCTTCATCATCTTGACATCTCTTGAGTTTCATGATTCATTTCTCTTATTTTGAAGTCCAGCTTCAACAAGATTGTAACATCCTACCTCCATACTCATATTATCCAAGAGTATAACAGAGCAATACTGTCAGATAATATAGTGAATGAGGCTATGACATATATACGTGAATATTCCCTTGGACTAACATTGGTACATATTAAAACATCTAATATATAACTCATCTATGCATACAAGGTACTACTATAAAGTAATAAACACGTGTGCCTTCAGGATAGAACAATACATAATATACGACAGATATAAAGAACATAGAGTCAATTGCAGTGATAACATATGATATATATATATATATATATATAATATAAATTAAGGATACAACTCGGTACACATGTCAAATATCTCAATGTAATGTGATAAATAATCAATATACATCCCATTGGCAGAATATACAGTGAATTAGTGGCATATAAATATCATAGAATATCCTAATAGATATAACCTCTATGCCCAATGAAATATAAGATGGTCATGTCGTTCCTGTACCTGTAATATCTCGGACCGATCCGAGTATTTGAATAACACAGGGTCAGACTATATCTAAATCTAAAGTCGATAAACATATGGTACTCAATATACACTGGGTAATAACATAATGATGTTATCTCATATAAACTCAAAAATCATATAATGTAAAATATCATAAAACCCGATATAAAATGTCATCACCTATATACACACTTCTATAGAAATCATGAATACTGTATCCAATGGGTGAATCATCCATACAACAAAATATCATTGTAGAAAATGAAATCATCAAGTGAATCGGGCTAACACACAGCCATGCCTTAACATTGTAGGATCTAGATTAACCCTAGAG
This sequence comes from Allium cepa, assembly GCA_030765085.1. Lineage (NCBI taxonomy): Eukaryota > Viridiplantae > Streptophyta > Magnoliopsida > Asparagales > Amaryllidaceae > Allium > Allium cepa. The sequence continues at coordinate 225,715,756 of CM060928.1, forward strand.
GGGGGGGTGAATAGGGTTATAGCAAATTTTCTCGATTTAACACAGAAATAAACTGCAGAAATAAATATGCCGAAAAGTAAATCACACACAAAATTTACCCAGCTTCGGCAACCCCTGCCTACTGCTGCATTCACAGATTTCTATTAGAATTAAACAGTATCACGCTTACAAACACTCTACTAGACTCGCAGACCCTTTTGCTCCCGCTCACAAACACTCTACTAGACTCGCACACCCTGCTCCCGCCTATAGAGTTTCGCTTACTCGCAAACACTGCTCCCGCCTATAGAGCTTTGCAAACTCGCACACCCTGCTCACTGAACTAATTCAAAATAGACAATCTGACACTACCTAAACCTAGGTGGTGATTTACTACTCCTTTGTCTTGAAAAGAAAAAAAACAACTTCAAAAATACAACCAGGAGCAAAAATTAAAATACGAACTTTGGACACGTGATTTTTGCTCAAAATAAAAACTAAAAAACCCCTATTATAAAATTAAAAATTAAAAACTAAAACCCCCTTTTTAATAATAAGGCCGGCCCAAAAAAAAGGAGAGAATAATATTTTAATTCCCCTTTTTTTTATAAACACTTCGGCCCGTTCCTTTTTCTCTTGATAATGGCGGTCGTTTGTTCTTCTCGTCTCTTTAAAATTTGGGATCTCGTCCTTGCGCTCTCTGTTCCAGATTAGAGCTTTTGCGAAGCTCCGGTACTACTGCGATCTTTGTTGATTGTTCGTGATTTAACCTGCCTTGATCGATTTCGTGTTGCTTCCTTCGGTTGCTTCGGTGAGTTCGATTATTGCTTCGGTAACAATTTTTTTCTCTGATACTTGTATTCGAACTCTCTTCTTTTATGCCGATGATGATCTGGGTTAAATATGCGTTCGAACTCCTTTATCTTCGTTCGTATAAACTTATTTGAATTTGTCAAATAAGTTGTTCGACCGTTCGATTATATTTTGATGATTTAGATGTCACTGACTATTTCAATTTCGTATAAATTGATATTGCTTGGCACTCACGGTTTTGATTTGTGACTTGGTCATATGCTTGGCTATCACGGTGTAATATACTCGGCTTGAATTTGACTTTAATTTGTGACTTCTGTATACTACGGCTCTGACCATTTCAACTTTGATTTCGACACGGCTTTGATTTGTGAATTCATGTGTTTGCTTCGGCCCTGTGAATTCATTGTACTTAGTTGTGATGTTACACTTGTCTTCATATGCCCTTGACTTTGTTATACATTGCTGTGCATTGCATTGATGTTCATTTCATTGCATATGAATCTTGGTCTACTTGATGTTGTAGCTTGCTGTACTTTCCTGTAGCTCCATCTGTTGCAATCTTTGATGATTTATTGTAGTATGTTGTCACTGCTTCACCACTGTTCAGTTGCATATATTATCTGATGTTGTCACTTATGTTTGCACTGCTTTACATCTTGTAGTTTGCTTTGGTCTTGAGCATTGCCATGCCATTGAGCATTGTTGTGTCCATATTGTATTCAGTGTTTACTTTGAGCATGTTGTAGTGTGTTACCATATTGATGCCTCTGATCATTTGACTGCACATGTTTCAGTGACATTGTGTTCATTTGAGTTGTCTCCACCTTCTGGTATGCTGTAGCTTGGTCTTTGTTTATCTGGTTTTGGTCGTTGCATTATTATCTGTTGTGACATCCATGTTCCCTGTTGAGTCTTTGGTGATGCTTCACTTGTTATGTTCATGTTGGCACTAGTTGTTGAGTCTGTTGCATGAGTCCTGGTCATTTGCACTTGCAGTTGGTTACTTGATTCAATTGTGTTGCTCATGTCATGTTGTTCATGTGCATGCTTTGTACTTCAGGTTGGTCACTTGATTCACATGTGCACTGCATCACCACTGTTACACTGCCTCTGTGGTCTTCACTGTGTTCATGCACATTTTTTTTTACTTCAGTTTTCACAGTTGCATTTGCCTCGAGTACATGTAATCTTGGCTCTGCTTCATTGTTGTTGCTTCACCACTAACTTGTGTTTTTCACTGGACATGTTGCTTGAGTCATTGGAGTTTGTATTGGTGCATTGCCTTACTGAATTTTGGTTGAGACTAGTTTCTTTGATGTGTTTCATTTGGCTGTGTTGATCCTATGTTCATGTTCTTGCAGTCTTCATGACTGTACTGTTGCAGTCGAGTTGTATTCATGTACACTTGTGGCTTGAACTTGATTCACTTCATGTTGTTGTTTGGACATTTGCATTTGTACACTCCATACTTGGTCGTGCTGGAGTCTTCAAGCATGTTGCTGTTGCATTTGTTAGTGGCTTTAGTCTTGAACTGTTTGTAGTCAATTGCTTTGTCTATTCATTTGCCTTGAGTTGAACCTATCTTGGGTTTGACCTTGTTTTTGATTTCTGTGCTTTTGTTTGATTTTTGCACACGAGTTGGCGAGGCAGTGCACACGTATACGAATGTACACGTGTGTACTGCAGCCACTTATAATTGCCTGTCCCTGATAAAAATACTGATATGCATAGATATTGCACAGTCAAGAATGATGACGAACAACCCAAATAACTGAGGCAAACAATGTTTTCAAAATCATCGTTTCTTTCAAATTTCAAAAATATTTCTCTTTCAATTTTACTGCGTTTGAGAATATTTTTGCAGATTACTCAGATGCTGGATTCAAACCGGAATGCAGTTGAAGACAAAAACACGAGTGTGAGTGATATGTAGTGAGGTTAACTGTAAATGTGAAATGTGATGTGATTGTAATCAAAAATGTATATGTATAGTGAGAGCATGAAATTGTACTATTTAAAATTGTAATAAATATTAGTTTGAATAAAATATCTGTTTGAATTCAAATTCTGTGTCATTTAATTTTATTCAGCAAATATTTATTTATTCTATGAAAAATAAAATAGTACTTAACAAATACATTTAAACGAATGTATATATGTTTACTATCATCAAACAAAAATCATATAAGCGCAAAGCGCATATTCAACAATCTCCCCCTTTTGATGATAACAAACATATATTTAAGATTTTGAATGTATTAAATGTATTTGATCGTTCAATTTGCTCCCCCTATTTGAATGCTCCCTCTCTACACAATACTCCCCCTACATATATGCATACAAATAGAAATATATAAATGAGCCTATATGCAAAGTGAAAATTATTTGACCTTTGCTTGATTCTATTCGACAAAATCTTAACTTTTCTCTCCCCCTTTTGTTATTAGCAAAAGAATAATAGTGTTATAAAATAGGGATGAAGTGACAGACATGAATCAAACATTTAACTCAATTGAATATAAATATTAAATTTCAATAAAAACTCAAACAAAAATCATAATTACCCTTGTCAAGCGCATATTCCACTTTCAGAAGTGATGGGGATAAAATCATCAAAAATCATACAATTCTGTCTATTTGTGGTATATTTATTTCAGGAAATTTGAATATCTACTAACCATGCATAACCGTTAGGACTTTTAAATGAGATTAGTAGTATTTACAATTTTTATTTAAAAAATGAAATCAAGTATCTTCTAACCACGCATGACCGTGAGGACTTTTAAATGGGATTAGAATCAACTTGTCTATTTGAATCAATTAATTTTGATATGCGTTCCATACATGCATAACCGTAAGGACTGTTAAATGAGCATGAAAGCACATAATCAAAAATCCAAGTAATTCACCCATGCATAACCGTGAGGACTTTTAAATGAGAGTGAATACTTTGGATATTTATTTTTATTGCTGAATATAATAAGTTGAAGCACAAATAATTTCCTTCACAGATTTAAAGATATTGAAGAACAAATGATTTCCTTTGTAAACTACCACAAATTTACATACTAAATATGATCTTGATGAGTGATGGTCGATAGAAAGATGATAGAAACAGAAATGGTCATGGAATTTTTACCCAACAAAAAGTTTTTATAACTCTTGTTATGAAATTCTAAAGAAATTTTCTAATTATACTTTCTCGAGTTATAATATATGATAAATATCAACACTCATCTCTTTTTCAATCACTATTCATCTTTTCGATAATCAAAGGGAGTCAGATTAGTCAAAATTTGTCATTTAAAATCAAATTAAAAATTATAAAATCAATTTTTCAAAAATGAATAAGCTATAAATATGGTCAAACATGATTTTCTCGAGGGGGTTTTATAAGAAAATTTTCTGCTATTTGAAAATTATTTCAAATGAAAAATATGCAGATATTTTCTTTGAAAAAAAAACGATGCAGCAAATGAATGTTTCAAAAAATTAATCACGTTTCACTAGTAATTTTTCTATCAACTATATTACCAGTGTAATCTGCATCTGAATTTAAATTTCACTCAGTATTCACTCGTTGAACCATGAAGTGTGCACCAAAAATTTCAAACTTAACATCATTCTTTTGAATTTGAATTTAAGCCGTGTTAACACTCAAACAAATATCATGATGTTAATTTCAGAAACCATAGGATAAACAATTATATTCATGAGTAATCAACAGTCAATCAACATCATAATTATTTCAAAAACAATTTCTTGAAGTTTCAACAATTTCTTGAAATCCTTTTTCACATGAATTTGAAATCGTGCAAATTTACAAGCGGTGACCAAAATGTCAGAACCAATATATCTACGTGTAGCATGAGTAACCATCATTTGACCGAACAAATTTATATGGATTAGTTCAAAGTTGAAAATCTGATTGGTCATCAATTAAGCACAAATCAACGTCATAAATAAGAACAAGTCAAAAAATCATATCAATTAAGTTCGAATCAGTCAACCATCATAATTACTCCAAGTAATTCTATTTAAAGATGGTTGGTCAATATTTTGAAAAAGAATCATAGCATCAAAATCATCATCTTTTGTTTATCTCAATATTGGCTGATTTAATTCAGATTATGGTGCAGATTATCACATTTGATATATCGTTCAAAAATAAATTTACCTGTTTTACCTTTACGATAATTTTTCGTCATTGTCCATTGTGATTCTGTCACCTTTGAACTAGGCTAAGGAACTTTGCTGTCGCTCGTTGTGTTTCTGGAACAGCCAAAATCCAGAGAACATAGTTGTTGTTCCTTAGCCTGCCACCACACCTACACGATGAAAGATTTATGTGACCTATTTGTTTTTATAGGT